>JALMGA010000001.1:70317499-72817499 GCA_023333525.1 Aspidoscelis tigris stejnegeri
CCCGTCCGACTTGAGCAAGGAATAAAATTCCTGCATGCATACCCATTGATTCAAGAAGCTAGCCTTGCCAGCCAAGGAAACTTTGCACATCCGGAACAAGTGTTTCCACTGGCATCTTCCCTGTATGGCATTCAAATTGCAGATCACCAAGCAAGAAATCCCCCCAAAGCAGCCACAGTAGCTGACAAGCCTGTTCGAGAACCAAGGCCGCAGCCGTCAAGAGTAAACCAAGAACAGATGCACGAAGCTCCACAGTTGCCACAGTTGCCACCAACAGCTCTGCCTCAAGTGCCCCAAACAAATATGGCCCCTTCGGACCCCCTCCAGTCATCCTTGTCTCCTGAACTGGTTCCAGCTGCTCCTCATTCTTCTCCTCCAGGAGACGAAAACAACATGGAGGCCTCCTCTTCAGACGATCAGCCGGCCTCCCTCACGATCGCTCACGTGAAGCCAAGCATCATGAAGAAGAACGGGAGTTTCCCCAAATACTACGCGTGCCACCTCTGCGGACGGCGGTTCAATTTGCGAAGTAGCTTGCGTGAGCACCTTCAGATACACACGGGCGTGCCTTTCATGTCGAGCCAGCACGGAGAAAGTAGCGTGTCCTTGTCCCTTTGCAATAACACTCCAGATAAAGATGCTATGGAAGTGCCTGAAGCTGGAATGATGAGCGACAGCGAGCTGCAGCAGATCTCGGATTCGCCGATAATCGATGGGCAGCAGCAGGCGGAAACCCCGCCGCCCTCCGACATTGCTGATATAGACAACTTGGAGCAGGCCGACCAAGAAAGGGAAGTTAAAAGGCGGAAGTATGAATGCTCCATTTGTGGGCGCAAATTTATTCAGAAAAGCCACTGGAGGGAACACATGTACATTCATACTGGCAAACCTTTCAAATGCAGCACCTGTGACAAAAGTTTTTGCCGGGCCAATCAAGCTGCTAGGCATGTATGCCTAAACCAAAGCATGGACACGTACACAATGGTGGACAAGCAGACTTTGGAGCTCTGTACTTTTGAAGAAGGCAACCAAATGGACAATATGTTGGTGCAGACCAACAAACCGTACAAATGCAACTTGTGCGATAAAACTTTTTCCACGCCCAACGAAGTTGTTAAACATTCATGCCAAAGTCAAAACTCTGTCTTTGCTCTAGAAGAGGATAGGTCCATTTTGCTAAGCGGTGGAGAGGCTGAAAATACAGAGAGTGACCACTCGGTCTTAGACTCAATTAAAAAAGAACAGGAAGCAGTATTGTTAGACTGATTCTGAAACTCCTGCCATTCTTTTTAAGGAAAACAGACAAAAAAAAAACATTTGTTTTATTCCTTTTTACTGGACTCCTCCTCCTCCCCTCATCTCAGCCATACCTACACTGACATGGAAGGAAGTCTGACTGTCTCTTTTTCCAGCAAAAGTATAAAATGAATAAAGGGCATTGCATCAAGTTGTAACTGTTGATTTTAATACAGAAGAAAACATGTCAGGGTTGCTCACCTATGTGAATAGTGCTAAAAAGCATTGGTGACAGACTCTTAAGCAAGTTTTTAAAGACTATTCAATATGTATGTGGATGGTGTCAGATGGAGAGTAAGAAAATGAATCAAAAAGTTCATTATGGCAGTTTTATATAAAATTGCCTTTTAGTGAAAGACTAGCTAGGGATGCCGAATTATCATACTTAACACATGTGAAAGCTGTGTATACTTTGCATTTTGCAAAATTTAGAAACTCCCTTAATCAACCAAGGATGCTTTTTTTTAAAAAAAATACATGAATATTTCCCCCACCTCCCCAAGGGTTTGTTTCCAGGTCACTTCACTGACATTATGTCCATATAAAAAAGGAATATTCCTAAGCCTATGACCTCAAGCACAGTATTGGAGGTAAATCCTGCTGATAGCAGTGGGATTTCTACCTCCGAGTAAATGTGTTTGGGACCAGATTTTAGTATATAGTAATAATGTGATGGCAATCATTTTATATGCATTAAAAATGGATGTCAGTAGTGCAGGTAAGGGCATGCATGTACTCTTCAACTCTTCATGAACTGGCCATAGCTTTTGACAAATTTTACAAATGGATTTGTATTGTGATCGTTGAAGGGTGTCTGCATCCTTTTATCCTGCTGAATTGGCGTTGGTAACGATTAGTGCTGTTGCCCAAGACATGGAAAGCAGAGATTAGCAGAACTGTAGTGATCCCTTTGCCAAGTGAGTGGGAAGAAGAGATTGGGACCTTCCTAGAGTCACAGAAAGATATAAAACACATTGGCATTTTTATCAAAAACGATGAAATTGAGGTTACCTGAATCACTTGTAGGAATTAAGAAAAAGAGAATCTCCTATTATCAATGACTGGCAGAATGGGAAAACAATATATCATGGGTTGTTTTCAAGTAACTGTGCAAAGTTAAATGAGAAGTTTTATGTCCTCTATGTTTCATTACTTGGCTCCAGTCAAGAATTCACAAGAAGGGGCACATTGTACATTCAAACTTTTGCTCTGGACAGCAACATCTGCAAGCGGAAAATCAAGTTGCCGATTTTTATCTTTTTAATATATAAATATATGGATATTCTCCAGTAGTATATATAAAAAAAATCTTAAGTTAACAGAAATGAGTCCACTAAACAGTTATTTTTACTGGTAGGAAAGTGAGCATCCCGCCAGGAATGGAGGCAGTGTGTGTTCTGATGGGGGGGAGGGGGAGAGAGGCAGATCCAGCTCTGCTCTTGTATACATGTTTTATTTTGTGTCTAGTTATGTTCTCCAGTTTGTAAGTTTTTATACATTATTTCACAGAATAAAACTGATATAAAATGAAATCTGTTTCTGTTTTCTTTTCCCAAAGGATGGCATAATGGGATCTCTTATTACAGAGTTTTGGCTGTGCATGCCATTTAGGTCTTAAGCAACTACTTCTGCACTATAGCAGCAAGTAGTAGTTTATGGTGTGGAAAGTGCAGTCCTGGGCAGCACAGTCCTGGGCAGCACAGGGGCCTTGTGAGATCATCTTGTGAGTTAGAGTACACTATCGTGCCTACCACGTGGCGGTGACAGCGGCGAAAAGCAGTTTTTTCTCCACTGCCATTGCGTCCTCGAGTAGCCATCCAGCAGAGCTCTTTAGAGTAGTGAATGGCCTTACTAAATCTGGCCCGTTGAGGCGTGAGCCTCAGCCATCTAATATCTGCTGTGACAGTTTTGCAAAGCACTTTGAGGACAAAGTTGCTCATATTCGCAGAGGGTTAGATGTCACAATTGGACATAGTCTGAGGGAGGTGTCCAGAGAACTGTCCGGTCCAATTATTTTGGATAGTTTCAATTATTGCGGCCTGAGGATGTGGACAAGCTGCTTGCAGGGGTGCGGCCGACAACATGCTCTCTAGATCCCTGTCATTCCTGGCTGATTAAAGCTAGCTGGCAAGGTATGACCGGGTGGATCCAGGAAGTGGTAAATGCCTCTCTGAGGGAGGGGGTGGTTCCATTGGCCCTTAAACAGGCCGTGGTGCGTCCCCTCCTGAAGAAGGCCTCCCTGGATCCAGAAGACTTAAACAACTATCGCCCAGTAGCTAACATACCTTTCCTAGGCAAGGTCCTGGAGAGGGTTGTCGCTGTTCAGCTGCAGGCATGCTTGGAAGAAGCTGATTATCTAGACCCATTTCAATCCAGCTTCAGGCCCGGTCATGGCACGGAAACCACCTTGGTCGCCCTGGTTGATGATCTCCTCCAGGAGAAAGACAGGGGGAATGCTACCCTGCTGGTTCTCCTGGACCTCTCAGCGGCTTTCGATACCATTGACCACGGTATCCTTCTGGAGAGGCTACGGAGTTTAGGAGTTGGAGGCAGTGCTTGGCATTGGTTCCACTCCTATCTCCAGAGCCGATCTCAGATAGTGGTGATGGGAGAGACGGAGTCGACACCCTGGGAACTCACTTGTGGGGTTCCCCAGGGGTCAATCTTATCTCCCATGTTATTTAATATCTACATGAAGCCACTGGGAAAGATCATCAGGAGATTTGGAGTGAGGTGCCATCAATATGCAGATGATACCCAGCTCTATCTCTCTGTGCCATCTGAATCAGGAGAGGTGGTTGAAGTGCTTGACAGGTGCTTGGAGGCGGTAATGGGCTGGATGAGGGCCAATAAATTGAAACTGAATCCAGACAAGACAGAGGTGCTGTGTGTTACAGGCTCTCGGGTCCAAGTAGTTGGGAGATACCCTGTCCTTGATGGGGTTACAATATCCGGGAAGGGACAGGTGCGAAATCTGGGGGTACTCCTGGACTCTGCGCTAACACTTGAAGCTCAGGTGGAGGCCGTGGCCAGGAGTGCCTACTCCCAACTACGGCTGGTGCGCCAATTGAAACCTTTTTTGGGCAGAGAGGACCTGGCCACAGTTATCCACGCTCTGGTAACCTCCAGGTTGGACTATTGTAACGCACTCTACATGGGGCTTCCCTTGAAGACGGTTCGGAAGTTGCAGCTGGTGCAAAATACAGCGGCCCGAGTGCTGACAGGAACATCTAGCCGGACACATATTACGCCGGTTCTAAGAGAACTGCATTGGCTGCCAATTCACTACCGAGCCCAATTCAAGGTACTAACTTTAACTTATAAAGCCCTAAATGTCTTGGGTCCCAGATATCTAAAGGAGCGCCTTCTCCCGTATCGACCTGCCTGTGTTTTAAGATCTGGAGGGGAGGCCCTTCTGGTGATCCCTCCGCCTTCTTTAGTTAGGCGGGTGGGTACCCGGGAGAGGGCCTTCTCGGTGGTGGCCCCCAGGCTGTGGAATGGTCTCCCCCTTGAGGTGCGTCAGGCCCCTTCTCTGTTCCTATTCAGGAAGGCGGTGAAAACATTCCTATTCACGCAGGCCTTTGCTTAAATGTTCCCCACACTTCCCCTCACTGAAAACCGCTGATGTTTTTAACTGTTTTGTATTTTTAAAACTGTATTTTAAAATTTGTTTTATTTTTGATACTGTTTTTATTCATCTGTTTTAAATGCTGTGAGCCGCCCAGAGACCCTCGGGTATGGGGCGGCATATAAATTGAAATATAAATAAATATAAATATAAATAAATCTTCGTAATGCAAAGCAGCAGCAGCATCCCTACTGCCATGTAATGCCTGCTGTCTATTTCTCCCAGAGGTATTGGACAGTTGCCCTTTTTATCTTGTTAGGTACCATCAAATAGGGCCAACTTCATGGGCATATTTCTATTTGGTCTTCTTGGCTCATCCAGAAAGCAACTCGGAGAGTGAAATTTCCCCAAACAACTAAGCAGTAACTTGAAGCAAGCGAGTTTTCACTGTGCCTGAGCAGGGGGCTTTCTGCACTTGCCATAGTTGCCTTCCAGTGCACTCTCAGAGCATCTGCACCATAAGGTGCTGTTTCCATCTCTGAAAACGGCTCCTTCTGTGTAGAACCACATTGGAAAGTGACTATGCGGAGCACAATTTCATGCTCCACAGCTGCACTTAACTCGTAACTAGAGACACCCTTTCTTATCCCTGGCAAGCCCATCCACACCTCTTTGGTGCAAGGAAGGGCGCGTGACACACTGCAGGTATGCTGGTCCAGAACCCAGGGATCACCATTGTCCCAATGATGGCGCAGATGCACTGGTGTCAATATCTGGAGGGAAGATGGCACCCGGACGCACGTCCATGTGGCAGGTAAGTGTCCTGGTATGTGGGGCACACACGTACTAGTGGGATGGGAAGTGCAAATTTGCCCGTGAGCAAAAAGTAAAAGTTCTGATGGTCTCTCAGGCTTAAAGGCAAGATGGAGACCAAACTGAGGAATAAAAGCAAAAGAAGGGGCATGAGACAAATAATTGTGAAATGAAAAGCAAGCAAAGAGAAACAGGAAAGGAAATGAAGCGAATTCCACCTTTCCCAGAGTCTTTATCAGGGCTAATCTTCACAGAAGCAGACAAAAATTACAAAAGCACATGTGTGGGAGGAAATCAAGCTGCCTTGATTCCTCAACAAGCAACAAACTCAGAAAAGGGGGTCAAGAAGCTCACTTTCCTCGCAAAGTGATCTCAGCAAAGTAGTTTGCCCACACCTTTCTGGAATCCAAGCATGGAGACCAAGGACACGGAGTTCACCTCTTATGCATCTTGAAGAAATATCTTGTCAGGGTACAGAATGAAAAAGTGCACCAGAACACAGCAGTGGACTTTGGGAGAACCAAAAACCTGCAGTTCAGTTCTTTAAGTAATGATGGAGTAGACTTGGGGGGCAGCCAGAGGAGCTGAATAGAAAAGGGACTTGCCAAGATTATACTCTCCCAAATAGTAGGGCCAGATGTGGGAGGGAGGGAAGCAGGGATAAACAAAAGATTTTGAAATACTTAGGTTTCCCAGATCAGATAGACAATTGTGGTGATTAAGTCAGCTATCAGTTTGGGTACCTGCATTAGCATATCCTTACAACTCACAAGCCCTTAAGGCAAGATCACTGTCCTACAAGTAGGATCTTCCTCTAAACTCATGGGACTAAGTCATCTTGTTGCACAAAGAGATTTTTGACAAGAAGCAGTGCTGAAGAACAGACTCAGTGCCTACTAGTGGTAGGAGGAGGAGGTCCCATGCTCAACAATGTTTTCTTCCCTGTTTTGACTCTGTTTACTGCATGTCTGGTTAATAAAAATATGTATTATAACAATAGCCAATGTTTGCTTTGTATTTGCAGCCTATTAGCTCCACTCTGTGCCACACACTTTGCAAGCTGTTAGCATTTAAACAGCTCTATGTTTTCTCTGCAGCTGTTATATGAATAAATGAAAAATGTATACAATATCATAACTTATATTGTAAGCTTAACCTGAATGTGCATGTTTAAAAACTAGTACTTTTCAAATGCAGTCCTCCATCTCAGACCGCAAGTCTCTCACCCTCAAACGAACGCCCAACAGACTGTAGTATAGTTAATGGTTGAATGACTCTATGGATTTGTGTTCACAGTACAAAATGGGCACCTTTTGACGGCTGCTTTCTCAATCATAAAGTTTAGACCTTGGTTCTGTATGAAAGTTGGATCCAGTACATTTAAAACAGATGCTCTTGAATACATCTTGTCCAGCTTCCTGTTTCATATAGTGACCCACCAATTGTTTCTGGCCATCTCAAGCAGGTGATGGCAAAACTTTCACTTGCTCTCAAAACCCTGCAAATGGCCTTTAAGGGCATCCTGCCTGTCTTTCCAGCCTGGAGGAAGTACCTAGACATTCATTCTAGTAGCCATTGACTTGCTTTTATGCAGGATTTCCACAAATCTGTTACCCAATTAAAACTTTACACTGATACAATACATGGATGAAGAGTGAAATACTGTACACAATTCCAGGAAGAAGCATATTGCTGGCTCCATCTTGGGAAAGTACCTTCTCCCTCCTGCTCCTGTTTGTCTGGCACCCCGTTGTCCCATGGGCACCTTTCCCAGGCATCCTTCCCACTATCCAAGGCTGTTTTTCTTTCTTGTGTGTTGTTTCATTTTCTTTTCAGCTGCTTTCTTCCTATCTCAATTCTGACTACTTTCTAGGTGGAGTGGAGTGTACAAATGGCCCTTCCCTTCTCATCTGATGAAATAGGCACCGAAGGACAGAATATGTGCATCACGCTGGCACCATGTTACAGAAGCAGTTTCATAATTACGTTTTAAGACTGCAGACAGTAAGATATGCTGCTCCTGCACGGTCAAAATTTAGTCATAATCCAACAGTTTGTAGCACTTATAATGTGCCCAGCCCAGGCCTTAAGGCTGCATTAACTAGGGTAGTGTCACTGAAATCACTGCACGCATCTTTCAGTTTGAACATGTAAGCCAAAATACAAAAACTATGTCCAACTGGTGAACTCTGCTGATATTGCAATCAAGGCAGTTCCGTTAACAGTTATGTCAAATGTACTATATATTCTGGCGTATAAGACTACTTTCTAACCCAGGAAAATCTTCTCAAAATTTGGGGGTCGTCTTATACGCCAGGTGTCGTCTTCTTATACTGTGAGTATATCCCAAACTCAATATTTTAACTGGAAAGTTGAGGGTTGTCTTATACGCCCAGTCGTTTTATATGCCGGAATATACAGTATATCCCTTTCTGAAATGAGGTGAAAAACCTGTTTCTGAAGTTTTACTCAAGTGCATGATCTGGTAATGCTTCTGGATTCATCACTCTCATGTGAAGCTCAGGTGACCATTTCCAGCATTCAGTCTTTCCTGGAGAGACAAGTTAGCCACAATGATCCACACCCTAGTAATCTCCAGACTAGACTACCAGAATACATTCTAAATGGGGCTATGCTTGAAGATAGTCCAGAAGCTGGAAGCAGTGCAGAAGGCAGTAACACAACTAATGGTTTTTTCTGGCTAGACCTCATCCCATCAGTCTTGAATGATCTGCATGGATTAACGATTTGCTGCTGAACATGATACTGATGTTAGCACATAAAATCCTAAATGGCTTGGCCATCTGAAGGAGAGCCTTCTCCCATATAGAACTGCCCTTGGATTAAGATCAGAAAAGGAAGCTCTTGTAGTTCTACCACCCTCAGATATGCAAGGTGTGGCGGCACAAGGGGGCCTTTTCTGTGGCGGCCTGTTGGCCTTAAGATTGACATTTGAATTTGCAGAATCAAATGTTTTGATACACTTATATGAAGCTTCGTATGGGATTGAAAATTCTTATCAAATTCGAATCCCACTACATTCAAAAGCGATCTATTGGAATGAATATGAATTTTCTTGCATTCAATTCAATATGAATTGAACACAAAAATAAAGTCATGCACAAACCTAGAACAGTAAATAAAATAAATGAAGTGTAGGTTTTGCCAGTGCGATGACAAAAGAACATAAAAGAAATGGAAAAAATGACAAAGGGGACACAAACACACGGCATAAACTGTTTCTCTTTTATTTAGTCCATGAAAATCTACTTTAAAAACAACATAGAAAATCAAAGTATCAGTTAATCCAATACAATGGATTAGGAGAAACTGCAAAAGCTTGGAGTTGTTGCACAAGCTAAAATCTGCAGCCTCACCCAGGTATTTCTGAGGCCAAAGCAATACACTGTAACAAAGCGGGATCTGTATGGAGACATGCTCCCTGCACCATCAGAAGGTTCTTTCTGGTGCTTTTTGTTTTGTTCTGACCGGTCAGTTAAAAGAAGAAAGAGTGGAAATATGACTTGGGTTCTTTGCATTGCTTAGAAAGGCCTTAGAGTAGATCAGTATTTTTCTTTAAAAAAAAAAATCAAGCAAGAACCAAGCGCTTGTTCCTCAACTTCTAGCCAGATAATTTACATTGTGATTACTAGGATGTAATTAAACGGTGTTTAGCTAACTTTACATTTTTAACACCCTTGGAACTATAAAGATTAGAGCCAGGATAACACAGGGCATGCCATTCTTATTAGTTTGTTGCAGCTATTGCAATATGGCTTTCCATACATAGATTACGACTGGCATAAATAGCTGGTTTCCCATTTGCTTAATGCTGTAAAACAGGGCTATGAAATTTGCAGTTTGTCTTTTGTGGCCTCCAAGATGCATGATAAACCCCCTTTGTAGCTGAAGTGGGCTACCTATATTTCTTTTCCCAAACCACTGTTAAAAGTGTGAGTAGACCACATAAAAATCCAGGTACTGCAATTCTGACAGACCTGTCGTAAAACACAATGAATGCCAGCCACCTAACATTCAACAATCAAAGTAAACGTAATTCATAGTCAAAACAGGAAAGGGAAAAGCTGCCACTAGAGTAAAAAATAAGGAATCCCCCAAAATGTTTTGGGTAATACTATGTTACTGAACATTTACACATTTTTACACATTGTAGACACACACATGAGAAGTATCTAGCTGATACACAAACAAGCTGCTACCTGTGATATTTTGTTGGTTTATTGGCTTGCACTAAATAAGCTAAACTTTTTTGTGTAAATTTATCTTTATCAAGGAATCTGTGTGATTTGAAAAGAGGTGTGTATTAATCCTGTACATACACTGTCTGATCTTTGGGGAGAAAACCTGCTCTGAAATTCACTGGTTTCACTCAGGAGTGAAACAGGTCTTTACTAATTATTTGTCCTGTCCCATCTTATTAAAAATGTTTTAGCACTTTTTTTTTTAATACTTTGACCTTAGCAGAATAAGAAAGTTTTCAGCTTCAAGTGGTGGGCTGGGGAAAGAATAGCCCAGGCTTTGGAAGACTCAAAGGGATCAGCCTGGAACCTGTTTGGTGTGCTGTGAAGCATCGTCTGCCGTTGTTACTACTGAGCAGCAATTTAAGGACACGGTAGCATCAAGAGACAGAGGACCTCCCTGCACTGGCCCCTATTCCAGATTATATCCTGGAACAGGGCTTGCCATCTGCATGCTGGTACAGACTATGTCAGGCCCCTATTCCAGAATATAATCCAGCATAAGGGCCAGAGACAGAGGCAGGCTTGCTGCTGAACAGATGTAAGCTGTTAAGGGCAATGCTGATGAGTTAGTAAGCCTACATCAAAATCCAAACATGTTCAATGATTACACAGAATCAGTTTAACAATCCCTTGCACTCTGATATTAAGACAGGCATTGATAATCTTTTTTAAAATTGTTGCTTTTATCAAGCTAAGAAACATACACATCCTAGTTATATAATGTTACTTGAATTGACCCATCAGTTATTTCTCTGTTCAATGAAATCTATTGCCATACCTTCAGCAAGACTTACAAAAACCCTTTTTTCAGTTTTCACAACTTAGAATCAGATGCATTTCCTACATCAACAAGAATGCCTATCATCATTTAACACTTCTCCATTTGGGCAGCTGATCTGTTAACTCCTGATATTAAGAGTTTGATGAATCTTAAGAAATGTAACATCTTTTCATGGTTTATACGAGGAAAAGAAATATGTTGATCGATTCAGAAAGTAACCACTAGGTGGTGGTACCTCACCAGTCACGGATTCCTCGCTCACCAATATGCAGCTCTTAAGTGGAAGTATTTGGTTTGGCTCAATTTATTTTCAAATAAATTACTATACATGTAGGACAGTGAAGCTGCCGTGCAACAGACTCAGGCAGATAGGTGCGACTAAGCAAAGTGCAATCGAACTTGATCTACTAGACGCACTTAAGTGTCTTGAAGATCAAATGTAACATGCCTGAACTTTTTAATTACTGTTTTAGCTATTTTAAGCCTGCCAGGTTTTTATGCACAATCTATGCTGACCAGCACACGAAACTGAAGTTTTTCATTACGAAAACAGAGCTTAGATTTTCTTCGGTACTCTTCTTCTAAAGCACAGGCTAAATGTAAGTGAAACCTTTACTTAGAAATCAGTTTAGTAAATGGATGTAATCGTAATGAAGTTAATAAGGGGACACAATAAAGAACAGACATAATCTTTTATTCATCCAGCCTATTTTTCAAAATAGCTTGTCTCATGAACAGAAAAATATTGGTTCTGTTTTAAACTAAGCGCTCAATCTTCTTGATGGATTAAATGTGGTCAAAAATTAGAAAATGCTAAATCCTTAACAGAATCCTACCTGAAGAACACTGAAGAGTTTTAAATGGCCCATTCATGTGTTTGACTTTACAAAGCCTTCATCTCTCCAAAGTTGACTTCAACTTTAAGATTTAAGCAGTCTTAAGAATACTTAAATCCTTCTTAAGCATTCTTAGCTCCCCAGTTAATTTCTAGGTGAAATATTTCCAAAGCATAATGCGAAGAGTATTATACTTAGAAAAGGCGACGAGAGGAAGAAGTTCTGTTTTATAAGCTGCTAATATAATCACTCCAAAGGAAAACTGTACTTTCTGATGTGTGATTTTTATGAAAGTAAGAACAAACTAGCATCACACACTTCCATACAATGGGAATCTAATGGAAATGTATTAAGACCCTTCTACTGGCAACTGTAATACACTCACAGCACTTTCCTATCATTACGGGTACTTACTTCTATAGTGGGCAACACAAATGAAATCATTTTCTTTGTTTTGTTTACACATATAAAGAGGAAATATACATTAAAATCAGATTTGGCTTGAAGAAGATATACACATAAATACACAGAGAATTACAATCTAGTTTTGGAAGCACTGATAAAACGGGGGAGTTTAAAAGATGCCAACTTCCTTCCCAGTGTACATTATAGATATCATTTCAACCAAAGGCAATACTTTCTGTCCATCCACATCCACCTTGTCAGACAAAAAAAAACAAAAACCCAGAAACAAAGGATGCTGTGAAGGGGAGGTGTTAATTCAAGAGCTAACGGAGGTAGCTCACGCTCCTGATGTTGCTCAGGATTGTCAGGGCCTTTTTTCAAGAAGACATAAGAAAGCAGAAGTTTCTTCTCATTCAGAACCATTGGTCTTCAGCCCAGTAAAACTGAGTCCATTCTCTTCTGCTATTTTCTCCAGGAACCAACCCTCCAAATACCGGTTACAGCTTCACAGAACTGCTGAAACAATAATGAAGAAAAATTAGCAAAGTCTTAAGATCAAGTTAGTGAGTCAGAGGAAAAACAGCATTGGCTCTCCATTGGCTCTCTCTTCATTACCACTGTGAATCAAGTCAACTACTGGCAGCTAACACACAGCCCCAGGGCACCAGGCTAGCTGCTGCCAGGGGAACATGGGTGCACATATTAGTGGCTGTACCTCCTGAGGAATGCTCTGGCCCACTCCCTGGAGCAAAATTGGCACTGAGGAGTATGCTTCATGCAATACCACTTTGAAAGAGACTCCCAAGCATTCCTTGAGGTGGACTAAGCCGGGCAGTGTCAAAAGCCCAGTGCCATTTTGCTGGGCTCCCTGAACTGAGCCATTTGTGGCACACTGAAAAAGAAATCAGTTCTGGCTTACAACTTCAGATGCTGGGGAACATTTGTCAGGCTATCAAGTGGATGGCTGCTGGCATGGTCCTTGCCAGCTTTATCTTCCTGGCCTAGATCGCCTGATTCAGGCCAAGAGGGGTGCTCTATTCCCATGCTAATGTGCAGAACTTGGAAGCAGCCACTAGTGCCAGCTGCTGTAGCATCATACAGCCCTAATGCAAATAACGCAAAATGAAAGAGACGGAATCCAGCAGGGAAAACTGGTCCAACTTGAGATGAGGCACACACGATCTGTTAAATGGAAGGAAGACCCACCCATGACTCTCATGGGGCTCCTTTGGAGAAAAGCATTTAACCAAATATTCTGCCTCTAAGTGCTTTCAGTTAGGGATGTGCACGGATATTCGAGAATTCAAAAATCCGATTCAAATCCGTTGAATATCAGCGTTCGAATTTGAATCGGATTTTCAAAAATCCAAATTTAAACATTCGGACAAATTTCAGATTTTTGAAAATCTGATACATATTTTTTAATAATTCGACTGAAGAGATCCATATAAATCCCATCTGAATATCGTGTTCACTTGCACTTATAATGTGGGGTGCAAACAGGATGCACACAAATTCGAAAACAGGATACGAATGTTGTTGACATTCATATTTTCGAATTCGAATCAGATTTTCGAATGTACGGATTCAGACAATTTGGGTTCGAATTGGATTCTTCAAATTCGAATCGAATTGAATATTCACATGACTCAAATTTGAATGCAAAAAATGCACTCGTGCACACTCCTACTTTCAGTCTGGTGGATTAGAACTACCTCTTTTCTCAGGCATCAGCTACCGGGCTTTTGTGTTTCTTTGCCAGAATAAAGGGCAACAATACACCTGGCAATTGGCAAGGCAGCAGGGGAAGGAAGAGGTTCCAGGTGGATCAAAAAATGGACTAAAGGGAACAAAGGCAAGCAACCAATCAAAGGGGGTTAGAGGTCAAGGGCTGCTAGGTGCTCTCCCTACAGCCCTGGTTCCCTTTGGCTTCACTGATGTATGTGTCAAGAAACCCACAAAGCAGGGAATTCACCCAGCTGCTGTTTGCACAAGTCCTTTGTCAGTGGCCCTGGCAGCTTAGGGATCCATGGGGATGAGGAGGCCAGAGGTGAAAGTAGCCTGTGCTTGAATTTGTTGTTCTATTCTACCCTCCTGATCACTCAAAGATGCTCCCCTTGCTTCACCTGGTGCCTCTAATGAGTCCATTTGACTTTCTATCTTTAACATTCCCTCAGATGGGTTTCAAGGAAAGCACGCAAGTCCTTGACCTCTAACCCCCTTCTCTGTCCAACTGAACATACGTTCGGCATACCCTGCTCTCCCCCTCCATCCTGCTGATTTTGCTATGCTAACCACCTGCTGACCAGCTGATAGCTGGGACTGAAAGCAACCGAACAACACCTGGGTCCTTTCTGCACTGGGTCTTATTCCATATTATATCTCAGGATAGGGACCTGCTATCCATATGTTAGTGCATGCTATGGCAAGCCCTGGGCCAGGTCTTCTGTAGTCTGAACCAGCATGAAGCTGGTAGGTCCCTAGTCTGAGATATAAACCAGAATAAGGCCCAGTGCAGAAAGAACCCTGGAGTCTGGCACCGTGAAAATGCAAAGGTGAAAGCAAGCAAGTACTGAAGGTCTTTATTTCCAACAGATGAAGTAATGCTATGCCCTCCTGTTTTTATACCATCCCTGTCTTATGCTAGAGTCGTCTGCCATAATTACAAAGGAACAACAACAATGTTCTTTTGGATAATCTCTACATGATATAAAAATATTTTTGGGAGATAAATAGGACTAATACAGACGGCCCTACTGGAATACAGCACAGAATGAAAATGCTGAGCAACACCTCCTGGTTCTGGCTTCATGAAGGCATTTTAAAATCATGTATTTAATTTTGATCCCAGACCAGAAGACACGTAATATAATTAAAACAAAAGAAGCTAACAAAAAGCTCTAAACCTAGGTAAAGGCTGCAATCACATTTCCAAAGATTTTAAGACAATAAAGATGTACCGAGCCAGGCTCGTATAAACTTGGTTTGTTATGAGCATTCCAGGTTTGGGAATCTCACTGTCAAAAACTCAACCCCACTTAAATTTTTGGGTTTGGGCCACTAGTAAAAGAAACAAGAAGGAGAGATTAAGGCAAATGGTTCATCAGGTTCAAATCTCTCCACCTCCTCTTGTGCTTGTAGACTCCTCTCTTCTCCCATCATGCCTATTTGCCATCCCAGCTTGGCTTGGTCCAACGCCCACATGGGTTTTGTGTATGCTAGGCCAGGCTGTGGATGCCAGTTTCTTAAGAGTGCTTTTGCCTGGCCTAGGCCTTCCAGAATGGAGAACAATGGGTTCTCCTAGCCAGCTGTGTGTGTCTCCACTTCTGGGAAAGTTCTACACGCAACTGGTTACAGGAAGTGGAGGTGCATACATGCTTGCAGGTGGTCTGCTGGGAGCACCATTGGTTCTAAACTCCTGAAGGCCTAGGCCAGGCCAAAGTGTGTAATCTGGCCCTGAAAGAACTGCATGGATGATGGCTGTGGCTTGGTGGCAGCCTGGGAGTTAGGTGAAGCACTTGCAGGTTTAAGCGTAGGAGCAGGGGGAGACTGTGCATATAAGGAAGAAAAGGGGGAGGATTTGGGTGTGAGTTTTTAAAGCATAGATAATTTTACCCAAGATTTAAACTTCTCCTCTTAGATCACAGGGAGTGGCTATAGTTCAGCGGTAAAGCAAATTATCTAAAAAGCAGAGTTGCCAGTTCAATCCCCAATTTAAGATAGACCTGGTCCACACACTGGCCCTTTCTGCACTTGGCCTTATTCTGGATTATATCTCTGGTTAGACGTCTGCTGGCCACAAGCTAATGCAGACTACGGCAGACCTCACAGGGTTATTGCCAATTCCGATTTGTGTTTCCACCTGTTTCAGTGCAGTAGTATGATTTGGATATTTGTATTCAAGTATTGCACCCATGATTATTTCACCGCTTATGCCAACAGATAACACTGTGGCTGAAAAAAAATTATCCTGGATTTAAATTACTGCTAAAATGTTATTCCAATGAAAATATACTTACACTAATCTTCAAGATTCACTGAGCTCTGGTTTTAGCTGCAAACTCTCACATGCTGTATAGCCTTGACTATTAAAATCTTCTTCCATGTGCAATTCTACCTGTTCTGTTGATGGTCCGATATCTTCCTTTCTTTTCACAAGTGTTTGTTGTTCTATACATTGTTCTTGGATTTGAACAGTTTGTTCTGCTTCTGCATCCTTTAGCTTTGGCTGCTCTGCTTCAAGTGACTCTTTGGGTAGATCTCTTGAGACAATACCTTCTCCTGCCGCTTTCTCAGCTTGTACCGGATCAGTGGAATCCAGTTTGGAATGAAGCTTTGGTTCACCCTTTCCTTTCTTCAAGATGATCTCCTCTTTAACTTCTTCCACAGGGTGTGACTGCTCATCTACCTGTTTTCGCAACTGTTGATCACCTTCAAAACTTCTTCCACTTTCAGATTTGCCAGACTTTAAAGGTGCCTCTGTCATTTTGAAGACCTCTTGATTTTCCGACTCTGATAAAATCATAACTGATGGTTGCACCTCTTGATTTTCATCTCCCGTGGCTTTTTGAGGAAGCTGCTGACCACCCTGACTGTCCTTCTGAGCTTCAAACATACTAGCATTCATTAGCTGTGGTTCACTCTGTTTCTTTAATGTGGATTTTGGGTCTTCTGCTTCCTCCAACTTATCAACAGCATTCTGGATTATTTTCAGTACAATTTTTGTACTTTGCGACTCTATAGTCACCGACTGAACAACATCCTTCTGAAATTCTATATGAGTTAAAGAAGGGCTTCTTTCTGGTGGTGTTGGTCTTTTTTCAACTTGTTGGCCTAATTCACACTTTGGAATCAAATGATCTTCAGTGCCCTTCACACATGGTAAAGCTGAGTCCTGTCTTAATGGCTCTGTTTTCTCAGACTCTGATACTGCCTTCATGCCAACTGTGGCATTTTCTGAAATGACTTTCTCTTCAACTGTGGAATCTGTAATTGTTACAGATGATTTTTGAGCATCAGAACTTTGCAATTCAGGAATGTTAGCAATGAAAACCTGCTGCTGCTCAGTGTAACCTTCTTGATGCACAGGAGCTGTATGAAGGACATCCCTACCAGCAAGTTTAATTTCTTCTGCTGGTCTTTCTTCATCCTTTATTAAGGCTTTTTCTAATAGCACTGGACTTCTCTGACAGCTATGTGAAACTGATGTACTTTCTGGAAACAGTTGCTCTGTTTTTGGGGACAATTTATCCAGACTTCTTTCTATCTGCCCGAAGGTCCCATTTATAGCAACTTCCCTGACTTTTAAGCCTGGTAGAGAAATTTCTTCTTTATTTCCCATGATGCCATTTGATACAACATTCTCTAAGCTTCCAGATCCTGACCTTAGGATGCCTTCTCCTTCTGTCTTCACACATTCCTCTAAGGCTGCTGGTGTGTGTGTTTCTGTTGTTATCTCTGCCTTTCCAGGTTTATTTTCCATGAAGATCACAGGTGCTTCCTGTGTCATAGGATCTTCTGATACCCTGGCCCCCGTGTCTTCTCCACCATGCTCCACAGGTCCCTCAGATGCAGTGATGTCTGTACACTTGAGTGTTTCTGCCTCAGTGGTTACAGGAGGTAGATGTGTTTTTTCCAGTACAGAAGTCTCAGTAATGCGTTCTTTGGTGAGTTTTGAATCTACAAGGACATCATCCTCTACAGTGGGGGCTTCAGCAGCAATTCTTTCAGGATGCTGTGATTCCAAAGGGCATCCATCACCTGCAACATAGGCCTGGCCAAGATCCCCTTCATCCTGTTTGGATGCGGAAATTTCAACAAGTTCTTTTTCCATAGGTTCCTCAGCAGGCTCTGACAATATTTTTTCTAAGATAGGAGCAGAATCTTTTATTTCAGCCTTTGAAGATTCCTCAGCAGCAGCTATATCAAAACTTTTCACTTCTGAGGAAAAGGGAACATCTTGTTGTTCTCTTTGCACATCACCTGCAGTTTTGTCACTAACCGCAGATGGGGCATCAACCGAAATTACCTCAATAGAAGGTTCTAAGGAATGTGTACTTTCTGTAACTTTGGGCTGGAATTTGACTTCATTCATCACATTCTCCAAGACTTCCTTTAGTTCTGGAGGCTGGATGGAAGCTGCTGCTTCTACCACCTCTTCAGTCTGTTTTGAAGTGATGGTCTCATTCACCTTCTCTTCAGGGACCTTTATGTCCATCTTTGTGTCCACCTGTTTGAAGATCTCCACACTAGCCTTTGCTTCTATCTTCTCTATGGAAGTGTCTTCTTTAGATTTCTCATTTAAGACCTCAGCTTTCAGTTCTTCTGTGGAGGATTTCACCTTTTTCTCCTCTGCGTTGTCTGGCACATCAACTTCCACTGCAAGAAGTTCAGTTTCACTTGTTTTCTTAGCCACCTCCATACCTGTTTTTTCTGTATAAGAATCCACATCCACCTGTTCTACAGGGACTTCATTCTCTGCCTTTGTTGTTTCTGCAAGGACCTTGGCGCTCACCACGTCTGCCTGGTTTAATGGGGCATCTACTTTTTGTAAATGCAACATCTTATCCATCTGATCTGCAAAGGTATTCTCTTCAAGCTTCATCTCTGCCTGATATAGCACAGCTGCTGTCACAATCTTTTCTATGAAGACCTCTGTTTCTATCTTTGCATCTGTCTTCTCTACGGAAGCCTCCATATGAACCTCTGCCTTTCCTCCAAGTGCCTCAGAAACTATCTTTGTCTCTTCTGGTGGCTCTGAATCCGGTTGTGACTCTATCTTCCCTGTAATGGCATATACACAATTCAATCCAGTTGTTTTTTCCACTGGGGCTTCTGCCTCTTCCATAGGGGCCATTGTTTCTTCTCTTTCTATCAAAGTCTTATCTTCCCTCATCCCTGCTTCCACACTTGTTTTCTCTGGGTGGACCCCAACATCCAACTTTGCATGTCTTTCTTCCACAGAGACCTGAATTTCTTTCTCTGGTGGAGTTTTCACATCCACTTTTAATTGTGCCTTCACTCCCACGATTTCTGCTTCCATACTCTCTACTACAGGAGACTTCTCTGCTTCTTCACTCACTACTGTTTCCACCTTTTGCTTCTGCTTCTCAGTGTCTATCTTCTGTTTGTGGTCCTCCACTTCCACTTCTTTCACATGCAAGTCTTTTCCCATAATGTCTTTGTGTATTTGTGTTTCTGTTGTCAGCAAAAGGGCTTTGGTGTTTTCTAATTTCTGCAACTGAACCTCATGTTCTATTTTCTGCTGTACATCGGACTCAATGCTCATGGTATGTTTGGTTACATCCATGGTACTTACTGGAACTTCTGATAGCTTGCTCTGGGGGGCATCAGCAGGGACAGTGGCGTCAGAATATTGAGCATCAACTTCTTTTACTTCTTTCATCACAGGGGTTTTTACCTCAACCACATCTATTTCCTTGTGGTCCAGTTTTGAGGCTCGTTCAGGTTCCTCAGAAAACAGAGGATCCTTTTCATGTGTTACAGCTGCTGATAGATCTACGTTTGGAAAAGCATCTTCAGTAATCTCTTCTTTCATTGGTGCTTCTACATTTGTTTTGACTTCCTGAATTCGTTCTGAGCTATCATGTTCTTCATTATCTACTTCTATCTCTTGCTTTCTAACTGTGTCATCAACTTTTACTTCTACCCCCTCTTCAGGGGTTACAGTAACAATGACAAATTCTTCCTCCTCAGATTTTTCATCGGTCATTATTTGTTCAGTAACTTCATGTCTTTCCACAACTTCTTGTTCAGCCTTTGAATCATGACTTTCACTTTGCATTTCTAAGGTAGAGATTCCCTTCAAAATTTCCTTTACCCCCACACACAGACCATCACTATCTTTCAGTACTTCCTCAAGATCATTTCCTTTATCTCGACTTTGACCACTTTCTAAGTTTTCACCAACTTGAGGACTTGTCTTCTCAGGTTCTTGTTCCTTGAATGCAACACTAATTTCTTGCCCTCTTTTTTCTGCTAACAGTGGCTGAAGGTTTTGATTTATCTCATGCATTTCTTCAGACAATTTAACTCTTTCAGCTACTTCTTGCAGAATTTCCTCTGTTTGTTTATTTAGCTCTGCTAAGTTTTGTTGGCTTTCACCTCCCTCTTGTACAGGTGTAACTATCTCTGTTGTATCAGGAGAATCAGTTAGCCTTGAAACAGCTGAAACCATTTCAGTTGTCTCCTCAGCACAGGACACTTCAGTCACTTCTTCAGCACCTAAAGCTTCCTCACGAGCCGTGACTGCTTCTGACACTGACTCAAATTCACTTAATATTGTGTCACCACTGATGTCTTTTCTAATTTTTGGCATATGTTTAGTAATCATCACTGCTTCTTCAACAGCTCCTGCTTCAGAGATCTTTTCGGTTTGTTTCTCTTCACCTTCTTGTACATGTTCAATGTGCTCTGTCACAGCAGCTGATATCCAAGATGGTGATCTTTCTTCAATGCTTGTAACTGCTCTTTCTCCTTCTACCACTGTAACAGTAACTGCATGAACTAATCCTTCATTTGACTGATCAATTTTTGAAGCACCTTCTGACCGTTCAGCCTCATGATCTGATGTTGTCTGAGATACATCAGCTAGTTTTGCTTTTAGAGTTTCCATCTTTTCTTGTTCAGCAGCTTCATACTCTGAGAGAGGGACAACAGCTGGAACTTCAGAATCCTCCTCAGTAGTTTCAATGGTTTCTTCTCCAGCTTCCTGAACGGGAGCATGTTCTGGTATTCCATCTGACTTTTTCTTCCTACGACCCGGCATCAATTTTTTAAATGAAACCCAGGATTCTTCTTTTCCAGAATCTCCATCTGAAGTAGAATGTTCTAAACTTGAAGCTGTGGCAGGTTCTTCACTTCTTTCTTCCATCTTTGATCTAGATTTTCTTCTAGGAGTTACTAATCTCTTAAACGACTCCCATGTGGAAACCCCTTCACCTTCAGATGGGCTCCCAGCTTGTTCTGGTGAGGAACTTCCTTGTCCTTGATCACTTTCTTGTGAACTAGTAATCACTGTATGTGGTGCTGTTTCTTTGCCGTGTCCATTTTCTTCTGCTTTCTGTCCTTCTTGACCAAGCCTTTGCCCTACCTCTTCATCAGAAGATGATGATTTTCTAGTTCTTTTCTTAGATGAGCCCACACAAATTAAGGCTTCCCATGATACAGAATTATCAACCTTTCTCTTGGGCTCCTCTATATTCTTCTCTAATTTCTGTTCCTCGCCATTTTCTTTTGTATCTTCTTGTTCTTCACAGGGTGCACTTTCATTTGAAGATAAGGTGGCACTTTTACCTTTATCAAGATCCTCCTCTTTATCACTTTCAGAAAGTCTCCTGACCCGTTTCTTAGGAGTCACCATTTTTTTAAACGATGCCCAAGGCGTAACACTTTTCTTTTCCATATCTGAGGTAGAACCTTCTTCAATTTCAGTTGTCTGTATGGCATCTGTAGCTTTTTCTACAGACTCTGTTGTTTCTTCAGGAGAGGAAGCAGAGCTTTCTCCTCTTGGGTCTTCTGGACTCTCTGCAGAATCAGATAACTGTTGCATTTGTTCAGCAGCAACTTCCCCTGACTTTGCTTCTTCTCTTTTTCCTTTATGTTTCTTTCCTGATAATTTCTTTAAGCTTGTACCTGTAAAAAGTTTTTTCAAGGGGCTGCCTTGCATCTTGGCTCTTTCTTGAGATGAAAGTAATTCAACTTCATTAGTGATGCCTTCCAGAGGTTTAGCTGTTGCTGAATCCCCACTGCTATGTTCAGTTTGCTTCAGCTGTTCATTTGCTGTTTCAGGCAACAATTCTTTGACTTTTAGCTGTTCATCAACAGGTTCGGCATCTGTTGGTTCAAGAACAAGCTCTAATTTCTCAGTTAGTTTTGGTTCCTTCTCCTTTTCAATGGTAATGACATCAATGCTTATTTCTGTGGGTCTCTTATCAACAATTTCTGTTGTCAGAGGAGCCTTTGCTTCAGATTCAACCTCAATTATTTCAAAATGTTCCTCAAATGTTTCTACTACTGTTGAAGGAGATGGCTCAGATTGGTCAATTTTTTGTTCACAGACTTGATCTGCTATTGGGGCAATTAATTCAACATTTTTATTGGGTGATGCAGGAGAGTCTTGCTCTACAGCTACTAGACATTCTTGTATAGGTTCCAATTTTTCCACAGAGTTCCGGTCAATTTTCTTTTTTAAACCTATCTCAGATTCTTTGCTTAAGCTTTCAGCAGGCATTTGTGGTGACCGCTGTTCAGAAGTAACTGCTTCCTCAGGATAGGTTTCTGTTGAGACATCTACCATTTCTGTTTCTTTTCTGTCCTCTCTCATTTTTTCATCACTAGCTTGGACAGAAGCTTCTATCATTTCTTTTTGTGGCATGGATTTTTCGTTTTCCAAATCTTCTTTGAGAGCAGGTTGTTCTTTATCAGCTGGTCTTTCTTCCTCTTGTTTTGACACTTCTTTTTCTTGTTCCTGATTTTCTTTCTCAACAGCATGCTGTTCTTCTTCTTTAGGTTTCCTAAAGCTTGTCTTTTTCCTAAAGCCTGCCCAGCCCTGGCTAAAGAACTTTCGTAGAGGTGATGCTGTTTCAGTAGCTAATGGACTTACTGGAGACTCTGGAGACTTGTTACCATCGGTTTTCATTTCTGCTTCTTTTCTTTCTAGTTCAGTAGGGCTTTCTGTTACCTTTTCTGGGGATGTCTCCTCTTTCATCTGGTCAGTCTGGGTTTCTTGTTCAGTCTTTTCTACTGGGTGAGGCACATCACTCTGTGTTTCTTCCTCCACTGTTTCTACTGTGATTTCTTTGAAATCTCCAGCCCCATCTTTTCCAACCTCTTTATCATCTGCTTTTACATTCAACAACTGAACAGGTTCTGCTTTCTCAGTTTTATCTTTTCTAACAGTAAATTTGAATCCGACAAACTTAAACACTTTTTTAAACCCAACATCATTTGACGGAGATTCACTAGGCTGTTCCTGCTCTTCTACTTTTTCTTCTTGAGATGGTAGCTGCTTTTCAGCATCTTGAGCATCTCCCTTTTCAACATCTGGACAAACTTTATCAGTAGAGCCTGATGGTTTGGTCTCCATATTTTCAACTGATTCTTCTTTCGCAATCACATTTGTAGTTTCTCTTTGTGCAACTGTTGAGAGAAAAGACAGAGGATTCAACATTCATAGTCTTGAAATTACATGTAAGAAATTTATGAACAACTGATTCTGTCATCTAATATGCATTTAACTTTGGAATAAGCAGAACTCTTATCCAGCTGCATTAGAATCTTTTCCATTATACCCTAGCAGAATTTCATAGCATGTCATCTCAAAATTAAAAGCATCGACCAAGTTAAGTCACTGAATGTATTTTTAAAAAAAGGAAAAGCACTGTTAGCTTTTATGTTCATAACAAAATCATCAGTAATATTTCATACTTTCTTTATAAAGGATTTCAGTTTATAATTGGTCTGCAAAGCTTACAAGTTAGCCTTAACCTTATATTTTTGATAACATATAGTTTCTTTTGTTTCATTAAACAATTTCTAATGAATTCAAACCAGTGATGCTTGCAACAGGTGCTATGCTCACATGCTGCCTTAGAAAGTATCTATGACCCAAAGGGTGTTTTTCCACTACCACTAAGTATTCATTAATGGCTCATTTGGCTCAGAGCAGGAAGACCCCATTTCCACTATAGACGCCATTAGAGCCACATTTGTTTCCACCAGTTCTAGGGAAATCCGGATCATATGGGTCCTTCAGGACTTATAATCCGGATTTCAAGTAGACCCCATTAAAGTGGTCTACAATGGGATCTAGAGGAGGCTTGGTGGGGCACCCATGGGGGGGCACTCCAAAACTCAAAACTTCGAAGCCTGTGCACATTCTCTGAAGTCCCTCCGAAGCCAGCTCCAAAGTCCCTCCGAAGTTGCCTTTGAAGATTAACAAAGTCCCTCTGAAGCTGACCTTATGCAAGAGCAATGCCTTTGTCAAAGGCTCCGGAGAATCTCTGGAGCGATCTGCTGCAAACGTCAAAGATTCTCCGGAGCATCTACAGAGATTGGACCCCCTGTCCCCGAAAACACCTGGGGTGACAGGTGGGCCCCATGTAGGTAGATCTGGATTCGCCACATGGGTGCTTCAGCATTTCAATTGCAAGCAAGCTAGCACCCATTGCTATTGGGTGCTAGAACACCCGTGGAAACTCACTGGGTCATTCCCTTGATCCGGATCTAGTAGATCTGTATTAAGGGAAGTACCCTTTCCTTAAATCCGGATCATCTTAGATCTGGATTAAAGGAAGTCAGTGGAAAAACACCCAAAGATTCCTTCTCTTCAGAAGAAAATGTATATCTAGATAGGGGGGGAAATTAAATAATAAAGACTAAAGAAATAAAACAACAGAAAATATTTTGATAGACAAAGACATAATAATGGTTGACCAATAAGAGCAATCAAAATGTTAGCAAGCTGGCATTCTGCTCCTAAAACTGAAGGAGAAAGAGTATGTGGCAAAAGAGTTTATTTGGTAACAAAGTTAGAAACATTTGTGTAGCTCAAAACCCATTTTTATATGTTAATTGTGTGAAGGACACTCCTTTAATTATTACCACCTTCCTATAACTTCATTCTTATTTCAGATACTTATTGCCCCCCTTATAATGGTTCGTCTCTATTAAAACAGAGAAAATAAGACAATAAGGGGAACTGAAGAAAACTTATAGAAGAGGAACATCAGTTCTTCACAGAAGGAATGAGATTTATATTCCATTTGGGCCAGGCTGATACCTTTTGTGGGTTCTTTCCAGAACACTAGTGGCTATTGTTCCTTTGTTGATCTAAGGACTTAAAGGGACTTTCCGCACTTCTGATAGTCCGAACCATGGTCCATTTCTGGGTTTCTTTCATCCACACCTTAGATTAGTGGTTCTCAACCTTCCTAATGCCGTGACCCCTTAAAGGAGTTCCTCGTGTTGTGGAGACCCCCAACCATGGGGGCAGAGCAGCTGGGAGGTGGGAGGGAAGGGCAGTGGGAGACTCGTTGCGACCCCTATGAAAGCGTAGTTCGACCCCCAAAGGGGTCCCGACCCCCAGGTTGAGAACCACTGCCTTAGATGGAACCAGAGAGGCCCGCTCCTAATAGGCTCTGTTTACAGGACAGAGCATACAGGACCAGGGCACGCAAAATGGTTTCTTGGTTCAGTCTACTAGTATACTCCGTTTTTGAGTCTAGTGGCATACTACAGGGTGGTATACCAGACCATGGAGGCACGCAAATAGCATGTCTCCATGGTCCAGTATAGCAAAGGGGACCTGTTTGTATATGGTGACCTATTTCACTGGTTCGGTATACCATAGAGGACCCATTTTGTAAGCTCACATGCCAACTCCAATTCTGTGAACTCCATAGCCAGCACAGAGGCTGGTGCAGAGCAGGCTGTTCCACTGTAGACAGTACTTTGTCCCACTTTAGGACAGACTGCTTATTCTGGACTGGAATGTCCTGCCAATGTCCAGTGCTAGGACAACTAGGAGCATTTGAAACCCACCTACGTATGAATAACAGCCCAGATGGTGGCCATCACAGAGCTCTGATAACGGTGCCATACACAGGCATCATCGAGGCAACCTGGTGACGCAGCATGTTATTGTGTCTGCACTGTCAGTCATGTGCTCTTCCTGCATGTCTTCCCACCAGAAGACATGTGGATGGAGCGGACAGAGCCTTATTGGCTCTGCCACTATAAGCATGGTACAGTTTAAATTGTACCATGCTTATACTGCGTGGGGGGAAACTCCAGCACATGCAGACCTATTTCTAGTAAAGAAATGGCTTTGTGCATCGTGGGTGCAGCATGTCAGAGTTCTCTTTGCCTTTACTAGTAATGGAGCCCTGGAGGCTGTATCCTTAGTCCTGTGCCACTGAACAGTTTCATAGCTGACGCAGAAGATGGCATTAAAAGGCCACTTATCAAATCTGCAGATGATATGAAGAAAGGACCTCAAGAGACTTGAGCATTGGGCTAAGGTCTCCAGGATAAAGTGGGGAAAGTACATTTCCACATCTAGGTAAGAAAAAAATCTGGAGAATAAATACAGGGAGTATCTGGTTCAACGAAAGTGCATGTGAAAATTATTTACATTTCCCAGTTGATTATCAGCTGAGCATGAGCCAACAGTATAATATAGCACTTAAAGTCAGTGTCAACTTCTGCTGCAATAATAGGTAGAGTGAAGACAGATTACAGGAGGGAAATTTTACTGTATTCAGCACTGATTAGAATTCACTCGAGAAAATAAGAGAAAAGAAAACCAGAAGGGACGGTAAGAAGTCTGGAAACTGGATTCTATGAAAAACAGTTGGAGTTGTGCTTGTATGCCGTGATCTACAAAGACCTATCAAAGGAGTGGGGGTGGGGATTTCCTTTCTCTTGCTCCTGAGGGAAAAACTAGAAGAAATTGGAAACAAAGAGGTTCAAGCCACGCATTAGCACAGCTTCCGCACTGTACACTTAGATTGCTCAATCTGAGCTAACACTGGAATGGTGGGTGGTGGTACACATTAAGAACTTGTACTTCACAGCAGTAGCCCTGTCGCAGGCTAACTCCAGGGGCCAGAAACAAAAGCCCCCCCCCCCTCAGCCTCTGAAGCTACATGGTGTAGGGGATAACTCTGGCACACCCAAAACAGCCCTATTCTTGGAGCCTAGTGAAACGGTACCAAGTTTTACACCCCATTTAGAGAAGGCTGCTGCAGGGAACACTCAAGATGCTGCTCCCCAGGGCCATACTTATGCTCAGATTTCTTTTTTATAGAGTAGCTCTAAAAAGTCTCAAGTATCTAACCATTTACCCTCATCCTGCTTTCCACAAGATCCAACAAGAAACTTTTGGAAAGCTCATAAGGAAAAAGGAATGGCAACATCCACCAAAATGTGGCATTCAGGTACTCAAATATTTCATTTACTTATCATTGTAAATATCCAGTATTACTTCCAAAGGCATCTGAACTAGTGGTTGTTGCTACTAACTCCCTCCTATCCTGCCAGGGAGGGAAGGTCTGAGAGAAAGAGGGTTATATTTTAAATGTTTTAATGCTTTATATATGTTAACTATTGTAACATGCCCTGAGACTTTCTAGTGAAGGGTGCGGTATAAATTCATAAACAAACAAACAATCAGTTGTATCATTTAATTATACGGGGGGGGGGGCTTCTGTTTTGCCCATCAAGTTTATTAGGATCGCTGATTCTCCTTTCCATCAGAACATACCTACAATTGATACAGAAGTGTGCTAGAAGTGTTCTCAGTGATTCTTCTCGACTTTGACATCAGCAAGCACTCCACTTGTCACTTGTCTTTTTAACAGACTGGGGGTGGGGCTTTCTACTTTCTCTTCAAAGGGAAGCAATGCAAGAATGGGGCACTCTAGAGCCATGGGACCACCAGGAGAGCTGTCTTTCAGCATGCTCCATGCTGCCACTGTGCTGCTGTACTTGATCTGGCCAACATAAGGGGACATTGGAAAGTTCTTCCAAATGGGCACACGGCTGTGTAGTTTGCTTCCTTGAATAGACAGAAGAACTATAAAGCATTTAACCTGACTACAGCTGGAAGACCATGCACTAACACCCTTCCAGTTCTTGTGGCCCATGCAGTCTTTGGAGAATTCCAAGTCCTACTGAAAGCCCACGTTGGTGTTACATGCTTTTCTACTTATCTTTTATGCCTGTTACACAGTAGCCAGCAAGTCTTCATCAAAATAATGTAATTTACTATTAAATTGTACTTTACTAGACCAATCTTTTAACCTAGTGTAAACAGGTTAAATTCATAATTCAACAGGAAGCCCTAACCTAGTACAACTTCTTTGTGAGCAAGATGCAATGCAACACTAATTTTTGTGTAATAAAAGCACATTCTACAGACAAAAAAACCTCATCATCTTTTCATAGTTTTGAGCTTGTTTCACCACCCTAAACTATTGTCAACTATCTTCAGAGTTAAAGAACAATTCTGTTAAATGAATCAGAACAGCTGTGAGTACTTAGGAAAACAAGGTAATACAATACTCTCTACTCTGCCTTAAATGAAAACCTTGCATTTAGATTAATAATGGCAAGTTTAAAAAAAAGGAATCAGAGTAGGAAAGCTCTTGTTGCCCAGTGAGCTAAGCAAGTGTACGTGTTGAACTAATAATATTTTGGAATGCCACACGTATCTTTGGTATATGAAGCATTTAAAACATTCCTAAAACATTCCAGCAATTTCTACCATGTTACATGACTGTAAACAGTTCTGCCTCTGAGGTAAAATCTCTGAATTGTTAAATGCATCCAACCAAACACTGTAGGCACATCTGATCTGTTTTGCATTATATGGACAGCATTTCCCAAGGATGACCAAACTGTAATAAAGTGATAATCAATGGCAACTTGCCCTTTAGTACAGATGGCTTCCATCTCTAGTCATCCCCCAAATAATTCCTCAAGAGATCCATACATTCTTTCAGAGAGCACTAAAATTATATAGCCGCTATCTGCAATGTAGTATCTTCCCACGTCAACAGGCTAAGCAATTCAAAGATGAACAAAAGTTGAATAACTTCCAATAAATTAACCTCAGAAATGCTACCTGTTCCTCGTGCAGGACCGGCCAGACAGGCAGAGGGTCAGGCACCTCAATGTGTGGATGAGGCAGTGGTGTTGGGAGGAGGGGTTTAGATTTGTTAGGAACTGGGGAACATTTTGGGAAAAGCCAAACCTGTACACTTGAACCAAAATGGAACCAGATTGCTGGCACTCAACATTAACAAGGTGGCAGAGCAGCTTTTAAACTGATTCCTGGAGGAAAGCCACCTGGAGCTGGGCAGCATCCAGTTTGGGAGAGTGAACCCTTGAGTGAGGAGAGCTGGAAATATGCACATAATGCTGAGCGAAGTGGGGGATTAGTCAACAGGATGCAAGCAGAACGATGCAAGGGGCAGTATAAGGATTCATGTGTTCCTTGGCAGCAGAATTTGGACCAGAGGAGTGAATACAAATGTATATATGCAAACACCAGAATCCTTCGAGCTAAAATAGGGGAGCTAGAAAGCTTAGCGATGGATAACAGGATTGATATTACCGGTATAACTGACACCTGGTGGACCAGTGAAAACCAACGGGATACAGTCATCCCAGGTTGCAAACTGTACAGGAAAGACAGGGAAGGGTGACATGGAGGTGGTGTAGCCTTGTATATTAAGGAAGAGATAGAATCTTATGAACTGGAATGTTCAGGTGAGTCTGACTCTTCCACAGAAGCAGTGTGGGTAAAAATACCAAGCCAAAAAGGAAGCCTACTAATAGGGACATGCTATCATCCTCCCAACCAAATTCCCGAAAGAGATCAACAATTGGAAAATGAGGTAAAGGAACTATCCAGAAACAATACTTTAATTTGTATTAATGAAGATATATGGGGAGGAGAGGAAGCTATTCTGGTTATAGTATTTTAGGAAGGAGAAGTAAGTTATCCACTAATCCACATTTTCCTCATTCTGCATAATTTTATACAGCTCAATCGTATCCCCTCTCATTTGCCTCTTTCTAAACTAAAAACATCCTAACAGTTGCAGCTTTTCCTCACAGGAAAACTCCTCCAGCCCTCCCCGGGAGCCCCTTACCCGCTCTGGTAGTGGCGCAGGCCTTTTCCAGGGCCCTGTGGAACCACGAAAGGGTTCCGAGAGCCAAATACAGGCTTTCCGGTAAAACCAGAAGGCCTGTCTTTAGCCCTTGGAACCCTTTCACAGTTCCAGAGGAGCCTGGAAAAGGCTCACGCTGCCACCGGAGGACGCATGCACGTCTGCCTCCCCGGGCCCCACTCCAGTGGCGGCGTGGGCCTTTTCCAGGGCCCTTTGAAACCGCGAGCAGGCTCCCAGGAGGTAAATCCAGGGGGCCCTGGAAGAGGCCCAGGACGGCAGTGGTGGCGTAGAGAAGGTGCCGCGCATGGCGGCGGCGGCGAGGGGGTAAGGTAAGTGGAGAGGGGGTGGGAAAGGAGGGGTGGGGGATTCATTACGAATACCCCCACATCCATGGGTGGGGGTATTCGGCCAGAGCCAAATTTTTCCACATTCTACTCAACTCAGATAGAATGTGGAAAAATGGCTCCATACATACCCCTAGTCTGCACTAGCATGCGGATGGCAGATCTCTATTCCGACATATAGTCAGAATAAAGCCTAGTGCAGAAAGGGCCCTAGTCACTCTCTTCTGAACCTTTACCAATTCTGCTATACATTGTTTGAGATGCTTTGAGTATTCTAGCTGTGTTCATTTGCTTTGTTTTCATTTTATTTCCAATATTCCTCTTACTATCCCTAGCATACTACTGGCCTGATCTACTATCTGAACTGCCTGTGATCACACCAAGATCTCCTTCCTGGTCAGTCCCAGCCAAACTCAGCAGGTCTGAGCAAGATATTCCGATGCAATGAAGCAGCAAGTCATTCCTGCAGCATGCAGAGATCGCTTCCTGAGCAACAAAGCAGCAAGTCATCCTTGTAGCACAGAAACATCACGTTTAAGCTTTTTCATTCCCTTCTTTCTCACAATTAAGGGGCACCATTCTCACTTAAAAGTACAAGTTTATCTATGGCTTTCTTTATGTCTTAACCAGCTGCACATCCATAAAGGGATCTGATATTTTACCTAACCTCCAAGACACCTTTTAAAAGGTTTCTATTCAGGGCTTTTGGAAAACTGTCCTTTTACACAAAAACCATAAAAGGTTGGTAAGACCTGCTTGCCATTCTGGGGAAGGACTCTTCTTCTTTTGCCATTAATCCTTCAGGGTGTGGGAATTTGTCATAACTAAAAGCATGTATGTTCACCACTCCGTGGTCTCTTTAGCAATAAGATTAGTGTGTACAACACAGGCTACGAAAATGTTTTGTACACCAGTCTGGTTTGAGCATCACACTGTACAATCATCAAAGCCTGGGAAGACAAAAGGCTTGCTGCACTCTTGAGGTCTCTCCACCTCTTTTGGATATGGATCCCTCCTCTTACTAAATGGCTTGCTGTAATTTAAGCTAGCAATTATGCTTGAATCATGACACAGTCCCTTTGCGCACTGAATCATATTCCAGGATACATCCTGGAACAGGAGTCTGCAGTAATCTGTACTAGTAGGTGGACAGCAAGTTGCTATCCTGGGATGTACCTTGAAATAAAGCCCTGTGTGGAAAGGTTAGTAGGACTTCCTGCAACTTTACAACTGTATAGGAAATGTTTTTGTTTTTTTACTTGAAGTTTCAAGGCAATTCAAGTTAGCACTGATGTACATATGACAGACTATTATTATTACTATTACAGTTGCTACTCTTTTTATTATTATGACAAGTTACAGATGAATTCATGCATGTAAAAGGGGGGGGGGAGAGAACTCTGAAACCTGCATAAGCATACCGTATATTCCGGTGTATAAGACGACTGGGCATACAAGAAGACCCCCAACTTTCCAGTTAAAATATAGAGTTCGGGATATACTGTACTTGCCATATAAGAAGACAACACATGGTGTATTAGACGACCCTCGACTTTTGAGAAGATTTTCCTGGGTTAAAAAGTAGTCTTATACGCCAGCATATACAGTACATATTGTATTCTTTTCAACATCTCCACAAGATTACTTACACGAACATAGGCAAATATCAGGAAGCCCAAAGGTGACAGCAGAACTGGCACACCTGCGTGGCTGAGCTTCAATATGAGCCTCGCTTTTCATCTCTCTAAATTTATCTTGATGTACTGCAGGCTGGAACAGCCCCAAGGCACGATAAGAGCCTTGCTCCTTTCATGATCCCTGCCAATTTCACCACATATGTTAAGAGATGAGCTAATTTTGCTTTATTATAGGGTTCTCCTAACTCTGAGGGCATTCTGTGGACATGCTACTTCTGCATGTGCTTTGTAGCTTCTAGGGGAAGCTGAAATCAATCACTGTACCCTCAGGTGCTATGTTGCAGTGGCAGCCAGTGCCTTTGAGAGCACCCAGAAAGACCTGCACCCAGCGCAAGCCCTGTGCTCCTAAAATGTTTTGAGAATTACCAAATACATACTGTTGTGTCAGCTTCAGATTTGGGACTGACAAGTGTGAGAATCAGGAATGTGTTGAGGACTTTTAAAATTCTCCTTTCCTTTGTTTTATGTTTTATTCTGTGTTTTACATACAGCAGTCTGTTGAGCCAAAAGAGTATTATTATTGTTGTTGTTGCCTTTTGTTTTTGTAAGTGACAATAAAGATCAAGAGCACAATGTGATTTGAACTTCTGAGGTACATGGTTTTGACTGAACTGTTACAGGATTTCTTGGAAGTTTAAGCATGAGTGAAATTGAAAACAAAAATTAATATCTACAGATAGAAAAACAACAAAAGCCACAATTCAAAAAAGAAAGTTTAAAATTAAAAACACCAAACATTCAACTCAAAAGACGCATTAGGAGGTGGTCACACATCATCTGTACAATGGAGTCTGATTCAATATAGGCTTGATCACACCCATGAAAGATAGTGCTCACTTCATTTTCTTTTGTCCACACTTGTCAGTTTTCCCGTCCTCATTCGGGTGATAGACTACCCTTTCCTCTCTGCCTTCCTGTCTTTCTCCTCTCCTTGCCCTCTGACTGGATGCATGTCATAGAATCATAGAATGGTATAGTTGGAGGGGACCTCCTGGGTCATCGAGTCCAACCCCCTGCTCAAGGCAGGATCTCCTAAACCATCTCAGACAGATGGCTGTCCAGTCTCTGCTTGAAGACCTCCATCGAAGGGGAACCAACCACCTCCCGTGGCAGCCTGTTCCACTGGTTGATCACTCTTACTGTTAGAAATTTTTTCCTAACATCTAAACTAAATCTTTTCCCCTGCAGTTTCACCCCATTGTTTCTAGTCCTTCCTATAGAAAGTCCTTCCTATAGAAAGTCCTTCCTATGTCAGACAATATTTGGCTTTTCCGTGGAAGGAAAGGCCCTCCCTCCCTCCCTCCAGAAATGCTTTCCACAAAGTTAAGAGCACTTTTAGCAGGGGGTCCCCTCTTGCTCTCTCTCTCAATTTGTGCAGTTGTACACATATCCATAACCCAAATGTGAGGCATAAGCAAGTCTCTTGTGAGTGAACATCCTCGGCTGCTTCATCCCAGTTTCATTTCCTTCCACTTCCCAAATATACCATCTGTGAAGTAAAATAACTCCTGTGTGCATATTCATGACCTTGACTGGATGGTTGCACGTGTAGCTCCCCTGAATAACTGAAGACACAGAGCAGCACACTTGTGCAGATCTCTCTCTCTTTTTTGTTTAAAGATGAAATCTCCAGATGTAGGGATAGATGGTAGTGTCCCGCTTAACACCCAACGAACTCCGGCATTGGTTGAAGAGGGGAAGGAAAATCCTCTCCCTGTCCACCCGCAAAAGTATGGATACCACCTCCATTGTCCCTTTGATGTGTTCACACCCTGAAAATGTAACCAGACTATGGAACTGAAATCATCTGACAGCTAAGATAATTTGATTACTGACTAGGCCAAATTTCAGGGGGATGGCTTGGATAAAAAGCAGAAGGCCATTTTTGGGTGTGATCGCCAAGCATACTGCACTTCTTTAGGCTGTATAAATGTTTTCTAAACGTAGCTTTTCTAAACTTTTTTTAAAACTAGAATAGTAACAAAAAGGAACAGGAGGGGGCAGTGTTTCATTACGCATTTCTGAATTTGTCAGTTGAGATATTCAGTCTGTAAAACAATCACAGTGCATGTATTTGTACAATATTCACTCTATGCTGTGTTTATGGATGTATGTTACTTATGGCTTCATAAGCCTTTAAATCTGATTGAAAGAAAACTCCTTTAAATGAAATATCTACATTAAATAAAGATGCTCTAAAGATAGATAAGAAAATTCATGAGACAGTTCATACATGGAGATTAGAATGACAATCACAGTTCCAGAAACTATCTGTTGCAAGCTTACAAATAGTAAAACTGATAAATATTTACATTTCACAATAAAGCCTACGTTACTAGCCTAAACCCTAATGGTTCATTCCAGACTCAGTCAGCTAGAATAAAGACGTACAAGTTGCATGATTTGAATTTTAGTGGTGGTTTGTTTCTGTAAGAAATGTGAATGTGAAAGACTTATTTTGGAAGCCTCACTTTCATCTTACCAAACTGCACTCTGATTTGCAGGGGATGAAAGCAAAGCTTGATAAAATCAAAGTAAGACCTCCATCACGAACTCTGTCCCATCCCCATGCTTCCCAAAGTCCCACCCTCCTGCTAGTGGCACACTTTCATGACACTTGGTTATGGTCAGGCTGAAGTATTTTAGGCTAAAAAAGGGGGATAAAGATAAGAACGTAAGAGCTACATGCTACTGTCTTTGAGACACTTTTGAGCAGTGATTTTTGCTGCATGTGAATGCACCCTTACAAATCCTAGTAATCCACAGACTGATTCTTACCACGATACATGAATTACCTTAATGTCTCTGAGGCAGCATCTGCACAGCAGGAGAAAAAATGCTGCAAGTGCAGCATTCTTCTCCCTGAACATTAATGTGCTAGTATGATGATCATGTACCACTGGTGCCCTGAGCCATGCTAATACTGGAGTTGAGGAACTTTTACTCTCTAGCTTTGAACTCAACAAATGACTCCACAAATGTGTACAGGTTACTAAGGAGACAGAAAGGTCTCCCCAAGCCGTGGTACGGTGATGAGAGCAGCAGGAGTGGAGATCAGCAAGAAGGCTCTTCCTACCACTGCACAGTCATTTCACCACAGGGGAAGGAAGGATTATTTGTTTGGTCTTTTAAGGGTTCAATGTCAAAACTGATGGCTTAGTTAAATACAGCATGCATATAGATGCAATCCCAAGGGCTTTTTAAGGAAAATGTATTGCCTATTAAAACCTCCTACTTACCACTGTGGCGCCAGGATCCCCCTGAACATATTTACTTCAGTAGAACAAGGAGCACAAACCATCTTGCTATGAATGCTCTGATCAAACTAGAAAAATACCCAACAAGCTACACATATTCCTGATAAAAATAAGTTCAAGTACATTTGCATAATAACATTCACTCACTATCACTGTGAATAGTCTAAGCACATCTTTTGTTACGGATACATTAGAATCAGACTATGATGGTGGCTACAACACTGGTAGCTCAAACAGAAGAGACTGGAGGAAACTGCATTTTGATCTATAATGCACCAGAGTACAGTTCAATGCTACAAAAGATGAGGTTCTCCCCCCACTCCCCTAAGTTGTGGTGGGATGAAACTCAAGGCAATGATCTGGAAAACTAAGGCAGAATCTGCACAAATCACAGTATATCACGCCATTCTGGGTCAGATCGAGCAATCCAGCCCAAGGTCAGAAAGGCAGCCAGCAGCCTAAACCAAGGGTTATCCACAGTTCATCCTGGCCCAGCATTGGAGCCTGAGGGCAAAACTTGCCATTCGCTGAAGTTGCCAGCTGAGGCAGTTTTAGCCTAATGCCCAGAAGCAGCACACTTCTCAGTTGCTTCTGAGAGGCCTGCAGAACAGACCAGCTGCTTGTTGCCATCAACATACAAACAGCTGATCTGGTCCACCACCAAGAAATGCTTCAAAGACTGCTTTAAAGTGGTCTCCCACTAAAGGGGGCTAGGGGGGGGGGCATTTTTGTGGCATAGGCCACTCCAACATCTCATCCCATGCAGAGGAGGCACATGGATGAGACATTCTTTGGATGGAGTGTGGATGCAGCCTAAGATTCAAATGTCTCCATAGCTATGACAGCTAACCATTTGTCGTAGGGCCAGTCAGTGATTCTGAGCCTAATGTACCTTTCTGGGTTACTGGATGACAAAATGTTGGGAAGGAGAATAAGGTTTGTTTCCCTGAGCATTTTGGAAGAAGAGAAAACAGGAAAGCACACTATAAATAATTGTGGTGATCAATTATTCCAGGTTCTTGTTTGCAGGCTCTGTTACCTCTGTTTTCTACATGGTGATGCTTGAAAACTTACTCCATCTCCTCCATACTTAACCTTATTTGAAATTTCATTTTTGACAACGTACTGGAGAGAAACCTAAGTTAGTATAGAGCAATTAACTATTTATTTGGAAAATCTGGTAGTCTGGGCCTTAATGTAATTTCAGAGATACTATACTAATTAAATTAGCATTTCTGACAAAAGTTTGCAGATGCATTTTGCTTCTAAAGTGAATCATTCTGGCTGTTCTTCATATCCCCCCTCCCTTCTCCCTTCAAGAGCCTTCATTTCTTGTAGCTGGAAAACAGAAAGCATTTCTCAGGCTGCAATGGTTAAATCTGAAACATTTCATGAGCCTGCAGTCAACCATGTCAACATCTGGAGCTGGTTGACTCCCCCATCCCTCCCCCACCCAGGATTTGTTGTACTGCCCTGGACTTTCTCCATGAATTCTCTGCATTCTATATCCATCAGATATGTGTCAGGCACTCCCAGCTGTCTCTATTCCAAAATCCTCTATCCATTCAAAGTCTCCAAGCAATTTGAAAAACAAAACATAAGTTTATTCAAAATTTAAACATCTAAGGGCAAAATATGCTCTCCATTTCACGTATAATCCTACTACGATTGGTGTCTTTTGCTTACTTTTTACTGAGAGCAGGCCGTTGCCTTGAAATATTTTGTTTAAACCCACACGATTAGGAAATTCCAACAATTCACAACTTTATTGCAGCTAGTGTTACAACGCATTTCATGCAGGAAGAAAATGTTTTTTTCTGTCAGGAGCCTCCTAACAGCTGGACTCAACTGACATTTCAAGGATGACTTTGGGCTTACATATTTCTTCACAATTCAAAAGCAAGTTAGCTTTTTTGTTCAAAGAATTCAATTTTTGGATGCAGTATGAAGAATATAATTGGAAAGACAGGTGCCCACTCCTTGCTTTACTGTGGCTCTCTCAGGACATAGGCAGAGATTGTGATCACTCACCTTTGCCACATGTGGTTAGTGAAAACGGGAGCCAATAAGACGTGCCAATAACCAGGTTCCTTAGAAAATTTTATTTTCTTCTAGTTTCAGACTGTATAAACCTATAACATTCTGGGCTACTACCAGACTGCAAAATTTACCCAAGGTGGCTGAAAGTTTAACTCTAGAACAATTTACAGTGGATTTCCAACAATCAATTGGTCACTTCTTAGAACTGTTTCTGTCATATTCATGGAAGCACATAAAGCTGTTCAAAAGATCCATCCAAATCCTATTTAGGTAGACTAGAATCAGAAGGGGTTTCAGCACCTAAGGGGGCTGGACAACTCCAGCTGGAACCATTCCTACTGTTCTAGGACAGGCCTTGTGCTGCTCTGAAGCCCAAAGCCTGCTACAAGGCCTCTAATCATGCACCACTGAAATGGGCTCCCCTGCTAAACTGGAAGAAGGAGTCCTGCATCCTTATTCACATCTCCTTGTTCCATTCTAGTGGCCCCTAGACCACTGGGAGATCTTTTTAAAAAGGCCTACTGGCATCCCGGTCTAGGTGGTCAAGCATGGGGCAGAAACCTCTTCTTCTCCAGAGAGTGGGATGAGAGGCCCAAAAGAGATCTAGGCCTCACAGAAAACTCTTTCAAATGTGGAAACGCCCACAGTTCAAACTACACTCCAATTATCATAATATTTTTGTCACATTTATACCCAAATTTTACAAGCTGTTAGCTGGTATCACCAAAGCAGAATTTGTAACCATAATTTGAAATGATGCCTTAATTCTCACTTAGAATTAGCATTAACAATTGTAAAGACACCTGATTCAGACACCAGGGCAAATGAAAGTCTTGGAAATAGAGGACAGAATCAGCAACTAATATGATAACAAATACAGAGGAAGCACACAAGTTCACTGCAACAAATAATTCATAAACATTTTTTTCATGCCATTTATTTTCCCAAAAATGTGCAATTTTTATTTTAATTATTCTTTTGATAATGTGCAACAAGTGAAGAAACATAAGCAAAGTACCTGGCAGAGAAAATCATTCAAGCATATTAAACACTACTTTTAAGGAAACTTCCTAATTAATGATATTAAATACAGTTTTGATTTTGAAATCCTCCTTTATACCTATATCATGTTTCTCTCTTACTGGCTGCATCCCCATTGGCAGAAAGTGTGCCCCCTTGGGACCTCTGGCATGGTATCAAAATTTGCCCATCCACAATGAGTCCCCGAGTCTCTACAGTAACCTAATCAAGGAGCAACCTAACTGTAAGCCCTAAAAAACAACACTGTTAAGTGGATGCATGATGGGGAAGGAGTTACTTACTGGGTGCATTATTTCCCTGGAGCCCATTTATGGAGGGCAAAAAATAGCCAGATTCTGAGGCTATTTCTGGTCACCTGCAGTGTTTTCCAGTGGAAATCTCACTGCTATGAGCAAAGATCTCACTCACAGCAGAATTCAGGAGCTGTGGTGAGATGCACAGCATTCGCCTGCTTTAGCTTCCAAGCCTCCAGCCCCAGAAAATGTCCTTTTGGTTGCACGTGTGGAAGCAACCCATGTTTACAGGCACACACCCTACTAGACAACAGGCTTCATTTCAAAGCTGACCATCAGTATACATTCCATAACACTTGTTAGTACAAACAAGAAAATCAAGCCTCCTAAATTCCACACTTTTCCTACTAGAAGTATTGAATGCTTTTCGGAGTTGCCATTGAGCTGATTTGAGACAAAAGAAAATGACTAGATAAAGACTCCAAAGCAAATCTCACAGGAATGTGGCAAATATTTTCACAAGCAAAGAACATATTTTTTAAAAGAAGTATTTTCCTCAATCATTCACCAGTATTAAATGAAAAAATCCACTTTCCTATCTATGGGGAAAATGAAGTTTTGAAAAATCCCTAACATTTTTAAGTTTTGAGGGTTTTAAAAAAAGAAAACATACCAAATTATCCCTAATTATCCATAAATACACAAGGAGATCCCTAAGATCTTTAGTTTCAAAACTACATTAAGGAGGACTTTGGGTGAGTTGGGAATGACAACTCTACTCCCACTATACAGATTAATTTAGTCCAAAATTGATCGTTTGGCTCTTATGAGCATATCCAATTGACATACAGTACACTTTTTAAATGAATAAGATGAAGTAAGTGGTGGTGACTGGTTGAACTTCAGAAGTTAAAACAGATGTTTGACCCACTATTTATATAGAAAGGTTATGCCTGAGGTCAAGGATAATGCAGATTAAGGAAGAGGAAGTTTATGGGAAGCTGCATAAAAATATGAAGCTAGAAACCACTGCTATGCAGCTCACAATATATATTAAATGAAATAATCTAGACATTAAATGCTAGGACTAAAGAGTGGAAGTCGTTTAAAAATTATTTTTTAAGTTCCTTCTGGAAGTTCATAGAATTATCAAACCATATGATGTTTCTCTGAGCTAGAAACAACTCTAAAGTGTGTGGGCAAAAGTACAACAAAGAACAGGGTCCTCTAAAATAAACTGGAATATGAAAACTCTATAAACTTGTAGGAAAACAGTCTCAGCATAAAGCTCTGAATGAACATGCTTGAGGATATTCGGACTACTTCAGAAATAAAACTTATTTCGAGGTGCTTGCTTCGAGGTAACTGAGTTCAGAGAACTGAAGCGCCAGCATCTTAATCCAAAGATGCTTTATTCTTCTCTACTTAAAATAAAAATGAAGGTATTCAAATCATTACTGTGGATGCCCTCCTAAAACTATTTACTTGAAAGTTGCCCCCTAAAATCAACAGGAATTTTGGACAGTCATATCCTTGAGCGCTAGATGAAGATTTTGCAGCATACAGTTATTAACTCACAGAAAGTCACAGCACCAATAGTGATTTTCTCATAGATTTCATACCTGTTAGAGTGATTGTTCCCAGCATTTTCCTATCCTGTGGTAACCAGGGCTTCTCTCTTCCCTGTTTCTGCAAATCACAGTGCAATTGAAGTGAAGCGAGGATATCACCCAACTAACAGAAACAGCTGGTGTCCTTCCCTGCCTGATGAAAAACGCAGACTGAACTTGTTCAGATGCCTTGTCTTCTTTATGGTCCAACCCCTTTACAGCTGCTCACTGCAATGGGCAGGTTATATCCCTCACTTTAGCTACGGAATCTCCACCCTTTGCTCATTTTTCATCCCCATCACTTATAAAACGCTTTATGCATTTCAGTGCAATTGGCTTAAACCAAAGATGATAGAATATGCCTCTTACCTTTAGCACATGCTTTTGAAACAAAAAAATAGCCTTGACTCCATTTAAAGGAAGTTAACTTACTGCTTGAAAACAGAAGTCTGAGAGGAGAAGTTTGGTTTGGGAACTGCCGATGCAGCTGTTTATACTGTTCATCTTCTCTGTTCTGAAGGGCGTGAAACAGTTTCTGCAGTGCTGTGACTTGGGTCCATGTTTGTTTGGCACTCACTTCTTAACACCTGGGCCTAGAGGGTGCTTCCAGCTATAGCTGACTTGTTCAGGAGAGCAACAAGTAGGTGAAGCAGTATTCCTTAGCAGAAGACCAAACCCAGCTTGGACTCCATCTAAAGAAAACTAGCCTAGTGGGCCACACAAACAGGAATAGCAGTTTCAAAATATGGGCTTCACAAGACAGGTAAGAGAAGATCTTCTGAGTTTTCTATCCCTTTTGCTTTAAATATATTTAGCAGCAAAACAAATATGCAGATAGCTCACCTGAGTCAGCTTAGAGTGATGCACAGAAAGGAAACTGTGGCCACTAGCATGGATGATTTCAGAAGATTTGGACAAACCCATGGAAACCAGAGGCCAATCTGCACTTGGCCTGCTAGTAGATAATAGGGAAGCTTTTGAGAAGCATCATCTGCACTTGCAGGAGGCGTTCCCACATCAGAAACATCTCCTGCCATCCCAGAAGCTACCCCAGCATCTACCAACAGTGGCGCACAAAATCGTGCACCACACGCATCTTAACCCTTACCTGTTTTGGCCAGAGGAGTGACCATTTGCACCTCTGCTGGTTCTGGGAGTTGTCTGAGGTGCTGCGCAAACCTGCTGGGACCTCACATGACCGCAAATGCAACTGTGCATCATTGTCACCATTGTCATGGCAATAGCACCAGTGCACGGTATCATCTGCACAGAAGACGGTGGCACCCAAACACGCATCTGGACCCAGGAAGGTTTGTGGCAACATTGAGGTTGATTTGGCATGCACCAGCGTTCACAAGGGGGGGATGCTAATGCACACCAGTGGGGATGCACTTTTCGCATCCTGCGGATGGGAAGCAAAGGGCAGAAATGTCCCAGGGCTTATCAGTGGATACCTATTGGCAGGGCAAGCCTTAGCAACTGCAGAACGCAATTTGGACAGTTCTGGGGGGCTTCTTGAACTGGGCAGTGTCTTACAGATGCTTTATGGCTTCTGCAGTTGTGGGACATGCTGGATGGCCCACTAAATGCTTGTTACTTGGATGAAGACCATGGTGAAAATACCATGTGCTGTAAGGCTAGGCTGAGAAAAATCCTTGCAGGGGACAACTGCTGACCATTTCTGTATTGTTGTCAAATTTACTTCATGGATTTGTACATGCAGTCAGTGGAACTGAGCTTGTTCCAGCAGCAATTTTACCTTTCGCTAAAGCAACCTACCACTTTAAATGATCCAATATGAATTCACTTAATTTGAATGCCAAGGTAAGAAGACGCCAAAATTTCGCAGCTCCTCCTTAGGTCCTGAATAACCAAAGGAAGGACCTGGTCTGCTGAGCCCACTTCCATCTAGGAATGCACAAAAAGGCACTCTTTCTTCTCCTCAGCATGTGAAAGTGCCCAGCTCTGCAATTCAGAACTCATTCTTTTCATTAGGTGGAAGATGTAGTGAAGCAGGTCCTAGAGTAACCAATTCTTCACAAAGTTGGAATTTTAGGTGGCAGGTGTGCTGAAACAGATCCAGTTCTTTGTGAATATGGAGAATTCATGAGGGTTGCTATTGGACTGAAGCCTGTTTAAAATTTCAGGATTTGGTCCAATAGTGAGCCAACCACCTGTGTACTAGGAACTGTTTTGTCTAATTTGGCTCGCCTCAGACCTGTGGGAACCAAAAAGGGCAAAAATCATTTCACGTATCTCTTAATGCATAATATTTATAAGTTCCGTCTTTCTTTCCTAGAAGCCAGCATATTCTAGAACCTCTGTGAACCAGTAGCTGATGCAACAATAAAGAAACATTGCATCATTATACAAAATTTGTTTTGAAAAATTGCTTTAACTACTAATTAATTAATTAATTAATTGTATTTCTATCCCACCCTATACCCAAAGATCTCAGGGCAGGTTACAATATTATATTATATTAATCTTAGACAGATACCTGCCCTCAGGCTTACAATCTAAAGATACAAGATACAAAAGGAAAATGGTGTGGAAGGGAACAGGGTCCAACTTAAGCTAAGATCTACATTAACTTTAAAAATCCTAAACTTAGTTGTGATCTACATATTTTCTAGAGTACCTACTATGATAGTACATTTGTTGGAACTGAAGCTTTCTTCTGGGTTTCCTGATGGTCTTGCTCTAAATCAGATAACACTGAAGAGGCCTTCTTAGTGACCGCTTTCAATTCATGGAAACCCATCTCCTCAGAGGCAAACCCCAAGGCGATTTTGCACTGGTCAGTAGATGAGACCAACATATGTACCAGGAGCCTCTCTCCTGCATGTTGGTGTGGTCTACAGGATACCTTGGGTACGGTCTCCCTTAGACCACAGCAATGTATGGAAGAGAGGCTTCAACCTGAGTTTCATCATTCATGAAAATACCTTGATTCATATGATGTACTGGGAAGGAATGGGGCTGCATGCACAGTAGCTTTAAACACTTTGCATTTCAACTTTAAAAATTATTTTGTTACTCAATGCATATTTATAATCATGGAATCACAAAAATAGCATGATAAACCAAGGAATCTAGCAGCATCCTATCATAACAAATTTGTTACAATGGCTATAAGAAAGCAAAAGATGCTAAGCTGTTTTGACTACACAAACATTACTATTCAGCTGAAGAGATAAGACACAAATTTATTTTACCTTATCTAAAGCATAAAGGGTGAAACCTATCTCTTGAATTATCTGAACATTTCATGCAGCATCACTTCTATCAATAAACCAATATGAAAAAGGAAGAGACAAAATAAAGGGCTCCATACACTAGGAAGGAATATTTTTTTACATAATCAAATAAAGGTTCCTGTGAAAAATATTGACTTAATTTTAAAAGATAATGGAAGATAATATACAAATAGTATTGGATACTATAGAATATTTGGGAAAACATAATGAAATACAAGCAGTAATAATTTTTCTGGATGATGAGAAAGCCTTTGATAACATGAACTGACCTTTCATATTCCAAGTATTAGAAAAGATGAACTTTGGAGATAACTTAAGAAATTAAGGCGATATACAGGAAACAACAGGCACAGATTGTAATAAATGGTGAAATGACAGAGAAATTTGATATCCAAAAAGGGACGAGACAAGGCTGTCCATTATCGCCATTACTGTTTATACTGACACTAGAAGTCTTAAATCGAGCTATTAGGAAAAACACGGACATTAAAGGACTCAAAGTGAAAAGAGAAGAATTCAAGATAAGGGCCTTTGCAGATGACTTGGCAGTTATATTAACAGATCCTAATAACTCAATAGAAGAACTTAAAAATGAAATTCAAAAGTATGGAAAAATTGCAGGTCTGAAAGTAAATGAGACTAAGACAAAGGTCTTAATAAAAAATATGTCAAGGGAACAAGAAACTTTTCAACTTAAATCAAGATATGCAGCAGTAGAAAAGAGATTTAAGTATTTAGGAGTGACCTTATCTAATCAAACTATTGCTCTGTACAAAAATAACTATTTGAAAATCTGGTCAGGGATTAAACAAGTTCTTTTGAAATGATCCAACTTGCAGTTATCATTGATGGGAAGGGTATCAGTGATAAAAATGAACATACTGCCAAGGATGATGTTTTTATTTCAAGTTTTACCAAAAATAAATAACAGAAAGGACTTTAAGAACTGGCAAAAAGACATTTCGAAATTTATATAGCAAGAAAAACTTAGGATAAAAGTTAATGCAAGATGCCAAAGAAAGAAGAGGATTTGGACTGCTGGCATTCTACCTTCATTTTATTTAGTAGACTTGTTTTATTTTTGAAAAATTAACTTCAAAAGTATTAAATTTTTTTAAAGATAAACTTTTCCAAATTAATACTTTATGTTATGATATAGTATATTTATTTCACCCAGTTAGGCGCAGTCCCCTAAACTCTGTCAAAAGACCAGAGGACTTACCTCCCAAACTTACCACAGCGCAGCAGCAATTTTTCCAGATTATTTTATCAAATTCCCAATTATTTTCTGTTTAGTCTCAGGAGAGAGCACCTTTCTCCACTGAGATCTTTTTCCAACTCAAAATGAATATCTGTTTTAATAGTTTCAGGGTAACTTTTCAATGGAGATCTATTCAATACTTCTGTGTATTTCTTGTGAACCAACTGTGCGTTAGAGTTCCAGGGCATGCTCTTAGCAGGCAAAGAATTTCAGTTAAACTTAAGTACAGACTATACCCAACTGAACAAGAAATTTGGATTGGTTGTGTGAACAAATATCAGTAGTTGTAGAGGAATCAACATCTCGACAGCAGAAATAACCCTAATTCTCACATTAGTGTCCCAATGAGATATCACCTACCCCTGTTTCACTAATCTGAGGTGGAAAATATCCTTTCCAGGGCTTATAAAAGCTGGAGGGGTTGTGCCTCCCTCCTGAACAATTTGACCTCAGTTCCCCTGGCCATCAAAGAACAAGTGCCTATTTGCATGCACACGCACACACACTAGTACAATAATAGCCAATTCAAAATATCCAAAAAGTGAACCATTTAATTTTATACATGGCCAATATTCAACACTTGCTTGCAACAACACACTACAGAAAAAATCAACAACAACAAAGTAATTGTTTTGATTCATTTTTTGTATTTGTAGCTTCCAGTGAAAATCTTTTTTAAAAAAAATTAGTGCCAATAGGTGCAGTTTCAAGCCAAAAGCTGTATGTTCTACTAAGATACACAACTCCATTCCTCAAACTCTGTTCTTCCTCAAATGAAAAGACAACATGCTATCACCAACAAAAAAATGCAGCTATAGAGGTCTGACATTCTGATTAGAAGTTTCCTTTTGAGCTTTGTGAAACATCTTGATCTGCAGCTGTTCAGAGTGCTCATCAGAGAGATTAAAAGCCGACTTACAATCAGAACTTCATTTCTTGTTTATCAGCCTGCAGGTCCTACCAACAGGTCACTTTGGGAACTTACAGGGTTTTTAGAGGTATCCATTCCTTAACTTGGATTTTCCTAGGTTTTTTTTTAAAAAAAAATACTTTAATTTCTAGGACCTGTCAGGACCTCATTTATCTCCTTCTGGATGTGGGCAGCTACATACAGGCACTCTGAAAGGTTTAGAACCAATGAATCCCTGGTGCAAAAGGTCCTGGAGGAATGAAACTCAATCAGATAGGCAGAAGCAAAGAAGTTTGGTTTGAAGACTGCAGGGGTGGGGGAAATGAATCCTTGACTCATACAGAAGATTGTGATGGTGAGTACCAATGAATCAATTCTTGTTCAGTAAGCAAGACAGACTTACTCAAAAAGAGTAAAACAGAGTAATACTGGTATGCAATAAGACAGGGGTCAAGAATTCAAGGCAGCTGCACAAACAAAGGGTATGACAGCAAGGGCGCGTCTTCATGGCATGTGTTATTTCAGTTTAAAGAATTCGAAATAAAAGAAACGGAACAAAGCTGTCCAGACGACTTGCAAGTTGATCCGGTTCCGATGGCAGCCTTAACGCGGGATCAATACTTGGAGTCCACATGGCAGCATTGTCCTCCTGCCCATTGCCCACACTCTCTCCTGTGATTGGTTTTCCCTGCCAGGATCCCACCCTCCCTTCTCTTTGCGTCATGCTCCGCCGGGAATTCCCTGCCCCTCCCCCTCCCCCTTCCCAGCAGCAGCAGCAGCAGCAGCAGCAGCAGCCATCCATCCATCCACCCACCCATCCATCCACCCACCCACCCATCCACCCACCCATCCATGCGCTGCGGCATGAGGAAGATGAGGATGGGGGGAGAGGGGGCAGCAGCAGCTGGGTGGGGGTGGGGAGGGGAAGGGAGGCATTGCTAAGGCACCAAGGAAAAGAGTCTTGGGGGGGACTAGCAAAGGGGGGGTGTCGTCCTTGCACAGACGGGATTCTAAAGTGAGAGAAGCCCCCCTTTCCCAAAAAGAGAGAGGAGAGAGGGAGGGGTTCCTAAGAAGCCCCCCCTTTCCCAAAGAGAGAGAGGAAGGGGGGGTATCTGGGGGGTGGGAGACATTGCATGAGCATCTCATGTCTCCCGCCCTCCCGAAGCCGGTGTATCTGGTACACTCCGGATTATCAATGTTGCAAATTTCCGCAATTTCAATACAGCTCTGTATCAAAGGAGCGGGGCTTTAAACATTAAAGAGGCATAGGGTGGCTGTGGTGTCATATTTTTATCCCACTCTATACACAAGGCTCTCAGTGCGGGTCACAACACATTGGTTTTAATGTGTTCATATTAAACATATTAAAGCCATAACTTTGCCTGAACGTGGGGAGGAAAAAGCTGTTTCTTTAGTCCACCCTCAGAGCCAGAAAACATGAGCAAAGTGACCAGTAATTTTCTTTCCACATTATCTCTCCCAGAGGTGAATTTTACCCTAAAAGAAAACAGCTTGCCACTTTGCTGATATATTCTCTCACTCTGAAAGTGGAATGAAAGTGGATTAAACCTTAGGTGTGACCACATATTCTCTCATTCTGAAAGTAACAGAGATCAGAACTTTCCCCATGCACAGAACTTTATTGACCCATGGCCAGGCCTGGTAGTGCGGTGCAGGATTTTGGGACATGATTGATCCTGCCCTATTGGATTTCCTAGTGGTCACCTATCCATGGTCCGCTTTGCCCTAATATCCTGGCAACTGGAATCTTATCTGGGAATTCCAGATTAGATTCCACTTCCCATCCTGAAGCAGGCTGCCCCTGGCCTCCCATTGCATCACCACCCACTCCTCCTGGGCTTGCATGGCACTGCCACCCCCAAACAAAGGATGCCCAATCTGGGGCAGAAGGCAAAAAAAGACACTTCTTTTTTTAACTGTATGAAAATGCTGCCCACATGAGATCTTTAAAACACTCTCATGCTCTGGTGCTTGGCCATTTAGTCAAGCAGAAGTGTTGTGGTTAGCGAGCCAGGCTCTTATCTGGGAATATCAGGTTTGATTCCACCCTCCTCCATGAACCCAGCTGGGTGACTGTGGGCTAGTCATGGCTCTCTTCTGAGCTCTCACAGGGTGTGGGGAGGAGAACAGAAGGTTTGTCAGCAGCTTTGAGCCTCCTTAAATAGGTGAGAAAAGTGGGGTAAAAAAGCCAACTCTTCTTCCTCCTCCTCCGTGAAGCCAGCTCAGTGGCCTTGGGCTAGTCACAGCTCTTACAGGGCATCTGTTGTGGGGTGAAGAATGGAAGCTTTGTCAGCCTCTTTGAGTCACCTTAAATGGGTGAGAAATGCCAATTCCTTCTCCTTCTCCTTCTGGGGTAGCATTATTATAAAGAGGTATAGAAATCCAAGTCAAGGTTCCTATCTTTTTTTAACAGTTGTGCAAAGCATGGAACTTCAGCAAGTGCATCCTTCCTTCCTTCCTTCCTTCCTTCCAGCCTCGCGCCAAGGGAAGAGCAGCCGGCGGCGGAGGCGGCAGCGGTGGCATCCATCCATCCATCCATCCATTCATCCAGGCGCTGCGGCGCTGCGGCGCTAGCGGCTTCTCCCTGGGGCTCCGCCGCCGCTTTCCCCCCGCTTTTCCGCCACTTTGCCCCGCAGAGGAGGAGAGCCAAGGGGTGGACAAGAGGACGAAGGGGGCTCCTCGCTTGCTCTTCCCCCCATGGCCGGGAGGGAACTCCGCCCCCCCACCTCACAGGGACCGAAGCTGGATTAAAACCTTGGCTTGTGGTCACACCTAAGGTTTAATCTAGCTTCACTCCACCTTCAGAGTGAGAGAACACATCAGCAAAGTGACCAGTAGTTTTCTTTCCACATTATCTAGTCTAAAGGTGGATTTTCTGAGTTATTAACCCTGAAAGAAAACCAGCTTGTCAGTTTGCTGGTGTATTCTCTCACTCTGAAAGTGAACTGAAACTGGATTAAACCTTAGGTGTGACCACAGGCAGAGGCAAAGTAGCCTAGAGGGGGCTCAAAGCGGTTGACATTCTGTTCTCACCCTTCAGGGGACTAAGTGGCTGACAAGCCTCCCTTAAGGGGGCTGAAAGCGACTGTTCCGAACCTTCAAAGGTCTGAAATTGCGCAAATTGCAACATTGTTTTTAAGGTGTGAAGTGCTTAGATTGATACAGTGTTTCAGCTTTAAGGACTGGAGGTTTATAGTGGGTGTTTGAGGGTGGATTTTTTCAATGAAGGAAACCCTAAACATGACGTGCTTCTAATACGTTCAGCCATTGGTTACAGTGCGATTGGGGGGGCGGGACAGCCTTAACACTGAATCTCATCCCGGAACGATACTGTCCACACAGTAAAAAATTAAACACGTGTCAAGGGCATGTTCCGGACTGAGACCTGTTGAGATCAGGATTTATTTCAAATCGGGATAACGTGGTTTATCACGGAAATACCGAATTAAGCCGAAGTGACGTGTGCACGGCCCGAAATCAAAACGTTTTGAATTCGAGATAACAACGTCATGGGGATGCGCCCCAATTGTCTTAATTCTAAGGCAAGGAACTTAGAATAGGAAGGGCTTAAATCCTTAAGCCAGGAACAATATGTAGTTGAAAAAATTTGATGCAGCCCACTTCCAATCAGAAAAGTCCAAGCTCTAAAACAGTCTAAAATACAAATTTCACAGTAATTCTACAGTGATTTCTGCAGCCACTACCATGTTAGAGCTCAAAATAGCTATACAGAGAAACCAGCAGGTGAACAAGGAGCCCCTGCCAGGCATGAATCATGCAAAGCTTTTGTGGCCTCCATGGCTCATTTAGCAGGGAGACCCATTCTGGCAGTGCAGAAAAGTGTGTCACTGAAATAGGTTCCTCCCCTCCCCGGGGGGGGGGGACTCTCTTAACCATTGGAGAATGTGGAAGCTGACCCCAGAGATCATATGATCTTTAGGGCCAGTGTGGCAACTTTCCTAGAACAGCTGCTCAAATGAGGATGACTTGCTCCAGGGCAGTTACGGGCAGTCCAGCTGTTGAAAATGCTCTAGACTAGACCTGTCTTGCGCATTAACGCTCAATGACTCTACATCTCTCTCTCAGCCAGTTTACCTCAGTAGCTAGAGCACCAGAATAAAACCTAGGAGTTTCTGGGTTTAGATCCTCACTCCATCATGAAAGCTCGTTGAGTGGCTTTGGTCCAGAGACAATCTTTCAGCCTAACTTACTTCACAGGGTTACTGTGGAGATAAAATGGGAGAATCAGAATGGCACATTTTTGCCATGGGCACTTCAGAGAAAAGGGGGGGGATATAAATGTCACAAATAAAATAGTTTTTAAGTCTGTTTTTCATTAATTTATTTGGGACAACTGAATTTATTCACAACAAAATATGGCTTTATAGTAAGGAAGCCTTGCACTTTTTGTAGTTCACTTATTTACACCATTTTTATTAATTATAAAAAAATTAATAATAATAAAAATTGCAGCAAACCAGTTTTCCATTAAAACAAAAAATGGATAGCTCCTCTGTTCTGAAAACCAGATTGCAGAATTGGGCCAATTTTCCATTTTTCATCACATTAAGCCAGACACATTTCAAAATGAGTGGAGTAGAAACATGTATGCTGTAACTAGAGAATGTCCAGAAAATAATTTCTGTTTTCTGCTTGGACTAGTATCTGACATCTGAAAGTTTGATGGAAACCAGATGTTCCTCACTGGCAAAATGGAAATATGTCCAGCTAATCTCAAGATAAAGCAGGCACACATTTTCTACACTTTCCATAACAACAGGTCCAGTTATTTGTATAGTAAAAAGTAAAGTGAGAGGTGGCCTTCTGAGTCACCAGTAAGCCTTCTCTTGCATTTCAGTGATATAGCTATCCTGGAATGCTGAAAAATTTGTTTTTATAAGAAAGATTCCAGCAACCCATATGATTTTTGCAAACGTCTTTGTATATGGGAATGTCATATATTATCTATTATCTCCACACACCACCACACCATAGGCACTTGAATAAGCAGCCCCAGGCCTTCAACTACCACTATTCCTGGAGGTTTTAAAAATTCTATTCTGGGGTGGGGGCAGGGAATTAAAAGACACAGTTAGGCTTTTGGCTTTTTTTTTTAATGTCTTTGTGAATTAATTTAGGTTTGTTGAAACTTTGGGCCCAAAATACCTAAATCCTACTATCAACAAGTATCATGAAAACTGGAAACAAGCTCCTCAAACATTATTATGATTATCTGAAGGTCTGACATCTAATTAGCTTCCAAGCAATATAATGCATAAGGCCAGAGAAAGAAAAATCAACTAAAAAAGGTGACTAAATGACGCAATATGAAGTATATTATATTGCATGTTACTGCAGTTCCGTTGATGGCTGCTGTATGTGTAAAACTGAGTATATCAGAATCATTTATTAATGTGCTTGTAGTTGACAAGTCCATAGGAGAGCTACCAAAATTGTTAGTGGTCTGGGAAGCATATCCTACAAGGAAAGGTTGAAGTTTGTAGGAATGTTTATCCTACAGAAGAGAAGACTGAGAGGAGACATGATCATAGTCTTCAAGTATCTGAAGGGCTGTTATAGTGCAGAGGGATTGTCCCTATACTCACTTGCACAAGATGGGAGGACTAGAAACAACGGTGTGAAACTTTAAGAGAGTCAATACAGATTCAATATTAGGAAAAACTTCCTGACAGTGAGGGCGATCGGTCAACAGAATAGGTTGCCACGGGAGGTGGTTAGTTTTCCTTCACTGGAGGTCTTCAAGGAGAGGCTGGACCTACATCTGTCTGGGATGATTTAAGAAATCCTGCACTGAGCAGGGGGTTGGACTTGATGACCTTAGAGGTCCCTTCCAACTCTAAGATTCTATCATTTTCATCATCATCATCATCTGTTTAATTTCTACATCTTCCCACAAAAACCAAAATACTTGCACAATTTTCTGTTTAAAAATGGCCTACTTTTCCTCTAACATGGGTTGCAATAAGCTGGGACTATAAGCAGCAACCCTGTATGTGGTCTGGTTGTCATTAAGCTGCGTGCTGGATTCCACGTCTTATCATCTAGTGGTGATCCAGGGCTTATTGCTGCCTTGTTGTGGCAGAGGAGCCTATGTAGTTCCATCAGCCTATGGCTATCCAAGATGGGCAGGAGAGTTCTGACAAAAGACAATTTACTGGGGAAGAAAACCCCATGGACAGTATCAAAAGGTTTTGAAAGATATGACACTGGGAGGTGAGCCCTTCAGATTGGAAGGTATCCAATATGTTACTGGTGAAGAATGGAGGGCAGTTACAAGTAGTTCCAGAAAGAGTGAAACAGCTGGGCCAAAGCTGAAAGGATGCTGAACTGTGGATGTGTTCAGTAGTGGGGGGAAAAATCTGATGTTGTCTTTCTGAAGGAGGACTTCCACTTGACGCCTGAAGATGAGTTGAACGGTAGGCCACAGTAGGGCTACCTGGTATACAACCGAAGAAAAAAATGGGCTAATCAGAAGTTGTAATGAATTCTATAAAACCCTTTTCGTTGACAATAAAAGTAGGTGGGGAGCTGGAAAAATTTGTAAAGCAGCCTTAAATATTCTAATTAGAAGCAGCTGGCTTTGTTCCCAACTTGGAATAAATCCCCTTTTGGTGGTCATTTCCTTACACGTTTGGGACACCTGGAACATATTATTTTGAATGTGCACTGTCTTCCCAAACACCATTTTGACATTAGACACTTTCCCATTTGTTGTATTTCATAATACAAAGTGAAAGAATAAAAACCCCAAATAGCCAAACATTCAGAATGTAAAGAAGTACTAGCTATTGTTCTGAATATATAACTCCCCCAACCATTCCTATTTCTGTATATAAAAAGGAAAAACAATACATTTCATTTGAGTTATTTTAATTGTAAGTAAACAAGCCTAAAGAAGGTTTTGAAAATGGTAGTTGCTTTACAGTGGGGTTCCCTTAAAACAAATATTATTAGAAGTTTAAAAGATAACTGTAACAGTTACACTTGTTCTCAATACATAAAGCACAAAGCACCTTTTTCATTTTCTACACATGCAACAAATCTGAATCCTTCACTGGAAATAACACTTGACTGTTACAAGTGACCACTGCCATAAAAACTGCTGGAGCTTCCAAAAGCCCCTACTGACTTTGCAGCATGGGTTGTCATTAGTAATGTGGCTGGTATAAGCAAAATATTCTGACACATTATACTACATACAGATTATAAAGGTTATAATACAGTGCATCAACAACTCTATGGCTTCTGTTTAGATCAAACCATTACACGTAATTTTGTCCCCATTCTATTTTCTTTTCACTCTGGATCTATCCACAAAGGTGTTTCTGACTGTCTTCTGGTCATCTGGGGGAGATGAGTCAACAGGCACAGCCTCCTCACTTGGCCTCCAAAAACAGGCCAGTCCATGACAAAGACAACCAACCAATAAGCCTACTCTATTTTCAGGAATAGTTGACTCCTGGCCACTGTATAAACACACATGTTCCCCAGGACTCAACTCTGGCTGAGAATGCAGCTGGAATTGCCATGGACCGAAAATGCAGCACACTTCTGGCCCTGCTTCTGGTTCATAGCTGCAGTTCTGGCTGTGTTTTGGGTGCTGCTTGTGGCATTTTCTCCAGCACAGCCTAACCAGTTGCCTCAGAACCCCTCTGCTCCGCACCATGGCTCTGATCCCATCCCAGTTTAGACTTGCTTCATTCCTAGGACGATTAGCTTATAACCCTGCAGTGAAGAAATAAGTCACAGAGATGACTGCCTAGGATAAAGAAATGTTATTAAATGCTTTATATTTATTTTGTACAGTGGAAATGTATGCTATTTTTATCTGAGAAGGCTTTCATGGTTTATCCCTTTTTAAAAAGAGCCTGAAGAACAACCTCGGTACTTATGGAAAAGATGATAGCAAGGTGCACAGAGCTCTTTGGCTCAGAATCAGATCCAACGACAGACAGAATAAGCTGCTACCACTGAGCAGACACTGAACTATCAAGACTTCTCCACTTTAGAATAAGCTAATGAGGTTTAATCCAACCCAATGCAAAAAAAATACCCAACACTTACATAATGATTGAGAAAGTCTTAATTGCTATTTGGACTTTCTGGCAACGATCTACCTTTCAAATAGCAAAATCCACAATACACCATTGCAAAAGAAGTGTAATCCTACATGGATTAATCTGCTGACATGTTTTCATTGTAGCACTAGTGTCTGAAGATATCAACTAACAGCCTTAAGAGGGGAGGGAGGAATGAGAAAAGATAATATTTCAAGCACACTAAGCTTAAACTGTTTCTTATTATGGGCAACGCCATACACAAAAGAGTCTTGCAGGTTCAATAACCCAATTTTTCCAATGAGTGTGCATACAGGTAACAAGAGCAGCTGAGGTGATCTTGGGTGTTTTTCCACTGTCAAAAGTACCCATTTTTGCACCCATTTAGGACCCATTTGGGTGTGAGCTGGATGACCCCATTTCCACTACGGCACCCATTTGGGACCCGATTGTTTCCACTGCCATTGGGGAAATCCGGATCTAATGGCTACATTTTGGCCTTTAATCCGGATTTTCTGTAGATCCCATTAAAGGGGTCTACAATGGGGTCTTCTCCCAGAAAATCCGGATTAAAGGGAGCCTGTTTCCACTGGAAACAGCCAATCGGGTCCAAAGGAGGCTAGGGGGAGGGGATGCACCTTTGGGACCCCCCCCCCAACATTGGCTTCGAAGTCACTTTGAAGTCACTTCGAAGCTGACTTCACATTCACTTTGAAGTGACTTTGAAGTCAGCTTCAAAGTCACTTCGAAGTTGCTTCGAAGACTGCCCCCCCCCCGCCCCCAAAACACCTGGGGCAATGGACCGACCCCTTGTGGGTCAATTCGGATTCCCCAGATGGGTGCAAAGCTGTTTCCACAGCAGGGGTGTTAGCACCCATTCCTACACCTCCTGTGGAAACACATTGGGTGCTTCCCTTAATCCGGATCTACCCATTCCTTAGATCCGGATCTTCTTAGATCCAGATCTAAGGGCTGCAGCGGAAAAACACCCCATGATGACACACGTTTGGATTTTGAACCATCAGCCAGTCTTTTGCCCACACAAAATGCTAGATTGTGCTCTAGAATTGGAATAATACACTTATATGAAGATGTGAGAAGAGTACACGCACCTATCATTCTCTATGAGACCTCCTGTACAGCATACAGTGTGGCAAAGACAGCAACATGCATGTTTATATGCTCTCCTGTGCAGCACAGGCACCCTATGTGTGGGTATTGCAACCTAGTCCCAAAGCTGAATATATGTTCCAACTATAAAAGATCACTGAAAGCACATATCACATTTAGGTGATAAGAATTAATCCAAGAACACCTTCTTAGTTTCCAATTAAGTCCTGCCTGTTGCTGCTGCTACTACTGTTCCAGACCACCATCTACATGGGACAGTTGGCTGTAGCTGCTTCAGTGACTAGCAGCAGGGAGTGAGTGATTCCAGGAGGGAGCCCTAGGTTCCAGAGCCATTTGTTTTCACTACCTGGGGACTTTGGGGCCTATACAAGCTTCTGCCTGTGGCAGTGTGGTCAGCACCAAAGGGGGTGTGGTCGCAACTCCTTTGGGGGACCTCTTCAGGGGGAATGGGGGCAAGGTGTACTTAAGTGTCCTGCATTTATTTTTCTTATTCATTTTTAATGGAAGGGTGGGGCAATACTGGGAGTTTTTAAATTCAAAGGGTTTAGAATTGTTATTTTTAACTTTTCTTTCCTGTTTAATACTGTTTTAATTTATTTATAGTTCTCTGTGTTGTGGGAAGGGGATAATGTGCCAAGGCAGAGCAGGAGAGCAAGGGATGCCTCAGAGGGCCACCACTGCAGTATTGATGGGCAAGGGGAGATATGGCATTGGGAGACAGAAGAGACAAATTAGGAGGAGTGTTAGATGTATCAAAGCTACATCTGTTCTGCCTCCCAGCCAGCAGAATCTGGGGAGGCCTGCCAACTGGCCCACTGCTCTTGAATGCCAGGTTAGTCCAGAACAAAAAATTGGTCATCCATGATTTGATTCTGGATGAAGGGGCTGATCTGGCATGTATAACCCTGGGTGGATGATCTAGGCAGACCTAGACTTACCCAGTTTTGTCTCCCAGGATACTCAGTGAAGCACTGTCCAAAATGGGTAGGGAGGGGAGGGGAGGGGGTGTTGCTGTGATCCATAAGACTTCAATCTCTCTCATCAGATGGCCGATTCACTCTGTGATGGGGTTTGACGGGCTCTTCTTTTTGGGCCATAGAGGCAGAATGGGGTGTTGCTCGTTTACCACTCACCCCGCTGCCCGGCAACCTCCCTTTCTGAGCTGGCTGAGGTAGTCTCAGAAGTGGTGTTGGAAGTCCCTGCCATGCTGGTGTTAGGGGATTTCAACATCCATGCCGAGGCTACACTCAGTGGGCCAGCTCAGCAATTCATGGGGCTGTCTCAACAGGTAATGGGCCAAACTCATATAGCAGGTCATACCCTTGATCTGGTTTTAGTCTTGGAGCCAATCGGTGAGGATCTATTGATAGGAAGGCTGGTGGTCAGGCCACTCTCGTAGACGGATCATTTGCTGGTGAATGGTCTTATAAGATATAGCCCAAGGAAGTGTGGAAAATGGCCAGGTAATATCCGCTGTAACAAATTTGTTAAGCACTTTGAGGGCAAAATCACTCAGATTTGTGGGGGATTAGATATTACAATTGGGAATAGTCCAAAGGAGGTGTCCAGAGAACTGTCTGGTCCAGGTATTTTGGATCAGTTTCAACTGTTGCAGCCTGAGGATGTGGCCAATCTGCTTGCGGGGATTCAGCTGACGTGCTTTCTGGGCCCTTGCCCTTCCTGGCTGATAAAAGCCAGCCGAGTAGATCGAAGTAGTGAATGCCTCTCTGAAGGACAGGCAGTGGTATGTTCCCTTCTGAAGAGGGCCTCCCTGGATGTCAGACAGCGGTAGTGGGAGACTCTGATTCGACACTCTGGGAACTCACTTGTGGGGTTCCTCGGGGGTCAATCCTATCTCCTATGTTCTTTAATATTGTGACGGGATTGGGATATGATTTTGTACATTCCCAATATTCCAAGCAACAATAACTCCATTTTGTAATATAGATTAAGACCTAGGAACCATTTTGGAGAAGCAAAGAAACTCTTTTCCCGTGGGAACAAGTAACCGGGAATATCAAACACAAGCTCCAAAAAGGGATGTATTCCTTTAATCAACCGGAGCTAAGATTCACACTTCTATGCTACATCTGGTCCTTGTACTCATTTAGATGCTATCAGAAGTGCAACCTAGAGGATCAAACAAGTATAGTTTTACATACTCTGGGAACCGGGTAGTGTTCCTGGGAATACTTACCATCTCACACTGAGATCAATAGAGTACTTTGAAATGTAAGGATGTTAATTTCTCACACCTGTAAGAACTCAAACCTGATTGGTTGATGGTACTCACCTGAGGGAAAATTATGTATAAGAGAAGATCAGTTTGGACTCCAAACTATGCATTCTTTTTGTATCACCCGCGATATTTCATGTCACGTATCCAGGAGTAATGTCAGAGCTAGGCATTACGTCTGTGACTCCAGAGACGTGAGTTTTCTTCTTTTAAGCTACCTCTAACAATAGCCTAATCTCTCAGCCTTGTAACTTTGTGTTTTTATGTACTGCCTTATTTGTGTCCATGTGATTCTTTTATTTTTGCCTGAAGACTTGTCACTTTGAATAAACTTTTGTTACCTTTTTAAAACCCAGTTCCAGGCGTCCTGCCTAATCTTTGGGGCTTGCAGAGGACACGGAGGAAGGATTTTTCCCTGGCGGTGTTTGTGGGAGCTTGTGAGGTTTGTGTCTGGTGCCTGGCAGTGGAAGAGTTAAAGCCACAGAGAGAGAGTGCCAGACGGCAGAACCCAGATCGAACTCCCTGTCCGGAGACCAGCTCCGGTGGTGGCAGCGTTTTACCAAGCAGTTTGAACGGAAGGACAGCGTAGCCGGCGTGCAGGCACACGTTCGCTACCAGGGTGCTACGCAAAGGGCGCGCTAGTCTAGACGTGCAACCGCTACAAATATCTATATGAAGGCACTGGGAGATTTGGAATAAGGTGACATCAATATGCAGATGACACTCAGCTCTATCTCTTTGTGTCATTTGAATCAGGAGTGGTGGTTGAAGTGCTTGACAGGTGGCTGGAGGCGGTAATGGTCTGGATGGGGGCCAATAAATTGAAGCTAAACCCAGACAAAACGGAGGTGCTGTGTGTCACTGGGTCTTGGGTCCATGCAGTTGGGAGACACCCTGTTCTCGATGGGGTTGTAATGCCCTGGAAAGTACAGGTGCAAAATTTGGGGGTGCTCTTGGACTCTGCACTGACAGTTGAAGCCTAGGGGGACGCCATGGCTAAAAGTGCCTGTTCCCAACTATGGCTGGTGCTTCAGCTGATGCCCTTTTGGAACAGAGATGACTTAGCCACAGTTATCCATGCTCTGGTAACTTCCAGATTGGAGAACCGTAATGCACTCTGCATGGGGCTGCCCTTGAAGATGGTTTGGAAGCCGCAGCTGGTGCAGAATGCAGCTGCTAGATTGCTGACTGGGACAGCTGGCCAGACACACATGATGCCTGTCTTAAAAGTTGCATTGGCTGCCAATCCACTTCTGAGCCCAATTCAAGGTGTTTACTTTGACCTTTACGGATCTAAATGACTTGGGCCCCAAATATCTAAAGGAACACCTTCTTCCATATCAACCTTCCCATGCCTTAAGACCTGGTTGTCCCACCACCCTCAATAGCAGTGATGGCCCCTAGGCTATGGAATTGTCTCCCCCTTGCAGTACATCAGGTTCCTTCACTATATGGGTTTAGGAAGGTGGTAAAGACGAACCTCTTTGCCCTGACCTTTGGTTAAATGGGAGTATACCGTCTCTTCTCACATCACAGACACTGTTGCTGTTTTAATATATACTGTTGTTTTATTATATGTCTGATTTTAAATGTTGTTACCTGCCCTGAGGTATAGTGCAGGATAGAAATACAAATAATAAATAAAAATAAATAATTTGATTAGGAATTGGGGAGTGAATACCAGAAGTGTACAAAACATTTCCAACAAATAAACAATTTGATTCCCCAGTGGGTTGTTTCAAGTGTTATATGCTCAAGAAAAAAGCCTTTTTGCGCTTATGTTTTGGATCTTGGTCATTTTCTTTGCATCTTTTGTTTGATCCCTGGGGTGGACCAGAAAGACCCCACTTCCACTAGCCTCTACTAGTATACTCTGACACATGAGATGTAGGGCATTCCAAATCAGGAGGCCCAAAATGGTCTCCTGGTCCCCTTTAGCTCTGGAATATTAGCAGACCTTGATAAGAAGGTCTACTAGCATACTAGGACTATGAGGGACCCATTTCAGTGATGGAACTTGTAAAAATAGGTTCCCCAGGGGTCCGTAAGGCAGGGCCATCTTTCTGGGTCACTGGGGTCAGCTACAAAGCTCCTGTAAGCTAAGGGAGCAGTGCAGGGATTAGTACAAAACAGGTTGGAATCAATCCCTGCCTCATCTAGATACACATATCCAGTCCTGAACAGGTAAGTACACAAAGGCACAATATGTCCTCTTAAATCGTCATTTATTCTTGGAGAAGAAAGAAACAATATCAAACACACAGAACACAAATCCCATGAATTTCACCCATGGAGGGATGTAGGCTTTTTCATTCTGTCCTTCATGGCTGGTCAAGGCCAGCAGTGAGATACTGGGTGCCCATCTGTTGGAGATCATCAAATCTTCTCCTGAGCAAGAAGTGTTCCAGATGGCTTAAAAGAAGCTGTGGTCTGCCCCCTCTTAAAAAGACCTAGTTTGGATTCTTATGATCTGGCCAATTACCACCCAGTATCAAATCTCCTGTTCCTGGGCAAGGTGATTGAGAGAGTAATGGCGGAACAATTACAAGTGTTCTTAGATGATGATGCTGTTCTGGACCCTTACCAATCTGGCTTTTTGCCGGGTTACGGGACTGAATCTGCTCTCCTGGCCATCACAGATGGTATCTAGAGGCAAACAGATCGAGGTGGTTCGACGCTGCTGATACTTTTGGATCTCTCAGCAGCATTCGACATCATGGACCATGGCATCTTGGTCCACTGCCTCAGAGAGGCTGGAGTTCAAGGAACGGTTTTCTCTTTAGTTCTCTTTGTTCCTCCAGCACCGAGGGCAGCGAGTAGCTTTTGGGGGTCAGAGCTCCCAGCGGTCCCCACTTCAGTGTGGGGTTCCCTAGGGTGCACTGCTCTCCCCAATGTTCTTTAATATCTTTATGGGTCCCTTGGCTCAGTTAATCCAGAATCATGGACCGATCTGCCATCAGTATGCTGATGACACTCAGCTCCTCCTGCTGATGGAGGGTCAGTTGGCTTCTGTTCCGGATGTTCTCTCCCGTTGCCTGGATGCCATTGCGAACTGGTTAAGAGGTAGTATGCTGAAATTAAACCCATCGAAGACGAAGGTCCTCTGGCTGGGCCGTGGGGCTGAACCTGGTGGCCTCTAGCTGCCTCTTTTTGGGGACAGTCCCTTGTGTACTCTCCTTGTCATCAAGAGCTTGGGTGTCCACCTGGACTCCAATCTTTCTATGGAGACCCAGGTTGTGCACTCAGCTCAGACAGCCTTCTTCTATCAGAGGCAAGCTCGGCAGTTGGCTCCCTACCTCTCCCACCCCGACCTAGCCACCATGATCCATGCGACAGTTACCTCCAGTCTAGATTATTGTACTCTCTCTACACTGGCCTTCCCCTGGGCCTGAACCGGAAGTTGAAATTAGTCCAGAACGCAGCAACCCACTTATTAACAGGTACCCCTCGTGAGGAACCACATCTCCCCTATCTTACGGGAACTGCACTGGTTGCTGATTGAGTCCCGGATCCAGTTCAAGGTGTTGGTCATGACCTTTAAAGCCTTACGCAGCTTGGGGCCCTCCTATCTGTGGACCTCATGACCAGGAGAATATTTAGGTCATCTGTGGATGTTAATTGGTTACAGGTCAATGGCATCAGTGAGACTCGTCTTTCCGCCACCAAAAATAGGGCATTCTCTTGCGTCACCCCTACCTGGTGAACACTCTGCCTGCAAGTACTCGAGCAATGCAAGAACTATCTAGTTTTTGGAGAGCTTACAAGGCAGAGTGGTTCTGCCACGCTTTGGGGTAACTTCTGGTTTATGACTGTTTAAATTGTTTTATATATTCTTTTGGTTTTGATTTTATATCATTCATGTTGTATCCTGTATTTTATGTTTTGTATTGTGAGCTGCCCAGAGCCCACCTGTGGGGTGGACAGGGTATAAATCAAAGAGCAAAGTAAAGTATAGTAAAGGTCCAAAGTCTGATACAGAACAGGCTGCCCAAAAGAAGGTAACCTTATTCTTCACCAGGAACAATCTGTCTCAACCTGGAATGGATGCATATCCTGGTATGGAGCAGCCTGCCTTGTACTAGGATACCAAAGGTAAGTGCATAAACGGGATTAGGCCACGTAGTGTAGCCTGAAGTCTGTAAAAATCAGTTTTCTCCATCAAAAAATTCTACAGTATGTGGCTTAACACAAAGCAGGATATAAATTTAAATAATAAATTAATAAACATTTTTCAACCTAGTACACTATCCAAAATTAACTCTAGGTTGTTGCTAATGAAAAGACCGTCACATTTTACTTAATTTCTGCTCTCTACCTTCTCAAATCTCACTTCTCCTTTCACAGTGTAATAATGAACTATAAGACAGGCTATTTTTCCCCAAACAGGGGCATGGAATTACTTTCAGCAGGTCAAAAATGAGCCCATATGATTAATTTCATGGGTAAAACTGCTTACTGAAATTTTCCCTTTCTTTGCTTTTTATTATTCCTGGTCTCATCACATCCTGCTGTGTACAGCATCTTGCTTACTCAAACTGTCATGGGGTGCAGTAGGTGAGCCTAACAAATGTTTCAGTCAAAGGTGGTGTTTAATAAACAGAAATAAAAAAGAAGAAGCAGAGTTCACATAAGATTCTTTCATCTCCGCCCTCAATTAGAGACAGCATCTCCTATAAACAAAAACTTCCTTACCATCTGTTACGCCTACTTCTGCCTGCTGTCCTTTCAACTCCTCTGGTTTAAGACTGACTTCCACTTGTTCTTCTGTAATACCATTAATACTGGATATCTGTCCATTCTTCTGTAAAAGCTGCATTGGACAAAGGGAAAGTTGGATGGAAAATAAAAAAGAAACAGCTCCTGTCAGTAAAGTCAAGTCTTCAGCTTCAAATATTTATTTATTTATTTATTTAATAAATTTATATCCTGCCCTTCGCCAAATGATCCCAGGGCTGACTACAATAAAAGGTGTTTAAATTTCTTTTGTTAAAGCAATTAAATAGACACATGCTATCAAATAAATGTAACACAAAGAAAACCAGTTGCACCCACAATAATACCTGTCAGCTACAGTAAAATAAGGAACAATTCCTATTCAGGTACAAACACCACTCACCCAAGCTTATCTGAGCCAGGTCTGCTGTTAAAGAAAAAAGTCTGTTATATTCATTCATTCATTCATTCATTCATTCATTCATTCATTCAATTTATTTGTATACCGCCTTTCTAATAAATTACTCAAGGCGGTTTACAGCAATCATGAACAGTACAGTGCAAATTAATACATCATACATTAAATAATCATAGAATTATATATAAACAAAATAATACATTATAAAATTACACAAAACATTGGGGGTAGCAATGCTGGGACCTTTCCCCTCTCTAAGCTGAGTGCTGCTAGGGTTGTTAATGTGCTAACACTTCAGCTCCTTCTTTGCCAGTTCAGAACTACCAGCCAGTCCAGCTTAACAGAATTTGGCTTGTGCGCCTTCCAAGCCTCTACAGGATCTAAGCATTACCTGGGCACTAGAAGCACAGAAATAGGGAAGCAGCAATACCACTCACAAGACTGTTGGCAAATTTGGGGAGGGGGGGGGCTCCCATTCCCCATGTCACTAGATCTACACAATCCAATCACATTCTATCTCACTCTCCAGAGCCAGTAGTTTGGGAAGGGAATGCAAAATTTCCTATTGATTAATGAACATTTTTCTTCAAATATTTAGGGAATTTTCTAAGGAAATCCCCACATATTAATTGCATTACTTCAATTCTAGGAACACCCATTAGGAATATACTGTGCCTTCTGACAGAAATTGTTTTATGTAGCATCAAGAAACTAAATGAAGATGAAGAAATAAGTAAAATGGTTTGAGAAAACTGAAGATTTGAACAGAAGTTCCATTTTACTTCAGAACAGGTTGTTCTGAAAAGCACTGGCACGTTATGAACCCTTCATCATGCAGGGTTGTGAGGAAAACCTTCTTCTGATCTCTTTCCGAACATGGTTTGTTCTATGACGAAGAAAACTGTATGGATATGTCCAGGTAGTCTTAGAAATTGAGCCCAATTTACAAGTGACTTTATTGTTTACCTATTATTCCATAAAGTGCAATAAAATATTACCTATTTCAGACTTTTTTTACAAAAAGCATTAAAAAACTACTCCTCAAGGAGTATAATGGAAAAGCATGTAGATGATTGCTTCAGGTTTTGGCCCTTATTCTCTATGAACCAAGTGGGTAGGCCTGTCTTGCTCCATTTCTAATCACTGTCATTCTCAACATTCCTCATACCAGACCAACGATCATTCCAAGAATTCCACATACCAGGTCCAAACACATTAGTTCTAATTTTGCTTCATTGTCTTAATCCTGCTACATCAGTTCTACTAAAGATTCCTAAAAGTCAGATTCAGCTGTCTGGACAACTGATTAAAGTACAAGACATATGGATTTTCCCTTTTTGCCCTGCTAAGATTACTTAACATTCAGTTGCATCATATCCTTTAACTTCTGAAATTCCTTATATACATAGATTATAGACTGGAAATATTTTTTCAGGAATGGTGAAGTAAAATAAAAATAGTCTTCTTCTAATTCCAATTTAGACAGTCTTATCTTAGGACCATGATGGAATATCATCTGCTGAAGAGTCACACAGCCAGAAGATGTATCTAAATATATTAGTTTTTGAGAAATGTTTCACAGTCAATATATCAAATATGTTATTTCGTATTATATTGGGAAATAGTCCAACGCTGTAGGTGAGATTTAGAACCCCAGAAGCCATTAAAAATGTGAGATAGCAAGAGAGCAAGAAAGACAAAGGAAGAAAGAAAGAAAATGAAAACTACGGCAGGCATAAGGGGGGAGGTGTTCCATCCTATAGCTGGAGGTTTCAATACATAGCAGTGACATACTATGAAGAAAATGTCCAAGAACAAAATCACTAAAAAAATTAACAATTTAAACCACCATTCATGTAGTGTTGTTGATTTTTTTGGTGCACCTCTCTGAATTGCTGGATCACATAGGGCTTTGGCCAGATCTTTTTCTTGTCAGTGCAGGTAAAGGAAGCAAACCTATACTGCCCGCAGAAGGCTCCTAATCTCTTTCTAAGGCGACCTTTTAATGCTAAAAATGCCTAGACTTTGCAATGTAAGTCTAATTCACACTTGATATCTTAGTATGCAACAGATTAACATCTGGACAGGTGCACCTGCACTTGGCAGAGGTATTTCCAGCTTAAAAATGTCCCCTGCCTGCCCAAATGTTAACCTATTGCAAACTAGCTATGATACAGGAAATCATGCAGATGGCAGTTCCTTATTCCAGGCTATAACCTGAATAACACCCAGTGCAGAAAGGGTCTATGGCAAGGCAAATCACTGTAAACCAAGACAGGTGGATTACAGTGCAATGGACTAATGTATATTGAGATGTAATATGAAAAACTAGCACAGTTCTGCATTCTAGTACACCAAGAATGTCCAAACTCTGGCCCAAGACACAGTAATGTGAAAACAGTGCTTTGTACAGGATGGCTGTCCCATTCTAGCAGTACAGTCAGAACTCAATCACTGGGGAGGTTTGTATAGTATACCTATGCAGATAAATTTTCACCTTTGTAATAAGAAAGGGGGGGAGAACATGACACTTGCTACACTGGAGTTTGATCAAAGGAAAGTGGCAAGTATAATTTTAATGTTCACAAACTGAATAAAGATGATGGATGATAGAGACACGGGAGGCAAACATATTGAATTTGGGCAGACTGGGCAGACTTTGGACAGACAGTAGCTAAATGTTCCTCCGTAGATCTAGACAAGTCTACCCTTCTGGGTCCAGTATGTTCTCATCATTTCTGTGGTTGGGAAACATAAGCTGATACGTGTTGTCAGCAGGCTCAGAAGAGACAAAACAAAGATAATGTCTACTTGGGATAATTCACTGCCATAGGGATGTGTTCAAGAGATCGACATATGCAGAATAAATCTATCAGTGGTAACTGGATCTTCCATACCTAGGTGCTGTAAATTTCTCAAAAACAGGTGCTGGAGAACATAAATCAGGAAAAATTACTGGCTGTAGAATCTGCCTGTGGGCTTCCCAGAGACTTTTAGCTTCCTCTATTGGTATCTGGATACTGGAATAACTTTCCTAGTGTGTTCTAAATGTTCCTAAATTCTGTGTAGATAAAATACACAGAACAACCCTTACAGTTTAAAAATTACAATACGACTCCTTTCAAGTTTCATCTTCAAATAAATGTTATTCAATACACAACTAAATACAAACCTGGGATATTAAAGTGTTTGATTGTGTTGAAATTGTGTGCATGTATCTCTAATGCAATGGCATTATGTAATAAAAAAATAATAAACATGTTAACAGTATTTGGTCCTCCATTTACTCATGGGGTGGCCTTCAAAGGAGACTGTTTGGATACTTCAGTACCTCACATCTTGCAGGGAGGTGCACAAAAAATGTTTTGAAAACAAAAACACACACACCAGACATAAACTAATAACTGACGACATATTCTGAGATCCCTCAACACCCTTTACAGCATACAGCATGTATGAATTGACAGTTAATTACAGGCGAATACTTATAAGACACAACACTGCTTTAAAATAATAAATCATGCAATGAGCTTTGTTTATCTTTGCTATAGTAGTAACACACACAAGATACTTAAAAGCACAAAAGTATACCATTCTAAAATAATATCCATCACTGACAATCTTGGGATTTGGATTTTTACCACAGTAGCAGAGTTTTACATATGTGGATTTCACGCTTGTGTCAATATTTTTGAAGTACTCTTAACCAAATGAAAATAAGCAAGATAGTTTTGAAATACTCTTTATTTACTGTGGCATTAAGGAACATTTTTTTTCTATGTCTGGCAGCTATGTGAAAGTTTACTTTGGAACTAGCAAGCAGAAAGTTAAGCAAGGAATCACTTGAAAAGGTATTAAAAAGAAGGTCTCATAATATCACTAAACCTATAGCCCTAAGGATAATGTTACCTCAATCTACAGCTTGCATTTCAGTCCTCAGATAACGACATGGGTTAGCAAAGGGCAACTCAACCCATCTTTATTATTTTTAATCTAAACTCTGGGGCTATAAAACCAGTATTGTCTTGGCAGGGTAAGGCACATATTTTAACGGTTAACATTAACATACATTACTTTATTACTTCCCAAAAATGAACTACATTAGTGACAAACTACACTAGTTATTACAAGAATTCATACATGTCATATCTAGCAAATAATGCTACTATGATTAAATATACTTGCATTAATTAAGAACCAAGGATCACAAATGCAAATGTGCAGTTTGGGTCCATAATGAACCAAACCACAAGGCAATTGAATTTTATAGAACTGAATTTAAAACCTGGCCATCCCTTCCTTCATGCCTAGCTATCTCTCCATTGCATCTGTGGGCTCTTCTCTCTTGTCTTGGTCCCGCCTCACTCAACTGCTGCTATGTGTGTGGTCTTGGAAAAGCCCCAGCCAGCCAGCTTTCTTTGCAGCCTGCTGGGCTTTCTGGAGTCCTTCCGTAAGGCCAGTTTTATGGACATCCATGCTTCCACTTTCGGGAAGGGCTTCCTTCTGGGAGGACTTGTGGTCTTCCACTTCAAAAAAACCAGTAGGCTACAAAGCAAGCACACTGCTTCTTTCCCAGGACTGCAGGGCTGATGATAGCAGAATGGTACAGGCCTAACGAAAGGAATCACTTAGATGAGAGGGCATGACTGTTGGAGGTGCTGGGTTGGAAGGAGAAGCCAGGGCACAATATGTAGGGTGGGACTGAACTACTGTTGAATTCCTCCCAAGTTCTGTCTGCTTTCAGACGAAATCCCAAACTTTGTACAGAACCAGTTTGCTACATCCCTACTAATAACCCAACTATATTCTAAAGATAACTTTAACATATATACATTCATACATTCTAGAAGTATCTATGCCAAAGTTTCATTAACAGGCCATATGGGCCATAGGGCTATAGACCATAGCCTGTATTTTGACAAGCAGTTCTAAAGGAAAGTCCTTAATGCTCAACAATCTAGGTAATCCCTTGAGTCAGAATTCTAGACATCCTTCTTGTTGGAGCAGGAAAAAAAACTTCCATCCTAGCTTCAACTGCTGATGCTCTTGGCATTTTGGTACATTACAGAGCACCTAAGTCTCTAATAGATCTGATTTCACACAATTAAAAGAAGGCCTCTGCATGAGACCTGAAGCCAATTAGCACTTGGCCTGCTAGTGCACACTGGGGTAGCTTCTGGGAAACACCATCTACACTTCCAGAAGGCATTTCTACATCAGAAACATCTCCTGCTATACCAGAAGCTACCCCAGTGTGCCAATTCCTTACCTTTCCTGACCACCAGAGAGCATTCACACCTCTTCCGGGGTTGGGGGTCATCTGAGGTGCTGCGCGAGCACCTGAGATGACCTGAAACCTGGTTGTGGTGATGGTGTTGGCGCACATGCAGTCACCCAGCCTCCATGGAGAAGATGACGGTGCCCAGACACGCATCCAGACCCAGGTGAGTGTCCAGGCATGTGGGAAGCTGATCTGACATGTGTTAGTGTTTGCAAGTGAGAATGCTAGTGCACACCAGTGGGGATGCACTATTCCCATCCCATGGATGGGAAGCAAAGTGCAGAAAGGCCCCGCATTTAAATTTGTCAGAATGTGATAGGTTAACAGTAGCAGTTAAGAGGTTTCTCCAGGAATCTACCTGGGCCCATCTTGGAGGTTACAGAACAGTTACCCAGGCTACTTAGGCTAATAAAGGACAAAGCAGTGTTAACTAAGCAACTCAAAAGCTAACCCAAAAATCTCTCAATATACATTAGATGACATTTAGATAAGCTATAACCATGACACCTGAGAAAAAACGAGACTGCAGCAATACAATTACAAAATGGCTAGGGAAAATGGCAGCAATTACAGAATGAAATTAATACCTGACATACATTATTATAGTAATTTTGAAAAACTTTCCTTAGCCTATTTTGGTTTCCCCACTTGAAGACTATGGGACTTTTCACATTTGACCCACCGTCCACACTGTGATCCACCTGACACAGTTCCTGAGGCTCCCCGCCCATTCCTGAGGCTTAACAGCTGTCCACAAGTTCTCCAAAGCTGTTGAGGATGGTACAGGAGCAGTGCAAATAGGACACTTCAAGATACTGCATCCTGATCCAGCTCACCCCAACCTCACACAGCATACCCGCTGTCCCCTTGCCCATTCATAATTAGGCCTGGGTGAAGAACCTGATATCCAAATGCAAGGCCTGGAATGTGGCCATCTGAACACCTGCCACTGCTGGGCAGGAATGGAAATGTTCCTGCACCCAGTGTACAAACTGACCCCAAAAATTTCTGAAGTGAAGTGAAACACCCTGGAATGGTCTCCGGAGCCCATTCCAACCAAGTAAGTGAAAACATGATCTGTAGTTTTTAAATCTTTCATTTTTGTTACTTATACACAAATTATAATAAATATTAAAGCTACAATACTGGCTATAATCATATTTCCCAGTTCATAAAACAGTTTCAAAGTGGCCTTCAGTAAGACGTTGAACGTGTGACTGGGTCTGGCAATATCCGTCTCCCTTTTTAAAAATTAGAAATTATTACTCAGAAGAAACAAATCTTTTTAAAAGTTTGGCTAACAGAATAAGGAAACAAGAGTGTTACATTTGGTTTATTTTCCCAAGCTAATGCCTCTGTAACAGCAAGCAGGATGCACATGTGCAACCCATCTGTGAGGAATCACAATTTTATTGTTTCAGTTTGTTCTTAGTTAAATACATTTCCAACTGAACTCCAGATCTGGATTTGAACAGCTCTATTTTACCTTCAATTTTTATAATGTTTCAAACCTCTCATCTCACATTTCCCTTCCTGTCTAGTAAAGAAAAGTACTTGCCAGGTGAACCTAATGTCAAAACAGCAATATGATATTGTAGTCTAGTTTTTTTCTTTAAATTACAGCTTTGGGATTCAAACAGGACAACAGAATTTTGCCCATTTGTGGTACAAATGGAATCTGCCTCAATTGCTCTTAAAATCAATTTGTCCATTCGTTTTATGATTTTTTATAAATCTGTTTTCCAGCTAAATGTTGGTTTTTCAAATAATTTTATACTGTTCAGTCTATAAAGTCAAACACTCTGTAACATATCAGTTTCTACTCTGCTCTGTTAGGTCAAAATTCTAATATTGGCTCTCAAAAATACCATGCCTTTCTGATGCAGAATGGACCATCATAATAGATAGGGGATATTTCATTATGATTTGCACGAGGACAATTTTTATGAACGGAATATACCAGAGAACATTCTAAAACTGAAAATAACACTCCTAGTTTGGCTTTTGAGAATTTTACTACCAGGGTCCTTTGGAAAATACATTAGTTTCTGGATCCTGATTTTAATATTTTGCCTTTTCCTACCTATGGTAAATCATAAGCTGAATTAAAAAAATTAAGAAATTTAAAAGCTTTTTCTTACTATGTTAAAATTTGTACTAATGTTCAGTTTTCAAGGAAATAAGCCTGTATGCTTGATGGCACACAAGGTTTTCTCATCCTCATAAAACATCAAGTCTGTATAAGGACCTATTCACACTTATCACATGAAGCAGCCCTGTCTGCTCCCTGGGTAAATGCATCCATACATGCTGCTACTGCCACTGCCATCCCGAAAGTTCGCTGGTCTTCACTAGCTGTGAACAACTAAAATGTTGTCTATAGCTTGGCTGGGAGCAGTTAGAGAGCTCCTGGTCAGCAGCATTTATCCCAATCACCATGGCAACATGGTAGATGTTCTTGTGGCCATTGCCATGGAGATCCAGTCTACTCAGGCCTAGCCATCTGCATTTAAGAACATAAGAACATAAGAGAAGCCTTGCTGGATCAGGCCACAGCCCATCTAGTCCAGCATCCTGTCACACACAGTGGCCCACCAAATGCTCACGGGCATCTCAAGCAGAGACAAGGACAAACCTTCTCCTGCTCTAGAGTCCCAGCAGATGGCCTTAGAAGCGCCCCAGTTCCTCCCCCCCCCAGCCTGAAAGATGCACCTAGGCATTCGTTCTAGTAGCCATTGATACATCTGTCATCCATAAATTTGTCTAACCCTACCTTAAAGCCATCCAGACTGGTAGCTGTCACCACCTCTTCCGGCAGCACATTCCATAAGCCGATGACCCTCTGGGTGAAGAAATACTTCCCCCTGTCAGACCTTATTCTCCTACCCATCAGCTTCATAGAGTGCCCCCTGGTTCTAGTGTTGTGCGACAGAGAAAAGAAATTTTCTCTATCCACCCTTTCTATACCGTGCATAATTTTATATACTTCAATCAGGTCCCTCTCAAACGCCATCTCTCCAGACTGAAGAGGCCTAGACGTTGCAGCCTGGTTTCGTAAGGGAGGTGTTCCAGACCCTTAATCATTCTGGTTGCCCTTCTCTGCACCTTCCCTAGTTCCACAATATCCTTTTTGAGGTGTGGTGACCAGAATTGTACACAATACTCCAAATGTGGCCTCACCATAGATTTATAAAGGGGCAAAATGACACTTGCTGTCTTATTTTCTATTCCCTTCCTAATTATTCCCAGCATTGAATTTGCTTTTTTCGCTGCTGTCGCGCATTGAGTTGACACCTTCATGGAAATGTCCACCAGAACTCCGAGATCCCTTTCCTGGTGTGTTGCAGAAAGCTCAGACCCCATCAGTTTATAGACGTAATTTGGATTCTTGGCCCCAATGTGCATTACTTTGCACTTGTTAAGATTAAAGCACATTTGCCACTTGGTTGCCCACTCACCCAATGCTAAGAGATCCCTCTGGAGCTCTTGGCAATCTCTTTCAGATTTTACTACCCTAAATAATTTAGTATCATCAGCAAACTTTGCTATTTTACTATGTACCCCTTCTTCTAGATCATTGATGAATAAATTAAAAAGCATTGGTCCCAGTACTGAGCCTTGAGGGACCCCACTTTTTACTTCTTTCCACCCTGAGAATTTGCCGTTTATTACTACTCTCTGCTTTCTGCCCTTAAGCCAGTCACAAACCCAGGACAGAACTTGTCCTTTTATTCCATGGCTGATGAGTTTACTCAGTAGCCTTTGATGTGGGACTTTGTCAAAAGCCTTCTGAAAGTCCAGATAGACAATGTCTACTGGTTCACCTTTATCCACCTGTTTATTGACACTCTCAAAGAATTCCAATAAATTTGTGAGGCATGATTTACCTTTGCAGAAGCCATGCTGGCTTTTGTTCAGCAATGCTTGCTCCTCCATATGCACACTTATTTTGTCTTTAATAATGGTTTCCATCACCTTACATGGAACTGACGTTAAGCTAACTGGTCTGTAGTTGCCTGGATCACCCCTGGATCCTTTTTTGACGATTGGTGTTACATTTGCTACCCTCCAGTCCTCAGGTAAGGAGCCTGATGTTAGGGAAAGATTATATATTTTTGCTAGAAGGTCGGCAATTTCGCATTTGAGTTCCTTAAGGACTCTTGGATGAATACCATCTGGTCCCGGTGACTTGTTCACATTTAGTTTATTAAGACATGCAAGGACCTCTTCCTTGGTTATTTCTGTACAGTTTAACTCTTCAGAAAATACAGGTTCAGCTACTGGCATGTGTCTTCTGTCTTCCTCCGTGAATACGGAAGCAAAGAATTCATTCTGCAATCTCCGTTTCTTCTTTAATTACCCCTTTCTGTCCTTTACCATCTAGTGGTCCAACTGCTCTCCTGGTTGGATTCCTACTTCTGATATACTTATAGAAGTTCTTGTTATTTCTTTTGATGTTTTTAGCAATGTGCTCCTCAAAATCTTTCTTAGCTTTCCTAATGGCCGTCTTGCATTTGTGTTGCCAGTGTCTATGTTCCCTCCTGTTCTCCTCATTTGGACAAGCCTTCCATTTCTTAAATGAACTCTTCTTGTTTTTAATGAGTTCATCTACTGCATTGGTTTCTTCTTGGACCTAGAAGTCCCCTTTCTTCTTTTAGGAATGCATTCTAGTTGTACTTCCATTATTGTGTTTTTAAGTAGTCTCCATGCATTTTGAAGTGATTTAACTCTTTTGACTTTCCCTTTCAATTTCCTTTTCACTAATTTCCTCATTTTGGGGAAGTTTCCCTTATGAAAGTTTAAGGTCTCTGTGTTAGACTTTATTAAGAACTTACTCTGTGTATTTAAGTTAAGGTTATTGCATTGTGGTCACTGTTCCCAATTGGATCAGCTACAGTGACGTCCTTTACCAGGTCCTGAGCATTACTTAGGATCAAGTCCAGGACTGTATTTCCCCTGGTTGGTTCCATGACCATTTGTTCCATGGAACAGTCATTAAGTAGGTCTAGGAATTTTCTCTCTCTATCCTGAGTTGAACAGGAGTTCACCCAGTCTATGTGAGGATAATTGAAGTCCCCCATTATAACCACCCTATCTTTATGGGATACCTCCTTTACCTCCTTCTCCAATTGTTCATCTCCTTTGGGCGTATGGTTGGGAGGACGGTAGCATGTCCCTATTGTTAGACTTCCTTTTTGGCTTGGTATTTTTACCCACACTGCTTCTGTGGAAGAGTCAGACTCGCCTGGATATTCCAGTTCATAAGATTCTATCTCTTCTTTAATATACAAGGCTACACCACCTCCATTTCAAGTTCAGGACTGCACTAGCACTTGAAGTGCAGATGGTTCCTGTCATGTTTTACCTTCACTTCACTGGAATGGTATTGTTATAGCATTCCAGTGAAAGGAGTGCGAAAAGGCCCTAAAGAGACTTCATTTTTATGGAGGTCACCTTCCCAGTGCCCTACAATCTCCTGTCATACCACTGCAAAAAGCTTCCTTTTAAGTGAAACACTCTCCTTTATTGCTTCCAGATTTACTATAGTTTGTATGTATTTTGTGTAACACTTTCAACACAACAAACTGCTGCTAGCTGACTTTTTCTTACAGAGAGAATACAATTTAGCAGATGTACCTTTAAGAGAATTAATACTTATTTCATTGTCAAAAGACACATGCATCCAGTCTAGCTATTGTCAAGGATGGCATATTTGTGGTATTTATTTATCTGCATTTTTATCCCACCCTATACCCAAAGGTCTCACTAAGGACAACATCAACAGAAAACAAAATATAAAATTAGTAAAATATTATTAAGATTATCTCACTGCAGATACTATTTTGTCCAATATTATATACGTACTGTATCTTTTTATCCACAGGACTATACACTATGCTAACACACTCATTCCACGGCATCAACTGTTTCAATGAACTTTTCACTTATCCTTAGCATAATCTGCAACAGTATACCTAGATCACATCCACACAAATGTGAAAGTGCTCTTCGAGAACATGTGCCCTCCTTCATCAGGCCTAACAGCCACTTCTGAAAAATGAGATAGACCTCTGGAGATAACCTACATGCCAACACAATAAACAACAAGAGAAAATTCCCCCTCATCTGACCCCTCCATTGCTGCATAGTTTGACAGCATTTGTAGGAGTAAATTACTGGACACAATTTCTATCTGGTGTGATTTGACACTAAACAGGAAATGGCTGAACTCTGGGGCCATTTCCTGTCTAGTGTAAATAGTGTTGGGCATAAACTTTGAAGCTACAGAACTTTTGTTTTTCTCCTTCAAACTTGTGGTGTGCCAAACTGGTTCAGCACAAACTGAGTTTGCTATTGGATCAGGTTTCAATTCACAGAATCTGAGGTATGCATCTTCTAATCTAAAAAGCAGGACAGTTGCAATATGTGGAAGGAAATATATCAGATTTGATTAGTGCCACTTTGTATTTTTGTTTGCTTTTAAAGATCTTTTAAAATACTGCTATTTTTAACTTTTAATTCCGTATGAAGTCTTTGTTGGAATGGGTATATCTGGACACTAGGAGAAGGATGTTATATTTATTTAAATTGTTTTGCTCTCTCTTTGCCTGGGCCTGGAGACTCCTCACTGTTTCCCTTAGCTCCTCCCTCTTGCTGCTACAGAGAACTAGGGTGCATGAATGCATTTTTTACATTCGAATTCGAGTTGATTTGAATATTCAATTCAATTTGAAATTTGAAAATCCGGATTTTTGAAAATCCGGTTTGAATCTGTGTCATCCGAATCTGTACATTTGGAGGTCTGATTTGAACTCGAAAATATGAATGTCGACAACATTCCTATCTAATTTTCAAAACTGCACGCATCCCGTTTTCATTCCATTTCCATCCCGCAATATAAGCGCAAATGAACATGATATTCGAACGTGATATATAATGTTCTATTCAGTCAAATTATTCAAAAATCCGAAATTCATTCAAATGTTCAAATTCAGATTTTCGGAAATCTAATTCGAATTCGAATGTCAATACTTGACAGATTCAACAATTAGCTGAACTAAGAAGCTGCTGTTTGCTTTTGAGTATTCTCTCCTTTTTTGCACACAGGCAATTGCACACTAGGCACCTATTTGTATAAGGAAGTTATTACTTGTTAGAGCAAGGTTTGTTTCATCTATGTTTTTCCAATGCAACAGAAGAATTGTAAGTTGAGTGTATTTGAATAAAATGTAAGTTTTTTCTTTTAACTATTGCAAGCTAATACTGAGAACAACATGCTTAAACTCAATCCAATAACAATTCTCTAATATTGTTATGCTGTGTAATGGTCAATGACTAAATTACTGAAATAAACAAATCCTAATAATGAAAATGTTATGAAATAACAATGAAAATAAATGGCACAGAACACCTGCCCAGCTAGCTAATATGATTAATACTCTCCCTTCAAGATGTCAGCACTTATATGGAGCCAAAGGAACATATATACATACATGGTGGCTATGACCAAAAGTTCAACAATTCTGGAAAGAAAATGAAGGGGGGGGGAATTAATGAAATTATGAAAGCTAAAATTGTACTATCTCCAGATAGCATAATTATGTATTGTGCATATTTATATGATTGGTCAATTACCATTAGCTGCATTAGTCACAATCATTGAAGGATTGAAAATTGACAGTGAAAATATGGTATCTCTATATTATTGATCAATATAAATTTACTATTTCCAGACAACAATTTTAAGTATGGGATTACACAATTCAGTCAGTGCAAAATGAATGGAAAGAACTTTTAGAATACAGAAAGAGACCTGAGCCTTTTAGGAGAATGAAGGAAAATTTATTGAATATAAATAAGTGGTTGTGCAGTCAGTAACAGATGGGTGGAGGGAGGATGGGAAGGTACATCTATACTTTATTAGGATATATGGAATGTAAAGATGGTAATTGTATCTTATGAGGTAGGTTTATACGTATGTGTGTGTGTGTGTGTGTGTGAGAGAGAGAAGTTAATTGTTACTGTCAGTTCTGATCAGATACTAACATACATACTAGATCAGTGATGGCTAACCTATGACACGTGTGTCACAGATAACACGCCAAGCCCTTTTGGGTGACACACATGGTCACCCTGGCACCTGGCATGTAGTGCTTGCTTGTTCTTGAAGTGTATTAAATACCAACTTTCAATTGAAGATTTAGCAAACGAAATTCAGCAACAAAAGTCACTAATGTAAATAATTATTCATTTTTGCTTTTAATAAAATACATATATCAAAAATATAACTTTTTTATTAGAGCTACAAATATCACAAAATTGTGGAAATTTCTAGATGTGACACAGCACCCGAGTTAAGCTAGGTTTTCTTGCGAATTTTGACACACCGAGATCAAAAGGTTCACCATCACTGTACTAGATCATTCTTAAAGAACCAGTTTTTTAAAATTAATGTTTTTATTTTAAACACAATTTAAGCTTATTTCACATCATGTACACAGCAGCCTATACAGAAAAAAACAGTCAACATTTAAAATGTGTTTGGGAAACACCTGGGATTTTGTGTTTTGAAATACTATTGTTTTAATTAAATGCTTAATACTTTAAACAGTAAAACGCCAAGGTACTTAAGACATACCAACACAACATAGTATCTCACCTTTTTCACCTCTGAGATGAGTGTTGGCGGGGGGGGGGGCGCACAACAGAATCATTTGCTACATACACAATACATAAAAACACTGCCATATGAGTTTCAGTCCCACAACAATATATTTTCTCTTGGGAATTTTAGCACACTGCACAACCATTCACATTTAGAAGAAAACACAATAATCCTCTGTAAATCGATTTCCAATTAAGGAAACTGAAAAGAAAGGCAACAACACAACACAACTGCCAAGTGTCAGAGTAAATCACTCTCAAATTATTCAGTCCCTAAAGGCGATACAATGCATTCTTTAACAGTAAAATATTCTCATTAAGCATCAAAGTGATCCTGGATCACTCAAGGGAGTTAACATTATGTTCAAATGAATTCCACAATTCATCCAGGAGAAAGAAAAGATGTGAAAAATGCATTTGAATGATACCTAATGTTATTAAAGGTAGAAGAGTGCAAAAAAGAAGGTTCTTCTGGCAATGTTATCTCACTTATTCAAGGGGACTAAGCAATCATTCTACACAGCTACCAAAAGATATTAAACTGCACAGTCCTTCATTCATCCTGCTTTCTGAAAGACCAGTTCCAACTGGATTCTGGTCCTAGATGTCACCAGCAGCAACATAGAAAATGGCAGAGATTCTAGACTCTAAGGTCACATTTACACATAGGTTGTTTAGATGTAGGTTTTGTTTTATGGTGCCTTCAGATGTTTAAAATCCATTATTTTCCCAGGGCTATATTGGGATTGCCGCACATACCTGTGGCTATTCCAATATACTCTCAGGATAGTGCACCCAAAAAGTACAATATAGGTATGACTGGGGTATTATCGTTGTTTATTTTGTATCATGAGATTATTTTGTATCATGAGATTTTCTATCTGGCCACTTAGAAGATATAAAAATATAGTTTTAAAAGACAAACCTCCACTGGGGCACAAAAAGCAAAGGTTACAAAATAGTTTGTTTTTAGGAAGGAAGAGCTGACTAAATCTGCATCTAAAAAATAATCATTTTACTTACAAATTGGCCACTGTCTAAAGCAGTGATGGCAAACCTTTTGAGCTCGGTGTGTCAAAATTTGCAAGAAAACCTAGCTTAACTCAGGTGCTGTGTCACATCTAGAAATATCCATAATTTTGTGATATTTATAGCTCTAGTAAAAAAGTTATATTTTTGATATATGTATTTTATTAAAAGCAAAAACAAATAATTCTTTACATTAGTGACTTTTGTTGCTAAATCTTCAATTGAAAGTTGGTATTTCATACACTTCAAGAACAAACAAGCACTACACGTCCAGGTGCCAGGGTGACCAGGTGTGTCACCCAAAAGGGCTTGGCGTGTCACCTGTGACACGCGTGTCATAGGTTGGCCATCACCGGTCTAAAGCATTCTATATAAGACCAAGGTAGAATATAGAGGATATCTGGCAACTCAGGCCATCTTTTCTCTATCTGGAGATATCTTTTTCAGGAATGCTAAAGAGGATTAAATAAGTTCTGAATAAATCTGTTGTCCTACTTGATTGGATATTTGTTTGCAATGGAGCCAGATTATCAACTCTAATCAGGAACTTCCTCCAGTTATCTCCCTTTTGTTTCATTCCTGCTGTTCATTTCTCCTCCTTTCTCTATTCACCTGAATGGAACATTCAGCCCCTATCTGCAGGTTGCACCCTTTCTTTGTTTAACTTTATTGCCCAGATTTGCCATTGGCTCCTGACCCCCACCTTCGAGCTGGAGTTTAGGGACACAGTCTCTCCCCTCTCCCCCAGATGAACAGTACATAAAAATACTACACAGGGAACAGTATGGTGTGGTTCTCTTTCCATCAGCTCTACCATTTCCCGTCATCTCAGTGGTTCTTCTTCCTTCATTCTTTCCTCCTTCCATCACTTTCATCTCTCCAAAATATTTACGTGCTCATTGCTGTTGATCCACTGTCCTCTTGCTGCTAAAGAAGTTCCTCCAATCCAGCTGCCGCTGTACACTGCCTTCTGCCTGAAGCTATGTGCTGCATCCTAGAACTCTCGCTTGCTGTCTTTGCTGACAAACACCTTGGTCATCCGGTTTTAAATTCTGCTTCTGTCAAGCAGCAAAGTTTGGCTTTAGCACAGTGGTTCTCAACCGTCCTAATGCCACGACCCTTTAATACAGTTCCTCATGTTGTGGTGACCCCCAACCTAAACCTAACCCTAACCTCCAACCATAGAATTATTTTCGTTGCTACTTCATGACGACCCATGAAAGAGTAGATCAACCCTGAAAGGGGTCGAAACCCACAGGTTGAAAACCACTGCTTTAGTGCAAAACTCCATTTCCATGGCTCCAGTAGAGTTTTCCCACTCCACTTTCATCATCTACCAGAGCATCAGTCTCAAGTCCTCTTCATACTGCCTCAGATTGCCTTTCCATTGATATTTTCTTGTATGCCACTGTTCCTTATTTGGTTAGCCTTGTTCCTACATTAGTCTTGGGATTTCCTTCCACTTGTATTTTGGACCCATTTAACAGCACTCTGTGCAGCACCCACCTGAAATTGCTTTTTTTTTTCCTCTTTGGCTGATGTTTTCTTAATAAAAACCATTCCTTTATTAAAGAAACTGTCTCTGAAGTCTATCTTGCTTGCTGCCTGCTTATCTGTGTTACACGGAACATGCCAATTTATCGTTTTTAAAGCCAGGAAGCACTGAAGTTCTCTTTTCGGTTTGTGGTTGGACTAGGCTAAATTCCCTACACAAGACATGTGCCCAGACCCCATCCCATAACAGGCATGACCCTTCATTTGTCCTATCTGTATTACATAAACAGTATGCTAATTATCTATACTGAAGGACTTTTGTTTCCTCCAATTTTGTGCTATCAATAATTTAGCTAAAATTGTAAAAACTTCCAGGAATTCCATATATACATCAAGGAACAAATGATTAACATCTCTAAAGGTATGGAATAGTGTCAGTTCAGGGGACAAATGAATCTGTATGTTGAACACCAGCACAAATTTCTAAGTAACTGCATGCCAGACAAATATATACTAAAATATAACATACCCTTTAGTGGCCCTCAGCTACCTTTAAACATAGCAAACACAGAAGATAAAATAGGTTGTTGACACATTGCTATCAACATCAGGCTTACTAATAAGGGTTCTAGTGAGGAAAACCTAAAATGGGTGAAGTAATTAAACAACAGGTGAAATTAAAATACCTAAAACTTAAATGCAGTCACCTGGATACCAGGCTTTCTAGTTTTGTCAAGATGGCTAGGTAAATCAATAAAACATCTTAACTACTACTATCAGTAAGTATCCCAAGGTATACCTGAGATGCATATAATGCCTGTTTAAATAACACAACTAAAACAGAACAGTATAGTAAACATAACAGGCATAAAAAAAACTACTGACCCAAGGGTATATATTAATAATATTATGTCCAATCACTGAGTCAAGGTAAAATATTAATATTAAATATTAGTGTTAATTAGGCAGATTACAGATTACAGGCAGACCCAAGAGAAAATGCTGGAATTAGCTGAAATTAGTTATCAACTAGACTAATCACAGTGACTGATGCAAAGTACAGTAATTTTTTTTTTTGGAAGGTGTACATTTAACTTGCTACCTAGACCAACTTCAGTGCCCACCTTAACCAGAATACTGGGATTCAGTCTAATGTCACAGGAATAAGCAGTAAGCAATAAGTATCCCCTCCCCCCCCCCCCGGTACTTTCCAAAAAGTCACCAAATAATTTTATAAAAGTCTGCACTGTCGGTAAATAAAATGGTGAGATAAAATTTTGCACTAGCAACTTTTGAAATTGCATGAGAGGGGAAATTTCCTTGATTTGCTATTCATATCCTCTGATGTTTCAACAACTTCTGTCCCCAGCAGGTGGTGCATTGCCTTAAGAACCTCTTGTGTGACTCCTTTCGATCCATCATGAAAAGTTTTACATTAATAACCAATGACAATGCTGCTGGAAATACCTATTTAAACATGAGGTTTTCATTGACAACTTTAACCACATGGTACAACTCATGCCTCATTTGTAAAATCTCAGAGGCCAAATCCTGTAATACCGATACAGAGCTCCTCTCAACTGTTAAGACAGATACTTTATAAAGGAGCTTTTTCTTAGAAAGGCTTTGAAAAGCCACAGATATAACTCTCAATCTGTTAAGAGTCTCATGCTCAGGTAGAGTCCACCTTGTGTGTTCTCAGTATGTTTTCTCTTTGTAGATTCATTTCTGGGGCTATTCATCCTCACCATTCAAGCAAGAATTCATACAGGTTCCACTGCTCTTGGGCCTTGGGGACCATCATTCGATCCTCCATTGCATGCTCAATACTTGCACAAAGTGTTTTTGTAGTAATTGTGGGAGTGATAGCTCTTCCTTGACATTATCTAGTTGTTCAGTTCTAAACATAGATGTTTGCTGTAAAATGGCCACCAACTCTGCCTGTGAGCTTACCCACTCCAGTCATGGGTAATGGGCGTGCTTCTTCCTCAGTATTTTGATACTAAACCACAACCAACTGCGGCACTGGTTTGATTCCAAAACACTGCTGGATCACTGCTAGATGTCACCCTTCAGACACTGTAAGTAGGACAACAGGGCAAATAAAGATGGTTGAGATCTGAACCTTACTCAAATGCAACCTTCCTTGCACCCATGCATGTACCCTTCTCTCCTCAGGCAATGTTCCTGACTTAGATAATAATTGCTCTTAGTGTTCTCATTTATTTTCAAATTCTTATTTGTTGTAACTAGAGCAGAGATGCACTGAACCAGGGTTGTATGAACCTGTTATAAAGAGAACAGACAGCATTTGAAGGTTTCTCCGTGGTTTCTAGTGATTGACCCTGTAGAGAGAATGTTATCTAAGGAAAGTCAGAAGCATATTCATTTTAGTCCTGGAATCTGACATTAGGTCAAAGAGAACAACTCAACTGAAAGTTCTAGTTCAGTACGGAGATGCAAAGGAATTTTATGTGAGATTGGTAGATAAGGACATGATAGTAAGGATCCCTTAAGTCCACTGAAACCAGGGATGCTCTCTGCTCTGTGATGGTTGCCATCTGAGTGGCCGTTCACACTCTGGGTAAATTTCAAAGTCTCTAGTCCTCTGCAAGTGCAGATGGCTATGGCACTCTAGCATTTTATCTCCTCTAACGAGTGAAGGCAAAGTGCAAAAAGGCCCTTAAGACTAGCATCAGCAGCCACTCTGAAAATATACACTACAAAAGATCAGTACCAGCTTTTTAGATAGAGTTAACACTGAAGGAGCTCAGTAAATATGGTGAGAACTTCAACCACACAGAAGATATATATAATCACATCTGTTAATTAAGGCTTTCGATGAATGAAAAAAGGAAGAAATTAATCACTGAAGCATCACACAGTAACTCCCGGGAAGCAGAGTATTTAAAAAGATTCATTCAAAATAAACAAACCCGGAGCAATATAGCAAAGCTCTATATTAGCAAATCTGCTTAAGCATCACTCAGTCCAGAGGGGTGGTGCGATGAGTTCCAAAGCAATTTGAGCATCTGTTTCACCTGTTGAGAGACTAATCCTAAAAACATTCCCTTCTCACTAGTGAAAAATGCAAAGAATTTCTACGACACAGATTTTATTGGTACATTTCATGGAAGCTTAAGTTAACATGGCAACCATGTTGGCTACCCATTTTCTTAAGACACAAGGTTGGAAATGATATGCTTTCAGTGCCTTATTTGTGTGTGTGTGTGTGTGTGTGTGGAGGCACTCTCCCAAAATATTCTTGTGAAGCTCTACATTAAGTATAAATAATATACAGTCATTCTACTCCTTCTGTGATCTGTATATTGTTAGACATTGTCTTGGGTGGGCTACCTCCCAGAAAGGCAAAGAAGAATGAATAAGTAAATACAGCAGTTGACTTCCAACTGAAGTGCAATGTGCCATACAATGCAAACTCCTTTCAAGGAAAAACTGCAGTGCTGCTGACTCAGAAAAAAAAAACCCTCTTATCCAAATCTTTAGCAGCATTTAACATTTCGTGCTTACAAATGGTTCTGTGCTACTCCAAAATTTATGATGAAAGTTTTTTGTGGGTTATTTCCAGGATGACAAATAGTATATATGCAACTATCATATGAAGAGCAGGGGAACTACTCCCAAACAAAAAAGTAAATGCAAAAAAAAAAAAAAAATTACACTCATGCAATCTCTGTTATCACAAACAATAAGCCTAACAGACTGGCTTTTATGTCTCTGGGACTGTTCACACTTAACTGCATGGAATGGTATAACTATGCCATTCCACTTCAGTGAAGATTTCGTGGAAAGGGACGCACTGTCACCTCAAGTGCTGGTGCCATCCCATCCAGTGCTTGCAATCTGGATGGTTCAGCCCAGACTGTTCAGACTGCCATGGCAACAGCCACTGCATGCCCAGCCATTGTCATGGCAATTGCAATGAGCAACTTCACACTCACAGTGTTTGCACTTGGAAGAGAGTGTGAATGCCACATCCAGAAGTTTCCCAGCTGCTCCTGATGAAGCTGTGGAAAAGTTTTTACTTGTCCACAGTTCACAACAATTGGGGGCAGCTGGAGGAAGCTCCCAGATTCTCTGGGATGGGGAGACACCATCGCATGTACATGGACTAACAGGCCTAAATTTACTGGCCCAGGAACTGAAAACACATTATTTCTTAGGGCTTTTCTGTGCTTCTCTTGTTCCAGATTAGAGGATAGTATAGGGCTCTTCTCAGCCTTTTTTGTCTGTATGATCACGAGAGGACCCAGACCTACTGTACACTCCAATGCACAGAATGGAGCTTTTTTTTTTTTTAATTAGGAGGCCCCAAACAGCCTCCAGGTCTCCTTCCGGGTCAGAATACCAGTAGAACTCAATAAAGAGGTCTACAGGGCCATATGGGTCTCATTTTAGCCAGCTCCAAAGGTTGTATGAGCTTCAGGCCTCCATCTCCCTGCAGTAAAGAAGCTTTACAGCATGAGACAGTCTACTATCCTAGTTAGCTAGCATTCAAGCAAATTATCATATGGTCACCACTTGTTATTCATGGTTTTAACTGTTAAGTTTACATATAAATGAGATGTCAAACACGCACAGGTTTTCCCCAGGAAAAAAGGGTCTTCAAGACTCTCTCCCTTACCCCTTGGCAAGGGCCTAGAAAAACATTGCTCTAGCTATATCACTATTCACAAGTTTTATGGTGCATGTTATTTTAGAAGATACTAACACAAAAAATGAGAACTTTACAGCAAACACAACAGGTTGATGATGAGTTGAAAAACCTGCAGCTCAGATCAGACCACATAAACCAGGTAAAACTGTCAGTTGGCCTAGGACAACATCAGGGACACTTTGTGCCTTGAAAAGATGCCTCTCTGCATTCTTCCATCACTACAGGTAATGTATCAATGTAGTCATGAGATCTAGATCTTAACTTGTTGGTACATTTCCTCCACTGAGAAGCCAAATCATTCCTCTCAGGACAGCGTTTAGCTAAGCTTGCAACAGAGTTTCTATGCATAAAGATGTGCTTTTCTAAAAGAATCTATCCGTACAGGTACCAGGAACTGAACAAAGTTTAGTGCTAAATTGGTCAGCAGGAGGCATCTGCACTAAGTAGGCTAGACAGCATCAAATGTGGTCTACGGAGAGATGAAATGTGGACACATAAGCAATGTTCCATATTAGTTGAGGTCAACTACACTGACAACTCCTCCAAAACCCCAATGCAACTGATCCATATCCTTGTTCATCAAACATGGTGCCTGACTACTGTGGGCTAGATATGTTCACAGGCAATGCAAAGACTCCATTGATGGCAATGTGGCTGTTCTGAAGGGACCACAAAGGAATCTTCACAGTCTTGCCATCACAGCACGTGGTCCTCAGTGTCACATCCACAATCCTCCTTGTTCCATCCTAGATGTAGATGCCCCATTGCTTGTTTCGGATTAGGCAGTACTACTACATCTGTGGCACCACTAATCCAGATTACTGTACCCTTAGTATGGATCTGATCCAGATTACCACTATTTCCATGAGTAGATGAGGACTACAGAGTTATTTCAGATTACCAAGTAAGTGCAGAAAGCCCCAAGTTAGAAAGCATCTACTTAGTTACAGCTTCGGACAGTAACACCAAAGCCCCCACCCTCTTACAGCTGATATCCTTCAAGCCAAAAATGATACCCAAAATGCAGCTAAATACATATGGCTCATCTACCTCCAAGGATAAAATTTACTAGGAAGAAACAACTGAAGAAAGGAGGCACAGCAGTGTAGTGGGTGTGTTCAGTCTGTGGGGCATAGTTCATGTGTTTAGTTGAGTTTCTCCACCACTTTGTTCAGTTGACCACCAGCCTTCTGTAAATCAATCTGACATCCTTGAATGGCTATACTGTATTATAAATTGCTGAATAAACACTGCTGTTGAGGGATGATATAGGGTGCTTCCACACTTACTGTAGTTAATCCAAATTAAGTAAATCTGGATCTTCAGAATCCGTTCCTTGCAGTTCCAGATCTAACTACATAGACCCCATCTAAGACCCCATCAATCTGCAAGGGGCATATAGCACCCAATGGAAATGGGTGCTAAACAAGGCTGCAGTGCGGACACCATAGCACCCATCCTAAAAACTCGAAGAGGCCCATGCAGGAAGTGCCACCTGCAGCATGGTGTGATTGACCTGCACAACTGTCAATCAAGAGTTACTTCCGTTAACAGTGGGCGTTGAAGGGAAATGGCTGCATAGTTGCCTACATAGCTACTACATTGCCAACCACTGGTTGTGTAGCCCATCTGCATAGTCATTCTACGAAGAGGGAATGTAGCAGCTACATAGGCCCACCCCTGGATCCCACTGGTCTGACATGCGTGCGGACGCTCTGAAATCCAGTCTTCCAGGTCCAGGAACTGATTGCAGACCCCTACTGGCTAATCTAGATTATAGGGCCAGAAGATGTCCAGAAGATGTCCATGTCCTATGAGGAACGGCTTGAGGAACTAGGAATGTTTAGTCTAACAAAAAGAAGACTGAGAGGAGACATGATAGCTGTCTACAAATACCTCAAGGGTTGTCACAAGGCAGAGGGATCAGCCCTGAGACGTTTTCGCACGGGGGAAAATGGAACGCGAAAAAGCCAGCTGTGGACACGTCATCCGCATTGGCCGCGCGCGCCTTGCGTTCCGACGTGTCCGCAGCTGGCTTTTTCGCGTTCGAAATGTAGAGCACTTCGAAGTGCTCTACATGCGTTCCAACGCGGACGAGCCGTCCGCAGGCGTTCGGGAGAAGAAGCGTTCGCGCCGCTTCTGTCTCCCGATCGCCTGCCGGCTCGCCTCCGACGCCGCGCGGCTTTGACAATCAGCTGTTTTTCAAACAGCTGATTGTCGATCTGCCTCCGCGGCCGCCGGCGCGCCCCTGGCCGGCGTTTGCCGGCTAAGCCAGCTTCGGGCGCTTTAACCATTCGCACCCAGACGCTCCGGAACGCGTTTACACGCGTTCCGGAGCGTCTGTGTGTGAACGGGGAAAGCGCCCGAAGCTGGCTTAAGCTTTCCGCCTGAACGCGTTCGGTTTCGAACGCGATTCAGTGCGGAAATGCCTCTGTTCTCACTCTCTCAAGGAAGGACTAGAAACAATGGGGTGAAACTGCAGGGGAAAAGATTTAGTTTAGATGTTAGGAAAAAATTTCTAACAGTAAGAGTGATCAACCAGTGGAACAGGCTGCCACGGGAGGTGGTTGGTTCCCCTTCGATGGAGGTCTTCAAGCAGAGACTGGACAGCCATCTGTCTGAGATGGTTTAGGAGATCCTGCCTTGAGCAGGGGGTTGGACTCGATGACCCAAGAGGTCCCCTCCAACTCTACCATTCTATGATTCTATGATTCTATGATAAGATCCCATTAGATCCGGAACTTGGTGCGCATGTGGATGCAATCCCAATGGGGCCCTAATGGGCCCACAGTGCAGAAGGTACATAGCAAATGCGTACCAAATGTGTATCAATCAGGTTCTTAATGAGGTCTACAGGGCCCAAGCAAAAACAGCCATAAGCTCTCTTCTGAACATAAGAACATAAGGGGAGCCTGCTGGATTGGGCCAAAGACCAGCTATTCCAGCATTCTGTCCCACACAGTGGCCCAACAATTGCTCATGGGCATCTCAAGCAGAGATGAGGGCAAAACATTCACCTTCTCTCAGTTCCCTGCAAATGGCCTTTGGTGGCATCCTGCCTGTCTCCCCAGCCTGGAGGATGTACCTAGACATCCATTCTAGTAGCCTGTCATCCATGAATTTGTCTAACCCTTTCTTAAAGCTTTCTGAATGATGATATAGGCTCTCTTCTGACATCAGCTCAAATGGAGGATGTGACGGTTTCAGGCTGCAGGCTGCAGAGGGCAGTAATAGTGCTTTGGCCCTTTGCAATCTGCATTGCTTTCTCCCTTTGCAAATCCCTTGCAAACTGAATTTGCAAGCCTTGGCTGCAAGCAGCAGAAAAGGCAAGAAACCTTGCCCGGGTCCTGTTGCATTGATTGGCTGCTGGTGAACTGGAGGGAAAAGCTACCCAGGGACCTGGGGGCTTGATTGACAAGCAGGAGGAGTTCCTTCAGTTGCCAGTGGTTACAGCCAATCGGGATACTAGGGCTGAAGGGTATAATAGGCTGAGAATGCAGCAGATGGGGTCTTTTCTCTGTGTGGGAATTGATCAAGGGGTCTTCTTCCCTGAGGGGGGACTGATCAGACTGGTCTTTTCTTAGGGGGGGGGGAGTTGAAGGAGGCAACCATGAGTGGTTGTTTCTCTGAAGGAACTTTGCCAAGAACTGACCAGAGGCTGGGGACTGGGATTTTGTTGCTGTTCTTTAGCTGGGCTTGGGCTTAGACAGAGCTGGCTAAAGAGGGAGAAGCTATCTACTGTACAGCCTAGTTGCAGCAGAGAGGCTTGGGTTTAAAGGAGCAAACTATTTACTTTTAAGCTGAGATAGTTGTTGTTATAAGAAGCTTGCTATACTAAGAGACTTTTGATCTTTATCCTACAATATCTAAACTTCCTATTTTTCTCTTTTACCTTTCTAAATGTTATTCTCAATAAATCTGTTTTGGTTTACAGTTTAAACGCTTGCTACCAGTTTATTGCTTTTAGAACTGTAGTACTCACTCGTCTAAATGCACATTTCCAGCAACCTAAAAGTGCCCAGCTACTTTTCGGAGGGCAGGCACTGGGATGGTCTGCTAGAAGTCATGACAGAGGATGATTATTCTAGGGCCTGTTGAAATATGTTGTTAGGAACCCCATTCATAGCTTTGAGTAAAGAAAGTATGCTGTTCTAAGATCAGTGCCAGACAGTCCCCAACCAAAGATGGATAGGTGTATCCCTTCCAAGAACACAAATAATTGCTGAGCAACTACTACGATGGTGGTATACACTTTGAGTACCTTGCTGCCCTGTGTCAAACTTAAAACACAGATCCATCAGAGCCAAGCATCTTTATAGCTGAAATGTTATTCTTACTGTTAAAATAAAATTCTGACCATTGTTCAGCTACAAATAAATCTCTGTTTACTGATACACACAGATCATGCATGCATGGAAGGAAGGCAGTAGGTTCCTCCTTAAAAACACAGAACAAGCTCAGAGTTTTTATAATGGTACATTTGTGCCATCCCCCATACCACAAGTTTCTTCAGAAATACTGGAATCCCCTCATAATAGACTAATTGAATATACTTGCAGTTCTTCTATTAGTGAACCGTTAAGATACTAAATAGTTCCTGTTTATTACTTACTGTAGAAAAATGCTTATCAAAGATATATTGACACATTTGGTATTTCTACCACAGCCTGAAACATGCAGCCTTAGAATAGGACAGCTAGCACCAAAGATATGCAGTTGTGTGCCTTCTGTTGCCCCAAAATGATCTTTTTCAAAGGCAAGTGCAGGACCCCAATCTTGTAAGTGGTGGACCTGGAGCTTGCATGCGTTTATTTCTAGCTCCTACCTACAAATCTCCTACAGATCTTCAGCAGAGGAAGGCACCAACTCTACAGTACATTATTCTAACTGGAGCCTGGAAGGAATGTGTGACGTGAATCAGATTCTTTTTTGGATGGCTCAAACTGAACTGTGTTTCTCTATTATCTGACCTAGTTTTACTGAATAAAGTTCCTTCCCCTCCAACTTCAAAACGAGAATGTTGCTTCATTACTTTGGGGAGTCCCAAGCTTTAGTTTTCTCACACCTGCTCTTTTGTGAGCAGCCAGGATTGGCGTGGGAGGAAGGTGTAAGAAGAAAAGCCAAAGTGTAGCTGGTATTTAAGATTATAAGAGAATACATCACCACTGTGAATGGCCCCTGAAAGTATTACACAAAACAGTAAGGATATCAAATGCAAAAAAAGTTCCTGGAAATAATAAAAGGAATGAACTAGGAAAGGTAAGAACAGAATAACTGAAAACAAAACCCCCAAAACCTTCAGCTCTGAAAAATTAAAAATATCTTGTATATACAAACAGATCAACTTTCAGTGATGCAGTATGATTAGGCATGCTTTCCATATTTGCATAATTCTTCATTGTATGGATCCGATTGTGACAAAAGGTTTTTGTCACTGCATTAGTGTAAATGGCACTAATACAACTACTATAATGTGCCCTAGGTGGTGCTAACCTTCAAGACAGTCTGGAAGTTCTAACTAGTGCAGAATGCAGCAGTGTGATGGCCGTTAGAAGATTCTATCACAACCCTCTTGAAGAACTGCACTGGTTACCAATTCACCTACCCTGGGGCCCTCAGTAGAAATGTGGGACACAAATGGAATGAATGAATGAATGAATGAATGAATGAATGAATGAATACACACACACTTTTATTTTCCAAACCCTGGAATCACCAAGAAGGGTTTATATATTAGAACCGGCAGGAAATTTTAAAGGACTTTAAAGTTCCTTTTTAAAATGCACAGCTTTATGTAAAGTTAATATCTTCTGGGAGCCACCAAACTTGAACAAGTCTGTTTAAAAAGAATTTTCCAAACATTATTCAGTGGAGCTTTTCAATCTCTTCAGTCAAATAACTGCAAAGAGAATAAATATTTTGGCATTTGTAAATTAGATAAGAGGATCAGGACAGTGTTTCTTCTGTAAAGAAAAGGAAGAAAGTAAATGGCATAGAAGACAAGCTCAAATGATTTTGATCAGGCCTGCTTCTCCACTTCCCTACAAGTACACTTTGGGCCTTTCCACACTGGGCAGTAGATTGGACCACAGTCTGGTCTAGGCCTCTGCCATCTGCACAGTGGTGTGGCTAGCCAGGTCACTGGTTTAGACCACAGAAAGTTGTACTTTGGAGGAAAAGTGTCTGCCCAAGGACATTGATCCAGACCAACTCCTGGCCTAGTCCAAAACTTGAGCAAACTTTGGGCCAGACCCCAAATCCTCCAAAAGCCAGTAATGAAAGATCCTAGCTTCAGAGCCACCAAGAGACACATTCTGGTGGCACACTCTGGTGCATGCTGAGATGGATCCCCAGGTAGTCTTAAACATGGAGGTGTGCTGTTCGATCTAGTAGTTAGGGAGACAGACTCTTATCTGGAAATACCAGGTTTCATTCCGCACTCCTCCATGAGGCCACCTGGGTGACATTGAGAGAGTCACAGCTCCCTTCTGAGTTCTCACAGCCCCTCCTACCTCACAGGGTATAGAAGAATAGAAAGCGTTGTCAGCTGCTTTGAGTCCCCTTAAATGGGTGAGAAAAGTGGGGTAAAAAAGCCAACTCTTCTTCAGGCCTGTTGTACTGCCAGTAGACTCATTTAAATCTGTCTAGTGGTGATCCTAATCAGGATTAAGGCATGGTGCAGAAACAGCCACAAACTATAGAGCTACTTTTCTTATCTGGGGGGTAAGAAGCCTGACACTGAAGTATACTGGTTCCTTCATACCTGCAGTAGTTCCGCTTTTGTGACTAAATCATGAATGCAGAAACCAGAGGCCTTTTCGCGCTACAACCGAACAGCTATAGCGCAGGATGGCTAGACCACAGATTCCCCATTCACACCTAGGCAGCTAAGGGATGCGTGGGAGGTATTCAATTTTGACCTCAGCAATACTTAAAAGTTTACCCAGTTTTTCAAGTATCAGAGATTAAAACAGTTCTGGCAGCCACTATAATATAGAATATTATGATCAACACAACACTGGCAGTATCTGTAAAAAGCAACTTCAAGCCCTTATTGTGAATATGAAGTCTCAGTATACTAGCCCCAAAGCAGACCATATGTTCCATTTCGTGCAAACAAAGCATACCAGAGAGGCCAAGGCCTCACTAGCCTGCCCCAGTGTGGACAAAAAGACCAGAGGCCTTTTCGCACTAAGTGCAGTAAGGCTAGGACAGGTGGGGAGATTCTCTATAACTACCTGCTTATGTGCGAAAGAGGAACCCATCCCCGTGTATCCTAGACCAAAAAGGCCAGCACGGGGGTGGGATGCCCTTCCCAGGCCTGCCACTATTTAGCGCAGGTAGCTAGCCAATCAAGAGCCAGCAGCGTGCCCAGACGCACCACGCCGCCAGCCACATCAGCCACTTCAGAACCCGGTAAACATGAGGTAAGTGCCACATGCGTGTGTGTCCGGGTAGGCCGCGCTCCGGGGAGGTGCCGGGGGGGGGGGGTTCCTGCGGGCTCTAGGGGACCTGATTTGGTCCCCTAGAGCCTGCAGGAACCCAGGGAAGGGACCACACAGGGCTGGCCACCCCGGGTCTTACCTGACCTAATAGCGGCAGGCCTGGGGCAGGGCCTGCAGCTGTTAGGGAGAGACCATGCGAACGCTCTCCCTCCCAAACAACTGTGGGGCACGGTTTTGTGCTCTACACCCGGAATTTGTGTAGGACACCCTGGGACTGGCTGGGGCAGTTCCATTTGGAACCGCCAGCCCAGCAGAGCATATGCTCTGTCTCAGGGCATCCTACACACATTCCAGAGGCCCCCGTGTGAACAGGCCTCTGAAGACAACCATGTTCCAAAATAAAGGCAAGTGCAAAAAGGTCCACAACTGCTATTACTGTATCTATGGACTACCTGAATCAAAAAATATGAAAGGCTAGGATTGCTCAAACTGACAAAGAAGATACTGTGTGAACCATCCCCCAGTTTCCAAGAAAGCAATTTCAAAGAAAACACTTGGGACAACTCAATACAGCAAAAACTAACACACTTACTACCACTGACATGACTTTAGGAAAATTCTTGCCAACTTCAAATCAAGTGGGATCCAACTTAACGTGTTTACTTTACTCACAATTAGAAAAACAGTTACTTTTGTTTTCTACATGGTGGTCCATCTCTAGAGTTAGCTTCCCTTAAACCTTCATGAATATAAAATCCACATATTATAAGTTATTCAGGATATAGAAGAACAGAAATCAGTTCAACGAGATAGTAAAAATTCTCCTTTTCTCCAAATGGCCCTCCAAAAATACTTTTTAAAAAGGCTTACTTTTTGGGGGGAGGGAGGGGAAAGCAAAGCAAAGATGCAGCTTAAGTGGAGAAGAGAGAGGTGGACATAAAACGATGCTTGAATGGGCATGAGGAGGAAAGGGTACTTGAGAGGAGAGGAAACAATGAACTGCCTGGGTAGAATCAAGGAGAAATGGACTCATAGGACAAAAGCAAGGTCTGTTTGAAGAGCAAGGAAGAGGGGAGAAAGAGAGAGGCAGGGAAACAAGACCTGTAAAAGATCAGAAAGCCTTGTCCAGATGATCCCAGGGAAGGGTGGGAGAGGAGTGGGGGGGGGGGGCTAATGGAGAGAGCAGAGCTGTAGCAGAAGGCCTGAAAGACCTTTTGGGCATTTTAGAGAGACCAATGAGTATGCAAACAAAAGGGTTTTAGATTCAGGAAAGGATGTGGTAACATCTGGGAAGGCTGTGGAGGTTACATGGATAACGAAAACAAAAAATGCCAAAACAAATGTATACTCTTGGTAATTCACACATATGCAGGCCACTTAAGAAGACTATACATTTGTACTGTTTCAAATACATGAAAGCTGCAGTTTTTAAAACTATGAATAATGAGGAGCTACAGAACTGTTTAAATATCTAAAATACTTTTTTTTCCAGTAGCTGGAAATAGTGGGCTATTTTTGCTGACCTGCACATCTGCACTGCTAGCACCAATGCTGTTGCCCTATCTGGTGCAAAAAACGAGGCTAAGCTGTTATGTTAAAGCACACAGAAGCTTTTCTGCATTTATTTATGGTAAATATAAATCTAACCAGACCCATTGATCCAAATCTTTTGGAAATGTGGGCCCTATCAGTGGCATCTGCACTGATAACACTGATCCAGCCCAAACCTTCCTGAGGCTGGAAAGCTCACTTGAGTTTCACAACTACCCACTACCACCCCTGACAGTAAGGAGCCAAAGTTCCTAACCTTGGGACATTGGGGAAGGAGGCTTTAGTAGTGAGGACAGAGGCCTGTCATTCAACAACATACCATAGTGTGCTGCTGAAGAACACCTCCCCACAAGCCACTAGACTAGGAGTGTTTGCTCCTATTGTGGGGCTGTGTGTGGAATGCACTTCAGTGGCGTGCTATGGCTTGCCAACAAACAGAAGTCCCCGGTACTTCTAGATCATGGAGGGCTTTTTTCCCCATGGTATACCATGTTAACCTCTTCCAAAGATTTCACATGCTAAGATTTGCGCTTTTCTATGTCTCTGACTTTTTAAAATTCATTGTAATGGTTCAACCTTTATCATTTTTTTTAAAAAAAATTGTAATAACATTTTTAATTTTTTGGCTTTTCCTTTGTTTGTTTGTTTATAAGTGAGATATAACTATTATGCATTCAACAATCCAAAAGCATCTTTGACTCCTTGCAATAAAAGTAATCAAAAATATACTGTGGGAGCTTTTCCACCTAGTTTGTGGCAAACGATAAAAATGTAAACTATCAGTCATTTTTATATACCATATGCTCACTGAAAAAAATAATGAAGTATCATAAAATGTGAATATATATTCCAGAGGCTAACAGAAAAATGTCTATTAGAGAAAGGTAATATATTATTCTCTACCATATATAAAATTAGAATAAATTTTGTCAGAACTGATTTACTGGGTGATTTTTACTACTAAATAGTTCTGAATTTACCACAATTCTATCAAGAGGTGGTGTGATCTTGCTTTGGAAGCACACATGCTGTTACTAAAACAGAGTCCTGTAATTCTTGTCAGAAAAGGCAGCAGTAGGAAGGGCAAATGCCCCTCAACTGTCATTCTTATACCAATGTCTAAAATTATAAGCTGCTGGCCCTTAGGAACAACTTGCCAAATTCAGTGGGTTCAAACTTCCTTGACTCTATATTTTTTTTAATGAACAAACCGCAAAGGAGGTTATAAAACATTCTATCAGAATTCAACCAGTGATTTAAATTTACCAGCGCACTACATTAAATTGAATCTGATAGGCCAAGTACTATCAATACTAAGATGTTTTTTAAAGAGATTTCCAAAACTTGTCAAGGAATAACTTCGCATATCCTTTATTTTACTACATACATTACATACATCAACAGAAGGTGTCAATAGGTTCTGGCCCTTTCTGTACTTACCTTGGATCCAGATAAAGGATCTGTTTATGTCACATTCTGGGCCTCAAATTCACATTTCCCCTGCTGGTCCCACTCCATCCACACTAGACAGAGCCAGATATGGATTAAGAGGTCCTTAATTCAGATCTCTGGACTAACCCATTGATCCAGATTGACCTGAGGTAAGTGCAGGGTCAATGTCTAAAAGCCATGACGCATGTGTTCTCAAACAGTTCAATATACCTGTTAACACAGAGTAGGGCAGTTTTCAGTCCACAGTCTTTGATGGTCTGTAGTATCTCTTTCCTAAGGAAAAGAAGCCCCCACTGTCTCCATGGATATGTTCATACACTTTGCTTGGCAGTAACATATAAGTGTTTTGCCCTTGGTAATTAGGGGTTTTTGTGGGGAAGGGACTTGCTACCCTTACCCATATTAATTATCCATATTCTATATTCTTTTTTCATCATTGTCCCAACATATAATTAACTGCCACATCAAAACAGAGCCAGCGCTGGCATAGTCAACAACCAAATAAGCATTTTATTTACCTCAATTAGCTTTTTGTTAATACATGTATTGTAGCTGCACTTCAAGGCATTTCTAGCCTTCCTTAAGTACATTTGATTCAGGTGGATTCCCTGCCACTGCAAGCTTAATACATACATATACTCACTGCCAAGCAGTTAATGCACAGTGGAAACAGTGCGGTTTGTGGGAAAGTTGCCTAAAGTTTTTAAAAGTCTGATATGCATTATCTAAAATTCCCCAAACCATAGATCTAGGGTTAAGACCGTTAGGTGCATTATATAAAAATACAACATACAGTACAATCAATATTACTTGTTTATGGGCAATGTGTGTGGCATGATAGCATACAGTCCCCCCAAACAGTCTAAACAACACAAAATACTAATTAAAATCTACAAAGGCCAAAGCAGGTTCCTAATCATCAATTCTGCAGCCTCTAGCCTAAGGGCACATTTGAACATTAGTGGCTTGGGTCTGTTTGTTTTGTTTGAAAAAGTCTTTCCAGACCCACCATGCCCTTTTTCCAGTCCACATTCTTATGGAAAATCCACTCTAAATGAGGCAAATGTGCTGTTCACATCAATTGCTGAGATGCGCTTGAAAACTCAAAGTGTTCCTGGCACCATGTGACTGACTGATGGAGCTGACAGCTTGGGCCATGTGATTGGCCAACTGACTTATACACCCTATAAAGTATTTTTCAAAGGGGAGGGGGGATCTTCACAGACCATCCAATGTTGCACAGCCTCTCCCAGCTACAAGGCCAAGTACAAAGACCACAGACAGGGCAGGTGCGTTCTGCTTTGCCTTTAAGAGGCTCCTGTATGTTCCTTGCATTCACTTGTCTCAGCTCCCTAACAGCCACATATGATAGTGCAGTTGAAAGTTCATCACTCCTCTAATGTAGAAACTTCCCTAGAGATTGAAACAATTCCAAATAACTCCACGTTCATGTTGCTTTCGATATTTGGATATCCAGATTTTGCAGAGAAAAAAAGATAACATCCCACCACAACCACTGTACATGAATGATTGCCATTATATATTTGAAAAACGTAATGGTGAAGTGAGGACATACATACAGGAGAGAAGTTAACTCTTGGAATGTGCAAAATATAACACATTAGAAAACATGCAAATAAATTAGAACAGTGGAAATGCACTGCAGAATGACATTTGTGGTCTCCCCAATGACACAAATAATCCAGAACCTGGATTTGCCAGGAGAGGTTCCCCCCACCTCCCAAAAAAAGCCTACACCACAGAAGGCACAGTTATTGGGTGGATTGCATGCCCTAACCTTCAAGTGGTAGAGATAATGATTTTAATAGAGGAACATGTGGCCACAACTGTGAAAAGCCACTGTTTACTAGCCAGTGTGCAGAAGTACCTTAAAGCTATGCAAGTACTTATTTTATTCCACAATGTTTTTTACCGAGTTTTACTGAACAAATAAGATTGGGTCGCTAAGATGCTGTCTTATTATAAATGAAGGTTGCACACCTCATATTTTATAATGTCTACAGACAAATGCATTTTTATTTTGGAAGGGGAACTGAAAGAAAATAAACTTGCTATTTAATTACCTTCTTGCAGTTTAGATAACATCTACTGATCGGCCCAAGTACTGAGGTACCATGGAGGGGAGCAATAATTTTCACACTGGCAGGTAGGTTTGATGTGTACATCTTTCCCAATAACTGACTCACTAGCAAAAAGCTAGTTTCAAAGCATTCCACTTGGCTCCAGCACCCTGCACTGTTCTCTCACCCAGTTCACTTACCAGGGTTGGTGACTAGTTATACAAGGCGTAGCAGATTAAATGCTATTAAACATTATGAATAAACCCAAGTTCCACATTCAGAAGTTTCAGCAGCGACAGATTTCCCAGTAGGAGGGCTAAAACATATATACAGAAACTATGGCCCTCCAGTGTCTAATTTTGCAAAGTCCCGGGCAGCCTGGTCAATGGTCATGCTTAACCAAAGCAGTATCCTAAAAACATCTGGGACATTGTGCTTATCTGGTCTAAAACCACAGTAAAACAATTTGATCTGGTATCTGGGACAAAGTTTCCCATGTCTGTGTCACATTGGGAACAAGAAATTTCTTGTGGGCATTACAGAATCAGTTGGAAACAAGGCACAGGACTTGGTGCCTAGTAGATCCTTAGCATCATAGGCCAGCAAGCCTTAGAGCCAGAGTGGGAAATGGGATGTTAAGTAAATAATGAAAAGTTTCATTCCCTATTACAACCAGGCTAGACATGAAAAAGGACACAATAACCTTGAGAGAGTGAGGGAAAGATATATGAAGATAAGGGAAATCTTCCCCTAGCAATCAAAACTTCATCATTCTTTCATAAATTCATTCCTATTCATGGTTTGTTCATCAGTGGTTAATGTTTGTTACTGCATGAACAATTCATGATGCCAATATAAATGTACTGTTTGTCCTTATCCCAACAACAGCATTCAGATACAAAATCTTAAATTGCTCCCAGGAAGATAATAAGAAAAAGGATTTGACACAAATTTGAAACAAATAATTAATACTTTTTCACATATCTTAATAAATGCTAGCCTGACCTTCTCAGCAATTTTTGTTGTTGTTCTCAAGCTTGAAACCAACATTGCTTATCACGTTGGTCAGATACTTCAGGCATATTTAATGACTACTGTAGCTGAATTATCTCAGGGCAGCACAATGTTTGCACATTGTGAAATCCCCACTTTGGAATTATGTAGCTGAAAGTCTGATTTTTCAAAGTTATTAAGTTCTTTGTTCCACTCTACTTTTTGAAAAACCCCACACACACTTTTTGAAAATACCACTGTCAACAGTACGCTCTGGAGGACAGCAACTATGGAAAATTCTTTCTGGAAGTTAAAATATGAGATACAAGGTCACAAAAACAAAGTCACAAACCAGTTCTCAAGAAGAAGAAACACCCACACATCAGATTAGGAAAAACACCCTGAAAACTTGCACCTACGATTTAGAATGTATATTCCAATTACTTCAAATGCTCAGAAATATTTTTTTAAAGGGTACCTAATGAAGCAAAATATTGAATGCAATGCATGCACTCAACCACAACATTATTTAGGAGACTGCAAATTCTAATACTAAAATTGTAAAACTCACACACAAAAGCACACATTTTTCCTAATGCTAAATCAAGTTATACATAGAAATCAAAAGCATATATCATGTGTGTAAAATGCATATTTCTTATCAAAATATCTGTTGTTCTTAAGTCTTTTATTTTGGAGTTAGGACAAACGAAACAGGCATAATATCCCTAAAAACAGCAAGGCTAAATATCCAGTCTGTTGCCCATTCTATACACGTGCTGTATTTTGATGCAGGTTGATGGGGGCGGGGAAAGTGCAGGTATTAAAGACATTTGTCATGCCGCCGCCTCTAAACTGGCAGCACTAGCCATGGGTTTCCTGATCGTCGCTTTTCTTTTGCTGCTTTCTTGCTTTCCAGCGCACCTTCATTTTGCATCCTCGCAGGAATCCAAGAGGCTTCCCGTTAGAGCAGCCCCGGGTACCAGCAAACGCCGGCTGACTGCAAAGACTGCAGTCAGGATCTTGGCACAGCAGAGGTCCACTCCCTGCCGTCCGGCCATAGGGTGGGGTCTTTCCACACAGCTCTCTCAGCATCCACAAAAGGGAAACGAGGCGGGGAGGCTACTTTAACAACAACACCCCCAAATCCCCTTAAAGCCGAAACACGTAAGATGAAAAATAAATAAATAAACAGCAAGATCCCGGGCAACACCGCCCGTCCCTCAAAAGTGCCCAGGAATGGAGCCGTGACGTGAGGTGATTTACGGCGGTGCGGCAACGAAGGCCGCGCTCCTGAGAGGCCAGGGGAGCTCGGGGAAGCGCTCCGACCCTTCTCCGTCTGCCCTTCGCCGGCACCAAGGACTTTTCAGGGGCCACCTTGCTTCTGACAGACAAAGGGAAGGCAGGAGTTTATGACTGCGGAGGTGCCGGTGGCGCAGTTCCCCCCACACACACACACACACACCGCCGGAGACGACGACCCAGGCAAGCTCGACTCGCGCGCGCGCTCCCACCTCGCCACGCCCCACCAAACTTCACCCCGTTTTCTGACCGAGTGCGCATAGAAAGGGAAGGGGGGGTGAAGAAGCAGGCGGCAGGGCTCCCCTTTCCCATGCAGGTGCCTGAACGGCACGAAAAAAGTTTGCGGCGGCAGCGTGAAAAGAAGCGGTCTGAAGGAACAGCCGTCGTCTCTCTCTCTCTCGCCCCCCCCCCCTCCGGCCCGCTCGCTCGCTCGCTTTCCTCGCCCCCTCGAAGCAGCGCTTTGCGCAGGGAAATAAGAGACACACATTACCTTGCCGGGGTCTTCGGGCTGCCCTTCGGGCTCGGGCCCCGCCGCCGGTGGCGTTTCCCCTTCAGGGCTGCTGCGCTGGGACTCTCCACCTCCTGCTGCTGCTGCTGCAGTAGCCCCATCCTGCGGGCTGGGCTGCTCTGCAGAGCTCCCCGCTCCCATGGCTCTTCTCCGGGGCTGGGTATGGCGCGTGCGGCGGCGGCGGCGGCGGCGGCTCGGCGACTCGGTGGGACTCCTTGCCTACCTCGCCCAACCCCAGGCCCGAAGCTTCCCGCGCGCACCAAGGATATTGGGCAAGAAGAAGAGATGATATAGCGATAATGAAGATGTCCAGACAGCTGCGCCCTGCTGCTGCTCCTCCCTCCTCGCTCCCGGCGGCGGCGGCGGCGGCCGTTCAGGAGAGCGCCCGAACTGCGACTGAAGCAGCAGCAGCAGCCCAGTAGCTTTCTGCAAACTCCTTTGGGGGTGGGGGAAGGAATCCTCCTCCCAGGTCCGCCCGCCTGTTCGTTGCCTCCTGCCCGCCGCCGCCGCCGCCGCCTGCCCCCGTCTCCTGCTCCATCACATGAACAGAGCGCCGCCGGACACGCCTTGCAGCAGCCTCAAACCTGGCGTGGAAGGAAGGGGGTCGGGGGCGGAGGGGCGGCCCTCCCCACCTCTCTCTGACCAAAAGGTCGGTGTCGTCCTTTTGGCGCGTCCAAGTCCTCACAGGAGGACGACGCGCTCCCCTCCCCCTTTGGCCAGATAAAAGGACCTTAATTCCATTAGTGAGGAAGCGGGGCGGGGGGGGGGAGTGAAAGTGCCTTCAGAGTGACCTTCAGCTAAACCGCAGCTCTCCCTTCTCCGGAGGCAACTTCTGAGGCAGCGTTTCGGAAGCGTTTCGAGGAGTCCCGCGCATGGACCCGAATCATCAAACGACCCCGCATTTCAAGATCTCGTGCGCCCGGCAATCGGCATAAGATGCAAGAGGTGCTGAAAACAAATGGCGCGAATGGTTCGTTCTCACAGCTTTGCACCGGGAAATGTTGGCGACGTGCAAGAAACGACGAATTCAGTCACCCAGCTGTCCAGCTCTTGGGGAAGGTGGCTTTTAAGGCCTTTTATTCGACTAAAAGTGCGGAGCAAAAGAGAGGCTGCTGCGACTGGAGAGCAAGAGGCCTGAGGGGAGCCAGTAGTATGGGGTGACATCCATAAGCATAGCAAGAATCTGCTAGCTATGTGGGTTATTGAAGCCTATGGCTGGGATGAGACAAAGCAAAACAAGCAACTGTGGGGCAGCTTTCAGGTGGGGTTGTTCGCGTACCCTTCCGCCCATCTCCCCTCTCACAAACATTTGCCGCTAGAAAAGGTGGATTAGAGAAGGTCTTGGGGAACATGAGGGGCACACATTATCTCTCTGAGATGCCTCCAAGATGCCCCCTTCTGTTACGTGTGAACACAGGAAAATCAGATGCCTGATCTGGGAGTGCACTTGGGTTCATCACTGTCATTTGAGTCCCAAGTGGCAGCAACTGCCAGGAGTGCCAACTTTTTTCTCCAATTGGTCCACCAGCTTAAGCCTTACCTGGATCAGGATAATTTGACTACAGTGATCCATGTTCTGGTACCCTCCAGATTAGACTACTGTAATGTGCTCTATGTGGGGCTACCCTTAAATACCTTTCAAAAGTTGGAACTGGTACAGAATGCAGCAGCTCGACTGCTGACAGGAGTCTCTGGCCAGACTTGCATCTGCACTGGTCACCTATTCACTACTGAGCCCAATTCAAGGTGTTGATGCTAACATATAAAGCCCTAAACAGCTTGGGCCCTGGGTATCTGAAGGAGCGCCTTCTCCCATATAGACCAGCCCGGGCACAGATCTCAAGGAGAGGGCCTTCTTATAGTTCCCTTTCTTTCAGAGGTACATGGCATAGGTATTTGCAGGAGAACCTTTTTTGCTGTGGCCCCTAGAGTCTGGAACAGCCTCCCTCTTGAGGTTCACAAGGAACCTACACTATAGTTTTCGGCTCCAGGTGAAAACATCTCTTTACCCAGGCTTTTGCTGTTTAAATAGCTTCCTCAGGGTGCTGTCCTATTAGGGAAAATGGTGGTGGAAAGGAGGGTGGTGGTAGGAGAAAGGGGGTTCTATTTTTAAATATGTTTTACTATTTGATATATTTTAATCTCATTGTAACCTGCCCCAGGACCATTCGGTGAAGGGCAGGATATAAATTTTCTAAATGAATAAATAAACTTGTATTTCTTGGATAATTTTTGGAGTGCATCTGTCCAACAAATTCCTCCTAGCAGTGCCCAGTATGAAAAGAGGTAGTCATAATCTGATCTGATTATGGTATCTTTTATAACTAAATCAAATTATGTTTTATAGCTAAATTAAAATTTGACAAAGATGTTTATGAATTATGTATTCAATTATTTTCTTAAGCATTCCACAGCTCTGCACTACCTCTGCACAGTGAATAGGTTCAGATTTGAAGTTAGGTGCATGGTAACATTTCTGATCGAGGGCGCATAGAAGGGGAAGGGGGGGGAGCAGACACATAGGCCTCCCCCTTCCCACGCAGGTGTTTGAACGCTACGAAAAAGTCTGTGGCAGCCACACCATGAAAAGAAGCAGCCTTAAGGAACAGTTGTCATAGGGGTCAAACATAAAAACTAAATATTACTCTGTGTTAATAGCAAAGGCATTAATCTACAAGATGCTGACACAAGTGTTACTGGAACATCATGGGCTCCATATCCCAGAGACATATTAATCACTCCACACTCAACACAACTAGAACCCCAGCTTAGAGTCAGAATAAGTGGTGCAGACTGCAAAGAAAAAATGATATACTAAAGTACAATAAAATGGTACTTCTTAGGAAATGCTTCTTGCCTTTCTGTAGTTATATTCTGAAGCACAATTCTAAGGCGTTACACTGAGGATCAGGTATTCTGGTTTGCTTACACTTTGCCATCTATGTATATTTCACAAATACAGGATGTATCTGTTATGCAAATTCACAATGGACCTGCCATGAAAACATATTCTTGATGGCTTCTTTATACATATCTCTGACAAAGGAGAACATTTTGCATACCTTCTGTTACTTAATAATAGTTATCTTCTTGTGCAGTAACAAAGCCACTATGATCATTAACATTTAGCTCATCCAGTACTATACTTTTAGGCAAGCTATAAAGTATGGTTTATTTCCCTAACGATCATTATTCATTGTTTAAACCCATGCAATATATTGACAGACTCGAGCTCATACATATTTCTATTATTTTTGAGGTTGGGAAGAGTTAAGATTGTTGCATCCACTTTAAATAATCCACTTACAATGAGTCACATCCTTTCCATAAATGAAAACTAAAGTGCTCATGTATAAATGGAGAGCAAACAGATCAATAAAATATACAACATGGGGAATTATTATAGCAGTGTTTATCATCTGAAGAGACTGAACCCTACAATGTATTATTTAAAGTTAGGTCTGCTGTTCTTAGTAAGCACATAAGTTTCGTTTGCTCAAATGGAACTTGCTTCTTTCATTAAAGTACGAGTATTATTGAAACAAAATGGGAAGTGCATGTATGTTGATGTAAGAAAAATAAGCAACTGATGTTAAAGGCAAAGTTTTCTTAGGTTATGGGGAGGCATATTTGCTATCTTTGACCCAATTTAGAGTGCTTTATTCATATACCTACTATCTAATGAGTAAGTGAAGTGAAAATGTTTGGTAGAAGAAAAGAAGCCAACAAAAGAAAGCCACCCCAGTCCCTTAGGTCACAACAGGATAAGCACAGGTTTATTTTCATGAAGAACAGATTCTTTATGCTGTTTCCAGGATCAGATTATGTTACAATGGTGAACAGAACAAAACAAACAAGGAACATGGGATTGTGTGTCCTGATACTGAATTAATTCAACATCCTTTCCCATGGTGCATTAGTTGGTTCAAGACAATAAGTACTATAGCTATGTATTCAAAAGATACTGCCCAGGGCAAAAATTCAGCAGTAATAGTTAATTCACTGAGAAAAGGTGTCATTGTTAATGTTATATTTTCCATAGGTTATTTACTTGTAGGGCACTTTTGTAGAAAAGCAGGATATGAACTAAAATTACCAGTACAGTATGCATCATTTTTCCATTAAAAGCTCAGCTTCAGTACATTTTGCAGAAGCAAAAGTCCATTGTTACAAAGGAACTGTCTGTTCCAGTAATGCATTTTTTACTATCAAAGTCAAGTACTCTTTGCTCTCTAGGACAACTAATCATTTTATTACCGTATGAATTTAGGACTGTACCATTACAGAGGTCCAGAATGGGGAAGTATTCTATAACACTGATAAGACAGTCCTGACTGAGACAGAAAAGAAATAAAAGCCATAGGCCCTTTCTGCACTTACCTTCTATCTGGTATAAGGAGCTCTGTGGGCTCCTTACTAGACCTCCCATCCACATGTGAATGCAGATCAAGGAGGTACCACCACCCTGCTGTTCCAGCTTCATCTGCACTGTGGAGTCAGATCAAGATTAAGAGACGCTGCTCCTGATCAGCCCAGCATGGTAGCCTTGAAGCCCCCGTGAGTTTCATAGCAGTGTTCCCATGTCTCCAAGGGCTAGGAACAAAACCTCCTAGCCTTGGGGCTTCTGAGCTGGTGTACCTGCAGGGAGCAGGGCCTTTAAGACCCACATTAACATATAGATCTGGAGGCCTAGTTGCATACTACATAGGTCCTTAATTCAGATTAAGGGCCTGTGTAGAAAGGGCCTAGCATTCCAGTTTTAAACATGTCTCTTTCTTATTCTTTCTTTTCTTTTCTTGCTATGTAAAACTCACATTTTTTCAAAAATTTTATTTTTTCCTGAATACTCCATGGCCAATTTTTAAAATGTATCCTTCCTATATACTGTATATTCTGGTGTATAAGACTACTTTTTAACTCAGGAAAATCTTCTCAAAAGTCAAGGGTTGTCTTATAAGCCGGGTGTCGTCTTCTTATACGGCGAGTATATCCCAAACTCTGTATTTTAACAGGAAAGTTGGGGGTCATCTTATACGCCCAGTCCTCTTATACACCGGAATATACAGGTATTTCCTGGCAAACAGTAGGCGAATCTTATATGGCCTGAAATATGGGTAACGTCAAAGAGCCTTTCAAATAAACATGCTTAAATTATTTAAAGAATAGAGCATCAGAGAATAGGAAACTGACACCATTATATCTCACTTACCGAACCATGGATACTTAAAATGCCACAAAATAGACGGAAATCCAATTTTTCTTTAACTGCCCACTGTCACTTCTGCTGAATTCTTAATGGCTGTTTTTCAACTGTCACAGCTGTGTGCTAGAACGTTAGCAAAGTCTGCCTGAGCTCCCTATGGATGGCCTCCTATACCTACAGAAATAAGGACAAATTCTATAACATCAACCCACTAACCTCCAATCTTATGACAGATAAAAACTCTCTCGCCCTTTCTTCAGTTACCTCAGTTAATCCACATTAGTTAGATATGTATCAACTACCAGCAAAGGCTTTAGAACAACAAATGCGTGCAAAAGAGTGCTAACACGGATGAAGATCACATTTTTCATCTGGACCTAGGGCATTTCTGCACTTCCCGTCCATTCCAGGGAATGGGAATAGTGCGTTCCCACTGCGTGCACTAGCATTAACTCTCACGAATGCTAGTACACACCAACCCACCCCCTTCACATCCGAGAACTTACCGAAAGTGGTAACGAGTGTCCGAGCGCTATCCTCCGGGGTCCGGATGCCATTATCTTGGGTACAGACACCAGTGCAACTGTGTGCATGCCAGCACTTTTACCAGGATGACAGTGATGGGCCACGCACACACACACTCATTTTTGGTCATCTGACGTGCCAGCCCACTTGTGCAGCAGCTCAGATGACCCCCCCCCCCCCGGCACCTGAATGAGGTATAATTAGTCTCTCTGGTGACCGAGAAAGGTAAGCTTTCAGATGCACAATTTCATGTACCACTGCTAGTGGATGCTGGGGTAGCTTCTGGGATAGGAGGAGATGTTCCTAGTGTGGAAACGCCTCTTGCAAGTACAGATGGTGAACTCACAGTCAACTGCTAATAACTCAATAAATTTATTCTGGAAGAGAATGTTGCAGGTTCTTAGGAACTTTGCTTTTTAAAGTAACTGCTATGAAGTTTATAAGCAAGTTTCTCTCATGTGGGAGAATGAACTTATTTGTGTGGGAGAACGCACTTATTTAGCATGGCATTCGCTTTTATTTCTTCCAATAGCAATTTCCTATCAGATGGGGAAACTAAGGGAACAGAAACGGTAATACATCTTTGTGGGAAATGTGTCCTGTGCCAAGGCCAACCCCTTTCTGCATTAGGGGCCTGCTATAGTCTGAATTAGACTGTATATGGTAAGCCCCTATTCCAGAATATAAACTGGAAAAAAAGTCTCAGTGCAGAAATGCCTAAGGAAAGTAATTAGAAAGAATTCAGAATGCTAGTCATTTTTCAGTCCCTTTAGGAGATTCTGCAGAGACCAGTATACTGGATCAACAAACATGCTAGGACACACACCGGCAACCTCACCCAGGGCAGACCTCTTTTAGCCTGCACCAGCATGGAGAAGAAGGGAGGCTCCTACTACATTTGCTGGTCCAGTATATCCAACAGCCAGTGCAGAACCTCAAAACCAATGGAGCTTAAATTAGTTGTCAGATTGACTTTAGCCAGAATCTCTAGACCTGTGGACCCACGAAGAAGGCTGTGGTTAGGAGTTCTGAAGAATCTTGTTCTGCCACCTTGATGGGGGTGCAGTTTGAAGTGCCATGGACACATTATTTAGACATATGTATTCATTATCCGCATGGCATGATGTACTAATCCCCCTTTTTTCATACTTTTGCTATATAGATTTTAACTTATAAGGCCTGTGCTTTTGATTATCTCTTTGATTATACAAACCAAAATGTTTAGTTATACTTCTGCAATCTGGGAAAAGGGATGTCTTTCCTCCTTTTTCTTAGTCTCAGACTAAACAGAACATTGTAACAGAAAATTTTGGTTTGCATTAACAAAATGTGGAAGGCAGCTGCTCTATTCTTATGAACTGTTTTTGACAGCATTTCTATGAGTTTAGCACACTTTACATTCCAAATAATTGTGTGTCAGTTTGCAGTAAAAATGCCTTAATCTTTTAATAACTGATTCCACAACAGGAGAGTGTTTTTGTTGCTACTAAGATGATGAGTTCAAGCTCTCATGACTGTATGTACAAATGCTCAATGCTTTGACATATCTCTAGTAATGTCTCATAGATCTTCTGTAGTCTCTTTCATCTTTCCACCCATCTTGTCCCTCTTGTTCTGTGAAGATAGGCGCATCCATGCACACACACTCATGGCTATTGAAATTGTGGACTTACCTATCAAGCTGTATTTAACCCCCAAAGTTTACTGTGTTAACTGACAGTATTGTTTTTATTCTGTTATCTCACTGTAGTTTGAGGCCTTTACAGTTGACTGATTTTGAATTTCTGCATAGAGTTGAAAGTAGTTTTGTAATTGTATTTTGTCACCTACTCATATGATTTTCTCTAGTGTCCTGAAACTGGATCTGCTATGGTATGTGGGGAATATTGCTGCATATAGAGGCAACAGAATGAGTACAGAATAATTAAGTACAGAATACTACTACAGGAAGAACTGGGAGGAGCTGAGCGTCGAACATATAAATCAGAATAATCTTCTTGCTGCTAAAAAAAGTTGGGCTGTAGGGCTATAAGGAAGTAACATGACTGGAAACAAATAAAGAACTTCTAGCCAGATAATGCTTTCTGTTAGTTTGCCCACACATATTATCTCACAGATGCCTTTCAGTTGGTTATAAATGCTCAGCAAGGAACAATGTCATCAGATCTACAGATGTTTTAAAGAATTCTGGAAGTTTAAACAGGCCCACCTCTTTTTCTTTCAGCATTTGCCAACCAGCAACCAGGTTGGGGTTTGGAAAAGTGCCACCCAACATATATGGACAGGTGAGTGAAAGCTTGAGGAATATAATGCCAATAATTGCATGATACTTTTAGTAAAGTCTGCTTCAAATACAAGAAGTAATAAACTGAAGGAGGCAGACTATGTTCCACTAGTGTAATGCCTGTTCTGTACTTGCCGGTATCTCAGAACATAGAAGGGTCTAAATCTCTGCTGTCCTCACACTAGTGCAAACCAGCAGAGGCCCCATCCTCTTCTTCCTTCATCCACATTGGACAAATTGACGAACTGGGATATGGTCCCCAAATGGCACAGTATTACTGTCCACGCTTAGATGTCTTTAAGATAGTCCACAAATCTACTACTAAGTGTAGGAGCATGTCATAACAGAGTCTATAATCATCACACTGCACATTCTCCTAGGTTCAGTAAGCACTACTATCGCAGGTGCTGTGGATATAATAAAAAGAGAATGAAATATGCAGATTCTGCTTAACTGTTTCCCCCATTTTCTGATTTCCTCTTCCCTATTCCATCATAGTCAAAAGGGTGACCCCGGCTAGTCAGGAAAGGGACTGGCAAACACCTGTATGTCTCTGTTACACACACCCCTAACTGGCTCCAAGAGGTTGGGTTTGACAATTCTCAGCATGTTTTTCTTCCCCAAGGTAGAGAGACAGAGGAGGGAGAAAGTGACTAATCAGCCCAATTTCTATCTGTGCTTTTTTTTCATGTTGGACTGAAAATGGCTGAAGTCCAGGGCCATCTTTGCTCCAGAACAAAAACAGCCCGACCAGAAACCTTGCAGCTCTTGAATTGTCGTTGCACAAGTATAAGGCTTTGGGGCAAGGAGTCTCATGGTGTTTGTTTGCTGCACCTTGTAACCTGGCTTCATCCCATCCCCATGGGGATGCAGCCTACATCCACAAAGGTCTTTCTCTTATGCTTTTGCTGGAGTTAAGAACCTGCCGCCCGTCTCTCTCGGCTCTCCTCCTCTTCTAGCCTCGCACCGAGGGAAGAGCAGCCAGCAGCGGAGCGGGGCAAAGCGGGCAGGGGATCCCCGGCGGAGCATGGATGACGCAAAGGGAAGGGAGGGTGGGATCCTGGGACGGAACACCAATCACAAGAGAGGGGGTGGGCAATGGCGGGAGGACAGGGCTGCCGTCTGGACTCCCAGGATTGATTCCGCGTTAAGGCTGCAGACAGAATGCTCTCGGAACCAGATCAACTTGCAAGTCGTGTGGACAGCTTTGTTCCGTTTCTTTTATTTCGAATTCTTTAAACTGAAATAACGCATGCCGTGAAGATGCGGCCCCAGTGAGCTCCACAGAAAATCCTATCAGCTGTGTGTCTCCATGTCTCCCTTCACTACATCACTGACTTATGTCACATTATTTATTTATTTATTTATTTTATTATTTTTATTTCTATCCCGCCCTATACCTGAAGATCTCAGGGCTGGTAACCTTAAAATCCACCATATCAAACAAAATAAAATATATTAAAACAATAAAGACCATCACAACAATAGCATAATATGAAATACCTTGCTCAGTAAAATATAAAAGCAAAAGATAAGTCAACAGAAGCATTCCTTTCATCTTTTAAATCCCAAAAAGGCCTTCCCTCATTAATAGTTTTGAATAACTTCTGGACTGTCCCAGTGAGTGTCCCGTAACCATTTCTTCTGAAAGGCATGCTCTCAACTAGGGCTATTTTTACAACTGACTGACCATATGTCAAGCAGTGCTTGATAAGCATTAAAGCAGGAAAAGGAGAGGAATAAGACTTCCTTCCCATCCCCCTTCTCCCTCCCCACTTCAAATTCTTTCTGTTGACCTGCCAGCTTCTGTGTTACTACATTTGGATTTGAGTTTCTAAGCAAGGTCAAAGTATAGTGACTGCCTTCATGTATTTAAGAGAATTACTGAACTAGAGGTGGTTGCCTGCCTGCCTGCCTGCCTGCCTGCCTGCCTGCCTGCTTCCTTCCTTCCTTCCTTCCTTCCTTCCTTCCTTCCTTCTGTATGTGAAAGAGAGAGAATATAGATACTTTCAGAGCCAAAGGGATCATAAAAGGGCCTCCGTCTATTCACTCTATATGACACAAACATCTTTTTATATCCCTTTTTATTTTTTATTTTTTTGCTTTGATAAGCCCTGTGTATTTCAAAGCCTTGACCAAAAAACAGTCTTTAATTACAAGCACAGGGCAAAAGACCATATGATCCTCTCATGATTTCTAGAATTCTTTTGTTTTCTGCACTGTTTTCTACTTGTCCTCCCTGACACACAAGCTGCATGTCAAGCCTAACAACAGATTTCTGCACAGAAGTCAGGTACTTCACTGGTTCAGGTCTCACAACCATATTCTGTTCTTTGTGGCAGAGAACTGCTCTCTTGGACAAAGGTTTTCTTTAGAGTTTTTAAGAAACAGCAAAGAAATGAAGTATTTGGCAGACCAAAGAAAAATGTTGAATGCAGCCTTTGGCTTCTGCATTGCAGCTTTAAGGGGAAGATTTTGAAGTTCATATACAGGGTAATGTTTTCAATGCAAGTCGCATACGGATAAATCAAGTGACTCCCCATTGACAGGAGATTGCCACAAGCTTGAAACATTATTAAAATATACACAGAGAGATGTAAACTACGTAGATTTTGCACTTACCTGACTGGTGTGATTTAATAAGGCAGCAGTGCAGCAGCAGTGGCCATCTGGACTTTTGAGTGCTAGAAAAGAGCTGTTCTGGTTGGATCACCATGGCAATGTCCGCCATAACATCTGACACGCACTTGGACATTGCCATGGCAATCTGGATGCTGCATACAACTGCGTAGCCGCAATCACACCACCAAACCCTCTCACCAGTGTGGACGGGCCTGGCTAGTGAGCAGACTGGTGTTCACTAAAAAGTAAGTGCAAAGAGGCTCCTATTTTTTCCATACTAGCCTCAGAAAATAGGGCTTTCCTGGTGGCTAAGCTTTTGTGGAACATCAACACAAAAGAGTCACCTTAGTCCAGGAGATGTCCCCTGCCTCACTCCCCACGTCAGGTTGCCCTCCCTGCTCTGCCCCCCCCCCACCATGCGAGGCTTAGCTTTTGCCAGACTCTGTGGCAAGGGGTGGCAGGGGGGCTGGTAGATGTTACCAGGCCATTCCTCGTTGAAAACTGCCTAGATCCATTTTATAAATAGAAAATATTTCAGTAGTTTATTCATTTTATAGTACCAGTTTTGAAGCAACAGCTATTGGAAGAATGTATAAAATTTTCTCCACAGTATACATCTGGAGATAAAAAGGAATTTTCTATAGTTCTCAGTTGACTTTCACACAGTTGTCAGCTTTTGGGGAAATGCATTCCAGACGCAGCAAGAAGCTGGACCTAAAGGGCAGAGAAAGACAATAAATATGAGGAAGAGAGTAGCAGCACAAGGAGGAGAAACAGAGAGCCTCTGGAATAAGATACTGTGTGAGAAGAAAATGGCATGGCGGAGAGAGAGAGAGAGAGAAAAGCACAAAGGAGACGAAGTTTCCACAGAAGGGAATAAGAATGAAGAAGCATGTGTCATTTTGCAAGTATGTAGCAATTTGTTTGGTAAAATTAAACCGTAAGCAAACATGTCAACTTTTACTTTGCCAGCTGTTTAGCTTGTTTGCAGCACGGTTGAAATTTCTGTTCCCAGATCAGATTGCATCACACATCATCCTAAAGGCATCAGATACTTTAAAGGTGTTGGAAAAATGTATTGAAAAACAAAGAAAAGGCACCATTATAACATTTAGGAGTTACACAGCAGCTCTAATGCAGCAACAGAGAATTCGTGTTTTCCAAACATCGCTAGAGATCAGCTTCCCCTAGCAGTGTCAATGGTCAAAGATTGCAAATAAGGTAGTCAGATACAGCGAGAGGGAAAAGGTCCAATATCTACTTCAAGGTGTGCACTTACAGGCCCATTCTTACCTGGATTAGATCAGTGCTACAGAACTCAGCAATCATTGCTTCAGGAGTAAATGGTTGTAGTGAAATTTTCATCAAGGGCTTCTTAACTCACAAACATCACTTCACTGGGCCCCATGAGGAATCTATCACTGTCCCCCAGTGATGTTTGTGAGTTTCAGTAAATTAAACATGACAAGAGATACCCCGGATTATGAATTGTAAGTTGGCGTGAAAATAGAAAGGGTACGAGAATATTTCATGGACTGTGACATATATATGTATAAGTATAGATGATGACACTAAGAAAGTGCTTGTTTTTAAAAAGATATGTATTATGAATGTGTTAAACTTACCTTTCACACCAGCACCATTCCACTGAGGAAAGTGGGAACAGCTAGTCTAGGTAGTTTAAGATTTGTTTGCAAAAGAATGTGCACAGTAAGTATACAATTTTATTTATTTATCCTTAATATTTCTATCCTGCCCTTAACCTGGAGCTCACATGGCAAGTTACAATAAAAAGACAGCACCAATACAAAGCCAAAGCATACTTTTAAAAAAACCACTCCCCTCCTTCCCTAGCAGGACAGCATTCATAAGAACATAAGAACATAAGAGAAGCCTTGCTGGATCAGGCCACAACCCATCTAGTCCAGCATCCTGTCGCACACAGTGGCCCACCAAATGCTAATGTGCATCTCAAGCAGAGTCAAGGAAAAACCTTCTCCTGCTCTCGAGTCCCAGCAGATGGCCTTTGAAGCGCCCCAGTTCCTCCCCCCCCCCCTCATCCTGAAGGATGCACCTAGGCATTAGTTCTAGTAGCCATTGATACATCTGTCATGCATAAATTTGTCTAACCCTACCTTAAAGCCATCCAGACTGGTAGCTGTCACCACCTCTTCCGGCAGCACATTCCATAAGCCGATGACCCTCTGGGTGAAGAAATACTTCCCCCTGTCAGACCTTATTCTCCTACCCATCAGCTTCATAGAGTGCTCCCTGGTTCTAGTGTTGTGCGACAGAGAAAAGAAATTTTCTCTATCCACCCTTTCTATACCGTGCATAATTTTATATACTTCAATCAGGTCCCCTCTCAAACGCCGTCTCTCCAGACTGAAGAGGCCTAGACGTTGCAGCCTGGTTTCATAAGGGAGGTGTTCCAGACCCTTAATCATTCTCTGCACCTTCTCCAGTTCCACAATATCCTTTTTGAGGTGTGGTGACCAGAATTGTACACAATACTCCAAATGTGGCCTCACCATAGATTTATAAAGGGGCAAAATGACACTTGCTGTCTTATTTTCTATTCCCTTCCTAATTATTCCCAGCATTGAATTTGCTTTTTTCACTGCTGTCGCGCATTGAGTTGACACCTTCATGGAAATGTCCACCAGAACTCCGAGATCCCTTTCCTGGTGTGTTGCAGAAAGCTCAGACCCCATCAGTTTATAGACGTAATTTGGATTCTTGGCCCCAATGTGCATTACTTTGCACTTGTTAAGATTAAAGCACATTTGCCACTTGGTTGCCCACTCACCCAGTGCTAAGAGATCCCTCTGGAGCTCTTGGCAATCTCTTTCAGATTTTACTACCCTAAATAATTTAGTATCATCAGCAAACTTTGCTATTTTACTATGTACCCCTTCTTCTAGATCATTGATGAATAAATTAAAAAGCATTGGTCCCAGTACTGAGCCTTGAGGGACCCCACTTTTTACTTCTTTCCACCCTGAGAATTTGCCGTTTATTACTACTCTCTGCTTTCTGCCCTTAAGCCAGTCACAAATCCAGGACAGAACTTGTCATGGCTGATGAGTTTACTCAGTAGCCTTTGATGTGGGACTTTGTCAAAAGCTTCCTGAAAGTCCAGATAGACAATGTCTACTGGTTCACCTTTATCCACGTGTTTATTGACACTCTCAAAGAATTCCAATAAATTTGTGAGGTATGATTTACCTTTGCAGAAGCCATGCTGGCTTTTGTTCAGCAATGCTTGCTCCTCCATATGCACACTAATTTTGTCTTTAATAATGGTTTCCATCACCTTACATGGAACTGATGTTAAGCTAACTGGTCTGTAGTTGCCTGGATCACCCCTGGATCCTTTTTTGAAGATTGGTGTTACATTTGCTACCCTCCAGTCCTCAGGGGAACTGAGGGGAAGCTAAAGATCAAAAGGCCTGAATGAAAAGATATGTTTTAACTAGGGGGAAATTTCTACTTTCACTTCCCTGGGAAATCATTCTTGCCATGGCAATGGCAGCGGTAGATATACTGGGTTGTCCTGTCCTGTGCACCCATGGCCCAGAAGAGGTGCATGCTGGCCTGTGCTTGCTGGTGGCTAGCATAGTTGTAGAGCACTCTCTAGCGATCTACAGTGATCCAAGCAGGGAACGGTCCATATGTGGAGCTGCTTCTGAGGCAGAAGCAGTTGTGCACAGTATATATGCCCCATGCTGTGGCACACCTGGACTACCCCTTTTTGCCAAGTTTGATAAGGCCCCAGGTGCACTTGTGTGATGATGGAACTACAAGAAGGATTCCTCCTGCTAAAATTAATGGTCAGGTAGGTCTATAAGAAAGGTGGTTCTCTTGCAGATATTCAGGGCCATTTAGGGCTTCATATGTTAATATCAATACATTGAATTGGGCTTGGTAATGGATAGATAAACAGCAAATCTTTCAAAACTGGGACGATGTACATCCATCTAGAGTCTCCCATCCTCACTTTACTGAGCATAATCCGTATTGAAAATGAAGGGATTTTCTTGATGAGTAGGCATGTCTAGAATTATACGTGTAGAAAACATGGAAGAATAAAAATTCATTTCCCTAGTGGGCATTTTCAGTAGGTATAAATAGGCCCATAAGAAAAAAAAATCTAATAAACTTACTATGGGAAGGATAAACATTCTAGGCTAAACAAAGTATTATAAAAATAGTATTTTTCAGATCTCTTCTTCTGGCTAAATGTTGTTTTTTTTAATAGTGAGGAAAGTATGAGGGATAGCTGAGTGTTATGCCAGAAGTTTGCATCTGGTTGAGCCAGTTTGGTCTAGTGGTTAGGGAGCCAGACTCTTATCTGGGAATACCAGGTTTGATTCTGCACTCTTCATGAAGCCAGCTGGGTGACCTTGGGCTAGTCACAGCTCTCTTCAGAGCTTTCACACAGCCCCACTTTCCTCACAGGGTATCTGTTGTGGGGAGAATAATAGAAAGCTTTGTCAGCTGCTTTGAGTCCCCTTAAATGGATGAGAAAAGCAGGGTAGAAAAGCCAGCTCTTCTTCTTCTTCTTCTTCTTTTTGGCAGAAGTGTGGAAGAAGGAAGGAGACATTACAATCAGGCCTTTTTCAGTGCTCTGCAGGCATCAGGTTACACTAAAGCGTACTAGGAAAAAAGAAAACAATGACTCATTAAACATCTCTATGAAAAGAACTCATATCAGGCACACACATACACAGCCTTATTTTAGCTTCATGAGGAGTTTCTTGGAGGAAATACTATATTACAGGTTGTCTTCATGAAACTTTACTGATTACAAGTATGAAGTTTGGTTGTTGTTGTTGTTGTCATTTAAAAAAAATTCACTGAAGATTATGAATGACTAGGGCCCTTTCTCCACAGGATAGAGCATAGAGCCGGCCAGGGTGCTCAAAATGGTATTCTAGCCGGTTTACTGGTAGACCTCAATAACAAGGTCTACTGGTGGTCCAGGGATGGCAAGCCTGCAAAGACCAGAACACAAAATGGGAGTGTTTTTCATGGCAGTCCAGGAAGTACTGCGAGAAGTAGTGCTAGACAATGGCAGACCCTTCCATAGCCTGCATTAACTTGTGGATGGCCCAGGAATAAGGCCCAGTCCAGTTGATGCCCAACTAGATGGAGCCTGACGCTTAGGAGAAATGGAACTCACTGTGACTATGAACTGCAGCTCAGTTGAACAAGGATTTATTTTATTCTGGTTAATTTTAAAAAATCAGGAGGAAATTTAATGTACTTCAGAGTTGTAGATCAACTACAATCTTTCTTTTAGTATGAAGACTAATTCCTTATTTATTAGACTTCTAGGAATAGATTAGTACATTCCGGTCATCTAAGAATTTGGATGGGGCCTCTACCAGCAAACTAGAGCCATAGCACACTATTTCAGCAGTGCAGGAGCACAGATCTGGACCAATTCTGGAATAGCCCCTGTCAGATCTGGACTTCCAGTTCCAGTTCGTGGAAAGTAAGGATAGAAAAGGCCCATAGTTTCCACATATCATGAAGTCTTATGACACTTCATATACGACAGACACTTTAAAATATATCTTTTTCCTGTGCTATAATAATATCACTTTAATGCAGTGAAAATTGTTAACTCGTCTAGAATGCATGCTCTACGGCTGCGTTCACACCTAAGGTTTAGTTCAGCTTCAGTCCACTTTCAGTGCAAGAGAGAACACATTGGCAATTTGACCAGTCATTCTATCTCAAAAGTGAATTTTCTGAGTTCGATAATGCCAACGGAAAACAGTTTCTCACTTTACTGATGTGTTTTCTCACTCTGAAAGTGGACTGAAGCTGGATTAAAACATAGGTGTGAATGCAGTCTATGGGTGTTTTGCCACTGTCACATAGAAGTACTATGGGTACTTAATGGGTACTTCTAGTGACAGTGGAAAAACACCCTATATTGAGCTCTCTAGTTCCTGCACAATGACAGCAATAAAGATCTGTATACTCTGGCAAGCAACACTCCAGACATCTATATGCACACCAATTTGTCTTTGTTGTAGGCTTGCCTATAATAAAACAATACTACCAGCATGTAACAAAGGCAGATATGGCCACTACTCCTAGAAGGGGTGGAGAGCTGGGAAAGGAACTGTGTATAATAGTCCCACATCGTTGAACGACCTGCTTTCTGAGGTCCTTCAAGCACCACCGTTATACATTTTTTTTGATGGTTGGTGAAAGCACACCTCTGTTTCAGTGAAGAGAAAATCTTTTCTCCCTTTCTTGACATTGTACTGTAATTTTTGCAACTGCATTTTAGATCTAATTTTTTAAAAATTGGTTAAATGTTTTTTTGAAATTGTTGTAACTTTTAAAGTAATGGAAGAATAGAAATGGAAACAACCAGATGTAGGTAAGAATTCTAGAGGAAATTAGTAGTTCTTCTACAAAGATGTTTCTAAATTCTATGAAAAGGATGGAAGATACCACATGGGATGCTAAAGGCTGAAGGATCTGTGCAAATAATTACAGCTGATAAAGATGCCTCAAGGCCTACTGTTTTCTTCCTACAAGGTCTAAAAGGTAGTTTGGCTTCTGTCCTCCATCCCTGCCCCCCCCTCAAAAAAAGAGTTGCCAGAACTCTTCAGCCAGTGTCTCAGCTTGCTCCCTGCGGAGGATACTGATGTTTTAAGAGATAAGACAGCACACCATTTGCTTCTGGCTCCGCAAGGGACATTAAACAACAAAACTGTGGGGCATATATGCAGATGTGGGCGTAAAAAAGTTCTCCCACTCTGGGCTAGAATACTTTAATGGAGTCACCTGCTCATCAATTTGTGCTGACAACTGATACCTAATCAGTCAGAAGTGAAAGAATGTGCCTAGCTAATCTGCATTTCAACTTTAAATGACAATCCAGTTGAATCTGAGCTCCCCGCCAGATAAATACTGCTCTTAATCAAGAATGCATTTGCTTTTCAATCTTAATGGAATCACGGCAGCTGATAAATACAGCTGACATCTGCATTAGAGAGGATGTCTTTCCAGAAGAAGAGCAACATTTTATCATACGACTTCACCGGTAATATATAATGTCGGATTTAGAACTATCAAGGTATCATAGCCTGGACAGAGTTTAACTACACCACATCACATATTTAGATGCACTCCCAAATGTTGAAATTGTGTCCTTAAATGTTTGTGTCACTTTTCCTCCTCTAGAACCCAAGTGACATTCTCATATATCCATGGAGAGAGCCAATTCAGGCTCTAATCACATTTAAACCTGCTATCCTCAGCAAGATGGTGGAGTCCCTGGCCGGATTCACCCTAGCCAGACTAGTACGGTATAACTGTACTAGGCTGGTCAGGTTGAAATACAGTGGGGGTTATTCCTACTGCAAGTGCTGGAATAGCATTGCACTGCAGCACTTACAATGTGAACTGTCAGCCTGGATTGAACCAGAATCCAATGTGACATTGAATACTGCCGTGGCAATCCAATTGCTGTGAATGACTGCACTGCTGCAGTCACGCAGTCCTTGCTGTGCAGCACCTGGAAGAGGTGCATACCCACCTTCCCAGGAGTAGTCCAGACACTACTAGTTAGCTTGTGGACTGTTTTTTATTTGTCCATAGCCTGATTGCTCTTGGATGGGCTTAGGCATCTCTGGGTGAACCACAGCAGCATTCACATGCAGGCAGGTCTGACCAGCAGGTGGATGGGATCATTCCAGCAGGTAAGTACAAAAAGGCCCACATATTTTCATACCATGGATAAATGAAAGTGAAGTGATATGTGGAGAGATTTCTGAAGAAAACCCAGTGTTTAGTAGTCCATCTGACAGATTATTTATTTTCAGTGTTTTTATATCACTTCCTATTCAGAATCTCAAAGCAATTCATAAAAGAAATATAAAGAATGTAAATCCCTTCATTGGCTGCAGATTCAAGCTAAAGCTCAATTTAAAACCTTAAGAGTCCTGGCCTTCAAGACTCTCAGGTTAAATATCCTAATTACCTGGCATCCAGGTTATCCTGGCATATGCCAGTCAGGAATTTGCCATTAGCAGATAAAACACTTCTGGCTGTCGCCCTAACATGTATGGTGTTCTCTAGATTATGGGCATTCCGAGACCTGGAGCCTCTCAATACTTAGTCCAGTAGTTGCCGCACAGTGCACTTTGAGACAGAGCATCTGCACTCCAAACCAGAAACTGGAGGAGAGCGCACTGTGAGGCCACTACACATGGTGCACAATTAAGTGCGGTACATGTGCATTTATCTCCAGCCATTGATGGAGTCAGTAAGGCTCCATGGCGACCATTTGCATGTCTGCCAGTTTGGAAGATGTACCAGATGGTCACCTGATGTGCCATGCAAACACGCTGACACATTGTGTGTGATGCATCGTACAAGTGTGGATGTGTGCTGCTTCTCTGTTGCCCTAGTGACGGTGTCAACACTGGGGACAGAAGATGGTTGTCGCCCATTCATATTACAGGTAGATGTCCAATCATGGGGGGGGGGGGGGCATCGCATGTACTAGCAGTTCCCATTGTGAATGCTTAGTACATACATGGGCAACTTCACCTTTTGCTTTCTCCAGATGGGAAGCAAAGTGTGAATTTGCCCCTGGTTCCACAGCTCTGGACTAGCCTTTCTTTAGATCTTAGACTAGAGAAAGTTTTACTCCATTTTCAGGGCTTAAAAACATTCCTTTTCAATTTTTCAGAGTGAGCATTAAACCTGAGCTGTTATTAAGACACATGTTTTAAATCCCAGTATTTTTATGTCTACTTTGTATGTATTTTAAATGATTCATGTACTACAGTTGTAGATATTATGTAATATATTTAGGCATGATGGTACCTTGTATTTTTGTACTGCCCTTTGATGGAAAGGGCATTATAAATAAATGGTTGTTGTTGTTAGTAGTAGTAGTAGTAGTAAAATAGATCAAAATAACTGAGCCGTGTAAAATATCATTTAAAATATCATGTAGGAGATGGAAGGGGGAAAAGTCACACTGAAAAGGCCTGGATGGAAGGAAATATCTTCATTAGCTGTCTAAAATATGTAAATGTGCATGCCTCACAAATCCCAGGAAGAACAGCACTCAACAAAAGAGTACCTCTGTGGGCAACAACTAGATGACACTTGGGGTCTTTCCGTACTTTGCCTCCTTTGATTGCACTGGTGGATGATTAGTGCATATCTAACCTTCCCAACAGCTCTGCAACTTACCTGAAGCATGGATGGGTGTCCAGAGGTGGCCAACATTGATGGCATGTCAGTGTGCCAGCATGCCACATCGTTCTGCCTGCATGCCTGCGTGCTGTGTCATGTACTCTTCCTGTGCCTCTCCCAAACAGGAAGGAGGAGTATCTGGACCCTAATCAGCTCCAGCAGTAGTGTACAGTTACTGGACGTGTGGTACAGTTAAACTTGCACCATGCTTAGCGCATGCATAGCAAGCTCCTTCACTTGTGGATGCTCCATCTGGGGCATACCACGCGTGCACTACTGGGCCAAGTGTGAATTGGCCTTTAGACTGTCTCCACACGGCTTTCAACCAGCTTGGAGACACTTTGAAGTCTGCCCTTCTTTACAGCACTCTGTGCCAAAGAGGCATGAGGGTGTGTGGAAGGACTTGAATCCAACCTCCAAGTCAAAATCAACACCGTGACTCAGGCTTGGCAGTGAACAGGTAACCAGTGCAGGTCTTCGAAGATCAATGTGATGTGGGTCTGGTCAAAAACTTCCATCAGTAGTCAAAACTGCTGCATTCTGCACTAGTTCTAGCTTCCAGACTGTCTTCAGAGCTTAGTAGGCCTGGGCAGAACTTTCATCCTCCAGCTTCACAATTTGCAAAGGGAGACAAAACATACGCGTCAGAAAACCACTACATGGCCATAGGAACAGCACTTTGTTGTGGCAAAATGGGGCATATTTTGAGTCAGGTTGGTACAGGGCTAAAGGCTTCAAACTGCCTTTGCTTTTTTTAGCACGTGGGCTACGGAAAGGAAACCAGAGGTGGAGCCAGTTGAAAGTGTTGCACTGAATAAGCTCCTTGGAGCAAAATTGTTTACATTTTTTGCTGGCCTATTGCTGTAATTATATCCTCCGTGGAGTGAGACCCTCCCACCTTGCACATACAGCATGCATCAATTCTGCCTGAAACCTTTTGCATAAAGCAGTGACGAGATGAGCAAAAAGATATGCCTGTGCCTAAGTAGTTCATGATAAAATGCAGGGCTGTTTCCTCTTAATCTGTGAAAATCCTAACCAGAAATACATTCTTTTTAACATCCAAATGTATATATATTTTTTGTACTTGCTGGTTTTCTTGAAGTGTACTTCATGTTTTCTGTTTTCACAGAGAAGAACCATAGGGGAAAATATTAGGGCATTTCCACGTAATGAGACTGGCCCCAAATTCGTCCTGACACATATGGCATATAAGGCAAGGCTAGAGATAGAAGAGAAAGATTACGCATTGTCCAGACTTGAAAAAACATAACCAACATGTCTACACAGGGACCACATGGGAAAACTTGAATGGAAACTGGCTATTTGTAGGCTCCTTCGGCACTTTCTGGTAGTTCAATCCACAAAGTAGTCTATGAGTATGACCCTTTCTACACTTGAACTTATTCTGGATTGTGTCCCAGAAAAGGCATAGCCTGCCACCCACCTGTTTATGCAGATTACAGCAGGCCCTGGATGGGTCCATCATCAGCATGCAGATGGTTAGGGTTAATCAATAGCAAAGGGAGTTAGCACCCAGGATAGGGCCTTCTCAGTGATGGCTCCCAGATTATGGAATAATCTCCCCCTGAGGGTGAGTCAGGCACCTTCATTTCACATGTATAGGACAGCAGTGAAGATGCACCTCTTTACCCTTGGTTTTGACTAAATAAGGAAACAGCTTTTCCTCCTCACTTCCAGGCACCGTTATTGTTTTAGTACGTTTGTTTTACAGTTTTTTTTAATGTTCTCCGTCTCTGCTCTGAATATGGACTGTTCTCATAACACTCACAAACACATGTAGTAATACAGTGGCAGAATAAAAAAAGCAAACAATCTGTGTTTGCTGCCCTAACATGTGTTGTTAATATGCCTATAACAGATGCAACTTTTATAAGAATCAGAAGTGGTGGCTTTCTGCATTGTTTTCCAATTATGAGCCGGTGTTTGAGAATTTCAAGTTAAATTAAATGCAGTGCTACTATGTACAAACAGTAATTACTATGCAGAAAGGAAAATTTGGCAATTGAAATGCCTATTAGAATCAAATTTGTTGTTTGCCATAGAGTGCTTGCTCATCAATTCTACGTCTTGGAACGAGATTTTATTTACATGAATACTAATTTATTCTGTTTTATGGTAACAGACTACCACAAATCAAAGCGATGATGATGATGATGATAGATAGATAGATAGATAGATAGATAGATAGATAGATAGATAGATAGATAGATAGGTAGATAGATAGATAGATAGGTAGATAGATAGGTAGATAGATAGATAGATAGATAGATAGATAGATAGATAGATAGATAGATAGATAGATAGATAGATAGAGATTACAATAGATAGATTGCATATTTCACCAGAACAACTTACTTTGAATTTCTCCTACAGAGATAAGAATTGTAGTTTCCTCCATGCATCTGTTCCAGGCTAGGTAGCACCTCCTTTTTTAACACTTCTTGTATAAATTGCATTGTATATGATACTGTGGCATTATAAAGTCCTCAGATGTACAAAAATGAAGGTCATCTGAAGCAAAGTCTCTTTAGAAGTTAAAAATCTCTAACCCAAGAAAAATATGTCCTCTGATCGCACCATGTGGGAGCTATAATCTCACTTCTAAATGCAGTGGCCTAAGTACCAGAGATGAAATTTCTGCACAAGAATGTTGAAGGTGAATTCTGATGTTTTTCTATTGTATTGTATGGATATTAATTCAGTTGCTTGATCTTCGAGCTGGTTAAACACCTCCAGATAATGTGCAGGGGGGCACTGCAGTATGAGTTCCAATCTTGCCTCTTCTGTTGCATTGCTGTGTTATGCCGCATAGATTCTAGGGTAAACTACTTCAGCAGGTAACTGTACTTCTGTAGAATATAGTGAAATCCAATAATAAAAATGCAGTAAAGCTCTTCTTCGAGGTAGCTAGTTTTAGGAAAAGTATTTCCTTAACAAAATGTACTGGAGGAGTTGCCAGTCAGACCTGCTTTTCTGATCATTGCATAATGGGCAAGAATTCTGCTATATATGGGACCTCAGCTCAGTGGAGCCTCGTGTACAGGGCAGTGTGGAAGGGATGAAGATGTGATTGAAAGCCAAGTCCAAGGCTTCCCCAAGGCTTTTTCTCTGGATTCAGTCCCACAAGTAAAGTCCCAGACTGTCAGTTTGTAGACTTGCTCTACAAGATAGCTAGCTAGCTCAATTGCTTCAAAAGCTGATTTTCCAAAGAACAGGACTGCCCCTGTTTCTTTCCTGATCAAAATAATGAACCAAGGTGATCAAGATCATTTCAGTGTTTGAATTTTTCCTGAAACTAAACTGAAATTGATCCATTTATACATCTGTCTTGATGATAATGCCCTAAGAATGAATGTTTGCTTTGAGGTGGTCTTTCTCTAAGACACCAGGGCCCATAAGCAAGTTTTTCAAGGCAAATGGAACTACAGTAATGAGCCACTGTGTGAGACAGGATGCTGGACTACATGGGCTGTAGCCTCATCCAGCAGGGCTCCTCTTATGTTTTTTATACACAGATCTTCATGAGAAGTTCAGTATGGCCATACGAAATGGGCTGCTTTTGGTCCCCAAGAGCCTTTTCGAACTGCTATTATTAGTAATGGCAAGAGTTCCCCACACACAGTATAATTATAATTATACTAGTGGCAGAGCCAGTAAGGCTCTGGACACTCCATCTGTACATCTTCCGGATGATGCACTTTGTTGCCAGGTTGTCCCTGTGACGGCACTGCACAGGCATGCTAGTACCGTCACCGGATCTCTGCAAGGGCCAGTGTCCAGGTCACCATTTGAATTGAGGGTGGGTATGAATGTCTAGCCATGCAGAAGTGCAGATGGCTAGAGCATTCTAGCACTTTGCTTCCTAGGGTCATGGTCCAGTATCAGATACAAGTTCATTGGTGAGTGAAATGGACTCCTTTACAATGTCCTCCTGCCTGTCCGGATTGCTGGGCACAAAGGCACAAAATGTGGTGCAGCCAGATTTTAGTAATGTATGCTAGGATTGTCCTTCCATCCACAAAGAACTCACAATCAATCCAATGATAGTTTTGACTTTAAGAAATTGCAAAAAACAGAAGGGCAGGTTAGCTGCTAAAGGGGTTTCTGTATGTTCCAGTTTCCCTTTCTGAAAATCTAACAGAGGTCTCTTATTGCATACAGAACTGACAAAAATAATAGTCCCCTGCACAGATCTGTTCTCCACATACGTCAGAACAGTTACACAACTCTGAACTTTTCCCTGGACCTGATAGAGAATGCTCACTGGTCCTGCTCCAGAACCTGTTGGCACAGAAAACAAAATTCATCCTGAAGTTTTTTGTCCCTTAAGTGAACATACCAGAAAAATCAGCTCAAAATTATCTTAGAAATGGTAGTACAGTATCACTCCTGTTCTCATCTTGCCCCAATCCACCTTTTCAAGCCTGGTATGTGAATGACCTCACATGCAAATCATCTCGAAACTGCCTCAGAGGTGTGTATTTTTTATACTATGTATGAACACAGTTTCAGATGTTTCAGCAATGCCACAGAGGCATTTTCCTCAAGTTCACCCTAAATCTCAGTTCCAGGAATCAAAGGATCAGCCCAGCTTATAAAGTGACATTGCAACCGCCCTTTAATCTTCTGCCAACATCTTGATTGACACATCAGCCACTGGAATAAGGGTGAATTCCCAGGAACTTCATCTCCCTTCTTCTTCCATTTTAGTGCTTTCATATGCATGGGCCTTGCATTTTCTTCTTCAGGAGATGCAACTTTCATTGGCTGGCCTGTTTACCCAAGTAAGCTTTCTGTTTTGCCAGTGGACAAGATGTTCTATATCATGAAATCCTCTCCCCTCTCCCAGCCAGTCAAATGTCCATCCCAGTCTCCTTTTGTGCCAACCTAACCCACTCTCTAGGCTCCTATTCTAGGGATTTGCTTCTCCCTTCTCTTCCCTTTCCCCTAGCTCTCGTACATGTGAAAAGTACAGTTTGCCCCCAAATGGGAAATAACCATTATTTACACAGAATGAGATTTAAATGCCACATGTCTTTTCTTGCTAAATCAGCCTTCTCTACCACCTTTTTGTTTGCAGCTGATGGTGGCTCAGTCTCTTTCTTCACTGGATTGTCCCTTGGTAGTCCATTTCTATAAACTGTATTATTCATGTTAGTAAAATGTTTGTGATTAATATAGCTGTCTTACACTGTTGACACATGTGCCTTCTCCTGCCATTCTTTTTTTTCATGCACCCCTAAATGTCCTGGTTGGTATTCCTGGGGGTAAGTGTATCCCAGTTGGAGATCACTGTCCTAAATATATCTGGAGTCCCTCCAATTAATAAAGATGAGTCACAGAATGGGGATCAGCTCTTCTTCTAACATACGATAAATCATGTAATATCTAGAGTGTTTGATGAGAAACTGAAGAGACACTGTTATACCACACCAGGCTGGCAAGTGAGAATGCAGTCTTCATTAAAATTGTGTGCTTCACACCTATCATTATTGGCTCCAAACAGGCTAGAAAAACATGCATAAGGACATAAGTATATTGGACCAGTCATCTTGTAATGAACAATCAGTTACACAAGGAAGACCACAAGCAGGACATGTTCACACATGTTACTCTCTTCACAATCTCCCAACAGCTGGATTTCAATGGCATTCACCTCCTATTACCAATGGCAGCCATATTGCCATGAAGGCTAATAGACCTTGCTAGGCCTGGCTTCCTTGCATTAGTCCAAATGACATCTTGTGGTAGCAAATGCCAAAGTTTAACTAGATGCATAGAAGACGTCTCCAGGGTTTAGCTTCATTGGGTGACCTCTACTTTAGTATTTCGAAAGAGGGAGGAAAAACTTCACCATCCACTATGAACCTTTTCGCATTTGACACCTAAGGGGAGTTCCAGGGAATGGAGCATTTGCATTTCTTGGAGCTGTGAGTGCAGGAGTTCCCAGAGGTGTGTTCTAACTGCTCTACATCTACAGTCAACACTGCCAGGCACAGCCTCCAGGAGAGGTTTACATGGAGCCGGGGGAGGGTGGCCCAAACATGGTTAACACTGCATCGTCCTGTCACTACAGTGATGGTGACAAGGGCATTTGGCATGGTTCCTGGAATCACTGTTGCTTACAGTGATTTGCACCTCACCGGCACTTAGCACAGTGCTGTCAAGGTTAGGGAGAGAGCTGGCATCCAAAAAAAGTGGACACTGGAACTCGCCCCATTCTTTGCTTCTTTGAGAGGTTTTCCTCTGGAAGCAAATGTGCAAAAAGGTTCTTTGTCTACATCACACATAATTTTATGCGCCTTTCACTTGTCTCCTTTGCAGACTAAAAAGTCCCCCAAATTCCAACCTTTTTCATATAGGAAAGGTCTCCTTTAGTTGACCTCTTTTGAACTCTGCTGTATCCTTTTTAAGATGTGGTAACCAAAACTGTACCCAAACTGAATGTGTTGAACTTTCAGATACTGTCTAATAGAAAATGACAGAATTCCTGCATTATTTTGTTGAACCACTTCACAGCTAGGCTTTATTGTTCTGAGTCATACATCGAACTTCTTTTTAATGCTGTTAGTGTGTGAGAAAAACAAAGCTCAAAATACCATGATAAAACCTCACAGCCTATTGTTTTACAGACAGATAATGAACTGTCAGGCCCTTTGGCATGCATGCTATTTAGCACCCCTGAAAGAATTTACTAATCCTTTTTAACTAAACTGCACTCTTCACAAGTCAGTAGACCCATCTGATTCCTTAGTGCGGATCCTTATCTTCTGTAAATACAGAACAGGACAGAAGAAACATTTAACCCTGGGATTACATTATCTTACCTAGGCATATAATCAGAGAATACGCTCCCCCCAAGGCCACTCCTGGCTGTTTCTCGAGTTTAAAGATTTTTCTCCAATGGCAATTGGCAGTGTGAAAATTATCAGAGACAATTGTTAGCTTGGGAGTTTATATTTCTTTAATTTCAATGGGGGCGTGTAGAGGGGAATCTCCTAGTCAATTTTGTCATGTGTGAGTTGAGACATGAATCACTTCAAGACAGGAGCATGTTAAACCGCCCTGGTGAAAGGACTTCAAGGATAAAAGGTGACATTTTGTTCGCCCCTGTCTAAACACACGGATCCTTTGTTTGTACTTTGGCCTTGTCTGTAGTTAGAGAAAAAGGAATGAAGAAAAGAAACGAAAATATCAGTTACCAGGGTGTTCTGTGCAAGTATTACTTGAGTATGAAACTAAAGGATACAACATTTCTAAGTTCCCAGAAGCTTGTCCTCTGGCGCTGACAAAGCGGATCCTGTAGAGCAGTAGCCTTGATTGCATGATTTCAGAGAGAAGATGTTTTGAGATTTAAATATTTCCTATGCAGGCATTAATACTTTGAAAAAGTAGTGACTTTAGAGTAATCAGTCACCCTCTATTTTATTGTGAATTTTTCTGCATGGGAAAAGCAAAGGCATTTGGCAGAGAAAGGCTGCCTAGACTGTATATGTCAGTTCTAGTAGGAAAGTGAACATTAATACAATGTTCTAGGTTCTAGGTGCTGATATGTTCTGACAATCATTTCCCTTTCCTGCTGCTGCTGGTTCATTAAGCTGTGCAAAAACACATTGGGCTACATCTCCATTTTGCAGCGAAGACACCTTTTCCAGGCCACTGGGTGGCATGTTTCCACTTCTTTCCCAACTATAATGCTTTAGGGGATATGCTAATGCCACTGGGGCCCAGGAAGGTGCCTTAGACTCAGGGTGCATGGAGTGTCGCTGAAGACACTACTCGACCTCATCTCTTGCCTGGAGATGCACACAAAGAAACAGTGAGCAATTTTGACCAGGCCACGAAAACAATGCCCTTCCAACAGTTTAAGGAGTTAGGTGGAGCTACAGCCTTGGTTTGCTCAGTGGTTGCTCCTCTGGTGAGGTCAGAAGTAAAGTGATGACTCATAGGTCCTGTTCATGCTTGCCTGTGAGGCATGCTCTGAGATGCTCCAGGATTCTTCATCTGTACCTCTCAGTGCCTCCAGCATTCCACAGTGTCTGGGAGCTGCTGAGGAGCTCCCAGACTCAATGTTTGCATTCTCTTCTGGTGTGTATGCTGGTTGTGTGGGTATGTGCCAGAAGTTGCCATTGCCATCCACACTTCAAATACTGGTGGTCACTTTAGGGATTGTCCCAGCACCTGAAGTGCAGAGGCATCCCGGTTCACCCCATCTTAACTTCAGTGGAATGGTACTGCTATACTGTCCCACAAAGTTAAGTATGAACTGGCCCATACTTTCCCTCTGATTGCAACCTCCCACCCTTGCCTTCCCTACTACACAAGCTGCCACTGGGTTTGTGTCATTTTTTTTTCACTACTTTCTTAGGGTGAAGAGCTTGTAGACAAACAGCCTTTCCCACTGATTTTCAACCTGGCTAATAATTTGCCTTATTTTCTAGATATGTAACTGCCTGAGGAAAAAAAATATGGAGGAAAGAAAAGCAGAAAAACAGTGAATTCTCTGAAGAAGAGAAACAGATTCTCTAGGGGTGCCTCTAGACACAGGCTCTTCCTGGGACTATATTGAGAATGCCATATGTAATTGTCCTGAGATACTGGGACTGTGGGGAAATTCACACTTCACAGTGTCCCAGGGAAGTGAAGATCAAGGGTAGAGCGGATGTCTCCCCCTTTGCAACCTTATATGTTAGGTAAGACTAAGGCTGCCCCAACATAGCTTCCAAACTGCCCTCCAAGTCACAAACATTTCAATGTGTGAAAAGCATCTCTGCAACTGGTACTTGCATGTCAGGCTGGGCCTTCACTGCAGTGAAATGTGCCACACCTTTATGCAGGACTTCAAAATGGTGGTCTTGGGAAGAGTAGCGGAGCCATCAGATCCCTTTGTGAGGCTTTCTAAAGCTGGGAGATGCCTGCAGGAAAGGAAATCCAACTTGGCCCTGAAACTGGCACTATGGCAGTGATGGCTAACCTTTTGAGCTCGGTGTGTCAAAATTCGCAAGAAAACCTAGCTTAACTCGGGTGCTGTGTCACATCTAGAAATATCCATAATTTTGTGATATTTGTAGCTCTAGTAAATAAGTTATATTTTTTGATACCGTATATTCCGGCGTATAAGACGACTGGATGTATAAGATGACCCCAACTTTCCAGTTAAAATTCAGAGTTTGGTATATACTCGCCATATAAGAAGATGACACCCGGCGTATAAGACGACCCCCAACTTTTGAGAAGATTTTCCTGGGTTAAAAAGTAGTCTTATACGCCAGAATATACAGTATATGTATTTTATTAGAAGCAAAAACAAATAATTCTTAACATTAGTGACTTTTGTTGCTAAATCTTCAATTGAAAGTTGGTATTTCATACACTTCAAGAACAAGCAAGCACTACACGTCCAGGTGCCAGGGTAACCATGTGTGTCACTCAAAAGGGCTTGGCGTGTCACCTGTGACACGCGTGTCATAGGTTGGCCATCACCGCACTATGGAGACACAACAACAGGCCCAGGATCATCCACCTGACTGCGTAGCTTCAATCCCCAGCATTCGAAACACTGAGGGCAAATCCCCGCAACAAGTTATTTCGCTTTCCCTAAACGGAAATAATAGAACCGGATGCAAATGCGAATTTGCCTCTTCCCATTACTTTTAACTTAATCGCGTTGGTTCCGGATTCTGTGGATCGTAGGTGGCGTATGTGACTCAAGGTGGGACTCAAGTGGCTACTTTTTAAAAGCTGCTTTTCAGGGCTGCCCTGCCCTCTTCCTTCTGGCATGGATGTGCCACCCATAAGGGACCCCTTCACCGAGCCTAGCTGGGTGGCTGGGTGGCTGCTGCTTCCATGGATGGAGGAAAAATGGCAGCGGGCAGCCAGCCAGCAATTCTTTCCCCTCCTCTCCCCATTGCTCAGGGCACACAGCAGCAGTGGCAACTAAAGCCCCTTTGCTTTAAACATTCACATTCAGCTGCTTTCATCCCTTTCCCTTTCTAAAGTCAGAACTCCAAAGAGCTAGAATTGCACAAAATTGCAACATTGTTATTCCAACCATCAAGGTGTGAAGTGGTTCCATCGCTACAGTGTAGCGATCCCTGTTAAGTGGATTTTTACACTGAAATCACTGTCTTTGGAAGCAAGCTACTTGGAGAGGGAAACCCTAAACATGGATTCTCATCCCTCAAAACGGTACTGTCCACACAGTAAAAAATGTAAAACGTTTCAAGCGCGCGATCCGGAGTGAGACCTGTTGAAATCAGGATTGAGATTCACCACGCTTTGGGGTGGTTTAACACGGGGAAAGGGTGTTAAGCTAAACTGCCGTGCGGACTCCGAGGACTGAAAACATTTTGAATTCGAGATAAGGTTGCCGTGAAGACACGGCCTGAATAAAACTGGTTTTCAACTAATTATTCCTTTATTTTCAAGTACCAGTGAATATCAAAGTCACAGTAAAAATTATAATTAAAAAAGTTCAATCCCATTTTATAGCCTGCCTACCCAGAATCTTTAAAGAAGACCTATCTTTTCATAGCAGTGACTCTTATCAGATGTTGGCTCTTTCCTTGTCTCTTTTGTTGGTGTGAAGGTGTCTACATAGCTTGTGGCAAAGCTTCTGCGGTACTTCTCCAGCACAAATACTATGGTACCAGCATCTGATTGACTATGCCAGGGTCAAAGCATGGCCTATCAACCTGTGTCTGAAAGGCCAGGCTGTACTTCTGGGCTCAGTGTACATCAATATGCTTAGATATCCAAGGACTCACTTTGGGAAGATGAGTTGACCAGGAGTGGGGTGGGGGGCATAGTGCACAACAGAGGGATAAAGAGGGGTCTGGATAGAGTGCTTTGGGAATGGAAACCAAGGGAGAAACCACAGAGACATAAGCATGTCCTGAAACACAGTTTTTAAGGTGTGGCAGCAAAATTCAGCCACTGCCTATGGACACACATGGAAATGCCTACAATTAGAACACATGTTTGTCAGGATTTAAAGTTCACAACATGCTGGCATATTGCTCTTTCACCCAACCCACTAGGATCAAAGAATGATCTGCTATTGGACTTCAGACAATGCTCATGAACCAATGTGGGGCAATTCCAAGGGCTTCTGAGCCACTTGCCACAACCGAAATGCTGTTCAGTATCAGCTACATTAACCATGCACTGCAGCACTGAAGTCAAACAGTTTTACATTGATTTCTAAATTACTTAACTCTGGCTAGATCGTTTCCATGTGATATTGGTCCCCTGTAACTTTTTATATACAAATATGTTATAGTTATACATTTTAATATAGTGTTTTTAAATTCTCTAAGCAGAATTCCTGTCTCCAGGGTTGGGGGAAAACACATTTCCTGAAGTTATGAGGCTTAAGGCTCTTATTTTATGGTCACCAACAGCTGCTCAACATTTATTAGTGAAAAAAAAGAAGTCAGACATGGGTACACTTCTACTCCAGTGAAGCCCTGGCTCTTAAGCACAGAAAAGTATTATGTTCAGATCCATGCTTAGGCTGCATGTGCACACAGTAAAAAAGAGCTTCTCAAAAGCAGTGTAGAAGTGGTAGCCTCCTTGTGCATTTCAAACAGATCCAATGTTAAACTGGGATAGGGAGCTCTTAGGATGTTTTTTGGATCAGAAGTAGTCAAATGCAGAAGAAGCAGCTTGTTCTGGTATACTAGACAAGTGCAGAAAGATCCACAGAGATAGAAAGGTGGCAATCAGTCGGTAGCAGCCATTGTCAGGAGAGGTGTGCCCTGATGTGAAAGCAAATGTAGGTTGCAGTGTGGCCAAATAAAATACCTTCTCAGGTGCATATGTGGATATTTTTGTGTGACAATTAGCCACTCTTCTGAAATAACAACTTGAAAATAAAGCCCATAGGCTGTGTTCACACCTAAAAGTTAATCCATCTTATTTAAAAGACAAGTTCTAATCTTTGACTAGGTAAGCTGGCAGAGGTATATTCATAACTTTTTGCTATGAATGTATCAGATTATTCTAAATAAATTATTCATCCCTGGAAATGGGAAGGGAAAAAAATTCACAGTATAGAACCCCTCACATACTGAGATGTTAAGTTGGAGGAAGTAGCAGACATGATATGACCACAACAGCAACATATTCAGTCTTAAAATTGTTCCCAGAATTTAGTCTAATTCCATCTTCTAGGCGCTAAAGATGTTTTTCTTCCAGGTTGCTACAATCAATGTTTCAACAAACAGAAATAGCTCATCTATCTCCCTTAAAAAAACAGCAGTTTTTTTTTCTTTAAAAAAGAACCTTTACTTAAGAACTGTCCCTTGCAGATAAGTAAAAACTCATTTCAAGCAGGGCTCATCCTCAGTCTTAAAAACATGTTTCGGTTGATTGGTGTACAACTGCATCTTTCTGGGGCAGGTCAGGCTGTTTGGAGTGCTAATTGCTCTTTGGAGCATTTCATGATTTAAAAGCCAATGAGGCAAGAACGGAATTAAAATCTGCCAAGAACAAGAAACGGCTAGTGGAAACAAATCAGCGATCAACCACATATGGCATGTTGTTTTCAGAAAATATTTTTAACGGGCACCACAGCCTAGTTTAAAACTTGATCTTGTACACCACGGAAACCTCTAAGGTAAGCATTTTATTAGTGTAATCACTTTATTAGAGACAGAAGAGGACCTGTCTCGCCCAAACTTTGATCAAGAAGGGAAGTAAAACTGGACAAAAAGCCCCCTGGCATTCATTAGATCTCATGCTCAGCATCCCATTTCCCCCCCCCCAATAATTCTACACTAATTTATAAGATTGTCCAGTTGAATCTGACTTTGCACTACATTTTATTATTTGTCTCTTATTTATATAGCTGTCCTATTATTACTCACAATCAACTAGCTTCTAATAATTTCCATGTAGTGAGTGGTTCAGATGAATTTTATGTGAAAAATCAGATTTCACCCCGTCATGCCTTCCTGCTGCTAGAAGACCCTCTCAGGATCTCTGCATTCGGTAATCAATGTCACAAGGATTTGTCTCAGAATTTTCAAACATAATTTATATATGCTCAAGAACAGTAGTGCAAAAGTTCATGCAATGTTGTCTGATTGCCTTCAATCTGCCTCTTTTCTTCTGCATTTAATAGACCAGAAATAAACGGCAACAAGCTTTTCCTGTTTTGTGATCAGCTTGGAGCAGAACTGTTTGGGTGCCACGGAAAGACATTCCTAGATATTGTGACTATCCCAGGATATGCCCATAGTGTGTGGTTTGACAAATGATGTACTTGCATAGTAACATAGCAAATAGAATAAAATAAAATGGAAGTCACACTGGATGGAAACAGGCATATAGAACTCTTGCACTAAACAGTTCATTTCTCCATTTACTGAGCAGTCAAGACGTCTGATGGAAACATTTTGCTGAGTTAAGAGCTAGAGTGAATTTGCACTTACCTGCAAGGGGAGCTCCAGGGACAGTCCCAGATGCTGCATCCAAACTGTGTGGAGCTGTTTCTTTATCAGATGTGGCTCTACACATGCAGGACTTCCTCCTGCATGTACAGCAGTAAAATAGCTTTAACTGCTCTACCTCTATACTAGTTGTAGGGCTGAGAAAGCCCTGCACGTTTCCATTCACACCTCTTCTGGGTGGAAGAGGTGCAACTGGTGCACATGACCAGGTGGCGCAGGTGTGGTTGCACGCTGCGCTGCCAGGTCACCACAGTGACAGTGCCATAAATGCTCGCTGACACGATTGCCGTGCCAATGCCTGAATGGAGGCAATTCACATTTAGTCAGCACCTAGTTAAGTCCCAACTAAATTTTATATGGTTTCAGCACCTTGAAGCATGGATGCCCAAACCATTCCAGAACTTCATCTGCCTGGGATGTTTTCCCAGGGAAGCCAAAGTGCAAAAGGGCCCTCAGTTCTTGTTTCTTAACTCACAGGGTGCTTCCAGACACAGGTTAAAAACTGTGACTCTACTGAGACTATATTGGGAATGTCACACATAGTTGTCGCACTCCCAATATAATCTTGGGATATGGAGGCAATATCCCATAATTGTAATATCACTTTAACATAAATTAAGCCCAATAAACAAATGTGTTTTCAGAAGGTGACGAAGTAGTAGTAGTAGTAGTTAGCTTTTCTCACTGATTTAAGAGGACTCAAAGTGGCTGATAAAGCTTTCTGTTCTTTTCCCCACAACAGACACCCTGTGAGGTAGGTGGGGCTGTGAGAGCTCAGAAAGGGAACTATGACTAGCCCAAGATCATGCAGCTGACTTCATGGAGGAGTGTGGAATCAAACTGGGTGACCACCAGATAAGAGTCCAGCACTCTAACTGCAAACTGTAACCACGAGACCAAACTGGCTGCCACAGTTGGCAGCTCAGAAGCTGGTGTTCTTCTAAGGCTGATGACATGCCTGAGGACAGCCCAGACAGCAGCCAGATATATTGTTGGCAAGTGATAATGTGGATTAACATCCTTCTGCAATTATCACTTGCAGTGGCCCAATGATGCCCATGTCTGGGCATTCAGCTGACCTTGAGTACCCAGAAGTTTGTGTTGCCAACACTGTGCATGTGTAACCATCATTTTCAACTTCCCTGCACGTGCGGTGGCTGGAGCAAAGATGGCGGCTCTGTCCAATAGGTAAGTAAATGCACCATTGCTAGAAAACCTGCCACCAATGCTGGGTTTTTCAGCAATAGTTTTTAGAGCATTTTAGGGGGGGGGGCATTTAATGGAGCTGTGGTGGGTTGCCACAAATATCTGTAGCAACCTCAACATCGTGGTGCCATAATGGTGCTATATTCCCCTCACCTGGACTGGGCCTGACAATGGTTATTCTGGGGAAAGCTTTAGGTGCCAGAACACAACAAATGAATTAAGGATGACAGGAAAAAGCTACTCTAGTTTGGAGGGAACTTTTCAAAAAGTTGCAAATAACTAAACAATAGTTTTAGCAGAAACCACATTGCAACGTTGTTGGACTTCTATGATTTAAAGCTGCATGTGCTGCTCAATGCTCTATACACAGAACACTTCTGCTTCAGAGGACTTTTTTAAAAATACAAATGATTATTTAATGATCCTTCTGTCTTCTAATTTCTGAGCTAACTGAAAGGCATCATAAAAATGCTTTCCTACTTCCATTAACATTCTGTTCAATTAAGATTCTCCATCTATCTCATATCTTACAAAGAAAAAATGGATGTCTTTCTAAACCCAGGAGTTGCCTTTCAAAAATAAGAGAGAATTCCAGTTTTATAATGAAATGCTGAATTGTGGACACAGAAAAAACAAACATAGGCATGTCTTTTCAGCTTCCTTAAACTATGCTGTTGCTTAAGCAAGTCCTATATTACACATATCTGGTCTCTCCCTGCCCCCTCACTTTAAGCTTAACGGCTTAAGAATTTCGTGTTGCAACTTCCTGAACAAAAGCACAGAAGTACTGTACTGAGGACAGTTAATTATGAAGCTCATTAAGGATATTTTCTCCGGCAAAATATAATTGCTGTAATTATTTTCCTTGACCAATCAACTGGAAAATAAACCAGTCTTGCTGGGCAGCTATATTGCATGCTACTCTTTTGTTCAGGGGTTTAATCAAGTTTTGAAAGATGTTTTCCCTATAATTATATATATATATATTTAATATGTGATTAAATACTATTTAAAAAACCCTCAAATTGGTATGCTCGTAGAACTCAAGGAAATAGTTTAGCTCATTTAGTTTCAATCCAATCATATTTTTATATGAACAAATGCCCCATTTTCCTCTATCAAGTGTTGGGGGACTCAAGGAAACCCAAGATCTTTAATCCTTAGAAGAAGAAGTTTTTTTGTTTCATAGGACTTGTTGTCATTATTGATGGGTACCACTGAGCCGTGGCTGGCTCCTGACTGACTGCATGGGTACCTCTATGCAGTTTTCTTGTCAGAGGTACAGAAGTAGTTTGCCATTGTCTAATTCCAGGGAGAGCTTAGTGACCTTCTACTTTCCAGGCAGTTTGTGCCATCACTGAGCTACAGCCACTCCCTTTCATAAGACTGACTAGCAAGTAAATTTGCATGGGATTGTATCTTTAGAGACCTCTGAACGATTTGGCTTAAAAATAATTTTGTATCAAATCTGAGCCTTCGCTTTGTCTCAGGCAGCCCTACTTATATACAGTAGCATTTCTTCACAGAAAATACTGCTGGTGGTCAGGACTCAATTGCTGTTCTACTAGACTTTTAATCCGAATTAAGCAATTATCCAGTTTAAAATACGAGTATGCTAGTGAATGGTTCACTCTGAGCTTCTGCATGCTAGTGTGGGATAGCAGAGGTCCTGGACCCTTGTCAAGCTTCATCCACATTGAAAAAAGCGTGAACTAGGCTAGGGCTCTGAAAATCACACCCTGGACCTGTATAACTATATGATGTTATGGTCTACAACCAGGCCGGGGAGATATCTGAGCCCCTTCCTACACCCAGCTAATGGATAGCATGGAAAAGGCTCATGTATTGCACTACATTCTGTTGAGAAAGGGCTGTTCCAACAACAACAACAAAATTCTTCTGAAAATTTACACAAATAAAAGTTACACAGGGTCAAAATACCCCCCAACACACACACACACACACACACACACACACACACACATGTCCAGACACTTACCTGAGTGCGGACATGTCGTCTGGGCTCCACCATCTTGGGTCCCAATGGTGGCACCAATGTGTGCACATCCTCAGTCAGTAGGATGATGGTTTGGGTTTGGGTCATCTGACATGCCGGTACATTTTCACAGCACCTCTCATGACCCACCCAGTACCATCCAGGTATGAATGGGCTGTACCAGAGACGGGAAAGACCATCTCTGGTAAAGGAAAGTCTATATGGGGAGCACAAAATTGTGCTCCTCACGTGGTCAACCTGCAGTGTGCTCCAGCATGGAAGGAGCCATTTCAGGGTTGGAAACAGCTCCTTGCAGTGCAGGCGTTTGGGACTGCACTGCACACTGACTAAGGGGCCAAATGCAAAAAGGTCCCTGGGAGAAGTGAAGGCCATCTTCATGTAGTTTTTGCATTGCCACTGAATCCCCTGTTCTTGGTGAAACCATTTTGCCAACCACTATGGAAGAAAGTACTTAGAAGAGTGAACAGCTAAAGGGAGACAGTGAGAGCAGTGAGGGTGGATATGAAGCCATTGGCTGAATCCAGACAGGACCTAGAACCCGGGATTATCCTGTAGCTTTGGGATTTCCCCAGGATAAAGACATGTAATCCTGGAATGTCTCAACCCGGAACATTCTGAAATAGTGATATGACTTAGCTGTCTGGACCCTGGACCCTTGAAATCACTGTAAATGTGTGGGGGTAAGCCCAGACTGAAAATGCCCACTTATAGCACTTATAGGTACTTTGCACCATCCAAATATGTGAAAGTACCCATCATGCAATCACGGGAGCAGTGCCAAACAAGGTAAGGGCCCGGGTTTCCCTCGTGATTTTGCCCTGTTGGGCTGGCGAGAGGAAACTGTGGGATCTAAAGAAGATTCTGCCTTTCCTAGGCAGTCCAGCTTAGGCCTAAGTGAAATGCAAACACAATGAAGTAGCACAATAAAGCAGACATGGTGACAGCACCCAATCTGAATGGCTTTAAAAAAGATTAAAATAAATTCATGGAGGACAAGGGTATCATTCGCTACTAGAATGGATGAATAGGTGCTGTCTACGGCTGGACAGGCAGGCAGGATGGAGGGAATTGAAAGCAGGTGAAGGGTCTGCCTTTTCTTCTGCTTGAGAATGCCCATAAACAATTGGCAGGCCACGGTGCAGGAAAGGATGCTGGACTAGATGGGTGGTGGCCTGATCCAGCAGGGCTCCCCTTATGTTCTTATGTTCACACAGGAACTGACAGTCCCTGCCCCTTGTCATAAAATGAATAACTGGAACTTCTCATTAGTAAAGGACCCCAAATTTGTGAATAGTTGTTGGCTATTCACACACTTCTTGGGAGGAAGCCAAGTAGCCTCTGTCTCAATGGCATCTTGCTTGACTAGCAAAGTTTAGCAGAGCTGTGGTATATCTCACTTTTTTGGTTCTGATTCCCTGTTTCCTCTCATATCCCAATGACTTTCTAGTCCTACACAGTATTCGTGAGCCAGTTTGGTCTAGTGGTTAAGGAGCCAGATTCCTATCTGGGAATATTGGGTTTGATTCTGTACTTCTCCATGAAGCCAGCTGGGTGACCTTGGGCTAGTCACAACTCTCTTCTTTATTTTATTTTATTTTATTTTAAATTCACATACACCAAGAACAAACAAAGACAAACTTTTATAAGATTCTTGGGCTAGTCACAGCTCTCTTCTGATCTCTCACAGTCCCACCCACCACACAGGGGTTCTGTTGGGAGAAGAACAGAAGCTTTGCCAGCCGCTTTGAGTCCCCTTAAATGGGTGAGAAAAGCAGAGCAGAAAAGCCAACTCTTCTTCATCTACTCTCTTTGGCACAGCCTACCATTTAGCACAACAACATGCTTCTCAAGTAAACTTTTCCAATCAGTGGTTATGCAAAGAGAAAAGCCTCCATTCAGATGGAGTAGATATCAGATTTCTTTTTTAAAAAAGTTATCCATTCTAATGCTCCAGAGGCAGCTCTTTCTCCCTTTGCTCACCATTTGGAGCATGCTCTTGCCTGTAAGAGTTCTATTATACACCAGCATTTTGCAATGCTCAGCTTTCATGAAGAAATCCCTGCATCTTTTAATCAGTCAACATAACTATCTCCTAAGGCTCAGTTAAAGAGAATAGATTTTAAATGCTAACTTATCATTTGTTCATGGTGTTCATATTTGTCGCCAGATTCAAAAGGACTGAAAACACTTAATTCCTCTATTCTGCAAATAATAAATACATTTTAAAATTCCTTTATTCACTAGAATCAATTTCCCTTTCAGCCTAATCTGGCACTATAGAAAACTTTCTGTTCACCTATATGATGCACAAGGTCACAAAGGCCGCATCCCCATTACAAGCTTATTTTGCTCTCCCTAAACCGAAATAATAGAACCGGATGCAAATGCGAATTTGCCTCTTCCCATTACTTTTAACTTAATCCCATTCGATCCGGATTCTGAGGATCGTACGTGGCATGCGTGACTCAAGGGGGGACTCAAGTGGCTACTTTTTAAAAGCCGCTTTTCGGGGCTGCCCTGCCCTCTTTCTCCTGGCATGGACGCGCCACCCATAAGGGACCCCTTCACGGAGCCTAGCTGGGTAGCTGGGTGGCTGCTGCTTCCATGGATGGAGAAAAAATGGCAGTGGGCAGCCAGCCAGCGATTCTTTCCCCTCCTCTCCCCATTGCTCAGGGCACACAGCAGCAGCGGCAACTAAAGCCCCTTTGCTTTAAACATTCACACAGAACCTCAGCTGCTTTCCTCCCTCCCTTTCCCTTTCTAAAGGTCAGAACTTTTAGAAATGTGCAAAATTGCAACATTGTTATCAGGTGCAAAGTGGTTCGATTGCTACAGTGTAGCGATTGCTGTTAAGGGTGGATTTTTACACTGACATCACTGTCTTTGGAAGCAAGCTATTGGGAGAGGGAAACCCTAAACATGGATTCTCATCCCTTAAAACTGTAGGGTCCCCACAGTAAAAAATGTAACATTTATCAAGTGCAGGATCCGGAGTGAGACCTGTTGAAATGAGGATTAACATTTACAACGCTTTGGGGTGATTTAACATGCAGAAAGCGTGTTAAGCCAAACTGACGTGGAGTCTGCGAGGATTGAAAATGGTTTGAAATCGAAATAAGGTTGTAATGGGGATGCGGCCTTAGGCTTGTGGTCATACCTAAGGTTTAATCCAGCTTCAGTATACCTTCGGAGTGAGAGAATCCATCAACAAAGTGACCAGTAATTTTATTTCCAAATGATGTATCCCAAAGGTGAATTTTCTGAGTTATTTAACACTGAAAGAAAACAGCTTGTTACTTTGCTGATGTTTTCTCTTACTTTGAAAGTGGACTGAACCTGGATTAAACATTAAGTGTGACCATAGCCTTAATGCTGAAGCTTTACTTTCTGGCCCTCAGGGCAGCTATGTAAGAGACTTAAGTCAATGGTCCAAGGACAGACTGAATCTGTACAGTCTCATCCGAGAGACAGAGAGAGGCTCCCAACTGAAATATTTACACCATATATTCCTTATGCAACAATGCCCACCCAACAACCTGGGCAGGAGGCAAATGGATAGACTGAAAAACAAGAGACCTTTTCGCACAGGCCTTTTTAGAACGCGTGGAAGACAGCTCCGGACGAGGCATTCGCATTGCCCCAGCGGGGCTTGTGCCGCCTCGCGTCTGGAGCTGTCTTCCATGTGTTCCGGATGCAGAGCACTTTAAAGTGCTCTGCATCCGTTCCGACACGGACGAGCCGTCCCGGCGCATTCTGGGAGAGAAGCGTTCGCGCACGCTTCTCTCCCTGACAGCCATCGGCACGCCCCCAGGGCCCGACTTGCCGGGCCGGCGATCACGCAGGCGCGGCGAAGCCGGTAGACGGGACCCACTGAATTGGGGTTCCCCTTTCCCATCTACCAGGGTCAGTGAACTGCTTGTCCAATAGGGGGGCTAGGTGGGCTGCGTCCTGCGCGCTCCCAGCATGCCCCCCTCAGTCGGACGGCGGACGGCCACGAGGTAGGTGCTCCGTCGCGCATGCGTCCTCCCAGGGCCCTGGGGGAGGGGGGGAATCATCTTCGCGGTGTGGGTGCCTCGATGTAGGCACCCACACAGCGAAGATGGGCTCGATCCGGCGCGGACGGTGGTTGGGGTGGGGGTTTTGGGGACTGGGGGGGTGGGCGGCTGATCTGCGGAGCGCCCGCGCCTAGATCCAGGCGCTCGCGCCCCGCAGATGGGCGAGATCGGGGCGCGGGGCGAAGCCTTTGCAGATCAGAGCCAGGGGCTCTGATCTCCAAAGGCGTCCTGCCCCATTGGGGCCTTGCCCCGAGCCCTCCGATGGGCACCCGGGTGTCCGGGCATGTTCGGGCCAGCTCCACAGGGCCCGATCCGGACCCGTAGAGCTCGCATGAAGCGCGGAGCAGCTGCTTGACAGCGCTGCCCGCCCCTTGGGTGCTCTCACCCAATGGGCGGCAGTGCTGCGGCCGAATCCCCGCCCCTGGCCGGCCTTTGCCGGCCAAGACAGTTCCGGGCGCTTTTAGGATTCGCACACAGGCACGCCGGAACGCGTTCCGGCGCGCCTGTGTGCGAATGGTGAAAGCGCCCGGAACTGTCTTAAGCTTCCTGCCTGCACGCGTTCCAAACAGAACGCGTTGCAGTGCAAAAAAGCCTAAGGTCTCAGTCTAGAAATAATCCAAGGATCTGACCCAGAAATGACCCTTGCATCTCCCAGTTAAAAGCAGTCAAAAGAATTACCATGGGGTCTGGGCATCATGGACAAGAGAAATGGCTGTTTACTTTATTGGTGTGTTCTTCGGCTTTGAAAGTGGACTGAAGCTGGATTCAAACACGAATCTGGAGGGAGACTGATTTATTTTCTCATCTTTCAGTACAATGCATGCCAATACCGTACTCTTCTGCATTCTCCATAGGATGGCAAAGCCAATTTCAATGACCCACTTTCAATTTTGCAGGATGTTCAACAAGATATTCTAAGTGGGCTTAAAGAAGCCAAACTGGGACAAAAGGTGTTTAAAGGGCACTGACAGCACGAAGCTGCTAAACTGCAGTATTCAGTGCTATTCTTTCAGATATTTATTTATTTATTATCAATATTTCTATCCCGCCCTATACCTGAAGGTCTCTGGGTGGGTAACAACCCTAAAATTCACCATATCAAACCACAATATATAATAAAACAGTAAAAACCATCACAGCGTCTAAAATCCAATATGTTTAAAAAAACCCAATATCAGTTAAAACATTTAGGCCCTTATAAGTCAGAGTTAACACTTTAAATTGGGCTCAGTAGTAAATTGGCAGCCAATGCAGCCCTTCTAAAACCAGTGTGATGTGCATCTGGCTAGCTGTCCCAGTTAACACCCTGGCAGCTGCATTTTGCACTAGCTGCAACTTCCGAACTGTCTTCAAGGGCAGCCCCATATAGAGTGCATTACAATAGTCCAATCCCAGGTAATGGGATTTGCATTTTTCAAATGAGTATTTTATGCCTTTCCTGTACTAGGTCTTATTCCACAATATATTCTGGAATAGCAGCTGCTGTCTGAATACTAGTTTAGCTTATGTTAGGTCCTGCTTGGATATATTCCGGAATAAGGCCAAGTGCAGAAAAGGCTTTAGGAATCATCTAATTACCTAGTTATTACCAAACTTTTTGATTACTACTAAACAAAATACTTCAGTGTTATCACTTGCAGTTTTCAGGGTTATTTTATGACACTACATGTGTGAATTTGCTTACCAATGCCAAGAAGTGCTAGCAACACATTTATGTGTTGTGCTGTTAAAATCATCATCACCATAATTCTTCACTGCCTGCACTTTTCTGCATTTCATTTCCTGGTTACTGTACTTCACTCTTCAGAATTCCCCTGATGTATTTCAATCTTCTAACTGTGTGGGTTAATGCATATCAGTGTGTAAATTCACACACACACACACACACACACACACACACACACACACACACACACACACACACACACACACACACACACACACACACACACACACACGTACATGCATACCTGGAGCTCATAAAAGTTTATGCTATAATAATGGATTTGCCACAAGATTCTTGACTGGCTTTGTGAAAAATATTTTGCTGTTGCTGCTATAAAATGCATAAGAACATAAGAAATGCCCCACTGGATCAGACCCATAACCAATCTAGGGCAGCAGACAGTTTTAGCAGGAAGCCCAGAAGCATCCCACTTCCAGGTGCCTGGTGAAATGCCTCCGAGGTCCTTCACTTCAGTAGACCAAATGGTGCCAGATCAGGCCCTTACCACCACCTCTATCAATGCATGAAATTCATTTATGGCATTCCTCAGCAGGACCGTAGTGAAAGCATCCAGCCTTGGCTTAAACATCTGATAGGTCTGATTTGACTGTCTCCTTAGCTTTTTCTCTTATCCCAAATATCTATATTTGGGGGGGGAAAACCCTCCCAAAGTGAATAATGTTACATGCAATTAAAACAGAATATTGAACAGCAACCACAAGCTAGATAGGGTAAGGAGACAGAAACCTATTCACACAGGGAAGGCCTGGATGAACAGAAGAGCTCTCTCACACATTGCGTCTTTTGTTCCAGCTCAAGAACCATTTCTGTTGATTTGTACCTGTCTGAAGACTAATTAATACCACTTTGCTGTTAGATGGAGTCATGTTATTTTTCACAATGGTTGTGAAAGTTGGACAAGGTCTTGGGGACTAAATATAGCAGATCACTGCACTTAATGGGAGGCATAATTTTATACTGGATTTGCCTGTTGAAGATCATTCGTTACAAAAAGGTCATCTTGAAGGATGGTAATTATCTAGAGAGTTAAATTCTTTATACTTGTGTGCATTATTCATTTATGCACAAAATGACCCATATATATGAAGAGAGAAAGAAAATACAGCCAGTATCACCTAAATCCCAAGAAAGACTGAGCTTTTCCACACTTCCCTGCGGGAGGAACACTATAGGTGTTTTTCCACTGCAGCCCTTAGATCTGGATCTAAGAAGATCCGGATCTAAGGAATGGGTGCATTTCTTAATCCGGATCTAGTAGAAATGGGTGCTAACACCCCTGCTGTGGAAATAGCTTTGCACCCATCTGGGGAATCCAGATCGACCCACAAGGGTTGGTCCATTACCCCAGGTGTTTTGGGGGGCAGGGGGGGCAGTCTTCTAAGCAACTTCAAAGTAATTTTGAAGTGACTTCGAAGTCACTTCAAAGTGAATGTGAAGTGACTTCGAAGCCAATGTTGGGGGGGGGTCAAAGGTGCATCCCCTCCCCCTAGCCTCCTTTGGACCCCATTGCCTGTTTCCAGCGGAAACAGGCTCCCTTTAATCTGGATTTTCTGGCAGAAGACCCCATTGTAGACCCCATTAATGGGGTCTACAGAAAATCCGGGTTAAAGGCCAAAAAGATCTGGATTTCCCCCACGGCAGTGGAAACAATTGGGTTCAAAATGGGTGCCGTAGTGGAAATGGAATCATCCGGCTCACAGCCAAAAGGTACAAAAATGGGTGCAAAAATGGGTGCAATTGACAGTGGAAAAACACCCTAGGATAAGTCCTGCATGGACCATGAGCATTGCATGGAGGTGCTTCTTCCCCAGACCCAGCTCTGTGCATGCTGGACTTCCTCTGACGCATGTAGATGTAGGTCAGAACTGCTCTACATCTATGCTCCTGTTGTCAGATGTGGCTCCATTCACACTCCTCACTGCTGGGAGAGGTTTGAATGGGGCCTGGGGAGGGGCGACGCAAGCGCTCTTAGCATGTTGGCTCTTCTAAAAGATATTTATTTCATTTATTTGAATGCTGCATTTGTTGAGAGCGTGACAAGATGCTTTCTTCATTCTTCCTCTTGATATCATTCATTCAGTTTATTTGTATATCAGTTTTCTAATAAATCACTTAAAGTGGTTTACAGCAATCATGAAAATACAAGACAAAGTAATACATCATATATTAAATAAATAATACATTATAAAATTATAAACAAAATAATACACTATGCAATTACACAAAACATTGGGGGAGTGGAGAAAGGGCAGGGCAGCAGAAGACTCACGCCAATGAGGTCTGGCATTGATGTTTCTTGGTTCTCTGCTGGGCTTTATATCTTGCAGGGCAGGGCAGGAAGCACGGTCAATCATCTCTCCGGGAACACGAATTCCGCACCTTCCAGCCTGCTTTTGGGTTTTAAAGCTTACAGATCTGTCCAGGAACACAAATATGATCTTGACCTATAATACTGTTACCTGACTACTTTAAATGTAAAGTTCTCCTGTGATATTGTTCTCTGCTGTCTGTGTTCTGTCGGACTATTTTTGATATGGACATCGGAGTTCTTAGAGATTGGTGCCTGGGGGCAGAATGATTCCGTACCTTTCAGGAAAATAACATTGCTGCCTTGCTTTGTACATTTGCACAGGAGTGCAAAAACTGTGAAAAAAGGAAGTGTGAAAAGGTAGAGAGTGATAAGCTGTGTGGAATTTCAAATGAGGAGTGGCAGGGGCAGCATTTATAGAATGATAGAATCATAAGAGTTGGAAGAGACCTCCAGGGTCATTGAGTCCAACCCCCTGCTCCAGGCAGAATTTCCTAAACCATTCCAGACAGATGTAGGCCCAGCCTCTGCTTGAAGACCTCCAGTGAAGGAGAACCCACTACCTCCAGTGGCAACCTATTCCACTGACTTATCTCCCTCACCATCAGGAAGTTTTTCCTAATATTTAATCTGTATTGACTCCCTTGAAGTTTCATACCTTTGTTTCTAGTCCTCCCATCTTGTGCAAATGAGAATAGGAAGGATCCCTCTGCACTGTGCTAGCCGTTCATATACTTGAAGACCGTGATCATGTCTCCTCTCAATCTTCTGTTCTTTAGGCTGAAAATTCCTAGATCCTTCAACCATTCCTTGCAGGACAACCTTTCTTCCTGTCATTAGTGATGGTGGGTTATTTGTTCCTTCTTGATGTGGCATGGAAGCGGATTTCATTCTAATGCACAGCTAAAGCAGCAGATAAGGCTCGTTTGTATCTAAGCTCTTGGAAGAGTCTCAAAATCCCTAATAATAATAATAATAATAATAATAATAATAATAATAATAATAATAATAATAATAATAATAATAATAATAATAATAATAATAATAATAATAATAATAATAATAAAGAGAAACCAGTTAGAATTTTGGTTTGAACTGGACAAAAACTGGCGACAACGATAATACTAAGATATACTAAACAAATGCATATAATAAATATAATCATGATTAAAGAACAATCTATAGAATGGCGCATGACTCAGTAAAGTATAGGGGCTTGGATTTGCAAAGTATGGGTTCAGAATAGCTCCCTGTAATGTAATCTACAAAATAGATCATTTCTGTAACTTGGACGTACTTCTGTGCAGAAACATTTAATCTGCTGGATGGGGAAAATTCTGAGAATGGAAAACCAGAGAAGCATGTAATCTCTTTGTGTTAATGCAGGATTTGTGTTCATTAATTCTGACTCTCACAGGTCTAGTTGTCATTTCAACATGTCATTTATTGCAATGACATATAATGATGCAAATTGTCCCCTTTGATGAATAACAGCCTGTTCACCCTTGGTTCTGGAACAGGGCCTGAGCTGCTCCTGCTAATGCAGGCTGCTGCAAAGGCAGAACCCAGCCTGGCTTGCAAAGACAACAATTTTAAAGGGATTGCCCTCTAGAGCACCTTTGGGAGTAGCATCCACACCCCATAGCAGGTTAGATTCAGAGACAGTGCAGCCAGCACATTTCCCTGTAGGCACAGCCTTCCAGGAAACACATCTGGCAGAGTCTTTGTTCATAAAGTTATGTAGCAGATTATGGGCCTTTTCACACTAGGCCTAAAGGGTAAGTCCTAAGATAGTCCAACACAGGGCACCCACGCCACGCAGAGCTTCTTCTATTCCAGAAGCAGCTCTGTGCATGCTGGACTATCTTTTGGCCAGATAGTGGTGGAGCACTAAAACATGCTCCACATCTGTACTAGCCTTGTCAAGGTGGCAGCCTGTATATTCCAACCTGCACCCTTCATAGCTCTCCTGGGCAACCACGGGGGTGTAGTTGCATGTTGTATCACCTGGTTGCTGCGGCAATGGCTGATACGCATAGCTGTTGCTGTGGTTAGGCGATCACTACTCGTATAGCGGCATTTGCACCTATACTTGGTGGCATGCTGGGTAATTTTGAGATGAGTCGGGCATTCAAAATGCAAATGCCCAATTCATCCCAGATCTGCGCCTTTGTTGGCATGTGATGAAGGTGCAAAAAGGCTCTAAGTCTGGCTGTTATCCTCCTTTCTTGATAAAAAGCTAGTCTCACTAATTTCTTCTCTAAAACTGGGATGGTTTTGCACTTGGCTTCTTCCCATCCATTGCACTTGGAAAAGCTACATGTGCCTGGAGACTTACTTGTGTCCAGCCATGCGTCCAGTTGCCAGCGGGGTGCTGCCACGGTGACAATTACACTCTGCGCATGCACAGTCGCATTTTGGGCCATCAGAGGGGCCAGCATGCTTGTGCGGCACCACAGATGATCCCTTGTACTGGAAATGGTGTGCTTGGTGGTGATGCTGAACACTACAGGTAAGGAATGGGATGGGAAAAGTAAGAGTTGGTTTCATGCACCAGCACTAGCTGACAATAGGTTAAAACCTGGGAAGGCAGGAGATGTTTCTAAGTTGGAAATGCCTCCTGCAAGTGCAGATGCGCCTGCCCAGATGGTACCCTATCGTGAACTACTGGGCCGAGTGTGAATTGGCCTCAGGTTTTTAAAATAATGGTGCCGGTATGTCAAAATCCTGAAGGGCGGAAAAACTGTACTTGACGTGCACCATGGGAATTTTTTCTTTAAATGAGGAAGAGGAAAATTATGTTTCCCTGTCCAGGCGCTGTTGCTGTTTAATCTAATAGGTCAATTCATGGATGACAGGTGCCCTCCCCCCTCCCCCCAGTCACTGCATGGAAGTAGGTGCAAAAGTTGTGTCTTGGGCATTATTAGGACCACTTTTACTGCTCCAGAGTTATCCAACCTGGGGATGGCTGCACAAGCTTGGAGTCACTCCTGGACGGAAGCGGCCCTGCGGTGTGTATACACTCAATGCCAGAGCACGCCCAACTGACCCATCTTGCAAGTGCAAAAAGACCCTTAGTATGCTACATTGTAAATAGTTTTGTTTGATCCTGAATCTTTCATTTTCCTTGACCATATTAACATACAATACAGTGGTACCTCGACATACAAGTGCCCTGATATACAAGTGTTTTGAGATACAAGCCGCCGAGTGAGTGATATTTTGCTTTGAGATGAGAGCAAGATTTGAGATACGAGTATGTAAATACAGTACAGTACATAACAAAAACAACTGAGGTGGTGTTTTGGGAGCTGGAATGGATTAATGGGAAAATTGCTTTGAGATACGAGCGATTTGACATAAGAGCAAGGTTACGGAACGAATTAAACTCGTATGTCAAGGTACCACTGTATATGCATGAAACACTCTGAAGTAAAGCACAGTGTAAATATTAAGTAGGGTTAGCATGTGCAGAATTGGACCTTATGTGTGTGCATGTCCTTGCCTTTATTACAGCTATTAGAGGCACAGGAGTTCTGTTCAATTTTCCAAATGGTAATCCTACTGAATTATAATTTCATAAACATGTGAGAAACAGAATGATCATAAATGATTTCAGAGATATTCTTGGGAGGATAGAACTTATCTTTTAATGAAGAACGGCAGCTGTTTATTTTTCATATCTTTTAGGATAGAGACATGCAGTCTGTACGTCCATTAAGCTTCTTTCACAAAAATAGAAGTACACATTTTTCTTCATGAAGACCTATAGTGTCATTAATTTGGCACTATGCACTTTCCAAATTGTCCCCACGCCCCATCCAATAGGGCAGGGTGTAAAAATACCATGTCCAATTAACTAATGGATTTTATATGCATATATATTCTGCCATCATTGGTATATGGAACATCATTAACCAGCATTTTCCTTCCTACTCTCCTGCTGTGGATATTCTTAATTAGCCCACAATTCATGATGAGTATGTTTTCCCCACATTTTGATTGAAGCAGGTCTATGAATATCAATTGCTCCAAACAACAGTTTTGTTACATTATATGCTCTAAACTTGTTTGCAATTTTTCTTTGTGTTTATCAATTAATGAGGAAAAAAAGTCACAGTCCTAGTGCTTTCTGGGAAAAAACCAACACAATGTTTGCCAAATGAGAGTTATCTAATTTGCCTCTCCATTAAATAAATCAGCTGTGTAGAATCATGAATAAGCCACATGCGCTTTCTAATTCTTGAACTCATAGGAAGGGCAGAGAAGAGAAATAAGGATTTACAGCCTGCCAGGAATGGGAAAAACACAGCAATCATTTTGATTGATTCACTTTTTCATGATCATTTTCTTTTTATATATCAGTGCTGTTCATTACTGTTTTTAAATCCAATACTTCCTTTGAATTTGGATTACCCTGAAACTTCTCAGTTTTTGGTTTCTGCCCTTTGTTTTCAGGCCTACCGACTGTCTGTTCTAGCCCCATTAAATAAAACAGCTGTGTAGAATCATGGAGATGCAGTGTGCACTTTCCAATTCTTGAGCACATAGGAAGGAAAGGACAGTGAGAGTGAGAATTGCAGCCTGATTGGCACAGGAAGAACTAACACACAGCAACTTCTTCAAAAATGCAGTCATCCTAGCAGAAGAAGGTGAAAGGATGGCACGTAAAATAAATTAGATTGTGACTTTGGTATCTTCAGTTCAGTTCATGGACATTTACTACTAAGTAAAACACCAAGAGGTAAATGTTAAATTATAAGAAGTACAGAAAAGCAAATTCAGTTAGGTGGACAGCCGACATGTTATCTAAGTATTTGATAGATAAGTCTATGAATCTGTTTCTGTCATATCACGTGATGATTCTCACTTTGGGTTAAAAATTGTGCAGGGACTGTGCAGGGACTTCAGACCGCAGTAGCACTGTAGTCCCTGTGCAGCCTCCAGTCATCGCGTCTGACAAACCAGAAGCTTCAGCATAGACCCTTCGCAGCTTCCAATAGCCTCCATCTGTCAGGCAGGAAATGGCTGCGGAGGGACTGCACAGCTTTCATCCTGTCTAGGGGCACTCGTCTATCTATGTATGTATCTATGTACGCATGTATGTATACATCTCTCTCTCATCATCATCATCATCTATGCTTGCTGTAACCTGTTTCATTTATAAAGTCTGTGTTTTTGGTTGCCACTTTTTGTTATCTGAACCAAAATGTTTAGTTACAAGGTCTGCAGTCTGGGAAAAGGTGTGCCCTTCCCCCTTTTCCTGGATCACAGACAATATACCATAGTGTACCTGAGGGTTTTGCTTTGGATAAGTTAATGTGGAATGCATCTGCTCCAGTCAGTATGAGTTTAAATCTTTAACAAATTATTGGTATTTATTGTATTTTAGATATCATGTTAATTTCCATTGACATGAGCACGCTGGTAGCTGTTTGCTTGATGGCCAGCCTAGCTGTGAAGCCACGTACCCATAAAAAACTCCAGAAGTGGGCTTTCTTCCAGAAGTAAGCAAAACGTTGCCAGGCTTCAAAACAGGGATCTGGGCTGCTCTTGTCACCGCCAGCAGTCTTCACAACTGCAACAGGAATAAGGACCATACCTGGGCTGTGAAGAACACCTTAAAGGTGCAAATGCAGGATCTGTGCTGCAGCTTATTGGAACACAGATCCCATGGTCCAGGAAGAACACATCTGGTACAAGCTCACTGGACTGCACAGATGCTTCAGTATTCACAACTGTGCTTTTTAAAATAGAAACTTTATTGAAATACCTATTCTAAGGCAGCATCCCCATGCACTCCATTTAGTCCGAATTAGACTATATTTATTTCGAATACGGAGGAGCGCTTCTTTGCTAAACTGCCACCCCCACCCCCCAATCGACAGCAAGCAGCTTCTGAAAACCTTACTAAACCTTACTAAAGCTGCTACAATGTTTTGAAGCAGTTTAGCAGAGGGGTGCTTCTCTGCTAAACTGCCTCTAAACATTGTAGTGGCTTTGGTTAGCTTTTTAGCTGGCAAACTTCAGAAGCTGCTTGCCGGCGATCAGGGAGCGGGGGTGGAATAAGGGTTGCAGGAAGAGGCTCGTTGCACAGCGAGGGCCAGATGATCCCCCTCCCCATCGCTGCATCTTTACCTGTCAAACTGGGATGATCAGTTCTTTTACGTTTGCCCAGCAATCGGATCATGGAGAGAAGAGGTTCGGTTTTTGATCACTGTTTAAAAATGGCCAGCAGTTGCAATCCCCAACGCACAGGACAGGAACGGCAACATACGATGTGAAACCTGCCCATTAACGTGAACTCCTCCACAAATAGCCCGGGAGCGTCCCCACGCGCAGGCTCATCCTTCAAAATAATGTGGGCTTGCCTCCCAAACCGTAGCGAGAACAGCTTTCAAGAGGACTAAATTCACCTCATATTTGGGCAATTTGGTCCGCATGTAGTCTGGTTTGGGGGCTTTGCATGGGGACATTCCTTGCCGAATTTAGATTCGATTTGGACTATTTAGTGCATGGGGATGCAACCTAATTTCCCTTTAAACCTTCTTCTTTAGGTTTAGTCTATCTTTAGGTTTAGTCTATCTTTAGGTCTGACTGCTCACACCTTTTCATTTCTTTCTGGTTTATTTGTAGAGGGTGGAAAGATTTCTGCTTGAAATCCCTCATATCTCTTGTACCCAGCTTTCTGTAGAATAGCCCACGAGCAAGGAGAAATAGAGCAAGGAGTATCAAGTAAGAGCAGAGGGGGGAGAGGGGAGAGGGGAGGAGTGGAGCAAGAATGTTTTGCCAAGATTTCCAATGAAGGATTAGAAACCCTAATTCACAGTTGTTGTTTATAGGCGTTAATCTCTAAAGAGCAAGCATAAACAGCAGGGAAAGTTGAAAATCCAAGGATGTATTTTCCTCCTAGGTTAATTCTTGTGACTTATATACAGGAAATAGTTTCTTTTAGTGCTCTTATAAATTATATTATTGCTGATTTTTTTTCTGTATACATGTTGCACATGCTAACACTTCTTTCTTATTTTTTTAAACTCAGATTATTAATTCCCTTTAGTCTGCCAAGTCCTACATTGTCTGACAGCTTGTGCAAGTTAACCTCTTCCAACCATCCTTTAAAATGTTTGAAGGAAAACAGTTTGTTTTGCAAATAAATAGTTGAGCTATATAACAAAAAACATCCTCAGAAATGAATATCAGCTCACACACATTTTTGCTTACTGGTCTGGGAGTTGTCGTTAGAAGCACATTTATAGAAATGTTTTATTTTAACTGACTTGTTGCATAAACAGATTAATTGCAAAACTACATCAACCAAAAGGAAGCTTATAGTGATCAAGAAGACACATGAGTCTCAAGTCTCAGAAACACATTCTAAAGTAGTTTTTGAGATGTTCAGTTTGTACACACACATATATTGTGTGAATGGAATATTGTATCAATAAACTAGTTTAATTTTCCCTATGAAACCTTGGTAACATGGAATATCAAAATCTTAGGCCAATTTGCACTTGGCCCCATTAGTACACGATACGATGTTTGGTAAGGAGCATCTGGACATGCAGGAGGCGCTTTCAACCCAGCAACGTCTCCTGCCTTATCAGATGTTACCTTATTGTCTACTATCACAAAATTATGCATCACACACAACCTAGCCCATAACAGAAGCTTACCTGTGTTGTCCAGTGCCGCAACCATTCGCACCACTTCCGGTGCTAGGGGTCATTTGAGGCACCACGCAAGCATACTGGCACCTCAGATGATCCAAAATGCGACTGCGTCTGCACAGAGCATCACTGTTGCTGTGGCGCCATCGCATGCACTGTTGCACCAGGCTCTGAAAAGAAGATGGTGATGCATGGACACGCACCGATCATAGTTAAGTTTTAATTCACGTTCAGTCACGCAGAATGATTAGCTATTCTCTTTCCATGTTAGCAAACTTAAAGGAGAATTTTCTGGGTGGGATAATATCAAAGGAAATCTGTTGCTAGTGTGTTCTCTTACACTGGAAGTGTATGGAATATGGATTCAAGCTTAGGTGTAGGTATACCAACATTGAAACAAGACAGAAGGAAATACCTGATATCCCAAATATCTTTTCACTCATGTTTTGAGCTTAGAAAACTTCTTATACAACATTAGACTCTTGTTTGTTTAGCTTGTTATGGTCTAATCAGAGTGGCAGGAGCTCCCAGGATTCAGGGAGGGGTCTTTTTCTAGCGCTACCTAGTGATGCAAGATAAAAAATTACTGTTTGCTCTCAAAGCAGATGCTTTATCTACCATTGAGCTGCTAAATCCCATGCCTCAAATGTTCTGTTCTCCCAAGATTTCTAAATCTTCCCAATTAAGGAACCAGTCAGCTGTGACTGCTAAAGTGATGTAAATCTGATGCTGAAACAGTGTAATCCTATTGTGTGTTTATTCAGACGTAATTCCTACTTCATTCAGAGGAATTACTGCTTCGGCTGGCAGCCTTAAATCTCCTAGTTGTGGTTCTCCTTGTTCTGTATTTTTGAAGGAATGGCTAAACACTTAGCAGCCTGAATGACCCATTTGGCTCATAATATAAACATCATTATGCGATAGATTTTTGTGGAATTGTTGAAAATGCAGTGCCCTCATTGTCTTGCTTTAAATCAAAGATTGCCTGCCACATAAAAGACAACTTGAAATTGGTAAGGACTTTAACATGACTTGGTGCATGCTAGATAATGAAGTTAATACTTCTTTTTCTAAACCTGTTGTGATTGTCTCACTTTTTATTTAAAAGAGCCCAAAGAATCAACTATGAAAATTGTCTCTACAAGCGTAATGCTATTTCAGTAACTGAAATTATTTTGGCAAAGTACCGGTAATGCTGCATCTTCAGACTCCATTCAAACTGCATTACAGAGGCATTGCAGCCTGCCTGCCTTTACTGCAGTCCATGCTGACATGGCATGAGGGAACATGAGGGACTTGAATGAACCTCCAAGGTATATATGGTTCAGTGCATGAAGAGCAGCTCTAAAGCTGCTTTGTTCACCCTAACCTAGCAAAATATGTCATATATGCATGCAGGCCAAGTTGAGACCCGAAGCCTCAGCAATGGCAGTGATGCAGTTCACTTGGGCAGAGATGCTGTTTTAGTAGGCACATGTGGAGACACCCCTGAAGAAATATCTAAACCAACTTTATAGACGGTCTAGAAGAGGTCCCATCCAGATTGGGGATATTTAGCACAATTATGTCTGTGCTATGGTGAGATAGGCATACATATCTGTGACAACCCCACCATAGCCCTGCTATATCCCTGGCAAATCCCACTCTAACCTATTTTGAGAAGACCTGACTCTGGTGGGCAGGTTTTCCCAAAACAGCGTTATAATTTACATTGTGGATGGAGCTGCCATCTTCGTCATGGCCACCACGCGCGTGCGAGGGACGAAAAAGACAACTGCATATGCATGGTGTTGGCAATCATGCACTTCTGGTATTCTGTGCCATTGAAATCCCCATATGTGTCCATCACTATAATGCGCACAGATAACACCATCCCCAGACTCTTTGTTCAACAAGAGATTACTCCAGAGGGGCTTTTCTCTGGAATATCACTTGTTAGTGTGATATTCAGCCAGTCTTGAGGCTGATTAAGGAGTAACTGGTATTTTTCCAAGCACTGGACAATTTGCTGTCTTTACTAGGATTATAATGAGTAGAATGGAGAAGCACATGCCTGCAGACAGTGTAAGACTACATGACTGTCAAGGTGCCAGAATGATTTTCTAAGTCAAAGGACACTGTGTGGAGAGGACCTTCTTTCTCATGGAAGCAGCAGCATTAATTTGGGTACACTCTGTATCATATGTATATTGTAAACCTCTCTTGGGGGTGAAATGAGATGGGATGCAGCTTCCCAGAACAAACCCGAGACTTCACAATAGTAATAAGATATCTGAAATAATGGCAACAGGTGACATGTGTTTCCATTTAAGAAAAAACATAATGTGTTGAATTTCTGGCTGCTACACAGCTATTTAAGGCAAAAGATCTTTCTTCTTTCTCACATGCAATCATGCAATCCAGAATTATTCTAGTACTAAATGCCTTTCAACAATAAGAGAGATATTCAGATCGCCAGGAAGGGAGAAAATAATTATTTAATTATGAAAAAAGAATGTTATTAATTTCACCTCTAAAGTGGCAAAAAAAATAATAATAAGTCATTGATTTGCTTGGTAGGGTTATTGACTAAATAACCATTAGATTATAGACTGTATCTGTCTTCACAGGCAAAGAGGATAGGCTTACGCTAACTGCAAGTGTGAAACCATCCTGCCCATGAATGGGAAAGTAATCGCAGTGGCAGTGTGGTTGTGTGTGAGGAGTTTCTGTGCTATTTTTGCAGTGCTTACCAGCTCCTAGCTGTGTTTGGACACAGCAAAAGGGACAGCCCAGAGGCACCCTAGAGCCATGTTCCCAAGCTTTCTAGCAGAGAATGTTTAGAACAAGAGGAAGAAGAAGAGTTGGCTTTTCTCCCCTGCTTTTCTCCCCCATTTAAGGGGTCTCAAAGTGCCTGACAAACTTCTGTTCTTCTCCCCACAACAGACACCCTGTGAAGTAGGTGGGGCTGTGAGAGCTCAGAAGAGAGCTATGACTAGCCCAAGATCACCTAGCTGGTTTTATGGAGGAGGGCGGAATCAAACCTGGTATTCCCAGATAAGACTCTGGCTCCCTAACCATTAGACCAAACTGGCTCACAAGAGAAGGCACAGACTGGTGTGTGAACAATCCACCTCAAAGCCTTCTGAGATGCCTCAAAGGTGCTTCCCCCCCCCCCCCCCCCCGTGTCTGATTGCAGCACTCAGTGCTAAGGAGAGCCAGGACTTGTTAGATGAAGCACCAAACAGTTCTTGGCTTCTATACCACTGTTTAACTCTAAAAAACTATAAAACAGGATTTGTTTTTATACCATTACACACTATTCAGTCCTGGTTCTCTGATTTTTATACTTTAGGCCATGATCACAGATGCAAAAATAGTATTTGTAAAGACCCTTTAAGAAAAAATAAAATATTTATATGAATTTAGATATAGTGCTTTGGGTGATGGAAAAAACAGGAAACAGGCGTTTTATGGAATGGTGGATAAGAAAACTGAGATACACTATTGCTGCCAGTCTGTTCCCACTTTCCCAGGAGGAACAGTACATAAACTGGGATTCTTTTGTAATCCCCCTTTTAAAAAATTACAATAACCCCTTCCTGCAATGTGAAAAAATTATTAGTGAATATTATCTGCTGTTAAATTAGCAAGACTTTTTTCTCTCTTTCCTTACACTTGAGGAAGCCCACATTTTGTGTATGACAATCATTCATGATATCTTAGTTGTGTCTCCACAAGTTATTCAGTACAGCTTGGAGGGATGCTGGTGTGTTTATATCTCCACAATAGCCGTGCTGAGTATGGGCACGAGGTCGTTCGGAAGGATTCCAAGGCTCACAACTCAGCGTCCGTAATCCCTTCTCAAATGCTGCATTGGGCCCCCAGTGTATAATGCATCACATTTATGTGTAAATCTACTGTGCCTGCACCTGGAGGCCAACTGGGGAGCCCCTCAGGGTACAGTATGGTGAATGGAGCAATGTGGTCTTTGCAAAAGCAGAGGAGCCATCAAGCCCTTGCTGAGGGCATCTGCGGCCATGAGAGCAGCCCCCTCTGGTGGAGATGCTTCTTCATGACATCCTCAGCCAGGGAAATGGTGACACCCACCTGTCTTTGCTGTACGTTTTGTTTGAGGGTAGATGCATCTACTGTTAGCTCTAATAAAATTCCACTAGGAAAGAGGAAGGTCAGAAAAGCTCTTCATGTCTGAATCTGGCAAAAAATAAAATAAAACCAGGGTAACTGACATTAGTGGAGATTCCAAAGTACCTCCAGAAGTACCAGGAGAATGTACTTCCTAGATGCTGTCACAGTATAAAAACTTTTTCTCGATTTCGTGCACTGAATACAAACAATGGAAAAACGAAAGCTAGTCTCTCTGTGTGTGAATCTATGCCCTGAAGTGCCTAGGTTTGGCTCTGATCATGTTGGGAGATTTTTTAAACAGCCACTGGAGAGTCGGGGCTGCCCAAAGACACCAAGGCCTGCATGGGACTTGCATTAGGATGGCAGGGGCTGCTCTATTAAAGGGATGTGTGGCAGTGCAGAGAGGAAGAAGCAGATAGACACCAGGAGGCATTTCTGTTTGATCTCCTTGAGGATATAGCCTTCAGCCATTTCCACACTTGTGAGGGGTGGAACTATCCAGCTGGAGTGATTCCACTGGCCTGGGGAAAGGCTATATGCACTTGGATAGCCTGTACCACAATACGCCCTGCATAGCTCTGAAGCTTGCACAAGATTTGAAGCCTGACACAAAAGCTCCAATGGTTCATTCTGGTGATGCAGTTTGGTGCAGTGCCCATATCGCCCCCCCCTCCTAAACCCTAAACTATCTAACTACCCCTGGAACAATGATTGGCTAGATGCTAGCAAGGTCCCAGGAACCCCAAGCATAAATCACGTAATACCGATCTAGGTAGCCATTTTGGCCACTTAGATTGTGCTTTGCTGTGTCCAATGTGGACACAGTGTTTTAGTGTGTGTGGGTCTCTTCTCTCCTACTCTATGGGATCAGCATGGAAAGAGGCCCAGAGAAGGGCCAGCCAGGCCTTGCACAATCCCATTCTAACAGGAAGGCAGCACAGAAGACTGTAAAGAGATAAGATAATTAATAAACAGATCAAGTTAGTTTGTAAAAAACAACTTTCTAGTTTGAGCAGTTTTTGCCCTGTTTTCCTCTACACAGTAAACTCTGCCTTTCTTCTATATCCAACCTTTGTAGAAGGATCTTTGGGATACTAAGCAATTCAGTGGTGTAAATGGTTTTCCACTTAGGCAGTACTGAAAACAACCAAAGGACTTAATAGCTTGTTGGTATCGATTCCTGAATTCAAAAAAATACATCTAGCAGAAATGTGGTTCCTTCTATTTAGAGTGTGTTTGCAATACAATGCAATTGTAACTTCAGTAGGTCTTGAGCATATACCGTGTGTTCCATTGCAAACATCCATTCTCACATTTTTATGACAGTATTTTAAATCTGATACATAAAACGTCCAAACTCTTAGAAGCCAAAGACATTGATATTATAGATTGCAGATAAAGTTTTACTTTCATCAACTGACAAGCATATTAAGGAGATAAAGCAGTAGGCTCGGTAAATAAAACTCATTGAATAGATAGCAATATTGGGAAAAAAATAGAAGTTATAATACTGCATAGTTGCTTGGTTACAGAGAGAAAAACAGGGCTTGTTTTCAGTTTTTACAAATTTCCTGGTATACGCCATGAAGTGAAATAGTCATCTAAGATTCAAACCTTTCCTGCTTCAGCAAGCATCAAAAGTAACATTGATCAATTCTGTTCAGACTTTTCTGGTTCATTTTGGAACTGCACTAAACTCTACAAAATGCATTAAATGTTAATGAAGTAGTGTTTTCTTTCAAATGTTGGTTTTCTAAACTGAAGCAGAAGGAAACATTTTGGTTTTGCAGCTCACACAGCAAACAGCAAATTTTAAGAAAAGGAACTGTTCCCACATTGAAATCACTTTTCTTCTTCTTAACCACTAGTGACCAGGCAACAGTGTATTTGGAAGAAAATTCCTTCACACTACAATTTAAAATGAATAGTTGGAACTTAAATAAAAAACAAATCTTGTTTTGGTTCTTTCATTGCGGAAAGGGCTTCAGAGATGAGGAGATTTCTTTGCTTTGGTCTATCCCAATATTGTTCCAGAGATGTTACAGGCATTCTTTAAATTCATGTTTCTCTTGTACTCCAAGAAACCCAGGCCTGCAGTTTGTGTTTTCAGAAATCTAGAAAATGGTGGATAAAAGATGACCATTTAAGATTTTGTTTTATCACTGGTTGAAAGTACGAGCCTTTAGTTTGGCTCTTAAAAATGACTGTTAGCATTTTTTTGTGTAGAGAACAAATAAACATTTAAATACTTCACAAGGCACAATGTCTCCCCACCGATAACCACCCTTAATATGCCCATCATATTCAGGCTGTGTTCAGACATAACACAAAGGTCACCTCAGAGGTATCTCAGAGAGACAGAGGGTGGCCTTCATGTTCCCAAACCTTCTCCAATCCACCTTAGAGATGCTCCCCCCCCATTTTTTTGTTGCTGTGTCTGATTCCAGCCTCAATTTGATCAAAGTAAGAAAACAAATTGTGTTCCCAATTATTCCTATGTAGAAATGCTGTCTTCAGTCACTGTTAAGATGGGAAGAGGGCACAGACAAAGAATGCTGCTGGTTTCTTGAGGGTTTTTTCAGTTAGTCCCTTGTCCCTGAAACCATTAAGTTGTTTGTGGCTAAACGTTTAACACAGAACTTTTATAGAATGCCATTGACCCTCTTTGCCAACTACAGTGGTACCTTGACATACGAGTTTAATTCGTTCCGTAACCTTGCTCTTATGTCAAATCGCTCGTATCTCAAAGCAATTTTCCCATTAATCCATTCCAGCTCCCAAAACACCACCTCAGTTGTTTTTGTTATGTACTGTACTATATTTACATACTTGTATCTCAAATCTTGCTCTCATCTCAAAGCAAAATATCACTCGCTCGGCGGCTTGTATCTCAAAACACTTGTATGTCAGGGCACTTGTATGTCGAGGTACCACTGTATACCCACATGGGGGTTGAACAGCCTAGATTTTGTCAGAGGCCTTTGCAAAGATGCATTGCAAATCTTGCTTGGAAGCAGGGCTATGTACAGCAAAGTCATGAATCTCAGGCCTTACCTTTGTTAGCTATACATTATATTGCTTGTCATCTTCACCTCATTTAGAATAGGCCTATTGATGCTGTTGGGTGGTTCTTTTTTTAAAAAAAATCAACTTAGAAGTGATCTTCATTAGACATTGGGCCTTTTTGCATTTAAAGAAAAGGGAACGTCCAAATATGCCCCAACACTGTGTGGAAACACTTCCATCCTGGAAATGTCTCTGCACATGCTGGACTGTCCCCCAGCCTGGATATACTAGCTGCGTCTCTGACGCAGCCATTACAGCCCTGTAAATACCATGTGCACATAAAGGGAAGTGCAAAATTGCCCCATTTTTCAGAAGATGCACATAGAAGATTGGTGAAGACCCACTTATTTACTTTGGCTTTTGGCTTCAGAAACAGATTCTCTCTATTCGCTTTCTTGCACTGTTATTGTTTCTAGTGGGGTCATTTTAAATTTTATTTTTACTGTTGTCACCTGTCCTGAGGTCTTCAGGATAGGGCAGAATGAAAATGCAAACAAAAATATATAAATTTCCAAACATTTAAAAGCCAAAGAACTGTCTGAGTATAGCCAACATGCTTTCTGGAAAGCTTTTTAATTTTTCAGAGTTTTTGAGAGACTCAATAAACATGTAGATAAAATGATCCAGTTTACACTTTCTATTTTGACTTCCAAAATGCTATTGATAATGTTCCTTCTCAAAGACTTCCCAGTAAACTAAACAGCCATGAAATTAAGACAGGTCATCTTATGGATAAGCAACTAGTTGAAAACAGAAGGCAGAGGATAGAAGTTAATTAAGTGTTCAAGTGTTTCATACAGGTCAGTATCAGTTAATTATTTTGCAGTGCTTGAATGCTTGCAGTATCTCAGAGAATTATCCATGAGAAGACTTAAATGTTCTTCCATCAACATTTCTGAAAAACAGACACAGGAAAAGATCAACTAAAGAACATCCTTGCCCTGGTGGTTGGGATATGACAGAGCCTGTAGGACAGATTCTGTCCTACACTACCTACAAGATTCATCTGCTTCTACTCCACATGCTGTAAGAGGTTTTATATATATTTCTTGTAAGCTAATGGCAATCAGTTATTTAATTAAATGTCAAGTTTTCTCTCAGCACTGTTAAGAGTACTGAACTGCTTCCTCCAGTTGTAAAATTCAGTGAGGATGAAATGACTGTATCATATGGATATTTTATAATGATTGAGCATTTATTATTCCAATTTATGCTGGTCACTGCCTTAATAAATACTATCAGTCAGTCATTACATACTAAACAGTATTCCATGGATATTAAGGTCAGGGACAGTGGCTGGCATTTGCACTGTGAGCACTGACACAATGCCAAACCTAACCTAACCTGTCTTGGAGGTCCTTGAAGCGCAGATGGACCCATCCTAGCCCAGCCATGCACACTGGGCCATTTGCTGATGCAGCATCCTGGTAGTGATGATCAGGGTGTCTCTGGGGTACTCTGGAATGGAGGCAGCACTATGGTATGTGTGATGGCTTGATCCCCCTCCTCTCCCCTCCTTGTGAACTCATATTAGCAGAGTAACACAGTCAAGGAAGTGGCGGTCAAGCCATACGGCCCCACTGCCTGCCAATGGGCTGGTGTCTGTATATGAACCAGACCCCCATTTCCCCAGGTGTCCTGCTTCAAAGGCTTACTGTCAAGCTTCCACCCTGAAGCAGCACAGTAAACACCAGTGTCATATAACACCAACTGTTTATTATTTACAAGTAGATAGATAAATAAATAATTAAGCGGTAGTGAAATATAAAGGTTGCTCAATATTACTTAAGTAGTGCAAAAGAACAAGAAATTGTAAATAGGATTCAGCTTAGCTCTCCCCAAGCTAGTCCCTCAAAAGTAAAATGAATAGCAAAAGCCTCCAGCTCCTGAAGGAACCTTTCGGATGTTCAGCATGAAAGTCCTTCCTAAAAATAAAGCAGAAATCCTAAGCAGAAAAGCTAACTGCAAACCAGGAGTCTAACTTGCTCAATTCAGAGCCAAGCAGCCCCTTTCAGAGTCCCTGTATCTTCCCAGTTATGCCCTGAGATCCACCCTTAAGAACGGCATGACCTCCCTTCTTTCCCTGCCCCACAAGCAGTGAGCACAAGGCCTAGAAGCCTGGAGAGTTCAGCAAACTCCCCAAAGATCAACCCCCTACAAAATCTGCCAGGCAAGAGACACTGAGAGTTCCGGACCTCTGCCTTAAATAGAGCAAGATCTTGGTGCTCCGATTGGCTAGATTTTGGCTCTTACAGAGGGAACTCCTCCGTATTGTCACTCAAGTTGCAAAGACCCTGGGAAATTTTCCCGCTCTTTTGCAGCTTGCAGCAAATCTTTGCAAAGAGCCCGGGAAATATTCCCGCTCTTTGCAACCTGCACCTTGAATCCATCACAGTATGTATATGCCCGGTCCCAGAGCATGCCAGGCTATCCTGATCACCTCAGTGTGAACAATAACTCCAACTCATCTAAATCATTCCTCAAACACTACTCTTACTCATCTCTACTGACAATGATCATAGAAGAAGACTTGGCTTTTCTACCCTGCTTTTCTTGCCCATTTCTTCTCCTCACAACAGACACCCTGTGAGGTGGGGGGCTGTGAGAGCTCAGAAGAGAGCTGTTACAAGCCCAAGGTCACCCAGCTGGCTTCATGGAGGAGAGCAGAATCAAACCTGATATTCCCAGGTAAGAATCCGTGTCCCTAACCACTAGACCAGAGGTGTCAAACTCAATTTTGCCGAGGGCCGGATTAAAAAAAAACAACTGTCAGGGCCAGGGGGTGTGGCTGGGGGGGCGTGGCCGGGGTGTGTGACCAGGGCACAGAGGAGGGGCTGGGGCGTGGCTAGGGTACAGAGGACGGGCTGGGGCGTGGCCGGGGCGTGGCTAGGGCTCCGAGGAGGGACTGGCTGTCCATGGCGGTGTCCGCGCACTCGGGCACTGGAGGGTCCCGCCACGCGCTTGCTCGCCCTCGCCTTGCCTCACCTCCTTCGCGCCCAAGGAGGACAGCGGTGGCAGTGGGTGGCGGCGGCGGGCGCGAGCCGTATTCATACAGCCCGCGGGCCGCATCCGGCCCGCGGGCCGTATCTTTGACATCCCTGCACTAGACCAAACTGGCTCACATTGGCCCCAGATTTACATTATCTTCCACCATTAGTTTGAGTACAAAGAGATGCATATTAACAGAAATTAACATCAGTTGTTTTAGTTTCATCTTTGTTTTCCAGGGATTTCTTCAGCGTGGATTCTTTGAAATGTCTGTGAAATACATTTGGCTTTAGTGTTTCTGTAGCACTTTACTGCAGTCAGCAAATAAATTCAGTTTAGTGTCATCTTTGGCTTTATTATGAGCTAAGTGTATGGAGAAGAAATGCAGTAAGAAGTGATCTCCAAGCAAACTGAAGACACAAGAATGATATCTTTTTCCATTGCCATATTTCTGTGAACTCAGTTAGGTAAGGGCATTTGTGGGGAAAGAAGGCTCGGTGTATAAAAATACCAGAGACAGTTCCAAAACCTTGCTGGATGCCATGCATGCAAGGTATTTTTCATGGCAACTACATACAGGCACAGCTATCAAATATGAATGAATCAGATATCTTAAGAAAATGCTCTGTATAATTCTATAATTTGGTTCCCACAAACCACTTAGTACTACAAAACTATGAATTTGCTAATTCACCACCTATGGAAAACAGTAGTAATTCCATAGCAATTACCACCTATGGAAAATAGGAGTTTAGGAGCATCATAGGAGTCATACACACTAGGGGTGTACATGAATACAATTTGCAGCATTTAATTCTATTTGAATCAAATGTTCGAAAATTTGAATCCATGTGAATGTTTAAAATACAAATGTAATCACATTAAATTCAAATAGAATACATTTGAATCTATTCTTATGAATGTTTGATTCATATTTGAAAATATGAATGTCGACAACATCCGTATGTGTCCGTACGCATCTGTGCACATCCAGTTTTTATCCTATATGCATCCCGTTTTTGTCCCATACATATCCATACAAATGAGTACGGATACAAATAAGATGTGTACAGATACGTATGTAATGCGTACATATCCTTACACATACGAATGTCTGAATAATTTGTATGATTTGAAAGATTTGAAGTTTGTTTGAATATTAAAATAGGGATGTATAGACATTTGATTCAAATTTGATCGAATTTCGAATGTTACAAATATTTGTGCATATCTCTAATACCCACAAGTGTAAGTTAACAGCACCAAAGACTGCAGCACTGCAGAGGGGAGGCCTAGTCTATCAATAAGAAGTCAGTGACTATCAAAGTAAGTCACTGGCACTTCAGAGGACAAATCACATTAATGACTGTTTCCAGACTTGCATTAAGGAAGGGAAGTCACTGTTTAAGAACTGTGTAAAAGTAAAACTATGCTTTAAAAAAGATATACAAAGGGAATTTTATTTTTCCAACCATTGGAAAGCAAAAAATGTTATATAAATCTGTATTGATAGCCTCCTTCTTTAATAAGACAATCACAGGGTGCAATGAGATGTGCTTAAATGGGTCCCCCTGGGAGAACTGGAGTTGGGCATATCAGACATTTTACCCATACCTTACCCCTTACCCAACCCAGAAGTCTGGGGATGGTTGACTCTTCCTCTTGGCTGAATTGGGCAGAAAGCTATGGAGGCATATGTAGCCAATCACAGCCTGGAAACGACTACTATGAGTGACCAGTTGGGGCAAGGAAGCTGAGCATAGGACTGGACGATCAGTAAGAAACACCTGTCATCAAGGGATGTTGTTGCCAGATTCGGGGTGTTTTTATTTATTTATTTATTTATTATTATTTACATTTATATCCCGCCCCATACCCGAAGGTCTCTGGGCGGGTTACAACTTTAAAACAACAGATTAAAACAGAATGCACATTAAAAGACGTTAAAAATTCAGTACATATAAAATATAAAACATGTTTAAAATGATAATGTTTGTACTGGGGGAGGGAACATTAACAACTTAGCCAAAGGCCAGGGCAAAGAGGTGCGTCTTTACTGCCCTCCTAAATATATATAAGGAAGGGGCCTGACGCACCTCAAGGGGGAGGCTATTCCACAATCTGGGGGCCATCACAGAAAAGGCTCTCTCCCGGGTGCCCACCAACCTCACTGTTGAAGGCGGTGGGACAACCAGGAGGGCCTCACCACTTGATCTTAAGGCACGGGCAGGTCGATACGGGAGAAGGCGTTCCTTTAGATATTTGGGGCCCAAGTCATTTAGGGCTTTATAAGTCAAAGTCAAAACCTTGAATTGGGCTCGGTAGTGAATTGGCAGCCAGTGCAATTCTTTTAAAACCGGCGTGATGTGCATCTGGCTAGATGTTCCGGTCAGCACTCTCGCGGCTGCGTTTTGCACTAGCTGCAACTTCCGAACCGTCTTCAAGGGCAGCCCCATGTAGAGCGCATTACAGTAGTCCAATCTAGAGGTTACCAGAGCATGGATAACTGTGGCCAAATTGTCTCTATCCAGAAGTGGCTTCAGTTGACGAACTAGCCGTAGTTGGGAGTAGGCACTCCTGGCCACGGCCTCCACCTGAGCTTCAAGCGTTAGCGCAGAGTCCAGGAGTACCCCCAAGTTACGCACCTGTCCCTTCCAGGACATTGCAGCCCCATCAAGGACAGGGTATCTCCCAACTACCCGGACCCGAGACCCTGTGACACACAGCACCTCTGTCTTGTCTGGATTCAGTTTCAATTTATTCACCTCATCCAGCCCATTACTGCCTCCAGACACCTGTCAAGCACTTCAACCGCCTCTCCTGATTCAGATGGTACAGAGAGATAGAGCTGGGTATCATCTGCGTACTGATGACACCTCACTCCAAATCTCCGGATGACCTCTCCCAACGGCTTCATATAGATGTTAAATAGCATGGGAGATAAGATTGACCCCTGAGGAACCCCACAAGTGAGTTCCCAGGGTGTCGAAACAGTATCTCCCACAGTCACTACCTGAGATCTATTCTGGAGATAGGAGCGGAACCAATGCCAAGCATTGCCTTCCACTCCCAAGCTCCGAAGTCTCTCCAAAAGGATACCATGGTCAATGGTATCAAAAGCTGCTGAGAGGTCCAGGAGAACAAACAGGGTAGCGTTCCCCCTGTCTCTCTCCCAGATAAGGTCATCAACCAGGGCGACCAAGGCGGTTTCCGTGTCATAACCGGGCCTGAAGCCAGATTGAAATGGGTCTAGATAATCAGCTTCTTCCAAGCATGCTTGCAGTTGAACAGCGACAGCCCTCTCCAGAACCTTGCCTAAGAAAGGTATGTTAGCTACCGGGCGATAGTTGTTTAGATCTTCTGGATCCAGGGAGGCTCTCTTCAGGAGGGGGCGCACCACAGCCTGTTTCAGGGCCAGTGGAACCACCCCATCCCTCAGAGAGGCATTCACTACCTCCTGGATCCACCCGGTCATACCTTGTCGGCTAGTCTTTATTAGCCATGAGGGGCAGGGATCTAGAGAGCACGTCGTCGGCCGTACCCCCGCAAGTAGCTTGTCCAAGTCCTCAGGCTGCAACAATTGAAACTGATCCAACCAAACAGGACCAGACAGTTCTCTGGACGCCTCATCTGGACTCTGTCCAATTGTGACATCCAATCCCCTACGAATCTGGGCGACTTTGTCCTCAAAGTGCTTTGCAAATTTGTCACAGCAGATATTGCTTGGCCCTGGCTCATGCTTCTTTGAGCTTGGTTTTATGAGGCCATTCACTACTCTGAAAAGCTCTGCTGGACGGCTACTCGAGGACGCAATGGTGGCGGAGAAAAAATTCTTTTTCACCACCGTCACCGCCACATGGTAGGCACAATAGTGTGCTCTAACCTGTGTTCGGTCAGATTCACAGCCGGATTTACGCCACCTGCGCTCTAGCCGTCGACCTTCCTGTTTCATAGCCCGCAGCTCCATGGAGTACCAAGGAGCTTTTCGGGCTCCACAAGCATGCCGAGGGCACTTGGGAGCGATCGTGTCAATAGCCCTGCTCATCTCCTGATTCCAGAGAGAAACCAGGGCTTCAACAGGCGCGCCAGTCATACCAACCGGAAAATCCCCCAGAGCATTCAGGAATCGCTCGGATTCCATAAGTCTCCGGGGGCGGACCATTTCAATAGGTCCCACCCCACAGATGGGAGCTGCCATTTTAAGTCCAAAACTCACCAGCAAGTGATCCGTCCATGACAATGGGTTGACAGTCAGCCCTCCTATCAACGGATACTCACCAGTCCGCTCTGAGGCAAAAACCAAATCAAGGGTGTGACCTGCTATATGAGTCGGACCAGATACAAGTTGAGACAGCCCCATGGTTGTCATGGAGGACATGAAGAGCTGAGCTGGTCCACTGAGCGTAGCCTCGGCGTGGACGTTGAAATCCCCCAACACCACCGTGGCAGAGGCTTCCAACACCACATCCGAGACCACCTCAGCCAGCTCAGATAGGGAGGATGCTGGGCAGTGGGGTGAACGGTACACCCTATCCTGTCTCTCTGGCCCAACAGCATAAACAGGCCTTCAACCCCTGTTACAGTGTGAATTGGTTGTCTGGTGAGGGGAATGGACGTCCGGTGGACTACAGCAACACCCCCTCCCCTACCCTCTGGTCTGGAACAGTGCTGCACTGAGTATCCTGGGGGACAAAGCTGGGCAAGACTAGGCCCACCCAATTCATCCACCCAGGTCTCAGTAATGCATGCCAGATTTTCCGCTGTCACTAGAAGTACTTAAAGGAAGAGGAAAATATTAACACTTTTTTGTGCGCCTACAGATGGGCCAATTCTTGATAAAGAGGCAACTAGAAAAAGCCCTGAATGATCACACCCACAGACTTTGCTGTGACAATAGCTTAAAGCACATTTATGCAATTGCTGGCCCTCAATACTGATCCTGTTTGAAGTAAAGTTTATGTAGCTCTATATTTGCTATAGTTCTTAATTTTTCACCTGCTTGTTTTAATATGTTGAAAACCACTTTTTTGTGTGTGAATGCAGATGCCCAAAGCACTCCAGAATTTGACCTCCCTATGGGAAGCAAAGTGCAAATTCGCCCAAAGATATGGCACACAAACCTTTTGAGTTTACTTTTCCAATACATGGTCGCAAACAGCTTTAAGGATATTGTCTTAACAGTTTACCTTTGATTATGAAATTGTCTTCTTCCAGAGTTCACCAGAGTCTGAGTATCTTTCAGGAATGTTTTAGATTGACTCATAAGTTAATAAATAATGAGAGGCTGTACTGCCTCAATCTGGCATACTAAATTCCCTTTCTCCACTGATCTATCTTATCCTAGCCCAGAGCCTACAATAAGGCATGCATTCATAAATTAAGTAAATAACCAAATATACTGAAATGCAGCAGCACTAGCTGGGATCTTTCTAAACACGCAAATGCTATGTATGCAATTCAAAGTCAATAAAATCAATAGTTGTTTTGCAACTCATTTTAATAGGACGTGACTGCATCCTTAGAGTCTTTTTAAACCAACTCAGCGCTTTTGTGAGGAAAGTATAAACATGTTTACCAAATACTTGATGGAATTATCTGGAAAAAACATTCAATATTTTTTGCATTAACACGCATAAGCACTTACTCTTTATGAAGAAGCTTGAACTGAGAAGGATAAAAGCATAACTGGAAAATGTATATTATAATGAAGATACAAAGAGTTCCTAGGAAAAAAGCTTCATTTATAAGAGTTGCGGGACCACACATGGGAGTATTACTTAATGAGGTAAAAAGTGGATGTTACCTGAAAGATCTTATAGCTTTTAAACGACTACAATATGTCAGAATGTTCATGAACGTTTTACTGTTGAGCACTAAAAAATAATAAGTATCAGATAAGTATCAAGGTTTATTTGAGTTACTTGGGACGAGACAGCTGCCCTGGGATGCTGTCAGGCTATTGGTGATGATAAGGACTGGAAGGACTACTCCATGAAGATGCCAGGAACTGAACAGGCCATCTTTTTGAAACTACATTTCCTCACCCACACATTTGAGGATTAGATAATTTTTGTTGGATGGTTCATGTTTCTCTTCCTTCCAAAGTATCCTTCCTTTGTACACAACCTTGAAACTATAGTGAAGGGCAATATAGAAATCCCATAATATAAATAAATCAATAAGTCTTTTTCATACAGTACATACATTTCAACTGCAATGCAAAAGCCTTTTTTTCCCTCAAAGAAGGTGGCAATATTCAAGTAAAGAAAACTTCTATTCACCCTTAATTTTACCCCCAAAATGTATACTATTCAGTGGGAAGACCATAATTAATTCTCTCTTCTGTTTCCTACCTCCATGTAATGCTTTTAACACTCTACAGCTTAGCTGCTGTTAACTAGGCACTGAAAGACTTATGACCACTTGGTTTCTATTCCATAGTATCCTGTACTTTCCAAAGTTTGATGCTCAGTATAGCAAGGATAAGGTATTGTACATTTTCTTCTGCCTTTGAGCTCACTTGCAACTAATGTTAGGTATATATAAACCTTACTACCTTATGTTTGGATGGCCCAATTTTGCTTCCAGATCTAAAAGCACTTAGGCTGACTCCAGATAGGGGAAATATAGTGACATGGTGGTGGTGGGTTTTCCAGCAATAGTATAATACAGGGTTTCCCAAACTATGGGTCGGGACCCACTGGTGGGTCGCGAGTGAATATTGAGTGGGCCCTGCCTGTAGAATTAAGTAATAAAAAAATTGTATTAAAACTTTGTTTGTTATTTGAAAAGTCCTTTATTCATATTGGTAACGGTTAAATTTCCTAGAGGTGGGTCCTGAGTTGGTAAACTTATATTAGATGGGTCGTAGCCCAGACAACTTTGGGAACCACTGATATAATAACTTACCTTTGTGGAGAAAGGTGCCATCATTTCTGCCTCCCATGCAAGTACAGGGACCAAAACAGATGGCTACATATGTGCAGCAGTGGTGACATGCACTTCTGGATATGTCGTGCTGACCAAATAGCCAGATGTGTGTGTCACTAAAATGCATAAAGACAGTGCTGGCCATGATGATAAAGCTGGAGGGACAATAATCTGGATTATCACTTGCTAACATGAAATTCAGCTGGCATTGGGAGCTGGCCTTAACCACAACTTCAAAACTGGAACAGGAATAAGCACTTGCTTTCATAGCGTTACACATAATCCTTATCAGCAGAAAGAGCATGGTACATCAGTTTATTAAAAATCTGGGCATGACCTGCACGTAAACTATTACAAGAACAAGTATTAAATATTCATATTGGCTTTTTAGTTTATTATTAGTATCAAGATCAAGAAAAAAAATCCATTGAAAGGAGCTCATGTTTATCAAGACATTCTCACCTTATTTTGTGCCTTTGTCCCCCCTTCAAAACAGTCCTTTGACTTCTTCTGTTTCTGGGTCCAGGTCAATATCATAGAAGCAAGGCCTTGTGGGTAATCCTGGCATAGTGCTCATCTAGGGGAATAAAGAACTAACACAGTTAGAGTCAGTCAGGCAGCTGTAATCCGATAACCTATATGGTTAATAGTTACACCAATAAATGCATTACTCAGACTTTATTAAATAAAATTACCGTAATATCTGTTCTGTTAATACAAATAAGGTCTGTGTATCAGCCAAAAAGTAATGAGTAAACTATTTGATGTCTGTAGTTTTTTTTAACCCAAAGTTCCTGCAAGTATACTTTTATCCCTTTCCTCAAGCTCTGACAGGGAAAATACCACGTGCACGTGGGATGGGGGGTGGGAAACTCTGATCTGAATTACACCTCATCCTGTATGGAGGGAGCATACCACTAGTGGGTGGGGCCTCACTGATCCACACTAATGTAGATCAATGATGACCTGAAGAGGAGTTGGAATTGAATGGACTATCCTGGAATAAGGCAGAGCTGCCTATAATCCTGACAAAAAGAAGTCTATAGTGCAACATCTTGTGTTAGGTAAAGAGGAACAAAGAATTGGATAAACTCACTAAGTCTGTGTTTTGACTGCTGCTGATTTTCTGCTGCTTCAGCAGACCTTGAGAAACCGAAAGTGTAGTAAGGATGATTTCGCAGTACAACAGATTCCCTAAGTACAAGAAGCAGAACAGTTCTATGTTGAGCAGCACACAGTATGCACACTGTTCTGCATAGTATTTAATAAACCTCAAGAGCTTACAATTTGATCACTGGATCTTTGGTAGAATCACCTTGAGGTATGTGTGGATAAGCATCTTTTAGACAATTCAGCACCAAATAATGAATTAAGTACAAAGCAAACCTATTAAAGAAGATTACAGGAGAGATTATGTGAGAGAAAAATATTTAACAAGAATGTTAAAAATTAGTTTATTTTGAAGAAAGGAAATATAAAAATGCTTGAGATTTATTTTAAAGATCAGAGTTATTCTCAAAACAGAATCCTCTTTCACAGGTAACCTTTATAAGCTTCTCTTTCCTCAAGAAAAGAAAAAAAAATTCCAAATCCTCAGACTGAAAAAACAGATGCATAGATCAACCAAAGAAAACACCACACCCTAATAATTTCAAACTTTGTGATGGCATTAAAAAAAAAACCCTGAAATTCCTTAACAGTTATTTTGAAATAATCCTAGTATATATGGGTGTTTTTCCACTGTCACTAAAAGTACCCATCAAGTACCCATTAATGGTTACGAAATGGCATTTTTGTACCCATTAATGGGTACGTAATGGGTACGTCTAGTGACAGTGGAAAAACACCCAAGGTTTAATCTTTAAAAATAAGTATATGATTTATGAAAACAGCCTAATATAAATTATGAGCTGCTTTGTTAAGATATATGCTAATCTGAGTATAATTCGACTCAGAATATAGGATGCTACTTTAAAAATAACCGCCACTGACTAACTAATGATTAAATAAGGAATTCCTGTTCGACTCTTGGAAGGCTATAGCACATCACTTCAAAAATACAATTTATCATATTTAAAATCTATTGCCTTTATTAAATTCACTTGCCAGATTCACACGATTTAAGGAAACAGATCCATTTTTTTCTCTAGGCTTCAAAAGCAGCTCAGTTTCTAAAACCATCACAACCTAATTCTAAAAATTCCAGCTGGTATTTCCTTCACAGGAAATACTGTATAAGGCTGAGGTCACACCTTCACCAGTCCATCTTCAACTCTGACTGCTCATTTCTATCTTTTTTATTTGTGGACTTTCCATTCAGGAGAGTCAAAATGGAAGGTGGAAAGTCCATAAATAAAATGGATAGAAATGAAAAGGTGTGAGCAGTCATGAAGGTGGACTGAAGAAGGTTTAATGTGAAAGTGTGACCATGGCCTTAGGGACTTCCTCAGTAAACAGTATAGCTTAATATATATACTGCTAATCGTATAATCTGGCGCTGAGTTAGAAGTTGCTCTTAGGGTACTTTTTGTAAGAAATGCTTACATAGCCTTCCAACTTTTCTGTACCTGTGCAAAGATAGGCTTTGTATCTCAACCTGTTAGGCTTATTCCAGAAATAGGCAATTGGGTAATTCCAAAGCTATCATCCTAACTTCTGTTAGAGAGCCATTTAATTGCTACATGAATTGTAACAGTGCTGAATATGTGAATTAAATTAGTTTTGTCTTGACTGAAATAGTAATAACTTTCCAGGCAAATCTTGTTTGAGTTAGAAGGAATTAAAAGTACAGATGTGGTATTTTGAAATAATAACCTGCAGGGAGAAAAAAATGCAGTTAGCCAGGCACAGTAATATGTAAAATTGTCCAGGAATCATAAATACAGAAAATATGTTTTTCTTGTAGAAAGTCAGTTTGCCTATCATCCCATTTGTTCAGAAACACTTTAGAGAATGCACACATTCAAAGAGTCTTGAAAAGACATAGCTTAGAGAAAGAGAAAGTGTTAAATATAATGGCATAAAAAAAGCAGAACACATGCTTTAAGACCCCATGTTTAGAAGTTCAGAAGCATAAAAAAGACATTAATTTATTCTTCATTGCAAATTCTGAGCAAATCCATACAACAGCGACTGCTAGAATATACCTTTCATTTTCTCTGACTACTGTCATAATGATGATAATGTTTATCTATCTGCTGCCCTGAAACCCAAAGAGACTCACAGAGTGGCTTATATATACCGTTAGACACACCTCTGCCCTCAGGCTTACAATCTAAAAGAATGACATAAGAGGAAAATTGCACTTGGAGGTAATGGGGAACTTAAAAAACAGGGTAGGTCTGTTGTGGAGCAGTTGGGGAGGCCCTAAAATGCCACTTTGGCTGTGTCCAGACTTGCAAATACTGAACATTACGATGTGGAGTCGGGGGATGTGCGTCACACTTGACACCCGATACTTCGTAGCGGCGGCGCATTATGCTGGCGCTAGTTCGAATTTACCTTCTACAGAATGACGATCACTCACTCTGCAGTATTAGGTAAGTTTTCCGCCAGTCCGAACAGGATGGCGAGAGCAGCAAATGAGCGCTGACCCTGCAGTTTAGCTTCCATTGGCTGCCCCATTCCACGTGATGTGCGCCTCACTGCGCGCACCACGGAAGTCTTGCAGCTTTGTGTGAGAAAGCTACGGGGAGGCTGCTGGACTCCAGACAGTGCATCATGGCTTTGCAGCAGGTAAGCTGCACTTTTTTCTATAACAGCAGATTTTATTCCACTAATCTGGATACAGCCCTCTTCTCCCTTGTACATCCAGTGGTTGGAAAGGCTGTCTGGATGGCAGCTGAGGAGGAAATCCAGTGTTTCTGGTGCTGGTCTGCTTTAGGTCACACACCAGAACTCAACTGTTACGGCTAGTTGCTTCTCCCTTGCTTTTCATAATAAAAAGTATGGCTGTTTCTGCACTTCTGTATGTGTGTATGTGTGGGATAATTCCCAGCTGGGTGTTCTACTGTCCCACAAAAAGGCTGTCCAGACTTGGATGACTTGTTCTGAGATAAGGCCACACACTGTCTCATGGCACTGTGAAACTCACACAAGCTAAAGAGACTGATGGCCATTTCAGCAGCACAGTGTGGTGCACGGCCTTCTTCTGCACGTCTCCACAGGGTGGTCTAGTTGTCCCTGGAGTATGGCCATTTCATGCAGTCATTTTGGCTGCCTATATTGAGCCATGCTGTGTCAGATGTTTTGGGGCTTGATATCATCAGTGTGCTGATGACACTGAGATATGTTATCTTCTGAATTCAGTGATGGGCTCAAGGGCGGCCAGTAAACAAGTTGAATCCTTACAAGGTGGAGACCTTGTGGGAAGGAAGCACCAAAGTACAGGATTTGCGAATTTTGCCTGTCCAAGATGGGATTACACTTCCTCAGAAAGAACAAGTATGCAGATTCCTGGAGTCATCTCTATTCATGGAGGCTCAGGTGACCTCTGTGGCAAGGAGAGCCAATTGTCAGCTTCAGCTGAAATATCAGCTACACTCTTACCTGGAATGGATAGCCAGGCCGCTGTTGCTGTCATGGGGGGTATGAAATTCCAAGCCACCCTACAGAGGGATCTTCTGCATGATCACCTTCAGCAGTTCTGGCAAGGAGAGTGCAGTAGCGCAAGCGGCACATTAATAGGATTGGCCCTGTCTCATAGTACCACTCACACAGACAATCAGAACTCTGTGATTGCTTGAATGGGCAACTCACTGAGGACACTCCTTCACCTCCCTAACCTCAAGACATGCTTGTGGCTGGATCAATAAACCTGGAGGGCAGAACTGGTACAAGGTGACCCCATCCACTTCATCCAGCCTGGTTTCTGTCACACACACATAGAAGATACACTGCGGGGCAATTAGAATATAAAACTTGAGAAAACAAGATTAACACTATGATACCAGCTTTCTAAACAAATCCAAAAGAAGATAGATCTGTTCTGCTTAAATCAGTTTGTAGCATCCTAGATGCTGCTGAACTACAATTCCTTATTGTTAACCTTACTAGTTGAGTCTGATAGGAATTGTACTTGGACAACATATCTGAAGGTTAATCATCGTAGTCTTGGTGCAGAAGAAGCTATTTTCTAAGGAAACAATTTTTTTGTGTACATAAACCTTTTAGCCAGAGGCATAACCAGTCAGGAATCATTTAAAGTTCAGCTTGCCTCCTGTACTCCAACTCTTCTGTGATCCCAAATAAATTAAAGTGTTTCATCATGACAGACTATCAAATAAAAAGCAGCTCAAGAGTTTAAGAATTCTGCAGCATATTTAAGAAAAATGATGCCATCAAGCTGCAAAAGTATTTTCCCACAGAAGGCATCCAAGAAAACTCACAACTCCTCCTGGAATTATACTTGCTAGATATTGCTGGCAAGCAAGTGAATGCCCAGCCAGGGTTTCTTGTCATAACTCATTTGGTTTGAGTAATCTTCTGACAGTCATGCATAATGTGGCAACCACTTTTGGTTCAGATCTTTCTACTTAAAAGTGGAGCACAGATTTATAGAGCTAACAGGCTGAAATATTAACTTTTGTAAACATACAGTAGTCCTTGTGAAAGGAAAGTATACAGTACAGTTAGAACTCTTTTATATGAGATGAACCTTGGACAGAAATCAGTTTCTAAAACCTTTTCACTTCCTGGGTACCTGGGAGCCTAATTTTTTTCTCACTGAATTTCTTAAGTCATAGCTATACTCTCATTTTAAGGAGAAATATTTGAGGATAAAGAAATGATCAACAAAAATAGTTCAATAAAGTAATGAAAATGACAAAGCCACTGAGAAGCCAAGCTCTTGTGCAGAGTACATAAATCACTCTGAGGACCCCTTAAAAAAAGGAACTTACTCAGAATTTAATTTACGCTTATCTCCCTGGAAACAAATGGAATTATATATAAGCGCTCTGTTACATCTACATTTGGCTTTATTTTTTAGTGGGCAAAAAATATTTTAGTCTGTTCCCAATTTTTCTTTGAGGGTGAATACATGCATACACCTGTCCTCCATGAATTTATCTAATCCTTTCCTCTATTGACCTTTTCAACACCGTGCATGATTTTATATACTTCAGTCAGGTCTTTCTAATAGGCATCCATCCACCCTTAGTGCCCCCCAAGAAGCAAGGAAAAGCCCTTACCTGGGCAGATCAGGTGCTCCTTATTCCCTTGAGCCTTCCTGGAGCTTAAGGGAGAAAGAACTACTGTCCTTGCACCATGTAATGTGGGTGACATGCAATTCAATCTTGTTTGGGCTTCCCATGTTGGCCCCATAAAGGGCAAATAGCACTGAACTGATCTGATCAGTACTCAGTTTGATGGAAAGGAAAATGTAGAAGAAAACAGCTTTGCTCTGCCCAATGGCTGCCCTTCACTCACCATATCTGTCTCATAAGCCGTACTGTTGTTTTCTTGTATTCTGGTTAATTTAAGCCAGCCTCCTCAAATAGAATTTCCTTTTGCTGCAAAGTAGCTCATGCATTAACGACTGAACTCGATTATTGACAAAAAAGTCATTTCTATAAAAAGCACATATAAATAAAATGTGCTATAAAAAGCACATATATAGTCTTTAGTTTTAGGAGCAGTTTGCTTTGTATTTTCACCAAATTAATATTTATTTAATATTTTTTGCATAAGCCTCCATATCAATGATTTTAAAAAAGCTTTCACAATTTAAAAGTATAGAGCTTTCAGTAATTTGATTTATATTGGAGATTCTTATATTATTTTTAAGTGTGTGTTCCTTGCAAACACAGCTCAATACATTGAAAATATAAATACTTCTGTTGTCTCTTGCTGCATATTGATAATGAAGTGTTAATTATATCACATTTTTATTTTGCTTTTCAACAATGATTCTGAAAGACAGCAGCTTAACTTGTACTCATGTAACCTGAAATCTATAGCCATATTTAGCTCTTTGTGGTTGCCAGTCACATATCCCCTTAGGTCAACACTAAAACAACAATAAGTATATTTATCTCCCTTTACCAAACAGATAGATATAATTTCCTGCATAATGCAGGAGAAGATTGGAACTAATATATCTGTTTGGATAGCTGTGCAATACATTCCTCTTCTATTTTTCCTGTACTGGATTTGTAATCAGAGCTCTCTGTCAAAATTCAATTAAATGGAAGCTAATAAAAATTAACTAACTTAGTCTTTTGACAACAGTTTTTCACGGTAGGAATATCTTATTTAGTGGAACAGAATACAGTAGAAAAATACATTGTGAATTCCTGGCCTGTTTCACTGATAGGCCATTCCAGATTCCTTCGTGATCTAGGAAAACCCACAGCATGATTTTTTCTATTACAACAAAGATGTGGGAAGATCCAGGACTATGGCCTTGACTTCCTTCCTTCCTTCCTTCCTTCCTGTCCTGCCCTATACGTGAAGGTCACAAAAAGTAAACAGTAACTGTGCCTGTATGGGGAGGAAATGCAGTTCTATCAGGATCAAGAGGTGTACCTTTTTTGTTTGTTTGTTTGTTTATATCCCACCCTTCTCCCAAGATGGGACCCAGGGAAGCTCACAACATTAAAATAACATTTTTTAAAAAACTACTATAAGACAAACATTAAAATAAAATTAGGCAGCCGTTACAGTTAGAATCAATATAAACATCCAAATAAATTTATATCCCACTCTTCATCAAAAGGTCTCAGGGCAGGTTCCAACAATAAAAAATAAAATATAGAAAACATGAAAACATATTTAAAATATAACTTCCCTCTTTCCCTTCCTCCGACCCATCCTGCCAAGTCTAGCAGGACAGCACCCAGAGGGAGCTAAAGATCCAAGGTCTGGTTGAAGAGGTATGTTATAACAAGGTGCTGAAAATCATAAAATCTAGGTGCCCGGACAGCATCAGAAAGGAAGTCCAGCAAGGTAGTTAGTAGCACTTGGAGACTAACAAGAGAAGGGTTGGTGGCATGAGCTTTCGTAGACACTTCTACTTCAGATGCCAGCAACCCTTCTCTTGTTAGTCTCCAAGTGCTACTAACTACCTTGCCGGACTTTTCGAATTAGACTAACATGACTATTTCTCTGGTATCAAGAAGGAAGCTGTTCCAGAGTCTGGGGGTCATCACAGAAAAGGCTTTCCTCTCCTTGAGATAGGGGTTCTGTTTGTCATGGGGTCCTAAATCCAGAAAGTTAAGTAGCACCCAGTCCTGGACGGGGTTGTTTTGTACCAGAAAGAATTAGTGTAAAATGTAGGGGTGCCCTTGGATTCATTCCTATCACTTAAGACTTATGTGGCAGCAGTAGCCATGAGCGCTTATCTCCATCTCCAGCTGATTTGTCAGCTCTGGCCTTACTTGGATAGGTACAACTTATCTACAGTGATTCATGCTCTGATAATCTACAGGCTAGACTACTGCAAAGACCTGTACAGAGGGATACCCTTGAAGTGCAGTATGCAGTGGTATGACTGCTGACAGGAATTTCTGTCTGGATACACATCAGGCCAGTCTTGAAAGAACTACTGGTTACCAATTCACTACTGAGCCCAATTCCAGGTGTTGGCATTGACACAAAGGCTGTGTCCCCATGCTGACCATCTGGCACACTTTGGGTGCTGTTTGGGCACGCATGGGTCAGGCACAGGACCAGGAATGCATTTAGGGCGTCCCCATGAGATTCCCGGCAACACGGGACAGGTACAGGTTGGGTGCGGATAGTGGCATCCCCATGAGAACCGTGCTGAACCCTGGTATGGCGGAGCATTGCCCCCTCCTCTCCACCCCCTCTCTCCTCACTGGCAGCTAGATTGTTGTCAGCCCACCCCTGTGCCGAATCCCCCCCTCCCTTAGCGGCACGGACAGCCAGGACTGGACTGGGGTGGGAGGCACAGAAACAAGTTAAAATAAAGCTTCATTCATAAAAATAACTTTAAGGTTTTTTTTTTAAACACCAAAAGTCGCTACAAGGTGTAGCGGTAGTAGGCACTTGAGCAGTTGTGCACACCTCTGCTCCACCGGGGACTGCGAGAACAGCCGTAAACTGAAAATTAAGCCTTTATTTATGATCGCCTTGCAGATCGGGGAAACTGGGGTTGCAAATGGAACAGAAATCAAACCATGATGCAGCCTGCCTTCACATTTTTGAAATGGGGTTGGAATTACCTCCGTGGAAACGGCAGAAAATTTAAAAACCAAGCATTCTCCAGCCTGCCTTTGTGATCAGAATTTTAAAAAGTCAGTGGCCATGATTTTCAATGGACAGGGCAGGGACAGCAAGCACACCCCACCTCCCAATGACATGAGCACAGATTTCCTCCCCGTTAGACCGCTAGTGTCCCCATGTGCATTCCCAGCTCTCTGAGCAATGTGTACCGGTCCCCCAAAGTGTGCCGAAACTTGTTTTTTCAGGTATCAAATTTGGCACCCTCCTGGCATAGTTTGGGAGGGGTCGGCATGCTTTTCGCAGACCAAATCCAAAGCCCATGGGGACTGACAGTACCAATCCCACACTTGGAAGCATGCCAAACCTGCATGGGGACAGGGCCATAAATTCTTAAATGGCTTGGGCCCTGAATACCTTCAAAAGTGCCTTCTTGTAGTGCTTTAAGATCACAAAATAAGAGCCTTCTTGTACTTAAAGGTATCCCTCAGAAGTGACCCTCAGACTTTGGAAAATCTCCCAGCAGAGGGGATTACTATTATTTCGGTTCCTGGTTAAAAATATACCTCTTCATGCAGGCCTTCAATGGTTAGCTTTCCTGAAGTCCTGCTGGGGAAGAGGGGTTGTTATATTCTAATTATATGTTTAACTGTTATGAACTTATCTTCTCAACTGTTGTGACCTGCCCTGGAACCTTCGGATGAAGGGCAGGATATAAACGGGAAGGAAGGAAGGAAGGAAGGAAGGAAGGAAGGAAGGAAGGAAGGAAGGAGTTATGAATAGGTTTCCAAAAGAGCACAGAACTGAAATAACCCTTCTTTAATAAAATCAGAGCAAGAGCAACATTTTGAGAATTAGTTAGCTAAAGACACATAACGCACTGAATTAATTATAAAGTCATTTGATTATTAGGGCAGAAAAAAGGATATGTGATAAAAAAGCAGCTGTGCTGCACCACCTTGATCTGTGGGTGGGAGGAGGCCAACCTGCATCAACACCACTAGCTCGTGCCAGTGGACCTGCTGGCTGTTAACTTTGACTGGCACCTACTGCTGTAGAGATAGGCCAGGCGAGTGTGTATTTGTGTGTGGGTGGGTGGGGGGTAAACTGCCCAGACTATATGATCTACTTAAACTACATCTGTTTAGTTCCACTGGTGTTGGCACTGATGCCAGCAAATGTATTCCTGTTGAAAAGCAGTGACAAGATTGTCTTTAATTTCCTTGTCCCCATCTGCTGCTGGTTCTCCTTCCAATAACTTTAGTATTGGACTGTCAATGTTCTATACCAGTCATTTTACAAAGAGCCAACACACACAAATGGCTTCTCATTTTATTGTCTTTTTCCAAAACTGCTCTTGGTTTTTTTTTTAACTTTCTTAAAAATGTCCTAACTAAAACTGAATATAATAGACCACGTGAAATTTCAAGAAAATTAAAATCAACTGACAAAACTGATGTCAAGCATCGCATGACTTGAGGCTTGCACAGATAAAGCTGCTTCTTTGAAAACGAAGCTTTAATATGCTGCACTTGAGAGTTAGGGAACCTTTCTGCACTAGGCAAAAAGGGGAAGATAGGGGGAATCCCCAGATGCTGCATCTGAAATGTGCAGAGCCACTTCCTTACCAGGGGTCCCCCCCCCACCTGTACTGCTATACTAGTGGCACAGCTGGAACAGCCCTGAACACTTGATTTGCACATCTGAGCCAGTTTGTTCTAGTAGTTAGGGAGCCGGACTCTTATCTAAAAATACTGGGTTTGATTCCATCCTCCCCCATGAAGACAGCTGGGTGCCCTTGGGCTAGTTACAGCTCTCTTCTGAGCTCTCACAGCCCCACCTACCTCACAGGGTGTTCTGTTGTGGGGAGAAGACTAGAAAGCTTTGTCAGCCACTTTGAGTCCCTTTAAGTGGATAAGTAAAAATGGGCTAGAAAAGCCAACTCTTCTTCTTTCTTCTTCTCCTCTTCCAGATGTTAGAGGTGCAAATGGAGTTTGTGATCAGAAGCACAGGTGTGGTTGCGCAATGCGTTGCTTGGTCACTGCAGCAATGGCACTGCATGCACCCTGGCAGTATTGCCACAGAAATGTGATCTTCTCCTTAATGGAGGTTATTCACATTTAGCTGGCACCTAATTAAATGCTGGCTAAGTTTCAAATGCCTTGGGTATCCCAAAACATGGACACCCAAACCATTCCAGTACTTCACTTCCCGGGATATTCTCCCGAGGAATTTGAAGTGCAAAAAGGCTCAGTGTTATCTATCTGTTACAGACTTGCTTTGCTTCTCTAAGTTCTGGGTGACCAGTTTTTATTTTTGTTTTGTCCATTAGGTGAGGGGAGGTTGCGGAGGAGAAGTGAGACGCCAATTGCCTAGTTTGCGGGGGATCTAAGTGAGATCTCCAACTGGAGACTTCCCCATCGTTTTGAGGGTCTTGGGGTGCCTCCAAACATGCCCCTTGCTGCTTTGAATGTGAAGCTCCTTCCTGTCTTCCAAATTTGACGTCTGGAAGTTTTGCATTTTTGGCACAGCTGCTTCCCATTGGCCAGACAGGAAGCCGTGTAACCGGCAGCAGGAGCGCAGGAAAGCAGGAAAGCACACGGTAAAGGGATGCTGGTTATTCAGCATCTTTTTACTTCATGGGATGGGGATACCGCATTCCTACTGCGTGGAACGGAAGCACTAGACTTGCTTCACTGCTTCTGTCCCAGTCTTGAGGCACCCTAGATCTCTGTACCAGTACTGAATACTTATAATTCTGAGGGCATGCTGTAATTATCACTTCCCTTGGTTGCTTATTTGTATGAGGTCAAATTACTGGTTCTTGATAAACTTTACAAACTCCAGCCATCTCTTATTCAACATAGTTGTGCGTAGCATGGTTTTGCTCTTGAACAGTTAATAAGTACAATTTCCCTCACTGAATGTGATTCTGGAAGTACAGATGACTTACGTAGGTAAACTCTAACAAAACCAGGAATTATCTAAACCAGGGTTATCTATCGGCAGGAAGGCACTCCCCTCCCCTCCATTTTCTTGCATGATGACAGGGAATGGTCCTTGTTGAAAATTAAAGGATTAAATGGTGTGAGGGGGGACCCAAACTCTCTTTCAAAGTTAATCTAGGAGATATCAATTCTTGTTTTAATCCTGCTGCAGATTTTAAATTTTTTTTAATGGAGTGAATGATTGGAAAGATGTATTCAGCGGATTTTGTTAAAATATGGCACACTCTCCTTTTTTCTTACTGCTCAAATGAAGCATCTCACTGATTTTGAAACACTTTTCGTCCCCTCCCTAAATTTGTCTTTCTCAGATCGTGAGTGTATAATCTTCTCTATATGTCACAAGGTTAAACACAGTTGGTGCGTCAGTGTTGAATCCTGGTTGTGAGAACCAGCAGACGCTCAACAATGCTAACCCTGAATGCTTATCGTTATTTAAAACAGATTATGTTCTTCCTTCAGCAGGAAGAGGGCTGGATTTAACCTTTTTCATGTGATGAAAACGAAGATCATGGTTACATATAAAAGGATTCCTTTTCTTTGATCACATTTGTGTTCAAATGATGAATGGGCATGTTTCTGAGCCAAAGTTAATGACATTCAGTGTTCTCAGATTTTCAAAGCCACTGGATAATATTCTCAGTTTTTACATAAACAGCTATCAAAGATATGTTTAAACTGCCTCGGCATCTTGAAAAAAGTGAAAGACCATATGCTACATCATTTCTGAAGTCAGCTTCTTTCCCCTAAAACAAAACAACACTGAAGAAAATAAAGCTTCCAGATGATTGCGTTCTGAAAGAACAAAAAGCCCTTGTAATGATTTTAATCTTTCTTGGAATTGGAAAAAAAAAAAAAGGGACAGCAGAATCTTAATATTCTCAAATTCTCCTTAAAAAGAAATCAAGCATCAGAAAAGAGGAAGCTCTATACATGCAAATGATTGACAAGAATCAATCATGTGCAGAATAATGGTGTTCTGTTCTAGAGCTATCTCTAGAGGATAACTACAGGTACTAGTGCTAGGGATGGGCACAAATGTTCAGCTTTGTGCGAAGCTCCCCCTGCAAATGTGGGGGGATTTGGCTTTGTGTGCAAAGTGAACCCCCCATCCCATCCCACCCCTCGCTTCCCATCCTGCTTCATCCCCACCCCCACCTACTGCAACTGCCATTGCGTGCTCCTCTGAGACCCAAGCAGGCCTTCTGGAGATGCACATGCCCCTCCTCCATCCAGGAATCACAGGAAGTCTTGCCGGTCACAGGTTTTCCAGCAATAGTGGTTTTTACTTATCTTATGGACAGAGCTGCCATCATAGCTCCATCCACCACACATGGGTGGAGAAACAGACGCCCATTCCCATGCAGCTGATGCCAAATACCCGGATGTGTGTGTCAATAAAACATGTAACTGTCAGGCTAGCAAAGGATAATGGTAGGGAATCAGTATCTTGCATTATCCTTTGCTCGTGGGATATTCAGCTGCTGTCTGAAGGTGGCCAGAGTCCTTCCTGAAGGGAGAGATGAGTGCTGCCTCTTGAAGAGCGAGAATTTTAAAATCCATGCACATGCGAAATAGTTGTAATTTACAGAAACTGAAAACTAAGTGCTCCACAGCAAGGATGTCTACTACGATAATAAACTGTCTGCAGGTTTTTATTACTTTCCTGCAGCAGAATTAAAATTCATACCACAAAATTAACATTTTCCTCTGTTGTGTTTTGCAGATACCATAGTCCCCTACATTTCTGAAATGAGCTCATTTTCATGTTGCAGCAATCTGCTGGAAACCTCACTCCTTGTATTTCTCCCTGAAATGAACTAAGAAAGAGTAAAATATGGCTGGTGAATTATGGGAGAAACAAAGTAAGAGGGAATTCTGAGAGGAAAGAAACCCGTGCATCAGCACAAAAGTGTGTCAAAGCTTTCTAGCCATGAATTAGATAAGGAGTATAAACTGACAATTTTCTTGGCAGCAGGAGAATGGAGAACAAGTATTAAGATACGATTGGGAGAATAAAGCATGAGATATAAGGGATTTGTGAAGCCCTGGAGATGATCCAGCTTTCTCTAATCAAGCCCACTTCAAAATGAAGAGCCAGGGCTTAATTGGAAATTCCACCATTCTCATGAAGAGCTACAGGGCTTCTAAGTGTGCTGATGAAAAAAATACATACATACAGTACTATATATTTCCCAGTCTATGATCTACTTAACCTTAATTTGGCATGGTTCGGAATTTTGTATTTTTGCCTTTCAGTAATCTCACTAGGAGGAACAGCTTGACCCATGAAAGCACTTAGAAATCCAAAGTGACTAACTTATACATGCCTTAACTGTAATATGCTTAAATTCCATTAACTTCAAGGGAAGAAAATTAAGCATCTGCTACCCCTTCCTCTAAGTTAACAAATTTGCCTGGAATACAGTATTGTTATAATTTAGGCAAATAACTAGAAGTGAAAAAGGTTGCTGAACTGTGAATTTTAGGCTGTACCCAAACATGAAACAAAAATGGCATTGGAGCAACAGGATAGGGATGGGTGGAAAATGTTTGTCGCCTTCACAATGACATATACAATGGATACAAATTGCAAATATTTGGAACTTTGCTTTTGAATGGAAGATTGGCTATATTTGAAGACTGGCAGTCACGTGCAAAGCAAAAGCTTTTGTGCTCTCATTCGAAACGTCGTTAATTTGCTGGCAGCATTCAAGTGACAGTACTGCTAGGCAAAGCGGCTGCCCCGTCACCTCCAGAGTGGATTCAGAGGCACAGCTTGTGGTGGAAGGATTGGCAAACAAGTGAAGCAAATTTGAAGCCTTGCACATTCGGAGTGGCTCCATTCAAATGTGAATTTCTATCCCATTCACTTTGATGCAAAGCAAACGAAGGGAAAAAATTCATGTACATCCCTACAACAAGGGAGTGACACAGTCATTCTCATATACTTTCCTGCTGCTCCCTAATACTTTCAGTAATGGAAAAACAGGGCAATGTAGTAGCCATCGGGTGGTGCTGAAGGTTTTGCCCTGGTCAGTATCCTGCTGACTTACTTTGGAGTCACTGGAACATTTCAGTGGCTGGTCAATCAGAGTGCATGACACACCCTGACTGATCACTTAAACAGGAAAGAAATCCTCCGGTTGAGTCTGGCCTGGTCAATTCTTCTCCTTCTCTGACCCTCTCATTGCTTTTTAATGGCAAAATCAAAAGTGAATCACTTTTACCACTGGGTCAATTTATTGACCATATATTTGGCTTTGGCTATATTAAGGTGCTTATTAATAAAAGGTTTTTTTTAGAAATGACAACAAAAGAAATCCCAGAGTTAGCATGTTATTTCTTTTCTTTTTGTATTTAATAAACTTATTCAGCAAGCATCTGCTTTTCTAAAAATATTCTATCTGGAAAATTGGTTGCAGCGCTAGAACTATATTAACCAAACTGTTATTTGGCCCGTTTATCACTGCAGTTACACTCCAGCATTTTTTCTTTAATTATTTTCCAACTCTTCTTTGAAGTTGTTAAAAGAAGGGGGAAATAACAGGCAGTGGGTGAGACATTTTTGCTGGGGCCTTGCGGCAATCCAGTCATTGGCTCAACTGCCAACAGGCATCCAGTGAGTGAGTGAGCTCTTTTATTCCATCAACTCCACCACTGGGTCACCCTCAGGGGCAGCTCCTCTGCCCCAGTGAAAATGCACTGATGGAAACTGAACAGATCAAGACCTGAATATATATGACGTGAACACGTCATCTTTCATGTGAAGAAGATACAAAACAAAACTTTTGGAAGATCTTCTCTAGAGGATCTTGCACTAGTTTCAGCAATGGCCCTACTTCAACAGATCTTGATCAAACAAGGGTTCTGTTACTTAAAATAGCATTTTTGTACTTTTGTGTACCTGTGTGAATTCATGCACACAAAATGTCCCAACCTTTCAACAGGTGAACAGGGTGAGACACAGGATACCAATTCCTCAGGAAGGAGACAGAGGATACCATTAGAGGCTTCTCCATCTGTCCCATCACAAAGGTTTTCCCCCCTTTTCCTCCCAACCCCCTTTCCCTTGTGTGTCCTTGCCTTTTGAGTTTGTAAACCTGAAGGCAAGGGCTTGCTTAGTAATTCCTTCTGTAAAGCCATTTTGGAAGCCTATTTAGAGTAGGATGAAATGCAGTAAATAAACCGCTTATAATAAATGGCTATTCGATTCCAATTCAAAACAGCTAGAATTCTGGTCAGAAACGTTACCAAAATCAACATTATTTGGATTGGTTTAAGCTGAAATGTGTGCTCTAGGTCACACTTGCCTAACCTTGAGAAGAGAGGAAGTTCAGTCCCATACCCATCTTCATTTCATTAGTCAGTGTTTTTAGCTTTCTTGAGTAACAGTGAGTAGGGATTCCCAATGGCCGGCATGAAGTATGAAGCCACTCACAGATCTACATTTTGGTTTGCAGCACTGCTGTTTTCAGCAAACTAAGATACCAGAGAAGATGATCTACCAGAAAACAGGTGCTCTAGCAATGTTCATCAGGCTAGGGTGGTTCCAAACAACTTTTTCCATTGCCTATCTAAATACTTGGGACTGAGTCTCACTATTTTCTAAGACCTGCTCTTTAGAGGCACAGAATATTTAGTTCTATTTAGTTCATTAATCTATCACATACTGAATTTGCGAGCAAAGGAAATGATTTTGTAAATATCCCATAGGCACCAGCATTTTTTCAAAGGATAAGTACACAAATCCCTGTATGGTATACTTATATATGTATAAAAGAATACATATAAATTTTAACTTCTTACTGATGATTTCCTGCTATTCTCTTTCAACTTTCATTGACTGCATATACCAAATGAATATTTTTTGCCATTATTCTTCTATATGGAAGTTGTACTTTGTACTGTAATTACAGTGCATATCAGTGAACAAGAATTTAAAAGATTCTGAGAAAACCCCCCCATCAACTTCACAGTGCAAAAGTGGTAGTTTCTCATTCTTGCATTCTCTTTAAAAAAAAAAACAAAACTTTCCTCCTTATATTTCTGGTCTCCAAAAAATGAACACATTCCATTCTTTATGTCAAACTTATCAAAATTAAACTACAACCAGCTGCCAAAACAGCTACAAGAAAAAAAATCATTGTTATTATATTGTAAAGTGGCGCTAGCTAGCAGGGGAATTTCACCCCCATCTACTGCAACAATACAATATAGTAAAACTCAACATATGCAAAAATATCACACCGAGTAGTACAGTATATATGATTAGATAATAAAAATATATGCTACCCTGACACATTATATAATTAAAACCAATTGTCAGAATCAACTAAAAGTAGTCTGGAGTGCAAAACAGGAAACGAGAATACTGTTTTCTTATTAGACTAGACATAAATGACCTCTGTAATGCAATTATGTTGAAATATAGCATTATTTGCTCTTGTGCTTCAGGTTATTATGAGAAAGATTTTCACACACAAAAAAATGTAGCTAATTGGATAACTTTTCAACTTATTGACTCCTTAATTTTAGTGCTGAACCTGAAATATAATTTACAGTGCATCCCAATAGGAGCTAAACCTGTGCTTCTCTTGGGACTTTATCTGGAATGCCAAACATGATTCTGGCATTCCCAATATAGTCCTGGGATATCGAGGTGGAATCCAGGATGATGCCAGGTTTCCTGGTTTACCTTTGTCTAACGGCTCCTTTCATTATCACTGCTTTTGCAAATACCAACCAAGTGTGTAAAAAAACCCTCAAAAACTAAAAAACCCAGGGAGTGGGTTGGCACTTGGCCGACTTCTGTGTACTTGCAAGAGGGGTTATAACATAAGGAGCTGGCGGACACTGAAACACAACATCAGTCTCCCAAAGCTAAAATAGACAAATATGTTTTTACCACCAGAACATACCCCATGTCATGTGTCAGGATCTCCAATGGATCTTGAAGATCCAAGTTCTGCTACAGCTGCTACAATGCCTAATAAACATAACCTTATTTAAAATATTTTTTTATTATTTATATTTATATCGCGCCCTATACCCGAAGGTCTCAGGGTAGGGAACAAAATATAATAAAACCGCAAACTACAAATGGGAAAGAACTACTCTTATAGAGCTGACTGCCCAAATAATAGGCTGCCACCAAACAATGGCCAGTTGTAGCGGAACGAAGCAAAAATGTGAGCAACTTCTCCCCCACTTTAACCAGTACACTCTTTGTGCTTTTTGTGATGTGCAATCCAGACAGTTTGGACACCATCAAATTCACCGATGTGTGCATGACCACTACCACAAATGCACGGATGGCTGTTTCAGCCTCCACGCTTGTGCACTGAATGGAGCTACAATCATGGCTCCATCCAGAAGGTAAGTGACAAACCCAAAAAGTGCTATTGTTGGAAAACCTGTGATCACTGCTAGGTTTTCCAGCAATAGTATATAGACCTTTTTAGAGGGGAAAAGCTGGACTATGGTGGGGTTGCCTATGATATGAGAGGTGACCCCACCATAGCAGTGCCATAATGGTACTATATTTGCCCCATCTGGATGGGGCCATAATTATTAGATCACACCACCACTAAAGTGCTGCGATGTTTCCAAGGTACACTGATCTCATCGGAAAACTTGGAGCATAGTAATGGCTTTCTGAGCAACAATCTTGCAGCAGTTAAAATATGACAGTAAAGGTGCGATCATATTTCTGTTTCTCAGGCAGAGAAGGTTGACTGTAGGGGGTTGCCCAACGCAAAGAAACAGGACACTTAGCCAGGTATATCCAATGGAAGTTTTTCACCTGGAATGGCCTTAGAAGACTCTTCCTAAAAACTGAATAAAATGCACTACATCTTCACAAAATGGTAAGTTATTTATGCTAGCACTCAATATCATTTAACCAAAGGTCCTAAAGTAGTGTGTGTCCTCTGAAGGGCATTTCTAGTATTCATATATCTGAATGACTGTGAAATATGTGCTGTTCATCAGATGAGGTGGAAAATACATCAAGACCAGAGCTAGAGAACAGAAATAAGGCTTCAAAAGTTCAGTCTTTAATCACTTGCTTTTCTGAAAAGAGCCTTAAAATAGAACATTGAAAGGTGGAACATACATACATTCAAGGTCCTTTCAAGCGAATTAAAGGCTTCAAAAGGTTCCTGAGAAATTGGGGGCAAACACACACACACACAGACTGTTCATCTCTGTAGTTGCAACAGGCAGCTATTGCTGAGGTCTTTTCATCACTAGATAAAATGTAGTTTCCATGGGAAGGTCGATAATAGAAACCCAACTTGTAGTTCTATCCAACATTCGAAAGTAATACTGACCTACAGAACTTGGTAATACTATGATTATTTTGGAAAAATGACAAATCCAGTCAGAAAAAAATCAGCTTTAAAAATGCTGACATGGTAAAATGATATTTATCTCTATTTTCTACTGAAACCCAGAATACAAGTCTCTTAATGACTTGTATTTCTTGAGTACCAAAGGAGCACACTTAAATACTGTAAGGAATAGAGTATCACCACAAAAGCAGATTGACTAAAACGTGGGAAAGTAGAAACTGCTACAACTTTTGGGTGGAGATGAGTCTTTACATGCACTAGAGAATCTAAAAACCCTCCACCCAAACATAGCTCACCAATGACCTCACCAGTTTCCTAAAAACACTCAACAAGTCTTCCGGCCTGTTCTCTGTGTAGCCAAGTCATGATGTCAACAGTCCACCTGTGAGCACGCTGTAGCCTTTTGGGTTAGGGTCACAGAGTGATAAGATAAAATCTGCTAGCATTTATTTAAATGTTCACTTGTTTTTCTACCAGTCCCCTTTGATAAAGGGTCTACATTTTCTTCCTACAACACTTCCCTAAAAAGGATAGCTACTGCACTTCCAGCACCATTTGCATTTTGTAAATGCAATTATTGTAAAAGTAATTTAGGATTAGAAGTTGCTTTAAATTTACAAAATACAAAAAGAGATCAATCTATATCAGAGTACATCATTTCTTCTCATATTTAACAAAGAAATACAGTTCTGTAAACCAGAAGTTTAGTCAGAAGGAGACTAGACAGCTAATTTCTCTGCGATCAGTTATTTAGCGCTGAACTTTACCCATAACATTCCATAAGATACTAACAACTTTCCCAAGAGCACACAAGAGGGCTGCAATCAAATTATGGATTGCCTCCCTCTGCGGAAATTCTAAGCATATACTTCATCTGTGCTGAAAGGAATGTTTCCTGATTATGTACATAGAAAGCACTGCCCTCAAGGCCAGAGAGACGTTGTGACAGAATTTCCTGAAGTCCCCAAACACACTTGCTCAGGAATCCCTTCCTTCCTTGCTCCCTTTCACTGGTAATGCAGAACAATAAGTCAGATACTCTTGCTCACTCCCATAAAGTGTTGTTAACACAAGGTTGGCTTCCTGGATGCTGAGATAACATCACACAAGCCTTCTGATGTGGTTGACTGGTACAGATAAGATAGCTTCCTGGTCATGTGACTTTTTTCTTAATTGATGAGACTTTCAAGATCAATTTGAAATGAAAACTGGAAACATATATTACATGAAAAATCCCACGTCTTTTCATTGTTGTTGTGTAGTAATGTGACCGTGAATGCATCTATTCTGGCTAGTAGCTCTGTCTTCTGTGAATTTAACCCTCCTGTTTGGACTGGTGGCTATTATTGTACCTGATGATAGTAAATTCCAGAGTGGTGGAATTAACTGTCTACGCTGTGTGCTGGTTTCACTTTCTTTTGGCCTGTTTTACATCCCTCATTGGATGACTTCTGTTTTCACTATCAGCTAGAACAGAGAAACCAAAAACGACTGGGGCCATGGAATATTATAGCATGCTTTCCAACTTCTAGAACTCAGAAACTGGAGTTCCAACTGAAGCCAGAATTTTGTACCAGACACCTTCTTCTGCTTATGGCTTGCTAGCTTCCTTCCCTATTGCCTCTCTCCTCCCCTCAGCCTTCTTACTCCCTTTTAAGGCTTCCTACATTTAAATACACTATTCCTCATTGGGTTTCCAAATATTCTTTTTTAAAAAAACTTGTCAACACTAACTTCCCATCTTTCCTCCTTACTCTTTCTGAGCATCTCCTGGTATTTTCATTGCCTCCACCCCCCTTTCTTTGAGCAGGAACACTCCTGGGAGTTCTTTCTTTCAGAGTGTCAAAAAGAAAATAAGATATTCCTAGCTAGGGAGAGACACATAAAAAAAAAGGGGGGGGGATTACACCAAAAAATTGAAACTATTGAAGACCTTGTTATAGCTCTCTACTTTCATGCTCTTAAATGAATATTCAGTAAAGCAGTTTTAAATGTGTTTTATTTACACACTTTTCACAGCATTCCAGCTTTTATCTTCCCAGTTACAATAAGCCTTCTGTGTTACCCTGGTCAGTATAGGTCCTAGGTGGACAGTAGGGCATCTCTTTGTTTACATTGTTCTTCATCCCTGAGGTCAAGTTCCCTAAGTCTTGAATAGCAGCTTCTCCTAACCATCTTTTGAGTATTTAGCATTCCAGTCAGCACCTCCTCCTCCAGCAGCCCCTTGACCCCCTCCTTTCAGCCTCTCTACCATCTATGGCCCATTCCCTGGTAATTAATTGCAGATGTGAAACCAAGTCATCTCCTTCCCTTCCAAAGCTGTCTAATGGGCAACAGACTGTAATATTTGTTTTCTTGAAGTGTCCTGTTGAGATACCCTAGCCACACCCAAACAGACCTAAGGGAGATGAAGGCCTAGCTGCCCCCTGCCTAACATGATATCACTTTTATATTTATTTTTAATCTCTAACCTTCAGCATTAGCTGAAATGCAAACATCTGCAGCCTGGCAGAGCCCCAAAGTGTTAGCCCAACAGAAGCTTTTTCTTGCTACTGCTCCCACCCATGTCCTCATCCTATATAGACATCAAAATGGGTGCATGCCTAAATGCAAATTAGCTCTGGTTTCTTCTATGTGTTCAAGCCAGAGGGACCAGACATCTCTAAGATGAGCTAAAGAAACATCTAAAGGTTGGAATGTGCACCACTCTACATTTGCATATGGATTTTGATACCGGATGTACGGATTCCCCTTGATGTTTTAAGCATGCTGAACAATTTGGTGATATCAGAAAATGAAACTAATGATAATTTATGAATAAGTTTACAAACAACAGTCCAAATACATATCCTTAGGAAACATTATTTTGGCAAAATGCTGGTTGTCCTACCCTTCTTTATACTTGACTGGTTTTTAATTATTTGTCTCCAATACTTATAAACCTTATACTTGATTATTTTGTCTTTAGGAATGCTCTCCACTAAGCATCCTAGTACTTTTGGAAAAGATGGGAATGTAACAGGCCAGCGATTTTCCTGTATCTCTTTTAAACTTTACATTACACTGGCCTCTTTCCAGTTCTTAGATATGGGAGCTGAGCATATTTTTAATACATCAGCAATTTCACTTCTGAGATTTTTAATAACACTTGGGTGAATACCATCTGTGTTCTGGCTCTTTGTTATTATTTAATCTATCAATAAGACATACTGCTTTATCTTTTTATCACCACGATTTGCCTCAGTTCTTCCTGAGAAAGTTAGTTCAGGTTCAAGAAACAGTACTATGATACTAGTCTGATACAGCAGTGTTGTCTCTGTGTTGTAATATTCTACATCAAACTTAAAAGGTTAAAGAGCAGTATTTCATGGATAAACGCAATGGCTAGGAGCCCAAATGCTGAAGGTTTGTGCCCAGTGAATGTTTTGACTTTACAAATAATCCCTTTATAGACACTACTTTATAAGAAGACATATATCAAATTGTTTTTCTTCCAGTTTCACAATAGCATTGGGCAGTTGCTTTAGGGTAGAGGAAGAATAAATCCCATTTGCGTTAACAGAACAAATTCCAAAGTTCTTAAAAAAAGAAAAGAAAAGAAAATAAGAGGAGCCCCTGCTGGATCAGGCCAGAGTCCATCTAGTCTAGCACCTTGTCTCATGCAGTGACCCACCAGTTTCTTATGGGCATCTCAAGCAGAAGACAAAAGCTATAAATTCACCTGTTTTTGAACTCCTGCAAGAGGCCTTTGGAGGCATCTAGCCTCCATCCTGGAGGCAGCAGATAGGCATCTATTCCAGTAGTCATTGATATACCTGCCCTCTGTAAATTTATGCAATCCTTTCTTAAAGCCATCCAGGCTGATTTCTTTCAACATCTCTTTTGGTAATAAATTTCATAGACCAGAAGTAAAATAGAAGTAAAAAATACTACTCCTTGTCTGTCCTAACTCTCCTGCCCATCAGCTTCAAAGTATGTCCCCTGGCATTAATGTTGTGTGGTAGAGAAAATAATTTTTCTCTATCTTACTTTTCCACACCATGCATGATTTTTATGTATAATCAAGTCATCTCTTAAACACTGCCTTTCAAGGCTGAAGAGCCCCAGACTGATTGCAGTCTGATTTTGTAAGGAAGGCGTTCCAGCACCTGAATCATTCCGGTTGCCCTTTTTTGCAGCACAAGATCCTTTGTGAGATGCGACCACCAAAACGACAATATTCCAAATGTGGTCTCACCAAAGAGTTATAAAAAGGCAAACGATATTTGCTAACTTGTTTTTCTATTCCCTTCCTAGATAAATACCCAATATATTCATGTGTATTCTGGTAGGGTCACGCCTGTGTTTAAGAACATAACATAAGAATATAAGAGAAGCCTTGCTGGATCAGGCCACAGCCCATCTAGTCCAGCATCCTGTCGCACACAGTGGCCCACCAAATGCTCATGGGCATCTCAAGCAGAGACAAGGACAAACCTTCTCCTGCTCTCGAGTCCCAGCAGATGGCCTTAGAAGCGCCCCAGTTCCTCCCCCCCCCCTCAGCATGAAGGATGCACCTAGGCATTCGTTCTAGTAGCCATTGATACATCTGTCATCCATAAATTTGTCTATAAATTTATAAATTTATCCATAAATTTGTCTATAAATTTCTATAACTTTGTCTATAAATTTGTTTATTTTAGGAATTTCTATACTGGTTTGTGAAATAAGAATTTCTAAGAAGATATTCAACTTATACAGTAACAGCTGAGAAATGCATTTCATATACTGTCTCCATTACTTACGGTTCCCACCAACGGATAAATGAAACCAGCTCCAATACTCGCTCTCACATCAGTAATTGGCAGAATGAAGCCAGTGGGGACACCTTTCCTCTCCGGCATGTGGGAGAGGGACAGATGGGTTTTGGCCATGCAGATTGGCAAATTTCCAAATCCCTGTAAAGGATAAATTAAAAAAAATAGATTACTGTCACTGCTTCACATTGAAAATGTTTCCTAAATGTAGTAGATATGAATAGCATACATAAAGGATATGCTTTTTTATTTTTCTGGAGCCAGGGTGGTAGAAGTCCTGGAATTCAAACAGATGCTGGAACTGGAAGCTTTGCTTTCACTTGCTTGGAGCTATGCCCTAGTTTGAGATTTTCAACCAACCACTAAGGCTAGGGACATGAAAATTGCACAGGACAGCCACATACGTCCCACATGGAACATATTAGTATATCTTTAGATAAGAACGCCCCTGCTCCTTTTTAGCATCTGGGCCATCTCTCAGCCTGAAGGAGAGGAGCAGGATGTCACTGCATCGCGCCATGTTATGGGGTCATCATATGGAGACCTAATGTTTCAGGCCTATTAAGGCTTTTCCCATTCGATGCTGAGTGCAGAAAGGACAAACAATGTACTGCAATGTTGGAATTTTCCAGGCTAACTTTTCTATTTGCACACACTGAAATACCAAGCTAGGTGAAAGCTGTAGTGGAAAGGCTTCGTTGTAGCTGGTGAAGAATGTAATTGATGTTACCTAGTAGGTAGCAAAATGTCTGCAAATAGAAAACTCACTTTGGAGCTCTTTGACAATCCAATGTACCCGCTCTGAATTATAGCCATTCACCACCCAGACAGATAATGTATTGAGGAACTAGAGTTGACAGGGAAAAGCTCCAACGAGTTCTGCGGTCCAAAATCTTTAGGGTTAGGAACGATTGAAGGATCTGGGAGTGCTTAGTCTGCCAAAGAAAAGACTGAGGGGAGACATGATAGCAGTCGTCATCTATCTGAAGGGCAGTCACAGTGCAGAGGGATCATCCCTATTCTTACTTACACAAGGTGGGAGGACTAGAAACAACAGAATGAAACTTCAAGGGAGTCAATACAGATTAGATATTAGAAAAACTTCGTGACAGCAAGGGCAATCAATCAATGGAATAGGTTGCTGTGGAAGATAGTGAGCTCTCCTTCACAGGAGGTCTTCAGGCAGAGGCTGGGTACATATCTGTCTGGGATGGTTTAGGAAATCCTGCATAGAGCAGGGGGGGGGGTAGACTCATTGACCCCAGAGGACCCTTCCAACTCTATAATTCTATGATTCTTTGAGTTTGCATTGTCGCATCATCAAACCGCAGACATATGACATCTCCTCTGCCTCCTTAGACTTGGAGAAATTCCAGGATGTTAAGGAGGAATAAGTGTGCCGAAGCAAATATGCTGTAAAATTCTCAACCTGAGAATTTGAATAGAAAACAATACAAGGCTGAACACATTAAATTATTCTAAAAGGAGAATGAAAATCAGAAAATTCTTAAATATTATCAGAGAATATTCTCATCACATATCACTGCACATACGCAGCACCTGCCAGAGAAACAACTGTGAATGTACTCAAAAGTGTGTGTATTTATACATACACTATGTGTTACATATGTGTACAATCTAAATGTGATAGTAGATTGTACAAATGCATCTTTTTAATGCTCTATTTAGGAATGAAAGAAAAATTCATTGCCCAAACAATTTTGAACAGGGTATTAAGAATATCCAGTGAACAGAATTTAATTTGAAGAGATTGTTTACTTACTGGCAAGGGTTTTCATCACTGTCAGGAAATATTTAAAATGTAGATGAATGTAACTCCTCGAGTTCAAACAATTCAGACACATTTATCATTTGTGCATTCAGGAATGTGTGAACATACAAAAGTGGAAAATATAAAATATAAAGGCCTAACCAGATAAAAACTTAAAACTACTCTTGAATCTATAAGTAAAAATAATAAATAAAATTTAAAAAGGCTTTCCCATCCCTTCCTGGGTTGTAGGAAATCCTCACTACAAACTGTACAATTCTGGTCCAGCATTCAAACAAAGACACACAGTTCATAAAACAATAGGAAACCACACCCACAGTGCAATTGATTGCACTCATTTTTGCTGACCTACCTGCTGACTGTAGCGATTTATCTGAGCTTGTGCTGCAGGAGACAGCTCTATATCTTGTGCTCCATAGATTTTTTGTGCTATGATTCTTATTTTTTCAGCAATGGGAAGCTGTGGAAGCAAAGGAGATAGGAGAATCCTCATACTCATTGCCAAGCGTCTTCTACCACTTTCCTGACTTGCAAACTTTGCTTGACAGTTTTCTGGAGCACTTTCAATATCAAGCTATGCATGCTTCCCAAAAAACCCAGTAGTAATTAAAGTATATATTACCAAAGTACATTATATTTAAACTACCTTAAGAACTTGCTGTTTGTATAAAACAGCTTCTTTGTATATATAAAAAATAGCCTGTGTGCATGCTAGTACAAGTGTGGGCATGTCCATAATATTGTGGATTTTAAATGAGTAAGTAAGTAAATAAATAAATGTTGTCCACTAGTTCAGCTGCCATCCAGAAATTGTCCAGGAAACTGCAATGATTGCTGGGCTGCAGCTCCCCTGTCCTGGGCTGCAGGCATTTCTCGGAAGGGGAAAACACCTGAGCTTCCAATGCACAGATGTACAACTGTCCAGGCAAACTTCGGATTGGTTCCAGGCTTCAAAACAGGACAAGAGTTACTTCTAACATAGTCAATTCCGATCCGGGCAGGTAAAGGGAGGAAAACACCAATAAGTACTCAGAACAATTGCATCAAGTGCTGGTCTGAGCACAGGTGGGGGCACCATGTGGTCACAGCCCAGCCCAAAATATTATGGACACATGCACAAACGTACTGGCACATGCATGCACACGCTGCATGCTCATAGGCTTAATTTTTTAATCAAGCGTAGACAGAAATTGAAGATCTTGCCAGAAGTCCAAATCTGCAAAGACCTACAGATTTATATCTTACAGTGGCCAAACCCAAGCTTTTATGTGAACTCCACCAGACTCAGTATTCACATGTATATTCACATGTTTCATAAGCAATAAAAGTACCAATTTACCATTTTTTTTAAAAAAGTTTTATTGAGTAAACACTAATAAGGGAGGGGGGGGGCGGAAGAGGAGCAGGGCGACCACTTGAGGAGAAGGTGAGTATTGTGAACTAGAGGGGGACACAAATTCCAACAGTGGAATCCAGAGTTTGTGAAATGATTTCTGGGGCTTGTGGCCTTGCAATAGGCAAAGCTGGTAGGTAATGAGTTCCCTAGGAAGGAGCTCCATACGAAGGAGCTTCTTGCATACCAAGTTGACAGCAAAAGTAGGTCACTGTTTTCCCAAGAAAAGGTAATAATCCTTTTAGCTACTATTAAAAGGAAGGTAAGCATTCAGGGGGGAAAATGTTAGCACACAATAAGTTGACAATTTCTTGTTTGACTTCATACCAAAATGATCTGATCATGGGGCGTGGCTATCACATATGAATAAACTGCCCTAATTGTTGACACCTGTGCACCTACAAAGTGAAAGACATGGCAGCACTACTGATAATCCACAAGATCTATACCGCCACCTATACACTTCATTATAGTGTATAATGAAGCTTTAAGGACAATTTTACTGTCTTGCTATGGGAAAACGATGTGGCAGAATTCTCAGCCATTTCTTCTTGGATAGCAGGGTAGCTAGGTCAGACCTTCAATATGGCTACTACCCTCTGGCCCAACCAGGCCTGCTGCAGTCTGCACTAGTGTGGAACAGCAGTCCCTTGTTCTGGGATTCCAGAGGAAGGACCAGTGCAGAAAGGGCCTTTGTTAACCATCCTGAAATCCATTAGGATGGGTGCAAAAGGAAATGCATTTTTTCCTTAGGAAAGGATTAAACATTCTTGCCCTTTTTGACTTCACAATACAAGTAAGTCCCTTCCCTGCTGGTAACAGTTGTTATATTTCATTTCATTGTAAATTCCTTACAGTAGAGGGAATATTCTAGCAGGATGTTTTGAAATCAATAGTGCATTGATTAAACTGGCCAATTTATGCTGCTCAAGTTTAGATTGCTGCACTTAAGTTTGTAAAGCACTTACAAGATTCCTTAGATAAAATTACCATGCAAGCATAATGCTACATTGCTTTCCTGTAAAATGGCAATTTAGAAAGAAACCCCATGATCACATTGCTTTTTAAACAAACATGGTGGGTGAAAGGTGGCATGGGTTCCATCCATACATTTCATGGAAACTGATTTCATGTGGCTCCAAGTAATGAAACAGCAAGCCGTGGATGCATCAGATCAATTTTCCTCTCTCTTGTTTATTTTTTCATATTAAATCCTCTCCTTAGCTTTAGTCCCTGTGTGTTACTACCCTGGAAGTGCATTGTGTGCGATCTGTAGGCAAACCTGGGACAAACTTTAGTGCCCTGCAGTTAGTATACCTACATCACATCTAGGAAGTCTTCAGACATACTAGTTTGAATACTCACCCTCCCCCGCCCCCCAGTGTTCCTGTCATTTTGACCTTCTGGGTACTTGAAAGCTTATATACAATTTTGTGAAATTTAGTTAACCTAATAAAGGATATTTGGATTTCCTCCTGAAACAAAGAACAGCTTTAGCAGTAAGATTTTTCTCAGGACAGAAGCAGGAAGAAAAAGGTTAAATTCACTTCTGTTGAGGCACCAGTATAAGCCAAAGTCTAGCTGATGGAATTTTTTTTTTAGAATCCAGTGATGCTGGATAAAAAGTGACTTTAACTTCACATACAATCTGGCCCCAGGAAAAAAAAATGCCAAAAGCTAGTTCGAAAAATGTTATCTGAAAAGGGGACCACCCATAAGACAGACATTCACTGGGCTACTCTGAGCAGTTAATTTGTTTGTGTGGACTCTCCTTGATAATCATCATTTCCCCAATTTCATAAAACGTAGAACCATATCCTTAACAACATATCTGACTTGGTTTTGACATTCTTTAAAAAAGTGTTAGGAAGATACCAAAAACCAGTTTTTTGTTGAAGCTTCCTTGCAAAGAGCAGGGAAGAGAAAGTGCAGTTGTTGATTAGAATCACAATATATGTTTTAATATATATTATTATTCTTTCAATATATATATACTTGGTTTTTAAATGTTTTCCTTGAAATCAGGGTACGATAAAAATGCAAATGATAATGATGATGAATAGACAGACAGACAGACAGACAGATGATAGATAGATAGATAGATAGATAGATAGATAGATAGATAGATAGATAGATAGATAGATAGATAGATAGATAGATAATGTGGGTGCTGTTAGACACAATAAACCAACAGTTTGTCACCCCTGCAGCTGGACTGCCAGACAGCTGTGATGTTGCTCTGGGACTGCTGTGGTCTATAAGCCAGTAATTTCTAAGTAAAAATAGTACTACCAACTTCCATGAGCTGGCCAAGCGCAAAAATAACAAGTGCAAAAAGACAGGGGGTGGCCATACAGCAACCTCTTGGACGCTGGTAGCGAAGTAATATTGCAGGAGACTTTCCAGATGGCTGGTAAGCAAAGTCATGCAGGATGAGGACCATGTGGATCTGGCTTTCCGTGAGTAAACCACAAAAAGGGGCAACTTCTCCTCTTGCCATATGGAGTTAGTCAGAGAGTGCTAAAAACGCTTACGGAAAAGGAGTTGGAATGGAAGAGAAAAAAGCAATAACAGCATCTACCACAATAGTAAACACTGTATTAGCCAGGGATTCCTTAAAATCGTCAGGTAGGATGGGAAAACATCAGGGAGAGGAGTAGCCAAAATGTCAAAAGGAAAAAAAAGCACGATTAGCAAAGTTCATGTAGGTTTCAAAGATAATGAGATATGGCAAAGCATTTTGACGTGTATTTTGTTAAAACAGAGGGCACCCAGAACATAACATGTCATAGGTAAAGACAATGCTTCTACAGGATGCACATTTATAAGAACATAAGAGAAGCCTTGCTGGATCAGGCCACAGCCCATCTAGTCCAGCATCCTGTCGCACACAGTGGCCCACCAAATGCTCATGGGCATCTCAAGCAGAGACAAGGACAAACCTTCTCCTGCTCTCGAGTCCCAGCAGATGGCCTTAGAAGCGCCACAGTTCCTCCCCCCCCCAGCCTGAAAGACGCAACTAGGCATTCGTTCTAGTAGCCATTGATACATCTGTCATCCATAAATTTGTCTAACCCTACCTTAAAGCCATCTAGACTGGTGGCCGTCACCACCTCTTCTGGCAGCACATTCCATAAGCCGATGACCCTCTAGGTGAAGAAATACTTCCCCCTGTCAGACCTTATTCTCCTACCCATCAGCTTCATAGAGTGCCCCCTGGTTCTAGTGTTGTGCGATAGAGAAAAGAAATATTCTCTATCCACCTTTTCTATACCGTGCATAATTTTATATACTTCAATCAGGTCCCCTCTCAAACGCCGTCTCTCCAGACTGAAGAGGCTTAGACGTTGCAGCCTGGTTTCGTAAGGTAGGTGTTCCAGACCCTTAATCATTCTGGTTGCCCTTCTCTGCACCTTCTCTAGTTCCACAATATCCTTTTTGAGGTTTGGTGACCAGGATTGTACACAATATTCCAAATGTGGCCTCACTATAGATTTATAAAGGGGCAAAATGACATTTGCTGTCTTATTTTCTATTCCCTTCCTAATTATTCCCAGCATTGAATTTGCTTTTTTCACTGCTGCTGCGCACTGGGTTGACACCTTCATTGAACTGTCCACCAAAACCCCGAGATCCCTTTCCTGGTGTGTTGCAGAAAGCTCAGACCCCATCAGTTTATAGACGTAATTTGGATTATTGGCCCCGATGTGCATTACTTTGCACTTGTTAAGATTAAAGCACATTTGCCACTTGGTTGCCCACTCACCCAATGCTAAGAGATCCCTCTGGACCTCTTGGCAATCTCTTTCAGATTTTACTACCCTAAATATTTTAGTATCATCAGCAAACTTTGCTATTTTACTATTTACCCCTTCTTCTAGATCATTGATGAATAAATTAAAAAGCATTGGTCCCAGTACTGAGCCTTGAGGGACCCCACTTTTTACTTCTTTCCACCCTGAGAATTTGCCGTTTATTACTACTCTCTGCTTTCTGCCCTTGAGCCAGTCACAAATCTAGGATAGGACCTGTCCTTTTATTCCATGGCTGATGAGTTTACTCAGTAGCCTTTAATGTGGGACTATGTACAGATGGCTCTGATGAGAGAAACATGTTGGTTGACTTTGGGTGTTTTCCCACTGTGCTCCTTTAATCCAGATCTAAGGAATGTACCCAATGTGGTCTAGCACCTAATAGCAATGGGTGCTAGCCTGCCTGCTGTGGAAACACCGGAGCACCCATGTGGAAAATCTAGATTGACCCACAAGGGGTCTGCCTGTCACCCCAGGTGCTTTGGGGGACGGGTGGTGCAATCTTCGAAGTTGCCTCCGGAGATTAGCAAAGGCTCTGAAGTCCCTCCGAAGCTGGCTCCAAAGACCCTCGGAAGACAACTTCGGAGATTAGCACAGGCTCCGAAGGAAAACCCCTTGTGAGATCAATGCAGCTGTCAAAGACTGAAAAGGCTCCGAAGGGTCTTCGAAGTTAATGGCACCAAAAGTGCCCAGGACGGAGCTGAGCGAAGAGTCTGTGGCTGACAATGTAGCAAAGGGGAAAGGGAAGAAAGGGAAGATTTCCAAAAACAGATGAAGAGCCTGTCTGTTTTAAAGGGCTCTAGTGTCTATTTTTAAAAATCTTCCCTGCTGTTTATAGCCCCTATATTCATCTGACAGTTGTCCAGCTGGGTGCCCTATATCCACCTGAGAGTCCAGGTGGGTATAGAGCACCCAGCTGGGCAACTATCAGGTGAGTATAGGGGCTGTAAATAGCAGGGAAAATTTTTAAAAAATGAATGAGTCAGCCTAACGGCAAGGTACTGATTAACAGGCAGCTCCAAGGGGATTCAGGGACTTGAAATAATGCAATAAGTTACCTCCCTGAGAAAGAGAGAAAACTCAAACCTCTGCACCCCCTTACTCCCTTGATTTTACTCCCCTTTGGAGGCAAGCAAGTGGCTTGCCTGGGAAAGGGAGCAAAATCACGATCCCCTTGCAGCATCCACCGCACTCGCAAGAAACCCCTGGCCACACATGCTCTGCTGCCCAGCCTTTCCTGCGATCTGCCGCCAACTTCAGAGACCCTTTGGAACCTTTGGAGCCTTTGACAGCTGTATTGCTCTCACAAGGGTTTTTTCTTCAGAACCTGTGCTAATCTCTGAAGTTGCCTTCAGAGGGATTTCAGAGCTGGCTTCGGAGGGACTCCAAAGTCTTGACTTTGGGGCAACCCCCATGGCTGCCCCAACCCCCATGGGCCTCCTCTAGTCCCCATTGCCAGATTGTAGTGGAAACAGGCTCCCTACAGTCCAGATTTTAAGACTGAATACCCCATTGGAGACCTCTTAGGGTCTACACGAAATCCGGATTATAGGTCCTGAAGGACCTATATGATCTGGATTCCTCTAGCTGTGGTGGAAACAGATGTGCCCCTAATGGGGTCTGTGGTGGAAATGGGGTCATCTGGCTCTCAGCCAAATGGGTCCTTAATGGGTGCTTGGTGCCAGTGGAAAAACACCTTTGATGACTACAGGAAGATAAAGAGAACTTGTTTCAGCTTAATGTGCAGATTATCTCTAAATAAGAATCATAAGCTGCATTATGTGATGGGCATGAATAGTTTCAAACAAAACAAAGTGTTATGAAAGTATGATCCAGTAATTAGTGTCACACTGTACTGATAAAAAGAAGCATTTTTCATCCCTGTCCACAAAAACATACAGAGAATTCTTAATTATCTTTGTTTTCTGTTTTCTCCATCATCAGTTTTTTAGGCAAAGCGATCAACTACATTTCTAACATAGCTGAACCTCATGAACCTCTCATATGTTAACACTTCTTTGAGATAGTGACAATTTACAAACTTTCTCAGAGTGTAAAGTCCCTTCACACCCTGGGGTGCTCATACTCCAATGATATGAACCAGGAAATATAGGGATACAGGAAAATATTTGAACAATGGCAGAAAAAAGCACTTCTTTACTTTAAACCTTCAGGTCTGATTGTTCACACCTTTTCATTTCTATCCATTTTATCTGTGGACTTTCCACTGTCCATTTGGGCTTTCCTGGATGGAAAGTCCACAAATAAAACAGAAATGAAAACGTCCAAGAAGTCAGACCTGTTGATAAGTTGAAGATGGTTTAAACTGAGGTATGACCACAGCCATAGTGAGAACATATAAATCTGAAATAACAGCAACCATTATGAAGGGGGCAATTTATGGAAATGGGCTGCCAAGGGGTACACAAGTGAAAAAAGGTTGGGGATTACTGAGTACCATTTAATTTCATTGTGTAGCCTGGTACTTTATAGCAAAACCTCTGACTTTGTGCATCTGGACTTTCATTTCTCTTAGCCCCCCATCCCCATTACCCTGTAATAAATCTACTTCTAATGTCATTCTTCTCATTTTGACTCTACAGGTGCTGTAGACAGCAAGGTGTTTCCTGCTTTTAAAGCACCTTTTCTAGATACACCAGCATAAGACACATTTTGTATCTTAATGGGAGGGAGGAAGAACGTAGACATTGTTTATCTTAATACACGAGCGGGAAAATGCTCACTGGAGCTAAATGCTATGTGAACCCAAACCACCAACTGTAGCCACAAGTAATTTATTTTCATTTCCCTGAATGGAGTCACTTCTCATGCAGTGTTTGAGAACATGAAAGGAATAGAAAATATTGAAAATATTTAATAAAAACAAATATTAAAAGTGCCATGGTGTTATGTGGGTAAGAAAGGAAGTTAGCCTCAAGCCTATCTTTTAAAAGGATATCCAGATTTTGTTTGAAAGAAACTCTCACTGTGGACTATCATGAATACCACAGTATTTATGAGACTCACTTGAAGGCCATGGAAACAGGGTGGTCTTGTGCTTCAAACTAATATGGTTTGAAGAGAGTTCGTGAAGAGCCCTTCTATTATAGAACTCAAACGTCATGAGCAGAGCATCTGTGATTAAATGACAAGCAGCAGGATACCTCTAATGGTCATCTGCAGGGATTTAAGAGCAGGTGAAAGTTTTGACTTTGTCTTCTGCTTGAGACGCCCAGAAACAATTGGTGGGCCACTGTGTGAGACAGGATTCTGATTTAGATGGGCTGTGACCTGATCCAGCGGGAGATGGGAAGACAGTTGTGCATTTTGAGGAGAACCTTTCCTTGCCACCACTACCCCATTAAACAGAAAGAAAACAAATGATGAACAGCGGCAGGCTGGTGAAACAATTCTTCTTTGCTACTCATCAATCTGCATGGAATAACACCCACCAGTGCTGGGCATTAGGGAGATATGAATACAATAGATAAAGGAAGGCTGCCCATCTGTTCTTTGTTAATACAATATGAGTTTCAAACATTATCCACAGGATCCATCTTTAAAAGTATATTGTGTCATAAAGCAAGCAAAACAAGCCCATCATAAAAATACATGCTCATAGCCCCAATAACAGAAGGTCCTAGCTGATTTATTCTGGCTTTCAAGACTGGGTTTCCTGGAATTAAGCAATTCTTGCTTAATGTGCACCAGGAACAAAGTGCCAAAACCAGCACAATTAGAACACACACACACAACCCCCCCCCCTCAGTTTTCAAACCCAGCTATTTTGTGTCTGTTATTGTTATCTAGTGCATATAACCACATGTTTATTCCTCCATCTACTGCCCTGAATGTACTCAAAGTTGACTGGACATGTGCTTAGCGATACAGCACTTTACAAGTTTGGCTCACTACATATCTGATCAAACATTGTTCCTTCAAGATCTCTAAGATCTAAAAGAAGTCCAGATTGTATTTGTTCTGTACCACAGTAGCACATCTTTCTTTACTATGGCTCCTTTTCTCTCTTCCAACCTGATTGCTATTCGCCCTCTTTCTAATTTTTATCTCCCCTTCTTTTGTTCCCTCTTGAATTGTTGCTCAGCTGTTTCTAAAGCCACTGTACTGAATGACTTTTTTGTTTCTAAATCCCTTCACCTTTTTGCCCTGACCGAAACATGGGTCTTAGCCCACGATATGGCCACTCCTGCCGCCCTTTCTTGTGGGGGACTCTGTTTTTCCCATTCCCCCTGACTGGAGGGCCGTGGTGGTGGGGTTGGTGTTTTGCTGGCTAACACCTGTCGTTTTCAAGTTCTCTCCTTTCCTTCTAGTCATCGCTTTTCCTCCTTTGAGTTTTACTCTATTCGCCTCTTTTTTCCTGTTAATCTTTGTTTTGCCGTTCTCTATCCCCCTGCCCCCCACCGGTGCTATCACCCAATTTCTTACTGATTTCAAGTCATGGCTGACTTTGTCAGATACAGTCCCGACTTTGATCTTCAGTGATTTTAACATTCACCTTGATGATACCAGCTCCTCCTCTACTTCCCACTTCAGGTCTCTGCTAGCCTCTTTTAACCTTCAACTCCATTCTAATCTTTCAACTCACTCCTCTGGCCATTGCCTTGACCTAGTTCTTACTTCTAAATCCTCTATTTCTGACTATTTGGTGTCTGAATTCCCTCTGTCAGACTATCATTTAATTACTTTCACTCTTACTTACCCCCCTCCTTCTCCTCCCCTCACTACCCAATGCTTTTCCTGTGACCTTCGCTCTGTTACTCCCACCCTTTTTGCTCAGTCCTTGGACTCCTCCCTGCCCTCTCTTCCTCTTGGTGACTCTGTTGATTTGGCCATGCCTCATTTTAACTCCATTCTCTCTTCTACCCTTGACAGTTTAGCTCCCACTTTCTTGCTCGTGTCCTCTTCTAGGCACAGGCCCCAGCCCTGGCTCACTCCCACTATTTGTTTTCTTCGGTCTTGCTCTCGAGCAGCCGAACGCCTGTGGAGGAAGTCCCGGGAGCGGGCGAACTTTTTGCATTACAAGTTTGTTCTTTTATCCTTCTCACACGCTTTGAATTTGGCCAAGTGGCGTCTCTTCTCCTGTTTCAATTCCTTGCTTAAGTCCTCTTCCCCGTCTGCTTCTCCTTTGTTCTCCCCTACAGACTTTGTCAACCACTTCACCGCGAAGATCTCAGCCATTCGCTCTGAGATACCTCCTCCTGTTTCCCTTTCTTTTGTTCCTTCCTTGGCCCCTTCATCTAACAGTCTTCCTGAATTTCTTCCTCTTTCCTCCGAGGAAATCTCTAAGCTGTTATCTTCTTCCAAATCTACTGCCTGTTCCCTTGACCCAATTCCTTCTTGTCTTCTCGTCTCCATTGCTCCTTCCCTCCTTCCTTCTCTCCTCTTGATTTTCAATCTCTCCCTTTCCTCCGGCATTTTCCCCGCTGATCTCAAACATGCTCTTGTTTCTCCTATTCTTAAAAAACCCTCTCTTGACCCTTGTTCCCTGTCTAGCTATCGTCCAATTTCTCTCCTTCCTTTTCTCTCTAAGGTGTTGGAACGAGTTGTCTACACTCGTTGCCTTGATTTTCTCAACACCAATTCCATCTTTCACTCCTTTCAGTCTGGCTTTCGCCTCCGTCACTCCACGGAGACGGCCCTTATGAAGATCTCAGACAACCTTCTTTGGGCCAAGGCTAGTGGTCTTTATTCTGTTCTTATTCTATTAGATCTATCGGTGGCTTTTGACACTGTTGACCACTGTCTGTTACTTGATACCCTTTCTGACACTGGGCTTTCAAAGACGGTTCTCGCCTGGTTTAAATCATATCTCTCCAAGATATCTTTCACAGTGGTTATAAATGGTCAGACCTTGTCCTCCATCCCCCTTTCTGTTGGAGTCCCCCAGGGTTCTGTTCTGGGTCCACTTTTGTTTTCCCTGTATACTCTGTCCCTGGGATCCCTTATTCGGTCTTTTGGCTTTTCCTATCATTTGTTTGCCGATGACACCCAATTGTATCTCTCTACCCCTGATCTTTCTGCGGGCCTTGAGCAGCAAGTGTCATCTTGTCTTACTGCCATTTCACAGTGGATGTGCCATCGGCGACTGAAGCTCAATATGTCCAAAACCGAGCTTCTTGTTTTTCCTCCCGAACCCTCTCTTTCCTGCTCTTTTTCTGTGTCTGTTGGTGACATCCCTATCCAGTTGGTTCAGCAGGCCCTCAGTCTCGGCTTCATCTTTGACTCTTCCTTATCCTGTGCTCCCCATATTCAGTCCATGGCCAAAGTGTGCAGATTTTCTCTTTACAACATTTCCAAAATCCGTCCGTTCCTTTCTACATCCACTGCCATAATCCTGGTCCATGCCCTGGTAATTTCTCGGCTGGACTACTATAATCTTTTGCTAGTGGATGACATTGGGCTAGTCACAGCTCTCTTTCTAAGCTCTCACAGTCCCACCTACCTCACAGGGTGGCTGTTGAGGAAAGAAGAAAAGGTTTATTAGCTATTTTGAGTCCCCTTAAATGTGTGAGAAATGTGAGGTATAAAAATCAATTCTTCAGTATACAAATAAATTGATGGTGATGGTTGATTAGGATGATTTCGATAATGTGACTGCATCACCCAGTGATTTCCAGTACAATGTATAATTATATTTCCAGACTAGTAACACAAGGTACAATTATACATATGCTTTGCTGCTGGAAGAAAAACATTTCTCTGATAAGGATACTGCTCAATGTTCTCCTCAGGACTCTTCAAAAACTATAAAAAACTTAATTTGGCCTATACAATTCAGAAGTTTCTAACAGTGAGGAAAGAAATAATAAACACAAAATCAAACAGTTTAAATGGGTTTTCGTTGTGAGGACAAATATTGCTAATATTATAAACTGCTCTGAGGTCACGCAAAGCTTCTTGTCGCCTGTCTGCATTTTTACAAAAATCCCTTGTGTAATTCTCAGTTCCAAAGTTTATTTGTGTATCTTTAGCCTCACCTTATTTCTTAGTATTTCAGCTCCTTGACAAAAGATATAATGCTGTTCTCAACCCTCCAATTCTCTCAAGCTCATATCTGTTTCCATCTGTGCCCAAATATGATTTCTAGTTTGGATTCTAAATTATTTGCTTACATTAGCTAGCAACACATTTGTTAATCTAGTGACATATGTCCAACGAATACAACAGCAGGCTTTTAAAAAGCAATGAAGCAAAAAGAAATACTGTGTTTGAGAGAAAAATAAATTTAATTTTAACTGCTTAAACATAACATAACAAAAAAATCTGAAGAAATCTAACATTCACATATTCCTTATTTATACTGTTCATATACTACTCCTTAACCATCTAAGGCAGGGGTCCCCAACCACCAGTCTGTGGACCAGGACCAGGCCATTGGTTTTTTGTTTTTGTTTTTGCTGGTCTGCAGCCCCTCCATAACCCAGCCCCCATATGACCAAAGCCCCACCCCTGCCCCACCCCCACCAAGCCCTGCCTGGCCATGGAAAAAATGGTCTTGCTTGAAGCTGGTCGGTCCCTGGTGCAAAAAAGGTTGGGGACCACTGATCTAAGGCTATGAACAGGCAACAAAAAAGCACCTCTGAAGCGGCATCAAGGTGGGATTGTTCACAAACCAGTCTGCCCTCCCCCTCTCCTAAACATTCTGTGCTAGAGAGCACTTTGGAACATAAGGGCCACTCTCTCTCTCTCTCTTTCTTTTTTATGTCTGAACATAACCTAATACAGGTTTTTCACAACAATCTCCTCCCTAGGCCCTTTCTGAACTGCAGAATACTAAATATAAGACTCTCATCATTTTTCCAGGCATATCACAGGCTAAACAACCAGTGTATTGGGCCTTATTCCAGTTTATATACCAGAAGAGGGACCTGCTGTCTGCATGCTGGTGCAGCTTCATGTGGATTGCAAGCCCCTATTCCAGGATATAATACAGAATCAAGCCAAGTGCAGGAAAGCCCTAGGTACTTGTACTCCTCTGTCTCCCTACTTTTGATTGCTTATTTTCAAAAATGTTTCAACATTAGAAGATCCTACACTTATGCAAGATAAAGTATGCATTAAGACGCAGCTGCTAATGCTAATCACCAAGGGCTGCATATTTTCAGAACACAACAAATGCCCAGCTAAATCATACCAATGGCCAAACATCAGCATGATGATCCCAATCAACTGCTCACAGAAGCCCACAAGAAAGACATGAACATACAACTTGGCCAGATCACAGTCTCTCAGCAGCTGGCCTTCACACTGCCTCTAAAAGCAGAGGTAAATCATGTTTAGACTGCAATACCCAGCACAGATTAACAATATGGATAGCCGGTGTAATTATCAATCATACATATTTAGTCAAAGTCTTCAGCTATACATAATTTAGAAATCAGCAGAAGCCAATGACATGCAATGACATCAGATTTACCTTTTGCTAGGTAGCTTTATATTCAGTCTTCACAACATTATGGAACCTTACCTGCAAGTCATAAAGATATCTGAAAGTATTCTGCTGATCAGCAGCTCTTTGGACAGCCTCAGCCAGTCGCACAGCTCCTCTGCCACCATCTGACCAATGACTGCATGGCACAGCATCAAAAGCTCCAGATTGTTTGGCAATATCACAGACTAAATCAATCTCAGCAGGAGAGTCCGTCCTGCCAACAAAAAGTTAATTCGTTATTTTACTTATGAGCTACTAATCTGTCATATTTGCTAAGGTCTGTAACAATTTCTGCATTTTGTTACACAAACCAAACATTTCAGATATTTTCTGTGACTGAGGAAAAGGGTCCCCTTCTCGCTTTTCCCAGGTTGCAGACAGTATACAGCAGTGCATCTGAAAAATCTGGATTGGACTAGGTATATCATCAATTCAGATGTGTTATTCCTATATATAGCAGCATGTCTGTGTGAGTGATGAATGAGTTGTTATTCTTGTTTTCCTTTGGTGTTTTTTTCTTCCTTCTTGTTTGGTGATAGATTCCTCTTGAACTGATGTATCTTTTTTCCCTAGCAGTCTTTCTTATCTTTGTTGAGTTGAAGTGTTAATCCTTCTTAGTCACTGGGGTGTTGAGTGACTCTGAGTTTGAATGTGGGCAGAAAATAGGGAAATAGGTGAGGCTTTAAGGAGTATGAAATTAATTTTCTCTTCGTTGAATTCATTAAGACCATAAGAGGTGTCCTCCTGGATTGGCATACCCCATTTAGTCCAGCATCCTATCTCACACAGTTGTCCACCAATTACTTCTAGGCATCTCATGAAGAAGACAAAGGCAAAAGTTTCACCTGCTCTCAAAACCCTGGAAATGGCCTTTGGAGGCATCTTGCCTGCTGATTTGTTGACTCTTGAGTTGTTTCCTGTGTGAAATTTGAGTTCTTCCTTTTGAATGGGCTATAGATGGGGCCAATTTCTATGTGTTTGATGTTAGCCAATTACCACCTCCAGACACCTGTCAAGCATTTCAACCACCTCCCCTGATTCAGATGGCACAGAGAGATAGAGCTGGGTAGCATCTGGATACTGATGACACCTCATTCCAAATCTCCTGATGACATCTCCCAGCCGCTTCAAGTAGATGTTAAATAGCATTAAAAGTTCACAGCCACAATCCTGTATTTTGAAGGCCACTCCAGTTTTATCTTCTTTGGATATTAGGTCTTTGGGTTTGCTTAATATACCTTAAGAACATAAGAGAGGCCCTGCTGGATCAGGCCACAGCCCATCCAGTCCAGCATCCTGTCGCACACAGTGGCCCGCCAAATGCTCATGGGCATCTCAAACAGAGACAAGGACAAACCTTTTCCTGCTCTTGAATCCCAGGAAATGCCATTAGAAGCGTCCTGCTTCTGCCGCCCCCCCCCCCCCGCCAGCCTGAAAGATGCACCTAGGCATTCATTCTAGTTGTCATTGATACATTCATTCTAGTAGCCATTGATACATCTGTCATCCATAAATTTGTCTAACCCTACCTTGAAGCGATCTAGACTGGTAGCTGTCACCACCTCTTCTGGCAGCATATTCCATAAACCGATGACCTTTGGGTGAAGAAATACTTCCCCTTGTCACATCTGACTCTCCTACCCATTAGCTTCATAGAGTGCCCCCTGGTTCTAGTGTTGTGCGATAAAGAAATGTTCTCTATCCACCTTTTCTATACCGTGCATAATTTTATATACTTCAATCAGGTCCCCTCTTAAACGTTGTCTCTCCAGACTGAAGAGGCCTAGACGTTGCAGCCTGGTTTCGTAAGGGAGGTGTTCCAGACCCTTAATCATTCTGGTTGCCCTTCTCTGCACCTTCTCTAGTTCCACAATATCCTTTTTGAGGTGTGGTGACCAGAATTGTGCACAATATTCCAAATGTGGCCTCACCATAGATTTATAAAGGGGCAAAATGACACTTGCTGACTTATTTTCTATTCCCTTCCTAATTATTCCCAGCATTGAATTTGCTTTTTTCGCTGCTGCTGCGCACTGGGTTGACACCTTCATTGAACTGTCCACCAAAACCCCGAAAGGACGTGCTTGTCTTATGAATCACAGGTATTCCAAGAGGTTGAAATAATCTGTGTGTGATTTCTGAGACATGCTTGATCAAAGGAAGAGTAATTACTTTTTGGTTGTGCTGATTTTGCTGCAACAGGTAAGGAAAACACTTTTTTTATATAAAGTTGTGAGCTATCGATTTTCTTCGAAGATTTTATACTAGTAATCCATTTCTGCATTCTGGAGTCCTGGGGTTTTAGAGTGCATTGAAGCATGTCTGAATTGTGTTTTTATCCAGATCTTTTTGGGTGAAATCATAGGATTGTTGCTGTTATAGTTGTGGACTTGGTTTGCATGAATACTTTTCAATGGACTTGAATTTGAAGTTTTCCATTGCTTAATCTACTCTTGAGTATATCCAGAAGGGATGGTGGCCTGTGTGCTATAGCTATCTTTTAAAGTATAAAAAATATATCATCACAGAGGTAAATGCTTGTGTGAGAGAAGACAAGAATACCTGTCTCTCTAGGCAGATTCTCACTGGCTCTTCTGTTTCTCCAGCTTCTTCAGAAGGCAACCTATCTTTGCTTTTTATTCACAGCTGGCAACTTTAGTGGGGTTCTCAACAGAAAGAACCTTACACCTTGTTCATCCAAGCAGTAGAGGAGCATTTTAAGGCTTAGCCAAATAAGAATTTGATTCTTCTTGAATATGGATTGGGAAATAAGTCCAAATACCTCAATTTCATTTTCTAAAATACTCATAACTGTGCCAAATTTAAATAGCCCCCAAATCACACTGTTCAGAGTAAAATTGTTTAGAATATTCAGGTAGCTATTATGTTAAACAAAAAAACACCCTGACCATCTTACCTGAAAATATTTACAGCCACTACAACTGGAACACCAAATTGTTTCGTGATTTCAATTTGTTTCAATAAGTTACTACAGCCATCAGATACCAGCTTGAGATTCTGGAGAAAGGGAAAAGAGAAAATCAACTTTTGCAATCAATAGACTTCTTATTTATCATTCATGTCTGTGGTTTTAATAAAACCATACAACATTGCGTAGCACATCCATTGTTTGACAACATCTGGCCCTTCTCCAACTCATCACTATACCCGGTTGTTTGATAACATCTGGAGGTAGTGATGAGTTGGATGAGAGCCCAAAAAGTAAAAAAAAAAGAAAAAAGGAAAGACTGTTCTTGAGTTAAAGGGTTGTATTTGCCTTGAACAATCAGATCTACAACCTATGAATTTTCCCCAAGTCAGCACAATCACCCAAGGCCCTATGTGTGTGCATTTTCAGCACTGATTGGTTAACTAGATACACTAACTTTCTTAAATGATGTGGTACTCATATTTAGACCACTGCTGTAAGTTCTGGGCTGGGGATACCTTGGAAAGCACAGATAACAGTACAATAGATATTTATCAATGTAACAAGATTTAATCATAGCACAGATTCTAAAATAACTGTCTAGGCTACTTATTGATACAAACATAGTACATAAAAACTATTATGCTGAGGACTGAAGTACTTATAGGGTATTTATAGTTATTTATAGTCTGTAATGGTCTATTATAAATGGCACTGAATCACATTCAACTTTTTGATCCTGAACTTTAGATAACTATTTTCCTCTTTTTCCAGAAGATTGTCTTTTAATCCTGTAAGATTTGCAGTTTTATTATATTGTTTATACCTTTTCACAATCTTGTGGAATTATTGGCCTTTTTTTCTAACTGACCTGAGATGCATTCTTCTGAAAATCCAGTAAAAACTCTGCTTCTCTCTTTTAGAAATTGCCATTTATATATCAAATAAAGGCATACTCGCTTTCCCTAGCCTTTTGGAGCAAGTTGAGTTTATCTTATGCCAAGAGTTTATCACATTTCATTGTCACATGTAACACTGCTTCAATAGTGTTATTTTGAGGTTGGTTTCTGATTTTATATATTCATGCCACCACCTGAGAAACTAAAAAAGGTTTTAGAACATATAACATCACCTACAGCATGAGAGAAAAAAACAAGTTATCCTATCTAATCAATCCTTTCCTTGTAAGTAAAGAAAAACACGGACTGGAAGTTGTGAAGGCTATAAATCAGCCTGCCCTATTCTAAGCTACAATTCCACCTTTTGGGATTATATGGCAAACACAACTAAATTAGGTCATTTTAACTTAGTATATCCAACCTAATACTGGATGGTTAGAGCAACAAGACAGTTTTGATCAGCTGTCCCATGCCATCCAAGTCTATTCATGCTTCAGGACGTACTGCAGGATTACTAAGGGAGGTAAAAAATAGCGGGCACTGTAAAAGATATTTGTGGCATGAAGGTAGGGAATTTGTGGCATGAATGTAGGGAATTAAAAAGTTAGTATTGGAAGAATATGACTAGTGAGTGAGAGAAAGAACAAAAGACACAGAGGCAAGCAAACATAACTGCTAACAAAATCCAGAATAGTGCTGGTTAAAGTTCTGTCTTGTTAGTTTAAGTCACTCATTGCAAAACTAGTATATAGGACATGTGGTTAAAATACCTGTGGAATGAGCTAAGCCAAATGGATCTGAGAATGACTGAAAATGGTGTAATGATGATATGAAAGGAATAGAGCATTGCAATTTTTTTTTAAAAAATAATTTGTTATATGTTTAAAATAAGAACAAGCATTGTACTTTTTCTTGTTTCAGGCCAGTAATATGCCCTCATTCAGTAAAGATATGGAATATGAGAAGCATTCTCCTTTGAGAAATATTTTATTTTTCATTTACAGTAGTTCTTAAAATGCAAACAGTCCAATTTTAAAAAATTAATAATTTATATTCCACCTGGCTTTACATCCCAACTGGTGCTCAGATGCAACATATAAAAGATAAAACTTAGCATCATAATACAGTTGAATAAAAATATCGTAATAGAAACATATTACCAGAATGGACAAACTATCCAATCTTTGGACTTTTTTGCACTGGGCATTATTCTGAAAAATATCTTCGCCCTGCCATCCCAGAATAAGGCCCAGTGCAGAAAGGGCCTTTGCAAATACCACAAGTACAGACCAGAAGTCAAAAATAGCAACTAGCGCTTAATACTTTGTTAAAAGAAGTTTTAAGCTTTACCTCTTCAGTATATTCCTTCTTAAGTGGGGCACCAGCAGTTACCTGAAATAACAAAAAACACATTATGGTCATAGAACTGTCCCCCACGCTGAAGTTGTTTAACGAATTCATACCTTTTCTTAGGCATTTTAAATAGGTGCTTTGCTACAAGAGGCCCCATGTCACACACACCAGCTTTCTCTATAGGCAGACTAAATGACTGAGAAATTTAACTGGTCTGAGGAAAAGACATTCAGGATGAAATCAGATGATTGAGAGATTTCGCTAAGAGTTAAGCCTAGAGCGAATTTCGCACTTGAGAATAAGGCCGCCTCCAGGCATCACTTGTGTACTCAATTTCCCTGTATAAAGCACATCCTCTAGAATTACCACACATTGTTTAGGCATTAGATGTTTTAGCATTTGCTGCAGTAGTGGAGTGCAGTTATAGCTGTTAGATTTTCTTTCCGTCTGATCTAACCCCCCGCATTGTTCCATACAGGCGATCAATAGTATCACATGAAGTATTTCTTGGTAGCAACAGTTCATACTACAAGTCTTGCCCTAACTTTCACTAGACTTCTTGCACAGTAATCCAGGCAGAGCTGCAATTATGGAATAACAGCATAGTGCACTAATTTTACCAGAATAATAATAAGCCAATAAATGGAGTCTGAATTCTGAGATTGTATCAGGAACATGGTGATCATGTCTGGAAAATCTGGTACCATTATAAAATAATTATGGGTTTTTGATCCTGTCTGGATGCAGCCTAACTGTTGACAATTATGGCTCCAATGCCAGACTGGCTTGCCAATACCTGCATGCTATTCACCAATAGCAACAACTAGGCTCTGTAGTACCTCTTTCATACTGCTCAGTGTTCTTACACTTTTATGATTTTGCCATTACTAATACCACTGGGATAAATGCTATAGATTTCTAGTAAGGAGGCATGTGAAAATAACCAGACTGAGAAGGTAGAACGGATGGACACTGCTGTTAATTTGGACAGGAACACTGACTGGTGTAGAGAAAAATGGTGTATATGAGAGAGGATTTAACAGAGGATCACAATGAAAGTCAGAAGATCTCAGAGTGGACTTCCCTTATACTGTACCAGCATGCATGAGGGAGGCTCCTACTATACTTAATGGACCAGCCTTCTTTCTAAGTCATGACCAAACTTAACTACCCCCCAATATCCCCCATATACTTTGGAAACTTTGTTAAGTGTTTAAACCAAATTTGCATGCTAATTAATACCCAAGTGGTGCATAGAAGAGAACAGATTTGCAATATTTGGCTATTTGTTAGACTGCAAATCAGAAATTCATTTCGGTTTTTGACAGACAGCAATACAGTACAAATACAGATCCAGGATGATGTAAGTTCTAACTTACAAATTGTGCAATGCCTTCCCTTTCATACGGATATGTGAAAAATGTCCTGCTTGACTAAGCAAAAGATTCTGAATTGTTTTAAACAAAATTCCTTGATTGCACCTTGCACTGCAACAGTTATTCAAACTTTATAATTCTCTTTCTTCTTGTTTACTTAGGGTAATCAAAACATGCCTTCCCTAATCTCAGTTGTCAGATGTTTGTATAGTGTCCTACAACACTGGTTATTCTTATTCTAAGTCTGTTTAGCTGGAGAATATGATCAGAATAATGTGTAATGTATAAAGGAGCCAGAAAAAAGTGTAGAAAAGGGCAACAAAACCAGTCTGCAACATCTAGGCCTCTTCAGCCTTGAAAAACAGTGATTAAGAGGTGGCCTAACTGAAGAATATAAAATCATGCATGGTGTAGAAAAGGTGAATAGGTTTTTTTCCTCTGACACTCAACACTAGAATCAGAAGGTACTCTATGGGTGCGTTCTCATACAAGATTAGATGCGAATCCAGTCCTATTTTGGGATCGTCTGATCCCATTTAAATTTTTATTCCTGAACTTGATAAGGACTATACTGCTAAAATCAGCAGAAAAAAAGTCCTCAGAAAAACTGTACAGCAGGGTGTATAGTTCACTATCATTAAGCCTGTTCTTCTGTCTCTCTGGCCCAACACCAAGAACAAACCCTCAACCCCCATCACAGATAATATAGGGCAACTGGTGAGAGGGATAGTTTCCTTATGGAATATGGCGACTCCCTTACCCCACTCCAAAACCTGGGCTGCTGCCGCACTAAGTATATTGGGGACAAAGCTGAGGAAGCTCACCCACCCAGGTATCAGTAAAACATACCAGGTCAGTTCTTTCATCTACTCTTAGGTTGTGGATGAGTGATAACTGACATGGCATTTAAAAGCAGCAGCACCAAGTCAGTGGGAGAGTTTGAAAGGCACTCCCTCATTATGAAGGTTGAGAGACTGGTAGAAGGAGTGATAGCCTTAATATGTTTACCTCTCCTTCTTTGAACCCTTCAGTACTTGTCAGCAACTTTTACTAACCCTAGCCTACTGAAGGCAACACATTGTACCATCTGAAGAGTATCCAAAGTGTATCTTCCCTTAGCCACACAGAATCTGGAAAATGTCTAAAAACAGAATTAAAAATTCTGAATAGTTCAGAGCTTAGCAGGTTGGATTTACACTTTTCCTTTTCCACTTGCAGATGCTATTGTTTTAATAATGTTTGATTTTAAATGTTGTTATCCACCCAGAGACGAACAAACAAACAAACAAACAAACAAACAAAAATAAATAAATAAATAAATAAATAAATAAATAAATAAATAATAGTGAGACAGGATTGGCAAAGATCCAACCCTGTGAGCATAGCCATGACAGTGCAAAGGCATTAGCTTAAGGGTAAAGGAGAGAAAGAGGGGGGAAATGTCAACTGACTTAATTCCCCCTAAGTTTAGTATTTTCTAGAGCAATGTGTCTTAAATCATGTAATCTCCAATGATAATGACACATCTGTCTGATGAAAGACAGTGCAAGAGAGCCTTTGTTAATCAGTTTGCATTGAGAGCTATTCCAGTAATTTCAAAATTAAAATGTTTATACATATTTCAAATGATAAGGGCTTTTTTTAAAGCTTAGGGAGTTCTGAAGATTTATCATTTGTTTTATTAGATAGGTACAGAAACTTACATTTGGCCCCCCTCCATGCATCTTCAAAGCTCTCACTGTAGCAACAAGCACAACCACACTGGGAACCAAGCCAGAGGCTCTGCATTTGATGTTGAAGAATTTCTCCATCCCAATATCAGCACCAAAGCCAGCTTCAGTTACTGTAAGAAAAGGATTAATTCCAGTTAGGAATGGCAACATTGTGCGAAGACATGTTTATACACTTAGAGCTTCAAACGTGCAGTTGCATCTCCATACGCTTCCATGTGTGGCAGAATGCTTAACAAGAGAGTGGGAAATTATACCATGAGTGGCTCAGACATCTTCACCAGCACTCCTCCTTCATCTTATAAAGATATGATAAGCATTTGCTTCAAGCATATCTGTATACAGAAAATCTGTAAGTGCTACAGTTAGCTTATGCTCAAACCCACTAAGAGAATGCTATTCATCCCCAGGTCCATGGGTCAAATGAAGAAAATGACATGACTTAATTACCTTTTAACAGCATTAAAGCAGTGTTCTAATACCACGTTATGCAAAACAATAATTCTTTCCCCACATTTTGTTTGGAAGCAGCAACCCACATATCACAGGAAGGCTGCACCACCAGGAAGGGGGCAGCAAGTACTCTGGAGGCAGGTGGTGCTGTAACTTTATACCCCCTGCACACTTAGGCTGTTTTCAGACATAACAGGGGCACCTCAGAGAGACAGTGTGTGGCCCTCACGTACCCAAGCCTTCTGTAATCCACCTTTTCTAACACAGAATGTTCATTAGAGGTGGAGGGGCAGACCGGTGTAGGAACAATCCCACCCTGAAGCCTTCTCAGAGACACCCCAGAGAAATGAAAGTTCCTCAGTTTTGAAGTGACATTGGAAAGTTCCCCAGTTTGGATATTTGACACAGCTAGGTGGCTCATGCAGTACCATCTGTATATACCATCTATCTACTGTATTTCTGTGAAGTCTGGTTTGCTTTCCAGCAGATTTTGACAAATGACTGGGATGGTGTAGTCTGGCAAGTGAGGCCCTTGGGTTGGAACATAATATGTTACAATAAGCTGTGGTTTATAAGTGTACAGCAATCCATTAGTTCATACTACAGTTTACAACACAGAACAAGCTGTTTAGTTTTCTGGGTTGGGTTCAGACATTCAAACAAACTGCACTTCAGCTACATAAATAATGGTCTGACAATATGTGCAAACAAGTCTAAGCTTTATTCAGAATTAGAATCACTCTGTACATTGTGGCAACCTTAGAGGAACTAGTTGGTCCAGCTTTCATATGACACTTTGCAAACCCTTCGTAGACCCAGCAATGGTGGCCTAGAAAGTTCCAGTGAGGAACGGTGATTTTAAAGATGTTTGCATACATTATATTTTTATAACACTCACAAAACATTCTCAGTAATATTACTGCCACTATTCAGATATTAAAAATGGCTTGCCTAATATTTTTGATGGTATAACTGAGATCTGAATTAGCTTTGATTCACCATGGAGCCTCCAGAGATCTTTCCCCATATTACAGTCTTCATAACATAGGAAAGCATCATCGGTTCAGGCTCGGCCTGAAAATTTTGAATTTCAGGGTAATGTTGTACAAATGGCGGATGAGCCAATATGGACCTCACAAACGGTTTGCAAAACCTACTGCTGAGAATGGGTACCCATCAGCCATGGTTGCAGAACCTGTGTTGCAAGAGAATATAGATGAGCAGGCCCTTAGCCATTATGCAACTTCTCCAATGATGTGCAGGATTCTGGCTCCCATTAGAAATTGTTTATAAAGAATTAAGGGAGACTACACTTAGCTGGTTGTTTATTTCTGAATGAAAACATTGAATGAATGTAAACAAGAAGTCCTTAAATGAGTATATTATTAAACAAGTGAAAATATAGTAAGTATTTCAAGTGTCTGTACATTATTTGTACAATAGCGGAAATGAAGACATACGCAGTACCAAAATGTGCATATGTTGACTGTGTTGAGTGTGGCCACGTTCCCACAGGAGCTAAAGTCCAGACTGGATTCGGACTTGGTAACAATTGTTCCCATTAAATTGACTAGAAGTCCAGATCCAGGAAGCCCTGTTCCCATGTCAGTTCTTTTTCCCCAGATTTTCTGCAGAACCCTGCAGAAATCCAGGGAAAAAAACCTCCTGGTCAATTGAGGACTTTCTAACCCAGTCCGGATTTTAGAGAAGGTGAGCTGCACAACTCCAGCCAAAGATTCTCTCTGGACATGGTGGTTCCTGCCTGCCCTCCCTTTCTCTTCTTGGCATCCTGGCTTGCAAAGAAAAACCCTGGGGAGGGATTCCTTATCCTCCCCCCCCCAGGAAAGAGGAGAGCCGGCAGGCGAGCAAGTGAGGGGGGGTGCTAGAAGGGGAGGCTGCCCCTCAGATGCGGCAGCGTTGGGCGGCAGGCAGGGACCCTGGGGAGGGATTCCTTATCCTGTCCCCCCAGGAAGGAGGAAAGTTGATGAGTGAGTGAGCAAGCGAGCAGGGGGGGAGGGGTGCAGGGAAGGGAGTCCACATGTCGGGTGGCAGGCAGTGGGGGAGGGTGCCTTATTTTTTTAGGGTGCGATCACACACTGTTAAACAGTTGCCTCCTGGGTGGCTTTCATTCTGACCTGGCAGACATCAATCCTCAGTATGAAACTCCTTGTGTCTTGAAGTCTTTTAAAGGCCACCTCAGTGACAGATGCAATTTCTCAGTACTGGAGTTGTTTCTTACTTCAAGCCACATTATTTTCTGTCTGGCAGGCAAATTGTGTAATCAATGGGCAGGAGTTCCCTGCACTGATAGGAGGATACCAGGGCCCTAGCCTGCTCTTATTCATGAATTAGAATATCCAGATTTCCTTAATTCCAAATCTATGGAAACACAAGATTCCTTGTTTTGTATGTGGGACAGGAAAATCAAAGTGGGAGAGTAGATAATAGAAACACCATGTCAAGAAATAAAAGGGCAATTGGAAAAACAACAAAGTCATGTATATACTAATACTCTTAATTTCTAGAAATCTGGATTTCCTGAAATCTGAAACTGAGGAAATAAATGGCGGGAAATGTAACCAATCAACCAATAAAGCATTGCTAGAGGCATTTTATCAATCACAGAGAAGAAAAGGTAGTCAGACAAGTGGCCAATCAATGGACAGCAGCCATTATCAGGGAATACAGGCTGCAGTGTGACAAAATAAAGTAGGTTCACAGCTGCATATACAAACAACTGTGTGGAAGGCCCTTTTCTCTAAAGGAACAACTTGAAAAAGCCATGTCTGATTTTATACATTAACACTAGAATTTTCAGTGAACAGCAATAATACAATTTAATATAGTAATCATGTAAACATTGTGAAGAAAATAACAGCAAGACAGAACTTTGGTCTTGTGGTTAGGGAGCCAGACTCTTATCTGAGAATACTGGGTTTGATTCCACACTCCCCCACAAAGCCAACTGGATGATCTTGGGCTAGTCACATCTCTCTTCTGAGCTCTCACAGCCCCACCTATCTCACAGGGTGTTCTGTTGTGGGGAGAAGAACAGAAAGCTTTGTCAGCTGCTTTGTGTCCCCTTAAATGGGTGAGAAAAGAGGGATAGAAAAGCCAACTCTTCTTCTTCAAGAGAATGTTCCAGGCTAGAAACCATTAGACAAATTTATTGGGGCATAAGGTAAAGGATATTATTGCTTTCTGCTGATATAAAAAGTAAACAGGTCTATGAAGCAACATTTGCGTTTTAATATCATTCTCTAAATATATGAAATATGTTCTCCGGGAATATATTCTATGTTTTTTATAACATAGAATGTGGAAATAAAATCACGACAGGTGATATAGTTCTTGAAACAGCTGCCCAAATACTTAGCCTTTGTTTTCAAAAATAGCACTAACTGTACTCCCTACACTGTGATCTTGAAATCTAACCTAGTGTACATGTTTTTCAGCAGTATACTTCATATGGATTATTATGGTCAACTACACTAAGGCCGTGGTCACACTTTCGCTGTAAACCTTCTTCAATCCATCTTTAGCTCTGACTGCTCACACCTTTTCATTTCTATCTATTTTATTTGTGGACTTTCCACCTTCCATTTGGACTTTCCTCAAGATGGCACACAAGATGGACTTCCTCAAGTGAAGGTGTGATGACAGCGTAACAGAAATCCTGAATATAGAGTTAGTTTTATCAAAATCCATGTCTATTTAACAGGAATTTACCATGAACCCTGAAACAAAGAGAAAAGATGTGGAAGGTAGCTTTCAAAAGTACTAAGGAGGACCATACGTTCCACTTTGGAAGAATGGAAATTGAAATGTGGTAAGAAAATAGCCCTGTACCTCAGTATTTACTATTAGCATGCCAAATCAAAATAAGCTATACGTAGTAGAAGACCCTACTACTGAGAAATAAGCACACCAGGATAGATTTCAGGACATGGAATTGTGGCAGCCAAATTCCAGAACAATACAAAAGGAAATGGAAACTCTGAATTGCTAGCTGCCATCCACTTCCATGATGTAAACATATCTGTTCTGGTGCAGCTGTCAGCAAGAAAACTATGGAGAAGAAGAGTTCAAAATTACAGAAGCTCATGAACTCTAACCCTGAAGATCCAAAGCATTTTGGTAGTTTGTAGCAAAACACCCAACTAAGCAGCTGCCAAAATAAACCAGGATGGATCATGATTCATCTGAAAAGACACTTTTTTTTATTACTATGGCAAGGGTGAAGGAACCACTGTTTGTAAAATGTGACCTACGCTCTCGTTTAATGACTTAATGCTCTTATAACCTTACATCAATCCAAGTGGTCCAAACGATCTAAACTCTTTTTCTATGACATATTCAGCCAGTGCTAATATTTCTGAGCTTCTCCTGTTCCTTGAGTTACATTAAAAAAGATTTTTTAATAATCATACATTTTTTAATTTAGCATTTCTAAAACATTTCACATGCCATTAACTCCTTTAAAGGCCCTGTAAAGTTTGTCAGCATTACATCTTGTAAGTAAAAAAGAAGAGAACCGAAGAGATGCTGCCTTCTCCTGAGGCAACTATAGAGTCCACAGTTGAGGCAATTTTTGAACTAGGAGCTCCCTGTCATCTATTTATTTTTAGCACATTATATCAGCAATGTTTTGCATCTTGGTTCCAGATGTATTTATGTGACAATTTATTCTGGATTTACCGCACAAAAACGGATTAAGACCTGATTAAGACTACCTTCTTTCAGGTCTTCAGGGAAACAGGTTTTAGCGCCTTGTAGACCACATTAGAGATGGATCTCACACGAGCCAATGTGGAAGTGGGTTCCGCAAAGTGTCTAATGTGTGCTGCAATGCGGAAGGCAACCTACTAAGTGTTTTATATCTGGCCTTAAATGGGTCCTTAATGTGTTTTTAGTGGCCAGTGCGGTAACACCCAAAGAGTCAACAGAGGCATCCATTAAGATAAGTGGACTTTCAGACTCTGGATGACTTCCAAGCCACCTAGAACAACTCACAGGATGTATGGCAGATGACGTGGAAATTGCAGGGAATGCAGTGAGAAAGAGGAATCTCTGGAATTGCTGCATCATAGAAGTTCTTTGAGATTAATCTTATTTTTGCAGATGTTTCACCATCAGCCTAGGTAGCATCATCAGCAAGAAACTTGCTTTGGAACTTTTTGTAACACTACAGAACACTTCCCTAGATTGAACATTGTTGCACAGTGGCACAGTAGCACTGGGTTTCACACAGGTATGTGTAACACTAGCTAAAGTTTCATGCTTGCTCTCTCACTTGCATAAGTTGACTTTCTCATGGAGTTTCTTTAATTTAGTATGCTTGTGTGCATGCATGCATGTACATATATTTCCACAGAAGTACATACACTATATATGTGAAGATGTATATGAAGATAATGAGAGGGGGGAAAGTCTAACTACTAAAGCTCACCTTTCGAATACATATGCAATTGGAACTGGAGAACCCTCTTGTTTTGTGAATTGATAGGAATGAACTACTTTGACAGCATTGCTGGATTTGATTTATGAATTCTTTAAAAAGAAAGACTGACCTCTAGTATTTTTTGCCTGTGGGAGACAAAGAATTTTCCTGCGTTAGCTATATTTCACAGTGGGGGAATTATTTTTTGCTGAAATGGCTTATATTGGGTCTATAAATTATAATGAGAGATGGCGCTCGGGCAATGTTTGTTATGAGATGTCTAACAAGCAGAATATCTCAATTATCTATAGAGCAGTATGCTTTAATTGTTTAAAAAATATTAAAAAGTAAACTGATACTTATAAATGAAAGTGAATACTTGAAGCCTACCTTTCATATAACAAAATAGGTCAACTTTGAAAGCATTTTGCATGATTTGGTATTACAGCCCAAATATAGAGTAAATCATTACCTTAAATACATGGGCTTACCTTAAATACATGAAGCAACCCCTCCACCCTCACAGCAGCACTGTAATGGTGCTATATTCCTCCCATCTGGGTGAGGACCTTGTTTGTTTATAATTTTTTATCTATCTTTGAAGACAACTACATAACTGCTACCATTTGCATTATAGCTGCTACCAATTGGCACAATGTCTCATAGAACATTGATAGAGACAACATTTGTTTACCACTCTACCACTCCAAACTACAAAAAATGTTTCAAGAGCTGAATAAGCGACTGCATGGGACTGGAAGCAATAATGGGCTGGAGGGGGCCCAGTAAACTGAAGGTGAATCCAGACAAGGCAGAGGTGCTGTGTGTCACAGGGTCCTGGATTCACATTCAAGTAGAGAGGCACTCGGTTCTCAATACAGCTGTATTGCTCTGGGAGGGGGCAGGTCTGAAATCTGGAGGTGATGGTTTAAGTTCAAATGGAGATAGTAGCCCAAAGTGCCTATTTCATCAGCTCTGGTCCTTTCTGAACAGAGACATTCTGGCTATGTTAATTCATTCTCTGGTAATGTGCTCTGTGTGAGGCAGCCTTGGAGATGGTTTGGAAGTTGCAGCTGGTGCAGCATGAAGCACAAGACTGCTAACTGGCACTTATGTCTGGATGCTCCAAATTTGCTAGCTAACTCAATTCAAGGTTTTAATTTGACCTATAAGGTCCTAAACTGCTTTGACCCCAAATATCCAAAGGAATGCCTTCTTCCATATTAACTTAAGGGGTGGATACTTAGGATGGTCTTCCCCTGGGCTGTGTCAGATATATTCACTATATACACTTAGAAGACCCCTGAACTTTAGCTAAGGAAATAACTTACCCCTCCCCCTTTCAGGCACCATTATTCTTTTAATGGATTCTTTTATTTTTGTTTCTTCTGTTGTAACCCACCCTGAGACCTTCATGTATAGAATGGGATAAAAATATAAACAAACAAATAAATAGAGCTTACGTCTGTTATAAGGTATAATACATGTGACTGACATTCCTACAGTGCAGTTCTACATTCTTCCTGGGAAACCAAATAAAATAAAACCTACAGCATAGGCATAGATTTTTAAAAGATGACCCGCTTGTCAAGATGTTATGAAATTCCATCAAATAAAAAGGTTTACTTCTTTTGTGCTCTGCCTTTTGAAAGCGTTTTATATTTTATTTCTTACAAGAGAAGCTTCACTGAGATTTATACATCCATGAAATGGACCAATAACTCAAATACCTTTCTCTGGATAGTCTCACAATTACTAGAGTTCCTTAGAAATATGTTCTTGGCAGCATAAAGTACACTGTGGTCTGAATGCAATGAATCAATTATTCAGAAGCACTTCTATTTCTGCTCGAAATCTAATATGCCGCTTGCAGGACCAGTTCACAGAATATTTCTGAATTGGGGAGAGGAGAACAATATCTTCATTGGAAGATTTCCTTTGATCTCCCTGAACTGCATTCTGATTTGCAGTGGATCAAATCATGGTTAAAGAGATCAAAGGCAGAGTTCCAGCTGGGGGCTTCCACATCCCCACCATCTCCCTGGGCTCAGTCTCTACTCTTGCTTTGACTGAGAGGCTGAGCAGTTTGTTGGATGTTGACTGCACAGTACTAGCACCCCCTTGAAGTGATAATTCTCAACACTTGCATATTCTTACAAGATGAAGATGTTTTATTCCCCCCTTTTGTCTCTTGGCAAGTCTGCACTGGCCAGTAGAACAGACCACCAAGGATACTAAGAGCTGTCCTTCCACCGGTGTGGTCTAAGGGAGGGCCCATCTGGGGCCTTCCACAGATCATACCAGCATGTGGAGGGGAGATTCCTAGTATACCTGCAGCTGTAGTATACTGGCCAGTGTGTATTTGCCCTCTGTTCCTGTCACTAACATCACATGAAGTAGTAATCTGGTTTCCTTTATTATTGGTCTTGAGAATCAGAACAGTTGGATAAAATGAAGGAAACTTAGTGGGTAAGACTTCTTCTTAATTGCAGTGCAATTTCAAATTCCCTTATGTTGCAAGATAATTATTTGCATATATTTCTGTTCACATTATTGGGAAATGAGATGAGAAAAAAATGGAGAGATTAAAGATATCCTTCTCTACCTTCTCAAACCACTGCTTTGGCAGTTTGTTATTTCTAGCATTTACCCGTATATTCTGGCGTATAAGACGATGGGGCGTATAAGACAACCCCCAACTATTCCTGTTAAAATATAGAGTTTGGGATATACTTGCCATATAAGAAGACGACCCCCGACTTTTGAGAAGATTTTCCTGGGTTAAAAAGTAGTCTTATACGCCAGAATATACTGTAATCCTTTGTTTAAAACCTGAAACTACTTAAGAGACTTAACACTCTAATAAATAAAATGCAGGGAATAGGCCTAACAATCAGAACTATTCAATTTATGTCTTAACCCTTTTCTTCCATTATGATGTACATATCATAGCCATGCTGTTGTGATTGTCTTTTCTTCTGTATTAATGCTTAGTGCCATTTTATTAACATCCGTTTGTGAAGATCGCTAAATTCTATTTTTTTCCCCCATTACTTTGTAGGAAACTTTGATTTCCCTATGCACCAGTTTGGATTATGGATACTATTTGGACTAACATTTGACTCAAAAAAGCAGGAAAGGATAAATTTTATTGTTTTGGTAGTATGCCAAGGAGATATTTTCTGAACCAGGGGAAGGAACAACAAAAGTTAGAGAGGGAAAACTATAAGACAGCTAGAAATTTTGAATTTACCATTCGCTGGAATGTCAATACTATGAATTTTCAGTGAAGTTAAGCAAGAAACGCACTATAAAGTACAATGCAAATGTTAAGACATTACATACCATTTGCTGCCAAAATGTTAAAGCAACACATTTAAATTTGCTTCCTTTTTTGGAGAAAAGACTTCTTGCAAAGAAATACAGTAAAACATTTTACAATCTTTTAAAAAATATTGGTGGTAATTCATTTCCTGCTTTAAATACATGCAGTACATTATTTTTATAATGTGATTTATAATCTTTGGTACGGACTTTTGAGACTGGTTGTATATAAAAATGTCCTTGAAATACAACTGTGTACAAGCTTCACTGGTTCCTAAAGCAACTACCATTAGCCATTTTATTCTGATGAGCACTTTCAGCATAAAATAAAGTAAATTACTGAGACAGCTTACTAAACCTTGCTGCTGCTTATGTTTACAAAATGAGTGAGCTTGCCAAAAATATTCCACTTATCAGCTAGTCCAGGAACAGAAAAGGGTCCTGTTTATTGAAGAGGCAAATGCAAAGGAAGATCTTGCGTATACGTTGTATTGCACACAGCAAAAGTAGATCCCATGCTTGGGGAAGGAATATTTCCCTTTCTCTGCCCCTCTGCATACATGTAAGAAATTCTCCAGAGAGTTGGGGGAAGCTACCAAACTATGGTCCTTTCTGCACTGGGCCTTGGATTGAGTATGTTCTAATCTAATCCCCATCCTTCCTCACCTCCTGCAGGTTTTGGGAAGCCCTACTCCCTTAGCCCACCTTGTTTTTGTCCACATGGGATGTAACGGTGGACTGAGGTACCAGACTAGAGTACATATTCCAGACTATAAATGGTGTGCAGCTAGGAAGCAGCACTGGACATGGCACTGGAATTCAACATATCACTGAAACAAACACTTGTAGCAACTGTGGGATTTCTGGCCTTCAGTAATTCTGCACTGGCTTCAAAGCTGGCAGCTGGGTCTGGTACTATGACTCTCCTCATGTTGCATGTGTTGGTTAGTCTGGCCACAGATTAAGAGAGTTATAGTTCAGAAGCATCTGAAAGGCCAGAAGTTGAACAGCCTTTCATTATGGCCTGTATCATTCAGAGCTCCACTGAAAAGACGATTCTTGTGACAGTGAAGCCAATTCTTAACTATCACTAACTATACAACAGTGCCTAACTGAAGCTAGAAAAAAGTATGCTAGTTCCTCCTCTATTTAAAAATGTAGATATTTATCACAGAATAAACAGCGACTCTTAACGAAATACAGCAGAACCATATTTGAAGTGTCCCGCAGTTGGCTTTTGTACTTTTTATACTTTTTGTACTTGATTTATGGTGCAACTGCTCCAGTTGTAAGCCATTCCAGAATTCCACAAAGCTGAATAAACTGCCAACCAGACTTTATCACCACATTTTCATGAGTAAAACCATGCATTTCATGCTAAGACCGCTTATAAGACAGATTCTACTGAATTAGATACACAATATTTTTAATTGTGTCACTGAACAGGGTACAAATAGTATCAATGCTTATATTACTCCTTGTTATAATGATTTCAGATGAGAACCCTGGTCACTGCATTCCTGCGATATTGATGTTTTAAGTATATCAAGTGGATCTAATGAAGTAGACCTTATCATCAGACTTTTGTTTAAACTGACTCTGGATAGTTTACATACTCTTTTATTTCTTGAAAAAAACAGATTTCAGAAAAGAAATATATTTTGGCCTTTTTAACTTATTTAGAGATGGCCCCGATGTAATGGGTAAACATTGCTTTGGGAGCAGAACTGTACACATCTTATTGTATCCAACCTCCAGTGCTCCTCTAACTTGATCAGTGTTATGTAAGCCTCCTCTCTTTTGTTTACAAACTAGACTACAATTTACTCTTAAATTGCACTCCCTGGTGTGGAATGCCACTCTTACCAGTGAAATCCCAAATGGCTATTACATTTTGCTTCTTACTCTCTTACTAGTGAAATTCCAGGTGGCTATTACATTTTGTTTCACATTCTGAATATTCATATTTATGAAACTGCAGAAAGAAATGTAAGCAGCATTTAAAGTACAAAGTGCCATCTTTTTCTGCTAACAGTATTTAACAATAAATTTTTTTTAAAAAAGCAAAATCCTCAAAAAAAAATGGAATTTCTTTTTTTAATCACAACTGAAACATGTGTGAAACATGAGTAGAAAACAGGAATACTACTACTTCTGTAGAAAGGTAGAACTCCTGCTGGGTTATCCAGGCAGAAAAGGCATTTTTATTTAAAAAATTACGTAACTGCAACACATAAAACATGATACACACCTCTTAAGTAAAAGCACTTGAGGTGTTAATTTCAAACTAAACGATTCCAACCATATCAACATGAATATGTTAAAATGAAAGAGTTTATACGCACCTACAAATCCTTCTTTGCCAACCAACTTAAGAGCAATTTTGTCTGCCAAAACAGAAGAGTTGCCATGAGCGATATTTGCAAAAGGTCCTGCATGGACAAATACTGGTGTACCCTAAAAGCACAAATAAAACTCCCATTAGATCATGTGAAGGAAATAAGGAAGGTTGAGGCATTTTAGCAGAGAAGCTGCGGGGTCTAAATACTCCTTGGTTGAGAACTTGCCATCCCTATCAAATTTATTTCCTTAATCAACTAATTAAATTGATTTGATGTTTGATCAGGACATACTATATTATGGGAATCAAAAGTTACAATGTCAGTTAAAAACAATACAGTTAAAAGATTTAACCTGTTAAAATAATAAAATGAAATGGTGTCAGTTCTAATTTTCTACCAAACCTTCAAGAAGCTTGTTCCAACTAAATATCAGGTTGCTTAAGAATTTGTTTTCAAATTTTAATGGTGCTGGCACATTACCATGTACATTACTTTCCTTATGAGTGAGAATAAGTATCCATCCACCCCTCAGCTTTTCAGTTTTAAACAAAGGATTGTGGAAGCTCTATTGTGTTGGTTTTTGCAAAAGGCAGCTATAGCTTCTTTTACAACCTGATCAACTTCATGCACGATCCTTGTTAGCATGTGTGCTGTTGGAGAGGGAAAAGGCCAGTTATTGTAGATAACAGAATACTTAGGAGATTAACTGGGAATCCCTTGTGTAGTTTGCCTCACTGAATGATATAAGTTTTAAGTTTTCTATATTTCTCTTGCACAATATCAGGCTGTGTCATCAGTCTGTGGAATTTGCTGCCAGAAGAGGTGATAACAGCAACCAGCCTAGATAGCTTTAAGAAAGAGTTAGACAAATTCATAGATGACAGATGTATCAGAGGCTACTAGAATTGATGCCTTGGTACTTCCTCCAGACTGGAGAGACAGGCAGTATTCCTCTAAAGGCCATTTGCAGGAAGGGTTTACCTTTGTCTTCTGCTCCTAAGAAATTGCTGGGTCACTGTATGAGACAGGATGCTGGATGAGATGGGCTGTGGCCCAACCCAGCTGCGCTCCTCTTCTGTTCTCCTATGTAATAATGTGAAACATTGTAGAATAGGATGTAGGACAGCTAGCTGGAACAGCCTTTGTGAATTTTCTTGGTCATAAAACTTCATGTTTTGATTACCAGCAGTAGCAGAAAATTAGGACTTTGGCTTTTGTGTGCTAGATTTTCAGTTAGTAGAGCTTTAATTTCTTAATTTAAGTTATTAAATATTAAATATGATTAAATATTAATTATTAAATTTAAATTAATTTAATAACTTTTTTCATGAAAAAATAGATACTTTCCTTATAGCAGGCATCTTCCTCTCCCCCGCCTCCATTCTACTTGACAGAAAGATAGTGGTAAATCTCTCTCTTTGGGTGTTTTTCCACTGGCACTAAAAGTACCCATTAAGTACCCATTAATGGGTACGAAATGGCATTTTGTACCCATTAATGGGTACTTTTAGTGACAGGGGAAAAACACCCTTTGAAGCCACTATCCCAATTCACCTCATTCTCTTCATTTCAGTGCTTTTCATTCTTTAACAAAACCATATCTCATCAGGAGCCCACTCTGTGAGCACTTTGATAGTTAGTGAAGAAAGCCTTTTCATATATGTTTCCAGAAGGTTTTTCTGAATTTAAATTACTTTGTATGAGGGAACTCTTAAAAACCCCCATGTACCCATTGCCTCTATTTTCAGAAAAATGTGATCCAACCCATCTGGTACTTCCAGTTATTTACTATGCTAAATTAGGTTGTTTAGGCTAATTTGACTCACAAATCCTGTACCGAATGATCTGGAGGTTTTCCTTAACTGAACACATGTAATAATGTATGAAATTACAGAGCTAGAAATAACCAAAGAGGGAAGGGAATTCCATATCACATATCTCTTTTTGATTTGTTTTTACTGAGAGAAATTTATTAGTATTCCAGTTGTTTCCATAGGCCTATTTTTAATGGTAGAAAGGAGAAACTAAGGTATTGTCTGTGCAAACATGAATTCATTTTCATTAATAAAGAAGGCAAAGGAAGGTTTTTTAAAGGTATGTGATGTAAATAAGAAAGGGTCAATCCCAAAGAATATATTCTGCACCAGTGATAGCTATCCAGTGATGTGTACTTTTAAACTGATTCTAGAATGGAAGAAACAGCAAAACATCTGACTGTATCATTACCACTGAAACAATTCAAATAGTAGTTATTTTCCATCAAAAGAAATGTTCATTGATCATTTATACCAAAGGAACATACTCTGTGAGATTCACGGGAACAGCTCGAAAGCTTCATAATAATGAACTTATTATGAACTTTGCTATGCTGCATCAGCACATTGCTTATGAGGAGCTTTAAAGTACTATATTAATGCATAATATAAGAAAAATAAGAAAAACTTAAAGCACACTTTTCAGAAATAAATGGTGCAAAGAAGAAGAGTTGCTTTTTATACCCCACTTTTCTCACCCATTTAAGGGGACTCAAAGTGGCTGACAAAGCTTTCGATTCTTCTCCCCATGACAAACACCTGTGAAGTAGGTGGGGCTGTGAGAGCTCAGAAGGAGGGCTCTGACTAGCCCAAGGCTTTGTGAAGGAGTGCAGAATCAGGCCTGGTGACTACAAGATATGAGTCCAGCACTCTAACCACAAGACCAAACTGGCAAGTATGAGATAGGAGTCTGGCACTCCCACCAGAAGACCAAGAAAGGCTGAGCACTGGAGAACAGACACTTTCAAATTGTGGTACCAGAGGAATCTTTTGAGATTCCCCACTCCCCCAGTCAAGTCAGTCAATACTAAAGAAAATCAACCATGACTATTCATTGGAAGGACAAACATTGAGGCTGAAGTTCAAAGACTTAGGCCACATAATGAGAAAACAGGATTTACTGGGAAAGACCATGATGATGGAAAAAACTTAAGACAAAAGGAGAAGGGGATGGCAGAGGATTAGGTGGTTAGATAGTGTTATGGAAGCAACACACATGAGCTTGGGCAAAATTCAGGAGACAGAAGAGTACAGAAGGGCCTTGACTCTGTAGTCCATGGGTCCACAAAGAGCCACACATAACTAAATAACAAACATTACACATATAGATAAATTTCAAAGATCTTCCAACAGAAAGTAACTAAGACGGTGCCTTTTTAGTGATCATCTTGAATGCCGAATATCCTTCCTTAGTGCTTATTTTAACATCTTAGGCATTTTCACACTACACGTCTTGTCCACTGGACTGGAAAAGATTGCAATAACCCAACACTGACTAGCGATCGCACTTGAGCACTAGTCAACTTTACCCACTCCCTCCCCCCAGGACTGGATACTCACTTTATTCAATCCTGGGGCCCGGTCATCCTCTGGGTGCCGTTATTTTGGTAGCAGCGACTGTGTGTGCATCAGCACCATCGCCTTGAAGATACTGACGTTCTGTGCACATGCAGTCGCGTTTATGGTTGTTTGAGGTCCCAGTGAGCTTGCACAGTACCTCAAACAACTCTGGGGCACTGGCAAAAGCGAATGGTCACTCTGCTGGATGCTTCAGGTAAGTAATTAGGTAATGTTGCTTAACAAATTTGTGCTCAACACCTACTCAACTATTAGTGCACTTCTGGGGAGGGGGGACATGCTTGTAGGCTGTATCAGCCTACTCAATGTGCATATCCTCTTCCCGCCCATACCCAAGGAGATCCAGTTCAGAATACATCAAGTTGTTGTTAAGTGACACCAATCTTGACATGACCCTAGCATCTGCAAAATTCCTGGCCATAGTAATAAAAACAAGGGAGAAGTCAGAAAATGAAACTCTGCAATTGTGCGACCTTGATTAGAGATATTCTATAAAATTAGTCTTGATCATATGTATTTCAAATTTTTATTGTTTCATTGCTTCTCATTGTAAACCATCTATCTGTTTTTATGTATTATCTTTTGAGTATGTAGACTGGTTTTTACTTTTCATTTGATTCTTTCAGTAGATTGTGATTTTAAATAATTTTTATGTAAATTTTATGTATTTTAAAATATATGTTGTTTCTGGTCTATGACCATACTAATACATATATATGCTTGTAGGCTGTATCAGCCTACTCAACGTGCAATATGTATATATATTGCCTACTCAACGTGCAATATATACTCAATATATATCCTCTTCCCCAGAGTTGCACTAATTATTGACTAGAGGCCGTAGTGTGAAAAGGCCCCTTATCAGGAGAAGAGGAAGATGGGGTGTGGCAGACAAACGCACACACAAATAAGATTCAAGCTTTAACAAAGGTATCTACTTTTTGTCTATACATGTTTACTCCACCAATAAGAACCACAAACAACGAAATAGAGATTTTTTTTTAAAGCCTGAAGCTAAGTAGAAAATATTGGTATCCCTTCCATGGATAATTCTACATAGCTTTGGGAGCATGATAATTCAATAAAGCCATTCTATTTTTCCTTCTAAGTGGTATGCTCGCTTTCATGACAAATGTAAAATGAACTAGAAAGGCAATCTGTGCCCCTCTAATGTCAGCATTACTCTTTTATGGAATGTTATGCTGAAATATTGTTAAAAGGGCTGATGTGCACATCCTATTTACCCACATGAAAAAAACTGACTAGTAAAACCTCAACCAAAATTATGTTGAGTGAAAGCTGGTTGTAATAAAATTTACCACAGAAATGCAAACTCTTTTATGTACTAGGAATGCGATAATGCAAAAAAGTTTTCAACACAGTAATCATGTATTTCTTTAAAGAAGTACAGATATGCTATGTGTATCTATTAAAAAATCCAGAAGAAAAGGCAACAGCCTGGGCTCTGGTTAGCCCTTACATAAACAGAAGGATTCCTTTTTGTTTGTAGATAATTCACAATTCCCCAAAAGGGAGATAGGAGTTTTTTCTTAAAACCTACTACTATCTGTAGTTTCCCGTATTACCTCCTACATTTTTCTCAAGGGTCATTTACTGTGAATTTTCAGGAGATTAAAAAGGAAGAGGAATCCTCAAAAATGTATTTTCCCACCTGGGACAATATTCTTAAGGCCACTTTCAGGGAACTGGGAGCAGGCGAAAGTTTTCCCTTTGTCTTCTGCTTGATAATGTTAAGAAGCAATAAGTGGGCCACTCTGTGAGGCAGGATGCTGGGCTAGATGGGCTGTGGCATAATCCAGCAGGGCTCTCCTTAGTTCTTATCTTCTTATGCAGTCTACATAGAGCATCTGCTTTGAGCTCTTTGAAGAAATGATGGGATAAAAATGTCACAAAATACAGTATACAGTGACAAGGAAATATATGCAGATCTCTATCATGCTGGAAGTGCCCGTATCAATTGTTTCTGAAGAAACATCAAGACATTGGACTGAATTGGAATTCTGTTAACTTACTATTTATTTGTGAGGAGTGGCAAAATAATTGTCTACTATTTCTAGAACTGCAAAACTATGGTATGTTATCTCTGAACATTGTGTATAACTAAATTCCAAGGATTGTAACAGAAATGAAAAATGATTAGTTTCTTAACAAATATTTAGATCTTTAAAATCCTCCCAGAAACTCAAAGAGGCCCTTAGAAACAGTATGGATGAGGAACTGAAAATAAAGCCATATAGTGGCCATTCCAAGACAGCCTTTTTACTTGCAAAAGAGATAATTGGCTCTAAACCTGTTCCTGTAACAAAAAACACAGCTCAAAAAGTCCCTTGGAGACAGTTCCATGTGGCATTCACTTTCTCATCCTATCTCAAGAGAGAGGAGAGGGACATGCCTGGAGGTGAACAATCCCCACCTGTAAGCCATATCTGATTTTGGAACATATATTGGATGAAGGGGAAAATTAATTATCAGTAATTGAATTGGAAAGGATGCTGGGATGAAATAATTGGTTACTAATAAGAGGATTATGGAATTATATTAATAAGGAAGATATAAAAGTTGATTGGGAAGGAAAACACCCCTTGGGAAAATGTGGTATAACAGCTAATGGGAGAATGAAAGGTGTGGGAAATATATAAACATATTTATATGTATGGGGAATAAAATCAAGAATTCATTGTGGAAATGTTGGAAATGTGATATTAGGGTAGAAGAAGAGGATATTCAAAGGGAGATTATAAGATTAAAACAACAAAATAGGGTAAAGGAAATGTGGATGAAGTCTCTTCCATTGATTAGAATGTCCACCATAGGTTATTTGGGGAACCATCAGCTATTTCATTAATCTGTGATATCACAATTTCCCCCCCAACGTGTCTCTTAGTGTTATGAGCTCTAGGAAGGAGATGACTAAGAACATTATTCTGTAATTATGCATAACTGCTAGATTTAGAAATAGCACAAGCTGTAGTTTATAAGCCAATGAGAAATCATGGCTTCAGATAATAGCTGTGGGCATTAAAAAGAAAAGCATCACAAATCTTCTGAGCAGGCAGGCAAACCACAGAGAAGCTGAACAAATCATAGCTTAACTAGGGAACACAGGAAGGAAGGAAGGAAGGAAGGAAGGAAGGAAGGAAGGAAGGAAGGAAGGAAGAGAAAAGAAAGAAAGAAAGAAAAAGAGGACTCACCTCCAATGTCTGCATCAGTGTTGGCTTAATTGCATCCTTCATCAAAACTGTCAAAGCACCAGTAACTCCCTGAAAAAAGAAAAAGTGCAGACTGTTTGACTTCAAGGTACTTATGTGAAACAGAGAGGTACAACAAACTTAGTTGAGGAAGTTGTGTTCAGTTGTGTGGTGTTCCCTCCCACACCATTTTCCTTTTGTATCTTGTCTCTTTAGATTGTAAGCCTGAGGGCAGGGACCTGTCTAAGATTAACATACTATTGTAACCCGCCCTGAGACCTTCGGGTATAGGGCGGGATAGAAATACAAATAAATAAATAAATAAAATAAATAAACACAAACATGCTGAGAACATTATTCTCTCTCCCATAGGATAATACTGAAACACAAGAAAGAATGTGCTGTAGCCACAATGTAAACTCTGGATAAAAATGGGCAGCACTTTTGACAGTAGTTGCTAGGTGGGTGGACAAAGCCCAATGGACATTGGATAAGTGGTATAATAATATAATTAGTTTATATAAATTTGATGTTTCTATAGAAAGGCAACAGTTGTTTATGGGTAAAGTACCACAATAGAGGGTAAATGATCAGTGGAAGACACTGCTGACGTCGGTTGGGAATAACACTGCTCCGCAGCTATTGAAGAGAAATAAAAGGGTCATAAAGTGACTTTTCTTTGTGGGAAACATGGATACAGCTCCCTCCCCTACACTCACTACCTAATACTATAAATTAACGGCATCTTATGACATAGCTTAACAAGAGAGAGGAGACAAAAACAAAACCTTCACAAATGCAAAACCTCAATCGTGTCTGCTGGCAGCGCTCCACCAAACTCACTGCCAAACAGCGCCCTAAGAAGCATGCCACAATTGTAGCACTCTTTTAAAGCAGCGGCATACTGTTTACTACTCCCAGATGCAGAAGGATCACCTCCAGGGAATGTTTGTTTCCAGCTGTAATATTTCCACCTGTCGATGAAAAACACAGCCCTTTTTCCAGTGTTAGAGGAAAAACGTCCCGAACAGCTGCTACAAAGAGGGTGGCGCCTTTTGAATGTTGTTTTCGACTACTAGATTGTTGCTGTCACACCCAAATTTATATATATAAGATATTTGATAAGAATTCCATCCAACTCATTAAGTCATTAACAGATATGTTGTAAAGCACCAGGTCTGGAGTTAAAAATCTGCAGATGATTAGCTATTTTACTATCTGTTCTAAAATCTTACCAGTTATCACTGTTAAGACTGACAGGGCTGACTGCCTTTAGAACTTTGATAGAAAGATTAAATATAAATGTATGTGTGTGTGTGCATATTTTAAAAAGTAAGACTCATGGAAGCAGGAGTTATTTAAAAATCAGACTAAAACTTTGGTTTAAATGTTTGATAACTGCCATGAAATGAATTTGTTGTATATTTTGTTTCTTTGCACTGGAAACCAAGCCTGTTATCATACAAGTTATAAAGGAAAAACCAAAGCCTTCTCAAGGAATTCAGAAGACATATAAAATAAATTGTCCATAACATAGAAACACTGCCAAAGAACCCAGAACTTTGATTTTGAACCAACTATTCTCACCTGTATAATATTTGTAAAATGAATATTCCATCATAGATACAACAGGAGTCCCAACATTTTTTGAAAATCCTTAGTAACTTGAGAAGCTCCCTTACTAAACAAATAACCACATATTTATTTAATATTCCTCATGGTAGTTTAAATACTAATCTTGAACATGCCAATTTAATTTGCCATGGAGGTATGGCATCTGTCCATCAAACATTTTGCTCTAATACACCAGCAAAATTGCAATCTAGTTCTCAGAACTCTGCTCAATGAGCACCATATTTTGGCAACAAATTCTATAGTTCCATTACAGATGTTGGCATTTTAAAATCCATTACACTTGTGAAAAGAGTCTCTGGGCTTATGAAATATTCAATTTATCTTTTCTTTTCTGCTTCTCTACACTCCACCCCTATAGCATCTGGTTTTCATCTGTCAATGTGTATTTTATATTTTATTACACTACATTGAAAATACGGTATGGCATCCTGAATTTAAGAGCAGGGTATATTAAATGTTATTCACATCCGAAACAAATAAAAGAGAGAATGAATTAGTGGTTGAGGTTAAATGTTAAATAATGTATTGAAGTCTACTTATCAAAACATCATTTTAATATAAAGAAAATTAGGTAGCTTTAAAAATGGGTGGTTTCTGGGCACATACTAAGTATTAACGGAAATATGCACTCAAAGAGACATTAAAATTTTTCTACAACATTAAGCAATAAATTCAGCAATAAATTAATTCCGGTTCCACACTTAGATTTTCATCTGCAAACTAGTCAATTTCCCCCCATTTTTTAAAATGGCAGAAAGAATATATTTAACAGGCCACTGCTAATTTATATAGAGATTTCTATCTGTTTCTGTGGAAGTATCAAACTTATTTGTAAAACACAAAGATGAATAAAATATAAGTATAGTAATAAAACTGCATAGGTAGAAACAGCACCATGACCCATTTTAAAAAACAGGAATCTCGTCAGCAGCAACCACTGTGTGAATGTGGCAAAGGTCCAGGGGGATCATCTAAAGCTTTTGCAAGCTAAGCACAATCTTCCCTTCTAGACTGTACCTTCTGATGGTCTTAGATCAAACTCAATTCCGGGCTCTAACCAGCCCCAACATTTGACCTTTGACTGAAACATTCAGAGGCAAGATGCAATCTAGCAACATGTGTGTGAATTGCCCTGGTAGCAAGGGGTGTAGGGAAGAAATGTGCTGTACTTCTGGACTCCCCAAAATTTACAAGAGATTAAAGACCCCTTCCTCCACTCTAAGTCCCACTACACAGAGGAAGAAGAGTATCTGTGGGGCAGTGATCCACATTGAGAGGAAGGAAAGGTGAAGCCTAGGATATGTGGAACAGCCCAGGAGTTGGACAGGGGGTGGTCCATGTAAATACCCCAACAATGCCCAGATGTTTGGATGCCACAGTTTTGACCTTATTGTGTCCATGTGGATGCAGCTTTTGCAACTCTCTGCCAAGTATTTTGCTAACTGCATGTAAAGAATCACTTACAAAGTCTATGATTCCTCAATTTAGAAAGAGGCATTTAGTTCCCCTAAAACTAAGAATTTAAAAAAGATTCCCGGTGCTTTAAAGTATAAACGCTTGCAAATATATGAAAAGATCCATACCAAATCTTCTGCTGTCACTGGTTCCCCTTTTTTGTTGTTAGCAACTACAATTTTCCCCATTCTTTCTTTCATATCTGACATACCACTGCTCAATGCCAAGATTGCCATGATTTCACTTGCCACCGCTATATCAAACTGAGCCTGCAAAAAGAAAAGGACAAGTACACAAGCGAGTCCACACAAAAACCAAAAACCATCATAGGACTGCATCAAAAACACAGGAAAATTTAGTATTGATTTTGGACAATCATATGCCCTGTGGCTGGGTATGCAGTTGTTTCACCTCTCTCTTCTTACACACATCCTTACCATACTCCTTCATAGTCTGTTTGTTGGGACAGTGACCACACCAAACTGTAAAATAAATTAAATAAACTGGCAAAAATGACAGTAGTTCCCACTTCAACTGAATCAGTGTGATGACAGTAGGAATGAGCCTGGGATATTAAGTAATTATGAAATTGGTTTATCATGCTAATTTATACCAAAGCCATTACCAAGTGCTGAAGTCTTCATTGGCTTACTTGCTCATGGAACAAGAGGGTTACTAGCATGATTGTTTGTAGTTCCACATGATTGCTGGAGAACTTCTTTAAAAAGATGGATACACTTCAGAGTGCCTATAATCTGCAAGAAGGTTATCAACAGTTCAGCCAATGGTGGCCTGTGGATTGCCTCCAAGAGGGAGCAGGGGTAGTGACAGGGACAAGACTCTTGAAGAGAGCCTTCTTTTCCTTTCACTGAATTATGTTCAAGTCTGCAGAAGACCAAAATGTGGTTTGGGTCCTGATTTGCGGATCATTACTAGGTTCAAATCAATCAATACGTTTAAGCTTAGTGGTGCTATTTTTCTCCGTGATTTTTATTCTAGCCAGATCTCTCAGGAGAGTCTATGTGAAAATCTGAGTTCTGGCTTTGTTGCACTTCACCCATATAATTGCCACTTCTGATCCATGTTATGCTTGAAGTAGGCTCTAATTTCATTCAGATTGTAATTTCATTCAGATTCTAAAAGTGATATTCACAAGAGCACACTGGAGTTAAGACTGTTTATTGAACAGCAGTATTAAATTTGCAAGTTCATTTTCTTCAAATTTATTTCAAACCAAATTGATATTCTACAGATCTTTGGGACACTGTAGTTTAGGGTGAAAGCCTTATTTTTCTTCATCCATCAATACAAAGTTAATTACTACACTGTTATTATACCATCTGCAAACAAAAACTGAAAGCAAACTAAGATGCTAGAGTAACTATCTTATCTAAGAAGGGTTGCCAATACAATGTTTGAAGGGTACATAAGGACCTTTAAGTTCTTTTTCTAGTGTGCACAATTCTTCAACACCCCCCCCCCCAACTCCCTGATCCTTTCATCATAAGATATCAAGGTTGGACACGTTTTTGTAAAAGAGAAAGCTGGAAGAGATTTTATTCATCTTGAAAGTACCTTATTTTTAACGTCCACCCCATTTGCTTTCAATCACTGACCCATAAAAATTACAGATCCATTTTAATTATACTCCATAGGCCACTAATTAAAAAAAAGCAGTCCTTGGGTGCGTTCCCATAGGGGGTAAAATCTGGAGTGGATTCAGATTCGGAACTGAGGGATCCCATTACATCCCCCAGTGCTCCTAATCCACCTTGGATTTTAGGCCCCCTGTTTCCATGCCAGTTTTCTTTCCCCGGATTTTCCAGGGAAAATCCGGGGAAAGAAAACCCCTGTTTCAACAGGGTTTTTTTTGCTGACTTGGATTAAAGCCGAGTGAAGGAGGACAGCCAGAGGCCGGGTAAGGGAGCAAGGGGGTATGGCCTGGCCACCAGCTGTCCTCCTTCGCTCGGCTTAAACTGAGCCAGTCTTTTCTTTCCCCCTTTTGAAAGGAGCTGCTGCTAGCCTCCTTTCCTCCCAAAGTCCTCAGCTGCCTTCTTTCCTTTTCAGCCAGGAACAGCACTGAGCACGTGTCGGACTGTTCCCAAAGAGGTCACAGGTGTGCACCCCCTCGGATGTGGCACTCCCTTGCTCACTTACCTGGCTGCCGGCTGTCCTCCTTCATTCAGCTTTAAACTGAGCCAACTTTTTCTTTCCCCCTGTTGAAACAGAGGAAGGGAAAAGGAAGGAAGGCAGCTGAGGAGGAGGCTGGCGGCAGTGGCTCGCTGTGCATGCTGCGCCATTTGCAGGTGTGCTTGTGCGCACCTGCGGCTTCTTTGAGAACAGCCCAACGCACACTCAGTGCTGTTCCTGGCCTCCAACCCAACCCACAACAGAACCCGGCTTACTCCACATCAGAGTAATTGGGTTTGCTCTGGATTCATGGGTTGGTGGGAATCCAGACCTTGTGTATGAACATCCTTTCTGTTGGAGACAAGAAAGGGTAGTCTTGTCAAGAAAGAAGGGTCTAAGGGAACTTCAAAATCAGAAGAAGTAGGCCTTAAATGGCCTATAACTCCTGAATAAAAATATTTATTCAACAATGTTTGACATAAGAGCACAAGAACAAAAGAGCTCTGCTATATCGGGTCACATCCCATCTAGTCCAGCACCCGGTCTTACACAGTGGTCCAACAATTGCTTCTGAGCATTGTGGAGAAGACAAAGGCAAAACCTTCGCCTGCTCTCAAATCCCTGCAAATGGCCTTTAGAGGCATCCTGCTTGTCTCTCTAGCCTGGAGACAGTACATAGGCATCTATTCTAGAAGCCATTGATAAACCTGTTGTCCATGAATTAGTCTAACTCTTTCTTAACCTACCCAAACTAGCTGCTGTCGCCATCTCTTTTGGCAGTCAGTTCTACAGACCAATCTGGGTGAAAAAACACACTTCCCCTATTCATTTTAATGGTTAAAGACATTTATTCTTGAATTTCACAGGCAATGGGAAAGCTACATACCTCGCGAGAAAATCCCTTCTCTGTACTTGCTTGTCCGATAGTTATCTTCCTAAGAAATCTGTCATTTGTATCTATCACTGAAAGAAAAGAAATCTTTAGCAAAACCTGCTAACAAAGAATAACTTTTTCTGGATTTCTTCCTGTTAATCTGATATACTGATTTTTTTTTTAAAGGGCATGTAATCCTGTATTATAACTGTAAGTCTTTAGAAGATTGAAAGCTCTGTAACAGGGCAGTTTTACTGCCTGTTCTCCCACTGGGCCCAAGTAATGTTGATTTCACAATGAACCCTGCCACAATTAATTTTTTTACAGGGTAAATATGGTTTTGGCTTTTTTTTTTTTTTTGCAAAACTATTTCTTGAATGAAACTTTTCAAAACACTCTGAAACAGATGCATGACTTTTTAAAAAGCCCACTCAGTCATCTGTAATGTTTTCTATAACCTTTAAATAGATCATGTTAGAAGGACCAATGTATTTTTGGTTCTCCATCAATATTAGTTAAGTACGAAAGATGACGATGATAATAATCTGACATGTTTAGTGTCGTGCTATACTGTTGTATTTCTGCTGTTGTTAATAATAATAATATAAAAAATCAGAATATTTAAGCAGCAGCCTCTGACTACTATATAACTAAATCCTTTATCAGCTAAACATCAGCAAAATAATTGAGAATACATTTCACAGGCAAGCCCAAATAATTTTGGGAACACATATAAACTGAAGACATCTTATAGATCCTCTATATTATGAACAAAAATAATGAAAGGAAAAATGGAAAGAGCCCTAAGAATGTTAAAGCTATCAAGCTGAAAAGATATTTCTGGCTTGACACAACCATTAAAGATGTGTGTGTGTGGGGGGGGGGGGTTCAAATAAAAGAAAGAATCAAGGCATTTTACAGCCTCTGTAAAGCTGGCACGGATAGAAAAGCAGCATAACACAAGGTAAAACGTTCAAATAGGGTATCAGTCTGCCTGGAGTTTTAGACAGCTGGCAGTCCCTGCCTAAAATGAGGATGAACTGGCCACTGGCAGCCTAGAGGTGAAGGTTTAGGTTGCTTTCCTACTGCAACTGCCCTGCCATTTCTAATGCCTTGCTGTGGCTGCTCCTCCTGATGAGCAGTGCTGTAGTCCCAGCAGGATCAGGGTCTACAAGGCAGATGTTCTTCAGAAGTTACTTGAGGGGAAAATGAGGGGGAGAGCCACCTCCTTTTGTCAGGTATCCTGCTCTTCACCAAAAGGTCACTGTAGGGTATAAAATGATGGATATATTTTGTCACAAAGTCCACTTAGTGGAGCACAGGTAGGATATGGCATGGAGAGGAAGAGAAAACGTCACTGGGGGCTACTATTCTCATAGCTATGGGTAAGGAGAACTAGAGAACTGAGTGGCAAAAGAACTGGAGTTTAGAAGGAGTGCTAGATAATTCCAGCTTTTGATTCCTACAGCCTGGCAATTTGAAAGATGTATTCTGAATATAAATTAAACAAACATACAGCTTTGTCACGCTCCTTTCCCAATCCTGAATTAATCATTTGCTCCATGTTCAGTTCTAACTGTTGCTATCTTGAGCATAACCTTACTCGTGGGAAATAAGCACCATTGTTTGGTAGCTTGAACACTTGGCTGGCACTGTCCCTCTTTGGGATTGGAACTTAAACTGACCTTTTCCAATCAAGTGGACATTGCTGAGTTTTCCAAACCTGTTAGCATTACCTTTTAAGATTTTAAACACTTAAGCTGGAATTCCGTCACCCCCATCAGGCCTGCTGTTGGCAATGATTCCTAAAACCTGTTTGACTTTACTCTCCAGGATGTTTGGCTCAAAATCAGCGGCCATATCGTCATGGTTATCAGTGATGTTAAAATCTTTCTTGTAAAGTCTTCCGTGCAGTCTTGCCTCCTTTCCTTAAACTTTTGTACTTGCGTTAGGTTCCGATCATTTCATATCATTTTTGCAAGACACATTTCCTTGGCATCTCCAGTTTTCTTGAAGAGGCTTCTCTTGCTTTCTTTGCCTTTTTTTGCATTGCTCATTTAGGAAGGCCTACTTATCTCTCCTCGCTGTTCTCTGGAAGTCTGCATTCTGTTGGGTATATATTTTTTTCCTTTCTACCCTGCCTTTAATTTTCCTTCTTTCCTGAACAGAAAGCCAATTTGCTTTCTTCTCTTTTCCTTTGGGACTTTTTTGTTGCTGTCTGTCTGTCCACAGTTCTTCAAACACAGTGTCTACAAGATACAATCTCTTAGATCTATTCATCGGTTACTTTGCATTTTCAAAGAATATTATTTAGGTCATACCTGTATGGTCTAGTAGTCTTTCCTACTTTTTTCAACTTAAGTGTGAGTACATTTAGGCTTAGTGTATATCTCTACATCTGAAATTCAGAATCCAGGCGTGTCTGTGTATGTGCCAGGTAATAATAGGTAATAGGTAAATTAATACATGGTTTTGGAAATCTAGAATACATTAGTGCCTGAAAAACTCATTCTAGGAATGACCATTTTGCCTCTTCTCTATGCGGAGAACTTAGGCCTATGAACTTCTGGTGAAGAGCATATGCATGTCTACTAGGCTGCTACAGCCTACAAGCATGCCCATCCTCATTCGATCATGCTGTGATCAGACCTCCAATCCCCAGGAGTGACGATCGTAGAATCCCGAGAAGGGCATTCAATCATGGGTTAGCCTGTGCTCGAATGCACCCCTCTCGCAACAGTGTCTAAGCAGCTAATCCCAGGAGTGGGGAGGTGGAACTTCCGGCTTTGGAGGCATCAGCGTGGGCTGGTAAATGGGAGGACCGTTCACATTTCTGGCCGATAATGGACGTTTTGGGGAAGCTTACCTCCCAGCAAACGCGAATGGTCCACCTTTACCTGAAGTTTACCAGCCTTAGTTCACGGCAGCCTAATCAGGTAACTACAAAAAGGCCTCTTATCTCTAAAGCGGCTAACAGCTCTGTGCTGAAATGTAAGAAGCCAGAAACAGGGCTGCACTCTCAAATTTATGTCCGTTCATCCAATTTTGGAAAGCTGGCCAGTCCGGTATTAGAAGTAAATTGTTAAAAACAGAAAATGGCTATGGAGTTGCCATATTAAGAGCTTTCATCTCTTTCTATTTATATCTTGTACAGCCTTGGGTATGCCACAGCAGGAACCAACAAGCTGCTCTTAAGCAACCTGGGAAGCTTTTTGTACATTACTATACTTACCCCTTTGCCAAGTTATTGTAGATGTGTCTATGTCAAGTCGCACAAATCTATTAATTTCATCAGCTGTTAATGTGTCAGGATCAATTTTATTTATTCCCAGCCTCTGAAAGAATCAGATACAGGAGAAATAACAGCCATAAATAAACATAAGTGATGGGAAAGATAGAGGAACTGATACACAACTCAGTTACAATATTTACCATTTACTGCACTGTTTTAACCACAATAGTTTTGTTCCTGTTAAGCCCCTGACTGCTACCAATCCATGCAAAGTTCAATGCTTACTGACTTTTAGCACATCACTGCAAAGGGGTTTCAGGATCCTGACAGATACAGTGTGTGTGCATATTTTTGTGGAAGTTGGAATAAGTTTGGGACAGATTACACTTAACTTAGCTTCTGATTTTCTTCCTGTATAGTGTTTGTAAAATTAAAGTTTTTTAGTAAATTTCATGTCAAAAAGCCTCAGTGTAGTTGTAAAATGATAAGAGAAAGTGCAAGGCATATCAGTAAGTTACTATGTATAATTTAAATTGAAGTTTCCATCTGTAAAATGTTAAATGATCAGTATCCTGATTACCCAACAATGTGTCTTTCAACCTTTTATGGTCAAGCTAAAAAGGACACAGTTTAAGATAGATGCCTGATGTGAAGATAGCTGAGGAAAGAGCAGGATCTGACTAGAAATACCCACCAATGCAGAGTCTCATAAATACAATATAATTCAGACTATGCTAGTTAGCTACGAAACTGCTGCTTAGCATCCAGGTAGAAAGTTACTGCCTGCTTTTATGTTAGGCACTGAAGTGAAAATACAGTATGTTCTCTGTACAGAAGTTGCCTGGAATCATGATTTGTTAAGATTCCTTTCATCAACAAATAGAGACTTATCTTATACCAGAGGGGAATCTGGACAAAACCTCTAACATATTTCTTCCATTCTCTTATGACCTTCATATCAGTAATGATGGATTCTGTCAACCTTTTCTGGAAAGCAGCCATAGTATCTTCAAAATAAACACACATATAATATTCTTTTATCTTTGTTGCCAAGTGTAAAGTTTCTGAAACATCTCCCAGCAACCGACAAAGTGTGTTCACAGCTATTCTATCAAAATGGCTCTCATTTTAAAAACATTTATTCCTGAAATCTACATCTCTCTGGTTACAAGTCACAGTATTCCTCACTGATATTATCACTTTTAAAACATAGACTGGATTCTTATTACACTACACCTAACATCAGTAAAGGTAGGTTCTGTCCACCATTGCTCTTGAGGGGATAACACCGGATCAAGTTATGACGCAATGTAACAACTGAACATAAGAGATTTCTATGATTTTTCAGCAGGTGTTACATCTTTACAGAGAGAAAGAAATGCAGCTTAGGCCACCTCCAGACATCACTTATTTATTCCATAGTTTACTGATTTACCGGTATAGAGCACATCTGGAATTATCATATTAGATTGATACTCCGCATATTAGCATTTGCTGCAGGAGCTGAGTGACATACATTATAGCTGTGAGATTTTCTTCCCACGTGACTTAACTCTGCCATTTCACTATATAGGAGATCAATGTTTTATGTGAAATATTTCTGTGAACTGACAGCTCATGCAAAATTCTCAGTACTCACACAGTTATTCAGATAATGCTGCAATCACTTAATAACAGGATGTTGTGCTTTGACAATTTTGCCAGAATAACAACAACCCAGTAAATTGGATATATACCGGTGATGGCCAACCTATGACACGCGTGTCACAGGTGACACGCCAAGCCCTTTTGGGTGACACACATGGTCAATTGAAGATTTAGCAAATGTAAAGAATTATTTGTTTTTGCTTTTAATAAAATACATATATCAAAAATATACCTTTTTTACTAGAGGTACAAATATCACAAAATTATGGATATTTCTAGATGTGACACAGCACCCGAGTTAAGCTAGGTTTTCTTGCGAATTTTGACACACCGAGCTCAAAAGGTTCACCATCACTGATATATACTGTATACTGGGACTGTTACAGGAGCAACGGGATCTGGCAAATAGGGTACAATTATGAAATAATTATGGGGTTCTGATCTTGTCTAGATACAGTTTTAGTTCTGTTAAAGAGTTAGTTCAAAGGAAACAATGGGCCCAATGTCTGAAGAAAAGGTTGGAAGACATTGTTATAACTAAAGTATTGCTGTGTAGAAATTTTGTCTGTCCAGCACTAAAGAAATGACATTTTAATAGCCTACACTCCATATCTTAACTGTAGATTAGCACAGATACAAATTCACAGTAAGAAGGCAGCTTAACCAGTCAGAGGCTACAGGCCAACCCATAGGCTAAGGTGCAAACTATATACAAAGAGTTAGATAAAGAGTGAATACAGTGTAAACATACATTGCAATTCTAATTCTAATAATTCTAATTCTAATAATAATATAATAGATTATGGACTTGAAAATGTCTGGAATGCAATACTGGCCTCCTCAGCACCTTTTCTTGGCCATTTTTCATTAGACAATAGACACAATAAAGTTTTAAAACAGAAGATGCCAGGCAAGCTTCAATCCAGAAGCATCCAAAACTTAATAATGCATAAAGAAATATCTTCCACTAGACATTCATCATACATAAAAGCAGAGTGAAAATCTTTTCAAACAAATTTATCCAAATATTAAACAGTATTATGAAAAAGTATTTGATTTCTTCCATTTTTGTATATCTGTCAAACTGAATTGTTTCAGATCTTTAATCAAAATTCAATAAGAGACAAAGACAACTTGTAGCTTTCAAATGATTATTTCATTTATTGAAGAAAAAATTATCCAACACCTTTTGTTCTGTTTTAGTTTCAGCAAAATAATGGACTGGCCCAGGACTTCCAAACTAAAGGTAGTCTTGGTGACTTAAAGATAAAACTAATGGAATCCATGGGTGTTTTATAGCCTCCATTGCCACCCAGTGGCTGTCAAATACATTAGCTGCTATCATAAATTAAACCTGAAAATATATTACAATCACATATGGCAGGGCGACGAATGAGAAAATATTGATAAACGATGAACCTAACAACCAATGCATGTTGGTTGATTTTGCAGCTTTCTACTTCATATTAGTTCCCATTCTCTATGTTTATTAGGGTTGCAAGAAACTAAATAAAATTTGTTTTTGGGAGATTCTATGAAAACATCTAAGCAAGGTTCTATGGTATAAATGCCTATTCCTTAATAAGGTGATAAGAACCATGTACACAAACTCTTAGCTATATTCCAGAAAAAGACAACTTGTCTACAGTAAACAAAATGTAGCTCCATGCATTTTTACATTGCTATTTGGTTACATCTGGTTCCATGCATTACATATACAATTTTAGTTATTTATTTGTTATTTTTGAAAAACGTTTTTTACCGTTTCTCATTTTAAAAATCTAAAAGTTGTTTAGAGAAGAAATTAAAAACGTAGGTATAATCAGACACACAAACCTCAACACATTTAAAAACCACATTAAAAACTAGGCAGATCAGAGAAAGAAACATTCACACAGGAATGTCTGGGTAAACAGGCACCTCACAAATAGAAGGGCATCCTATCTTTTAGAGTGCCACATATTTATTGAACAAAAGATATAAGCAATTGAATATGTGAACCTTTAGGGTAATAACCTGTTGAAAAGAGGGTAATTGGAGCCAGGAGTTCCAATCCACACATGGATTTGTGTTATTTTTTTTAATGGTTATCTGTTCTTCACCACAGAATTCTCTTCAATAAACCTTAATCATAAAAGATTTTGGAGGATCCGAGAACAAGATTTATTGAAAATCATAAGACCAGAAAGAGCTACAAAAGCATTTCGATAGACTTGGGCCTCCTACTGCCTACACTCAGACAGGTAGTAGACAAATGGAAGAAATTCAGCACCCACACTCACAAGAAGTGGACACCTTACTAAGACCAGTGTGGGACATATCATAGAACTCTCAAAAAATTAGACAGGTAACTGGCCAAGATCTGCAAGCATCTCTTGCACTTTAGGACTGCCCAGACAGTATTTTAAAACTTGTATTTTCCTGATTCTCTGGAGTATCCTTACTCTGAAGGGGAAATACTTTGTCCTCACTAGACCTAAAACTCCACATTTTATGTATTCCATACTTTCGTAGCTGTTGTAGCAGCTATTGCCATATTTCAGATATTTTTAGGTGGGTTTAGAAAAGTTCTAGGTGAGTTTGGAAGATTCAAGCTAATGCAAGACTCTAAAGAAAGAGGAGGATTTGGGGTACCGAATCTCAAGTTGTATCATGCAGCAAGTTGTATGATACGGATTGCTAAGTGGTTCTGGTTGAAAGACCAAAGACAATTACAATTGGAGGGAGAAGGGCTAAGATATGGTTGGCATGGATACTTGTGGTATGGAAAATCGAGAGTTAATGCAGACTTTAAAAACCACTGTGTGAGAAATGCATTGTATAAAACTTGACTGAATTACAAAAATAAGCTTTATAGTAAAATGCTGCTGTGGGTTTCACCACATGAAGGGTTGTTAAAGGAGTTTGGTGACGGAAGAATTTGGCTGAAATATGAAGACATGCTGTACAAAAAAGAGTGGGTAATGAATATGGTATTAAAACAAGAGAACAACTGAACCAGGAAGGGGAAAATATACAATGGTTTTCCTATGCGCAATTAAGGAATATATACGGAAAAGATAAAGAAAATGTAAACTCTGAATGGGAAAAACAGGAATGGGAGATAAAATTAAATAAGGCTGAAAAGGGCATGATTGGTATGATGTATAAAATGTTGCTTCAAATTGAAATGGAACACAAACAGTTTAAAGAATGTATGATCACATGGGCAAGGAATTTTGAATATAATAGGCAAATGGACCAATGGGAAAAACTGTGGACAAAAGATTTGAAATTTACCTCCTGTATGTTACTGAAAGAAAATATGTCTAAGATGATGTATAAATGGTATTTAACACCTCACAAATTGGGGAAGGCTTATCAAAATATGTCTACCAAATGTTGGAAATGTAAAAAAATTGAGGGGATGTTTTATCATATGTGGTGGACATGTGAAAAGGCAAAGAAATTTTGCGTAATGATATATAATTTGATAAGAATTTTAAAAAGAAATATTAGGTTTAATCCAGAATTGTTTTTATTGGGGATTGTAGATAATACTATGGACAGTTTAAACTCATTAATTTTGTATATGGTGACTGCAGCTAGAATATTGTATGCACAGAAGTGGAAGGAAGAAGAGATACCAAGAGGAGAGGAATGGCTAATCAAGGTGACAGATTTAGCAGAAAGGGATAAGCTAACAAATCTATTAACGGACAGAACAACTGATAAATTTGTAAAAGACTGGTCCCCGTTTATTGAATATCTTGCAGAGCTAGATTTAATGACTGATGGGTTTGACTGAAGACCAAGAATAAACAGGGAACGATGGAGAGATAAAGATGCGGAGGAACAAACAATGGATACATAATATAGAAGCCGGAAGAGCATAGGAAGTCAAGGAAAATTTTGAACAATGTAAAGACTGAATAAGGGGAAAGATTGTGAGATTTTTTTCTTTTAGTTTGTTGAAAAAATGTTTAATAAATAATAATATATATAAAAGAACTTCCTGGGAGACCACATGGTCTGAATTCTTGGTGGCTCAGAGAAGGAAACAGAAAAATTAGCATACGGGATTAAAAGATTAGTTATTTCTGAGCTTGGAGGAGGAGCAAAGGTCAGTTGAGGGGGATCCATCACAGGACTGGATCCAAGCAAGTCAGATGCAATCAACAGCATCTGGTTAGTTAAGTTGGCCTATGCAGGCTTGCTGTTTGTGGTGGCAGGCCATGGTTGCTACCAAAGGAGCGACACAAAAAGGCCCAGTACTTTAGGGAACTACTTCATAGACTATGTTACTAAGTGGGTGGTTACTTGTTATTCCTTCTGATATCTCATTCTCCTCACAAATAACTTGTGGTATGGTTTCTGAGCCCACTCAGAAAGTACATCTGTGTCCTGTCAGTTAGAATATGGCATGCCACATGGTGTCATTTTGTCACTTGTGCTATACAGCTGCTATTCAAAATCTATGTGAGATTGCTAGGCTTCGTCATCAGGAGCACTGGGATGAGGTCCAGTGATCAGCTGAATGAGGCTAGTAAACTGAGGTTTAATCTTGACAAGACAGAGGTACCATGAGTGGGAAGTTCTGAAACCCACTACTGCTTATCTAGAAGGGGTTGCACATACTTAGAAGGAGCAGGCGTATAGCCTGGGTACTTCTGGCATCATCTCTGTCACTGAAGCCTCAAGTGGCCTTTGTGGCTAGAAGCGTCAATTACCAGCTTCAGCTTGTGTACGTACCTCCTTCCTTGAACAGGTATAGCCTAACTACTGTCGTCCATACCCCACTAACTTCACATTTGGATTACCGTAATGCACTCTATGGAAGCCAACAGCCACGCTGCCAAATGGGACTGGCAAAGGCACATATTGCATCTGTACTTTAGCAGATGCTCTGGTGATCTATTACCGTATATTCCGGCGTATGAGACGACTGGGCGTATAAGGCGAATGGGCGTATATAGAGTTTGGGATATACTCGCAGTGTAAGAAGACGACACCTGGCGTATAAGACGACCCCCGACATTTGAGAAGATTTTCCTGGGTTAAAAAGTAGTCTTATATGACAGAATATACAGTATCTACTAGTTCAGATTCAAATTGCCTATCTCTCTAAACCAGAGGCATTACCAAGGTGACTCTAGCAGTCACTGATAGACTCAACTTCCATGAATTTGTCTAACCCCTTCCTAAAGCTATCCAGTACCTCTGGATAGTAAATTCCATAGACCAATTATGGGTGAAAAAAAAATACTTCTCCTTGTCAGTCCCAACTTATAAACTTCAGTTGGGTCCCTTCTTAAGTGCCATCTTTCGAACAGAAGTAGAAAAATCTAGGCCAAGGAATGCTGCCTGTATCTGGTGTACTATGGAAAAAGACAATCACACAATCATCTTTATATTCCACACTATCTCTTGCCATCTGTAGACAGTCTTAAATCTGCCACTGTATAAACCACAAAAAATCCCACTTATGGAAAATGTGATTAAAAAGAAGCACATCAGATACAGCTGCATTTCAAAAACATCACGTTTAGCCTCAGTATGAGATTGAGGTGCAAAACAACAGGGCTTATCTGAGCCTCTCTGTGTTTTGCAAAGGTCTAGCCTTATTAATTTAAAAGTAAGAAAGTCCAAATAAAAACTGAGCCAGCTTAAAATTAAGTTATGATTTTAAACAAACAGGATTAGTTACTTATAAAATAATCCATTAAATATTATTCAAATTTTAAAAATTGTTAAAACACTTACTTTCATACGTGCAAGCTGTATGGGTGAAAATTTCCTCTTGCCATGAACTAATGGAACTAACCTATTATACAATGCCTAGAAAGAATAATGGGGGGGGGAACAGTAGTAAAAGAATTGCCACAGATTGTATATTTTTTTATCATGCAAATACAATTCTAAGAAACCACTGCATGTCTCAGTGATGTTCATAATACCTCCATTCACCACAGCCCTTGACAAAATGTTCCTATCTTAAGGAACACTGTTGATACAAAAATGACCTTGTGCCATAACTATCAAAATGCCTGTTATCCGATGAGTGAGGAAGTACAACGGACAGATTATAAGTACTTCCTGCACACAAAGCCTATATTGTACTCCCCTTAGGATTAATGATACAATTAGGAGGAGACTATGGGCAGTTCTGTACTGGACAGTATACTAGACCAGCAAGCATATTAGGAGCCTCTATTCCATATGTGGATGTGGTCTAAGGGAGGCCCTGGGTGAGGGAGTCGCAGTGTGTGGAAGGGAGGCTCAGTATTGCTTGCTGGTCTGGTGTACCAGCCAGTGAAGAATCACCTTTTGAGATGAGATCAGGGGTGTTTTTCCACTGTCACTAAGTACTCATTGAAGCACCCATTAAGGACCCATTTGGCTGAGAGCTGGATGACCCCATTTCCACCACAGACCCCATTAGGGACACATTTGTTTCCACCACAGCTAAGTAAATCCTGATCACTATGGGTCCTTCGGGATTTAGTGTAGACCACATTAAAGGGGTCTACAATGGGGCCTTCAGCCTTAAAATCTGGGAGCCTGTTTCCACTACAATCTAGCAATGGGGTCTAGAGGAGGCTTGGGGTGTGTGTGTGAGGCAACAATGGGTGTGTGTGTGCCCCCAAGTCAAGACTTTGGAGTCCCTCCAAGTTGCCTTTGGAGATTAGCAAAGGCTCTTCAGAGAAACCCCTTGCCTCCAGACATGGAAAGAGATGCATATTAATGAGGCTGACTTGGGAGCTGCCTGTTACCTCCAGGCATGGAAAGAGGTGCATATTAATGAGGCTGACTCATCAGTGCTCACAGGAGAGATGCAAGCAAGGAACTAATTAATATGCACCTCTCTCATAAGGGGTTTGTCCTCAGAGCCTTTGCTAATCTCTGAAGGCAACTTTGGAGATTGTACCCCTGTCCAAACACCTGGGGTGACAGGCAGACCCCTTGTGGTTCAATCCAGATTTGCCACATGGGTGCTCTGATGTTTCCACAGCAGGCAGGCGAGCACCCATTGCTATTGGGGTGCTAGACCACCCGTGGAAACACATTGGGTACTTCCCTTAATCCGGATCTACTAGATCTGGATTAAGGGAAGTACCCATTCCTTAGATCCGGATCTTCTTAGTTCCGGATTAAAGGAGCGTGGTGGAAAAACACCAATATATCCAAATATATTCTGGAATAAAGAATGGATATGCAGCCGTGGGGTGTTTCTAGATGCAGCCCTCAGACCTCTGATTGGCTTTCATCATGGAAAGCCTCTTTACAAGGTTAGTAAATTCCTTTGAGATGAGAGTCCTAAGTTACTCCACTGCACTTGGGCTGTATGAGAGAAGGCAACATGGCCTTTTTGGGTACAGCATCTTATTTTTTCTACTTGGAGCTAGTTTTAATTATTTGGCCATAAGTTATAAAAATAAAGTGGGCTGTTTGAGAACTCTGTTGATTATACAGCAAGACCCTAGTTTTTGGCACTGAGGTGCAGGGTTGTACTTTTCATGGAGCACATCAATGTTCCATTTCTTGGGCACCAAGAAATGTCAGACATATACATTACACAGATTAAACTGTCCAGGAAAGTACCTATGAAATGGTACTTGTGTCAGAATAAACTCCAGTCTCTTTTAGAGAATGTAACATTTTTAGAATTCACAGAAAACAAATCACAAAGATTATGAATGTTGACCTTACCTTATCAGACTGAGTGTTCTCGTGCAAAATCCTAGCATCTATGGCAGCAGCTAGCAAATTGTTTGCTGCAGTAATGGCATGAATATCTCCAGTTAAGTGAAGGTTGAACTACAGTTGAATGAAAAATGGGGGAGGGGAAAACATTCATTTTACACACTCCATTAAGCCATTATTGATTGGTGAAACCCATCTACTTGTGAGATTAACGATTCAGATGAACTGCTCTCAAAACGTTGCTGAAATAGGTTTTAAAAATCGATGTCCTGACTGAACAGAAGCAATATGGAGAAGATGGTGTCAATTCACAGGTCAAACATATCAGAGAGCTTGAGATTCGGCTCATTAAAGCATTTTATTATGGTAACACTGAGGCTGTGATCATGGTTAAGGTTTAATCCAGCTTCAGTCTACTTTCAGAGTAAGAGCAAAGGGACAAATTTTTCTTTCAGTGTTAAATAACTCAGAAAATTCACCTTTGGGATAGATCATATGGAAAGAAATTTACTGGTCACTTTGCTGATGGATTCTCTCACTCTAAAGGTGGACTGAAGCTGGATTAAACCTTAAGTGTCACCACAGTCTAAATGACCAAACATGTGCTTCAAACATGGTTATATGAAACATTTCCCATTAGGTGGTTGCAAGTTTGTCTTACGTTTTTATTCATCTAGTATAGGTTCTAACACCACAAAACCAAATTGTCTGACAAGCAGTTCAAAATGTATTACGACTACTACATAAAAAATGAAACTATGGTAAGAAGTGCTAAAAAATGTTTCACATAAGTACATGCTCCTAACTAAATATATGGTCCTTCTCAATGGCAAAGGCGGGAAGGGGAAATAAGAGTTCATTTTTAGTTTTGTAAGACGCATTTTAATCTTACCTCTTCCATTGGAATGACTTGAGCGTAGCCACCCCCAGCCGCTCCACCTACACAAACAAAGCAATAATGTTACATTAAGAACACTTGAGGAGGAGAAGGAAGATAAACTAAATTGTGCAGACTTTAAATTATAGCCTTAAAGTGATTTACAAGCAACCCATACCAGTTAGGTAACCAATGCACATCTGATCTGTAACGGTGCACAGTTCTGAGTTTCAAACACTAACTATACAGAACTTCAGGATTCTGAAGTTTACCAGGGAACAGGCTAAGAGCCCAAGGAGAAGAAGACTGATAAGTCGTCCCAAGGTGAAGGAACAAATCAAGCTACTTTAACAACAATTAAAAGCACCTGAAAACAATTTACAACTAAGAGAAAAGAAGGACGCTTCATAACACTGCTGTCTACTGAAGGAGAAAGCCCTTTCCGATAGGAAGGTGTCTAAAGGTGTCTACAGCTAATGTGGATTATGGGAGGCCTTGCCCTTTCTAGAATTCTGCGTCCACACAGATGGAGCGCAGATCATGCTAGGGCAACCAGAAAGACACCCAAGTTTAGTTTACCAATTGACCTCAGTATCTAGGCCTACCAGTATGCAAAGGATGGTATACAGGACCACAGAAGCATGCAGACAGAATACCTCACCTCTGTGGTCTAGCAGACCACAGGAGACTCATTTCAATGGTACAACAGGGAGCATTGTTGAAATGACCCTTCTGGGAGCTCTGAAGGCCAGGAATTTTCATTTCTTGCCTTTGGATCACTTACAGGCTCCCCACACAGGCTCCAAAGTTGGCAGACCATTCCAATACGGACAAGCCTTGCCTTGCACCAGACGCAACCTATCACAGCTCTGGCTGGATTGCTAATCCTGGAATGGGTCATCCTGCCTTGTTGCAAGATTATAACTAAGTGCAAATATGACTGGAGACCAAGGGTGTTTTTCCACTGCAGCCCTTAGATCTGGATCTAAGAAAATCTGGATCTAAGGAATGGGTACATTTCTTAATCCGGATCTAGTAGATCCGGATTAAGGGAAGCACCCAATGTGTTTCCACAGGAGGTGTAGCACCCATTAGGAATGGGTGCTAACACCCCTGCTGTGAAAGCAGCTTTGCACCCATCTGGGGAATCCGGATCAACCCACAAGGGGTCGGTCCATTACCCCAGGTGTTTTGGGGGGCATGGGGGTGCAGTCTTCGAAGCAACTTCGAAGTTATTTTGAAGTGACTTCGAAGTGAATGTGAAGTCAACACCAATGTTGGGGGGGGGGTCCCAAAGGTGCATTCCCTCCCCCTAGCCTCCTTTGGACCCCATTGCCTGTTTCCAGTGGAAACAGGCTCCCTTTAATCCAGATTTTCTGGGAGAAGACCCCATTGTAGACCCCTTTAATGGGGTCTACAGAAAATCCGGATTAAAGGCCAAAATGTACCCATTAGATCCGGATTTTCCCAATGGCAGTGGAAACAATCGGGTCCCAAATGGGTGCCATAGTGGAAATGGGGTCATCCGGCTCACACCCAAATGGGTCCTAAATGGGTGCAAAAATGGGTACTTTTGACAGTGGAAAAACACCCTGAGAGGGAGAAAAGATTTGGGGTGATCGTAAAAGGAATAAATTACACCCTGTTGGACCCTATAGTCTGGACCCTATTTAGAGCTTTTGTCCTGTAAATTATATTCATGAGCTGGGCACACCATGGCTTCATCACAATGAATAGGTGAGTGAGGGGAGGCTGCCTCCTCTACCCTCTTTTTGTCTTGCCTCTTGGGAGAGGAGTCATGATCACATCCTCTCTTCATTCAGGAGGGAGTGGGAGGCAATTTTCTTAGTCTTTGCATCAAGTGAATGACCTGTAGGGACACATCTTGAGTCTGAAGACTCTAACTCAATTGTCTGATCAAAGACTGTAAGGGAGGAGGATGGTATGCAGACAGCATCCTTCTGCGTTAGAGCAACACTACTAACACGTGTGGATCTAAAGAAGACAAAGAACCTCTAAAGCCATGGTCACTTTAAACTTCCTTTGATCCATCTTCAGCCCTGACTTCTCCCATCTTTTGATTTCTATCTGTTTATGAGTTGACTTTCCATTCAGGAAAGGTCAAATGGAAGGAAAACGGTCCACAACTGAAATGGATAGAAATGAAAAGGATGGACTGAAGAAGGCTTAAAGTGAAGGTGTGACCAAAGCCTAAGGCTCTACACCCACTACAAGTAAATGCTGTTGTCAGGTAAAGAACGTCACAACAAGTAATGCACTTTGGCAGTCAGCAGTACAGAAGCAGCTGAGTATTAGGTTTTAGCCTGAACAATTCTGCAAATTTCCTATTATTTTGGGATGCTTTCTATGAAAAGTCTTCTTGATAGTTTTGCACTGTATAATGTTTTTTTTTTTTTGCTTACTCACAAATTAATCAAAAAACAGATATCCCATTTTCTCTTTCAATCTTTAAATAAATAAGCAATTTCAAAATGCAGGAAATATATTGCTTGAATTTCCTAGCTCAAACAGTCAGTAGAAAGAAAATTGTAAAATCTTATACCACGAAAGCTTAAGTACCTTTAACACCAAATGTAGGGCCCTGAGAAGGTTGCCTCAGGCAGGCAAAGGAATTTAATTGAAGGTGCGCTGTCAGAGCTTGAACTAAACCAATTGTCACAGTGCTCTTCCCTTCTCCAAGAGGAGTTGGAGTGATCCTAACAATAAAAGAAGAAGAAATGTTTGCTCACATTTTGAAAGCTGTTGTCACAGTTGTTGAAAATATGATAATACTGTGACCAAACAGTAGCATTTATCGAGATTTATTTATTTTAGAACACCTCCTTTTCTTCCAAACAGGTCAAGATAGCATATGACTCTTTCTCCCAATATTTTAAGTTCACAACAATCTTGTAAGGTCACCCACTTAAGAACATAAGAAGAGTCCTGCTGGATCAGGCCAGAGCTCATCTAGTCCAGTATCCTGTTTCACACAGTGGTCCACCAATTGCTTCTGGGCATCTCAAACAGAAAACAAAGGCAAAACCTTCACCCGTTCTTGACTTCCTGCCAATGACCTTTAGAGTCATTGTGCCTGGAGGCAGTACCTAGGCATCCATTCTAGCACCCACTGGCTTTCACGGCTGACCAGGGATTCAAAGCAGGAATTAGGAAGGGAGAGCCTACAACACTCCAGCCAAAAGATCACTATTGTTCAAACAGGCAGAGGCAATCTGTGGTAGTTGTTTTCTAAAGCTGACAAATCGTTCTGCAAGTGAAGAACGGAGTTCTTTAACACCTGGCAGGCAGACATTTAGGCAGCTCTGAAATGCACTATGCAAGGAAAAGCACAAACTGTTTTGCTAAGTGCTCCAAATTTACTCAGAATTTAGTGCCTATTTATGTTTAGGATTAAAACATTATTTTAGTAGCTTTCTTGAAAATGAATACAACCCTTAAAGAAACCAAATGAATAATTTTCTTCTATGCACACAGTGAGAGCTATTATTTCAATACTGTTCCAAACAAGAATGAGAAAACTAATTCCTGCAAAATCACTCTCTATAAAATCACTGTTCTTCTGTGGGTGAAGAAACTGCACTCATCTAAAATTATGACTTCTCTGTTTTTGCAGGAAGTTATTAGTGTACCACATCCTCAGCACCTAAATATATAGGATCAAGGCACCGTTTTACCATCTTTTGATATTTTAAAATTGTGGAAGTGGCAGCAGGTAAATATTTGATTTCTACAGCAGCACAAATCCTGCAAGTATACTATTGCTGCAGTGTGTCATGGTGATATCAGGTGCGGATCTCTAGGCTGAGGTTCACCAATATTATACAGCCCCCCCACTCAAAAAAAAAATATCTGAAACACTGCCTGTTTCATCCTCAGCATGCATCTCAGGGAGCAGGGACTTACATGTCAGGGTAGGCTTGGATGGATGGATTGAAACAGGAATTGCCCCCACTCCAGGCAATAAGGTGCATTACATTTCCAGACTTGGCAATACCACTTTGTGGTAGATACTATCAATAAGTTAACCACAGAAATCTATAGAATTCGTTCTCATAAGAGGTGGTGACAGCAACCAGCCCAGATGGCTTTCAGGAAGGGTTAGACAAATTCATGGATGGCAGATGTATCAATGGCTACTAGAATGGATGCCTAAGTACATCTTTCAGGCTGGGAGAAAAAGCAGGATGTTTCTAAGGCCATTTGCTGGGATTCGAGAGCAGGAGAAGGTTTGCCCTTGTCTTTGCTTGAGATGCCCATGGGCAATTGGTGGGTCACTGTGTGGGACAGAATGCTGGACCATATGGGCTGTGACCTGATCCAGCAGGGCTCCTCTTATATTCTTATGTTCAATTGTTACCAGAATGGATGCCTAGGTACTGCCATCAGGCAAAATCCTCTAAAGGCCATTTGCAGGATTCTAGAGCAGGTGGAGGTTTTGCCTTCATCCTCTGCTTGAGAATGGCCAGAAGCAATTGGTAGGCTACTGTTTGAGACCAGATGTTAGATTACATGGGCTGTGGCCTGACCTAGCAGGGTTCTTATGTACTCCAGTAGTACTCCCAAACAAATGCCATATAAGCAGAGAGATGGAAGGAGCCACCTAAACTATCACGTCTCATTGTTTCAAAGGAAATGCAACCTTTGAACAGAACAATCCAGAACAGATCCGGAATATATTTATCTGTGCTTTCATCACTCTACACATTATCATCTGCCAAATGTTGATGTAACCAATTTTGTATGCCATGTTGAATGCCTTTTAATGGTAGAGCTGAATAGAAATCTGAATAAATCAGTAAATAATATTATTGCCCAAGTCTCTGTCTTACACACTTAATCAGGGTTCCTCAAACGTCAGCATTAGTATTCCACCTTCACTATATTTAGCTTATTTACTATTTGGTATCAAATGTTGGGGGTTTTTGCTTCAATAAATTTGCTAAAATATTTCTTACAGCGAGGAATCATATTACACTTTGAGAAAAACTGGCTTAAATAATTTTCCTCCAGTACATAACATTTCAGAGTATACTTTTTTTCTTAATACATGCAGGTTATTATTTCAAAGGCACCAAAGAACTTGTATTAAATTTGAAACACCCATAATCTTGCAAACATTTAAATATTAAATGAAATTTTCTTCCGTCTCCTCATCTATCAATGCTTAGTTAATTCCAATTTTTAAAAAACCCACGACACTATAGGCTCATACATGATGAATGATCATGCATTTCAAAAGCAGACAAACAATTCATTCGGGACTTCTCTTTCATCAGCAAAGTAACTTGAAGTTAAAAACAAAAGAAGATTACATTCTCATTTACATCACAACCACTCAATTTCTGGGCAAAATGTTTGCCAACACATGCTGCACTTAACTGTCTAAATCTGTGAAACTTTAGTACTTGCAGTGAAATAAGTAGTTTATTTAAGGTATGTGACATTAAGGATTACATTTTCATTCCCAAGGATATACAAAGATTTGTACATATGCTATCCAAAAGGGGTGACTCCTATAGCATGACCTCTTGAAGACTCTTGCTAGCAATCCACTTCTAATTAGAAACATCTTTCCTTTGGCTATAGGAGCTATGTAAAAAGTCCAGCTGGTCTTTCAATGCTCCATCTACTGCTAGTGAGAGATGCAGCCCAAATACTTGTTTCGTAGCTGATGCTTTTTAAAGGAGAAAAAAAGAGCTATTTTCCCACACATTTTCTATGAATCACTCAAAAGATGAAAGCTTCCAGCTTTGGTCAAAGGTGGATACCACGTCCCACAGCAAAAGTTCCATTTTTCTGTCACCATTAAGACTATAATCAGACAAAGAAAAATAAATAAATAAATAAACAAATAATAAAAGCACTTCTGAGGAAACCCAGAGAAAGCTCTGAGGTGTGATCGTTCACACACCAGTCTGCCCCTTCACTTCTCATGAACAATCTGTGCTAGAGAAAAGGTGGATTAGAAAAGGATTGGGAAGATGAGAGCCACACACTGGGTGTTCTTCCACCATGCTCCTTTAATCTGGATCTAAGAAGATCTGGATCTAGGGAATGGGTACTTCCCTTAATCGGGATCTCGTAGATCCGGATTAAGAGAAGTACCCAATGTGTTTCCATGGTGGTCTAGCACAGGGGTAGGCAAACCACGGCTCGAGAGCCACATGCGGCTCTTTGGCCCCCTGAGTGAGGGTCTTCCAGCATAGGAGTACCCTAATTAAGTTAATAACAATGTATCTACCTATATAGTTTAAGTTTTAAAAATCTGGCTCTCAAAAGAAATTTCAGTCGTTGTACTGTTGATATTTGGCTCTTTTGACTAATGGGTTTGCCAACCACTGGTCTAGCACCCGGCTGGAAATCTGGATCTACCCACGAGGGGTCTGCCTGTCACCCCAGGTGTTAGGGGGACAGGGGGTGCAATCTCCGAAGCAGCTCCGAAGTCACTTCGAAGTCTGTGCAAAATAGCTCTGGAGCATCTTTGCACAGACTTCAAAATGACTTTGAAGCTTAGGTTTTGGGGCTCCCATCCAAGGGTGCCCCCTCTCCCTAGCCTCCTCTAGACTCCATTGCCAAACTAACGTGGAAACAGGCTCCCTTTAATCCGGATTTTCTGGCTGAAGACCCCATTGTAGACCCCATTAATGGGGTCTACAGAACATCTGGATTAAAGGCCAAAAAGTACTCTTATGATCTGGATTTTCCGAGGTGCGGTAGAAACAAATGTGTCCATAATGGGTGCCGTGGTGGAAATGGGGTCATCTGGCTCTCACCCAATTGGGTCCTTAATGGGTGCGTGGAAAAACTGCCTCTGAGGAGCACCTTTTGGTATGTCTGAATATAACCTGAGTCCTCTAGTAGCTTTCCAGGAGAGCTCTTGTGAGAGGTGAAATTGCTTATATCCTTCTTGAAGGTTAGGTTTTCAAGGCACCTTGAAGATAACATCCTTCAGATTCACATGGAATTGGGTACCACTATTTATAGGAAGTGTGGGAATCTTAAGGACACACTCTAGTTCTTCTTTTGGATTAGGTTCAATTCATGGGTGGCTAGTAATGCCTGCAGGGAGATAGGGCAGCGGCTAAGACAGGGTGCATTTTATCTTGAAAATGTGCTTCTTCACTCAGGCCTTTAGTAGTGTATGTGCAATTTTATATGGTTACCATCTTATTCCACCTGCTATTTTATTGCATTCTATTTTTAAAAAAATCTTATTTTACTTGATTGGCTTTTATCTTATTTTGTTTACCATACTGTGAAAGGCAGTGTAAGATTCATGAAACTAAATAAATGGTACTGTAATAAAACATTCATCCTATTATATTGTATAATATTGTAGTGAACAGTCACAAGTCAAAATATTTAGGCTGCTTCCAGACATTCTTTGTTTACTGTGTTATGTCATGTTATTCCATGCAAAGTTCCTTCAGGATTATCATGTGTTGCCCAGATGGCAGGGCAGCAGCACAGAGGAAGTATCAGGACTTATCATTGCAGACGCTTGCTTCCATGAGGGTGTAATCTAAACATCTGCGTATTTCATACCCAACATGAGTGACTGCTGCCCCAGATGCATGTGCGGTTGCCATAGTCAGCTAAGTTTGGCCCCACACATGCACAGTAGCCATTTCCAAGATGGCAAATTGTGTAAACAGGCATCCAGACATGTAAGTGCTCTTGCTTTTTACATAAAACTCAAATTAAGAGTTGATTTTGGGACACGTGTGGTAATCCCAGCTGTCTTGAATGGATTGACATCTAGAGACCACTAAGCTCTCTTGAGCAGCAGCAGCAGCAGCTGTGGGATGACAACAAGCAGGAGAAATAGTTCTACAGAACTCTTTCTCTTGCATTGCCATTGGAGTACTATGGTTGTGTTCAGACACAGCAAAAGAAAAGCATCTCTTAGGTGTCCCTGAGCCAGTTTAGAGAAGGTTCTGAGGTATAACTGTTCACTCAGCTGTGACCAGGAGCGCTTGTCACCGGCTTTGGTTGGCTGCATATAGAAGCTCACTAACAGGATGCGAGCATGCAGTTTGCTTGCTTGCTCACAGCCTCCTGATAGCTTTATAGTCATAATGCCTTCAATAACAGATGCTAAGCCCAGTCTCCCATGAAAAGATGGGGCTCGAGTGTAGGCCTTTCAGAAGTACGAGTGGGTAAGTATGAAAAGGCCCTGGGACTCATCTGGAAGCCTCAATTTTATAATTGGAAGGTTTTATTGTTAGAGTAATCATTCCTTTTCCTTTGGTCTGAACATATGCTGAAGCCAAAACAGAGGCCAGCATATACTTCATCCATGAAAATGGACCTTAACCCTTGGAACTCTTACTATTACAGTATTGCCTTGCTACTTTAACTACTTTGGATTTTTACAAAATCCACAAATGGTTGAGATCAGGAGAAAAAGAAAACTTAGGACTATATAGACTGGAAGCACTATAACTGATAACATAACTCATTTGTGTATCACCTTCATGATTTTTGCCATACTAATGTGATAACTATAATACTATTACAAATTAATATTTAAATTAACTCACTTTTAAAAACTCTTATGTAGATTTTGGCCCTTTCTGCACTGGCCCTTAATCTGGATTATATCTTGAAAGAGGGACCGGCTGTCTGTATGCTGGTACAGACTACAGTAGGCCCTGGGAAAGCCTGCCGCAGTCTGCACCGTGTGGATGTCACGTCCCTGTTCTAAAACATAATCCAGAATAAAGCCCAGTGCAGATAGGGCCTCTACTTCAAACATGTTTTTCTGCATACCACCAAAAATGATGTCACTTGGCCTTTCCTTCCTTCCATTTTATTTATTTATATTTCTATCCTGCCCTATACACAAAGGTCTCAGGGCTTAACCCTAAACCCTGCTTTACAATGCAGTAAAATCTACTATTTAACAACACTGTTTTTGAGCTAAGAAGCCAGAAATATTATGTTGCTGTATACTGCACTGAACACATGTTTTGACATCTACAGCTACAGCTGGATGAAGGTTCTTTTGTTAAGTGGAAGAAATAAACTGCTCCTTAAAAATAAGATTTTTGTTTATAATTTTTACCCCTTTGATACTTTTACTAATGCTGAATACTATAATTGTGGAAGAAAGGAATGAATGGAGTAGAAATTTATATCTGGAATAAATTTCCTTTTATTAAGGCATTTATTTTACATTGAAGGGGAGCAAGCAGGAAAAAGTGAATACTTCTTACCCAGCTACAAGCACGTATTTTCCATCTGGCTGATCTTTTAACCTTTCCAGAAGGGACAAGCGTATTTTGGCTTTGGTTCGACCATAGATTTCGATTTCATCTGCAAGCAATCCTATCTCCTTGGCAAGAACATCAACAGCTTTTGGACTCTGTCCTCGGGAAATCTCAATATCACTGTAAAAGAAAACAAATTGGAGCCAGATCTGCCTCAGCTTAGGTGATCAAGAGGCAGAAAGTGGACAGCAGCAAATTACCCTGAAATGATATACATGTGTACATGACCGCAGTGAAAAAGTTGCTTTAGATAGCGATAATAGTGCCTGAATAAATAGGGGAAAATGGGAGGATAAGTTAGAAAGGGCTGACTATGTATTTCACACACACAGGATCCTTGGTTCAGTCTTTATTATGAGATTTCTCTTAAATGCACTCAAGAGATAGAAACTAGTATTGTAAGCATGTGGCCCTTGAAACATTCAAGGGAAGCAGAAAGTAGATACCCTCTGCAAATAAGGTGGTGGTTGGTGAAATGGGCCAAAGAAATACTATTTTTCTTAAAAAAAAAACTATTTACAAAGAATATACTTTGTATGAGTTGTAATTTGATATACAGAACAGATCTGATTGTCCCACAGAATAGAATGCCCTTTTTTACCTTCTAATCCCCACAGTCTGTCTCCTGGGGGCTTCTTGAGGGTCTAATGCAAATGGAAGTCAAATATCTGTGATACAAAGAAAGGACCCTGAGCACGATTCCTCCTTTCTGCTCGTCAAGAGGTGAATCAGATGGAAACTAAAACAACGTTTACATATACTTTGTTCTAGTTAGCTTGATGGTAGAGCTCCCTCAGGAGCACGTTGGCCTTTACTAGAGGCCATTTCAACTGACACTGCCTGGGTCAGCTTGGGGGTAGCTGGTGGAGGTTCTTTATAGCCATTTGTGACCACTGTCCATGCTGCACAGATTCACCGGCTCTGGGCCAAAGACATCAATGTGACAATGTGCCCTCAGAGTCCCAGAATTTACCATGTGTGATTCAAATCTATAGAGCAAATGAGGTATCTGTGCATCTTCCATGCACAAATCAACATTTTTCTACAACAGGGAGATATTAAACACAGAGCATTGCTCTATTACCACAGTGACCAGTTCCTTCAAGTTTATTTATTTATTTAGTATTTGCATTTGTATCCTGCCCTATACTTGAAGGTCTCAAGTGGGTTACAGCACTTAAAACAAAATATAAACATATTAAAACAAAAGTGTCTGAAAGTGGGGAGAAAAAAGAAAGGCTCAAATACTCATGCAGATTTAGAAAAGAAAGCAGCACAAGTTAAATTTTTTGCTCAGCTTTGAATGAATGAAGCTATCTAGTTTAACAAGCTACATAGTTATTGGAAAAGAATATGAAATATGTAAGCTGAAACTTATGCATGCATGCATGCATTCGTTCGCTCGTTCGTTCATTCATTCATTACATTTGTATCCCATTCTTCACTGGGAGGTCCCAGGGCAGGTCACAACATATGATAAGACATAAAACACCAAAACTTATTTACAGTATAACCTATCCAAACTCCTTCCCTCCCCGGCAGGACTATGTTCAGAGGAACTAGTCAAAGGTCTGGGGTGAAAAGGTATGTTCTAACCAAGTGCCAAAACAGCACAATGATAAAAGGAGTCACTGAATGGGATCAACCGATGGTGCAGTGGCGGGTAAGCCAAGTGGATTTTAGGTTATAATGGCTCAAATGTAACAGCATGCAATAACACAGAGAAAACTGGAATTCACAAGAGTGTTTTGCTGGGTGTCTTGGAGAAGAAACCCTCCAGTGGTACTGTATCACTCTGCTCTGATGAACACCCAGAGCAAGTATAATGCAGATGTTCACAGTTCAATTTGTCTGTTGGTTTCTCATCAGTTTCCAATGAATGAATTTATCTGTTCCATTGTAATACTGCATATGATTGAATAATGATACTTTATAACTTCCATATGCCCACAGATTTTTTATTATATAAAACAGACAGTTATGTAGTTCCAAGACCTAGAAATCCTACCACTTAGAAAATATTTACATATATTTTAATTTAATCCATATCACAGTATATAAATTAACCTAATTTAGATGGCTATGTTTTGTTTTGACACACAGGGGAATGTCTGTGTATGTATATATATAAGACTACATATGGCATCTTTTTCATATGGTCATTTGGATATGCATGCTGTTAACAGCCTGAAACTAGATTCAAATACTTTGAGAGAGCACTGAAGTGAGAGAGTGAGTAAAAATTGTTGTTAAAATCAAGAGAAAAAGAATCAGCCATCTGCATGTAAAAATGTAAACATGATTCCACACTGAACTTCCTACCAAGAAAATAATATTAGGTCCTCTTCTGCATGTTTCATGCGCAATTCCTTTAGAGGTGTACAAGTAAACTCTGAATATTGTTCAATTCCTACCACAGAGATGAAGATCGATGCTCCTTTTCTCCCCCTGTTAAGCATTTAGTGTTCTGGGGGACAGGTCAATATACCCTGACATAGCCCTCTGCCTCACTGTAGCTTATCTAACCAGGTTATTGTAACTCAAGGGGCTTTTGTATGCAGGCACAAATGGAGATTGAAGTTACAAGGGGTAGATGGGTCAAAATGCAGCTTGGCTCGGTGGCCAAGGTGTCACTGATGTACTGGCTGGCCACGGCCGGGCTGTGGCAAGACTACAACAATGGAGGCACTTCCCCTTAGGCCAGTGGTTCTCAACCTGGGGGTTGGGACCCCTTTGGGGGTCGAATTACCCTTTCAGGGGGGTCGCGACGAGTTTCCCGTTGCCCTTCCCTCCAACCTCCCAGCTGCTCTGCCCCTGTGGTTGGGGGTCTCCACAACATGAGGAACTCCATTAAGGGGTTGCAGTATTAGGAAGGTTGAGAACCACTGCCTTAGGCACTTTTAGTGGCTTCCATGAAGCAATGGCCACTCTGTGTGTATATGTGTATACTGGGGATAGCCAGAGGGGGTTTTGATACAGAAATGAACCCTGCTGGAAAAAAAAATGGGGTTCAGTTTGATAGCAGACCAGAAAAGGAGGTTCTAATTGAACAATTCACTCACTTTGACTCTCTTCCCCATTAGTGCTTTGCTCTTGCCACTGCTTTGGACAACTCCTGGTTGTGCCCCATTCTCTCCTGAATATGCCCTGGTCTATTCCAACTGTACCTCAGCCTCTCTCCATTATGCATTGGCTTACCCTCACGACTCTTTCTTTGAAATCCTTCCTGGCAGCCCACACTGAGCTGCAATCAGGCTGCTTTTCAGCATCCAGTCTATCTGCTTTGGAGGCTTACAAGGCCTTACAAGTCAGTGACCATGAGTCTTCACAGTAGGCCCTGTAGGACTTCACTTTCTGGAAAAGTGCAAGTAAGGCCAGGATGCAACTGGGGGAGAGAGGAGATGCTGAGGACATTCGGGGGCTTGCAGAAAGGGGGTGGATTCCTAAGAACCAACCAATCAGCTCTTGTTTTGTTCACAGATGTTTTTCTAGTTCTCATTCAATATGAACCAGGAGCACACAACTATGGCCATGCACATCTCTACTTTGAATGTTCGGTATAGAGAAATACCAAATACAAATGCAAAATACATTCACACAAATCATGATCCTATTACATGGGGGCTGATTTTGCAGTGTGGGACACTTAGCAAACTTGGTCCTAGAACAAGTTGAGCCGAGGTAAACACTTGCCCCTGGCTGCTCTATGGTGTTGGCAGAGGCAGGGCCAGCTGGTGCCATCCTGAGTGTGCAATTACCTCAGTTCTCCTTGCCATGTTGAGGCAAATGTTTTTTGTGATTTGGAGGCCTGGCAGAGGCTGAAGAAAGACACAGGAGGCATGAATTTGCATTAGGCATATATTATCCTGCTGTCTGACCCAGCACTGCCTTGGTCTGCTCCTCCCAGTATGGGCAACTAGGAGCCATGAAAGCTGAGGTAAATGTTCATTACTCACCTTGCTTTAGGGATGCGTTTGTCACTTGATTCACTCCCTGCCCCCAATGTGACCATGTGACTAGTCTGAATGTTTTACAAAGCATTCAAAGGAGCAAAATTCTGCTTATTTCTATTGTCTACTGGTGGAAGATGCTAATAAAAGGTGTTTCATACCTGGGAACAGGGGAAAGGGGTTGAATTTTCAAGCAACGGAGATTCCAGTTCTTATACTGCTGGGCTTGTATGCATCGCTCACTGAGCTTTACCAAGTTCTTTGATTAAAAACATAAAGAAAGAGAAAGGATTTATAACCCTAATATAATTGTGTTACAAAACACAGTCTCAGTCCCATTCTGGTTTTCATACTTTGTGAAACCATTTATTAATCCATACAAGCTATGTTTTAAGAAAGCAATGGGCAGATGGCATTATGCTGTTACTGTACCATTATGTTAAATGTAAGCCACTGGTTACCAGTTAAACTCCAAGACACAGTGAGAAATGATAAAAATGGTGCTCCTGGTCCTGTCTTTGGCTGTCGGCTATTGGTGGGGTTTAAACTTTTGAGCTCTGAGCCTGCATTCAAGGACTGTGCTTGCTGCTCTGTCTTTTGTACTACAAGAACTGTAAGGAGGCCACATGGAATTTACCTGCATGCATATTGCTGTTGTGAGCTGATCAAAGGCCTCATCCAGTTTTATCACTTGTTCGCCAGATCCATGTTTGACTGCAAAACAAATAAGCATGACAATTAATTAGGAAAGATAGCTGTAATTAGAAGCTGTCTTGGAAGTAATACCAAAAGTACTGGTAACTGTCTTATCTTGATATGGGATCCACATTACAAGCATTACAAATAATTAAACTGACACACAACTGCAAAGAAATATACATGAGATGGTAAAACCAATTTGTAGATGGTGGAATTTCAAACAACGGATGGAAACAGCATGCAAATTCTGCAAATATATTGAAAGATTTTATCTGTTTTCATTTTGAGTTCCTATGTCAGGGATGTAACATATGCCATGTTTTTAAATAATTTGAGACAACTTTTATTGTGCAACAACCAAATTTAAAACATAGGTCAAAGCAAGGTGTTTCATTTCAATATAAACCCTCCACCTCACAGGCAGCTGCATTTAATTTGTGTCTCACTTGACTTCCATGTAATAATAATAGGACAGTAAATTGCAGTGGACGATATACTTGGAGCACAAGTCATAGCATGTAATAGATGGGCCTGTAGATATGAGCCCCAAGGAATATGACCAATGGCAGCTGTAATTTGGAAGTTACCAGGCTGGGTACACAATGACAAGAAGCATGACTATACGATTCAACTACACACTTCAAACAAAAGCCATTCTCTTTGTAGCTGTTCCTTTAAGAATATGGATTTAGGTATCCCTAAACGATTGTGCATATAAAAGATGCCACAATTAACCTTTCTGTGATGAAGGCTGAAGAACTCCACCTGTTTATCTCACTGTATTTTCTGTGGATTCCCTTATTGCAACTGCTATTGCACAGAACAACCTTCAGCCACTTTTGCATGGGAGCTTAAACATATACAACACACCTGTTTATGTGCATTCCAGTGACAACCAGCACAGGTGAGCATAGCTAGAAGCCCATGACTAAGCATCTTTGACACCCAAGCAGCTGTGTGGACTTCAAAGGAAGCCAATGAACTAGCTTGCAGCAGCAGAAAGAGCTTCAAGCCATACTCCCACCACTGATTCAGTTGTTCTTTATAATATATCTGTAAAAGTCTTGAGCTATGAATGAGGCCCTGTAATTAAACTGTGGGTGTTGGAGCAAACTCGTAAGACTTCCAATAAATTGAATTTGAATTCAGACAAGACATAGGAGCTGTGTGTTACAGGGTCTTGGATCTGTGAAATAGGGAGGCACACTGTTCTTAGTGGGGCAGCATTCAACTGAAAGGGGCAGGTGCAATTTCCGTAGATGCTCTTGAACTCTGCAATAACACTTGAGGTTCAGGCGGAAGCAGTTTCCAGGAGTACTTATTCTCAGTTCCAGTTGCCAGTTCTGGTCCTTTCTGGACAGAGAGAATCTGGCCACAGTAATCCATGTTCTGTTCTGGTAACTTCCAGATTGGACCGTTGTAATGCGCTGCACGTGAGACTGCCCTTGAAGTCCACTCAGCAGCTGCAATTAGTGCAGAATGTAGCAGAGAAACTGCTAACCGTCACTGATAACTGGATGCACATCATGACAGCCTTAAAGAGAGCTGCGCTGGCTGCTAATTCACTACCAAACCCAATTGAAAGTATTAACTCCAATATATAAAGCCCTTCTTCCATATTAACCTTAAGATCTGCAGATGAGGCCCTCCTGGTTGTACCACTACCTCCAGTAGCTAAAATGGTAGGTTGTCAAGAGAGGGTCTTCTTGGTGGTTGCTCCCAAACTATGGAACAGTCTCCTTTCTCACTGTTCATTGGAAGGACAAATACTGAAGCTAAAGCTCAGATAGCTTGGCCATATAATGAGAAGACAGGACACATTGGAAAAAGACCCTGATGTTGGGAAAGATTAAAGGCAAAAGGAGAAGAGGATGGTAGAAGATGAGATGGATAGATGGCATTGTGCAGGCAACAAACATGAGGCTGGTGGACTCAAAGGGACAGTGGAAGATGGACCTAGCCCCTTGTGGTCCATCAGGTCCCAAAGTATCGGACACTACTAAATGACTGAACAATAACAAATTAAGCTGAGTGTGAATTTTGCTGAGCCTTGGCAGATCAAGGTTTGGACTGCAATCTAGGAAAAAATGCATGAATATTAGCAAGTCCATCAGTAAATGGGGCAAAAGCCCTGCCTGCTTGATTTTTTTTCTAATACCCCTTTCGAATTGTCCAGATGTTCTCCGATATATGAAATGCCAGAAAAATATATCATGTTTAAGATTGATTGCTATATTTTAAAATCACTTTCAGGTGTGAGCTTTTTTAAAATAATTGTTTTAAGTCAAGAGACCTATATGAGTTTTTTTTTTCACCAGGGACGGCAGAAGGAAGTGGTTGTTTTAGTCATTTTCTAATTTTGTTAACAGAGTACAAGATACTTTAGCAATATAAATCCGAGTTCTTAGATGTGCCTAGCATTTCTTTCCAATTATTCTGACAGAAGTCATAACATACATCTTTTTCTTCTCACTCTCTCTAATGTATATTATTTTAGTGAGTAAGCAATATCACCTGGTTTTAGTTTACAAACAAAACATAACTAGTCTGTAGCTATTCATCTCAGAATGTAATAAAATTTGGGGGTGTAAATCTCTCAGCTTTATAACTTTAACACAGCCAGCACTCATTCAGCTACATCCCCTACTTAGGCACTTTCTGATCATGGAAAATAGTATCATAAAATTGAACAACATTCTTTCTTTCCTTTGTTTGGAGCTGGAATTTAAAAGGCCTTCAGCTATTCCTAAAAGACCATGGAGCATAGTGAAAAGATGACCAAAGTATAAATCCAAGAAAGGACACAGGTTGGCTGTCACCAACCCATCATCTTTCAATCAAAGCTGGTGTAGGAAACAATGAGAGACATTTTGGAGAGTAATAAATACCTAATGAAATCGTAAATAACAGAATAGCAAATAGCAATGCTAGTATTTTGCCTTGCTCATTAGGGGTTGTCATAATCAGAAGTAGGGTGCCCAAGAAGGGTCAAAGTTTTAGTTTTATGCCCAAATACATGTGCTACGCTATTCTAATTAAAATGTCATTAAATGATTCTTTCTGGTTCAGCATGCACAATCACTCATCTGAATGAGAATCCCATTATCTTCTGTTAGTGAGCATAAGGAAACAGGAGGAAAGCTGCAAAATGGGAATGCACCTAACAATAGCCATGCATCTCCTTGCTTGAAGCCCAAGACCTTCCAGATGGAAGATATCCGGTCCAGTTTGGCTCTCCATTTCTTAATGCGTTCTGACTTGGAAGGATGAAAACCAAGTAGATTGAGCAGCAATTAGCATAATTAATCTTATCTGATACAGGTACAGTTTCAGCAAGCATGGGAAAATCATAGTCCTCTAGGCACTGCAAGATTGCAGTTTGTATCCACCCAGGCCACTACTCATGTTAGTTAAAAAAAAAAAGGGAAAATGCAGCCAAAAAAGGGAAAAGGGAAGCCAGAAGGTCTACACCTAAAAAATTCAAAACAAATATTGAGGCCCAAGTCCATGTTATTTTATCTTTTTAAGCTGGGTGCTTGTTTCTCAAAATGTATTTAAGTAATTCCCTATAACTGGGCGTTGGCCCCGCCGCACCCACCCTCAGAATATAAAACTGCGCTTGAGAGGGGAGGAGGAGAACCAGCCAGCACAGAAGAACTGCTGTGCGTTGGCCCCGCCGCACCCACCCTCAGAATATAAAACTGCGCTTGAGAGGGGAGGAGGAGAACCAGCCAGCACAGAAGAACTGCTGCGCGTTGGCCCCGCCGCACCCACCCTCAGAATATAAAACTGCGCTTGAGAGGGGAGGAGGAGAACCAGCCAGCACAGAAGAACTGCTGCGCGTTGGCCCCGCCGCACCCACCCTCAGAATATAAAACTGCGCTTGAGAGGGGAGGAGGAGAACCAGCCAGCACAGAAGAACTGCTGCGCGTTGGCCCCGCCGCACCCACCCTCAGAATATAAAACTGCGCTTGAGAGGGGAGGAGGAGGAGAACCAGCCAGCACAGAAGAACTGCTGCGCGTTGGCCCCGCCACACCCACCCTCAGAATATAAAACTGCGCTTGAGAGGGGAGGAGGAGGAGAACCAGCCAGCACAGAAGAACTGCTGCGCGTTGGCCCCGCCGCACCCATCCTCAGACTGTAAAACTGGCCTCGGGCTACAGTGGTCTGCTCCCATTGGACTATCTTGGCCATGGATGAGAGGAGGGAGACTCGGCTTTCAATCATTTCGCCTGCTGTGAGGGCTGCGGGAACTTGGCGGCGCCCAGCCCTAACATCACCATGGATAAGTTGAGGGGGACTTAGTGGCCAGCTGTCTTGCCTGTTTTATAAGTTTATTGGGGGGTTTTATTGTTATTATATAATGTATTATTTGTGATAACGTGCAATGTATTTTTGACTTATGTATTTTATTTGACTGACTGTATTTATTTGCCAAATTTCTTTGATTGTATTCCCATTGTATCTTTGTTTTTCCATTTGTTGTAAACCGCCTTGGGCAGAAATTTATTTTTGGAAAGGCGGTATATAAATAAAAATGGAAATGGAAATGGAAATGGAAATGTATGTTGGGCCTTTCTCCAGATTATATTCTAGAATAGAAGCTACTTGGACCCCTTTTCTGGAATGTAATTGGGAATAAGGCCCAGTGCAGAAAGGGCCTTTGTTGCTTAATATAACAATAGTTCCTAATATGTATGTAAGTAGATTCCAGTGGCAGACAGGACCAAGTTACAATTCACTATTAGCATTTGATGGGTCCTGAAAATTTACTTACATATGTTCCTTTAGCCCAGCGGCTCTCAACCTTTTTGAAGCCACGACCCCCAAATGAAATTGAAAAAGCCTCTGTGACCCCAGGGGCGGGGCCAGGGGCGGGGCGGAGCCGGGGCCAGGGCCGCTGGCGTCGCATTCGGTCCTCCCCAACCCGGAAGTCCTCCCGCAACGCCGGATTTTAGCGGGCGAAGGGCGCTGGCGGCGAGGCACCAGTCGGTGCGGGTCCAGCACCCTTCACCACCATCGCCGCCTATCTCTCCTTAAAGCAGCGGCGGCGCGGCGGTGGCGCGGCGGACGCGGGGGGGCCTGCACACACTTTGGCGACCCCACCGAAATGGGTGCGCAACCCCCAATGGGGTCGCGACCCACAGGTTGAGAACCACTGCTTTAGCCTATTTTACCAGATAGTGCTTCTCCAAGAATACTGACTAGAAGGCTAATTTTTAGGTTAGAAAAGAAAATCAGAGCATAAAAAGAGTATACTTTCAATACTGTGAATTATTTTTTAATCTTTCCGTTCTGTAGATACTTTGTCATTCCAAACCAATCTTCTGGAAAAATTTCAATTTAGATCAGTATTTTGAGTGTTCTGGAAGTTTAAAAAATGCACTTTACAGCTATAAATTGAATATAGCTGCAATGAGGACATCTTGGGATCTCAGCCAGAACAATATGCATGAGGAGGGACCAAATTAAATTATCTTATTGTCCCTTTCTAATCCTCTGTGTTTTTTCCAGACATGTGATTTTGCTTAAGCAGAGAGATAACATGAGTATATCTTTGAAAGTTCTTTAAAAGAACTATATACACTTAGAGCCAGTGGCTGGAGGGTGAGAAGGGAATCTAAGTCCCAGGGTTTGAATTCACTCATCCTGAGCCACCAGACAACATTGCTGTGAGGATAAGATGGAAGAGAGAACAAAAGTCTGAGGCTGCATCTAGATGGCGCTTACTTTTTCTGCGATATTTGGATATTCTAGTATAGTGGAATAAGTTAGCAATGCCTGGATGCTTCCTCCATCAAGGTCTCTGGATATAAAGGCCTTAAAGAAAGAAAGAAACAAATGGCTCCATCCTTGTGACTAGGACCTGGCTAACTAAACTGTCATCAGAGATGACTGAAGCAAACCATTAGTGCAACTGACTGCATTATTTTTGAGGTAGTACCAAATTATTCATAGAATATAATTTAGTCATACGTAAAAACATAACTGAATGTTCTAACAGTCAAGTGACCTGGAAACACAACAGCAAATGGTGAAACTGCAGGACTGAGATGACTTTATCACCCACTTTTATCCCCCTGCATAAACTGCATTTCCATCTGTTTAGTGATGAAGCATGGTATGCCAACTGATGCACCATTCCCTGCTTTGCTTTCTCGGTTTTTGCCTCCACATGCAGGTAAAAAGCTGTGATTCTCCCAGGACTCTATTGGGACTAGCACACATATGAAGGCAGTATCCTAAAAGAGGGATATTATGGGAAATTCAGCAACAATGCCAGATTTCCCAAGATACTGCTTCTTTTACCTCATCTGCCAGCTGTCCACATAATTGTTACTCTCACAAAATACCTGAGTGTTAGCAAGTCTGGGGGAGAAAGCAAAGGGGGAAGATGTCTGCTAACATTTTGCAAGAGCAACAATTACACAAACAGACAGCAGCTGAGGTAAGAATCTGGTATTTTGTCAAGATTTCCTCCTGCAATTTCATTTTGGCATCTTGAGGAACCCTAAAACATGCTTCTTTAAACCACTTAAAAGACTCGATGAGCCCGTTGAAGGAATTCATTCTATAAAAAGCTGAATTTTTCCACAGTCCAGAGAACCTTACAAGTAATTTATTTATTTAAAAGAATCCTGTACAACTTCTTATTTAAATGTATATAGTACACTTTTGGGGGGGGGGGAGGTGGAAGACTTCTCCATAATCTTGGGGCTACCACCAAGAAGGCCTTTTCCCGAATATCCACCTTTTTTAGTTACTGAAAGCAGTGGTGCAAGCAGGAGGACCAGTTCTGCAGATCCTAAGACACAGACAGGTTGATATGGAAGAAGATTCTAGGAGCATTCTCAGACCTGTTCCTTTTAACAGAGTGAAACCCTCTCTAGAAAGAGCAAAATTCCCAATTCCCACCCTCAGAAATCACCCACACACAGAGTCCCTGCCTTGTCAGGATTAAGCTTCTGCTTTGTAAAGTGTGATGGCTTAGTTTTGGTAAGTGTAAAAAGTAAGAGTGATGCATTAGATCCAAGTAAGAAAGAGGCGTGGCTCACCCGAAAGAGCAAAGAGAGGCAGGAGCACAGCCAATAGGAAGAAGCAATCAAAGGGGAGCAAGGTATAAAAGGCTGTGACCAGGGGCAGAAAATGTTCTTGTTTTCAGAGTTGGGTTCGCATGTGTGTGAATGTCCATCACCTGCGGGAGGGGTGGAATCAACGCTAGATCCAGGTTCTTAGGCCTGCAGGTACAGACAGGGAGCGTCCTCATTAGTAACAGCTTAGAGAAGCAGTGAAAGTGTTATGTTCCTGAAGTACTGATTGTTATCTATGTTATTCTCTTTAGAAGTGTAAACCAATAAAGAACTGTTCAGTTTGTTTTAAAGAAACTCAGCCTCCAGTACTCATTCTCAGCAGCAGAGAGGGAGCTCTGGAGAAAAGGGATCCTATCTCTTTAAGTGTAGCAAAAGGCTTTTTGAAAGCAGCGCCCTGATGGGCGGCAAGAGGTGTTTCCCGGGCATTTGTCTCTAAAAGGGAAATAGGAGAAAGTGACGAAGCTGGGGGTTGGCTGTAGGCACAGAGAAGCAGTTCTGAGGCTTAAAAGAAATAGAAGCAAATTAAGGGCTGATGGAGGTGGGCATCACAAAAAGGAACATGAAAGTGAACACTGATGATCAACTAAAATTCATCCAAAACTGATTGTTAAGTAAGTTTGAGGAGTTCTGAGGTAGTGGTTCGGAGGTTTATTACTGCCCACAAAAAAGGCAGTGAGTGGTATCACTACTAAATGAAAGCAACAGGGGAACTATTTTGCTAAGCACAAATAATGCTGGACTGGGAATGTCCAAGAGTCTCATCTTAGCTCTTCAGCAGGCAGTGTATGAACTGCTAATTTCATTTCTGCTTATGTATACATCTTCCCCACCCCCCTATTAGATATTAGTTAACAAAATATTAAGGCTTAATAATTTGAGGCTATGGTGAAGGAGGAAAATCTGGGTGGAAATTCACTGATTAGTTATATGAAATAAAATGTATGTGATGAATGTGTTCTCAGTTTAATCATCCATGAAAAAAAGTTTGTTTTATATTATCTCTCTCCACAATTTCCAAGCTCTTACCTTGCATCTGCGTCTCTAAACTATATCAAGTCAAACAGGAAATAAAATTTTAAAAACCATTACATTTCTATTAAATCATTAGAAGCAGGTTCCACATGAGGGTGGTGAGGTGCTATAAATGTGGGTCCTGGTGTTGTCTCCAAGTAGCCATAGCATGCTGTTGACATGCCTGCTGCCACTGCAGCCAAAAGAAACAAAGTTGCTGTTTAGCGTTGCTGCCATTTTCAGTTGGCCATTTTCCTGTGTTCTCTGATGAAGACCTTATCAGATTAAGTAGGCCCAGAGAGTGCTGTGCATTTAAGTTGCTGTTGTCAGTGGTTTACTGTTTGTTTATTTACTTATTTATTATTTCAGTTTGATCCCACTCGATGCCCAAAGGTCTCAGCAATTAAAATCAAATAGAAAAATGATCATATTAAAACAATTACCCTGTCTGAAAGTGGGAAGAAAAAGCTGTGTCCCTATTTAGCCAAAGGCCAGGACAAAGAGGGGCATCTTCACTGCTTTCCTAAGCATGTAAAGTGAAGGTGCCTGACGCACCTCAAGGGGGTGCTCTAACAAGGGCTAAGAGCGCCATCATTGTTCTCAGGGCACAAGGTTGTGCCTATCTGGCATCCTACAAGCACTCTTATGGTGCAGTAGAGCTGCACAGATGAGTATTCAGTGCACCTTCACTGAAATCCCACAGCAGCTTTCAAGGGACCATGCAGATCTTGCCAGAACCTTCTTGTGGTTGTGACCCAAGAGACAATAAGCGAGGCTTCTTAAGCAGTGAGGTAACACCAGGCAACGTCTTTGGAATGTAAAATAAAGAAGAATTTAATATACTGTACATTTAAAATAAAAATACTGAAATGGAGCTAACCTATTCTTTTGATGCTGTGGTTCCAAGGATGCAAACAACAATAGGTGTATCAATAAATGCCATGCAACAAGCTAAGTGCATTCTTTCTATCAAAGGTATGTGTTTAATACAGATGCACACATTTAATATATCTACTTTGCCTCATGGAGCATTAAATATATATTTAATAAGAACAAATAAAGGGATTGGTTCTGTTATTTTTTCCAGTCTATTCCAAGAGGGAGGCTGTTACAAACACATATGCATAAAGGTATAGAGACATTGTGCAGCCAGCAAACAAGACAGGTTTTTCTGATTAAGTTTGTGATTTGGTCCTGATTCTTAGGGTGTGTGGTGTTTTTTAAGAAAGAAAAAGTGTAATTTGTATCAGGTGAAAGATGAATAAAACTGACCATGCAAGGAACATATACTGAAAGGCACTCACCCCCCAAAATACCATGTGAATAATTCAGAGTGATTGTTCCAGGTTTTGACCAAGAAGCTGGAATTTCTTCTGGTTTGTTACTGCCAGCCACTACCATATCAGCATCTTGAAGCTAGGACAGAAACATGGGGGAAATCACACAATGGGTAAGATACTAGCACTCTCTCTGTTTATTTCCAAACATACACATTTCACACTGTGTTGATGCCATAACTAATCTACTGTGAAGAGGAGACAAGTAGCAGGACTTAATCGGGTGTTTTTCTACTGTCAGAAAGTGCCCATTTTTGCACCAATTAAGGACCCATTTGTGTGTGATTCCATTTACACCATGGCACCCATTTGGGACCCGATTGTTTCGACTGCCGCTGGGGAAATCTAGATCAAATGGGTACTTTCTGGCCTTTAATCCGGATTTTCTGTAGACCCCATTAATGGGGTCTACAATGGGGTCTTCAGGCAGAAAATCCGGATTAAAGGGAGCCTGTTTCCATGCTTGTGGGGCAATGGGGTCTAGAAGGGGCTAGGGGGAGGGGCACCCATGGGGGGGGAAGCCCCAAAACCTAAGCTTCGAAGTCATTTCGAAGTCACTTCAAAGTCTGTGCAAAATAGCTCCGGAGCGTCTTTGAAGTCTGTGCTGATCTTCACAGTGAACTTTGAAGTTACTCCAAAGTGACTCCGAAGTCACTTCGAAGTTCACTCCAAAGATCAGCACAGACTTCAATGGAGCTGTTTTACACAGACTTCGAAGTGACTTCAAAGTGACTTCGAAGCCACTTTGGAGATTGAACCCCCTGTCCCCCCAAACACCTGGGGTGACAAGCAGACCCCTCATGGGTAGATCCAGATTTCCAAATGGGTGCTCCGGTGTTTCCATGGCAGAGAGGCTAGCACCCATTGCTATTGGGTGCTAGACCACCCGTGGAAACACATTGGGTACTTCCCTTAATCCAGATCTACTAGATCCAGATTAAGGGAAGTACCCATTCCTTAGATCCAGATCTTCTTAGATCAGGATAAAAGGAGCGCGGTGGAAAAACACCCAATGTCTGTTTACTGCTGGTAGAATGGAAAGCAAAATTTTTAATAAAAACAAAATGGGACCCCCTGCTAACCAGAACATGACTCTCTGTAGTGTTCCAGAGCCCCCTGGATTGCCAGTAGGTCTGTTTAAACAGGACTATTGGTCCCTAGGTCTTGGCAACCAACCAGGCTACACTTTCAGGCAGACACAATGTGCTTGCAGGGTATGTGGCCTTTCTCTTCTGTTTCACAGTGCAAGAGAGGCCCAGAAGCAAGTTAGGCCTCACATTATACCATTTTAAAATTAAGTACCGGAAGAGCCATAATTTGATCCTTTCAATGACTAAGCATGGTGTCTTATTAATAAAACAATATACTGTTCCTTGAATAAAGTTTTCTCTTTTTCTGCTATGATTTCTAGCCTGGATTTCTTGGGCTCAGGGTTGGTGGTATTGGCATTCTAGAATGGGACAACACTTCCACATATGCACCTGGTCAACAGAAAGTCTATTAAATCACTTTAATAGCAATGATGCACGCTCACAAAGAGTCAGATGCAACTTAACAACTGAATAGCAACAGTGATGAACCTTCTTTCTTGCTCTCTCCCTTTATGTATGTGTATGTGTGTGTATTCTTTGTATTTTCATGTCTAGGCAATAAAGCTGTGCTATTTGGAGGGGCAAGATGAACACTGAACCAACCTGAACACTGTTTCACCCATCTTAAGCCCCAGTCTCTACCTACCCAGCAAGGCTGCTTTTTACAAGGGATGTAGGAAGGGTGCCAATCATAACCACTGAAAAAGACACCTCTTCTTTTCTAATCCTCAGTGAGGAGGCATCTTTCCCCCAGAGGATGGAAAGGTGCAATATTGGCACTTCCATTAGCAGCTGTTCCTGGAAATGAGGAGGTACGGTTGTCAAGAGGAAGAAGAAGAGCTGACTCTTCTACCCTGCTTTTCTCACCCATTTAAGGGGACTCAAAGCAGCTGACAAAGCTTTCTAGTCTTCTCCCCACAAGAGACATCCTGTGAGGTAAGTTGGGCTGTGAGAGCTCAGAAGAGAGCCGTGACTAGCCCAAGGTCACCCAGCTGGCTTCGTGGGGGAGGGTGGAATCGAACCCAGTATTCCCAGATAAGAGTCCGGCTCCCTAACCACTAGACCAAACCGTTACCACTGGAAAGGGAGAGGTGGCCGCAGCATGTGCTTCTTCAGGAGGCAGTGGGTTAATAGAAATGCAGTCTTAACAGGAGCGGTGTATAGCTCTAGCCTACATCTACCTGATAAAAATTTTAGCAAACTATTACAATGGTTGTTAACACACCATAATAATAATAATCTTCCATGAGCCAATACAAGCAAAATAATGAATTCCATGATTGAAAACTGCAAATTTTTCCAAAGACACTTGCCCAAGTGTAAGCATCTCAGGTTTTATAATTACACATATTCTTGTTTTTGTTTAAAGAATGCTGTTTTCCCAACATCATTTAATGTTTCTTCACTCAAACGTGGGAGAACTGAATGTCTAGTAAACTGGGGTGTTCAATAAACTTGGGCATTAAATGTAACTTTAAATCAGAGGTGGAAAGACTATTTGACTATTCAGGTTCATCTCCTTTCAAATGGTCTGTATGTTCTCCAAAGAGACAGTGAACCTAATATGAAACACATGCTGAATGTAATTGCAGCCAAATGCTACAGAAGATACAGGGAAATGGATAACTAGTTGCACATTGCAAAATGAGTTGTAAAAACCATTAATGATCTCACACTACAAAAAATGAAGAAATGTCACATTAAACAAGAGCTTGAACAACATTTTATGAATAGGCAAAGGTCTCCATAGGTTCACTCCAAAGTGAGTAAAGCATTTTAGCTGGCATTTTCTTCCTCCAATCTGCAGAAGATTAATGCCAATAAATTCTTTGAAATTTTAGCTCACAGCAGCACACAAGCTACACCGAGATCTACGCTGAAGCAGGCTTTGTAGAACCACCCATTGCCAAGATAAAAGACTAAACGCTAAAACAAGAGTAATACAAGAACTGTCAGCTAAATACATAATGATAACTATACAGTGTAACTGTATATATCACCTAATTTAAAAGCCTGCTTACCAAGAGAGTTGCATAAATACGATCTCCCCCTACAGTTGGAATCAATTTCTTAAAACGACATTGTAAAACCCCATGATCAAATTAAAAACCCTCCACTTATAAAGTTAAAATATTAGTGGGTGTGACAAGGGCATGTTTTTGCTAAGACTGATGTAGGTATATTTTAATTAAATAAATAATGGGATGTTGAGAACACTGGGTCGTAATGGAACCCATTCAGCAAAGGAAATGGATCACTCCCACACAAGAAATTGGAGAATAAGTCATCTTAAACTACTGAAAGTTTATATTTTCATTTAACTTTACTTATATCCATTGTTTGATATTATCCCTAGCATTTTACTATATATCCAAAAATTTAATTCTGTAAGCGTCAACCATCAGTTCTATATTTTTTAAGAAAGTAAAACAGATAATTGATGATATTTCAGTAAAAATCTAATGTAGGTTTATGGAAAAGCATCTTAAAAACATAAGGGGAGCCCTGCTGAATCTCACATAGTGACCCACCAATTGCTCCTGGGCATTCTCAAGCAGAAGACAAAACCTTCACTTGCTGTCAGTTCCCTGCAAATGGCCTGCTATAGTTGACGATCCTAATACTTTGATTCCATGTACCAGCATGAAATGCCAGAGCAGTATATATCTGTTTAGAGACCTTTCTGCACTACAGCCCTGGGTGGGTGGGGCTTGCTGGGTTTGGTGGGATGTGCAGGGCCCTGGGTGGAGGGTGGGCCCAGGGGGCCTCCACTGGGCATAGCTGCCTCAATCAAGGTGACTTCAGCAGAGACTGAAGACCAGACGCTCAACTCAGTGCGCTGGCAGCTGGGCTGGCCCCAATTGGGCTGCGCCAGCTGCCAAAGACGCCCTAGGTGCCCACTGGCACCTAGGGGGTTCACGCCCTCTCCCCAGCCATGCAATCACTTACCTTTTCAGATCCTCTGGTCCGATATGGTGGTCGTGTGGCTGCACGCAGGTGTGTGCGATGATAGACTGCCCTCACACTGACGTCAGGTCAGCACAGGGGCAACCTACCATCACACACGCCTGCGCATGGAGCAGTAAATCGTCCTGGCTGGCCACACAACCACCACATTGTACCAGAGGGTCCAAAAAGGTAAGTGATCATGCGCGGGGCTGGCGGGTGGTGCAGGCTCCTGGGTGCAGGAATGACCAAAGTGGTCCTGGCAGGCTCCAGCCGACCCTAAGGCCCGAAGGACCCAAGATCAGGGTGTCCCAGTATCGCCCCTCCCCCAAAAGGGGCTGTTGGCCAGAGGGCCCGAAAGGGCCCAATGGCTGCGGGGTGGGGCCCACAGCTGTCTGGCAGGGAGAGTGTGAATGTTCTCGCTGCCAGGCAGCTGTAGGACAGCCGGGGACAGCCTGGGCCAGGTGTAGAGCACAATTTCATGCTCTACACCTGTAATGCGATTAGGCTGCCCTGGGAAGGTTCCAGAGAGACCCGCTCACCCAGAATGAATGCTCTGTCCCACGGCTTGCCTAATTGCGTTCTGAGGCCCTAGTGCGAATAGGCCTCGGATGCCTAGCAACCACTTTTTCTTTTGAAACATTTGTTTGTAATCATGAAAATTGTAGTTTTTATCTTCTAAGACAGTTTTCAAAGTGCACTGGTCAGACAAACAGCTTATAAGTTATTTAAAGAAAAAGTGAACATTCATCTGAAGTACCCCATATTATCTATCTCTGGCATGTACTAATGAAATATGGAGAGTAACCTTGACCCAATGGCTCTTTTTCAGCATAATCTACTATGTAGGGTTCTTGATACGTCAACCTTTGGCAAATACTATGAAAGCTGTCTCCACCACTACTTGTGAGGTACAAATAACAATGCTTAATATTTTTTTAAATGGAGTTACATCATTTTAGAAGGGATGAGAAATACACTAAGGCCAGAACTATCCCCTGAAAGGAGCCCCTGAACTCAGAAAACAGATGGAATCTTATCAACTCTTTTGGGATGCAATCCCAAATGTTAAGGAATACACAGTGATGTGCAAATACAAACCAAGATTGCCATTAAAGAGCTTCTTACACTATTATGCTTCTTTGCTGCTCAAATGGAACAGAATCTAAGCATTGATGTCATGAGTAAGTACATCTTACTCATGAATGACACAATACTAGGCTTACCCTTAAGTGGTACAATACTAGTAAGTACATCTTACTCATGAATGACACAATACTAGGCTTACCCTTAAGTGGTATGGATGAGCCAAACTGCAATTTGTAAGAACTTTGCTTCTTAGAAACTGCTTTTAGAGACTCTCTGCAGCATCAGTTATCAGTCCACGATATGAAGCTCAAGCACAGTTCAGTTATGCAGCTAAATGATGATTTAAAGCAGAAGAGCAGGTCCTCCTCTGAATAGCTCAAAAAAAAAAATCCCCTCAATTAAGATACTGGAGCAGCCTAGTCAAAGTCCAGATTGAGATGCTGAAGCAGTATCTTAAACTGTTAGTTCATGCTTCAAGGCCCTCCAACGTGGCTGAATTAAAGCAATGCTGCCAAGAAGAACGGGCCAAAATTCTCCCTCCACCAGAGCCCTGTGAAAGACTCATCTCCGGTTGGTGGAAGCACTTGGTTGCAGTTGTTGCTGCTAAAGGTAGCACAATCAGGTATTAAGCTGTGAGGGGCAATACATTTTCCACATCGGTGAAACAGGAGGTGGGTAACTTTCTTCCTTCGATAAATTAAAAAATGATTTTAAAGCTGTATTTTGTTGTTCGTCTCATATTGAATTTTGGTTAAAGATCTGAAACAATTAAGCGTGACAAATGTACAAAATAAAAGAAATGGAGAGACCGGGGGACATGTTTTCATGGCATTATATTTAACCATTTCTACTTCTCTAAAATATTTGCGAATAACGGGAATACTTTTTACTTGATTAAAGATTTAATGGAGATGCGCCAAAGAATAGTCATAACCAAGAAAAAGTATTTTTTGGGTGGCCATTCCACTTGAATCAAAGAGAGTAAAAAAGAATAAAAAAGAAAAAAGACAGATGGCTACAAAACAGTCTTAAAGCCAAATTCCACACTGTGCATTAAGGTATGTGACAGAATCTCCCAATGCTTTGTTTTTCTTTAACTGAACTACAGAAGTCAACAGTTTTGATCACAGGAGTTAAACAAGGAAGATTTTTTAACCCATTTACCTCTACTATTCCTCTGAGCTTAAGCCTCTTCCAAAGAAAATCTGATTTCCTTTGAAAACGAGAATAGGACTGCTGTAATCCAAACATATTACTTAGACAATGGCCAATTCATATTTTTGCCTTTGAGATAACATATTTTGTTGCATCTTTAAAAGAGGGGTGATTGTTTTCTCTCTGCGTTTGGAGGCCAGCAGTGATATGATATTAACCATTCCTCCAACACAAGGCCATTGCAGTTCATTGCTTTGATCTTTCATATTCCAACACTAACTTTGTGGCTTTTGTTAATTTTAATTAACCTTGCTGGTAGCCAACGACTAGAAATCAAGCCAGTTTTGAAGAAGTAGGAAAGACAGTAAACTATGCAACCTCACAGTGTACTCGTGAATTTGTAAGGATACTGGAGTATTGTGTGAACTGGAAAGCATGAGGCTGCATTCACATGATGCCATCATGGCACACTGAGGGTCAGCGATCACACATCCCTGCTCCCTCTTGGTACAGTGGGGACCCCCTTTCCCCAGATCTCAAAGGACACGTCTTCAGTAGTGCTCTCATAATCACCAGCACAGATATTAGCAAACCCAGGGCTACACTCTCAGTGACAGATAATGGTGCCATATGTTGTTCTTATTGCTGTTCAGTTTTTGTTCATTTGTGTCCAACTCTTTGTGACCCCATGGATCGTAATTTATCTAGACCCATTTCAATCTGGCTTCAGACCCGGTCACGGCACAGAAACCATCTTGGTCGCCCTGACTGATGACCTCCTCTGGGAGAGAGACAGGGGGAATGCTATCCTGTTGGTTCTCCTTGTTCGGGGGTCGGCAAACTCATTAGTCAAAAGAGCCAAATATCAACAGTACAATGATTGAAATTTCTTTTGAGAGCCAAGTTTTTAAAACTTAAACTATATAGGTAGGTACACTGTTATTAACTTAATTAGGGTACTCCTAAGCTGGAAGAGCCACAATCAAGGGGCCAAAGAGCCGCATGTGGCTCCCGAGCCGTGGTTTGCCTACCAGTGTCCTAGTTGGTTCTCAGTGGCTTTTGATACCATTGACCACAGTATCCTCCTGGAAAGGCAATGGAATTTAGGAGTCAGAAGTAGTGCTTGGCACTGGTTCTGCTCTTATCTCCAGAGCTGAACCCAGATAGTGGCTGTGGAAGATACCGATTCAACACCCTGGGAACTCACTTGTGGGGTTCCCCAGGAGTCTATCTTATCTTGCATGCTACTTAACATCTACATGAAGCCGCTGGGAGAGGTCATCAGTTGATTTGGAGTGAGCTATCATCAGTATGCAGATGATACCCAGCTCTATCTCTCTGTTCCATCTAAAACAGGAGAGGCAGTTGAAGTGCTTGAAAGGTGTCTGGAGGCAGTAATGGGCTGGAAGGGCCAATAAATTGAAGCTGAATCCAGACAAGACAGAAGTGCTGTGTGTCACAGGGTCTCGGGTCCAGGTAGTTGGGGGACACCCTGGAATGCCCTGGAAGGGACAGGTGCGTAATTTGAGGGTATGCTTGAAGCTCAGGTGGAGGTCATGGCCAGGAGTGCCTACTCCCAGCTACGCCTGGTGCCTCAACTGAAGCCTTCTTTGGAGAGAGAAGACTTGCCAGAGTTATCCATGTTTTGTTAACCTCTAGATTTTGTGGACTACTGTAATGCATTCTACATGGGGCTGCCCTTGAAGACGGTCTGGAAGTTGTAGCTAGTGCAAAATGCAGCCACCAGAGTGCTGACTGGAACAACTAGCCAGATGCACATCACACTGGTTCTAAAAGGCTTGCATTGGCTGCCAATTCACTACCGAGCCCACTTTAACTTACAAGGCCCTAAATGACTTGGGCCCCAAATATCTAAAGGAACGCCTTCTCCCATACCAACCTGCCCATGCCTTAAGATCTACCGGTGAGGTCCTCCTGGTTGTCCCACTGCCTTCGGTAGTGAGGCGGGTGGGCACCCAAGAGAGGGCCTTCTCAGTAATGGCCCCCAGGTTATGGAATAGTCTCCCCCCACTCCGAGGTGCATCATGCCCCTTCTCTGTTTAAATTCAGGAAGGCAGTGAAGACACACCTCTTTGCCCTGGCCTTTGGCTGAGGTGATTATACTTTCTCCCCCTACTACAGACACCATTATTTTAATATGGAGTATATTGTTAGAAATGCTGAATTTTTAAAGTGTTTTAATGTGTATTATTGCTTTTAATACATATTGTTTGTAATTTGTTCCTTTAAAAGTTGCTACCCGCCCTGGGACCTTAGGGTATAGGGTGGGATAGAAATACAAATAATACAAATAATAAATAAAATTTGCAACGAGTCCAGAGCAGATGAAGGCTTTGCCTTTGTCTTCTGCTTGAGACTCCCATAAACATCTGTGGGTCACTGTGTGAGACATGATGCTAGACTAGATGGTATGTGGCCCAATCCAGCAGGACTCCTCCTATGTTCTTATGTTCCTCCACTGCTTCTGAAGTCCACCCAAGCTCATGGTCATTACTTCCATGACACTATCTATCTATTTCATCCTCTGCCATCCCCTTCTCCTTTTGCCTTCTATCTTTCCTAGCACCATGGTCTTTTCCAATGAGTCCTGTCTTCTCATTATGTGGCCAAAGTATTTGAGCTTCAGCTTCAGTATTTGCCCTTCCAGTGAACAGTCAAGGTGGGTTTCTTTTACTATTGACTGATTTGATCTCCTTACAGCCCAATGAATTCAGATGTCTTCTTCAGCATGCTATATATTAGAAAAGGAACGATAGGTCCTTCCAGCTGTGGTTGCATGGGCCTTGCCATCATCTAGTATAATACCAGCCATAACAGGAAGACACAATAGTAGTCCAAAGACTAAAGAATCCTGTTTCTGACCCATCTTTAAGAAACTTGTGCTTGGCTTGAAACTCTTTTTGGTGAAATCAGTACTGACCAACGTTTTAAGTCTCTGAGGACAATAATAAGATTGTTAACTATTACAATCTGTAGGTTAAACAAAAAGTTTTTTCAAAAGTGTCTCTCCAGAGTTTATTTTCAAAAAAACAACCCTGAAAAATGATCAAAGCCAGAATTTACAGGCAAGTCATGGGAATTGTGCTATCTGGCTTACGAATTAAGAATCGCATTAGTGCTCTGTTACATATTAAAAAGCTATTGAATATTACACTAGTTTGTAGTTCTGTGGATAGCAAAATGTGCACAGAGGGAAAGACTTTTCCTAATAAAGAATAGGAGTGATTATGGTTTACTGTCCAGATGGTTTGTTTGACTGAATAGAGATTCCACCGTGTGATTTACAAAAATGTATTGTCTTTAAAATGCACATAAATAGTTAACAGACTAAAACATATGCAGAGGAAGAGAGACAGAGATCGGGAAAGGATCATTACAATGTGATGGTGTATGGAAAAAGAGAGGGGAAAAAAGCATTCAAAACCCTGAAATTCAAAGGTGCTGTTCTGGGTGCCGTTTATGCTTTTTCAATCTTCTGTCTATCACTTTAAACACACAAGATGTTATAGTAACACTGGCAGCTGTAAAAACAATGTTTTGCCAAATAAGAAATATTTTAACATCACAGCTGTTCAGGTTAGGAAAAGCATGCTTTACTTTTTAGATTAGGAATCCAAAATTCATAAGATGAATTTTCACATTAAATATTTTGACTTGGCTGCCACCGTCTGGGCAAAGGATGGAACCTCAAGGAAAGCACTGATCCTCAGCTTCTTTCAGGAGGCAAACCACCTGAGTTATCTTTGACAATAAAATGGAAAGCAATTAGGAGCTCAGCCTGGCTCAATAGTACCCAGCAAAAACATACAGTGAACCAGTGCAGACATCTAGATGCAGCCTATAAGGTGAAAAGCAGGATCAGTGCTGGGGTATGCTTGGATAATCATCAGCCTTTGATGATTGCTGGCATCTGAGCATACGGACAACTGTTCTAACCATTAGAAGTTCCTTGGTCTCCAGCTAGCTGTTTTATCTAACAGTCTTGATGACTGCATCATGTTGAGAAACCATCTTTACCATGAGATAAGGGAGGGGTTATAAACATACCCATTTATACCTAGCAGTGTGCAAAACACCGTTTTAAACACCTTATAAAACCCTTGGGAGGACTGTAATTGCTAGGGAAAACACCTAAACACTCCTAGGGTTTTTTGGAGACTGGAGAGAGAAGGACTGCTCATCTCATCACCACATGTGGTTATGCAATGGCATAACTTAAAATTCTTGGTTTAATTTTTTAAAAATATATTTATTGTTCAGAGTCCTAGGAGGGGGTCTGGAAAAGGCCCAGCAAACTCATAAGAATGTCAAATCACACGATGACTTCTGATGCAGAGATCAGTCATCCTGCTGTGAAAAGGGTGGTGATGGGAAGCAGACAAGACCAAGGTAACCTGAAGTACATCTCACCTTGTTCTAAGGTCAATTTTGGTACCTGCACTCATGTAAGAGGAATGTGACCCTTGAAGAATCTTCCAAAAGGTATTCCAAACAGTGTTTTGCACACCTTTCCTATAAAACAGGAGAGGCTAAATCATAGTTTGCAATTCCTGTCATCTTCCTAATATTTTTCTGTGACTCCTAAAGTTCACAAAGTGCATTTTTGGTTTTTTAATTCAAACTTTTTCTTTTTCTTTCTTTCTGCCTTTTTTGTTGTTTGTTTGTTTTGCACCACTGAGTCCTTATGCCATGTTCCTGCTTTTCACCTTATAGGCTGCATCTAGATGTCTGTTATTTATTCTACTGTATTTGAATATTCTGTACCCATTGGTTTGGACTGCCAAACAGTAAGTGCAGAAAAGGTCTAATTGTATGAGGTGGGACAGAAGATCCTTTTAACTGCTGCTGAAGCCAAAGTGAAAAGAGCTGAAGAAGGATTGAGAACCTGGTTACTTTGTTAAATTCCACCCCACTTGGTATTGTCTACATGGAAGAATCAGGCCAAGAAAGTATTTCAAACTGCTGTTAAACATGTTGCTATTATTTCATTTTGTTTGCATCTAGTCCTTCCCCAGTGGGCACTGGGTAACATACAAAAATGACATTTTAGAATACACAATACATATATTTTTTTAAAATCCCAACAATTTTCTAGCATAAGCAGAAACTTTAAAATTCTGTTCTAATTTCTCTAACCAAATACTACAAAGACGGATTTTGAGTGATAACAGGCCCTACCATAGGTCTCTTCCTCATAGACCCCTCTCACCTTGGAAACCACCTGTTGGGTCTATCATTTGGACCTGAAGACTTGGGCCAACTAGTAAATGAGCAGGTAATCTTCCATCTGATTGTGTCAGGAGTAGTCTAGATCTTTCTGTGCGAGTAAAGAACGTAAGAGGAACCTTGCTGGATTGGGCTACGACCTATCTAGTTCAGCATCCTGTCTCACCAATTACTTTTGAGTTCAAGCAGAAGACAAAGGAAAACCTTCCCTTGCTCTCATTTCCCTGCAAATGGCCTTGAGGGACACCGTGCCTGTCTCTCCAACCCAGAAGCAGTATCTTGGCATCCATTCTAATAGCCATTGATACTAATACTATGCACAGATCATGGTACCTTTCAGCACAGCACCTGAATAATTGGTATAATATAATCTCTACCAAACACAGGTGATAGGATTTTGCATGAGCTGAAGACTGAAGACTAAGAGGAGGAGGAGGAGGAAGAAGAAAACGAATTGGCTTTTCTCACTCATTTAAACAAACAAACAAACAAACAAACAAACAAACAAACAAACAAACAAATAACAAAGCTTTTCTTCTCCCCACAACAGTACACCCTTTGAGGTAGGTGGGGCTGTGAGAGCTCAGAAGAGAGCTGTGACTAGCCCAGGGTCACCCAGCTGGCTTTGTGGAGGAGTGCAGAATCAAACTCTGTGATTCCCAGATGAGAGTCTGGCTTCTTAGTCACTACTAGACCAAACTGGCTCACTGGACATGGATTACTGAGAACACCAGTAATCAAAAACTGGAACACCAATCAAAAATGAGCAGAGGTACTCCTGGACTGCTTGGGCTTTCAGTCCGCAGGGAACCTGAAACAACAAACCTGCTCCTTAGGAGGGAATGTCATTCATTCAGAATTGGTGCAGCCCCTAATTGCCTACCAATAGGACCCCACCTTCTTGGGATTCAGCTTTAGTTTGCTGGTCTTTATCTAGTCTATTGCAGCCTTTCAACAGCAATTCAGCAGTAGAAATATGGCTTAAGAGCTAATCCTAACTCTCTTTCATAAGAGCACCACAGCCTTACATGGCACATCTGGCCTCACCAACCTCTGCACCACTACGGATGGTTCACTGTGACTGCCTCAATGACTCCGAAGGGGCTTCTTTTCTCATCCACATTTGCCACATGGGACGTACATTAATGTGCTCCAACTTGTTTTCATTAAGAAGCAAGCACTCCACCTGTCATTCTGTTCATTTCATCATTTGACGTCTCACCATTTGACTAGATTGTCCCAACCTGAAACTGCTTTATTGTTGCCACTTGTACTTGACTATTGCCACTTGCTTATTTTGCTGCTTGCATTGTAATAAAGTTATTTTCTGTGTGTCTTTTACATTTTCAATTAAGGAAGGTTCTCCATTGGGATCCATGACAAATCTTTTATCAGTAAAACCAAACTCCCAGCCCCTAAGATCCCACGCATACATGGAAACAGCACTTAACATGTGCACAAAAGTAATTTCCTTATCAGCATTTTTGGGAAGGCATTTTAGAGTGATCTTGTCAAGTGCAAATATTTCATCAGCATTTCTCAGTTACACAAAGGCAATAATTATTAACAGTCAGATTCTCATCCTCAGGTTATGCCCGAATCTATCAGCTTTCACAAATTAACAGAGGAAACCTGTATGGAGGAGTTCTCCATTCCTTCAAGAGTGCCCTGTTACAGAAAGCCTGAGACTCTCCAAGAAGTGATTGCTGCGTGACAAAGTGGAAGCCCTAACAAGTTCTGGAAGAAAGCTGGAGGAAGAGAACATAACTCATGGAGCAAGGACAAAGCCACATGTATGAGATTTGCATATGGTCAGTGTAAAAGACAGAAAGATAACAGAATAAGATTTTCACTATCAAGTGGCCCTCAGGCAGTAGCACTATATAGAAATATAGAGAGAACACTTCCTTTGTAAATAGTCCTTTGTATCTAAAATACAGAGAAAAATGAACCAAGTCTCCCAACTGAACAAACATGTTTTCACAATTTCAAACAAAGCCAGGATCTTACTAAGTTGCAAACATAAATGAAAGAACATTAAGCATTTGACATATTTACCATAGTCTCAAGTTGCTTAGTTTTCCACAGGCTACTCATAGTCATTACCCCTTTTCTTTGAAGAAGAGACTGCAAGGAGACTTCCAAAGGTCCTTGAATTCCCAAAAGTAACACCTTTCTCCCCTCTAGGTTTGGAGACGCTGAACGGCAATAGATAATAATTGGTTTAATTAGCTACATTCTTGGTAAACTGCCCTGGAGAAGCACAACTGACCTGCAGGGATAATTACAAGGCTGACTCCTATTTCTACATGCACCATCACCTTAATCTCTTGCCTGAGAAACAAAATAGTTTTTAAAATCAGTGTGAGCATTACGTGTCAAGATTTTTTCTGAAGACTGACAGTCGGAATTTGCCATATTTATATAAAGAATGAGAGCTATATCTTCTATTTGCAGATGTTTCTGCTTTTCCAAGTAACTGTTTACTGGTTCTATCATAGCATATGGCCTTCTTTTGAAATTAAAAGTAATTGCATTGGATTTTTATTTCAATTGACTGTTTTCATAAATGTCGAATATGCTAGAACTGGGCTCACTGTTCTCATCTGGTTCAATTCATTCAATTCAATTCATTCATTCATTCCCCACTCATCACTAAATGCCCCAGGGTGAAACAGAACAATGGCATATCTTGTACCAAATCCTCAGTTCCACTTAAGATGAACATGAGCCCTTTCTCCAATGGATGGTGGTACGGTCTAGGCCTCTGCCATCTGCTCCCCCACAATTCATCTCCACTGAATGAAACTATGGACCGGCATACGGCACCAGAATGGCACCATATCTTGGACCTGCAGTAAACATCATTAAACAGTTTACAACTGGACCACTATCTGTATCCCGATATACTAAGCCAGCTCCTTTTTGGCAGCATGCCAGGAAGCGCTACCAAAGTGGCTACATGGACAAAATGTTCTTGGCCAGAAACATGCAAAGCCAGGCCCACCCTTCAAAGCCAGTAACCATGAGCTGTGGCTGAAGAAGAGTTATGGACAGAAGGCTAGTGAATAGATAAAAGCAGGAAGAGTGGAAGACTAAAAGAGGCCAGAATTTGGAGAAGCTGATAGGAGAGCTGATGGCAGGAGACACGGAAAGTTGCCCAGAAAATAACTGACATTGAAAACACTTGTGTTTCTGTGAAGAGGAGAAGGAATTGGTACATCTCAACATTAAGCAGTCTGGGAAAGAGACTTGTGGGTGGACATTTTTGTGAACAGAAGGATAGAGTCAGCCGCAACTCAGTGGTACTCAACAACGACAAGGGCAGAGTAAGGGAACACTTGGTGGTTAATTGTTAGCTGTCCTGTACTCTGGGTGTTTCAGCGCTTACTTGCCTAATCCAGCTGGTCTGGATCAAGAAACAGTCTCTGGTCCAAATCAAGTAAAGGTTTGGACTGGAGCAATGCTGCCTGCACAGCCATGTCTACTTCAGTCTAACTTTGGCACCAATCTTTGCAATTTCCTAGACCCAGAACCTCCGAGGGACCCATTCTGGCAGCTCACCTTGTTGCATCGCTAAAATGGATTCCATATAAACCAGAACAGCACGCCTTTTGCATGCCTTCATGATCCAGATTACCATCTGCTAGAACACTGGTGGACCTCTTTAATCAAGTCCACCAGTAATCTAGATCAGGAAACTCTTGATTTGGGTTGTACTCTGGATATTCTGCAGATGGATCATACTAGCAGGGATGGGGCTCTAGATTGGGCCAACATGCAGACAAAAGAGACCCTACACTATTGTCTGATCCAGACCTGAGGTAGTTGCAGAAATACTCTGTCTTGTAAATAAATCCTTCCACACCAAGTTAGGTCCTGCTGCTGTATCCCTTCTTCCCTATTTGACCTACTCACATCAGTAACAAATTCATCACAGGGAAACACCCTCTGATTTTTAGTATTTTTCCATAAAGGATCCCTGTAAAAATTGCCAAATATTGGGTGCCTCTCATGGTCACTAGAATGTGATGGCTGACAAGGAAGGGTCCTTCTGCCTATCAGCCAACCCACAAAACATCCAGCTGTTCCATTGACTTTGAGAATTTTTAAATTGTTATTCAAGCCCCTAATTATTTTCTATGGGAGATTTGGAAAAGATTTTTTTAAAAATCTATCTGGGATATTTAGAATGTTCCATTAGAACATGGCCCAGTTTTGTTCTCGGGGCATTTTATTCTGAGTTTGGATTTGCTGGTTCTGAATTTGGAAGGTGCTGATTTGAATCATTTTGCATGTCCCCAAAAACAGAAAGCGCAGTACCAGCAGAGGTCCTCCCACAGTTACCTTGGAAGCTCCAGTATTTGAACTTCAGAGGGATTTAAACTAAAGGGACACTGGATATTGATGTAAACCACTGAAAAGCAGAAACTGCAAGGAAACTGAGAAGGGCAGTTTGGAGGGCAGGAAACACAGCATGGGTTAGGGAGTCTGAGTTCAGAAAAATGATAGGCACTGTTCATGTATAAGCCATTTCAGAACAGCTGGCAAGCTGCTAACATTTTTTCTTTTAGTAATAACAAAAGCATGTTGTGCGTATTAATGAAAAGTATACAATTAACCACAAATTTTTAAGCACGTAAGTGAATGTTAGTCAAGGGCAGACAGAACAGATAACAACATTTATTAAATCTATAAACAAGCAAACTGAGATGAAGAACAAAACACCATCCCATTTGTAAATAGCTTTAAAAGAATCCCTAGAAACTATGCACCTTCAGAAAGTAAAGGAAGAGGAAAATAATAGTGGCAGAAAGAAAAAGGAGGAACTGTTTTTATTCACTGCAAAACACAGGCCCTTTCTGCACTGGAATATATCCCAGAATTGAGGCCTGCTGTACCCTACACTAGCAAGCTGATAGCAGGCCCCAATTGTGGGATATAGTCTGGAATAAGGCCCCATGTAGAAAGAGCTTTAGAAACTTGTTAAAACAAACAAGCAAACCTATAAAACCAGTGTTCCCTTATCAATAACAGATTCTACGGTTTTCCTGCAGTTTCACAGACATAAAATATATGAACGGCTTTCCTATTTGTTGTCTTGGAGATCTTGTAAGGCATGGCATTACTTTCAGACCTGTAACTCACACTGCCTGACTCATAAAGCATAAGCTAGAATGTGAAGAAACTAAGTATGGTGAGAAGATAGTAAATATAATAAATTATGTCTTACCTAGTGCTTCCAGAAGTGTGATTACAGCAAGAGCAGTGGGCGGAACTACACATTCATTCATGTCTCCCTGCACTAATCTTGCCAAGTTAAAATCTGTTACTCTGTAACGAAAAAAGAAATTGAAAAATTGCGAAGGCAGGGAGAGAGACTAAACTGAATATGTAATATTATATAAACAGGATGCTCATTTGTAAAAAAAAAAAAGACAATTATAAACTGGGAACCTAAGCTAAAATATTTAGAACGTATTTGTGAAACACAGGGCCTCTTTGCACTTACTTCTTTGGAGAGTTGCAGCTGCTCCAGAGGAAGGCCATCTGCATATCACGCCGCCTCTGCTAACCTAGAGCATCCAGGAGCTGCCTCCAGCTGCTTTGATCATTGTTAGCTATGGGAGAATTAAATCTTGTCCACAGCTTCACTTGGAGCAGATAAGCTCCCGGATGCAGTGTCTGCACTCTCTTCTGAGTGCAAACATTGTGGGGGGCTGTCACACTGAAGCATGCCATGTGGCAATTGCCATGGCAATGTCCTGGCCAGGCTGGGCTTGGCCATCCACACTTCAAGCGCTGGTGGTCCAGTTAAAGTGCAGATGGCTCCCTCTGTGCCTGGTCTTTGGTTCACTGGAATGGAATGGTAGAATCATACCATTCCAGTGAGCAAAGTGCAAACAGAGCCTTGTAATCAATTCTAATTCTTCTAAAATTCGCTTTAAGGAGAGGTTGCATGATGGGGACAGGTTGGCTATTGTCGACCTTCTCCATCCGCCCCAGAACAGGCCAGTAATTCTGGATTCCCACTTCAACTGCCATTCAGGTAGCAATTCCACCACTTGCTTGCAGAAAGGAGATAAGGCATCTCCATCTGTCCACTTTTCCTTGTGTTCTGTCTTTTTAGAGTGTAAGTCTGTAAGTAAGATTGTCAGTTGCAGTAGTTGTAAGGGATTTACCAAAAGAGTGTTTCATAGTCTCTAGGCATTTGCCCATCCTGCCCCGAGTTGCTGAGTATACGGGTGTACATTAAGGACACATGTGGATGCAGCAAAAGAATGGAATGTATCAAGAGAATGGAATTAAGTAAGCAAATCTGAAACATGCCTCAGGTTTAACAGAATGTCAACAGCATGTAGCAACGAACACGCTGCATGAAGAGTAACTTTGTTTTTTATTTCACATACATTCATATATTTATATTTTAGATTGCTTTGCTTACCCGTTCACATCTTTGTCTGGTTTTATGGCACTCAATATCCTACTTGTGTATGACTCTTTACAGAGGTGAAGGAGAAGTCCATGAATTTTAGGGTTCTCATTGAGCTTTACAATTTCATTTACAACCTAGAATGTGAGGATAACAAATCAAGATCTTAAAAGTCTGAGAGTTCAGCACTGGAATATTATAAAACATGTCTGGAGTTTTGAAATATGGTAATAGAACTAGACAGATTCATTAACTGAAGAGCAAAGCAAAATACTTTTGCTATGATGATAATATACAAGCAGTATAGTGGTACTTTTCACAGCTTATCATCTAGATCAGCTCATAGCAAAGAAATATACATTAGATTAAGGGCAAGTTTGCACCTTCAACTCCTGGGAAATCATCCCAGGGAAGTGAAGATGGAGGATGGGTTGGGCATCCACACTTTGTGACCCCCAATCCAGATGGGTCATAGCATCAAAAATAGTATAATGCACTCATAACTTTAGCATCTGTCCACCACCAGCTATCAGGAACGACCTTCTGGAGGCCTTAAAGATCTGTTTGGGGTGGGTGGGTGGGCAGGAGTGAGCTGAAATATTATTTTCAAACTCCTTCCCAGTTTTTTCAGCATTTATTTGGACCGAATCCATAATTCTCCAGACACAATGCATAATTCCTCAGAAATAATTTGTGCACTGTTATATTAATTTTTAAATATATATGTAGATATAAATAACCACCTCATTTTCTGTAGATTCACCAGGCAAATGAATATGAACAATATCCAAGCCAATCTGCAAAGGAAAATAAAAGATATGCTACAAATGCCAACAATCTTTTGATCTAACTTGTTGTGAAGGAAGATCCCATTTTATGTTCTCACCTTTTCAGCAATGTTTTTGATAGTTTCTTGTCCCAAATAATCACCACCAGCCTTGAAGGAATAAATAAATATAAAAATGAAAGCTATAAGAAACGAAAGAAAAACTTCAGCAATTCAGTCTACAAGCAATTTGTAATGAAAAACTAAAGAAGTTTTCATCTGAAATGTGCAACTGAGGGCTGCTGCGTCTGCACACATGAAAAAAAGCCATGTATTTAAAGGCATATAGACCCAAGTCCTCCCATCCCACCTCTATTCCACATTAAAGGCCTTTAAAAGTGCCTGTTTGGGTTTGAATGTGGAATAGAAGAGGCACTAGTAGTGTGTAGATGCGATAACTTATACGCCACTTTCAAGCAACTTTTTAAACTATATGCTGATACAGCCTGAGAATATGATTTACTGAACTAAAATTATGTCTGTTGCATAACTAGAATAATAAGAAAGTGGGAATGAAACAAGAAGATGCAATCCATCAAACGCCCTTTGAAGTTAAATAGTTAGTCTTCACTAGTCCTATTTCTAATCATTAAAGGATCACTTGTTCTTCCACATTTTTGTGGCTACATAGAAGCAAGTCAACCACCCACAAGATACAAATAGAAACATCTAAGCTTTGCTTCCTACAGCATTCCACAGGGTGGGGTGGGGGTGGGTAGGAATAGAGTAATAGGAAAGTCTCCAGGATACCAGCAGATATCAATTAAGAGAAGTTAATATATGCCCATATATAGATGGCTTTATAGAACAGATATGACCATGCATAGCAAAATTAACTAAAAGAATGGAAAGTCTGTTGGACTTCAGCTGGAAAGAGAAGTGGGGTTCAAATCCAAGTCAAACTAAAAAATTAATCAATTAATCACATCCATAATGCCTCTGTGTGACATTTTTGAAAACTCTTGGAGTTTTTAAAAATGTTTCCGAGTGTGTATTTTGTTGGCAACTGACTATCAATACTGCTCTCCACACTGGGCCTTATTCTGAATTATATCGTGGAACAGGGGCCTGCCAAACACATTCTGGTGCACCACTTGTTGTAGTCCATCAGCATGTGTATGGCAGGTCCCTAATCTGGGATATAATCCAAAATAAAGTCCAGTGCAGAAAGGGCCCATCTTAGCAAATGTTTCTATCTGTCCTGAGACTGTTTGGTGAAGGGCAGAATAGAAATGTTTAAAAATAAATAAAATTAATTCATTAGATTCAGAAGAGTTCTAGCAGAATGTACTCTGCTTTTAAGAAACTTCTTCTCTCACCTGGCACACCGCATCAAATGGGTTTTGAAACGCCCTGCCTCATTTGCCTCAAAACCAGCTTCTCAGGATGAAAGAAGAGTAAACTCCACATGACTTTTATAAGGGTTATGCGAATGTGCTTCTATATTCCAAATTAAAAGTTGGAAAACAGACTAGTAAAAGCAATTGTTTTTATAAGTAAGATTATACTTATAAGATGTTGGTACTTTGTAAGAAGGTAATTCTCTTCTTCTTTGGAAAACAATGATGCTTTACCTGCACAATGGAAAGTGTTGGCTTAAATGTCGGATGTTCCCTTTGCAGTAAATTCAGAGCTTTCCTTGAGCTTTCAATGACTTCTCTTTTAAAAAGAAAACAAATATAAGGAAGGACATAGTAGTAGCTGCTTTCGTATGCGTCTCACAAACCAGCACACAATATTTTTTTTTCAGACAATCACAGTGACAATTCCCGTCTATAATCCAAACGATCACATCAGTTGTGCATAAGATTAAACTGAAGGATCTACCCTTGACTTTGCAAAGTTAGCTTAGTAACTCCACCCAACTGCACCGCCAGTAATAAATCCAGACTAATATTTTTAATATAATTCAGTTCAGTGGCATTCCAGCAGCAACCACCACCACCACCAGCTCTAAACTCAAATATCAACACCCTAGGGCTGTGGTCACACTTAAAAGTTTAATCCAGCTTCGGTCCACTTTCAGAGCGAGAGAATATACATCGACCAAGTGACAAGCCGTTTCCTTTCAGTGCGAAATAACTCAGAAAATCCACCTTTGGGATAGATCTTGCGGAAAGGAAATCACTGGCCACCTTGCTGCTGTGTTCCCGCGCTCTGAAGGTGGACCGAAGCCGGATTAAACCTTAGGCGTGACCCCAGGCGGAGAAACAGCAACCGGTCCCCTCCAGGGCATCAGGCAGCCGGGGGGGACCCAAAGGAAGCCGCGCCTTCCTCTTTCGGGCCGTTCATTGGCTCTGGGAGCCGCCGCTTCCTCCTCAATCCCTCAGCGCTGTTGCATCAGACACGACAGCGCGGCGGGACGGAGGCGGAGCCGTCCACTCCCTCCCACGTGGAGCGCAAGCAAGCAAGCAAGCAAGCCGGCCGGCCGGCCGGGCTGCCCCGCCGCTGTGTTCGCTGGAGGAGAGAGCAGGGGGCGGCGGCAGCGGCGGCAGGGGAGGGTCGCCGTTCCCCCACTAAGCCCACCACCACCACCCACCCAGATACAAGGCGTAGCTGTTCCTCCACCTGATGGCCGCGCCTGGAGCTGCTCCGCCGCCGGCGACCTGTTGCTGCTCTTCCAGGCGGGCGCGCGTGCCGCTGATCCCTCGCCGGGCCGGGGGCGCCGCGGGGCAGCCGCTCGCAGGGCGCCGCCACAGCAGGAGCATTGGCGGTCGCCTCGGGGCCGGCGCCGGCGGCCTGCAAGACAGGAGGCGCAGGGGAGGGAACCTCATGGTGCACGGAGAGGCTCCTTGGAAAGAGCTGCCTGCTGCTGCTGCTGCTGCTGCTGCTGCTGCGACCGCCGCTAGTGCCACCGGGCGGGGCGGAGCGGGCGGGGCGGGGCCGGCTGCGGCTTCTGGGGAGGGACGGGGCGGGCTAGGAGCGCCCAGCGCCGGGCAGACCTCGGCTGGCTCCATCCATTGGAGAGGTGCCCGGAGAGGCGGAGCGTGCCGGGTTCGCCGCTGCTGATCCGGCAGCTTCCACCCGTCGTCGTCGCCGCCGGCCGGTTTGGGCGCGTCGGGGAGGGACTCTCCGGAAGGATCCCGCGGGGGTCGGGAAGGTGCCAGGTGCGGACGCAGCGGGCGCCCTTTCGCCTCCTCCGGGGCGCCGAACCGCTCTTGGGACTCGTCGATCGGCGATGGCCGCGCTCGAGGATCCCCGGGAGCTGCGCTCGCTTTATGTGCCCGAATTTGCAGCACGCGTTGCAGGTCGAGGCTCGGTGGCCCATGAGGCGGACCGGGCTGATCTCGAAAACGCAATCGGGATGGGAGCCGGTCGGGAAACGCCAGGCGGTGGGGAGAAAATAAAACGGGGAAGGGCGAAGTGGCAATAAGTTCCCGTTGCCAAGAGCTTAATTGGGGGGTGGGGGTGGCATCTTTGCTCGCCTTCACGTTGCAGCATGAGGCCATGCGGTGCTTTGATGCGCTCCAGCAATGTCATTTTACTACTCCAAATCTGGTAAATAAAAAGACGGTTTCTCATCTGAGTACATGTACAGCGCTATAGAAATAAACTATAATAATAAAGAGAATGTGTGGATCATCCACGTTGCCATTCCAGGTGACAGCAGAATTGAGGAGAAACAGTTGGAGAAGCTCACCAGATATGAAGACCTGAGAAATGAACTTCAGTGACTCTGGCGAAAGCCAGTGAAAGTGGTCCCAGTCATCCTCGGCACACTGGGCGCGGTGCCAAAAGATCTCAGTGGGCACCTAAAAACCATTGGCATTGACAAGATATCCATCTGCCAGCTACAAAAGGCCACTTTACTGGGGTCTGCTCGCATAATTCGCCGATACATCACGCAGTCCTAGGTGCTTGGGAAGTGCCCGACTAGTGATATAATACGAAATCCAGCATAGTGATCTCGTTTGCTGTGTGTAACTGCTGTTTTTATATCATCATCATCATCAATAATAATAAATCTGTGCGGAAAGGCCCATTTGCCTCCATCTGGATGTAACACAAGTAGATAAGGGGGGGGGAGCAGTCCGGGGACCATGCTGATGACACTGTTGGCATACGATTGCAAGTGTACATCACTTCAGCCTAAAAGGGGTTATTGTATGTTAAGAGTTGCCGTATGGGAAGTGCTGGTTGGATAACTCTGCTGTAACGGTTTGTATATCACATCAAGCTGGCAGTAGGAAGATGGATAGCATCTCTAGACAAATCCGATGTAAACAGGTTATAAGACTCACAAGTTATAGTTATATTGAACAAATGAAGAAGACGTATGCTTCAAGTCTGTTCTTCAACATGCTCTCTGTTATTAGCATAGTTTTCTGGGTGTAAAAGAAAACAAACCCACACAAGTCCTTAAAGCAAAAAAACCCTCAAAGTGCAAAACCAAGACTGAGCAGGAGAGGTTCTGCCAAAGAAATAAACGTCAACCAACAGGGTATAAATAACTAATAAAAGAAAAAGGCTTCCCCTTTCACCAATGTGAACAGTAACACAAAATTCAAAACTGTGAAGCAGAAAAGCAAATATGTCTGAAAGGGTAACAGTACCCCACAGTTTTGAATTTTGTGTTACTATTCACATTGGTTTACTTTTATTTCTTTGGCAGAACCCCTCCTGCTCAGTCTTGGTTTTGTAAAAGAAAACCACACACACACAAAAGGATATTGCAGAGAAAATGGCCCGTTAAGATGGCTAGAGCAACTTGGTTTGTGAGGAAAGAACTATATGGATCATATGTGGATCCTTTTGGTTTAGGTAAAAAGGTGAGAAATGGATATGGTCCATGTTTAGAAAAGTATGAATGTAGAGTGGAGATGATATATAAGAATGTGGTATTCCCCAAATGCTGGAAGCTACAGAAACCTAAGCCACCCTCATGAGGCAACAGACGGTCTCATGCCCCCACCCACCCCGTCCCATTCTTGCAGTGCAGACATAAGAGCAAGATTTACAGCTCTCACAATGCTCTATCCTGTTGATTATGTTCAGAGTAGCTGTTTTAACAACTCAGTCTGAATTGCACAAATAGCCAGTAGTTGAAAATACCTGCACGTTGGCCACCTGTTCCTGTGATGACCTGGGATTCGGGTGCTTGAGCCTCCTTCCAAGGAGGTCACAGTAAACTGTGGCAGTTCTTCCTTCAGCTGGCTTGATAAGCAGTAGTATAAACAGCACCTAAGCATCAGAAGGGTCAGGACAAGAAGAATTCACCATCCAGACAGGGACAAAAATGTGAGATGGTCCCAGGGCTATGTTTGCATTGCCACATGTATAAATGGCAATCCCAACAAAGCCCTGGAATATTGTGGTGATATCACTTGGTGTTGCTGGTGTAGGAAAATGAACTCAGGTTTTCCCAGAATCGTGTATGACTTACTGTCTGGATGCTTGCTTTCAGCACGGCCTTGAAGAAAATAGCCTTCACACCTGTGTGGAGCCAAAACCAACCAGAAAATGTCAACCATGCATGTGCAGGGGCCGGGTGTTTCATGCCATCAAAGCACCCAGGAGTAGCGGCCTCACTATTGCAGGAGACAAATGCCCAAACAGCGAAGTGCCCAAGCTTGCTCCACAATCACCATGGTCATTTTTTCAGCAGTGTGTCTTTGGCTTCAAAAGTCATGCAATTGTGTGCTTAGATGCAGAAGCAGGTCTTTATCGGTCTCCTCAAAGCAGACAGGAACACTTATTTCCACACCTCTGCCTTCTCTCTATTGTTTTTAGTCTGTGCATAGTGAGAAGGTTGTGACAGGCATGTCAGGAGTGCACACTAATGTATTTATTTGGTCTTTAGAGGCATGGTCATAGAATCATAGAATCATAGAATGGTAGAGTTGGAGGGGACCTCCTGGGTCATCGAGTCCAACCCCCTGCTCAAGGCAGGATCTCCTAAACCATCTCAGACAGATGGCCGTCCAGTCTCTGCTTGAAGACCTCCAACGAAGGGGAACCAACCACCTCCCGTGGCAGCCTGTTCCACTGGTTGATCACTCTTACTGTTAGAAATTTTTTCCTAACATCTAAACTAAATCTTTTCCCCTGCAGTTTCACCCCATTGTTTCTAGTCCTTCCTTGAGAGAGTGAGAACAGGGCTGATCCCTCTGCCTTGTGACAACCCTTGAGGTATTTGTAGACAGCTATCATGTCTCCTCTCAGTCTTCTTTTTGTTAGACTAAACATTCCTAGTTCCTTAAGCCGTTCCTCATAGGACATGGTTTGCAGACCGTTCACCATCTTGGTAGCTCTCCTTTGAACCTGCTCCAGCTTGTCAGTGTCTCTTTTAAACTGGGGTGACCAGAACTGGACACAGTACTCCAGATGAGGTCTGACCAAGGTAGAGTAGAGGGGGATAATTAGCTGAGAGGTCCAAACCGTTCATTGCAAGGCGGAATGCAGCAATTGGTGGCCTTGCCTCCATAAGCTCCGAGAAGGCCAGGAGAGGCAGCCAGGTGATTGGCCCCCGGTCCCTAGGGTTGACTTTCCATCTTACTGTTCTATAACACAAGAACATAAGAGGAGCCCTGCTGGATCTGCCCACAGCCCATCTAGTCCATTTCTCTGGTCCGTATGGCATTACTGATTCCACCAGCTCTAGTGCCATTGAGATTAACAAAGTAATGAGAAAAAGGAAGCAGTACAACAGCTATAGTTTCTTTGGCTCTGCACAGTGTCAAAGACGGTGTCTGTTTTTCATAAATTTGATGCAAACAATATTTTTTCTTCTAAGTAGCATTTACTTAAGGGTTGGCATGCTCGAAACTTGGCTGTTAAGCATAACAAAATGAGGAAAGCTTTATTTAATCTTCTAAATGTACATTATTATTATTATTATTTTTACATATTTCTTAAGTTCATTAAGTGAAAAAGTGCAACACAGAGGTCCGGTCTCTAAACAACAGAACAGAATGCTAACAAATGGTATGCAGAAATCGGAAAATGCAGAGTGTAGATTGACATAGAAAGTCTTCCTTCTGAACCCTGTCCAGTGGTATAGTGCAGTATTGCCAACATACAGAAGAGAAATATAATAAAAAATACATATTTTACAAGCAACATTGTAGAGTTAAAATAAATCTCCTTTTAAATTGTGTCTATGAAAAGATATAAGGAAAAATACAAATTTTCAAAAGAAAACATAAATCCACCTTTAAAATAATGTGATCAGATAAGCACAGACTGGCCAGTCTTCTCTGCAACATTAAAATTGACCTGTCAGCTGCACTTTCATCCACTGGCCTTATTTTTCCAATTTTTGCAACAGCTCCTATTTTCTGTGCCTTCACATTACATGTTTTGTGCTACCGACTCCAGGGAATGGACTGGTGTGCTCAGGAGAGTTCAGGTGGTAAAATAGGTCCATTAACCTACAACACAAGTGCTTCTCCTACAAAGTCCTCTCCAGTCAACTCTCCATTTATGTACCAAGAAAGAGCTACTTTTGATTCTGTTCACATTTGTATTGTCCTGAGGCTACGGAAAATTCACATCCAGTTTTTTTTTTTAAGAGGAGGTTATTCCTTTGAGAGGCTATACACCAAAATAAAATTAAACTTCTAGAATAGAGATTACAATGTGAGGAAATACATATTTGTCTTCTGAATAAAGCTTGGTATCTTAGATTTCTCATGCCAAGGTATATATGTCAAGTTCATATCTGACCAACACTGGGATTTTATTGCTTTTTTGACTACATAAGTTTAGACATGGAGATAATACATTTTATAAAACCTAGATTCTGAGGGTTTGGAGTAGTTATCTTTTTAAATATATGTATATATACTGGCACTTTGGGCAGATGGTAATAGAAAGCTACCTACCAAGCAAGAACTAGAAGCAAGGCTTGTTTCTCTTTCAATACCTAATTTGCTCATTGGGTACCAAAAACTGAAATTCCCTTTGCTTTATAGAAACAGTTTCTAGGACTCAGCCTAAGTAACTATCAATTGCTTATTTCCCTGCCAGCAAGGTTATAAAAAGTACCAAGACATAATGGTTTGTCTTCACAAAGCTACAGGTTACCACATTTTACATGACTCATCTTTACTGTTGGCATCTCTTTTGATCAATTAGCAAAATTCTTCTACCATTTCAAATAAATCTAGACGTGCCTATTGTCAACCCACTCAAAATGCTACTGCTATTTACATTGTTTCCCACTTCTATTAGACAACACTAGAATTGCTGATTTCATATACTCACCAGTATTCCTTATCTACTTCAATCAATCTCAGGATTAATTTAGTCAGCTCTTCAACAGACACAAAGCCAGCTCTCTGCACACGCAACAATTTAGCTCATTATATAAAAGAACGCCAAATGCTTGAAATAGTTATTCAAGCAAAGGAAGAAGATAATATTTAGTTACCACAAAGCCTTCAATATTTATTTCGATAAAACAAAATATATACTTTTCCATTGCAAAGATTTTGTCAGACACCGCTAAACAAACATCTGCTGACATTTTCAACCTCACGAGGCTACTGTGCTTTGTGTTAATTCAAAGGGAGGTACTGAAAAGTGGAAGAAATGGTTAAGCATGAATCTCCTATGCCTTAAAATGTTCTTCACCATCACCTTGCTTTTACTGTGAAGCTATCCTAAACTGACTTTATATTGTGTATTCATATACTACTATTTTCAAGTAAACTCTTTTGCTTCCATGCCAAAGCTGTGGAAACTAACAGTAAGAAACTAGCTCTATTCTGGCATCTGGTCCTCATAAATATTAAATATATTAAGGACTTAATGAGAACCACTGCTTCCTAAATACCAATGTATCTGTACTGTTCACGCTCACCAACTGATGGATGATCTGCAAGAGGCTGAATGATGCCTAAGCAAAGGAAGGTATTGTCTTTACACCAATCACAGCTCTGCTGAGGAACATATAGCAGGATCTGCCCGTGCATTCTTGTTGCTCCTTCATACGTTCAGCATCTATAGGCTCTAAGTACCTGAACGGGGTTGCTAACAACATCATATGATCAAAAGCAGACACAGTCTCCAAAACAAGTGGAATGCATTCAGCACATGGAAATTTTAAAAAAATGCCACCAGAAACTAAAATTATCATTTAAAAAAAAAAATCACACAGATACCCAGTATGGAGATGATACCCAGTATGGAGATGAGCTGCTCGTGCTTACAGATCATTTCCCAAATAGGGAATTCCAGTTACCCTGCAGACTTTGAATTTCCGGTAGAGGTGCTTTAACTTCTTGATCCCATGGAGCTTCCATGTTGGTCTGAACCACAAGTGCATATCTTCCTTATCAAAATTATTTGGAAAATGGTTACAAGAGGAAATCTAAACCCCAATGAAGTAAAATGGCAACAGAACTGTGTTTCCAACCAATCACAGTATTTCATAACTGAGTTTAAGAAAAGTATAGCATTTTAAGCAATTAAACCTGAGGGTATACAACTGCCGTAGGTGATTCACTACATATCTCGCCTTGTGCGTCATAGTTTTCCTGCTTCTCAGTTTTAATGCCACTTCTATAAAAATCTGCTCTTGCACATATTCATGGTCAAGATTTCAGCAAGTACAGATGTAAGTAAAAACAAGCTGGAAATCTGCCTGCCATCTAAAGCTAGTTACTCGAAGTGCAAAACCTGACCACTTTAACTTAACAGATAACAGCTGAAAAGAAACACACACTAAAATATGCATTAAGGCAGAATGTTTGAACAGTTTAGAAAATGTCAAGCAAAGCTACTTGAGCTAAGACACTGAAATTTTTCCCTTAAGGACTGGACAATATTCTGCTGATTCGGAGATGGTACTCTCCACAGATAATCGTTCAGTTTATCTGAATCCCCACACGTGGTCAGGAAAGAGTCTGTCGGCTTTGCAGCATCCAAAGGCGTATTTTTACTACCATGAGTTTCTGCAGGCATCACAAGCGTGTTTACTTTTGCATCTGAAAGCTTTGGTTGATTGTAGAATGACTCAAACTCAGACCCCTCATCGTCAGATTTTATCTCTACATAGTCATCATCATCTTCCGCTTCTCCATTATCAGTGTCTTTGAAATTAGAAAAATAGTTCTGAGTGGCTATTTGTGCATTCGAGAGCAGGCTTCTGTTAACTCGCAGAATTTTCTGAGAATCCTGCAGAATCATTTCTGAACAGATCTCTGGTGTCTGTTTTGTCCTGTCACACCCTGCAAGTTCCAGAGCGGCACCTGGTGCTGACACTTGGTGATGGTCAGACAGGAAGTTGTTTGAATGCAACTGCTTCTTGTCTACTTCACAAGGATAGTTTACTGATTCCTCAGTTTTGTTCACCACAATTGAGGAAGAGGACTGGGACCGGCTGTACATCTGCGGCTTTGGGCTGCTTTCTTTTCTTCCCAGAGAGTTATAAATGTGGCTATGATGCACATTCTCTTTGTTAGGCTGGCTTATAATAGCACTCCACCGTTGTGTGGGAATAGGCGGACGAAGCGGGGTTTGAAGAGCAGGGACAGAAGAGGCTGAGGATAAATGTCTTGTGCTTTGCTTTGCACTTGTTTCTGATGAAGGGTTTTTGGACGTCAGATGAGGGCCCTCTGGCCAAGGAGAGAAATCTGAAAGTTCTCTGTTACTGTACGTTGAGTGCAAAAGCCAGTCCTCTGCTCTTAAACATTCAGCAGCTAACTGAGACGTTGACACTGGGGAAGAATATCTTGCATTTAATGGCTCCTGAGAACTCATCTTTTGCGTTCTAGACGAAGCTTCCCGAAACACAATCTGATCATACAACTGGGAATATTCAGCAATTCTGGCACCTAGAATTAGAATGGATATAATATCAATATAAAATTGTGTTGAATGGTTATTTAGAAGTTATACTGTGGAAGTATTTTGCAGTTTTATCCCACCTATACCTGAAGGTCTCAGGGCAGGTTACAACGTTAAAAACCTTATGTAAAATGAACCTACTAAAACAATAACAGTGCCTGAAAGTGGGAAAGAAAAGCTGTTTCCTTGTTTAGCCAAAAGCCAGGGCAAAAGTGTGCATCTTCAATGGTCTCCTTAACAAATGAAGTGAAAGTACATGAAGCATCTCTGGGGGGACAACTATTTCATAATCTGGGACTCATCACTGTGAAGGCCTTATCCTGGTTTTCTCCCCTTTTTGCTACTGAGGGCTGTAGTACAACCAGGAGCCCCCATCCCACCCACCCCACACATCTTAAGGCACAGGCAGGTTGATGTAATCTGTAATTGGGCTTACTGAAGTTTAAAGTATTTCAACTGTTTCCATAATTTTAGTGTATTTAACATTGTCTTTATTTCTGTTGCTTTCTTTGCACCTAGCTTTGTTCGCTTAAGAGAGGCAGGTGATAAATACTTAAACAATAGCAGAAATAATACAGTACTCAGATCTAAGGCCCCTTCATTTTGATCTTACAGACTGAGAACATGCAATTGCAGCGTTAACAATACATTCCCCTCTGTTTATTATTTATTTATTTATTTATTGTTTACATTTATATCCCGCCCCATACCCGAAGGTCTCTGAGTGCGATTTCCTCTGAACAATATGGGCATAGAAAGCTCAGGATGGAATATCTTGGCTGCACTGAATCGACCTTTGTCTGACCTGCACTGTCACATTTTGGGGGTTCTCTAATCTGCAGGCTCCATGTACTCCTCCAAAGTCAGGAGCAAGTGGTCAATGTGTTTTAAAAATAGCATACCGATTGCTGGACCGCCTTGCTTCTTCTCTTCCAAAATGGCTGCTAAGTCTTTATGCCTCACTTTCTGTGTCCGGCTCAGAAACTGTTCTTGCTCTGGATTTTTTACTTTCAAAAGCTGATTTGCCTTCTTGATTTTTTGGCTGTACTGTCTTGCCATCATGAAGACTCGGTTCTTTGTTTTATCACTGGTGTCTAATTCACTATCAGTACAATCTGTATTTGCACTGCACAGAATAGCATTGGCAGATTCATACAGGCTGTCTAGAAAAGCTCTCTCATTAGAAGAAGAAGATCTGTTTAGGCTTATCAATGAATTTTCTTTACCCTGTGCTTCTTCTTCTGACCTAAGGGTGGCATCACTCAGCCTTGCTACCTTGCTGGGTAGGGTTTTGGGGAAGATGGACATTTCTGGCTCTGAGAGAGCAGAAAGTGAATATTCTACATCTTTTTTAAATGTTCCAGTTTTTCCAGCAGGATTAGGATTATCCATGTCATCTTTACAGACTGGGAAAGCTGCTAAGACATGATCTCGTGTCTTTTCTTCATTCTTCTTAATATAATTCTCCAAGTCATTCCAGATTTCATCTACTTCCTCGGATAATTTATCTGCAGCCGACTTATGAGAATGTGAGTCAGAGTTTGAGGAGCTGTCTACCAAGTTCAAATATTCATGATCTAATGAAACATAATCATATGGATTTTCGTCTTCACTTAATTGAAGGCTTTCTTCAGAAACAAACTGCCGAATGTGATCACAACATGTAAAGTCTGTTTCTAGACCCAGAAAACTCCTCTTTTTGGAACACTTAAGGTGGTCCCATTTGAAATTCAGCAGCGATTGCTCTGGGAGAGCGATGGTGTCATAAATATTTTCTTCAGTAATCTTTAGATCTTGGGAGCTTGCAGGTGGAATACCTCTCCAGGAAACTGTTTCATTTCTGTGGGAAGGACTGGAGGTTCTGTTCTGATGTGTTTGTTGTTTACTGAAAGTAACTTCTTGGTCTTCAGCCTCATAGAGAGAATCTCTAGCTGATCCTTGTGGAGCATGGTCAGATCCTTCTCTCCAGCCTAGGCCCATTAGTTTCAAATCTTCAAAACTTATGTTATCATAGACATGATCTATATCATCGATAGTCAGTTCTTCTGAAGATTCTGGGTACACCTGCAGATTGTCCACAGCACTCCTAGAACTTTTTATTTCATCCCAAGGACTCTTTTGATCAGCATCATTTTTTCTGAATCGTGAACCAGGTGGCGAACTTTTACTTTCGCCTGCACTACTGGCTCGCCTCACAATTCTGTGAGTATTAGAGCTGGAAATATCGCTCTGATGAGCCAACCCTACATGCCAGCTGCAGGGACGCCCTGAAGAGACCCGCTCTTCACATGACATGGAAGCTAAATTAGTTGTAGACTCTGACGGTACAAACATCTGGTAATCGTCTTCCTCCTCTGTGTTATCTTGAGGGAGGCGTCTGCTTGGGAACAAGGCTTGCCGAATCTGATGGTCTGTCCAGATGTTTCTCACTGCATCTGTCCTCCCCAAGATATTAGCCATGAATGTGTTGCTTTGTGGTGTGAGTTGTTGAGATGGCAGTCCATCTTCACTGCAGGAAAATGAAAGCTTCAGGTTCACCTGAGAAGAAGCTTCATGAACAGTCTCTTTTGGGTTCTGAAAAATATTGATAAAAGGAACATGTTAGTTGGCTTCTTACCAAAAGTCACAAATGCTTTAACGGATAAAAAACAAAAGTAAACAGCTTAAACAGATTTTAGAGGTGGTAGGTGGCACTGGTGTTTTAAAACCATTATTCTATCTCCAGTTAAACTCTAATGCACTTTGAAGTCCCTTTGGAGGGACTCTGGAGTCGCCGCTGATCTCTTTGGAGAGACCTCCGAAGGGACTCCGGACTGGCTTCGAAGTCTCGCTGCCGGTCTCTCCGAAGAGATCAGCGCTAATGGGTGCTACACCTCTCTTGTGGAAAATTACTGGGTGCCTCCCTTAATCCGGATCTACTAGATCCAGATTAAGGAATGTACCCATTCCTTAGATCTGGATCTTCTTAGATCTGGATCTAAGGGCTGCGGTGGAAAAACACCCCTAGTCTGCCTGCTGTGGAAACGCTTGAGCACCCATGTGCAAATCCTCTGGAATAGCTCCATAGAATCTCTGGAGCGATCTGCCACTAACTTCGAAGATCCTCCGGAGCCTTTGACAATGGCATTGCTCTCGCAAGGGGTTCTCTTCGGAGCCTGTGCTAATCTCCAAAGGAACTTCGGAGATGGCTTTCCAAGTTTTGAGTTTGGGGCAACCCCCCCCCCCCATGGATGCCCCCCTGAGCCTCCTCTAGACCCCATTGCCGAATTGTAGTGGAAACAGGCTCCCTATAATTCGCATTTGATACCTGAAGACCCCATTGTAGACCCCTTTAATTCGGATTTGATACCTGAAGACCCCATTGTAGACCCCTTTAATGGGGTCTACAGGAAATCTGGATTATAGGTCCTGAAGGGCCCATATGATCTGGATTTCCCTAGTTGTGGTGGAAACAAATGTGGCTCTAATGGGGTCTGTAGTGGAAATGGGGTCATTTTGCTCTGAGCCTAATGGGTCCTTAATGGGTACTGAGTGCTAGTGGGAAAACACCCTATGGGCACATCCCCATGCACGTTTGCTCTAGTACTGAATGCGGTCTCAGCAAGGGGCATCCCCATGCATTTTAGATTTAGTGCACAGAAAGCGGACCAAATTGCCCCAAACCGTGCCAGACCAGGACCAAATTTGGTACCTGAAAAAAAAGTCTTGGCACAGTTTGGGGGCCTGGCACTCATTGCCAAGTGAGCTGAGACTGCACATGAGGACAGTGCCTTTTTGGTACCACTCCACCTACCGGATACTTTGTCCTGGAGAAGAGTTCTGATGCTCAGTTTGGTATTTTTGGGTGACAAGAAATACACTCTATTTACCCAAAGAGACACTTTTAAACATTTTAAGAAATGAGTAACTTGAAGGAGTTAGTATTACAGGCATATATTTTGTTTTTTGGTCTCCCCACCTCTTTTTATGAAAGATTCAGAAGCACATTGCACTGGGGAAGCAAATGAAAATCTTGACATGATCAAAATCTTGGCATCACGGGAATAGTTTGCATGAACTCTTTGTTTGTTTCCCTGGCACAACAAGCCTAGTGTGTTCAGAAATGGAAGTGGCTTCCCTTGGGGAGAGGATCCCTTCTAATGTGTAGTGTGCCAAATGACCTGGGTGAAGAGGTAAAGTTGGTTTGTATAGATGGGTTAGATGTGTCCTGGCTCCCTTGATCTCCCTTGCTCTACTCTCCCCTCCTTGGCTTTCCTTCACTGGGGAAGCACTCTGCTAACTTCATTGTGATGTTTGCAAAGTGGCTATGCACAAAAGAAATCTTTGGCAAGTAAGAGTGGGTTTTGTCCTGTGTTTCAGTAGCCAAGTTGGATTATACACAGCCTACCAGCCTAGAGTGTTATTTTGTTCTTCTTCAGTTTTTTTAAAAATAGAGTCATTGCCACAAAATACCCTTCCTTACAGAGTTCATTATAGGACGTTAATTATTGCTGCATAATTGGAGGAAAATGTGTGTGTGTGAAGCGGACACAAAAGTAAAGGCACCTTGACTTTAGGTTTTTGGATCACACTATGAGGAACTGGATCATATCACCTTTCTGCTTTTTCCTGCCACACGCCTTGGAGGACACAGGCAGTATTGTAATACCTTTGGTTCCTCTTGAAAAGGGAAATAGAAACATTGTGTTTGAGAGCTGAGTGTTTTGGAAAGCGTGGCGCACCCTTCAGCCAAGGTGGATCTCACTCCCCTCTCTGAACTATTTAGAGCCCATAAAATAATTTAACTCCTTTCGCTTAAAAGGACTGCGCTGGCCGCTTCATTGTCCAGCCTTGCTCTAAAGAACATACCACTTTCCCTCTTCTTCCATAAATATTACAAGTGGAGAGCGTCTCTAATCACTACCCACGCCGCCCTCTCTCCTGCTAATTTTCCCTTAGCTTAAAGCTATAGGATCCCTTTCTCCTCAGAGCTTAACAATAAATACTGCAGTCAGTGTTCTTCTTTATAAACACGAAGTCTTAGTCTTTATTGGTTGACAACGGTTGCGTATAGTTGAATTTAAATAAATAAATAAGTCTTCAGATAACACACAGAATTCAACTAACTTAACACCCTCGGCTGCCTAAGAATTCCCCTCAGCAATTTCCCAGACCTAAGAATTCTGGATCTATGTGAGTGTTCCTTCCCTCAGGTCATGGAATGGTTTCACCCAGTCCTCCCACCCCGAGAAATCCCAGTCATAGAACAACTTTCCCTCTTAGAAGGTGCCTTATATACCTCCCAAGTGGCATGAGTCAACCCCTGATTGGCTGTGCCTGTGGGCCATTTCTCCCCCACTTGGTATGCTAATTAGGGAAGCCTAGCCCACTGCTTACCTGTTCTTATAGTCATCTCATAGTAAAAGGCATTACAGTTAATAAATACTTTTAAATACATTGCAAACAACCCACAATAAATACATTAAATAGGCATGAGGCATCACAGAAAGATATTGCAGAGAAACAACAGTGAGTAAATAAGATCCTTGGCAACTCTCACTGTTGCTTTGAGATTTGTCAGACATCTGGGGATAAAATATTTACATCTCACTTCATAGGCTGTAGCTGTCTACATTTTTCCAGCTCTTTTGTTATGAATTTGTCTCTTTTCCAAGTAATTCAAGAGCAACACATAGTTTAGTACGATTATATACCTAATGTTACACCAATATGTGGCTTTTTAAATGGAATTTAAAAGCTTGAGTTTGCCATTTTTGTGGACTGAATGACAATGGAACTTCTCTCTTTACATAAAGCATACTTAAAACCAGCATCTAGGCACAAATATCACAAATTTAAAAGTCTCTAATATCCTTGAAACTATATCAGTGTAACCATGGTATTGCTAGTGTGGTTCTTCCATAAAAAGTATTTGTTATCCAGAGCTTTGTTGGCATGTAGCTACAAAACTTTATTTTCACGAAACTTTTACACCTTAGAAAAAATCTACATAGTATGTAGGTTTTGTAAAAAAAAACCTTGATACTGCTTTGTGATCTGTTTAAAGAGTAATGATTAATATACTGCACCTGAATTTCAGATTTGTTGAGATTTATACTTCGCCGTTTCTCAAAATTTTCAGCAGCTTGACTGTTAAGTCTTTTGCGGCCTCCTTTTGGTTTCTGTTGTGAATTCTGTTTTAGGTTCTGCAGAAAAAGTATCAAACTTTAAAAACTCAAATCCAAATCAGAAAAAAAAGTCATTTATCTCCCCCCAAACATTCTGAAATGACTCTTTCTGGTAATCTATTTAGCAAAAAGCAAAGCTAACATAGGATTCTGGTCAAAAAGAAAATTTTCTTCTTGATGGTACATAATATTGTCTGTCAAAAGGATTGAAGAATACATTGCTTGGTAATTAATAAGAACATCATGATGCTCATTTTTGAGGTTTTGGTGGGTGTTCTTTCTTCCATCAACAAAGTATCATTGCCATAGAAATGTATGCATCACAACTTTTTAAATTTGCCACTATCCTGTTCTCTCTAGTCTTATGATTGCTTAATATAAATAACCAATAGCCTAAGGCTGTGTTCAGATATAATAAAAGGAGCACCTTGGATAGACAGTGCGGGGCTCCCATGTTCTCAGGCCTCCTCTAATCCACCTTTTCTAGCACAGAATGTTCATGAGAGGGGGAAGGGGCAGACCTGCGTATGAACAATCCCACTTTAAAGCCATATGTTGTTGGGGGTTTTCCTGTGTATGATCAAAGCCTCAGACTGTAAAGGCATGAAGGTCAACCTGTTTTTATTATTTTCTATTATTAAGACACTTGAATATAAATGATAAATTAGAGAAAGCCCCTGGAGCCTAAAGGCAACATTAACGTATCTTTCAACATTTCTTGCTTTTTTTTAAGATAACAATTTTTTAAAATTGGATAATGTGCAAAAATTTTCAATATAACAGAAGGGATGGAGCAAAGGAAAGAAGACAAACATTAAATATCCTCAGGCACGGAGCTACTGCCGTTTCATCCCTCCTTTCCACTATTGCCACTTTCCTCTTTATCATGCCTTCCTGCCACTGATTTTCTCTTTGTCCCCTTCACCATGGCTGTCATTTTCCTTTTTGTCACCCCAACTCTCAGCTTTTCTGTGCCCCATTCATGCTTGACAGAGCCAAGAATATGTCATGAATACCAGCATCTCTGTGGGCCAGGTAATAAATGCTCTTTTCAGTCTCCAAGGCCAGCTGGGAGACAGAAGGAAGGATTAGTGCAATGATGCTTTTAAACTTCCCTTCACGCACGTTACTGATTTGCACTTTCCCTCCTTTTCCTTCTTCTTGTACAGACACAATCCTCATCCTTCTTAGGGCAGTTCAACTATTACAAATTGCAAGTAGACACATCTCTAGACAGCATCTCTAGTTCTTGTCCATGTGCATGTACTGTCTTTCCAACCATCCATTTTCTATCATCAGGTATGACTCAAAGACTTGCTGGAGAAGTCACAGCAGCAAAGCCACCTGAGGTGGCTTTGAGGTGGGACTGTTCACATACCAGTTTGCCCCTCCCCCTCTCCTAAACATTCTGTGCTAGAAAAGGTGGATTAGAAAAGGCTTTGGGAACACAAGGGCCACACACCTTCTCTCTGAGGTGCCTCTCGGGCACCTTTTTTGTTATGACTGAACATAACCAAAGACTCTTGCCCAGAACATTCTCTTCTCTTTCCTAGTACATCCATTCCATGGAAAGTTCTTCTTAAACTTTAGTAGAGAAGGAAATTGAGATTAGCTTATGTATCTTAAAGGGGATAAAGCTGCCCTCAGAAACTGCTGTTATGTATTTCTAATAACATGTAGAAACCGTTCAAAGATAACCTGCTATACAAATTCATAATGGTAGCCAACTTAGAAGTATTCCTTTTAGCATTCCTTTAATTCCGAGAGTTACTTATTTCAACATCATTTTCTGAGTTATTCTTTCTCCAGAGCAGATTACCTGTTCGATCTCTTCCTCATCATCGGCATCAGTCTGATCTGTTACACTCGTGAGGCCAGTATCTTCTTGGTCACTACAGTAGGCCCCATCACTGGAATCAAACCCTTTGCAAGGCACTGAGAATTTTTTCCTGGGACTGAGGAGGGATTCAGCCTGAGACAACAGGGCTCCTTCCATACTGATCCGCTGAAAGAAGAAATATACATTTTATGGTCTTCAGCAGCTGATTCTGTGATGTGTGGTATGCATGGACCCCACACTCTTAAGATACATGGGAGAAGCAGTTCATCAAACATTGAAAGAATATGAGGTGCCAGATATATTGCTACATATTACATATCCTGCTTCTGTTATCTCTTACACAGCTTGGTTGTTATTCTGTCCTTTTTATAATCCATTACCTCCATCTAGTAATCCAAACAGATTTTTGATTCTGTCTTCTAATTTCCAATGAAGGCCATCTGATCTACAATTGCATTGCCTAGTTGCTTCAAGATCTTGTTATTTTTCGTTTCCCTCTTTTCTTAGTAGCACAACCAAATTTTAAAGTGTCTATATAAGTCCAGGTGCCTAATCAATAACTCATTCATTTTTTCAAGGTCAGAAGGTTAGGTTACAGCCCTGAAGCACACTAGTACATCTCCAGGAAATATTTGCCAGTTACTATCATAGCACTATCATTAACTAATCAGGGGCTTAGTGTGCCTTTGAGAAACTGCTGCATCAAAATCAAGAGTGAAAGCAATACTCCAACGGCTGTTTTGTCCTTCTTATGCTTTTAATGCTCAAATGCAACCTACCAGGACATCAAAGGATGGCAGAACATAACACAGATCTGACCCATCGCATGCAATCTGCCACCTTCTTGCACATCCATCATTTTAACAGATGACCACACGGGAGAACTGTGTGCTCGAATGTGCACATGCTATAGCTTCAGGGGTGAGAGCCTTCTTGGCAGGGGTAGCAGGCAGTGCACGGAACACCAGAAGCTCTCATTATTTACACCTGCCTCCTTGTAGACGTCATTTGAAGTCCAGTTGGTCAGGAAATCTCCCTTCTCCTGCCCAGACCAACAGCTACTGCCATTTGAGTTTTCTATCTCTGTCTTCAAAAGCTTTATACCAATCCAAACTCTGTTCCTTCCAACTGAGGTACAAACCAGGAAAAAATAACAACCACTAGATGGCAGGCGAAGATATGAATTCTTAATTGAAACAGAAAAGTAAGTTTGAAAAGTGTAATACAGTCCAACCTCAGTATCCGTGGGGGATACGTTCCAGGTCCTACTGTGGCTGACGAAAAACCATGGGTAATTCACACACAGAGAAATGCACTCAATTTTCCATAATTCTTGTGAAAGCCCATGAGATTTCATAGTTATGATGGGAAATCTTGCTCAATTTCCCATGATTCCTGTGAAATCCCGCAGGGTTTCAGAAGCTTCAGGTAGGCCTAATGGTGCCAGTGAGGGGAAGGGAAGGCTGATCTGGTTACCAGGGAAAACTGAAACCACGGTTACTGGATCAGCAGATATGGAGGTCTGACGGTATACACGTTTCTGCACTTCATGGTGCTATCTTGGTCCACAGAAGCATGCAGTTTGCACACCTCCATAGTCTAGTATGACATCCTTAGTACTGGTAGATTCCAAAACCAAGGTCTACCAATGAACCAGAATAGAATGTCATTTTGGACAGCATGCCCCAGCCTGGACTCCATTCTGTGCAGATGGACATACTAGGAAGGGGAGAGGCCTCCTTACTTAACATTGCACCAGTGTGCAGAGGCCGCTGGACAATGTCCCTACTAAGAATATCCAATTCTGTATATTGTATTAGCTAACCGTGAATTAGAGCATGCGTGAAGGAAAAAGGGAGAGTGGGTTCAAGCAGCAAAGTACTGGAAAGGGTGGGACATTCTCATTTTGCCCTGATGGTCCACTGGTCTGCAGTTATCAGCGTTCCAGTTCTTAATTAAAAGAAAGTAAAGAAAATGCTGCCAAGCCCATGAGGAGGAAACATTGCAGAACTTACCTTCTGTGTGTCTGAATCCATTTCTGTAATTATTGGAAGGAAAAGAACAAAAACATCTTCAGCACAATGCTCTGCATTGATGGCAGGTGTTCAATAAAACTGTCTCTTTGAAATTCATGTTTTAAATCTAAAAGACTGCTTATGCTACAAATAAACAATTTGCTATTTTCCATTTCACGCTGGCTAGTTCAAGCAGTTTATTCAATGTTTTCTCTCCATTGAAATTCTTCCTCTAAATTCCAATGTGTTTAAAGCAGCTTCTTTTCCCCTGGGAAAGAGGAAGGACTCTCAAGCAGAGAAAGGGAGCACCCCGAGCTGACCTTACCCATGCATCCTTAGATTAAGGAGCTGTCTCCTGGTGGCAGGGCTACCTACTACCTCCTGGTGGTACCTTGATGGGGCCAGAAAGCAGTGGTATAGGCTTACTCCAAGGTAACTCTCTATGCTTTATATAGAGGGAGGAGCCCATTGGGACCAAGCCACTTCAGTCTAGATCACCACCACCACAGCTGTGCTGGAAATAATTTTATATCTTCCCCCCACAAAATCAAGAACCCTCCAAAAAATAAAAAGTGGAATGTATGAGCAGCTGCAAGCAGGAAGGAGATCAAGAAAAACATGGCCCTCCTTCTTCCATTATTCAAGTGCAGTCCTCCAAATGTTCCAAAAAAATAAAAATAAAATCAAGACATTCACAGAGGCACTCTAACCATAACCATTACCATGGAACCTGTTAAGTAGAGGGCAGTTAAAAAAAAAAAGAAACTCCACTATATAACCCATGTTTGAAACATAAATGTGGCACATAAATGGTTTTAAACCTGTTGCTGGAATTTTTTTTTATAACTGGAAACAACTTACCATGTGGTTTTATGATTTTATGGACTCTGGATGAAGGTTCTGAGGGAAAAACACATTTATTTTTTAAAATTTGTACAATACTTTTTGTTAGACAAGTTGAGATATGCAGAAATGCCATGGGGACCCCACTATCAACGTTGCAGTCTCTGCATTCATAGATAAGCTGTGTTTTGTTGATAAACCACAGGTGACAGAATGCAAAAAACCCGCCACATTCTTTTTTCAAGTTTGAAACAAAATAACGCTGTTTCACTTTTGTTCTGGCATTCTGAATGTAAGTGGCATCCATCATGTCCTACCAGACAACTTCCCCTGACATTCCTACATGTTACCAAGTGGAACAAAAGAGAATAATTTGAACTTCCCTGCTGACTTCTACAGCTGTACCTTGTGTGATTTTTGCTCCACTGACACAACCCCACAAATTATAATGAAGCAGCAGTGATGGTGGACTTTTCACATTTTATCCACTAGAATTATACGATGTGTCAATGTATGCCATTTATGCAAAATACTGTATAGCTATAATGAGGCATTGCCCTGTTGCTATGGTTAATTCAAACGTGAAATCTCATTACTTTGCATCTTGTCTCAAAGTTCATTAAAGCTTTCATTATCAGTTTCTTTTTTAGAAAAAATACCTTGATCAACATGGACTGATGTGGAGGTTAGGACATATACGAGTGATGGGCTTCTAAAACCAGGTTTGGCATAAATCAGTGGCAAAATGCCAGCAAGCCCCCTTTTGTGAAATGAAGGCTATGGCTGCATCTAGAATCCAGCTCTTTGCTTCAATCTTAGAGATAAAATGAATTATTATGAATTCACCTCCAAAGTTTGCTAGATAATCTGCTTTTTTGCAAACACTGAAAGTGAGGGGTACAATCCAGCAGAAACACTTGTTCCTTATTGGGCTTGGGAGAAAGGGAGCAAGTACTGTTGGGGGAGTATCCCACCAATAATAGAAGCTTCAGGGAAGAAAAAGAACCATAAGCGGATGTTTACTGTGCACTGACTACTGAAGCAACAACTCCAAATTTGGGCAGTTAGCACTTAGGACAGACATAAAATGGTTCTTTCCTCAGTCTAGGCCTGGCCTATGTTAATACAACTACATGCATAACTTACCTCTTCTGATTTCATTCTATTTATACTCTAATTTGCAAGGTTCATGTTACGTTTTTACATAAAGTTGTTAAATCCAGTTTTATGTTCCCATCTTCATAAAATTCAACTTGAAAATGTAGTAAGGCAGCTGAACTTTATCTCATGTTATCATCTGATTTATTACCTGACTTCCTTCGCACTCTCTGTGGAACAATTCCCTCTTTAGAATTACTTGATGGTTTCATTTCTCCATCAGGACTATAATGGAACCCTGGATGATCTACAAAGATACAAGAATAGCAGGAAGTAAGGCCCCTTCCAGATTAGTAGATTAAATCGGCAGTATTAAAAAACCTCACAGTTTACCTGATGCGAAGCGGTGGTCTGGTGTCCAGACTGCAGCAGCTTCCTTCTCGGAGAGCTGCAAGACCTCCGTGTGGCGCGGACGATCACATGGGTGAGGCGCGTGCCACGTGAGATGGGGCAGCCAATGGGACCTGGGCTGCCTCCGCTCTCCTTGGCTCATCTCGCCGTCCTGTCCAGACTGGCGGGAAGCTTAAAATTTACTTAACTCTGCGCAGCAAGTGCTGTTATATCAGCAATAAGTAAATTTGCAGTAGCGTCGTTATAAAGTGATGCCACTGCAAAGTATTGGCCATCATCTGTGACAGTTCAATCTTGGCTGCGTATTCTGATGCGCAGCATCAGGAAGGATGGACAGAGCCTAAGTATTATTCGACTAATTATCTGAGCATATTGGGAGGACCTCTAGAACTGCAGCAGTACATTTCCTAATACTGCATCACAGACCCCAGCACAGGATTTATATACTGTTCGAAAGGGCATAATGAATTATGTCCCCCACCAGCAAAGGAGGGGTCACAGCTGAGAGGCAGAGGTTCAATCTTCTCAGAAGATGACAATGATAGACCATTTTGCTTTCTTTCCAAGGGATTTTCATGGATATGTGCATGCAGGATGTAAGCTCGGACCAGAAGGCATCTTTGCCATCCCAAGGATAGGCTAAGCACAAAGGCAAATTTGGCAAATATTTCAGCTCCCAGAATTCTAGGGATGCCTATTTCATAATCATTCTTAATCATTTGATGTACTGCAGTTGTCATTAAGCCACAGATGAAAAAAAAAAACTGGAGAAACTCCCTTGAGAAGTTTGACCAAAACCAGCACCACAACTTTAACCCTGGGTTTTCTTAGCACTTGTACTACGATGAGGTACAGTCTCTCTGTGTATGATTCTCCCCACTAAAGAATTAAAGGTCTGCACAGACATACAGAAATACGGTAACACCATCCATTATAATTGTTTGGCTGCAGAGGGGTGGTGAGTTATTCACATGTTGTGCAGAGGATGATGCACAGCATGAGATCATACTCAAATAATGGCACATTTCTTCCACAGCAGTACAGGAAGTTCAAAGTGTCATTGGGATGTGGAACAGAAAAACTTTGATGGCCTTGACTGATAAAAAGTGCCATGCCAAGTACTGACACTCTGAATAGGTCTTACTAACATTAGCTCACAATGTTTTACGTGCCTTGTCTATGTACAGCAATTCTTATGTTCAGATTTCTCTGGCGTACTTTAGATAGGCCCACTCTTGATGACTAGTGAATCTCTTGTACACATACTGCACCTATGCTAGAGCAATAGGGCTTTTTTCCCACTTACCAGATCTAAGATGATCTGGATCTAAGAAATGGGTCCTTCAATTAATCCAGATTTAGTAGATCCGGATCTAAGGAGGTACCCAATGTGTCTCCACGGGCAGTGTAGCACCCAATAGCTATGGGTGCTAGGCATGCCTGCAGTGGGAATGCCGGAGCACCCATATGGACATTCCGAATGTATCTTTGTGGGGCCTGTCCATCACCCCAGATTTTTTTTGAGGGGGACGCATGGGGGGGCGGGGCAAACTCCGGAGTTGCTCTGGAGAATCTTCAAAGATTGCAGCAAACGCTCAAGAGTTTCTCCGGAACTTGGTGAACAGCTCTATAGGAAATGCCTAAACTCCAAAGTTTTCTCTGGAGCCATCTTCAGAGCTTAGGCACAGGCTTCGAAGCTCTGGGTTTCACCCTCCCCGGAGCCCGCCCCTGGACCCTATTGCCCGTATAATCCGGATTTGATACCTGAAGACCGAATTGTAGACCCCGTTAATGGGGTCCACAGGAAATCCAGATTATAGGTCTGAAGGACCCATTTAATCCAGATTTCCAAAGTACAGGTGGAACCAAATTTAGTTCTAATGGGGTCTGCAGTGGAAACGGGGTCTTCCTGCTTTGATCCTAATGTGTCCTTAATGTGTCCCTAACGGGTACTTAATGGGTACTTAGTGCTACTGGAAACCTCCCCCCCCCCTTCCAGGTTTGCTTGGCATTAAAGGCCATAAAGAACTTTGGACAGTTTATATAACAGACTGCCTTCTTTACTGAAGATGATCTGGGAGGTCCTGATGTGTATACCAAATGAGGAATGGGGGCCTGGGAGGAAAGAGGGAAAACAAGTTTTGCACAGTAGTTCCCACAGTCCTGAACTTCTTCTTTTCTCCTGTAATCTGATGGTATGACAACTAATTTAGGAATAATTATCCTCTGGTGACTGATGCCTCAAGCACCCTCAAGGCAGGCAAACACTATGTGGAATCGTTCTCCACTTAGTGCTATCGTACAATTTTGACAGACAGGCTTTATCTATGGTGGCTAGGGATGGGTACAATTCCCCCCCCCCCACCCATTAACTCCGCATTGAACCGAATGAGATGGAAATTCACATTCATGCAAATGCAACCACTTCAAATGTGCTAGGTTCTGAATTCACTTTGAAACCTTGCTGCTATCAGTCATGCCTCCAAATTGGATCTGAATCCGATCCAAATCCGATCCAGATCTGTTCTGGAGGTGACTGGGCAGCCATTTTGAATGTATCAAAACTTTGAACACAAGCATAAAAGCTTTTGCTTCCCATGAGAAGGTCAGTATGCGAATACAGTTAATATTCAATCCAAATGTGAAGTTTTGAACATTCACAATTCACAAGGGCTTCATACTGTGAATGGTGTCTCCCACAACTACTTAACTGTTTTTTATAAAACACTTCAAGATTTATATCTAGTAAGTAGCGTAAAAATATGTTTTAAAAGGACTAAATTGAAATCTTAGTATGCTTGTGGCTTTATCTTACTGCAAAACACTGTAAGGCTCTCACTATAGTAGTGAATATCTGTAATTCCAAATTTGAATGCTGCATTATTGGAGATCTCTAAGGTGAATTTTCTTCTGTAGATGTTTCATTTCCAGACCACATAACATGATCACTGCAAATAGTGGGTATTCCTCCGCTATATGATTAAGCTATGTAGTCTGGTAGTAGAAGAAAATTAAACTCGGGGAATTCCAAGGACACACATTAAGGAATAAAGCTAAAAACTTTACCCACATCCACATACAGAAGATCTGATTCAGGATGAGAAAACACTGGTGACAACTTGACCACTAGATAACACTCTTCTATGATAGTTTCTCAAATTTTAAAAACATTGCATTTTTAAATATAAATTTATTTTTTAACAAAGCATACTTACAGACAGAATCCATTTCCAGAATTGCCTGCTTGGCCTGAAAAACAAACACTATGTTTCAACTGTACAAATCTGAAAGATTTTAATAAATGTAACAGTCCATCTACATCTGTCTGTGACACAGCTAAAGAACCAAATCTATGTGCTCTAGAAGTGTTTTTTGTTGAAGTGCTGAGAAAGTCAGACACATACGATGTAGCTGTTTTCTCCATCAAAAAAGGCCCTTTGGTCCATTTTTAGTACCAATGGGATTTAGTTTTGCAGTGTTTCTGCACCTGCAGCCAGGAAACGGATTAAAGTAAATCCATTTCTTGGCGATCTGTCCTCCCGATCCTTGGAGGCCCTGAGCATCCACACATGCGCGGGGAGGACGGATCGGGATGACCGGATCCTCTGGGTGCTGTGCGGAGGCTGCAGCACCCATTCCAAAGGGGATCCGGCCTCCTGAACTGCCGATGCTGCCCCTGAGCTGCGGGATTGGAGCGTGCAGCTGCCAGTCACTGTGCATTTCTGGCAGCATGCAGGGGAAGGGCGGAAGGAGGCAGAACGGCCTTCATCTGCCCTTCCCAAGATGGCGGCCACCAGCACATCTGGCCCCTCACCTCTCCGTGTGCAGAAACGTCCTGCTTCCGCCTGGATCAAGGCGAGGGGCCGGATGGAAGACCTAATTTTCGAGGTCTTCTGGGAGGCCAGATCCTTCGGTGACAAGACCTGATTAGGGTTGGACCTTGCGTGCTGGAATGCGGAAGTGGCATCCTCGAAGAGTCCCGGATCCGGCCTCCAGTGCGGAAGGTAAGTCTTAATGTGTTCTGTATGTGTCCTGTATGTGTTTTTACAGCCAGTGCGGAAGCACCCTTGGTCTCAAAGGAAAAATACAGGTTTTCCTTTGCAAATCTTTACAGGGAAAATCAATGGGGCAAAGATAAAGTTAAGCCCTCACTCTTTACCCACAAGTTTTCCCTTGCAAATGCCTCCTCTGATCCTAAAGGAACTCTTGATTGTGTAAGGTTTTTGTATTATTGCATACATGAGACATCCTTTGTCACACTAAAGTCCCACTGTTTTCAGAGATGCACAAGTCTATTAACATTTTTAGGGTGATTCTACTTTGGATGGTACACCAGACCAGCAAGCAATCATACTAGCCCCCCCCCCCGCCCCCCCGGCCGCCTTCCACATGTAGCTGCAGACTAAAGGAGAAAGGCATCCTCGAAGGAGAAAGGGAGACTCCTAGTATGCTTGCTGGTCTGGTGTACTGGCCAGTGTGGACACTATCATACAGTAGAACAGCTGATGCCCATAAGGTAGCTTGATAGCAAGAAGGAAACAAAGATTTTCTTCTTCACACTGGTTCCAAAATTGTGAAGAAAAAATGAGCTATGGAAGGCTGTAGATTTATATTACAGGCTTGAATTCATTTCTTGGCATCTTCAGGTCAAGTGGAAAACCTAAAGGCTAGATCAGGCTATGAGTTAGGCTGCATTCACACCTAAGATTTAATCTGGCTTCAGTCCACTTTCAAAGCGAAAGAACACATCAGCAAAGTGACCAATCATTTTCACATTATCTTTCCCAAAGGTGGAGTTTCTTAGTTAGATAATGCCAAAGGAAAACAGATTCTCAATTTGCTGATGTATTCGCTCACGCTCAAAGTGGACTGAAGTTGGATTAAATCTTAGGTGTTAAGACAGCTTCTCATATGCACTTTGTCAGGAGTCATACTTTGCTCATCAAAATGAGCTGCTCCTTGCAAATAATCTTAGAAACACAGAAAACATTGTTAGCTCCAGTACTGACTTGGTTTAAGTGCTGTTGCTTGCACTGTAGCCACACAGAGATACTGGCCAGAGAAAATACTTTAAAAAAAGAAAAAGAAAACATCCTGAAAGGAAATACTGTAGTTAATGTTGTACCTTAGCTGGGATTTTGGCAGGGTGATTTTCTAGAATTAATCTCTTCAAATGAAGAATCCAAAGACGCTTATCTTGTTGTGATTTAGCCTGTTGCAGAATTACAAGAAAGTAAGTATGGCAGGGAAAATGTCACAGTCATTAGTTTGAATGTTGAGACAAATCCAACTTTCAGTGGACAAAGGCATTCATTTGTGTTATGCAATGGATCCAGTTTCCCACAAGGTCGGACCTCTTAAGGCAGAAGACCTAACTATCTTCCTCTAGGCCGCGTTCCCATTATAAGCTTAATTCAGTTTCTCTAAACTGAAATAACAGAACCAGATGCAAACGCTAATTTGCCTGATCCCATTACTTTCAGCCAGAATCGCGTTCAGTCCGGATTCTGAGGACGTACGTGACTCAAGGGGGGACTCAAGTAGCTACTTTTTAAAAGCCGCTTTTTGGGGCTGCCCTGTCCTCTTCCTCCTGCTGTGAACGTGCCACCCATAAGGGACCCCTTCAGGGAGCCTAGCTGGGTGGCTGCCGCTTGCCTAGATAGAGGAAAAACAGCAGCGGGCAGCCAGTGATTATTTCCCCTCCTCTCCCCATTGTCCAGGGCACACAGCAACAGCAGCAACTCAAGCCCCCTTCACCCGTCACCGTCACAGCCTTTAAAACATTCACACATCTCACCCAAACTTCAGCTGCTTTCCTCCCTTTTCCCTTTTTTAAAGGTCAGAACTTTCAAAATTGCAACATCGTCATCAGGTGTGAAGTGGTTGGATAGCTACAGTGTAGCGGCTGCTTTAAGGGGTGGATTTTTACAGCTTGCTTTGGAAGCAAGCTATTGGAGGAGGGAAACTCTCATCCCTTAACATGGAACGGTTCCCACAGCAAAAAATGTAAAACGTTTCAAGCGCACGAACCGGAGTGAGACCTGTTGAAATGAGGATTAACATTTACAATGCTTTGGGGTGATTTAACACGTGGAAAGCGTGTTAAGGCAACCTGACGTGGGAACTGCGAGGATTGAAAACGGTTTGAAACTGAAATAAGCTTATAATGGGAACGCGGCCCTATTGTCTAATATGTTTATGCTGCTTAATTCATTTTAAATGAGAAATCAGATTTTAATACTTGTGTGACCTAAGACCTTTGTAAGAAAGTCAATACCTTCTTGTCCCTTTATAGCTGCATATTTAAAGCAGCACAAAAACTACTTCTGGACAACTAATATAGCATCCGTTGTTCACTCTTAAGAAGAAATGACCAGGTAGGACTCAAATGGCTGCTTGAAAAATGTTTTAGTCAGCAATTGGCAAAGCCATTGCAAAAAATGCAATGAACATGGAATCCCAGTTTTTATAGTTATTAAAAATACAGTTCAAGCACAATACTTGGGATACTGTATTGTGTATTGGAAAATTCACCTGCTATTTGAACTCTTTTCAAGTTTCCAGTTGTTTATCTTCCAACTCAAAGAAGTGTTTTAAAAACAGCAACAAAACTGGTGAAGTGACTACAGATTTGTTGCAAAGAAACTGTCTGGAGACCATAAGGTCATAGGCTTAACCCTTAGCATTCCGACACAAATAACATATCACAAAACATTTTCTGTACTCTTGCCAAAGGAGCTGCATGGATGTGTTCATGCTGACAGGTGGCCCTCAGTTTCAAAGACTGTCCAAATTTTATTTTCCTATCTTTCCCCTTTGTACTGAATTATGGTTCTTTACCCTGACCTACCAAGAATAGAGCTAAGAAAGATGGAAGCAATATTTGACAGAAGAGAAACAAATGGCTGCTGAGACAACACAGTAAACTCCAGGCATAAGACAAGCTTTCCCATTTCACATCTATGAAGTTGTCAAGATGCATAAATAAATCACAAGCTTAAAATTAGACAAGTCATTCCAGTTCCCAAAACATGGTTACTCCAAAAGGTCTCAAAGAATAGACAGCATGTACAAAACATAGACGCAGAGCACTAATTATGAAAGCAAACTGCAGATACGAAAATTATACTTCTCATGTTAATTTTCTTAGCACATTGAATACCTTGTTCCTTTTAAATACCTGAACAGTATGTTGCATCTTGGGATTTTTGTAGTGGAAGACGCTAAAGCTAAGCGGTTCCTTTGGTATTACTTCTACCAGCATGAGATTGCCACACTGCAATAGAAAGAATTGCTCATCAGTGAGAACATGATGGAAAATAAATCCACTGTACTGAAGCATCATTGAACATTGAAATGTATCTGATTTTCTCCCCCTATGGAATTATCACCCAACATACCAAAATATGAGCTTTGTAGGTAAAAGTTTCTTCTCTCTTCTTAGTAATGAGTAGCAGTTTATCAAAAAGGAACAAAGTTCTCTCATTTTTGGCTCTCTGGATGCGGAATGTTCCTTCTAAAACCAGTTCACCATAACTAGCGAGGTCTGGCCCTTTCCAGTTGGTGAGTAAACTCTGTATCTCCTAAAAGAACAAGGAAAATAATGTACCAAGCCCATTAAATAAATGAATGGATAAAAGATATGGAGTATGCTTACATGCTAGGTAAGGTACTATTGTTAAGTTGGTATCATTTTTTTTCAGTGGTTATGGAAAAGAAGTGCCCCTTCTGGGTCAACAGCAGTGTCACAGTTCTTAAGGTCCAGCTGCCACCAAGCTTTAATTCTTATTCAAACCACTTTCAGAGTGAGAGGAGGGGAAGGAGGAGGAGGAGGAGGAGAAGAAGAAGAGTTGGCTTTTCTACCCCGCTTTTCTCACCCATTTAAGGGGCCTCAAAGTGGGTGATAGAGCTTTTCTACTCCTCTCCCCACAACAGAACACCCTGTGAGGTAGGCGGGGCTGTGAAAGTGCAGAAGACAGCTGTGACTAGCCCAAGATCACCCAGCTGGCTTCATGGGCGAGGGTGGACTCAAACCCGGTATTCCCAGATAAGAGTCCGGCTCCCTAACCACTAGACAAAAATGGCCCACAAGCCATTTTCCTTCCACATTACCTAACCCAAAGGCAGATTTTCTGGGTTAGATAATGCAGAATGAAAACTGCTTGTCCCTTTGCTGATGTGATACCTCATTTTGAAACTGGGTTGAATCTGGATTAAAAGGTGTAGCTGGGCTTTAATTATGTATATTTTCCATATAAAAGACAAACAAAAACCCAAGAGTCAGGGAACTGACTAGATTTTATATTATAGTATGTAGAAAGTTCAATTAAACTTCAGAGTTTGCTACCATGAGATTTGGTGTTGGCTATCATCTTGAATGGCTTTTAAAAGGGTTTGGACCAATTCATGAAAATTAGGTCTATCAATGCCTACTAGCTCTGATGGCAGCAGGAGATGGCCTGCTTCTAAAGGCCAGCTGTTGGGAAAATGTAGGCCATGAGCCTGATCCAGTGGAGCAATTCTTATGTCTTCATGCAAAATACTGTGCATGATAATATTAGCACAGGGATTGACTGATTAATAATTAATAGTGACAGATGCTGGTAAGATGATTATTACTGTATCTGAAAAGGAACAGGAGGAAGAGTGTCCTATAACAGTGACTAGATACAATGTGACCAAACGATACAGAAATACATGCAAACTAGGAAGAATTAATAACACTTTCATCTAACTTGCAACTGTGTATTTCTGTTTACACATGTAAGATTGTACAGTGGTACCTTGACATACGAGTTTAATTCGTTCCGTAACCTTGCTCTTATGTCAAATCGCTCGTATCTCAAAGCAATTTTCCCATTAATCCATTCCAGCTCCCAAAACACCACCTCAGTTGCTTTTGCTATGTACTGTACTGTATTTACATACTCGTATCTCAAATCTTGCTCTCATCTCAAAGCAAAATATCACTCGCTCGGCGGCTTGTATCTCAAAACACTTGTATGTCAGGGCACTTGTATGTCGAGGTACCACTGTACATTGCAGCTCATTGAATCAACAGAGGGCTTCTCAGTGTCTCTACTCACACAGGCAATGCAGTATGCAAATCCATCTTTTTTAGAGCTTGCATGATACTGAACCTAGACTTCACAGGTCATGGAACCTACCTCTGGAGGTGAGCACCCAACTCTTGCCTCAAGTTGCCTTATGGAAATATACTACCCCGTGTGACTTTTTTTTAGTATGCAGATTTTAACTATATTTGGGTTTTTTTAAATTTTGTTTTTGCTTGGAAAAAAACTCAACATCTGTATTCTGCACTCCTTTAAAGAGCTCCAAAAAATTAAATATCACAAAGAGAAGATTGTGGGCTCCGTTACTTTCCAAGGTTCTATTTATGTATTCTTTTGCCCCTTATTGGAGAAAAGTCTTGCAAAAGAAAGGATTTTATAACCAAACTTGGAATAAATTTGTGGCTGGTGCAGCACCACACCTGTGTAGGAACTTCTTTCTTTGCACCTTCCTGGGTCCAGTGAGAGAATAAATGCTACCAATGGGCATAACTATTACACTATTCTGCATCTAATTTCATTGTTATCCAATGTTCACAAAGGATAACTTCCAAGCATAAGTTATACATGTACTGATGATACTTAGTTTGGTGGAAGTGAAATCTCTTCTTTTGGGACAATTTTCACACATAGACATGGTTTTCAACCACAGACAGAATTTAGAGTTATCATGACCATGGCTGGTGCTCCTGTTGAGGCTCTGGATTCACCCTTGAAACATGAGGTGTCAAGGCTAAAGTTTCCAAGGCTGGAAATAAGAACTGGGACTTAAACTTGCCTAGAAAATTGCTGTTGACATAAAAAAATAATTATTCCTTTATTTTAAATGGATATAGACAAGCTAGGGGCTTTTTGTAGTAATGGAAATGCACTGTGCCAGTCTTAAAAATAACAAAGATCCAGCTCTGAAGACCTGCAGTCCTATTGCGATGGGGCAAGATCTTATCATTGTGATCAGACAGGTACCGCCATGAAGCACGGACATGCAATACATCAATTTTTAAAAGCGGCATACTTGTGTGGATGATGTATTGGCACTATACAAATTACTTGTTGGGCTACAGAGGTCTAAATCACTCGAAACCTTACAGAATCAGAACTGGACTAGTACACACAGTTCATTTACTGACATTTGGGCTCTGTCCTCAAAGTGAACCTTTTTGTACATTCCACAGACTCAATGGTTTCTAGAAAACTGCTGAATCTTAGAAGGTATATTCACATATAATTTGACACTTGTATAACATTCCTTCCCAATTCCAGTGGCAACTGAATTTCAAAATGTGGTTAAGTTTAAATTCAAAGTAGCTCAACGTTTCTCAAGAGTTATGGTTAAGGAGGGGGAGTCATTTAAGATACAGCTGCTGATGAATGGGGGGGGGAACAATGTAGAAAGATGGAACACAGTTAATAAGGGACACATCTTTTTATATATGTTTTAAATTGTGTTTTTAATTTTACTACCAAGATTTTAGCTGTTTTTGTGCAAGATTATATTTTAGTGGGAAGTGGTGTATAAACAAATAACAAGCAAACATGTGAAACTCACCTGCAGCCGGATAGCGTGTTCATGTTTCCTCTTCATGTCATTAATATGCCATGCTACTCTCTGCATTGTATCTATGGCATCTAAAACCACATCATATCCCTCAGTATCCTTGTCAAGGTGATTTTCTATCTCCTAGTAAAAAAGAAATGAAAAGGACACAACTTATTACCATCCCAATAACAATGCTTAGCCCAGCCTGCTGCAGCTTAGGTCATTTCTGCATTAGTCAGTATACTTGCTTATGAAAAGGGTCTGGCAGCCTGCCTTCTACACGCTTGTGCAGGCCAGCAGAAGCCCTGTTCCCCTGGAATACTCCATCTGCAGTGGACGAAGCTAGGGACCGGGATATGGCACTGTATCCCACTTCTACAGGAGTTCTTGACAAAATAGTCCACAAATGAAATACTGTTGGTATATTGGACCACAAAGGGTGTGCAGATTAGGGATCTTCACAAATGTTCTAAACATCTGAAATTCAATAAAATTCGATCGAATGTGGACATTCTAATCCAAACAGAATGTTTCACATTTGAATTTAAACATTCGATCAAATTTCGAATGTTCCAAAACATTCGTTCCATACGTATCTATATGAATATCATACATATCTGTACACATTTGTGCTTATAATATGGGATGAAAACAGGATGCATACGGGATAAAATGGGATGTGTATGAAATGTGTACAGATAGGTATAACGCATACGAATGTTGTTGACATTCGTATCTTCAGATGTGAATCTAACATTCGAACGAATAGACTTGAATGTATTGGATTTGAATTGGATTTTGTTGCATTTGGATTCTAAACATGCAAATGCAAATGCAAAAATAACCATTCATGCACATCCCTAATACAGATAGGGCACCCTTCGTGATCTGGTATACTGAGTTGGTCTCTCTTTGGTAGCACACTAGGAAGTGGTGATAGAAACACCCACATTTCCAAAAACACTAGCCTTTGAAGCTGGATCCAGTCTTCAATCCCAGGGCTCAGAGCTGTGCCAGAATTCTGAACTATCTGTATCATGGTCTACCGAGCTCGATGTGGTATAGCCTGTACTGTGTGGAAACAGACTTAACTGCCAAAGTCAGAAGATGCCAACTTTGCCAGCATGGCAGGGAGTTCCAGAGAGCAGAAGCAGCCCCTGAAATCACAATCTCTGATTTTACCACCAAACTGAATGGAATACAACTTCCTATAAAAACACGTTCCATATAAAACAGAACAGAACCTTCTGAACCATGTGGAGAACCAACTCACATATGATTCTTTTCTGTTCCCAATTCCCTGCACTTGAAGATGCATAGGGCTGATTTTATAATGAAATGCACACAGAAAACTGGGATTCCTAATGCCAAAATGAGTAGGAAGGGATGGAGGGAGGGAAGGAGGTTACTGTTCTGAGCACATTGAAAACAGTAATTATTTTTCCCCTTTAATCCAGAGCAAGCAAAACAGAGCAGAAATAAATTACTGTATTTCATGCAAATGGAGTATTATACCCTATAACATGGGGTGGGGGGGACAAAAATGTTGGTAACATTGATTGACAGTTTGGTCAATAAGGAGATTCAAGGGGAAGACAGGTGATGGGGAAGCAGCAGCTGCAGCCATCAATAACAATTCTAATCTAAAATGCTGCTTTACCTTATCTGCTAGCTGTAGTTTCCTGATCCCTTCATTCCTTGCCCTCAAGCAACATGTCAGTCATCTTAAGTTACCAATTCTTGAAGAAGCAGGTAATTTCAAACATGCAATGCTTTTTCCCCCCCACCCAGATTTGCCAAGTGAAGTGGATGGATTCTGAAATATGTATCCTCATGTGTCAAGATCAAGATGGTCATACTTGGGCATCTGGAGATGAACTACCAATATAACTGTCTTGATAAAAACAAGTTTCAATAACACTGCATGGAAATTGGCCCTAAACCTACGAACGCAGAATGTGCAGCACAAATACTGAATGGTACCATGTCACACAGTGACATGGCTAGGATATAAGAGGCTCTGGAAAGAAACCATAATGGGGCCCATAGTGCAATACTCCCAGAATGCAATAGGAAACAGGGAGCTCAGAATAATCTGGGGCCTCTCAGTAAGCTGTGGTATTATCAGGCCTCTGTTAGTTACTGTCCCCCTATCTTGCACATGGATCTTGTTTAAAATGTTCAGTGGGAAGGGAACTGGTAGAAATCAAATTATGACAGGCATTGCAATTTCAGTGGTGTAACCCACAAGATGACTGGGAAAGTTTTATAATTAAGTCTCTATTAAGCATCTAAAGTCATTTAAATGCAGGGCCACTTCGTCTGACATCAGTGATCCCAGCTTGTCTGTGCAAAACCAGCATGTCAACTTAGGGGTGAGCCTCCTTTGGCCTACAAGATGAGGGGATTTCTAAGTGCATGGCCAATTTTTTTTACCTCTCCTATGTTTTTGTATTCTTCTGCAAACAGCAGTACCAGGAAAGCTTACTGAGTTTTTTGGACTACTGCCAGGCATGGCTAGATAATTGCTTTGGACTTGATGACTCATAGGGGTTATCTTAGAGCTACTGCATCCTTCAGTAGTATTACGGAAGTAGCTATCAAGAAAAAAATTATTAATGTTTAACATGAAAACTGAGTCACTGGATATCTGAATGAACTTTTCTTACCCTGCCTGTTGGCTACCACATTCTTAGTTTGATAAATACATTAGAGTATGTTTTGGCCAACCCCAGGATGCTGGCAGGCAGGAACCAGAGAGCAGCAGTGGAAACGGGGAAAGCAAAAGTCCCACTTACATAATCCTGTTGCAACACCTGACAGTACTGTAGTAGTTTGGAAGAAACTATGCAAGTTTTTAACTTTAAAAGATGAATGTTTAACTTGGATGGGCTCTAGTGCCTGTGCTAACCATTGTGGTATGATTTAATTTAATGTGCACACTTCATCTAATAAGCTGATTAATGCTTATACTATAGCAGAGAGAAGTTTCTAAACGTGGCTACAGTTTTTATGATGTGCTTACATTCCAATTTAAATACTAAGCTATTTTTTGAATGGCTTTAAGACCTTGCTCAAAGCTGAGACTATTTATTTTGGCTAAGCCTTACACTTAGGCCCCATCTACACCTTAAGTTGCAATTCATCTTCAACCCATACTCAGACAAGCTTTAATTTAGGCATTATCTAACCCCCTCTTAAAACTAGCTTTGAATGGGATAATCCAGAAAGAAAGTGACTAGTAACTTTGTTGATGTGTTCCCTAAAGTCTGAAGGTGGACTGAAGCTGAATTAAAACTTATGTGCAGACATACGTTTTTATAAGTTTTTATTCTTCCCTTTTAATTCCCAAACAGAGGTATAAAGTTGAGGATACATGGAAGAGCCGATTTGGATGGATACAGAAGGCAAAAAGTGGGGGTACCAGGACAAAGGAACTGTTGAGAAAGTGGGCATGCATGTAAGCAGATTAGATTGGGCCAAAAAAGGTTGAATGGTACTATTCAGTCAATACTAAAGGAAATCAACTTTGACTGTTCGTTGGAAGGACAAATACTGAAGCTGAGGCTCAAATACAGTACTTTGGCCATATAATGAGGATCCAGGACTCATTGGAAAAGGCCCTGATGGTGGGAAATATTAAAGGCAAAACAAGAAAGGAAGAGTGAAGGATGAGATGGATGGATGCTGTCATGGAAGCAATGAACATGGGCAAACTTTGAGAGGCAGCAGAGGACAGGAAGTTCTGGCCTGTTAGGATACATGGGGTTAGTCATGGGCATGACTGAATGACTAAACAACAAACTAAAGTGGAATTGCTTGATTACTGATGAAAATTCCTGGTCCACTGACATACCACCAGAGGCTAAAAGCCAGTCTATGATTGCTCTCCTTGATATGCTAGGTTTTTGTAATTTTAAGTTTTGCTCTTTAAACTAGAAGGGTTCTTCAAATATATAATATTCTGAAGACAACGACCTGGTTTGTAGTTCAGTGTTCCATGAGATTCTTTAGATATCCTCCCCACATGTGTAGCTCTCTGGGCAGTGCAACTTCACAGCTAATGTCCCAGTTTTTATAAATGTTCCAATTTTCAGTCAAACCCCATAGCGTGAGGATTAAACTACAACAGTGTAATCCATGCTGATTTCTTTCTTCTTTCTTTTTAAAGCCATGCTTAAAGCTGGCCAAGTTGATTTTGATAAAAGCAATATATGAACATAAGAAGGTAAGAGGAGTCCTGCTGGATCAGGCCACAGCCCATCTGGTCCAGCATCCTGTCCCACACACTGGCCCATCAATTGCTTCTGGGCATCTCAAGCAGAAGACAAAGGCAAAACCTTCACCTACTCTTGACTCCCTGCAAATGGCCTTTAGGAGGAAACAGCCGGGAAGACACACCTAGGCATCCATTCTCTTAGCCATTGATACACCTGACATCCATGAATTTGTCTTCCCTTTCTTAAAGTTATCTAGACTGGTTGCTGATACCACTGCTTCTGGCAGCAAATTCTATAGACTGATCATCCTCTGGGTGAAAATCAATCTGGAGTGAGATTCCAATACGGATTCCTCATGTTTCTTGGTAAACATCACGCAACCCCCTGGCTCCTTTCCCCCAGAAATTAATATCTGAAATCAACAGCATCTTTGAAGGGCAACAACCAGTAGGGCAGATCAGGAACCTTTTCTGCAGCTGCTTTCCTCCAAAATGAAAAACGCCTTCTGAAGCACTGTTTTAAGCAAATACACATTCACTAATTTGCAGCCAGAAAACCCTTCAATGAAAAACATACATGTAACAGAAGATGATATTTGAGTATTCGTTGAACAGGCTTTAAAAGATAGGATCCTAGAGGCAAAGAATGTTGCAAAGTTTCTTGTCTCTCTCTGAAAAACTTGGCGAGGGACTTGTTCCGCATGCACTCTGTTAGTACAGCCACTGACCTGCAAAGCAAATAAAAAACCTTTCACAACTACTCTTCAATCCTATATAATTTCCTTATAAACGCATGGTTTTAAATGTCCTTATATATGTCCTACTTGGATCATATCAAGCACTATTTATTTTTATACTGACAATAACATGCAACTAACATATTGAAATCCTATTTAAATTCAACATTTTCCCATTGCTGATTTCCCTTTTAGTTAAAAAAAAAAGCCTGAAAAAAAAGAAAGACAGAGCTTCTGTCAACATATACCAATCCCCAATCCAATGTTTCTGTCTGTTAGCAAAATACCAAAGATAAGCAAACAAGATGTGTGGAAGTGTAAAATTTATAACACCTATGCTTATCAACACACACATGCATATGTCTGATCTTTCTTCAGCATTCTAAGGCTGTGGTCACACCTTCACTATAAATCTTCTCCAGTCCTTCTTCATGTCTGACTGCTCACCCCCTTCCATTTCTGTTTTATTTGTGGACTTTCCACTCCCCAAATGGAGAGAAATGAAAAGGTGTGAGCTGTCAGCCCTGAAGATGACTTCAAGAAGGCTAAAGTGAAGGTGTGATCACAGCCTGAGACTTCCAAACTGATTTCAGGGGCTGAATGTCACACGGAAAAGGGACAGGGCCGACAGTAGTACACGATTATAGCTTCACAAAATGACACATTGTAGATTTCAGCATCAAATAAAAATATCTGCAGTGGTTTCTAATCTATAGTTCAGTTCACCCTTTGCCATTAAATGGTGGAAGATGTTAATCTGGATCAGTAAGGAAATGAGGTCTAGCAATTCAGCTATTCACACACACAGTTTGCCTACATAGGTCTGCACCTAGGCATTTCACTTCATGCATCTGATGGACTAGGCTCAGTCTAGGAAAGCTCATGCTCCAACTTCTTTCTCTCTATTAGTTTCTGGGATGCTAGACATCAAACAAAACTAAATCATGTCTTTAATCTATTTTAAACACAGGCATGACTTAACACTGTACAGTACTTTCAAAATACTTTACCCAGGTCCAATGAAGATTGTTCACATTTTCACAGAGGTAAAATGCAATGAATTATCTGCCTTCTTTAGGTTTTTTTAAATGGTCATAAACACATTTTTCAAGGATTATGTCATTTATCAAAGTCTGAAGAAGAATACAAGTAGACAATCCCCACCCAGGCATACTTACCTTGGATAATTGGTGCAATATTGCGTATATATGTGGAAGTCTTCACTCTAAATACAAATAGTAAGAAAAAAGCTGGTTCAGACAACTTAATTTTCCCACTGACACTTATTTAAAAGAAGCCTTGCAGAGAAACTCATTAAATGTTACAAGCTTGGCATCATCTATATTATGTGCAGACTAAAACAGCAACATGCCTGAGGCTCCTCTCCCTGTTTGTATGAGAAGAACTCTACTTCAGTGCTATCTGAATGTCAAAAGAAGGCATTTGGCAAATCATTTCTGTACTGCTGCTAATAAAACTGTATGGATATATCCATGCAGTCCCCATACTTGAACTCAACTTTAGGATATATTTATCTCTGCAGTGACCACATGCTGGCATTATCTGCATATTTCAGAATCTTATTGCCTCTTTTTGTGGCCTTTTTAGAAAAACAAAATATTCCTTTTCCACTCTATAACTATTGATTCAAAATGGATGTGAAATGGATGTGGTGGTAATTTCCAGCAAAAAAAAAAAAATACTGTTAAGAAAAAGAGGAAAGGAGGGGGGGAAATGTATGATTTTTTCGCTTGAGCTTGCAGTAAAATACCAATTTTGATTCCATTATACAGACAAGACTGGAAGGAGGAACTATGCAATTAAGCACAAAACGCAATATACTTATTTCTTATTTATATTGTATATACGGTTCTGAAAAACTATAATTTAACCAGAGATTTGAGTCAAGGTATCATTTGGTCTGTTTCACGCAAGAGACTCTACTACTATGCTTAGCATTTACTGGATAAAAGTAAAGATGCTCTGAGCTGACACTTGGATATTCCACAGACACTTGTATGTTGTCTCCTTGGTTTGGCACGTGTTCTTTCAGAAAAATACCAGATCCCTTTGAACACACCTAGGAAAAAGGGCTGCTACAAACTGCCATTGCTTTTCTTTTGACAGACACTTTACACATTCATGTTTGGAGGACAGCAGATACCTACAAATGTCCAAGAGCTTAATATCTTTCTCTCAGTGCAGGGTTGGAATAAAGATAATGGGCCCATTTTGCAAGTGTGTGATAGCCTGTGCTAAGCCCAGGTTATTCAGTTAACAGCAGCAGTAACCACAAAATACAAGATACGCCCATTCTGCTTGAACAGCTGTCTTTCAGACAGTGATACTCCGCCCCAGTAATTATGGAAGATTCTGACTACATTTTTGCTGACCATTTATCTTTGTCTTTCAGATCTAAAGTTGAACAGCTATATTCCTTGATAAGAGGCATAACAGGTTTGCATCACAACTGGCTTCGTGCATTTCCTCTGAATAAACAGCTACTTCAGAAATGTTCTCCTATGAAGAACTAGTAATCACAGACAACCACAGTCCACAGCAGAGACATTACACGCTGTAATTAGCCAGTGCAAGCTGTTCATATTCCAGTTATCATTGGGATTCACTAGTGGTTTCCCATACCTAATTTATATATAAGGATTTTAAGAACACAAAAGGAATCATGCTGGATCAAGAAACAACCCTGCATCCAGCATCCTGCCTCACATAGTGGCCCACCACTTACTTCTGGGCATTCTCAAGTAGAAGACAAAGGCAAACTTCTCGTGTTCTTAAATCCCTGCAAATGGCCTTTATGGGTGCATCCCCATACATGTTTTGGTCCGAACTGAAATCAGTTCAGCAAGGGGTGTCCACAAGCATTTTCGATTTGGTTTGATTTCCGCAAACCAAATTGCCCAAACTAGGACCAAACCAGGACAAAATTTGGTACTGGAAAAGAAAACAGGTCTGGGCATGCATTGCTTTGCGAGCTGAGCCTGCGCATGGGGACAGTCCCAGCTATTTGGGGAGGAGATTGGTGCTCACGTCAGCGGGAGGTGGGGCTTCATGTCCTGTGCTTGCTGTTCCTGCCCCTGTGCATTGGAGATCACAACCTCTGAGATTTTGGCGGAGTAAAAAAATCCCAATTGCCAAGGCAGGCTTGATTTCTGTCCCTTTTCCACAGCAAATATTCCACCCCCGTTTCCCGATTGCCAAGGCAGGCAGGGTAATGGCTTGATTTTTCTCCCTTTTAAGCTTGCCAGGTGTTCTTGTGGTTCCCGGGTGGAGCGGAAGTGCACAAAACTGCTCAACCGCTCAACTGCCGCCAAACCTCATAGCAGCTTTGGTTTTGTTTAATTATTTAAAAATTTATTAAACTTAAATTATTATTTTTTCTGTGCGGTCCTGGCTTCTGTGCCACTAAAGGGGGGGGGAATGCAGCATTTGCACCTGGTGGCACAGGGGCATTTGCAGCTGATGGCACAGGGGTGGGGTGACATCAATCTGGCTTCCAATGAGGAGGGGGGGGCAGAAAGGAGATGGTGCTGCTCCCCCATGCTGGGGTTTGACACTGTTTGCATGGAGATGGCTGCATCCACACCCAGCATGCGTCCAGGCCGTGTTACCAGGAATGGCATGGAGACAGGCAAGATTCAATCTCAGTCCTGCACCCGGTCCCATGTGTGCCCAGTCAGACCCAAATGGCTTGCATGGGGATGCAGCCTATATCAACCAAATATGAAAAGGCAGAAAAGAGCAGTTTACCTTAGAACAATACACTATAATAATACTGACTCGTCACTATCACTTCATCAAGCATCACACAGCTACTGACTATCCACCCATGAATAAGCCACTTTTTCAGCCAGTTACCAGAACAGATGGTCTTTCTGTTTGTCAGTGTGTTTGTTTCTTCCATATTGCCATCAGGGAAGTAATCAAAGAAACTAGAGATTAGTGGACATATGGCCCCTCTGCAATGTGCCTAACCCCCCTAGCTATATATGATATGCAACTAAGTCTTATCTGTGAATACTAGATTAATTAGCTTGACCTTGCTTTCTAAGCAGCACTTTCACACTGAATTCACCTTAAGCTAAATGATCTGCAGTGACAATATATGATTCAGCCAATAAATATATCTTCATGTATGCATTAAAGGGAAGAGCAGCTGCCAAGGATAGATATATAAGGTTTTGAAAAAGATACTGTAAAAAATTAGATCTTGAGGACAGCTGTAAGAAGCCTGAGGAGATGACTTGTGGATGAACCAAATGAAGGAGATTGTGAAGTCCCATGCAGTATTTTCTTGCTAAGTTGTAGGCCCATTGCCAAGGATGTGACAAACTTAACACCCTAAAGTGGCACCCCAGAGTATACTGGGCTATTTCCTGCACCAAGCTAGGCTGATTATGGGCTGAGCTGGATGATCCAGCCTAAAGAGGGGAAGGTCAGCCAGCAGCAAGGACCTATGACTGTTCACAACACAGCTGCCCAGCCTGGTTGGCAGCTTTGGAGGTGGGGAATCAAAGTTCTAAGCCTACAAATTTCCTCAGATTGTTCTAGCTGACTACCCAGAAGTAGCACACTTCTGGGGCCACATCCAGAAGTGTGGCAAAATGGTGCTGGGCTCCATGTACTGGGCAAACCAGATCCCCAGACCTTCCCATACAGTTAACCAGGAGTCGGTCACATCTCACTCATTAACAATTTGTTATACTGATCCCTTGTCCAGTGCATTGCTCACTCCCTAACCACTGAACTGTTCCTATGGAAGTAACAGCATCAGCAAAACAGGCTGCAGCTACATGAGTTCTACGGTTTTGGGCTGGCACTAGAAGCATATGCTTTTCTTAGCTGGTCAGCCATGGACGATCATAAAGAAGGGACAGACTGGAGAAAGAAAAGGAATCCAAGTTCTCAGAAAACCAGACCAAAATGGAAACTAGGCACATGTTTTTACAGATGACTGCTGCATTTTTTTTAAATGCAATTTTGCATTTTTAACATGTGAACCAAAGGCTCTAGGAAAGAATTCACCCTTGCAGAACTTGAAAGTAAATTGCTATTCACCACTATATTTGTACCAGAGGAATGAGAATCAAACTAAGTTAGAGGGAAACAACTTCTTGGTTTGAAATGTCTCCATTCCATTCTCTCAATGCAACACAGAGTGAGGCTCTCAGAAAATTCCATCACAGGTGCAGTAATAAATTATGCTATGTACAGTTGCAAAATGAGTTCTTCCTTGCAGCCTATGGGAACTCTGCCCCCAAGTTTCAAGCAGCAGGTTCCAATTCTTGCATAAAATAGAGCAGCTGGTGCAGTTTGGATTTACGTGTTTGTTTATTTCAAGAAAAGCAGATTTCTTGTTTCATAATACATTTTAACATTCTCTGATGAAAGCACCAACGGGGCATCATCAAAAGTATAATGGGAAGTAGTGCCATATCCACACTTTCTGTGTTTTTCTCTTTTAGCTTCCTTATTAAGTACACCTTCAGCCTATCTTTCTCTTGCAGCCCAAAATTTTGAAAGCAGAAAAATATACTAATAGGGTTTTTTTAGTTTACAAAAATAAACAACAAAGGTGTTATATCCTGCTTGTTCCAACCTTAACTCAACATATGGAAGGATATCCACAAGTCACTATCTGATTTCTGGTCTAGATCAAATGAGTTTGCTTCTGAGGGAACCACAGAAATTATTTTACCCCAGATGGAACAAAATTCCATTGTGACAAAATGCAGACAAATAACAGTTCTGTTATTTTGCTGCATCATGAAAACCATGACTATTCATTGATCATGCTCTGGAACAAAATATAATAAAAATGAGCCAGCAGTCTATTGGTATGCCAGGTTCCACACAAGAACACAAATGCTTGCATGCATAATTCATATGTGAATTTGTTTCCTGTTTGTATACTGAAGCAATCTTTTTAATAACTTTTCATTGTTATTATTACATTTATTCTAACCTTATCAGAGTTTATTACTTCTTTTTCTTTTCTTTTTTATAATTAAAGTATCTAATAACAATTGCAAACTGTAATGTAGTCAATTAAAATTAAGATAGTGAGAACAGATACCACATATTCAATACTACGCAGTGAAGTATGAAAAGTTATTAACTTTTTTTCCAAATACTTTGTTTTCTAAATACAGATTTTTTATCATCAGTTCTGGAGGAAAGTATTAGAATTATTAAAGTCTGTAAAATATTTAGCCCAAAGAGATTAGCTACACTTTTTTCTTCCATGAAACGTAATTATCTTTTCAAACAGTTTAAAGGAATTTAACAAACTGTGTGATGGGTTCAGACACAGAGGTATTATTATACAATTTCTGTTCATTGTGGTGTCTATGAACAGTTCACATAGATAATACCCAAGTATTCTAAAATAAATTATATGTGGTTCTTGATACAATCAATAGTAATTTTAGCATTTAATGAAATTATCAGAAGTTTTGTATTCAAAATAGCTGTATTCTAAAGCAAGTTATGTGACCAAAAGGATATCAGTATCACATACCTTAGACACAAAGCATTCTGCTATAGCGACAGGGTCATTTTCACAGTTTTCCAAATCTTGCAGAAGTTCACTAGTTCATATAAATTTTGAAAAACAAAACAGAAATTTTTTTTTGTAAAAAAAATGAAAAACAATGTACTAACACATGTTTCCTAAAAGCAAAATAAGAACTGTATTTAAAATTCAGGTTAAAATGAAGTAGTTTAATCAATATTGGTTCCTATTATAGGGAAAAGTTGCCATCAACCTTTTAAGTTTCTAACGTTTGTTCACATCTGTAAGACCTGACTTTAACACTCCATTCCTACTCAGTGTTTTATCGCCTGTTTTGTAGTAGAAATGGGTATAATCATGGCAGGTGACTGGATTTCCCATCATGCAATGGTCTCAACTGCATAAATGAGATGTGTGGATGGTCAAGCAATGAAAACAAAGCACAGAAGCCACTTCAGTCATCTGCCACCACACTACAATGTCAGCACTCCTGTAGATCTTCTTTTCCTGGCTCATTATGTTCCAAGAAAGTGTTAGCATGCCAGTGAGAGGTAACTGTGGGATCTAAAGAAGGTTCTCCATTTTGCTTCACTATCTGCTTCTTTTATATTGAGCTAGAGAGGAAACTATTACAGTATATCATAGAAGAAATTATTAAAGGCACCTTCATTAATAAAACTATCCATGTTAGCTTTCATGGCCAACTGAGATTGATAGGGGTTATTTTACTAAAAATGAACACATTGGGAATATAAGGATGGAAGGGAAGGACCAATTTTCGAAGTGGAAACTTCCCTTTGATCTCTCTCACCTGCATTTTGAGCCTCTGGTGAACAAACAACAGTCTGGAGAGTTTCCAGTTAAAGCCTCATTCCTCTCCCACCACCATTCTGGATATGCAAAGAAATTAACGGCTGGTTCTAAATCACCCAGGACATTTTTATAACTATGGCCTTTTCTGAAAAGCACCCCTTAGTAATTTTGGATCACAGAGGTCTGCCATCTGCATGCCCCCCTCAATCCAGAACAAGGCCCTTGGTCTGCCGGTAGACCTGATTAAACATGTCTGTAACAGGTCTGGATTCACCCTCCCTAATCCAGAACTAAAGCAAGTGTAGAAAGTGTTTAGGAATGAGACTGTTCCCGTTACTTCTCAGCTGCTTTCTTAACCACACAGAGGGTAAGCAGGCTAAAAGATCTATTGCACTACGCTCAAAGAGTTCGCTATCACTTACTGAAATTATGTCCCCTGATTCTAATAGCTTGTGTCCTCTGCATTATTTCTTGCTCTCTACCTACAAGATATTTCATAAAGGAACTGCATGATGTAATATTTTAAAATTATTATTATCTCTAATTATATGTCACCATCAATATTCTAGAAGAATCAAATCATTATGGCAGGTTGGAAAAACTCTCTCTGACACATCCTTTTTGTTACGTCTGAACACAGCGTATGTAAAGGGTAAGGCTGCAGGCCTTTTTTATAATTAGACTTTAGGATATTGACTATTATGTGGATCCCATCCTGACTGTCAGCCCTACCTCAACCGCATTCTTCACCAGAATATTGTAGAAATGTAGCGGTGTTTCCAGGCAAATTCAGCATTCCTGCCCCAAGATATTCTAGCACTGTCCAAAATAATTGTTTTGGTCTTTATAATAGCAATAAAGGAAATACTAGACTATCCAGTATATTTAGCGTGCCTAGAACAAATCAGATGCAAATCAGTTATTGTTTTAATATCCTTGCTTTCTCTTTGTTTATAGTGATGCAAATAAACATCCTGCCTTCCTTTCTTTGCAAGAGGAATAGAATATTTTAAATAAAATCTATTTTAGCCTTTTTTTGTCCAGAGTACTTATTTAGCACTTATCCATCCTAAATGCCCGAGTTACATCTTCTCCTATAAAAAAAGACCCCAAGACACAGTCCTTGGACACTTAGGCCATTTTCACATTTTGATTGTGCATCACATGCGAAAGCAGCCTGTTCTAGGCAATCTGGGATGGGCTGCCACAGCTCCCAAGTCTGAAGGCCAGGAACAAAAATTATTGGCCTCCAGTGTTGCTAGCAGGGGGAATTTCGGTCTGGTGGCCCAGAAACAGAGCACTTCTGGGTGCCTGGTGAAATGGCATCAGGCTTGTTATACTGGCTAGTGGCCCATGTTTTCTGCATGTGGCCAGCTAATCAGGTATAACAACTCCACAGACATTGTTAATTTTATTATCAGATCAGATACATTTTTAAAAAGTATAAACTGCTAGAGGAAAGTAGAGAGAAGGGAAAGGGAAAAGGAAAGGGAAAGAGGAAGAGAGAAAGAAAGAAAGAGAGAAAGAAAGAAAGAAAGAGAGAGAGAGAGAGAAAGAAAGAAAGAAAGAAAGAAAGAAAGAAAGAAAGAAAGAAAGAAAGAAAGAAAGAAAAGCTTTGATTTGTGGCCACCCATATGTTTTCATTATACTCAAATATTTACTTACTTACCTGTTGAAGTGGTAGATATCTTTTATGTTTCCAAACAAAGCTGATCGTTCCTCTGTTCCCAAAGAGATCTTAGATTGGTCCATGATACAATCAAGGTAATCCTATGAAATAAATGAGAAAAGAGTAACTTATAACACGTCTCTTGTTTCTCAGTAAATGGAACTACCCTTAATTGTGCAAGAGGAGTCTCTTGCAGATTCATTTCACTGTACATTACTGTAATCCCTTTAGCAGCTCTACCTTGAACAGTCCTTCTATTATGGAAGATAACAGTACTTATCTTGTTCACCAATACCAAACGAATAAAGCAAAAGACTACTCAGACTGTTCACTGTATGTTTTTCAAGCTGAAATGTATTCAGATTTCACCCACAGTGACAGCTTAATTATCTCCATTAATTACTCAAGAAGGTCAATGACATCTTCATATGTTAAGCAGAGATTTCTTTGAAACTGAAAGGCATTATTAAAGCACCTGGATTTCAGGAAGGCAAAATAAGGAGAGGTCTAAAAAAAATGTCTGTTTAACAGAGCTTTTGAAAAGGCATTTTTAAAATTCCAAAACACAATGCAATGTAAATGCAATACTTTCCAATTTTCAAAGAATGGGGCCTCTGTTCTTCTCTAGTGCCCAACTGGTAAATTATTGAGAATATACTAGAGGGAAATATCACTAAAAAAGATCAATTTAGACATTAATCAGTTAATGCAGAGCATGTTTGAGACTACATGAAGTAAACAATGGGAAACATTTCAGGATCACATAATTCTGTATGAAACCACACAAAGGAGACATTCAAAGTTTTGGGCTACAGCATCATCACCATGTTAAGAGTACCCAGTTCTACAACAGTCCATTCTTATGCAACAGCTGACAATAAGTAGTAGAATATTCAGTTGTCAGAATCCTGAAGTCAGATAATTTAGCACCATCGCTACACCAGATATAGAAATAGCTGATTCACATCTGAGCCTAGTTTAAGTACTAGTATTAGCTTTCAAATTGCATCTCATCTCTCATGTTCTAACTTTGAGATGCTTAATATATTCCATAATTTCATAAGGCTCTGAAGACTTACTTATGATTGTTGGGTTATCCTGTAGAGCTACTATTTTAAGAGATGTTTCAGGGTATCAGGAATTCTATTAATACTATATGGGCTTTTTTGCCCTTATGCAGTGGAACAATTTAGGCTGCTCCACTGGTTTGCTCTATGCACACCAGGCAGCCACCACAACTCACCTCAGGTTGCCTCAGCCCACTCTAGAGAAAACCAGTTGCAGACTGCTAAGAAAGCAGTCCACAGGCTCACCAGGAGAGGCTGGATCACTCCTGAACAGCAAATTCCAAATCTTCCTCTGGGTGCTGTGTGGCAAGGGGGCATGGTGCGGGATTGCCCTGGCAGTATCCAACCATGCACTGGATGCCGGTTGGGACATTGCCTTGATGATCCAGGCTGGCCATTTGCACTACAGGTGCTGCTGCTGTACAGCTACAGATTAGTATTTGTACTGCAAATGTCTGCCACCACACTCCAACCTTACTGTCCTGGTATGACATTATTATACCATACTGGATCAGGAAGTGCAAACAGCCCATATTTTATGCAGTCTTCCCTGAAAGAGTACTGCTTAGAAAGACAGCATATTTTAACAATAAATAAAGAATATTTTTCTTTAAATACATATATATATAGTCTGCTAGGGAGTACATTAGACACTACCCCTGAACGCAAAAGGTAGCTAAAGCTAGTGGTACTAGGAATCAGAACAGGTGAAACAAATGGGAGTTGAAGGGGTGTGCATGAATGCAATCTTCAGGATTCAATTTGATTTGAATTAAATATTCAAAAATTCAAATTGATTTGAATGTTTACATTTGAATGTATTCACAGTCAGTTCAATTTGAATACATTCAAATCTATTCATGCAAATTTTCAATCCATATTTGCAAATACGAAAGTTGACAACATTCGTATGTGCCCGAACGCATCCCGTATGCATCCCATTTTCATCCTGTATGGGTGTGTACAAATGTGTACAAATGCATGAAAGATGCGTACAGGAAAGTATGCGTCGTCTACATATCCGCACACATACGAATGTCAGAATGACTTATTTGAAAGTTTCAAAAATTCAAAATTCATTTGAATGTTTAAATTAGAATTTATAGACACTTGATTTGAATTCAAATGTCCAAATTCAAACAAGTTCAGTTGAATTTTGAATGTTTTGAATATTCGTGCACATCCCTAGAGGTGAAATATTGAAAGACTACAGTTCTATGCAGAGTCTCATGAAAATTGATTCTGCTCAACGTAATAGATTATACACACATTATTCAACCCAGAATTTAAACATATGGAGAAAGGCCTCAACCTCTGAGCTACTTAATATAGGCCAACACTGCCAACACTGACATTATGCCCCCCCCTCCTTGATTATCCTAGATGTTGCTGGCTTACTTGTTTATAGCTTTGGCTTTAGCCATCACCAGCACTAGCTGTCAACTTCTACATGGATCAATGGCACATCATTAAAAAAAAGAAAAACAAATTATCTACTCCTCAGGTTCTTAATCTGGGGCCTGTGGGCCCCCAGAGCTTCGTGAAGGCCTCATAGGTCCACAAAGGCTTGAAGAAATGTTAAGAAAGAGGTGGGAGTGGTCTAGGGGTGGGGACAGTCTAGGGTTAAGGTGGGATGGTTTAGCGATGGGTCAGCACTTGGGGAGATAAAAAAGCACAACATTTTTGAAGATACTGGCCACTATGAAAGGTATTTGAAGAGGGCCCACAGAAAAGAAAAGGTTAAAAACCACTGCTCTATTCCATGACCTTGCAGTGTCCAGGTCAGACATGCATTCATATTGGGGCACAAATCATTTCACCTTTGAAAACTAGAATGTGCTAATGGAAGTATTAACATCCTTCACTTTGCAAGAATCCAGCTTAGGTTTTTCTGGAGACATTAGCAAAGCCTCCTATTCTCTTACAAAGATAGCACTTTCTTAAGATACATGGTCATATCTTGCTGAAATAATCCATCTTATTAAAAAAACTGGACTCAAAATCCACTAACTCTAATTACATCCGATATCTGATAATGCTTCCTCAGCTCATCCTTACTTCGGGTTTCTATGCTCACACCTTTCTGTTCCTGTCCTGAGACTCTTTTACAAGACTTTTTTTAGATCTCCACCCCTCTCCACTGTCACAAGACCCCCTGTGCTCAGATAGAATAGAGGGTCTGTGACTCAACAGTGTGTAATCACACACTGGGTGAAAGGGAAGGCAAATTCATCCAGTATCCACCCACAGTTCAGCCCTCCTTAGTCCTTCTCCCTGATCACACCTGAAAAATGAAAGTGGCTTAACATTCTATAACAGCTTGACACCTGTAAAGATCAGGATTCAGGAAAGTCCACAAATAAAATGGATTGAACTAAAAAGGTGTGAGCAGTGGGGACCAAAGATGGAATGAAGAAGGATTAAAGTGAAGGTGTGGCCATAGCCTTTGAAGCACTCAATTAATATAATGGTTTTTAACTTGTGAACAGCCCAATGTGCTGAACAACTGTGGGACGCAACCTGTTTTAAGACAGGGAAACCTGGTATTGGGTTAAAGATGAACTGGGTCTATAATTGCATCTTTGCTCATGTAACTCTGATGAGTCATTTACATATGCAAGCCATTCTTTTGATGTTAACAATAATTAAGTATCTGTGTGAACCACTGCCCTGGTATTTAAACATCTATTTGGCATGTACATATAAAAATCCCTAGTGCATTTCCATGGCATTTACAAAGAAACTCTGCAGGAGGAAAGAAAACAATAATGTAGGAGTGAGAACAGCTGGAACCACGTTAGTAAAAACCCTGACATGATCCCTTGCCTGAGGGTTTAGACAACACAACATGGCATTTTACCAATGACAACACAACATTCCTTAGCACTAAATCTAAGGAACTCTGGGGAATATCATCAAGATCACAAAGATCTTTATAATAAAAAAACTATGCTTCAAAACCCATACAAGACAATGAGCTAGTACAAAATGCTAACTCTTCTTTAGTGCATTAAGAAGTTTTTCAATAAATACTTCCATAATGAACAAAAGAAAACACTGAATCACCAAAACAGAAAAAGATAAACAAAAATGAGTTTGTAGCTTTTTTTTTGTGCTATGAAATAACGTAAGTTTCTTCATGAATTGTCATTCATGCCTCAAATAAAGAAATACACACTTTAAGAAACATGAGGCTACATGGGGAAATGGCAACTGTCCTTTTAATTCCTCTGCTTGCTTCTATGTTCCAATGTAATATTACATCTTAAGATCTTTAAAGTGTACATTCTTTCTACTTCCTGTTTTTGGCTGCTACAAGTAGGAGTGAGGAATGTGAAGTTCAATTGTCTCTCATAAATCACTATAGATTGGTTCCCACAACCTGTCATGTAGAGCAAAACTTTGTTAGAGAAGCAACAGCAGTCCTGGAGTGACTCATAGAGGCCCAGTCCATGCACTGGGCCTTATTCTGGATTGTATTCTGGAAAAGGAGCCTGATATCCTTATGCTAGTGCAAGCCATGGCAGGCTTTGGAGGAAGTTTGCAACACCTTGTCGATGTAAGGCTCCTATTCTTCAGTATAATCTGGAATATGGCCCAGTTCAGAATGGGCCTAGGTTAGAGATATCACAGGGGCCAAATCATGTTATTGCAAGTGCAAGCACTATTAGGAAAAACTCATTTTACTAACCATGTAAGAGGAAACGACAGTAAATTGGCACTCAAACAATGGTTCCCCAAACTGCATTCCTTTGGGACCATATAAAAATGACTGAGGCCTTCAAAACTAGAGGATCTACCATGTTGGGATGCAGAGGTACCTTTCGGTGTGCTGTGGATACTGAGAGGTTTGATCTTAATCAGCCGTGAAGTAACCTGGACCTGCCCTGCTGCATCAATTTGTGTCAAACTGCTCCAGCATCTTGACAAGCAGTGGAATGAGAGAACAGCTGGTCTGGCCTGGCCACCCTAGGCCCTCTCCTGTCTCAGGCTCTGCTGCTAGGGGATCAGACACCACCTCATCTCTCCAGGTACCTGATCTGCTTAAGCCAGCCAGCCTTGTACAGCTGGCAGTACCATCAGTAAACACATGCTTTCTAAGCTGGAACAAAAATTTGGGAATCTTCTTCTTGGAGGAATTCCTGACACTAGCAGCTACCAGCTACTGCAGACACAGCAGGACTTAAGATCCTAAATCCTGCCACTGTCACACTCGGGATTGTACTGTCAATAATTCCTCTGCTATTGAATGGAGCAGTGTCCACCATGATCTAGGCTATGTCCATAAGTTAATGTTAATTGACAAAAGAGAGAGGTAACACTTTAAATCCTACAGTTACCCAGCTGTGCTCACCAGCTTTTGGTGTGTAGTATTGTGCCAGATGGTAGAATAGGGTGGGGGAATTGCCATTCTTCTCACCTCAAAGCCCTGCAGACTGTAGTGGGATCTGAGGTTCTGTATCTTATGATGAGCTAACAAGATAGATTGGAAATGCTTTTGGTATACCACCTACCTTGCTGTCCAACAGCCTCCTTAACTGGTCATAGTTTCCCAAGTAGTCCTGGCAGTCTTAATATTCATGTGGACTTTTTGGACCAGCTCAAGACTTCATGTCTTCCAAGATGACTACGGTCCAGCTCAATTGGAAGCTGGTCCAATTCATAGGGCAGGTCATACCTGGTCTTTGCTGTCGGCTGCAGGAAGGGTGATCTGGATGTTGGAAGTTTTAAGGTCAACTTGCTGTCATGGACAAATCATCATCTGGTAAAGGTTGGTATCATGAAAGCACTCACCCACTACAAAGGTAGAGGACATATTAAGATGTTCTGCCCCTGGAACTTATGGAATCTAAAGGATTATTGAATGCCTTCAGGAAAATCCAGAAGCCAGGGCAGGCAATTCTGTTGAGGCTCTCATGGACCTTGGGGACAGGAGACACAACAGGCTATTGTGAGAATTCACTCTGGAGTGTCCTCTCTGGTGTTGTGAAGTTCAAGCAAGTCCTTGATCTTCTGAGGAACTCCAGATGATGGAATAGGCCAGGAGGTGGCCTGAGTGCAGCAGTATGCTGTTTGTACATAATCTTGCCTATAGTATAGCACTAAAGGCTGCAAAGAAAGTTTACCTCATAGCCTTCATCACATCAAGTAACCTTCTAGCACAGCAATCTAGAGTGAGGAAGGTACTACTGTCTTCTGCTCAATCAAATTCAGTACTGGAACCCTTAGAATCCTGCTGTAACAAGTCCGCAAGGCACTTGGAAGATACAATTGCTCATCTTCATGCTGATTTGAATGCTGCATTTGATATGGTGTCTAATGAATGCTCCTTCATTGTCATGAAGAACTGATGTAGGGACAGCAAATGTTGTTCAGAAAGAAGGTGGTAGTGTTTCAAATTCTGTGGAACTCAAAATGTGCTGCAAGATTCTTTAAGCTTGTGGAAGCTTAATGCCATCCAGGAATTGTTTGCTGCAGCAAAATGATCTGCTGCCGTTACTTGTAGCCAGACCTCCACAGCTTAACTGCTTCTGTCCCAAGCAAACATCTTTTCCATAATTACTAAGGACAGCCCTAGAGGCATAAAATGACAATACAAAGCTGTCTCACCCTGCACTGGAGCTTCAGATACCCCAGCTGACACAGGAATTAATCTTCTAGACATCCCTTAATGTTCTCTCTTAATTAAGGTGTGGCGAAGTCAGAGACCGAGGAATGACTGATAGAAGGGCATTATAGATTTTTTTGGTATTTATAGATTTGGTCTAGCGCCCTCTATCGGTCGTTGGTGGCTATGCAACCAGGAGGCTAACCCACTGTATTCTGCTGGAGCCATCCAGGAACATATTTTCCATAATTACTAGTTCCATTCTTAAAAAAAGGTTTGTCCATGTTACATTAACCCTTAATTAAAATCAGAATTTAGTCTTTTAGTTAGAAAGAGTATGATCCTACTTACATAGCTTCATATGCATACACAGAAGGCTTCCAGCAATAAACCTCCATGACATCTAAACTCCTCAGCACCCATGATCTATACCTCCCTGTTTCCCTGCACTTCCATTAACTTGTGACCTCACTCCTAGAGTTGGTTTTCTTGAAATATGTTTGTGCATTAAGTCTTATAACAATGCCTTCAGGGCTTTCCGAAACTGCAAATGACCTTTTATTTCCCCTCACATGCTGTCTTACTGCAAAGTTTTAAGAGCACTACAAATAAGCTCAGCCATCTGGGTCAAAGAGAAGGAAGAGAAGTACAAAACTTACTCCCAGTTGTAGCCTTTGACATATACCTGCTTTCAAGAGAATGTAGTGTAATAAATTTGTTTGGCACATACTTCAAATACCAGGTACTGATCTACAAATAACCAGTGTTCAACAAGTGGTAGGTCTTAAGAGAGGTTAACTTTCACGATGAGGTTTAAAGACAAGATGAGCAACTGAAATGCAGATTTTACACAAGAGATGTAAAATTGTTCAAGAGTAAAGCATTATTATCTACATCATAGTAATATAAGATGATAACCAAGTATGACTTTATGAGCCAGTTTTCCCAGTCTTCTTTCTGCAATTTACTTTTTTTTTTTTAGTATTGCTTTGAAATTTTCAGTTGATGAATTTTTATATTTCAAATTTCAAATATTTTATAACCTGCCTTAGTGAAAGGGCTGTTAAAAATTGGAGGGAAAGCTTGCTTTAATTTTATGATCCTTTAAACATTTTCATTCACACTTAAAATAAAATTCCAGAACTATTTCTTGGAAGTACTGGGAACAAATTGGAGAAGTGTGTAGTGAATATGTCCCATTACAGATCAACAAACTGCAAAGTCTGGGACATTTGGGAACAGATGGGACTTGGTGGTAAGTTGCCACATGAGCCACTGGTCCTGAGGATTCTAGTGCCTGAACCTGTTTGCAGGTGTGAAAATCAAGTCTACGCTGCTTTGTTCATCCTTTGGTTCAGCCTCAGAAGCGCATTTCCACCCTCGGTTCCACTATCCTTTCTGTCTCAGAATCTCATTTTTGTTTGTCTATTCTTTTGTAGGGTTTCACTGGGATTTGCCTCCTGGGCATTCTCAAACATGAGATAAATGCAATTTTTTTTACTTGCTCTCAATTTCCTGCAAATGGCCTTTAGAGGCATCCTGCCTGACTCTCTAACCTGGAGGGGAACATCAGAATTCATTCTACTAGCTACTGAAACACCTGTCCGCCATGGCTTTGTCTATCTGCTTCTTAAAGCTATCATGCTTTAAGCCTAGGGTAGGTAGACCGAAGAACAAAAGAACAAGATTTATTATGGCAGAAATACTTAGGACACAAATACATGGCAATAGAAATGTGGCTGGATAGTCTAGACAGAGAGGACACTCTATGTAGGCTAGAACAATATGAGTCACAAAGCACTGTATTTGAACCAAGCAGTAAACTATCTATGCCAAAGAAAGTGTTGAGGAATAAAGCCAGATGTTCTTAGATTTGTAGTAGCATGAAAGTGGTAAGTGAGGTAATTTTGTAGAAGGAGTGCAAAGAGGGTCTTATTACTCAGCAAAATGACTACTGTTCAGTCTCTAAGAACTGCACAAACTTTTGGTCTAAATTTCTAAATATGCATTGAGGAGCATGGAATCTCTGTAACACAATATTGCTTTTATTCAAAGTGTTTCTTACAAAGTGTAAGAATGAAGAGGACAAAATTCAGTATGATCTTTCCTTTTTATCAAAAATTAATTCAACTATAGAAAAACTAAGAAATAACAGTTTTCATACACCCATGCAACTTTATAATTACGTTTTTAGGGAGATCACAGACAGGAGCAATCTAAAGCCATCATTTAAAAACTCTGAAATATAATCTCATCATATTTTGTTATTTAAGGGTGTATGCACATACTTACTTAAATATAGATATTATTCCTATAAACTTTGTATTACATAATCCTGTTATCTATGAGCTAGTGTTGAAGGAGTGGAAAAGGCAATGGTGATGGTGAAGATGTAAAAACAATCTCACCACTGCAGCTTTCTCATTATAAGGCTGGGTTGTTCAACCTTTAGCTCTTCAGATGTTCCTGTGCTACAACTCCCAGTGGGACTATCTGAAGGTCACATGTTGAGTAGTCCTGTTCTAGGGTTTTCCTTTCCTTGGTGAGGAAGCCCACGGGGATAAGCTGCACTTGATGGAACAGCATACACAGGGGCGGTTCCTGTATACGAGCGCTGGGCGCACGATCACCCAACCGCGTCAGAGGCAAAAAGAAATCACATGACTTCTATGAAGCTTTTCATAAAAAAATCCCAGCCTTGGGATTCAATTGCGTCTCTCTATTGGCTCAGGGCCCTTTGTTTTTTACACTGGAAGGGCGCAGCCTGAGAGCGTCGCCCCAAGGACTCTGATTGGTGGAAGATATGCTCCACCCACAAGTTTCCTTGCAGGCTGTGTATTGCTGCCGCCATTTTCTTGCCTACTGGTCCGACCAAGTAAGGTGAGTGTGTGCTCTTCTCCCTTGCCTGTAGCTCCCCACCCGGGCAACCATGGGCCCCCTCATTCCTTTTTCCGTTCCGTCGACTCCCCGGCGTCGGTTCCACTGGCTCCCTTTCTTTCCCCCTCTCTCACTCATTCTCTCATGCTCGGGGCTCGCCTCTCAGGTACAGGCGCTTAATGCTGGGTTCTCTCAGCAGCAGGAGGCGCAGCCCGGTGGCCTGCACGCCTCCTCCTCCATGAAATCTGCTCTCACGGGGGGCGGCCTGCGCGCTTCGTCCTCTGTGAAATCCACTCTCCCGGGCCTCGGCTTCACGGAGGACGAGGCGCGCAGTCTGTCACCTGAGAGAGCAAATTTCTACCGGCACCAGCTCTGCTCCCGCTGCTGAGAGAACCAGCAGTAATTCTCGTAGCAGCAGCAGGAGGCGCGAGCCGGCGGCAGCGGCTGTAGAAATCCGCTCTCCTGGGAGGCGGCCTGCACGCCTCCTCCTCCGTGAAGCCTTCACGGAGGACGAAGCGCGCAGGCCGCCCCCAGGGAGAGCGGATTTCTACAGCTGCTTCCACCGGCCCATGCCTCCTGCTCCTGCTGCGAGAATCACCTCGGCAGGAGGAGGCGCGGGGGCAGCAGCTGTAGAAATCCACTCTCCCTGGGGGTGGCCTGTGCGCTTCGTGCCCTACCTAGGCTGCCGCCGCTGCCCACCGCCGCTGCTGTTTGCCGTCCTGGAGGCAGCCGGACATTTCACCACGCCGGTTCTACTCCCTTCCCTGGTTCTCTTTGGCCTCGGGAGGGACCGGGAGGGAGGAAGCAGAGAAAAGAGTAGAACCGGCGTGGCGAAATGTCCGGCTGCCTCCAGGACGGCAAACAGCAGCGGCGGCGAGCAGCAGCGGCGGCGATTCACTTCCCTCCCGGTCCCGACCGAGGCTGAAAGAGAGCTAGGGAAGGGAGCTGAAACGGCGCGAAATGCCGGGACCCCACATGCCGTCCCGTCCCCCGGCCCCTGAAAGTGTCCCAGTCCCACCCTCCTAATGGCAGCCCCCCTGTCGCCCGTTTTCCCTCCCTTCCCTTTTTCTATTCCTTTCCTAACGCTGGTGACACCCTCCGTTCCCTTTCCTAACTTCCCCTTCCCTTCTATCTCTTTCTAATGGCAGCCCCCCCGTCGCCGTTTTCCCTCCCTTCGCTTGCTTCTTCTATCTCTTTCCCCCTTCCCGTCCCCCCTCCCCCATTTTTCCTTCCCTTTTTCGTGGGGCCCCGCTTGCCGGCGGGGCCCTGTTCTCCCTTTCCTTTCTCCCTCTGTTCTTCCGTCCCCCCTTCCCTCCCCCCTCTCCTTCCCCCCTCCCTCCCTCTCCTTCCCCCTCCCTCCTCCATCCCTCCCTCCCTCTCCTTCCCCCCTCTGTACTTTCCTTCCCCCCTTCTGTTCTTTCCTTCCCTCCCCCCTCCCTCCCTCCCCTTCCCTCTTTCTTTCCTTCCATCCTTCCTTCCTCTCCAGCCTTTCCAGAGTTTCCACAGCCCCATCTACCTCACAGGATGTTCTGTCCTGGGGAGAAGAACAGAAGGTTTGTCAGCCGCTTTGAGTCCCCTTAAATGGGTGAGAAAAGCGGGGTAGAAAAGCCAGCTCTTCTTCATTTGTATAATTCCTGGACTAGCTCTCTTCTGAGCTCTCAGAGCCCCAGCTACTTCACAAGTGTCACTAGCAGTTAAGTTGTAAAAGTCCCCCAAATGTGGCCATTTTAATATTAACAGCATTCAATGGTCCAAAGTAAACCAATCAACCAAGAACCCCTCAGCTTTTTTTTTTTGGAAATCAAATTGCAATGACAGTTGCTTGTTTTTCATCTGCACCATGCTGGGTTATATTGCAGTAAATGGCATTTATTTATTTTTTTGGTGGGGGAATGCTGCCTTCAACATTTTGGTAGACAAAGTCCAATACAGAGATGTTATTATGCTCTGAAAGTCAGCAGTTTTATCTTGGTCTTCTTGGCATCCTCTGAAACAGGATCTTGAGCCAGTTGTAATAAATGATGGTAGGTGGGTGGGTGGAAGAGGCTGATTATTTAGTGCTAAAGAGGAAAAAGATTATCACAGGTGGTGATGGCAGATGTGGCCACCCAGGATACTTGGCAAAATAGAATGTGTGTTTGATGACTAAGAAACAAAAAAAGTTTGGTATGGAGCTGACCAGTGAACATTAACTCCCTTCCTTCCTTCCTTCCTTCCTTCCTTCCTTCCTTCCTTCCTTCCTTCCTTCCTTCCTTCCTCTCTCTCACACTGCTCCAACTACCTCCCTGTGGGGAGAACAGAAGCTTTGTCAGCTGCTTTGAGTCCCCTTTAATGGGTGAGAAAACAAAGCCAACTCTTGTGCCTGCTTGCCTGCCTGCCTGTGCCAGTTTGGTCTGGTGGTTAAAGAGCCAGACTCTTATCTAGGAGTACTGGGTTTCATTCTGCTCAGACCCATGAAAATCATTTTTGTTGAGTTGAAGTTTGTAAAGAACTTGAATGAGAAATGTATTATTGTGGCTTTTCTGTGGATATGTTCTGTTGTGGGGAGAGGAACAGAAGGTTTGTCAGCCGCTTTGAGTCCCCTTAAGTGGGTCAGAAAGGCAGGTTAGAAAAGCCAACTTTCTTTCTTTCCTCTCTTTGTTCCTCCACCCCCAGTCAGTCCTACCTGTTTTCGTACTGTTTGCCGCACAAGGTTTTCTCAGAGGTACAAGCCGGGCTGAGTACTTTCTTTATCACAGCCTCTCAGTCACAGACTGATGTGAATTTGGGTTTGAGGAGTGGTAACTCGGTGACAACTGGTGGAAACTATGACAGTTTGGTCTTGGGAGTGTGATGGTAGTTGTGCTCTTTTCTGGAACACACAGCGTTTAATTCCACCCTCTCTCACAGCCCCAACTATCGTGGGGAGAGGAACAGAAGGTTTGTCAGCCACTTTGAGTCCCCTTAAGTGGGTCAGAAAGGCAGGTTAGAAAAGCCAACTTTCTCTCTTTCTTTCCTCTCTTTGTTCCTCCACCCCCAGTTAGTCCTACTTGAAGCTTGCAGGGCTGTGCCAGCACATGGAAAAATGCCAGACAAGGTGTGTTTTGAGAAAATGGTTCCTAGAGCAGTCTAAAAATTTTGATCTGTCTGATTATATGTGCCTTATTTAAAAGGATGATTTTCAATTTTCACTAGAATGTTTTGACAGGGGGATAAGCTGGGTTGAAAAGTACCTTCCTTGATTGGCTGTGGTCCCACCTAAGAAGGGTTTATCCAGCTTTAATCCACTTTCACAGCCAGAGAAGACATTAGCCAAGTGTGATCAGTAATTTTCTTTTCACATTGGCTGCAGTCACAGGTTTAATCCAGCTTTATTGCACTTTAAGACTCAGCCAGGGAACACATCAGATTGGCTGTGGTCCCACCTATCTGGTTCTGAGACTTTCTGACCCGTGGCTCCGCCCAGCAACCTCTTAGGCTCCGCCCAGTGACCTCTTAGGCTCCGCCCAGCGGCCCCGCCTCCCTGGGACTTAGGGCTGTGAACACCCAGCTCTGAAGCCCACCAGCCGCCACTGAGCATACATAAAACTACTCAGAATGAACCCATACCAAAACAAATCATTGTGAGAACTGTGCTGCTTTCTCAGTCATGCAAGAACTAGGACATCAGATCACTTACAACTCATCTTTCAGCACACCGGAAGGTAAAGAAAAGAAAACCTCAAAAGATTACTGTCTGTCTTGCCCATCTCTCATGCAAGTTATATCAAAGACATTCACACTCAGAAACAGAATCTGGGAATTAACTGAATTATTAGAGTGGTTATCACTTGTTTTATCAACATTATCGGTCTGCTCTGGGAAAACAGATTACCTACAGCAGGCTGAACAATTTTGCTCGCTTTACCCAATACAGGTGGGAAAACCAGCAAATTTTATTCAAATTAATAGTTTGTCAAGCATTTTTATATATTTAATATATTATATTGTCTAACATGATTCATAGGTTGAAATAATATAAATAAATACACTAGAGGTTATATCATGTGCCCTATAGTATATAAGGGCTTGAATAAATAACATCTGTCTTTCTAGTAACTGAGATCCTAGTTCAAAATAAGGATAAAACCTTGAAAAAATACCAGAAATTCAGATGGAATCCCTTTCCGGAAAGCCTGAGATCCCCAGGGCCACTATGGCTGAATAGCTAAAGTGGAACAGTGAACTTTGCCAGTATGAGTGCACAAGGTTGTAAGTTCAATTCCTGGTGAAGATATAAACATCAGATTGTGATTAAATCTGGTTACCTGCACCTCACAAGTCCCGACAAGAATGAAATTGACCATGCATTGCCTTCTGGTGGTCAGTCAAAAAAAATACACCACGGATTGCATCTACTAAACTGAGTCATGAACCCTCTAGTACATAAGCACTTGAACAAAACAGCATGTAGTCTCCCTAGTAACTAAGAGCCTAGTTCAGAATAATGAATAAAATCTGAAAAAATACACCTCCACAAATGAGTTTTTTTTCCTTATTCAAAAAAATTGCAAATGCTAGTCTGGGTTTGCCACTGAAGAAAGCTTAAAAATGCTTAGTGTTCAGTGTTAGGGTTAAATGCTTAGTATTATATTACAGAAACTTTGATAAAGCATAAGGACACCAAGATAGTTCTCCAAAAGTGCTATAAGACTGGCATGGAGTAGTGGTAGTTTGTGGGCTGTGCAACTGATGAGGCACAAGGCACTTCCCACTTGAAGTGGAACAAGTGATACAAGTTATGAATATTAATAAGTATAATTGGCTAAATATGATTGGGAAATTTCTTGCGTAAAGGCATTCTTTGGGCCATGAGTCCTTGAACTGAATTGGATTCTATCAGAGCTTTGAGATTTGGCCTTATAATTGGAATAATAGAGGCTGGACCATTTGACTTGGAAATATTGTTAATACTATTGTTATTAATAAAAGCCTTGGATTTTATAATATGAAATATTTCTAAAAAGTAAAGGAAGGCTCTATGGAGTTTTAAAATTGGTGTACTTTTGGGCTTCAAAGTAATCCAAATTATCCAAAATTTTACTCTCCACATTTGCTTACAGTTTATACTGGAGCAGTGTTGGTAACACAAGTGATGTCATAAAGGTGAAGCAGTTCTAGCAGACCTGTACACTTTACAGGTATTATATTTTGAAAAGCAGCAATGTCAGAAGATCTCTTATATTTCTGCTTGAAACTTATTTATGACAACATGTTACTACAGACAGAAGCCTTGTATAAAATCTGGGACAAAATGTTAGTATTAAAGGCTTTTGACATGACATTTCCTTCCTTATAGTGATACAGTTTCGTCAGTTTTTTCCAACAATCTGATGCAAGTCAGGACAAAGTGTAATGAAATCTGATCCCTGAGGATATTTTGATAGATAAATATCTTCTCACTTCTTTAACATTTATGCTCAAAATAAAAATATAAAAAGTCAACTACTGAATCTGAAATCATTGTGCAATTCTTAGTAGAAAGCACTAAAATGTGGTACTTCAACCAGATTATGGCTGCGTTCCCATGCAATAATAAGTCTGCTGAAAATCTTCTTTTGCCACGGAGCGGTCCCATGCATGGCTTTAATCCGGGTTTCCAGCGCCGCTAATGAGGAAATCCTGCTTTTAAAAAATACCTGTTTAAAGCAGTACTTTCTGGAAGACGTGGGTTTTCAGTGCAACATTTTCCATGGGATCACTCCGTGGCAAAAGGGGCGGGGATTCTCTCCCAGGTGGGAATTGCCGGCTGGAGAGATCATCTCTCTCTCTCTCTGTCTCTCTTTTGCCTGTCATCCACCCAGGGATCTATGCAAACAGCGATCTAGGCAGGCATTTTTCTCTTTGCTGTTTCTCTTTCCAATCCCAAAGAGAAACAGCAAAGATACATTGTGATTAATTGCTTCCGCGAAAGTGAAAGTGTAAAAGAGCTGGCTGGGTGGAGATCTTGTAAAGAGTGCCGGCTGCAGTCTTCGCAAGCAGGGGAGACGAACAGAGAAGTTTTAAATTTTTATTTTGGTCTTTTTGAAGGTAAGGATTGCAGGATCGCTGGGTGGGGGGGGGGAGGCATTTCGGCAGCTGGAAATTCCTTCCACCCGATCACCCAATGAAACAGCGAGGGGCGGGGAGAAAAAGATGCGGGTAAACAAAACACGCTTCCTTGGGGACGGTCCGTTCATTTTAAATGCGTGTTTTGCTTACCCCCTTGGGAACGCTTAAATCTGGATTGAACCCGCTTTTCTTTAATCCACTTCAGTGGAGGGGCAATAGAGATACAAATTAGTACCATGGGAACGCACCCTATATAGGTTTTTTTAGTTCAGAATAAAATTGGAAAAAATTTACTAAGTATCAGAGAATAAGAGTCTGTATTACTTTGCATTTATTTCAATAAAAGCAGCTTGCTGTTCTTTGCAAAATAGGTTTTAGAGAGTAGACCAAATTGTTGAATTTTCTGGAACCTTTGTGGTCCAAACAGCAGGTATCTTTTTGGAGATTTGTAATTCATATGAATAGGAAAGCAAAGGCCTAGTGTTCATGCTGCAATGAATAAGCCTACAAGCCTGCCTCCTATTGCAATCTAGAGACAATATTAGAATAGAACACATGAAACTATGGGTGTTTTTCCACTGTCAAAAAGTGCCCATTTTTGCACCCATTAAGGGCCCATTTGGGTGTGAGCCGGATGACCCCATTTCCACCACGGCACCCATTTGGGACCCGATTGTTTCCACTGCCATGGGGGAAATCCAGATCAAATGGTACTTTCTGCCCTTTAATACTGATTTTCTGTAGACCCCATTAATGGGGTCTACAATGGGGTCTTCTGCCAGAAAATCCAGATTAAAGAGAGCCTGTTTCCACAGGAAACAGGCAAAGGGGTCTAGAGGAGGCTAGGGGGAGGGGATGCACCCATGGGGGGGAGCCCCAAAGTCCCAGCTTCGGAGTCATTTCGGAGTCATTTCGAAACCATTCTGAAGTGACTCCAAAGTCCCTCCAAAGAGATCTGCAGAGACTTCGAAGCCGCTCCGGAGCGCCTTGGCAGAGACTTCGGAGTTTCACCGCCAGTCTCTCTAAAGAGATCAGCGCAGACTTCAGAGACCCTCTGAAGGTACTACGAAGCGGCTTCGAAGTCTCTGCCGATCTCTTCGGAGAGACTTCGGAGGGGAGTCCAAGCGGTCTGCGCTAATAGCACACGGACCATGCTGACAGCTCCAGAGCCTCTCCGAAGTCCTTGGCAATCTCTTCAGAGGGACTTCGGACTCATTTCAAAATGATTTTGAAATGATTCCAAAGTCCCTCCAAAGCTGGGACTTTGGAGATCGCACCCCCCTGTCCCCAGAGACACCTTGGGGGTCGATTTGGATTCCCCACATGGGTGCAAAGGTGTTTCCATGACAGGAGGGTTAGCACCCTCCTGTGGAAATACACTGGGTGCTTCCCTTAATCTGGATCTACTAGATCCGGATTAAGGAATGTACCCATTCCTTAGATCCGGATCTTCTTAGATCTGGATCCAAGGGCTGCGGTAGAAAAACTCCCTATGTATGTCTTATATTATGCACACAAATACTGTCCTCAAGATTTAGGATTGTGAAACGCACACACCTGCAAAAAAAACCCACCCCAATTTGCCACAGTTTGTTGGCTGGCGTTTTGTCTGCAAAAAATAAACATTTCCCTTAATTCAGGCACCACAGTACCAAATCATAGATTTGTACTATACAAATTCCTCATGTGAATGAAGCTTCTGTAGCCTCCAACAACATCTGGATAAAGAGCACCATCTCCTTAGCTCTTGTCTTCTTGTGAGGGTGCAAGTAGAGGTAAATGACAACCTGCATGGTGAGGCAGTAGGTGGAAATAGAGCCGTCCTTTCAGTGAATCAGGCTGTCTGCTCTGGGCCTGGTTTTCTGAAAGGGAGGCACTGCTTCCAATGGCCGGCTGATCCATTCCTCATCCTCACCTGCGTACCTACGAGGAGACAGGCCAATTAAAGTGAAAGTACTCTTCAAAATCAATGGTGCTGGAAGGTATGGCTGTCCAGCAACATGAATTTCAGGTAAAAGACTGAAAAGTGTTGTTGTTGTTGGACAAGTCGGTGGACTACTGGCTTAATCCACCAAAAAACAATAATGAATTAATACATTCAGTCACCAATATGGATTCATCATACTTCTCCTTAAAAATGGCAATTTATAGTGTATGAAGGACAAAAGATTTTTGTTGTGTTTCTCATTTTTGTAGCAAATAATAATTTTGTAGGAAATAATTGAGGAGTGCAGTAGAAGAACAGTACATTTAAAAATACATCTGAGTAGCAGCTGTATGAAAAATTCTAATTAAGGTATTATACAAATTTGTCTCAAGCAAATAGGCTGTTTAAATGCTTGCATAAGCAAATATTTCATTCTAGTTCAAGAAGTTTTAAAGCACTCTGTATAGTTGATTTTACTATGAAAACCACCAGTTAACATAAGTCAATGTAACTGTGCAGGAAAAGACTTGTTTCTGAGGATTAATTTTTAAGGAACATGCCTTTGTATATCAAACTTTGACAATCCTTTCTGCCTCCTGTCTGCTTTTTTATGTCATCAGCAGACTAGTATTTGCTTTTCCGGATTAGTGATGTACTTAACACAAAGAATTGCCCAGAGCAACATATTATAAGATTACCAGATTATAGGCATGTCTGTGATTTAAGTTTAGGTGATTTATGTCTGTACTGGACAGGAGGCCAAAGAATCATCATTAACAAAGAAAAGGATAAACATTTTCACTTAGGATCACAAACAACTGACCATTTATTTGGCAGAAGATGTTATATACTCAGAAATGCTAGGAAAAAAAAAACAGCTAGCAAATTGCTTCTAGCAGGGCCACTAGACATTTATACTGGTTCTTTGGGAAGATACCTCCATCTACAAGAATTATACTACTCCTCTATTGTCACCAATGACTTGAGTATTCATTCATGCCAAGGTGCCTGCGTTACCCATAATATCCCTATTTAGTGCAAGCTTTGCAGTAAACCTCATAATCATCCCAAGTGGATTTATTTTTGCCTATTTGATACGACAATATTTTGGCCTGAGCCACTTACCTTCACAATGCTTTTTAAATCCTGCACGTATGTCCTTTCAGTTTCCAGAATTTCTTGGACCACTCGGTCAACGTAGAGCAGCTTTGGACTTGTAGGCTCCGTGATCAGGGACATGACACAATTTTTGCTATTTTCCTTTGATTCAGCTTTCCGTGGGACACTTGATCTTCTTCCAAGACTTCCATCAGGTGTCTGCTCCTTTAGAGGATTATTTTTTCTTAGCTCCTTGCTTGATAGTCGTTGCGTTGGACTCAGCTCTAGTTTTATGGCCCCTGCTTCTTTATCCTGGCTGAATAAGCCAAGATGACTGTTGGAGACCAAAGTTGTTCTGCTGCCAAAAGAGCAGTGGCTGTCTCTGGAGGATGCGGACGATGACGTGGAGCTGAAGCTAACAGGGCGGTCACTGTCAGGCAGCTCCATGGTCTTGATACCACAGTAGCGGAAGGATCTATCTCCTCGCTGCAGGTTTTCCCCCGATGCCTGGTGGGTGGTGCTCACCATCACAGGAGGTAACACATCAAGAGGCAAATTGTAGCCATCTTTAAAGGAGAAAAAAAGAAACATTGTTTTTGCTTATTACCAACTATTAATCTGGTCTTTGAGAAAAACAGGCTTTCTAGTTTTATACAGACAGCAAAAGGTGTGGGTGGTTCTCTGAACAGAAAATGTATGTAATCCACAAGCGTTTCTCTGTAAACAAGGAACTCTAAAGGAGGAGAAGAGTTGGCTTTTATACCCCACTTTTTTTGAGTGTGTCTTCACGGCACCCTTATTTCGAATTCAAAATGTTTTGAATCCTCGCAGTCCAGACGGCAGTTTGGCTTAACACGATTTCCGCGTGTTAAATCGCCCCAAAGCATTGTAAATGTCAATCCTCATTTCAACAGGTCTCACTCCGGTTTGTGCGCTTGAAACGTTTTCCCTTTTTTACTGTGGGAACTCTTCCGTGTTAAGGGATGAGAGTTTCCCTCCCCCAATAGCTTGTTTCCAAAGCAAGCTATAAACGCAGCAGCAGCCCGAATAGCAATTCACTGTAGCAAACAAGCAATTCACTGTAGCAAACAAGCAATTCACGCCTGATAACATCTTGCTATTGAAAGTGCTGGCCTTCTTAAAAGGGAAAGAAAGAAAAGCAGCTGTCGTTTGGAGAGATGTGTGAATGCTGCTGCGCGCCCTAAGCAATCGGGAGAGGAGGGGAAAAAATCGCTGTCTGCCTGCTGCCGATTTTCCTCCATCCAGGCAAGGCAGCCACCCAGCTAGGCTCCGTGAAGGGGTCTGTTATGGGTGGCGCGTTCACGCCAGGAGGAAGAGGACAGGGCAGCCCCGAAAACCGGCTTTTAAAAGGTAGCCACTGGAGTCCCCCCTCGAGTCACGTACGTCCTCAGAACCCGGATTGAACGCGATTAAGCTGAAAGTAATGGGAACAGGCAAATTCGTGTTTGCATCCGGTTCTGTTATATCGGTTTAGGGAAAGTGAAATAAGGGTTGCCGTGAAGACACGGCCCTTATCTATTTCTCAAAGCAGCTGACAAAGTTTTCTGTTCTTCTCCCCACAAAAGACATCTTGTGAGGTAGGTGGGGCTGTGAGAGCTCAGAAGAGAGCTGTGACAAGCCCAAGGTCACCCAGATGGCTTCATTGAGGAGTACAGAATCAAACCCTGTGACTATGAGATATGAGTCCAGGACTCTAACCACAAAGCCAAGACTGCCAAGTTCCATTTTCCTGCTCATCTGCTTTATCTTTATGGACAACTATTCAACATTATGTCTCAAGTGGGCTTCTTTGGAGATCAATCACAGTTTGGTCTAGTGGTTAGGGAGCCAGACTCTTACCTGGGAAGACCAGGTTTGATTCCCCTCTCCTCCATGAAGCCAGCTGGGTGATCTTGGGCTAGTCACAGCTCTCCTTCTGAGCTCTCACAGCCCCACCTACCTCACATGGTGTTCTGTTACTGGGAGAAAAATTGAATGCTTTGTCAGCCACTTTGAGTCCCCTTGAATGGGTGAGAAAAGCAGGGTAGAAAAGCCAACTCTTCAGATTTGGAAGGAGAAATTTGTCCGATCCCTTTGCAAAAGAGAATGATTTACTGGAAGTTGGCAGAAGAACTACACAAAGCACTTCTACGCTAGAAACCTCCATGACTATATTTATATAACTGTGGGCCCCATGGTGCAGTGCTATGGGCTTCCACCATAGCCATGGCTCCCTTAGTCAACAGAGCAAGGTCTTTAACCTGAGTGGGACAGAAATAAAGTATCTAATGATAAAACCATTAAAGCATAGTAAGACCCGATCTCGGTGGACATAGTGCTGCACTGCATGCTTTGTCTCTAGAATGAGCATTGATGAGATCCCCTGAATCATTTTTAGAGGAACACATGTAGGAAAAAATCACAACCAATGGTGAGCAATGAAGGGCAGCATAAAGGAAACTATTTTTGTGGCCAATGCCACAGGCGGAACTCATTCTATTCTGCTTTCATTTGTGATTCTAGTCACTTCTAGCAAAGAAGAAGGCCTTCTTTTCTTAAAGCAGGGCTTCTGCTTCGATCTTTCACCCCTGTGCCCATTTACTGGAAGACCCACCTAAGCTACACTGCTTATCTGCAGCTCCTTTCCACACCACAAAGCCCTTTTTAAAACAACCACAAGGCTTTCCACTCCAGTCTCTCATCATTACTCAGAAGAGGCACCATGTGTCTGATCTACTGCCCCTACTTAGACCACAGAAATAATAAAAATTCTTGGATGCAATGCTTTGATTCCCCACTTGCCAGGAAATACTGTTGTATCTGTGCCACGGGGAAAGAAGAAACAGAAACATCCTCAGAAACAGAAGTGGTTTTGGGGGTGAATTAAAAAACTGCGGACAAAAGAGGTACCAGTAAAGTGGATTTGCACCCCACATACATCCGCCTTCTTTCTCACGTACCAAAAGTAAAATAAAATGTTGTATTCCTTTGTAAGGGATGGTGCTTATGATATATGCAATTAAAAATAAATCAATAAAAACAATAGAACATTACAAGGAGATTTTCTGATCCTGACCATCCCCTCCCAATTACAAACCATGAAGGTCTAGGAACAAATGGGTGAGAAAAGACGTGTGGACTTTGCTTGCTTTATAGGGGACAAAGAGCTGCTTGAGGAAAGGGGCAGAGATGCCAGTTCAGGGTGGTTTTTGAATGGTCCAGTCATGGCAAACATAACCTCCCCTTCAAACGCCTTTATTTCCACAGGGAAAATGCCAATGCATTAGATCTCCTAACAAATCAAGTAGAGGAGATTCTTTTTTGAAAACACAAGTATGCAAACAAGGGATGATATCTATTTGTGATGGCACAAAAGCAACTAAAACTCTTTTTGTCATAAGAGGTATTTTGAGACAACTGTAAACATGCTCTGAAACAGGTATCTCAAACTGCAGCCCTGCAGATCCTCCTGGATTTCAACTCCAAACATTCCCTTCTCTGCATTCTATAACATGGGAGATAGAAACAACTAGAGGAATGCTTTGGAATGATGGATTTCAGAAGTTCTCTTATGAAATTTGAGGAACAGTGGTGGTACGTCCTGCATTCCTGCATGTAAACTGCAGAGATACTCCAAGGCTGCATCCCCAAAAGACTTATTTGCCTCTCTACTGTCCCTCTACTGTCACTCTATTGAAGTGGACTTTAAAAGTGCCATGCAAATCAGGAATAAGCGTCCGCATGAGGCTCAGCAAAATGCGCATTTTTAACGCACCTTCCGTCCCCATGGGAGCCGTGTTTTCTTTGCTCGCATCTTTTACTCCACGCCCCTGCTCTTGTTGATAGGGTGTCAGCGGGAATGGGGAGGACTGCGCTCGATGTGGCCACAACCAGGAAGACAATCCCTGACAAGTCCAAAGGAAAAATAGCCATAGGTTCTCTGTTCATCTCCCAGATCTTCCGCCCCCTGAAATGGCTTCTTGTGCCGGCAAACATTCACTCTCACCACTTTCCCCTGTTATCACTGCCAAAATCCACCCTGTCCAGCGCTCGATCGCTCATTCACTCACCACTTTCCCTGTTATTGCTGTCAAAATCCACCCCTAGCAATAATCCACCCATTTCACACCTCATAGCAATTGCAACAATGTTGCAATTCTTTGTGATTCTGGCTCTTTAGTTCTGAGCTTTAGAAAGGGAAGCTGCTTGTGTTACTGCTGTGTGTGCAGGCGGCAATCCCCGCCCCTTTTGCTATGGAGCGTCCCCAAGGTAAATGTTGCGAGGAAAACCTGCAACTTCCAAAAAGAGCTCTGAAAGTCTTATTTAAAGGGCACTTTTTTTGTTGCGCGTTTTCCTCTTTTTGTAGCTCTAAGAAGTTTGTTAAAAACTCTGGCATGGGGGCGCTCAGAGGCAAAATAAGAGTTTTAACAGACTTTAAATTGCTTGGGGACAGGGCCTAAGACTTAAAGCAGAGGTATTAAACTCAAATACACAGTGTGTTGAAATTAAAAACTTGGACAAAGTCGCAGGGCAACCTTGATATTTATTAAAGAAATCTCTACAATTGAGGAAGTTTTTCCTTCTCATCAGATATAATGATGAAGCTTCTCATATGGAAACAAACTTAAGTTTTGCTTAAACACTGAATCTGGTACAATCAAAGCTTAATACTAAACATATGTGAAATCAAATGTCAAATAAAAGACACATCTGTGGCATTCACTTTTCTGGAAAGCTTGTTTTCCACCTTTTGTTTGGCCATTTTTGGGTGGCCCTACATGAGTGTTAGCGTGTGGTTACTAATGAATGTCAACAGAGGAGGGGTTGCTTGGGGGTCCCGACTGATGCACCATGTGACCAGCAGAGCATTCTGGGATTTGTAGTATTAGTGGTGCATGTGCTGTCTACTAGCAGGCCAGCTCTAGTAGACATTTGGTATTTTCTCGTGGGCCAAATATAATTATACTGTGGGCCAGATTTGGCTGCGGGCCTCAGTTTGACATCTATGACTTAAAGCATCCCAAGCCTTTTGCTTCCACAAAGCTGACTCAGCTACTTCTCTCTAAATTGTTACATGCAGCTGAGAACAGACGTACGACTCAGTAGCTAAGCTAACCACTAAAACATTAGTGTCTGCAGAGAGTTTTGTAAGTGAAGCATAAAGCATGCTCATGACCTTCAGTTGTCTGGCAAAAGAAAGACTCAGGGTGCGTTCCCATGGTACTTATTTGCCTCTCTATTGCCCCTCTACTGAAGTGGATTTAAGAAAAGCGCGTTCAATTCGGAATTAAGTGTCCCCATGGGGCTCAGCAAAATGCGCATTTAAAATGCACTGACCATCCCCAAGGAAGCGTCTTTTGCTTACCCGCATCTTTTTCTCCCCGCCCCTCGCTGTTCATTGGGTGCTTGTGCGATCGTGCACACATTCAGAAGTCCAAAAGAAAAATTTACAAGTTCTCTCTTCGTCTCCCCTGCTTCTGAAGGCAGCGGGGCTGCAGCCAGCGCTATTTACAAGATCTCCAGCTGCTGAAACGCCTCCCCTCATCCAGCAATTGTGCGCTAATTCACATGTCCAAAAGAAAAATTTACAAGTTCTCTCTTCGTCTCCCCTGCTTGCGAAGGCAGCGGGGCTGCAGCCAGCTCATACACTTTCACTTGCAGGGGAAGCAATTCATTACAATGTATCTTTCTCTTTATGAGTGGAATGCCTGCCTACTGTTTTCATATCGTGAATGCTGGCTGTGGATGAGAGGAAAAAAAAAAGAGAGAGAGAGAGAGCTTGCCGCCTCGGAGAGAAGCCCCGCCCCTTTTGCCCCTTTTGCCACGGAGCATCTCCATGCAAAATGTTGCTCTGAATACCCGTGTCTTCCAGGAAAGTGCGTTTGCAGTTTTCTTTAAAGGGCTGTTTTTTTTGCAGCACATTTTCCTAATTAGCGGCACTGGAAGCCCGGATAAAAGCCGTGCTTGGGAGTGCTCCGAGGCAAAAGAAGATTTTCATCGGACTTTAAATTGCATGGGGATGCACCCTCAGTGTGATACCAACCTAAGCAGCAACACTAAAACAAGAAGAAAAACGCACTGCTACTTTAGACTGGCTTAGAACCTGGATAAATAAGAAAACTGGAACAGTTACTCTAATGCAGTGGTTCTCAACCTGGGGGTCGGGACGCCTTTGGGGGTCAAATTACCCTTTCAGAGGGGTCGTGACAAGCCTCCCGCCACCCTTCCCTCCCACCCCCCAGCTGCTCCGCCCCGTGGTTGGGGATCCCCACAACATGAGGAACTCCATTAAGGGGTCGCAGCATTACGTAGGTTGAGAACTGCTGCTCTAATGTGCCCCAAGTCATACAGCAAAGAAATATGTGACAAAGGACACCTGAATAGCTGCCTTAGCTAAGGAAGAAGGGGTTCCTGTTTCACTCAATCACTCTGTAGTCCTTCTTCCTGTTTCACTGATATGTTGCCTTACTTGCAGATAACCTGAATGCACTAGTAAGTTATATTTGCTTTGTCAACATAACATGGCTCAGCTATATAAACAAAGAAAAAGAAAGTAATTTTAGGGGAGTGATGGTGGTGGTAACAGATTCAGAGTTACAGGCAAACATTATGAGTTTTCCTAAACATCCAAGACTGAACTGTCTGCACATTTCATCTTCCTATAAACACAGAATACTAGTAAACTGTAAATATAATAACAAACAAGAATGGAATAAGAATAAGAATTAAATGCTTGTATCATGAGTCCTGGCATCTGCATAAAGTGACTCAATTCCCACCCCCACCACCCAAAAACTGAATAAGAAGACACTTATAACCAACTTTGTTAACATGGTACAACTTGACAACATCCAGTTAGGTAATCAGGACAGTCAGATAAGAGGTTAACATGGGGCTTCCCCATCTATCTTACTCCTTGGTCCTTTCTGTAAGTTCATGCAAAGGAATAAACAGAGTCTACATGTTGCTCCAAAAGGCTGAAATCTCAACAGTGTGGAAGGAAAATTATTTAGTCCCCACTCAGACTAAATTCAAAACTTCAGAAGGCAGGAGAAGATAGGCACAATCACACACACTTTCAATCAATTTATGTGCAGTTCTGGATTTTAGATTCACTGACTTCAGGCTGGCCACTACATTTTCCCAAATCCTACAATTTAACTCTGTATCATTGGTTTTATGATTATAAAACTAATCAGAGGTATGTCCAGAAAGGGCTACTGGCCTCAAAGTCCTATGGTAAGGTATTGAGAGAGGACTACAAATATTTAGCCGTAAGAGAGACTGAGGCTAATGTGATATCCTTATTAATATACAGGATGCCATAATATTCTCTGTTGCATATCCTGTATTTTCTCATGATAGAATGCAGTATAGCAACAGTGGAGTACAGCTGCAACAAAGCTAAAGGAAAAATAGGGAAAAAAATCTTTCTTATATTAACTGCTGTTAAAACAGGCAACCAATTAGCTAGAGAGGTGGTAGTATTTCCTTCCCCAAAGCAGAGACCAGACAGCTACAGACAGGGCCCTTTCTGCACTTGGCCTTATTCTGGACTATATCTTGGTATAGGGGTATGTTGTTGGCATGCTAAAGCAGGCTATGGTAGGCCTCACTTGGTGCCTGCCATAGCCTGCATAATCATGCAGACAACAGGTCCCTATTCTAGGATACAATCCAGAATAAGACTAAATGCAGAAAAGCACCAGGTCTCACCCTGGCTGCAGCATTTTGTATTAACCATATTCTTTGGACCATCATTGAGGCAGTCCCAAGCAGAATGTACTGCAGTATACAACCAAAATATTAGTGTACGCACCACTAAGACTAAAGGATCTCTACACAGGAAGGCTGGAACTGGCCTAGAAACTAAAGCTGGTCACTGAAACTATCTGTGCCTCTACAGAAATGAGAGAATCTATTAGTACTCACAGTCCTACACCTTGTCCTATAGCAGGTAGTGCAATTCCATCCTGCATTGGGTTTACAACCAACTCTTGGGACCATCCACCTGGGAATCTTTTATCTTACCACATGAGAATTCTGCCTCCTTCGATTTTCCTCATCCAGTTTATCCCACACCACATGTACCTCTCTAGAATTTCAGTTGCTTTCCTTGTTCAGATGCAAAAGAGAAGTAGAGCTCAAAGTCATTTCCAAATTGATGACACTTCACACAAAGGCATTTCTGCACTGAAAGGTCATGATCTGAACTAGTGCATCTGGACCAGCAAGGTTTGCTGGTTCAGACCATGGTAAGGTGTTGTCTAGAACAGTGCTGTCTGCATGATGGTTCTGGTCTGGACCAGTATGCGCAACAGCCCCAAACCTTCAAGAAACTTTGGAGCCAGGTTCCAAGGACTCTGAAGGGCTAGAAACAATATGGAGTCCCCAGGGAACCCATATGAACAGAGCACTTTGATCCACCACCGAAATGGATCCCCCGGTCAACTGGAACAGGAAGGCATGCCTTCTGCGCACTTCCACGTTCTGCTCTTGGAGCCCATAGTCCTTTTGTGGAACCTGACTAAGGGCCAGTGCAGAAAGAAGACGATGACAAAGATGACAAGTTGGTTTTTCTACCCCGCTTTCCTCACCCATTTTAGGGGATTAAAATCTTTCTATTCTTCTCCCCATAACAGAACACCCTGTGAGGTAGATGGGGATGTGAGAGCTCAGAAGAGAGCTGTGACTAGCCCAAGGTCACCCAGATGGCTTTGAAGAGGAGTGCAGAATTAAACGGTATTCCCAGATAAGAGTCTGGCTCCCTAACTACTAGACCAGTGGTTCCCAAAGTTCTCTGGGCTACGACCCATCTAATATAAGCTTACCAACTGGGGACCCACCTCTAGGAAATTTAACCGTTACCAATATGAATAAAGGACTTTTCAAATAACAAAGTTTTGATACAATTTTTTTATTACTTAATTAAATAATTACATCAAAAAAGTTATTTCAAATACGGTTAAATTTCCTAGAGTTGGGTCCCGACCCACAGTTTGGGAAACCCTGTACTAGACCAAACTGGCTCATGAAAAGGCTTGAAGCCCTGTGACCACTCAGAGCAATGTTCTATAGATGCTGAACACTGTAGTATTGAGCAGTGTGGAACTTACAACTGAGATAAGGCCAAATCAAGGTGGTGCAGCAGTTGAACGGATGGTCTAAATAACCCTTTCAACTTTGCATTTCTATGAATCTATAAATCAGATCAAATTATATCTGGGAAAAGGGACAAAACATTTTTGTGGGGTTGCTGGCTTACTTTCAGCATGTTATCTAATCCTTTATCGATTTCTAACAAAGAAATGAAAGTTCTATACACTTTCACAGATTTAAACTGGCATGGATTTTGGCTTGGTTTATGCTAACTAAGCACTGGAAAAAAAGGCTAATTGAATGTTTATCAACACTCAAAGAGAAACTCACTCCAGCAACATGATCCTTCTTTGTTCATATCATTCCATAAATACAGATAGGGTCTCCACCCTGCCTGGCTTAAGGCCTACGAAAAGCATACTACTTGCTAGTACTCCCACATAAGGATTAAGAGAGTGGTCACACATGCACACCTGCCTGCACCCACACCTATATCTTGCTATAGACAGACTTAAAATTTTAGAAGGGGCACGATGCAATATTTCCATATGCAAATATACTGTTAGAAAATGTATACTCCAAGGTTTCATATAAGATGAACTTTCTGATATAAAATAATGCACTATTAATGTGCATAAATTTTTTATATCAGGTATATCACATATAGCCTTCTATCATTTTTTGTGTCTAAGGCACCTTTAATGTCTAATTATTTTGCTGCTACCTATCACTGAAATCTATTTAATTTCTGGCACTTCAGAACATCAACAGAACTCAACCTAAGAAATCTAATACCATACTTAAACAAAGCATACCTTTTACTCTTAAATGCTGCAACCAAGCATTGCACGTATTGTATTACTATATGATTCAAAACACTTAAACTCACAATATCTTATTACATATGCTAATAGTACTTTATTACATTCTATTCTACATAATCTGACAACTTTTCTTTGTGTTATTCAACTTTAAATATAGAATAAGAATGTTTCATGTTCCAAAGATAAGCACAATACAATGCAGAACTTTACCATCACACTCACACCCACCCACTCAAAGATGCTGCAGAATATTTGATCTTGAAATTTTATGAGAGTTGTTAACAGAAAGTTCTTTGATAAGACAACACACTTTGTTCTGAACACTAATTCCAAAGAACGCTTTGCACAGGCAATTTGGAAAGTTCAACTAGAGTGAGTAAGTATATTTAAAAGTCTTCAAATAACCCAAAATAAAGTTTTTATTCCCAATGCACAGAACCATGAAGGCATTTGACAACCCATTCAGGAATTGCAAAAATTGCTGCAAGTGAAGCAACAAATATGATAGGCTTGTTCCAAGCTCCCCCAAATATGCCTCCCTGGAGGTGTTGCAAGCATGTCCATTTATAAACATTTACAGACATCCGTGAGTTTGCCTAGGTCTCCGAAGCTCAAACGAGTTACCATATCAAAAGCAGTCTTCTGTCACAGTGCAGCATGTAGGAGTCCCTGAGCACTCTTTTAAGGGAAAATCCTCAGCGACAGTATCTCACCACTGTGGAATGTCTCCTGCTCCCGAGGCAGTGAATCAACAAAAGTCTCCCTCTGTCTGAATGATATGAACGCACACCTACCTTCAAACAACTTGTAGCTTACCTGAGTAACAAGAGATATGTGTATCTTCCAATTTCAGCAGTTCCAGAATTACCTCACTGAGGCACTTGAGTAAAATGAGAAGTCCTTGCTAGTTATTAAGCTCCTTTGGTAGAAATATTGTATGAGTCAGCTTGTAGTGATCGAAACCCTAAAACACAAAAGGCTTCACAGGAACCTGATTTACAGCTTTCATGTAGCCTGCACCAAATGCAGCCTTCAGCATTGCTAAGAGCTTTAAATGAAACATGACATCATTCAATTCAGGCACAGGACAATAGACACCACTGTGGGTAACTTCTAAATGCACACTTCACTGAACAACCCTCTGCAAACTATTCTTCTAGGCAGAATGTGGGAGGGGTATTAAGCTTTTCCACAACATTTTGACTGTCTTCCTTCAACAACTGACTCCTGCTAAGCAACACAATCAAAAAAACAAACCCACAGTTAATGTGAGATGGAGATGGAGAGATCAGTGCTGCCTTAGTGCCAGAGGACATCAAGGTTAACAAATTCATGCCTCATTGTAAACATCTGAATAAAATTTTTTGGAAGAGTCAGAATAACCATATCGTTTTCCATACCAAGTTTAAGTATTAAAAGGTGGTTGTTAAAACTGAAGAAAGGAAAACATCCATCAGAAAATAAAATATGAAAGTTCTTTAAATTAAAAAGCTGCTAAAAACGTATATATTCTAACATATTCTAAAATCGTTTAAGAGAGGACATGGTAGGCGAGTATATCTAACACAGCTTCAAAATTTTGTAAAATATAGAATTTTGCCCACCAGTTGCTATTAACGTTTAAGGCTTTTGAAAAGTAGTGAGAATGATTATATATAACTGCACACAAATTATTATTGAGTGGTAGTTTTCACAATTTAGAAGGAGATGCAGCTGCATTATAATCAGGGCAATTCCTCCAAGTGTTTTCGTTTTCATTTGGATTAGAAATTTCTAACACTATAATAATGTGATGTAACACAACATTGACATATTTTTAATAAAGCATAATTTCAGAAACATGAATTTCAGCCTAATTAACGGATATAAAAGAATCATATTTCTTAAAAGGGTGGGTCCATTCTGGGTAGTAATCCAGTAGAACTGAAATAGATACAAGAAGAAGAGGAGGAGGAGTTGGCTTTTCTAACTCACTTTTCCCACCCATTTAAGGGAATCAAAGCAGCTGACAAAGCCTCCTATTCTTTTCCCCATAACAGAACACCCTGTGAGAGGTTAGAGTAGAGCTGTGACTAGCCCAAGGTCACCCAGCTGGCTTCATGGAGAAGTGTGGAATCAAACCCCGTGACTAGGAGATACGAGTCTGGCCTGCTAACCACAAGACCAAACTGGCTCACAAGGAGAATACAAATATCTGTTACTTAGCTTCTGCCTAGAACAGGTAGTTTCATCTTCCATCTTCCACTTGAGAATGCCCAGAAGCACTGAATAAACAGACTAATATTTCCACAAAAAAGTGAATGAGGTAATAGTGTTGTTAGGTGCCGCTGAGTTGAGGTCAACTCGTGATTACTACACAAACATAGGGTGTTTTTCCACCACGCCCCTTTAATCCGGTTCTAAGAAGAACCAGATATAAGGAATGGGTACTTCCCTTAATCCAGATCTAGTAGATCTGGATTAAGGGAAGTACCCAGTGTGTTTCCATGGGTGGTCTATTACCCAATAGCAATGGGTGCTAGCCTGCCTGCTGTGGAAACACTGGAGCACCCATGTGGCAAATCCAGATTGACCCACAAGGTGTTTGCCTGTCACCCCAGGTGTTTTGGGGGACAAGGGGTGCAACCTCCAAAGTTGCCTTTGGAGATTAGCACAGGCTCTGAAGTCCCTCAGAAGGCAACTTCAGAGATTAGCTCAGGCTCTAAAGAAAAACCACTTGCGAGAGCAATGCAGCTGTCAAAGGCTGCAAAGGCTCTGAAGGGAACCCAAAGGACATCTCATGTACAGTTTCCGTAATCTGCCACTGAAAAATGCAGATGCAGTGGCAAGTCTTCAGTAGGACAAGCATGTAAGTGTGAACGAAGTCCTTTAAGAGGCTTTAGTTAGCTTTTTTCTGAACTATTTTAAGTTTCTAGACGAAAAGCCTAAAAAGAATGCCACATTCCTTTTTAACCCCAACTTCAGTTTGTACTCAGGGAACTCTGCACTGAGAAGACATCTAACCCTGTTCATTCACTGCAGTATCAAGTAGCCAATTGCTAACAGAACAAGCCACACACCATGACTCCAATTCTTAAAGAGTCATTAAAGACCAACATAGTTGGTCCTAGCCATGAGCCCATCCAACAATTGGCTTGTAAGGCTCAATGAAAGAAAGTCGCTGGTCTCAGCACCAGGTCAAGGAAGCAGGGAGGAGGATGTCTTGCTTACCTCAGCCCTGCACTTTAACTGTGTCTCTAGTGAATATCTACAGCCCTGCACCTCAGCTGTGTTTCTAGTGTATATCCACACTGATCCGCTCCTGTCTCCCACCCCACTTTTTGAATCAGCCCAATAAGTTTTGAAAGACCACCTCTTGGCCAGCCCCTAGGTTGTTTTGAGACTCACTTTGTTCCCTGCTGCACTCAGCAGCTGCAAAGAGAGACTGAAGGTGGGTGGTGGGATTAATGGGATCTTTCTGCCCCAGAAGGGCCTTGGGTTTTGCATGGAGGAGGAGTCAAGAAGATCCAGGCAGGAAGTAGCTTATCGGCAATCTTTTGCTCCCTTTTGCACTTATTGGCTGGTCTGAACAAAAAGCAAAATTCACTCTGCCGCCTTGTCAAGCCCTTTTGGGGAGGATTAAGATAAGAAGGGATTGTATCTGATGGTGAAGGTTTAAGCTCCACCTACATCTTGGGTTCTACAGAAGCAAAAAAGATTTGTCTTGGTTTCTGGAGGAAAATGCGGATAGCATTTTGTGTCCCTTATGGGGGAAAACCTGCAGAAATAAGAATACAAAGACATATAGAAAAACATTCTATTTATCTGCTTAACTTATAGGCCTGCAAATAAAGTCAAACTGAACCTCTAAAGCTAGCTCTGAGGATAAAAAGGTATTCAAATATATAGTGTTAAATACAATAAATGCTGGTAGCGTAAGTAATGTTTTCTCAAACTTTAAGTGAACATTTGTAATGCAAAATGTGATTCAGGCTTGTATTATTTATTTATTTCTATTTCTATCCTGCCCCATACCCGAAGGTCTCTATACATTGTGAAACAATTGTTTACATGTGCTAATTGCTTACAGAGGGCTGAGAATCTAGTACACAGTATTGAGACCAGTACATTTTAACTTTATATGAAAAGCTTAACAGGTGAAACATGAAAGTTATCATGTAGATTCAGTACTCATGTTCTATGGCAACAAAAAGGTAGTACGTTATGTACTATGCTGTACTCTGAAGGTGTCTTTCTTATCCAGAACAAAATCATCATACAAATTTCAGAGGAACTATTAAAGGAAAAGCCTTTTTCTCCCCCTCTAAATGTTGTTTACTGACTGAAAACCCTATGAATTTTTTAAAAGGTAGCTTTATCTCTCAATGTTAAAAAATACTGTTTTGTGCCCCTTTCCTCAATAAAAATTAACCATGCCTTTGTAAATGCATTTGCTTCATCAAAGCAAACTAATTATAAATGAAGGGGAAGTTGTGGTCTACATTTCATGACTCAGAAGCTTGAAGCCTCCCTTTTTAGCAGCCTTAATAACCCATAAATTGAACTATAGTTGGTTCAAGATCTCCTAGAGGACACTCTGACATCTTTCCCCAAAATACACAGTTATGTATTAATATCCACTGCAATGCACCACACAGGGATTATTTAACCTGTAAATGACACTGCAGAGTTAAAGAAAGAAAAAGTATCAGGCCTTATCTCGACTGAGGCACTGAAATTCAAGTTCCATGAAGGTCTGGAAAGCCCTCACCATGATTCCAGAAGATTGCAGCAAATACCATTTTTCTTTCAGTTTAAAAAATAAATTGAAGTTTGAACAGGATATTGCTGGAAAACTTCCATCATAACTTCCCCCCTACACTAAAATTAAAATGATTCCAGTTATGCTTGGCAATTGCTCTAGTAAATTCCACAGTACTGTGTAGGAGAATTTATTATTTTAGTAAAAAAGAACTGTCAGCAGCACTACTAATTCAATTAGTATAATTTATTCCACTGAGGCAAAGGCCACTATTCCAGTTTGTTCATTCTCTGTTTATCACCATGCTTTCTTTCTCAGAGAGCCTAGTAGAGAAGGAGAGAGGACAAGTTTATTCTCTTAAAACAAGAAAAAGTTAAACAAAAAACCCCTCCTCCTCCTCCTTCTTCCCCAAAAGGCTTCACTTGCCCTTATCAAGAAGGTTCATTTTTATTGTCCCTCTTTGACAACTGCAGAGATTGCAACTAAACTATCATTTTACTAATCAAATACTGCTTATTGCTCCACCTACACAGAAGCGCTCAGGAAGCATCTGTGTGAAAGCTGTGATTGTGCATAGTAAAAAAGAAAAACTTTAGAAGCACGTGAGAGACAGTGGCTGTCAGTAGTTCTGTGGCCTTTGTGTTCTCATCCCATCTCTGATTCACCTTTCTAGCACAGAATGTTCATAAGAGAGGGGAGGGGAAGACCGGCATGTTAATGTTTCAGAACTATTTCTAGGGCTGCATCAAGACATTGGTTACTTCTTCTGCTCTATCTGGATATTCAAGAAAATCCATGCTTTATTCTGGAACATCTAAACAGTTGAATAAGTATGTCTGGTCATTTCTTAGCTGCTTCAAAGGCTGTGGTCACACTCAAGGTTTAATCCAGCTTCAGTCCACTTTCAAAGTGAGAGAGTACATCAGCAAAGTGACAAGGTACTTTCTTTCAAGCTATGTTCACACCTACATTTTAATCCAGCTTCAGTCCACTTTCAGAGTGAGATAGCACATTTTCAAAGTGACAAGCCATTTGTTTCTGGCTGTATCTAACTCTGAAAATACACCTTGAACAGCACCATTTCTTGCAGTCTTAGCAACCACATTTTCTCTGCTTGGAGTGAATATAGGTGGCTTGGAATGAGCAGGTACAAGGGGGAGAGCGATTCTCCAAGTTAGTAAAATACAGGCAAAATTTGGGACTGATTCCCCACTTGCAAAGTAAAAGGGGGATTCCTATAGAAGGTTTTCTGATGGGAAGAATAGTGGTAACACTGCTGTCTCCCTCAGACAAAGGACCATTGTATTCTCTGCCCACAAGATGGCTTTGCAGTTTGCTGAACGGATACATGGCAGACTTAAGGACCTCTTTTCCAAGATGGGTCTTTGAGTTATTTCTTAGAGCATTCAATGAGTCATTTTTGGCTCTTTCAAGTGTCTTTAAATGCTTATTAATCATTTAGATGCAGTAACTTGAAGGAACCAAAAATATGCTAATTACTGAATCAGTCTGATAGTCATGGACCATTTCTGCAGTGACCTTAAATTCATATTAAGAGTCTAGATCTTAATACACGTTATGGGTCTGGATATCCACAAGTTAATGTGGATCATGGAGGGCCCCATCTGAGTTAGACGCCATCTGACTCTGATTAAAGAGGTCCTTAATCTGAATCTCTGGTAGTACCATTTAATTGGTACTAGTAGAGGGACCAGCAGCCCTGATCTAGAACATGAGAAGCATGGAGATGGCATGCCATTGTTCCAGTATGGTCAACAGTACAGCACCAAAAAACACCCCACACTTTGAGGTCATGCGGTTTGGGTGATGCAAATCAGTGCAGATAGGGGTGATTCCACCCAAGCCTCTCTGCAATCCAGATCAGTGGGCCAGTCTCCGCTGATCCGGAGTTAAAGCTGGTAAGTGCAGAAAGGGGCATGTTTAACACTCTCAATAAAATAGTGCTTCAGATCAAGGGCAGCCACCCAACTGCTTTTCAAACATGACAGAGAGACTCTGCATGATTAGGACTTCTGATAAAATTGAGATATTTTGCCTCCTCTCCTTGATGAAATTCCTCTGTAAATCCCCTGTAAATTTGTTAGTATTTTGCCTGCCTGAATCAGCCTCCCCAATAACAGTATAGGGATAACAACGACTGTTCTTTGTATTTGATTTATTAATGGCTTTTATTCCATTTTAAAGCATGACCTAAACTCTCCCATGGATGAACCATGCTTAACAAGGATAAATATCTCAACCAGAGGCCCAGCAGACATGGGAAAAGCCCAGGGAGGAAAAACTCCCCACTTGCTTACCCATCTCCTCCAGCAAAGGCATATGGAGTTCTGTGCCAGAGCGGGCTGTCAGTTTTTGGAGGACAGCCCAAGAATATCTGATCCTTACTGACTAGGGATGTGCACAAAGTTTTTTTGTATTCGATTCATCTTGAATTGAATGCAAGAAAATTTGCATTCGTTCAAATAGATCCCCTTCGAATGTAGCGGAATTTGAATTGGATACGAATGTTCAATCGCATACGAATCCCATATGTATGAATACAATCCGATATGAATTCATACAAATCCCATACAAATGCATCCATATCCCATATGAATGTACTGAAACATTCAATTGGAATTCGAAAGTCAATCTTTGAATGTGCTAACATTTGATTTGAATACAAATGTCCAAATTCGGCCAAATCCGTGCGAATTTCGAATGTTAGGAGTATTTGTGCACATTCCTATTACTTACCCATTACTTCATTGAAAAATTGATCAAATATGGGTTTGACAAGGCAACTATAAGGTGGGTTCAAAACTGGCTTAGTAATCGTACTCAAAGAGTGGCTTTAAATGGCTGCACATCCAAATGGAAGGAAGTGTCAAGTGGAGTACCACAAGGTTCTGTCCTGGGACCAGTTTTGTTTAATGTTTTTATAAACGATCTGGACGAGGGAGTTGAAGGGAAACTGATCAAATTTGCTGATGACACAAAGCTAGGGGGGATTGCAAACACCAGAGAAGAGAGAGAGAAGATTCAAAAAGATTTAGAGAAACTCGAACAATGGGCTGCAACTAATAAAATGGTATTTAACAAAGAAAAATGCAAGGTTCTGCACCTGGGCAAGAAAAATGAAAAAAGCACATATACAATGGGAGGAATTCGGCTGAGCAGCAGCACATGTGAAAAAGACTTGGGTGTCCTGGTAGATCATCAACTGAACATGAGTCAACAGTGTGAGGCAGCTGCAAAAAAGGCAAACGCAATCCTGGGGTGTATTAGGAGAAGCATAGAGTCCAGATCACGTGAAGTTATTATCCCCCTCTACTCTACCTTGGTCAGACCTCATCTGGAGTACTGTGTCCAGTTCTGGTCACCCCAGTTTAAAAAAGACACTGACAAGCTGGAGCAGGTTCAAAGGAGAGCTACCAAGATGGTGAACGGTCTGCAAACCATGTCCTATGAGGAACGGCTTAAGGAACTAGGAATGTTTAGTCTAACAAAAAGAAGACTGAGAGGAGACATGATAGCTGTCTACAAATACCTCAAGGGTTGTCACAAGGCAGAGGGATCAGCCCTGTTCTCACTCTCTCAAGGAAGGACTAGAAACAATGGGGTGAAACTGCAGGGGAAAAGATTTAGTTTAGATGTTAGGAAAAAATTTCTAACAGTAAGAGTGATCAACCAGTGGAACAGGCTGCCACGGGAGGTGGTTGGTTCCCCTTCGATGGAGGTCTTCAAGCAGAGACTGGACAGCCATCTGTCTGAGATGGTTTAGGAGATCCTGCCTTGAGCAGGGGGTTGGACTCGATGACCCAGGAGGTCCCCTCCAACTCTACCATTCTATGATTCTATGATTCAGTTCATTCCAAGCTGCCTTACTGTTATGCCTCATATAAGATATATTTTTAAATTGTAGTTTTATTCCTATACCGTTAAAGTGTGGCTTCCTTTGTAAAACATGGCATAAATAAATAAACAAATAACACAGAAGTTATGGTGATTTGTGGGAAGTATTCCATAGTGTTATTAGGAAAGTTTCATGAAGTCAGGCCTACATTCAGACAGCATGGGTTCATAACTCTGGCTCTGCTGATCAGACCAAAGGTCCAATGAATTCTTGCAGTCAATTAGATTTCTCGGAAAAGACCAGAAACAAAATATGAATAAAACAGTACTTATTCCTTTTCCATTCTTAATCCCCGTAACTTTAATTCTGGGCCTGCACCATAACTGATCACAATTAGCAGCATTCAGAAAACCACTTTAGACCTTAACAAGCTTCTGACACAGGCATTTCTAGAAGTGGTAGTTGGTTTATAGTGTGAACAGATGGATTCATTCACCAAAACTACTGTCACCATTTTGACTGCATTTACTGGACAGACAATTCCTTACATATTTTTATCAGATTTTCCTGAAAACAAGAGGAAACTGCCAACCTAGTTGATTTGTCCTTTGTTATGGTTGCAAGATGAGTATATATTGAACATTACATCAAGGATATTATACTCACTTCAAAATCTTCCAGCTTTGCCAGCCAGACAGCCACTTATATACCATAAGGCCCTGATCAGATGGGATGTGAAAGTTGCAATGACCACTGCTAAAGCAACATGGTGACTGTCACACTGGTCCATCAGAGCTGATGGCTCTGATTCTGTGCTCACTTAAGGCATCAGATGGATGCTTGAACAGGCACAAAAAGGTGTGACTAACCTACCAAAGCACTCAGAGTGTGTGGAATCCCACACTTTCCCCTCCCCATGTCTTCATGATAACAGTATGGATAAAAGATGTACACATTCACGTGACTAATAGGTGACGAGTGTGCATGCTTGGGAGTAGCTAGATTTCCCTCCTCTCTGCTTTTGAAGTTCCCTGTTTAATGCAACCTAAGTCCCATAACTTTTTCATTTTTTTTTCCAAACAAAAGGTTAAGAATGGAGGTATTTGCTTCTTCCCACCCAAATATTGGGTCCATCTGCGCATATAATATATGGGATGCAAACGGAACGCGAACACACAAAAAAGGATGTGAACAGATTCAAAAATTGGATACAAATGTTCCTGACATTTGTATCATTCAATTCGAATTGGATTTTTGAAAATATGGATTTTTGAATTTCGATTTGAATATTCTCTTTGAATTGAATTCAAATGCAAAAAATGTATTCGTGTACATTCCTAATTGCTGGCACTTCTCTCAAGGTTTTAGCCTCACAGCAATGATGAGGTGAGTAGAGCTATTGACACTACCACTCCTAAATGCCCTCGGTTGACCCTGCAGAGTTCATAGGGCACACTTGGTATAGTGGGCAGCTGTGTATGATGAAGTAGAAAGGCTGGCAGCCATTGTTCAAGTAGCATAAATTCCACTGTAAATCTGACAGAACACTGGTAAAAGCACATTATCATGCCTATCATGTGGCAGTGGCAAAGAAGGCTTACTTCTCTGTCTCAATTGCGTCCTTAAGTGCCCATTCAGTGAAGCTGTTCCAGGTGCTTAAAGGGCTATTGTCATCTGGCTTTAAGGATCCATCCACACAAGCTTCAGAAGCTTGCTGTGGTAAATTTGTGAGGCCTGCTCAAGACAAAACCACTCAGGTTTGCACAGAAGTGAACTCTATAGGTGGAAGTGGTTATCTGGAGGTACCCAGAACCTTGTCTTGTCCTACTGTATTAGATCTGTTTGAGTTATTGCAGTCTGAGGAAGCTGGCAAGCTATTTTCAGGGATTCAGCCAACCAGTTGAAAGTTTATGGTTTTAGGAAGTAATAAATGCCTTTTTAAAGGAGAGGGAGGGATCAGTGGTGCTTAAGGAGTCTGTGGGTATTTTTCCACTGTGGGTGTTTTTCCACTGTTACGTAATGGCATTTTTGTACCCAATAATGGGTACTTAATGGGTACTTCTAGTGACAGTAGAAAAACACCCTGTGATACACCCTCTCCTTAAAAGGACCTGCCTGGATCCACAGGCATTAAATGACTATTACCCAGTTGCTGGTATCTGTTTGGGGGCAAGGTCCTACAGAGTGGTGGCTACGCAAATGTGGGCATGCTCGGAGGAAACAGATATTTAGACTCATTCCAACCTGGTTTCAAATAGGAGTCTGGCACTGAGATTGCCTTGGACATCCTCCTAGATAATTTCAATCAGTAGAAGGAAGGGGGCAATGTGATCCTGTTGGTTCTCTTTGATCTCTCAGGGGTTTTTGATGCCACTGACTATGATATCCTCCTGGAGATGCTTCAGCGACTGGGATCTCAGAGCTACTGTTTTACAGTGGTTCTCTTCCAGTAATGGGCTTGATCTAGATGTGGTTATTTTGTCCCAGAAATATCAGGTGTGTGACCCTGGGGACGTGCAACCATACAATCAAAACATATTTCCTACAAATGTTAAATTTAGCCATGCAAAGTAAAGCCTATGCTTAAGTTATGATTTCACCTACTTGGCACACAAAAATTCAAAATGTGGAGAGAGACTTTGATCTGCTTAAAAGTTGAATTCCTGAGCCTGGATTTGACTGGTTTCCTAGCCAATACCACAACCCAACTCTCTTCAGCCCACTGAAAAGAGTTATTAGGAGATACTGGAACTGGTAACAAGATCTCTTAAATAAATCATCTGCTCAAGAGAGGCACTTGATGTAGTCCACTAAACAGGAATAAAAATAAAACTTTTTTTTTTGTATAACACTTGAAGTCTTCCAGTACACACTGCTCTAGATGAGAGGTTCTTTATCCAGAGTCAAAGATACCATCCTGTTTATTTTTACAAAGATTGAGAAGCTTTAGACAAAGATTATGGATCAATATACAATTGCAAAGATTTTGATTTACATCATAGTTTACAAGCAGTGACAATTGTCATGGAATATATGCTTCGTTTACATTTAGTTAAATTCCTTCCATTTATGCTGCTTGTCTAAAATTCAAATGTCTCCTCAAATGTACTGGCAAATGACACAAACCCTAATGTGACACTGTGCATACAAAATAGTTTCATCTTTTCAAAAAGGTCTGTTATACCAGCCTTCACTTTATTATCATAGGTCTAATCCTTGTCAATACAAATGCTCTTCTCCACCTTTAAATGGAGGATTTCCATCTCCAATTGTGTGTAATCTGTAGATGGAAAAAGCCTTTTTGAAGGTAAGGAATGCAGGGATAAAGAAGAATTAATATTCTGAGTGTAACCAGTTGAAGGTTTCTGAAGAACCTGAGGGTGCATTGAAAAGTGTCTTAGAGATGTAGTGTATGTTTACATTTCTATCCCGCCCTATACCTGAAGTTCTCTGGGCGGGTAACAACCTTAAAACAGATTAAAACAAAGTATACATTTAAAGACTTTTTAAAAAAAGAATTCAACAAATATAAAACAATACACAATATGTTTAAAATAATAGTATCTGTGCTGGGGGGGGGGGGGGACATAAGCAGCTCAGCCAAAGGCCAGGATAAAGAGGTGCGTCTTCACTGCCTTCCTAAATATATATAAGGAAGGGGCATGATGCACCTCAAAGGGGAGGCTATTCCATAGTCTGGGGGCCATCACAGAGAAGGTGTGGGACAACCAGGAGGGCCTCACAGCTTGATCTTAAGGCACAGGCAGGTCGATATGGGAGAAGGCGTTCCTTCAGATATTTGGGGCCCAAGTCATTTAGGGCCTTATAAGTCAGAGTCAAAACCTTGAATTGGGCTCGGGAGTGAATTGGCAGCCAGTGCAATTCTTTTAAGACCAGTGTGATATGCATCCAGCTAGCTGTTCCGGTCAGCACTCTAGCAGCTGCATTTTGCACTAGCTGTAGCTTCCGAACCGTCTCCAAGGGCAGCCCCATGTAGAGTGCATCACAGTAGTCCAATCTAGAGCTTACCAGAGCATGGATAACTGTGGCCAAGTTGTCTCTACCCAGAAGAGGCTTCAGTTGATGGACTAGCCATAGATGGGAGTAGGCACTCCTGGCCATGGCCTCCACCTGAGCTTCAAGTGTTACCGTGGAGTCCAGGAGTACCCCCAAGTTACGCACCTGTCCCATCCAGGGCATTGCAACCCCATCGAGGACAGGGTGTCTCCCAACTACCCGGATCCAGACACTGTGACACACAGCACCTCTGTCTTGTCTGGATTCAGCTTCAATTTACTGGCCCTCATCCAGCCCTAGAACATGTTTTCTGGCCTAGAACATTCCTGAGATGGGGAAGGAGCAGGCTGGCATGTGAATGATCTCACCTGAAAACTTTATCTAAGGCTACCTCCAGTCATTCTTTGTTTAACTGCTTCTGGAATTATTGTGTTGCCCAAACAGCAGGGTAAGAGCATGGGGTAGGAGGAAGCACTTATCAGTGTGAATTAGGGGTTTGTAATAAATCAAATGTTAGAAAATTTGTATTTGTTCAAATAGATCCTCTTTGGATGTGGTCGGATTCTATTTTATACAAATGTATTTGTACAAATTCCTACGAATATCTGATATGAACAGATATGTATCCAATACAAACGGATACGTATCCGTTTCATATCCCCAGTTTAATGAATGTCCGAACTATTCGTACAAATATTTATGCACATCCCTAGTGTGAATGCTTCTCCTGTAATGGCACAATATGAACATCTGGATATTTCATCCATGGAAGTGCACCATCACTAACCCCAAATGTATGAAGTTGCTATTTTTGGCTATGTTTGGCTCCGTATACACTCCGAAGATGGTAGATCACACAAACAAGTGGCCAGACTGATAACCGCTCTCATTTTTTATGTAAATCCAAGCTGGGACCTGTTTTTCCTACATTAATGTTATTGTGGGATATCACCCCAATATCTTGGGGCTACAGTATACTGACACATGTGGCAATTGTGAGATGCAAACAAGCTCGCTCACTCTCCAGGGGTAACCTATAGGTGAACAGCATGATTACGATCCAGATGTTTGGGGCTAGATTAATTCTAACAGTTTTGTATTTGAGGAGCTCAGAATTCAGTCCTGTCTTAAATTCAGCTTGTGATTTTATTTTATTTTCTGAGAAATGGGTGAAACAGTAGCAGACAGATGGAATACAGTAATCAGATGCACAGTATCCACCTCCACCTGGCCCCTGCACTATTCTAGCTAGAACCCATATAGATGGAATACAGTAAAATCATTCTTAAAACTAGTCAGCACTATTTTCAACCAAACGATCACCTTAAATACTAAGATCACTACACAGTACAGTATAATTAAAAAACTGCTGAATCAGAGAAAAGTGCCAAAGTCTCACAGTTATTTTAGAGAAGCTTCGATGTAATTTTTGGATAACCTTTATCCTTTCCAGCTAGGTTTTGGTCAACTTAATCTAATCTATAATAAACTTTCACATGTATTTTCTTCTAATACCAACAATCCTGAGCAATTAAAAAAGAGAATAACTGAAGCATGCTTCTTCTTTAAAAAAAAAATCTATGAAAACAATTTTTGAAGATTTACAAATCTATTGTTTCACAACAAACTGAATAAATAGGCACAAGAATATGGAATAATGAGAAAATAGACCAGAAAAGGGTGATGGAAACCAAAGTTCCCAATTTATATTTATCTGTTTTGCACAAAATCCTTCAGACTGACCTAATAAATATATATTCTAGATAATAATCATAATACTTAACATGCATAGAAAAATGTAAAAGAGGGCAAAACAGGGGAGAGCCAACAAGAATGAAAGGAAGTACAAGAAAAGAATGCCTTACCCTACAGATGCTTCCTCTGCAACAAACAAGGTCATTTTTCACAGGACTAGATGGATAAAACTACTCACACTCCATTAGATCAATTGTTCATTCTACAAATAGTAATTGGCTTAAGGCTGCTCTTAAGACACTTTAGACAGAGTCACGGCTGTCTAGAAATACATCTGCAAAGGGAAGGGGGGGGAGAAAAGCCCACATTTAAATTACGAAGAGAGTGAATCCATTGGACTGTTAAGGCATTCCCAAAAGAACCAATGCAAAAGGCTATTTATGCAAAGATGTTCAACACAAGCTTAACAAGTAGTTAGGAGCCACCCTCAAGTTTGCATTCTAAAGCTGCAGTTTTTGATACCACCGCTGGCAATGAGCCATCACTGCATGCCTCAAAAGTCGTGTAAAGCTTAAAGGGAAATAAAGGCTGTCGGGAAAATTCTTCTAAGCTTGCAGCTCTGCAGCATTCTCATTCTTCTAGGAGAAGAAGAGCAAGAGAACAGTCAATTCAAATGCAAAAGGTGCGGACTCATCTTAAATGATTAGGCATGCTCTGACAAAATAAACAGCATGGAATAGCTGAACACCAGCATTCTGACAATTCTGATATTGAGGTGACTACCTGCTAAAAAACAAAGGCCATACCTCAACTCCCAAATAGCTGAACTATCAAACAGCACTCTTGCATGATCTTGGGAATGTTCCTGAATTCAGTGCTTTCTTTGAGACTTACGTAGCACTGCTAGTACTAGGCAGGTATGCTTATCTCCAACACCGCCTCTCCTGTATAGGAACAACTTGGCCACAGTAACCCATGTTTTAGTAAGCTCCAGACTGGTCTACTTGGAGCTATCCTTGCCAGATGGTCTGGAAGTTGGAACTAGTGAAGCACTGCATCAGCATGACTGTTGACAGAAGTTTCTGGCTACCAATTTGCTACTGAGCCCAGTTCAAGGTGTTGATACTGGCATATAAAGCCTTAAATGGCTTAGGTCAGTGATGGCGAACCTTTTGAGCTCGGTGTGTCAAAATTCGCATGAAAACCTAGCTTAACTCGGGTGCTGTGTCACTTCTAGAAATATCCATAATTTTGTGATATTTGTAGCTCTAGTAAAAAAGTTATATTTTTGATATATGTATTTTATTAAAAGCAAAAACAAATAATTCTTTACATTTGCTAAATCTTCAATTGAAAGTTGATATTTCGTACACTTCAAGAACAAGCAAGCACTACATGCCCAAGTTCCAGGGTGACCATGTGTGTCACCCAAAAGGGCTTGGTGTGTCACCTGTGACACGCGTGTCATAGGTTGGCCATCACCGGCTTAGGTCAATACCTGAAGGAGTGCCCGAGATCACAAAGTGAGGGGCTTCTTTTTAGCCCTGCTACCCTCAGAGGTTCAAGTCCTTGTGGCACCCAAAAGGGCCTTTCCTGTGATGGCCTCCTGGCTTTGCAATAGCCTCCCAACAGAGGAATAGCAGGCACCAACTCTATATAGTTTTCATTGCCTGGTTAAAACATACCCAGGGCTGTGAACTGCCCTGGGACATTTGAGTGAAGGGCAACATACAAATGTAATAAATAAAAATAGAAGAAACAGCCTATCCCAACTGCTAGTATCTACTACTATACATACAGGGAGCACTCTGGCACATGTAGAGCCACTTGCATGTAATGCTGCCTGAGGCCATATGAGTTACTGCCAGATAGATACAACTCACTTCTACACAAGTTAAACTCCATCACAAGTGGCAAGATCAGCAGTGGAGGAACTTATACCTAGGCCAAGTAAGGAGGGTTACAACTTAGAAGAATGTCAGGTCAAAACTTAAAAGATTCTGAGCTAACTAAAGCCAGCAGTCTCATCACCCTTCATCTGAAAAAGAAGTGCTAAATTAATGAATATGCACACAGCTGATCTTAGGCTTACTGTACCAATTTCACCCACTTAGACCCTGGTCTCACAGGGCTCCACACTCCTTTTGTATTCAGTTGGTCTCTTAATCTTAACCTTCATTCAATATGCTGGCCTCTTTACATTTTGAATGAAGTTATCTACACCCCTATAAGCTTGTTTTTATATGTTTCAGATATTTGATACTTGGATTTTATATAACAATGTAGTTTTTTTAAATGGAGTGTTGTACTGATTTGATTGTTAATGTTGTATGCTGCTTTGAGTCCCTGTGGGGAAAAGGCAGGATATAAACTAACAAGTAACAAGTAGTCAGTGAGTGTTAAGTTTCCTCAGCCGCAAAGAAAGTAGTTATCCTTTTACTTATTTTTGAATGAGACAAAAAAAAAAAGATGCTAGAAAGAAAAAGATGTTTCTTGAATCCACAGAAAATGAAAGTAAGGCTGTTTCTTCAAGAGCTGGTATATTACTGGCCCATGGAGATCATCTCCCGTATGCATGCTAGTGCAGAATAGAAAGACCACTTCCTTGCTATCATACTCCATCCTCACTGGATGGTGCAATACAGCAAGATACGACACCAAAATGGTATCATATCATCCTTAGTCCACAAATGTTCTACTGTTAGTATAGGAGAGCACCAACAGGCCTGGCACCTGGAAGCAGAGCTGGAAATGCAGCAATCCTGGGCATGCTGCTAAAAAGGCCCTGGCTAGGAAACACACCTATGTGAATAAAATCTTAATCTTTGCTTCTTCTGGTGTAAAAAGGGCACACAACGTCCAGAGAAAGCAAGGTAAGATTGACAAGAACCCATTTGTTGTGAACTACTTCTTTTTTTAAAACATAAAACCATCCAACCCCCACCTTAGGGTCTTTTTCTACTAGAGCTTAGAACCCTTCTAAGACCCCATTAGAACCCAATTAGTACCTGACTGGTACCAATTGGGAAGGCCCTGTCCCCACCTGGACCCCACTGGGCAGGGGAAATCTGGATTTAATGGGTCCTTTAGGCCCTTAAATCTGGATTTCATGTGGACCTGATTAAAGGTGTTCACAATGGGGTCTTCAGGCATCTTCAATATCCGGATCTCCAGGAGGACCCCATCTCAAAGATCTGGATCTTGAAGATCTGAATCTTTGTGAGTGAAAAAAGGGGGTCAGAGAGTCTTTGGGTGCCTCCAGTCATCCAAACTGGAGGATTGGAAGCTTCACATTTAAGACTGAGCTGCTTCTGGTCCTCCAAACTGGAGGATTGGAAGCTTTGCCAGAAGGGAAGCTCCATCAGCAGCAGCAGGAGTGCAGTAAGTACCCCTTAGCTTACAGTAAAAAGATGCTGATTACTTTGTGGGGGCAGGAGGGAATTCTACATGCCTACTGTGGGGCACAGAAGCAGCAAACGTGCTCCACTTTCTAAACAAGCTTTTTTAAAAAGGCTGAGAGAAATGACTTCCAAGAGGCTATCTTTGAAAGACTTTTCTTCCCGTGGTGATGAGTATCTCGGTTTCAGACTGCACTATGTTGTGGTGGTGTTGGGGAGTTCATCCTTTTTTTGGCCTGGCACCCATTCCATCCTAGTTATACCTCTGCCGGGGCCAACCAAACTGTGGCCTTCCATATACTGCTGAAGTACAGTTCCCATTAACCCCACCCAATCTGGCTGATTGCAAAGCATGATGGGAGTCATTCAAACATTAGGACAATATCTGGAGCAGTCAGCAGCTGCAAAACAGCGTAAAATGGCCATAAAGGACCACCTCAGTATGGCTTTAATTCCAGGATGCCTCGCTAAAATGTTCCAACTGGGGCCCACAATTGTTAAAAACAACCCTATACAATTTGCATTTGCAGATACATAAAACACTAAAATAATAAATCTCTATGTAACAAGGCCCAAATTACTTTTATGTTCCTAGAGAAAGATCCCTAGTATTTATTACCAAATAAATAATCACATCTTTCAGCCACTACAATCTATTACTATTAATTGCACACACAAGATATGCATCATGCAAATAAGCACACTACTCTCATAAAAAAGGAGGCCCCATTTCTTTAAATAGGTACATATAAAACCCATAAACATATTTTCTGGGGCCTCAAATTTTTCTTTTAAAATGCAACATGCATATGAGTTTTGGCTGTAGATTTTTATGGCTATGCATTTCACTGGACCAAAGATTAGTTGCACCATTTATATTTTAGGATTCCCGGTTTATTTTTCTTGGAAGGAATTCCATTTGTAACTTTTCTAGTTTTCCATTCCTTAAGTTGTGCTTAAAGAATAAGAATGTTTTACATTTATGAAATGTAGAATCATTTTACTTTTAGATCAATTTCTAACATATTAAATTAAGGTGATAGTAGGAATGTGCACAAATGAGTTTTTTGGCATATGATTTGTAATGAACTGAATGTTAGAAAATTTGTATTTGTTCAAACAGATCACCTTCGAATGTGGTAAGATTCTATTCAAATTTGTATGAGTATCCAATACAAAGGCATACATATCCTGGATACGGATCCTATATGAATGCATACATATCGGATACGTATCAATACATATCTGATACGTATCCCCAGTTTACCTAATGTATGAACTATTCATATGAATGTTAATGTACAAATGTTGTAATATTTGATTCATGTACAAATGTCTGAATTAGTCCGAATTTGTAGAAATAACAAATGTTGTGAATATTTGTGCACATCCCTAGGTGATAGCCAATGTGTACGTTTTAGTCATACTTGCTGAAAACGAAAACTTTATCAAACAGGAATATGTTGTATATAGAAAAGATTGAGACTTGAACACTGAATGAAGGCTTGCAATATTACATTGTTTACTAGGAACATACTGAGCAAAGCTACTAGCAACAGTTTGAGAATGCTAAGATACAAGAAGCCCGGTCCTGTGAGAAAATACACACATGTAGACTGAGGCAGCAAAGTGCAGATTCAAGTCATTAGGATAGTGAGTCTTCATCTCTGTTGGTTTTAATGCTGATAAAAATACCAATACAACATGAAATGATGTGATTCAAAATGCAAAAGCAGAAATGAACACAACAGTTTCACTGAAATTTAAAATCAATGCAGGGATTGACAGTTGTCTAAATGATATCTACTGCCCATCAAATGCCTGTGTCCACAGTTGTCTCAATAAGAAATCAGTTTCTCCGGCAGGGGTAGCCTCAAGTGGCAACACAAGGCAAGATTCCTCAAGGATCTGGTAACTTGATGTGAGATTAAATATTCCTTTAGATAACCTGTTTACAAGATGTTTGGAAACGTTAAGTGCCAACAAGAATATACATCATGTTGGCTTAGGGCCTTGAAGGAAAGAAATGAAGCCCTGATCATCATCCCACACAAGGGTTCTCTAGTTCCATGGATATATTCATGCCATTTCATTAGTAAGAAATGGAACTCTCTTTCTCAGGCTTTCTGCTATGGAAAGGCCAGCGTTTTAACCTATGGCCCTCTGCTTTCCAAGAAGCTGGTCTGGAAGACCAGCATTCAAGTCCTCATTTTTACTGAATGACCTTTGGTAGTTACCGTCCCCTAGCCAAATTTCACAGGGTTATTGAAAGTAGAATAATGTCTACCAGCTTGAGAAGAAAGGTAAAAAGGTAAATAACTTCTACAGTTGAGCTAAACTTCCAATGACCTTCATAAACTCATCCCAGCAGTTTTCTTGCCAATAGTACAGATGTATCAGTAAAACTGATTCCTAGACTGCCTGCATACACAGCCATTAAGCATTCACACATCTCCCAGAAATGCTGCAGCTTCCCTTCCTTTCCTTTGTAAAGGTCAAAACTTTCAAAGAGCCAGAATTGCTCAGAATTGCAACATTGTTATCAGGTGTGAAGTGGGTGATCTGTGAAAGTGTTAAGAGTAAATGAGCGCACGATCGCGTGGCCGATGGCTGCAGCCAAGCCAATTACAACAGAAAACAGAGTGAAAGTAAGTGCTGAGAGTGAATGAGCGAGCAATCACTCCCTTTGCCAGAACGAGAAGCCATTTCGGGGGACGGAGATCTGGCTATTTTTCCTTTGAACAAGAGAGGGGGCGGAGAGAAAAAGATGTAGGGAAAGAAAACACATTTCTGTGGGGACGGAAGGTGCGTTTTAAATGCGCGTTTTGCTGAGTCTCATGTGGATGCTTATTCCGGAAGTGCGGGGCACTTTTAAAGTCTGCTTGAATACAGTGACAGTAGAGGGAGACTAGAGAGGCAAATAAGTCTTTTGGGGACTCAGCCTCAATTTCTAGTTTATTTCATCCATTAAAGACAGTTCGCCAAACAAAATAATTAAATGCCTGCAAAGTGAAGGAAATCTGCCAAAATTTACAAGTTCAGCTGCAAAATAAGTATCAACTTGTATAGCCAAGATACAAGAGAAGAAACTGAACTTTTTACCTCAGATTATATATGAAAGCAGATGCTAATGTTTTTGTTTCTGTTCTTCTCCATGGAAACCAAAAGTATCTAAAGGAAGGAGATTTTTAAAAAACAGTTGTCAGTTTTGACTCTGATTTAGTACCCCAGTTCAGGTTTTATGCAAGGTGTTCCTTCCCTCTGGTGATAAATAATAAAAAGCAGCAATCTATAGTAATTGGAACTGAATTGTCAGACCTTTTCTTTTCAACAATGCCCAGGGAATTAGGGATTCATCCTTTCCCACAGACTAAAGGGGGATTTCAGGTATGACAGTTGTTGCTGAAACTTAACATGAATCTTAGCGTCCACAGGCATTTAATGCTCTCAATCTATTTTGTCTGGTCAGATTTCCATTCTTTCCATATTAACACGTCAGCTATGGCTATAGTATAAGTCTATGGATACTGAAAAAGGCACCTGGATTCTTGACACACCATAGGATAACATGTGGCAGCCTTTTAGTTTTATAGTATTTTACTGTCAGGTTCAATATATCCACACCATTTGTGTACAGAGTAAATTGACAACTTGTAGAAGCACAGCTGAGTTACTCTGTGCATTTATCTTCTGCCTTTTCTCTCATAAGATCCAGATTACACATAAGTAACAATAGAAAACTTTAAATACACATGCAGAAGTTGCCTAAATTGAATCTCTCTATTGTAAAATTGGCATTTACTAGCTGATCAACTGATTACATCACCCAGTAGTCCAAGAGTGGTTCACCCAGTAAAAATATATTATACCATGCAAATTCACTCTCCCTCAGGCCAATGAGTAGGCCATTGCCAATAGCTGATGTGGTGGCTCCTTGATTTTCTCATCTGAGGCAAGATGGCAGCAGGAGGAGAGAGTGGCCACTACTGGTTGTTTGCCACCTAATCATTCATACTTCATCACCTTCAACTACATTGGGAACTGTACTAAAAATATAACTAGTAAGAAAGCAGTTGTGCTTCCTGTGACAATGTACAGTACAGGTTAAACGGTATAATTATTCACACAAATAAACCAAAGATTTTTTTAAAAAAAAACACTAGTCTTTAAGCCTATTGATCACCCCACCCCCAAAAGAGCATATGTTACTGTCACCACACTGAATTTTGAAAGGGTGTTAGTTTATTTTATCTAAAAATGTTACGATTCCTAATTGTGGTGTGATAAATCCATGATGCAACAAAATTTATATGGTTGTATTTTCACTCTGAATGAAAGCTTCAGTTTGCTAGATATTCAAGACCTATCTCAGTAGAACATGCCCTGTTTCTAATAAAATTGTATTGCTTTTAAAGCATCAAACTTGGCTGCTCTCCTACTCTTTCAACACAAGGCAGTTTCCCCCCTTTTTAAGCTAATTCAAACCACAGGGAGCCAATTTAAAAAGTGAAGCTGAAACAACTATTTCCTTATAGTAATCTCCCCCCAAATTTAGACTTTATGGTGTTCTTTCCAAAGGAACTGATATTTCAGAATTATACTACTTATAAGCAATGAAAAATCTGCAAACATTATGCCTTCAAAGCTCTTCCAATGGAAAAACAATTGAGGTATATCTCAAAACACTTGAGATTTTTCCTGAAATAATTATCTGCATATTCAAAACAAAACAAAACACATTTGGATCACTATATCCATTGTTCTCTAGTAAAATAAAAAGTCAAAGTGAAACAAGAACAAAAAGTTACAATATTATCCCTGCATGGCCACTATGTTTTTTTCCAGCAATACGAAATTTTACAAAAATCACAGGATATGGCATCACAGGAGCTAAAGAAGGGAGCCCTTGCTTCCTCCTTAAAAGATTATTATTCAATGAGATAAAACAAATTCAGAATTTCCCATTTATCTACATGGCTTTTAGCAAAGGAAATGCTATTAAGAAGAGGAAACATTTTTTTTTAAAAAACAACCTATTGTACTATTTAATGAAAGCGTAGATAAGAAGGTTTACACAAACTGATCAGGTGCAATCTCACATGCTTAATACACATCAAAGGCTGCCTTCAGAGGAGAAGAAACTGCAAGATTTTGTTTAGATCAGTTTACCTCTTAACATCCCTGCCAGATGGAGGGAAATATCCCAGGGCAACTATGGGCCCTTACCATTCAGGCACTTTCTCCCACAATGCTTCCAATGACCAAAATACCTGAAACTGCATAAGAGCGCATGCCTGCACTTGCACAGTAGTTATTTTCATAAGGAAAAAACCCATAAGCAAGCACCACTTATATTGGTATGTGGGAAAACCTGGGTTCAGGGGTTTATTCCACAATCCCGATAACCCAGGACTATGCTGGGATTGCCACAGATACATGTGGCAATCCCAATGTGGTGATGGGATATTCCCAGGCTTTAGAAGTTGTGTTTTCCAAGAGAAATGGAGACACACATAACAACATGGCCATGTTTCTTAACAGACTTCCCTTGTCACAAAGTTTAATTTAAAAAAAACTGCAAAGGGTAAAAAGAGCTCAACAATTTGTAAGAATAACTGCAGAATGTTAGGTTGATTTCTTGGTATACTTGTAAAGAACACAAGTTCATTGCTCTGCCAAGACTTTTTCAATCATGCTTTGATCTTGTGGTATTTTTTATTTTATTTTCAGAAGAAGGAACAGCAAAGGCACATTTTGTTCACCTTCTCTTGGCCAAAGTTTTAAAAAGTATCTTCTGTCCATTCTAAAAGAAACTGATTAGAACTGGTTTGGTAGAAGAAATAACAAGGACAAAGACCATTTCTTTCTGATACAGATTAACACAGGACATTAAAGAACGTACAGCATATTCATCTACTCTGTGTGATGTTCACCTCCATTCAATGAAACTTATAAACCATTTTTTCCCTTTTGTTTGTATTACATTTTCCATACAGTGTAGAAAATAAGCACTCCCAGAATATGTTTATAAAAATTCAAGAAGTTGACACTGAAGAAAAACTGAAACATCTGATTATTTTGACATTGTTCTCTACACTGGAATTCACAAAACATTAAAACAAACTGTTTAAAAATACACTTCATGTGGTAGCCATTTTAACCACCAAAAGGTCCAGAATAAGGAAGAATTTTAAACAAAAGAATTTCCAAATTATCCATGATACACAACAACTGAAAATATATCATGGGGGTGGGGGAAGATTTCGGAGTAACGCTATTAGATCAGTCACTTCTGGTTGGTCCTCCTCAGAGTAGTACTGAATTCTCAAACCTAGAATTTGTTAATTAAAAATAATCACTACATTGTGCTATGATTGGAACCTACAACTTATTCATATATTTTTTTGCAGCTGAACTTCTGTAACCAATTATGAAATGTGCAATTAAACCCTCAGTATGGACAGACAGTACAGAGTTCAAATCACATCAGTTACAGTGAGTAACTTAAATTCAAATAGCAATTGCTTCACAGAGTATATTTAAGATTTGCTTTTTAGATACGGTATTCTACTTTGATTACTGTTTCTGTTTGCAGATATTGTACTTAAAGCATTTTATAGCAAAGATGCATTCCAGAAATGTATCTACTACCATGAATTTGAAAAAAGCAAAAATTATATTGGAATTAAGGATTCATGTCTCACAAATTATCTGTATACGGAGAACAGGAAGTAGAAAATGGAGACAGCACATAGAACTTCAGAGGTATTGCAGAAGATTTATACTTCCTTAATAACATGAGAATCAAAGTAAAAATATTTAGCAGGTGAAAAATAAGTTCTTATTTCTCTCTCATAAGAAATATCAATTAAAGGTCCTTTCTGCACTGAGTCTTATTCCAGATTATAACCAGGTGGGACCTACCATAGTTTGCACTAACATGTGGACAGCAGATTCCTGTTCTGGGATATAATTATGGAAATGGTTGCAAATGTTTTACTTAGCACCCTGTCTCTTTTAGAAATCCACAGAAGTGGCAGGTACAAAAGGATCTGCTACAAGTTGCACTACAAAATAATAAACATAATTTTTCTAATTTCCATTATTTAAATAATAACAACAACAACAATATGACAGTCGTGGTTTTTTTTACAGTAAAGCATTTCTAAAGCTATTAGAGTTTATATTTCAGTCTACAATTTGTGCTGTAACTTGCATTTTCAGTCTTGGAAGTTCCACATAGACATTTTGTTCAGCTCCTTTTAACCAACAACAAACATTTTTCCTGATTACTGATCCTTAAGACGCCAAAGAAATATTACCCACACACATCACAGTGAGATCACCGGGCCTGAGGGGAATTCCAAGGCATGCAAAGTATACTTTTAAAGGAACAAACTCCAGTTAGACAAGAAGGCCTAATCCAATAGATGGAAGACAGAAAAAGATGACAAGAAGATTATGTCAGAAGAGGCTAGAAGGAAAGACCTCATTCCTTGGTGTATGATTTCCAATATGCTTAGTTAGACCCAGCACTGGCTGCTGTGCCTATGGAAGAGCCATGAACTGCAACCAGACATTGCTTACTTATTCCACTATACTGTATTCGGATATTCTGGAATAAGCATATATAACAGAATAAGTAAGTGATGTCTGGATGCAGCCACAAATTAGAAACATCAGACATTTTTAAACTCTGTGACAGCTTAACCTGAAATAAGACATGGATGTATAGAACCACAAAACATTGTTCTGCTTGTTCTACTCCCTTTTTATAGTGCTAACCCAATTAAACACATGCTATTTCTACTGAGAGCAAGGAATAAAAATGCAAAGCACAGCACCTAAAGATGTTTTAGAAGTGCTTTGGTGAAAGTATCCAGTTCTCACACAATCAACCTGCTTCTCATTTATAAGCCCCACCTAAATTTTCCAGGCCTAGTTAAAGGAAGCATTAGATTGCAGCCAAGGAGAACCCAGTTGGACTCAGGCCAACTACAATTCATGGCAACCATTGTGTTTCTAAAGGTCTGTTGTAGAAGACTCATTAATATGCTCCTCAGGATTTCAATTACAAAAACTCATCTTGGCAACCAGCTACTCAAGAGGGTGTTCCTACTTTCAATTGAGCCAACTTACTTTCTTAAACAGATTAAGTGAGTTAACAGCCTAATATTCAGGACCTCCTGATATGTGTCAAGGTAAATATTTCAGTTTACAAAGGAGCCTTATCTGCACCCAATGTCCTTTAACACTGATTTCTCTTCAAAAGTAGTTAACCAAAGCAGAAAACCATCTGCTGAGTAGTTTCCACTTTTCCTAACTTTCTATTTGTCACGCAGGATTTGCGTTTTTACAGTCTTTTTGAAGAGTTGATCCAATTTTTTTTAAAAAAAACAAATCTTATATAGATTAGCTTGAAAATGGTATAACTGTAGTGACTTAACTTAATAACTTTGCATATTACCACCACTTCTTCTAAATGGCCCTGGTACCACCTTGTGGCACACTTCCATGATGAGGGAAAGATGAGGCTCCTTCTTCCAGTTGCTGTGTGATGTTTCAGAAATGTCACCACTCACACCAGATTTGTTTTGACCTGTTTGTCTTTTATCAATAGCAACAGATAGCAATAACACAATACTTACTGAGATCCAAGAAGGAAACATATGACACCAAGCAGACTGTTGACCACAGAGGTGAACCACTTAACACCAATGAATATTGATTAATTGTTGAGTTGGATTGTTATCCACACTGATTATTTGCTTTGTAGTTCTACTGCATATTGATTTAACTTAGTATTTTTAAAGTTGTTTTAATACAGTTTATTGTTTTTGACTTGTTATATATTGAACACATTGTAAAACTACTTTTTAATATATTGTTCATTAACATAACAATCCCTGAAACTTTTGTGAATTTTGTTGGTTGTGTTTTAGGTAAAGAGACTTTTTAACCTTTTCAATCAGACCCTTCTAGACCCTTTTTGGAGAAGTCATTTGCTCATTTAATGCCGAAGTAACACAACTGCCACACATTATGGCCTAGTGCTCATCCAAAATTTGGCATAAAGCTGTGATAATGACATCATAGCACAACAGCAAACCAGCCAGGTTCTTTATTCCACAACTAAGTTCAGGCCAGTATATAATATTTCAGTTCACTGTGGCTTTCCATCAGTGGCATAAATGCCTTTTTAATACACTTAAAACCACACTGATTGTCAGAGAGAATGTTGAGAATGTCCTCCTCCAGCCTCTGCTATTCACACTCTAAGGACTGTCCTTTCACTATTCATTCAACATCTACTCTGTATTTCCAGGTCACTGGTCAGTGCTCCATGTTCCTTTAATCTCCATGTTAGGCTACTGTAATATACTCTGCATGGATTTTCTCTTGAAGACAGTACAGAATTGGTGAAAAATGCTGCACTTAGATCATTGATAGGTGTCTTAGCTCAAATACATTTCACTTTGTTCCTGAAAGATCTGCAGGTATCAGAAGTAAAGATCTACTTCACCCCCAGGCCCAGTTCCTCAACTTTGAAAGCTTGAAGCAACTTGGGACCCAAATACCAGAAGCCACACTTCCTTTTATACAGTTCTGCCCATCAACTCTGATGTACTCTTATTTTATTTATTTATAATTTATATTTCTATCCTGCTCTATACCCAAAGGTCTCAGGGAAGGTAACAACAATTAAAATCAAATATATTAAAACTATAAAAGGATATATTAAAACAACAGTGTGTTCAAGTGGAAAGGGAGAGTGTGTCCCCATTTAACTGAAGGCCAGAGTAAAGAGGTGCGTCTTCATCACCCTCCTGAACATATACGGTGAGGGAGCCTGACACACCTCAAGGGAGAGACTAATCCATAGCATGGGGCCATCACTGAGAAGGCCCTTTCCCGGATGCCTGCCAGTTTTGCTGCTGAGGATGGTGGGACAACCAGGAGGGCCTCCCCTCCAGATCTTAAGGCACGGGCAGGTTGATATGCAAGGAGGCATTCCTTTAGATATTTGGGGCCCAAGTCATTTAGGGCCTTATAAGTCAAGGTTAACACCTTGAATTGGGCTTGGTAGGGAACTGGCAGCCAATGCAATTCTTTTAAGACTGATGTGATATGCATCCAGCTAGTTGTCCTGGTCTGCAACTTAGCAGCCATGTTCTGCACTAGCTGCAGCTTCCAAACTGTCTTCAAGGGCAGCCCCATTACAATAATCCAGTCTAGAAGTCACCAGGCTGTTTTCCATCAATTCAGAGAGTTGTTTTTACCTGCACTGTTTTAATACCAGCTGTATTAGTATGTTCATTTTAATTTGGCTTTAAATGTTGTAACCTGCCCTAAGACCTTCAGGTATAGGGCGGGATAAAGATACAAACAAATAAATAAAGGTCATGTTTTACTTACACTCTCTGCCCACGTTGTATATTTAAGATATTTTAATGGAACTGCTATGCTATGCTATTTATTTATTGTTTACATTTCTGTCCTGCCCTATATCTGAAGGTCCCCAGGCGGATGTTATGCCTTGAATTCTGAGACTCTGAAAGACAGAGAAGAAAGTTCTTTAAAAAACACCACACATTGGATTGTGTATTTCTATCCTGGCTTTTTTCACAAAGATCTTAAGGTGCCCAATATTATTCTCCCACTCTTCACAACAATCCTGTGAAGCAGAGTGGGCTGATGAGCCCCAAGTGTGAAGCTTTAACCACTATGCTATATTAACGTACAATTAAAGATTAATGAATAACTTTATGAGGTATATCAAGATATTTATGTAAGATACATCCAGTCTACAATGGTTTCAGCTACATTCTGGACAAAGTCAGAAAGTGGTTTCCTGCTTTTTCAATAAATTCCTTAGAAACTCTTTAAAAACACAGGGGATGATATGGAAGGAATCCATCAATATTACTGATGCATTCCTTCCCCATTTATTGTAACCCACCCAGAGACTTCCGGGTATAGGGTGTGATAGAAATACAAGCAATAAATTAGTAAATAAATATTAGTTTTGCCAATATCCTGTCAGTTAAACTGTAATGTGAGGGAAATGGTAGAAATAGCAGGGCAGAAGGCAGGGATGTTACTGAAAAGATAACTATTTGTGTCTGTTTAAAGGGTAATATTTTCCAAGAATGTCATTCAGGTTATTAGGCAAAGATGCTAAAGATAAGGTGCACTGGAAGGAACCCAAGTTTCCAATATATATCGTATACTTTATCCCATAAACCAGCCTAGAGTGAAGCGGAGAGTCTAGTGACAATCAGACCAGGAAACCAGTTCAGGCTTTCCTTCCTGCTCTCAGGGGGAGGGGAGGAAACAAAACAAAACAAACCCTTTTTTTCACATGCAGCTGCAAAGTCATAAATTGACTGCCATGTGGCAACTTAGATTTGGACTTGTTCCATGCCATTTTACATTTTGTGCCATGTATTGCATAAATGACTTGGCACTCACATTTACTGTAAACATTTACACAGAGTTGGAAATATGCATATGTTGGGGGGGGGTTACTGGCACACAAATCTTTGTACGTAATCTACAAACATATGCTGCAATACTGAAATAGCTCTTTTTGTTTGGGAAGTTATTTTCTTGACTTGCATATGTTTGAATAAGGAGGTAAGAAAACACCAGTAAAGAATTTGTGGAAATCAAACTCTTCAATACAGGTTTATACAAAAATATAATTAATATAACCCAGTCTGCTTTAAAATAGAAGATCTCACAAAAAGTAGTTGCAGAAATTAAATGGACTAGGGTAAGGCACACTATTCACATAACTACTTGCAAAAGAATTGCCTATTCTTTTATAGGGTCTTCTGCTGGGGAATCAGAACAACCATGGAAAACAAAGTAGATTTAAAGGTTGTCATGTTACATATATTCCTCATAAAAACATAAATATCACCTTGGTTCTAGTGAGGCAAAGGATACCACAGTCAGTATCAGAGCCCCTTTTGTGAGCATTGAGGTGGCATGGGAACAGCCCTCCCAAGTGCAGACAACCTTATTCCAGGGCAGCTGGCCACTCCAGCTGGGTGGTGTATCCTGAGTCAGCCAAGTCTTAGAGAGCAAACATATGCATGCATACTCAGGGCTAGCAGTAGTAGCAACCAGCCAAGGTTCAAAGTTCTTTCAGGGAGCAAGAGTTAAGCACAGTCAAACGTTTCGGGTTCCAAGATGCCTGAGGGTCTACAGTGTCAGATGTTAGTCCAAGGATTAGAAATACAAAGAGCAAATGGGCCGAGGTTGCAGAAGAAAGAGACGTATTGTCTGCAACAAGTTCTGCAGGCGTGAGGCGCATTTAAGTAGGAAAGGGAGAATCACGGCCCTAGCACTGCAGGTGTTTGGCCTGCAAACGTGCTGACCATCTCGGCTGTTGTTGCTCTTTCCTCAGAATGCTCAGGGAAGGACATCACCCAGCATCTTCATCTGAGTTGTCTCCATCTTGGGCTATATGGTCAGCATTCACATTGAGGCCCTGCACCGCGCCTGCCTTACCCTGACTGTCAGGGAAGCTGGGCTCGCCTTGGTTGTCCCTGGTGAGAGACAGCTCTTCGTCAGAGGAAGAAAGGCTGAGGGGATGAGGCATGACAATGGGAACTGTTTCAATAAGAATTCCAGTTAGGACAGTCCAGGCCACATAAGTGCAAAAGGGCCCTCTGATAAAACTGCTCTCTCTTGGTTGTATAATTGTCTTTTGAACCCATCTAAAGTAATGGCCATCACAATATCCGACACCAGTAAATTTCATATCAACATGATAGCAAATGAAGCACTTTTGCAAGACAAAGATGTTATGCAGTTAACTATTCAGTTTTAGTGGACCAGGGATAACACAAACACAAACATAACAAAGAGTCTATATCCCCACAAAATGCAATCAATACAATAGCAACAGAAGTTTCAGGGGATATAACTTAATAGGTATCAATATAAAAATAACAATATTGTTTTAATACAACATATAAAATCTTTGAATCATATAGACCGTATTCCTTGCTGTGCAGCTGTCGTCCACCAGCTGTCTTGGATCGGATCAGTCCGTTCAGTTTTCCTCACCATGAGTCATTCATGCATTATTGAAGTATTTGATGGTAAGCACCAGATCACAGTTACTTTTGCCACTGAAAAAGACTGTTTAGACGATACTCTTCTGGCAAGTGTCAGGACAAGCCAACTAGAATGACTACAATGACTCATGGTCCAGAACACTTCAATCCAAGACAGCTGGTGGACTACAGCTGCACACCAAGCAACACGAACTATATGATTCAGAGATTGTATATGTTGTATTAAAACAATTTTGTTATTTTTATATTGATACCTATTGAGTTATATCTCGCTGCCACTCACCATTAGCCTTGGTAGTGTGGCTGGTGGGGAGCTGTAGTCACAGCAGAAGATAACACCCTGTCATCCTTGCCCCAGAAGGTTAGAAAACATACTTTATGTCTTTTTAATGTCTTCACTATTAAGACCCTGTTTCTCTTTATTTTTAAATCATAGTGAGATTGTAGATTATGATTTCCTATATTGCACTTTTAGAAAACCGATTCCTGAACAGATCAAAGTTCACATAGCTCTAAAAATCTGGAAAACAGTAATTCTTTTGTTTGACTATTTTAACACAGGAATCAAAACATTTGACTTCAGTTATCAGACAACAATTAGCTCAGGTTAATGGATAACACTTTGTCAGACTTCTGCAGGAATGTCAATACATGGCAGGCTAAAGAGCTACCATCTCTGGAAGCTTTCTGCAACTTAGGAGTTGGTTATCAAGTTCTGTTTACTCACCTTTCAGAGTGTTCCAAGGTGAAGGTGTGGCATTTGTATTTGATGATACATTTTATACACTGGGTAATTCTAAACCAAAGGAAAACATACACAAATGTAGCCCAAGCAAAAAACCTCTGCTTTGTAAGTAATATTAAAATACCAAAAGACTTCTGAGTGCTGCTCTACAATTATGTCATAGTTGATACACCATAAAAAAACTTATGTGACAGCTGAATGTATGAAAGCATGCCTAGCACAGAAGACTAGTTGGCTTTTATACCCAACTTTTCTCACCTTTAAGGTGACTGACAAAACCTCTGTTCTTCTCTCCACAACAAACACCCTGTGAGCTAGGTGGGGCTGTGAGAGCTCAGCCCTGAGTGCTGTGACTAGCCCAAGTCACCCAGCTGGCTTTGAGTAGAAGTGTGGAATCGAATCAGGAGACTACCAGATAAGATTCCGATCCTCTGAAAGTAGGAATAATTCATAACTGAAGCATACTAGCACCTGGAGAAGACACATTCATTTTTCCTATAAGTAGCCCAGTGAAACTTCTTTCATTAAAGATTGCCAGCTGAAAAAACATGCATGAAAAATTACCGCATTGTCAGAACGATATGGACATAGCCAAGCTTCTTTGGAATGGAAGACGGTTTAGTTGTTAATGTAGATAACGGATTTGTATACCTGTGGGATATTTATGATCTATTATGTTCTTTATTAGAATCCCAATGACCAGAAAAAACAGCCTCAGGCAACAGACATGTCCAGAATCGAATCATTCTAAATACATTGCTTCTATAGCTGAATGGAGTGTTTTAACCTTTAGTACCCCAACAGCTTCTTTTAGCAGAATAACTTAAGGCAGTAATAAAGTAATTGTTATGTTGTTCATACCAACAGGATTTAAAAAAAAAAGGCTTGCTCATTTTATTATGCAAACTGCAGTATTATACTTGCTTATTCAGGGAGGACAATTCTCTTGAAAAACTGACATAGGTGGGGTATTGCCTATTAGATTTACTTCTGATTCAAAACCCAAGCAAGGCACAGTACATTGCTTCGCACAAACCACTGTTTTGGTATATATGTGTGTGTCTGCATTCACAGACAGGTGCAGGGAGATTCATCATAGGATTTAATATATCCTCAAACAACCAAATATTAGATGAATAATTTCACTCCTCAACTGTCCATCATACACACATCCATTACAGAGAAATGTTTACTAAGTAATACTATCTAGTAGAAAGAGGGTAGTATGTTTCCAAAGCCAAATTTACCAAAACAGAGGGGCTTATATTATCTTTCCTACAGAATATATTCTGAGAAAAGAGCAAACAAGATTTCTCAAGAGAAAAACAATACTGACCTTCATTCCTGGATAAGGTTTCCTTACCCTCTGGTGTTTTATCTGGCATCTCAGCTGAGGCCAGTCAGTGAAACCTGAGGAATAAAGAAAGGAAACTATTATCATGTTTAGGACAACATAATTTGAACAGAATTGGACTCATCTATACATTCAAGATATATTCAAACTAATTCACACACTCCTTATGCTCAAATATATTTTAGCAACTGAAATAACACAGGTAGCAAGTCAATATATGTGATCAGAAGAGAAATTTTAGTTCTACTATATGGCAATAAAATTGAGTAAAGTACCAACCAGTTTTTTTTAATTCATCATCCCAATTTTTAAAGATGCCATAGCAACAATATTAAGCAAACTATTTTAATTATCTCTGAAACATATTTTTCACCTGCTAAATATTTTTACTTCGATTCTTATGTTATTAAGGAAGTATAAATCTTCTGCAATACCTTTGAAGTTCTGTGTGCTGTCTCCATTTTCTACTTTCTGGGATTGCTACATCTGCACAAGCACTGCAGAGTTCTGGATTCAATGGGATCTTTGGGTCCTTTAATCCAGATTAGCTGTAGACCCCTTTAAACAGGTCTTTAATCCAGTCTTGTGTCATGAAGACTGGATTTCAGAGCGCATTTCTGCATGCATGCCGGGCCAAAGGGCTCTGGCTCCACCCCTCTAAACACACCCTATGTAGGCGCACATGTCCTACGTACAAGTCTATGACACTGCCCACAACCTACTTAGCGGTCACATTCACTTTAACTGGAAGCAACTCTTGACTGATAGTTGCATGGGCCAATCGTGCAGTGCTGCTGGTGGAAGTTCCTGCTTGGGCCTAATTGGGATGCATGCTACATCATCTGCATGACTGCCCTGTTTAGCACCCAGTGGCTATTCCCTTTTTGTGACAAAAAGAACAACCAAGCTGCAAAATAACTGTACAAAGAACACTTTGAAGGAAGATCTAGGCATTAGGCCTGACCATTTTGGGCATAGTTTACAACATTTTCCTCTAGATTATGCCTCCGTATTTCATTTTCGCAAAGAAAGAAACAGATTTGTGTCCTGCCCTTCACCTGGAGGTCTCAAGGTGTGGGACAACATATGATAAGACACATAGTTTTAAAGTTTTAAGGCTCCTACCCATTAAACATAAAAAATGACTATACAAGAAAAAAGTTTCAAAACATAGAGTGAAATATAGTTTCATGAATAACAATAAGAATGTTTTTCTAGCAAATCCAAGGGTTCCTTTTGAGACTGAAGCCTGGGTCAAATGGTCCCCACAGGAACCCTCAGACTGTTCCTGGCAGGTCTGTTCAGTTAACAGATTGCTTCAATACTGGATCAGGCCCAAGTGGTTTCTTCTTCCAGCCACAAGGAATTGGCATCCTAAAGCTGAGAGTGGGACTTAATCCCAGCCCCAGACCTAGAAGCATTTTATACTTTCGCTACTCACATAAGAAAAAGGATGCCTCAGTGAGACAGTGTGTGGCACTTGTGTTCCAACCCTTCTATAATCCACCCTTTCTAGCATAGAATGCGCAGGAGGGGAGGCAGACTCCCATGTGAACAATCCCACCTTGAAGTCTTCTCTAAGCCACCTCAGTGATGCTTTTTTGTGTATGTGTGCTATGTGTCATCATCATAGCCTGTCCTATTAACCAATTTCTGCACATGCTTCTGGGAAAAGCATCCTGCAAACCCAAGCTAGCACTGTAAGCAACTGCTTCTCCTCTGTAGCTACAGACTAGGGAAGTCAGAGGGTCTCCTACTGTACTTTGTGAAAACTGAAGCAGGCTATTAAGTAGCATGAAATCTTAGAACACAGGTCTCATTCTTGTTAGTTTCCATGACTAATTTCATAGAGTTGCAAAAACAATGTCAAGTAGAAGTTTGTTCAAATTTCAATTAATCTTTTCTTACCAACAATACACTGTTTGCCTAGAAAAGTATCATGTTACTAGAAGCACTCACAAAACAACTGGAGTGATTTGCTGAAAAGCTTTAAACTGTAACAAGACCAATTTATATTGTTTAGATTCTTTGGGTGCATTAACCTAATCTCTTCTGAATACCAATGTGCCATGACAATTTGAGCAGGAAGAATCACAGTTTAGAATCACTATTCTTGACATCAAATATTTCCAAAATATCTTCATGTTACTACAGAAATTTTAGGAGATTCAAAAGTTTTGAGTGTTTGCAATACAGCATTCAGAGTGCCTAAGAAACACTCTGGGTTGCTACAAAATTCAGAAACTCTGGAGTTGCCCACCACAGAAAAAACGGGGAGTCTATTCTACTGTCAGAGACCCACAAGTGGGTTGGGTGATAAGTTACAAAGATGGTGTCCACTAATGACAAAACAAGCGTCTTCCCTCCCCCCCCACCCACCCAAATGTCAAACAAATTCCTTTTTTGAAACTGGTTTTGGCCCTGGATCATGGAAAATTCCAATGTCAAAGAATGTTTTCTTTATCTCTAGTCTATGATTATATCACTGGGATATTTGGGTAGAACTGAGAAGGGCACATGACTGAAGTCCTAAATAACTTCTGGTCATCGTGGAAAACAGTTCTGATCCACACAGACTTGGATCTAAGGATGCATCTTCACTTACCCTGGTAGGTAATTCAGGAAAGGTCAGGGGCATCATTCTTCTACTTTTGGTGGCAAAAGGCAACCACTGAAAAAATGCAATGCTAATGAAGGCATCTAGGTTGAGGGTACAGGTTTCAAGAGTTCCTGAGTTTTGGTTCCAGGACTCTGCCTAAGGTATCACACTCACATCCTTACTGATAGTCAACCAAAACCAAACAGGTTCCAGCACAAACCAGATTCCCTAAGTTTAGTGATTTCTTAGAACCAGCATGATGTTCACAATTATATCTGCAATTCTGTACTAATATTTTGCATTGAGTCGATGATGCTATTTCAATATGTCCGTATTATGTTTGAAACTCTCCCAAAGAATGAATGCATTTTTCTTGTGCAAATTAATTTTAAAGGTTTGTGCTTTATGTAACTGTAATTTTACCATGTTTTATGCAACCATGAGACTTTCATATAAATATTATAAGTTCTCCAGTTATTACTGACATCATGAAGGCTAAGAACAAAAATCAAAGCAATAGGGGACATAATCAGTGTGACTCTGAATGATATTTTGAAAAGATAAAAACCAAGAACACTCTCAAAGAACTGTATAAAATAGCTCATTATATACTTAACATAAGATCCATCTTAACTAAAAATACATCTGATATGCCTTAATTATACAGGAAATATTATTTTTGCAGTGTCCTGCTAGCACTGATGCTACATATATGCTCAGAAATGAATATGTAAACTGAACTAAAACAGGCTTACTATGTCACACACACATAAGCAAAACCTAATTGATAAACTGGTGGTAAAATCACAGAATTTTGACGCTAGAGGGAGTCCTAACCTTACACCAATCCTGTTAAGTACAGAATTTAGCTTTGTGAAGAACAGCACACAATGTAAGAACCTAAAAAAAACCCTGAAAGATGCCTTAAAGAAATCTCTCTCTCTCTGTATGAAAAGTGTGAATAAGGATGATGAATTGTAAGCCTAACAAGAACAAAAAGAAGAATTACACTATTAAATAGCAGCAGACAGGTGTTAACAATCCCATGAAAGATAACGTAAACCAAACCGGGTATAACAAATACTTCTTTACTTACACGAAGTCATAAAAATGACACCGGCAGATGAAATGTAATAAATAAAGCTCTTTAGTAAGCCTGTCCTATTCCAGCCAGTATTTAAATACATTTTCTATTAAAAATAAAGAAGCCCTTCATAAAGTGTTGCTTGTACAACCATAAACACTGAAAATTTAAAAATCTGAAAACTGCAAGCAAACTGTAACACTGGCTGCGCATACAACAGTGAGCTTAGAAAAAGGCCACTATTGTCCCTTGTCTTCAAAAAAAAAAAAGCACAAAAAAGCTGTATGGTATCTGATCCAATTTTATTCAATCTGAGAAGGGTTCAAGAGTCAGGATTCCTAATGACTCAAAGGGAAAGTTCTCCTTTCCACTCATAGTTAGTATCACTGCATTCCCATTTCTCGCACCCATACTGAGAAGCTGGTTGGACCTGGGAATTCACCTTATCCTAACTTGGTAAGTAAGTGGGAGATGGTCCAAGTCACTCCTTCTTGGTTGGCTGGTGCTCTGGAAGCATTCTGTCTCATCACCTATGTCAGACTTCTCAGGTCAGATGGCAATGAAAGCTGTGTTGTGACTGCATTCACCTTATCAGAGCCCTGAGAGATTTAATACTCATTTAATACACATTTAATATAGATTTAATGCTGACCGAAAGGCCTTCTGCATTTACCTTTGTGAGCCAGTTTGGTCTAGCGGTGAGGGAGCTGGACCCTTATCTGGGAATACTGGGTTCAATTCCACCCTCCCCCATGAAGCCAGCTGGGTGACCTTGGGCTAGTCACAGCTCTCTTCTGAGCTCTCACAGCCCCATCTACTTCACAGGGTGTCTTTTGTGGGGAGAAGAATAGAAAGCTTTGTCAGCCGCTTTGAGTCCCCTTAAATGGGTGAGAAAAGCGGGGTAGAAAAGCCAACTCTTCTTCTTTGTTCTGGAATGAGTCCTCATAGTCTTCTCCTGAACTTCCTTGGTGCACACATTAGTGTAGAACAGAGAGGTCCCACCCAAACACTGGTATGTGTCATCTGTTCTAGATGGAACATGATCTAAATCAAGACACTCTTGATATAGATCACTGGTAGACCTGATTAAATAGGTGTACCAGCATACCAAGTAAGATCACAGAGTAATGCAGAAGAGATACCTCCATTTGACGGACTATTGGGGGACACGTTTCAGCGGCACACCAAAACACACCACCAAATGGACCTCCTGGTGTATCTGAAGCTAGGAACTTTCATTCCTAACTTTTCAAATTATTTGATCCCTGATTTGAATAACTTTTCAAATTATTTGTGTGGAGTTTCAGGACCACCATGCATTGTTGGCCCAGAGCCACTGGCCTGGAACAAGGTAAAATAAATGCAAAAACGCCTCAAGATAATACCCTGGTCTTGCTAAAAGGCAGGGAGCCACACCCAGCCTCCTTTCAAAGGGGAGGAAAGAAGGAATTTACCATAGACTTCTCTTATACATGTGGCCAAGTCCCATAGCTTTTAGGTTTACACTAAGGCTGGGCCAGGACAAGCTTCCTCATGACAAAAGCAGAGAACAAGGAAATACAGGAGTGTTTAGTGTGACATTATATGACATTATATACATGAACAAAAGCATATTTAAAACTTGTGATCTGGCTTTTTGCTGACTTACTCCACCTAACAAATAAAGATACTTAACTCTTGTGTTATCCTAACACAGCTAACATAAATAGTTTTAATAATCTTCCAGGATTACTGAATGAGCTACTACACCTGGTGAAACCTAATATGTGAACCAGAGCAGAAACTTTCTTTCCAGTATGCCAGTCTTGCAACCACAAGTCATGATACACCTGTAGGAAAAGACTAGAACAACCAAGGCAACTCTGATATATGTTACTTCTTAGAACATAAGAGGAGCCCTGCTGGATCAGGGCACAGCCCATCTACTAGAGCATCCTGTCTCACTCAGCAACCCACCAATTGCTTATGGTATTTTCAAGCAGAAGAGAAAGGCAATACCTTCACCTGCTCCTGAACCCCTGAAAATGGCCTTTAAAGGCATCCTGATTTAAATGAAGTAATCACATGTAAAAGCTTAGTAGTTTAACCTGAATTCACTACATCTTCCAGCCCTGCCTCTGAGAAAAGACATTTCAAGAAACAATGCCTTGCGCTATTATCTATGGTATAATTGTGCAGATATTTTCCCACTGATAAGATGAAGCCACATCAGACAAGGCTTGACAGACAGACTTTTGTTCCTGCTATGCTTCTATATTATACGAAGAATAGAATGAGTCATGTCTATTGGGTAAAAAGATTTCAGGGGATAAACATTAGTTAGGTCAGGATGACCCAAACAAACACACCCAAAAACTTTCACAGACACCTGAGCAAGCCAAAGGTCTCTATCTTCTTCTAAGCCAGAGGCTATGAGAAACTATTTTTCTAATGTGTGGAACTTCAAATAATGTATATCTATTATAATCTCAGCTAGAACTGCATAAGACAACAGAGCCAGGAGAGATCGTTGGATTTTTAAAGCATTTCTGCCAAAGTATCAGTCTGAAATGCCTAATAAGTGGGTTGCCCAAGAAATAGCAAACAAATAACTTCACCCAGGCTAGCACATATTTATTTTGTGTCACCATAAATTGCTAGGAATCAGGAAGAGGAGACATAGCAGGTAGGTCCTGGTGCCTTGGTTTCTAAGTTCTCACACCTGGGACTGTTGCTCCTAAATACCAGGTCAGTCCAAATCATTTCTTGATTTTGGATGAGGGAGCTACCTGGCACATATTACAGAAACATGAGTGGGGGAGCTGGGTGGAAGACATTTGTCCAGCTATGTTCACTCAGTTTTTCAATACAGCTTTAAAGTAGACAGGAAAGTCAGAATAGAGCAGGTTCCATGTTTTATAAATCTACCATTACACTCACCAAGTGGAAACCCTTGCAGACTGAAGCAGACTGTGAGATCATGGCGTTGGGACAGTGAGATAAACTAGGGCTGCTGGTGGTGAATGGCTCACCTTCCCAGGTGATGGTCTCCCTGAATAAGCTGGTCTACTCTGTCCAGTTGGAGACTTGAACATTCACTTGGAAAATATTCTCATGGATTACTTCAGGACCTCATGGTCTCCATGTTTCAAGTCCAATGCACAATGCAGGTTGTGTTCTTTACTTTGGTCTTTATAGGGAGTAGGGCCTGGATATTTGGCAATGATTAATGTTGCCTCCCTGTCATATAGACCATCTTTTGATATTATGACAGTACTCCTTTGTTGCAGCGGTGGGAGAAATGTTAAGATGATTCATCCCCAGAAACACATAGTATCTGTAAGATTCCTGAACATTCTGGCAGAATTTCTCAAGCTAAACCAGTGATCTTGTAGAGCCCTTATGGACTTATAGAATAGAAAAACACCATAAGCTGCTGACATGATTGCTCTTGAGCACCTTCTCTGGTGCTGTGAAGACCAAGTTGCTCCTTGGAAGACCAAGGAGCTTTGGGCACTGAACAGGACATGGTTGGAGAGAAGTGGTTTGCAATTCATTATGAGATTGACTGAACATTGATAAGAGAACATAATTGTGTCTACAGTGTAGCAATGAAGGTTGAAAAAAGATCTACTTTGTAGTCTCCACCACATCCTTGAGTCACCAGTCAGCAGAGTTTCCTACAGTGGTGAAGGGGCTTTGAGCATCTGTCTATACCACTGATCTCAGCATTAGAACCCTCAGAATTTGAATGCTGCTTTTTATACAATGCCTAGCGAACTGTCCAGAGTACCATCCCATTCAGTTCCATGGTACTACTTTCAGCTTTTAAGGCTCAACCACATGGACAAGACACTTGCAGCTGTTTAACCTGCAACATGGCTTCATGGCCCTTCTTAGCTCATTAGAACAAAGTTCAGTAATTAAAACTTTTGCACCCCTCAGAAGAACAAGTATGTAGTCTGGAGGTGCTCTTGGAGTAATCTCTGACCATGGAGACTCAGGTGACCTCTGTGAGGAATGTCTCTCTCCAGCTTTGGTTGGAATATCTGCTATCAAGTTGCTGAGTTCTGCCTGTGCACAGATCACACCTATGCTTAAGCAGTTGCACTGGCAGTTACCTCCTAGGCTACATCAAGGTTCTGTGATTGGTGAACAAAGTCCTCAACAGCCAAGCTTTTTTTAATGGCAGAATCCAGAAAATCTTTGAAGAAATAATGGAATAACCATGAGATGTGTATAGCTGACTAAAATCCTGAACAGACGCACTCTACACTTCAGCCCACACTGTCAACGTAGTCATCTAGCAAGTCATGAATGTCTATGGAATCTTGTCAAAACTGTCTTGAGCCATTTTGGGGGTGGGAGCAGTAGGAGAATAAATTCTACAGTAAGACTTGCTACCAATTTTCCTTTCCTAGACCGTCACACTCACTTCCTCCACCACACTGCCTGTATTTTCTTGTTCTCTTGCTTCTATTGACACTTATGAGACAGAAGAGCAGTTAAAACAATAAGCAAAGAAAATAAATTAAGCTATTCCTTTATGCAACAGCCTTACACTAAAAAACCAATTACATGTACGTTAACTCATTCAAAGTTAAGGACTTGTAAAACTGCATATTAACACACTCTGGATGACTGCTACCTGTTTGTTGACTCTAACTATATTGTACAAAATAGGAATTTTTAGAATGCCTTAAAGAAATTCTAACTAGATTCATACCATATCCCAGTTATAAATAAAATAAATGTTTTATACTAATTTATCAGCATTAGTTAAATAAATCTGTTCCCTTAACACTACTAATAAAGGCAGTTTCAAGAGGTTTGCAGTATTATTCAAATGAAAATGTTCTGACTCAGAAGGGGGTGTTTTTAAGGAGTTTGAACACATACAAATATTCCCCTTCAAACAGAGCTATTTCATGTTCAGGATGAAATTGGCCCCTTTTACACTGGATCATTCTGAGTTCCGGCTGTCAGTGTGGGGACATTTTGGGGCTGCTTTAGCAGCTTTTTTGTTCCATTGTTCTGTTTGGGTTGATTTTGACTGCTTTTGCAACTCTAAAAAAGTTTTTCTTTGCAGTACTCAGCCACAATGTTCCTTTCATCACTGTAAACTTCCCTTACACTGTCACCAAAATCAGATACGCCTCAGTAGGAGGACGTGACCAATCTTTTTTTTAAAAGAAGTGCATAGCTTCTAGTGTGCTATATTAACCAAGCCAGAATGGTTTCCTTATTTTCCTTCTGGACAAATAATAGCTCAGGTATTTCCACAAAACCACTTAGTTTAGCAAAACAATCAGCATTTCAAGATTTATGAAGTTTATTCTGACATAGAACAAAAAAAAAACAACCCTCACTTCTATCCAGGCTCCTAGCATAGGAGAGATTCTGAGGCTTAGTCACATCTTCACTTGAAACCTTCTTCATTCCATTTTCAGAGGCATTTCCGCACTGAATCGCGTTCGAAACCGAACGCGTTCAGGCGGAAAGCTTAAGCCAGCTTCGGGCGCTTTCCCCGTTCACACACAGACGCTCCGGAACGCGTGTAAACGCGTTCCGGAGCGTCTGTGTGCGAATGGGGAAAGCGCCCGAAGCTGGCTTAGCCGGCAAACGCCGGCCAGGGGCGCGCCGGCGGCCGCCGAGGCAGATCGACAATCAGCTGTTTGAAAAACAGCTGATTGTCAAAGCCGCGCGGCGTCGGAGGCGAGCCGGCAGGCGATCGGGAGAAAGAAGCGGCGCGAACGCTTCTTCTCCCGAACGCCTGCGGACGGCTCGTCCGCGTTGGAACGCGTGTAGAGCACTTAGAAGTGCTCTACATTTCGAACGCGAAAGAGGCAGCTGCGGACACGTCGGGACGCAAGGCGCGCGCGGCCAATGCGGATGACGTGTCCGCAGCTGCCTTTTTCGCGTTCCGTTTTCGCCCGTGCGAAAACGTCTCAGGTCTGACCACTCACATCTTCTCATTTATATCCATTCTATTAGTGGACTTTCCATTCAGGAGAATCCAATAGAGGGTGGAAGGTCCATAAGTAAAACAAGACAGAAATGAAAATGTGTGAGCAGTCACAGTTGAAGATGGACTGAAAAAGGTCACCAGTGAAGGTCTGAACATGGCTTGAGGCAACTAATACAAGAGGCTTCTTAGGAGGCAAGGCAATAATTCTCCCAGGCTTTCAAACTGAATTCTAAAATGGCACATACTACCAAAGTATGTGTACTGTACCACTTCTCAGTGTATTTACTACAGATTTATATAAGAGGAGCCTTCAGTTTCCCGTTGATGAGCAAACTCATACCATAAATAACTACTGGGAACCTTTGGTGAAAACTACAGGCCTGTGACTTTAAGGACCTTGGTTATCCATCCCTGAAATAAGTCCTATAAATGAGTTATTACTAGATAACCTAACCATAAATTAAAATTAGTGAAGAAATAGACAAATGAATATATTGTACAATGCAACATTGTATTAATAAACAATCTGTGTACTCCTGCCAAGGCACTTCATGGTAGGTCTCCTTTAAACATGATGACTCATATGTACAGTGCAGTCAAAATTAGGTCATCAGGGCAACACAGTTTTGAGCCAAAAAAATCAGTTATGCAAACACACAGGGAAAGTATAACTATACAGGAGGAATTATGCTATGTTGCCAAAAGTACAAATACAGAGGAACCTCCATTCATTCAGAAATTCTGTTTCTTAGTTAAGTGAATAAGGAGTCAATTGGCACTGCTTTTTGATAATATATTATTCCAGTATTCATCTTCATACCCCATCCTATCACCCCAAAGCACTCTGCACAAATTTTGTGTCTTCACAGATCTGGGTAAAAAGTGTTTTGTTCCCCCTTTGGAACTACAGAGCTTATCCACACCAACAAAGTGGGGAGGGAAGCTAGAAAATTCCTGTAGTCTGCAACCTACAGAATTTGGTCTCCATAGTAATTGTGGCTTGTGGACACTTTTCTGCTGAATCTGCATATTATCAAAAACTGTGCTGGTGAGCTACAATGTAGAAAGCAGCCATTCAGACCAAAACTGTCATTTCCCCAAGCTTATGGTATAGAGAAGCCTCTAATCATCTAAGATGAAAACAATCTCCATTTCCTAAACACAATGAACTAAGAAATATAGATGCTTTCATTGCAAACCAATTAAAAACATAATAATTTTAGAATGAGCTTGCACTTTTTGCCAAGTGTTTTGCTTTTACCATTTTCACACACCTGAGCAACCTTTATATGCCTTTAGGCACCAGATGAAGACCTGCTGAAATATTCACCCAGGCTGCTGAAATTTTGAAAGATGCGTTGGGCTGCATTCATTTTAAATCTGTTTTTGTTCAATGTTAATTACACACTTTTAATAATAATCGAAGCACTGTTGCTGGATTTCCCATAACAGCATTGTACTGCACTCTTTATGTGTTGAGATCAGCACCACATTGGAAATACCTAGGGTATGTATAGTGTCAAGAGGATCACAGGACACATTTTGTGTCAGCAGGCAGCCTCAGTGTTGTTTACTGCATGGAAGGGATCACTCTGATCACAGCAGCTGGCTGCTCACACAGTAACAAGTTCAAAGCCCAGTTATGTACCAAGCCTCTTCTACACTGTTTTTAAGACATCTTGACTTAGTTCTCTCTTCAAAGGGAAACCAGTCAAAATATAAGCCAGCTGTTTTACATCACAAATCAGCCGTGTTTTAAGTCTTTACAACATTTTGGTGAACTCATTGATATATATTCAGTAGCACTCAAATGGTTCAGAAATAGAGAGATAAATGATTTACCACTTGGTACACATAATATTGTACAATAGCCCTACTATTCTGGAAATTTAACTCAAATTTGAACTTAGTATACTATGAACTAAAATATGCTCTTGCTGTTCCTGGGACAATTCCATTGCTGCTTGCACAATCTTTAACAAAGCTTAAACAATAGTGGTGGGTATAATGACATTCCTTTATTAGGCTGAAAGTTGAACTTCATTTTTTTAAAAAAAAAATATTGACTTTTACCAAGAGTTGAAGGGGGAAATTATTTTTTTCCAGAAGAAAGCCAGATGTTCAATTCCTTCTTGTCCAAAAATGATACTTCTGCTGATAAACAGCATTTAGTCACTGTTTTGAAAAAGGTTCACATTTCATTTCCTCTAATTAAAAAGATCCACATCATAAAATGCCTGGCTAAGTATTCAATATATGTTGAAATCAATCCATGCAATTTTGTATGGAAGAAGAAAGACAGAGAGGCTGTATCTAGACAGGGTCAAAAACTTGCAATTATTTCATAATTGTACCTGACTTGGCAGACATGATCATGGGGACTGATACTGTCCTGGTATATGAACCCAATTTACTGGGTTATTGTTATTCTAGTAAAACGAACTATTATAGTGCAGTATCCTGTTCTTCCGTAATTGCAGCTCTGTCTGGATCACTGTGCGAGAGGAACAGCAAGAGTTCACCTAGAACTGTTGCTACCCGGAAATATTTCATGTGATACTGCTGAGAGGGTCAGGTCACATGGAAAGAAAATGTTACATAGCTCTGCTGCTCCAGAAGTGTGAAAACCCATGTATGGACAATGCGTGATAATTCCAGATGTGCTTTAAACCAGTAAATCAAGAAATTGTGGAATAAATGAATGATGTCTGGAAACAGTCAGAGAGAGCAGTACTCTTTGAGTATAAGTACACTCTCTCTCTCTCTCTCTCTCTGAGGTGGCCTGTTTGTTATGTCTGAACACAGCATTAGTAACAATCTCCAGATCAATAAAAGGCATCTGTTTTCTTTCTTTATTCAGCTTTCACAGCCATACTTCATCACAGGAAAGATAATAATTTTTATGTTTCTCTACTACCATTATCTTCCATGAGTTCACGTGTGTTTATCATTGTCTTCTCTTAATCTCTTCTTTAAATTTTACAGCACACTGTCCACTTTCATATTTTGTGGAGCCAATGAGATTAAGACCGTCTACCATTTCTTCCTCACTATCAGTCGAAAATTCATCAAGGATGTAGGCCAAAATTACTTTTTGCCTGCTTAATACTGAGCATTAAGTAAATAGTTTCCTTCTCAGAATTCTGGAGCTTCCTATGCAATGAAAGTTGTTTATTTGGGGTCAATGCATGGTGTGTATAGTTCACATAATATTCAGTTGACTGTGGCCTCATTCTGTTCCAAATGGTTGTTATGTGTGTGTTTTTTTCTCAAGCCTAATTAAAGATCTCAGAAACCATCTCTGAAATAAGTATATCAAAAGTAGCTTGTGCTGCTCTGAGTAGCACTGTATTCCATTCATGATGAATGTGTCATATTATACACTTTGGAGAGAAAAAAAATGTACTGGCCTGTATCATGTAGCTAGTGCTATGACCAATATTAGATAGAACTTTAGTTTTTGACAGCAGAAATGAAATTAAAGCCCCATAAGACTAAGCTTAAAGGTTCAAAGGGCCAGCCAAATAACCTTTCCTTCTAGTCACTTCCCACGTGAATATTTTCAGTGACTCCTGAGTGCAAAATAAGTTTACACAAATACTTACTTTTAAGATAGCTTAACTTATCTAATACCATTCTTGATATAAATTAAAACACAGTGAGGGGTGTAGAGGTAACAATTCATTCTGCTTCCTTTCTTCTTTCCTTCAAACTATAAAACTGTTAGTGGACTGACCTTCTCTGCTCGATTACAATGGTTGGTATCTCTGAATATTTTGCCATTTTTGTATGAGTAATGACCTTCTGTTCTTGGAAGAAGGGCATTGCTTTTGGATCATAACACACATTACACCGGAATACTCCTAGCCAATCCTTGTATAAAAGAAAAAGTAGGCCCAAAGCTAACATCTTCTACTCAGTCTCATTATGTCAGTTTGTAGGACTTAATGTGGGGTGTTTTTCCACTGTCACTAGAAGTACCCATTAAGTACCCATTAATGAGTACTTAATGGGTACTTCTAGTGACAGTGGAAAAACACCTGTGGTATCAGTGATCACTTGAACAAGGCAATGGCGAAGCAGAAAAATGTCCTTCCTACAAAAGCCACCCATTTACCAATCTTTTGATTTTACAAGATAATTACTGTCTGCCCCTCCCCTTCCTATGAACATTCTATGCTAGAAAAGGTGGATTAGAGAACAGTTGAGACTATGAGGGCCACGCATGGTCTCTCTGAAGGCACCCCTTTTGTTATGTTGGAACATAGCCACTCTCCCTCTGAGCTGCTCCTTTTGCTAAGTCTGAACAAAGCCTGTAGCTTCATAAAACCCTTCTGCAATGCATATATACTACATACTAGGCAATTTTTGTGACAGGTTTGAGGAAGGAAAATATCTATTAACGTCAGTACACCTGCATCTGCTCAACAATACAAACACTTGCCTTCATTTTGCCTTGAGTGAAAAGAGTATCTTGAAGATAGTTTCACCAGCATACAGGATGCTTAACACAAAACAACAGATGTGCAATAATCACAAATGCCCATTCATTTCCTTTATGTCAGCACTAATTAAGGATCTTTATCTGTTGGATACAAAAGGAAGTGTACACATTTCCCTCATCGTTCGACCGTAACAATAGAAAATGTGACAGGAAAAGAACAATCTGCTTCCCTAAAAGTATGAAGAAAACTAACAGTCTTCTGCAGTTCCTTTTTCTCAAAACTGGGTTGTATCAAGAGAAGGAAGAATACCTACAATAAAAATAGGCAGGAATGATCCAAAATTAGAATTATTCCTTGGATCCAGGAAAGATTAAATTGCCACAATAAGATGATGAGGATGAATCAGAGTAAATGTGAAATTTACAGGAGAATGCTAGCTGGCATTTTTTCTAGGAAAAATCTGACTGAATAGTTGCAACTTATTTGGGATTAATGCAAGTAAGTACAATTCAAATTAAAACACAGAAATATCTGGACCAGTTTCAGAACACAACCTAAGAGTGCCTCTAGGCATGATCTATAATGCAATGAGATGCTGCAGCCACTTTCAGTCTGGCAGACTGGAGGACTGAAGACTGAGAAAGGACAGTGTAGAGGCTTCTAGTCCACTAGACTGGATGATCAGAAGCTTTGGTGCCCCTTCACAGTGGCTTCCCATCTGCCAGACAGGAAGCTCCATCACCCGCAGCAGCAGTAGAGTACTCTTTCTCACAAAAGTTTTGCTATGGACTCTCAAGGCACTGATAACATGTTCAACTGTATCTATGCATGCTCTAAGTGAAGCTGCCTTGAATATGGTTTGCTGGTTACAGTGAGTGCAAAATGCAACATCTACGACACTTTTAATTGTGCCTCTAATCACTGTCATATTAGGCCATTCTTAAAAGATCTATACTGGCTTCCTCTCAGGGCGAGTTCCAACACAGGATATAATCAGGCTTGAAGTCAGCTCAAATTCTCCACTTCCAACAGTTTGCAAGGGATCCCCCATTTCTGTGGATTAAAGGTCCCAAAACACGGAGGATCCCTATTCAGATTAAAAGAGGTCTTTAGAAATACTCCACACTATTTAGCAAAGGGGAATTCAAGTGGTTTTTTTGGGGGGGAACCATGCTGTAGGGGCATTCTCCTCAGTTTCCCCTGAGGCAATGACAAGCTGGGATTTACTCTGCCCCCATCCCCGAGCTCTGCACCATTACCTGCTGTGGAGATCAGGCTGGCCAAAAGAGAGGTGGCGGGAAGGAGGTAAAGAATGAAGAGCCTGCAGTAGCTAACAAGAGATACATATATCAGGAAGTGAGATGTAACAAGAGATCAGATGTAGCAGGGAGTGAAAGTGTCTGATTTTACAAAGAGCAAATGTGAAAGACTTTCGGCTTCTGTCCTGAGGTTGCAAAGCGTCAGCTCTTGTATTAAACCCTACCTGCTCCCCCCCACCCTTCCTTCCTCCCTCCCTCCCTTCCTATCGCTTCATCCACGCTCTTTTGCCTCAATCCCTGCCATTTCATGCTTATCTGCTGTAGCAATCCAGTGCAAAACTCCGTTGTCAGCTCCTGTTTAAAAGCCTGCCTGCCCATCCCTCCTTCCCTTCCTTCCTGGTTACCTCATGAAGGTTGCCTTGATCCCTATGGTGGATACAAGATGGGGGGAAGAGAAGCAATGAACAAAAACTGCTACTGAAGGACTCCATGATCTCATGCTGGGGAAAGTTTATATAGAGGGTGGGGTTTGAATTGTCCACCCTGATGAAGTCAAGGTATGACAATTCCAATTACTGACTGCACGGGGAGGGGGTTCTGCTGAGGGGAGGAGAAAGGGGAGGGGATTCCTCACCTGCTGGGCACTGAAGAATAGAGAGAGGGTCTGCATTAGTGGGAACACAAAAAAACAGAACTCGCTGCTGATTTTAAAAAGCCCTGGCTTAAAATTGGATTAAATTGCCAAGTGGGAACCTGGCCTCTGTGTCTGAGTCCATTCAAGGTTCTATTAGTGGCTGGGCATAAAGTATACAATTTGGGCCCCACTTATCTTTAAAAGTTTCCCCTCCTATACAGATGAGCCTGCTGTCTGAGATTATTAGGAGAATTCCACCTAGTCATACTGAAGTTTGACAAATGTCACCAGGAACTCACCCCGCCCCCTGTATAGTAGCCTGTCCCAGAGGAGTTGCACCAGGTTTCTTCTTTTGATACTTTCTGGCACCTTGTGAAATTACACCTCCTCTCCCCCAATATTTGGCAATTAGGTCACCTAGCAATTTACTATGTTTTAATAACAACTTTTAGACTTGCCGTGTATTCTTTTCATTTATGTTATTCCTATTATAATTTCTTTGTTGCAATATTTTTACTTTTAGTGTTTCTATTATTTTATTTCTAATAGCTTTTCTATTTTTTGCCTTCTTTCCTATTTTTTACCTTGTTTACCTTATACATAAGCCTGGAATTATGATGAAAGGTGGGAGAGAAAGTCCATGAGAAAAATGTGCAGTGCATGTTCCTAATAATACACAGCTGTTCTTTGATCAGCTCACACAGAACGGTTTCATTAATACACAATCACTAGAATTCACCTTTCCTTCTATAGCACAAAGTCATATTGTGTGACAACATGTATAGAAGTAATTGCCAGTAACTGACACCTGGAAATTCAGAGAAGGGTAATTCTGCCATTTTCCCTTGTCTTGCATGAAATGGTTTTCCAGAAAGAGAACTACTGCATTATACAAGAGACATATGTGCTGTGTATAATTTATAATGGCTGGTAGCATATCATTCTGGGTTTTTTGTTTTGTTTTGTTTTTTTAAACAGCCTACCACTGAAGTCAGTGAAAGCGAAACTACATTTGCCAGGTCTTCAATAGATATAAAGTTCATATATTAATGTGTTTATGGTTGCATATCGGAGCATTATAGTGCTGCTTCCACCAGTTTTCTTCACCTGGCTTCAACAGTCTTTTTAGGTCTTACCTCTCACTTTTCTGTTCCAAGCTTTCCTTGAGTAATTATATCTGGTCATAACTGTGAGAATCCCTAAAGAAGAGAAAGTATGATACACACATCTCACTAGTGTGTCACCACAACTTTATAGATGCAAATGTCACATCCATTACTCCACTACTATTTGTCTTTACTCCTGTTCACAAGCCCTTGGGTCCCATTTATGACTGTCACATAGTTTCTCTTCAACCTTCCAGTTTGAGCCAGTTTGGGCTAGTGGTTAGGGAGCTGGACTCTTATCTGGGAATACTGGATTTGATTCCGCCCTCCCCCATGAAGCCAGCTGGGCGACCTTGGGTTAGTCACAGCTCTCTTCTGAACTCTCGCAGCGTCACCTACCTCACAGGGTATCTGTTGTGGGAAGTACAGAAGGTTTGTCAGCTGCTTCGAGTCCCATTAAATGGGTGAGAAAAGCAGGGTAGAAAAGCCAACTTTCCTCCTCCTCCTCTTCTCCTCCCCCCTTTGGATAAGGATAAGAAAGCTGAATCATGGCCAATTCATAGTTGACTGCATGGGCACCTCCATGGGATTAACAGGAAAAGAGCAAGGTTTCCTGGTTCTTTATTCCCTTCTACCAGCTAATCCCTAGCTTTCATATAATAGGCCAACAGGCTTTTCAAACTCCTTCTCCCAAGGCTTTTCTACACTTACTGGTAGATCAGGCTCACACCTCCACAAGATCCAGATCTACCTCAGAAAAGGCTCCGGATGAATAGGCAATCCAGGGGTTCCTATAGCCCCTGGCATAATCTCATGAGGCTTTTTGAGAAGTTTGCCATGTAATACAACCTCCTCACTGGAGTTAACTGTTGAACTATGAATACATGTTCCACATAACTAAAGGTAAACAGCTAATTGACAAAGAGCTAATTCCACTGCTCCCTGGAAGACGTGTGTCTTCACCATCTACCAAATGGTGCACATTTCAGTTGACAGCCTCAATATGAATGAAACCACTTTGCATGGTTTTGTTTCTTTGTTGATTAGTGTGTACACATATCCTCAATCTCCCTGTGAAACAGAAAAGCTAAACAAGCATGGATCTTTTCCTCCCTAGCACATTGTTTCTATCAGTGTATTATTATTTTATTATTATTTGTTTTCATTTTTATCCCACCCTATACCTGAAGGTCTCAGGACAGGTAACAACATATGATTATTCAAACACAGAATTCATCTGAAGATAATGTTTTCCAACCTCAGAATAAATGTACAGTGCAATGCACAGCTCCTACAGCAGCTGCAGCATATTTTCTATGAGCTCTCATTATTTTATTTATTTATTTATTTATATTTATATTTATATCCCGCCCCATACCCTAGGGTCTCTGGGCGGCTTACAACATTTAAAATACACACATATCAAGACTGTATAAAACAATGCTAAAAACAATGCAAAACTTTTTTTAAAAAACCCAGCATAATAATAATATTGGGGGGAAAAAACAGTTTAAGAACAGTAGAGTGTGCAATGGGGGGAAGCGGAGGGGGCATTTAGCCAAAGGCCTGGGTGAAAAGGTACGTCTTCACTGCCTTCCTGAATATAGACAGAGAAGGGGCCTGGCGTACCTCCAAGGGGAGACCATTCCACAATCTAGGGGCCACTACCGAGAAGGCCCTCTCCCGGGTGCCCACCCGCCTAGCTGCTGAAGGCGTGGGGATAACCAGAAGGGCCTCCCCTCCAGATCTTAGAACGCAGGCAGGTCGATATGGGAGAAGGCGCTCCTTTAGATATCTGGGGCCCAAGTCATTTAGGGCCTTATGGTTTAAAAGTGTGTTCAAAACTGATAAAAGAGACAGATTGACTATCCTTTGCTGTTTTGCTGTTGTACGGTATGCTTCTGCAAGGGAGAAACATGAAATAGGACCCAGACTGAAAGCCTCTGCAGCTGAACCTAACTTGCATTAGTAGAAACAAAGGGAAATTGGGAAGTGAATATGCCATGCTCACCTCTTACCTAAAGTCTGATATTACATATTCTCTGGAACTGTCTGGCAGGAAGTTCAGATAAAGGTCTGTGGCTTGTGGCTAAGCACATCCTATGTAGCTAAAGCACTGATCCATGATCTAATCACCTGGGTGGGTCCAAGAGGTTATAAAGCCATGTACCATGAAAAGGTGGGTGTGCCAATATTCTCTCCATTCTGTAGGTGTGAATGCTGTCCCCAGCTTTTGTTGTTCTGGCCAGCAATAAAGGCTGTCAAACATCCTTAGTCTCTGTGAATTAATTGACTTAAATGAGTGGAGTGCCAAAGGGGACCTTACACTGAAATAGCTATTTCTGTGAAATGCCATAACAGTTCCAGTAATAATGAAAGTGAAAATTCAGACTCAGTGAGTGCACATTTTCAGATCTGTTTGTGAATCAGTGATTAAATGAATGTCTTCCATAATTTACATCTGGTGAACATTAGTGAAGCCTTACTGTCTTTCAGAGTAAAAATAATTCAATATAATCAGTCATATATTTCATGGAAGCTTTGAACTCTAATTAGGAGTTGTGCAGAAATACTTAATTCAAACTCCAGATTGCTATAAAATACTTAGCCTTGTGGTCTAAATTAAATATATGTACCATTTGATGTTTTTCTGCTAGTTACTTACAAGCTACTATTGTATTTCATATTCAATTAAGCATTAAGAAATAATACCCGTGAAGCATCTGTTCACAGTGGTACAGATGTTATTTTTGTTCAGTTCACCTGCAGTCTCCCTGACATGGCCCAGGAGGTTACAGGCAGGAAAGCAAAAAAAAATTTATGAAAAATACTATTCTTGGCCCTTATAGGAAAGGCAGATTTCTCTGAACCACTCTATTTACAGAAGACTTTCTTCGGCAGTGTTTGTATTTTGATAAGTGCTGCCTCCAGACTAGTAGAATGAATCCACAGCTAAATGTAAAAGCGCAGAACACTTACTGCGCAGCGATGACCGGCCACCAGCCACCCCAACTCAAAAGGTAGCTCCATAGTTTCCCCTAATGGAGCTATGAGAGTTAAGGAGGTGCACGCCACTAAGTGGGTTGAGTCAGCCAATCAAATTTGGGTTGCCCTTCCTGCTTTCGTCTTTGCTGTTCTCCCAGTGATGGGAGGCGAAGTGCAAATTTGCCCTGAGTCTGATCTAATTAGTGAAGCCTTACTAGAATGCTTTAGGTGTCCATACTTGCAGACTTCCAAGGCATTTAAAATTTGGCTAATTAATTAATGTCAGCTAAGTGCAAATGGCCACTGTTATGACAGCCATCCCGGAGCACCAGTGATGGGATCAGCGCATTGCCGTTGCCTGACAACACAGCACACAACTGCACCTGCAGTGCCAGCCTCATGCTCCCACGGCCTCGTGTTCCCCCTGTACTTCTTCCACCAGGGCTTTAACAGCCTCTAGTATAGCTGTGGAACAGTTTTAACTGCTCCATGTCTATATGGCACGGGGGATGCTCCAGCACACATGGGTCCATTTCTGGCAAAGAAATAGCTCTGTTAATTGCAGACACTCTATGCTACATCATTCCCCAGGTCCACTTAAGTGCAAAAAGGCTTTCAGTTTCTTCCACTGTGCACGAACAGATTACCATGCAGCCAACTGACTGCAGACTATTTTCCTGCTATTAATGTAAGCAGTATTGGCTCAAAGAAAAACACTAGTAGCTGACTATGCCCATATTTAGATGTGCCTTTAAAAAAACCACTTATTTTGTCTCAGTTTATCCACAACCACAAAACCCTAGCATGCCATAGTTCTGCCCAAGAGTACGTACTATTTGCACTGTGTTTTAGTACTTTTGCTTAACATTTCAGTTCACATAAAAATACGCACATTTAAGCTTAGCTTTTTGCAAAACATAGGTTCTCTTTGCTGTGAATATCACAATCTGGGAATTTCCAAATGTCCTACTATACTACTAGGCGTGGCTTCACAAACAAAGATTAGGGAGGGCTCGACCATAATGTCCACACACTATCCAAATTTGGATGATGTGGAATCCGTCCAAGCTAGATAGTCCAATCAACTGACATGATCAAAACTCAGAAGGAATATGGTTTAAATTCTGAATGACACAGAATTTGAACTATGGTTTAACCTTCCACAAACATAAATCACTGAACTGGGTTTATTTCACAGCTGTGCCTAAGAGGAAGGGAAGGAAAGTTCACCAGCTATAGCTACTTTTGCTCAGTCCACCAGCAATCTGTCTGACAATGCCTGACACGCACATCTGAAAAGGAATAGGACTTACTTTGTACATTTCCTTAAAGGGTGTTTCCACACAGGCCCTTTAACACCCATTAAGCACAGATTCCAATGTGCGCCTCCGCACACGGGTCGCTGTGTAGGACACTTCTGGTGAGGGGTGTCCGCACAGCGAGCCCGTTTCTAATCCCGATTTCGGCAGCAAAACCGCTTTGGTGCCACCACATCCGCATTAGCAGGGAATATTAAGCACACTTCCAGTAGGTGTGTCCGCACCTATCCATGCTTAATCTGTGCTTAATGGGTGTTTTTAGCACACCACATATTTAGTGGTCTTGCGCTGTGAATCCGCATCCATTTTGGATGCAGCCGCACAGCGCAAGTGTACTAAAGAACGACCCACCCCCGGCTCGCCATGATTGGCTCCCCGGAGCCAAGCATGGTGAGCCGGGGGGGGGGGGCTCCTAACTTTAGGCTCGCCCTCGCCCCAGAAGCAGTGGATCACCGCTTCTGGAGCCAGGGCGAGCTTCCCAAAAGCCCGCCCTAGCCCAACCTTGGGGGAGTGCGGTGGTTACTGGTCGCCGTAGCCCCGAAACTGAGAGCAGGCACCCAGGATGCAGTGTGCCTGCGTCCTGCATGCCGCCTGATTGGCCGGCGTGCAAGTCCTGAGGGCAGGGGCTGCCAGGCGCAGCCCCAGCCACTCAGGCGGAACGCAGGCACGCTGCATCCTGCATGCCTCCTTTCAGTTTCGGGGCTACGGCGACCAGGTAAGGAGGGGAACCGCCGCACTCCCTGAAGGGTGGGCTAGGGCGGGCTTTTGGGAGGCTCGCCCTGGCTCCAGAAGCAGTGATCTGCCGCTCCTGGGGTAAGGGCGAGCTGCGGCAGCGAGGTCCCCCGGCTCAGCTGGCTTGGCTCTGGCGAGCCAATCGCGGCGGGCTGGGGGAGGGCCCTCTGATCCGGATCGGAGATGGGTGCCGTGTGTCCGCACAGCACCCGCCTCCAATCCGGATCGCTGCGTGCGCGGAGGCACAGGCGCGGGGTAGATCTGGATCTCTTAGAACCGGATCTACCCTGCAAAACCGGATCTACCGTGCACACGGAGCTATTAAAACCGGTTCCTCAGGGAGCCGGTTTTAATAAATCCGGGTGCCGGAGATCCGGGGGGGGGGGGGGGTTGCCCCTGTGCTGAAGCACCCAAATAAACCTAGAAAATAATGAGCCATGAACAATTGCTGTCTTAAAGCCACACATTGGTGTCTTAAAGGCACTTTTGTCTTACTTTTTTTTCAGAATTTCACACAATTTCAGACAACTCCAACTACTTTATAATGGATAAGAAAAAAGAGTTCAAGAACCCAGGTAACTCTAAGCCTGAATTTTTTTAAAAAAGCATGAAAAATATGCAGTACTTATAGACAAGATCAATTGTACAGTTCAGTTAAATATATTTGCTAAAGAGGAGGGAACTACGTGTGCAAGGATATCTCTTATTTTGGAAGACTAGGAAATCTCAGAAGACTATTACTATCCAGAATTCTTTGGAGTAGTTCATGAAGATACATGGTGAAATAATAATAATAATTAAATGTCAGCAAAAAGTATCTGCAATTGAGCAAAGTAAAAGAAACCAGGACAAGTTTTAAAACCGAAGACTGGCAGGGAGTATGGAAGTGGTTTCCCATACCTTCCATAATCTAATACCACAGAGTGAATACTGCCTTTCCAAAATAAGTTTGGGGCATTCCGTAAATTATATCCTGCATCGCTTCGCTTCAGTAAGAGAACATAAATGGCACCAGTTTTGATATTTTGGCAACGGTGGACTTTTTTGTAAAACAGAAGTGATATAGTCTAAATTATTCACCTGAACAACCATTCCAGCAGCTACACTGTAGAACCAAGGAATGCCGATCATCGAGCTTTTAGTTCTCAGTGAAACAAGGGCGGTTTTTAGAAAGAAAGTGTATCTGCAGTACACATTTGCCATTTCTTAAACTCACATCTTTCTTCAAAGCAACAAAGTTTTAGAAACAAGACTCTACTGTTATTTTTCTCAATTTTCCAGGTCATTATTCAAGGTAAGACTAGTGGTTTTAGAAGAACACTAAAAGGTGTGTTGGACTGGAAACAGCGGGCATCCAGCTGCAACTGATTTCCTGTATGGCAAAATACTACAGGCATTCTGCTACAATACATTACAGGGACCTTTGCACTTTACCAGCTTTTCAGACCAGTCTCCAGTGACTGTTCCTATGTCACAACAAATACAGTCTCCCCCGATCTTCCTTAAAACTCTAAATGGCAAAAAGCAGCTTATATATCAACAATTAATCTGGAAAAAAAGAGTTTTTTATATACGTTGTAAGAAGAAAGAAGAAGAAGAAGAGTTGGCTTTTCTATCCTGCTTTTCTCACTCTGTTCTTCTCCCCACAACAGACCTATGAGGTGGTTGTGAGAGCTCAGAAGAGAGCTGTGACTAGCCCAAGGTTACCCAGCTGGCTTCATGGGGGAGGGTGGAATCAAACCCGGTACTTCCAGATAAGAGTCTGGGTCCCTAACTACTTGCCCAAATGCATGAGATTTTAACACAAGAGTCTCAGAGCAGTTCTAGCTGAAGTAGTGGCAGCATAACCTTCCCAGCAGCTCTGCTTGGGATCTCTTCACCCATTCCTCCCTTTCCTTCTCTACTCTTTCGTGCTCTTTTTCAGTGTGTCCCAAGTACTTGTTACAAGTATTGCAGAATCATAAATACTGCTGATAGTAGATCACTATGACCACTCCAGAACTCTTAGATGGGAAATGGTCGAAAAAATGTTTTTTAAAAAATAAGGGCCACTGAAAATTGCACAGTATTTCACAGAAGATCACCCAAACATCATATTCTGTAGAGTCACCATGATTTACTTTCCATTTGCAAACAATATCAGTTTTAAATTAGCAAAGTGTTCAGAGGAATCTGGTAGCCTAATAAAGCACATTATTATCTGAGTTATGAGAACTGTCCCACAAAATAAGAACAAAGTGGCTTAATATTTATCATAAACTTCCACACCAGTGGTCCATTTCCATAAATTGTACTCTTCATAATAACTGGTATTATTTCAGATTCGTATGTTATAACTAAATGCCTTTATAAATAAAATAAAATAAATTTATTATTATTATTATTATTATTATTATTATTATTATTATTATTATTATTATTATTATTATTATTATTATTATTATTATTATTATTATTATTATTATTCAATGCCGAATGGACAGCTGGCAAAATAAAGCACTGCATGGACAGTTCCTGGAGAAGATCGAAGGCAAAGTGGACATGGTCTTGGCTTACGAATGGAACATTGAAAAAGGAAACAGAAGGACTGATTCTTGCTGCACACGAACAAGCAATAAGAACAAATGCCATCAAAGCCAGAATTGAAAAATCAGTAGAAGATCCAAAGTGTCGACTCTGCAAAAGAAGTGGATGAAACAATCGACCATATACTCAGCTGCTGCAAGAGGATCGCACAAACTCATTACAAGCAGAGACACAATGCTGTAGCACAAATGATCCACTGGAACTTGTGCCAAAAGTATCATCTGCCAGTGACAAAGAACTGGTGGGATCACAAGCCAGAAAAAGTGGTTGAAAACGAACAGACAAAACTACTTTGGGACTTCAGACTGACAGAAAACTGGAGCATAACACCCCTGACATTACAATTGTTGAGAAAGAGAAGGTGTGGATCATCGACGTTGCTATACCAGGTGACAGCAGAACTGAGGAGAAACAGTTGGAGAAGCTCACCAGATATGAAGACCTGAGAATTGAACTTCAGCGACTCTGGCAAAAACCAGTGAAAGTGGTCCCAGTTATCCTCGGCACACTGGGCACGGTGCCAAAAGATCTCAGTGGGCACCTAAGAACCATTGGCATTGACAAAATATCCATCTGCCAACTACAAAAAGCCACTTTACTGGGGTCTGCTCGCATAATTCGCCGATACATAACGCAGTCCTAGGTGCTTGGGAAGTGCCCGACTAGTGATATAATACGAAATCCAGCATAGTGATCTCGTTTGCTGTGTGTAACTGCTGTTTTTATATCATCATCATCAATAATAATAATTTTTTCTCCCATTATTTAATTTTTTCACATACCCCTAATTGTCCTGGTGTCTAACTTGGGGATTACATGTACCCTGGGTTGGGAATCACTGTCCTACACCATATATGATTTTGTATCTTCTGTGGGTAGGATGACCAAGTAAAAATCTCCACCACCTTTAATCTTTTTGTAAAGGGTAAACTATCAGATGATGCATCTTGTAATACAGACCACTGAAGTTTCCTGTGCTATTAAAGATGCAAAACTTAAGTAGTCTTATTGATCTAGCCACCTCACCCTCCAAAGGGTTGCTGATCCAAAATAAACCAGCAGTCAGATACTTGGCAGACAAAATATCAGCACCTGATGTTTCTCATAACTGTGTTTGTAGGAACAAAAAAAGGCTTAACCTGGTGAATTTATTCCTGCTGCACAGCTGTTATGGGCAGAGTAATGAAATGATATTTTTCTTACATAACCCCAAACTTGTAATGGTTTTAACGCAGTTTACTGGATGTTCATGGTTGTTTTTAAAAAATACTGTTATTTTCTAGTGCTTATTATATCTCATACATGGTTACTCATAAAGAAACATTAAACCAGAGAAAGAGTTTAAGGTACATAAACTGTAAACTTATGTTGTGGTGATGTGAAACAGGACATTTTGTTTCAGATATCAAGGAGGGGAGCTAATGTCAAAAAAGACTGGGAGGTGTTCAGCAATGAAGGTTCAAATGGCTATGCCTGGGTAATTCAAGAGGAAACTAATTTGAAAACTTTTTCTGGTTATTTATACCTCACAATAACTACTGCGCTGAATCAATGTTATCAGAATAGCCACCCTTTTCTCTTTTCTCCAGTAAAAAAGGTTTGGACCTTTGACATTAATATATCAGTTTCTGTGCTCACAGCAGCAGCTCCCTCAAAGAGTTATGCTATTTGCTCCACCCATCCAAGGGCAGGAAATCATTCTTGTTATTGCTGCTATTAACTTAACAATTCCTTCCAAATTTAACATTAAAAATAAAGCCAAATACATTTAAAAAAACCTAGGCAATACTTTGGAACTGCACTGCAGATTTCTCAGACACTTAAGATGTGCATTTTAAATTATCCAAAGCAGCACCTTAACACATGTTGCAATTTAATACCTCTTCAGCAGCTAAGCATATTTTCCATAAACTCTTGTTATTTTTTTTAAAAGACTGCTGACAGCTATAGTAATTGTTTCAACCAGATGGCTTAACAATTCTAATTATAATGAAAATAAAAATTCAGGCTTGATACATGCATTTTCATTTTTATTTCTGGTTGATACAGCAGTTAAATGAATGCCTTCCATAACAGGCATCTGTTGTAAGTTAGCAAGGCCTTCTTGTCTACTGAGTAAGAACACTAAGGCTACATTCCCCTACATGTTTAAATCTGAATCGAATCCGTTTTCAGGATTGGGAGTTCCCATTTATTTTTTTATTCCCAGATATTATGAGGACTATCCTGCAAAAATCTGCAGGAAAAAAAAGTCATCACAAAAACTGTTCTTGGTCCACTTTTGGAGCCCAGGTCACTTTTTTTTCACCTTTGGCAATGCTGCTGGACTATTTGGGGTGGAGATCTATCCTTCTGGCCAATGCCTGTCAGATGTGGGTGGGATTTCACAGCTGCTAAGGTCTCCCGCCTCCCCTTGCCATGCTTGCTTTGAATACACTGCAATTAGGATAGATACAATCACAAGAAAACTTTTTTTAAAAACACCAGCTTCAAGAGATACATTTGTAGCAAGGATGGCAGAGCAGGGGAAAGCTAAGCCATGAGCCCCATTTTACAAAGGGAAACAAATGGAAAGGGAGAGTAATAGCCTCTCTCCCCCCCTCCATGTGCGCTGTCTTTATTAGCCTCTGTTTTGAAAGGGAATTTCTTTGCACTGTTGGTTCTTTGGCTCTCCTGTTTAAGCGCAAAACTGCCACCTTCCCAGCAACATGAATGGAGGGAGGGAGCTTCCAATTTGAAAGGAAGAGTGTGAAAGTGATGTTTGGTTTGTGATTGCCCACTGTTCTTTCACTCAGCTGATTCTGCGGGACAGGCTTAACAGGCGTTGGACAAGGGACAGAGATTAAAAGGTCCTCTTTCTCCATGCTGGGGATTTGAGCAGTGAGTGGGAACAGCAGTATCTGGATTCAGCCCATGTTATCGTCAAGCAAATAGGGACAGCCAGATTGTGCACTCAGTCCTGAATCTGGATTTTAAAAATAAAGTGTGTACGTTCAGGGGAGAGAAACAAACAAACAAAAAACTTTCAGAAGACATTCAGTTCTCTGCAACCATCATTTTCTCACTTTATAACCTAAGCTAAGTCCTCACCCAATCTAATTCATATTTTTTGAATCCCAAATGCCTTGCAACATCTTCCTGAAACTAAACCACAGATGCCACAATAAGTATAACACACTGCCATCCAGCTCTTCTCTCCAGAACATCAAAATAAGCTTCTTTCAACATTTGGTTTCCATTTGGACAGCTGAACCAAGTGTGCTGTAAATTCTGTAGGGCAGCATGCATTGCATTCACATGCAGTTAATATAAAGCACCTCTGGGACAGTTTAGACATGGCTTAGAGACAGATTACAGATGAGATCCTTCACATGCCAGCCTGCCCCTCCCCATCCCATGAGCATTCTAGGCTAGAAATGGAATAAAAACACTAGTGCCACAGGCTACCATCCCTAGGAAGCTTTGGGGGCACTTTTTTCTTACATGCCTCAGGCTCCTTCTCTGTTTATGTTCAGGTAGGCAGTGAAAATTCACCTCTTTGCTCTGGCCTTTGGATAAATGTTGGTTACGTTTCCCCCACTACAAACACTACTGTTTTGACTGATATTGTGCTGTTTTTAACATGTTTGGTTTTTAAATGTTGTGATGATTATTATTGTTTTGATATAGTTTTTTGATATGCTGGATCAAAGGTTGTTACCTGCCCTATGACCTTCGGGTATAGGGCAGGATATAAAGATAAATAATAAATAAATAAATATGGACAAACATGTCTGCTTATTTAGCAATATGCATTAACTGGCATTTAAGTCTTGTTTTAAAATAGCTAAAATAACAAAAAACACAGAGCCAAAATATGTATTCCCATTTGTTTGCAACAGTTGGTAGATGTGCTGTTAAGAACTTGGTTAACATGACCAAAAAAATCATGATTTATGAAGTTAAACTTGATGCTTTTGCTTACAAGGTGTCACTAGGCTTGTGGGCTCAACTCCCCAAGTTTGTTGTCTCATTAGTTTAGTTAATTTACAGAAACCTGGGTCCTTTCTGCACTTGGCCTTATTCTGGAATATATCTCAGGACAGGGGTCTGTTATCTGCGTTCTAAAGTACATTCTGGCAGGACTCACTTGGGGCCTGCTGTAGCCTGCACATGTGGACAGCAAGCCGACTTTCCACGATATATTCCAGAATAAGACCAAGTTCAGAAAGGCCCCTGAGCTCCTGAGACAGAAATCCCCCTAGTTCAGTGGTACAGTATTAACTTTGTATGCCCAAATTCTCAACTTCAGTCTTAGCTACCAGGGATTAGAAAGATCTCAATTGAATTAAAACCTCAGATATCTCTGTACCTGCAGTAAATGGTTAACTGTCGGTTTCATACATTAAAAAATCTACAGACACAATAATTTCACACCATCCTTTACATATACACAGAAGACTTCCAGAGTGCTCAGTACATTTCACTGGATTGAGTAACAACAAAAACAGTTTAGACTCATGTCATGTGTTTTAAGTTTACTTAGGGCTTCCTGCATAAGGCTTTCCATGCTAACCAAAGCAAATAGCATAGTTCAGAACTGAAGCAATGCCTGGCATAGATTCTCCAAAAGCATCAGTAAAATGAAGAAAACCATATGCAAACACATGTATTAAATTATTTTCTATATGCTGCAGACCTTAAAGCTTTATGCAAAACAGAAAAAGTCATAAGACACTGGTGATATCAAAAGGGTCTGTCTTCTCAGTATTTATATCTAAGAGTGAATGTTCTACCAGAATTATACAAACATCCACCTGAACATTTCCCTCACAAAAGATGTGAAAAAAGACTGTGATATGCTTTACAAGTCAAAATTCCATCTCTCATAAGAAGTCAAATATATGTTTTAAAAAGCATATAGATTATACCTTTTTGAACTGTACCAGATGAAGATGTTTTTCTGCCCAAAATGAGATATAAGGTGATATTCTGTGTGTCCCCATTCTACAAATATAAAGTGATGTTCCCCTGTAGGACCTTTCTGCACTCAATCTTGCTCCTTTAGATGTTTCAGCATTAGGCTAGGTAGCACCATCAGTGTAAATGAAGCTATTTAGCAGAAGGAAGATTCAACTCAGAGGATCTCTTACAGTCTCCTACAATATTAGACCCAAGCTAAGTGAATCAACAGTTGGCACCCACTAGTGCCCTTTGCAGCACCTGAGCTAATAAACATTATTAAGGTCCTCAAGGAAGACAAGTAAGAAAGAGAATAGTGAGAGAATTAGATGTGACAGGAGTGAGCTGTGGCTGGTTACCTAAGATCCCTGGTGGTACCTAAGATCTCTGGTGGTACCTAAGATCCCTGGTGGTACCTAAGATCCCTGGCAGATTTCTCCCTCTGATGAGTAAAGCGCCCCAAAAGTACCATGTTATAAGAAACTGAATCGTGTTCTCTAAGAAATATGGTGCCCTTTAGAGGTCACTGATAAAGCATTTTTAAACATAGTGCTAAACCATCATACCCAAAAGACAAACAATATTTGCATTCATGAAGGAGAATCTTTGATGTCTCCTTTTCTGCCTCCACTTTTCAAATCTTAAAAGCCAGTAAGAGAATTTGCCAGTGGTGTGAGCAAACTCAGACTGTGATTATAAACAAAAGTTTTCTGCTTAGACTTCCAACCACTAAAATGTAAAAATTATGGTTGATACAAGTAAGAAAAAATATTGATGCTGTGAGGCGCTACAGATTTATTTAATAAGTGTTACATGATTTGTGTCACCTGGGTTCATATGAGGTTCTATAAAAATGTTCACGTACTCTGTTACAAATCAGCCTACAGCAAGGGATGAATTTAGCTCTATCTGGTATCAGAAAAATTAAAATGTAACCCAAACTTTAAAAGGCAGCCATATACTTTTCCTTTCCAGTCATAAATACTTACGCTGTATACCCATGGCTGCGATTTCCAGATTTAGCTTTACTACAGGCAAACAGGATTCCATTATAAATTTAGCTGAAGGCCAGAACCACAAACAGTTGTACAAATCTGAACTAGAAGTCTTAAAGTAGTAAAGCCTGCTTACTCCGAAACAGAAGAAAAGACTTCAGAAAAATACATATTTTAGAGCCTTTCCACACTTCACCTCATTCTGGAATATATCCTGCAATAGAGGTCTGCTGTCCACACGCTTGTGTAGACTATGGCAGGCCCCTGGAAAGATATATTCCAGAACAAGGGCAAGTGTGGAAAGGCCCTTAATGCGTTCTTTATAATGCATATGATGGATGTGGCCCATTTGAGTAAATGAAAATTACAAATGAAACAAGATTTCCCCTTCCTCTTACTATCATTTCATACACACTTGACTTAAATTCGAGAAGATTCCTCAAGCCACTTGGATCTGGTGGAATCAAAGATACTGCAAAGAGAAAGAGAAAACTCTAGCACGAGTGCAGGTCTCCTCTTGAAAAAATGAGGCTCAACCAGGCACCAACAATGAACAGCTTTAAATGCCTGACAAAAATACATAGGTTAAATTTAGTTTTTAATATCCTTTTGTTGCAGGATAACAATTCTATTTCCTGTACATTAATAAAAGAATTGGCATCCAAGGAACATGAACTTTCTGCCTCTCCCTTTTCTGCCAACTGCTACAGAGATTCAGGATCTCTTGGGAATGATACTGAATTGGGATCTTTGAGCAGATGGCTAAGTTGGCAGAAATTGCTTCCCTCAGTTGAACACAAAATCAGCAACCTCATCAATTTTGAGTCCACTCTGAAAGACACTTCACGGAGTTCAATGAGGCTGCCACCCAAGTATGTGTGCTCATGGTCCTTGAGAATGATCTATGCAGCATTATAAAGGAAAGAATTTAGAATGCCAGGTTACCATAGAGGTCCAGTAGTAACAGGGAGACAAACTATTTATTTTGTACTACACTGTCCCACTGTCCAGTCTAGAATATACAACACAGCCATACTAGGCCACGCTTCCTTAAAAAGGATGATGAGAGGTACAGAAGTAGGTTATCCTGGAAGACACAGACCTTTCCTGCAATTATGATTGTTTGAGATGGATCAGTGGATCCAGATTTAACCAGACCCACTGATCCAGATTGTACAGAGGCATGGGTCAGATCAGCACTGTCTGCGTGGTGGTGCTGATCATAATAGAAACATTACAGGACATCACTTCCATATCCCAGGACTATATTGGGGATGCCAAAATTACGTGTGGAATTCTCAATATAATCTCAGGAGAGAACTGCAGATTTTAGCCCAGGTTTGGAGGCACCCTGAGATGAATTAAAAACCAAGTGATTCAAATTAGAACAATCTTAAAACTGTATTTTGGCAGTCCATTGTCATTTTTGTTGACTCCCAGTGCTGTACCCATGTGGTACAGCAAACTGCCTGGAAAGCAGAGGGTGGCCGATTCAACCAGCCTCTCCCCAGAAGCAGACAATGGTGAAACACTTCTGTCCTTTTGCTAAGAATATTGCATAGAAGTAGCCTTGGGGGTACCCATGAAGTTGGCCACAGCTCAATGGTATATAACAACAACATCAACAACTTCATTTCTAAGTCCAGACCTTGCTTCTGAGTCATGTTATCTGAAGACCATATTCTCCTGTAGTTAAGATAACTTTCTGGGGATCTGTTGTGGCCATTCCCACTGAATGAGGTAGGGATGAGCACCAATTGCCCCCCCCATTTGCTTCATATCAAAGCCAATAGGATGGAGCCTTGCATTCAAGTGAGTGGAGCCACTTCAAATGTGTGAGTGGATTCACTTCAAAACCCTGCTGCCACCACTCACACCTCTGAATCTGCTCTGAATCCAGTTCTTCGAATGAAGGCACAAAAGCTTTCACTTCATCTGTGAAGGTCAGTCTTCGAATATAGCCAATATTAGATTTGAATGGAAGTTTCAAACCTTTGCAATTGCAAAAGCGAGGAACGTCTTTTGCCCATCCCTGGAATAAGACAAAGTCAGTGGTGAACAGAAAGAGAGCTCTTTTAGTGTTGATCATCCATTCAGGAACGCCCTCTATACAGAGGCTCACCCCAAATCACCCATTGCCAGTTGTGTGACCTGTATTTCTTTCTGTTGCTAACTTATTAGTTCTCTCAAGAATGTGGCCTAATATTCTTCATGGTTTTAAACTTCATGGTCGTAACCTGTACTTTGTAAGTACAGAAATATTAAAAATCTATGTCTATGTAAAAGAAAAGTATTCAGAAATCTATATTCATGTATCCCTGATAATTATATATTTAATTCCAAGTCTTTGTGCTGCAATAGAATAAGCTCCCTATATAACTCATTCAGAGAATGTTCATTTGCAATACTGAATAATGTTATACATAAGTCCTATTAAATGCCTACTCAGAAATCAAATCCTATTGCACCCAGAGCTGCTTAATCCCAGAAAATGAGGTTATAACTGCAGACCCCTTACAATGCAGTAAAATGAGTACTTATTAGCATCACTCCATCTTTGCCTCAAATTATACTGTTTCCAATTTAATTTTGACTACAAAGATAGATACTGTGTTTTAGTTTGATCTATTGTTCATACATTTACAACTATGTTTAGGAACTCTATAATCAACTTGGCCTGCCTGTAGCATCTGACCATCAAATCATAACTAGAAAACATTTTCACTAATTTTCCATGACAAAGAGACAATATCATCTAATAAAACAATAAGTAGAAGCCTTATGTGAACTCACAGTTTTGTGATGTTACACAGTAGCAAGAGCAATCTGACATACAGAATATCTTTGTGTATGAACCAAAGCACTGGAGGTCTGAATGCTGTATCTCTCTGACCCAGGATCTGGGGGGAAATTCCTTTTGTTGAATGCCATTTGGAATTATAAATTTAGAAAAGCAACATATAAAATGCACATTCCAAGATACACTACATGTCAGGGATTTCTTTTCTAATTGCACAAAGCCATCTTTCAACACTATGTTTCCTTAATTCAGACGTGACTATCCTAAAGGAATACAATGTTGGCTTCATGGGGGTTCTTGGGGGGGGACACACTGCAGAATCTGGGTGCCATCAATAAGAAACCCCCTTCCCTTGTGGCCATCTGCTTTTAGGTATATATTTCATCTAAACATCTTGTAGTTTAGGTTTGCCAGGAATTCTCCTAGTTCTAGAAACTTTTAATGATAGCTTGACAGTCAGAAATTCAACAGTGTCCATTTCTCTCAATTACAAAGTTCCCTGCCAAAGTTACCTCTTAGATTTTCATATTCATTTAACTATTAAAAGTAGAATAGTTCACTTCTTTACAAAGGTAAAACTTTATAACCAGTTTGGTCTAGTGGTTAAGGAGCCAGACTCTTATCTGGGAGTACTGGGTTTCATTCCACACTCCCCCATGAAGCCAGCTGGGTAACCTTGGACTAGTCACAGCTCTCTTCTGAGCTCTCACAACCCCACCTACCTCACAGGGTGTCTGTTGTAGGGAGAATAGAAAGATTTGTCAGCCACTTTGAGTCCCCTTAAATGGGTGAGAAAAGCCAATTATTCTTCTAGACAGAAGGCACCACTTGTGAAAACAGCTGGTAGATAACATACTGCTTTTTGGTAGCTTCTGGTCGTTTTTAAGATAAGAACATAAGGATGTGTCCAGACTTATCTCAAAGCAGCACCACTTTCTTCTGCCCGCAGCAGTGGCGCAGCATCCAATTGAAGGGTGTGAAATAAAAAGATGCTAATCGATAGCATCTTTTTACTTCGCTTTTTCAGGGACATGCTGCACCCCCACTGTGGGCAATGGCGACTCCCGTCTGACCAACAGGAAGCCACTTTGGTGGAACAGCATAGCTTCCGATTGCCCTGTAAGGCATACCAGAAGCAACTGCACTGTCCCTGCACGGCTTCCGATCATCGGTCTGACCAAAGAAAAGCAGCTTTTGAGGAATGGCAAAGTATAGCGGGAGTCTGGACACAGCCTAAGAAGAGTCCAGCCTGTCTGGTCCAGCATCCTGTCTCATGCAGTTGCCCACCGATTGCTTATAGGCATCTCAAGCAAAAGACAACGGCAAAACCACTTTGAATGGAACCACTTGCAGTAGTCAGCAGTGATACCTTCAAAGGAGCCAGATGTGATGAAGCAACTATTCAGCAACATATTACTTCAAGGCAAGAGTTATTGCTGAAAGGAAAAATGGTCCTTAATCAGCTGGCTATAGCAAATCATTAAAATAATCATACATTTACTTATTAATGTGGTTACAGTATGGTTATATGATATTTCTTTGGAACACAGCCCTCATAAGTTTTAAAACTTATTTTTTTTTAAGTGTGTGGTAAATGTTTAGAAGAAAAAGGAAACAGACTGTGCAGCCAATGGGTGAGCAATGGTTACTCTCAATCAGCAGCTCAGACAGTCAACTGATTTCCCAAGCTAAGTATCTTTAACCACACAGATATCCCTCCCCTGTGCTTAAACAAGGGCACTGTTTGCCTATTAGCTACCAGTTCAGATTCAAGGTTTTATGCCTGGCCTAAAACAACTTTGGACCAGGGTACCAGCTAGATCACTTCCCCACTATAGACCAGTAAGATCGCAGCAATCACCTGGGGAGATTCTTCTGCAGATATTAACAATTGGTTATGTCAACTTGCAAAGTCCCTCAGCAGGACCTGTTTTCACCATTGCCCACACTCTGGAATGCCTTCCCTCAAAGGTTCTTGAGGCACCTACTATTCTATCTCTATTTACCTGCTGAAAACTTGTTTACCAGACATTCCTGCTATCAATGAATGTCTGTTCCATGCCTCCCATCTTTATTTTAAAAACATATACTCTGCCATTTTAAGCTTTTTTTACCTTGTTTTTCAAATTTTATTGCAAACCACTCCAAGATTTTGATAAGATGCAGTGTAGAAATGTAACAACAACAATATTTAACAAAAAAGCCATCTAAATCCAAATTGGAATAGTATAGTACACATTTCCAAAACTGTAATATTACACGTTATTGTGGTATAAGAAATTATTTTAGGTGGTGTGCAAACATTTTTCTAAAAAAATTGTTTTTAAAAGTGAGTCAATTCAAATATTAATAACTCACAGCAAACAAGTTGTACTTTCCCCTCCTCAGGTGGCAAGACCTGAACAAGGCTGCCGACTGCCAGATATTTACTTCCACTTCAGCTAAAGACGCATTCTAGTAAATAACCAAGAAAACAGAAACTTTATCCCCATGAACATGTGGCATTCTGCCTTTTCCAGATGTTTGACGTACATCTTCCATAAACCACTGCTACATGGATCAAATCTACCCATCATGCTCAGCAAGGGCTCAAGAATCCACTCACACCTGTCTTTTCAGCTAACTGCAGCCCTCCACTGACAAAGACGGGCTTGAGACTCCACCTGAATAACAGGCTACCAAGTGATACTCTGAACAAAAGCCCTTGAGGGATAACTGCTCATTGGCTAGAAACCACAGGGCTGGTGAGGTCTGTGACCTTCAGCTACAGGACATAAACAAACAAACAAACAAACAAACAAACAAACAAACAAACAAATAAATAAATAAATAAATAAATGCACACATCAGGTATTTCAGTGGTGCAAAATACCTGTAAGTACACGGTTGCTGCTACCTTGCATGCATGGCCATCTTTTTGGGACCCCCAATATGAGCGGTGGCCATGGCAGGATGTCAGTTCAGCCCAGAAGATAAGTTATACCGCTATAACTTATAAACTATAAATCTATAACTATAAATCTGCAATCAGAATCGGGATTTCCTAAAATAGGATACAGCAGGTTTTCGCCATGAGTATAGCGGGACTAGGGTAAGGCCGCCACAGATACACTCGCGTCTATTCCACCCGACTTCAGACATAGTTACTCTATAGATGCCCCGTCTGGATGAGGCCAAAGGCAGCATCTCAATAGATGTGCATAAGCTGAACACAGGCACAACCTTCACACAGGGCAGCGCACGTGAGTCACCTCAAGCGCTGAAGAAAGAGCTTTAAAAGACGGCAAAACGAGAAAGGTCTGCGAGACCCAGAAAGCAATTTGTGAGAACTTTCTGTAGAGGGAAACGGTACGGGAGCGCCTTCGCTGCAGAGGTGGCCGGCTGCCAAGGCTCCTCAGGTAAGCAGATAAGGCTACCCCGGGCACTTTCTCAGCTCGGCTTTCTGTCTCCTTCTGCCACTCGGGAGCGCGGGCGTGGGCGGCTCTCTCTGCCTCTCCCGCGTTGGCCCCTCAAAGGAGGCGCCCCGTTTTCAAGCTGATAAGCCCCGGCTAGGGCTCCGGGGAGCCCGGAGGATCGAGCGATGCTCTGGGAGAAGAAAGAAGGAAGGAAGGAAGGAAGGAAAGAAGGAAGAAAGGAAGGAAAGAGCAACCAGGGCAAGGAAAGCGAAACTTCCTGCGGCCAAGAAAGACCCTGGACGGGAAGGGCGGAGCACTCAGGTGCACGACGGCCGCCTCTATTGCTCTCCCTTCCCGGGTCTGTTTTACACGGCATTTTCCAAGCAGAAGCGCCACACGCACGTCGCCCCGCCGCCGCCACCAAGATCTCCAGCCTCCCTATTTAAAACCACGAACACGGGCGACAAGAAATCTACACACACACACACCCTCCGTCCCGCTCGGTAAACAATGGAGCAACGAGACGGCGGCGCAGGACTATCGCCCGGGGTTTTTAGGCATGGAGCCGCCGTTCTCCGGACGGGCTGACCCCCGGCAAAGCTCCGCCACGCCACACGACAGCGCTCCGGCGGCGCAAAGGAGGCGCTTCGCGGGAAGCAGGAGTCCCGCCGCCGTTCCAAAGACCGGAGTCTCGCCCACCGCCATCCCAGCAGCTGGGGGGGGGGCGGCAAAGCAGTAGTAGTAGTAGCAGCAGCAGCGCCCCCCTCCCGCCCCCAGTTCGCTTTTACTCACTCAGTGTGGCGGCAGCTCCAGGACCCTCTGAAGAGTCCCAAGCCGGTTGGTCTCCTTTCTCCGCGGGAGGCGCCACCGCCAGCGGGAGGAGGACGAAGCGCGAGCGGCTCTTGGGGGCCCCTCCGCTCACGGTCACTCGGAGGCGGCGGGAGGCGCGAAGTGCTCCCTCGCTCCCTCACGCCGCCCACTCCCCGCTCCAGTCCAGTCCCGTCCACGACTGAGGGCGAGAGGAAGAAACGAGCCACGGCCGAGGTGGGCGGCAGGAGGGAACAAGGGCGGCAGCAGCAGCAGCAGCCTCTGCTCCGACGAGTCCCACACACACACACACACTCTTTCGAGCACAGAAAGCGGAGTTGCCCGCCGAGCCGAGCCGAGGCGGCCGCTAGGAGAAGCGTCGTCGTCGTCGTCGTCGGTCGCCGGCCAGGCAGCCGCCTCCGCGCGTGAGATGTGTTGGCCCCTCCTCAAGGAGGCCTGGTTTCGCCTCCCGGCGGTTGCCGCTGGAGCTCCATTGGGGATGGGGGGGGGGAATTAAGCGCTCGGCTTGGATTGGCCTGCGGAGCGACGCCAACAGGAGAACAAATGACTGTATGGAGGGAATTGAGGGACGGCGCCCGGCTACCTACCGGGTAATACGCGCAGGACAGCGCCGAGCCGGCCCTCTCTCTCTCTCCCTTCAACTAGAGATGTCTTTCCACTTCGCTCTAAAGGACCTAGAGTACCTGTCCACTTAGCACTAGAGTACCCATTAAGGACCCATTAGTGCTAAGTGGAAAAACACCCACGCTTTCACGTGGATACATCCTCGTCAGTTTTCCAAGCTTCCTCACCAAGGCTGTATTTATTTTTTTATGCTTCACCTCCTCTTCTGCTATCATGCACACTCCTTTCCCCTCAAATATCTGCAGCTCTTTCCCCCTTTGGCCCATGAGAGAGACGGGATCGCCCCTAAAGGCTATTGCCATTGAGTCCAGAGCAAGCGAAGGTGTTGCCTTTGTCTCCTACTTGAAGAAGACTAGATGTGAACACACTGGAGAGGAGATGCTGGACTAGATGGGCTGCATCCTGATCCGGCAGGGCTCCTCTTATGTTATTTATCTTATTTATTTGTAGCATTTGTATCCCAACCTTCATCTGGAGGTCCCTGGGAAGGTCACACAACACAAAATAAAACAATGACCAAATAGATTTAAAAATATAAACCTCCCAGCCTTCCCACCCTGGCAGGACTACAATCTGAAAGGCTTGGGCAAAGAGGTAACCAAGTACCAAAAGCCATATAGATTTAGTGCCTGGTGTACCTCTACTGGGAGGCTATTTCGGAGCCAGGGAGCGCCACAGCCCCCTTCATCTCCAAAGGTAGTGGAACTGCACGAAGGACCTCGCATTACGATCTTAAATCATGACAGGTATATATGTGAGAAGGCACTCCTTTAGGCATCAAAGGCTTGGGCTTTATAAGACACTATCAGCACCTTGAATATGCGCTGGTTACCAGTGGTAGCAAATTGGTAACCAGTGCACTTTCCTCAATGCCGTCATGGTGTGCATCCAGCCTTCAGCACTTGTACTGCTGCATTCTGCACTAGTTCCTGCTTCCAGATTGTCTTCGAGGGTAGTCTACGAAGAGCACATTACAGTTGTCTAGTCTGGAGGTTACCAGGACATGGATCATTGTTGGCAAGATGTCCTGATCCAAGAAAGGCTAGAGGTGTTGAACCAGTTGGAGATGGAAATGAGCAATCCTATCCATTACAGCCTCCAAGCAGCACTCAGGCACTTTAACTGCTTCATTTGATTCAGAAGAAACAGAGAGATAGAATTGGGTGTCATATTCATGGTACATCACTCAGAATCTCCTGATGGCCTCTCCCAGTGGTGTCCTATAGGGGTGCATCCCCATGCACATTTTGGTTTGAATTGAAATTGGGTTCAGCAAGGGTGGTCCCCATGCATGTTTGATTTGGTTTTATTTCCTTGGACAAATCGCCCAAACCTGTACCAAACCCATGCCAAATTTGGTATCTGGAAGAACAAGTCTTGTCATGGTTTTATGTCCCAGCATGCATTGCTTTGTGAGTTGAGACTGTGCAGGGGGACAATCCTGGGCTATTTGGGGAGGAGATTGGCACTCATGTCAGTGGGAGGTGGGGTTTCATGTCCTGTGCTTGCTGTTGCTGCCCTGTGCATTGGAGATTGCAGCTGCTGAGATTTGGGGGGAATAAAGTTAAAACCAAAACAATGAGGAGGTCAAATGGCCTTCACTGCCCCCACGAGACTCTTTTATACAAGTATTTCAACCCCCCTTCCCCAATCACCAAGGCATGCAGGATAACGGCTTGATTTTTCTCCATTTTACACAGCAAAAATTCCACCCCTGTTTCACGATCGCCAAGGCAGGTATGATAATGGCTTGATTTTCTGGAGGTGCACTATTGCAGCAGCTTTGTTTTTTAAAAATTATTTTTCCCATTCGGTCCTGCTATAGGGGAAATGCGGCAGGGGACAGCACAGGGCTGGGGTGACATCAATCCAGCTTTCAATGAGGGAAGAGTGGGCAGAGAGGATGGGGCACTGCTCCCCTGGGCTAAGGTTTGATGTGGTTTGCATGGGGATGACTGAATCTGCACCCAGCACACACCCAGCACACATTTCCAGGAATGGCATGGGGATGGGCAACATCTGTTCTTGGACCCACATCTGGTCACATGCGTGCCCAATCAGAGCCAAACAGCTTGCATGGGGATGCAGCCTAGATGTTAAACACCACAAACCCCAGTTTGCTCTAGTGGTTAGGGAGCCAGGCTCTTATCTGAGAATACCAGGTTTAATTTCGCCCTTCCCCATGAAGACATCTGGGTGACCTTGGTCTAGTCACAGCTCTCTTGTGAGCTCTTGCAGCCTCACCTACCTCACAGGGTGTTCTGATGTGAGGAGGAGAATAGAAAGCTTTGTGAACGGCTTTGAAACCCTTTAAATAGGTGAGAAAAGCAGAATAGAAAAGCCAACTCTTCTTCATAGGGGACAGAACCAATCCTTGAGGAACTCCACATGAGAGATCCCAAGGGGCCAAACAAATGTTCCCTAATGCTACTTTTTAAAAAAGCCTACCTGAGAGACAGGGGAAAAAAAACCTCTGCAGAACCAAGTTCCCAATTCCTAGGCCCCAAAGTTACTCCACTAGGATAAAATGGAAATGAAAACATATATTTGCTATTTTAATGTTTTGATGTACTATTTTATATTGTATCTTTTTGTTTGCTGTAAACTGCACCTTGGACAATTTTTCTTTTTTAGAAAGACAGTATCAAAATGAATGGAATGGAATAGTCAATGGCACTGAACCAAACACAGGTTCTTTTTCCAGCTTGATGCCGATGAAAATATTTCACTTCTGGTTTCCTGCAGGAAGAGACCCTAATCTCTGTTTGCCAACTCTGGAAAAGGCTGATTAGTTGAAGAGACCAAGTTTTTTCTCTTTCTCTATTTGGGTGTGTGGAACATGTTAGAGTTCTTTTGGGGAGAGTAGAAAAGGAAAGGATGGGTGTATGGAACATATATTGTGTCCCATAGCAACCTGAAGAACAAAGAAAACAAGCATGCAATTGTGCAACAGTCTTTCATAAGAAGGTGCTACATTGAAATGGGTTCTGTTGGGAAAAATGCAAAAAGTTGTTTAGAGTTGGGCAACTCATTTCTGTAGCCTTGATGGTGCCTTGATGGTGCCATGGCTGTGCCTTGATGGTGCCCATGCACCATGCAGCTGTCATTACCAGCACAGCCAAGCTTCTAGAGTTGCAGTGGTTGCAGGAACCTTTTGCCATCCTTGGGAAAGCAGGCATCTTCTGGTTTTGTAAGTAGCATGGCAAAGACTGTAAACATAGACATAAAATGCATGTTTCCTCCTGTATTGTATGTCAGTGGTGATGGGGCTTTTAAGCCAATATTTTTACTGAGTTTGACAACATCCATTCTGTAATGGGAACCTTAAGGGTGCATCTTCATGGCATAGTTATCTCGAATTCAAAACGTTTTGAGTTTGCGCAGTTCAGATGGCACTTCGGATTAACACGGTATTTCCGTGTTAAAGGACCTTATCCCGATTAGAAATAAATCCTGATCTCAACAGGTCTCACTCCGGTTCGTGCGTCGATACGTGTTTCCTTTTTAACTGTGTGGACAGTATCGTTCCGGGATGAGATTCAGTGTTAAGGCTGTCCCGCCCCCCCAATCGCACTGTAACCAATGGCTGAACGTATTAGAAGCACGTCATGTTTAGGGTTTCCTTCATTGAAAAAATCCACCCTCAAACACCCACTATAAACCTCCAGTCCTTAAAGCTGAAACACTGTATCAATCTAAGCACTTCACACCTTAAAAACAATGTTGCAATTTTGCGCAATTTCAGACCTTTGAAGGTTCGGAACAGTCGCTTTCAGCCCCCTTAAGGGTGAGAAGGCTTGTCAGCCACTTAGTCCCTTGAAGGGTGAAAACAGAATGTCAACCGCTTTGAGCCCCCTCTAGGCTACTTTGCCTCTGCCTGTGGTCACACCTAAGGTTTAATCCAGTTTCAGTTCACTTTCAGAGTGAGAGAATACACCAGCAAACTGACAAGCTGGTTTTCTTTCAGGGTTAATAACTCAGAAAATCCACCTTTAGACTAGATAATGTGGAAAGAAAACTACTGGTCACTTTGCTGATGTGTTCTCTCACTCTGAAGGTGGAGTGAAGCTAGATTAAACCTTAGGTGTGACCACAAACCAAGGTTTTAATCCAGCTTCGGTCCCTGTGAGGTGGGGGGGCAGAGTTCCCTCCCGGCCACGGGGGGAAGAGCAAGCGAGGAGCCCCCTTCGCCCTCTTGTCCACCCCTTGGCTCTCCTCCTCTGCGGGGCAAAGTGGCGGCAAAGCGGGGGAAAAGTGGCGGCGGAGCCCCAGGGAGAAGCCGCTAGCGCCGCAGCGCCGCAGCGCCTGGATGAATGGATGGATGGATGGATGGATGGAAGGATGGATGGATGGATGGGTGGATGGATGGGTGGATGGATGGATGGATGGATGCTGCTGCTGCTGCTGCTGCTGCTGCTGCTGCTGCTGGGAAGGGGGAGGGTGGCTTGGGCAGGGAATTCCCGGCGGAGCATGACGCAAAGAGAAGGGAGGGTGGGATCCTGGCAGGGAAAACCAATCACAGGAGAGAGTGTGGGCAATGGGCAGGAGGACAATGCTGCCATGTGGACTCCGAGTATTGATCCCGCGTTAAGGCTGCCATCAGAACCGGATCAACTTGCAAGTCATCTGGACAGCTTTGTTCCGTTTCTTTTATTTCGAATTCTTTAAACTGAAATAACACATGCCTAAGAGACATTTCACAAAGCATCCAGAACAGTTCATTGTGCAACACCACCAACAAAAGCATAAGCTTCCATGATGGCACGACTGTGCAGTCACGGTGTTTTAGCAACATTCTCACATACAAGATTTTTAAGACTAATGGTTTGGTTTGATTGATAACAGATTGGAGCTGATCTCAAGGGGGGGGGGGAGAAGAAGAAGAGTTGGCTTTTCTACCCTGCTTTTTTTCACGCTTTTAAGGGGACTCAAATAAGCTGACAAAGCTTCTGTTCTTCTCCCCACAACAGACAACCTGTGTGGTAGGTGGAGCTGTGAGAGCTCAGAAGAGGGCTGTGATTAGCCCAAGGTCACCCAGCTGGCTTCTTGGAGGATGGCAGAATCAAACCCGGTATTCCCAAATAAGAATCCAGCTCCCTAACCACTAGACCAAACTGGCTCACAAGAGAGGGGAAAAACACTTGGCTGGCCATAGTATAAAGTTTCTTCATTAAAAGGGAGGAGAAAAACACTTGGGTACAAAGTTTCTTCGTTGAAATTTAAGAAGACATACTAGAAATAACTTTATTTCAGAGGAAGCAATAGAAAGAAACAAGTAGCTATGTTAAAGAGCAAGTGGCAACAGTAAATCACTTTCAGTATTGGGTGAAATAGTCAAATTGGACTTGTAGCAAAATACTTTAAGAGTGGGGCAAATAAGTAACTTGTAGTAAGAAGGGGAAAGCTTTACTATAACTGCAGTAAAGGGATACAATGTTGAGACAAAATTTCTCCTGCCTCTTCAGCTTAAGCCATGGGGCAAAGCGATCAGCCAAGAAGGAAGTGAAATGGAGAATCTAACAAGGTATGTAGTGTGGGCATTTTCCTTGCTAATCCAAATTTGTTGTTTTGAGGGCCCACAGGTTGGAACTCCTCAACGTAATGAACTCTTTCCCCCATGTTTATCTGGCTTGAGTATCTAGTACTGTTCCTCATATTACCTCATAAATTGTGCCTCTGAAATGAACTGGGGTGACTGCATCAAGTCACAATCTCACTTTTTGCTAGGAATATAGTTTCTTTACCTAAAATAAAAATGAGAAGAAGCCGTTCCATGCAAACTGAAGGAAAAGCAAAGTGAGAAGAAAATTGCTTAGGATATATGAAGTGGGATCAGAGGCTGGGTAGAATGATATCTTTCTCAGTATCTTCTCTTGATCATGGGTGATCTCAGGGGTGAAGAAAAGTAACAAGGCACAAACACTCAGACATATGCACACAAGCAAGCAGGGAGATGGCAAAACAACAGTCTCAGCAAAGCAGTTTGTCTGCAGATCTTTTGGAACCCAAATGCACATAAGACATAAAGTTCAGCCTCTTGCAGGATTGGCTTTTATGAGGACGGAGTGAAAACAAAGATTTAATGGACATTTTAGTGCTAAAAGATACTGAAAGATGTAGTGAAGCCCCATTGAAAAACAAGTTACAATGAATGGAAACAGATACCTATTCTTATATATGGAAACACATCCTGAGGTCAGACGGGAAACAGGGAAGTTCAGGTGAGGAAAAGGGTGAACCAAAGATTGGGCAGGCTTTCCAAATAGAGATGTGCATGATTTTTTTTTTAAATTCAATTCGTATCTAATTGAATGCAAGAAAATTCATATTCATTCAAATAAATCCATTTGAATGAGGATTTGAATTCAGTATGAATTTTCCATACGAATTTGATACGAATGTTAGATACAAATCCCATATGAATCCAAAACAAAGCTTTGTATGAATGTATCAAAACATTTGATTCGAATTTGAATGTCTGGGTAGCAAAACTGAAACTAGTCCCTTACTAAAAAGAAGATCAACAAATGTGTATCTTTATCCTCACCAGGATAGCTAGTTCTTTCACTCTGAAGGTGGACTGAAGCTGGATTAAACCTTAGGCGTGACCACAGCCTAGTGAGACAGAATGATGGAATACTTGGGCTGTGCCCTGATCCAGTAGGATTCCTCTTATGCTTTTCTGTCATCTGTTATGCCTGGAGACTACTACCAGGTTGTGTAACAGATTAAGCTTGCAATCACACCCAGCTGCAATAAAATTTCTCTTTATGGATGGGTGGGTGGAAGGGTTAAATTTTATTTTTTACTACTGTGACGCACCCTAGGACCTTTCAGTGAAGGGCAAGGTATAAATCTTAAATAAAATAAATGAAGATGGCATCACAAGCCTTGTCCACAAATTTATGAAAAGACAGCACATCAGATGCTTGAGAATGAGTACATTTGGAAATTTGAGCTGCACTATTCTCCCAAATCATTGTGTCTATTTTGTGAAACTAGATATACTGCTTCCAAACATTTTTTCCTGTTTCTTTTACCTCTTCCTCCCTAAACTCGCATTTTCTGCCTCCCCCCCCAAAAACAATGCAACCTAATTTATCAGACTGCTTGCTTGAAACCAGCTTTTGTATTAAGTTGCTATTTGAAACCAGATCCTCCCTACTGGTTTTCCCCTGCTGCTCCAAATTGCTCACTATGCAATCCAAAATACATTCACAGCACTGGCGCATCCTCCCCATTGTGTTCATGCTTTCTGTCTTGCCTTCCCAAAAAGGACAAAGGCTGCACTGAAATTCAGCAAACGAAGCATCTCAAAAGCATTTTAGAGACAGTAGCATGTGGGCCTCAGGTTCTCGTGGTACCTCTAATCCACTTTTTCTAGCCTACAATGTTCACAAGATGGGAAGGGGCAGAGTAGTGTTTAAATGATCCCTGCTGTGAACCATGAGTGTTTTTCCACTGTCTCTAGAAGTACCCATTAAGTACCCATTAATGGGTACAAAAATGCCATTACGTACCCATTAATGGGTACAAAAATGTCATTACGTACCCATTAATGGGTACTTAATGGGTACTTTTAGTGACAGTGGAAAAACACCCCATCTCTAAGCTTTTTCTAAGCTACCCTAGATGTGCTTTTTTAACTGTTTGTGAACATAGCCTCCTTCTCAGATCCCCAGAATGGATGTGGGTGGTGATGAAAACACTCACATATTTTCTCTGTGTGGATGTTTACCCTAAGACTGGGTTTTTCTGTGCACTGGCTGAGAAATTACCCTTTTCCAGGACATAGTTGGAGGAGGAGGAGGAGGAGGAGGAGGAGGAGGAGGAGGAGGACTGGCTTTTCTACCCTTCTTTTTTTCACCCTTTTAAGGGGACTCAAAGCAGCTGATAAAGCTTCTGTTCTTCTCCCCACAACAGACAACCTATGTGGAAGGTGGGGCTGTGAGAGCTCAGGAGAGAGCTGTGACTAGCGCAAGGTCACCCAGCTGGCTTATTGGAGGAGCACAGAATCAAACCTGGTATTCCCAGATAAGAATCCAGCTCCCTAACCACTAGACCAAACTGGCTTACCCTCAACACTTAGCTGTCTTGTAGAAATACCACCACAACCTTAAAACTACGCCCTATATATCTTAGAAATATACCTTTAATTACCTCAATATGTTGAAGGTTATCCCTCCACCTCTGTTCATTTGCTTCACTTAATCTGTCATAAACTTAGTTTTATTAAAATATGTCATTCTGGCAGCCTTCTTGGATTAAGCAATTATGCCTTTCCACTGACTTCCTTGGACTTCCAGTTTCTGTAATTCTCAACAAGAACCAAATAGATGCCTTGCTTACTGCCCCTGATAAGCAAATATTTTCTGTTTATCAGTTTAAGCTTTCAAAGTACAGACTTCTGTATTTTTTAAGATTAGTGGGTTTAGTTCTAATCCTTGTTAGAGTGGAGTCAGGCAACATCGTCTAGGCTATTTTTTTTTTAAAAAAATTGCCTTGCATATTTACTTATTTGCTATATATTTATTCCAGGCCTCAACCTCTAAATGACTCTTAGGGCGTATCCCCATGCATGTTTTGGTTTGAATCAAAATCGGGTTTGACAAAGATCATCCCCATGCATTTTGTATTTGGTCCGATTTCCGCGGACCAAATTGCCTAATTCAGGACCAAATTTGGTACGGGAAAAAACTGTTCTCATCACATTTTTGTGTCCCAGTATGCATTGCTTTGTGAGCTAAGCCTGTGCATGGGGATGGTCCCAGGCTATTTGGGGAGGAGATTGGGGTTTCATGTCCTGGGCTTGCCATTCCTGCTCTGTGCACTGGAGATTGCAACCGCTGAGATTTTTTGGGAGTAAATGGTGTTAAAGCTGAAACAATGAGGGGGTTGAATGGCCTTTGCTGCCCCACAAGACTCTTTTATACAAATATTCCACCACCACCACCCCTTCCCCGACTGCCAAGGCAGGCATGATAATAGCTTAATTTTTCTCCCTGTTCCATGGCAAATATTCCACCCCCGTTTCCCGATCGCCAAGGTGGGCATGTTAATGGCTTGATTTTCCGCTTGCTGTATATTCTGGTGGTTCCCAGGTGGAGTGGAGGTGCGCAAAACTGCTCAACTGCTGCCAAGCCTCATAGCAGCTTTGCTCAAAGAGCTAGTTTTTTTAAAAAAAAAATATTATTTTTGCTGTTCAGTCCTGGCTTCTCTCTGCCACTTAGGGGGCGGATGCAGCATTTGCCGCGGGTGGCACAGGGGTGGGGTGATGTCAATCCAGCTTCCAATGAGGAGGGAAGGGGAAAAGAGGAGGTGGGACTGCTCCCCCATGCCAGGGTTTGGTGTGGTTTGCATGGGGATGTCTTTATCCACACCCAGCCTTCGTCCAGCTGGCTTTACTGGGAATGGCATGGGGACAGCCAGCATTTAATCTTGGTCCCACACCCAGTCAAATGTGAGCCCAATCAGAGCCAAACAGCTTGCATGGAGATGCAACCATAGGGTGTTTTCACACTTACATTGTCTGGACCAGCAAGGCCTACTATTTTGGTCCACAACAAGGCATGGTCTGGAATAGTGCTGCCTACATGCTTGCACATCCAGATCAGTAGAACCCCAGATGAGGTCCAGCCTCTGAGGGCTCCAAAGGCCTAGGAATTAACGTTCCCAGCCTTGGAGCCTCTGGAGAATCCATTTTGGTGACACACTTTGGTACATTGCCAAAATGGGTCCACTGGTAGTCCAGAAAACGGAGGCATCCTTTCAGCATGCCTCTGTGTTCCAGACTAGGCCAAGTTGCTATGACAACAGTTCTCAATGTGGAAGACTGCCCATAACCCAGATCAGGGGGCCTTTATGCTCTGTCCTGCATGGATCATATGTTCCAGCAGTAGGTGGGGCCTTCTGTATTCCACACTAATGTGTGGAAGGGAAGCCCTAAGTGCACTTGCTTATAAGGAATACCAGCAAGTGTAGAAAGGCCCTTAGAATGGCTTTAAAAGTGTCAATGATATATGAGGAGAGAGATTCTAGGTGCCTCCAGATGACAGGGAAAGCTTCACAGCTGCTGTGGTACTTTGGTCATGTGATGATTGATCAGCAGTGGTGGTGTAGCAGTAGCAGGAAAAGGGCAATGTAAAAAACTACTGTTTACTTTGTACCTTTCCTCGCCTAGAGGGAAAATACATCAGGGTATTCATCATTCCATCTGGATGATGGGACACAGCTCTGCTGTGCAGGGAATCACCTAGACAGGGAATCCAGAGCTTTAGTCATGTCTGGAGGCACACTCTTTCTCTTCCCTCTCTCCTCACAGGGAAGACATTATTCTGTGTTATGTCTGGAGCTAGAAGAGGGGACATTCCTGCATCCAAGATGGCAGACAAGAATTAACTGGTTTTTGACATTTCCACTTTTATGGCTTTTCCTTTACAAATGAATCTGCCTTCTGATATAGTTGAAGGATCAATTATCATTTTGTGAACTATGTTCCTAAATGTTATTGTGCTTCAGGTTCTTTGTTTCTTAATGCTTGAAAGTAAGTAAGCTACCCAGGGTAAGGTTATATGTACTTTGTGACTGAAAAGGCTAACATAACTTATAGCACAATTGAAGGACAGACTGGGTTAAGGGAATATTATCACTGTGCTCTGTTCTGGGCTGCTGTTTTTATGTAGCATTTGTGATATGCTGTAGGTTGCTATATGCCTTTCAGCCTATGGAAAATAACAGATGGATGATGTGAAGTTTATAGAAGTGTAAAGTGATACAGCCATTTCTGCCCTCCCCCCGTATACCAGTTCTTTACATTCACCACTAGGAATCACATGAAGAGACCAAAGGACAGAAAGGAGAATAGATTTTTTTAAATCACCTTTCCAGAAAAATAAAAACCAAAGTGATTTATAAAACCACCCACTAAAGACAACATTAATTCACAACTCTAAAAGTGAAACACACAAAAAAACTGCAGTAAATACATTAACAGACTAACTTGATTTCATTTTATGACAAAATCACTGAATGGGTTGATCAAGGAAATGCAGTAGACGTAGTATTTCTTGATTTCAGCAAAGCATTTGACAAAGTATCTCATGCGATCCTCATTGAAAAATTGATCAAATATGGGTTTGACAAGGCAACTATAAGGTGGGTTCAAAACTGGCTTAGTAATCGTACTCAAAGAGTGGCTTTAAATGGCTGCACATCCAAATGGAAGGAAGTGTCAAGTGGAGTACCACAAGGTTCTGTCCTGGGACCAGTTATGTTTAATGTTTTTATAAACGATCTGGACGAGGGAGTTGAAGGGAAACTGATCAAATTTGCTGATGACACAAAGCTAGGGGGGATTGCAAACACCAGAGAAGAGAGAGAGAGGATTCAAAAAGATTTAGAGAAACTCGAACAATGGGCTGCAACTAATAAAATGGTATTTAACAAAGAAAAATGCAAGGTTCTGCACCTGGGCAAGAAAAATGAAAAAAGCACATATACAATGGGAGGAATTCGGCTGAGCAGCAGCACATGTGAAAAAGACTTGGGTGTCCTGGTAGATCATCAACTGAACATGAGTCAACAGTGTGAGGCAGCTGCAAAAAAGGCAAACGCAATCCTGGGGTGTATTAGGAGAAGCATAGTGTCCAGATCACGTGAAGTTATTATCCCCCTCTACTCTACCTTGGTCAGACCTCATCTGGAGTACTGTGTCCAGTTCTGGTCACCCCAGTTTAAAAAAGACACTGACAAGCTGGAGCAGGTTCAAAGGAGAGCTACCAAGATGGTGAACGGTCTGCAAACCATGTCCTATGAGGAACGGCTTAAGGAACTAGGAATGTTTAGTCTAACAAAAAGAAGACTGAGAGGAGACATGATAGCTGTCTACAAATACCTCAAGGGTTGTCACAAGGCAGAGGGATCAGCCCTGTTCTCACTCTCTCAAGGAAGGACTAGAAACAATGGGGTGAAACTGCAGGGGAAAAGATTTAGTTTAGATGTTAGGAAAAAATTTCTAACAGTAAGAGTGATCAACCAGTGGAACAGGCTGCCACGGGAGGTGGTTGGTTCCCCTTCGATGGAGGTCTTCAAGCAGAGACTGGACAGCCATCTGTCTGAGATGGTTTAGGAGATCCTGCCTTGAGCAGGGGGTTGGACTCGATGACCCAGGAGGTCCCCTCCAACTCTACCATTCTATGATTCTATGATTCTAACAACTACCTGCCAAGAACTTAGAAATACAAAATTATCAATGTCATTAAAACAGAGAAGATAACCTAAGTATAAGTTTATGCAAACAGAAAAGATAATCCTACTAAAAGTTAAATTACATAATCAGTCTTCACCTGCTATCTGAAAGTTATTGCTCCTATCACCTGAGATCTTGAGAAAAAAGTCCCAGAAATTGAGTCACCAAAAAAAGCGCAGTCTCACATCACACACAAATTTAGCCATCTCTGCTGATCCTCTGAGTGCTAAATTTATTCAGTAGCTTCTGGTGAGTAACCTTTTAGAAAGCTTTGCATAAAGCTTAGCATACAGTGTCTACCAAATCACTTACATTCACCACATACTTATTAAGGGAAGTATGTGGTAATCGGATAGACTGTCAGCCGTGTTTCCTCAGTCTCATTTGACTTAATAATTTCCAGTGTAATGTTTAATATAGGTGTGGATGCGCTTCCTATGACCTTAGCTTTACTTATCCAGGAATGGAAGGAAGGGGTGGAGGTAATGTAAGCTTCCCGATTACATTAGTTTGGCTTCTCTTTTCCCTTCTATTAAGTTACTAGATATAGAGTGTGTCTTCACGGCACCCTTATTTAGGATTCAAAATGTTTTGAATTCTCGCAGTCCAGACGGCAGTTTGGCTTAACACGATTTCCGCGTGTCAAATCGCCACAAAGCGTTGTAAATGTTAATCCTCATTTCAACAGGTCTCACTCCGGTTCGTGCGCTTGAAATGTTTTACATTTTTAACTGTGTGGACAGTACCATTTTCAGGGATGAGATTCCATGTTCAGGGTTTCCCTCCCCCACTCGCACTGTATCCAATGGCTGTCCATATTCTGGGGATGTCATGTTTAGGGTTTCCCTCCCCCAATAGCTTGCTTCCAAAGATAGTGATTTCACTGAAAAAATCCACCCTGAAACAGCCACTATAAAACTCCAGTCATTAAAGCTACACTATAGCGCTCTAGGCACTTCACACCTTAATAACAATGTTGCAGTTTTGCGCAATTCTAGCTCTTTGAAAGTGCTGACATTTAAAAAAGGGAAAGGAAAGGAAAGCCCTGGAGGCTGTGGCTGTTTGAGTTGCTGCTGCTGCTGCTGCTGTGTGCCCTGGGAAATGCATGAGGTGAAGGAAAAGCCCCTCGGTCCCCTCCAGCTCAGCCTCTCGGCGCGAGGGAAGCAGGGGTGAGAAAGGGGCATCCAGAGGCACAGGGAAGGGAGAGTGGGAGCAGGCAGGCTTTCATGACAGCTATAAAATCAGACACTTTTGCTACATCCCCCCCCCACAAACATCTCTTGTTAAATCTCCCTTCCGATAAATCTGGTTCATTTTTCACCTCCTTACCCGCCCCTTTCAACCAGCCTCACCAGCCAGTCTGATCTCTGTTACTTTCAACGATGTGAGAGGGGCTGATCCTGGGAGGGAGGGAGGGAACACCAATCAGAGAGAGGGGGTGGGCACCATCACTGGCAATGGGCGGGGAGGACAGGAATGTCGTGCGGACTCCAAGGATTGAATCCGAGATGAGGTTGCAATCGGAATGCCGTTGGGATGCCGCCGAACTGGATCAAGTTGAAAGCTGTGGAGACAATTTTAACCCGGTTCAATTATTTCGGTTTTGGGAAATCGATATAAGGCATCCCATGGGGATGCAGCCATAGTCAAACTCAACAGTCTGGGCAGGGCATGTATTTTTGGGTGAAATCCAGGTGACATACCCATTTTTATTAAAGAAAATATGTAACAAGAAGGTAGTGAAAATGGATAAAGGTCCATATTCCACAAGTAATCCAGATGACCAAAACAATTCATTATTATTACTCACTAAATGTTTATAGTGGCCCAGTAACCAATAAAGTACACTAAAAGATATTTTTAAAAACTAATTTAAAAAATACATAAAAACAATGTAGTTAAAAACATTAAAAATAAAATGAGACAATTTAAAATCTGAACAACCTTCTTATATAAGTAAGACTTCTTATACAAGTAAGTGAATAATAAAGGGTATTTTTCCACTGTCAAAAAGTACCCATTTTTGCACCCATTTTGACCCATTTGGGTGTGAGCTGGATGATCCCATTTCCACCACGAGAGCTTCATGGCCTGATCCCCATGCCTCTAAGGGCTAGGAACAAACATTTTTAGCCTTGGGGACTCTGGGGGGTATGTTTTGGTTGTCAGCTATTGTGCACAGCTGAAAGGTGCTCTCCCTGGTAGTCCCAAGTACAGATGACCTGTCATCTGCAAGCTTCCAATGTTCTGGATCAGGACCTTGCTGATTTGCTGGTGGACCTGATTAAATGAGTATGAGTGATCCAAAGTAAGGCTTCCTTAATCTGGATCAGGCTCCATCTAAAGCAGACAGAGCCAAAGCAGTGGAGGAATTGGGCCTCCTAGATATTAATGTGTATATTTGGAGGCCGAGATGTATATACATGGGCCCTTGATCTGCATCAAAGGTCTCTGTAGAAAATGCCTAAAGTGCTATTAGACCCCCTTGTTTACCCATCAAAACAAACATGGCTACATCTTTGAATTTTAACCTAAATGCGGACTGTCTGTGTTAGATTGCACAGAAAGAAAACTACTTATCATTTTTGTGTTATTGTACTCTGACAGTCAATCAAAGATGCATTAAAATTTATGTGTAGATAGGCCCATTCTAGACCAGTGATTCACAATGAATTTCTGTTCTTAGGCACTTAACTGAAACAATAGGGGAAAAATTCAAAAGGGTCGTCAGTTGCAATTATTACAAAGGAGCAGGTTCAAAATATTCTACAATGATAGTTTCATCCCTCCAGGGCTTGGTAGGCAGTCCCCCAGGGCACTTGCAGTTTATGGCTATGTGTACAACAGTTAAGAAGCGCAGGCCCAACCCTTCTCCATTTCCTGAAATCACGGGAATACTTTCATTATAAGATGTAAATAGTAATTCTTCCCTTTCAGTCCTATGACTAAGCAAGACCATCAATTTCTTCCAGCACAGATTAGGGACCTCCACTGAGATTTCATCACACAGAGCCGTCCTCCTTCCAGAAAGGTGGAGAGATTACACAAACCACCCAGGATGAAATGCAGACCTTGTGCAGTTTGTACAACCTGCAGCCAAGAATGTGGATACTAAGAGCAGGCCACTTTAGGACATCTTGAAAGATATGCTTTTTATTCTTCCATTGGTCAAGGGACAAGACGCTAAGAGGCTCAGATACTTCTTCACTTTACTGGAAGATGTAAAACAGAGAAAGGGAAGATCTTAGCACATTTCCAAGGTCACTGCCTCTTATCTCCTACCAATTAAGTTGCAATCTACTGAGTCACAAGGGCAAGAACAAGTTTTGGCTAGACTTCACACCCTTGACCCTAAAGGTTTTAAACATTGTATGGAAGCAGTGAATTCAGCAGTCTGACAGTTATTAAAAACAGGCCTCTAGCCTTCATAGGTATGAGTGAAAAATAGCTCACTTGCTTTTTACCCCTGCCACCCAACTTGGTATGTGCCTGATAGCTGCAGGGATTTTCCGCCAGGAGATGGCCCCAAACTGTAAAATTATATTACAAAATCAGATTTTGGTGGGTGTAACTTAATAGTAGAGCAAAGTGCCTGGAAATCAGCAAATTGCAGGTTTAGTCCCCAACCTTTCCTTGTAAGTAGGTACTTGTGTCTTAACCAAGACAACCACATAGAGGTGCCCACAGAAGCACCCATGTAGACCCAACATGGTGATATTCAACAAGAGCAATTATATGTTTTGAGCTGCATACAAAAAATATCTGTGGCTGCATCCACGTGGGCCACCTGAGCAACCAAGTGCCCTTCTGAGCAACCAGGTGGGGATGGCAAATGTCTCTACCTCCTATCTGCCTCCAAACTGCCTCAGTTGTGCAATGAAACACACAGTAATCTTTCAGTAATCTTTTGAAACCACTCTCAGTGGACTTTCTCAGGGGCTTTGCCACCTTTCACCTGAGTGGCTTCATAGAAGGAGAAGGAGGTGATTCTACAAACAAAACCAATGCCAAAATCACTGCACTGAAGCCCCCAAATGGCAAAGGTTCAGCCACGCTTCTGCTCCTTATATGCATAATCCTGGCTGGGATTTTAGCTGCCAGAGGCCATAGTATCCAAGTAGGCATAGGGGACTTAACTTTACCAATTTCTCATTGCCCAAGTGCTTTGTTTAGAAACAAACTGGATTGAAATGCATGATATAGTTAACTTGTGAACTTAAGCTATAAACCTTAGCTTTTCTTACATACGTTGGTAACTCAGCAAAGGATTTTAATGTGTGTTTCTAAAAGCAGCAGGGGGACCCCCCCCCGCCACACACACACACACAAAAGGTACTGTTGCTTTGAAGCCAAGAGCAAATTGATAACATATTTATTTGGACATGCTGTGAAGTAATGGCCAAAGCCGAAATGTTTTGACTGAAATAACAAGTCAGAACCATATGTTGCTTTTTGAAGCAAACTAAGGAGGTGGTGGTGGTCTTAATTTTTTAAAAAGACACCCATTAAAAGAAAATGGAGGCAGGGTGCCATCTACATGGGGTGGGTGGCACTAATTCTGCCCATTCTTGAACCTATGTGTCAAAATTATGAATAAGGGGCCAGATCTCCATGCAAGCCATTTGGTGCTTATTGGGCTCACATGGGACCTGGTGCGGGGCTGAGATCAAATCTCGGCCGTCCCCATGCCATTCCCAGTAACTTGGGCTGGGGGTGGATTCAGCCGTCTGCATGCAAACCACGCCAGGACCGTGAACCCCCCGTTAATGATCCTGGCTGACAGACTTGCTTACTCCCTTTCCAAAACTGTGGCTAGACTTGTGTTTTGGGGTACTAAATTTGGTCCTGGTTTGGCATGGGTTTGGGCAATTTGGTCCACAGAAATCGGGCCAAATCTAAAATGCATGGGGACACCCCTTGCCAAGCCCAGTTTTGGTACTGGACCAAACATGCACGGGGACACACCCAGGGAGATGGTGCAACCCATTTCAAAGAGCCCCTATTGCTTTTGAAGCCTAATTAAAGCAGCCTGGGGTCCCCTTTTCAAAAGGGCTGTGTGTGCAATTGATCATTTGTGTTGCTTGCTTTTGATTACACCTCAATCACACTTTTTGTCCTCGCCTGGTAGTCTACCTTATTCATACAGTTCTAGACCCTCCCTGTTACCAAAATTCTGAAAACCCCTTAACAAGGTGGGGCAATCCTCCAATTGGTTAGAAAGCCACATGGAAGAGAAGAGCTGTTGAAGCTAAGAGCTCCTGCCACTACTTCTACCAGCCATCTAACCTGGCTGTACTCATTTTTCTGAAATAACACAGAGGAGACAAGCCTAAATGGGTGTTGCCTTTACAAATCTGACCCCATGCAGATTTTATTACTGTTTTTACATTTTACTCTTTTAATTGTTTTTAACATTGTTTTTAAGTCATGTTGTAAATAACTCTGAATTATTTGTTTTTAAATGGAGAATCAGAACAGAAATTTTTAAAATCATCATCAGCATTCCTGGTGTCCACCAGAAGGGCGCTAAAGAGATCAATAATAGCTCCAGAAGTCCTGGCATTTGTTATGGTCCTTGATGGACCTCGTTGTTGTGAGGCTCTAGACTTCAGGTCAAATCCAGACCCTAAACTGGAAGAATTGGTGAATAATGTAACTTTTCAAGTCAAGCAATTGCAAAAGTAAAACATTAATGTTAATCCAATCCTAACTTTTCTGTCCAGTAGGTTCATAGAGAGCCCTCTAATTCTCGTGCTGTCCACTCTTTCCACATCATGCATGATTCTACATATTTAAATCATGTGCCCTCTTTCAAGGTGAACATGGTCTAGATCAGTGGTTCTCAACCTGGGGGTCGGGACCCCTTTGGGGGTCGAACTACCCTTTCAGAGGGGTCGCGACGAGTCTCCCGCCGCCCTTCCCTCCCACCTCCCAACTGCTCCGCCCCCATGGTTGGGGGTCTCCACAACATCAGGAACTCCATTAAGGGGTCGCAGCATTAGGAAGGTTGAGAACCGCTAGTCTAGATGTTGCAGTCGGATCTCATAGGGGAAATTTTCTACCTCCCTGATAATTCTGGTTGCCCTTTCTTGCGTTTTTCCGGTTCTGTAATATCCTTTCTGAGGTGTGATGACCAGAGTTGTATACAATATTCCTTATGTGGCCTCACCATAGATTTATAAAGAGGCACAATTATAGTTGCATTCTTTATTCACTTTCTATTTCTAGCATTGAATTTGTCCTCCCCCCCCCACTTCTGCTGCACTCTGATTTGATACCTTCCTTGAGCTGTTCATCAGACTCCTATCAGTCTACTTTTCTTGATCCATGGCAGAAAGCTCAGGCCCCATTAAATTATAAACATAATTGTGTGTGTGTGTTTGCCCCAATATGTACTTACTAACTTTGAAGTTCATTCATCACTTGCTTGTCCACTTCCCCAATGTCAAGGGGTCCCTCTGGATCTTTTTGCAATCTTGTTCTGTATTCACTTCCCTGTAAGTCCTGGAGCTAACAATTATAGAAAGAGGATTATCTGGCCAACTGTCCCTACAATTATTAGTCTCTCCCCCTGCCCCAGTTCTTTTCTGAAAAGAAGACACACAGTCCCTTTGCAGCACATTACCTGGTTCAAATTGCTTTTTTGTCACATGCAGTAATAGAGTTTGGCAGGAGAACCAGTTTCATAGTTTTAGAGGCAGATTACTTTTTCCTGTAAAACTTCGGAAGGCTTTTGAATGCCAGCTGGTAATACTTTAAAAAAGAAAGAATGAAAATAGAAACACTCAACTAACAACTGAAGAATTCCAGCTGTTTCCTCTTCCTTTAATAACAAGGCCAATAGCACTAGGCCTGTCTTTTTTATCCAGTGCAGAGAAGTTCTATGGAAGATGACCTAACAGCTTGATTTTATGAACCACTCTTCTACCCAATCCTGCCTCGTTTTGATTTAAAGACAGCCACACCAAAGCAGCACTATAATTTAAAGTACCAGAAACAACTCTGACTTCTTTGATGGCAGCGTCTGTTTGTTGGAATTATTGTCCAGGCAACATGTAACTCTCATGAGAGCCTACTATGGCTTCATGATGTTGAAAAGCCAATAGGTTAGGAAATGTAGCAGACACAATAGCACACATGACTGAGCTAGCTTTAATCCTAAAGAAATAATCTTTGCATCCTAATGTAGTACCTTCTCATACAGTCTGGGCCTTTAATTCACCTGCCTCCTTGAGAAGGGAGGCAAACAGTTGTCATCCATGACTATGTTTCCATAACGCAGCAAAGAGACCTTAAGTGAGGCTAGTTTCCATTACTCCCAATGAAGATTAGCTGAACTGAGTGCTTATTATAAGGAAGAAGAATGGGCTTTTATACCCTGCTTTTCTCACCCTTTTAAGGGGACTTATTTAAGCTTGTTTTGCCTCAGAGCGTCTCCATGCACAGCTTTACTCCGGGCTACATCAGGTGCAAAGGAGGAAAATCCGTGGCAGAAAAAAAGCCCTTTCAAACAGTACTACATCTGACATTGGGGAAAATTGCGCATTATCCTGGGAGCATGGAGACGCACACCGATTTCTTTAAAGTGTCTTTCCGGCCACATTAATCTTTCTCGCTCTTTACATGTGTGTGTGTGAAAACATTTCTTTCCTTGGTTAAAAACATAACCAATGCTTGTAACATAGTTACAAGCATAACTAAAAGCAAATCGCTCCCTGCAGCCTGTCAGCCAGCCAGCCAGCCAAGAGTTAAAAGCATAACCAATGCTTGTAACGTAGTTTCCATTTTAGTGCACAAACAGAGTTTCTGTGCTTGCTGTCAGGGAAAAGCGTGTGTGTGAAAATAGATGTTTCCCCCTCCGCTATAAAGATAATTGGCATCACTTTCCCCTGATAGCACAGAATTTCTCTCCCCTCCCAATAATGTGAAAGAAAGAGAGAGATTGATGGACAGCTTCTGCGCAAAGACAGCTGCAGGGAGTGAGCTGCTTTCAGTTATGCTTGTAACTATGTTACAAGCATTAGTTATGGAGAGAGCTAGCTGCTTTCAGTTATGCTTTTACTGAAGGGATGATCTGTGTTGTGGAAGTTCAATTGAGTTTTTTTCCTGTCATTGCTGCAGGGGGTGGGGCGGGGCAGGGCAGGGCGGGGCGGGGCGAAAAAGATGCCGGCTCACAAAAAGCAGCTTGCATGGGGACAGGAAAGTACGTTTTAAATCCTCGTTGCCCCAAACCGTATGGGGACACTTTATTTCGAATTACAACGCACATTTTTAAAACCCGATGCAAGAGCGAAGCAAAAAAGTCCATGGAGGCGCACCTTCAGTGGCTGATAAAACTTCTGTTCTTCCCACAACAGATGCCCTGTGAGGTAGGTGGGGCTGTGAGATCTCAGAAAGAGAGCTGTGACTACCCAAGGTCATCCAGCTCGTTTTGTGTAGGAGTGTGGAATCAAACCAGGAAACCTCCAAGTATGAGTCTGGCACTCTAATCACAAGACCAAACCGGCTCCCAAATGGTGGTTGTACTTTGTGCTGGAGATGCAGCCCACATTGGATCTGATGCCAGTTCACCTAAAGAGAGGCATCTTCTGAAACCTCCCCAGCCCACATGAACTATCACTCACTGCCACTTGTTTCCTGGAAAAAAATTAAAGATCATTCTCTTCTGCTCAGTTCATGTTGGAAGATAAATAATGATGTACAATGATATGCTCGAGAAGAGTGAGGCAATTGATTTCTGTCAAGCATTCTTTAAGTCTTTAAGTACCTGTTCTCAGTGGTTAATATTGAAAGAGGTCTGATGAAGAGGCTGCAGTTTTTGAACACTGTTATTAAGTAAAAGGATGCTGTGTTCTTTTAGTGCACTGTGGAATTAACAGTGGTTGCAAATTGTGGGATGAGAGATTTCTTCATCATCTCGGAGAAACATCCTGAGTAATGGTACATATTAGTGATGTCAGCAGGGCTGTGTTTCCTACAGACTCATTAAGTTAAGTCCTGTATTGATCATATGAGGCCGCAGTTACACCTTACCATTTAAATCTGCACCAGGGATTCTGGGAGGGTAAAGGTAGGGGTGAGATGACAGTGGGGGAGGGAGGAGAGAGATCAGGGGGCAGTGGTGACATGGTGGGAGAGAAGGGAGGGAGATTGGGGGAGGTGGAGGGAGATCACTGACAGGGAAAGGAAATTAAGGCAAGGGAGGGGTGGGGAGGGAGATCCAGCATCAGGGAAAAGAAATCCCATCAAGAGGGAGGGAGATTCGGTCAATGGGGCAGAGGAAGAACATTTTCTGGCAAATACCAGGGTTAGAACATTTTCTTAGATGACCATGCAATTAGACATTTGGAAAGTATTCAGTTGGAGGAGAATAAAAGCTCTGGAAGTAGGGAAACCAGCTGTGAGAAAGACGAAAGCTGAATCCACATGAGCTGTTTTTGGGGGACCTCATGATGACTGGAGTGTAGGGTGAACAAACGTTCCTGCCCTCAGGTGTTAGCTCCTCACCCCTGTGCAAATACACAGGAGACAGATTACAAGATTTGAGGACCAAAAATTCTGCAGGACTCACTGTAATGGACCAGCACCAATTTTGGTCCTTCCCTGCGAAAGCCTCTGGAATTCTTGATGCTATAAGTGGAAGTTCTGTTTGCAGCAGCATTCTGTGCTACTCCACAGAGTCCCATAGTTTTGTCTAAGGCTGCTTCACTTCTGTAGTAACTCTCAAGTTAGTTTCTGCCTCTTCCCAGGGCCATGTGAATCGTACCACAAAAATTTATCTGGCCCTTTCTGCACTGGGACTTATTTTGGATTATTTCCTGGAGTAGGAGCCTGCCTCTCACCTGCTAGTGGAGACATCAGCAGGCCCCAGGTAAGGCGTACCATAGTCTGCACCAGCATGCAGATGGCAGGTCCCTATTTTGGGATATAATCTGGAATAGGTCTCAGTGCAGACAGGGCCTCTATGTTAACTGGATGACACATTATGGCAATAGAGCTTTCCTTTTTAAAGTTGTTTTGATTTAAATTATAGATGGCTTTATTTTTATTTTTTTAAGAAGCGGTATACAAATGTTTAAAATAAACATCTGAAAGTGAATATAAGAACCAAACGGCCCAGTAGATAAGGCCCATGGCCCATTTGGTCCAGCAGTTTACTCTTGCAATGGGCTCACTAGCAGGACCTGAGCACACAACCTGTTCTGTCTGTGGCCTTCCAGCACCTCCTACTGCCATCAGGGCTAACAGCCATTGGCTCTCATGCATTGGTCAAACTGCCTTCTGAGACCATCCAAGCTGCTAGCCCAAAATTCTCATGGTAGCAAATTCTAACCCATATGCCAACTACTGAAGTACCGTATGTATTTTTAAAATCTTTTGATGTTTATATATTTGTTTATGCAGTAGATTAACCACATGCTGTTATGAAAGAGTAATATTTAAACAGTTTGTGTTTTCTTCTGTAAGTGCCTGTTTATTTATTAAAATGGTTTCTGCTCTTTCTGCAGCACTACTGGCTGCCTTGAGGTTCTGCTCTATATTCTCATCTCTACATTACTCTCATATGTTATTCTGCTCTTCCTTATTCATGACACTTATATGTTATTGAACTCCTGTTCTCGCTCCTCATATGTTATTCATATGTGTACATTATTGCGCAACTGTTCAATCTATAGAACATCTGTTGAATACTGTATGCATGCATTCACTGATATTCATCCATATGTATTGTTATCCCTTTCTAGCATATCCTGTGCTTTGTAGTTTTACAGGTGAATTGCTTGTATTCTCTGCTGAAAGAAGGGGGCAGAGAACAGGAGTGGGAAAGCAAAGAGGGACCTGTTTACACTTACCTTTTAGTGAGAGATCCACCTGCTGGGCAAATATATCTGCACTGTGTCACCACCACCGCCATCCTTGGGCCTGTTTGCACTTGGCTTTTTTCTGGAGTAGTATATCTCAGGACAGAGGTCTGTGGTCCACATGCTAATACATACTCTGGCAGGTTTCACCTGTGGCTTGCTGTAGCCTCCATTAGCATGTGGACAGCAGGGCCCTGATTCCAAGATATATTCTAGAATGAAGCCAGGCGTGAATAGGTCCTTGGAATGGGATAATCCCACTCCAGGACAATCCAGCTGTGGACATCTAAAAAGCAGACCACACACTTATCAGGAGTGGCTCTATTGCTCCGAGACACTGCATCTGCATCCTCCTCCTCCAGGTGCAGTGTGATGAATGGGCATTGCTGCATGACTGTAGCTGCAGAATCACACACAGTATCCAGATCACCATGAAATATCTGAGCATGCTCCATATATAGCCGCAGCCATTTTCTTGGCAATTTGGCCATTCCCACTTTGAGCACTACTGGCAAAGTATGGGGCTAGTTTAGTGCTTGTTGTGTAATTGGGCATTGTCTTGGATTCTTACCAGCTTTGTACAGTATTGTCCACCACTGGATAGCTTTGGGGTACCCTACAGCAACTTCCAGTGAGTTGCCACAACTCCCCAGTGTGGATGTGTCTCACCAGCAAACAGACTGGAGCTCACTTCAACATAAGTGCAAACAGGCCCTTTGTGTGGCTGTGTTAGCTCTGTCTTTTGAAATGAATGGGAACAGCATCTTCCCCAAAACAGTCAGGTCAACTACTGAAGGAAAAATAAAAGTGCAGACTTTTCTTGACCTTTCTCCATAGTTAACTGATGACTCACCTGGTTGTTGCAGACAATTATCCTAATAGTAGTTCCTGTGATAATTCAAAGGAAACACCTTACTATAGTCTTCAGTTGGTCTTCATAGCTATGAAAGTAGTTCGAATTCATGCCTTGTAACCTGAGCTATGCCTTTAAGCACTGCAGCCCTGCAGAATGATTAATCCAATTATTTTAAACTACCGTGTGAGTAATAGCTGCAATACAAACTAATAAACTAAATTAATCCCTTGTCTGAATTTACTGGCTTTACAGGAAACACAAGCAATCATTCATTTGACTCTTCTGTTTTTTCATGTTTTGTTAATAAAGGAGCCATTAGAATGATGAGGTGAGGAATTCCTAATGTACCTAAGCAGGCATGGATACAATTCTTCTGGCCTTAAGTACATAATATAAATGGTTGGTTTTGTGCCCTTTCTTGGTCAGTGCAGCAGCATGCCACATGACAGGTATAATTAGAACACATTCCAAGGCTGTACAAATTGGTTTTTTGAAGCTAATTTGATGTATGTTCTGTAAAAGAAGCAGCTTCAAAGTAACTACTGGGCACCATGAAGAGGAGAAATCAGGCCATCTTGTGGACAAGAAAGCCCTGCCCTAGAGGCTGTCGTTGCTAGAGTTCTGGATGAGGCAATGACACCTGACACTTCATTCCCCTCCCAGTGAAGGACACAGAAGAAGCTCCTCCAGGGCTGCCACTAGAACGGCAAAATCTTTGGCAGGAAATGGGAAGGAGGAGGAAATGACTTTGTGGTTGACTGCAAAAGTTTTTGTTGATGTCCGTCACTCCTTTCCCAGCTTTCAATCACATCTCTAATGATGTGAGCCAGTATGGTCTAGTGGTTAAGGAGTCAGACTCTTATCTGGGAATACCAGGTTTGATTCTTCACTCTTACATGAAGCCAGCTGGGTGATCTTGGGCTAGTCACAGCTCTCTTCTGAGCAGTCACAGCCCCACCTACATCACAAGGTGTAGACTCATCATCATCATCATCGTCTTCTTCATCTTCATCTTCTAGGCAGCGCATGAACATCTGAGGGGAAGACATTCCACAGGGTGGGTGCATTCCATGATCTGGCTGCCACATTTTACAACATCAGACCTGCCTCTTAGACCCCAGCTTTGGAAACTCTTCTAGATGTGATTAATATTATTCCACACAGAGGAAGTGGCAATCATGGCACACATCATAGGGTGGAAAGGTAGGGCAGGTTTTGGTGCCTTGCATATTATTGCATAATGAATCTCTGCATGTTGCTGTGTCAAAGGCAAAGTATAAATTACTACTTTGTCTCATCCTTGATCCCACTGTGCAAGTTGACCCTAGAGTGTGCCGTGGTTATCTTCTTCCCTATGGTACCAATTCTTATGAGGGGATTATGAAGCAGTAATACTATATGACAAAATCCTCTAGATCTACTCTTTATAAAAAGCTAATGTGGATATAATAAAACTATAAAGCATACAACTGGTCCACCTGGAAAAACAAGGGAAACAGAATGTGTTCTTTAGAAATATGACTTATCAGGTTTCCAAATATCTTGGCTGCATCATTTTCTTTCTAAGGACTCCCTTGAAGATCCCTTGCAATAATTTTGAGTAGCCTGGGGCGTGATTCAAGGATCTAGCTAGGTTGAAATAAGATCCCAGCAAAGAAAGCAAGGTAGGATAGCCATATGGTACAAAGACAGAGGCTGTTTCTGCATTTAGCTGGACAGTTCTCACCTGAAGCAGTCCAGCTCTCCTGGAACAAGGGGTGTTTCTGCATTTGCCACCGAGAAACGGATTTAAGAAAATCTGTTTCCCGGTGATCCAGCCTCCTGAGGATCCATCTGAAATGGGGATGGATCCTTGGAGGCCTCCTGCACATCCAGCCACGCACAGGGAAGCCGGGTCGGGCAGTCAGATCCCCTGGGTGCTGTGCGGAGGCCGCAGCACCCATTCCAAAGGGCAGCGGGCTTCCCGTGCCTCCAATGCCGCCCCAGGAGCTGCGGGACTGGAGCATGCAGCTGCCAGTCACCGCATGTTTCCAGCGGCAAGTGCGGGAAGGGTGGAAGGAGGCAGACTGGCCTGCTTCTGCCCTTCCGAAGATGGCAGCCACTGGCAAATCCAGCCCCTCAACTCTCTGTGTGTGGAAGAGTCCTGCTTCTGACTGGATCAAGGCGAGGGGCATGATGGAAGACCTAATTTTTGAGGTCTTCCTGGAGGCCAGATTCTTCAACAGCAAGACCCGATTAAGAATGGGCCTTGTGCACTGGAGTGCGGAAGCGGCCTCCGTGAAGAGTCCCAGATCTGGCCTCCAATGCAGAAGGTAAATTTTTATGTCTAATGTGTCTTGTATGTGTCTTTAAATGTGTTCTTAGTGCCTGTGCAGAAACAGCCAAGGTCATTCATACTTCAGATGGGTGTTTTAGAAGAGCCCCAGCACCATCCCATAACGCTTTGGAGCCCATGTTAGCTTTGGAGCCTGCTACGAGCACTCTACTGGCCTGGAAGTAAAGTTTCTAGTCTTAGAGCCCTGAGAAGATCCACTTTGACATGAAATTTTGTGGGCCGTTAAAATAGGTCCTCCTAGTAAACCAGATAGGAAGGCAAGCACCCTTCCACACCCATCCTTCCCTGTGCTTATTTACTCTCAAGTAAGACAGGGTGTCCTGGTCTAGAAGGCCATTTTGGACTGCCTAAACCAGGCTATGCTCCATCGAATGTGGACAAAGCAATCTAGCAGGTGGCATGGCCTTTCTACTCTGTACCGGAGTGTGGAAGAAAAAGGCCCAGTAAGGGTCTAGACCTGAGATCAAAAACATTCATGGAGGACAATCATAAATAAAGATTAAGTTCTTTAGCCAGTCAAACATCCCTGGATCAGTTTATCAGCTGTTTCTATCCCCTTGGCTACTGAGTCTCTTGTCTCACCCAATGATAGCTACACCCTTGATATGAATGTAACTGAAACCATGCAAGAATCTTCAGTGTTGAACTGCATGAGTCATGACCTTTTCTCTTGTGACATCTAGACTCTGGAACAGCCTCCCTCTTGAGGTTCACCAGGTGTAAAGATCGCAGGAAATTTGTCTTCCAGTTTCTCAACTCCCCTGACCCCTAAAGACTCAGTTTACTGGATGAGCAATTTTATAAAGACCCAGAGCAGGCAGAAGTATCAGATGGAAAGAAATGAAAAGTAGAGGGTTTAGGAAAGATATAGGAAAGAAAGGCTCTTTCTGTACTAGGCATTATTCTGGATTATATTCCAGAATAAGGACCTGCTATCCACATGGTAGTGCAAACCATGGCCAGGCCTCAAGCAGATCCTACAGTAGTCTGAACCAGCATGCAGAAGGCAGGTCCCTATTCTAGGATATAATCCAGAATAAAGCCTAGTGAATGGCAGCAAAATCTATTACTAAAGTATGATGTGGGTAAGAAAAATATCGGCTTAAAAGAAGAAGATTTATACAATTCATTTGCAATATTTCTCAATTAGGAACTATTATGGTATATTTCATTGCATCATTAGATTTTGCAGAAACTGTGAAATGAGTATAGTTTTAAAAAGCAGTGTTCTTACAGATGCAAAATGCTAGGCCATATAAACATTCCTCTTAAACATAAACAATGCCAAGATTTATTTCTATTGAATAGAATTCACTGGTGATAGTACAAGAGCTGAATAGAGGAGAGGGCAAAAAAGCCTGGGGTGATCAGGGACTATTCATTCATTTTGTTTTCAAATCAGAAGTGGTCATAGAAAAACAAGGGCTGCTATTTCTGGAATGTGGAGTTCACAGTTTTCTAGAGAAACACAGTGACCTGTGAGTGATACATGATAGTCAGAGTGGGATGAAATGCTTTAAAATTCCATGTCCTCAGAAAACGTTTTCTACGTATTCAATAAAGGAAATAGATTTTGCTTCTTCTGCCTGTGTTGTACTTTCATTTACCTCAGTGTAATATCTCTTTAATCACAAGACACTGAGGCACTGGTATCTTAATGATTGGTAAATTTAACTAATCATTTTTGCTTTCGTACTCATAGATTTCTGTCAATGTATATTCTGCTTCTGTTTCTGCTATAAACCAATTCCCTATTTTTAAAAGAAAATCTGAACTTATATAAACACTCTTCCAAAATGTTGCCTAGAGATAAAATCTGCATACACATGCAGCACCTATTTGCAATAATCTATGAAATGCCTATGTTTAATTAGTGTAATTTTTTAAAAAAAATCAAGCCTTCCAAACTAATATTAATAATATATAAAAATGATTACTACAAAAGCAAGCAGTATCTAACTTGTCTAATCACAAGGGAGGTTATATACTGAGAGGAGGTGTTATGTCACATTAATGGCACATTAATGCCATTAAGTACCCATTAATGAGTACTTAATGGGTACGTCTAGTGACAGTGGAAAAACACCCCTATTCTCTATACAGCTGAGGAAAGTTATTACTATTTGCAAAAGTCTGAAAGAATAAAGAGTGCAGATCTGTGCATGTTAAATTTTGCTCTATTCTGTTTCTGTTAATTTATTTTTAATATGGCCTTTAACCCAATCCAGGTGGTGCGGAATATAGTGCTATTATGGCACCATATCTGAGACAACAACTAGGGATTTGCACAAATATTTGTAATATTCAAAATTCAGCCATTCGAATTTGAATTGAATGTCAGCACATTCAAAGATTAATGTTTGAATTCAAATTGTTGTATGGGATTCATATAGGATTTTTATGAGATTTGTATGGAATTGAATATTCGTATTGAACTTGAATCCTATCACATTTGAAGGGGATCTATTCAAGCAAATATGAATAGTTTGGTCTAGTGGTTAGGAGGTCGGACTCTTATATGGGAATGCCTGGTTTGATTCCTCACTCCTCCATGAAGCCAGCTGGGTGACCTTGGGCTAGTCAACATAACCACTAGACCAAACTGGCTCACTGAGAATTGTTTGGTAGTCTGAACATTATTTGACATTGGCTCTGTTTGGCATTAGGATGTAAATTGACATTTCCAGTCCTGTGACTGCTACTGAGTTTTCCAAATTCGCTTTCATTTTGGGAGTTGCACTTTAACAGCATCATCACTTAGGATTTTAAACAGATCAGGTGGAATTCCATCTTCCACGTCTGCTAATCTATTTATGGATGACAGGTGTATCGATGGCTACTAGAATGGATGCCTAAGTACATCTTTCAGGCTGTAGGGACAAGCAGGATGCAAATGCTCCTCCTATTTGCTGGGATTCGAGCGCAGGAGAAGATTTGCCCTTATCTCTGCTTGGGATGCCCATGGGCAATTGGTGGGCCATTGTGTGAGACAGGATGCTGGAATAGATAGGCTGTGGCCTGATCCAGCAAAGCTCCTCTTATGTTCTTAGTGGCAATGCTTCCAGACACCAACTGCCCAGGATACCGGGCTCTAGACTGGTGATCACACCATCATGATTATCAGCGTGTTGAGATCATTCTTATATAATCATTCTGTGTATTCTTGCCACCTTTTATTTCTTCTACCTCTGTAGAGTCCCTACCATTTCTCCCTTGCCTTTTGCCTTCCCGCCTCGGCTATTTTTAAAGCCTCATCAGACAGCCATTTTGCTTTCTTGCTCTTTTTTTCTTTGGGATGTTCTTTGCTGCAGGCTCCTATACAATGTTACAAACCTCTATCCAGGGCATTCTGACTACGAGATCTAACTCATTAAATCTATCAATCTGCTCCATATTCAAAAGGGACATTGTATGGTCTCGTGGGCCGTGTCTTCACGGCAACCTTATGTCGGATTCAAAACGTTTTCAATCCTCGGAGTCCGCATGGCAGTTTGGCTTAACACGCTTTCCCCGTGTTAAACCACCCCAAAGTGTGATGAATCTCAATCCTGATTTCAACAGGTCTCACTCCGGATCGTGCGCTTGATACATGTTTCATTTTTTACTGTGTGGACAGTACCGTGTTAAGGGATGAGAATCCGTGTTTAGGGTTTCTCTCCCCCAATAGCTTGCTTCCAAAGATAGTGATTTCATTGGAAAAATCCACCCCTCAAAACAGGCACTATAAAAATCCACTCATTAAAGCTACACTGTAGCGATCTAGCCAATTCACACTTTATAACAATGGTGCAAATTTCCACAATTCTGAAAGTTCTGACCTTTAGAAAGGGAGAGGAAAAGAAAGCCCTGGAGGTTCTGTTTTAAAGGCTGTGGCTGTGAAGGGGACTGCTGTGTGCCCTGGGAAATGGGGAGAGGAGGGGAAAGAATCGCTGGCTGCCCGCTGCTGTTTTTCATCCATCCAGGCAAGTGGCAGCCACCCAGCTAGGTTCCCTGAAGGGGTCCCTTATGGGTGGTGCGTTCATGCCAAGAGAAAGACGGCAGGATAGCCCCGAAAAGCGGCTTTTAAAAGTAGCCACTTGAGTCCCCCCTTGAGTCACGTACACCACATACGATCCTCAGATTCCGGATCGAACGCGATTAAGTTAAAAATAATGGGAACAGGCAAATTTGCGTTTGCATCCGGTTCTATTATTTCGGTTTAGGGAAAGCGAAATAAGCTTGCTGTGGGGATTCACCCGTGGTTTTCCTTACTTTCATCAGTTTAATTCTGAGTCTTGTAATAAGAAGGTTGTGATCTGAGCTAGTTCTTGTTTTTATTGCCTGGTTGTCGCTGTGCAGTAATTATGCTGCACTTTTACCTTTAACTGCAGATTTATTCCACTAGTGTGGAGATTGATTGATTGATTGGTTGGTTGGTTGGTTGGTTGTTTGGTTGTTTGGTTGATTGGTTGGCCACTCTGTACCTGAAGGTCTCTATGCAGGTCACAATAAAACAATTCTAAAAAGAGATACAGTAAGTTAACAACATAATTAGTACAGAGTCGATAGGAATTCATCCAATACTGCATTTCACCACTCATCTTTCCAGGGTTTCAAGTCAAGCTTCTACCAGTGCCACCTAAAGAAGTTGTGGGCCATTGGTTAAGATAATGGCCCCAACCCATATTTTCCAAAGCCTATCTTGTAGAACACTGTTGCATAGTCTTCACCTTTTAAAATGTGGGACAGTACGGTTTAAAAATTCAGACATTTTTCTCTCTGAATTATTTGATGTCATTCTGAAAGTGCACTGAGAAGCAGGGAGCCAGTCTTTGTGTTTTAAGGGCGAGGAGTGAAGGTTGTCTAGTGGAGGAAGACGTTTAAGCTTGCTGGTGTTGTCTGATCCTTTTCCTGAGATCCACACATAAATATGGCAATGTCTTTGGTTAGGTAGTTGAATCTGGAGCATTTTTATTGCAAAGGACAGGCTCTTTGACTGATTATAGCATAGATATTTTTCTAGATTTTGGCACCAATGAAATCAGAGTAGATGATCACTGTCAAACTCAAGAACAATGGATATTTTTAGAATGATCCAATAATCCATTTATAAGATTGGATAACAGTAGTTAATATAATTTTGAACCTTTTCTGTACCCAATTCATAGTCATTCACTGAAACATCAAGCCCTCTGTTCTAGAAGCAATATTCCAGACAGAGGAATGATTCTTTTAAGATCTTCTTGACATTTTGATCACATCCTATTAATGTTATGGCTAGTCTGCTTAAAAGCAGGCATATAATTAGGAATGAATTTGCCTTGTAACAGTCTGGCACTGAAAAAATGGCACATAAGACAGGGAAGTCTTTATAGATGAACTAACTTGCTGCCAAATGAACAGAAATAAAAATGATAATAAAAAATCCTTCTTGCATGAGTATGTTGTTTATTTCTGCATGTTGCAAGAAGCTTTAAATAAAAAGAGATTGAGAAAATGCATTTTATAAACTGCATTTTCGCACATGGATAGCAACACAATTTGACACCCAAGTTGTTCAAATCCATATTGCAGAATTATTAAGTATTCAAATGATGGGATCAGAAGTTCAGCTTGAACTTTATAGCAGAGTAAAACGTCATGTAGGAAACTGAATGCAGAAGAGAAAAAGCAAAACCAAGAGGAAAGGCTCACGTCCCGAGCTGTTTAAGAATGTCTTTGCATATTGATATGTGGTTGAAAGAATTAATTTCTAGTCCTTTGACTTGTGAAGATGAAACCTGCATCCCCAGATCACCAGAAATAATAATAATAAATTTAAAAATTGAAACATACGGAAAGTACAAGAAACAGAACAAGAATACAAGAAAAAGGTAATAAAAACAAGAACAGAAAGCCAGCAAGGAAAAGTGCTTCATAGTCAATTTCAGGCAAAGATCAGAAAAAAGTTGACACTGGTAAAACCTGTGGAAATGAATGGCTTACATTCATTTTATTTTAGCTGCCCCAAAACAGGTTGGAGGAACAAATGCAATCAAACCTAGGACTGAAAAATAATCAACTGATGATAAATGTTGATTGTGCAAAGAAACTGATGAAATGGTGGATAATATGCTCAGCTTATGCATGAAGATGAAACCTTCTCCCATGTGGCCTTTTTGTCGTTGTGGAGAACACAGCTTCAGAGAGCATCTTATCTTCTACCACTGGTGTCATGCTGAAGTAATGCACTGTAGTTCAGAACTTTCTTTGCGGGTCTTTGGGCCAGGTGGGATCTTGACAATGAACTCTGGCTTGCAAATTGTGCAATGTGTTCAGCTACTGAACTAGACCCCCCCCCTCCCCAGAATTAGTTGCTATGCATCTTGAGACCAGAACTGCATCAGGCCACTGAGTAAATATGCCATAAGGTGTGCATGTTATTCCATATGCAGAAGGTTGGTCTGGTTGAGGAATGCTGTTGGTTCTAATCATCAAAGCACTCCTGCCTTGGAAATTTTCCATGTGTGTTAGGCTTACAGAATCTTGGCAAGCTCTAATAGCAGCCCCAAATGTGGTTTAGCAGAGCACAGGCCCTCATATTTTATTCCAGAGAGCTGAACAGAAAAAGCTAAGGGAATTTCTGGACAAACTCTCAGATTTCACTGATACAAAGTATTGTGTCTCCAGTGCCAAAGTGGGGTGAGAAGGGAGGGGGCCTAGCCTTCGCCGTCTATTCAGTCAGTAATCAGAACAGAATTGTACACCATGCATGAAAGCTGAACTGATTTTAATTCCATCGTTATGGAAATTTTCTGAATCTGGCAAGCGGAAATATTAAAATCCGTGCAAATTTGTTTGGAAGCAGGGTGTTGGGGAAGCTGTTCACTACTCGTCTGCAAGAAAACTTTAGGTTGATTCTTTCAGTAACACCAATGGGTGGCTGCATGTGAGCAAAAGTATAGGTGGCATTGTAAGCACTGGCATATGCAAGATGTGATCATGATATAAAAAGTTATCTCAGTCTCCACATGGTTTCCCAGTTGCTCATCAGCTTTTTGGCTCTGGTGTGTACTAGCAAAACAAAGCTTTTCTTGTGTTCCCAGCAGGACTATTTTTACAGCATAACTGTTTTGAAAGTGCTGTTCTGGTCCTGTTCCACCATTTTAAGAGAGGAGAAAAGAATCCTTTTGTACTTCCTAGGAGACTAGAATTGATCACACTACCAGCAATATATCCAGAGTCTTTACATGGAAGATATAATTAAGAAAAAAAAGACTCCCAAAAATTATGAGGGAGGGGAAAAGAACTATATGACTGTGTTGTAGAAGAGCAAAAAAGAAAAAAAAAGGCAAAAGTGAACTCAAGAAGTGCAGGAGCCTTTTAAAATTACAGTAATCTGTGTTACTTATAGTAGTGTACTTTTGCAACAAAATTCTGATTCATGTTAATTGGGGTAGTTCTGAAACAGAATGATTAGGGAAATGGAGCAATGGGTTGCTTTGTGCCTTCTCTTCCAGACTACTGTGGCAATTGGTCTTCTTGTTGTTCAGTCTTCCTGTTCTGTCCAACTCTTCATGACCTCCACAGCATGCCAGGCCTTTCTGTTCTCTACTGCTTCCAAAGTCTATCCAAGTGCATGTTCATTGCTTCCATGACATTATCTATCCATCTCATCCTCTGCCTTCCCCTTCTCCTTTTGCCTTCAAACTTTCCCAGAATCAGGGCCTTCTCTGTGGCCAAAGAATTTGAGCTTCAGGTTCAGTATCTGTCGTTCCAATGAGCAGTCAGGGTTGATTTCCTTTAGTATTGACTGACTTGATCTCCTTGCTGTCCAAGAAATTTTTAAAGGTCTTCTCCAGCACCACAATCCAAAAACATTAACTCTTTGGCACTCAGCCTTCCTTAATGTTCAAGTCTCACAGCTATACATTACTGCTGGGAAAACTGTACCTTTTGACCATATAGACCTTTGTCAGCAGCTGATGTCCTTGGGTATTTCCGCACTGGTCCTTAAAACCCCATTAGGGACCAATTAAGGACCCATGCAGGACAGATCCTAAAAGGTCTTTCCACAGAAGAGACCGCATTAGGACCAGATGAGGGAGGCATCTTCCACACAACAGCTTCCCAATTCCGGCCTTAATGGGGTCTTCAGGTCCCTAAATCCAGATTTCTGGAAAGCCTTAAGGGTGCTTCTGCATTTGCTAATGGGAAACAGATTTAACAAAATCTGTTTCCCAGCAATCCGGCCTCCTGAGGATCAGCCCTCACGCATCCACACACATGCAGGGCATTCGGATGTCCAGATCACCTGGGTTCTGCACAGAAACCACAGCACCCATTCGAAAGGGCATCTGGCCTCCCGCCCCGCCAACGCCGTCCCCGGAGCCACGGGGCTGGAGCAGTGAGCTGGCAGTCACTGTGTGTTTCCGGTGGCGCATGAGAAAGGGACTTCCAAAGCAGGCTGTCCTGCTTCCGCCTCTCCCAATATGGCGGCCGCTGGGACATCCGTCCCTTTGCCTAGCCATGTGTGGAAGAGTCCTGCTTCCACATGGATCCAGGCAAAGGGACAGACTGAAGACCTCATTTTTGAGGTCTTCAATTTAAACCGGTTTTCGGCAGTGAGACCCGGTTTAGAAATGGATCTCACCTGCCGAAATGTGGAAGCGGCCACCAGGAAGGGTTGCTAATCTGGTCTGCAATGCGGAAGGGAATAAGGTGTTTTAAATGGGTCTTAACTGGGTGGTTAAACCGGTTTAACCACTCAGTGCGGAACCACCCCCAAAATTGGGTCTACAGTCCAGTCTTCAGGCTTGAAACTAGATTATAGACCCACGCATCTGCACACTTACCATGCAGATGGGGTCTTCCGGTCAGGCTTGGCAGGAGCAGAGCTGCGCGCGCAGGTGGTGCAAGCTCCACCCTGCCACTGACAACTATGGAGGCCCGCATGGCATCTGAAGTTGTCAGAGGACTCTGGCACACTCCAGAGTGGCGGGGAGGGGGGGTGACAATCGTGCATCATCACCACACACCCGATGCAGCGGGGGGGGGGGGTGAGGAATGGAGGCAGCAAGCCCCGGCTCCCCGCCCCCCCCCCCATGTAGCTGCTCCAGTGACGGGGCTTTGATGACAGGTGTGGGCGGAGGTTTGCCTCCAACCCCGCCTGCCATCCAAGCCCCTTTGCTGGAGCAGCCACATGGCTGCTCCTTTCAAGTAATGAGGCATTGATGGCAGCCTTTGGGGTTTTGCTTCCACACCCGCCTGCCACGGAAACCCCTTTGCTGAAGCAGCTATATGGGGGGTGAGGGCTGCCCCCACCTTCCCCTGTGGCTGCTCCTCTCCAGCGGTGGAACATTCGTGGCAGGTGGCGGCAGGAGTTTGCTGTGGCCTTCACCTGCCATCGATGCCGATAGCTGGAGAGGAGAAGAGGTGGCGACATGTGGCTGCTGCTCTTCAGCGACGGAGCAGCCGCATGGGGTGGAGGAGGCTGCCGTTGTCACCTCCTCTGCCGCCAGCTCCCCCCCTGCCCCAGGAGGCTGCTTTGCTGGAGCAGTGGAGGCAGTGAGGGAGATGTTGATCTGCATTGCCATCTCCCCCCCCCCACGCCATCCCTGATGGCCCAGCAAAGCAGCTGTCATTGGAGGCGGGCACGTGGTGCCATGGCTGTGATCTCCACCTTCGCCATGCCCCCTGTCCTGAGGATGGCTGTGGGCCATCAGGGCAGGGAGAGGGGTGGTGGAGGGCAGTTAGCTCCTTCCCCCACTGCTGCCACCACCTCTCCTGTCCACCCTCCTGAGGGAGGGGATCTGGTCGAGGCAGAGTCACATTATCAAAAACATATTATTATTTTTGAAAGTTTCTCCTCACCCTTGCCTTTTTAAAATGGGAACTGCCAGGGGTTCAAACCAGGACTGCCTGCATGGAAGGCACGTGCCACACTTGCGAGCTCAATTTAGAAAGTATAAATAACACCCTAAACAAGCTAATCAGAGTTTAAGCTTATCAGTTAACACTGAGACTGTTAGTTTAATAGTAGAACAGTGACAGAAAAGCCGGTCGGATTTCTAGGTCAGAGATGGCCAGTTTAGCTCAATTTACAGTTGTCACTCCTAGGCCTGACCACTAACTGCTCTGAGAGACAGTGTGGTCAGTTAACTATCACATATTTGAAACGGAGCCAAGGAAACCCATTATACATTCCAGCTTTGCCATACACTCACTGGGTGGCCTTAGACAAGCTGCTGTATTTCACCATGTTTTCAAGCGGGGATAATTGGTACCTATTGCTATATTCCACATGTGTATGACATGGATAATAAATCAAAATAACTCTCTGTCAGGAGGCTCTGCCCAAGACTCCTTAGTTTTCAGTGTCTTCTGCAGCTGCCTTTAAAAATATAAGGTAACACATTTCCCGTCTCCAGGAGGCTTTTGCCTTGCTGAACTTATCGAACAGATGGTGAGATCGAATGGCATCAGGATGGCTGGGGAACACAGATTATTCTCCACTATGAAAATATAAACTGCACCTTGCTGTCTCCTTAAGAGGAGGAAAATACAGGTGACTGATAACCCCGACAGAGACTTGAGGGTGGGGTGAAATATTTATTTACTCATTTAAGACATTTATATACTGACAAAAGTGGTTTATAAGAAAAATAAAAAAGGGTAAAAATGCCCACACAGAAAAAACAGCAATTAGTACACATTGTTGGGTCAGGGGAAAAGCAAACATCCATACAGAGAATGTCTGGGCAAAGAAATATCTAAAAGCTCTAAGAGTGCATTCAAGTTTAAATCTGAATCAAATCCATTTTTGGGATCAGGAGATCCCATTTATCTGTTCTCGGTCCCCTTTTGGAGCCCAGCCCGCATTTTTTTTTTTTTTTTTTTTGTCTTTGGGAATCCTACTGGACTATTTGGGGTGGAGATCTATCCTTGTGGTCAATGCCTGCCAGGTGTGGGTAGGATTTCATGGCTGTGGAGGTCTTCCTCTGCCTCCCCTCCCTTCGCCATGTCAGCTCTGAACCCACTGCTATTCGGAAAACAAGCGCAGGAAAACATTTTAAACACAAGCTTCAAGATATAGATACAATGTAGCAAGGCTGACATAGCAGGAGAAAACTAAGGCATAGGGATGTGCACAGAGCCATTTTCCACATTCTATTTGAGTTGCTGCGGGGGCCAGACACCCCACCCCAGGCTACTGCCATGGGGCAACCAGCAGGGACCTCCCTGGTGCCCACCCCCACGCAGGGGTGCACACCACCCCCCAGCTCCACGGGACCCACTTACCTCATCGGACCTCCAGGTCCAATGTGTCCAGTTGCATGGCCTGCTGGAGCAATCTGCCATTCTCTGCACAGGCACACATGATGGCAGACCACCCCCATGCTGACCTAACGCTGACCTGACATCAGACATCAGGTCAGCGTGGGGGCGATCTGCTGTCGCACACCTGCACAGTGAGTGGCAGATCACTCCTGCACTACTGGACATATCAGACCCAGAGGTCCGATGAGGTAAGTGGGTCCCATGGAGCTGGGGAGTGGCGCACACCCATGGGTGGGGGTGGGCACAAGGGTGGTCCGTGCTGGCTACTGCCAGCCCGATCAGGGCAGCAGCAGCTGGCAGGACTCTGGGACAGCCACGGCCCAGTCTTACCCCACCCCCGAATGGGCCACCAGCTGGCGGGCCAATAGTGACTCAATGGCAGCAGCCTGGGGTAAAATTCCAGAACTGTCTGGCAGGGAGAGTGCAAATGCTGTTTGCATGTACATCTTGGACCAGAGCATGCATGAGGATTTGAAAACATAGTCAAAGCATCATCCTCTCTGGTTGTCTCTTTCCCCTGAGCAATTTGGAGATGGGGTAAATCTGGCTGCCTCCAGACAAGGCGTAAAACACAGGATTATCCTGAAACTATGTTCAGATTGCCACATGTGTTTGTTGCAATCTAAATATAGCCCCTGACTATTGGAGTGATATCTTGTAAACATCAACTCCCAACCCAGCTTTTTTTTTAAAGCAAATAAACTTGCATCATCTAGACATTTGCTCCCACAAGCCACCATTTTTTAAATGGCTACCACGCATGCGCGTGACCAAACCAGATCTGTGCATGTGTATAGGATGGTGATCATCCTGGCAATATTGCAGAGCAAATGTCCAGGCCCATTCATATCCCTGAATATCTAAATCGAGGATATTCAGTTGCATGTTCTTGAAAACTCTTCATCTATAGTGTTTGAGAAGCAGCAGCAGAATTAGCAACAACAGGCTGAGCAGCAGATAAGAATTTATCAAAGGATGATTAATTTCTGGCAGTATGAGGTATAATTAGATCCAAGTCCAGGTTGCTAGTAAGCCTAGGGTAAAACTGTGTTGCCTGAAACTACTTAAGTTGTTGAGAATGAAAATGTTTGAAAACAAGCTATTCTGTAACTATGGGACCATGGAAAAGGCGATTTAAAATGCATATCAAAGCAAAATTGGCAATCTGAGTTTCCCACATGTATTTGATCTGTTCCAACTAACCATGGAACTGAATTCTTGCAAGACCTATTAAAGCAGATAAATGTTTCTGAGCACATGTCTCCTTGAACAGAAAGCTAGTGTATTGCCATTTCTTTTGCTTCCTAAAATCACAAAGCAATCATCCATCATTTTCAGTTTCACTGTCCAACACATTTTCAAATGCAGCCTTTTTTAAAAGCAGACCTCCAGTTTTCCTGAACTCAAAGACAACTAGATTATAAACTTCTGGCATTCTGCTGATTGAAACATCCATCCATTTATAATCGCTCAGATAAGATTCTGAATGCATTCCATAGAAATGGAAGCATTATTCTTGATGTGAAATCCAGATGCCTAATTTATATTCCTCTGTGGAGACTTCACTATAACCCAAAGCCAAAATCTTAGTAATATATTGAACAAGAAAGAAAAACAATGCCAAGGCCACACCTAACAATTCAGCCTAATGTTCAGTGGATCGCAGATGTACGTTTTGGTGGCTTAAGTGTTTTTAAAAATCTTGTTAACAGAATTAACAAGACAATGACAAATATACTAAGTCATTTCCACTGAACACAGAAGACTTAGGGTGACTCCGCACTGACTGGTGTTCTAGACCAGTACTAGGAACCTCCCTTCTGTATGCTGGCCCAGAGTAAGGGAGTGGGGTCACCAATTTGCGGAAGGGAGGTTCCCAATACATTTTCTGGTCTGGTATTCTGGCCAGTGTGGAACTGCCCTTATTTTGAGTAAACATGTTCAGGGCTATATCACAAAAAGCAGTTTCCTGGAACAGAGCATTCTGGTAATGCTTCTGAGATGAGATGAAAATCTGGGTCTTGCCAGCACTGCATTTATGACAGAGTTGTATAATGATTCCATGCCTGTTGTGTGTTCTTGCCTATGAAGTGTTTGGGGTTAAGACTGGCCCTGAATAATACCAAGCTGCTGCTTTGCAGTTAATTTTTAAAGGAACTAGGTGACAACAAAAATGGAATCAAGTCAATACACTTCCAAGATAGCCCAGAAAATTAAGAATCCTGCCTAGTGTTGGAGAAAGAAGCATTTTCCTCCAAATGTCTCAAAAGATCCTACCATCAATAATTGTCATAAGAATTCTTAGGATCAAGGTTTTAAAAATTACTTTTATTAATTAATTTCTGAAAGGAGTTTAACTATTCATACTTAGGAGGGTGATGTGGATTCTAAGCAAGATGGTTTACTATGGGTGTTTTTCCACTGTCAAAAAGTACCCATTTTTGCACCCATTTAGGATCCATTTGGGTATGAGCCGGATGATCCCATTTCCACCACGGCACCCATTTGAAACCCAGTTGTTTCCACTGCCGTGGGGGAAATCCAGGTCTAATGGGTACATTTTGGCCTTTAATCCAGATTTTCTGTAGACCCCATTAATGGGGTCTTCTGCCAGAAAATCCGGATTAAAGGGAGCCTGTTTCCACTGGAAACAGGCAATGGGGTCCAAAGGAGGCTAGGGGGAGGGGATGCACCCATTGCCCCCCCTAAACCTAAGCTCCGAAGCCACTTCAAAGCCACTCCAAAGTTCACTCTGAAGATCAGCACAGACTTCAAAGGCACTCCAGAGCTATTTTGCACAGCTTCAAAATGACTTCGAAATGACTTTGTAGTCAATTCGAAGTGGCTTCGAAGACTGCACCCCCCTGCCCCCCGAAACACCTGGGGGTAACGGACCGACCCCTTGGGGGTCGATCCGGATTCCCCACATGGGTGCAAATGGAAACACATTGGGTGCTTCCTTTAATCCGGATCTACTAGATCCAGATTAAGGAATGTACCCATTCCTTAGATCCGGATCTTCTTAGATCCGAATCTAAGGGCTGCAGTGGAAAAACACCCACTGTTACAAGTTCTCCCCTTACTGTGAAATTACTTTATCTGGGTAGTAACTCCCTCCAGATGAAAAGGATTTTAAATATTTTAATAAATAATATGACATCACCCAGTTAACAAAGCAGTTCAGGGATCATCTTTCTAAACAAATGTGGTGAGTTTGCCTAAATTCACAGAGCTATTAAAAAGAAACATTGGATTTTTGCGGAGTGTGAAACTGTCTCTGAACACACACAGAAACACACACAAGTATATTTTTGTCCTAATACCCCTTGGACCTTGGCCATCTCTACTTTACATTTTAATACCATTACACAGGTGTGTACATGTAAACAGATGCATATCCCTAGCACCATGAAGGTATAGTACTATCTAGGTTCTAGATTTAAATTAAGATCTCTTTATTTGCATTGGTTTTAAGTGAAAAGCTTGGCCTGCTGTCATAACTAAAAAGGCCATGATAGTTTTCTTCCCCCCACCCCCACACAAGAGAAAGGAAGTTCATTTGGTATGGTACTGGCAGATGCCTCAAGTTTTTTCCTGCCTCAGAAGAGAGAAAACAGAAACAGATGTTGGATTCATGACTGAAGGACTGGGCTAGGTTCAGTCAGCCAGGGCGTCTGGAAGAGATCTTCTCACCGACACCAGTAGGCGTCTTTACAGTAATCAAGGATAATTCTTGCAGAAGAGCCCAGGACACACCCACATGCAACAAAACATATGAAAGCATCAATCAGAGTAATCACTTGCTAGGGACATCAGCAGGAGATCCATCTGCTTATGCGCATTTCTTTTACTTTAGAAAAAAAAATTCCTGTTTTAAGCCTCAAGAATGCAGCTATGCTTTAATCAAATGCAAACCTGAAAGCTCAATTCTGTTCTTGGTTCTCTGCGTTCTAACTAGAATGGACAACCTGTAAGCTTCCAGATAATACTGTACCAAAACAACCATGATTAGTAAACCACTGACTGTTCAAAGGCACAGTTTAGTAACATCTGGAAGGTTCATAAGAACATAAGAGGAGCCCTGCTGGATCATGCCACAGCCCATGCAGCCTAGCATCCTGTCTCACATAGTGCCCCACCATTTCCTGGTAGGCTTTCTCAAGCAGATGATGAAGAAGACTAAACCTTCACCTCCTCTCAAATGTTGCTATACTCTTGCTTTGGTTCCAGGCTCTGTGAGTTGTTTGTTGGGGTGCTGGAATTTTAAGAGTCTCCAGACCCCTTCCATATAGCTAAAAGTAAGAAATTACTTTTAAGTAAATACTTATTCACACTGTCCTGAGTTGTCAGAAGATTCCTATACTGAATATTTTTTTCAGTAAGGTTAAATGGAACAGCATCCAAAGCAGTTGTTTTTCCACAAGCATCATGTCTTATCCTCAAGCTCACTCAAAAGCAGATTTGAAGGCGTTCTGATGGGCCTCACAGACTGCTGGATGAATAAGAGAGAAGTTGGGGCAGTAGAACATTTTCTCCTAGCAATATTTTTATGAAGAAGTCCATGGAATAGTGTATCTCAGGGACAGTGAAATAGAACCTTGCATACACCAAGGTTATGTTGCCTGTCAGAAATTTATAGGTAACTCTAGTGACAACTATTTGTGGGGGGGGGGGAGGTGGGCAACTATATAATTACTACAAGATAATATTTTAGATAAGGGTCTTTGTTTCCATTGAAAATTAGGCAAGAAATAATAATGATTGTTTTTCTTTTCAAATGTAACTTGTACATTTATATCCAATTTTTTTAAAAAATCACAATTTAATATGTACCATATATTGTCCTGTCTTTTGTTGGGGGAAGGGGGGTCTTTGGTACTCAATGCAAACTGGAGGCATTGAGGCAGCAGCTGTTCCTTAATGTGGATCAGCACCATCATTCAGATGCTATTTTAACATTTAGCATATTATTTTAAATATGGTGACATTTTAAAGTGTTTTATGTATATTATTATTTTTAATATATACTGAACTGTAATTTTTTTTATTTTAAAGGTTGTTACCCACCCTGAGACCTTTGGGTATACTGTAGGGTGGGATAGAAATATAAATGTAAGTAAGTAAGTGCTGATCCACCCCTAGAATTCAGATCAGTGGTCCCCTTTACTCTAGAACCACTGACCTGGATCTAGAGCCAATAGAAAGGGCCTACAGCTACAAAGTAGCAAGCCTCTTTGAATTCAGCGGGACATTCCTAGCTAAGAACATAAGAGAGGCCTTGCTGGATCAAGCCACAACCCATCTAGTCCAGCATCCTGACTCACACAATGGCTCAACAATTGCTTCTGTGAATTCTCAGGCAGAAACAAAGGCAAATCCTTCACCTGCTCCCAATCCCTTCAAATGGTGTTTAGAAGCATCCTACCTGCTTCTTCAACCTATAAAGCATGTATAGGATTGACATCCTCATGATGATGATGACTTTATCAAATGTTCTTCTGCTCTCAGACTCAAGTGCTTTAGCAGACCATAGCAACCCTATGAAATTATAACAGCAACAAAAAGTTGGATCAAGGCAGGTGAAACTTCAGGGTAACTGCTTGTATGATTGAGTTAGCAGGCAGGGGCGTAGTAAGCTTAGAGTGGGTTGAGGGACAAATAAATGAACAGGACTGCTCTCATATTTTTCATCAGCTGGAATCAAGAACTGTAGGTTGCTCCATATGACTGCCAAGTATTACTATATGGAGTACCCTTATAGGAGAAGGGTTTCCCTATAGTTAGTGAAGGACCTGTTCAGTGGAGAGCCCCCCCCCCATTCTCTCCACATTCCTGTTGACAACCAAAGTTGTACTTAAATGTTTATGCTCCCACTGTTTCATACTAAAGCGACTGATGCTACAGAGTTGGAAGGTGGCGTCTCTTACCTCATAATCATGCTTTTTACAATGTTTAAAAGTGTGCAGATCAGGCCTATTTCCAGTCATGCTATTAATAGCACCAATGTGTATTTCATTTTGACTGTTGTCTGTCCAGATGTGTAGATTCAGCATACAAAGAAGAAAATGATTAGGCCTACCCTTGGAGGAAGAAAAAAGAGAGAGAACTTTCCTCTTCTGTTTCTTACTATTGGCATGTCAGAATTTATTTTGAATGGATATATAGGCAACACAGAGAAATTTCTTTGATATATGGATTTTGGCTCAGTCTTCACAGCTGGAAAACATCAACCCAAAACAATTTGGCTCTGAAGAGCAAGAACTCAATGGCTGATGATCAAGTCATGTTTTTAACACATGCTTTCATGTGGACCCCAAGGGCGCCTTCACACATCATAGCCATCATATGACAACTTCTTGCCTGCATCTCTGTTAAATGGCTGTAGTTTTTAAAAGAATCAGAAAAGACAGAATTCTGTGGTGACTTATATTCAGATCAATCAAAATGTTTAGTATAGTCATAGAAGCAAATGGGCTAGAAAGAGCATAAACAGATAAAAGTATACACTAGTAACAGGTTGCAGGGTTTCTGTGCTTATCACCAGTCTTACCCTGTACTTTTATATGTAGCGTATGTTTTTATCTATTTACACTATTTCTAGCTTGTTTGGAACTATGACCATAATTTTGATTTGGTGACTAATATTGGATGCAGTGAACCCTAGTGTGAAGTCGCTTGTGACAGTCCCTTTGGCTTCCTTAAGCATTAAAGAGTCTATGGCGGTGATGGCCAACCTATGACACGCGTATCACAGGTGACACACCAAGCCCTTTTGGGTGATACACATGGTCACCCTGGTACCTGGGCGTGTAGTGCTTGCTTGTTCTTGAAGTGTATGAAATACCAACTTTCAATTGCTGAATTTTGTTTGCTAAATCTTCAACAAAAATCACCAATGTAAAGAATTGTTTTTGCTTTTAATAAAATACATATATCAAAAATGTAACTTTTTTACTAGAGCTACAGATATCACAAAATTATGGATATTTCTAGATGTGACACAGTGCCCAAGTTAAGCTAGGTTTTCTTGCGAATTTTGACACACTGAGCTCAAAAGGTTCGCCATCACTGGTCTATGGCCATGTAGACATTCCTGCTCTGAGATGAGCAGGACAGAATGTTTAGACACCATCCTGCCCTGAACCTCTGAAGGGTGGAGAAGTTACACTGAGGGGAGAGTGAGATTTTTGCTCTCCAACTGCTACCTCTCCCTTTGATTCAGCTGTGTAAGCGCTGCAAGCTGAACGGAAGAAGGTTTCCTGCAGCAGTATGGAATACCACACAGGCTTGGAGACTAAAACAAAATCAGCCATGCCACACAGATGATAACACCTTCCAAGTTGATTCAGAGTTGGCCATTTGGATAGCGCTCAGAGGTGGTGAAGCCTACAGCAACTTCCCCCAAGATGCCTTTAAATATCTGAAAATGGTCCCAGATTATTCTACACAGGCCTCATGGCCTGAATTGTGTTCATGCCCTACCTGGGTTGATCAGGCACTCCAACAAGAAGATAGGCACACACAAAAAGTCTCCAAAAGATTGAGACAAGCTGCTCTCAGGACATGTCTTATGTATAGATGCTGCTCTAAAGCATTAATCAGGGTCCGAGGAGCAAGTCATGTAAATGAAACAAACAAACAAAAAAGATCAGCAGTGATTTTGTTTCCCTGCATCTCAGTTTGGATGTAGCCTGATACGTCTCTGTCCAGAAGGCTGCAAATGATATTCAATTATACTCAATTGATAAATCACTTTGTTTTTCATAAGGTTAATTGAAGACTAAGATGGGTTGTGTATTGTTTGTGGCAACTGACATACTGATTAGGTGCAGTATATGCCCAGCACTCTCTCTCCTTCTAGGCACAGGGAAGTAAGCATACTCCTTACTAAAGAACATAACTGGGTGGTGAGTTTCTCTGGCCGCTTGGCCTGGAGGCTACTTGCCTACCAACTCTGTAGAACTCTGAGGATCAATCTCAGATAAGCAAAGTGCTTGAGGGGTGGGAACTCAAGAGGGACAGAAAATGAACCTTGTGAATTGATAGTTGGTCAGTTGGAAGTTGTAGCCAAGAGTGTGGGAAAGAGTAGTTTTAACTAGTAAATGTTTTTACCCATCCTGAGACTGGGTATAGGGTGGGATAGAAATACAAATAATAAACAAATAATAAAAGTTAGAGATTTGAAATTTTAAAAAATGTTTTGTGATCTTAAAGAACATACTTAAAGTTGGTGCTTAATGTCTGCAATGTGACAATTAATGTTGCCACTAAACAAGGAAAGGCAAGTGAGTAGGGATGTGCATTTGTTATTCGTATGAATTTGGACATTCATACGACATTCATACATTAACATTTGTACAAATATAAAAATTTTGGACATTCGAAGGTGGGAGAACGCCTGCACCAGTCACATCTGCAACAGATCCAGATTGCATATGATATCAATTGAGAGTGGATTAAAAGTGGATCCAGGTCAGATTTGATGCTTTCAGAATGCAGATATGTTGCGGGATATTATCAGATACGTTTTTGTTCGTATTGGATACATATCGGATATTTGTATGAATATATTTGAATCGAATAGAATCCTACTACATTTGAAGGGGATCTATGGGTGTTTTTCCAGTGTCACTAAAAGTACCCATTAAGTACCCATTAATGGGTACGTAATGGCATTTTTGTACCCATTAATGGGTACTTAATGGGTACTTCTAGTGACAGTGGAAAAACACCCTATTTGAATGAATACGGATTTTCTAACATTTTATTTGTAATGAATCGAATGTCAAAAGGCCAATTTGTGCACATCCCTACGAGTGAGCCCTAAGTGAACCTGTGTTGTAGTTATTTTCTTTATATGGTGTTTTCAATAAAAGGAAAAGTAACTTTGGATTCCTTACAGCTGCCTTGGTTTGAATATTCCTGGGTCAAGGAGAGAAAGACATAACACACTACCAGAGACATATATTAAGGAATGTTGAAGAAATCCTTTGTTCCTTCTCTTAAGCCCTGAGGATTGGGAAAGCGGAGAAATAAATGGCAAGGGTGGGATTAGCAAGGCTGGAACTGCAATGTCAGCTTAAAGGAAGTGGAACAAGGGAGCCTTAAATATCACAACAGCTAATACAACATATACGTAAATGTTTGCTTGTTAAATAACTCTGCTTTTCATAGCCACCTAGTTACATTTGAAAATGCTGTGTGCTTTGCCATATGAACATACTGTAGAGGAAACTGTACAGGGAGGTTAAGTTCCAAGTTCAAGCTGGATCTTTGGATTTGCCCTACAGCCCATTGTAATCAGATTCTATTTAAAGGTTGGATCAGATCCAGTCAAATTCTATTCAACTGTGCTTTTTGAAGATTTGGAGCATTAATTTTGGATGGGCAGATGGAATGTGAATACTGAATTTCCCAATGTGATCCAACACAGTGGAGTCTCAGTAGCAGACAGTATTCCTCCCCACCAGCACACATGATCATAGCAGATTCTCAAATAAAATATACAGACTGCTCAAAGTATTTAATAGATGGACTATGGGCAAGATTGGACATTGCTGGATTAGGGGTGTACTTTTGCACCTATTGTTTTATTTAGTGCATGTAGCCACAGTCTGGTACATAGCCTGCTTCTGGACGCTGACCCAGCACATATTTGATTTCCAAACTGTTTGAAGGCTTTTTGGCAAGATCCACACACGCTGTGACATTGCAGGCAGCTCTGCTATAGTCTTGGGCTGGATTGGAAAATCTGGCCAAAAATAAATAGGGAAGTTGACAGCCAGTCCCAAGAGCTGTACACATTATGGATGGCTTATTCCAGCCCAAATTCAGAGTCTGGGGGTAAAAGTTGCTCACTACCATCCGCACACAAGTGGCTAGTCCAGTCTATCACCAGGGAATGCTTTAGAGACAGCTTTAAAGCCATGCCCTGTTGGAGCAGGCAATGGCAATATTTTTGTGCCCTAGACTGGTTCAACACCTCATCCAATGTGGAAGTGGCGTCCCACAGGAACACAGCCTTCCAGTGGGCTAGTTTGCCATATGGATGATGTATTCCATGTGGACCACCATTATGGGCACAACCTTTGATTCCTTTGCAGGGGTGTCACAGGGGATGCTTCTGTAGACTAACCAATGGTCTGCTGTTTGGAAGTGTATTTTGACACTTTCTGACTACTTTGTTTTAGGTCAACACCCAACAGGTGTGGGATGGGGCACATGGCCTAAAACTGAGGACAGAAGACCCATTCAAATATCTATAAACTCCAAAGGATGAAAGGAGTATTGGTGGTGGCAGACTTTGAAGATCTCCTCCATATAACAGGACTAAATCAATTAGCCTTAATTCCATCTGTAATCAAACTTGTTGTCCATCTTTAATATTGGATTGACCACAGAGGACATGTGGCTTTCCAGCATATGCCCATAAAGAAAAGGGGCACATGCAGCTTTCTTTTACAACTATTGTGGTCACATGCTACTAGTCCTGTTAGGCTCCAGTCCAACCAAGCATGGGCTGACCGAGAAGGAAAGCTGAGCTTTTATGAGAAGGGAAAAGCTACTAATCTAATGTGGGACCAGCCCCATACCAAGCCAGCAGCACTCAAAGTGCAAATGGCCAGGGCAGGTTGGATCAGCATGCCAATGACTGAAGCAACATTCAACATGTACTTGGACATTGCCATGTCAATCAGGATGCAGCACACAACTGCACACACACAGTTGCTGCAGCATAGTCATTCCACCTCACCTTGCCACACCAGGATCTAGGAGACAGCTAGTTTCTCCGGTCAAGTTGTGGACAACGTTTTAGCAGCCCAGAGCTGGGTTGCCCCTAGGAGGGATCACTTTAGGACAGTGGCAGTGTGGTGCAGACAGGCCTAACTAGGGAGTGGTGGAACCACTCCAGCTAGTAACTGCAAGCAGGCCCTTAGAGAAGCAAGTATGGGGACCTCAGGTTATAAAAAGAAAGGAAGATTCTATGCCTGCTTCAATATTAATAGAACAGACAAAGCTCCATGAGAAATGCTGAGCTTTTAAACTTTTCTAATCTAAGTAGGGAAATGCAGCTGCACCTAGTTTTTCATTTTATAAAGCTCTAAGATCAGGTGCCATATGTCTGACCTAAGCTTCCTGCTAGGAAAATTGTCCTATAAGAGCTAAATATGGAAACCACACAGAGCAGTTCCTGTGTGATATTCTCTTTCAGTAGAGTGTGATAGGCTGTGATTTAGTTTCATAGAGTAATCTCTGTAACTCATTGGCTTGAAAACATTTCAGTTTTCTATTATTGGAGTTGACGGCATTTTCTGGCTGAGTTTGAAAATTAAAGGGTTATTCCAAAAGCAGGAAAGAAAGAGTGAGCTGTGATTTGAATTGTGTTCTGGAATTTGTAGTGAGGTTCACAATCATTTCTGTGGCTGAGGGCTGAGAAGAGGAAGTATTTTTTACCCAGTGGGTTATCAGTCTATTAAATTTACTACCAGAAGAGGTGGTGACAGCAACCACCCTGGATAGCTTTAAGAAAGACTAAGGCAAGTGGAGGACAAGTGTAATCAGTGGCTACTAAAATTGATCCCTAGATACCACTTCCAGGTTGGGAATGCAAGTAGGATTGTCTAAAGGCCATTAGCAGGGAAGTGAATATTTTGCCTTTGTCTTAAGCTTGGTGTGAGACTGTATACTGGACTAGAGGTGCCCTGATCCAGCAGAGTTCCTCTTCAGTTCTTATGGTTCTACATCTTCCTCTAATAGAATTTTTAGAATAGGATTCCTCCACTGTTGGTGGTGACTTGGCAAAAACGCAGTGGCTTGTGTTTAGTTTTCAGGTGTTTAATTCTCATGCTTATCATTTCAGGGCAAAAACTATGAATGAACTGTGCTTAGTATACGTAAATAAAACGACCAGGCATGGATGACACAGTTTACAGGTACAATAGTCTATTTAATCTTTAATTCCTGTGGTCTATTTAGAATAATAAAACTATATATAAATCATAAAATGGCAAATGAAATATTCCTACTTAGCTATTCTTCAGATGCAAAACTGTGTGAGGACTGATGTCAAACAGCACATTTCAATGTATTCAGAAATTTAGTGGAAAACGGTGCAATTATTTCAAAGAAAAAAGGTACTATTGAAATATTTTTATCTAGCTGCAGTTTCTGAACGCTTTTTACAGGCAAAATGAATTAGAGTATCTGAAGGGAGTCTAATCCCAGTGCTACAAAGCTGTCCCATATACAGAGAGATATACAGAGGCCTCTTTGCGCTACAGCTGGACAGGTGTAGTGCACTTAGGCTGGGACGTGTGGGGACGGATCCCTCATTCACATTTGGCCAGTAAGGGACGTGTGGGCATCTGTCCCCACGGGTCCCAGATTGAAAAGGCTGCTGCAAGGGCAGGATGTCCCGCCCCGCCCCACCCCGCCCCGCTCCGCCCCGCTGCCATTGGGCCGTATTGGCCCACTGGCTGGCAGGCCCATCTCGGGGTCCTGCGGGCTGCTGCCGTACCAATCATGCTGGCAGTGGCCCCCGGAGACTGCCTGGTGCCCACCCTGACCCAGGAGACCACACCACCACCCAGCCCCTGCACACGACTTACCTGCTTGGCTGCCCGGTTTGAACTGGGCAGGCCCTATGGGTGGGGCTTGCTGAGTTCGATTGATGGCGTTCTGCACAGGTGCGTGCCACAGCCTGCAATTGGGCCGTGATGCAGTCCTGCGCACAATGCCTGATTCAATGTGACAAACCCTGCTTCCTGTACTTATTGCTGTCAATCCAGATTAGTGAATCTGGATTAGCTTGATCTGGATCAACCACAGGCAGAGACATCTGCATTTAGTGGACTGGATGATGGCAAATGCAGTTTAAGGAAAGATCCAATGTGGACACATAATCCATTCCATATCAATATATGTGAACTTCTAGCAACAGCACCTTTCAAACCCAATGCAATTGACATCCAATAAAAATAAAAATAAAAATAAAACTACTATTATTTCACCAACAGGCCTGACTAGTCTACAGCACCTAGGTAAGTGCAGGAAACAAGTAAGCACTGTGGAAATTGTGCAAGGAGTGTACCTGCTCTCCACTGCTTGGCCTTGGCTCTTATTTCTGGGTTCATGTGTGGGTTCATGTTATATATGTGAACAACATCATCACACAGGTGCACAGAATCTCAATGCTGAGGGCTCTAAAAGCAAAAGGACACCCCTGGAGATTTTGTCTGGTTGCTAAGCCCGGTTTTTATTTGAACTCTGTGTATGCTTTGGACTTTGCAATAAAGAAGTTAGTAACTTATTTGACTTCACTGTATATCTGAGAGACCGTCTCCTGCCTCATGAGTCCCTCCGACCGGTCAGGACCCATAGACTGGGGCTCCTGAAAGTTCCTACATTAAAACAGTGTGGAAGAGCGACCCCGAGGGGGAGAGCCTTCTCGGTGGCAGCCCCCACCTGGTGGAATGAGCTCCCGTACGTTATAAGAAATGCCCCCACCCTCCTAGAGTTTAGAAAGCTTGTTAAGACCTCCCTGTTTCGGGAATGGGTATGAGGGTGGGTGTTTTGGCGTTATTGTTTTGTTTTTAACTGTCATTGTTTTAACTATTTTACTATTGTTGACTTGTTGTAAGCCGCTCCGAGTCTTCGGAGAGGAGCGGCATAGAAATTGAACAAATAAATAAATAAATAAATAAATTAATCACAGCAAGTGGGTAGCTAGGTTCTCTGCAGGTTAAGAAAGGTCACCTCAGCAAATTATAGGATCTGCAGAGACCCATTCTTAAGAATAACTATTTTCTCCTTTGCTGATTCAGGGATAATAATTCTCCTTCAGTTTAACTGACCTGGTCTTCATTTGTATCACTAGAGTATTATACAACTTTACCCACAGTTGGCACATCTGCCGTACTTCATCACATTAGCATCTACAGCTTTGCATGCATTGATTAGCTTTGCCTCAGTTCTGAGTTTAATTCTCATTTAGAAGGACATTGGCTACTTGAAACCTAGGCCCCTTTTGCACTTACCTGCAGTCGATGTGGATCAGGGGGTCCAGGTTAACACAGTCCACTGATCCAGATCATGGGACGGCATGGTCTTAGCACCATTTGCACTGATGGCATTGATTTGGATCACCCATGCTGCACAACCTTGAAGTCAGTGTGAGCTTTGAGGCCCCATCCCCATGCCTCCAAGGACTAGGAACACCACTGAAAACCACCCTCTATAATCCTAAACATGGAAGCTTGCTTTCTGTATACCTCCTGTGTTCCAAATGAACTATATCCCAAAGTTGCCTTTGTAGCAACAAAAAACAGCAGCAGAAGTGTTATATCTTCCAGATGGCATGAACTGGGATGACAAAAGGAAGCTAATTTTGCCACAGGAAACAATTCAAAACCAGGAACAGTTTTGGCTACTCTAAGGGAGAGGGAAATTCACTATTCCCAAGAACTTCTAGACAACCTTTTCTAAGTGGTGGGAAATCCAGGACAACCTGCAGAGAGTAGATTTCCTTTCAAGGAGGAAGCAGAGATGCAAGAGGTCTGATGTGTCTGATGGATGTGTTTACAGAGCATAAACTACTGGGAGGCAGTGATAAACAAGTAATAGGAGCTCCATGCCAACATGTCATTCTTCCTATGCGAAGAGTCATTGGGTGCGTCTTCATGGCATAGTTATCTCGAATTCAAAACGTTTTGAGTTTGCGCAGTTCAGATGGCACTTCGGATTAACACGGTATTTCCGTGTTAAAGGACGTTATCCCGATTAGAAATAAATCCTGATCTCAACAGGTCTCACTCCGGTTCGTGCGTCGATACGTGTTTCCTTTTTAACTGTGTGGACAGTATCGTTCCGGGATGAGATTCAGTGTTAAGGCTGTCCCGCCCCCCCAATCGCACTGTAACCAATGGCTGAACGTATTAGAAGCACGTCATGTTTAGGGTTTCCTTCATTGAAAAAATCCACCCTCAAACACCCACTATAAACCTCCAGTCCTTAAAGCTGAAACACTGTATCAATCTAAGCACTTCACACCTTAAAAACAATGTTGCAATTTTGCGCAATTTCAGACCTTTGAAGGTTCGGAACAGTCGCTTTCAGCCCCCTTAAGGGTGAGAAGGCTTGTCAGCCACTTAGTCCCTTGAAGGGTGAAAACAGAATGTCAACCGCTTTGAGCCCCCTCTAGGCTACTTTGCCTCTGCCTGTGGTCACACCTAAGGTTTAATCCAGTTTCAGTTCACTTTCAGAGTGAGAGAATACACCAGCAAACTGACAAGCTGGTTTTCTTTCAGGGTTAATAACTCAGAAAATCCACCTTTAGACTAGATAATGTGGAAAGAAAACTACTGGTCACTTTGCTGATGTGTTCTCTCACTCTGAAGGTGGAGTGAAGCTAGATTAAACCTTAGGTGTGACCACAAGCCAAGGTTTTAATCCAGCTTCGGTCCCTGTGAGGTGGGGGGGCGGAGTTCCCTCCCGGCCACGGGGGGAAGAGCAAGCGAGGAGCCCCCTTCGCCCTCTTGTCCACCCCTTGGCTCTCCTCCTCTGCGGGGCAAAGTGGCGGCAAAGCGGGGGAAAAGCGGCGGCGGAGCCCCAGGGCGAAGCCGCTAGCGCTGCAGCGCCGCAGCGCCGCAGCGCCTGGATGGATGGATGGATGGATGGATGGATGGATGGATGGATGGATGGATGGATGGATGGATGGATGGATGGATGGGTGGATGGATGGATGGGTGGATGGATGGGTGGATGGATGGATGGATGCTGCTGCTGCTGCTGCTGCTGCTGCTGCTGCTGCTGCTGCTGCTGGGAAGGGGGAGGGTGGATTGGGCAGGGAATTCCCGGTGGAGCATGACGCAAAGAGAAGGGAGGGTGGGATCCTGGCAGGGAAAACCAATCACAGGAGAGAGTGTGGGCAATGGGCAGGAGGACAATGCTGCCATGTGGACTCCGAGTATTGATCCCGCGTTAAGGCTGCCATCGGAACCGGATCAACTTGCAAGTCGTCTGGACAGCTTTGTTCCGTTTCTTTTATTTCGAATTCTTTAAACTGAAATAACACATGCCATGAAGACGCGCCCTAGGAGTGATCACCCACATCCTCTTCAAAGCATGATTTAGTATTTCAGGAAGCTCTCAACTTACAAGCAAATTATGCAGTGAAAACTTCTGTGTGTGTTTTTTAAATCAAGAACTTGTTATTTGGGACTTACATACAGGAGTGCCCAAGAGGAATCCTTAATGTAATATTATGAAGCTCAGCTTTCAGCTGTGGTTATATCTCAAGAGCAGTGATGCTCCTATCCACAGATGTCTTGGCAGAATTCTAGATCTGTAGGTGCTCCTGAGTGCCCAAGGAGAGGATAAATGCCTTGATATGCCTCCAAATGTTATCCAGAGAGTGCACATAGGCTGTGTTCACACTTAAGTTTTAATCCAGCTTCAGCCCACTTTCAGAGTGAGAAAATACATTAGTAAAGTATCAAGCTGTTCTCTTTCAGCATTATCTAACTTGGAAAAGTCACTTTTGGGTTAGATAAGGAGGACATAAATGGTTAGTCACTTTGCTGATGTATTTTCTCACTATGAAAGTGGGCTGAAGCAGGATTGAAATTTAGGTGTAAATGCAGCAGTCTTTTTAAAAGGTTTATTTTCTTGGGATCTCTGAAATATTTACCTTGGGACCTTTCTTAGACCTCCCTGGTGTGCAGAAGGGAGCCTCCTAGGTATGCTTGCTGGTCCAGTACACTGACCAGTGTAAAATGGCCCTTTGTCATGCAACGTGACAAACCACCTTGAGAGATATTGTCATATATTTTACCCTTCCTTCCTATGAAACTCTAAGCGTGACATCGCACATGTTATACAGTATTTAGAGATAAGAGTTACACTGTGGAATATCAGGTGGATATTGAGGGTGAAAACCATGGGTTCTTTAGGAATACTGGATTTAAGTGGTCTGAAATGATAAGGAGAGAAGAGAACATAATTAAATAATTGGGGCTGAGTTTCCAGCCAGGACCCAATTCCAGCTATTCCCAGTTGGCCCAGGCCTTCAATGGCTGAATACAGAGGAAAACAACAATTGCCGATGGAATGGCTCTTTGTTGCCAACTCTAATTAAGGCCAAGTATATCTGTTTGCTTGACCTACATTACGGGGGATTTACACTTGACAGGCAACAGGATGCCTATCTGCTTGGCTTAGTTCATTACCGGAAATCACTGGTGACTGATTTGAAGTGAACTTTTTAAATATGTGCAAAAAAGAAAAAAGGAGAAGGGAGAATGTAAGGAAGGCCGTACTCTTTGCCCTGATAATCTTAGTGTATTTTAAGCTTGTGTCATCAACAATACTGTGTGCATTTTCAGGAGGCTTTTACTATAGGGTATTTTAAATGTGATGGGAAAGTATCCTTTTTTCAGTTGCCTTTGGTGAGACTCTAAGGCCCGGTTCCCATTACAAGCTTAAAACGGTTTTCCTAAACCGAAATAATAGAACCGGATGCTAACACGAATTTGCCTGATCCCATTACTTTCAACTTAACCGTGCTCTATCCGGATTCTGAGGATCGTACATGGCATACGCGACTCAAGGGGTACTCAAGTTGCTCCTTTCTAAAAGCTGATTTTCGGGACAGCCCTGCCCAATTCCTCCTGGCATGAATGCGCCACCCATAACCGACCCCTTCACAGAGCCTAGTTGGGTGGCTGGGTGGCTGCTGCTTGCATGGATGGTCACACAGCAGCAGCAGCAACTCAAGCCCCCTTCCCCCGCTCACCTCCACAGCCACCATCCCAGCAGGGGTTCCCTCTGGAAAAAAGCACCCTGGCTGGCTGGCTCACTCTGCTGCCGCCGGCACCTACACACACAGCCTTAAACATTCACACATCTCCAAGAACCTGCAGCTGTTTTCCTTCCTTTTCCCTTTCTAAAGGTCAGAACTTTTAAAGAGCCAGAATTGCACAAATTGCAACAATGTTATCAGGTGTGAAGTGGGTGGATTGCTACAGTCACCACTACTGTACGGGGGGAGGGGATTGAGGGGGTGGATTTTAACAGTGAAATCACTATCTTTGGAAGCAAACTATTTGGGGAGGGAAACCCTAAACACGCATTCTCATTCCTTAAAACAGTACCGTTCCCACAGTCAGAAATGTAAAATATTTCAAATGCATGAACTGGAGCAAGACCTGTTGAAATGAGTGTTAACGTTTACAACGCTTTGGGGAGATTTAACATGCGGAAAGTGTGTTAAGCCAACCTGACGTGGGGACTGCGAGGATCAAAATCATTTTGAAACTGTTTTTAGCTTGTAATGGGAACATGGCCTAAGGCTGCATCCAGACATTCGGATATTCCGGGATAAAGCATGAATATTCCATAATATCCATGCTTTATTCCAAAATATCTAAATATAGTGGAATAAGTAAATGACATCTGGATGTTGCCTAAGACCTTTGGATTAAAATTATTTGGTTCTTAAAACCAGCATGGGCATCATTCATACAGGCACAGAGAAAAAAATCACCAAAGCCACAAAGTATATTTTGTGCTATGTGCAAAATGCCCTTTAGAACTTTCTGTCACTTGGTTGGCTAATTCTTCTTTCTGTGGCTGTGGTCAAACTTAAGGTTTAATCCACCTTCAGCCCACTTTCAAAGTGAGAAAATACATCAGCAAAGTGACAGGCTGTTTCCTTCCAGTGTTAAATAACTCACGAAATTCACCTTTGGGATAGAAAATGCGGAAAGAAAATTACTGGTCACTTTGCTCTGATGTATATTCTCACTGTGAAGGTGGACTGAAGCTGGATTAAACCTTAGATGTGACCGCAGGCTGTAAGTCATACAACAACAGTCAGCAATTTATTTTGGACCCCCGCTTCCCCTCTACCCCCTTGAAGCACTGCTGTTCAAAACAAAGCCTAGGGGTGGGATCGTAATTCTCTCTGATCTTCATATTGTCATTTTACCCTTCTCTTCTCCACTCAGCCCATTTGTTGAATAACCTTTGACATCCTACTTCCCTCCCCACCCCACCCCCAATTCATTATTTTCATCTGAATTCATGCTTGGTTGGCTTTTCTGAATTTGTCACAGATTGGGAGGGGTAGCTCCTTGCTCTGCTCCCTCCCTCTGAAAGTGCTTGCTGGGCCCTGCCCCCTTCTGATATATACGAACACAGAATGGCTGGGGAACTAGCAGTCGACAAAACTGCAGGGTGAGGGGGGAACCATTCTCTTTCATAGTTATTGTGTCTGCTGGATCTTCTATAGAAAGGGGACAGCCATTCAGAAGAAGAAAAGCATGGTGGAGGAAGGGTCATTGTGTAACTGATCACAGGGAGTAAATATACTGGTAGTCAAATTACTGTGAGCAAAATGAGTTAAGGCAGGGAGGCTTTGTGAAGGCATGAAGCCCCCTCAAGGAGTCCATTCCAACTGTCCTTCATACAAAAAAACAGCCTGCCTTCCTAGCTATCCTCTCAACTCTGCATGAGCCCCCAGCTGTTTCCACTTCCTTCACATATGTTTGATCAAACAAAGTATTTACTCATTTCTCAGCCAATTTTGCAGGAGTATACAAAGCTTGGCATTGCCAAGACCGGAAGCAGGTCAGGAAAAATAACACAAACAGGAGGTTAAGCTTTTCCCCTTACTCTCGAGCAAGTGTAGGATGGCAGTTTTAATCCAAGCATGAGTCAGAAAGTTCCCGGTTCCAACCTGAGCTTGTGGTAGCATTAGGCCAGTGTTAGCATCCCATCTGCCTTATCCAAATAACGGTCCTGTTGGGAAGGAAGAGAGATGCAGGCTGTCCCAGATGCTGTGACTTTAAACTTAATTTGATTTAATTCTTTTAAATTTAAATCTGTTCTAGTTTTATTTTAATGACACACATATTGGTTTTTAATTTGTTCTAACCTATCTTGACACCCTGTGGTGTAGGATAGGATATAAATGTAAATGAATAAATGATAAGTAGTTTGTTTTTTTTAATAGCTGTGCATAAGGAGGAAAACTCCTGAACTCCAGCACTGTTATTTGAGGTTCTGAGGCCTTTTTGTATTTTGTAAAGGGCCACCTGACCTTCACCCAAAGTCCCAGACCAGAGGCCTATTAGCACTTAGGCCGGTAGTTGACAATTAGTGAGCTTCTTGTAAAGAGCATCCGCACATAAATTAGGCTATTACAGCCTCCAAGCATCCCCTGCCTCCCCAGAAGTGCACTAATTGTTGATTAGGCGTGGAACACTAAAGTGTGCTCCACACCTTTACCAATATTGACCAGAAGCTCTTTTTCCAGTTCCTTGCAATTGGGGGGTGGGTGGGGTGGGGTTGTCTGTGCATGTGCAATGACGTTGGCAGCCGTGATCTCTGATCTCTGACATGACCGGACCACTGACCCCTGGAAGTGGCATCTGGTCACTGAGTTGTGAGGGGGGCATTTGATCAGCTGCACGTTCAGTCACGGGTACTGATGTGATCAGCCACAATACGTCCCTCTGCTCAAACACGCCTCTCTCTCAACGGCATCCATGCAGAGCCACCCGAGACAGACAGCTCAGCGTTCTGAGAAAATGTTAGGTGGGAACCTGAAATGTAAGATCTATGAACTAAGGTAAACTGAATGTGGCCAAATATGAGGTGACAAGATTCAGCATCAGCATCTTGGGAATCAGTGAACTAAAACTGATGGGAATTCAATTAAGATGAACATTATATCTGCCAAGGAGGGCAAGAATCCCTAAAAAGCTAAGAAAAGCAGGTACAGTTTCAAAAATGACAGAATGATCTCTGGCCACCTCCAGACCTCTGCACGTTATTGCACTGTTTAGCAATATTCTGGAGAATTCTACTCCCAGAATTATTGCTTGTTCCCAGATGGCTGGGCAACAGAATGAGGAAAGCCGAGGAACTTACTTGTTTGCTATTATTCCTGCAGCGGCACAACATGTAAATCTGGGTATTTCATGCTGCAAAATACTGTAAGCGCATAATGGCAGCCCCACACACATGTGTGGCCTCCATTTTGGGCTAGGTTTGGCTTCACATATACACAATGGCCATTCCCAAGATGGCAGATTGCATGAACAAGTAAGTGCTCTTACATTTTATGTAAAAGCCAGGTTGGGAGTTGATATTCTTACAAAAACATTGCAGGATATCAGCCCAATATCCCTGGGCTATGTTGCAATTGCCATGAACTGGGGTAGCAATTCCAACATAGCTCTGGGATAATCCTGGGTTTTTCATGCTGTTTGGAGGCAGCTTCTCTTTGAATTTAAGGCAAATTATTAGGCATCACAATAATCCAAGTTTATGCCCCAACCACTGATGCTGAAGAGGCTGAAGTTGGCCAGTTCTATTAAGACCTACAATACCTTCTGAAACTAACATCAAAAAATGTGTCACTTTCATCATAGGGGATTGGAATGCTAAAATAGGAAATAAAAAGATAGACAAAGTAACAAGCAAGTTTGGCCTTAGGGTACAAAATGAAGCAAGGAAGAGACAAGAAGATAACTTACTGGTTGTAGCAGACACTCTTTTCCAACAGCCCAAAGGGCAGGTCTATACATGGTCATCACAACAAGGTTAATCCCTAAATCGGATTGATTATATATTTTGCAAGCAAAGAAGAGAAGCTCTATATAGTCAATAAAAACAAGACCTGGTGCTGACTGTGACTCAGACCATGAGCTTCTTATTGCAAAATTCAGACTTAAATTGAAGAAAGTAGGGAAAACACCAGGCCCTGAGACCTTCAGGTAATAGGGTGGGATAGAAATATAAATAATAATAAAATTAAAAAACCACCAGACCATATAGATATGACCTAAGTAATATCCCTTAGTGAAGTTGATAAATAAATTGAACGGATTCAGTCTGGCAGGCAGAATGTCTGAAGAAGAAGAACTATGGTCAGAAGTTCATAAAATTGTACAGAAGGTAGCAACAAAAAAGATCCCAAAGAAAAAGAAGAGCAAGAAAACAAAATGGCTGTCTGACGAGACTTACAAATAGCTGAGCACATAAGAAAAGGGGAAAGCAAGGGGTGGGGGGAGAAAATATACCCAACTACAGATTTCCAAGGGATAGCAAGGAGAGATTAGACTGCCTTCTTAAAGGAACAACAAGGAAAGACAAGAGATCCCTTTAAGAAAATTGAAGTTGTCAAGGGAACGTTTCATGCAAAAATAGGTATGACAAAAGACAAAAATGGTAGAGACCTAATAGAAGTAGAATAGATAATACAAGGTGGCAAGAATACATAGAATAACTATACAAGAAAGATCTTATCATAACAAGCCTAGCCAAAGTGACAGATTTCACGGTGCCTCCTCCAACATTCCAGGGCCATGGTCACACCTTCACTTTAAACCTTCTTCAGTCCATCTTCAGGTCTAACTGCTCAAACCTTTTCCTTTCTATCTGTTTTATTTGTGGACTTTCCATCCTCCGTTTGGACTTTCCTGAATGGGAAGTCCACAAATAAACCATAGAAATGAAAAGGTGTGAGCTATCAGACCTTAAGATGGACTGAAGAAGGTTTAAAGTGAAGGTTGGATCACAGCCCAGGTGTGACTCTGAGGCCCAGATACAGATCCAGCCCCAGATTATTGAAGTAACCATAATAGTTGAGATACTGTAGAGGGGCCAACCTTAAGATTACCAAAGGGCTCAAACATTTCCAAATATGTATTTTGAATAGCATATTATCCATGGCATACACAAATTAATCTTTAGGGGCAAGATAGGAAGGCAATGATGGATGTTTATCTCAACCATGTAGGGAAAGTGGAAAGAGGCTTCATCTTATAAGGCCATCAATGATGATGATGGTGAAGGTGAAGTAGCAGTAGCAGTAGCGGTAGTGTTGGCTTTTCTACCCTTTTTCTCACCCATTTAAGGGGACTCAGAGCGGCTGACAAAGTTTTCTATTCTTCTCCCCATTACAGACACCCTGTGAGGTAGGTGAGGCTGTTAGAGTTCAGAAGAGAGCTGTGACTAGCCCAAGGTCACCCAGCTGGCTTCATGGGGGAGGGCAGAATCAAACCCGGTATTCTCAGATAAGAGTCTGGCTCCCTAACCTCTAGACCAAATTGGCTCTTCACTTGATTTTCTTCTGTGCTTGGGGTAAAACACAAGTGACAACAATGTTTCAACAGAACACTGATGAACTGACTGTTCTAGTAGAACAAAACATGAGACATTTTGAGTGGTCTAGCCACAGGGAGTTATGGGAAAATTAAAACATCCAATTGTTCCTCCTAGGTAGCTTCTAGGGACTTCAATAAATAGGTTGAGTTGTAGGTCATGATGCTTACTATCTACTTACTACTCAGCCCAAGGGGCATTATGTTATAAAGAGCTAGATAGATAACCTTTATTCCAACCCCCAACAGCAATCCTATACATTCCACCTAAGCCCCAGAGATTATTCCAACACTTGTTTGTTGGTCAGACTACCGTTTTTTGCTATGCTAATATGCACATTGCAGAGTCGCAAAGTTCCAAAAACATCTAATTTATTGCAGACTGCTTGACACCACTAACAATCTTCTAGACAAAGGGTACTTCACTGTAAAAAACAAGCACAAGGTGACACGCCTGTGCTGCCCACTGCAAATGCCACATCCCAGCCCCCTTAGCAGAAGAGAGAAGCCAGGACCGAAGGGGGAAAATAATAATTTTTTAAAAACCAAAGCCACTACGAGGTTTGGCAGCAGTTGAGTGGTTGAGCAGTTTTGTGCACCTCTACTCCACCCAGAAACCGCAAGAACACCCGGCAAGCTTAAAACGGAGAAAAACCAAGCTATTATCATGCCTGCCTTGGTGATTGGGAAACTGGGGGTGGCACACTTTTATAAAAGAGTCTCATGGAGCAGCGAAGGCCATTAAACCCCCTCATCATTTCAGCTTTAACACCATTTACCCCCCCCCAAAAAATCTCAGTGGTTGCGATCTCCAATGCAAAGGGCAGAAATGGCAACCACAGTACATGAAACCCCACCTCCCATTGATGCAAGCGCCAGCCTCCTCCCCAGATAGCCCGGGACCATCCCCATGTGCAGACTCAGCTTGCAAAGCAATGTGTGCTGAACCCCCAGACCATGCCCAGACCTGTCTTTTTCCAGTACCCAGGTTTGGTCAATTTGGTCCGTGGAAATCGGACCAAATCTAAAATGCATGGGACCACCCCTTGGTGAACCCGATTTCGATTTGGACCAAAACATGCATGGGGATGTGCCCATTATGATTTGGCTGAGTAAGCTTTCTTAGGAATGCAATAATATTCTTAGATTTCAGCTTTAGAATTTGTAGTACACAGTATTGTGAGGGATAGTATTCAAGGGCAGTTTATAAGTACAAAAAGTTCATCAGTAAATATTTCCATATTTCACTGAAAAGAAAATACTAAACATCAGTAATGCTTGGCAAATGGATCCTTTAATCTGGCATGCAATGAATCAACTCAAAGGGAGATTTACTGTGTGATTTGGGCTTCAATGAAGCTCAAGGACTCCTCAGGCAGTGCTTCTGGGGAGTATGGGAATGGCTTTTTGCTCAGCCAATGAGCTTCAGAAGCCAGACTGCCTGTGACCAATCAGAGCATCCAGATTAGCCCAATCCACTGATTCAGATTGCAAGGAGGCGATGACCTTGATCCAGATTACTCCATGCCAAAGCCATGAAGTGTGCATGAGACATCTTTCACTGCTCCAGTGTGGAATAGATTTTCTTTATTAAATTACAAGTCATCCAAAATTGGTATTTTGTTTCAAAAGCCTCTAAATGGTACCCTCATCATCACGATCATCATGATCATTCTTCTCTCTTTTTTTAATGGTCTCTAACCACCTGCTTCTTGGTAAGTGCATGAAACAACTGCTTTGTCTGCCTTCTAGAATCACTGCTTATTTCTTAGACCAGCTGCTCAGAGGCATCTGTTGCATGCATATCAAAAGCAGGCTACTTTCAGACAATGTGAAAATTGCTGGAATACATCTCCTTTATTGCCTCTATCACTTCTTCGGGGGCTTATTTTGGTACCACCAAATGACTTTAATGAATCCAGCTTCTCTAACATTCATGAAATCCCTCCGATAATGAGATTGCAGCCCATACAACTGCCCGTTTTCTTTTGGAGTGAAGGCACTGCTCCCAAAACACACTTATTCAGTCTTGAATAAATGATGCTTAACTGTGAAATTAGCTGAAGCAGCTGTTTCCAGCTAAGAGCATCTCTTAAAACCCCAATGTGTTCTTGCAATCAGAAGGAGTCACAAGATATTTCATTCAAAAGAACAATGTGGGAGGGCATCAGCGTCAAGTTTCTTCGCCCTTTCTTTAACACTAGATAGCAGCTGAACACTCATGTCAGCAGTTGATAAGTTCCCTAACTGTGGGCTCTGATTCAATTAGCAGCCATAGCTAGGGAACAGGCCTGTGGGTAAGAGGAATAGGACTTCTAAAATATTATTACAATTGGTGGACTGGTCTGTTTCCCCCTCTCAAAATACAAGAATTTTGAGGGCAGACCCCAGGGCCTGCTGTAGTCTCCACTAGGGATGTGCACTAATGGGTGTTTGTTTGTTTGTTTGTTTTGCATTAGATACGTATCAGATCGAATGTAAGGAAATTCATATTTGTTCTATTAGATTGCCTTTGAATGTGGTAGGATTCTGTTTCATACGAATGTATTCATACGAATTTGTACGAATATCCGATACGAATGTGTACATATCCGATATGTATCTGATACAAATGCATACATATCCGATACATATCCAATACGTATCCTGTAACATTTCCACTCTGAAAGCATCAAATCCACCCTGAATCCACTTTGAATCGACTTTCAAACCATGTCAAATGCACGCTGAATCCATTGCAGATGTGACTGGCGCAGCTGCTTTCCCACTTCCCCATTTCATGAATGTTTTGAAGCATTTGTATGAATGTCAATGTACGAATGTCGTAACACTCGATTCGTATACGAGTGTCTGAATTTGTCCAAATATCAAATGTTACAAATATTTGTGCATGTCCCTAGGCTCCACAACAATGCAGATGGTAGCTCCCCGTTCTAGGACATAGTCCAGATCAAGTCTCAGTGCAGAAAGGACCTGCCTCTCCCACCTTGAACTCCAAACTTCTTGTTTCCAATCGTATTCCTAAAGCCTGTTTTCTTCTAACCACATTTCAACCTCACTTCCCTTCAGTGCCATCTTCCAAAATTATCCATGTGTCTCACTTACAGAGGACAACCATCTGTTTAAAGAACTATCCAGTCCAGGACCCTTTTAAAGGCAGGAGAGACTGTGGCTCTTGGAGCTCCCAGGGTACATTGACCTAGATGGCAAAGAGATGCACAGGTCATGTGGAGGCTAAGTTCACATGCCCAGGTAGCGTCAGCCTCAGATCAGCCAGGGGTAAGGTGTTCTAGCCTTCCTACAACCTACTGGTCTCTGGAACCCCCTAAAGTCTCCACTGACACACCTTAATATTAAGCTCATTCTGACCACAGTCAGAGGATGCCCAGCAGAGGAAATGAGTTACTTCAACCTTTGAAGTTGAAGTTCCTGTCAGAGCTGTTGTTCTGTGCCTGGGGCTAGACTTACGTAGAAGTTAGACAGTACAGATCCAGGTCCTGAGGAGAATCTAGATAGGGATTAGTCAGGGTCCTGAGTTAAGAAAATAAGTTAATGTGAACTGCTTGGGGTGAAGTTGAACTGACATAAGAGTTGTAAACAAATAAAGTTACATCTGTTTCAAAGACACTCTGCTTGAGGCCTGATACTGGCTCAGACACTCAAGGGAAGGGGGAAGTGTTGTCAGAGAGACGTAAGGGTAACTGTGTTACTAGAGTCAGAAGCTTGGTGCTGAAGAGAAAAAAGGCTCAGAGGCCTACTTAAAAAGAGAACCTGAAGTCCATGGCTATAGTGGCCGAACTGGAGAGAGTTGGATGCCCGGCGGGGTCTCGCAACTGGTGGCCACTGGCTGTGGGCTTGCCATTTTTGCCCTGTGCATTGGAGATAACAACCACTGAGATTTTTTTTGGGGGGGGGATAAAGGTAGATAAAGAAAAATTATTTTCTGTATTTCACAATACTAGAACCAGGGGACACTCTAGACTGACCAGGGGTTCCTAAATAGTGCCAGAAGAGAGGCTGACAGCAAGCAGCCTGGATAGCTTTAGAAAAGGGTTAGGCAAATTCACAGAAGATAAGTACATCAATGGCTACTAGAATGGACGCTTGGATTGGGGACAGGCAGATGACATGGAAGCCACAGCGTGCCTCTAAAGGCCATTTGCAGGGAACTGAGAACAGGTGAAGATTTTGGCTTTGTCTTCTGCTTGAGATACCCAGAAACAATTGGTGCGGCACTGCGTGAGACAGGATGCTGGGCTAGATGGGCTATGGTCCCATCCAATAGATCTCCTCTTATTTATTTATTATTTATTATTTACATTTATATCCCGCCCCATACCCGAAGGTCTCTGGGCGGGTTACAACTTTAAAACAACAGATTAAAACAGAATGCACATTAAAAGACGTTAAAAATTCAGGACATATAAAATATAAAACATGTTTAAAATGATAATGTTTGTACTGGGGGAGGGAACATTAACAACTTAGCCAAAAGCCAGGGCAAAGAGGTGCGTCTTTACTGCCCTCCTAAATATATATAAGGAAGGGGCCTGACGCACCTCAAGGGGGAGGCTATTCCACAATCTGGGGGCCATCACAGAAAAGGCTCTCTCCCGGGTGCCCACCAACCTCACTGTTGAAGGCGGTGGGACAACCAGGAGGGCCTCGCCACTTGATCTTAAGGCACGGGCAGGTCGATACGGGAGAAGGCGTTCCTTTAGATATTTGGGGCCCAAGTCATTTAGGGCTTTATAAGTCAAAGTCAAAACCTTGAATTGGGCTCGGTAGTGAATTGGCAGCCAGTGCAATTCTTTTAAAACCGGCGTGATGTGCATCCGGGTAGATGTTCCGGTCAGCACTCTCGCGGCTGCATTTTGCACTAGCTGCAACTTCCAAACTGTCTTCAAGGGCAGCCCCATGTAGAGCGCATTACAGTAGTCCAATCTAAAGGTTACCAGAGCATGGATAACTGTGGCCAAATCGTCTCTATCCAGAAGTGGCTTCAGTTGACGAACTAGCCATAGTTGGGAGTAGGCACTCCTGGCCACGGCCTCCACCTGAGCTTCAAGTGTTAGCGCAGAGTCCAGGAGTACCCCCAAGTTATGCACCTGTCCCTTCCAGGGCATTGCAGCCCCATCAAGGACAGGGTATCTCCCAACTACCCGGACCCGAGACCCTGTGACACACAGCACCTCTGTCTTGTCTGGATTCAGTTTCAATTTATTCACCCTCATCCAGCCCATTACTGCCTCCAGACACCTGTCAAGCACTTCAACCGCCTCTCCTGATTCAGATGGTACAGAGAGATAGAGCTGGGTATCATCTGCGTACTGATGACACCTCACTCCAAACCTCCGGATGACCTCTCCCAACGGCTTCATATAGATGTTAAATAGGCATGGGAGATAAGATTGACCCCTGAGGAACCCCACAAGTGAGTTCCCAGGGTGTCGAAACAGTATCTCCCACAGTCACTACCTGAGATCTATTCTGGAGATAGGAGCGGAACCAATGCCAAGCATTGCCTTCCACTCCCAAGCTCCGAAGTCTCTCCAAAAGGATACCATGGTCAATGGTATCAAAAGCCGCTGAGAGGTCCAGGAGAACCAACAGGGTAGCGGTCCCCCTGTCTCTCTCCCGGATAAGGTCATCAACCAGGGCGACCAAGGCGGTTTCCGTGCCATAACCGGGCCTGAAGCCAGATTGAAATGGGTCTAGATAATCAGCTTCTTCCAAGCATGCTTGTAGTTGAACAGCAACAGCCCTTCCAGAACCTTGCCTAAGAAAGGTATGTTAGCTACCGGGCGATAGTTGTTTAGATCTTCTGGATCCAGGGAGGCTCTCTTCAGGAGGGGGCGCACCACAGCCTGTTTCAGGGCCAGTGGAACCACCCCATCCCTCAGAGAGGCATTCACTACCTCCTGGATCCACCCGGTCATACCTTGTCGGCTAGTCTTTATTAGCCATGAGGGGCAGGGATCTAGAGAGCACGTCGTCGGCCGTACCCCCGCAAGTAGCTTGTCCACGTCCTCAGGCTGCAACAATAGAAACTGATCCAACCAAACAGGACCAGACAGTTCTCTGGACGCCTCATCTGGACTCTGTCCAATTGTGACATCCAATCCCCTACGAATCTGGGCGACTTTGTCCTCAAAGTGCTTTGCAAATTTGTCACAGCAGATATTGCCTGGCCCTGGCTCATGCTTCTTTGAGCTTGGTTTTATGAGGCCATTCACTACTCTGAAAAGCTCTGCTGGACGGCTACTCGAGGACGCAATGGTGGCGGAGAAAAAATTCTTTTTCGCCGCCGTCACCGCCACATGGTAGGCACAATAGTGTGCTCTAACCTGTGTTCGATCAGATTCACAGCCGGATTTACGCCACCTGCGCTCTAGCCGTCGACCTTCCTGTTTCATAGCCCGCAGCTCCATGGAGTACCAAGGAGCTTTTCGGGCTCCACAAGCATGCCGAGGGCACTTGGGAGCGATCGTGTCAATAGCCCTGCTCATCTCCTGATTCCAGAGAGAAACCAGGGCTTCGACAGGCGCGCCAGTCATACCAACCGGAAAATCCCTCAGAGCATTCAGGAATCGCTCGGATTCCATAAGTCTCCGTGGGCGGACCATTTCAATAGGTCCCACCCCACAGATGGGAGCTGCCATTTTAAGTCCAAAACTCACCAGCGAGTGATCCGTCCATGACAACGGGTTGACAGTCAGCCCTCCTATCAACGGATACTCACCAGTCTGCTCTGAGGCAAAAACCAAATCAAGGGTGTGACCTGCTATATGAGTCAGACCAGATACAAGTTGAGACAGCCCCATGGTTGTCATGGAGGACATGAAGAGCTGAGCTGGTCCACTGAGCGTAGCCTCGGCGTGGACGTTGAAATCCCCCAACACCACTGTGGCAGAGGCTTCCAACACCACATCCGAGACCACCTCAGCCAGCTCAGATAGGGAGGATGCTGGGCAGTGGGGTGAACGGTACACCAGCAGCATCCCTATCCTGTCTCTCTGGCCCAACAGCTTGGGCCAGAAACTCTGCTGCAGCAAAGGGATTTTACTCAATCAGCATTCCTTCAAAGTGTGGGTGCAGCCAGAGTCACAGCCCTCTCAACTACTGTAAGAGATATTGTATTTCTAGGAAGTGGCAGTAGATCAGTGATAAAGCTCTTGCTGGAGAAACAAAATGCCATATGTTCAATTCTTCTCTTCCTAGCAGAAGAGTTCTGTATTTGCCAAGAAAATGACATGGATTTGTCCTTGTAGACTTCTTATTAATGGTATCAAACAACAACTATGTAGCAATTGATGTTGTGGATATTTATTTATTTATTGTTTGTTTGTTTGTTTGTTTGTCTAGCCAGCCAGCCCTACAGCCCAAAGTCTCAGGATGGAGGGGTCACACTCAGTGTGATTTACATATAGTAAACCTATGAGAAGTCACAGGAGGGAGGGATCAAAGGAGAGTCTTCTTGCTCTGGCCTCCAGCATGGGTCACTCAGGGCCCCTTGTACCATTTCAAAAAACTGATGGGCCTTTCTGCATGACCTAGGCTGTTCCATGCCACACTGTCCTGAATGAGCCCATGATGGTCTGGGATATTTGCGACATATGCCAAGGGCTATCTATATTGGAGGACGGGAAGTTGCTGGCTGAAGACTACTTTGGCCAAGCACCTAGAAGCAGCACACTTTCAGTGCCGCTTCCAGGTGCCTGATGAAGTGGTGTCAGGTGTCCTGGCTATGATATACTGGACCATGGCTCATGTGTTGTCTGCACGTGAGCAGCTGGTCTAGTATAGTAGCCTGGAAAGCTTCATGGACTGCTTATGAGTGGTCCATGCTTGGAGCAGCTGTGGTGCCATTTTCACGCCATAGCCTGCTCCAGTGTCTTGCCTGGTATAGACAAGGTATTCCAGACATGAGCTATGTTTTGCATCCATGTTAGCAGATGTGGCTAACCCACAGCTCAGCCTTAGATCAAAAGAAATGCTTTAAAAATAAAATGGGCCTCTTGCTCTTTTCTTAAACATCATGGGAAAGGGTTAAATTTTCCTTCCAGACTTGCTCTAATCCTGTTAATTATTAGTTTCCCTGCCAGCTGGTGCAATTTGCATTTTTTTAAAAAAAACCTCACATTATATACAGAGATCTATTCAGTCAAGGTCAGAATGAATTCAGACACATTTATAGAATTCTCTCAAGAAGAAGATTGCCACTTAGAGCTTAAGGCATACTTGATTGTTTTGTTTTTGAGTTTATAGTCCAGAATTATACCAGATCAAAATATCTGAGTTCTGGCATTTTTATCTGAGTATATGTTTTATCAAGCAATGGACAAGAATTCCAGTTGGCATGCTGATACAGACAGACAGACAGACAGAGAGAGAGAGAGAGAGAGAGCAATTTTCAAAGCTTCATTATTTTCAGAAATGACATCTTATTCTAGGTATAAATATTTCAAATTGCTTGACTGCCAAAGAAGGCTGCTCATTGTGATCCAATAAACCCCACGTTATCTGGAGGCGTGGGGTAGGCATTCCATACTTTTCAAGCTCATTACCTCTATGACGAAAGTTATATCTCCAGTTTTACAGCAGCCAGTACAAAAGTATGGCATTTTCTAAAGTGACGAGGTGATGAAATCTTCCAGTCATCCACGTCTTCCACTCAAGCAAATGTACCTTTCTATGTAAGCTCTATTTTTCTCTTTTTCTTAACAAGTGAAGCACATTTTCTTTAAAAAAAATAAAGCCAAGATGCAGTAAATTAACTAATTAATCAATAATTTCTTAAAATAATTTGCAGCATTTATGAAGGATTTTAAGCATTACATTGCAAAATATGTTTATCTAGTGCAGGTTTATTTTTTTTATTTGCATTTTTATCCCATCTTATTCCCCAAGGTCTTAGGGCATGTAACAACATTTAAAATTATATATACATACATATATATATACATATATATATATTAAAACAATAACAATTACAATATATCCCCACTTAACCAAAGGCCAGGGCAAAGAGGTGCATCTTCACTGCCTTCCTAAACATGTACAGTGAAGGTGCATGATGCACCTCAAGGTGGAGACTATTCCATAGCCTAGGGGCCATCACTGAAAAGGTTTGTGTGTATTTGTTCAGATGCGAGTTCAGAAGGACTTAGATAATATTTATAGACAATATATTCATTTCCCAGACAATGGATATACAGCATAATGACGTCTGGACTATGGTTGGACCACCACATTTAGTGCCCATAGAGCTGTCTCACCCCAGAGGGCCTTGACCCCACCAGCCCAATCCTGACCCCACTGCCCACCCAACCCTGCTGTTTCTGCCGACACTCTGATACCTCCCTGCCACTGTATCCTACCACTGCTGCTGCCGCCATTCCTCACCTCTGTCACCCTCCACTGCCATGCTGAAGCTTACCTTTTCCCAGGTGAAGGGGATACGTGAAGACTTGGCACACTAGTGGCAGGTATGATCAGGCCATTCTAGGCCTTATCTGAGATGGACTTCTGGTCTAGAATTGACTGCGGCCTCAGTGTCACCTAATTCACAGCACTGTGAAATCAAATGATCATGTACTGCTTTCTCTGACCTGCTCTGTGGTTGGCAGTGGCTACAGCAGACAAGTATTCCTCTGAAAATGAATGCTTACTCTCATTTCTCCATTAGTCATCAGTCAGCTGAAAGGAACCAAATTACCAGCTTCCTTCCCATTGGCCGTCTCAACATGCCAAAAGTCACATAGTATATTATTTAGATTGTTTCTTTACATCTTCAAACAGGACCTGTAAGAGTTTTTCTCTTGACTAGATTTGAATAGGTGGAAGTCTGAGCAGTTAGTGTAAACAGATGACCTCACAAGTTACTTGGATTCATCTCAAAAGTTCCCACTCATAAAAGCCATTAGTATTTTGTGAGATCATAGCCTCAGTTGATACAAAGGGTAGTTCCTTAAACCATAATTCAAAATACGTTATCAGAATTTTTTCCCCTTGATGTAAAATTTTCCCTGATCTTAAGAGCAACGTGACATTGTTGTAGTTTAAAAAAGCTGTAATTAAAATATTGTAGTGAAGATTCCAGAAACTGCCCTGTTACTAAATAAAGCCCATTTGTCCACAAGTTATAACAACAGTAAACAGTTGTGAAAGAGAAGGAAAGAGGTGGGGGGCTTTCTGTACTTACCTCTGTTCTGGGTTAGATGATAACATTGTCCTCTTTGGGGCCTCTTTGGTCCACATGCTGCTCTATATGCCCTGCCCCCTCTGGTAGGCTCCATCTGTATGAGACAGATGGCCTCTTCCCACCCCAACAGTAGTATAAAGAGGCTTATAAGTAGGTTACTTCAATAAGGAGTTAGACTGGCTTGGTGGCTGGAAGGAGGTAGGTGTGTTTGTCCACCTTGCACTCTTTTTTTAATGATATTTTTTATTAAAGCATTTTCATCAACAGCCTAAAAGCATCCAAACATAATAAATCATTGACATCAATAATGTCCCTCCATCTTCTTGATAGTTTGGTTGACTTCCTTGTTTTTCAAACATCTTCTCTTCCATTTTTTTCCATCAGCGCTCTATGTATCTCTTCTGTTTTTCAGCTGACCTTCTAAACTTCATAGAACCATTTTTTAATTAATCACCTTCTTCACACCTAATTATTACAAAAAACATACTTCTTTTAACCTCCTAGTTTCCTAAACTAAAAGCTATCCTTTTCTTATAATATACTTTTATTATTGCCTTATTATCTCATCTTCATTACAGTTCTACAAAAAAACAAAATCTTACCCTGGATCACTATTATAATAACATTTACTCAAACTCTAAAGTATTTTATTCACATATTTCTATTATTGACCTTATTCATGTTAATATAATCATAACTTCATTACATTTTTACTAATGACAGAAACTAATCCTAAATTCATTAGTTATCTTATTCCCATCTTATATCTATCCTAGTTTGGCTTTTTCAATTTATTTTTTACTGTTGTTGTAGCTGCCACCTCTGTGTACATCCCTTCCTTGCATCAAAAAACCCCATAGTCATTTAGGTAATGCCAGTTCTCCAATTATCTTTAGAGTTTCTCTTCCTGGAAATCACCATTTCTTTCTTAAGTGCTCTTACTTCCCCCTCCGCGAACCAGAAGACCCTCTTCAAGTGATAATTTATTAGTCTGTCTCTAGCTCTTCGCCACTCATTCCTCTGGCTTAGCTTCAAGCCTCGTAATCTTTGTTGCTTTGCCCTTTCACCCAGCAGAGGCATTCCAGATTTGTTTATTTTCTTTTTAGAATTGTTCTCAACTAAAGCACACAATCCAGGTTTGTTTATTTTCTTTTTGCCGTGCATTAACTGGGTTTTCCTCCTTCTGATACAAAGGGGTCCACTTCTTCTGATACAGAGTCTTTTGCATCTCTTCAATTCTGATTTTCTTGAGATTGGTTACCTCTTTACCAAGTCTGGCCAATTTCACCAACAATCCATCCAGCTTAGTTACCGTTCTGTTTAAGAAATTTAATATTTTCTGTTTGTTTGGCATCTTGCTGATACTTTAAAAGCCAAAGTTCCTATTTTCCAGTTTTACACCTCCCAGTGGCTAGTAAGTATTCAATTGCTCTTCCTTCCAACTAGGTGAGTGATCTTATGCCACTTCCTTATTGAAAGCTTTCCCAAAAATGAAACTTAATTCCAAACATCTTTATCTTTGTCTCTCCTACTCGTTTAACAACTTTGAAGATAGGTTTTAAGTGTTTCTTACCTCTTTTTACTCTTTATGGCTCTGGTTTGTTGCAATACTTTTCTGGCCACCTGCCAATGTTGTGGGGCAGATCCTCTTATGTCCAGATGTTATCCAAACTTTGATTTATTACTACAGTTCATTAAAAAACTTAAAAAGAGGAACAGACAGACTTAATTTGATTTTCTCAAGCTTCAAGTCGATGGAAATTTTCTACTGCCTTTGACAAGTTCTTGCCATTGGAGAGCTGCAATTAAGTAGGTCTTTAAGAAGAATCTTTTTGTCCCTCTGTAATCTCAGGGAGATAAACCAACTGGAGGGGGTATCCCAGTTCACTCCCCCCCAGGACAAAAAACCTGGAGCATCTGCTGAGCTCTTGCTCAGACACCTTCAGTCCGCCATGTGTTCAACCGGAAGTGTCCACCTTGCACTCTTGTTCACTCAGAATTTGATTCAAAGGGGCCATGTGGGTGAAGTCTTAGACTGAAAATTACAAGACATTCCTTTTCATCCCTGTTTTATTTGGCAGCATTCTAAGCAGTTGCATCCAGTTACCATTCACTGTTTGTTTATTTGTTGTTTGTTTGTTTCTAAATATTCATATTCTACTCTTTGCCCAAAGATCTCTGGGTGGGAAAGTCATAATATTCCATTAAAAAAATTAAGGCAAAAGCATAAATGAAAATAATAAAACAAAAGGAAACATATTTAAAATATTAAAAGCCTTTGGAAAGGGGTCAAGTGCTTCATCATTCTGACTGGATCAGCCAAAACACCAGGGTGTGCAAAACCATTGTCCTGCCAGAAAGGCCAAGGTGGGAAATACCAGGTGCAAATGCAGCATTCAATCAGGTGGAAATTGTGATCCCCATGAGCCACAAGTGTTTCTTTTGTTTTATAATGGCAATATTATAATGGAATGAGAAATGTAGGATGAAGGGTTGTGGAGGCTAAATATTATTCGAATGATTTATGAGAAATTGGAGTATTAAAAAATAATCTTCCCATAAGAAATTAATGGAAGAAATTGCCAAGTTGGTCTTTAAAACAGTACAAGTATAATTATTGTAATTTTGTTTATTTGAAAAGCATAAGAGTGACTGCACAGTGTGCTAACTTCTATGGCTTCACTTTAATCCTTCTTTAGTCCATTTTTGGAACTCAGCACTCACACCTTTTTAGTCCAATCACTTTTACTTGTGGAATTTACTTTCTTGATTCATGACAGGTCTAAAGCTGTTAATAGAGTGTTAAGCCATTTTAATTTGGGGGGTGTGATCAGGGAAGAGGACTAAAAGGGACTGTATAGTGGATGGATACTGCAAGAATTTGCCTTCCCTTTCACCCAATGTGTCACAAAACATTTTAGGGATGTGCACAAATGTTCTAAACATTTGAAATTTGATCAAATTCAATCAAATGTGGACATTTGAACTCGAATAGAATGTCTACACATTCGAATTTAAACATGAATTTTGAATGTTCTGAAACATTTGTTCGAATGGTTCAAAACATTCGAATGTTCAGATACGTATGTACAGATATCAATGTACACATATGTGTCATGGGCGAGCCTGCAGCAGAGCCTCAGGAACCTCCTCGAGAGTCACGGCAGGGTTGTCCTCCTCTTGAGGAGGTGTTTGAATCAGACTCTGATTCGGAAAGCTCCTGGTACGGCTTCCAGGAGTCAGAGTCAGGTGGGGATCAGGGCCAAGCCAGGGCTGGCCCTGAGTCTGAAGAGACTCTGGTAGAGACTCCAGTGATGGAGCCTGTGCTGGGAGAGGCTCCTCGTGAGCCAGAGATGCCTGAAGAGCAGCAGGACCCTGGGGAGGCCTCCAGGGTTGTCAGGAGACAGCAGCTGCAGCAAAGGCGAAGAGAGGCTCGGCTCAGGCGTCGGCTTCAGGGGCAACACCTGGAAGGAGGCCCTCCAACTCCTTGAAAAGGAGTTGCAGGGTCAGTGGACTCTTTGCAGGTAGCAAAGCGTCTCTTGCTGGTTCTGCTTCGGCTTGCTTCCTGCTCAGTATCCTGACGTGCCTTTGACCCTTGGACTGCCTTCGGACTACGCTTGTTTACCGGTGCCCTTGACCCTTGGACTGCCTTTGGACTACGCTTGTTTACCGGTGCCCTTGACCCTTGGACTGCCTTTGGACCACGTTGACTTACCTGTGCCATTGACTCCGGGACTGCCCTGACTCTGCTTGCCAGCCTTTAGCTGGGCACATCGTGATATACGACAAATAAGTGTGGTAACTCCAGTCAGTGTGTGGCAAGTCTTTGGTGGCGGGACCGGCCTTGACAGATTGCTACCTGCCCAACAGGGGAGCAAGACCATTCGGTCGTCAGTATGCAGCAGCCGCAGCCTGGCGATGATGGGGCTCCCCCCACCGTTGCGCAACTAGCGCAGCAAAACCAGCAACTGCTGATCCAGGTGCAGCAACTCACCACCGCCATGGCCGCACTTCAGCAAGCACATCCAGCGCCATTTCGGAAGGTGCCGGCTGCTATGCCGGAGAAGTTCGCTGGGGACGAGGCGAGCGTCGAGGCTTTTGTGGCTCAGGTTCGGCTGTTCGTCTCTCTACGGGCACGGGACTTTCCCGACGAGGCTGCTCGAGTGGGGTTTGCCGCGGGACTCCTCAAGGACAGGGCGGCTCGCTGGGTTGCTCCGCTCCTTGAAGAGGGCAACTCCCCGCATCTGACAACACTGGAGGGCTTCTTGAAATACCTCAAGGCGTCATTTGGTTGTGTGCTACGTGGGGAGCATGCAGATGCCCGCATCCGGAGGCTTCGGCAAGGGCAAGGCCCTCTTCAGGACTATATCACAACTTTTAGGCTCTTGGCCCAGGACTTGGACTGGAACGATGGGGCCCTCCGTGATCAATTCCGAGCTGGCCTCTCGGAAGAACTTCTAGACCAATTAGCGTTAGCCCCGCGCCCTGCTACTCTGGATGCTATGATCGAGGCAGCCTCTCGTATCCAGGAGAGGTTGGAGGAACGTCGGCAGAGTCGAGCCGCTGCGGGCCGCAGGGGTCCCAGAGTGGCAGTCGGTGGTGGCCCACGGCCCAGCGTGGTGGAACTCCCGCTTGAGGAACCTATGCAATTGGGCAGTACTCGGCCCAAACTCACGCCAGAGGAAAAGGCGCGTCGTCGGGCCGGTAACTTGTGCCTGTATTGTGGGGAGGCGGGACATTTCGCCTCTGCATGCCCCGCCAAGCGTCGTGGTCAGCCGGAGGCGGGAAACTCCAGTCGCTGAGTCAGGTGCAGGCCCCTGACTCGGCGGCAATCCCTGGTACTCAAGCCTGCCAAGACCACCGGGCACAACACCTGTTATTCCTCCCCGTACAGTTGCAACTGCTGGATGGGAGGACCTTGGAGACCCGAGCCCTAATCGACTCCGGATCAACCTGCTCATACATGGACCAGGAGTTCGCTAGGGTTCATGATGTTCCATTGCAGTCCCGAAGTCAGCCGGTCGCTGTGGAGGCCATTGATGGGCGCTTGCTCAAGTCGGGGCTCATCACCCACCAAACAAAGACTCTGGTACTAACCCTGTTCGGGTACCGGGAGCAGATCCAGCTGGACATTGCCAGGATGCCACGGTTTACCTTGGTCCTAGGAATGGATTGGTTGGTGCGGGCTAACCCACGGATTGACTGGGACAAGCAGAGTTTGTCCTGGCGTGCCGCACCTGTGGCCACCTGTTCTGTCTCCGAGGAGGCTGGGATTCCTGTGGAATATGCGGCGTTTGGGGACGTGTTCTCAGCAAGCAAGGCGGACCGATTGCCACCACATCGCCCTTTCGACTGCGGTATCCAGTTAAAAGCAGAGGCTGCTCTACCCTCCGGACGGCTCTATTCACTCACGGAACCTGAGCGGGTGGCGTTGCGAAAGTTCCTTGACGAGAACCTTGCCAAGGGATTTCTACGCCCGTCCACGTCCCCTATCGCTGCTCCGGTGTTTTTCGTAGCCAAGAAGACCGGTGAACTGCGCCTGGTTTGTGACTACCGAGCCCTGAACGAGATCACCGTCAGGGATCGCTATCCGCTGCCTTTGATCCCGGAACTACTATCACGGGTGCAAGGTTCACGCGTGCTCTCCAAGTTGGATCTCCGTGGGGCCTATAATCTCATCCGGATTAAACCAGGGGATGAGTGGAAGACGGCCATTAACACGCAATATGGCCTATTCGAGTTCCGGGTCATGCCTTTCGGTCTCTGTAACGCTCCCGCCGTTTTTCAACGCTACATTAACTGGGTGTTCCAAGACCTACTGGACAAATTCGTGGTGGTTTACTTGGATGACATCCTAATTTTCTCAAGGTCCATGGAAGAGCATCGGGAACACGTGAGAACTGTGCTTCAGCGTTTGAGGCAGAATGGTTTGTTCGCCAAAGCCTCTAAGTGCGAGTTCCATAAGGAACAGGTCGCGTTCCTGGGGCATGTGGTCTCTGGGAAAGCTGTCCTGATGGACCCCAAGAAGGTTGAGGCAATCCAATCCTGGCAAGCCCCGCGATCCCGTAAGGATGTCCAGCGTTTCTTGGGGTTCGCCAACTACTACCGGGACTTCATTAATGACTACGCTAAGTTGGCGGTTCCTCTGACCCGGCTTTTGAGGCCCAAAACCCCGTTCCAATGGTCCTCGGAGGCTCAACAGGCGTTCCAGTCGCTGAAGGACTGTTTCATGGTGGCACCTGTGCTCCAACACCCGGACCCTACATTGCCGTTCGTGGTAGAGGCCGACGCCTCCAGTTATGCCATTGGGGCGGTTTTACTGCAACAACGATCTCCGTCCGCGCCTCTACTGCCCTGCGCCTATTACTCTCGCCAGCTCAACCCTGCGGAACAGAACTACACGATCTGGGAGCGGGAGTTGCTGGCCATCAAGGCGGCGTTCGAGGCGTGGAGGCACTGGCTGGAGGGGGCCCGGCATCAGGTGGTGGTACTGACAGATCACCGCAATCTGGTACACTTGCGGACTGCGCGCCACTTGAACCAGCGACAAATACGCTGGTCCCTGTTCTTTGCTCGTTTCGACTTCCGGGTCCAATACATCTCAGGCGCACGAAACTCCCGGGCAGATGCGCTCTCTAGAAAACCGGAGTTGCGATCAACGGCCAAGCCTCCGGAGCTCACCACAGTCTTGCCTCCATCTGCACTGGCGCTGGCGGCACCTACAGTCCCATGGCGGGAGGAACTGCGGAGGCAACAACGAGAGGATTGGTGGGCTCAGGAGCAGATCGGGCGGAGCGAAGCAGGATTGGACCGGAACGCGTGGTTCAACGTCCGCGATGGTCTGCTGTTCCACGGCAATCAAGTGTATGTCCCCAAGGGACCCTGCCGACTGACGGTGCTCCGGGAGTGTCATGATGCGAGAGCAGCGGGACATTTTGGCCGTCATAAGACACTGCATCTGGTCACCAGGGATTTCTGGTGGCCACGGGTGAAAGCAGATGTAGCCCACTACCTGGATTCATGCCAAGTGTGCCGGCGGGCAAAGGTGGTAGCGGAGCGTCCAGCCGGCCTCCTGAATCCACTACCGGTTCCTGAGCGGCCTTGGCAATGGGTGTCCATGGACTTGATTGCCAACCTCCCCAAATCCCAGGGATACACCTGCATCCTGGTCTTTGTAGACTTATTCACGAAGCTGGCCCACTTCTGCCCATGTCGCCGAGCGCCTTCAGCACCACAATTGGCCCAGCTGTATCTGCAGCACGTTTTCCGGTTGCATGGGTTGGCAGATGTGCTGGTATCGGATCGGGGTCCGCAGTTCACCTCACAATTCTGGAAGGAGGTCCATGCCTTGCTGGACACCACCCTCAACACTTCCACCGCCCTCCATCCGCAAACTGATGGTCAGACGGAGCGCGTCAACGCGGTGCTTGAGCAGTATCTGCGCTGCTTTTGCAGCAGGCAACCGGGTTCGTGGGCCGCATATTTGCCAACTGCTGAGTTCGCGTACAACAATGCAGTGCACTCATCCACGGGGTTCACGCCATTCGAGGCTACGTACGCATTCCACCCACGATTCTCATTAGCACCTCTGACCTCTCCATCATTCTCTGATGCCTCAGAACTGGTGCAGGAATTGCAGGCCGTGCATCAGACCCTGCCAGGTATGTTGGAAGAGGCTAAGCGGAGTCAAAAGCTGCAGGCTGACCGGCACCGGCAGGAGGGTCCCCCATTGCCAGTTGGGTCCTACGTGTGGCTTTCCACTCGCCATCGTCGGCCTGGGGGCATGGTCCGGACACTGGACGAACGTTTTGAGGGGCCTTATCGTGTCTTGCAGCAGGTGAATCCCGTGGCTTACCGGTTGGACATCCCGGGGGAGCGCCGCATTCACCCGGTGTTTCACCGCTCGCTTCTTCGTCCGGCGCATCCACCAGGCCAACCCCGCTTGCCTCCTGGTGAGGAGGATTCTGGGGGGGGAGCTGGTGTCATGGGCGAGCCTGCAGCAGAGCCTCAGGAACCTCCTCGAGAGTCACGGCAGGGTTGTCCTCCTCTTGAGGAGGTGTTTGAATCAGACTCTGATTCGGAAAGCTCCTGGTACGGCTTCCAGGAGTCAGAGTCAGGTGGGGATCAGGGCCAAGCCAGGGCTGGCCCTGAGTCTGAAGAGACTCTGGTAGAGACTCCAGTGATGGAGCCTGTGCTGGGAGAGGCTCCTCGTGAGCCAGAGATGCCTGAAGAGCAGCAGGACCCTGGGGAGGCCTCCAGGGTTGTCAGGAGACAGCAGCTGCAGCAAAGGCGAAGAGAGGCTCGGCTCAGGCGTCGGCTTCAGGGGCAACACCTGGAAGGAGGCCCTCCAACTCCTTGAAAAGGAGTTGCAGGGTCAGTGGACTCTTTGCAGGTAGCAAAGCGTCTCTTGCTGGTTCTGCTTCGGCTTGCTTCCTGCTCAGTATCCTGACGTGCCTTTGACCCTTGGACTGCCTTCGGACTACGCTTGTTTACCGGTGCCCTTGACCCTTGGACTGCCTTTGGACTACGCTTGTTTACCGGTGCCCTTGACCCTTGGACTGCCTTTGGACCACGTTGACTTACCTGTGCCATTGACTCCGGGACTGCCCTGACTCTGCTTGCCAGCCTTTAGCTGGGCACATCGTGATATACGACAAATAAGTGTGGTAACTCCAGTCAGTGTGTGGCAAGTCTTTGGTGGCGGGACCGGCCTTGACACATATGTATCTGTATGCATCTCATACATATCTGTGTGCATTTACGTACAAAATCTGAACAGATACATATGACACATACAAATGTTGTCGACATCCATATCTTCGGATTCAAATCTAACATTCGAATGAATAGATTCACATGTATTTGATTAAAATTGGATTTTGTGGCATCTGGATTCTAAACATTCGAATCAAATGGAATGTTTTGACATTTGATTTGAATCAAATTTGAACACAAGAAAAGATTTGTGCACATCCCTAGGACTTTTATTCTGTCAGAGTGCAGGGGGTGTTATGACGGTAGAGATCTAAAAAGGTCTCATAAAGAATTCTCAGGTCAGGAATACAAAGGTGTGAGCATAGTGACCCAAACTGAGGATGAACTGAGGAAGGATTATCAGGTATTAGGTGTGGTTGGAGTTAGTTACTTTTGAGTCCAGCTTCTTAACAAGACAAACTATTTCAGCAAGATATGACCATGACCTTAGTAATGACATGTGACAAAGTTCTTTGCAGAGAGGATACAAGAAACAGCAATTAACTGCAAGTTTCAAATTGTTGCAACTATCTTTTTGTTGTACTTCTCACCTTAAGAGCCATATACACAATCAAAGCTAGCAATGGGTGTTGCAGTAAGAAATGGAGTAAGGACTTGCAAAACTCTACACAGGAGAGCTGAAAAAATGTACATTTGCGGGGTGGGGTGGGGTGGGGTGGGGTGGGGTGGGGTGGGATGGCAGTGTTGTGCTAACAGGACAGACCTGTTCTTTGTTCCATTCTCTGCAAATCCGCATCCTCTCCACTTTCTTTCCACAGAGGACATATTTCCAATCAATGGGTGTAAATGGAAACACAGTACTTCTTATTGCATGGGGGAATATGTTAGAAAACAGAAAGGTCCACTATTAAATCTCAGAGAATGCTGTGGTCTTAAATTGGAGCATCTGAAAGCTAAAAAAACTCAAAAGCAAGTTCTGTTTTCTTACACAACAGTGTGGTCACCCTTAGTCTCCTCTTTTCCTTTCTTCTTTTTGAATTAAAAAAAAAAAACTTCCAAGAACATTCAGTCTCTGGGGAGCTGTGAAGTAATTAAACATTTTGTTCATTGTTTCATCTTCTGCCAGGCAGTTGGCACCTTAGCAAACCTCCCTTTGCCAGCCTGTTCCTGATGCCAGATTATATAAAACCCATCAACCTAAAGAAACACAAAATGCTGCATTAGCTCTTGAGTTACGAGTAACTTAGACCGATGGCTTTGGGAAAGCTGTGGGTATTGTTACTTGCAGCAGCCACAATAATTGCTTGTCTAAACTTTCTGCAAGTTAGATAAGTACATTGAAAGAATAACCAGACTAATCCTTATTGCTGCTCTACACTTCAGCACTTTCAATAGTTCATGCTGCTGTTGTCAAAATATTACTTTGCCATTGCCAAAATATCTGGGGGGGGGGAGGTATCAAGATAAAAGTAGAATAAAAATCCAATTAACCTTCCCCACAAAATCTTATATGTGTCTTTCTGCACTGGGCTTTATGCTCTGTTGTCCGCATGCTACTATCTATGTGTCTATTTATCTAGAGAGTACATAGGCTGGTGTGGATACTCTGACTTGACAAGTACTGAAAGATATAAAAGAGGGGCTGGGGGAGTACCAAGAAGGCCTTTTTATAAGTAACCACTCTAGTGGCACAGATAGCAGGTTTCTTCTGTAAGTCTTAACATGTGGGCAGGTGTAAATGGAAGATGTGCCCCTTTAGATACTTCAGCTGTTTCCACACTGGGTCTTATTCTGTATTATATCTGAATAGGGACCTGAGGCCTTTTTGCACTACAGCTGGTAGTCAACAATTAGTGAACACCTGGGGAAGAACATCCACAGACCATACACATTTTGGTCTGAATCGAAATCAGGTTCAGGAAGGGACGTCCCCATTCATTTTAGATTTGGTCTGATTTCCACAGGACAAATCGCCCAAACCAGGACCAAACCAGGACCATATTTGGTCCTGGAAAAAAATGTTGTTGAAGCTGAAATGATGAGGGGGTCAAATGGCCTTCACTGCCCCACGAGACTCTTTTATACAAGTATTCCAGCCCCCTTCCCCGATCACCAAGGCAGGCATGATAATGGCTTGATTTTTCTCCCTTTCCCGCTTGCCAGGTGTTCTCATAGTTCCCAGGTGGAGCAGATGTGTGCAAAATGACTGAACTGCTTCAAAACCTCATAGTGGCTTTGCTCAAACACCTGGGTTTAAAAAAATTTTTTTTCCTGTTCAGTCCTGGCTTCTCTGTGCCACTAAGGGGGGAGAATGCGGCATTTGCAGGGGCGGCACAGAGCTCGGGTGATGTCAGTCCGGCTTCCAATGAGGACAGAGGGGGTGGAGAGGAAATGGCGCTGCTCCGCCGGTGCTGGGGTTTGGCACAGTTTGCATGGGGATGGCTGTATCCACACCCAGCCCGCATCTAGCCCACCTTACTGGAAATGGCATGGGGACGAGCTACATTCAATCTCGGTCCCAGACCCGGTAAAATATGAGCCCAATCACAACCAAACGGCTTGTATGGGGACGCGGCCTTGGAGGAGGTTGTTACAACCTCGAAGCATGCCCTGCCTTCCCAGAAGTTTGATCATTGTTGATGAGGTGTGGAGCCGAAATCATGCTCCACACCTTAACCCTAAGCTTGCCTGAAGCATCCAGGCAGTGGCCATTTGCACCTCTTCCAGTGCTCCAGGGTCGTCTGAGGTGCCATGCAAGCCAGGCACCTTGGATGACTATAGATGCGACTGTGTATGCACAGAGAGTCAGCATTATCATGGCAATGGCAGTAGTGAGTCGGCAGCCAATGAAACTCTAAAGACCAGCTGGCTTGATGTGTGTCAAGCCAGCTGTCCTGGGGAGCTTCCACATTTGCCACCGAAAAACGGATCTAAATAGATCCACTTTTCGGCGAACCGTCCTCCCCTAGGTCCATCGCTATTTGTGATGGATCGGAGGGACCCCTGCACATCTGCACACGTGCAGGGAGGATGGATTCCGCAGGACAGATTGGAGTGGGTGCTGTGTGGACACACCAGCACCCATTCCAATCTGTCCTCCGGCTCGCGCACCAGCGACACCGCCTCCAAAGCCGCGGGACTGAAGCATGGAGCTGCCAGTCACCGCGTGTTTCCGGTGGCAACCGGCACGCAGGGGAAGGGCTTTGGAAGCAGCCAGTCCTGCTTCCACCCTTCCCAACATGGCGGGTGGAGGGAATCCATCCCTTCCCCGGGCTGTGCGTGGAAGCGTCCTGCTTCCTGATTTTTCAGGTCTTAAATTTAATCTGGATTTCAGTGGCAAAACCAGTTTTAAAAACCGGTCTTGCATGCCGAAATGTGGACGCGGCTTCCGCAAAGGGTGCCAGAAGAGGACTCCAATGCGAAAGCCACTTCAGGTAAGTGTCTTTAATGTGTTCTAGGGGGTGGTTAACCCGGTTTCCGCAGCTAGTGAGGAAACATCCCTGGTCTGCAATCTAGTAGCTGCATTCTGTACCAGCTGCAGCTTCTGAACTGTCTTCAAAGTCCAGCACATTAGAGCACATTACAATAGTCAAGTCTGGAGGTATACCTTAACAAACTTGTACCTTAACAAACCTTCCAGGTTTTGTATCTGCTCTGGAAATAGGGAAAATAAACCTTGGATTATTGTTAAGTACTGAGCACACAAAAATCCCTGACAGTGTTTAGTTTAGATATTTTGAAACTACATTCAGAAGCCTAATCTATACTAAGGATATACATTTCAAGCAGAGTAACTATGCCACCTAGTGGACTGTACATAATATTACATTTGGTACAGTAAAAGGTATGTTTTCTGAGGGGAAATGCCATATCCTCACAGGGGGATTTTAATTCATAGTCCACGTTTGATACTCTGAATGCTACACTAACAGCCTGTTCCCATTACAAACTTAAAACGGTTTGGAAATGGTTTCGATCCTCACAGTCCCCACGTCAGGTTGGCTTAATACGCTTTCTGCGTGTTAAATGGCCCCAAAGCGTTGTAAATAAAACGCTCATTTCAACAGGTCTCGCTCCTGGTTTTGCATTTTAAATGGTTTACATTTCTTACTGTGGGAATGGTACCGTTTTAGTGGGATGAGAACGGTGTTTAGGGTTTCCCTCCCCCAATAGCACTCTAGGAACTCCCCGCCCTTGTCACGTCAAAAAGGAGGAACCCCAGTCAGAGGGAGGGGGTGGGCACCATGACTGGCAATGGGCGGGGAGAAAAAGATATGCTTTTCCAAATGAAGTTTTCAAGCGCTTTCAGAATCGGGATCAAACGCGATTAAAGTTGAAAGTAATGGGATCAGGCAAATTCGTGTTTGCATCCGGTTCTTTTATTTCGATTTAGGAAAGCCGTATTAAGCTTGTAATGGGAACGGGGCCTAAGGTTGCAAATATTTTGCTTGTGCTGTATACAACAAGGAATAATTTCTTAAGTTGTTTTACACATCATATTTTGACAATGTTGGCCTTGCTGTATGTTTGCTGTAATGTATGCACTTGGATTAGTGACTATAGATTTATTCAATAAAAATTGTTGTGACTCTTTGCTGCCTAATATTTCTTTGGGTGTCCGATAAATTTATAGTCACTACTCCAAGTGCATACATTACAGCAAACATATAGCAGGGTCATAGTGGACAGATACAGATTAGATATAAGAAAAAACTTCCTTATAGTGAGGGTGATCCATCAGTGGAATAGGTTGCCATGGAAGGTAATGAGCTCTCCTTCACTGGAAGTCTTCAAGCAGAGGCTGGACCTACTATCTGTCTGGGATGGTTTAGGTAATACTGCATTGAGCAGGGAGTTGGACTTGATGGCCCTAGAGGTCCCTTCCAACTCTATGATTCTGTGATTAAGAACCTAAGAGAAGCCCTGCTGGATCAGGCCACAGCCCGTCTAAGTCCACCTTGAGTTTATATTACAATAAGTTGACCGCTTGGCCCACAGCAAAGGGGTGGTGTCCCAATGAGTTGCTGTTCCTGTCATTTTTTTTGACATTGTAACAAATAAAGCTTTCACTTCGGTTTATCAAAGACTTGGCTGACTGGAGTAGGTGAGTGTAAAGGAAGGAGACCTCAGTAAGAGAAACTGTTACACTGAAGGAAAGAGGAGCAACGCTCTCGGCCAGAGCCAGAAGACTTTGCAGATGTTTTGGGCAGTGGTAATAGGAGCCCTGTGACATGAAGAGTCTGCTTTCCCATGACTTACAGAAGTCCCAGGCGGGGCGGTGAGCCAAGGCACAAATCGAGCGTCACAGGCCCCATCCAGACCAGAGGAAGATTATGGTGTCGCTATGGTGGGACTCCACACGTATCTTTATTTCTTTATTTCTTTATTTATATCCCACCCCATACCCGAAGGTCTCTGGGCAGGTTACAACACCATAGCCCTGCAATTTACTCCTTAAAATATGTGAAAAACTTTTGCTGGAAATCCTAGTGCTGGTCACAGGTTTTCCAGCAATAGCGTCTTTACTTACCTTGGGGACAGGTAAGTACACCATGCACTTGTGGAGGCTGAAACTGGTGGCTGCACATGTGTGGTGGCAGTGATATGTGCTCCTGTGTCCTCTGCATTGTCCAAATACCTGGACGTGCACATTACAAAAATGTGCAAAGGCAGTGAAAATGCCAGGGAGGCAATTCTTCCTTTATTATTTCCTAAAGGGTTATCCAGTTTATTGTCAACATGGAGCTTCATACATTGGGAGACGGGATTGTTTAAAAAACCTATATTGTATCATATTTTGGGTTTATCTTATGGAACGCTGATGCTATTATGTCCCTGGCTTGTGGCATCTTGCTTCCTTTTTTTTTTTTTAATCATGTTGGACTTGTTACTACAGCCAGATATTTGTTGTTTGTTTAAAATGTAGCTTCTACTTAAGAGATGCGGCTGCATTCTTTCTTGTTTAGCAACCTGCTTACATGGAAGGAAGGATTACCATTGCAGAGAAATGAGGCACCAAAAGAGATTTTTCTTTTGAAGGCTGCTTAGAGAAATCCTTCCAAAATGGTTGCCTTTTGTTCAAAGATTACACAGGATTCATTCTTGTAGTTTTAAAAATGCTGGCACTGTTGCTTCCCCTTCCCCCAACATTTTTGGTGCCTTTGGAATCCGCCGGCTTGTCTTCTCCTATCCCAGCAGGGATATCCCGGATTACAGAAACTAGAGATGAACCTGAACAAAGGCAAAGAGTTTTGCCACCCCCAGCCTATGCTATAGTTTTTTGAGGTCTGTATGTTAAAATAGAAGCAAACACATTGTCATCGTTGAGAAAAGATCAGTTTTCTTTCTACAAGGCAGGAGAGGGTATCTCAAGACTGTGCAAAGATTTTATTTCATTTTTTTTTCATGCTCTGGATTTTAACTCACTCTTCAGACACTAGATGTACAGTCTGTTCCTAGTTATGGGGTTTGCACAAACTGAGAACAGAGGACCTCCTCTTCCAAATACATTGACAAAAGGCATGACATTGGAGGAAGAAATGTGTGGTGGTCACATCACACATTATTTCCATGTGGCTGAAAGACACCTTGGAAGCACATCACAGCACTCTGTTGAAGGGTCATGAAGGTGCTTGGGGGATTTGGATGCTCCTCTAAGGCAGTGGTATGCGTACCCCCACGGGTACAGGAAGAGTTTGGTGGGGGTATGCGTTGCACCGGAGTTTGGTGGGGATCACGTGGGAATATCCACTGCACTGTGCTTAGCTGTGCCCACAGAACAAGGAAAGAAATAGGTGCATATCGCAGTTTTTACACGGGAACTGGGGCCATCGTACATCGTATCGCAACTCATTATGGCGGGAACTTCTGCGCATCCTTCACGCAGCTCGGGTTCAGCCATTTTTAAACTGCAGGAACATTAACAGTTGACGTTGAGCCGCGGAGTTGTTTAAATGCTGGAGAATTGCAGTGTTATCTAACGGTCTTGTGAGGCGTGACACAGCGTGAATATACTGCACTTCATTACAGAGACAACTTACTTCTTTAATAGCTAGTTCTGGGTGCCTATTATCATGCTTCAGTAAGTTCCACTGATTTTGATTATTTTTATAAAATACAATTTTTATCCCTAATGTTTTTTATGAGGGGTACTCAGTGTTACAAAAATTATAGAAGGGGTACACATATGTCAAAAGCTTGGGAAACACTGCTCTAAGGCATGAAAAGTTCAGTGTGAAAGAAGGAACTCTGAAGCTACTGCTCATGCACTGAACTGGGTACTTGCTGTGGCGAAATACAGGTGGTCTCGGTGACCCCTCAAACTCCTCATTGTGCCTACCCAGCCCCACCCACAGACCAGAAGTAGGACGTGAAACTCATGTGCATAATCCAAAATGTGTACACGTATGCATTTTATGCATGCATTCTGCCACAACCAACAAAAATCATGAACTCCTTTGGTTTGGAAATACAGCTGATCAAAGCATATATGCACCCAAATTGCTCAGATCTGCTTTGGTTAGTCTGCACTTAGCCCATCTGAGGAAAAGGAATAAGCATATCATGGTGCTTCTCTCTCCATGGAGGAAATGATTTTTCTAAAAGCAAAAGGAATCAATAGCAGACACCTTTGGCTTAGTTACTGCTCTGACACATACTAGCAAATCAAGCTCAGGGAATGGGCTTTTAAAGATACTGAGGGATACTAAAAGGGCAGGATCTGGGAGGGAGGCTGGGAAAAGCCACATGGATGACTAAAACTGTGGGCCTACGCAGCATGCATCATGGCAGCTCACATAAGAATATAAGAACATAAGGAGAGCCCTGCTGGAACAGGCCATAGCCCATCTTGTCCAGCAACATGTCTCATGCAGTGGCCCGCCAAATATTTCTGGGTAATCTCAAGCAGAAGACAAAGGGAAAATCTTCACCTGCTCTTGACTCCCTTTGGATGATCTTTAGAGGGACCTTGCTTGTCACAGCAGAAGAGTTTCTTCCTGGAGTACTTGTTGGAGCACTGAAAATTTGTGCAGACTTTGGTCCTGTTTACTACTCCAGAAAGTGGCTCAGGCAGGCCCCAGTTTCAACTCAGAGAGTTGAAGATCTAGGAATAGTAGCAAGTCATCTTTTCACCAGACTGGTTGGAGGAGATGGATGACTGAGTACCGACAGTCTCACTAGGTGTCCTGCTGATTGGATGCCCAGTTCTCAGATCATTTTGTGTATGTGGGCTTGTTTTCTAGGTATCTAAGCACACACAGACCACATCCCCATTACAAGCTTATTTCGGTTTCAAACCATTTTCAGTCCTCGCAGACCCCAAGTCAGTTTGGCTTAACACGCTTTCCGCTTGTTAAATTGCCCCAAAGCATTGTAAATGTTAACCCTCATTTCAACAGGTCTCACTCCGGATCGTGTGCTTGATACGTGTTACATTTTTTACTGTGGGGAGCCTACCGTTTTAAGGGATGAGAATCCATGTTTAGGGTTTCCCTCTCTCAATAGCTTGCTTCCAAAGATAGTGATTTCAGTGTAAAAATCCAACCTCCACAGCAGCTGCTACACTGTAGCAATCCAGGCACTTCACACCTGATAACAATGTTGCAATTTTGCACAGTTCTAGCTCATTGGAGTTCTGACCTTTAAAGAGGAAAGGAAAGCGGAGCAGGTTTTGGGAGATGTGTGAATGTTTAAAGCCCCCTTGCTTGAGTTGTGGCTGCTTCTGTGTGCCCTGGGCAATGGGGAGAATCGCTGGCTGCCCGCTGCCGGTTTTCCTCCATCCAGGCAAGCAGCAGTCACCCAGCCAGGCTCAGTGAAGGGGTCCCTTATGGGTGGCACGTTCATGCCATGAGAAAGAGGGCAGGGCAGCCCCAAAAAGCGGCTTTTAAAAAGTAGCCACTTGAGTCCCACCTTGAGTCACGTGTGCCACGTAGGATCTTCAGAATCTGGATCAAACGCGATTAAGCTGAAAGTAATGGGAACAGGCAAATTCGCGTTTGCATCCGGTTCTATTATTTCGGTTTAGGGAAACTGGATTAAGCTTGTAATGGGGATGCGTCCACAGCCTGTTCTGTGATTTCCTCTGTGACACACGCACACCTTCACAGAACTGTTTTTCTCCTTGGAGTGCTACATGGACTTTTTTCACTACTAGAGAGTTGGAGCTCCAAGAACAGTGTCTGTACTTTCCTGGCTGTGCAACGGTGCTTGGATTCCCCTTTCATTGTGACACTTCATTCTGGGGTGCTCTTGGGTACTCTGTTTTCATGTACTGAACTTTGACGCCTAGCCCTTGCAGCTTTTGTGAATTCCTTTCACAGTTCAAAATATACCCTGAGGTAAAAAGGACAAAGTTAGAATTTCCCATCTACCTGAGGACAGGAGCATAGACCCCAAGGAAATAATATGGAGACCTACCTTTGGGTTAGCTAAAGTGGAAAGAAAATGACTAGTCACTTTGCTGATGTGTTCTCTCTCTCTGAAAGAGGACTGAAACTGGATTAAAACTTGGGTGTGAACATAGCTTGGAGGCTTTTTTAGAATGCCCTTTTCATGTCACCGAAATGTAGGCTAAGAAATACCGGACCTAAGTATTTTATTCACTTAAATGCTGAAAATTATCTTCTTTGTTCAAAGAAGGTAAAAATGCTACCCTTCCGCACAGACTGTTTTCATCTCAGTTTATATAATGCATACTTTTGTTCATTCATAAAAGCCAGAGGTCGTTTCATCAGCTCAAATTCATTAGGAGATTGTTGCCCTGTGTACATTTACTTGTGACCTGAGAATTATTCAAAATGATACAAGTGGTGTCTCTTCCAGTTCAGCGTTGGAAGGGTAAAGAGAAAGGTGATGGAGGGGCAAGCTTAATGGATAAGGTGAAAAGGAGTGATGAATGAATGTGTGAGAACTGATATAGAGTGCATGTGAAATGCATGTGGAGGTGTAGATTGATGGGTGTAAGGACAGGTGGATAAGCATGAATTGGCTGTTTCTATGTGGGTAGAGTATGACAGCTTATAGGCATCTAGATATAGATGTAAGCAGAGGGCAGAAAGGTATACATTAGCCTTGCACCTAAAACAAAGCAAAGTAAGGTCCACCATCTATGGCTTATGAATGTTTACATTCCACAAAAATACCCATATTAAAAAATAACTAACATCTCCAGTAATTTCTCCTTGAAAAGAAATCACTGTCCTTGAAACACGCAACTCTGAGTGGGGAAATCCACAATATGATATGTGATTGGTTGTTACTCTGTAAAGAGAGAATTTTTCAGACTAAATCCTGCCCAAACTTGGAATCATCTTATTTAAAATTCCTTTGTCCCAAAGTTTGCTTTTGTTTGTTATTGTTCCATATGAAAAGAATGACACCTGCTTCAGAGCAGCCTTCTTTATTATTACTTCTCGTGCTTCATGTCAGCCTCCCTTAGAATTTGCTCTGTAAATATTTGCTTCCTGAGATTTCATTTACATTCAACATGCGCCACTGAAAAACAGAATTTGACTGTCCTAAATCAAAGCCTTCAAAATATTAAGAAAAGGTATTACATGATACTGATCAGGGCATTATGGAATTAAAAGTGAAGACCGTGATTTTAATGCCATCGCATGCTTGCCCTTGGAATAATCAATAACATCCATCAATACCTTTTCTAATCAGCTCTGCTTAGTCTGGTTGCTTATGGTTATTAGCAGATTCATTTGTTTTCCTCATTGAAATTTTGACGATGTCTAGATGCAAGGCCTGGAGGCACATACACAAACACAGCTGAAGGAGATAAAAGGAGGCAGGAAGAATACATAACTATGCACGAGGTCAGAAATGCTGCACAGTGGAGAAGGTAGCATGTGAAGCACTGTGGTAATTTCAAATAAGAATGCAGACAAATCTGTTTGTAAGTGGAGCTCATACACATGATCGTATAAGCCTGAAGGAGTCTGCCTGGAAGAGGAACATCAAGATATCTCCAGGGAGAAAGTTGATGTTCGTTGGATGATCTCAACAGAAATGGTAAACAGTGTATCCATTCACATGCTACTCTCACCAGGCAGATACCTTCAAAGGTCTCTTCCCGATCGCTCCATATTTATATAACCACCATAATGTCATCAAGTGGCTTTCGTGTCAAGTCGGGCACTGTGGCATTTTTACTGGGGTACCCAACAGGCAACAGCAAGAGTAACTTTTCATTTGCTGGGCGTTCGAGCAGCAATCTTAGACGTGGGCCACAGTTCAGTGGGGTAGTGGTAACTGTCACCAGACCTACATTCTAAAACAAACAAGAAGAAAGAAAAACTTTAGAAACAGAGAACACTGCCTCTTTACCTGTGATTCTGTAGCCTTCCTTTATGGTCCAAGTTTCCATCTCACTCAGGAATAGAGCAGGGGTGTGCACAAATCCAGTTTTTGGGATTTGATTCCATTTGAATCAAATATCTGAAGATTCAAATTGATTTGAATGTTTAAAATTTGAATGTATTCACATTGATTCAAATCAATCTATCTGTATGAATATTCAATTCGTATTTGAAGATACGAATGTTGACAAGATTCGTATGTGTCTGTATGCGTCCGTAATTGTCTACACGCATCTCGTTTTTATCCCGCTTTTATCCCACATGCATCGCATTTTCGTCCCATACATATCTGTACAAATGCGTACGCATATGAACATCCGAATAATTTGTACAAACGAATTGAAAGATTCAAAAATCCATTTGAATGTTAAATTGGAATGTATAGACATTCAATTTGAATCTGAATGTCTGAATTCAATTGAATTTGGTCGAATTTCAAATGTTTTGAATATTCGTGCACATCCCTAAATTAGAGGCATAATACATATATGTATTTTAAACTTTGCTACCATCAGCATAGGCCAAGTACACTCTACTCAACTAAAGCTTATAGAAATATCATCTCAAAGCAAAAGCACACATTTTTTTTTTCTGGGCAACTGCAAAGAGGCCACCTGGACAGCACCCCAGACTGGCATCTCTTAACTGCAGGCCCTAAAGTATACCTGGAACTCTGACTTCAGGGCCAGAAAGGCACCTTGACGTCTTCAGGCCAGCACTGTGTGCCAGACACTGGCCCAGGGATGTCTGTTTTGGAAGTGACACCCCAAGAATGGGAATTCTTGCATTTCAGCTAACACACTCATTTCAGGTCCTCAGGTCAAGAACTAGTTGTGGCTGGTGAATAGTCTGTCTTACTCCCTCAATGATATCCAGTTGACCTTTTAAGAATGTTTAGATGTAACCTTGAGTCATAAAGCTGTTATAGGACTCTGGGCCTTTCTGCACTGAGCGAGAGCTATCCCATGCTGCAGTGGGCCAAATGAGGTAACCCGATACAGAATAGGGAGACTATCAGTGGCACATGCCAAGAACCAGGAGCACTGTGGACAGCCTATCCCAGCCCAGTTTTGGAGACAGAAATGAAAGTTCCTGGCTTTCAAAGTTGCTGACTAGGGCAGTTTTGGCTGGGTGCTCTGAAGCAGCACGCTTCGTTGCACCGTTTTCAAGTGCCTGTCAACATGGTGCTGGCTGTGGCATACTGGACCATGGCATGTGTGCTGTCCGCACACAAGTATCTGGTCCAGTTAGTATGCCTGGACCCTGGAATGCTATGCAGTCCACATTCGAAGCAAGCTGTTTCCTCACCACATATACTTAAATACCTTGTTTGGTATGGATGTGTACAAATGTTTTTTTGGCATTCGATTTGTAATGAATTGAATGTTAAAAACCCATATTTGTTCGAATGGATCCCCTTCAAATGTGGTAGGATTCTACCAGGAGGAGGCAAACCAGATTAAATATCAAGCTCTTACCTCATCGGCTGGTTCTTGCATAATTGCAGCTTTTGCAAAATGCCCATACACTGGCAAGTGCCTGCTCCTCTCCCTTTGCTTTTGTCTAGTGTTTGCTAACTTTAGGATATTTTGCAACGGTTACACAAAGCGCTGGCAGACACAGGGAAGGAAGCGATATTATGAGAAATCAGGCATTTTTGCTGGATTTCCAATAATATATAACTACTTGGAAGACTGCCTCCATATCCCAGGAGTGGGACTATATTGGGTCTGCCACAGATACATGTGGCAGACCCAATATGGTCCCAGGAAAATTTCAGGCTTTTGCACACGTTTGGAGGCATCTTTAGTAATGGTTGCCTCCAGACAGCACACTTTAATTTCACAGCTTAAGGATACTCTGATGTATCCTTAGTGCAAAGGAAAAAATGATCATCCTCACAGACAATCAGCATCACAGTTTCCTTATTGGAGGAACAGGATTTGTAGAGCCAATCAATTTTCAAGCTGCACGTCCAGGCTTAGGGAGTTCCTGTTCATGCTCCTGCCTGCATTTATAGAATACTTCGCTCTAAGCCTATACTGTGCAGCAAGAGTTCTTTCTCCCACATTAAGGAAAATGTGCAGCTATGTTAGAATGCTCCGGAGCGAGGATGAAAAATTGTGAGGACTATCTGATGGCAGAATCGGGACTGTGAATGGAATTTGCAGTTTAGGACATGTCTGCACGCAGCCAATATCAATCTACAGTGTTACATATACGAAAGCTGAAGATTGTTCTCAGTAAGACAGAATGCAGCTAAGGGCATGCTCACAGACATCCTAGAATGCTCCATCCATACACTATAGTGCCGCCTCCATTCCTGTGCATCCTGGAACATCTGAGATCATCCCTGATCCTCCAAAGCTCGGAGCACCCTCGGTGCTATAGCACACCAAATTGTGCCACCAAAATGGGTCCCCTGGGGGCTCCAAGGCTGGAAAGTTTAGTTCACTCTGAAAGCAAATGGCTGGACTAGATAGGCTCTGGGCCCAATCCAACGGAGCATTTCTCATGCTCTGCTGTTCTGACATTCACCAAGTTTCATCATGGGCTTGCTTATATCCAAATTGCAAGCATACCTGTAATGCAGTGAGGAGGATGCCACAGGCTATGGAAACACTGATTTCATTGTAGTAGTGAGTTTTCTTTTTTCCATCTGGAAGAATTCCATACACCTGCTTGAAAATAAGAATCAAGTAGGGAGCTGTATCCAAGTATTCTTTGATCCAGTTTGTCCTGAAAAACGTTTCAATTTTAAGGGTTATTTAGACTCTAGTGGAACCAGAAGTTAAATCACAACAACAAGCACTAGGAGAAAGAAAACCTGAAAATATATTTTCTGCTATCTACACAATAATTAAATTCTTTAAAACTGCCAAGCAAACACATAAAGGCTGAGGTCCACCTTCTTAGTCCATCTCAGCTCGTTCAAACACTCGTTCAAACAACTCTCGCTCCCGTTTTTGCTGGTAACACGTTTTATTTTTGCTTTAGGAACAGTGCAAACACAGTATATCATGGCCGCGCCTCGCTGGCCAACCTGCCCTTTTGGCGTCTGCCACTGTTTTACCTGCCTGCCTGCCATTATGGCCGTGGCCGTCACCTCAGCAGCCACTATTGTGCCGGTGGCTGCCGCCTTGACTGCTGTTGTGGAGGCTGCTGGGACCTCGCCCAGCTGCCCGGCCTTTTGGGCTGCACCGCTGCTGGCTCCTCACTGGCTCGGCTGCCCACTGAGCAGCCGTGGCACTCCTGGGGCATGGTGAGGAGGAATGCCCCTCCCTTCCTTTCACCCGCTGTGCCGCTACCATGCTCCGCTTTTTAAAGTGGAATTAACAAAAACAATGGGAACGTACATAATGCACCTTCACATCCAGTTTTGTTAATTCCTCTTTAAATAACTCACGTGGGATCACGGCCTTAATTGGTTTATAAGATACGTTGAGAATTTGTTGTGCTGAAAGGTACAAATGTTCTTTGGCCTGACATCTACAAGAATTTGAGAATATGATAAATGCTTCACTGGATCAGACCTTTGCTCATCTACTCCATCAGGTTGTCCTCACAGTACCAACCAGCTGCACAGGGAAGCCGAATATGAGCAGACAACTGGCCCTGCCTGTGGCTGACCTTCAGAGACAGTCATTCTTCTGCTGCTATCAGAGCTAGTAGTTGTTCATAGCCCTGGCTTCCATGAATCTGTCCAAAAAATATACTCTAGATGGCCTCAGATGATGGTGTCTATGTATAAAAGGGCAGTTCTTGAAGCATTCTGGTTCTGTACCTCAAAACGGGGTAATATCAAGTCGTAATAGTTCTTTGTACGCTAGGTAAGCTATTTAGAAGAGTCAGCAGGCTTTAGTACCTGAGTCTTTTCAAGTCACCGACCCATCGCTCTCCCATTCTTTTCTTGTAATTTATTTCTTCTTCTTCTTCAATGATCTCCCGGATCTTGTGTTTTATTTCTGCATCTTGCACTACTACAAAGGTCCAAGGTTCTGTATGTGCACCACTGGGAGAGGTTCCTTCCATCAAATGAAATAAAAACTCGTGTTTAAGAAAGCTATTTATTCAATGGATGAAGTGAATAGTTCTTATGCATCAAGACACTCACTGGACCTCACCCTATTTCCTCCAAATATGTGATGTCTTTTCAGGGCTGACATGGCAGGGAGGGGGATTCTTGTGGGGAAGAGGTACTGATAGCATTATGAACTAGTTCCAAAGACACTGACAGCAAGAAATGAAGCCAGATCCTAGGCCATCTAGAAGCTGTTGAACTTCCACCAGCCCTGGTTGCCATCGCCCCCATGGCAAGGAATGATAAGGGCTGAAACTCAGCATCAGCTAGATGGCCAGAGTTTCCTTACTGCTGCTTTACATCTGCATTGCCCCAGTGTCTGGGTGACCCAAGCTTCTCACATTACTGTAGAAACATGTGTCTCCAATATGAAACCAGCATTACTTACAAAGATGCATACGCCTAACCAGGGCATTGGGAGAGGTCCTGTGATGAGTACTAAAATGAGCTCTGAGCCTTCTTCCATATCGACCTGCCTGTGCCTGTATGGGAGGCCTTCCTGGTTATACCACCACCCTCAGCAACAAAAGGGGGCATCTGGGATAGGGCCTTCTCAGTAGATGACCCCCAGACTATGGAATAGTCTCCCCCTTAAGGTGCATCCGGCATCTTCACTTGATATGTTGAGGAAAGCAGTGAAGATGCATCTCTTTGCCCTGGCCTCTGGCTAAACGAAATACAGCTTTTTCTCTCCACTTTCAGAGACTATTAGTATTTTAATATGTTCATTTTTCTATTTGGTTTTAATGTTGTTACCTGCCCTGACACCATTGGCTATGCGGCAATTTAAAAATGCAAATAAAAAACACAACGATGAACTGGGCATTATCTGTCTCTTCTTTATTAACACGCTGTGGTGGCCAGTGGATCAGGATGATGAAATGGGACAGGTGGAGCAGCCACATCAATAGAAACCTCATTTCTGACCACTTGAAACATGTTCTGTGCACAAGGGACCTCCTATTTGGTTCTTAGGCACTGAGTGAAGACAACTTTTTATCCAGGCCTTTCCAGGGGAATGTTTGTTTGTTTCCACATCCTTAATTTTAATCATGTATTTATATAACTACTGTGATTTTAATTGTTTTTCATTCTCTTGTTTTATAAATTGCTTCAAAAATATATGTTTAATGAGAAGTGGTAAATAAATAGATAAATTCATACAGTGCAGTACCTGCTGTTTTAATCACGTTGTCAATAACCTCCCTTGGGACAGGCTTATCACTTATAAACCTGACGGATCTCCTCTTATTGAGAAGCTCATAAAATTCCTTTGATCTTCTAATCATGTCTTCTTCGCTATACTGCTCAGCTGAAAAAGGGATGTGCTCAACATTGTCATCTAGTCCTTGCCATTCGCCATCATTATCTGTAGGAAAGGAAAAGCAGAGGGTTAAGGTTTTGCTTCACTTACTGAATGGCAATAGAGATAAACTTGTGTAACACAGAATCTTAGGTTACATCCAGACAGGGAAATGCAGTGTTGTTATAGTTACGCTGCAGTGGGATTGCTACGTGTATCTGTGGCAACCTCACCATAGCTATTGCCTATTTCAGGAAAATTGACACTGGTGATGGGTTTTCCCAAAATAGTACTATTACTTACCTTGTGATGGGAGCTGGCCCTGTCAGTTTCTACAGCTGGTTGAATATTCCATGACCTTCTCCTTATCTAAAGCTATGGCTGAATCTTGATGGATGTTCTTGCTTGGTAAGCTTGCAGGTTCAGGCAGGCACAGTTAGGGGCCAGAGATTCAGTAAGCAAGGGTGTGGAATACCCTGAGGGACTTCAGACCTCTTGCTTTTACTACTCCTTCCATACTTTTCATTCTCTTCCACCATTCCCCTACACTACTCTACTGAAGCAAACATACAGTACTTCCTCTCAATCAGTACAAGCTTTAGCTGCTCTGTTTGCATTTCTCCAGGAAAAGAGAGATCTGCCTAATCAAGAGAGGAAATGCTAATCAGGATAGCAAAATATTAATTTGTTACTATTGCCTTTCTCTTGCTCAGTGCTGAAAGTGTAGTAACAGTTGGGTGCTCTACATGAGAACCTAACAGAAGCCCCAGATTGGGCCACAGTCCATCTAGTCCAGCATCCTGTCTCACGCAGTGGCCCACCAATTGTGTCTGGGTATCTTCTCAAGCAGAAGACAAAGGCAAAACCTTCACCTGCTCTTCAATCCCTGCAAATGGCCTTTAAGGGCATCCTGCCTGTCTCCCCAGCCTGGAGGAAGTACCTAGGCATCCATTCTAGTAGCCATTGCTTTCCTTTGTTGGGTATTGATCTTTTTGAAAAGGACTGGTGGATCTTATTTCCTATCCTGGATTTCTGCTGGCAAAGCAAAAAGGATGCAATAGGGCCTGGTTGTGCTGGGAGCATCTTCTTTCTTGCCTTTTTGGCTGAAATGGAGGTGGCTGCGTGACTGACACTTTTCCAGCTTTCTCCTCCCATCCTTCCCATACACACTTAAGGGAGAAGCCCTGAGAGCTTTGTGGAATTGAAACACTGAGTATTTCCACAGGACCAACAACACAAGGCTATTAGTGCCAGCTTCAGAGCCCAGCAGCTATCTGTCCCAAACTGTCTTTTGGGACGGAACATGGAAATCTGCCCACATTATGTTATATGATGTTGTCCAGTAGACCTAAGCTTGCCTTCCCCAGTCGTACAGAAGAAAACTGAGGAACTATATGGTGATGCAGGAAGAGATCAAGACAAGCTGCTTGGTGCTTTCCAGGAAGCCATACTAGTTATGTGCATTTATAATTATTAGATTCCTTTGCTCCCTATTCTTGAGTTCTTACGCTTCTAATGAAAACTGACCTCTATTGCTGCACTGGGGTTTGTCTAATCCTCCACCCCTGAATATCTGTGCCTCATTTTCTTCTGCAAATTCTGAATCGTCTGCAAAATCCTGCTCCAGAGACCAAGGCCATTTCCACACTTGCCATCATTCTGAGATAAGAATGGCCCCCAATGCTCCAAGGAACTGGAATCCAGAAACACCTGACAGGCCATTAGATTCCCCATTCCTGAGACCATGACCGATTTAGAATCACTTACTGGGCCACAGGATTTGTGAACAAATCATTAACCTATGGAGTTCGATTTTGTTTTCTGAAAAGCCATTTATCATGTTCTATGTTTCTTTCGGAGTGAAATTACACAGCAATGCTTTCTGGGCTCCTTTGTCAATCAGCACTAAAATCATTTGTTCAAGGTGACTTTTCCAATCCCTTCTGCCCTACTCTGATAGAAATGATATCTGCTGAAAAAAATGACCATAGTGAGGCAGCTCAATCTGTACTGCATTCTAGATTCCTTCCCCAAAACAAGAGAGGAGGGATGCAGCTGGGATCCATTTCATCCCCTGAGCAGACAATCCAGGTCCAGGGATTGCTGACGTGCTCAGATAATAGGGATATGTAGAAATATTCACAGCATTCATTATTTGTACGAATTCGTACGAATAAGAATGTTTAAGGGCATTCGTACAAATAGTTCAGACTGCAATGGATCCAGATTGCAGTGGGTTGCGACCCATAGTTTGGGAAACCCTGGTATAGAATATTCATACAAATACACATGAATAGATTCATATCGAATAGAATTTTACTGCATTCAAATGTGATCTATTTGTACGAATACAGATTTTCAAACATTTAATTACAAATTGAATGTCAAAAATGCATTTGTGCACACCCCTATCAGATAAAGAACTTCTCTGATTGCACAGACCTGCAGCATTGCTTTGTTGAAATGAGGCCCCTTCCAGTGCAGGAAGTCTTGCTCCTTTTGGGATACCGTCACTTGAAAGAGTAGGATTTGGGCTACCCAGATTGCTAATAGCATTGAAATGCTGCTTTGCTTAAAGCCTTAATAAGGGTCTGGCAGGTTGCAATCTGAGATGCATCACATCCAGTGATTGATGCTGTGGAGCTCCCAAGAAAGGTGATCGCTAGGGTTGGATGATCTAAGTTAGAAAGAAGCAAGCAAAAGTCCTCAGTAGCAGTGATGTTTATAATACAAAGATATGTTCCATACAGTTGTTTTCGTTTGGCAAGCTGACACTGATGAACATCTCCTTTAGCTGTAGATTAAATTACAAAACCGGCTTTGAAGTAGTCTTAACTTTCCCCAGCCTGCAGTTGCAGAGCATTAAGTGACTCTTGTGAATCCATCCAAGCAACTGAGTGGACTCAAAGTAACAGACTACTGCATCAGAGGTATGCCCTCCTCTTGCTTTTTTTATCTCCTTTGCTTCCTACCATGATCTGACCTTATGAGACTGGTGGCTAATAACAAAATGCAGTTTGACACTTCAACCTCAAAAGAGTGCTGGAACCATGGGGACAATGTGTCATGGTGTGATGGGAAGACAATGCCATAAAAGATCTCCCAAGGCCCGAAGCTAGGAACTTTTCACTCCATGAATGGGTTTTTTGGCATTTGATTCATAAGAAATCAAACGTTAAAAAATTTGTATTCATTCAAATAGATCCCCTTCAAATGTGGTAGAATTCTATTCAATACAAATGTATTCATGCAAAATCGCACAAATATCCAATACAAATGGATATGGATCCTGCATTAGGATCCTATACAAATGCATACATATCGGATACGTATCCTATACCAACACATACGTTTCTGATAAGTATCCTATATGAATGTATATGAATCCAATACGTATCCTCAGTTTAATGAATGTATGAACTATTCATACGAATGTTAATGTACGAATGCTGTAATATTCTATTAGTGTACGAATGTCCAAATTCATCCAAATTCATATGAATAATGAAAGTTACGAATATTCGTGCACATCCCTACTTCTAGTCCTTGGGGGTGGGGTAGGGAAGCTTGGGCCAGATCAGCGCCATCAGTGCAGATAGTGCTAATCTGGCCCAGGCCTCCAAAAGATCCAGAGTAGTGGGTTCAATTAATCCAGATTCACTGATCTGGATCAACTGCAGGTAATTGGAGAAAAGGGGAAAGAAGAAATTGAGGGAGACTCTACAGTTTGCTCCAAATATTTAGGGAACCCATGAAATTTGGAAACACCAGCACGACCCAAGTGATTCTTGGCATTTAGTGTTGCTTACTGGTTTTTAAATTTATGACTATTGAAGGATGATGAAGAAGACAGTGAAAGTAGAAGCAGCAATAACCACTGGTTTGACTAAAGAATGGTTACAGATCCCTACACCTGCCCTTTCAACAAATGGTTGCAACATATGAGAACTGCAGGCAGATCAGAGCTCTTTTCAGAATGTGAGTTAATACTTAATCGGAAAGGAATCATTGAATGGATTTTTAAGCCGCAACCTTTTCTCTGTTGCTCTGTGGGCTGTCTGTTGAATATCTAGGGGAAATCTAGAGCAGTTTGATACATAACCTGACGGGAAATCAAAATAGTCTTATTTTAGCACCAGGAAACTAAGCTACTTTTCTTCTCTGCCTGTAGTGGCTGCATGTCAAATTGGGTTGTCTGGTGTATCCATGGCAAACAGGAGTTGCCATTTTCCATGTCACCAGAAACCATTTACAGTGGCTGAACCAATGATCCACACAGTTATTCCCTTTTTCCCTATATGTTACTAAGAAATTGATTTTTGGATTACTGTATTGACATTTGAAATCCTTGCAGACCTTCGATCCTTCTAATGTAGCCTCATCTTGCACAATATTGCTGTACAAAAAGCATTGTTCTGAGTTATTTTCAGCCCCTGGAATTGCAGTCATGTGAATAAAAGAAAAAAAATTCTTGCAGAAGGGTTAGCTTAGCTTTTTAAATTTCCTTTGAGATAAAAGGTGCTTGATTGGCAGAAGTCCTGGACTTTAATCGAATGCAGCAGAAGCAGAAATTAATGGGCAGCAGCTGATAAGAAGCACAGCGGGTGAAAATGTCTGCACAATCCACCAGCACTTTTAAAAAAGACATAGCACACATAACTGGAGGAGTCTCAACAGTTTTCTTTTTACAAAACCATTATCTCTGTTAACCATAAAAGGCCACAGTCTATATCAGGCTAATTTATACTATAAATCCTATGCACGCATACATATACCTTGATTCTACTGCCGTGTTACGTTTCAATGCAAATTAACAGCATTCTTTAGGAGTGGGAAGGGAAGTTGAAGTTATTACTAGGAATTCTGGCCCTTTCTGCTCTGGCCGTTCTTTTGGACTCCATCTCAGAACAGGGACATGCTGTCTGCATGCTAGTGCAGACTACGGTAGATCCCAGGTGGGGCCTACCATAGCTGCACCAGAATGCATATAGTAGGTCCCTGTTCCAAGGCTCTTTCTGCATGGGACCTTATTCTGGATTATATCCCCAAAGGGAGACCTGTCATCCACATGCTTGTGCAGACTATGGCAGGCCCGAAGCATGCAGACAGCAGGTCCCTCTTCTGAGATATAATTTGGGAAAAGGGCCAGTACAGAAAGAGTTCAAGATATAATCCAGAATAGGGCCCAGCGCAGAAGAGGCCCTTGCCTGATCTGTCTCGGAGCCATGAGGGAAGGATTATATCTGATGCTGGGCCAGAGGGACAGGGATATGGTTCATATATGGTTCACTCCAAATCCTCCCCACCTGAGCTTTTGATATGGTGTTGCAGAATTTATTAATGGCTGTTTTTGGAACTTTAATGCCCATTTCATTTTGTTCCACTCAGGCTTTTGCGTCTTGGCAACCATAGATATGTTTCAGTGCATCCACGTGACCTGGGCTGCATTCACACATTCAACTGGCTGCCCCCCGCCTACATACACCCTACAAAGCCCCATGCATCCTATGTAGCAATTTAAGTAGCCACAAACAACCCGTGTAGCCATATGTAGATGCTACATAGGCAACTATGCCACTGGCTCTGCCCTGCCCGCTGCAACCAGACATGATCCTTGAGTGACAGTTGAGATGACCAATCAAATAGCACTGCAGGTGGCAGTTCTGGAATGGGCCTGTTCTGTGTCTAGGGATCTGTGCTATGATGTCCGCACAGCATCCCCATTTAGCACCCATTGCTATCGGGTGCTATATGACCTGTGTGGATGTGTGGGGTCTCCATTTTGATCCGGAACTACGTGAACCAGATTAACCCAGGACTGGATCCCAACAATCCAGATCTACCAAATCCAGATTTACAAAGGTAAGTGTGGAAACAGCTTATATGCGGACTGCAGGTCCCTAATCCCAAGATATAATCCAAAACAAAGTACAGTGAAGACTTTTTTTTCCCCATTGAAAAAGCCCTTCTTCATTAACAAAACACAGTGAAATGCAAATATTCAATCTACGTTTTTGTATTTGCAAACAGGAAGCTTTTCCATCTCATCTCACAAAATTTAGGGCATTCAAATGTCTAAACTTTTGATCTGATGTGAATGTTTGCAAATTTGAAAGAACTGATCAAATTTGTGAATGTGAATGCCATTTTGCACACCTTTTACTCACAATGAGATCTGAAACTTTGAATTAAAAGGTTACAACTTGCATCCTTTGTTCCAAGTACAGAAAAGTTGTATACAAATGCAGAATATTTTGGGCATGAAGCATACCTTCTTCTGTATGAAGGTCCGTACTGTCTTTTAAATCTTCATCCACCCATGGGCGAGATACTTTTTTCTGGTTGGTTTGGTTTGGCTCTTCTTTCCTCTTTTTCTTGCTGCTATTCCATATTATTCCAATCAAGGCACAGATTATCGCTACAAAGACTGGAGTAAGGGCAGAAAAGGTCATAGCTGTAGGCTTTAAGGGCACCAACACAGAGCACGTTCTCTTACAGCCGAGAGAGGAGTCTGTAAGAGTAAGAATGGTATCAGAAGCAAAAGAGGCAGGGCAGGGCACAGAATGAAAAAGTGCAATGTTCAGTTCTGCTAGCTTCCTGGAGCAAGAAACTTTTAAAACAAGATTATTTACACAGATCATTTGCTCTTCAACCTCCAGGAATTTCTGGATCCTTTCCAGTTTCCAGAATTGTTTATTTTATCCCAGAGTTGTCTTTGCCTAACCTGCCACAATTTTACCTGCCTGCCTGAACATATAAAAATGGGAAATGAATTGACAAAAAAATATCACTCATTGATGTGTGTTCGTGAGTTGTGAAAATGGAAACAGCTAGAATGGCCTGGAAGGAATCCAGCAAGGAATCCATTAGATGCAGTCTCAAACCTCATCACAATACATTATGATTTTCAGATTTTATTTTAGATTGAAAGCAAGGGTGATCAGCAACATTTGGACCAGCCACATGCTAAACTCCACTACTCACCAGTCTCAGCCAGCATGGTAAGAGATTATGGGAACATCTAGATGGCTCACTAGTCAACTACTGCTGTATTAGAGCCCATGTACTGTATAAATAAGGGTGATTCTGCACTGCCTGGTATACTGTATCAGCACAAGCATCCCTTCCATACCCTAGTGTAGTCGAAGGCAGGTCCCTAATACAAGTGTAGCACTATTGTTTGGTTTTTACAAACCATTGCACAGACCACAACCATGCTAATTGCCACCTATGGAAAATGGGGGTTACTGAAACCGTGGAGACAAATCTATTAAAATAAGTAAGTAGCACTGTGGAACGTAGACTATCTGTAAGTCAGCAATACTGTAGAGGAGATGCCCAGTCCGCCAGTGTATCCATGGTGTTATGGATGAGCAACTTCAAAGTTCACGTTTAACTCTCAAAAGTTCTCACAGAAGCAATCCAGACTAGAATTATTGGAATAAAAGAATCTTTTGTAGGATAGTTCTTTTTCCCACAGTAGCTTTATGGTGTTATATTGCTTCAAAATTTCAGAATGACTATGTGAAATAGGTAACCACATCTGGCAATTCAATGACAATTCCACAATAACTATTCAAAAGATATTCTGCCTGGATTCAGCCTATGCCAGACCAACGTTCTAGACTAGTTATTCTACTTCATTCATCCATTGCATCCATCTTACATCTTATCCTCCTTAAACAGATAATTAAAATGTTATTTTCCCTAAGGGTAATGTAGTTTTTAATCTTCCAATGTACAGTGAAGTGAAACCACAAATAACGCTTGCAGGCGGATCCCTTTCCTATTAAAATGTATTTCCAGACAAAACGCTATTGGAAGCACTTGCGTTACCTTGCACTTCAGCCTCACAACGTTCCGCACAATACTCAGATTTATTAAAACCAACGCAGGTTTAATTAAATTCTCACATACCCATTCAAGTAAGGGCCCTCTCTTGGGATCTGGTGGTAAGACAGAGGCAAAAACAAATTACTAGAAAATTGGCTTGTGGTTCTTTAATGTTTCTTACAATGCAAATGCAGTCCCCCTCCACCTGCTGCAGTTTCTGCTTTATGGCCAGACAACCCTGCTGTGCTCTGGATTATCTCCTCAGGCCGTCCAAGAGCAGACAACTCAGCAGCAGCAAAAATAGAGAAAGTATCTGGCCTTGAACCAAAGTTCCACTACAAGGCAGCCATCTGGGAATGAAGACTATCACATTGAGGACAAACCTAATAAAAGGGAGAGGAAACAAATCCCTCCTCACCTTAAATAACTTTTACAATAAACATTACAAACCATTTCAATATAGCTTTGTGCGAGCACAGTTAGCATTGTGTCACAAACACAATTATTATATTTAGACTGTACAATAATTTCCCCTATCTTTAAAACAACAACAACCACCAAACTTATTTTTAAGCATTTTAACAGTGTTCAGTTCTCTGGCCAGCCATTCTGTTTGATTCAATTTTTGTTCAAGCTGCGCATCTCCTTCCAGGCGTAAAATACAAAATGTCTTCTGTAGATGCAAAGAGATTTTGCAACAAAAGATGGATAGGCCAGACTCCCTGGATGAGCCCTGTCTGGTCTTCAGTGCTTTGCTTCTACGGGAACACAGAAGCTGCAACCTTCCATTGCATGTGTTTTCGATAACAAAGTTCCAACAATGTCAAAGAAACATATTTACAAGCAATATTAGAATGGCTTCCTTTTGATAACACATTGGCTTGTAAATCTCAATGTAGCAAGTTGTTAAGTGGTAAGCCCCCCCCCCACCTTTCCCTCAACTGGCCTCATCTGATAGCCATCCCAGCAGAAACTAGAGGAGGAAGCAGGTGCACCCTATCAGCCCTGCAAAGAGATTTTGGCTGTGTTCACACACAGCAAAAAAGCACCCTACAAATACCTAAGACTCTTTCTCCATTAGCCCTTAGTCTGGAATAAGACCCAGTGCAGAAAGGGCCTCAGAGACAGTCATATATAGCTCTCATCTTCTCATCTCACCTTTAATCCACCTTTTCTAGCCTAGAGTATTCATGAAGGGTGGTCAGACCAGCCTGTGGACAATTTCACTTGCACATCATTTCTAAGCTGCCTCAGGGCATGTGATCATAGCCTTATTCCTGGAGGTCCTTCCCCCTCACCTGTCACCACACCAAACTGCAAGAGCAGGGCAGAGGCAGGCCCACCCCACCCGCCATGCAACAGTGCCCATGCCCCTGGCAGCAGAGACAAGTCTAGTGTTAGGCATGAATTGGAAAAGTGATATAGGCTGTGTGATTACATAGAGTCATTTTGGGGCATTCTTTGAACAAGGAGTGCCCACCTGGACACACACTAAAAACACGCATCTCACACACATTTTAAAAATAAATAAAACTCTTACCTCCCCTTGTTGTTTTCTGTGCCTCATGTCCTCACCTTCTGATCTGTCCTTGTTCCCATTGGCTGTCATCAGCTCAATTTTCCATGGACCTGACTGGTCAGCCGTGAGCAGATTGCCTGTAGCCTCCCACCCAATCCATCCCAAACTGCAAATTTTCCTGGGGAGTCCTTTGTTTGTATGTGCAAAAGGGGCACACAAGAAAAGGTTGTTTTACATTTTACATTTGTTCCTTCAACCTCATGTGCCCTGAGGAGTCCAAAAAGCTGTGTTTGAACACACCCTTAAAGTTGATGGTCCGGTCAGGGCCTAAAACATGATATTATCCCTGGACTATGTTGGGGTTGCCCCGTGTATTCCTGGCAATCCTCAACTCTGGGGTATAGGGGTGAAATATCCACTCAGATTTTCCTAGAATAGCAATATGACACACCTTTCAGCACAGGTGTTGAAGAAAATGGGCTCTGCAGATGTGTAGGGCCAAAACCAGCCTGAAAATATCTGTGGTGTATGTGGGAGCCAGTGATCACAAACTTCTGATTATTTTGCACCATCAAAATATCCAGAAGTAGCCAACACATCATCATGGGAGCAAGCATCCAGACAGGTAAGTACCCACACTCGCTCTGTGTTTTTTACCTTGCTATCTGGCAGGGATAGTGAGAGGCAGTTAGGAGAGCCAACCAAGAACCCACATTATCCTCTTGCCATCTGGAGGCAGCCACAGCAAGCAGAAGAAAAAGAAAAGTAGAGCTCTATTAGTACCAGAGCTGTCCTAATTGCATACCAGAGGCCTAAGTGCAAATAAGCCTATGGCTTTGTCATCTTCCTAAAGTCACTTTTCAACCTAGATGTCACAGGAACAAAGGTAATATATATGCAAGAACACCTGTATAACCCTAAGAGACTAGAACAAAGCCAACCAAAACACAGGCACATTGATGCTGTTTTGTGGAGGCAGCCCAGCAGGGGAACTTAAAGTACCTGGAGAATACCTTTCCGCCTATGTGGATGGTGTCATAAAATAAGTAATAAGGATGATATGTATAAAAAGGTGAATGGCAGCAGACAGTGCAGCGGTTCTCAACCTTCCAAATGTCATGACCCCTTAATGCAGTTCCTCATGTTGTGGAGACCCCCAACCACAGGGACAGGGCACCTGGGAGGGGGAGGGAGGAGCGGCGGGAGACTTGTTGCGACCCCTCTGAAAGGGTAGTTCAACCCCCAAAGGGGTTGCGGCCCACAGGTTGAAAACCGCTGCTTTAAAACCTTAGCTACTCTTGTCTTATTTCTTACATATTCTGAATCAAAGTGGTACCCCCTCTGTGCCCACCCACTTTTCAGAGAGTTTTTTCCTATGTCGCTATGTATGAGCAGGTGTCTATTTTTGCAAAACCTTTCTTTGGGTGATTAATCTGAAAATATTAACCTTCTGAGTGACTCAGAAATGTGTGTTAATGAAAAAATTCCAGCGCAAAGGGATTTCTGCAATGCCTTTGCATTCTGAAGGAACTAAACACCATACGCAGGATTTTGCAAAGGCTGAGTATTTATTATTTCCCCCAAAGGCAGCAGTTGGGTTAATGAAACAAATGCAAATGCCTGTAACTAGGAGATCCAACAGTGTTGCCTTGCTGCTGCTGCTGCTGCTGCTGCTGCTGCTCTTCAAGAGCTCTTCTTTTTTGATGAAGAATATAGAGAAGACAAATTCATTGTCATTCATTGTTTATAAAGTCCTGTTAGACCAGGAGAGGCCAGTGTGTGGCCCTACAGATCTCGCTGAACTGTGTTGTCAGTGGCAGTGAATCATGGGAGATGCCATTCAGCAACATCTGGAATGCTATCTGCATTTGTACAACCTTTCCCAGGTACAGCGCTGCAGATCTCAGATCAGACTACCTGGGGAGAAATCATAACAGGCAACTTAAGCCTAGATCACTTTCACACAATTTATTTATTTGAAATGTATTCATTAATTCAATTATTTAAAAAATATCTCAGAGAAGTTTACACGTACATTTTAAAACAAGGTTAAAAACGACATCAAAAATAATATTAAAACAGTGAATGGATGATGGAAACCAGACCAACAATTCACCAAAGGCAAGACCTGAGGCCCTTTCGCATTTGGCCCGCTAGTGCATGTTGGGGTAGCTTCTAGGAAGCACCATCTGCACTTTCAGGAGGCGTTTCTACACCGGAAATGTCTCCTACTATCCCAGAAGCTTCTCCAGCATCCACTAGCGGGGGTGCATGAAATCGCACATCAAACACATCTGCAAGCTTACCTGTCCTGGCCAGCAGAGAGAACAATCACGCCTCTTCTGTTACTGGAAGTAATCTTAGGTGCCATGCAAGCGCGCAGGCACGTTAGGTGATCTCGGATGCTAGTGTGTGGGCGTGGCATGTCCCGGTTGTCCCGGTGCTGTTGCTTGTACAGTCTGTGGACATTTGGGCTGAGGGGCAATGTGCACTGGCACTTGCAAATGTGGTGTGCACTATTCCCATCCTCTGGATGGGAGGGGAAGTACAGAAAGGCCCCTGGCTGAAGAAAAGAGAGCTTTCAGTAGGTACCAGCTGAAAGAAGGCCTAGCTGTGAGTAACTGCAAGAGAATGTTCAGCAATTTTGCCTTCGGTAGAATCTCCCCAGATAATCGTAGGACCTTTCTGCACTTACCTTTGTTCTGGTATACAAGCTCTTGTAGTTATCTACTTCTTTCCCTGATCTGTGTGCATATTAGTGTAGACCACCCAGTGCCCACTGCTGGTCTGCTTTGCCTGCTTTGCACAGAGTATGATCAGGAATAGAAGAGGAGGGGTTGGCTTTTCTACCTGGCTTTTCTCACCCATTGAAGGGGACTCAAAGCGGCTGACAAAGTTTTCTGTTCTTCTGTCTACAACAGAATACCCTGTGAGGTAGGTGGGGCTGTGAGAGCTCAGAAGGGAACTGTGACTAGCCCAAGGTCACCGAGCTGGCTTCATGAGGGAGTGCAGAATCAAACCCGGTATTCTCTGAAAAGAGTCCGTCTCCCTAACTACTAAACCAAACTGGCTTACAGATTACTGATTAAACAGATATATTGGTTTTACCAGTGAGGGGGATGCAGATCACAGAGTCATGGAGAAAGCATGTCTCTGTCTCCTTGATTACCAGAGGGGAGCCAATACAGCAGTGGCCCAAAGCACAATAAGTGCAGAAAGATCCTTAGTTTAAAATAGAAATGGCAGTGTATTAAGTAGTCTGGCTTCAAGTCGTTTAAGACCTTGGCTGCCTCCAGACTAGCGGAATAAATCCGCAGTTAAAGGTAAAAGGGGAGCATACCTACTGAATAATGACGACTGGCTGTCCCGACTCGAAAAGCAGCTCCATAGTTTCCCCATTGGAAGCTGCAAGAGCTGAGTCGGCACGTACCCTCATGCGGGTTGAGGCAGCCAATCACATTTGAGCTTCCCTTCCTGCTCTCATTGTTCTCTTCTCGCCATTCCGCCTGGACTGGAGGGAAACTTTGGATTTCAAGCATTAAGGTAAGTGTCCAGTCCTGATTGGATAATGAGACACCATGATGATCCATTGATCGTCGTGTGTGACGTCTCGATCATGATTGCGCGTTCCACTGCATAGTATAAATGAGTCTGAATGCAGCCTTAATGAGTTTGTTTCCACTGCTGTGTGGCAGATACCTCTGGTACAGTGACTCTGTGGCAGGGGGCAGCTAAGGCAGCTCCCTGGCTCCATGTACGTTTTATGTCATTAGTGCTCCCATTTTGCTCACAGGCCCTTTTCTGTGTGTGAGGAAACAGCCTCTTCTTCTTCCTAACACATTGAGCTATAGGCACCTTTGATGAACCCCACAATGTTATTATTATCTTCCCCCATATGTCTCAGCAAGGGCAGAGGTGCTCTCGGGGGGGGGGGGGGCTGTCAAACATTTCAGGGGCCCACTGTGGAGTTGTGACCTATATATTGAAGGCAGGACCTTAAATCTACCCTTGAATATCAGATTTTAGTCTTACTATGTATTCTTTTTGAGACAAAAGGAGTTCTGGAGTAGTGATAATAATACTATTTTATGTAGACATGTGTACTTTCTGAAAACCTTTTGCATACTTTGGGGTTATGCTTATCTCACTTTGGAAAGTACTGTGGAGCCAGCTGACAAATGGAGAATTATTATTATTTTTTCTGCACACCCTTGATTCTGTGGGCATACAGTGACATATAAGACCCATTTTCCTCACCACACACACACACAAAGTTCTAAAACCACCCTGTGACTTTACCTTGAAAGGTGTGTTTGCGAAGTGCTCTGAGTCTCTTTGAATTCTTATCAATAATGAAGATATTTTTTGCCTGATAAACATGGTAAGAAATGGTATGCTTTTCTAACAGGCAATGAAGCAATCTTCTTTAAATGTCAGCTGGCTTTTCTGTTGGAGTTTTAGCCTTCTCTTCTCTTTTTTTCTGCATAGTTGTTGTTCAGCTGTTCCATCATGTCTGGCTCTTGACCCCATGGACCGCAGACCTTCCGTCCTTCACTGCCGCCCAAAGTCTGCCAAGCTCATGTTCATAGCTTCCATCTCAGTTCCCTCTCCTTTTGCCTTCAATCTTTCCCAGCATCAGGATCTTTAATGATGAGTCCAGTCTTCTTACTGTGTGGCTGAAACATTTGAGCTTCAGCTTCAGTATTTGTCCTTCCAGTGAACACTCAGGGTTCATACTGTCCGATTTGGTCTCCTTCATCTTTCCTCAATATGGAACTGTAATACTTCAAGGTGGCCACTAGGGGGTATGAAAACACCATTGTGCCTAACTTCCTGCTGGTAGGTTTATTGGAAGGGGAGCTCTCCTATTACAAATACATACTAGCTCACCGGCACAGACATACTTACCTGAATGCATTAGTTTAACATCTGATCTAACAGCCATGATAGATTCTGGTCCTATATTGTGGTTGAGCTGGCTAAAATGGAATCTGCATGCTCAATGAAAACTGATGTCCCAGTTTCTTATTGCCAGCACAAGTAACAGGATCTTTTGCTTTGATTTTGACATGCAGTGCACATATCTTGAACACCAAACCAAAATCAGTTCAAATGCTTGTGTGATGCATTAGCTGGATCACACATGATTTATGGATTATGCATTGCATTCGATTTTCCTTATGAAAGAACTGCTTTGTGGCTACCGACTGTCTAATCATGGCTGGCCATATTACGGCTTTCTGGATGTGGCTGAACTATGATTCACATCATTCCTTGCTATTGGCTGAGCTTAGGAACATCTGGATGGTCGTATTTTGAGTGGCCCTAAATGGCACTTACTTAGAAAATGCAGTTCTGAATTCCTCAAAATCTCACCTGTTTATTCAAGATTAAGTGATCTTGTGTAAATATTGGCTGTATACCTATAGGGATGGAAGGCAGCCCTGTGATGGGTTGACTCACATGGTGCAACCAAGACATCCCATTGGGAAGAGTTGAGGTGAACAAACACACTGTGCCTCCTGGATCTGAGAGTATTGCAAGAGACTCAGTTTCAGGGGAGGGACGTTTTCTCATTAGGTGGACTATCAAGTTATTTCCGGTCCAGAAACCATGCAGTTGTGGAACAAAGGTTCTGTAGCTGTGAGTTTCCAGGATGGACACTTCTGCAGAAACTAGTTTTAGCTAGAGAAAAGACCTCCCCCTGGAAACTGGCACTGTCCCGCTACGCTTAGGAGGAATAAAGACCTATGGGTCAACTATCCATCCCAAATTGCCCTCCAGTTAAGACAACACCCATGGCAAGTGGAGTGGCCCAAGTGCTGGATGACAACCGTGCTTGTTCAAGGGGCATCCAGATGTTTGGACACTCTCCTTCTGCGCCACCCAATGTGAATGCAACCATTGGTGATTTTCTAAAGTTTCATAAACATAAGTCATTTAGAATCATAGCCATATTCAGTGATCAATGTCATACTAAGAAATAATTAATTAGAGACACTGTGGCCATGTCCCCATGCAAGCCATTTGGCCTTGATTGTGCAAGCATGTGACCGGGTGCAAGACCAAGATCAAATGGTGCCCATGCCCATGCCATTTCTGGTAATGCAGGCGGGGTGCAGGCTGGGTGCAGATACAGCCATCCCCATGCAAACTGTGCCAAACCCCAGCATGGGGGAGCAGCGCCATCTCCTCTCCGCCCCCTCTCTCCTCATTGGAAGCCGGATTGCACCCCTGTGCCACCCACTGCAAATGCCACATCCCCCACCCTTAGCGGCAGAGAAGCCAGGACCAAACAGAAAAAAAAAATTAGAAAAACCAAAGCCGCAATTGAGCAGTTGAGCAGTTTTCTGCACCTCCGCTCTTCCTGGGAACAGCAAGAACACCCAGCAAGCTGAAAATCAAGCCATTATCATACCTGCCTTGGCAATCGGGAAACAGGGGTGGCATATTTGCCATGTAAAAGGGAGAAAAATCAATCCATTATCTGGCCTGCCTTAGTGATCGGGAACTGGGGAGTGGAATACTTGTATAAAAGAGTTTCATGGTGCAGCGAAGGCCATTCAACCCCATCATTGTTTTGGCTTTAACACCATTTACTCCTAAAAAAATTCACTGATTGCAATCTCCAGTGCACAGGGCCGGAACAGCAAGCACAGGACATGAAACCCCACCTCCCATTGACACGAGTGCCAGTCTCCTCCCCAAATAGGCTGGGACCATCCCCATGCGCAGGCTCGGCTTGCAAAGTAGTGTGTGCCGGGATACCAAACCGTGATAAGACTTGTTTTTTCCAGTACCAAATTTTGTCCTGGTTTGGAACGGTTTGGGCAATTTGGTCCACAGGAATCGGACCAAAGCAAAAGTGCATGGGGACGACCCTTGCCAAACCCAATTTCGATTCAGACCAAAACATGCAGGGGGATGTGCCCTGTGTGAAAGGAGCCCTTTATAGAGGAACAACCCATGAATACAAAGAGTTCTGCAGTCTGTATTAAAAGGTGATACCTAATAGGCATTCCCATGAAGTCAGGAGAAAGGAACATCTTGCTGACTTCGAACAGTGATTTTGCAGACCTAGCACAATGCAAAGTTTGGTGTAATAAAAAACAACAAGTGTTATTTCTAGATAATAAATTTGCATGAAGAGTCCGTTCATATGTAAATAGAAGGATGAATTAGAAATGCATGCAGCTGACCTATGGGCCCCTTCTCCTGGTCAATCTCTCCTCTGCATTTTGGATTTCATTGCCATGCCATGCTTTATCAGTGCATTTAGGGGTAGGAATGCTTCCCATGTCTTCAAAAAACCAAAAGGGATGCCTGTCTTAAATAAGTATGAGTTATACAATGGTCTGTTCACACACTGCCACCACACCTAAAGTGCCTCAGGGAGAAGACAAGAAATCTTTTGTGACACTAATATGCTGCAACTGAATCGAATTGATCAGATTAAAACTTCACGCAGTTTCACGCAAACAAAATTTCTGGCTGGGGTTTCACTCCAAACTGCTTATTTCCCATTGTTCCACATAGGTGGTTCTCCTCACCCTGTTCCACTGGGATGGATGACTGTTACTTACTTTGAATGGATGCAGAAAACTCATTTCTTCTTATTCGTGCACAGTTCATACGTGTAGATCTGCTTAAATCCACTGTGGTGCAGCAGGGCACCACATCAAAACCAATCTGAGGGACGGAAGACACCGCAACCAAGATGACACCCTTCCCTTGGCACTTTGCCAACTTTGGAATGGGAGTGGCTGTAATGGTAGGGCAAAGTGCCCGGAGAGCGGAGGGTTGCTGTGAGCACCTCTATGCAACTTTCTTGACAGAAATACAGAAATGGTTTGCTTTTACTGACTTCTAGGGAGATTCTAGAGATCGAACTAGCAACCCTCTGCTTTCCAAGCAGTTGGCTGTACCACTGAGCTACAGCCACTCACTCATTAGCTGTTAGGTGTGAACAAAAAGAAGAAAGCAAGACTGAGGAAAACTATTTTTCTCTCTGGTACCACTTATCACTAGTGGTGGTTCAGTGGTACTGGGTCGGTTTGTATGTTCTGAACTGACAGTGTCTTGGCATACTAAAGGCAGGAACTGACAGATCCCAGCATTTTGCTTGATATTTGATATTACCCTTCCTCTTCCTCTTCCTCTTCCTCCTCCTCCTTCCCCTCCCCTTCCTTTTCCATATGTCTTCTCCTTTCCTGGATGCTGATGACCATGAGTCTTCAGTGTCTCTACATCATTAACTCAATGGTTGACAATGGGATATAAAAATGTGGCAAAGCTTTAATCTTTTCCACATTCTATGCTCCTGGTCAGATCACGTTAGTTCACCCACCTTTGGGAGTGGTTTGTCATTCAGGGCAAAAGAGTGACCTTTTCCAGAGCACCTTTTCCTTCTTCCGCTAAATTGTCCATCAATCTTCACAGAACTCTGTTAGCATCCAAAATAGCAGAGCTATTATTGAAGATCCTAGAGGGCCTACAAAATGAAGTAGTCTGGAAGACTGTGCTCTGATTCATCCTTGGATATGCCTTCAGGAGATACAAGTGTTCTTCTTTTAAGTGAAATAAAGTGAATTAGGAATTTTTCCTAGCCCTGCTCAGCAACTCATTTCACCAGGGGAACTCTTTAGAGGGAGAAATTGGGCTGTCCAAACATTTTCCTTGCCCTTCTCAAAGAAAGGTCTCAGTAATTAATGACTCTTCACACATTTCTGTTACTGGGTCAGCAGTCAAGGTGGGCTATTTTGACCCTAGGCTCTCAGATTGCTGATGCTGCAATATTTTAGGTGGAAAAGCCATTTATTCATAAATGACTTCATTGTTCCAGGGTTACTATAGATTTCTGTGCCCAGAACTACTGCTCTGAATTTCCAGCAAATGGATATCTGGCAAACTCCAGAGCTGCTTCTACACAGCCCTCTGAGTCCAAACTGGGGATGTCCTCAAGGAAGGGCAACCATATGCCTCTCTCTGGCATCACTTTTATATCAAATAATATGTATGAGGAACAGGATGTCCAAATGCCTTGTCACTTTCAGAGAAAGAACAACTTGAAAGAAGCATGCAGTTGGGGGGATCTAGCATTATAGGAACTTGTCCACCTTTCAGTGGCCCACCCAGAGGACAGGTTTATTCTGATAAGGCAGAACAGACTTTGCCACATTCATCAATCCCTGGTGTTTGGTGGCTTTTCCCTTCTTATCTAGCTTGAAGAAGCGATGAGGTGTGGCTTGCATAAAGAGGAAAGAGATGGTGAATGCATGATGCTTTAAACTGGATGGAGGAGGCAGTGTGAGTTGTTTGGGGAAGGCAGTCTGAAATGCTTGAATGAAGCTCTGGAAAGAGAGAATTGTTAAGATGCTGGGAGTTGAATGTTGAGAGCTGGAGTTCAGGAACATCAGACAAGGTTTGCTGAGCACCAATAGTTTGAGCAAATGTGGCCTTAGGGAAAGCAAAAGAATGAACGGCATCCGTCTCTTCATTCTTACATCTGGTTTCAGGAGATAGTTTTCTGAATTCTCATCTGCCTCTCTTCACTCATCACTTTCTGATGAAGGTTTCCTGGAAGGCACAAGAAATTGTAGGAATTGTACCACTTCCATCTGCAGTATTTTTTAAAGTGTTCTCCATGCTCAGAGATCGTACAGTAAAAATGAATGAAAGAATCTATATTAGGCATCGACAGATTTCTTTCTTTTTTGTGTGCTATATTAGGCATCGACAGGTTTTTTTTTCATTTTTTTAAAAATGGAGAAAGTATAATGAAAACATGTTTTCTTTGGTTTATACCAGTGGTATCAAACTCAATCTGGCCGAGGGCCGGATTCAAAAAAAAAAAAAAAAGTGAGGGCCAGGGGGCGTGGCGGGGGGGGGGGGGCGTGGCGGGGGGCGTGGCTGGGACACAGAGGAGGGGCTGGGGGCATGGTTGGGGGCGGGGCTAGGGCAAAGAGGAGGGTTAGGGGCGTGGCCGGGGCGTGGCTAGGGAGGGGCTGGCTGTTCATGGCGGCGCCCGCGCGCTCGCTCGCCTCGCCTCCTTCCGGTCCAAGGAGGGCGGCGCGCGTCGGCAGGCGGCGGCGCGCGGCGGCCCGCCGCGCGGCATGGGTCAGCGGCGCGCGTCCCGCGGCGGCAGGCCGGCCGCGTCGGCGGCGTCGCGCAGCGGCGGGCCGCAGCCGCAGGCGGGCCGCTTTGGCAGCAGCGGCGGCAAAATGCGAGCCGCTTTGGCGGCGGCGGCGGCGGGCCGCTGCCGCAGGTGGGCCGCTTCGGCAGCGGCAGCAGGCGGGCGGTGGCGGCGGCGGCGTTGCGCGGTGGTGGGCCGCAGACGCAGGCGGGCCGCTTTGGCGGCGGTGGCGGCGTTTCGTGGGGGCGGGCCGCAGCCGCAGGCGGGCCGCTTTGGCGGCGGCGGCGGCGTTTCGTGGGGGTGGGCCGCAGCCGCAGGCGGGCCGCTTTGGCGGCGGCGGCGTTTCGTGGGGGCGGGCCGCAGCCGCAGGCGGGCCGCTTTGGCGGCGGCGGCGGCGTTTCGTGGGGGCGGGCCGCAGCCGCAGGCGGGCCGCTTTGGTGGCGGCGGCGGCGGCGTTTCGTGGGGGCGGGCCGTAGCCGCAGGCGGGCCGCTTTGGTGGCGGCGGCGGCGGCGGCGGGCCGCCGCGGGCAGGATTGAAAGGCCTCGCGGGCCGGGTCCGGCCCGCGGGCCGTAAGTTTGACATGCCTGGTTTATACACTGATTTACAGAAAGATATTGGGCAAACTGGTAAAATAAAAAAGGCAATAAAGGATTTTTTTTCCCCCTCATGGGGCCTTTCTGTACTTACCATTAATCCCAGCCAGAAACCCCATAATAGACTTCTAGGTTTCACTGATCCATATTAGTGTGGATCTGTGAGGTCCTGCCCCCCCATCCCAGTATCAGGGAAGCTCTGATTGTGATTACTGGTAAAGTTGTTTAAGCAGGTCTTCCTGTGGACCAGCAGGCCCTGGTCCAGAACACAGGAGGCAGACAGACGGTACACATCCCTTCTTTGGGACTAGTGGGGACCAATTTTGATGGTGCATCTAAACATGCTGCTGTAGTAGGTCCTCCAGAGAATCCAAAGCTAGGAACTTTTGTTCCTAGTCCTGGAGCCCAGTCACAGAGCTCACACAAACTCTAGTGTTGTTGTGCAGACTGCACTATTCCAGACCACACCGGTTTAAAACACAGAGAAGTGCAGAAAAGGCCAAATATACTGATCAACAAACTTCACCGAAGCTACTGCAACATGGTGCCTTTCAGCACTTACTTTAATCATGTACTAGGCTCTCTCATGGTCCTCTTTAGGGTCTTGTTGGTCTGCACAGCAGAGTTGGTGAGGGTCTTCACATAAGGGCCGCATCCCCACGACGTCGTTATCTCGAATTCAAAACGTTTTGATTTCGGGCCGTGCACACGTCACTTCGGCTTAATTCGGTATTTCCGTGATAAACCACGTTATCCCGATTTGAAATAAATCCTGATCTCAACAGGTCTCAGTCCGGAACATGCCCTTGACACGTGTTTAATTTTTTACTGTGTGGACAGTATCGTTCCGGGATGAGATTCTGTGTTAAGGCTGTCCCGCCCCCCCAATCGCACTGTAACCAATGGCTGAACGTATTAGAAGCACGTCATGTTTAGGGTTTCCTTCATTGAAAAAATCCACCCTCAAACACCCACTATAAACCTCCAGTCCTTAAAGCTGAAACACTGTATCAATATGTAAGCACTTCACACTTTAAAAACAATGTTGCAGTTTTGCGCAATTTCAGATCTTTGAAGGTTTGGAACGGTCGCTTTCAGCCCCCTTAAGGGTGAGAAGGCTTGTCAGCCACTTAGTCCCCTGAAGGGTGAGAACAGAATGTCAACCGCTTTGAACCCCCTCTAGGCTACTTTGCTTCTGCCTGTGGTCACACCTAAGGTTTAATCCAGTTTCAGTTCACTTTCAGAGTGAGAGAATACACCAGCAAACTGACAAGCTGGTTTTCTTTCAGGGTTAATAACTCAGAAAATCCACCTTTAGACTAGATAATGTGGAAAGAAAACTACTGGTCACTTTGCTGATGTGTTCTCTCACTCTGAAGGTGGAGTGAAGCTAGATTAAACCTTAGGTGTGACCACAAGCCAAGGTTTTAATCCAGCTTCGGTCCCTGTGAGGTGGGGGGGCGGAGTTCCCTCCCGGCCACGGGGGGAAGAGCAAGCGAGGAGCCCCCTTCGCCCTCTTGTCCACCCCTTGGCTCTCCTCCTCTGCGGGGCAAAGTGGCAGCAAAGCGGGGGGAAAGCGGCGGCGGAGCCCCAGGGAAAAGCCGCTAGCGCCGCAGCGCCGCAGCGCCTGGATGGATGGATGGATGGATGGATGGATGGATGGATGGATGGATGGATGGATGGATGGATGGATGGATGGATGGATGCCACCGCTGCCGCCTCCGCCGCCGGCTGCTCTTCCCTCGGCGTGAGGCTGGAAGGAAGGAAGGAAGGAAGGAAGGAAGGAAGGAAGGAAGGAAGGAAGGAAGGAAGGAAGGATGCACTTGCTGAAGTTCCATGCTTTGCACAACTGTTAAAAAAAGATAGGAACCTTGACTTGGATTTCTATACCTCTTTATAATAATGCTACCCCATACCAAACCTCCCAGAAGGAGGAGAAGGAATTGGCATTTCTCACCCATTTAAGGTGACTCAAAGAGGCTGACAAAGCTTCCATTCTTCACCCCACAACAGATGCCCTGTAAGAGCTGTGACTAGCCCAAGGCCACTGAGCTGGCTTCACGGAGGAGGAGGAAGAAGAGTTGGCTTTTTTACCCCACTTTTCTCACCCATTTAAGGAGGCTCAAAGCTGCTGACAAACCTTCTGTTCTCCTCCCCACACCCTGTGAGAGCTCAGAAGAGAGCCATGACTAGCCCACAGTCACCCAGCTGGGTTCATGGAGGAGGGTGGAATCAAACCTGATATTCCCAGATAAGAGCCTGGCTCGCTGACCACTAGACTAAACAACACTTCTGCTTGACTAAATGGCCAAGCACCAGAGCATGAGAGTGTTTTAAAGATCTCATGTGGGCAGCATTTTCATACAGTTAAAAAAAGAAGTGTCTTTTTTTGCCTTCTGCCCCAGATTGGGCATCCTTTGTTTGGGGGTGGCAGTGCCATGCAAGCCCAGGAGGAGTGGGTGGTGATGCAATGGGAGGCCAGGGGCAGCCTGCTTCAGGATGGGAAGTGGAATCTAATCTGGAATTCCCAGATAAGATTCCAGTTGCCAGGATATTAGGGCAAAGCGGACCATGGATAGGTGACCACTAGGAAATCCAATAGGGCAGGATCAATCATGTCCCAAAATCCTGCACCGCACTACCAGGCCTGGCCATGGGTCAATAAAGTTCTGTGCATGGGGAAAGTTCTGATCTCTGTTACTTTCAGAATGAGAGAATATGTGGTCACACCTAAGGTTTAATCCACTTTCAGTCCAGTTTCAGAGTGAGAGAATATATCAGCAAAGTGGCAAGCTGTTTTCTTTTAGGGTAAAATTCACCTCTGGGAGAGATAATGTGGAAAGAAAATTACTGGTCACTTTGCTCATGTTTTCTCGCTCTGAGGGTGGACTAAAGAAACAGCTTTTTCCTCCCCACGTTCAGGCAAAGTTATGGCTTTAATATGTTTAATATGAACACATTAAAACCAATGTGTTGTGACCCGCACTGAGAGCCTTGTGTATAGAGTGGGATAAAAATATGAATGAATGACACCCCACCCTATGCCTCTTTAATGTTTAAAGCCCCGGTCCTTTGATACAGAGCTGTATTGAAATTGCGGAAATTTGCAACATTGATAATCAGGAGTGTACCATATACACCGGCTTCGGGAGGGCGGGAGACGTGAGATGCTCATGCAATGTCTCCCACCCCCCAGATACCCCCCTTTCCTCTCTCTCTTTGGGAAAGGGGGGGCTTCTTAGGAACCCCTCCCTCTCTCCTCTCTCTTTTTGGGAAAGGGGGGCTTCTCAGATACCCCTCCTTCCTTCCTTCCTCCCTCTCTCTTTTTGGGAAAGGGGGGCTTCTCTCACTTTAGAATCCCGTCTGTGCAAGGACGACACCCCCCCTTTGCTAGTCCCCCCCCAAGACTCTTTTCCTTGGTGCCTTAGCAATGCCTCCCTTCCCCTCCCCACCCCCACCCAGCTGCTGCTGCCCCCTCTCCCCCCATCCTCATCTTCCTCATGCCGCAGCGCCTGGCTGGCTGGCTGGTTGGCTGGCTGGCTGGCTGGCTGGCTGGCTGGCTGGATGGATGGATGGATGGATGGATGGGTGGGTGGGTGGGTGGGTGGGTGGGTGGGTGGATGGATGGATGCTGCTGCTGCTGCTGCTGCTGCTGCTGCTGGGAAGGGGGAGGGTGGATTGGGCAGGGAATTCCCGGCGGAGCGTGACGCAAAGAGAAGGGAGGGTGGGATCCTGGCAGGGAAAACCAATCACAGGAGAGAGTGTGGGCAATGGGCAGGAGGACAATGCTGCCATGTGGACTCCGAGTATTGATCCCGCGTTAAGGCTGCCATCGGAACCGGATCAACTTGCAAGTCGTCTGGACAGCTTTGTTCTGTTTCTTTTATTTCGAATTCTTTAAACTGAAATAACACATGCCATGAAGACGCGCCCAAGGTGATATGGCATATCGTAACTTCTTTCAGTCTTTAGGATTGCACAATGATTTTGTTACAAATCCAGGTATCCAAGATTCGACTTTCTAGGTACTACCAGAAGACAACTCCTTTGAGCCCCAGTAGGTCTGGTCAATGCTGAGATTGGTATTTCAGGAACAACAAGACAGGTACATGATGGAGAGCCCTATACTGAAGCTTTTTAGATGTAAAAACAAATCCATTTTTGCAGAAGCTGTCACTTTCACATTATGGTGAAAAACGATTTGGGGGAAAACCTGCAAAAAGAGTCACATCTCTGTTAAATAGAAAAGACTTGCTTAGTTTGTTCCTGTTAGACTCAGGGGCCAGACAGTTGAAAGCTTTTGTAGATTTAAAGACATTGTACAGCTTTGCTTGGTCTAGTGGTTAGGGAGCCGGACTCTTATCTGGAAATACTAGGTTTGATTCTGCACTCCCCCATGAAGCTAGCTGGGTGACTATGGGTGAGTCACAGCTGTCTTCTGAGCTCTCACAGTCACACCTACTCCACAGGGTGTCCTGCTGTGAGGAGAAGAATAGAAAGCTTTGTCACCTGCTTTGTTAGTTAGTTAGCTCCTCTCATGCTAAGTAGCATATCGGGCAACAAGATTATTCCAGCAACTCCTATCAGCAACCAGATTTGCAGCTTCGTCCCATTTTATATTCATTTGTTCGAGATCTTTTAGAAATGTTTGATGCCAGGTGTTACGTGGTCTTCCTCTTTTCCTTTGGGATTTTCTCATTCTTCATCTGTAGAACATGGCCTGCAAATTGTAATCGTCTTTTGGTGATGATTTTATGCAGTCTATGCAGGCCAATTCTTCATAAGACTTCTTCATTTGTGATGCAATGGTAATATTTTATTTTGAAAGTCCACCTCAGGCATCGTTGATGACAAACATTAAGCTTATGTGATGCTTTGAGTTCCTTTAAATGGATGAGAAAAGCAGGGTAAAAAAGCTAACTCTTCTTCTTTGTCTTCTTGGGAACTGGTGTTATTTTACAAATGAGGACAGCACTGTTCCTAGTTGTGTGTCTCCCAAATAGGGATCCATCAAACCTCTCCTAAAATTGGAATCATATGATCATCAGCTTATTGATGGAAGATTATCTCCTGCATCTTGACAGATAAACTAACAGATTTTTCTGCTATTGATCATTTTTACTTATCACCACATTTCAGAAACAGTCTGCTTTAGTGGTTAGTGGTGTTGTACAATGTCATCAGATATGACTGGTCAAGATTAGAGTAGAATCTCTAGAAACAGCTGAATTATAATTTTCATCATCTCTAGCTGGTGAGCATCTCATGAAGAAAAACCCAACAATATATGGCAAGCCAGAGGCTGTCTGATGGGGCACTAGACTACAAACCAACCTAGACAATGCTGAGATTGTGGCTCTTTTCATGCTTACATGATTGGGACAGTGTCACATGCTCCAAGACATTTCATCTACATGCTCCAGCACCACCTCCATCCCAGAGCGGTCCAAAGTATGTGAGAGCATCCTGATCCTCCAAAACTGTAGAGCAGTAAAGACTGCTCCACAGTTTGGCCAGGGGTATCCAGTATACTCCTGGTCAGCAGCACTTACACCCACTTCAGGGTACGAAGCTTCAAGGAATCCTGGTGACATGACTTCCGCTGTGTAAATGCAGGCCACATTATGATTGCCATAACCAGGTGTGTTGTGGAAGCTGCCAGAATAATTGCTATGGTGATGCAGATGGTTCAGGACAGACAGTCCACACTGCATAGACAGCTAGGTAAGTTGGAGATGGTGCCAGTGCTTGTGGTGCGAACACTAGGTACTGTCTCTGAACTTAACTTCAGTGGGAATTTAACTTCAGTGTGAACTGGTCCTGTGGTTCTGTACCTACTTAACTGAAAGAAAGCTGAAAAGAGTGGGACTTGGGCTGTGTGCATACCTGAGATTATTGTATTGATTGCTGCTTAACTGTACAAATTAAGCAACATCTGCATATTATCTGGCTCAACACACTTTCATCAAATGGCCAACCCAATGCCTGGACATTCTTTCCCAGAACTGTCCACATGACACTGAGCTCATGAAATTGCCAACCTATATGATTTTTCAATTTATTGCTTTTACTAATTAAACAAACCAAAGAAAGAGAGCCATCATCTCATAAGCATGCTGGGATGGCTTGTCACTGGAACATGACAGAGCCATTTGTTCATATTGGGATGCCTGGCTCGTCCCAATCCATACTGCTGACTCTGAAGGCTGGACCAGTTTTGAACCTGGCACAGAAACGTTTGAAGACCAGGGGCCCTATTTCAGTGGTGCTCCTTGTTGCACTGCTGAAATGGGCTGTTTACCAGAACAGGGGATGTCTGCCTTTTGCACATGGCCCACTGTTCCACATCATGGTCAGTAGTCCTGACAGATAAACTGAGCAGGTCTCAGGATGCATCTTGCCATGGTGAAAAGTCCCAACCCAACAAACGAAGACAAAGAGTAGTCATCTTGCCTTTGCTACTGCTGCTGTCCCAGCCCCCAGGCAGTAGCTCTCACCACATCCTGTGGTCAAGAGAGATGACCACTGCCACAGCCTCCCCTGACCCAACCCCCATGCAGAGGGCCCAGCTCATTCCATAACACTGTCACTGCTGCCAGGACCCAATGATCAGAAGTAAGGAGGGATCTTCTTGCTGCTGCCACTGCTGTGTCTGCCACAATGGCAATAGCCACATCTCCATGTAGATGGGGTCAGGGGAGCTAACTGGAATTCTACCAATCATATTATGTGTGAATATGGGGTTCTGGGTGCAAGATGGGTGTAGCTCATGCGATCTCTTACAGCTGCACCCTTCTCAGCTTCATCTAGAGGTGTCCAGAGATGGGACCTACTCCATTCTGAAAGTTTCAACTAATCTTTTGCTTTCTTTTTATTTCAAGCTAATAATACCCTTATTTGAACAGCGGCTCAGTATCTATTGAGCTATTTTTAACCATAATCTAATTCAGAAAATTTAATTTGAAGAAAATGGTACTTAAATATTTACTCTAAGATAACTGACAATTACTGCAAATCTATAATGCACTACTGACATTACATAACCATATACTTTGAACCTATTTATTTTTTTCTGAAGAAATGATGGTGGAATTACTGCAAGACTTCAGCTGAAATTCACTTAAAGTAAATAAGATTATTGAAAAGGAGCAGATGTTCAAAAGTGTGCTTGTGCACATGAAGCTGAAGTCAAAGTACCTTATTTATTTCTCAAAATACCTGAGGCCAACCTTCTAAATGTACAGCTAAAATATCAGATGATGGGCAACTCTATCACTTGCTCAAAAGTATTGCAATTTTTTTAAAAAAATGCTACTGGAACCACTTCCTAAAATGAATTTACCAGATAGCTAGGTTATTCTCTCTGAAATCAATATCACTTTGAGATTCTTACATTGCACATATATATCCACCCAGTCCTAGGGAACTAGTATTTCACTTTTCCCAAAGTAACAACACGTCTCATTTACCCTATGATGGGATCCAAAATTGCATTTATTCCTGCAGGCAGGTGGTTTAAAATGCAATTCCTTTTCCTCCCACCCTTACCTCTATGTTTAAGGAGTAATGTGAGGAGGAAATGTTATTTGTTAGTTATCCTGCACTGTGGAGAAAATGTATATGAGGCATACAAGGGAGTTAACCAGTCTATATTGGTTGATCTTGTGAATGAATCTTTGAAGTATAATTTTTAGTATTTTGTCATACTTAAGTAACCGGTCCATGGTACTATTTGATTTTAAGATATCACAACTCAACAGAGTTCAAGGACATACAGCTCTATGGCCCTTTCTGTACTTACTGTTAATCTGGATTAAGGAACCTCTTAATCCAAATTACAGGCCTTCTCATCCACACATTAATGTGGATCAAGGAGGCCCTCTCCTGGTCTGGCTCCATCTGCACTGGATGGATGCAGAACTGGACAGAGCCACACCCAAGTTCTGAGGCTAGGAAGAAAGGTTCCTAGCCTTTGAAGGCATGAGGCGTGGCTGTGAAGCTCAGGTGAGGAATGAGCTGGATCAGTGCTGTCACTGCAGATGGTTCTGATTCAGCCCACACCTCCATGCAATCTGGATCAGTGGGTCCATTTATTCCAGACTGACTGACAGCTCTGAATCAGTGGGCCTACTTATCCTAGACTTATTGATTTGGGCAGGTAAGTTTGTAAAAAGCCTATCCCTTCTGAACCAGGGGAGGCAGTTCAGTAATGGGCTGGATGTGGACTAATAAAGTGAAACTTAATCCAAAGAAGACTGGAGGTACTGTGTGTCATCCGTGAAGTTAAGCAGCATCAGATTCTGGATAGAATTATTTTGTCCTAGAAAAAAAGGGAATGCTTGATCTGGGGTACTCTTGGATTTGCCCCACCTGGCAGTGGTAGCCAGGAACACCAGTCTCCATTTCTGAGTGATTTGCCACCTTTGGCCTTCCTTGGATATGGGTAACTTGGCCATGGTGATTCATGCTCTGGTAACCCCTCAGATTAGACTACTGTAATACACTCTACATGGTGCCACTCTTGCAAATGATCCAGAAGCTGGAGTTAGTGCCAAATACAGCCTGACTACTGATGGGAGTTTCTGGCTGGACACATATCATGCTGGTGCTGAAAGAACTTCACTGGTTGGCTATTTGCTACTGAATCCAATCTGAGGTGCTGATGCTAACATATAAAGCCCTAAATGGCTTGGGCCCCAGTTTTCGGAAGGAGCACTTTCTCCCATATAGACCTGTTCAAGTGTTGAAATCTCAAGGAGTGAGCTTTTTTGTAGTTTTTCCTCTCTCAGAGATGCACAGAGCCAGGGACACACAAGAGAGCCTTTTCTGTAGCAGCCCACAGAATTTGGAACAGCCTTTCTCTGGGGATTCACCAGGCACCCACATTATATCGTTCAGCATCTCATTAAACTATACCTCTTGACTCAGCCTTTGACATTTAGCTCCCTTTGAGTGTGGTCCTGCCAGGGTGGGAAATAGGGGGGTTGGGTTATATTTTAAATACATTTTAGATATATGCTGTATATTATATCTCTTTTTTTATTACCTACCCTGGGTGAGAGTGAGATATAAATCTGTAGACAGATAGACAGACAGACATTGGAGATGCCCTAAAGCTGAAACTATTTTTTAAAAATATGAAAACACTTTTAGGGGAAAAAAATATTCTTGAATTAAGTTAATAAGCACATTTACTTTCCTGTTATTTTCCTAGATTTGAAATGCCACTTAACATCTACGTGAAAATTCTACTAAAATTCTTATGTGTTCAGGTTCATGCTCCATATGAGAAAGTATCTATTTGTACACAAACACAGTGGCTGTCCTTCAGTGTACATGCTTGAAAATCAATGCAGTTTCCCTATGGATAAAGTAAATTGCCTGGGGGGAAAAAACTCATAATACTACAGAATCCAAAATCTTCTGCTTTAGGAATTCTTGTGTTACAAAATGTGCATCTACACAAAAACCACACAGCCTTTATTTTATATATCCCCAGTCTGTTTCTTTCAATCACTGTCTTCTTTTCACAATCTAAAGATTGGAAAATCAAGGCAAAACCATTTCTGCCCCCCCCAGCTGAAATTCAAAGCCATTTTTCAAATTCTATTTTAAGGCTTGGAAGGACAGGGGAAAAGCCAGCCTGAAATAATGCTTAGCTAGGACTCCTTGCACTTAATCTTAATGATTTTCCACCAAATTGGTTGTCTGAGTGTTCTGGCCAATCAGCATGGTAGAGAAAGGATGAATTGTATTGCAGGGCAAAAACAAAGAGAAAAAGTGGTGATGATGATGATATGAAATAGTCCCAGAAACAGAATCCACACAAAACGTCAAGTTCAATTTTGAAAGTGTCCTTAGAAAAGATCCAGTAATTGCATGTAAGTTGTGGTAGGGCCAGGTCACCTTGGTCATGCTAAGCATCAGTGTCTCCCCTCCCCATCCACCCCGTGAAAATTGCTGAGGTAAAGTTTTGAGGGATGAATGTTAGAGCTCTGGTAATCAGATCACATTCAGTCTGCAGCCACTCCAGTCCAAGCAATGGTGCTGCTTAAAGTCGAACAAGATCAGAGCTGGTTGACAGCATCCTAAATCAATGCTAACCAATACGGGGTACATGAGGGACTTTGGAGATCTGCCCTTCAAAACGACTTTTAAAATATAATCAATCTCTCTGCTTTTCTTCCTGACAAAGCCTTTTTTTTTTAATGACCTTTCTCCACATTCTCACATAATGTTGCATGCACGGATGAGAATTACATTTATATATATAATATATATAATATATATATATGTATGTATGTATGTATGTATGTATGTATGTATGTATGTATTATTGAAATCCCATGAAAGTAGAAGTGTGTGTGCATGTAGTTACAGGCGCATGTGGGGAAAGTCAGGTGCAGCTTGAACAAATTCGTAGCATAACACACCAGCCATGAACTTATGTTCTTCTCTTTTGGTCATCATGAGACACTGTACCTCTGTTCAGACATAACAAAAGGGGCATCTCAGAAGTGCCTCAGAGACAGCAGAGTGTGGCCCTCATGAGGAGGAAAGGGCAGACTACTGTTGCTGAGGGGGCTGGGGCAGTGGAGTCTACAGGAGTGGTCTACAAAAGAGGGTAAGTATGAAGAGAGCCTGCGGGGCTGCTTAGTTGCAACAAGGGGATAGCTCCATGTCATTTCAGACTATCCTATGATATTCTGGTTTTGCTATCTAGACCACTGCAGAAGATTTTTTGGAAGAAGGACAAATAGAACTTCAGGTACACTATTATGTCGTATCTCAGGCAGGCAAGGGCAGAGAGGCAAACACACATTTATGCTCACAGCAGTCCGTCACAGGGCTCAAGAGAATTCATCGTCAGGTCAGTCCAAAGTCAGAGGTTCCAGAGGTTCAGCAGAGAGTCATAGCAAGATCCAAGAGTCAGTTTCACAGGCAAGAACACCGGCGGAGGTTGCACAAATGTTTTGTCTGCAACACCAGACCAGTGAGTGCTGCTAAGTAGGCAAGCCAGCTCCACGCCCTTTGTGGCACAGTTGGGTAAAACGCTGGGATCTGTGTAACACCTGCTTCTCCTGCCGGAGCAGATGGGCGCACCTGAGGCTGGCTGTCCAAACTCTCATCCCCAGAACTGTCTGAATGCACCCCTAAAACTGGCCCCTGGCTCTCAAGGACCACACTGCTGTGCTCTGGTTGCTGCCCAGGCTGCTGGGCAATTGGAAACGCTCCTTGGTCCTCAGAGGAGGGAGCTGGACTGGCAGGACAGGGCAGGACACATTAATACTATTCTGGTACCACAAAACCGATCTGCCATTTGTGATGACTGACGGGCATGATGCCTCTGAAGGTTATTTGCAAGGAACTGAGAGCCAGTGAAGGTTTGTCTTCCTCTTTTGCCTGAGAATGTGCAAAAGCAATTGGTAGGCCTCTGTGTGAGACAGGATGCTGGAGGAGGTGGCCCGTAGCTTGATCCAGCAAGGCTCCTCTTACATTATGTTCTTGTGTTGCTGAAAACCTCAGTTATTTCACTGGCTCCTTACAGCTTACTAAAGTACGTAACTGCATTGTCATAATCAACTTCCTGTAATGTCTATTATTAAAATAATCCGATATACAAAAAAAGTAAATTTAGAATTTCACTATTAAACTTTTTTTCACTTTTTAAAATGTTATTGAATAACATATGACAAAAAGAAAACAGTAATATCACATAAGATATCTCAGTTGTTCATCAATTACAAGAAACCAACAAATGATCATACCCTCCACCCTGCCCTGCATGGAATAGCAAAACATTACTAACCTTTAATTAATATTGTTTAAACAGCAAATCAAACATGTTTTTCCTCTCAATGCCTGGCTTCCCCCAGTGCCCAAACAGTATGTAATAAATTTTTCCCAATTGCTAAACCAATCAGTTTTAAGTTTTATTCCCCTCAGAAATAAACTTCTTTGTCTGATAATGTCATATAACAAAAATTCTGACATATAAGCCTCCCAGTTGTTTAATGTCTATAGGCTGGAGTTTTTCCATCCCTTTGCTAACACCATTTGAGCAGCTCTCATTGATTGTTTCATAAGATATTTGTCATTTTCAGCACAATTAGCCATATTTATCTGATGTGTGATACACATTTTTTTATACCATCTAGTCTGGTTATTAATAATCTTGTCTGTTTCTGTAATAACCTGTTGCCAACGGCCTATGTCCTTGGGCACTCCCACCACACATATATATAAGCACTTCTTTGCCCGCATACATGGCAACAATTTGGAGATAAATTTGGTATCATATAAGCCAATCTTGTAGGGGTTAGGTACCATCTAGTCATCACATTTCTTTGTTCTTTAATATTAATATTCTTAATAATCATTAGTTCCTGCACCCAACTATTCCAATCTATTACATTCATATTCATGTCAGTGACCCATAGCCTCCTCAGGTAATCTTCTGCTGAATAATACTTCTTTATGAACTCTCTCTATATTATTCCTCCAATCCCATTTTTTGTCCTATCTTTGCTCTTCCAGCTGTGTTTTTGGACTATTAAACTTTGATAATAACTTAAAATAACCCAACCACAGGGGAAATTGGCAATAAATAATTAAAATCAATGGGATAATAAATGCAATCAAATCTCTTTCCCTTCAACATATTCATATATCCTTACTATTTAAAGACTGAAGTCAAATTACTTTTTTCCAACCTGAACATTTTAACATAGTGGAGAATTCCCCCAAATTGCCTTACATGATGGTGGCAAAAACAAATATTTTTGCATATTGTCTTACTAAAGCTGTGACACACCTGGGACCTTTGGGTAAAGTGCAAATTATAAATACTGGAATAAAGTACGTTACCAGACACTGCTGCCTATTTGTGGTAATTTCCCACTGCTGTACCATCAACTGTTCAACACAATCCCTGCCTTGCACAACAGGAGTCACATATTTCCACTTCATAGGGTGCAATCTCATGCAGCCACTAATCAGTTTAGTGTCTGTCTTCACTGTCCTCTACCAACATGAATGTGGGTTTCCATAGCTCATGTGGACCAATGTGCTGAAACCCGAGCTAAAAAGTATTCAGTTGGGAGTATTTGGGCCTTTTTGCTCTTGGTTTCCTGACCATGGGAAACCTTGGACAAAACACCCCTGAGTGTAATCAAACCAACTGTAATCCCCAAATGTGCCTGTAGTGTGAATGGCTGCCAGAGGGCAGCCATATCTGGATCCTGGGTGCCAGTGCTGTAACCAAGCCAAATGTGTCCCTCTGCAAATCAGGAAATGTGGATGGGGCATCCAAAGCTTGACTAGCTTCCATGATAGTGCAAGGTAAATGTAAATGTGGTCCAGTTAAATGTGCCCCACAAGTAGTTTACATGGGGAATGCTCCTGCATGGAAAGAACCATTTCTGGTAAAGAAATGGCTCCTTAAATTGTAGATGCTCCACCTGGGGGCATTCCCCATGTGAACTACTGGAGCAAGTGCAAACAAGCCCATTACCCTGTTTTATTTATACTTTTCGGCCCATGCTTTCCATTTCCTCCTGTTCCATGACAAGTTATTGGGGTGGGAAAAGAGAACAAAAGAGAAGATGGTGGAAATGATGCTTTATCTGCCTCTTTCTCTCCCATCCCTGCAAGGAGAAGGCAATGTACAAAGGAAACAACGCTTCCTTTCAGTAAAAAGGGTTTTTGTGGTAATCCAGGGCTCTCCTTCAGCAGCTTTAGGACAAACAGCATAGTACAACCTCTTCTCCTTCTTCTTCTTCTTCTTCTTCTTCTTCTTCTTCTTCTTCTTCTTCTTCTTCTTCTTCTTCTTCTTCAGCAATGACTGTGGGGGGGATGCATGCTGGTTGGGGTATGCCTCCACTATGCCTTCATAGTCATACTCCCCTTACCTCAACAGTGATCCATGTTACCATCTAATTTACCATTGGCACCACAAAACTTCAATGGCACCACAAAACTTCAGTGTGGATTTCCCAGCAGGGGCAGGTGAGGTGGAGGCAATTTGCTGACCAATGGCTTCACAGCCATGAATATTGATCCCTCACACATTTCCCCTTTTCGTCGAGCTTTCCCCCAATTCACACTGCTTTGAAATTACACATTTCTGCAAAACCACAATTGCAAAAAAAGAAAAGAAAAGAAAGACATTGAGATCTGGTCTTTGAAATTTTGCTTGGGTGGGTACAGGCTCAGGAAGGGAAGGAACAAACAGCGAACGAGAGCGAGCAAAATCCCCATTGCATGCATGATTCTGCCACCTCATCCTTTAGAACCTGGGCTTTTTGTCCAGGTGTTTTTCTCAAGCCCATCACCTAGTACATAGGCTTACAAATAACCAAGGCAAATGAGATAAAACAGATTTTGGAAGGGTGTACTTTTCTTTTTGCCTCATCCTTTCTCCCTCTTTCTTCTTTTTCATTTTTCTCTCCTCCCTCCCTCCTGATGGTCTCCAAACCTGATGTGCTCCTGCCTGCAATGGTCCCCAAGGAAGCATTTATCCAGTACTGGAAGTTCAGTGCCCTCTGCTGCCCACCCTAATTGCCCGTGCCTTCATGGGTTTCTCATGAGAGGCAGGTGACGGAGGCGATTTACTGACCTCTGGCTTCATTGTCATGAATACTGATTCCTTCCCACTTTCCCCGCTTTTCACTGAGCTCTCCCTCGTTGTACCCTGCTTTGAAATTGCAAAGCTGCACAAAACTGCAAGTACAAAGGAAAAGAACTTTTACTGTGTTGTAGATGTGCAGATGAAGTTGTGGTTAGGTGGACACAGGCTGGAGAATGATTTCCCTTTTCCTATCATGTGTTTTGATCCAGAGTTGTTTCATGTATCCATAATTCACTGTGTCCATAAAAGGCAATTTTCGTGAAAGATTGAATAGAATTGCAGTCTTAACAGTGTCTCACCCACCATTCATTCTACCTGTTTTGACCTTTGCCATGTTTCCTTTTTAGCTTTGTTTTCTGCTTTCTCAGTGCCAATTGACACCAATCACCCTGGCCGTAACCCAGTTTGTGCCATGGAGCTCTGGATCAAATGAAGAAAGGTAGATTTGTGGTATAAGAAACTGGAAGAAACCCTTGGGAAGAAAAGAGCAGACGGCCACTTGCCACATGCTCCATTTACACAAGAACAGGGGGAGGGATTTGAACCAAATATAAACCTATCTTTAGTCTCAGGTCAGTGGTCAATGATATATAGCAAGAATAAATACCAGATTTCAAGGACACAGCACACTGTTTTAAATCTCTATCCATCCTGCTTCTAAATTAAGCTATGGGGAGAACTTAGTTACAGTAGGAGCGATTGTGCAACTTAGCATTAGCAAAATTTCTGCATTCACACCTAAGTTTTAATCCAGTTTCAGTCCACTTTTAAAATAAGAGAATGCATTAGCAAAGTATCAAGCTGTTTTCTTTCAGCATTATCTAACTCAGAAAATCCACCCTTTGGTTAGATCAAGTGGAAAGAAAATGTCTAGTCATTTTGTGGATGTATTCTCTCGCTCTGAAAGTGGACTGAAAATGGATTAAAAGGTAGGTGTGAATGCAGCAAAAGTGTAGAGAAAAGGGGTTCTAAAAACTGTGCCATCTCATTCCACATAGCACTTGGTATATTCATTCTGTTCTAGAAACAAGCAAACCCACACACACGGTAGAAAGACGGCATTATCTTGAGTCAGCACAAGGCTCTGCCTCAGCATCAGTACTCAGTAAACAAATACAGGGGTTACCGTTTATTTTATTTTTTCCCCTTCCCTGATGCTTTTCTCTCTTTCCTGCTGACTGTGTACATTCCCTTCTGTCATCACAAAAACCTGCTGAACGTACTTTTGAACACGGAGGAGGGTCTGAGCCTTTCCTTCATCACATGGGACCCTTTGATCTTGCAAAGCCAACTATGGTGTCAAACACAAATTCTACAAACCAGGAATCTCTCCAGATGTACAGGAGAGTAACTAGGTCATGCCAGTGCTGCTTTTTTTCTTTTCTTTTCTTTTTTTGTTTTGCGTCTGGCTCCCAAGGTAGGGATTTTGTAATGCCAGGTGAAATCTTTGTAAGAAGAACAACATCAAATAACTTTGTTAGAGAATCCATTAAGACGTAGATCAAAAGTCTAGTAAGGCCAAGCTTTGGCATTCACTGAGCCCTTCCTTACTGGGGAATTCTTCATTTATCATCTAAGAAAGGAAAGAACACAATCCAAGTCAATTTTCTCTTCTACCGCAGGTAAGATGCTTTCTGATTGCTTCAAAGCCAATCACACCCTAGTGAAGGAGGGGCTCCCGCCTTTTCTGTCTGTTGTTGGAAGAGTCACACAGTGCTGCACCTTCTGTTATCCTTGCTGCAGAAAACAAGTGATTGCTTGCCTTTGTTGATTTGTTAAAATATCTGGAAGCATTTTAACAGTGGTAGGTAATCACTTTTCTGCAGGTGGAGTGATGTGAAAAGGGAGAAAGGCATACCGTACTAAAATGAAGTATACAGTACAGTCTTGGATCCATCCATCCCCATCTGTGGCTCCGTTTACACAAGCTGTCAATGGGGCAGCTTATCACCTGTAGCATGACAGGTTTTCTGAGTGGAGATGAAGAGCCAGCCCAGACTACCATGGCTCTGGAGCAGCCAGAACTCTGTCCACAAGGGTAGCCAGAACTCTACCCATTCAGGTGTGTAGTAACTGCAAAAGCTGCACGGCTTTTCCCCTGGCTTCAGCCTTCCATTTCTCAAGCCTCAGAGTAAAAGAGCAACTATTTTCCTATCCCATAAAGGATTGTGCCTTTACATCGCTTCCTCCACACCCCCTCTGGTAGCGGGCTATCTAAACCTCTGCAGAAAAATAAAGCGCTCTCTTTTCCTGCTGATCCTGACTCCAGCCTGGCTTCTTTTCCCTGTGCTTTCTAGTCTTTAGCTCGCCACTTAAGCACGTGGCGGATCTCTTATCTCATGCCAGTGGAAAATAAGGTATTTACTTTCGTAACACCCAGTGGATCGTATCAGCAACAGCTGATACCCGCATCACTGCTGCCCCTGGGTTGTAACCAGCATCACTGTGGTTCAGAGCTGCAGCCAAGACCAAGGTAGACATAGGCTGCCTCCCCCCAGGTTTCCCAGAGCCAAGATTTTAGGTTGCAGAGTGCGACTGCAACACAGGTGTCAATACCTAGCACTCATATTTACATTTAATCCCATTTCAGAGTAAGAAAACAGATCAACGAAATGACTAACCATTTTCTTTCAGTTTTCTGCGTTCGACAATGCTGAAAGAAAACAGCTTGAAACTTTTGCTGATGCATTCTCTCATTCTGAAAGTGGACTGAAACTGGATTCAGACTTCAAAACTTTGCTTTGAAGGGCTGTCCTGAGATTGGGATTTCCCACTCGTTGATCAGCCTGATCCTTCCAGGTCTTGGAGTAGGAACTGACTATGACAGGGGCAAAACAGCCATTGTCCCACCACAACCCCTGGGTAACCTCCAGTCACCCTATCGATGGCATGTGATCACAGCTTGTTGTCTAAAGCTGCCTCAATGTATGGTTCATTTACATTACTTTAAAATATTTCTAATCACTTTGGATCCTTCCCTCTCAAATCCATTCAGATGGCCTTCAGATCAAAACCACAAACATTCAAGAAGAAACTTGGAGCCAGACTACGGATCATTTTAAAAAGAGACAATGCCACCTTAAATAGTAGATGGATCAGAACCATGAGACAGGTGGATGCCAATATTGTTGACTCTAAATAATTGTTCTCACTCCCCTATTTTTATTTTTATTTCTATTTTTTGGAAAAATATTTTAGACCCTTCCTGCACTTACCTTTACACAGAGACAGGAAGGAGTCCAGGGACCTGCTTTCTGCATGCTAGGCCAGGAGGACAGAGCAGGCCCAACCCATCCTGGTATCTGTGGTGCCCATGTCTATTTAACATTTTATTTATGTTGACTGTAATGTATTTAAATGTTTTTATTGTAAAAATTGTCCTCAGTTAGTGAAGACAGGTAAGCAGCAGGGCTTAGTTATTCTAATTAGCATAAAGGAGGGGGGGAGAATACCCCAGGAGCAGGCAATCAGGGTGATGGCTTGTGCCAGGTGGGAGGTATTTAAACCACCTGCTGGGAAGACTTAGGGGTGGGAGGTTTCAGGTTATACTGATCTACATCCTGAGGGAAACTTACCTGCATTGATCCATATTTCTTGGGCTATGATAAGCCAGGAAGGGAAGACTAGGATAGCCTAGGGCAGGGGTAGGCAAACCACGGCTCGAGAGCCACATGCGGCTCTTTGGCCCCTTGAGTGTGGCTCTTCCAGCTTAGGTGTACCCTAATTAAGTTAATAAAAATGTACCTACCTATATAGTTTAAGTTTTAAAACTTTGGCTCCGAAAAGGAATTTCAGTCGTTGTACTGTTGATATTTGGCTCTTTTGACTAATGAGTTTGCCGACCATGGGCCTAGGGCATCAGGGAACTAGGTGTGTATGTGTGTGGTCTTTCTGTGAATACTGATATAGTTCGGAACTTATTTGTTTTACTTTACCTTTGGAAACCATTGTAACAAGAAAGCTTGAGACTTCTATTTTTTACAAAGAAGAGTATTGCCTACAGTGATTTATTAGAAAGCTAAAGAGAACACTACTTTTTAGAAGGGCTACTATAGCTTTAAGAAGCAGGGAAAGTGGGAGCCAGAGAAAGTGAACCGCAGAGAGGCTGGTTAGAAATGCTATTTACCGCTTGCTTCAATAGAGAAAGGAGAAGGAGGGTGGTGTGCTCTCTCACATGAGGCTGGGAAGGCAGGGCCGCCGCTGTTCTTTTTGCTACCTAATATATTCAGGCCTCTTAACAGGAGGAAGGGGCAGGGGGAAAAACCCGTCTTGGGCTGGGGGAGTGGGCCACCACAGTATCCTCAATTGACACTGGGTAGAACAACACACCAGAATGATGTCCTATTCCATTCTGCCTGTAGACTTCATAGAAGTGGCCCATCCTTGGACCACTGTCTGTATCCTGGAAGAGTGGGCTTTGAGTGGCACCAGAAGTTGTTATGCTATTGAAAAGAAACTGGATGTAAATGCAAAAGGTTTGGAATGATGGTTCTCAGTCTCTGAAGTTGGCTCATTGTGGACTGGACTATCTAGTGCAGTCCAGAATGGTGTAGGATAGACTACGCACCATGCAGAAACAGTCCTTGTTTGCAATGAGGACAGTTCTAATTCAGGCAGTGGAGTTAATGCTACCCGTCTGGTACAGAACATAGTTAATCACCCATTAATGTATTGTCCTTCAAATTTCCTTTGAATCGTTGAGTCAGGAATGGTCATAGACCCCATTCACTTTGCCAGCAGACCAAGATAGGAGAGCTCAAAAGCCCAAAACATTTTCACAGAGGGCCAATTAAATTATAGACAACAGATTTAAAAGTGCTGGACCAGACTTGTGCACAGTGCATTTAGGATGTCATAAATGAAATGAAGGCAGAGTCTACTGAGAAACCAATTTGATGTGATGAGATTCAACATTATGTTTGGATAATATTATTAGAGGGTATTTTTGCTCTATACAAATCTTCAGATGCCTGACTAGCAACCAAATGGATTTATAATTTTTACTTCTAAGTACTTTTTGTCTCACAAGGTATCCTCATTGTCCAAACTTTGTAGAAGCATTCTAGAACAGCTGTCACAGAGCTACAAAAGATAGCAAGACCTAAACCACAAACTTGATTTGTGGGCGGGGGTTGGTGGTGGTGGTAGAAGTGTTGGCTGCTATGTAGATGCCATACACACTACCTTGAGTCTATGGGATGTATCCCTGAGTATCGAAATCTTTTTTAAAAATCCTTTAAAATTACTTAAGTGTCCAAATAAGTTTGGGGGGTTTGATTTATAAAAATGTTTGCTTCTGATGCAAAAGAAAAAGAAAAAAGAAAAATTGATGCTTCTCCTTCAATTGTATACAGACATACTTGGGTGTACGTTCCATTGACCATACAGTTTTGTTTTCCTGAATAAACCTTGGTCAACCCTCAAGTTGATGATCAAACAATCTACTACTGACTGTCCTAGATGAGATTAAGACATTCATGGATTAATTCACCTCTTTCTTCCACATAACTGGGTTTTTCTGGCCCGAGGAATTCCCAGTGTTCCATGTAGACTTTTAATATTTGCAGTTCAGATAACATTCCCTTTATATTTAACTGTTAGAACAGATCCTGTTTTCATTGTGAAGGTACTGGAGTTCAATCTAGATTGTGACAAGTCTTGCTAGTAGACGCACCTCTCAGTGTCCCAATATTGGTCACAGTTCCAGTATTTAAACTTCACTTTGTACATTTATATCTCCAGGATCTCCAGGAAGAAGAGAGACCTGGAATAACCTTCCATTTAATCAGGCAGAGAAGTTACGAGAACAGGGAAGGAACAATGTATTAAAAACTTATGAGGTGCTAATAAGACTAAAATTGAAAAAGCAGCCACAAAAGGAGAAGTTCCGTTGAGAGGAAATTCTGGAACATATATTTGCTTCTGACAGAAGTTCTGCTTTAGCTGGTTACTTAATTGAGGTGACTTATATAATATTCTTTATAGAACCTATAATTCGCTTATAAGGCTACAGTCAGTGATAATAATGAAGATTGATCCAGAAGTATGAGCAGAGGACATTTGGAGCAAATCAATTGATATAACCTTATAATAGGAAAACCTATTGTTATTATCAGCATCACCCAGTCTGGTACATGTTTCTGACTGGTTTGATACTCTGACCATGTTTGTATCCTATGACGTTCTCCAGCAGTTGTTGTCATTAACTGGACTGGACTGTGTGCTCCAGTCAAGGTGAGTGTGGGAACAGCCATCCAAAGGATCATTATGGAGATTAACACTCAGAAGATTATCCAGTCCTGAGTGCAGTAGAGAATCAAATATTTAAGCAGATGAACAGAGAGGAGGAACACCCAATTCTACCTGTTTCTAATGGTCATTCACTAATTTTGGGTAATTCTGCACTGCTGGTATATTGGACCAGAAAGCATATTAAGAGGCTCCTGTCTGCACACTGGTGTGGTCTAAGGATGGCTCCTGGTCTGATATACCAGACAGTGTAAATTGTCGCCCGTCCACCTGCCCGCCCCCTATTCCTATTTAGCAATGAGAACGCAAGTGTTTCTGGGGGGAGGGAAGCATGCTTTAGAGGCATTCTCTACAGTTTCCCCTGACCCAATGATGATCTATGACTTCCTGTGCCCAGTTCGATGCCAACAAGCTGCCTGAAAGGGAGAGGAGAGGTGAAAAATCAACAGAGCCAGCAGACTGTAATATTTGTAACAAGAGATCAGTGTAACAAATTGGTGGCTTCCATGTAAAAGCCTGCCTACTTTCTCCCTTCTTTTGCCTGGTTCCCTGCCATTTTGTGCTGATCCGCTGCAGCAAGCCAGAACAATTGTCATCTCCTTGTGTAAAAGCCTTCCTCCCTCATCCCTTCCCTTCCCCCTGCCATTTTGTGCTCTTCTGATCCACAGATCTTTAGGAATTTCCAACAGCACTTCCTTCTTGCTGTGATTGATTCCCATAGCACTCTTATCATTAAACATTACTCATTCTATCAAGGAGAAAATCAAACAGAGAAAATGGGAAGTTAATCTTTAATTTTCTACTGCCTTGTTACCATGAGAAGCTGTGCTATGGGGGAGAAGCAAACAAAGGACCCCATCATCTGAATCAGAGACAGGCTTATATAGGAGGTGGGATTTGAATTGGCTGCCCCAATGAAGTCTGGGTATGATGGAGGATGGAGGGGAAGGGGCTTCTTCCCTGTGAGTCCGCATTATAAGATAACAGTGGGAAAGCAAAAGACCAGACCTCGCTGCTGATTTAAAAAACCCTGGTTTAAATCTAGTTTAAATTGCTTAGTGGGAGCTAGGCCCTAGTGTGTACTCCACTCTCATCTGTCTCTTTAGACACTCCTTGGACCCATCTACACCTAAGTTTTAATCCAGCTGCAGTCCACCTTCAGAGTGAGAAAACACTTTGGCAAAGTATACACCTGAATAAAGTGACAAATCATTTTCTTTCCACCTTATCTAACCCAAAGAAAACAGCTTGTCATATTGTTAATGTGTTCTCTTACTCTGGAAGCAGATTGAAGCTGGATTAAACTTCAGTGAAAGCAGGCCCATAGCCAGAGAGAACAGAGGGGGCAGCACCCACGATTTTTGCTTCCCCCTCAAAAATTTAAAATTTTAATCCACCAAATGTGGCAGCTCCTCCAATTTGTGACAGCCCCCCCCCCCCCACAATATATAGGGAGCTGACTATGGGCCTGAGTGTAGGAGGGCTCTTGAACTGACAAATGTTAACAGTAAAGCTGCCCATGCCCAGATATAGTCACAGGAACATGGGACCAATTTACTTAAGGCTGTGGTCACACCTTAAATTTTAGGAGGATGGAGTATGTCTTGAGTCCTTGGACAGCAGATTTGCAAAATGTGGTTTTGGTTTCCTGCCTGGAATGGGACTACCCAGATAATTCAGTCAGAAATGGGACAGCCAGGCAAAGGGCTGCCAGCATCCCAATACCCCTGCCCACAGTGACAACATTCCACCACTGCCAGTAGCACCCAGGTACCTTCTGTGCCACTCCGGTACCCCACACCTCTGCCTCTACTGCTGCTTCCCCTTTGCCACTGACACCTCAGTACCATTCTGCCTCCACTGCCAATGCCACCATGGATACCCCAGTACCCCACCACTGCTACCACCAACACCATGATGTCCTTCAGCCCCTGGGTATGACCAGGCTGTTCCAACCCCAAAATGGCCTGGCTTCCATTTCCATCCCTGGGATGGTCCCTGTGCTACATTATGTCGCCACCCCCATTATGCCACCCACACTGTGCCCCTTGGCCTCCCCATAGGATATGCCCCTGCACTCCTGCTCCATACCCCTAAGCTGTCTCCTGGCTTCTCCTTTGGCTTAGTCTGCCCATCCCCCAATGGCTGACTCTGCCTATCTGTTTACACTCTCACCTACTCACTCACTTATTTCTATTTAAAGAGGATGTGATCTGAATAAAACTAAGAAAAGCCAGGGCTGGAGTGGATCTCATTTTGTCTCTCACCCCACCACTATCAACCTGCCCATAATCTGAACATGGTTTCAGCAGGACACCACTGTGGGACTGAATGGTGATTTATTGATCAGCCATGTCACTGTGTATCACATGCAGCTATGGGTTCTATGTTGTTCTTAGAGAAAAATAGAATGTTCTACATGACTTTCCACTTTGAAGGGAGGATTCTCTGTTCCTCAAGCGCACTCCATCTCCCGCCTTCCAAGCTCCCATTTCATGCTTGACTAGAGCCAAATAGCCCATGTCATTGATAACATCAACCTTTCTGCTCTAGCCCCTGTTATATTTCATTCCAAGTAATTCCCAAATCTTCTTTAAGATCTGACAGTTTTTCTAAATCCTAATATGCTCAGCGTTGTGTCATGATATCAGTTCTGTGGATGGATCTGTTTCTGTGCTCATGAGGCTTTGCTAGTGGCTGCTTTTGAACCCACCAAAGAGCAGCCCATTCCTTCACAAAGCAATGCAAGAATCAGAAGGACCTGATAACAACAACAACTGTGCATCAGGCTTTCTCTTCCTCCTCTATAAATATAAATCTACTAATGTAAAGCTGTGACCCCAAGCAATAAAAAGCTCGTTAAAAACTTATTTTGCCTCTGAGCGCCCCCATGCACGGCTTTTCTCCAAGCTTCCAGCAGCACAAAAGGAGGAAAATGCGTGGTAAAAAGACTGCCCTTTAAAGCAGACTACCAGAGCTCTTTTTGGAAGCCGTGGGTATTCTGAGCAACATCGTCCATGGAGATGCTCCGTGGAAAAAGGGGCAAGGATTGGTGGCCAAGATCTCCGAAAAAAGCACCCTGGCTCTCCTGCTTCCGCCACCTGCACACACAGTCTTAAACATTCACACATCTCCCAGAACAGCAGCACCTTCCCTTCCTTTCCCTTTCTAAAGGTCAACATTTAAAGAGCCAGAATTGCGGAGAATTGCAACACAGTTATCAGGTGTAAAGTGGGTGGATTGCTACAGTGTAACGGCTGCTGTATGGGTTAGATTTTTACAGTGATTAAAATCAGTATCTTTGGAAGCAAGCTCTGGATCCCAAAGTGATAAATGGCTCTGGTGGGTTCTGCAGGCAGGGAGATGAACAGAGAACTTGTAAATATGGCTATTTTTCTTTTGGACTTGTCGGGGGTTGTCTCCCCGGCACCCTATCAAGCAGAAAGGGGGCAGGGAGAAAAAGATGCAGGCAAACAAAACACGCTTCCTTGGGGACGGTAGGTGCGTTTAAAATGCGTGTTTTACCAAACCTCATGGGGACACTTATGCTGGAATTGAACAGCACTTTTAAAGTCCGCTGGAATAGAGGGACAGTAGAGGAAAACTAGAGAGGTAAATAAGTTGCTTGGGGACAAAGCCTAAGTCTCTATGGTGTGGAGAAGACAAGGGCCCTTTCTGCAGTGAGCCTTATTCCAAATTATATCCTGGAATAGGAACCTGCTCTCTGTATGCTAGTGCAGACTATGGCAGGTCCCAGGTGGGCCATGTCATGCGACCTTTTTGCACTTAGTGAAAAGGTAAGTCTGAATTTTTCCCAGCATGGTGCGTATGCACTGCACAGAGATGCTTCTGGGATAGAAGTGTTTCCATGCATGATGGACTGTCCCCTGGCCCAGATAACAGTGGAGCACAAAAACTGTCCCGTGTCTAGTATAATCCTGCATGCACCATTTGGCCCAAATCTCAGAGGAGAAGGACATTGTCTGAAACATTTATTATATGACAAGCAGAACATTTTAAATGTATCTATGTTCTGCTTGATAGCACTTAAGCTAAGAACAAGACCAACCACATCTAATGGACAGTTTTCCTGCAGCCCTGACCATTATTATAATTGTACAGTATGGATTTCTGTACAAGATATTTGCACATTGTGATTTTAAATATTTTAATGCACTTTTAATACCTTTTGATTCTGGTCTGTAACTGTACAAATAAAATTCAATTCTGCCACATGTATCCCTTCTGCTGTAGAAACAGGTATCCTTCCCGTGCCAAGTCATTCACTCACTCACTCATTTACATTTTTATCCCAACCTATACCAGCTCTATACCTATACATTTTTATCTGTGATGCATTTTCTGCTTTTAATTTTATCTGCATGTTTTATAAAGCAAAGGTTTGTTTTGGTATTTCATTTTTATATTTCACATCAGCCACTTTCTTAAAAAAAAGTTTTAATTAAAGACTGGCACAGTCCTGTTAAAATGAAATAAAAAAAAGTAATAGCTGTTGGGCAAAGGGCAGGGAAAAAATTAACATGTTGCTGTCATTTCAAATGACGGCTTTATTTTTCATTCCAAAGCCCCTGAGTTATCAGCACTCATTCCAGCTACATCCTCGTGCTAAGCTTTGGGTTGAAAAGAGGTTTAGTCAAAAGAATCATTTTCTTTGCTGTGCCCAAACTTGATTCATCCTTGCAAAAGGGACCTGTTCGTGAAGAGAAAGGCAGAGACAGCACGCCGTGTTGATACAAGACATTTTCCTTGGCAGATTCTCTTGTTTGGAGTTCTGCAGTTGAATGAGCAAAGGCAAAGTCAGCTATGAATACAACACATTTAATAATGCTTGGCTTATGGAAAAAGGATCCCTGGATGCAGAAGACTGCAGAAAAAGCAACAAGGGCCCTTTCTGCTCTTACCGCTCTTTCATCTGAATCAGTGAGTCTGGAACAACCCAGTCCACTGATCCGGACTGTAAGAAGGCATGGGTGGGATCAGGGCCACTTGCCCTGATGGCGCTGATCTGCATTAATCCACATTGCAGCTGCAGAATGCACGCAGGCTCCATACCTCCACTCCCATGTCTGGGGCGGGGGGAGTTCAGCAGTGCACTGTGGCACACTTTTGAAAAGCATCCTCTGATAGTCCTGGAACATAGGGTGTTTTTCCACTATACTCCTAAGGAATGGGTACTTCCCTTAATCTGGATCCAATGTGTTTCCACGGGTGGTCTAGCACCCAATAGTAATGGATGTTAGCCTGCCTGCTGTGGAAACGCTGGAGCACCCATGTGCAAATCCAGATCTACTCACAAGGGATCCGCCTGTCACCCCAGGTGTTTTGGGGGGTCAGGGAGTGCAATCTCCATAGACACTTCGGAGAATCATCAAAGATCCTCCGGAGCGGCTCCGTAGAATCTCCAGAGCGATTTGCCACTAACTTCGAAGATCCTCCAGAGCAAGGGGTTCTCTTTGGAGCCTGTGCTAATCTCTGAAGGCAATTTCGGAGGGACTTTGAAGTTTTGAGTTTGGGCACTCCCCTATTGGTGCCCCCCGAGCCTCCTCTAGACCCCATTTCTCAACTGTAGTGGAAACAGGTTCCCTATAATCTGGATTTGATGGCTTAAGAACCCATTGTAGACCCCTTTAATGGGGTCTACAGGGAATCCAGATTATAGGTCCTGAAGGACCCATATGGCCTTGATTTCCCTAGCTGTGGTGGAAACAAATGTGGCTCTAATGGGGTCTGTAGGGGAAATGGGGTCATCCTGCTCTGAGCCTAAATGGTCCTTAATGGCTCCTTCAGTGGGTACTTAGTGCTAGTGGAAAAACACCTACAGACTAAAACCTTAATTGCTTCTGAAAGACAGTTTGTCTTTCTGTTGCATAATCTTGGTCACTGTATACTACAGCCATGGTGGTGAGTTGATTGGCCAATCTCTAAGCCAGTTGGGACAAAAAAAAAAAAAAAAACGGAGCTGACACTGGAAGAGGATTTGGGTTAACAAAAAAGTTCCTCCAGGTAACTTTAACATATTTCAGAGACCTTTTTCCTTCTTTTGTTTCTCCTCCTGAGAACCGGCACCACTTACACATCAGGCAAATATCCCCCACCATTTGCTTTTAGGTTTGTGCCCTTATGTTTAAGAGAACATTCTAAGATTTAAGCATCCTCTTTTTAAACAGGCCAAGTGTTCTTTCGGCATCAGCCGTTTTTTTACTGAGCATTTACTATTTACAGATAGTGTGTCCTTAGAGAAATTTAGCTTTTCGCTGAACTGCTTCAAAGGGATTTAAAACTAAATGTTGTTTTAGTATATTTAGCTTAACCCTCTGCACTTTTCCTTGCAGAACCCATGGGCACCTTCCTTGCAATTAAAAGATAACATGTTGTGTTTCCCAATTTAAAAAAGCAACCGTAAAGACTTTGCTTGCTATGAGCAAGCAGTTCAATGATTATGCCTTATGCAGTATGAATTAGCTTCCTACACAGCTCCCGTGCTTAATTTAATTTCTGGTTAAAGGCTGATCCTATGCAGGGGAAGGAAAAAAAGGTTTAGCAGAGCTAGATAGGTTATCAAGGTTATAATCTGCAAAAAGAGTTCTGAAACATGCATTTTCCAAAGCAATGCATAGGCAAAGAACTAACATGAGCAATCCATGTACACTACCTGCCTTTGATTACCCTCAGTAACCCCCTTTTTCCACATGCAGTCAAAGATCCAAATCTTCAGGATCTGGATCTTTGAGATGGGATCCTCCTGGAGATCTGGATCTTGAAATGTCTGAAGGCCCCATTGTGGACACCTTTAATTAGGTCCACATAAAATCCAGATTTAAGGGCCTGAAGGACCCATTAAATCCAGATTTCCCCTGCCCTAATGGGAAGAGGGTCTTGCAGATGGGGTCCAGGTGGGGACAGGGCCTTCCCAATTAGTAGCAATCAGGTACCAATTGGGTTCCTAATGGGGTCTTAGAAGGGTTCTAAGCCCTAGTGGAAAAAGGCCCCAAGAGAACAACTAGGGGCCAGTCAAATCATGATAGATTAGTCCATCTTAGGGCATAATGCTCTACTCATTATTGGCTTGTTTGCACCCATCTAATTTAGTCTAATTTAGTCTTCTTTGTCCAGACTTTCAGTCTCCCTGCCTGCCACCTTCATTCAGGAGAAAGTGAGGATAAGGATCACTTCCCCTGATCCAGGATCTTTCGGTTTTGTGGAAGGGATTTAGGTGAGTTTGGGTGTTTTAAAAGTTGATTGCTTTTTATTTGTTTTGTGCTTAATATTGTTTTAGCATATTTATCTGCACAGTGTTCTGTCTTAGGGGAGTGAATAACATGTCAAGACAGGGAAGAGGGGGACTCATTCACTTTAGTGATGGGCAAGGGGAGATATGGTGCTGGGAAGCAGAAGTATCAAATAAGGAGGCGTATTAGATGGATTAAAGCAAAGTTTGGGAATGTCTGTCAACTGGCCATTGCTAAGGTAGTGCTGCTTTTAAACGCCAGGTAAGTTCAAAATAATAATAATTAAAAAATCACTCATTCATGATTTGATTCAAGATGAAGGAGCTGATCTGGCATCCATTAGTGAGATCTGGGTGGATGAACTGAGTAGGCCTAGCTACACCCAATTTGCATGCTCATTTTGCCATCAGAGCAAACACCCTTTTGTTTATTTTGCTGTTGAACAGTTTAACTGAAAAATAGCCCTTTACATTGGACTTTGCACTGGTCTGAAAAGAAACATACATTTAAAAAACACCCTTTCACAGTCAAAAACAGTGAAACATGAATGTTCAATCAAATTGTCTGTGTTCACAAGCAAGAGACATGTTCAGTTCAATCACGTCTTTGGATATACAAACAACCACATATTTGGTTTGATGCAGACATTTATGAACGTGAACAATTTGATCAAATTTCTGAATGTGAACCAAACTTTGTACATCTTTATTCAGGACCACTCGTGTGTGTGTGTGTGTGTGTGTGTGTGTGTGTGTGTGTTCTGGAGGCCACTTCACTCTGTAACTGGATTTGAGGGCATGTTCTTGCTACTGAGCCAGAATAGGAATGTTGCTGGTATGCTACCCACCCAATGGCACAGCAGCCTGCCAATCTGAGTTGGCTGAGGTGGTATTGAATGTGGTGTTAGAAGCCACTTGCCAATACGGATGCAAAGACTATGCATAATAGGCTCAGCTCTTCATGGCTTCCATAACATCTATGCGCTATACCAGTATGCTACTGGCCCAATTTATACAGCAGGGCAATGGCAGCTCCCCTCTTCTGTGGAGGAGGAGACCTATTGAAATGGTCCACCCTGGAACAGGCTTAAACTTGCAGATTTGTGCACATGTAAAAATCTCAGTTTTAAGAAACAAGAAGGAAAAGAGGCAAGTGACAATGTGGGGGAGAGGAGGAAGTGGAGTGTGTGTGACCAGAATTGTATACAATATTCCAAATATATCCTCACACACATTTATTTTTTAAAAAAGCAAAATGTTGTTTGCAGATTTATTTTCTATTCCTTTCCTAATTATTTCTAGAATGCCCACAAGAGGGGAAGTGTATCTCCTCCAACGAACACACACACACACACACACACACACCAAAAATATAACCAGACTAATGAGCAGGAACATTCTCGGTGCCAGAATAATCTGAATACCAGATAGATTGGATCGTAAGTGGGAATAGCTTGGATAAAAATGGGAAGGGATTTTTTGTGTGGGATCCCAGGAACTAGTGCCTGCTTCACACTGCCTTAAACATTGGGTGTGCCCACAGCCCTAGAAACTAATGCTGACTTTATTTTAAAAGATGTTTTATGTTAGTCTTCCTTCTGATATTTGATATCAAATTTCCCACCTTCCTACTTGCCCTCCCTGTCTTGATTTTCTTTGCTTCAATTATCTTCTTTATTCCCCTCTAATCTGATTTCTAGTTTCAGCACTACTCTTCATCCGACCTTGCCAAGGACACCAGCAATTGCCTCACTGGCAGATCAAAACATCTCACTTTCACTGAACTCTTTGGGCTGCTAAAACTGTCTTTCTAGCCTGGATCTCCCATGATTCTGTGTTCCTGTCTAAATGCTCACTCCTTAGACTTTCTTCCATAATATTTGCCCTTCTTCCCCTCTTGCATCTCTAAGTATTTCTCTGTTCTCTATTTGGAAGTTTTTGATTCATTTCATGCCCTCATTACACCATCTGAACGGAGCACAGATAACTACCTTAACCGAGTCATATCTATGGTCCTCTCACCTCAATACTATCTACATGTGGCTTTCTTGGCTTTGAGGAAGATTATAAGGGGTTCTTTAATGTTACAACTAGCCTGAAAAAGATAGGTTGGGGTAGACAGTCATACCAAGAGATATGTAGTTTCTTCATAAACTAGCTACTTTGTGATTGAGAACTAAAATATTTTAATTTATGTATGCTTTTAACTTACAAACATAGGAGGTTCCCTCCTCCCAAAGTTTTCCATCATGCCTACAATCAGCCTCTCTGAATACATTTCCCCCCTCTTTTCGTATCTGTGTAATTCATGTAAATAACAAAATAGCAGAATGAGCAAATGAATAGTATAATCAGCATTTAACACCAACAAAACAGCAGGTCTCACCCAAATCACAGACTTTACGGAAAGAAGGCTCTGTTGAAGATCATGGAATATAAGAACTGTTGCCTTTGTTGGAAACTGTAAAGCCACATATTCAACAAGGCAGTCAATTAATTTACAAATTGTCTGGAGGGAAAGGGTTCATTTAAAAGCGCTATTCTTGCTGGACATTTCACTGAGATCATCCAGGCTGGATTTGTGATACTGCAGAAGAAATGTACGGATGCATACGGATGTGTGCAGCTTCCCTCTCGCTCGAGAAGGTGCCATTGCGAAGGGGAACCTGGTGAAGCCGGCTGCCAGCCTCGCTGTGCCGGCTCCGAAGGAGCCAATGGCAGAGGCCGGTGGGCAGGCTCAGCTGTCAAACAAGGAGAGCATGCACTCTCCCTCTTTGACAGGGCAGGGCCTTCAGAGGTCAGACTCTCCATCCGGCCCTGAGGGCAGGGACCTGTCTAAGATTAATATAATATTGTAACCCGTCCTGAGACCTTCGGGTATAGGGCGGGATAGAAATACAAATAAATAAATAAATAAATAAATGTGCGGACGTGCGGGGCCTCCGAGAATCTGTCCCTCGGGTATATAATGCACGGGGACAAGCCCTCAAGGTTTTTTCAGAAGACACACGTCAAAGTAGAGATTTGAAATAAGGTCATCTTTGTCCTACTCTATCTGCACTGTCAGGCCTCTCTATTCCCAGTGAGGGCTTGTGAGTTAAAATGAACAACGGTGAATTCTGCAAAGAAAAATCACACCAGAAAGCTTACTGTACAATTTACAATGATTGTTGTTATGGCGAAATTGGGACATGTGTTAAGACAGCAGGTGCTCATGTGAAGAAATATTTGAAGAAACTGAAAAAGTGGGCTTTTAAAAAGTTAGTTTTAAAACATTCTATAAAAAAAGACGGCAATTCCATTATGAAATTCATTTTTCTTTTTTCTTTTTTTTAATATATTTTTTATTGATTTTAAAAGCAATATGACATTAAAAAAACAATTAAACAATATCTATCATACAATTTCTTGTATCTTCTCTTAGTGTGTATTGCTTTATTATTCTGTATGAAATTCATTTTTCTAGGCTGCAGTGGAGACAAAGAAACTGTCACAGAGCAAAAAAAAAAACCCCACAGCAATTAATATGCTGAGGAATAGCAATGTCTAATAATAAAAAGGGGAGGGGAACACCTTATAGAATATAAAACAGTATGCCTGATAGTTTTATCAAGCTACTGAAGACAGAATTTGAGGAAACAGAAGAGGCTGTCAGTCTGGTTCTTCATGCTGACTCACTTAACACACTGGCAAAGACATAGTAAGTATGGAGCAGAGACCTAGAAAAGAAAGTAAACACCTCTCTGCACTGGCCTTGTTTCAGATTATGTACTGGAATAGGGACCTGCAATCCACATGCTGCAGATATTTAGTCTTTTTTTTTTAAAGATGCACTTAAAAATAGAACTTAGTCTATGTAACAGAGCTTCATATTTAACCATTTACGAATTATGTCTTTGGCAGATGGGGAGCCATCTTTAAAAAGAACAATGGGGGAAATTTTGTTTCACATGTATAGTTACAATATATGCATGTATGTAAAACACTATTACTGATGTGAAGGTCTTTTTAAAAAATCAAACAGTGACTTATGTTTAAATATAATGAGCCTGCATTTCCTCCAAAGACTAGATTTCGGTTTCACATCATCAGACATTCCAATGCCTAATGGGAAGAGAGTGTAAGGAGATCATAATAATTTGTTACGTAGCAGGCATGAGGAACAGACAGAGGGTGTATGGTCTTCTTTGTAAAGATACAAATTAAAAGGTCAAAGTCATCCTTTTAATTTTAAGAGGTAAAAACTGAAGGAAGGTACCTAGAAATTCAGGTCCTTTCCATGCTTCCCCTCCTTGTTCCAGGACAGGATGGGACATCTAGAACAGGGAATGCCTACCATACTCAGATGGGTTGTGACTGGAGCAGAATAGGATAGGACCCTCCACATTCAGGCACCTTATTCCACTGCATTTTCCAGGAAGACCCTTTTCAGACACATGCCACTTTTGTAGACTCTCCATGGGCTGAATATGGAAATTAGTTCTGTTGTGAACCTCTTTTAAATAAGTCTGCAGCAGGACCATTTTGGTGCCTTATCCTGGACTGAGTCTTTGTCTGATGGAGATAAAGCATGATTGGGGGTGGGGCCAGCCATAGTCCATGCTAGCATGCAGATGGCAAACTATGAAGTGCCGAAAATGCTGCTGAAAAGTCCATAGCAGGACTGAATATGAGGCCATCTACGGCTTCATCTTGTGAGGATAAAGCAGTCTAAGGAGGGCTTCTACAATTCCTCAGTAGGTGTGAAAGGGTGGGCCTAGAACCTGAATATATTTCAACCCACGGTCAAGAGTGGAAAGAGCCTTGCATTTCAGGAATGTCTGGGGTTTATATTTATCAGAGGCATCATCCATCATCCAAACAACAGAAAATGAGTGACCTGGGGCCAATTAGGAGCAGCACATCCACATGCCCCAACACCAGGCCTGCTCCGCTCTCTGAACAGGGTGCTCATTTGTAGGGAAAGAGAAGCCACTCTAAGGTCACCGCTTAGAATTTCAGGGCGTGTGCTCTGCATGCTAGCTGGTATCTGGTGCTATTTCTGAGCCACAGCCAGGAAATTCAGCAGTGATTGTGGAGGGTGAGGAAGAGAGGGATGAAGCCTCAGCAATTTAACTCAAGCCTCAGCCTGGGAAGGAAAATGTAATCTTTCTTTTGTCTAAGGGCCTTTCCACACATGCTGCCGGAAAACGGATCTATAAGCTCCGTTTTCCGGTGAAACGTTTTCTCCGATAATCTGTTCCAAAGAGGGACAGATTCTTGGAGGCTCCGCATGTCCGCACATGCGCGGGGCAGCAGTGGCAGGGCCGGATTGGAGAGGGTGCTGATGCAGACACACCAGCATCCATCCCAATCCGGCCTCCGAAGGCCCTGCCGAGTCAAAGAGGGAGAGCACATGCTCTCCCTCTTTGACAGCTGGGCCTGCCCACCAGCCTCCGCCATTGGCTCCTTTGGAGTTGGCACAGCGAGGCCGGCAGCTGGCTTCACCATTTCCCCTTTGCCCGAGAAGGTGCAGTGGCACCTTCTCGAGCAAGAGGGAAGCTGCACCCCCCAACCCCCACCCCAGCCGGGGTCGTGCACTTAAGATCACTGTCTTACCTCCTCGCTGCCGGGCCCCTTCTGGCAGTGGGAGGCCCAGCGTCCATTGTGCGTGCATGCGCCACGGCCTCCCATTGGCCAGCCGCCCTCACTAGCTCTCCCTCTTTCACAGCTGGGCATGTGCCGGTAATCAGGCTTTTCCCCTGCCGTTGCGGAAGCGTTTGCTTCCAAAACGGTTTCAGGGGGAAAGCCAGATGTAAGACCTAATTTTTTAGGTCTTACATCTGGGTAGGATTTCGGCAGCAAAACCGGTTTAAGAAACCGGTCTTGTGCGCCAAAATGCAGATGCAGCAGCATCCTTAAAGGGGCTCCAATGTGGCCTCCAATGTGGAAGCCATGTCTTAATCCCTCCCTGAACAGGCTGTAATTTCATTTTTAGAGCCTGTGCGGAAAGGCCCTAACAGTCCTTTCAAAACTGCCCTAATAAAACTAGAGGCCTTTACTACATGGAGCCACTTCCATAGCAGAAGCAGCTCTGTGTGTAAGAGAATTTCCCCACCGGCTAGTATAGCTGAGCACACTCTGTTTGCACCCCTTCTGGGCAAATGGAGCATGCAGCGGGGCAGTGTAGCTTCATATACGCTGCACATGCAAGTTGCCATGGTGAGGCAATCACCTAGTATAAAGGCAATCGCACTTAGCTGGCACTTGGGAAATTGCCAGCTAACTTTGGAATAGACCAGGCATCAAAGGTGCAGACACCTGAACCATTCCAGACATTCACTGTCCATTGCACCTAATAAAGGTGCGAATTGGCCATACGTTTTGTTCTGGGAGGAAATCCCTCCTCCTGGACCTTTCAGTTCCAACACAGCAAATAGTGTTAAAGAATTTTCATTAGGATGACAGCAGGGGGAGAAAAAGTGAAATATATCACTGTTTTTTGTTTTACCTTTATTATGTAGATATCATTCTAAAATTTAGGAAACACTGAAGGAATATTGTTCGATTTTGCTCTGCTATGCAGTCCATCAATACTTTATCTAACGGCAGAAGAATAGCGTGTAGAAACAGATATTTTTAGATTTTTGTAATGATCTTGCCACGGAAGAGCTGTCATGCAGCCAAAGGATTAAGGGTGGGTGGGCTGAGTAAAAGAAGCGGATGATGCATAGAAAAAAAGCATAAAAGGAAACCTTTTCAAAATTAGAAATTAATGGAAAGAGAAGGGGAAATCGCAGGAGGTATACTTGGGAAAAGGATTAAGAAAGGTTTTAAAAGAAGTCTTATCAACATTTTCTCCCGAAATTAAAGCACTATCTAATTTAACCAGCTTTAATTTTTTTGGCTGAAATCATAGGATAGAGAGCTGACTAATACGCATATGAATCAGTAATTTCTCAGTTCACTCGCATCAAAGAATAAATGCTCAAGGAGTTGAAATTAGTTACTGGGTGGGTGCTGTTTTCTTGCTTGATTTGGGGGGAAGTTCCTGTTTTGTTTTTCTTTTCACGCAAAGTCTGGAAGTGGAATATTGCCATGCTATTATCGGTGGGGGTGGAGGTGGTGACATTGTGTTCAGTCCCATTCCTAGCATCTGTTGGGCAACTTGATGCCATTTTCTAGGCAAAAAGAGACAAGGTATTTGCCATTGCCTCATTGGAACCTTCAACCCTCTGCTCTCCAGGCAGTTTGTTCGACCATTCATCTACAGCCGCTCCCTATTGTTGTGTGTCTTAGTGATATTTTAGGGGTGCGTGGGCAGCCTTGCTTTCTTTTAAGGTTTGGGAAGAAAAGCTATTCAAAACTGTACCAAACTCTCTGCAACTTCTTGCTTGCCATCACCTCACTATACTGACCATCATGTAATCCAAGATGTCCTTCAGTGGACAAGGAAACTGCATCCAGGCCTTTCTCCATGGCATGCCAGTTTATTATTTGCCATCCAAATGGGAAGAACTATGGGGCAATAAAATGAAGGGAGTTTAAGAAGATTTGCCAGGAGAGACTATGAAGCTACAACCTCTGGACCCAGAATGAAAGGTTGGACTGAGCAATTCTTCGCCCCACCTCCTGATGCCTGATACCATCTGTGGCCTGCTGGACTCTGACCTCCAGTCTCCAGAGCTGCTGGCATCAGTAAAACTGTTGGCTGTGGAAGTTTGGTGTTTCTTCATAGGACTGACCCCCTGAAAAACAGCTCTTTGAAAAACACTTGAGGTACAGTTACAGAAAGCCTCAGAATTCTTGCAAACTGTATGCAAAGTGTGAATGGGTGATAAGAAAAAAAAAATTGATGCACAGGCTGCATCCCCACTGCACAATTTAGTCTGGTTTTAAATCTGGATTCATTTGATCAGAATAGAGCTCCATTTTTCATGTTCCCATTTATAGCTTTTCATGCAGATTTACAGTCCATTCTGGGCTATTATATCAGAAGGAAGTCTAGAGATGAATCTGTGTTTGGTGTCCGTGAAATAGTTGCACACGGCAACATGGGTCTGGGTCTGCAAATGTGTCCAAAGAAATATAGCACATTTTCTGCATGAAAAAATGATGACTAGGGATGTTCCCGGAGCCATTTTCCCTCATCCAAGTTGGTGTGAATTGAATGAGGGAATATTCAGCTTCAGCCGTATCACCCCTCACAAATGTTGGGGGGGTTGGCTTCATGCATGAATATTTGAATGACTATTCATGACTGAAACAAAGCGAACCCCCTCTTCCCTTCCCACCCACCCTCTCATTGGCCACCGCTGCCACCATGTGCTGCTCAGAACTTGCCTGAAATAGCACTTCCGGTTCCCCAGACGGAGAGCTGCGTGCGCAAAGCTGGAAGTGCTGTTTCAGTGTCCGAAGAGTGCCAAAATGATGGCAGATGGCATGACTGCGCCCCCCCTCCGGTTCCACTGCGGTGCACTCCCTTACCCTATTCATTTTGTCCACAAATGTCGTTATTCATAAGAATTCTAATGAATAATGAATAAGACAAATATCCGTGCCCATCCCTAATGATGAGAAATTATTTATTTATTTATTTATTTATTTGTATTTCTATCCCGCCCTATACCCGAAGGTCTCAGGGCGGGTTACAATATTATATTAATCTTAGACAGGTCCCTGCCCTTAGGCTTACAATCTAAAGAGACAAGAAACAAAAGGAAAATGGTGTGGGAGGGAACAGGGAACAGCAAAAAGCAAGCATTTGAGGTCTTCAGATCCAATTCTTCAGTTCATTTCTTATAGCTGGAATTTTCTTATTCTCTTTACTTTGATTTTTCTCTTCATTGATGAGAAACCGGAAGATGGTAGAGATGGTCAGCCAGCATCTATTCAGCCCCACCTTGCTCAGCCTCAGGACCAGACATTTCCTCAACTCAATTATGAAGTGGCCTGAAGTTTGTTTATAACAAACCATAATAAACCACCAAAAGTATGAATAAGACATTGCAGCCATACATTACAGCATTATATTTTTTGTGTGTGTGGGGGGGGGAGTAATTGCACAATACATTCATGATTATACCATAAAGCCTAGCAAAGATTGTGTTTTTGAACATTGGTGCTGAACTTCTCTGGGACACTGTCCCCAGTAAATTAAGATCAAGGGATGGAAATCGTTGTTCACAAGCAAATGCTGGTCCCATCCCAGAGTTACCCGGCACTTACCCTGCAGCAGAGCAAATGTAAACGCTGATGTCTGGCAGCATCCCACTCACTGCAGCATGGCTGTAGCTTCAATGACAGCGTGGTGCAGCACATGACTGCACAGCCGCCACTGCCAACCTAGCCAACCCCACATATAGCCTCCATACATGAGTATGTGCAAAGACTCCATGCAGCAGTTAGCTAGCAGCATCGTAGATGCTGCTAGTATAGCTGTGGAGCACATCTGAGTGTTCTACAGCTATCTACAATGGGGGACAGTCCTGCATCCTTGGAGCCATTCCCAAGTGGAAGCAGCTCTGTGCTGTGTGGATGCTCCAGAACTGTCTGTCTGTGATGCAGGGCCAAGTGCAAAAACTCCCATTGTTATCAAAATGTTATTTAATATTGTACTAGAGATGTACCTCCATTTATCTGTCTCTAAAAAGTGTCAGATGTAAGACTCATATGGCAGCAACAAGAGCAAGAAAGGAGGTGTGTTATATTTTAACTATGTTCTACTGTTTTGTGTTTTATATGTTATGACCTACTTTGTCCTCAACTAACTGAATGTAGTGTTTCAGAGAGGACACTGCACTTGGCCACCTAGATCTAAGAATCCAGAAGACCAAACCTCCACATTAATAATATCCAGATGGCTTTCTGCTGTAGCAATTACTTCCTCAGCTAGCTTCTGAGAGTAAATATTCTATGCAATGCTCAGTAAAATAATTCAACATTCATCTAGTCTGGAAGTGTTATAACAGATGACCCAGGGCTGCATTGAAAACCTATTATTTAGTTATCTTTTGGAAGAAATAAAAGCAACAGTGAAAAGCACAAGCTGATTTTGGATGACACTAAATTTTTATGGTCTGTAAAACACCTTACGAGGGAGATAAAGCCAAACAAAGAAGTCATGCCTTGCAGGTCCTTCTGTTTTCTATCAGTGTGTATTCAGAGTTACTTTATGAGTCACCTTTTATTAGCATTAATGAATATTTTTAAAGCTCATTAAAATATTAATAGCTAAATTTATAAATTATTTCCCCTCCCCCTGCTACACATCATTAGGGAGCCATCTGGTGCAATAAAAATTTTTGTAACCATTTCTCATAATCATTTATGTCCTGCTAATGCATTTAGGCTCCTATAAACATTCACAAGAAATTTTGTATTAGTTTTGCAGAGGGCAGTCAGACTCTAAATGACCAATAAAGACAAGAACAAAAGGGTGGCACTTTTGTAGATAATTTATTCACAATGTTTCTGAATTAAAGTAGATTTTAATTGTCCTATAAATTTTGGTCCAAAAGTTGTTAGAAACAAAATCCAGTTCCATTCTGTGCCTATTCTTTTGGCACAGAATAGATATAGATATCCTCAACACAAAAGTAGTGACACCCCCTGCACAAGGAAATAAGTGTCATAATTAATGTTTTCAGGCCACATCCCCATTACAAGCTTATTTCGGTTTCAAACCGTTTTCAATCCTCGCAGACCCCACGTCAGTTTGGCCTAACACACATTCCGCGTGTTAAATTGCCCCAAAGCGTTGTAAATGTTAGCCCTCATTTCAACAGGTCTCACTCCAGATCGTGTGCTTGATACGTGTTACATTTTGTACTGTGGGGAATCTTACCCTTTTAAGGGATGAGAATCCATGTTTAGGGTTTCCCTCTCCCAATAGCTTGCTTCCAAAGACAGTGATTTCAGTGTAAAAATCCAACCTTCACAGCACCTGCTACACTGTAGCAATCCAGGCACTTCACACCTGATAACAATGTTGCAATTTTGCGCAATTCTAGCTCTTTGGAGTTCTGACCTTTAAAGGGGAAGGAAAAGCAGGGCAGGTTTTGGGAGATATGTGAATGTTTAAAGCAAGGGGGCTTGAGTTGCTGCTGCTGCTGTTGTGTGCCCTGGGCAATGGGGAGAATTGCTGGCTGCCCACTGCTGGTTTTCCTCCATCCAGGCAAGCAGCAGCCACCCAGCCAGGCTCGGTGAAGGGGTTCGTTATGGGTGGCGCGTTCAAGCCAGGAGGAAGAGGGCAGGGCAGCCCCGAAAAGCGGCTTTTAAAAAGTAGCCACTTGAGTCATGTACGCCATGTATGATCCTCAGAATCTGGATCCAACGCGATTAAGTTTAAAGTAATGGGAACAGGCAAATTCGTGTTTGCATCCGGCTCTATTATTTCAGTTTAGGGAAACCGAATTAAGCTTATAATGGAGATGCGGCCTCAGTGTGATAAAAGAGGTACACTATGGATATGGCTACCGATATGCATGAACAAATCTACATTTGATTCAACAAAATGTTCAAATTCACAACTTTTCGCATCTGACTGAAAACATCCAGACTTTCAAGCAAACTGAACAAGTGTGTGAATGCACAAATTCACTTGAATTTTTGCACTTTCATAGTATTTTACTGACAAAAATAGTGTTTTTTAGTGGTAAAAAATGAACCATTATCTGCAAATGTGAACATTCAAATGAATGATTCAACAATCAAACACATTTTTGAATGTTTGATTCAGCCGCGAACTGAATGCGAATTTTTCATTCTTGCACCTCCCTAGCCATAGCATCACATGGGAAGCCTCACTTTGGAATGAGATGCAGACAGAATCTGCCCTTCCCGTACTTCCAGCTGCTTTTCCTGCAGTCAAAAAGCCTTGTCATATGAAGTGAAGCCACCAGAAAGAAGCTTCATTTCAAAGAGCTTTGAGGGGTGCTCTCAATAGCATTCTGATGTGCATGCTTGCACAGAAGCAATTGCAAATAACTATGAGGCTGTGAGATTGGTGTCATGGGAAGAGGTAGACACAAGCTGTGTTCATATGCAGCAAAGAAAAGCACCTCTGAGGCAACCTGGAGATGGTTCAGAGGTTGGATCATTCACACGCCAGTCTGCCCCTCTTTCCCTCATGAACACTAAGCAAAAAAAGGTTGAGCAGAGATGGGATGAGAGCACAAGGGCCACATGCTACTGTCTCTAAGACCCTTTCTGCACTGGGCCTTATTCTGGATTATATCCCAGAATAAGGCCCTGACATCTGCATGCTAGTGCAGACTCTGGGTGTTTTTTTCCAAATTATGTCTATAAATTGATGGGGTCTGAGCTTTCTGCAACACACCAGGAAAGGGATCTCGGGGTTTTGGAGGAAATAGAAAATAAGTCAGCAAGTGTCATTTTGCCCCTTTATAAATCTATGGTGAGGCCACATTTGGAATATTGTATACAATTTTGGTCACCCCACCTCAAAAAGGATATTGTGGAACTAGAGAAGGTGCAGAGAAGGGCAACCAGAATGATTAAGGGTCTGGAACACCTCCCTTACAAAACCAGGCTGCAAACGTCTAGGCCTCTTCAGTCTGGAGAGACGGCGTTTAAGAGGGGACCTGATTAAAGTATACAAAATTATGCATGGCATAGAAAAGGTGGATAGAGAAAATTTCTTTTCTCTATCACACAATACTAGAACCAGGGGACACTCTATGAAGCTGATGGGTAGGAGAGTCAGGTCTGACAGGGGGAAGTATTTCTTCACCCAGAGGGTCATTGGCTTATGGAATGTGCTGCCAGAAGAGGTGGTGACAGCTACCAGTCTAGATGGCTTTAAGGTAGGGTTAGACAAATTTATGGATGACAGATGTATCAATGGCTACTAGAACGAATGCCTAGGTGCATCCTTCAGGCTGAGGGGGGGAGGAACTGGGGCACTTCTAAGGCCATCTGCTGGGACTCGAGAGCAGAAGGCTTGTCCTTGTCTCTGCTTGAGATGCCATGAGCATTTGGTGGGCCACTGTGTGCGACAGGATGCTGGACTAGATGGGCTGTGGCCTGATCCAGCAGGGCTTCTCTTATGTTCTTATGTTCCATTGTCACTAGAAGTGCCCATTAAGTACGCATTAATGGGTACTTAATGAGTACTTCTAGTGACAGTGGAAAAACACCCTATGTCAGGCTCTAGGTTGGGTGCTTTTGAGATGCTTTTTGTGCTAATTGTGAATGCAATCACAACATAAGAATCAGGAAATCAGAGTGCATTGCTCTATTCAGTCATTTAAGTTAATTGGGCAACTTTAGCTCAAGTACCATGTTTCAACTTAACGCACCTCACAGGTTTCTAGTGAAGTAAAGTTGAGAAGATAAATATCCATGTAGCTTCTTTCGAGCTTTTGAGGACAGATGTACTGTAAATATAGGAATAAATAATGTTCATGTGGGTGGAATTGTGTCAGTGTTAGTATACTTGACATTGAAACACTCTTTTTAAGCTAGGATGGGAAATGTCAACCATGTTCGATGTCAATACATGTTTAATGTGTGGGGAATAGGACTATTGTAGTTGACTAGGCCCTCAACCTACATAGGGTGTGATCAGAAACAACAAAAAAGGACCACTGAAGTGACTTCAAGTTGGCTTCACAGTAGGAATGTTCACATACTATGTTCCTCTCCCTCCCATAAACATTCTGTGCTAGAAAAGGTGGATTAGATTAGGGTTGGGAACACTAGGGCCACACACTGTCTGAGACACCCCTGAGGTACTTTTTTGTTGTGTCTCAATATAAACCCATTGGATGCATGGATATTGTGGCTGCTTAATGAGTACCTTTCCATCCAGGTATATGTAGAAGAATTGTAAAACTTGTAAAATTGGGCAATTAGGGCACTTTTGACGCAAATGTTGATCATGGCCAGCACAGTCAAGGACCATGTGAGAAAGAAATGAAGTAAAAGCTCAGTATTGAACTCCCAATTGAACAAATGATGTGGTTGTCTGTTATTTATTTAGATATATGAATGGAGAGATAAAAACACCACACACTCCCAAATCAGAACCAACTACTTCTACCTATATTTGTCTAAAGATCTTCGGAGTCAAGGTGTCAAGGATCTGTGCTGAGCAGAAGGGAAGAACTGCTAATGGAGAAGAGTCATAGCTCAGAATTAGAGCTCACTCTAGCTTGGGTAGCCACAGTGGTGTGCCAAGCGAAAGCTAAAACATTGCTTTTTTTTGTTTTTTCTTCTTGTTGGAAACCACTAAATCATCACTCTTAGTTGACTGCATGGCACCTCCATGGGCACTGCTATGCAGATTTCGTGGCAGAAATGCAGAAGTGGCTTGTCATTGCCTACTTCAAGGTCTTGGTATTACTACTTTATACGTTTTGTTTCACATTGCCTGTCTATATGCTGTATGCAAAGTCACACACGTATAGTTTTGTGCCTTGATTTATAAACGTAAACCTAGGCATGCCACATGTTCGCTAGCAGAGTGCTTGGCTTTACATGGGACACAGGAATTGATGTTAGAAATGTTAATGGTTTATAGAAATTCATGTTTTTTTAAAAAAATGGGAAGCACTGTGATATACATGAAGTTCAAAACTGCAACAAAAAGCATGCAAGTCCTTTTATTGTACTGAACCCTATTGAATAAATCTGTGAAGCTACAGACAAATGTCACGATCCCCAGCATTCCAGTAAGTGCCTGCCCTCTCTAGGAGTAGCTTGGCCCTGTTAGGATGCTGAGTTCGTGCAACGGCCAAGTGAGTACTACAGTGTAAAACACAGACACAGGTAGCAAGCGGTCTGAACAGTAAACTAAAACAGGTTTATTATTATACACAAGCAATACTAGAAAGGAAAATAAGGTTCAGGTAGTTGTTGGTTTAAATTTGCAAGTCTCTTAAGGCTAGGAGCTACCCCTTTCTCTAAAGGAAAATAGTTTCTTTTTAAAAGACAAACCTCTCCACGTTCCTCCCCCTCTGGCAAACTCTGCCTCAGCCCAAGCTTAGCCGGTGTACCAGAACGTGGCTCTAGATGATCACAAGGCATGGCCCGTCCTTGCTTGACTGATCATCCAGTCTGGTCAGTTGCTAGTGAAGTCTCCCTCAGAGCCACAATCCTCCACGATTGTCTCCTTCTGAAATCACTCAGCCACAAGACCAATGGTCAGGTACTGGTCCAGCTCCCTCAGGTCCAGCTCTCTTCTGTTCCCTTCAGCTCTTGTCCCAGCACGAAGACATGGTCTGCTGTAATCTGAGTTCCTTTATACCTTTTTCCCTGTGGCCCTGATTGGCTGTCACCTCCTAGGGAAAATTGGTGCAATAAAATGCTGCTGGAAACTCCTGATAGAGGTGCCTGTTCCACACGCCTGATTGGTGGGCACTCCTCCTCTAGCCCCTCCAGCTCTAAGATCCCCAGACAGCTTTTCCCTCCAAATTTCACTTGCAGCCAATCATTGCACCCGGACCCACACGGGATTTCCCACCCTTTTTGCAGCCTCTGCCCAGGGCTTGCAAAAGGCTGTTTGCACAGAGGCTGTCTAATGCAGCTTGCTAGAAGCCTGCAAAGACAGAAAGCAAAGCAGGTTGCAGCCTGTACCCAGAAACCGTCACAACAAACTACCGAGTCGAGCCTTAGCAGAAACAGTACTGGTGTGTAGCACAGGCAAAGGGAAGCCACAATCGTGCTGAAGCCTGGAAAGAGCCCTTCTGCCCAGGATGGCATGAGTTGTTGATAGCAGGCAGAAGGAGGCTAACAGGGCTCCATGAAATTCATTTAGCGTCTTAAAATAGAAACAGCAGAATTAGCAGAGTAGCTTGTTATTCTGGTTTAGCTCAGTCATTTGAGCCCCCTTTTTTTCTGGTGGACAAAATGTTAAGCATCTCCTTTCGTCAGCATTTGCCTCATCTGCCCAGTGCACTTTGGATAGTTAAAAATAATTCAGATTATATGATGTTAGACGTTGCCTTAAGTTTTGTTTTACATTTAGACTAAATATCAAAGGGCTTTCATTAGGATAGTTCAATAGCACAGCACGGGGCAGAGTGGCCTTGTCATCTTTCTCACCAAATGGGATTAGTACCTGGCAGGGAATTGTAGAGTGTTCTTGCGATGCTTAATTAGGAAGCCTGCAGCTCTTTTGAGTTCTGCTCAATTCATTATATGCATCTGGGCTATTTGGCAGAATGTTCCTGGAAAATATGGCACTTTTCAGTGTCATTTGGCTTGATTTGTGGCTGGCAAATTGTGAATGAAGCAGAAAAAGCTTTTGCATACCTGCATATTTAAGAGATGTAGCACGGGAGGAGAAAGAGAGAGAGATGAAAGGCACAGAAAGCAACAAACTGGGAAACGAGAACGGCCACATCTCCAAATGGTGTTCCAAATGCCTTGGAGCAGCATTAATGTCTGCCCATCTCCACAGCAACCCAAGCTGAAGGGGTGGGTGGAGCATGTGGAGAGACTTCATTCCCCTTCCAAGTTGCAAAAGCTTTAGTGCATGAAAAGCAGTTCCAAAACTGTTCCTCATACACTAAGCTGGGCCTCATCCCGCAGAAGCACAATGCATTACTGGGCAGGCTTTCTGTATATCCCCATAGAGGGTGAGGAGGCCCTCCAAGCAAAAGTGTGGAAACTTCAGAATGGTAGCTTCAGGGATGGTAGTGGAGCTATCAAACCTTTTTCCAAGGCTGCCTAAAAGCCTGGAAATACCTATGGAGAAGCCTGATACAGCCCTGGGGCCAACACCATGGAGACATGCCAAATGCTTGGAGGAGCCAAAATACTTGAGAAACTAAACAGAAATGTTAACATTCAATTTCTCAGTGGCAAACTCCGCCAGCTAGCCAAAACTAAAAATAAAAACATAAATAATAAGTAAAAAAAATTAAAAGAATGTTTTTGTCATTAAACAAAAAAATGAACAGGCACACAACCTGCATGTGATGAGATGGCATGAGTCCCCAACAGAATTAGACAAAAAAGGTTTCTAAGAGCTAGGGCCATAAGTGGGTAAAATGATTCCCTGACAAATAAAGTATTGTGGACATCTCATGCCAGGCAGACAGAGATCAAAACAATGCACAGAGTATAATGAACATAAGAACATAACCGGAGCCCTACTGGATCAGACCACTGCCCAGCTAGTTCCTGTTTCACAAAAGTGACCCACCAATTGCTTATGGGCATTCTCAAACAAGAGGGAAAGGCTCTAGACTCCCTACAAATGGCTTTTAGAAGCATCCTGCTTTTCTCTCCAACCTGGAGGCAGTACTTAGGCATCCATTCTAGTACACACTGATACACCTGTCATCCACAAATTTGTCTAATTTTTTCTTAAACCTATACAGGCTGGTTGCTCTTCAGGTAGTAGATTCTAAAGGCTGACAAACATCCCCTTGTCAGTCCTAACTTTTCTGCTCATCAGCTACCTAGAATGCCCCCTGGCTCTTGTGTTGCAAGACAGAGGAAATATTTTTCTCTAATTACCATTTCCACATTGCACATCATTTTATGTACTTCAATCAGGTCCTCTTTCAAGCCTGACGAGGCCTAGATGTTGCAGCAGGGGATGCTCAATCCGAAGACAGAGGAATCTCCCAAAGCTTCCTCCATTTGTTTCTTGGGACCCTGCAGCAAAAGACAGCCTTGCTCAATGGTGAGAGCAACTAGATAGGAATCTTTAGTGTACAAACATAGGCTGCATTCAAGTTGTATTGAGCATTTTAGCTCTGAACTCAGAAGTGAGACTAGGATATCACAGACAAGTTGCACATTTGTGCCAGTAGCATGTGGTCATCTGTGATTGCTGAACACTGTCTGCATTAACTAGTATGGGAAGCAGTGCACAAAGAGGTGAGATGAGTGCATGCTGTCTCCACTGCCAGTAGGAACCCTTCCACCACAAGAAAGGGTTGCATTTGCCCAGGTGTGAAGTCAGATGGGATGAAATGCAGGAGTTCCAGTTTTGTTAAGCCGTATAAAATAGCTATGCTAGAAACAAATCATTTTCAACATGAAAAATAGCACCACATCAAGTTGCACGCACGCATATCCTTGAAGCAGCTCAGCCCAGTCGAATAATCTAAGTCCTTTTGTCCCTAATTTTCCACAGGCCTAAGACTGGGTAATTAGCAGCATTAATCAGGCATAGGTTCCACAAAATTAGGCAGTTTTTAAAAATCCAACTAAGGGTGTCTCCAATCATGGACTACAACGCATGACTATATTTGGAATGTCACACATATCTGGTGCATTCTTAATATAGCTCCAGGATATTGAGGAAATATCCCACAACATCATTATTATGAGAAATCTAGCAATGATACTGTGTTTCCTGCAGTGATTATTTATCTCTGTTTGCTTTGTCCTTCTGTTATTGTTCCATTAAATATGCCTGGATGCTAGCCAAGTTTGATAGAAAAAAATGAAGGGAAGTGAGTGGACACTTGGCTAACATCTGGGTATTTGCAACAGGAACAATAGTGGAAGGAGATGGCAGCTGGAGGTAAGAGCCTGCAATTGCCTCAAAAATCTGGCATGAAACAACTGAAAGATCGAAATAAGTTCCCATGATTGCCTCCAGCAACCTGGAAGCACCGTGAGATGAACACTCAGCAACTAGTGTCATATTACAGCATATGATTTCCTGGGTAAAAAAAAACACCTGAAAGTTGGAAGATAAATAGGTTTCCTCAAAGGCAGAAAAGTTTATTTGTGGGGCTTGTGGTAAGTAGGTGCTTTTGTACAGCAATCCACCTCAGTGCCAGCTCTGGGCCTTCAGGCAGCAGTAGGTCTGGGAAATGCAGGTATGGGATGAAGTGAAAGAGGGTGGGAATTCTCCAGCAAACTGGCTCCTTAAGCTGCCCATCCCAAGACATGGGTGCAGCCCTGCCAGACTCCTGCCATCTTGCTTGTGACTACAAGTGGCTTCACTCCATCTGGCCACTGAGGAAAATACTGGCCTAGGAGTGATATTGCTACACTCTACTCATCTGGACAGTGAGAAAGGAGATAAAGAGGAGGCCCGCTGCTAAGTGGTACTTCCCTTACTTCAGCTGGGCATACTTCAGGGGCCTCTCCAGCCAGTGACAGCCATGGAAGGGAGAAGAAGCCAGCTCTGTGTCATTTAGTAGCACTTCTCCTCCAGCCAGCTATCAGAACTGGCACCCTCAACTGGGCCATTGCCCTGTACCTGGCAGACCTGACAGGGACTCCAGTGTTACCAATGGTACTCATCCACAGCAGATCATGTCCTTGCATCCATCAGATTTACAAGACTCTGGACTTGGAAGGCTGTAAAGGCATGGTGTGACCATAAAGCCTATGGATTGTGCTTGAGAAGCCATCCATAGGCTTCTGCCCCCTTTCTTCTGTAGCTTCAGACTTCATTCAAAGGAAAAGAAGACTGCAAGGAGGAAATGTTCTAAGCTGCAAGCAATATTAAGCAGGGATATTTTTAGAACAAGCCATTGTGTGGCCATCAGGACTAGCAAGGCAAGACTTGATACCTTTTGATTAAATCTTGGCAGCTGCTATTGATCTGTTAATTAGCTCCATTTGTTTTCTGAGCTAAAATACATAACTATAGTTTCAGGAATTCTGCTGCCAAGAGAAAAAAGGTTAAAGACGATAAACTCCTTTGCTCCTTCCCTAAAAGTCTGCATTCAGAAACTCATTCATTGTCTAACATCCTGGGCAAAATATTTCACACAGGACAGTGAAATCATTGGCTTAATCAGCAGCCAGTTGCAACCCTAACACAGAACTAGAGTAAATAACATGCCCTTGATGTTCTGTTAAAGCCATTATGGATCTTATGCATTCACAACATTCTTGCTCCAAAAGAATTCAAGTAGCAACTGAGATTGTTTTCAAGATCAACTTTTTTTTTTTCAAGGACAGAAGAGAGAGCCTGAAAAGGAAAGAGAGTGAACTCTACATCCAGACATGGAGACCAAGTTGCAAGTTAATACAATTAATTCCAGCCAAATGCAGAACTAAAACAAAAGATCACCACCTAATGCAGATGCAGTTTGCCATCTTAAGGACTTTTAATACGAAGCATTCACTGGGCACATAAATTGTTGATATGGAAACCAAAAGAACGTCTTTTGTGCTTTAGTCCTGAATATTGTAACGATGCAGAAGTTTCTATTGCATTTCAATCCAGTCTTCTACAGCACAGCTGTGAACAGGGAGTGATAAACAGCCCTATAACTTCTGGTTTGAGCCAGAATGAAGACTTTTTCTTTTGCCTGAGTCCAGCTATCGTGAAGGGCTATGCAAAGAAAAGATCCCATTACCAGTATGATAAACTGCAGTTCTCAGGCATGCTATTTTATTCCTTATGTGGAAAAAATACTTCTTATAACTTAATTGACATGTGTGTATACTGCTTCAAGGGTGCTCATTCTTTAGTGCTTAGTCCTATCTGGATGGGCAGCTTTTTGAGAATCAGCGTCACCTTAGTTTAAATCCTGATTTGTAAAGATTCTTTTTTAACAGCCATTGTACAAGGTAGAAGAACTCAGAGTTCAAAATACTATTTGTTATGTATACAAACAAATAATATAAATAGAAGAGGCTATAGATGGAGGTCCCACTCATACTTTTCATTTTTAACACGGGGACTCTGTGAATAGCATGTCATTCACATTTCATGGGCTCCTATTTGTGTATTTGGTCATATTTAATTGGGTGCTATTTCCACAAAATGCATGCTTCCCATGGCTCACATTACCAGCAGATGCACATGGAGACACACAAACATGTCCTGTGCATAGTTACTCTTATTACAAAACTGTCAGTAGGAAATAATAGCACTTGTGCAGAGGAAATAGTTTATGTTGCTGAAGTAAAGGGTGCCTTCTGGGTAACTTCTACAGTCAAGGCTAACTGATGTTTTCTAATAAACTGGGTAAGATCTCCATGAACCCTTCCAAACTGAATAGAACATTCTATGCCTTAAAGCTCATAATCTCTTGCTGCCCAATTGGACTCAGCATGTATCATTTCTGAAGTTTGTTCCACATTCTCATCACCTTTATTACTTGATGTCTCTCACACCGTTTTTAAAGAACGCTCATCTGCTTCTGCACACTTGCGAGTCCAATCATGGGAATAGCCCGATGAGGTGGGAATGCGCCCCAAGTTTCTCAAAAAAACCACAAGGAATGGTATTGATCATAAAGAAATAACATTCCAAAGCTGGGGAGCAGCTACTGAGAAGGCCCTATCCAGTTTGGGTCTAGTGGTTAAGGAGCAGGACTCTTATCTGGGAATACTGAATTGATTCTGCACTCAACCATGAAGCCAGCTGAGTGACCTTCGGTGAGTCACAGCTAGCTCTTTTGTCAGCTCTCACAGCCCCACCTACCTCACATGCTGTCCCGTTGTGGGGAGAAGAATAGAAAGCTTTGTCAGCTGCTTTGTGTCCCCTTAAATGGGTGAGAAAAGTTTGGTACAAAAGCCAACTCTTCTTCTCCTATCCAGTAGGGTTGTCAGCTGTGCTTTCTTTGCTGATAGCACACAGAGTGGGGCTCCTTATTGGCCATCGTAGAGTGAGCAGCCGGGAGAAGGTGGTCCTTCAGGTACTTAGGACCCAAGCTATAGAGGGCTTTAAAGGTGATAAACAGCATCTTGAATTGAATCTGGAAGCTGATGGGCAGCCAATGCCATTCTTGAAGGACGGGAATAATACTCTCCCATCTTCGAGCCCCAGAGAGAACTCTGGCAGCGGCATTCTGCATCATCTGAAGCTTCTGAATTGTTTTTCAAGAAGTAGTTGTAAATAAAGTAGCTGGAAGAAATAGCTTTAATTTCACTCTGAAACACATGCACTTGAGCAGTCCCGGAGGCTCACGCTGGGGATTTCTGTGGAAGAATGGTATATTAAAAATCCTGCCTTGTCCTGCCTCCCTTTTTTCAACTTCTTTCAAAAGAAAACCCAAGAAATGGACCTGAATATAAATTCTTTGCCAAGGTTAGTTTTAGTGACACTCTTGTTTCACAAAGGCAAATGAAATTAAACTGTGTCCAAACATGACTCTGTACACAACAGCTTTCCCAGCTAAGAGGCTGGAAATCTGGTTTCTTGCTGTTTTAGTTAATAGCACATGCTATTGAAATGTCAGTCTAGTGCAAGAGAACACCCACCCGGCACAAAAGAGGCAGATGACAATGAGATCTGAATTCAGGGGGCCCCACTTTCCTCTTACAAGACATCTGAATTGTTAGTTCACTGCAGTTAATACCGTCGCTCAAGGGAAGAATCCAGCCCTTCCAACCCCAAAAGTAAAAAAAAAAAAAAAAAAGAGCCAAGAAATTATTTAAAATTCAGTTTGGCTCTCAAATAGATTGTAAAAGGACAAAAGAATTTTCAGCATGTATAGTCCGTAGGAGTACAAACCACAACACTAGCTGTTTTATACTCACACATGAGAGTGAAGGCAAGGAAAACAGATACTGCTGTTTAACTCAACTTCCAAGCTGATAGGGCGTGGGTGATGGGAAACGTTCCTTTAAGAAGTTCCTTCAAAACAACACTGTTTCCAGCAACTAGTGCTTGGTCCCATTCAATGGGAACTGCATAACTGTATTAAAACTCCAAGGCACAGAACAGAAGGGTGTTTTTATGTTGTATCCATTGCATGATGTCAAAGTTGAAAACCATTAAAGTGAATTCACCAGTCTGGCCATCTTGTTTTCTTCCTTTTTCTACAAGTTCTTAAGCAGTAAACACTTCCTAGCTATTCAGCTTCCAGAAGTTTGCTATAGTTAACGTGGGATGAGTATGACCTATTCTGGGCTGCCTGACAGTCTGGCTTCCATTTTGAAAGGCCACACATTAGACTCCCTGCCCATCACTATGGAAACAAATGGGTCTGTTTCCTCCTTTACATCCATTACTTAGGCTGTGTTCCTGATAGCTGAAATAAATATTTTAAAACTATTAAGATATATTCTATATATCTTTCCTGTGTGTGTTGACATTCTAACCTGATCCTTTAAATCTTTCCAAAGCCACTGGACACTAAATACTTGTTCAAAGAAACTACCATATTTCACACCATATAAAATGCACCTATAATGTATACTTGAGATAAATTAAAAACCAGGAGCCCCTGTGATTTTTAGAAGAACTTATTTTGAGGAAAATGTGGGTCTTATATGGCCAAAATTATATCACATTGCATATTCAAACAGGCTGATAAAAGCGACTACTTCCAGTTCCCACCAGTAATTAACACAGACATAAAACAAAGCCCCATTTTGTTGCATTTATTTGAGTAAATATCTGTAAATAAAGTCATTGATAAAACTATACAAAATTAAATAAGTTTTAAAAAGCTTGCCAGTTTACATAAAGTTCACAATCATGTATTTCTTCTTTTTAAAAAATAAAATTATGTTCAGAGCACCCTTGATTTAAAAAAATGCCAGACTAGCATCTACCAGCAGACCACAGCTGATGAAATATGTAAGATGTTTTCCTGAAGAGTTAAGAATCCTGCTTTCGTATCTAAGAACCTATCTAGCCCACCCAAACTATTGTCTGTTGCCAAAGATGGAGAAAATGGGCTTGTCCTCTTGTCACAAGAACAGGAGATGGGAACAAAGGCATTTCCCATGTACCAAGGGTGGGCAAACTATGACCCTGAGGATATAGCTGAACTACAATTCCCATGGGCCCTAGCCAGCCTGGCCTATGACATGGGATGATAAAGAGGTGCAGTTCAGCAATCTCTAGAGGACTATTATTCGGCCACTCCACGCTCAAGAAAAATCCTTTAAATGGCCTTGACCCATCACTTCCTGTCACAAGAGACCCTTAGGCTGTAGGTTAAAGCAATCCTAACAGACCATGAGGTGAAAAGTTGGATCTGGCCAAGCATCAAAGTCAATAAAATAAGTTCAAAGCCTAAAAATTTAAGCCCTTGAAATCCCCAGCCTGCTCATATGTGGCTTTGTGAATGAGTATATTCATATTAATGCTTTCAATGCATTCTGGAACAGTGGCAGCATTCACGGAAATAAATCACCCACCTCCCTCCCCTGCCCCAACACCACAGCTGCTACAACTTTGATTTAAATTGTTTAATAGCCCACACTTCCCTTCCACCCATTTGAAGCAAAAGTAATACTCACTCAATAATGTATGTACACAAACACAAGCACCTTAATATCCATGGGACTGGTGTACATGAGACAATCCATCTGCCTGCATCCCTTAGCAGTTTGTCTGGTTTGATTACTGCCTGTGAAAGCTAAAGTCTTTCTAGATTTGGCATTTTCCCACCTGTTTTAATCATCTTCAGGTAGTCAAAGCAGCATCCATGTCGATATCCACATTAAAAAAAAGACACTTAAAAAAGCCTTGATAACAAAAGTCAAATTCATTAAAATGTCAGAACTCAATCAAAATAATTGCTCATAAAGACCAAAGTAGAAGTTGTTCTATGCAAAAGTCCTGGTTCAGTGGCCACATTTCTCGTCTTCTGTTATATACTTTTCTTTTGAGGAGGGCTCAGTTTTCTCATCCCTCTTATCCGAGTTAGCAATTCTTTGATAAAATCCTAAAGGAATTTTTTAAAAAAAGGAGAAAACATTATAAGTTGCATGGATAAAGGCTCTACCCCATAATCATTCATTCACATCAAATGTCAGCCAGTCAGATTTCTTTAAAGGCTGACTAGAGAACAGGCTGCTGAATAAACATCCCATCAGAATACTTTAGGCTTGTTCCCGCCAATTCTGTCCCTGCTGCACAACGAAATCTCAGTTCATTATTAGTTTGGTCACACTTATCAAACATAGTGCTTGCTCTAATCGTATTTCTTCGTTCACCTCTGTCAGTCTCCCTGTTCTCTGTTAAATGATAGGATACCATTTCCATTCCCTCCCTCCTAACAGTCTCTTCCCTCTGCCATCCAGTGACTGGATGTACCCCCTATCAATTTATTTTGGGTGGAGGGAAAAGTCAGCCTCCTTTGTTTCCACTCCTTGAGGTACCTTCCTCCTCACCCAACTTTTCCGCCTGCTTTATCTTTTTTCCCTTTAACAAATCCACGATTCACATGAAAATGCAGTTCTGCACCTTCAAAGTCTCTGAGGACTTCAAGCCCGGAGTTTGCGGATGGGTGGTAACGGGAAATCACTGTGGAGATTTCCTCTGTGCATAGTTTTTTCCAGCATCCTCATTCTTTCTTTCTAAGACAATTTGCACAATGTTGTGTGTGCAGCACAGCATCACAAGAAATACTTTCCTTTTGCCTCACCCTCTAAATTCTGTCAATGTAATCCCCAGAACCTTCAGTTGCAGAACTGGGTACTTGCACAGATCAGCTAGAGCTATTTTATTTTTAAATGAAGGAAGCAGAGAAAGGCAGAGGAAGATGGCATCCCCAAAAACACCCAGGAAAATTTGGTCACCACCCTCAATAATCCTTTCATATATTCACACCCTGAAACTATAACTGGACTAAGGAACTGAAATAGTCTGAGAGGTGGGATAATCCAAATACTGTGTAGATCAAATTTTGGAGGTAAGACGCAGATAAAAAACAGAAGGGTATTTTGGGGTATAATCCCTGAGAATAAGGGGACTGCTTGAGTTTTAAATTTAATATTTCAGTGAGTTTTATTAACTATAACAACCAAGTTGGCTACACAGAGAATCTGCTGACAGCAAAACAAGAAAATCTCTTCCCCTTTCAAGTGGATAGATGCAGAGCCTTACATATGTTAAAGGGCTCACTTTGCTCTAGCAAAACGCTTTATTTCTTCTATCCACCATCAGCTGGTGTCAGGATGGGGATGGAATTTCAGCAGAGTTAGACTGTGTCCAGACGGACGCTAAAATAGGGGGTTAGCTTGGTGCTTTGACGGGATATATCCCCACAATTTGAGGTGAAACTCTCATTGGGGATTTTCCCAGAACAGTGATTTGGCCCACCTGTCTTGCTTGTGGGATCCTTCCTGAAGGAAATGGCCCATACGCATGGACAAAATTAAAAGCAGGGCAAAAGTGGCCACTGTGCATGTGTGGGGAATGGTACATGCACACTTCCAGGTATTCCATGCTGCCAAAATACCTGGAAGGTAAGTGGCTGCGCTTGCCCCATGATGTAGCTCTGCCCTGCCATTTGGCAGGGATGGTGAGGGGCAGCTGCAAGATGCAAACAAGCTCTCGCATCTTCCTCTTGCCATCTGGAGGCAGCCTTAATCTCTGAAAAGATGGAGGATGAGTTTGCCGCAGATACAAATCAGAATGTTTAAGGTTTAGTTTTCCTGTTCCTATTCCTTTCTTTCTATTTCTTACTATTTCCCCACATCCTGGGGAAGCATTTTTAAACATGTGTATTGACTTCTACAAGACAGCTTATGTCCTCTTTCTGGGCTCCACATGAATAAATCAAAGGCTGCTGTATACATTTCCTTTAAACCTTAATGGCATCTCCATCATTAAAACACTATCTGCACTGCTGTGAAGTTTCAGGGAGTTCTATTTCTAGCTTGATACTGGAAAAAGAACACACTGCATATTAATAGTACAAAGACTTTAGTCATTTACAATACAAAAACATTTCCTAGTGGCTCATGAAGCCCAAGCTTGTCTTTCTAGGCAGCACATTTAGTATCTCAGAAATTTCCAAGGGAAAGCTGTGGCAAGGATAAATCCAGTAAGTGGCAATACTTGCAGCTGGATGCTTCAAGAAGGAAATCCAGTTGTATATGCAATTTAGATTTAAAGCAAAACTTCAGTAATCTGAAACATTAATTCAATTAATGACTTGCACAAGGAAGTCAGAGGATTTCCTCTGTTTCTCCCCCTTTTTCCAGCTTTCAGTACTGTCTCACTTGAGAGTCAAAAACACTTATGCAAAAACCTCTGTGAATTATGCCTTGCCTCAGATTGGTGCCACATGCCAAGATATTATTTTTAGTCACTGACTTCCACCCATTGCGATAAGGCAATCAGAAGCACACTGACCATATCATTCATTTGTTACAGAGAAGGAAAACATTAGCCCAATGGTAAGCCTGTGACAATAAAACTTCAGAGAATGTGCATGTAGTATATGTTTTCCTCAAAACGAGAAAAAATAGATTTTATTATGAAATAGTCATTCTGGCAGGTATGTAAGCTTGCTTAGCGCAGGATAGAGGCTGTTATCTGAAGTGCTTTCATTCTGTCACTAATTTAGTATGACTGCTGCCCAATGTTTCATTTCACACACATTCAGATTGCATTAGAAATTATTCAGACTAAAAACCCCATGCTTTATTTAGCAACTGAGAAAAATCCCAGATAATTATGTGAACCATCTACCTACAACCTCTTTCATGCATATAAAGGATTGCATTCCAAACCACACAAATATTTCATACTTGAAAAACTACAGATGGGCAAATATACATATTTTTATTTTTGCATGAAAACATTAGTTGCGTATGCTGCTAGGGTTCCCCACAACACACACAGTGTATTTGTGTTGGATAGATGTCAACACTGCACACACATTTTGTGGTGAACCTAATTTGTTGCTGGGTATCACTGAGACATAGCTGACTCTTGGTTGGGTGCATAGACACTTCTATGCAGTTTTCTTGGCAGAGATATAGTAGTGGTTTGCCAGTCCCTACTTCCTGACGGAGGCTGGGGGCTGAACCCTCTACTTTCCAGGCAGTTTGCTTGCTGTTCAAATGATGCAGGTAGTCTCACAATTGTAGCACCTATATTTTGTGAGCCTGTTACACAAGTACATCAGTACATCTTAAAGCCTTCTCCCATATCGACCTGCCTGTGCCTTAAAATCTGGAGGGGAGGCCTTCTTGGTTGTCCCACCACCTTCAGTAGTAAAAAGGGTGGGCACCTGGGAGTGGGCCTTCTCAGTGATGGCCCCTAGGTTATGGAATAGTCTTTCCTTTTAGTGCATCAGGTCCCTTCACTGTATATATTTAGGGGGGCAGTGACGATGCACCTCTTTGCCCTAGCCTTTGGTTAAATGGGAATATAGTGGTTCTTCCCACTTTACAGTCACTGTTATTGTTTTAATATATACTGTTGTTGTTGTTTTAATATATGTTTGATTTTAAACGTTGTTACCCACACTGAGACCTTCAGGTATAGGGCAGGATAGAAAGACAAATAATAAATAAATATAAATGTGTGGCACTGTCCTGGATTTCTCTGCCAAACATCACTGCAAATTCTTCCGAATAAGCCTGCATAAGTGTTGGCAAATTATCTCACAGTGAAACTTCTCAACTAGTTCTGCCCACCGTGGAGATACAAATGAACAGAGAAACAATTTCTGTGTGTTCACAGCATGCACCAATCGGCATGCTAAACATGACAAGACATACTTTGGGGCCTTTCTGCATCTATCTGGAATCAGAAATAGGACTCCTGTGGTCCTGTTCAGAGTCTCTTGTCTGTACATTAGGATGAATCAGAGAGGTCTCACCCACCACTCTTATGCTCTGTCCGCACAGGAGAGAGAGTGATGCAGATTAGAAGGCCCTTGATCTCGGTCGCTGGTAGACTTCAATATCGAGGTCTAAAGCCTCACTTAGCAGGGCCTAATTCAGAGTACAGAGGCAGCCAGAAGGTGCACACCTTTGTGTTCCAGGTTATGGGGGACCCATTTTGGCAGTGTGTCTTACTGCACCACCAAAATAGAACCCTCAGATGCTCCAAGGCTAGGAACCTTTGTTCCTATCCAGGAGACCCTTCAGAGTCTGGCTCCAAAACTAATGTGAGGTTCACGGCTGGTTCAGAAACAGCACTTGGTCAAAGTCTTGCAGTGGTCCAGACCCACTGCAAGCTAAGTTGAGAAAGACCTTTTGAATGCAAAATGCAGCTATGTGAATGCTTACTCTTGAATCACATCACACTGCTCTGTTAATCTGGATATTTCCTCTATCCAGTAAAGCAGAACTAAACCACTAATTCTCAACCGACTCAGCCTGCAAACATGAAGCAAGAGGCATATCTAAACAAATCTACTATTCCTTCTATTTTGTAAAGCACTTTTAAACATTTGTCTTTGGTGAAGCATGACAGTATTCTCAGTGAAAAGGGCAATTGTTTCCTGTCATTCTGCAAATCCTTTTTACATTTGAACAAACATTTTTCATTCTCTCCTATCCTGTGCTGAAAATAATAAGATTTATTTTTCCACTTCCTAGTGTTCAGTATTTTGCTCCCTAACCACAAAATGCAATTGTATCAATATATGAAAAGGACAAGAATATATAATTCCTTTTCCATATTTTTTCTTATTGGGAACAATTACAACTGAGAATACAAGGCAACCTCTACTTTCCCAATCATTGTCAGTGACTGATCCAAGTCTACCTAACATTCTTGCAAGGGTCAGATGAGATGAAGGTTGAAAAGACGAAGTTTGGGAACAAGGCCTTCTTCCAAACTCAGGTAAGTTAGTCTATATTTGCCAGGTAGGTTTTTTTAGTCCTACAAGATTCTTGATAAGAATCTATCAAACATACCACAATGCATTAGTATGTATAATTTTCTTATTTTGCATTTAAAATAATGTAATATTTGTTTACCTCTGTTGGTTTGTAGCAATCTACAAGTGCTTCCTAGAAGAAAAATCAGAGTATGAGTTACTTTCATAAAAACATCTCCACTTCCTTTTTTACATTCTTTTGGGTTGCAATCTGAATTGCCAGTAAATACATGTACTTTCTTTTTGAGTATTTTGTATTCTAAACACAGTTTATTTTTCCCCACCCCAAGGTTTTAAAAAACAACGTTAAAAATGAAACCAATGCAAAAGTCGAAAACTACAGTCTGTAAATTGATGGCACTTCTGAATTACGTTCTGATGAAATAAACATAATAAAAACACATCAATGGTCTAGCCAAAGATGAAACTCTGTGTTTTCATCTTGACCAAATTGGCAGTAATTAGCAGAGAAAATCAGCAATCTTCAAGTCTCCAACCCAAATACAAATCTTTATTATCTTTCCACACCACTCTTTCTTTATAATAAGATTTAATTATTATTTTAGTTTGCAATAATAATAGTTTGTGACTTGTCCCTCTAAAAACACAGTATTAAAACTTCCAGGTTTTCCAGATAGGGTAATTAGAAAAAGATTAAATCAAGTGACTCAGCCACTGGCAAGAGCAAACTCACTTGTAATTTGAGTGTTCTCTCCTCTTCGTTAGCAGCATCAAGAAGATCATCAATGTCAATTTCTACATCCGGCATCTCTTCCTCCTGGGAGAAGAGAAAGTTGAAAAATGTATTATCCATTGTCATCTTACCTAGGTTCAAAATCTCACAGGCATTTCAGTCTCTCTCCCACACACCCACACACTCCCCTGCCATCTAACTCCAGTATTTTATTTATCTAGTTAATCTTTGGAACAAATGAATCTGGTTCTACTTATTCTGCTATATTTGGACATTCTACAATAAAGCATGGAAATTCATGCTTTATTCTGGAATAACCAAAAATAGCAGAATAAGCAAGTGTATGGTTGTAGCCTAGGTCAAAACTGTTGACAATTTGGCAACAGCCCTCCAGGGTTTGAGAGATGAGATTCTTCCAGGTTGACTAGAAGATGCTGAGAACGGACACAGTAATCTTTGAAAGACAAATACTCTATCACTCACCTGTGGTTCTTCCCCCTGGATGATCTCAGGTGTGGAAAAACCCATGCAAACTTTATCCTTTGATTATGTGAGATGAAACTTCCACACAGCAAATTGCTCAGTAATGTTGTTTCCTACTCTACTGTTTATTGTTTACTGAACAGTTGTATGACCATATCAAAGAACCTAAAATATGCAAGTACATTAACATAAAATGATAAAACCAAGAACAGAATAATACAATAATCAGCTATTCCCATCCCTTGTATATACTGCCATGTTGTGTTCTGTGTATATTTTTCTGAGACACACAGGCCATGCCAAGAACATGGCAACACTCTGCGTCACCTGACCATTTCCTCCCGATAATAGATAAAACAGTTTCTCCTCTTCATTCTGGTAGGTCATATTTTTAAGGGCTCCAGACATGTTAAGTCCTACTGGAGAATACAACTGACAGACAAATAAGATATGAAGCAGATCTTCAACTACTGGTATGTCACACACACATGATCTCTCCCTTAAAGGGCACATGATGGGATCTCATGTATTTCACCATGATGGGATCTCATGGGATCTCATGTATTTCACCATAATGGGATCTCATGTATTTCACCATGATGGGATCTCATGTATTTCACCATGATGGGATCTCATGGGATCTCATGTATTTCACCATGATGGGATCTCATGTATTTCACCATGATGGGATCTCATGTATTTCACCATGGAAGCAATTAGTTCAATATGGACACTAGTAAAGTGTTTCCTTAAGTGGTGAGGCATGTTTATAAACCAGATATTTTTCAAGCAGGAATGCCATCTTATTATGTGCCAGCCATTTGGGTGATTTAAAGCTGGGAAGAATAGCAATGTCATTTCGTGAACTAATGTCTATTATATGCTCCTCCAAAGTCTATCTAGCTGGATGGCCAATGGGCCCTAACACTTGAAAGGAAAAACAACAATGGGAAATTATATTACATAAATAAGTAATCCATGACTATGTTGCTCATCAAGGCACATTCTTGGAAGTCTATTCATGACCACTGATAAAACACACAGCCAGAAGTTGCATATTTTTGACTTCAAGTGACACTGAATAGCTGAAACTTCCAGTTCAATGATTCTGGCAGTTGCTGGGTTAGAGTTATCAACACCCAACATCCATCTTAAAAAACATGACTGAACTTGTTCTAGAGACAGAACATTAAAGTAATCCAAAATTTCAGAACTATAGGTTAGCACAGGGATATGTTTAACACTATAAATTTTAAGAACAGGGATCAAAGAACCTGGGTATCTGTAGTTAAACACGGATAGAAAGATTTTAAATCAGTGGAATAGCTCAAGTTGTGCTTTCTGAGTTGCAAGGAACAGGAGCTAATCTCAAGGAAAACAGGAACTGACCACTTGTGCTTAGTTTTCTTTCTCACAAACACCATCAACATGTAGTTAATCTTATTTATATGTGGAAACCTGGCCTTGGAATATAGATTGAGCTTCCATAGAAGTCATCTTAACCCACCTTGGGTCTGTGAGAGTAGAATTATGTCATCAGCATATAGTCTGCCGCACAATGATTTTGGGCATGGGAGCATTAGGGATCTGCAGGTTCTTTGATATATTATTTACATACAAATTAAACAACAAAGGTGCAAGGTGGGTTAGAATTTTATGAGTTAAGGATCCATATTCTACTTACAGGAAGATTCATCCACCCCCCAAAGTCACTGAAAGTCCACCAAATCCACCCTCCCAGTTATCTGCCCCCCCCCTTCTGCCCCACAGATTTTTTTGGTTAATTTGACTTTAAGGATGGCTAGGACAGTCTAGGTGAGGGTGGGAATGAAAGTATGTAAACACCCCACTCCAGGGTCATCCAGATGTTTTGATGCCCAGATGTAGATGCTGCTATAGCAAACTTTTAAATGTCCTTCCCAGAGTGAATGCTTGTTTTCCCCACCCTTATTATTAATCATGTTTTTATATATCTAATATGAGTTTAGCCATTCTTAATCTCCAGTTTTGAAACCCACTTTGAGATTATATTTTAATGACAAGCAATATATAAATATTTTAAATATAAATTTAAAAAGTTTACATAGCTGAGACAGTAATACCGGTTCCTGCCATAAACTTCTCAGGACAATAATACTGAGTTTCTAAAAATTACTGTGCAACATGAAACTCTGACCACACAAGACTCTTCAGATTCAACATTCACTTAAAATGTTTTCCCCTACAATCTAGATTTCCGTACAGTCCCTACCACCATCACATCATCACACAATTAAATACAATTTGTAATAAAATAAATTTGATCTCTTGATTCTACTATGTGCATATAAGGCTTTTCTGTCCTTTACTTTGTCTAGAGAAGGCAACTCTTGTATCTTGGAAAATATTATGCATCTCACCAAGCTACTTCTTGTACTTTCCTGCATTGAGAACCATTATTACAGAGCAACAGCACAGCTCAAAACTTAATTGCAACATCTTCTGCAAATAATGACTGCAATTATGATAGGGGTGTCCAATTATCAGGCTATTACATGATGTGGACCTCCAAAAGACATTTTATCAGGGTCAAAATGGCACCAGTAAAACACAAGCAAGTTCCTAGGAAGCTCAGTAATTATGTGAACTGAACCAGAAATGTCTGGCTTCACCATGATTAACCAGCATTATTTTCCAATATCATGCCAAGTTAAATTAGCTGAGCCCCAAGAAACACTTTTAAAATATCAAAACATACTGAAATTGGCAGACGAACTTGTGTTCTTAAATGGTTATCATTTAGGGTAGATGAAATCTAATTCCCCTAAATTGTTGGTTATTTTCTTAAAACTGATACAGCAGGTGTGCAGTCAAACATGGCATTTAATCAGTTTAGAGGCCAACCTGAAGTGTCCCAAAAAGATTCTGGCTTTCAGTACCTTTTGTGGACTGAACTGGCTTTAGGGCAAATGGCAAAAGAATTAACAGGGAGTGGGGGTTCATGCTAGTTGGGGTATTCGTCCACTATGCCTGTTTGGGGGCGCAGTTCCTTTACCCAAACAATGACCTGTGTCACCATCAGCTTTGCCGTTAACACTGTACAACTTCATTGTGGGACACAGGCCATTATTGACGACTTCAGGGAAGTGAGGTGGAAGGCATTTGCTGACCACTAATTTCATTACCATGAACATTGATCCCCCTCATACATTACCCCCTTTTAACTGAGCTCTCCTCCATTAGACACTACTTTGAAATTGCACACTTGTGCCAAACTGCAATTACAAAGAAAAAGAAAATAATATCTGACCTTCAAGAAGCTTTACTGTGTGACAGATGTGGAAGGAAGGAGGAGGAGGAGGAGGAGGAGGAGGAGGAGGGAACTCAAAGTGGCTAACAAACCTTCTATTCCTCTCTACCACAGACACCCTGTGAGGTAGGTGGGGCTGTGAGAGCTCAGAAAGAGAGCTGTCACAAGCCCAAAGTCACCCTGCTGGCTTCATGGAGGAGTGCAGAATTAAGCCCGGTTTTCCCAGATAAGAGCCTGGCATCCTAACCACTAGACCAAACTGCCTCATAATCAATCTGGAACTGAAGTTGTACTTGGGTGGATACAGTTTGAAGGGGAAGGAGGAACAAATGGTGAACAAATAGTTCTAATGGGGTGTCATGGAAATAAGGAGCATGGAGTTTAACTTTTCTGCCCCTGTGAAGTCAAGATCTGAATGCTGGGACTGCATCTAATGGCTGAACATAGAACAGCAGTTCTCAACCTTCCTAATGCCGCAACCCCTTAATGGAGTTCCTCAATGTTTTGGAGACCCCCAACCACAGGGGCAGCTGGGAGGTGAGAGGGAAGGGCAGCAGGAGACTTGTCGCGGCCCCTCTGAAAGGGTAGTTCGACCCCCAAAGGGGTCCCAACCCCCAGGTTGAGAACCACTGACATAGAGGAAGGAGAATATGATGAAGAGTAGGGAGAGAAAGGTACAATTTCCCAAGGCCAAGCATGGGGAAAATGAGGAGTAAGAACAAGCAAGTTCATTCTGAGTATCTAATGTCTGACCCCAAATGTGCCTAAGCTGACAAGCAATAAGGAGTTCAGGTAATTTAAAAGTGCCATTTCTCCTAACCCTAACCTTCATCAGCTTAATTCTTAGAAACACTGCATTCTCTACATACAAAATTGAGTTGAACGAGGCAAAAATAATTTTCTTAAAACAAAACCCCAATCCATATAATATTTCTGTACCAGCAAAGTCTGAAAGTTTCAACTAGGATATGTTTTCTGTGTGATAAAAATACTTGGGATGCAAGTTAGCCATTCCATTCATTTGGCAGCTGGAAGACGTCCCTAATTCTCTTTACAGCTTAACAGTACTGCTTGGACAATATGTTTTAACTGAGGCACTAAAGTAGCAAAAAGCAATGGTGTAACACAGCTCCTCCAGTATCACACATGGAGGACAGGTGTTGCAATTCATGGAGGACAGGTGTATCAATGGCTACTGGAATTGATACCTAGGTCCAAGCCCAGGTTGGAGAGGCAGGCGGTATGCCTCTGAAGGCCATCTGCAGGGATTCGAGAGCAAATTCAATGTGTCTTCTGCCTGAGATGACCATAAGCAATTGGTGGGCCACTGCATGACACAGGATGCTGGACTAGATGAGTTCTGGCCTGATCCAGCATGCATTATATTCTTATGGCATGCATGAACGCAGATTCATTTGCAAACTTGGTAATATTTTTGCAAAGTTGGTACCCAGTTTGAATTTATTCCTTCTTTGCATATGCAGTTCTTTACAACCTCAAATGTGAATTCTATGGTACGAATTCTGTGGAAAACTGCTCATATATACTTATACATTTGTATACAACTAGAAAAAACAAAATGCAACTTGAATGCAGAACAGCAAGTGAACCAGAAATGATCAACAACCCAACAATGAAAAAATGAAAAAAGTTGGCTTCTCTTTGTCTACACTTAGTAAAGGAAACATGAAAATATTGTATTTTCATAAAACAAGCAAGAGAGGAAGAACTGGCTTTTATACCCCATTTTTCTCACCCTTTAAGGGGACTCGAAGCTTTCTGATCTTCTCCCCACAACAGATACCCTGAAAGGTAGGTGGGACTGTGAGAACTCAGAAAGAGATTGTGATTAGCCCAAGGTCGCCCAGCTGGCTTCATGGAGGAGTGTGGAATCAAACCAGGAGACTATCATACAAGAATCCATAAGACCAAACAAACCAATAAACTGAGGCAGTATCAGCTAGCTAGGCAACACATTTGGCCAAAATAGGTTTTAATGGATATTCTACCAGCAGGAAGGTTGGCAGAGTTTTCATTCATATTCTGCATTCTCCCTAATGACCTTGAAACAGCAGAGATCTCTTATGTTCACAACATTCCTGCTCTGAGGTGCACAGAAAAAAGCAATGTGAAAAGCAGCCCCTATGGAATATAAAATGAAACATAATATTTTGTTTGGGACAAAAAGAGAAAAGAGCAGTTATGGGTAACTATGACTGAGTTGTGCTCCCTAAGCCATATTTGCTCAGAGTCGTTACTGAGACATTTTAAGGATTAACTCCCTCCCTCAGAGTGAAAGGAAGATTTTTCTTCTCTGGATCACTAACTACATCCCTCACAGGCAGAAGAAGGTGGCTGGCTTCCTTCACTGGCAGGGAAGTTACAATTGCCTTTTGATTCTTTTGCATCTTCACTTTCTGTGCAATTTTTCTTACACTGCTTTTAACAGAAGAAAACAAGGCACATTTTCAACTCCTCCATTCTCCAGTTAACAGGATATTTATAAACTTACTACAGATATCAATATGCCTCACACGTACAAATCTAGGAGAGAATAGGGCGCTAGTCAATAAAGCAAGATAGACTCCCCAAACCACAATCTGAAAGCACAGACAGAGAGCATTAATAAACAAATATGAAGATCAACAGCCAACCTAAGAGACCAAAAGCCCCTCCCCCAATCTCCAGAGCCCTTGGGCTCAATTAAGGGAAGTTATGGTCTGGATGTCCCATTCACATTTGAACAATTCAGTCACTGTTGAATGGTTGTCCCTTCCATAATGTATGTGGTGTACCTAGGGCAGAAGCACGGTATACAGACAAATAAATCCATTCAGTTGCTCCTCAATGGTGCCCAGCAGTCTGGACAACAAGTGACTATCTCTTAATAGTGTGATTTTCAGAAGATATTCCAGAATCACAGTAGAAACATACTCAGAGAGAAATATAACATACAAATATGTGTGGTTAGGCCAGCATTACAGATCAGCACCTGGGAATGCCATAGAGGAGAACAAGAAATGACTTGGCTAACTCAACAGATCCAGGCTGGAGCGGAACGTGCAAAAATAGGTCTCAAGTCACCTGAGCAAATGCCAGGAAGCTGGAATGCCTCAGGTCATGCTGTATTGCCTCTGGCATAAAGTCAACAGCTTCATACCAAATTATGCTGGCTGTATCATATCAGCAGATTTGCCATTTCAAAATGACTGCAGGTAACCTCAGATTCCTTTGCAAGAAGGAAGCAACAGCAATCATTTCACAACTAGAAGTGGCATAGTTGATATCGCATGAATTGTTGCATACATCTGAGATTCTGCAGCTTCACTGAAAAATAAAAGGAGAATGATGGAAAGCTCAGAACAAGTCACACACTCTTCCTGCAACAAAGGCCATGGTCACTAACTGATCACGTCCAATACCTGATAATCCATCCTCAGTTCATGCTCAGTTTGGGTTGCAACGCTCACACCTTTCTGGGCGAATCCCCACAGCAAGCTTATTTCGTTTTCCCTAAACCGAAATAATAGAACCGGATGCAAATGCGAATTTGCCTGTTCCCATTACTTTTAACTTAATCACGTTCGATTCGGATTCTGAGGATCGTACGTGGCATACGTGACTCAAGGGGGGACTCAAGTGGCTACTTTTTAAAAGCCGCTTTTCAGGGCTACCCTGCCCTCTTCCTCCTGGCATGGACGCGCCACCCATAAGGAACCCCTTCACCGAGCCTAACTGGGTGGCTGGTTGGCTGCCGTTTGCCTGGATGGAGGAAAAATGGCAGTGGGCAGCCAGCCAGTGATTCTTTCCCCTCCTCTCCCCATTGCTCAGGGCACACAGCAGCAGCAGCAACTAAAGCCCCTTTGCTTTAAACATTCACATTCAGCTGCTTTCATCCCTTTCCCTTTCTAAAGTCAGAACTCCAAAGAGCTAGAATTGCGCAAAATTGCAACATTGTTATTCCAACCATCAAGGTGTGAAGTGGTTCCATCACTACAGTGTAGCGATCCCTGTTAAGTGAATTTTTACACCGAAATCACTGTCTTTGCAAGCAAGCTATTGGGAGAGGGAAACCCTAAACATGGATTCTCATCTCTTAAAATGGTACTGTCCACACAGTAAAAAATGTAAAACGTTTCAAGCGCACGATCTGGAGTGAGACCTGTTGAAATCAGGATTGAGATTCACCACGCTTTGGGGTGGTTTAACACGGGAAAAGCATGTTAAGCCAAACTGCCGTGCGGACTCCGAGGATTGAAAACATTTTGAATCCAAGATAAGGTTGCCGTGAAGACACGGCCTCTGTTTCCATCCCAACACTCCTTTACAAGACTTTTTTAGATCTCCATTCATCTCCACCATCACAAGACCCCCTGTGCTCTGATAGGATAAAAGTTCTGTCACTCAACAGCATGTAATCAAACACTGGGTGAAAGGGAAGGCAAACTCATGCAGAATCCACTCACTATAGTCTGTTTCAGCCCCTTTTAGTCCTCTTTCCCGATCACACACCCAAAATGAAAATGGATTAAACTCTATAATGGCTTGAGACATGTAAATATCAGGACTCAAAATAGTACAATTGAAAGGAAGAAAGTCCACAAATAAAACAGATTGGGCTAAAAACGTGTGAACGGCGGGACCCAAAAACTGACTGAAGGATTCAATTGAATGTGCAACCATAGCCAAACTAAATGCCAAAGCCTCAATCATAGAGTCATTTGAAGACTATTCAGTGTTGTCTATGGGCTAATCAACAAAGGCTTGTACTTGGAGATACCTTGGTTCAGCAAATTTAGGCTTTCAAGATGCAAGACCTTCATATGTTTGCTTTTTGCACCTCAGTCTGTGTCCTCTGATGTTCTTCAAGACCGTGGTCCCAGAATAAAAGAAAATGCTAACCTCTGATACTTGGCACCACAATCACCCCTGTAATACTAGCTGAGGATAGACTTAACTCTGCTCCCAAGTGAAGAGAAATCATTGTGAGCTGGTGACACTTATTCTATATTCTCCCAGTGCGGTATGGCAAATTCTCCTCCAAACAACAAATTTTCTTAGTAAAGAAGTCAGTCCTAGATAGTGGTATACATTTAAGCATTTGAGAGTATACATTTTACTACAGCTGAGCTGCTGGGATTCTCTTCTCATAAAATGAGATTTCACATATATATTTGACAAAGGAATTAAGAACCTAAACTTCCTAATACTAATACGTCTAGAATATTAGGGTGCCTAGCTTCTTAGGTCCCATTCTTACCAAATATTCATCATATCAATTTAATCTGAGGATCAGCTTCACATATCATGCATGTGCAGATGAAATGACTTCAAAGTAAGAAGTCAGCAAGAACCACAATCCACACCATGCCCATTTTGTCTAAAAGTTCTAAACTTAACATCTGTAAATCTACACATCTGGATGAATCTTGGACCAGGCTAGGGTGCCAAAAATGGCACATTAACCCAATAAAGGGTGTTTTTCCACCACGCTCTAAGAAGATCCAGATCTAAGGAATGGGTACATTCCTTAATCTGGATCTAGTAGATCCGGATTAAGGGAAGCACCCAATGTGTTTCCACAGGAGGTGTAGCACCCATTAGCAATGGGTGCTAACCTCCCTGCTGTGGAAACACCTTTGTACCCATCTGAGAAATCCGGATCAACACCCAAAGGGTCTGTCCGTCAACCCAGGTGTCTCCCTTCAAAGAGATCAGCGCAGACTTCGGAGCTGCTCCGGAGTCCCTTCGGAATGTCTCCGAAGTCAGCACTGATCTCTTCGGAGTGAACAGTGGCGAGACTCTGAAGTCTCTGCCAATCTCTTCGGAGGGACTTCGGAGGGAAGGCTGTGCTGTCTTCGCTAATAGCGAACGATGGTGTAGCGCAGCTCTCGAGCGGCTCCGATGTCTCTGGCAATCTCTTCAAAGTGATTTCGGAGTCATTTTGAAATCAATTCAGAATGACTCCAAAGTCACTCCGAAGCTGGGATTTTGGGGCTTCCCCCCCTATGGGTGCATCCCCTCTCCCTAGCCTCCTCTAGACCCCATTGCCACACAAGTGTGGAAACAGGCTCCCTTTAATCTGGATTTTCTGGCTGAAAACCCCAATGTAGACTCCATTAATGGGGTCTACAGAAAATCTGGATTAAAGGCAGAAAAGTACCCATATGATCCGGATTTCCCCAGCGGCAGTGGAAACAAATCTGTCCCAAATGGGTGCCATGGTAGAAATGGGGTCATCCGGCTCACACCCAAATGGGTCCTTAATGGGTGCAAAAATGGGTACTTTCTGACAGTGGAAAAACACCCATAGTTATGGTGAGTACAGTATACTACTGGTCTAGAGGTAGCTCCAGGAAGCACCACTGGAAATGCGTTTAACACAAAGCCAGCCAAGCTGAAAACTTTGAAGGCAGCAGCACGGACCAGAATGGAATGACCTTGGGGCACGTTCCCTATTCTGGGCTGTCCTGTGCTGGAATACTACATGCAAGAGCAAAAAAGGTTCTTATTTAGTACAATGTCACATTAAGCAAACAGCTTTGTAAAAGTCACTGGCCCTGTCCAGATGGGAATATAGCACCATTACAGCACCGCTATTGTAGGGTTGCCTCATGTAACTCTAACTCTAACTCTAAAAAAATGCCTAAAATGACTGCAGAAAAAGCAAGAGCTTGTTGCGATGGATTTTCCAGCAATACCTGTGCAGAGGTGTCAATGTACACATTCGATAATTTGGTGCTGGCTGAATGCCCAGATGTGCATGTCAGTAAAATGTACAAAGACAGCACCAGAGCTGTCACTGTCTAGCTAGCAAGGGATAATGGACAGAATCAATATCCCCCATTATCGCTTGCTGGAGGGTTATTTGGCCATAGTCTGGATATAGGCACTATCACCTATGGAAAATGGGCAGTAAGGGGAAATAGAGATGACGCCAGTTCCCTTCAGCAAAATGTGTGTAAGACAGTGGTTTCCCAAAACAAAACTCCCATGTTATCTCAACAACAACTGTATACTTTAGTTATTTTGAGCAAATGTTTCTCAAGAAGTTCAGGAGTTAGACCTTCTGGCTAGATTTTAGAGATTGAAAACCCTTGGAAACAAAATGGTCTGCTCCCTCAGGGGAGAGTTACAGTGCTTTCATGTTGTTGTTATCATACATGTGAAGACACACCCAACTAAAGGTGGTGGCAGGTTCGGGTGTGCAACACCAGTACCTTGGTGAGACCGAACACTTTCAACGCAAAGAAAGCTCCAATGCTGAACATAAAGTCCAAAAAGGGAGAAATTTATTTTGAAGAACATAAGTAAGGGGCTTTCTCCTCCCCGGCTCCAGCTAGGCTTGAAATAAAGAATACTTTGCAGTGTGAAAGTTTCAGCAGTCTTCAGGATGTCATCTTTCTGGGTTTGATCTCCTTAATCAATGGTGCAGGGTCATTCAGCCACTGATTCTTTCCTTTAGCAACTTCAGATTTCTGGTAACTAATTTGTTAGAAATGCCCTTCCTGGATGTTTGGGCCTATTTGCCATCAAAACTTTAGCAGGACAGCTCTCTGCAAGCTCTCAGCAAAAACTAACTAAAATACCAGGAAGTTTCTGGGTGTTTTTCCACTAGCACTAAGTACCCATTGAAGTACCCATTAAGGACCCATTTGGCGGAGAGCTGGATGACCCCATTTGCACTACAGACCCCATTAGAGACACATCTGTTTCCACCACAGCTAGGGAAATCCAGATCATATGAGTCCTTAAGGACCTATAATCCGGATTTCCTGTAGAATGGGATCTTCAGCCATCAAATCCAGATTGTAGGGAGCCTGTTTCCACTACAATTTGGCAATGGGGTCTAGAGGAGGCTCGGGGGGGGGGATGCACCCATGGTGGGGGGGGGCAAACTCAGGACTTCAGAGTCCCTCCGAAGTTGCCTTTGGAGATTAGTGCAGGCTCTGCAGAAAAAACTCTTGCGAGAGCCATGCCGCTGTCAAGCACTCCAGGGGATCTTTGAAGTTAGCGGGAGATCGTGGTTCTCTTCGGAGCCTTTGCTAATCTCTGAAGGCAACTTCAGAGATTGTACCACCTGTCACCCAAAACACCTGGGGTGACAGGCAGACCCCTTGTGGGTAGATCCAGATTTGCAAATGGATGCTCTGGTGTTTCCGCAGCAGGCAGACTAGCACCCAATGCTACTGGGTGCTAGATCACCCATGGAAACACATTGGGTACTTCCCTTAATCCGGATCTACTACATCCAGATTAAAGGAAGTATCCATTCCTTAGATCAGGATTTTCTTAGATCCGGATTGAAGGAGCTCAGTGGAAAAACACCCTCTATCTAAAACAGAGCTTACTGGGACGGGACAAACCAAACCTGGAGAAATGCAGGGGGTTCCTTCAACTCCTCTCACAACTAATACAATGAAATATATCCTGTACAAAAACATACTAAGGCCTGAACTAATTACTAAGGAAAATGCAGGGAGAGATTGAAAAAGTCCTGGCTAGACATCACAATACTGAAAACGGACAAATGAAATGACAGATGGTAATATTATTAGTTCCTTAAGACATCAGCAGGATACAACAGCAGTAAGAGGTCAAGTCAACAAGTTGTAATTGGCTCTGGCGCCCACCCATTGAGAAGATGGACATGGCAAAAAACAGACGAATTAGCAGGGGGTGTCAGCCCTGACAACAGCATGTGCTTTTGGTTTAGAAGTGGCCTTCGCAGCCACTTTGAGCCACTTGCATTTGAAACAGGAGTGAGGAAACATTCACTCAAATGATTCCCACCAGCACCACCAAAGAATGACTATGCAACCCATTTCTTCTAAAGCCCTCCTAAACAGCAGGATGTTTTGCTACATTCGGTGCTGTCATGTTTTGGCTCACTTCAACTTTGCCATATTGAGAACTAGACGGAACAGATGGCCAGTAGGTTCTATTAAATCAGCAAGGCCAACTTCTTAAAGAAATATATCTGAAACTGAAATTTTCAATCAGAAATGTTGACAAAAGTGAACTCCCATTAGGCCCTAAATACTTGCCTGGGGTCAAATTGTAGGCAGTAATAGCAGCTGTTGGTCAACAAAGCCTTCTGTTAAGGTTAAGCCAGTGATATCAGAGTCTTCCCATAAAAGGTTTAACGGTTTAACAAATCTGAACACGTGAACAAATTTGAGGGGAAATTGCAGTTTGTTAAGGTAGCCTTTACAGCATTTGGATTTTCAATCCTGCAGCAAATGTTTGACAATCACATGGAGCAGCAAATTAAAAAACAGGGTACAAATTCAACGTGCATTGTATTTTTCTCCAGAAAAGATACAGCACTGTTGTGCTTTCATACTGTTACTTATACTTCACTTCCTCCAGTTGTGTGAAAAAGAGAAAAGGGGGGGGGGAACTCCAGGGCCAGCACTAGGAAGCTCTACCAAGTTTTCTCAATATTTCATTTATATGCAAATACGTATATGAACTGAGCATCAGTCACAAGAACTCAACTTGCTATATATGGAATGTTCTCAATACAGTGATTTATTTGAAAAACAAAGGGTACCTCAAGACACAGGTAAAAACCTCTGATTTTTGTGGCTCTTGGGATAGTCCATTGAAAACGCGCCACACAGGCAGTATGGAAAATCCAGCTCTGACCCCAAGTTTTCCTTAGTGTCGGATGTTTACCTTGTCTACTATTTCTCTGCAGAATCATGCCTCTTGTGAAAGTACCTGTATATAAGAAGCACAAAGCCCAAGGGAAGTGGGCAGGCACTTCCTACCATACAGGTACTTTTGCAAGAGTAACGATTCCATGACATAAGGGTGCCTCCAGTCAGGGACGGAAGCAGCAAACTTGCTTTGCTGCTTGCATCCCCCACAGTAGGAGGGGGCATTCCCCATCCCCCACACACAGAGAGAGCAAAGTAAAAAGTTGCTGGATAATCAGCATCTTTTTTACTGTGCACTTACCTGTATTTACCACTCTCCTACAGCTGGCAATGGAGCTTCCCATCTGGCTGATGGGAAGCAGCTGCACCAGAATTTCAAAGCTTCTGTTCCTCTAGTTTGGAGGACTGGAAGCAGCTCCGCCTTAAATGCGAAGCTTACGATCCTCCAGTCTGGATAACCAGAAGGAGCTTTGCATTTAAGGTGGAGCAAGGGGTGTGTCTGGAGGCACCCTCAGAGCCCAGGGTTGCTCCAAGGTTGCCTTCCTGCAACCTTGGAAAGAGCAGAGAAAGTCTATTGCAGAATCTAAGCAAGATCCCACAATTTCCTCTCATCAGCTGGATGCAGCCAAAATAAAATGGGGCAGAGTAAAGAATCAGCCTGCTTCAGTCTAGAACTGTGTGGAACAGATGGAGTCCTTGAGATGCAACCCCCCCCCCCCGCCCCCCGCCCAAGTGTCACACTATATAGATTTCAGAATATAAAGAGAGCTGGGTGCACTTTTTCTTTCTCTGTAAGTCTCATTTTTCCTTCTCCTATATATGCTGTAACAGTTCAGTTCTTTTTTATCTCAATTCATAACCTTGTCTCTTGTGCCTGACAGCCTCAAAGTGAAAATCATCCATGTCTTTTGCAGTCATAGGAAAGGAAAGGACAGTTAAAATACATTAAAGAGCTTGCTTACCTGAGTCGACAAGGGCTACGGGGGTTGTATTAACTAGTGACATGAAAGACTATTCAGTATGACAGCTTAAGTGTAGGAGAAAAGGCATACAGAACATACTAGACTTGTGCATAAACCACATGTAAATAAAGCACAAATAAGATAGGGCACAGAACTGGACAGGGTCTAAAATAGTCAAGGAGGATACCTGGTTGAATCCATGGGATGTAAAATGATCTCTTAATCTAAGTTGTGGTAAAAGGCCTCTGGAATGCTGACATGAGTACAATATCTTTGTCGGTGGCCCCAGAAGGCTACAGAAAAGTATATGCTTTCATGATTAACATCAATAATAAAATTTTAGCCACTCCTACATCTATATTAGTACATATAAAGATGAGAGTTAAACAAAAGCTTAGTATTCTCAAAATCCTGTGGATCAGCAAAACTTGAGAGTCATAAAAACTAGAAACAATTACTGTAATTCTGTTAAGAAAACAGTAAAAAGCCAAGCCCAAAATGGAATGAATGAAAGAATGAAAAGGATGACACAGCATAAATGTCAGGGTGATGAGTGACAGCAAATGAAGGCCCTGGGTACAGTAAGAGGAAAGCAAAGCAATGCTTAGGTCAAGTTTAAGACTGCTGAAGAACCAACTTAGAAGTATCAGTTCTTTCACATCTTCTGTCTTATTTGCCAATAGAGTCACTTGGCCGATCTCTGCCTCTGTTTTCCCTGCCTCTAACTGGTAAATAGTTCTCAGTCCATCTTACTTTTTCCTTTCTCTTCCCCGCAACGTGTATCACAATGGCTTAGAATAAAGGTTTTCCTATCCAAATCCATATTTTCTGTTTTGAGATTTAAGAAGACGTCTCCAGTCAACCTTGAAAGATTAAGGTTGCCACTAAACAGTGAATGGCATCAGTTGTCCGCATCTCACAATTTCCTCTCACTGTCCCTTCCACACTTGTGACGGTGTGAATTATCCCAGAATTGCATGGTGGCCATTTTCACCCCATTTTCAGCTCTGTGCGCACAGGAGGCCATTTTCTTCAGTGAGGAACCTGTGAGTCAAGCTTCCAGACAGTTCAAGCACAGCACTGTTTTGGGAAATCCACGTTGAGAGTTGGGTTTTCCCAAAATAGGTTATAATGGATTTCATCCCTATATTGTGGGGCTATGTTAGAGTTGACACAGATATGTGTAACAATCCCAACATAGCCACAACATAATTGTGTGTTTCATCCCCTGTCTGGACACAGCCTTTGCAATATACTTATTCCACTATATTTGGATATTCCAGAATAAAGTCTGAGTAGGCATGTGCATTAAAAAAAGACATTCATTTTGCTATCAAACCAAACATCTGAAATATTGTTTTGTCACATATTCATTAAATCAAATATCCCAATGAAAATGCCTTTTTCATGGCCAAACCCCATCAATATGAATATTCAATCTAAGTTATTGTATTTGCAAACAGGAGCCTTTTTTCCTATCAAATGTTTGGACATTCAAATGTCCAGACTTTCAACTCAATGCAAATGTTTGCAAATTTGAAATATATTCAATCGAATTTGCAAATGCTAATGTCATTCTGCACATCTCTAAGTGTGAATGTTAATCAGATATATTATGTTCTCACTCTGCCGAACAGCTCTAATATCTTTCAAATGCAAAATAACTAATGTCTTGACTCCTTCTCAAAAAAATTCCAGAGAAGTAGAAAGAAACCCAATCCAATAACTGTTAAGAACTAGTCCTCAGGCTGAGTGAATGCTAATGGATGAAGTTAAGCTCCCAGCCTTCAGTGAGTTTCCCTAACTCCTACAGATCGTTGATCAGAAGAAATCACATTCAAGAATGGCTACAGCAAGAGTTCCGTCATGGAAAAACAAGGCTGAGCAGTACTGAAGGAACAGATTTTGAAAAGATCAAAGAAACTGAATTTGCTTGTTTAAAGAAAAACAATGAAAAAAAGAGGGGACAGTTTTCTTCTTACAAAAGTTTCCCCAGATTTGCATTTTGAACATAGAAAGCGGTATTGCATCTACTTGACCATAATGAATTCTACTTACATAAATATCACTTGAATCCTGATAGCCACATGAAGAAACATTGCACAGCAATCATGTAAGCAAGAAGGTGATGTAGTATAATGGGAAGAGGAAGGCTGCTAGGTCATTTCACGGGATAAACTCTATATTGTAAAACCTCATTTCTGAAGTATTGAATTATAGTTCCCAACTGTGGTACGTAGAAAGCTTTTTCATTCAAAAGCCACACATAGATCATTTGTTATAGAAAGCATATGGTTCAAGGTTGCCCTGTTATAAAGCTACCTTCTCATTTAGCTAGAAGAAATAGAATTGAAAGAGATTGCTTTGTTTTTACAGGCAACCTGGATTCTTGAAAATCTGAAATACAGACCTTATTACTACTTGAGGGCTTTCTTGAAGCTATACAATCTATGAGAAGCCCAGACTGGATGAAGAAAAATACACAAGGGACTTTTATACACTAAAGACTCCTGCAGAGAAGCATCTTTGGTGACTCAAGATAAACAATTTGCAGCAACCAAAATAAACAGCGATTTGGGAGCAGGTGAAGGTTTCACCTTTGTCTTCTGCTTGAGAATGCCCAGAAGCAATTGGTGGGCCGCTGTGTGAGCCAGGATGCTGGACTAGATGGCCTGTGACCCAATCCAGCAGGAATCCTCTTATGCTCTTATGTTTAACTTTTACCCAGCCTTAATTCCAAAGCATTCTAAGACAAATGGACAAAACAACAGTTTGTTTTGTAAATATGTTAATCTTTATTAAAGTATACACTGTGGTTTATTGCAATGCTACAGCAATTGTAAAAAAAAAAAAAAACCTGAACAGTTGAGTAGAAGATATTTGAACCAATGTGGATTTTATATTTGCATCCTAGTTTTTTTAACAGTTTTTTAACTTTAGACTTTTCCTTTGTTTGTTCTTGGCATCCCAAGTGTAATCAAAGGCAAGCATTGATTATTACCACCAGAAATAATCTCAGTGTATGGTACCTTTGTTTGCTACAATACATAATATCTTTCCTCAAGATTCTACATTGACAACAGATGATTACATTCTGTGGCAGAGACAAGAGTTATGCATATATCATTTTATCTAAATTAAATCTTGCTTGCATTAAATGAAAACTCAGTGTCAGAAAAGCTTAAATCATGTACCATGAACTTCCAGCTTTGCTGATAGCCATTTAGTAAGCACTACCGAGATAACAACTAAATAAACTGTTTTGATATTAGAAGAGACACCATTCCTTTTTCACATTCCTCAAAAATTGCACTGTTGTGCACAGCAACCCATTGTAAGATTGCTGTTTCCCAATTCCTAGAGCTTTATATATTATGCAAGGAATGCTTAATTATGCAAGTCTGCCTTAAATTAGTGTCCCAGATAGTTCAATAACCAATCCTGTAAGAGTCGTTCTTGGTGGTACCCAACAACAAACAGCAGATATGCAAAGAGACTAAAGGAAAGCCAGCCACATCTTCCAGCTCACAGGAAGAGTGTCTGGCATTCTTGGCTTTCTGTCTACTTCCAGTTTTATGATTCATTTAGTGCTGTTGCAATTGGCACTAGTAAAGACTTGATGTCCCAGAAAAATTTGTTGAAGGTCAGTGTCAGTCCCCATAAATACAGAGTTAGTTGGGATCTACTAAGGATATCTCAAAATATCTACATTATCTGCACTTCCCAGAGCTGGCATGCACCTGAAATGGACAGAAATGAAAAGGTGTGAGCAGTAAGACCTGAAGACGCACTGGAGAAGGTTTAAATTGAAGGTGTGGCCATTACACTATGGTGGCTAGAATACTCAATTAGAACTAATAATACCTGAACTCAAATCCACATCAAGAATACAGCCTAGTTGACTTTGAGCAAGTCTGGCCACGGAAACAGGTTTAAAGAGACATTTAAGACACATTTTAAACCCTTGGGCACTTACATTCCGCACTGCAGACCAGATTAGGGACCCTTTGAGGCAGCCGCTTCCACACAGCGGCATGCGAGATCCATCTCTAAATCAGGTCTCACTACTGAAAACCGGTTCTAAACGAAGACCTAAAAAATTAGGTCTTCAATGTGTCCCTTCGCCTTGATCTGTGTGGAAGCAGGACGCTTCTGCATATGGACAGGCAAAGTGACAGATGTCCCTGTGGCCGCCATCTTGGTTTGCCTCCTTCTGCACGCCGCCATGTGCTGCATGCCGCCGGAAATGCGCAGTGACTGGCAGCTGCATGCTCCAGTCCTGTGGCTTTAGGGGCGGTGGCGGCAGCAGCGATGCAGGAGGCCGGATGCCTTTTGGAATGGGTGCTGTGGCCTCTGCACAGCACCCAAGGCATCCGGCCACCCGATCTGGCCTCCCTGGCCTCCCTATTTTGGACAGATTCTCGGAAGGACAGATCGCCAAGAAACGGATTTTCTTAAATCTGTTTCTTGGCGGCAAATGCAGAAACACCCCTCTTCTCTTCTTCTAGCCTACCCCACAGGGTTGTTGTGATGAGAAAATGTAAGGGAGTCCAATAACGTTTGCCATATTGAACTGTTTAGGAAAAATGCAGCAAATGAATGCCATAAAAATAAAACAAGAACAGTCTTGAAGACAGATTGAGGTATTTGAGACCCGAAGCGCCCCTCCCCCCCAATTCATAAGGAAATAGGAGTCAGCCCAAGAATGGTTATGCATATAGTACAATACTGCTAGAGGTTGGAAAGCATTCCTGTTTTGAAAGGCTAAAAATCATACTTCTGCATGTTGCAACAAAGCTATCATCTACAAAGAACCCTGCTGGATTAGATCCATGACCCTTCTAGTAGCAGCCTATTCTTTGGGAAGCCCTCAAGCAAGACCAAAAGGCAGCTGTACTCTTCCTACAATGGGAAATGACTGAAACCAATCTAGTTCTTGCATTAAAAAAAAAAAACTTAGCTTATCATAGGACCTTCTCAGTGGTGAAACCCTAGTCTTCGCATTATTAAGGAAGAAGTAACATGGGTTTGCCGTTGACGTAATGACTCAGTTAATGTATTTTTTTAAAATCTAACTTAATGTAGATTTTTTTTAGCATTCCAGAAGGAACACAGTTCATCATCCTCTGCAGCAATTAGCCAGGCAGCAAGAACCACAATGCAACAAAAGTTCCACTCTTGCATCCCTCTACCTTTGATGTGTTTATTTAATATGCAAAGCAGTAAAACTAACTGTATATAAAAGTCTGCAATAGATATAGACAGGTATTGTTGGGCTATAGCTTCCAATAGCACTAGCAGGTGTGTCAAAGTATGACAGTAGCTGAAAGTTAGCAACACCTGGAGTGCAATAGTTTGTTCATCCCTATCTATAGTGTGTCATAAACAGAAAAGTGCACTACAGCAAACTACCTGCAGAAAAACTGATTTAAGAAAAAAAAATAATACTGTGTAACTGGCCATTCATAAAATGGCCATTCCAGTCCTAGAAAATGAGCAGATTTCAGTCTCTGCCCAATGCTTGCATTAATAACTACAGAAAATATGAGCAAAATGCAACCTCACCATAACCCCTTCTCGCTCACAAATTCCCCTACTCAAGGAAATTCAGAAATTATCCAGGCCTAGGTTTCGTCCTCTCTGCTAGCAAAGCAACCTCTTTCCTTTGTGGCTTAATTAGATCCATGCACTCTACTGTTTGTAACTAAACCTAAGCTTCATTAGTGATGGTTATTATGGAATAGGCTGAACATCCTCCAAGTCACAACTTGCTTCCAATAATGGCTTATACAAGGTAGCTTGAAGCAAACAGCTGCTTATCTCTGGCTAAGCTCCCAGTCAACACATTGCAAGTACAGTGATCTACCTTACCTTTAAAGCAATAATCCTTGGGTGCCACTGTCACATTCCCAATATAGTCCCAGAATACCAAGGCAATATCCCATAATATGAGTATTATGGAAAATCTGGCAAAGGGACTTGGTTTTCCAGAATAACAATCCCTTACCTTTGTCTGCTGGCTTCTTTTACTATCCTTTCTCTTCCATGTACCTGGAACCCAGCCAAGTGCATAAAAAACACACAGAGGGACCTGGGTAGGTGCCTGGCTGACTTTTATGCATCTACAAGAGGAATTATAGTGAAAGGAGCTAACAGACAGAAATGAAAGCCTATGATTGCCTCCCACATCTGGCAGAATGGACTCTTGTTCCCTAGTTTCTCAGCGTAGTTCCTTTTCTTCTGCTATTAGGAAAAGGTTCATTCAGGAAAAATCTCAACTTATCTGTTAACAGAGTGTGTCAATTTTATTTTATTTAAAATATTAATGCACTATTTCTCACTTAAAAAATCTTAAAGGCATTTACAGGAGAGATTAAAAATAAAGGTGAAACCACAGATAACACATACATAATCAACAAGTAATAACTGGGTCACTTCGGGTATTGAACAAATATTCATACAGGGAATGCCTGGGGAAAGGGTCAGGTTTTTAATAGACACCCAAAAGTAATATATGTAGTGCCTTTCAAATGGCAGAAGCAATCTGGATGCGAGGGCACTATTTATTTCACTTACATCCAACAAATCAAAGCAAAATGTTAATTACTTCTTCGGTCATCATGCAAAGTGCTGTGTGCTGGAGGATGGGTTGGAATGTTCAACCAAAATGGACTATTTAGTATTTAGCAAAAGGTTCACAGAAAAAGCCCTAACTGGAGATTGCTCTTCACTTTTACCAACTATTTACTAAGAAACACACTGAGATCAGAAGGACCAGCTGAGTAATAAGCAGGTCAGAACACAAGAACTGAGCTTCAGCAGACAAGTGACCTATCTATGCCAGCAGCAGGAGAAGAACACAAGAGCTTCCTTTGCTCACTGATCTCAGAACCTTTAGAGGAAACGGTGGGGAGATTCATTCATGTCTTCCCAAGAAGAATTAAGGTTATATGATCTCTAGAGGAAGGCTGCTTCCAAACCTCACTCATTTATCAATTTATCCATTTAAACCACATCTGAAATTATATCACATTGTCTAAACAATATATTGATACTTCGAGTTTTAGCATTTCCTCAGCAGTAGAGTGACATTACAGCTGTGAGTTTCTTTGCACATGACCTAATCTTCCCAATAGAATAACATGGTTTTTCTGGGTTCTGATGGCTCACACCAGACTCTTGCAGTAATCCAGAAAGAGTTGCATTTACAGAATAACAGGATATTATGCTACAATAGTTAATTTTATCAAAATAATGATAACCCAATAAATCGGCTTTATATTCTCAGACGGTATCAGAAGTACCATGATTATGTCTGGCAAATCAGGTACAATTACAAAATAAATTACATCTTTTTGACCCTGTCTGGATGCAGCCAAAGTTAGCTGAGAAATAAAAAGAGGAACACTACAGAAGAAGGAGAGAAACATGATGCTAACCGGTTGACTCCATTTCCAGTGCCCCTAAAGATCACTTAGCTTTTCTCTTACTAAGGAGGATGTCATTGAAACTCAGTACTATGTTGGTTTCCATACCCCAAGCAACTACAGTATTGTACTCAAAGCTCTAATTTATGACACCACAGTTTCACACCCCTGAAGGGTTGTAACTTATTTTTTACAAGAATGCCAACATTCTCAACGATTAATTTTGTGCCATACTGCTAAGAAAACAGATTGCTTCAACCATTCAATTATCTGAGAACACCTGGGCCCTTTCTACACTTGGCTTTATTCTGGAATATATCACGGAATAGGGGCCTGCTGTCCATATGCTAGTGCAGACTATGGTAGACCCCTGGCGAGCCCTACCAGAATCTGCATTAGCATGCAGACAACAGACCCCTATCTGAAGATATAGTCTAGAATAAGACCACTTTCAAACATTTTCAAAATGGTTTGGATCCTCATCGTTCCCACCCCCCAATCAATTAAATGGTTTCAAAACTGTTTGGATCCTTTTCGTCCACATTCCCAATCAGTTTCAGGGGTATTTTGAGAATTATTTAGCTTTAAAATGGAATAAATAAACACCGGAATTTTCCAGTGTTTTTTCCGCTTTTGCTTTTAAAACGTTTCTTCCTTAGTGCTGTGGGAATACTAGAGCATTCCCCTATTCAACAGACTGTTTCATTGTAACAATTCAGCCACTTCACACCTGATAACAATGTTTCCTGCACAATTCTGGCTGTTTCCCTCCTTCCTTGATCTTTAAAAAGGGAAAGGGGTGAAGCTGCTGCAGGAACTGGGAGTTGTGTGTATGTTTAAGTGTGTGTGTGCAGGCAGCGGTGGCAGCAGAGTCAGCCAGAGTGCTTTTTTTGGAGGGAACCCCTGCTGGGGATAGTGGCTGTGGAGGTGGAGCGGGCAAACGGGGCTTGAGTTGCCGCTGCTGCCATGCGCCAATCGCTTTCCCCAATCCATTTTTGGAAGCATTTTAAGTGTTTAAGAGTGGGGACACAAAATAGGGGTTGATTCCAATTGCCAGATGCTCCTTTGCTTCCTTTTAATGTGCTTTACATATTGATGTAAATCCCGATGTAAATAGCCTTGTATATAGCGCTTTATTCCTTGAATGGGAACTCGCCCCAAGTGTGGAAAGAGGCCTGATTTGATGCTGAATATCCTTTCAACGATACTTCCTACCACCCTAATCACTGAGTACACTAGCTGCACTTGATGTTGCCCAACAGTATCTGGAGGGGATCAAATTGGTTAATATTTTCTGGGGAACTAAATCCAGAGATGTTGTCCAGAAATCTGAAAGCTTTATGGAATTCCACACTTGAGATAATTTTTAAAAGATTATCATTTTAGAGGCAACATGAAGCTAGTGTGAATCATTCTGCACTTTGGATGGATCTACTGAAATCTTAACGTAATAATTAAAGTACACTTAATCAAATATTCAAAATAAAATCTGTGAAAATGGTTCCAAGCTCTTAGAAGGCTCAAAGAAGAAGATACAGTTTTGCTCCTAAATAACGTCCTAAAAAGAGTTGCTGCCAGATCACTGCTAATTACTTTTGCTGAGAAGTAAACAGCAGATGCTAGTAGAAGCTGAATTTTAAAAGCCACCATATTATATGCACTTAATTAATGCAATGCTGTGTCTTCTTCTCTTGGTTTTGATATCGCTGTCCTCTGGTCTAGATACTAAAGCCTGTTAAGAAAAAGCCAAAGCCCTCTTCAGTTACATCCCCCTCTTCATTACTTTCTACATGTTGGAAGGGAATCCAAGTCATGAAGATCTGGTTCTGCTGGTACAGCTCCCGCACATGTCCCCATTATCACTTAGTCAGGTGACGCTGGAGAGTCTCCTATCATCTGGGTATTGGTACTCTAGGCAATAAGGCAATTCACCTACAAACCAAGAAGCCTAACAGATTCATATGGGCCCTCTTAGTTCTTCTTGCTTGAAATCACTGGGATCAGACATTACTACCTCTAATAGAAGGCTAATACCTTTATCAAAATGACTGAAAAAATGCCGTTTATAAAGAATGGAATTAGTCTGCGTCCCTCATTTTTCATTTCTGCAACCAAATCTGCAACTGTATGGTATTGGTCTGATTTCTGCAAGGATTTTTCCTGGCATGGCTGTGTTATAGAATTGTTAAATTATATCACATAATTGTATTTTTCAAAATCCGCACAAAAATATATTCATGCTGTCATTTGTCTGGGGTACAAACATACCCCACCCATATGGATGAGGGTTAATACTGAGGGCTGCAGAACCCAGGGGCTGTATGTATCACTTGAGGAGGTGGAATATGCCAAGACTTCTACATCTACTGTATTCCTGACTGATATTCTATTAACCAACAAAATTTAAGCCATAATAAGGAACTCAAATGCTGCAATCCTAACTAGGATTTTCTGGGAGTAAACTCATCTAGCCACCATCATCCTGCCTACACCTACGTTTTAAATGTATAGTCACTCTGCTGATGTGTTCTGTCTCTAAAGGTGAACTGAAGCTGGATTAAAATTAAAGTATAAATTGGTCTTATGCGACACATTTTGAGTTAAAGAGGGATAGGTTCATACTCTGAGCCTTCAAACTGTGCACAATGGAAGAAAGCATTTACTACGGCTATACTACAAGTGCATGTTGTGCTCTCTCTGAGGCCTGTTCTCCATCCCCTGAAAGTTTAATTTAGCAAGAAATACAATTGTAAAAGGGCAATCTAAAGAATTCATAAATCATCCCTCCAGGATCCTATTGCACTGGGGGTAGAGTAAGCTTGTGAACCTCCCCCCATCATTTTCATCAAGACCCAGTCCACTGGTAGACTGCACTTTGACTTCTCAGCAATGGTTTGATTTTCTTTCCCAAACATTGTTAAGAGCTGGACTACATTGTCCTTGCAGTGCCTCTCAACTTCATTAATTTTATAATCGTGCAAAAGTGTCACCTTGGAAATAGTAGCATGTGACACTAGTGTTCTTATCCTTTCCCCCCCCCCATCTCCAGTCCACTACTAATGCATTGGAATTGCATTTTCTGTCCCTTAATGCACATAAGAGCACACAGGGCTCACTGATGTACAAGCATCCCACCTCTGAGGTGCTTCATTTTGTTGCCGCTGTTGCTTGTACTATCTGTGAACGCAGCTTATCTTATTTCCCCAAGATGCTCCTGTGTGGCTTCTAAGAACACTTCATTCGGCCAAAGGCCTCTCACAAAGCGAGCAATATGCTTGCTGCCATTACAAGTCAAGGAAGAAAATGACAGAGCCTAGCAGCTAGCAATTAAGCCTGTCATTTGAAGCAGACATAGAGAAACAGGTTTTACAGCAAAGGAGGTTTAATCCAGTTTTTCTATTATGAGACTACAATTACCTTATTAACACTTAAATCAAAGGCAAAGTAATCCCGCTGAGACAGCCTGATAAGACGATTTTCACTAGGAGGTAGTGATTGGTCTATCATAAGTCCTATGCGCAATGCCACACTGTAAAATCCTCCCATTAGCAATCCAGTCAGGTCTTCAGGGATTTTTAAAAAACTTAATCAGAAATTACAGCATGGAAAGATCTGTCTTAAGCTGTGTTCGGGCATAACAAAAGGGCTGGCTCAGAGAGTCAGTGTGTGGCCCTTGTTTTTCCAACCCCTCTCTAACCTGCCTTTTCTAGCACGGACTGTTCAGGGGGAGGGGCAAACTACTGTGTGAATGATCCCACTTTGAAGCCTTCTATGAGACTGTGTGTTCAGATAGGGCCAAAAAAAACACCATCTCTGAAGCGGCTTAGAGAAGGTGGGATTGTTCACCCAGCAGTCTGCCCCTCCTCCCTCTCCTGAACATTCTGTGCCAGAACAGGTGGATTAGAGAAGACATGGGACCATGAGGACCACACACGGTCTCTCCGAGGTACCTCTGATGTGCCTCTTTTGTTATGTCCGATATAGCCTCAACTAATATGAACTGAGATATGCCTCTGCCATACATAAAAACAGCCGACAGAAGTCATACCCATTTTGCCCTTGGATTGACACCCTGGATTTGAATTAGTTTAATAGTACATCTGCAGCCCCCCCCCAAGGGGTGTGTTCCCACTTAGCTTATTTGGTCCTCTTTTTAAAAAATTTGGACTTTTTTTAGTTTTTAAAATCTGAAATCGAGTCCCTGCAGATTAATCTGAATATAGACATTTCCACTCACAAAGAGAAAATCTGAATATAGCCGTTCCCAGGACTTCTAAATTCCCACCCCTACCCAGTGCACTGTCTCCCTTCAAAGCAGCCTTGAGTTTAGCTGAAGCCCCAAAGAGTTAGAAGCTGGTACTTAAAAAATAATAATAAACCCCAATCCTAAACCCTCCGATTTTAAAAAGACTTTTAAAATCCCTCTGCAAAACCTGCCTCCAGTTAAAAAAAAAAAAGGCAGCCTGCCTATAAAAATCAGCTGAACGGAGGAAATACTGGGGGAGATGTATCTGATTGTTGGCAGCTTTCTCTTTGAAGCAGTGGGGAAAGGGAAGAGGGAAGGCTTGCCTTGAAACAAATGTATCATTAGCAGCTCTTGAGATTTGCCTCTTTAAAAACCCAAGCCAGCAGCAGGGGGGAGAGATGGGGCAATGTCTCTGATTGTTGGCCACACTCTTCCTCTCTCCCTCCTCGCCCATCTGAGGAGTCCACATAAATGCATGTGCACCCAAGCAGATCGGAGGGCGGGGGGGGGGGATGGCTTGAATTGTGGTTCTGCTTAAAACTTTTTCGCTTATTGCTGTATTCCTCCTGTTGTATAGCCTTTTCTGTTAGTATTGCAGGCATTATGGGCATGGCGAGCTGTGAAATCCCTCCCACATGTGAATGGCATTGGCCAGGAAGCTACACTCCGCCTCAAATAGCCCGGGAGCGATCCCATATAGGAGAAAAAAAAGCGAGCTTGACTACGAACTTGTCAGAAAAGTCCTGTTTTCACCAGGGTTTTTTCCCCTGGATTTCTGCAGGATAGTGCTCAGAAAATCTGGGGATAAGAGGCAGAATGGGAACAGGGCTTGCCAAATTTGGATTACTTGCCAATGTAATGGGAACCCTGGATGCTGAGTTCCCACCCAGTCTGGATTTTAGTGCCTTTGGGAAACGCACCGAAGGTGATTTTTTTTGTAATCCCTCTTAAGACCTTCAGGTATGGGGTACAATAAACATACAAATTAAATAATTAAATAAATAAATTCAAGTGCAAAACTTCCAGCTACCTATCTCTGAAAGCTGTTTATACTGGACACCAAGCACAGGTTATAAAGCATAACACTATGTATACACTCTAATGGCTGCATGTAGGCTTTCATGGCCGGTTTCAATCTTATCTGTAGCATTTGGGGGCTGTTATGCAGTTTTCCTGGAACACAGCATAGCAATCCCCAAAATGCTACAAATAAGATATAGGCTGCAGTTACACCTTATCATTTTAGTCCATGTCAGGAAGGCAGCTGTTTTCAGCCTGGAATGGCTTAGTAACACCTTCCTGCTGCTGTCAAAGGGAATCATGGGGGAGGGGGCAAGGAGGCAGAGCCAACAACAGAGCAAAGATATCACAGCAAGGGGGAAGTCGAGGAGGCAGATCTGATGACAGAGCAAAGGAATCACAGCAACGGGGAGCAGGGAAGGCAGAGGAAGAGCTGTCAGGAGGAAGGGGGGCAAGACTCAGAGCAGAGGCTTGCATAGGTATCATTTTCTGGGCAGCAGAGCCTCCTGAAAGGGGATTAAAACTTTAATGCTGTGTTGGCCCAAATGAAGGAAAACCTGAACAGAGGAAGGAAAATCAACAAAAATCAACAGCATTTAAAGATGGTACCAAACAAGCTGGAATTGAGGCTGAAGAGGAATTAAAGGAAAGGTATAAACGCAGCTATACTGACTAACAATGAAGAAAACCTTACTTCCTTTAATTTAATTCTATAATACAATACGATATAAACCAACCAAAATATCTTTTCTAAGGCTATATTCAAACATAATAAAAGCAGTGCTTCAGAAATGACAGTGTGGCCCTCGTGTTCTCAAGCCTTCTATAATCCATCTCTTCTAGCACTATGTTCAAGAGAGAGGGGAGGGTCAGACTGTTGTAGGAACAACCCCACTTCAAAGGGAGGGACCTCAGAGGGACCTGCAGAGGGACCTCAGATCAGAGATGCTTTTTCTTTCTTTCTTTCTTTCTTCCTTTTTTTTTCTGTGTCTGATCACAGCCTAATTCTCTTTTTTGATGTTTCTGAGAAAATAATGGCTGCCTGTCTGGGTAAGGGCAAGAGTATCTGTGCTATGTGCCTACAAGCATGCTAGGAATGAGTCTTTGCGAGATGGTACATGCTGTAAAATGATTTATCATTCAATGCTTAGCATGTGGGTCAGCGTAAATGCACATTTGTATAAAGAGCTCCCTTGTTACAACCCCAAAGAGCCCAACATTATCCTAAGAGCCCCTACCTCACCTCCCATGAAATACAAAATGCTATCTTTTGTTGCCACCTTTACTGTGAAATGCCCTCTCTTCTGCTGTTTGTGAGGTGCCTACTTTTACAGCTTTCAGGCAACTAGTAAAGTCTTCTCTTTACCCAGACATTTCCTGTATAAATGTTTATTCTCTTCCCTGAACCACACAGTTTTAAATAGCTGGTGTGTCTGTCAGTCTGTGTGTGTGTGTACTTTACGTTGGTTTGTAATACCTCCCATAAACAGCTTTAAGATTTCCTTTGAGAATCAGTATTTAAACGGAAAGCAGGGGGTTGACAGTTCAATCCCCAGCCTTTTCCCAAAAAATAGGCAATAGCAAACCACTTCAGTATCTCTGTCATGAAAACTGTGTAGAGGTGCTCATGCAGTCACTCAGAAGTCAGCCATGACTCAGTAGTACCCACAATAAGCATGTAGTCCTTGAGCTGCCAAATAAAGAAAAAAACAAGAACAGTTTTACCTATTTTACACCATTCGTCTGCTTAGTCCAATAACATCTACTTGGATAACAGGAAATACTGATTATGGGCCTGTCTGGACTTTGCCTCTCATCCCTAGTATGTAGATGCCTTGTTTAGTATGTAGATGCTTTGTGCATACTAAACCCACCCAAGCTTCCCCAAGCTTCACCTGAAGTATGAATGGCTGCTCAGATGTGGCCATCTTCACTACCACTACTGGGTGATGTGTCATGTCAGTACACATGCACTGACAGGCATGGGAGGCTCCGGCACATCTTCCAAATGAGAAGACGTGCAGATGGAGCATCCAGGGCCTTATCAGCTCCAGTTCCAGCTCCAGCACTAATCCATATGCAGTAAGTGCCTGCACAGAAGGAACAGTTTCTGGTAAAGAAACAACTCCCTCATGCACAGGCACTCCATCTGGGAGCTTACTACCATGCCAACTGAAAAATCATCTTCCTGGCCGTATGAATTCTCCACCAGTTTACAAGCAACATTTTAGGAAAATGCTGCACCTGGTACTGGCACTATATAGCAGAATGCTCTTTAGATTTCATGTGCAGCTCTTGCATAGTTTCTCAGAAAAGAAGCTTTAATTACTCTCCAAATGAGTTAAATCAAGTGCCTGAAAGGGGGGGGGGGAATCAAGACTTGCATTGTGCAAATAAAGCATTTTTCTTCAAGTTTTTTTTTCTCCGTCAGTATTAGTACTTTCCTTTCATTCCTTTCTCCAGCTTCTGGCCATATGTTACCTGCTCATTCATTTAGATCCATGAAAATGTGTTGATCGTAGTAAAGTTACTCTGTAACTTGAAAAAGCACAAACGGTGTTCAACCCATTTCTAAACAACGTGGTAAAGCATCAAAAGCCAGTCCTGACCTGTTCTGCAATTGGCTGCGTATTGCTACAGTCAGAATGCAATTCCACCCAGATACTGTGCCTATTTCTGAAACTCAGCAATAGATGACGTATCATAAATGCCTGCTTTAATAAGGTTATTTTCGTTTCAGGTTACACGCTCACCAGCAAAATAAAAGTTTGGCTATATGAGCAGTATAATCTAGGTGCTTCAGGCTGGGGACAGTTTATTGCTGGCTTATAAGGGTAAAATAAAGAGTGCTTTATTATACACAGAGCTCAAGCCCCACGCTTCCTTCTACCTTCATTTATGTTTCAATGCAGAACTGGCAACTGCGTGCATAGTCCCATCTGTCCAGAAGGGTAAATGTCCATATAGGTTTGCACTATGTTACACTCTCATAGCTTCTCCCTTACTATTTGCTCCACCTGTTTTTATCCTTGGCATCAGTTCTATTTATCTGCTATGTTCTATGTTCCACCAGCCACAATGGACAGCAGCCATCTTTGGAAATGTCTTGTTTTCTAATGGCTTAAGTGCTCAAACGGTGTCCTTCTGTGATCTCCACCTTCTGATACTTAGTCAAGGACCATCTTCTTTTACAGGCATTTGGTGACTGATAATTTTGTTTTATTTTTTTATTGTTTTATTTTTGTTCAGTGCCTTTGGGGCCACAGCACAAGGGAATCTACAAATCCAAAATAAAAGAAAATAAATTGTAAGTTTTAGCACAGGTGGCAACCCCTGGACATGAAATATACTTGAGAAGTTAACTTGGAAAAAGGGGAGAGTAGTTTTAATCCTTAACCAACAGACAAGTATGAACAAGACATATGTTCAAATGTGCAAATGTAAGTGAAAAGAAATGTGATGAAAACAAAATATAAAGGTATGCTCCAGAGATGGCCCTGGAGCAAATTTAAGACTCTGGGATAAACAGACAATTTAACAAATCCACTTACTGCATCCCAAGGTTTCCTTTTGTTCGTTCTTTCTGCAACTTCAAAAGGGCAGATTCAAACAGTTTGGGTGAGATGAGACAGAATCTATGGAGGCTCCTATGGGCACCGTCCAATCTGGCCCCTGAAAAATATAGGCCATCAGCAGCAAATGGGAGGTGAGCAAGCCAATGAGGGAAGCTGACACCACAACCAACAAGGAAGGAAGCTTTTTATGTGCTTATTTTTTAAATTTTCTGATGTGGCGTTTTGTCCCTTTGTCCACAGATGGGGCACTTCCAGAAAATGGACAACTCAAAAGTCCTCAGTATGATCACAGCCCAGGAAGGAAATCACTTCCGTTATAAAATGTTTTGTCAAGTGCCATCAACAAGCAACCCAGTGCTCTGATTCTCACTGGCTGCAATAGTAAACACAACTTTAAAATGTCAGGTCTTATAAAATTGCTTCCTTTAACTTTGAAGCAGGAGTACAGTGAGGGTAAAATGGACCTTGCCAAAAGAAAGCAAGGTGGGGCCCAATCCCATGCATTCTGAGTATGAAACTGAGTATGAATGCCAGAATAAACACATAACTAGAGACCCAGTTCAATGCTCCAAAAGCCCCCAACTGACCTTTGCTTCCTGAGCCACTGGCAAAAGAAAACGAAAAAAACCTGGACTGTGACATCCCTGCCTCAAGGAATCATGGGAACTGTAATTTAAGGAAAACACAACTGTAATTTAAGGAAAGCACAACCTCCTCACCCCTTGCCATCATGTGAAAAAGGAAGAATTGCTGAAGTGTGGTGAATATGCCCCAAAATAGCAATCTGGTAGAATCTTCCCTTGATGCTTTGCTTTATTTCTCTGCAAATAAGAAAGCTAAGACTCTTGGGACTTAAATATTTTCCCAACAACCCACTTCACTGTCATACCTTTCCTAGACTGCCTAAAGGAAGGAGGCTATTTGATTTGTGTTAAGAAAGCTGAAGTCCGATTAAATAAAGCAACTATGCCTTTCTACTCTTTATTGAATCACCCAAGAGGCTATGCGCCTTTTTAATATTTTTCTGCTTTATTCATCTCAGATTCCAGTCGGATTCATTTTATAATGCTGTTCCAGATAGGAAAGGCAATGTACAGGCACCTGTTTGCAGAAGTCACACTAAGGCCCCCTCCAGATGGAAGTTGAATATCCCAATGCAAGGGATAATATGGGATATCCATCTACTACATCATTTTACCACATCATGTTCCGTAGCCTGCCAAAAATATACTCTTCCAGCACTGATGCAGAGGAGTAAACAAAGGCCACATCCAGACAAAAGGAATACAGTACCATTATGCTGCCACTGTGTCAAGCCCACCATAGTCCCACTATATTCCCCCGTAAAACCGCTAAAATCTATTGTTGAAGTGGATTTCCTGACAATAGCACTGACAATGGGGACAAAGCAGCCATCATAGCTCCAACCATTGTGCATGCATGAAAGCTGAAACAGATGGCAATGCATACATAACAGTGGGGACATTCACTTCTGGATATTTGGTGCTGGCCGAATACCCAGATGTGTGCCTCACAGAGCTGTCCTTGGCTGATACAGTCTAGCTATGAACCAGTAATGGTGGGGAGGCAAGATCCCACATTATCACTTCCTAGCGGGATATCTAGCCAACATCTATTTAAGAATTAAAGTTGAATGTAAGTTCTTAAGCACAATGGTTTTAAAAATGTTTATAGATGATGTTATCTCAGCCTCAGCAGTTTGCAGCAGTTTGTGGAAGGGTTGACCACTCTTACATTCCTCGAAAACAAAGCCATAACTGATTTAAAATCAAGAGTGATACCAATATCTTCTACTGAAATGCTGAATTTCCACATACATTTGAGTCATTTCATTGAAACACCACCTATTTGCAAAGGAAACCAAGGCCATTCTCTTACTCAGATGGGAATCGCTAGGACTGATTAAGGAATGTACACTACCACAATTACAGATGTATCTTAGCTAATAAAGACGGAAAGGGCTAGGGGAAGAGGTGGAGAAACCTGGGAGGGAGGAGAACCTGGTTTTTCCTTATCCAATTTTTTATGCTTGTATGGAGAAAAAAGAAACAGGATGGAAAGTCAAAACAGACAGGGTATTTGGCAAGATGCTTCTTCTTAAGCCATTACCTTAATACATATCCAAACCACTAGTATGTTATCATTTCTGTTCTAATTACAGCTTTGTTAAGTCTGGGAAAGTTGTTACAGTTACAGGTTATAGATATGTAGATGTTTTTGCAGTTGCCTAGGACACCTACATATGGTGAATTTCTGCTTGTTTTGAGTCTGTGAGACTAAATTATTCACACACAAAAACGGGCCCAAGTCATTCAGAAGAGCTGAAAAAACTTGAAAAACCTTTTGAAGTTCGTAAAAGGTAGACAAGCCACTGTATGCTCAAACAAGGCTGCTCTGAGGGTGTAGAACCCCCAAGCCTAAGAAAACATAGATCTCTTGTGGCAGTATTGGCACTACTTTTCTCTCTTCAAAACACCGCATGGAGATGTCACTCTTTCTCTCACCAGGTAAGCAGGAGGGGGAAAATGAGTCTTTGTCACTTCCCAGTTCTTTTTCTGCCAGTTTTCTAGCTGGAAGGAAATCCTGTATTGAGTAGGGAGTTGACTTGATGACTGTAGAGGTCCCTTCCACCTCTATGATTCTATGAAATGACGGAGCATGTTTTCTTTCCTTCTCAACCCTAACCCCCCAAAATATCACAGACACTGAGTTCACACCTTAGTTTTAATCCAGCTTCAGTAGACCTTCAGAGCAGAATAACGCATCAGCAAAATGAAGAGTGTGTCTTCACGGCACCCTTATTTTGGATTCAAAATGTTTTGAATCCTCGCAGTCCAGACGGCAGTTTGGCTTAACACGATTTCTGCATGTTAAATCGCCCCAAAGCGTTGTAAATGTTAATCCTCATTTCAACAGGTCTCACGCCGGTTCGTGCGCTTGAAACGTTTTACATTTTTAACTGTGTGGACAGTACCGTTTTCAGGGATGAGATTCCGTGTTCAGGGTTTCCCTCCCCCAATCGCACTGTATCCAATGGCTGTCCATATTCTGGGGACGTCATGTCTAGGGTTTCCCTCCCCCAATAGCTTGCTTCCAAAGATAGTGATTTCATTGAAAAAATCCACCCTCAAACAACCACTATAAAACTCGTCATTAAAGCTACACTGTAGCGCTATAGGCACTTCACACCTTAATAACAATGTTGCAGTTTTGTGCAATTCTAGATCTTTGAAAGTGCTGACTTGTAAAAAAAGGGAAAGGAAAGGAAAGCCCTGGAGGCTGTGGCTGTTTGAGTTGCTGCTGCTGCTGCTGCTGCTGCTGCTGCTGCTGTGTGCCCTGGGAAATGCGTGAGGTGAAGGAAAAGCCCCTCGGTCCCCTCCAGCTCAGCCTCCCAGCGCAAGAGAAGCGGGGTGTGTGAAAGGGGCATCCAGACGTCTTCGGAATCGCCTCACTCTTCCACGTGAATGTGGAGAACGTAGAGTCAGGGGCTATATATATATTCTAGGAAAGGAAGTAGAGAGCTGCACAGCGATGAGAGCGGGAGAAAGCAGACAGAATTTTACAGAGCTTAGTGCACGATCGCTAGAGCTGATCAGAACAAAAAGGCAAAAAGGGAAGGGAGAGTGGGAGCAGACAGGCTTTCATGACAGCTATAAAATCAGACACTTTTGCTACATCCCCCCCACACACACACACATCTCTTGTTAAATCTCCCTTCCGATAAATCTGGTTCATTTTTCACCTCCTTCCCCGCCCCTTTCAACCAGCCTCATCAGCCGGGGGAAAGGTCTGATCTCTGTTACTTTGAACTATGTGAGAGGGGCTGATCCTGGGAGGGAGGGAGGGAACACCAATCAGAAAGAGGGGGTGGGCACCATCACTGGCAATGGGCGGGGAGGGCAGGAATGTCGTGCGGACTCCGAGGATTGAATCCGAGATAAGGTTGCAATTGGAATGCCGTTGGGATGCCACCGAACTGGATCAAGTTGAAAGCTGTGGAGACAATTTTAATCCGGTACAATTATTTCGGTTTTGGGAAATCGATATAAGGCATCCCATGGGGATGCAGCCGAACAGTCATTTTCCTTCCGCATTATTTCACCTGAAGCTGAATTTTCTGCGATAGAAAATGCTGAAAGAAATCAGCTTGCCACTTCACGGATGTGTCCTCTCACTCTGAAAGTGGACTAAAGCTGGATTAAAACTTAGGTGTGAACATAGGTCTAATGAAGCAATATGTGACTGGGGGGGTGAAGAGAGCTAGAACAGGAAAACATGCCATTTTGCCTTTATTTGCATTTTTATCACACCTTATACTCAAAAGTTTCAGGGTGAATTACAGCAATACACACACACATACGTAATACATGGAGGCATTTCACTAGCAACCTGAGTCAATACTTTCATGACTCAGTGTCATGGACTGTTGCCTCATCACAATACACAAGGTATTAGAAATAATGAAAATGTGTCATTATTACCAGATTGCATTTTACTCCATTATCAGCGCCATCTGATGCATCCTGATATGTATTATAATACCACATATCACGATGCTCTAACCAGGCACCCTGAGTGTGCATATCAGCTGTATTTTGAGTACACGCAAACATATCCTAAACGCTGCAAAAAGCTTGTGATTTATTGTGTCTGCAGCCTCTGAACCAGAACTACAGGTAACCATGGCAACTGGTTAAATTTTGAAGTATACAGCTTATAACTCAGGTGAGCACTTGCTGAAATAGAGATACGGTACACAAATACAAATATTAATACATCAAGTACTTATTAGTGTGAACGAAGGTGCTGAAAAAAGGAAAATATTCCAAGAGGACAAAAGGTAACACTCACTACAAACCATGGCTTACCTACGGTTATGATGAGTAGCAAGCAAAATCAGTCTGCTGTAAACTTCCAAGGGCCAGCCAAGAACCAATCCTCTTTCTTCTCTTGTTTTTTTTCACACATTTAACTGGCACCTTAAAGTCCTTTACAGGGCTATAATGGGAAACCCAGCGATGTTGCCAGATTTCCCATAATAGCACAGCAATGTGCTTTTGCTCGTTGCAGTCATCAGTGCTTTAGGAATACCATGGCTATGGCAGGTATCCCTAATGCACAGCCAAAAATATCACACGGTCTACCATGCATCTGGAAGCATCCTTAAAGTAAATTAAAAAGTTGTTTACATCTATAGCTACTTTAACTATCTAGTGATATCAGTTGCATTGGCAGCATTTAACTTTGTGTGGGCATTTTGGAATTCGGCAAGAAAATAAGTAGATCCCTTCTACATTAGAGCTATCTCCATGGAGGCCCTTTTCCAGAACCTTCTCTGAAATTGTTTCTGTTCAGGTCTGCCAGACCCAACCATCACATTCACTATCTCTGGACTGAATGTAAGTTGTTTGGGAGAGTGAAAACAATACAAGGCAGAGGTGGATTCTCATCCTCTTCTCCTGAATTCCTTCTCACTTTACTTAGAATTGGTGGTGGTGGTGTTAATAATACCTCTTCCCATCTGTCCACCATATGGACAGGAATTCCCTACATACAGGTTGGTTTCCTTTTGAGCACACAATGGTCTGCTAAATCTTTTGGGAACGGGGCCCTCAAACTACTTTAAACTTGTGTCTGGTTAGGCTCTTAATCTATCCCAAAGTCATCCTTTGTCAGCAGCACAAGGGCACACTGTCAAGCTTGTCTGACCACTCAGTCCTCTATGCAATTAGATGCCTCATTTTTAAGTACGCTTGGAGGTAATCTTGTGTGTCTCTAGTAAACTATGTAGTGTGCTTGTTTCTGTACAAGGTAGCATAATGGAAGTGTTTTCTGAGGCAGAGCATTGAAGCCAGGCACAAACACCTGCTAGACTGTGGCTGCGTTCTCAGTGAAGTTCTTAAGCAAATTGAATCCATTTTCAGAGCTGAGTGTTCCCAAAGGATTAGAAGAATCTGCAGTTTGAGGAGTAAAGGCCTTGAAATGCAGATTACCTATATTCGGATAAAAGGTAGTCTCGCAATGGGATTTAGAAATAATTCTCACTTTTTGGGAATGGGAACACACGGGGTTTTGGGGGGTGAGAAGGGGCATTCTCTTCAGTTCGCCCTAACCCAACAATCACCCATTATTTCCCTCCTTTTTCTCCCAGCTGTAGCGGCTAGAGCAGAGCTGGCAGCTGCTGTTGCAATGTTATGAGAGATACATTACATTGTAACAGCAGGGAGATTCTGACAATAGCAGAGAGAGAAGAGGGACTTTTATCTCTCCCCTCCCCTCCCCTTGCTGCTTTATGTGAGGAGAGTCTGACTTTAAAGACACAGTGATCAGAAAGACTTTTGCCCTTTTGCACTGAGCCAATTCCGCATGAAGCCTACTTTGTCCCTCCTTCCTCATAACACTGTTTACAAGGTTATATTTGTCCCTTGCCTTACTCGCTCCCTTCCTCGTAGCTATCTCTGTTCTATTATATTAATCAGGGGCAGGCTTACATGGAGGGTGGGTTTGGATCCCCACCCCATAAAGTCAGGGGTTTCCTCCCTAAATCTGTATAAAAAGCTATAAATGGGGACGTGACAAAAATGGAGCTCAATGAAGATTAAATTAATCCGGATTTAAAGTTGGACTAAATTGCCCAATGGGAACGCAGCCTCTGTGACTGATTATGAAAGAACTTGATGCAAAATTAAGACCTACGCCAGCTAGAGAACTGGTAGAGGAGATGAAGAAGATGAAGATGAAGATGAAGATGAAGATGAAGATGTAGTAGTAGTAGTAGTAGTAGTAGTAGTAGTAGTAGTAGTAGTAGTAGTAGTAGTAGTAGTAGAGCACTGATACCTCTGATTATCCTCGGTCTTTGGGAAGGATCCATTGCTCAGATTACCAAACCAGTCATAAACATCTACCAGACTGTGTGATAATGATAATACAGGATTCATTGTACGTATCTGCAAAAATGGATGTTCACCCAAAGCAAATCCACCAAATTCAGCATTTCCCAACTGTGGCTTTGATGAATCCCAGATAATAGTGATAATTCTGGAACTATGCTGTCTTGGAAGGGTATCCAGATGATCAAGAGAAAATAAAACCAGAAAGCTGGAGGCAGACATGTGCTATTGTATGGCCCCTTCCCTGGTTTACACGGGGAGAGAAAGTACAGCAATGCTCACACACCGTTTGAGAATCTCAGACTGTACTGTTAGCAAAAGGAGGAACTGTGCCAACTACCTTCGAGCATTTGCTTTTCCATATTACATAAACTGTAGATAAACTGCTATTCACAGCTATGGTAAATGTAGGAATGTTTCGTGCTGTCAGGATCAGCAGAGAGAAAACAGAAGACTCCTGACATTAGGAGGTGATTTCCTGCTGTGTGATTGAATACTGAATTCCCATGCTTGCTAACATCTTCTCTGTCTTCCTGACCAAGACTAACACCATTTACAGGGTCTGTTCAGATTTACCTGGTTGTGAGCACTGGACAGGCCTGTCCATACCCAAAGTTGCCTGAGGCTTTCCCTGTGGTGATCCAGCAGTCCACAGCCTGCCCAGAACTCACTGGTTTGCTCCTGGGGAGGTGGATTTGCACCCTCTCCTGGGCGCAGCGTAGCAAGCAGATGTCACTGTGCACAGTTACCAGACCGGCACGCAAGTCAGGTTTCTATGGATATTATTTTGGATCTTGCCTTTGTGATCCAGGCAGCCTGTTTGCACTTAGAAATGCCGCTGGTCAGGCAGGTTAAGCACTTGTAAGTGCAAGCGGCTACCACCATGCTGGATCCTTTCCAGTCTGCTATGGTTTCATTTGCTGGTAAGTGCAAAGAGGCCCATAATGTGTTGCGGGAATAATATTGCTACCACAGGCTCCTCTTGCCTGTTTAGCTTAATTCAATATTGTTATGCCCTTTGTTGCTATTTTGTTTCTGTTATCACAATTTTGAGGTTTTGTCTCAAAATATTAGAACAAGCATTTCTCCTTTTCAAAACACTAGAATGAAAGGTCATCCAATGAAGCTAAACTCTCGTCACTCCTGCCAGACTGCAGGAGGCAATGCAGGGGAAATGCCAGGTTCTTACCTCCTTTCCAGCTGTTAGCGTAATTGTTGCTCCTGAAAAATACCTGGATGTTAGCAACTGTCTTTCCTTTTTCTACCATGCTTTTTAACATCTAGGAATTTTTCAAAAGCAACCACAGCCACCAGGCAGAGGTAAGGAAGCAATATTATGAGGAATCTGGAGTCACAGCTCGGTTTCCCACATTATTGGTCTTCTGGGAGATCACCTCCATATCCTAGCACTATATTGGGAGTGCCAGTGATATGTGCGGCAATCCCAAAACGGTCCCAGGAGAATCTCAGGTATTTACCTGTGTCTGGAGGTACCCTTATTTTGGAAAAGGGAGATAATAATTTCATTTAATCTTACCTTTTTTTTTCCTTACTGCTATTGGTTTTTGTTAGCTATCTCAAATCATTTACCCAGCAGGGAAAATCCAAGCAAAGCAATGAATAAATAAGCACAAAATATTGCAAAAATCATATTAATCTTTTCTATTAAAAAAATAGATTAAAGCTATGTCTACATGTAGCAAAAGAAAAAAGCTCAAAAACACATTAGGGACAGCAGCACTTTTTCTAGCCCAGAATACAGAGAAAACGAGAGTGACATTTGAATGATCTCACCTGTGAACCGTCTCCAAGCCATCCCTAAATTGCTTCAGAGATGCTTCTTTTTTAACTACAGGTGAACACGGCCTAAGTTAGGTAACCCCCACTTGTTTGCCTTAATTGAACCAAAACAATGTTATCCAGTAAGTACAATCACTGAATAACATCTGCAGTATCCAGTTAAATTCATGAGAGTTCAGTGTGCAGATACAAGACAGGCCTACAAATGGGCAAGAATGGCAATTTATCTGTCACTGGCTCAGAATGAACACTTTAAATTCACACACAAATACAGAAGAATTTCAACTGAAAACCTTTTCTGCTTGTTGAAGCACTGCAACAATCAATATTTTGTTTCTTGCTAGCAGGAGTATCCTAAATAATCTAAATTACTCTGATTTTAGCCTAAACATCCAAAAGAAACCATGTGGAGAAAGGGCTCATAAAATGGTAAAAGCTCCATTGACTCCTAACACAGCGGTGGGTAATGCAGTGATGCAGACTGAAAGTTCCCTAAGCTGCTTCAATGTCACAGCTGAAACCAAAACATCATTAATTAACTCTGGCTGCCTCCAAGAAAGCAGGAGGCAGCATAGATCCACAGAAGATCCTATGATTACCTCTTGCCATCTGCCCTCACCACCACTAAGCACAAGGAACAATCGTAGGCTTCCCTTGACATCTGTCAACATCCATGATGGATATGGACTACTGGAAGCCAGCAAAGCAGCCACCTACTTCCTTTTGTTATTTTTCACATGCTTGGATGGCTTCCAGCAGCCCAAATCGGCCTCATCAAGAAAGCTGCTGGCATAGGCATCACTATTACAAGAAGCGTAGTATCACTGCTGGATTTCCTGTAACAGTGATATTATGGATTACCCATCAATTAACTCAGGATTATTTGAGGAAAGGCAGGTGAATGTCTCAAATATCTAGAATTCTGGATATAGTCCCCAAACAATCATGGATTTTACTGTGTGTCTGAAGGCAGCCTCAGTACTGTCAAGTCCCAATTCAAGTTCAATTAAGAAAATAGGGCGTTTTTGCACTTCCCTTCCCATCCGGTGGACGGGAAAGGAGTGCAATCAACTAATGCTGACTAGCAATTGCACTTGAGATCACTAGTCAATGTCAGCCCACCCCCCGCACAATCAAACACTTACCTAAGATCAGTGATGACGCTGGCACTCTGCGCTAGCACAATTGTGTCAGGAGACCAGCAGAGATGCTCTGATGACCTCCCTATCCAGCAGAGATGCAAATGCTCACCAGGTGGACATGACAAGTATGTTTCTGGGGAAGGTTAGGTAGCTTGTGGAACATGATTTTGTGCTCCACAGCTGGTAAGGCAGGGGGCACTTGGAGGCTCTAACACAGCGGTTCTCAACCTTCCTAATGCCGTGACCCCTTAATGGAGTTCCTCGTGTTGTGGAGACCCCCAACCAAGGGGGTAGAGCAGTTGGGAAGTGGGAGGGAAGGGCGGCAGGAGACTTGTCGCGACCCCTCTGAAAGAGTAGGTCGACCCCCAAAGGGGTCCCGACCCCCAGGTTGAGAACCACTGCTCTAACAGATGCACCTGCCCAGATGTTCACCTAACATGAAATACAGGCCAAAGTAGGAACTAGCCCCTTGTCTGTGTTCCACTTTGATAATAAGCTTTAAGTTTACTTCCATCTCAGACTTTTTAGTGATGAGAAGTCTGACAGCCACATTTATCAAGGCCTGATTTCCTTTGAAAATAGCTCACTGAAGATTTACTTGCTCTTCTGAAATATTTATCCATAGATTAAGCACAGAGAAAGGGAAACACTAGCGAGCAGTCTAAAACTTACTGCTTTACAACACTTCCAGAAAATGGTAATTGGAATACCCATGTTCCTGGAAAACAACTCTCCTGAATGCCCACCAGCCTGGTCAATGACAAGGAATGATGAGGGTTGTAGTTCAACATCATTCAAATTTACTAGGATACTATGGGTGTTTTTCCACTGTCACTAGAACACCCATTAAGTACCCATTAAAGGGTACAAAAATGCCATTTCGTACCCATTAATGGGTACTCAATGGGTACTTTTAGTGACAGTGGAAAACACCCTATATAAACAAGTAAGATAATGGATTCAGGCTCAGCTAGGATCTGGGTTTAAAAATCTCTATTTAGCATGACATTCACTAGGCAGTCCCTCTGTCAGCTTTGCACAGGATTGTACAGGAAGGTTAAAATAAAGGCAACTGCAATATACAATACATTCCTTGAAGATGCTTGACTGAACAACAGGTTAAATACTATAATTAATAATTCTGTTCCAAACTTTTCACACACCACTCCAAATCATTTCTTAAGAGAAGTATGTGCAGACAACAGCATAATAAATGTACTTTCCAGAGTGGAGCAGGATCCTCATTCATGCTCCTATTGTAGCTCCTAAAAAAAACTACTGCAAAGGAATTCATGCTCTGCTTCTTATTCCAGATACATGCTTTCTCCAAGCTACTGCAAAAGTATTTCCTGAGGCCTCTAAAAAAATGAAAGATACATTTGAAAGAAAATGCATGGACTTCTATTTGTCCCTAGGGAGTGATCCTCAAAACGGCTTACAATAACATATAGCATATTGCAACCAAATTCAACACAAAGCAGGATTTCTCATACACCTTTTGGTTAGGGAAAAGCATATTGAAAAGACCACATTTCAAAAGCGCCATTCTCTATAGGAAAATGCATAAATATAAGCCTTGGAATAAAATGTGATTAAATCAATTTCCCAGAGCAGACGTTTAACACATTAATAGTGTTCCTTCGAGCAGCAGGCACTGTCATTGCCAGTGAAGGAAAATAACTGTAGTAATGTCAGTAGCACACACTACTTGTCTGTGGATACAAGACATGATTTAGAAGGCCGACCATCAGGGTTCTTCAGGACCATAATGCATCCTGTAACGGTTTCAGTATTCCATTCTTAGTAACTACAACAGAAATGCTCTTTTCCTACGTTAATCCCAGTGCTTTACCCTAAGGGCCAAAGCCAGCCCTACAATCAGATAATGGAGGCAGCAAAGTTGGGGTATTTACATTAGGTTAAGGTCAAGGAGAAGAGATACCTGTAAGATTTGCTTCTTTAGGTGCAAAATAAATTTTCTTCTCCTGCTCTGCCATAGGCATTAATGTGCTCTGGGTTAACCTTTCGGCCTCTTCACACTTACCTTCCTGGACCAGTTCCAGCTGCTCTGAGGGAGCGCCACCCACCCACCAGAGTGTGCCCACCACCTTCCCAGAGCTCCCTCCAGCTGCCTCGATCTTCAGCAGCTGTGCGCAAGTAAAAATTTGTTTCAGCTTCACCAGGAGCAGCTGGTGAGCTCCAGGTTGCAGTGCTTACACCACCTTCTAGGTGTAAATGCTGCAAGTGGCCAGTGTGATGCACCATGAGCTCCAGACCAACTGTCATGGCAACGCCCTGGTGCAAGCTATGGCACTCTCGTCTGTCCAAGTGGGGCCAACCACACTTTCAGTGCTGGTGGTCCACTTGGAGAGCACATCCCACTGAAGTTAAGTGCAAGCAGCAGCTTTACTAACTGTAACCTTTTATCTTCACCTCCTCACTATATACACCCCCTCCCAATTTGCTCTGGAGAGTACTCAAGACTCCACGGGGATAAGAGAACTATAAATATTGTCCAAATTTGAGCCCAGGGACATATCAGATAACTTGAATTTGATTCTAATTGGCCTTGCAATAAAAATACACAGGATTGACCTAAGCATTTCTAGGGCCATTAGGGAAACACAACTTTGCTATTCCTGTCCTAAGAACCAACTTAAGTGGCAGAACTGCATTTGAGAATTCTAAAGTCATTTTTAATATAAAATATATGCATGTATATATCACATCAGCTTAAAAATAAACTCTACCCAATTTCAGGTTTTTTTAAAAACAGACACAGGCTAAATATTCAACAAGCATAACACAACACCCATGTTATTTTTCCTATAATAACCAAATTGCATTCTTACTGTAGGGTCCAGCCATCTACGATCGCTTCCTTCTGCTTTAGCATATCCATTACTTTTTTTAAAAAAACCTGAAAGGGTCTTTGAATAATGATTTATTTATGTTCTAAATATAGACAGTTGTCCTACTCTCATCAGGTTTCACTCTACAAAGAATGCTTTTGGAAGCTTTTGTTCAAGTCTTCCCAGGTCTGATCCAGTTCATTCCCTAAAAAAATGCTCAGATATCATAGTTATACATCACTTTGTTCACATGTTTTATTGTGAATCAGAGCCTTCAGGGAAAAGGACAGGTTTTAGAAATTATGGAGTTCATCATCTATGAACTAAGAGTGATATACAGACCCTCTGGAACAGTTCATAATACCCACCTAGCTACTATCAACTAAGATCTATACTAAGATTCTGGAGGGCAAAAGGACAGTCACAATTCCTTCTTACAAGGGGGCTTCTAGACAAGGGGCCTTTCTGAATTTACCTGTAGATCTGGATCATGAAGGCACTGGTCCCAATCTATTCTGGACCAGTCCCTGCACTGGCATCAAAGCTCATGTGAGGAACAAACATTTGTGGCTTGAAAGTCCCAGGGGACCTCATGAGTGAGGTCTACCAGTATTCTGGACCAGAAGCTGACTAGAGGCCATTTTAGGCCTCCTGATTCAGGATATGCTCTGTTGTTGTGCGAACAGAATGTACCAATGGTGGCTAACAGAGGTGGGATCTCTTTAGTCCAGTGATGGTGAACCTTTTGAGCTCGGTGTGTCAAAATTCGCAAGAAAACCTAGCTGAACTCTGGTACTGTATTTTCTGGCGTATAAGACTACTTTTTAACCCAGGAAAATCTTCTCAAAAGTCGGGGGTCATCTTATACGCCGGGTGTCGTCTTCTTATATGGCGAGTATATCCCAAACTCTATATTTTGACTGGAAAGTTGGGGGTCGTCTTATACTCCCAGTCGTCTTATACGCCGGAAAATACGGTATGTATTTTATAAAAAGCAAAAACAATTCTTTACATTAGTGATTTTTGTTGCTGAATTTCATTTGCTAAATCTTCAATTGAAAGTTGTTATTTTGCACACTTCAAGAATAAGCAAGCAATACACGCCCTGGTGCCAGAGTGACCATGTGTGTCACCCAAAAGGGCTTGGCGTGTCACCTGTGACACGCGTGTCATAGGTTGGCCATCACTGCTTTAGTCTGTACCAACATGTTGACAAAAGAGGCTCAGAAGACGACCCAAGATACAGAACAGAGGTAAGTTCAGAAATGCTTTCATCAGTACACTACCATGGCGTGTGAACAGGCCTCTCCTAGAGGGTCTGCAGGTGCTCTGGAAAGGTGAGTGTGAACAGGACCAAACAATACTAAGCAGAGAAGAAGCTGTGGCACTCTTCTAAAAGATCTCCCTGCTGCAGTTTTCCTCTTCAGTGTTTACACCTGAGGGCTTCCTTCAAGCCTCAATGTGGCATGGTAGGAGGGCGAAGGGAAGACTTCTGTGGTCCCACCAAGGCCTCAAGAGTCATACACCTCATCATAGTTTTTCAAGTGTTCCTTGTTAGCCATGGCATCTCTCTATTAGAAGGGACATCAATACATATGAACCTTTGCAGTTACAAGCTAGTGATTAAAAGCAATATTTAAGAACACACACATCAGAGAACACATCTTTAATACTGAACTGTCTTTCCTGTTGGAAGTATTAATTAAAACAGATTTCACACCCTCCCCACCCCATACACACATGAACAGTATTTAAAAAAATAAGAACAAATTTCTGGCATTAACATTAATCTCAACAATCTGTCAGACTACATATTCTTAGACAAACAATTAGTGCAACATTTATCATCAACCACAATTGATCCAATTACCTTCTCGGATCATGCCCCATATATATTAAAATTAAAAATGAACTATAGCAAAAAGCCCAGACTCTGGCGTTTTGATCCCATAGTACTGCAAAAACGAGAAACTATTAACCTATTAACCACTGAAATTAAAAAATACTTTGAATATAACAATAAGCCTGATATCTCTCCTGAATTTCAATGGGATGCTCTAAAACCTACTATTAGAGGCATTTGTATATCCCAGACTGCATGGATATACAAACAAAAACAAGAAAAACAAACAGAAACACTGTGCATTCTTCCTGGCATAAGAAACTCGTAGGTTCAATTCTCATTTGTTTTTCAATAATTTCATCTAAGAAATCTATAAATCCAAACCTGTTTCCTGTACAGAACATGGGAAATTGTTAAGACCTAATCACATTTTATATACACTTATAACCAGCATTATCAATGTCATTGTTGGGTATGACTTCTGGTTGACTGCATGGCCACCTCCCATGGCCACCTCTATGCAACTTTCTTGGCAGTAATACAGAAATCATTTACTATTGCTTACTACCAGGGAGACGCTGGGCGCTGAAACAGCAACTTCTGCCTTCCAAACAGTTTGCTCTACCACTGACCTACAGCCACTCATTTTTCAACTTATCAATTACACATGAAAACAGTCGAACACATCAGAGGCCTTTTCACACTACACCAAAACAGCTGTAGTGCAGGAAGACTAAGACACGTGGGGACGGATTCCCCATTCACACCTAGGCAGGTAAGGGACAAGAGGGAATGCGTCCTTACCTGCCTATATGAGAATGAGGAATCCGTCCCCGTGTTTCCTAACCTGAAAAGGCTAGCGCGGGGGCAGAACGCCCCTCCCAGGCCTGCTGCCATTAGGCCATGTCAGCCCACTGGCAGACAGGCCGGTCTTGTCCCGTCCTGGGTTCCTGCAGGCTGTAGCCAACCTGATCAGGTCAGCTACAGCTTGCAGGGACCCCTTAGTCTCCTACCCCCACCCAGGGCCACGTACCTCCCCACAGATGCACACGAGCGACTTACTGAGAAGCCCAGGCGCAGGGCTTATTGATCTGGTCTGCAGTGTTCTGCTGCTGTGCATGCCACGGCCTGTGATTGGTCAGCATCGTGTGCAAGCTCAGAATGCCAACAAGCCCCGCCCCCGGGCTTGCCAGTCTGGTCTGCAGCGGCGAGCAGGTAAGACACATGTGTGCGGGGGAGGCGAGTGGCCCTGAGTAGGGTGTGTGTGTTGAAATGAGTAATTCTTCATAGAAGCCTAGAAGATACAAAGGTATGCAATAAACGAGAAACTGATGTCTTCCCCCTAGACATGAGACCTGTGGCTTATGCATTCTTGCAAAGCCGTTAGAGAGCTTTCACCATTTTGTTTTCTCTTCCCCACTGCTGAATCTACTCTGAAGCCTCAGCAATTATGTTGAACCCAATCTATTTCCTTTTTATGCATCTCATTCCAAACATTGCTTTAAAAAAGCCTTTATAGGGACTCCATGAGTCCCTAGTCTCCGAAATTATATTCATTGGGTAATTTTCACTTTCGTTTAAAATCCGCCTTCAGATCCCACCAATACTACTTGTATAAAGACGGTTCCATTTTTCCTGCCTGACAGAATTTGTGGGGAGAACATGAGGCATTCTCATTGCTTAATATTTCCAATAAATCTGTGCAAAAGCTACCCTGTAATAATTCATCTGCAATACTGGAAACTGGACAGGACAACGTAGGTGCAATCTTCATGCATATTTTGAAACCACTCTTAGCCACAGAAACTAAATATCACTCCCCTCCCCCCCAAAAACCCAGCAAGTAATTTGAAAGCAGTGTATAAACCCTGAGAATGGCTGTAGCTCAGTAGCACAGCATCTGCAATTTCTGGCATCTGTCCAGAAGAAGATATAATAGCAATATTATGGAAAATTCAGCAATCACACCAGATTTGTCTTAATAACGCTTCCTTACCTCTTGTCTACTGGCTGTTCACATAATCACTGCCGTTGCAAAATACCTGGCTGGATGGTAGCAAGTATGGGGAAAAGACAAAGTGGGTGTGCACTTGCTACCATTGTTAGTAACAGCAACAATGAATGACTATGCAAACAGCTAGCAGATGGGATAAGAGCCCAAGATTGCCCCAAGATAGCCTTCTGCCCTCTGGCAGGAGCATTGAGAGATGACTGCTCAATCTAAAGACCCCTCAATTTCCTCTTGATACTTGGAGGCACTCTGTGCTTCTGGCAAAAAAAAATCACTGAGAGTTGAGCAAAATCGAAAGTCTTTACTGTCCTACAAACTTCTATTTTCATACAGAGTCCAAGTCTATCTTAAAAAAAAAAATCTAAGGCTTTTAAAACAACCTCATTTTCAATAATACCACAACCCTTTCTGCATTTGGCCTTATTCTGGAGCATACAGATAGCGGTTTGCTGGCCATAAGCTAATGCACTCTATGGCAGGTCTCACCTGGGGCCTTCCATAGACTGCCTAAGAATGCAGATAGCAGGTCTCTATTCTGGGACCTATTCCAGAATAAGGCCAAGTGCAGAAAGGGCCCTGGATTCCAAACAAGACTACACACTGTGGTCAGCATTTTTTTTTAAGTTTAATTAAAGATAGGACAAGGGAATAAAACAAGTTTACACTGGGGGGTGGGGGACAGATACAAAGCCTGAAAGCAATTTCTGGCTTTTAATGACCAAGGATGAAATATCCACAGTCCAATCTATTAAACCAAGAGGTGTCATCAAACTGAAAAACTTGTGAATTCAAGACATTGAATTCTATCAGGAGGAGGGAAGCTAAGTAACCATAATGTGTTGGGAATTCTTATCTTTCTAAATTCAAACTCATCTTTATTCTTATTTAGTAAGCCCTTAATCTAAATGTCCCATATAATAAAATAAACAGGGGATAAGACCATTCTATATAAAATTCTCAAAAGGGTGATATATATCACCTTCCATGGAAATAAGCAGATGAATACAAGTAAATCAATTTTTGGCACCTACCTAACTTAAATCACGATAGGTCTTACACCACCCCAACTATCATATATGATTCCCAGGTTGTCACCATGATGCTGACATGGGTGTGGACATAGAGGAACTTATTTCCACCTTTGGTGGGGATGTGATAGTATTAGAATATTTTGGAGAATTATTCAGAACAATATTAATAATGTTTTAAATATAAATTTGGAATTGACACCCGAATAAGTGCAGACAAACAGTATTTATTTGAGCAAATGATATATGCTGCACAATCTACAACTGTATTGGAATGGAAGGATTGTACCAAATGGGTATTAAATGAAACAACTATCTGATGGAACCATACAGGTTTGATAAAATGCATGAAATAAGATTTAAAAGCCAAGGGATGGAACTGCAACTCAGCACAGAAGACAACTGGAAAGATTTATTGAACTATTCAATGAGACCCGAAGCACTGGAACTTTTGAGAGATGAAATAGTGCGACTATTTTTTGGATCCAATGCAGGCAAAGGAAAATGAAAAAAAAAATCAAGTACAACATCAACTGAACACATGTGTTCTCAATTGGTAGTTCACTTTTTTGTTTGCAAATATGTTGTTTCTAATTTAAAAATTAACTAATAAAAAAACCATGTGTTCACTTTTGTCCTCTATTGGCTTGTGTTCCTACTACTGTCTTCTGCGCACCCAGGAGTCAAAAGCTCATCAGGTGGAAGTAAAAGATTCCTTCCCACCTTGGTTTAAGTTTAATTGCCTTATTACTCCTTACTGTTTCTCTCCCAGTTGTCACCCCACCTCTCACTTTTTCCTCTCTATTTTATATCCCCTGTTCTTATTTCAAGTAAAGAAGAAAATTAGGGATGATCAGAAGATGAGCTAGTTCAGTTGGATGCAGACCAGTGAACCCAGCAGAAACGAAGCAGGAGCAGTGGACAATGGAAAAGGACTAGTAATACCCCTTATATTTTACAGTAATAATGCTAGGATACAGGTATTCTCACCTACATTATTAATAAAATATTTGGTTCATCTCTTTCAAAAATATTGCTCTAATAAAACCTAAGGACGTGAAACTTTGCTTGAATGCTCGTTAAAAGGACTGAAATCTTTGCATGCATACCAAAGAGACTGGAACATGCCTCTGTTCTTATTGATATTAAAATAAGTTTCTATCTCAATGTGTAATTAAAGTTCCTAGTAATGTTGATAACAAAAATCTGCAAGAAACAGGGCATTTTAGCCCATTCTAAGTCAAAGTGCCACTGAAGATTACAAGAAAAATGGCTGCACTCTGCATTCTCAATCTTTCGTGTTCAGGTGCCAAGGAGCTCTGACCAGAGGTGTCTTTACTGTGTCTATGCTAGCAAGCAACAGAACCAAGCCCAATGGTTCCCTCCTCCATCCACCCCCAGCAAACAGCACCAAAATCTCACCCCCACCACCCACCCAATAACAACAGAAGCAAACAAACTGCAGTGAAAACAAGGAAATATAAAATACAGAAAAATAAAAAAAACATTCAAGTAATCACAATCAGAAATAGGAAAAGAGAAAATGAGAAATGGAAAGGACAGGAAGAGAGAGACACTACCAAAAGGGAGAACCAACCCAGAAAGAGACTGAAGGAAGAGAGAGAAGAGGGAGAGATACCAAAGGGGAAATCCTACTAGCTGTCCCAAGAGCCAAAGAGACCAGGCTGCCAGCTGCCAGCTCACAGACACTTAATGCTAAGCTGAAGACGACATGCACTACAGCACCAGAACCACTAAAAACTTCAAAAACTTAATGGAAAATCTGACAACCCCTACCCCCCTTTTATAAAGTTCCTCCCTCAGAACCTGTCCTTGCAAAAATGGTGACACAGAAACAGTGGAACATGTTCTTCTGTTATGTAATCTTTATAACATTGCCCACCAAGAATTAATAAAACCTAAGCCAAGCCCATATCCAGGGAGATCCAGTTCAGAATACATCAAGTTGTTGTTGAGTGACACCAATCCTAACGGTGCAAAATTCCTGGCAGTAGTAAAACAAGGAAGAAGCCAGAAAGTGAAACCCTGTAATTGAGCAACCTCGATTAGAGATATTCTGAAAAATTAGTCTTGATCATAAGTATTTTAAATTTTTATTGTTTTATTGCTTCTCATTGTGAACCATCTATCTGCTTTATGTATTATCTTTTGATTATATAAACTGATTTTACTTTTTATTTGATTGCATATTGTGATTTTAAATAATTTAACATAAATTTCATGTATTTTTAAATATTTGTTGATTCTGGTCTGTGACCGAACTATATATATATAAAGTTCCTGAGCTCCCTGGTACCAACCAAAAATTAAAATCAGCCCATAAAAGACCTGTTTCCCTGGCACCAAAACAAAATCAAAGGCAAACAAAGCACCCAATAAGCTATATAAGCTCAACCTCCAGTCACCAATCTCAGAAGGCAACACAGTATCAAAAACAAAATTGGAATACACACACTATCAGGGTGCAAAACAAAGAAGACAGGGCTAACAAAAATAACAGATGTTGGACGGAAACTGAACTAGTTTTGCTTCATTCATGAAAACCACCATTCAGAGGTAGGCTCATTTCATTTTGTGACGAACAATCGAATGCTTGGTGTTCGCTCAAACTGTGAAGGTGATGAAAAATTTCACCTATCCCTAACTCAAAGGCCTAGCCAGCACGCTGGGGCTGTGCATGGGCGAATCCCCACAGCAAGCTTATTTCGAATTCAAAACGTTTTCAATCCTGGCAGACCCCACGTCAGTTTGGCTTAACACGCTTTCCGCATGTTAAATCGCCCCAAAGCGTTGTAAATGTTAATCCTCGTTTCAACAGGTCTCACTCCGGATCCTGCGCTTGATACGTGTTACATTTTTTACTGCGGGGACCCTACCGTTTTAAGGGATGAGAATCCATGCTTAGGGTTTCCCTCTCCCAACAGCTTGCTCCCAAAGACATTGATTTCAGTGTAAAAATCCACCCTTAACAGCAGCGCTACACTGTAGCGATGGAACCACTTCACACCTGATTAACAATGTTGCAATTTTGTGCAATTCTAAAAGTTCTGACCTTTAGAAAGGGAAAGGAAGGAAGGGAAGCAGCTGAGGTTCTGTGTGAATGTTTAAAGCAAAGGGGCTTTGGTTGCCACTGCTGCTGTGTGCCCTGAGCAATGGGGAGAGGAGGGGAAAGAATTGCTGGCTGGCTGCCCACTACCATTTTTCCTCCATCCAGGCAAGTGGCAGCCACCCAGCTAGGCTCCGTGAAGGGGTCCCTTATGGGTGGCGCGTCCATGCCAGGAGGAAGAGGGCAGGGCAGCCCTCAAAAGCGGCTTTTAAAAAGTAGCCACTTGAGTCCCCCCTTGAGTCACGTATGCCACGTACAATCCTCAGAATCTGGATCGAACGTGATTAAGTTAAAAGTAATGGGAACAGGCAAATTCGCGTTTGCATCCGGTTCTATTATTTCGGTTTAGGGAAAGCGAAATAAGCTTGTAATGGGGATGCGGTGCATGTATTATAACAACAACAACACATTGCTTTCATAAAACAACCGCCCCCTCCGAGTACTTCAAATGCCACTCCTACATTATCCACAACTTTTTTGCACCATAGAGAAAATGCACCATCAAGAGCCTCATGAATAGAGCCTCATGGTACTCTCAGAGGAGCAGAAGGGGATAGGAACTAGAATTATCCTTCCTGACCCAGTCCAGCCCCGGAGAGTTTCTTTGCTTACTAAGGTTAGGAATGGGAACCACCTGAGATTTTCTTCTGCCACAATCAACAGTTTTCAAAAACACCGGTGAAGGAGTAAGGTGAGCATCAGGAACATGCAATTTAATGAACTGCATCCTTTTTGTAAAATGCTTCTTTACCACTTATATCTGGACCACTATAAGAACATAATAGGGGCCCTGCTGGATCAGGCCACCGCCCAGCTAGTCCAACATCCTGTCTCACACAGCGGTCCACCAACTGCTTCTATGTATACTCAAGCAGAAAACAAAGGCAAAACCCCTGCTCACAACTCTCTGAGAGGCATCCTGCCGGTCTCTCCAACCTGGAGACAGTACCTAGGCATCCATTCTGGTAGCCATTGATACATCCGTCCCCATGAATTCGTTGGAACTTAAAGCTATACAGGATTGACTGCTGTCATCACCTCCAATGGAAGGAGTAAGCATAATCTTAGGAACATCAGGGCTTGGGAAAATACAAAAGTACATATAAAACTAAGAACAAACAGAACAAACCCACTGCCTTCCACAACATCTTGAGCATCAAATGGAAATGGAAAACCAAGATGCAGATGGGGGTAACTAGAAGAGTGAAATCAGTCTGGCTGAGTCTTTTGGCTTATTTTGTCAGAAAAGAAGTGCATTACTAGTTGGCACCATGCCCAGAACTTCACTCCAGCGAAGGGGAAACGGCACAGCGAAACATTTTGTTACAGACACCATACAGTACAAGCACTAGGTGGATCTCACATGATTTCTTAATCAGTCTTGCAAATAAGCACACTGACCTGTCTGTGAATTGTACTGTATCTGATGCCCCACAGGGGCTGTGCAATTGCTTTACTACACAGTTCCACACAAGACAAAATTTGTTCATTTGAATTTCCTGACACTGCTTTTCCAGCCTTCCACCAATGAAGACAACATACTGGATTACACTCAAAACAATCAAGAATATATGCCGCAACATTGTTAAGACATCTGTCTCTACACTAACTTCGCACACTTAAGACATTCTTTATTCTTTCCTAATTTCCCCCTTAGGCTGTCTAGGTAAAATTATTAGAAAACGGAAATGAACAGAATTCATGTCCACTGCTTAGTCTGTTTTGATCCAGAACCTAGACAGACTTGACTGGAGTAGATTCTGCATAAGGATCTTCCAGGCAGTACCTAACTAAGACAGTGCTCACACCTTTGCTTTAAACCTTCTTCAGTCCTTCTTCAGGTCTCACTACTCACACCTTTTCATTTCTGTTTTATTTGTGGACTTTCCATCCTCCATTTGGACTTCCCTGAATGGCAAGTCTACAAATAAAACAGATAGAAATGAAAAGGTGTGAGCAATCAGATCTGAAAATGCACTGAAGGAGGTTTAAAGTGAAAATGTGACCAAGCCCTAAAGCACTGTGAGGAACTGCACTAAGCAAAACACTACAAAGTATTCTTCAAATTGTACCTGCACCATTGCAGTTGGGGAATGAAAACTGTGCTAACATCGTGGCTGGGGAACTTTCATTCCCCAACTGCAATGGTGCTGGCCTGTGACATTTCTTCAAACAGAGGAAAGAGCCCTAGAACTGGACCATTTCCTGAGTCTGAAGAAAACATGGCTGCCTGTAGCCCTCTGGACAGTGGACCACATGAGGTGCAGCTGCAGGACAGCAGCAGAGGAAGTAAGTGATACTCCAAGCACGCACTCGCAGGGTGTTTTTCCACTGTCACTAGAAGTACCCATTAAGTACCCATTAATGGGTACTTAATGAGTACTTCTAGTGACAGTGGAAAAACACCCTGTCTCCCTTTACAGCACTCTAGAGTGTGTCTATGACAGGGCACACATGCCAGAGAAAAACACTGAGAGGACACTGTGCCCTCAAGGTTCAGGGATAACCACATTTTAAGTCACAGATTAGCGATGGAAGACTAGTGGTAGCACCCACAGGCGCATCCATGCAGGGTAAAGAAGCTGAAATGTCCCCGAATGTTTTCTTCTTTCGATGGGGGTGGAAATCTTGTGGGTCTTTCACTATTACTGAGCTATAATTCTGCATGAACTCCAACTGCAAGAAATGACAATACTGGAGTCATTCTTACAAAAAGGTACCCAGAAAAGAGGAAAACGATGAATACAAGTGTTAAAAAGTGAGCCCAGAGTGGCCTGTATTTGTGGACTAAGGGATTCATGAATAACAGAATTTAAAAAAAAGAAAAACAAAACTAGATCGATCCTACATGAGTAAGGCAGGAGTCGGAGCTGTAGGATTTTGAGGAAAGATTTTTCTCCACTACTGATCTAGTTAAGTTCAGCTTGCATGGGCAATCATATAGGTGTCCAGGTTGAACAGTTGCAATTTTGCCTACCCTATTATAAAAGAGTAGCAGCTTTGAAGTGGAACCGGTATTTATTGAGGAAAAAATGATCCACAGTCCACAAAAATCCTCTTTTTTTTTTCAGATCAAGCCCCGATCCCTGGCTCTTTTGGACCACTCAGTCCACTGACAGGTGTGTACAGCTGGAATCCTTCAGCAGCAGCTTCTCCTAATTTGCCGTTTGCCTCTTACAACACATTGGGCCTTTTTGCACTTAGCCTTATTCTGGATTATACCCCAGAATAGTGGCCTCCTGCCTGCAAGGTCATGCAGGCTATGGCAGGCACCAAGCGAGGTCTACCGTAGCCTGCATTAGGAGGTGGACAACAGACCCCCATCCCAAGATATACTCCAGAACAAGGCCAAGTGCAGAAGGGGCCCTTGCATCCAAAGGAACAAGAACACAAAAGGCTGCAGAGCTTCTGAGCAGTTGTTCTCAAAAGAAATAGTTCAAGGTGCTGTTTGCTCTGGAGCATTTGGCTTCCTCTGGCTCCAATGCTAACCACGGCCCAGTGAACTGCATTTCTGTTTTCGGACCTTACACACTGTGCTGCCACTCTCTGCTCTTTCAACAGGAAGACCCAAGTGCGAGTCTCCTTGAAGACATCCCTACACAAGCCTGAACACATTCCACTTAACCACAAACAGCCTCTTTTTCCTTAGAGAGAGCCAGCCAACTCGCCCGGAAGGAATCCTCCCGGGGCTTTGATCTCTTTTCCTCCGGCACTAAGTTGGCTGAAGACAAGATTAGGATAGGCAACGCTGGAGATTTAAAAATATATCTAATCACCTGCAGCAAAGCTTCTTTATAGAACACTCTAGCTACCCGGGGCCTACTTAGTATGCAAACCTAGCAGAGAGAAACCCGTTTACATGCTTCCCCTTCCACACAGCATCTGGACAGAAAGTGCCCGCTTTGACAAACAAATTAGGAAAAGGTTTTTAAAAGGGATTCCCTTGCACTGCCCTCCCCCCCCCGCTGCTAGATCCAAGCACAGAGGAGCCGCCACTTGTCTCCCAGTTAAATCCAGTGGCTCCCCGATGACTGTCACCATCGGCAGCAGAATGCACTGTTTTTTTTCATGGAAGTGGGTTCTGAGCCCAGAAAAAGAAGCGCAGGGCGGCCGTCTGTCCTTGCTCCCGCCAGTTAGGTCAGGCAAAGGATCCGGTGTGCAGCGTTCAGATGAAGCGTATGGTGTAACGCGCATCGCGCAATAGCGAGGCGGCCCTGCGCGCAGGAACAACCGAGGGCCCCGTCCACAGGCAACGGGACGAGCGGACTGGAGAGGCTATTCGGAGAGCCGAGAGCGACGCCGCACGCGCGGTCGCCCTGCGCTTCCCCCACGGAGCTCGTGCGGGTCCCGTTTTGGTTTGCCACGCCAAGCGGGCATCTCCTGCTCCCGCCCGGAGGCGCCCAGGTGGAGGGAGATGCGCGCCCGCTGGCAAGGCCGTCGAGAGGCGGCTTCGGGCTCGCTGGCGCCAACACGCAGCCAACACGGACACGGGGGGCTTCCCAGGCGCCGCGACCTTCACGCCAACGCGACGCAAACGACCCACTGGCGGCCACGCTCGTGGCACTGGAGACGGGGGGCCGAGTGCCCGCGCCCGTCGGAAGGCGTGCAGGAGGGGGTGTGGCGCCTCCGGCTGGACGCCCCCACGGGCATCTTCCCTGACTGTCATTACGGGGCTAACTGTGTGTGTGTGTGTGTGTGTGTGTGTGTGTGTGTGTGTGTGTGTGTGACACCGCCGAGACTAAGGGGCAACGGACGGAGCCCGACCCAGATAGAAGGCGACCTCCGTGCCTCCCCCGGCCCAGATCGCCCCCCCCCCGGTCGGTACCTCGCAGCCATAGAGCAGCCCGAGCTGCTCCACGATCCATTCCTCCAGCACCAGCCTCTTGCGCAGCTCCTTGCGATCGTATTTGACCGTCACTTTGCCCTGCTGGTGGCGCCGCTGCTGCTGCTGCTGCTGCTGCTGCACTTGGACCACCGCTGGAGCCGCCGAATCCTCCCGGGAAGAGCCGCCACCGCCACCGCGGGGGCTCTGGAAGAAAACGCGGTTCCCCCCTCCGCCTCCGGTGGCGGCGGCGGCGGCCGGCCCTGGCTCGCTCCCCTCGGTAACCACCGACATGGTCCGCTTCCTTCAGCCCCTCGGCGGGGGATCCGCAGGCAGCAGCGCCGCCGGCGCGGGCTCAAGGGCGCTCGCCGGGTGCCTGCCGGGCTGCCGCCGGGGCCGCCTCTATGGCCGTCGGAGCCAGCGGAGGCTCTCTATAAGCGCCGCGCCGCGGCCGTCGCCAAAGAGCGCTTCGCCTCGCCTCCCTGCACCTGCCGCTCGCAACCTCGCATCGCGCGACGGCGGCGCCACTCGCCGGTTCAGACGGAGCGAGCTGTGGCGGCGGGAAGGAGGGGAGGGGAGGGGAGGGGCGCCCAGCCTCAGCCTCAGCCTGAAAATGGGGCGGGTCTGCGCCTTAAAGGTACAGCCGGGAGCCGGCCCTCACAGATTCCTGTCCCGAGCCCTCAAGGGTAGCTGGGTTACCAAGGTTTTTATCTCACGGGTCTCCCGGACCTTCAAAAGTCTAACTATGGAAGGCTGGGGTCACACCTAAGGTTTAATCCACCTTCAGTCCACTTTCAGAGTGAGAGAGTATACGTCAGCAAAGTGACAAGCAGTTTGGTCTAGCGGTTAGGGAGCCGGACTCTTATCTGGGAATAGCGGGTTCGATTCCGCCCTCCCCCAGGAAGCCAGCTGGGTGACCTTGGGCTAGTCACAGCTCTCTTCTGAGCTCTCGCAGCCCTACCTACCTCACAGGGTGTTCTGTTGTGGGGAGAAGAACAGAAAGCTTTGTCAGCAGCTTTGAGTCCCTTTCAATGGGTGAAAAAAAGCAAGGTAGAAAAGCCAATTCTTCTTCTTCTTCCTCTGGTTAGAATAAGGATAAACAGCTTTAGGATGTTTCCACATTTACTTTAGAATCAATATTCGGGTGCTTCTAAGGCCATCTGCTGGGACTCGAGAGCAGGAGAAGGTTTGTCCTTGTCTCTGCTTGAGATGCCCGTGAGCATTTGGTGGGCCACTGTGTGCGACAGGATGCTGGACTGGATGGGCTGTGGCCTGATCCAGCAGGGCTTCTCTTATGTTCTTATGTTCTTATGTAATATAGGAAGGGGGTTAAAAGACTCCCTTTTGCATTGCTGGTGTGGTATACGGGAGGCTCCTCCATCTCCTAGTACATTCTGTCCACACTGGATTGAGCAAAGACCAAAACAAAGTGGACTAGTCCACTAGTGTAGAATACCAGAGCTCTGCAGACGTACTGTGCAACAGTAAACCAAACTAGGACTCCCTGGATCTGAGTGGTTCCTGGAATGATCAAACAAGGTCCAGCTTAGGGTTAGAGAAACTTCTCTTGAGAAGGAAAAATGGGGAACGACAGAGAAAACAAGAGAGGAGATGATAGAACGTAAAGTGCATTTGTTTTAAGTGTGTGGGAAAGATTGAAAGCAAAAGGAGAAGGGGTGGCAGAGGATGAGATGGATTGATAGTGTCGTGGTGGCAATGAACATGAGTCTGGGCATACTTCAAGAGGCAGTGGAGAAAAGAGGGGCCTGGCATGATGTGTTCCATCGGGTCACAGAGACTCAGGCACAACTGTGCAGTTAGACAACAGCAGTATTTTTTCAGTGATTCCCGAGTCTAATCAGCAGCATAATGTACTCTTCATCCTCCAAAGTGATTATCGATCCCTGACATTCTGTATCTGGGGAAACTTTGAGGAAGTCCCTTTCCTCACTTCAGTGCAAAGCATTATGGTGTCACTAAACAGAGTGATTTTTCATGCAGCTCCACTGAAATGAGAGAAATATATATATAAGTTTCCCTGCAATCAGTACAGAATAATTCACTAGAAGATACATGTGCCTATAATATCAATGGAAATTCGACCAAGGCAACCACAAAGCCATGACAGTGTTTTCTTCTATCTAGACAGTCACAAAGTAATAATGAAATGTCGATGCACAGCATGAAGCAGGGGAGATTATTCTGTTGTTGTTAAAATGAGACCCTAATGGATGAAATATTAAGGCCAGTTTCTCAGATAAGGTAGTGCACTTTGTTAACAAGAATGGCATTCAGTAATGAGGATACTGCTAAAAAAATTGAAAATGATCTAGAAATAGCATTAAGAAATTGGATTGCTTAAAACTCCTTATTAATTCTGATTAATATAATGGATACCTGTAGGGCAGAGCAAAGTGTTCTTCATGTTTGTTCACTTGAAAACTGTGGCCTGTTTTGAAAATATACCATTTATATAGAGCTGACAATAGCTGGCTGAAAACAATGCATCCTAACCACTGAATTATAGCTCCTACGCACTCCCTTGCTGCTAGGTATATTGAGCGCTGCAAGTGAATCGCTGCTGCTCTGATTGTTAAAAATGGTGTCATATGAAGGGGCTGTTATCAAAATTCAAACAGGTTTAAGCAGATGTATTAAAATAATTAGGTAGTACTAACATGAAATCAATAATTCCATTTTTATTATCTCTCTGATAAACACTGCATTAGGCGAATTCTATTTCAAAACACATTATTGGAAAATTATTTTTCCCCTTTCTTTGAAGTGACCACAAAATACGCATTTGGAAGATGGCAAGAAAGAGGCTTTTAAGGCAGTGGTCATGCTTTCTGCTAAGAACAAGCAAACTGGTGTCATCAGGCCTAATCCAGAAATAAGAAGTTTCCCATCTGGTTTCCTGGCATGCCGCCCAATTTATATACACATCATCTCTTGTCTCTCAGAAGTTTCTGTTGAGCCTAGATTCAAGAACTAGGCTAATATATCCAAAGGACAACCAAGGCATGTTGCTATATAAGGCAAATGGCAAGATGGAGCCTTTTCCTCCATCCTCTTCCTAAACTAAATTTTGCCCAGTCACTGAGAGTGGGAGAGCATCCTCTTCCACAGCTGATGAAGGTAAGTTAATTTATGAGCAGCAGGAAGGACATGTGGCACACAGAGCTCTTTCTTCCCATACAGGAGAAGAACAGATGGACTTAGGAGTAATTGATGAGGAAGACTGCTATAGCTGGGCTGCTCATCTGCTGTCTCATTTGGATAAGACAAGCCTTGCTTTGCTTATATTCCCACCCACTTTAATTATGTATTTTCAGATCAGCTAGGAGTTGGCCACAACTTGGTGTCACTCAGTAACAACTTAATTACATCTGCTTAAGCCTGTTTGAATTTTGATAATAACTCCTTCATGTGACGCCATTTTTAACAATCGGAGCAGCAGCGATTCACTTGCAGCGCTCAATATACCTAGCAGCAAGTGAGTGCATAAACATGCATAGGAGCTATAATTCAGTGGTTAGGATTGTTTTCAGGCAGCTATTGTCAGCTCTATATAAAATGGTATATTTTCAAAACAGCCCACATTGTAGTGGCCTTGGTTAGTTTTTTAGCTGGCAAACATCAGAAGCTGCTTGCCGGCGATCAGGGAGCAGGGGTGGAATAAGGGCGGCGGGAAGAGGCTTGTGGGACAACAAGGGCCTCCATCTTCACTTCCTGGGACATTTTCTCAGGGAAGGGAAAATGTGAAAAGGCCTATTGTCTCTCCAGCATAGTGGTTTGGCTGGTTCAGCTAATAGCTATCCAAGTCACACCAAGCCAAGCCTGAGAGACACTAGTCTGCTGCGTCCTAAGAGTACATTCACCCCCTAGCCCAGTCCATATTAGCAATAAAGTGGTAATTTATCACACAAAGGTAAAAGTAAATATATACTTACTTTTACCTTTTTATGATGGATTAGGACTTTATTACTTATGAGTAGTATATAGGGATTCCTGTCTAATTTCTTACTGCAGGAGTTTCCAGAGTGACACTCTGGGACACGGTTAAGATTTCCCTTGCTGACTGCAAACTTTTTGAGCCCATTTATTTGTGTCTACTGCTTATTTTGCCTCTTGCAAAGTGCATTGAGCCGAAGTTCATTGAGGAAGCTGGAACCGCTTCTTATTTCTCTTGAAATACCATTGAAAGGATGTCAAAGTGAAGACATTATGAATAGGAGAGGCAGGTATGCTCAGGACAGTGATAGCTGCCTTGATGCCCCTTTCTGCACTGGCCCTTATTTCAGATTACAACCTGGAGTAGGGACCTGCCACCCAAGTGCTAGTCCCTATTCCAGGATATAATCTGGAATAAGGCTCAGTTTAGAAAGGGCCTATATTTCCATTGGTTTGGTCTTCATGGGTGCGTTCCCATAGGCAATCAAATCCAGACTAGATTCAAACTCAGCATTCAAAGTTCCCATTACCTTGGCAAGTAATCCAAACTGGACCAGAACTGGACACAGTACTCCAGATGAGGTCTGACCAAGGTAGAGTAGAGGGGGATAATAACTTCACGTGATCTGGACTCTATGCTTCTCCTAATACACCCCAGGATTGCGTTTGCCTTTTTTGCAGCTGCCTCGCACTGTTGACTCATGTTCAGTTGATGATCTACCAGGACACCCAAGTCTTTTTCACATGTGCTGCTGCTCAGCCGAATTCCTCCCATTGTATATGTGCTTTTTTCATTTTTCTTGCCCAGGTGCAGAATCTTGCATTTTTCTTTGTTAAATACGATTTTATTAGTTGCAGCCCATTGTTCGAGTTTCTCTAAATCTTTTTGAATCCTCTCTCTCTCTTCTCTGGTGTTTGCAATCCCCCCTAGCTTTGTGTCATCAGCAAATTTGATCAGTTTCCCTTCAACTCCCTCGTCCAGATCGTTTATAAAAATATTAAACATAACTGGGCCCAGGACAGAACCTTGTGGTACTCCACTTGACACTTCCTTCCATTTGGATGTGCAGCCATTTAAAGTCACTCTTTGAGTACGATTACTAAGCCAGTTTTGAACCCACCTTATAGTTGCCTTGTCAAACCCATATTTGATCAATTTTTCAATGAGGATCGCATGAGATACTTTGTCAAATGCTTTGCTGAAATCAAGAAATACTATGTCTACTGTATTTCCTTGATCAACCCATTCAGTGATTTTGTCATAAAATGAAATCAAGTTAGTCTGACACGACTTGTTTGATACAAACCCATGTTGACTACTGTTAATTATTGAATTCCTATCCAAATGCTGACATATGTGTTGTTTAATAATTTGTTTGAGAATCTTTCCTGGTATTGAAGTCAGGCTAACAGGCCTGTAGTTCCCTGGGTCTACCATCTTCCCTTTTTTGAAGATAGGAACAACGTTTGCCCTTCTCCAATCGTCTGGGACTTCTCCTGTTCTCCATGACTTCTCAAAGATTACAGCAAGTGGTTCAGCAATTACCTCTGCTAATTCCTTCAGTACCCTAGGATGTAATCCATCTGGACCCGGGGACTTAAATTCATTTAAGTTAGCTAAGCGTTCCCTTACTCTCTCAGTGTTGATTTTGTGTCTTGATTCTCCTAGTCCTTCATCAGTACAGTGAAGGACTGTTGCATGTACATTATCCCTCTTGGAAAAAACAGATGCAAAATAGGAGTTCAGAATCTCTGCCTTCTCAAGATCACTTTTGATCACTTCTCCATTCTCTCCCTTCAGACTTCCCAAAACCTCTTTGACTTTTCTTTTGCTGTTGACATATCCCCAAAACCCTTTTTTATTGTTTTTAGTCTCTCTTGCAAGCCTCAGTTCATTTTTAGCTTTAGCTTTTCTGATACTTGCCCTGCAGATTGTACTGATTTCATTATATTCCTCCTTAGATATGTATCCCTCCTTCCATTTCTTAAACATTTCTTTTTTCTTTTTTATCAAGTTTTTAAGTTCTAGGTTTATCCACCCTGGTCTCTTTAGATGTTTTCCATTCTTCCTTCTTTGAGGAATTGTTAATGATTGCGCTTCTAATATTGCATTTCTCAAAATATCCCATCCTTCTTGGACATTTCTATCCTTTAGTACATTTAACCATTTGATCCCTCCTAACCTCCTCCGGAGTCCATCAAAATCCGCCCTTCTGAAGTCCAACTTTGAAGTCTGAGTCCTCTCATGCTTCCCTTATTATCCAGAATTCAAGGATAACATGATCGCTGCCTCCTAATGCCCCAGAAACTCTGATATCCTCAACCATTTCCTCTCTGTTGGTAAGAATTAGATCAAGGATAGCCAATCCTCTTGTTTCCTCCACCAGCTTTTGGTACATGAAATTGTCAGCGAGAGAGGATAAGAACTTATTAGACTTATGACTTTTTCCTGAGCGAGATTCCCAACAAATGTCTGGGTAGTTAAAGTCTCCCATAATCACTATGTCATGCTTTCGTGAAAGTTTAGCCATCTGGTCTAGGAATAGGTCATCCATATCTTCTGTTTGTCCAGGGGGCCTGTAATAGACTCCTACAATGGTATCCTTTCTGTTGCTCTCTCCTTGAATTCTTACCCATACCGATTCTACTGAGCTTCCACTCTCTGAAACTTGAACCTCTGAGGAGACAATTTCTTTTTTAACATACAGCGCAACACCCCCTCCTCTTTTGTTAAGTCTGTTTCGCAGAAACAAGTTGTAGCCTTCGATGTTTGTGTTCCATTCATGTGTGTTATCCCACCAGGTTTCCGTAATACCTATGACATCATATTTATCTGCCTGGGTCAGGATCTCCAGCTCCCCTTTTTTATTTCTCATGCTTTGGGCATTGGTGTAGAGACATTTTAGTTTGTAATTGATATCTATTGCGAGCTTGCCTCCTCTGTTTTCCTTACAAAATTTATGCGTTTGTTCATTGGTACTATTTCTGGGAGTAAGAATATCGCCTGGTTTGATTGACTGAGTATTTTTGCTTGACTTTTTGTTACCCTTCCCCTTTTGTTTTAGTTTAAAGCTCTCCTAATAACCGAAGCAAGGCGCTTCCCGAATACATTCTTTCCTGTCCCTGTAAGGTGCAACCCATCTCTTGCAAGGAGTCCGTCATATAGGTAGTTTTCTCCATGGTTCAGAAATCCAAATCCTTGCTGCCGGCACCACCGACGTAGCCACTTGTTCACCTCAAGAATCCTATCCCTTCTACTTTTATCGTGACCATCCACCGGAAGGATAGATGAAAAGACTACTTGTGCTCCCAGTTCCTTTACTTTTCTGCCAAGGTCTTCAAAGTCTCTGTAGATGTTTTCAAAGTGCTTTTTTGCCGTATCATTTGTGCCTACATGTACACCTAAGAGTTAATAATACACTTCTATTTAAAAACAGCAAAGCTCCAGGGCACCACAAAAATCAATATTTCCAGAGCCTGTGTGATTTTAATTGTCCATCACAGCCATACTGTTTACTTCTTTGCATTGTTGCTTTCTCACCTTTTCCCCATAAAAATAAAATATTTCCGTATCTGTTATAAACAAAAATAAATACATTTGCTTGCAGGCAAGCATGCAAATGTTGCCATGAAAGTCAAAAATTGTTTTCCTTAAATGTTAATGGCCACAGCAGAGAAATAAGTGTAGAATATATGCAACCATTTCAGGTCTCAGAAAGAAAAGGAGCCCAGAAGGAATTTCCATCTTCTGTCTAATACACCTTATTTCTGGGCACTCTTTCACTGAAAGATTTTTTAAAACAATATATATTTTGACCATTCTGCCCTAAAAGGATATAATGGATTAAACTTGCTGTAGAGTTTCTTAATTAAACCCAGGAATGAAAAATATAATGCTTCCAGAACCGAAGGTAGCTTATGTGTGGTGCCTAGATGTGTTAGGACTCCCCTTCCTTCCTTGCTCTTAGTTAGACTGGCCAGACCTCATCAGAACAATAATTTAACAGCATCTGGGGAATGGCCACAGCTTGACCACCCTGCTTTAGGGTCTTTCTGCATAAGGGCGTTCATACAGATGAGAGGGCCTCTGATCCAGATCCAAGGCCTCCACATCCACACATTAATTTATGGTCTACAGTTGTCTGTGGTGTGGCACCTCAAACGACCAGAAGAAGAGTAAATGGTCGCTGCCTGGTCGCTTAAGGTAAGTTTTGGTGCTCCACACTTAATCAACAATTAGTGAACTTCTAATGAGCCTGAAAACACATTTGGGGGCTGTAACAGCTAACTCCACTTACGGATGCTCTTCACCAGAAGTTCACTAATCGTGCACTACTGGCTAAAGTGCAAATAGGCCTCAGATCTGGAATTCCCAGAAATTATTTTCATTTCTAGCTGTTGAGGGCAGCTGCAAATATTGTGCTGCACCACGTGAGTTTCACAGTTGCAGGAGGACTGATCCAGCCCCTTGTGGTTAGAGTCTCAGATTCTTACCTGGAGGTCTCCCAATTTGAGTCCACATTCCTACAGTACATGAAGCCAGCTAGGTGACCCTGGGCTAGTTACAGGTCTGTGTCTGAGCTCTCACAGTTCCACCTACCTCACAGGGTATCTGTTGTGGAGTGAAGAATGGGAATCTTTGAGTCCCCTTGAGGGATAGAAAAGCGGGACATAAAAGCCAACTCTTCTTCTCCTTATGAACTCAAGGCTGTCCAAGACTTTCCTAGCCTCTGGGGCCATTGCAGTTATTTGGAAGAACAATAGGAAGAATTCTTCGTAGCTGTGCTTAGTATAATACTAGAAAATGGGTGCATGTGCAGAGTGGTGACATTCTGAACCTCCATTGAGGTTGAAGGTCTTCTGGGAAAATAAATCTCATTCAACTTAGACTGGGTGATTTCTTTTCCACAGCTAGCCTTCCCTCCCCCCCCCCCAATCACTCAGATTTTTTCATGGGTCTAGAAAAAGCTCTTGAGTAATGTGCTCTTTGGAAGCCCTAGATTCTGGAATTTGAGGATGGGAAACCTTGAATTGATGAAAGGAGTGAAAAAACTAACATTTGGGAAAATTCTGAAAACCAATAAATATCTGTTCATCAAAAGGAGAATTGGAGATCACCTTTTTCTCTTTCCTTTTCTCCTTTTTTACTTATTCCCCCCCTATTTTAAATGTATTTTGCCATACACCTAAAAAACTCTAATAAAATAAGAATTTTTAAAAAGAAACCCAGATCTATAAAGGTTACATGCATATAGCAGAATTAGATGACAAATTGGCATCCAAGCCTTTCGACTACAGGTTGGAAATCCTGTTTTTAAACATTCCCTTATGAAAAACATTTTGCATAGCCAGGACAGAGCTGGGCTAGAACTTATTTTGTAGTCTTGTCTCATGCCAGGAGCAACTAGTCCCAGCTTGGAATGCTTTGCTAATCCCACAGTGAGGCAGCCCACCTGTCCTGGGATAACAACCATCAGTGCAAATATAGCCAGAGAATTCTGGAAAAAAGGACCCATTCTGCACTTTCTTGCTGTAAGTCAGGATCAGCAGGTCCCAGATATTCCAGGATCAACACTGTCTGCAATGACAGCACTTATGTGGATCAGGCCATTTCACTGCTGCACCCTTGGGGCCCTTGGGGGTGCTTTTTGGCAGCAGGCTATGACTTGTCACTGAAGGCACTGCCCACTAGTCCTGAACATAGGGGCATGTTCCCTGCACGCCTCCTGTGTTCTGGATCAGGTTGCACTGCCCTGCTGGTAGAATCAATTAAATGGGTCTACTGTAGGGATGTGCATGAATATTTAGAACATTTGTTATTCAAACAAATTTGTACATATTCAGACATTTGTACACAAATTGAATGTTACGATATTCATATAATAACATTCATATAAATAGGAATGTTTTCGGACATTCATATGGATAGTTCAGACATTTGTTAGATTGGGGGTGGGTGGGTGGAAAAAAACAGCACCAGTCAGATCCGCAATGGACCCAGATTGCATTCGACATGGATCGACAGTAGACATAGTATTTCTTGATTTCAGCAAAGCATTTGACAAAGTATCTCATGCGATCCTCATTGAAAAATTGATCAAATATGGGTTTGACAAGGCAACTATAAGGTGGGTTCAAAACTGGCTTAGTAATCGTACTCAAAGAGTGGCTTTAAATGGCTGCACATCCAAATGGAAGGAAGTGTCAAGTGGAGTACCACAAGGTTCTGTCCTGGGCCCAGTTTTGTTTAATGTTTTTATAAACGATCTGGACGAGGGAGTTGAAGGGAAACTGATCAAATTTGCTGATGACACAAAGCTAGGGGGGATTGCAAACACCAGAGAAGAGAGAGAGAGGATTCAAAAAGATTTAGAGAAACTCGAACAATGGGCTGCAACTAATAAAATGGTATTTAACAAAGAAAAATGCAAGGTTCTGCACCTGGGCAAGAAAAATGAAAAAAGCACATATACAATGGGAGGAATTCGGCTGAGCAGCAGCACATGTGAAAAAGACTTGGGTGTCCTGGTAGATCATCAACTGAACATGAGTCAACAGTGCGAGGCAGCTGCAAAAAAGGCAAACGCAATCCTGGGGTGTATTAGGAGAAGCATAGAGTCCAGATCACGTGAAGTTATTATCCCCCTCTACTCTACCTTGGTCAGACCTCATCTGGAGTACTGTGTCCAGTTCTGGTCACCCCAGTTTAAAAGAGACACTGACAAGCTGGAGCAGGTTCAAAGGAGAGCTACCAAGATGGTGAACGGTCTGCAAACCATGTCCTATGAGGAACGGCTTAAGGAACTAGGAATGTTTAGTCTAACAAAAAGAAGACTGAGAGGAGACATGATAGCTGTCTACAAATACCTCAAGGGTTGTCACAAGGCAGAGGGATCAGCCCTGTTCTCACTCTCTCAAGGAAGGACTAGAAACAATGGGGTGAAACTGCAGGGGAAAAGATTTAGTTTAGATGTTAGGAAAAAATTTCTAACAGTAAGAGTGATCAACCAGTGGAACAGGCTGCCACGGGAGGTGGTTGGTTCCCCTTCGTTGGAGGTCTTCAAGCAGAGACTGGACGGCCATCTGTCTGAGATGGTTTAGGAGATCCTGCCTTGAGCAGGGGGTTGGACTCGATGACCCAGGAGGTCCCCTCCAACTCTACCATTCTATGATTCTATGATTCTATGACAGTGGATTAAAAGTGGGTTCAGGTCAGATTTGAGATTTTCAGAGCATAGATATGCTATGGATACATATTGGATACATATTGCATCTGTATTCATATCAGATACGTATTCGTTCATATTGGATATGTATCAGATATGTATCCATCCATATCAGCTACTTATTTGTTCTTATCCAATACATATCAGATATGTATCCGTTCATATCAGATACGTATCAGATAGAATTTTACCACATTCAAATGGGATCTATTCATATGAATACGGATTTTCAAACATTCAATTTGTTACAAATAAAATGTCAAAAATGTACAGCCCTAGTCTACTGGTGATCCAGATTAAAGGCCTCTCTAATCTGAATCCCACTGTCTAAAGCCAGCAGTCTGGGACCAGCAGGGGGAGGGGACATGGCCTCATAGATCTGGATTAATGGGCAGATATATGAAGTCTAGATGTTTACTACATGGACCCTTATTCTGCATTAAAGGTCTGTGCAGAAAGGACCGTAGATTAAACCAATATACATTGCAAGGATGGCTAGTTACAGGCTTAAGCAAAAGAATGGGAGAAGTGAAATGCCCCATTTTGTCTGGCTTAAACACAAGATGAAAGCTGCTATAAATGCTTCATACCTCTTCTCAGAGATGCAGACAAATCCTTGCCAGCATCTTCTAGGTAGTCTCCAGAGCCAAGTAATTTCTGCCAAGTGCTTTTTAATCCATCCATTTCCATTAAAAGCCGGTGTGTCATTACATATTTGGCTTACGTTCAATTGATTGTGCAATATGCACTAAGATTTCAGAATGTCATAGGGGACTAAGATAAAGTCTTATCCAAAATGTGATAGATTAATTGATAACTCTACCTATTAAAAAACTTCAAATGAAAAATAATTTCACACTTTTATTTTCTTTAAACATGAGATTTAAATTCAGAAGTCACTATTTACTCTTTAAAGAAGAAGAAACTGTATTGTATTTATGCAAAGATCTGTTCTAAGCAGAAACAATTGGTTTTACAAGCACAGTGACTCACAAGTTTCGTATAAATCTGCAATTAAACTTGCATCAATAAATTGCATTAATTAATCTCCATACAAGCTTACAGTTTTAAATAAAAATGTCGAAATATTTTTTCATTGTGTTCAAAAATAAAGATTGCGGGAAGAGGCCTTATACTCCTATAAGCAAGTAACTCACATGACACACCCTAACAGATATAGAATATATGACCATCAACCAGAAAGTAGGTTTTGAAGGCAATATATACTTATTGTGTAGTGATTTCCCTCCTAGTTTGTCCGGAAGATTATGCTAGCAGCTAAACATATCTGGAAGATCTGACACCCCAGCAACAAATCTGGCAGCATATTGAGAGATTCCTGTTGCCTGAAGACAGACAGGCAGTGGAAGAGAACAAGATGGAGCTTGAAGGTAAAAAAAGCTTTCTGTGTCTGAAACAAAAAAGCAAGAATTTAATACAGGTAAAGGGAAATTTAAGCTGCCAAAGGAAAGGTATTATTTGATCACCACTGTAAGAGATGGAGGCACACAAAACAAAAGATTAATTTAACATAGCATGCCTTCCTTTCTGCCTAGCAAAAAATATAGAAGGCAAATCTAAAGATGTAGTTGTCATCTTTCTGTTACGGGTTGAGCCCAAGGGCCAAAAAACATAAAACAAAATTTTAGTTTGCTCCGTGGATCTTAGAAATGGTTAGGAAATGCTGAAGAAACCAACAATAAATGCATTTTAAACATGAAGCTAAGAAAACACCACATCACACCATCTCTATGTCATATGTCAATTGTATGATCTGCTCCTCAACAGTGATATGTTGTGTATGGCCATGTGCCATATGAAAGAAATCTTCCTGACTTCATAACTTCAAGGATTCAAAGCACTATCCCAATACTGCAGAAAGTCTCACAGAATAGATTGTTCCTGTAAAATCCTGATTGCAGAAGTGATCACATAAAGATGGGGAAAGAAGGTTCCAAGAGGAAAATAAAAAGGAATTAGGGCTGCATCCCCAAACAACATATTTGCCTCTCTAGTTTGCCCTGTCCCAGCGGACTTTAAAAGTGCCATTCAATTCCAGAATAAGCATCTGCATGAGGCTCGGCAAAACGCGCGTTTAAAATGCATCTACCGTCCCCACAGAAGCGTGTTTTCCTTGCCAGCATCTTTTTCTCCCCACCCCCTCCCTGGTTGATAGGGTGCCAGCGGGAACTGTGCTCTGTGCAGCCACAACCAGGAAGACAACCCCTGACACGTCCAAAAGAAAAATAGCCGTCCATGCATCTTATCTCTACACATGCTGAATCCACAATATATAATGGATATGACAAAAAGAAGAAGAGTTATACCCCACTTTTCTCACCCACTTAAAGGGACACAAAGTGGTGGACAGAGCTTTCTATTCTTCTCCTGACACCCCGTGAGTTAGATGGGGCTGTGAGAGCTCAGAAAGAGAGGTGTGACTAGCCCAAGGTCCCCCTGCTGGCTTCATGGGGGATGTGGACTCGAACAGGGAGGCCTCCAGGTGAGAATCTGACACTCTAACCACAAGACCGAACTGGGGCAACTGATTTTAATTTGGAAGGGCACTGAAGTCTGTGAACGTCCAAAGCATCCTACCCAACGCGTCCCACCCAAAGGAGTGACTTCAATCCCCCTCTGAGGCATGTACATTTTAGTGTGCAAAAAACAGCTCCAAAGTTACTTCTTGCACACTGAGCTAGGCCCTTGCCACAGCAACTAACAGGCCATATTTCAATACATGCCTTATTCACCTGCACGTGGAGGGTGAGGAAGTCCTCAAAGCACAGGTATACAGACGTCAAAATAGAAGACTCCGGGATGGCATTGGAGCTGTGAGATCCCTCCCCAGGGCTTCCTGAAGTTGGGAGAGGCAGAAAAGCATGATCCAGAACTACGGCTGGTACCATGGAGACATACTATATCTACTTCAGAATTATGCAGGAAAGCCTTCAGGTCTGGTAGCTACACACAACCATTAATCAACCTAGAGTGTGCCATGAGAGGACAGGATTGTGCAGACCTGCATCCTGTTAGACCATCTATTTGTGCATGTGAACTCCAAGCTCATATGCTATCCGCTATGCATTTTGCCACATACAAGATTTGCTGTTTCCTGAAGTTCCAACACATCCTTATGCTATATTCATGGTACCATAAAGGTGACATGTGTCACCTCTTTAAATCCCCCAATATGACGTCAGAGCTGTCTGCTGGTTTCCCACAATGCCAGTGAGTTGCCGGCATTTTTAACAAGACTAGAATGTGGTAATAAAATGGAATTTTAAAATGCTCTTTTTTATTCTGTATGAATGCAGACTTCAGTTTGGAGGAAGAGGAAGAGGAAGAAGAAGAAGTTGGCTTTTCTACCCCGCTTTTCTCACCCATTGAAGAGGACTCAAAAGAGGCTGACAAACCTTCTGTTTTTCTCCCCACAACAGAACACCCTGTGAGGTGTGGTGCTGTGAGAGCTCAGAAAAGAGCTGTGACTAGCCCAAGGTCACCCAGTTGGTTTCATGTGGGAGTGCAGACTCAAACCCAGTATTCCCAGATATGGATCCAGCTCCTTAACCGCTAGACCAAAGGGCAATACATACATTTTGTTTGAATTCTGACTTTTGGAGCTCTGATCAACCATCTGTTCTGACACAATTTTTAAGGAAACAAGCCTCATGCACACGTGTTTTTTTTACCATGGGACACCCCTGCATTCAAGGAGAAATGGATTATGAAGTACAGAACCCATTGCTGGTCTTCTCCATTTGCACGCATGGGGCAAGCTGTTTGTGCAATTGCATGTGGCCTGTGCACAGCCCCCCTTTCACACTTCTAGGGTCAGGACACATGATCAGACAAGCCACACGGTTTTTCATGTTCCCAATTTGGCGATATGCAGGAGTACAAAAATGAGGTGTGTGTGAAAGGAGTCATTGTGTAGCACCTAAAAGAAATCACTGTCAGAGCATCAGGAAAGGAGCCTAAGAATTATTTGCCTTTAAAAAAGCTGCTTTGTTTCTAAACAGGAAGGCAGCGGTATCTTATATTCCAGACTGCTTTGTAAGAGATTCCCAAGCAGCAATCTTTTAACATCTGTTATAACATGTTTTCCTCTGTCTCTCTTTAGTTAAATATCATTCTAGGACCTCGGGCAAATGTAGATCATTGAAAACCAAGTCTTCAAATACATAGGGAATGTGAAAACATGTATTAACTTATCTGATCATTATTGAAGTTTGTCTTCTCATACTGACTTTCATGGTGTGTGAGAAATGTCAAGGAGCTATTTCTTGTCTTTTGTCAACCCACCTGGATTTCTGATTTCTAAAAAGCGTTCTTAAAACAATTAACGCTTTTTCACACGGCACATCTTACTCCACACTGTGTTGGACTTCTCTGGGTCAGATCAAGTGATCCAACTAGGATCAGTTGGAGGCTCATGCAAAGAGCAGTCCACATTGCAGTAAACATTTCAAGGTTCCAAAGGTGCCAAGAAGTTAGTTACTTCTGGAACAACCTTCCAGGTGCCCAGCAAAATGGCCCAGGCTCCTCAGCACCAGTAGACCAGATCAGCCACTTATGTGCCATCTGCACACAAACAGCTAGTCTGGTATACCACTCTGAACAGATATGTGAACCACTTACAAACTGTCCACTATTGGCAAAGGCTACAGCACCATCTTTGTGCCATTGTCCAGCCCAGCACCTTATTCCATGTGGGTCCAGTGTTCTACCAGGAGACATTAGTTTCCAATGCAAATGAGGCATCCTAGTGGGGCTTCTGAGCCAGTCTACTGGCTCAGTGTGGACACAGCCTGATAATCCCTCAAGTCAACTTTCATAATATTGCATTATAACTAATACCCTGGTAATTTCAAGACTGACTGAACAGCTGATTGCTTTCCTAATTGATGCAGTCTAGCTCTGCGCCTGATCCAAGGGCTCCGGGAAGTGGGGAGCAGCAGCTGATGGCTGCTGCTCCTGAACACCGGGTGTTATGGAAGATATTTCTGATTATCTGAACGGCCCAGATAATTGGGGATCAAGCAAATGTAATGGCTGACCCTGAGCAGGCTAGAAAATGGGGGATCAGGAGGAATAAAGAGACGTGAATAGTGTCAGTTTGCTCACCAGTGAGGCACATCTGTAGCTCTATAAGTCAGACATTCAGGTTGCATTCATATATGGTATTGAAGAAAAACCAAAGTGCTTTTGAGGTTGCTTCAAGGTGGCTTTGAGAAAATTTGGAGGTGGGATTGTTCACATGCTAGTCTGCCCCTCCTCCTTCTCTTGAACATTCTAGGCTAAAGGAGGTGGATCAGGGGTAGGATGAGAACCCAAGGGCCACACACTACTGCCTCTAAGGCCATGTCCCCATGCAACTTTGGTATGGTTCCGAACGCGGGATCGTCAAGGTTCATCCCCATGTGTTTTGGATTTGGTTCACGAAAAGCATACCAAATCCCCCCAAACTGTGCCAGAAGGGTGCCAGATTTGATGCCTGAAAAAAGAAGTCTCAGCATGGTTTGGGGGACTGGCACGCATGGCTCAGCAAGCCGGGAATGCACATGGGGATGATTGCGGGCTAACAGGGAGGAGATTGGAGCCCATGTCATTGGGAGGCGAGGTGTGCTTGCTGTCCCTGCCCTGTCCACTGAGGATCGCAGCTGCTAACTTTTTAAAATGCCGATCGCAAAGGCAGGCTGGAGAACGGCTTGGTTTTTTAATTTTCTGCCATTTCCAAGGAGGTAATTCCAACTCTATTTCAAGAATGCCAAGGCAGGCTGCATAATGGCTTGATTTTTGTTGCATTTGTAACCCACAGTTCCTCACTTGGCAAGGCTTGATTTTCTGCCTTTTAAAATTGACAGGCATTCTTGTGGTCCCCAGTGGAGTGGAGGTGAGCAAAACTGCTCAAGCGCCTACTGTTGCTAAACCTCGTAGCAACTTTCAGTGTTTTAATTTTTTTTAAAAAAAATATTATGAATGAAGCTTTATTTTAACTTGTTTCCGTGTCTTCCACCCCAGCCCTGGCTGTCAGTGCCACTAAGGGAGGGGGGGATGTGGCACTGGGGTGGGCTGACATCAGCCTGGCTTCCAATGAGGAGAGAGGGGGCGGAGAGGAGGTGGCACTGCTCCCCCATGCCAGGGTTCGGCATGGTTCTCATGGGGACAGCCCCATCCATGCCCACCCCCGCGTTGCTGGGAATGTCACGGGGATGCCTGAGATGTGTTCCCAGTCCCAGTCCCAGCCCATGCGTGCCCAAACAGTGCTCAAAGAGTGCCAAATGGCCAGCATGGGGAAAATCAGAGAGAGAAAAAAGTACTGATGAAAACAGGACTTTGTCCCCGTTTTGGAGCCAAGTCTGCTCATTTTGCCCTACATGGGGATGCTACCAGGCTACTTGGGATGAAGGTCTAGTCTTCTGGCCAATGGCAACCAGCTGTGAGTGGGATTTTACAGATGTAAAGCTCTCCCCCTACCTTGCCATGCTTGCAATGCTAGAGCCTCATTCAAAAAAAAGGCAAAAAGGAGTGAGAGTTGCTGATGCAGATTTGCCTTTTAAAACATTTTTGCTGGAAACATTTGTATCTTTTCTGATGCTTATTCCCAGAAAATATGCATGTTAGAAGCAGAAAGGATTTGCAAAGTTACATTTTATAAGCCCTGATCTTGCTTTGCTGTTGCTTCGCTTATTTGCTTGAGCACACATTTCCCAATAATGTCAAAAGGAAGAGGTGTGAAAAAGAAAGTAATTGGGCTTAGAAATTTTTTAAAAAAAACTGCCAGCTTTTAATTTAATCTCTCTGGCTTCAGTGATAGTGAAGGGGAAGATTTTGCTGCTTTTATTGCAGGCAGGGTTTGCATGGTGGGGATTTAAAAGTCCTGTTTTTTATGTTTAAAAATAGTCCAAACAGGATTAACCAGGACTAAAAACGCTATATGGTGATGGCTATATTCAGATTAATTGACAGACACTCTATTTGGATTAAAAATAGTACAAATAGGACTAAATCAGGACTAAAAAAGATAAATGGGGACACACCCTTAAGTGTTATTATTCACATTTAGGTTCTCTCTATTGAAAAAGAAACTGTCATTCCCTGCCCTGGGATGGCAAGAGGAAAATGCAAGAGTTTGTTTCCATCTTCCCATTTCTTCTCAGTGTCCCTTCCAGACAGCACAGACCCTTACCTGTCTCCACACTTACTCATGCAATGGTGAGGCAGTTACTTCTGAGTATTTTGATGGCATGAAATATCCAGAAGTGCCCAAGTGCCGGCCTGTGCAGGGCCATTTTCTTCAGGAAGATAGCCATAAGCCAAGCTTCCAAACAGGTAAGTTATACCACTGTTCCAGGAAAATCTACATCGAGAGTTGGTTTTTCCTGGAATAGGATACAGTGGAATTTGTCTTATATCATCGGGCTATGTTCGAGTTGTCACACATTTTAACTGTTGTCTGGATACAGCCATAAACCTTCAGTAGGTTTTCTGTGGCTGCCTCCAGAGAGCAGACTTAAAATTTACAGCTTAAGGATACTCCAATGTATCCTTAGCACGAAGTAAAAGTCAATCGTCCTCACAGACAATCAATTTCTCTGTTTCCTCATTAGAGCAAGGGAATTTCAGGGTCCACTTGCTCTCACCCCCATCACATGAGGGTTCCTGGAGCCAATCAGCACTTCTGGGTTTGTTTGTTTGTTTGCATTTCTGTACTGCCCCATACCTGAAGGTCTCTGGGTGGGTAACAACCTTTAAAACAATGTCTCCGTTGTCTCCATTGACAGAATACATCTCTCCAAGCCAATACTGCACAGGGAGAGTTCTTTCTCCCATATTAAGGAAAATGCACAGCTTGGCTAGAAAGCTCTGGAGTGATGACGAAAAATTGTGAGTAAGGTGTGATGGCATGATCTGGGCTGCAAATGGAATTCACAGTTTAGAATGTGTCTGGAAGGACCCTATATGATGAAAAAGAGAGAGAGCAATCAACAATGCCACTGAAGGCATGAGGCATGCATGCTTTTCAAATGCTGCTTACCTCTGGTTCACAAATGCATCTAAGGAGCTGGATTTTAAAATCCACATTAGCTGTTAGGTTTCATAGGTGGCAATTCTTTCAAGCTTCCATGTTTCCCAAGGAGTCTGGTTCCCGTCATTAAACTTTGAAAGTGTCCAATGCCAATAACCTATAGGAAGAAATATGCTTTATCCCTTTTCCTCTGACAGCTATAGTAATGACTAAGGCCAAGTTGGAGAGGAAACCTACTGCTCTATTTATTGGGGGCCAAATCTTCAAATTGCCTAGTAAATTATTCATTGCTTTTCAGCCAGTTGCTAGAGCTTCCTGAAAAGAACCATTGCCATGGGAATGTCTAGTTCACAGAATTGATTCCAGAGGACTTATTTAAAGAACATTCAGATGGTTTAAGAGATGTGGGCTGTGGTATATTCACTCATCTTTCTCTCTGCCTCCAGTGAACTGGCTGAGCTTCATGTGTTTCAAAAATATCTGCAGTTTATCTGGTGGAAGAAAACAGTGAAGAAAGTGTATGAACATATAAAGAATCCCAATTGTACTCTATCCTTATTCATTCATTCATTCATTCATTCATTCTCATCATCATCATCATCAACATCTATAGTCTACCTTTTCTTTGAGAATCTCAGGATGGCAACACAATTTTCCTGTTCTTCAGTTCATATGCACAACAACCTAGTGATTGTCCCACGGTCTCCCAAGTTTAATCCAGACATTGCTCATTTATTCTGCTATATTTGGATATTCCAGAATAAAGTATGGCTGCCAGATCACCTTAGCATGGTCCCACCAATATCCTCTGATCTGCAGTGAGCAAGCTGGAAATACTACAATTAAGAGCACTGGTCAGTAGTGGTATGTTAGGTCAGGAGACAGAACTGGTCTTTGTGATTAGATAGCTGGCAAAATTCATAGTGTGTATTTATAGAAAGAACTGCATCAATCATATCCATGCACATGGACAATCTGTTCTGATAAGTGGTCAGCATGAGTGAGTAAACTTAATAACTGCACACAGCTTAGAGTTCAGCAAATAATTTGTTTTTGTGCCTTTTGTGGATCAAGGTGCTGAAACCTGAGCTAAAGACTACTCAGATTAAATGTGTTCCCAGTTCAGTTCAGAGCAGTAGTCCATTTTATTTTAGAAAGCAGGAATAAGCAAGTAGTCTATTTTGGGAGGGAACCATACTTTTGGGGTCTGCTCCCCATTTCCATCTGTCCAATGACAGAATTCATTGCACTCAGAAGACTGACAACATCAGTATTTGAGTGGAATAAGAAAACAAAAGACCAGATACAGCACAAGTTATTCTTTATCTGCCTCTTCCTTTCTCTTCAGTGCCTGCAAGTAGGCCAAAAGTATCCTCCATTTTTTCTCTCTCACATACCTGCCGGTAGAAGGACAGTGTATCCTCCATTTTCCCTTGGCAATGTGCAAGGGAAAAAATAAGAACATAAGAGAAGCCCTGCTGGATCAGGCCACAGCCCATCCAGTCCAGCATCCTGTCGCACACAGTGGCCCACCAAATGCTCACGGGCATCTCAAGCAGAGACAAGGACAAACCTTCTCCTGCTCTCGAGTCCCAGCAGATGGCCTTAGAAGCGCCCCAGTTCCTCCCTTTCATTAAAAGGGGACTTTTACAGAAAAGCAGAACTCTGCTTCAGGAGCTTTAGGGCAAGCAGCAGAGCACAGCGAATCATTTTCTAAAGGAGTGGCTGGAGGGTGGGTGAGAATGAATGCTGGTTGGGGTATAGCTTGGCAGTCTCCTTACCCCAACAGTACCCCATGTTACCATTAGGTTTGCCTTCAGCACCACACAACTTCAGTGTCGGACACATGCCTTTGTGGAATTTCTCAGTGGGGGCAGATGGGGTAGAGGTGATCTGCTGACTACTGGCTTCACTGCCATGAATATTAATCCACTCACACATTTCTCTCTTTTCATTGAGTTCTCCCCATTGCGTGGTGCTTTGAAATTAGACATTTCTGCAAAACTGCAGTTACAGAGAGAAAGAAACTGAAATTGCAAAGTAGCACAAAACCGCTATTACAAAAGGAAAAAAAGTGAGATTGGGCTTTATAGAAGCTCTACCGTGTTGTCAACGTGGAGCTGAAGTTGTGCTTGGGTGGACACGGAAACCGGAGGGTTGAGAAGAAACAAACAGCGAATGAGATCAAACGACATCTCCATTGCACATTGCTTTGAAATGGAAGTGGACACACCCATGCAAGCGCTCTGCTCTCATGCAGTGTTTTGAAATGGCAAAGTAGCACAGAACTGCTATTCTAAAGAAAAGCAAGTGAGACTGGATACAGGATGGCGGGGAAGAATGAACAAATGGTGAATGTCTAATAGTGCTGCTGCCAAGAAAATCTGTTCTGATGCCACAGCAGGGAAATACCAAGGGATGGAGTTTGAATTTTCAAGTCATGATTTGAAGGGGCGGAACAGCATCCAGTCACTGACTGCTTGGGTGATTGGAGGACTTGGTGAGAGGGGAGGAAAGAAAAAGATATGTTTTCTCCATGCTGAGCATGGGGAAAATTTTGAGTCCATATTATAATGCAAATGTGGGAACACGTACTCAGTCCCTGTTCCTCCACAATGCAGACTTTCCAAGCCACATTGGAATGGTCCCTAAGGCTGAATCCCCAAAAGACTTATTTGCCTCTCTAGTCTCCCTCTACTGTCACTGTATTCAAGTGGACTTTAAAAGTGCCCTGCACTTCCGGAATAAGTGTCTGCATTAGGCTCAGCAAAACGCACGTTTAAAACGCACCGTCCATCCCCACGGAAGCGTGTTTTCTTTCCCCACATCTTTTTCTCCCCACCCCCTCTCTTGTTCAAAGGAAAAATACCCAGATCTCCATCCCCCAAAATGGCTTCCTTTGCTGGCAAAGGGAGTGATCACTCGCTCATTCACTCTCAGCATTTACTTTCACTCTGTTCTCTGTTCAAAATGGCTTGGCTGCAGCCATTGGCCGCGCGATCGTGCGCTCATTTACTCTTAACACTTTCCCAGATCACCCACTTCACACCTGATAACAATGTTGCAATTCTGAGCAAGTCTGGCTCTTTGAAAGTTCTGACCTTTACAAACTAAAGGAAGGGAAGCTGCAGCATTTCTGGGAGATGTGTGAATGCTTAATGGCTGTGTGTACAGGCAGCAATCCCCGCCCCTTTTGCCACGGAGCGTCCCCAAGGTAAATGTTGTGAGGAAAACCCGCGACTTCCAGAAAGAGTGCTGAAACTCTTTTTTAAAGGGCACGTATTTTGTTGCGGGTTTTCCTGCTTTTGTAGCGCTGAAAGCTCATTAAAAACCCTGGCAAGGGGCTGCTCAGAGGCAAAAGAAGATTTTTAGCAGACTTTAAATTGCTTGGGGACGGGCCCCTAGTCTACTACTAGAAATATATCTAAGGGCACATCTCCATTTGAAAATGGAGATGGCTGTGCATGGGGCATATGGGGGATGCATCACAATTGCCATCCAACAGGATACCTCCTTTTCTCCACAAGGAAGCATTATTTGGAGCAGCACTCCAAGGGGCCTCCGTTGAGAATGGCAAAACTGCACCCTCACAAAAATGGCACCTCAGATGGTAATTGTGCCTGCTAATGGATGGGGCATTCATCATGAGGCACCTTCTGCTGCCACAAGGAGAATTATGGCAGCAGAAGGTGCTTTGCTGGCAGCCTTGCACAGAAAGTGGAAATGCAGTCAAAGCTGAGGTTTGCCCAAAGGAACACCCACAGAAAAATTAGGATACACCATTGGAAAGACACACTACATTGGTCCAAGCCTCCATTCATCAGCCACACAGAACAATAAGGGAGGCCGATCCAGTGTAATGATCCAGCCCATGAATATATGTGTGGGCTGGACTAGCTATACAGAAGCAATTCAGCCGATGCCTTGCCTTTCAACAGCTTGAATGTTGAAACAAAAAGCAACAAATAACCATGCATACACTGTAATGGCAAACAGGCCAAATTCCCTCAGCAGGGAGAGCACAAACATTCACTCTGTATGTCTTAGCTGCACCATTCCAGTGCTAATGAGATAGCAGTAATGTAATTCACTGGCAAGAACTGCCTGAACTCTACTACGGACTCATTCTTGTTTCTTGGGGAAATGTAGGTGTGTTTTTATGAGATAAGCCTGGAGAAATGCCTTTCCTCCCAAATTATTCTTACTGGAGGAAAACATGGCTATGTATTGTGATGTTAGTGATTCTTGTATGTTCAAAGTCACAAACAGAAAACAGTATTAAAGGACCCCAAACCTTTTATTTAGCAACAAAATAGTTAAGGGGTTTTTTTTAAGCAACTTCAAATGGATTTGAGTAACACCAAATTAGATAGGACTTTCTCCCCTTCCTCCTTGCTGACCACCACGTTTTTTTTCAAATACTGGGTGCGTGGCGGGGGGGGGGGGGCAGTGATGTCTGCTGTTCAAAGATAAAAAGTCCTATCAGGTACATCCTCCCCCATCCCGCATAATGAGTAGTTGTACTTCTGTATAAAAAATCCTCATGTAACTTCTTGGAATTGAAATATAAATTTGCTAGTCAGCCATTGTGGACAAATTTCCCCTGTCAACACGTGTCACAATAACTCACTTTTTCAAATTATTTCAGAATGTGTGAACCCCATGACAGGGCTAGTTATGAAGACACACAGTAGCTGTTTTTGTGTACTTATTTCTTAACTGTCCATTCCATTACTAAAGAGAAGCTATTAGTATAGAGCTAGAAGAAGAGAACCAGGAAGTTCTGCAGCAGGTAATAAGGCAGCATCTCTGTGTCCGATTTGCATAGACTGTGATCACACCTTCACTTTAAACCTTCTTCAGTCCATCTTCAGCTTTTATTTCCAATCATTTTCATTTCTAAGCATTTTATTTGTGGACTTTCTGTTCAGGAAAGTTCAAGTGGAAGATGGAAAGTCCACAAAACCGTTAGCTGTCAGACGTGAAGATGTACTGAAGGTGGTTTAAAGTGAAGAGGTGACCACAGCCTAAAGAACAACTGTAACTTGCCTTCAGTGTACTCACAGTTGTCTCTCACGCTCTCCAATCTGTTTTTCTTATTTTATTTTTAAACAAAACCTGTCTATTGAATTTTGTTGTTGGAGAAAAAGAAGACCGGATTTCTGCTTTCAGTCACACATTTTTGAAAACAGTGGACTGAAAAAGACTATACTTGCCTGTACTGCATGAAAAAGGGAATTTTGTTTCTTCAGGTGAAATGGGTCTGACCTGGTCTTTGGTATCTTTCCAGAATACCTGATGTGGGGAGAACCTCTTTATAAAACTGTTATAATGAAATAGATCAGAAATATACCAATGATTCTACACATTTGTAGCTAAATAATGGGAAATGGGGACCGAAGGAATAAGTGATCATCGTAAACTGTGGAACTTGGACCGTGACCAGACCCAGCAAAACAAAAACAAAAACCCTCTGGGGCACCCGAGAGAAGGCTTTGAGGTGGGATTGTTCACACACCAGCCTGCCCCTCCCCCTCTCCTGAACATTCTGTGCTAGAAAAGGTGGATTAGAGAAGGCTAAGGAGCATGATGTCCACACACTGAGGTGCCACTGAGGTGCCCCTTTCAGTTTGTCTGAATACAGCCTGGGAAGGAGGAGGAGGAGAACTTGGCTTTTCTATCCCACTTTTCTTACCCATTTAAGGGCACTCAAAGCAGCTGACAAAGCTTTCTATTCTTCTCCCCACAACAGAACACCCTGTGAGGGGGCTGTAAGAGCTCAGAAGAAAGCTGCGACTAGCCCAAGGTCACCCAGCTGGCTTCGTGAGGGAGGGCAGAATCAAACCTGATATTTCCAGATAAGAGTCCAGCTCCCTAATCACTAGACCAAACTGGCTATATCTCATCTCTCTCTTTGACCTTGAAGCAATTCTGTTGTTATCATCTTTGGCATCCCTACCTTGGGAACTACAACCGACATTTGCACAGGCAAAGTCAGCTAGATAAGAGTCTTTAATTTACAAACATCATGTTTTGCTAAGATTAGGAGGATATTTTTTTGCTGATTATCTCCCAAAACCTGTGAACCCCCTCCTCACATCACTGCCAGTGAGAAGCTTCCCAGAGTGCTGAGAACTTCTGCTGAAAAGAACATTAGATGTGTAGTAGCTTGTCATCAGCCAAAACCTTCAGCTGAAAGCAATGCTTGATCCCAGAGTCAAGACTCCAAAAGCACTCCTGCCTTGCTACAACCCATTTTTTTTTCTCTTTGGGACCTTTGACCTCAATTGCTAAAAGGAAGGTTTTATTCAGACCCCCTCTCAACATCTTGAGCTTGAATGTGAGAGGCAATGTTTCACATCCCCACTTCTTTTTATCTTCTGAACTTTTAAAACAACTGCTGTTCTTCAGTTGAAAGTGGGAGTGTTTCTTTGCTTTAAGCTGTAAAGTTTAGTATTCCCAAGCTTGTTTAGCAACACTTTCTGGATTGGTTCCCAATTATTCCAGTCACAGAAAACTTGTCCTCTTTTGTAGGCCATACCTTTTTTCTGCTTGATATCTTTCTTACTGGTCAAGTTGCTTAAACTGCTTGGCCAATTCCCACTGTTAGTTTGGGTTGCAGAAAATAAAAATTGATTATTTGTGTTATTTTATTCCAATAAAATAACACTGGCTGTGTACACACCTAAAAGTTAATCCAGCTTCAGTTCACTTTTAGAATGGAAAAACACATTAGCAAATTGACCAGTCATTTTCTTTCCACATTATTTAACCCAAATTTTATGAGTTGGATAATACCAAAATAAAACAGCTTACCACTTTGCTTATATGTTCTCTCGTTCTGAAAGCAGACTGAAACTGGATTAAACTTCAGGTGTGAATGCAGCCACTGTAGCATAATCAGCCTAGTTAATTTCCCCTTCTCTGAGGATCAACCATCAGTTATGTGCCTTTCAAACCAAACCTTTAGTTCTGAAAGATCCCAATTGCAAGAATGCTTAGTACACATGTCTAGAAGTTTATCATTACATCCAGCTGGCACCAATATCAAGGTGAATTGCTGCCACACACTACCAGGGGCACTATCCAAGGTTGGGCAGCAACACTCAGATCATCACTTTCAACATAAGACTTGTGTGATTCAGCAGCTGCCATTTTATATCAATAGCTCCTAGAATGGATGCCTGGGTACATCCTCGAGGCTAGGGAGACAGAGAGCATGCTTCCGCACATGCCCTTAAACACCCATTAAGGACGCATGTGGAAGCACGCATCCACACAGCGGCAGCTTTTAAAGCCGCTTTTAGCACGGAGCGTCTGCACAGTAACACCCATTGAGCACACATGTGGCAAACCGCGTCCGCACAGCGGCACCCATTAAAGACGGAATGGGTGGACCGTGACCTTAAAGGGTGTTTCGCTGTGAAAACGCATCCGTTTAGGATGCGTCCGCACAGCGAAACTGTGCCTACCCGGGGCCCTCCCCCAGCCCGCCATGCTTGGCCTCCTTGGCTCCGGAGGACTCCTACTTCACGGACCACCCTCACCCCAGAAGCGGCGGATTGCCGCTTCTGGAGCCAGGGGGAGCTTCCCCAAACCCCTCCCTAGCCGCCCCCCAGCAATCCCCTCCTTACCTCTTTGGCCTCGCCCTGATTCTGGCCGGGGAATCCCAGGAGGCTGCGCGCTTGCGTGCTGAGCACCTCCTGACTGGCCAGGGCTGCTTCTGGCAGCTCCGGCCATCAGGAGGCTTTCCGCGCAGGCGTGCCGACTGGCCAGGGCAGCACAATCCCTTACCTGTGTCTTATTCTAGATTTGCCATTTCTCCTTTTCACCTTTCTAAGTCTTCTTTACTTTCAGGACAGAATCATATTGCTTGTGTATCTCATTATGTTTCGATTGCCAGATTAAATTCCAGGACCATCACTTCCAGTCTCATCATTTTTATATATTTGTGGGGCACATGTAGCATACAGAGAAACATTATCTTACTGCTTTCTCTGCTCTGAAATTTAGTTCTTACCAGAGTTCTTTTTATTGTAAAGATTCCTCAAAAGAGTAATCAGATTTCTAGCAGAACCATTAGCCTTAATGTGTTCCACATCGAGGCTTGGTCACACCACTGTTTTAATGGGTTTGGAGGCCATTTTTTGCCTCAAGAGATTACATCCTAAATTCCTTTTCTGTATCATCTGATGACTGTTAACCCAAACATTGAGGTAGCCTTTATTCACAGTACCTTGGCACTGAGACCGTTTCAGCATGTTGCAAGGAAAAGTTCCACAACCAGATGGGGGTCCCAGAGCCCCTCTCACCATCACAGACCTCTAAGTCTACAGTTAGACTTAGTTTTGTTTTGATACTGTTTTTATACATCTGTTTTTAAATGCTGTGAGCCGCCCAGAGACCCTCGGGTATGGGGCAGCATATAAATATAAATATAAATATAAATAAAACATCTCCAATATTTGGGATAATGTTGGGGGAGAAGATCCACCTCTTTATCCAGTTTCTTTTCTCCTTCAATCTTCCATGTCTAATGTATGTGATGATCTAAAGATTGCAAATCCTTTTTAGGGATGTTGCTGCTCCATATGTTAATCAAAGTGACTAGGAAAATCTGTATTTTGAAGTGCTCTTGGTCTCCCTTTTTTTCTTGGAGATATAACATGAAGTGGAGGAAAACATTGCTAGATTTGTAAGGGCTGGAGGAGAGATCATATAAATCAAAGAGAGGGTTAAGACTTTGTATGATTAAAGAGAAATGATCATAAACCAAAAGATTTCAGAAGGGACAACATTTAATAAAGGGATCAGAGAAATGCGGGACATGCAAGAGGAGAAAGGAAGATGAGAAAAGGTGTTCTCAGGAGGCACATTCATTCTCAGGGATCAGAGCTTGTGATAGCTAGGAGGGAATGAATAGGGAGAGGAAGGCAGATTGAATTGTTTCTTTTTGCAGGTTGCTGAATTTTAGCAGATCAGCTGACTTTACAGACACTTTCCCTCTTACTTTTCAATCATTATTGACTAGAACTTCAGGAAAGAGCAGCCATTTGCTTGACTTACCTCAGCATAGTTTCTGTGTTCTTACATGATTTTTTTTCCCCTGGAAAGGTTGTGTTTCTAATACTTCAGAAAGTCAGGATCAGGTCTCCTTTTATCATTTTCATGTTGGGGATAATCTTGTTCCATCTCTTCCACAAGAAATAAGAAGAACATTGGAGGCTAGGGATGTACCTCCAAGAATATTCAAAATATTTATTATTCAATCGGATTTGGCCGAATTCGGACATTCAAATTCAAAACGAACGTCCAGACATTTGTTTTTAAATATTTGAATGAATACAAATATTTTGAATCATTCAGACAAATAATTCAGACATTTGTATGTGTACAGATACGTACATATTACATATGTATCTGTACACATCTTATTTATATCTGTACGCAGCTGTACGGATACGTACAGAATGAAAACAGGATGCATACAGATATATACGAATGTTGTTGACAGTTGCTTCCTCAAATACATATTGAATTATTTGGGCACACCCCTATTAGAAGCCATTCATCCATCAAACCCAACCTCTGGCAAGCAGATGACTGCAGATAAAGGTTTCATCTTCATCCTCTGCTTGAGAATGCCCAGAGGCAAATGGTGAAGCATGGTGTGAGAGGTGGTACTGGACCAGATGGGCTGTAGCCTGATCCAGCAGGGCTCCTCTTACGTTCTTATGAGTGCTGCTTCCCATATAGATGTAACCATCAGTTAAGGTTTACAGCAGTGGTTCTCAAGCTTCCTAATGCCGTGACCCCTTAATGGAGTTCCTCATGTTGTGGAGACCCCCAGCCACAAGGGTGGAACAGCTGGGAGAAGGGAGGGAAGGGCATTGGGAGACTCGTTGCGACCCCTCTGAAAGGGTAATTCGACCCCCAAAGGGGTCCCGGCCCCCAGGTTGAGAACCACTGGTTTACAGGATAAGGCTTTTTGGTAGTGCCACCTCTGTCAACAGTTAAAGATGTAGAGACACAAGAGAAGACATTCTCTACGGTAGACCCCCAGGCTGTGGAATGACCTACCCTCTCAGGTGCATCTAGCTTCATCACTGTATACATTGAGAAGTCTGGTAAAGACACACAACTTTACCCTAGCCTTTGGCTGAAGAGGTTGCTGCCTTCCCCTTTCAGGACTATAATTTTAATTTTAATTGTGTTTTCAAACTGCTTTTATTGCAACCCGTCCTTAAGGTTTAGGGCAATATAGAAATGTAAATAAATCACCAATCTATATGGTTGCTTGTTGGGGGTTTAGTAATCACGTTTGTTCACTGTTGGGGCGAGTTTGTGCCTAAAGCAATTGAAAAATGAAAAGATAAACGCCCTCTTAAAATACTTGCTGTTTGCTATTTAAACAAGATTTGAAGGATTTCTCTTGGCACCAATTCCTCTGTGTACTCATCTTTTATATCACGTGGGGTCTGTTTAATGCTGTGCAGTCAATTATGCAGTATCTAGGCAGAAAAAGAATATCCTTCTGCTCTCTGTTTTTTTCACACAAACGCTGTATATGTAGCAAAAGACATGCTGCAATCTAACTATATTTTAAACCAGAATTACTGAAGAGGCTCTTTCTTGGAGAAATTGGTAATGGAGGTGTCTTCTGCATTCTTTCTCCTGATTTTACTCATACTGAGACAGCTGTGGAGAGAAGAGGATGTGCGTTCTTATATAATAGATGTTTCATTTGCACTCAAGGCTAAAGAGGTTGGTAGAAATAATTCAATATAAAAGAACAATTAACTGGCAATAGTTTATGCAAATAAATGACGTGCACCTGTGGCAGCTTACTGCTGTTTAAAAACAATCATCTAATTTTGAGGAGGGGAACTGTTACCATGGCCACAGGAGACAGGGAAGTGGGTATGATTTGATTCAGACTGTAAATGTTTTGAAGAAAATGCCTACGAGGAGAGGCAAATATGAGCATGTATGTGTGGTTGTGGTTTTTTTCAAACCCATCATAATATCTGTACTGCATTGCTTTCAAGTCAGCAGGACCGAATAGAGCATGTTCATCCTATACAGGTGAAATACTGTTACAGAGAGGAAAGGGAGCTCTCTGGTGGTAGAATCTGGAAACCTACGTGTACAGTTGATATTAGAGGACAGGATGTTTGATGCTCATCTGCTTTTACATGGGAATACATGTCAAAAATTTTAAAAAATCATCTTTTTTGTTGTAAGGTAGTGCTCAGAAGTGGTAATTTATAGGAAAGGAGTAGAATTTGTAAAAGAACAATTTAACCTCCATCCCAAAGGCTATCTCAAGAAATTGTATGAAAAAAAAGAAATGTCCTCCACGATCAGATTGATTACATTTACTACCAATCTACTCATTTCACTAATTTATCCAAACCTTTTAAAAAAGAAGTATTTTAAGCTGATGGCCAGAAACATATCTTACTACAATTCAGCAATGGAATGGACTGTTTATGAAAAAACATTTCCCATTGTCCCTCCTAATTTTTCTAGGCTTTTCAGGTACCTCCTAGTACTAGCATCTTGAGAAAATGAAAAATATTTTCCCTTATGTTGCCCACACAACATATACCTTTATACACCTCCAGTCTCATTTACCTCCCTCCTAAATTAAAAAGCCCCAGACATGGCAGGCTTTTAGTCTAGAGAAGATCCAGCCATTGGGATTCCAGCTCTCACCAGCCCCAACCATACAATAGCCAGGGATGACAGACCTACAAGTAAGCAAGATTTGGGTGGGCACAGATTAGCCATCCCTAGTACACTGCTCCTAGGGCTATGCAATATAGCTGCTGAGCAGCAACATTTATAATCCTTAATCCATTCACTGTCTTTCATGATCGTCACATCTCTATCAGGTAACATTTCAACTAGTAGATGTAGCACCAGTGGTATGGGCATTTCCACAGCACCTTGGGAAAGGCAGCTGCATCACATTTTGCAGCACCCCAGTTCCTGCTCCTGGTGGTTCAGAGCCCCCCATCACCACTGCTATAGCTTGCACATCCTTTCTTGGGCTGGGTTTGGCAACTTGTGGTGCAGACCTGGCTCCAGAGAGTCACAGATAATGGCGCCCCTGTATAATGCTCCCAAAGCATTCCAGAAAGATATGTTGCATTGCTAATACACATGCGGAACTCAATGAGATGGCTATGGAGGAGGTTGTTGTTCACTGATCTATTTATCTGCTCCAAATGAACTCCTCTGCCGTGGGGATACACAATACACACTGCCAGGATTTTGTTTCATGAATTTTTGTATCATCTGTCACTTAAAGACTTCAGTCAGAAACAAAGAGGTTACATCCAGCTGACATATTTATTATGTGAATTCATTTCATTTTTGTCTTGGCTGAAATATGGTTTATTTATTCATAATATATTGCTGCTTCATCCTAGCATGTAATAAGGCAAGTTTGTACTAAAATAGTGAATTTACAAAATTCTACCCATATTCTCCCCCCCCCCCACAAAAGAAATACTACTAGGAGTTGTTGTTATTTTAATTACCAGCATAGAAAAGTGGAACCACATGTAAAACATACCTAGATTTCATACAGAATTCTATCCATATTCCCTCAAATTCTGTATGGAGGTGAAATTGAAGGAAAATCAGCAATACCTTTATAAAAGTAGATTTCAAACATACAGAAAAATCAGGTGTAAGTGCTTATTTAAATAAATTCCATCCATCCAGATTCAAAGACAGGGTATACAATAACTTTTATCATCCATTAAGGACAAAATAGTGTATCATAAGACACAGTGTAAAAAAATGGAGATAAAAAGAGCAATTTAAAACACAGTAATTATACAGCTGAATGTGATATTCGGGTTCTGCTAAAGGGTTGAAATAGATAACAGAATATATTTATGTAAACCAATAATAGTAGTAGCAGCAGCAGCATATACCTAACTTACATTTGGGTGGAGTCACATATTAGAGGAGCAATACAATTCACAAAATAACAAGCACTAATAATCAATTGCAAGCCACAAAAAAAAGCTGTACCAAAGCTGTGGTTGCAGCTACCAGGCACAGATAAGAGGTCATTTCAATGAAAAAATGCCATCAGTGAAAAGCCCTTTGATGAACTCATAGAATTTACCTTAAAAAAAAAAAAGCACAATCCAGCTTAGACAGGAGTGGCACAGCACCATAATGGGAGAGTTCAAAAAGACACAAGAATTGTGGGATCCTGCACTTATGAAGCTGACATCTCACCATAAAAATGGTGACTGTCTTGTCAGAAGCCCTTTCCCTGCAAAGCAGGAGAAAACACTCTTAACAGTGCATTCCACCAGATGCAAAAAATGACTGGCTTTTGGGAATACTTCCTGTTACTATGAAAATGTGCCCATGCAGAAACATCAAAGCTAGGGAACAAAAGTTCCTCAGCTTTGACATTTGTGTAGCCACAGGCAGGGGCACATGTGAATGCCACATATCCTGCTTCAAGGGTCAGAGCAAGCTCTGTTGTCAATCCTGTCTCTTTATGCTTTCAGTAGTGAAAGAGACCCATTTAAATAATGAACAAAGAAGTTAACCTGAAAAAGGTAAGGGGAATGGCCAACTTGCAGTAAAAGCATCTTTACCTCTTAAATCTCAGCATTTTCCACTGATGGGAATGGAAGTTCAGATGCAATGGTGATAGTTTATGAAACAATGCTAAGCAAGCAAGCAGATTATAGGAATCCATGATTTCTGACAATTTCTTCTTCAAAAATAGCAACTCTTGTCCTCTACCACTCTCAATCCCTTCTGGAAGATTTTTGATAGATTGGAACCAGGAAGACAAATACAGTAATTTACTTACCTTTGAGTTAATAAAGAACATAAGAGGAGCCCTGCTGGATTGGGCCATGGCCCATGTAGTCCAGCATCCTGTCTCTCACAGTGACCCACCAACCACTTCCAGGCATTCTCAAGTATGTGTATGTTTAATTTATTCTACAGGATCAATTAGCAAGGGTTTTCTTAAATTCTTTTATTAAAAGAAAAAATGAAGGAGGAAAATACACTGATTTTTATAAAAAAAGCAAAATGTAAAGCAGAACCAAATCATGCCTATACATTTAAATGCACCCGATAATAAACATAACCATCCGTGGAATCATATCTTCATAAACAGTTAAGTGCTGCCACCATCTGAACAAAACATTAACTTACTCTTTATAGTAGCTGTGCTTTGACTTTACTGGTGTACAATTAAAATTACATTTGAATGAAAATGAACTTTCTTTCTAAATTAAATTGTAGTATACTCGGAGAGTTTAAAGAATTATTGAACTCCATGTGATAAACTAAAGAACACCATGTTCTCCACTGCCAAATCTAAGAATGTTCAAACATAGTAAAAGGGGTGCCTCAGACAGTGTGTGGCCTCCGTGTTCCCATCCCCTCTCCGATCCACCTTTTCCAGCACAGCATGTTTGTGAGTGGAGGGTGGGAGGGGCAGACTGGTGTGTGAACAATCCCAACTCAAAGCTATCATTGAGGTGCCCCAGAGATTTTTTTTTGTTTTTTTGCTGTGTCTGATTTCAGCCTAAGATACTCAAACAATATAATGCAATTCTACAGATCTTGTCAGAATGTGAGGATGCCTACAGATGCAGGTAAAAACCCACGACTCTCTTGACATTATATTGGGAATGCCAGCAGCAACACTGGGATTTCCTATCACACCACTTTTCTTACCAAGTCTGTGGTGGTCTGTTTGCATAATCATTCATTCTGCAAAATAGTCATATGCAAGCATGAGGGGAGAAAAACAAATAGAAGGGGTCGCGCACCTGCTAATATACAGGGACTCTGCAAGAGAAATGACTACACAAACAGACAACAAATGAAGTAACAGCCAGGGATTTCCCCTAGATTGCTTCTTGCTGTCTGGTAGGAGTGGGAAGGGGTCACTTCAGGATCTAAAGAAGATCCTGCAATATCTTCTTACCACCTGGAGGCATCCTAAAAGACCTTTTATTGAGCCAAAAAACATCAAAGACAAAAGAGAAGACTTTCAATGCAAGGCATTATTATTTGTACTGTGATAAAACTGAGAAATTAACAAATAAAACATCAGAGGTTTTCAACACCTCAAATCACACAATCTGATCCCTTCAAAATCTTTTGTATCTTGAGGCTTTCAAATTCCTCTTGCTAACTGGGGGTTTAGTTTTGTAAAATAACCTTTAAGATCTTATTGCTTTTCCCTAAATTTGTCCTTTCCACTTGAAATCCAGGGTTTCATTCTCTTTTTCCAGTGTACAATGTCACTCCCATGCTCTTTATATCTTGTTATTAACTACTTCCTGTTTCCTCCACATATAACACCCTACATTCCTCACAACAATCCTGTGGCTTACACCCCCCCTTTTTTTTCCAGATCTTCCAGATCTGAATCTTTGAGATGGGGTCCTCCTGAAAACGCCTGAAGACCCCATTGTGGACACCTTTAATCCGGTCCACATGAAATCCAGATTTAAGGCCTGAAGGACCCATTAAATCTATATTTCCCCTGCCCTTGTGAAGACAGGCCTTGCAGATGGGGCCTTCAGTGGGGTTCAGGTGGGGACAGGGCCTTTCCGATTGGTACCAATCAAGTACCAGTTAGGTTCTAAGACCAATGGGGTCTTAGAAGGATTCTAAGTCCTAGTGGGAAAAGGCCCTCCCTTTTCACACATTAGACACTGTGAAAGAGCAGCTCAAATTAGTATTTTGTAGAAATTAAATGATTTAATATATCTGTCTTTGTGTAAAATCTGTGTGCTGTCTTTATATTGTTGGTAGCATGTAATATAGCATTAGCCTGGCCGCTTTAACACTTCCTGCTGCGAGGTTTGTCACTTTCCCTTTATAATCCCTTAACTAGGTGTGAAGTGGTTCTCAGTTTTGCCAATAGCGGCACCAAACTTCCTTTCCAACCTCACCTCCCTAAGAGCTGCTGTAGCCTTAACTGGCCTGTCTCTCAATTGCAGCTTTAAGTAATAAATGCTCTTGACTCAATGCTCTTTTGAAATCAACAATAACTTGTTTATTATTTACAAATTCAACTCCAAATGGAACATCAGGTAAGTCTCAGATTTAATAAGAACGTTTCAGCCTGCCTATCTCTAACCCTCCTTCTTAAGAGGACTGCCTCCCAACCCTTTGTCTCAAGAGATCTGCCTGCCTATTTCCCTAGTGCAGCAATCCCTGGATCTATGTGTGTCCTGCTCCCTCAGGATGACATGAGCTATCATGCAAACTGCCCACCCTGACCAGAACTCAGAACAAACAACATAGAACATCTGGCAGTTGTTGGGCTAGCCTTTTATATCTCTCCCCAGCGACCCCACCGCCTCTGATTGGCTGGTAAGCGCTGATCCCTTGCCCCTCCTCCCTCCTATTGAACTGAGAGAACCCCGCCCCTGCTTACCAAAATGCTTCCAATCTGTTTAATGGTATAGACTACTTCTGGTTACAAAAATGTTTCAACTCATTTTAATTCAACTTTCCTTTAAAATACATGGAACTAATAGTGGGCACCACAGACACCATTTCTGGTGGCACATTCTATGATATAGCTTGACTCTTACTATTTGTTTTTAAAAATAGTGGAGGCAGTGTAGACAACATTGGCACAAATGTTATGTTTCTCTTAAGACTCTCTAGACCTGCTTTGTGAAGTGGGCATAGGTGAAGGGAATTTTAAACCCATTCTTAGATCCAGAGTTTGTGCATGATGGCCAAAACTGATCATCTCTCTTCCCCCTCATGCCTGCCCCTCCCACAGAAAGCATTAAAAAGACTTTCTATTTTTAATAATTCAGTTTGAGATGGAGAAACACACTTCAGAAGCACCTGCAATTTTATGTAATAGTTATGGACTACATCAAGAAATGAACAGAATGAATTCAAGCCATAATTCTCAATCTGATTCCTGCATGTCTGTATCTAAAATAGATAACCCTAATTGCCCCTGAATAACTGGACCAAGTGAATCCCTACTCTACCCCTTCTTTGAACTCACACATAGTTGTTGTTACCAGGTAACACAGAGTTGTGACTGTCTCCTTCAGAGGCATCTCTGTGTAATTTCCTTGGCAGAAATACAGAAATGGTTTGCCACTGACTACTACTACAGAGAGGATGGGGATGAAACTGGCAACGCTCTGCTTTCTTGACTGCTCTACAACTGAGCTACTGTCAAGCTCCCTCAGCTGGTACTTGTCTTAATTATAGCTTAAAGAGACGGGAAAAGTTCTTCTCTTAAGCCTCTTTTTTGCCTCTGAAGCTGGATCTTTTGCCCCCAGAGCAGCTCCAAATGTTGCCATTATGATCATATCTGTAAAATGATTTTTTCTTCTTCTTTCTACATGATTTACATGCAAAAAAAAGTCTGCTCCTTGTCAGCTCAGACGGAGAGGGAAAGTGGCCAAGGGGAGTGTACCAGTGAAACTTAATTACTGACAACAAATAAAGCATTTCAAACCGGGTGCTAGACAGAGAAACCAACCGTAATCGAAATGCTCCACCTGTGGAAAATTATGACTGTTCCTCTCCTGTATCTAGTATCACTATTACTCTCAATGAATTCAATCTACCCTCTGGAGGATGTTGATCACAAATGCAAGACAGCCATTAGGAAAGCTAAGAAAGATTTTGAGGAGCACATTGCTAAAAACATCAAAAGAAATAACAAGAACTTCTATAAGTATATCAGAAGTAGGAATCCAACCAGGAAAGCAGTTGGACCACTAGATGGTAAAGGACAGAAAGGGGTAATTAAAGAAGACACGGAGATTGCAGAGAGACTAAACGAATTTTTTGCTTCCGTATTCATGGAGGAAGACAGAAGACACATGCCAGTAGCTGAACCTGTATTTTCTGAAGAGTTAAAATGTACAGAAATAACCAAGGAAGAGGTCCTTGCATGTCTTAATAAACTAAATGTGAACAAGTCACCGGGACCAGATGGTATTCATCCAAGAGTCCTTAAGGAACTCAAATGCGAAATTGCCGAACTTCTAGCAAAAATATATAATCTTTCCCTAACATCAGGCTCCGTACCTGAGGACTGGAGGGTAGCAAATGTAACACCAATCTTCAAAAAAGGATCCAGGGGTGATCCAGGCAATTACAGACCAGTTAGCTTAACGTCAGTTCCATGTAAGGTGATGGAAACCATTATTAAAGACAAAATTAGTGTGCATATGGAGGAGCAAGCATTGCTGAACAAAAGCCAGCATGGCTTATGCAAAGGTAAATCATGCCTCACAAATTTATTGGAATTCTTTGAGAGTGTCAATAAACACGTGGATAAAGGTGAACCAGTAGACATTGTCTATCTGGACTTTCAGAAGGCTTTTGACAAAGTCCCACATCAAAGGCTACTGAGTAAACTCATCAGCCATGGAATAAAAGGACAAGTTCTGTCCTGGATTTGTGACTGGCTTAAGGGCAGAAAGCAGAGAGTAGTAATAAATGGAAAATTCTCAGGGTGGAAAGAAGTAAAAAGTGGGGTCCCTCAAGGCTCAGTACTGGGACCAATGCTTTTTAATTTATTCATCAATGATCTAGAAGAAGGGGTGCATAGTAAAATAGCAAAGTTTGCTGATAATATTAAATTATTTAGGGTAGTAAAATCTGAAAGAGATTGCCAAGAGCTCCAGAGGGATCTCTTAGCATTGGGTGAGTGGGCAACCAAGTGGCAAATGTGCTTTAATCTTAACAAGTGCAAAGTAATGCACATTGGGGCCAAGAATCCAAATTACGTCTATAAACTGATGGGGTCTGAGCTTTCTGCAACACACCAGGAAAGGGATCGCGGGGTTTTGGTGGACAGTTCAATGAAGGTATCAACCCAGTGCGCGGCAGCAGCGAAAAAAGCGAATTCAATGCTGGGAATAATTAGGAAGGGAATAGAAAATAAGAGAGCAAGTGTCATTTTGTCCCTTTATAAATCTATAGTGAGGCCACATTTGGAATATTGTGTACAATTCTGGTCACCACACCTCAAAAAGGATATTGTGGAACTAGAGAAGGTGCAGAGAAGGGCAACCAGAATGATTAAGGGTCTGGAACACCTCCCTTACGAAACCAGGCTGCAACGTCTAGGCCCCTTCAGTCTGGAGAGACGGCGTTTAAGAGGGGACCTGATTGAAGTATATAAAATTATGCACGGTATAGAAAAGGTGGATAGAGAAATTTTATTTTCTCTATTGCACAACACTAGAACCAGGGTGCACTCTATGAAGCTGATGGGTAGGAGAGTAAGGTCTGACAGGGGGAAGTATTTCTTCACCCAGAGGGTCATCGGCTTATGGAATGTGCTGCTGGAAGAGGTGGTGACAGCTACCAGTCTGGATGGCTTTAAGGTAGGGTTAGACAAATTTATGGATGACAGATGTATCAATGGCTACTAGAACGAATACCTAGGTGCATCCTTCAGGCTGAGGGGGGGGAGGAACTGGGGCACTTCTAAGGCCATCTGCTGGGACTCGAGAGCAGAAGGCTTGTCCTTGTCTCTGCTTGAGATGCCATGAGCATTTGGTGGGCCACTGTGTGCGACAGGATGCTGGACTAGATGGGCTGTGGCCTGATCCAGCAAGGCTTCTCTTATGTTCTTATGTTCTTATGTAAATGTTTTTTTAAGGGACCAAAAAAACAAATACAGTGGTACCTTGACATACGAGTTTAATTCGTTCCATAACCTTGCTCTTATGTCAAATCACTCGTATCTCAAAGCAATTTTCCCATTAATCCATTCCAGCTCCCAAAACACCACCTCAGTTGTTTTTGCTATGTACTGTACTGTATTTACATACTCGTATCTCAAATCTTGCTCTCATCTCAAAGCAAAATATCACTCGCTCGGCGGCTTGTATCTCAAAACACTTGTATGTCAGGGCACTTGTATGTTGAGGTACCCCTGTATGTTAAAAATGAGAATGACATAATCGTCTTAGAATCATAGAATCATAGAATGGTAGAGTTGGAGGGGACCTCCTGGGTCATCGAGTCCAACCCCCTGCTCAAGGCAGGATCTCCTAAACCATCTCAGACAGATGGCCGTCCAGTCTCTGCTTGAAGACCTCCATCGAAGGGGAACCAACCAACTCCCGTGGCAGCCTGTTCCACTGGTTGATCACTCTTACTGTTAGAAATTTTTTCCTAACATCTAAATTAAATCTTTTCCCCTGCAGTTTCACCCCATTGTTTCTAGTCCTTCCTTGAGAGAGTGAGAACAGGGCTGATCCCTCTGCCCTGTAACAACCCTTGAGGTATTTGTAGACAGCTATCATGTCTCCTCTCAGTCTTCTTTTTGATAGACTAAACATTCCTAGTTCCTTAAGCCGTTCCTCATAGGACATGGTTTGCAGACCGTTCACCATCTTGGTAGCTCTCCTTTGAACCTGCTCCAGCTTGTCAGTGTCTCTTTTAAACTGGGGTGACCAGAACTGGACACAGTACTCCAGATGAGGTCTGACCAAGGTAGAGTAGAGGGGGATAATAACTTCACGTGATCTGGACTCTATGCTTCTCCTAATACACCCCAGGGTTGCGTTTGCCTTTTTTGCAGCTGCCTCGCACTGTTGACTCATGTTCAGTTGATGATCTACCAGGACACCCAAGTCTTTTTCACATGTGCTGCTGCTCAGCCGAATTCCTCCCATTGTATATGTGCTTTTTTCATTTTTCTTGCCCAGGTGCAGAACCTTGCATTTTTCTTTGTTAAATACCATTTTATTAGTTGCAGCCCATTGTTCGAGTTTCTCTAAATCTTTTTGAATCCTCTCTCTCTCTTCTCTGGTGTTTGCAATCCCCCCTAGCTTTGTGTCATCAACAAATTTGATCAGTTTCCCTTCAACTCCCTCGTCCAGATCGTTTATAAAAACATTAAACAAAACTGGGCCCAGGACAGAACCTTGTGGTACTCCACTTGACACTTCCCTCCATTTGGATGTGCAGCCATTTAAAGCCACTCTTTGAGTACGATTACTAAGCCAGTTTTGAATCCACCTTATAGTTGCCTTGTCAAACCCATATTTGATCAATTTTTCAATGAGGATCGCATGAGATACTTTGTCAAATGCTTTGCTGAAATCAAGAAATACTATGTCTACTGTATTTCCTTGATCAACCCATTCAGTGATTTTGTCATAAAATGAAATCAAGTTGGTCTGACACAACTTGTTTGATACAAACCCATGTTGACTACTGTTAATTATTGAATTCCTATCCAAATGCTGACATATGTGTTGTTTAATAATTTGTTTGAGAATCTTTCCTGGTATTGAAGTCAGGCTAACAGGCCTGTAGTTCCCTGGGTCTACCTTCTTCCCTTTTTTGAAGATAGGAACAACGTTTGCCCTTCTCCAATTGTCTGGGACCTCTCCTGTTCTCCATGACTTCTCAAAGACTACAGCAAGTGGTTCAGCAATTACCTCTGCTAATTCCTTCAGTACCCTAGGATGTAATCCATCTGGACCCGGGGACTTAAATTCGTTTAAGTTAGCTAAGCGTTCCCTTACTCTCTCAGTGTTGATTTTGTATCTTGATTCTCCTAGTCCTTCATCAGTACAGTGAAGGACTGTTGCATGCACATTATCCCTCTTGGAAAAAACAGATGCAAAATAGGAGTTCAGAATCTCTGCCTTCTCAAGATCACTTTCGATCACTTCTCCATTCTCTCCCTGCAGACTTCCCAAAACCTCTTTGACTTTTCTTTTGCTGTTGACATATCCCCAAAACCCTTTTTTATTGTTTTTAGTCTCTCTTGCAAGCCTCAATTCATTTTTAGCTTTAGCTTTTCTGATACTCGCCCTGCAGATTGTACTGATTTCATTATATTCCTCCTTAGATATGTATCCCTCCTTCCATTTCTTAAACATTTCTTTTTTCTTTTTTATCAAGTTTTTAAGTTCTAGGTTTATCCACCCTGTCTCTTTAGATGTTTTCCATTCTTCCTTCTTTGAGGAATTGTTAATGATTGCGCTTCTAATATTGCATTTCTCAAAATATCCCATCCTTCTTGGACATTTCTATCCTTTAGTACATTTAACCATTTGATCCCTCCTAACCTCCTCTGGAGTCCATCAAAATCTGCCCGTCTGAAGTCCAACTTTGAAGTCTGAGTCCTCTCATGCTTTCCTTCCCTTATTATCCAGAATTCAAGGATAACATGATCGCTGCCTCCCAATGCCCCAGAAACTCTGATATCCTCAACCATTTCCTCTCTGTTGGTAAGAATTAGATCAAGGATAGCCAATCCTCTTGTTTCCTCCACCACCTTTTGGTACATGAAATTGTCAGCGAGAGAGGATAAGAACTTATTAGACTTGTGACTTTTTCCTGAGCGAGATTCCCAACAAATGTCTGGGTTGTTAAAGTCTCCCATAATCACTATGTCATGCTTTCGTGAAAGTTTAGCCATCTGGTCTAGGAAGAGGTCATCCATATCTTCTGTTTGTCCAGGGGGCCTGTAATAGACTCCTACAATGGTATCCTTTCTGTTGCTCTCTCCTTGAATTCTTACCCATACCGATTCTACTGAGCTTCCACTCTCTGAAACTTGAACCTCTGAGGAGACAATTTCTTTTTTAACATACAGCGCAACACCCCCACCTCTTTTGTTAAGTCTGTTTCGCAGAAACAAGTTGTAGCCTTCAATGTTTGTGTTCCATTCATGTGTGTTATCCCACCAGGTTTCCGTAATACCTATGACATCATATTTATCTACCTGGGTCAGGATCTCCAGCTCCCCTTTTTTATTTCTCATGCTTTGGGCATTGGTGTAGAGGCATTTTAGTTTGTAATTGATATCTATTGCGAGCTTGCCTCCTCTGTTTTCCTTACAAAATTTATGCGTTTGTTCATTGGTACTATTTCTGGGAGTAAGAATATCGCCTGGTTTGATTGACTGAGTATTTTTGCTTGACTTTTTGTTACCCTTCCCCTTTTGGACAAATATTAATCGAGCCATTTTCTACCATAGAACTGATCACTTCAATTATCCATAGTTTTCATCAGCCGTAGACCAAGACCATGAGATATTAAGGGAAACGGTTCCCTTTCTGGCCTCCATTCCTATTGTGGCTCCAAAATACCATTCACCTGGGTCAAAGGTGATTCTCGATTCGGGTCCTAACCACGCAGCGTTTGCCACAGGGCTGCCTTTGTGCCTTTTGGGGATGCCCACACATGTGTGCGTCCCCACGAGAAACTCGGCTCAGTCTTTTTGCCCGTGCCGCCTCCTCAGGTGTGGGGCTCACCTGGTGCGTCACCTGAGCAATATTCTTTAGTTAGGCGGTCAAAGTAAAAGGGGTCAGATTGACGCCGTCTGGGTCTTAAGGGGCAGCGAAGCGCAGTGACAAGAGCACCTGCTTCTCCCTCAGAGCCGCCGCCTCCTAACCACGCTACCTGCGCGGCCCCGCCTCGGACCTTCTGCTCAATGGGAGGAGCGACACGTCAGTTCTCCGCGCGCCCCGAATCCCTCCGCCGCGCGCCCAAAGCCCCCAAGGTGAACGACGGGGCGCTCGCGCAGGCGGAGGAGACGCAGCTCGGACGCTGACGATTGGCCAGGGCTTCCGTCGGCTCCGCCCCGTCACCTCCGCGCGTGGGAGAGGGGGCAGCGTGGGAAAACAGCCGGGACGTGGCTTCCGGTGGGCCGGCGGGGGGCGCTAAGACGATGCTCTGCCGTGCTCGGGGCTGCTGCTGGTGCCGGCAGTGATACGTCTGCCGCTGGGAGGGGCCCTCATGGGGCACCCGCCGCCGCCGCCGCCGCCTTCCTAAGCCTGGACAGCTCCGTCAGCGGGAGGCCGTTGCGTCTGCCCGTCCCGGCCGGCCGGCTCCTTGCAGCGTCGTCGGGGCGCCTCTTTCTCCCCCGGCCCGACGCGATGGTGGCGCGGCCGTCTGGGTGGGCGCCGGGCGCCGGGCGCCCCGTTCTCCCCGCCCTGCTCCTGCTGCTCCTGCTGGCAGCGGGCGCGTCTCGCTCCGCCGAGCCCGGGCGGCAGCAGCCCCTGTCGTCGGGCTTGGAGTCGCTGCTGCTGCTGCAGGAGCCGCGTCCTCCCACCGGCGACCGCGGCGCAGAGGCGGCGGCGGCGGCGGGCCGGTGCCCTCCGGGAGACGCCGACGCCGGGCCGGCGGGATGGGCCGGCGGAGGGAGCTTCTTCTCGGCCAGAGCCGACTCCATCATCCGAACCAAGGACTCCATCGCGGCGGGCGCCGCGTTCCTCGGCTCGCCGGGAGCCGTGACCGGGCCGCGGCAGTGCCTGGAAGCCTGCTGCGCCGAGCCTCGCTGCACCTTGGCCGTCTTGCAGCAGCAGCAGACGCCGCGGGCTCCGTCGGGCTCGTTCCGCTGCTACCTCTTCAACTGCACCTACCGCGGCCGCTCCGTCTGCCTCTTCTCCCCGCATCGCGGCTACAGCAGCTACCGTCGGGAGCCTACCGTCGGGAGCTGGCCCGAGCCAGGTAAGGCGGGCCTGATGCTAGTTTAGGAGCCTCCGAGTTCTTCGGTTGTCCTCGGAAGTGGAATCTCTCCGCACTATTGGCCGTAGGAGGAAAACTGCACTTAGGTCTCAGGATACTCTGTGGGAAAGGGGGTCCTCCACGCCCCGTCGTAGCGTTAATGGATCGCGCCGTCTTTTGCTGTCCTTAAAGCAGCTCTGCGCCTCCCTTGAGATTATCCGATAAACCCAGAGAGGAGCTCTGGCAGATCTCTCCACACAAGTCCTTTTAGGGCCAGGATTTTGGAGGGCGTTTGCATGTACCATATGTTTTTGCGAGGTGGTGCAGCTCAGCAAGATGTTTGTGTGAAACAGTAGTAGTACCACGCACAGTCCGTCCGCAAAACAACCCCATAAGCAGGAGTGCAGCTGATCTTTGTAATGTTTTGTACACAGATCTGGCATAGAGTTTCTCCTCAGTTTTGTCAAACAATCTGAAAACTTCAGTTACTGAGAGCTTTTTGAGATGTTTAGTCACTTGTCTGTCGTGTGTGTGTGTGTGAAAGAGAGAGGGAAGGAGGGGGGAGGGGGGGAGGAAAGGGCAGCACCACATCCATTGCTGGGTTTTCCAGCAATATTTTTTCTCTTTTGGGGAGTAGGGAAAGTGGGGTTATGGGGAGATCACCACAGAGAACATATGGCAACCCCACATTGCGGCACCATATTGGGATCTGGATGAGGCCAGGGTTTAGTGCGGTGATGGCCAACCTATGACACGCATGTCACAGGTGACACGCCAAGCCCTTTTGGGTGACACACATGGTCACCCTGGCACCTGGACGTGTAGTGCTTGCTTCTTCTTGAAGTGTACGAAATACCAACTTTCAATTGAAGATTTAGCAACAGAAGTCACTAATGTAAAGAATTACTTGTTTTTGCTTTTAATAAAATACATATATCAAAAATATAACTTTTTTACTAGAGCTACAAATATCACAGAATTATGGATAATTCTAGATGTGACACAGCACCCAAGTTAAGCTAGGTTTTCTTGCGAATTTTGACACACTGAGCTCAAAAGGTTCGCCATCACTGGTTTAGTGTTCACATATTTGATGGCAAGGTCATGATTTCTAGGGTAGGATGTAGCGTGTTCCTGCATACCACCTTTTGGGACACCATGAGCAAGGAATGGTGTTTGCACTTAATGGCCTACACTTGAGTTGTCGTACGTAACAGGTATGCCTTAGTAAAGAATAGGTGGAACTTCGATCTGATCCAGTGGATTTTAATGTTCTGACGTAGACCAGAGCTTTTCTGAAAATTGGAATGAATGTGCATTCTTTTCTTCTAGCAGTGAAAGTGTTTTTTTAAAAATATTTTCTTTAGAAACGGACGAACCTCCCCTCAGCAAGGCAGGAAAAGATATCATGCTTCAGTTGCCAGTGAACTGGGTGATCCTAGATGGCCGAGAAAGTAGAGATGACCATGGAATCACGCAGTATGAGTGGACTCTGCTTCAAGGCACCCCATCAGTTGATATTCAGGTATGTAAGGCTTTCTAGCACAAAATTTGGAGCTGGTTTTAACAACATATGTTTTTAACTAAATATGCGACTCTTAACCTGTTCTTAGTGTAAGTTATGGTGTTTTATATACTTTTATGCTATTTTAAGTGTTAACATTTTATTACTTGTTTATATATGGGTAGTTTTAATTTTATATATTGTATTGCTGTTTTAATTATGTATGCCACCTTGAGTCCCTGTCTGGGGAAAAAGGCGGGATATAAATCAAATCACATGCAGTTTTATATCAGGGCTGTCCCACACCTGTATGCCTTCAGGTGCTCTTGGGCTGTATGCTCCTGCCGTCCATAATTCTGGGTTATGCTGACTGGGGGCTGGTGGTAATTTCAGTTCAGTAACATCTGAAAGATCACTGAAAAACTATTGATTTTACTTAGTGATTTTACAGCAGTAGAAGCAAAATAGTAAATGAACGTACTAAAAATAACAACACAGCAAAATAGTAACTGAGGCCACCTCCAGATGGCAAGGAATAACTCAGGTTGTCAATCCCCACCATACAGGGTATTGATAACTGCAGTTTGCAGATTTGCAAATTCGTGCTGAAGGCTGGCACTTCCCCTGTTTGTTTTCAGGTGAGCAGGAGGGTTGAGCTACTGATTTTGTCAGTTCAAAGTTCTAATAGTTTTTGAGTTGTGGAATTGCCATTTGATCATTTGCAAATTCTGGCACTGCTTGCAGAGATGCTGCTGATTTTCCTTCCTTTATATTTTCAGAATAATGTTAATAGCTTTTACTGTGTGTTAACTGGTTGCCTAGGTAAATACATTGGGTATTTGAACAAGATAAAATGTACTATATTCCTTGAGCCACCTTCATTTCAAGCAACAAATAGCATCAGGCGTTATCAGATTGTCCCCTGAACCTTACAGAGGACAAAAAAAAGTTTATTCAGGCAGAATGAGATTTGGCTTCTGAGTGGCTTGCCAGTCCAATAGCCATGATACATAAGAAATTCAACTGTGTGGCAAGAAAGTTATTATGACTACATTCTAGAAGTTTTCATGCTGCTTGTGACATAAATAAACCATGAAATATTTCTTTACCAATTGTTTTCATTAGTTTTGTGTACAAATGTGAACTTGCTAGATGTTGCGGGAAAACATTAGCTTTTTAAAAATGCATAGTAGACCAGAAGCAATCACCAGTGCAGCACAAATAGGCTCAAGGCATGCCAAGGCTGCTCAGAAGGCACAGGAGCTCCTATACTTGCTGGAAATCATCCTTTAAAGGTAGTTACATTGGCAGCAATCTGTTATGGCATTGGGGATGTATGATGACCCTGCTGGGATGCTGGGCAGATGCTGCAATTTTTACTTTGACCACACAGAGGAGATTTGGGTTGTTTTTGATCAAGGGCCCCCCCATCTGCAGATGCACTAAAAATAAACACATCACACAGATTTTAAAAATAAATAAGCCTCTTACCTCCCTTCGTTGCCTTCCATGCCCCATGCCCTTGCTTTCTAATCAAACTGACCACTACCGGACTGATTTTCCAGCAGCAGGAACAGGCTGCCTATTGACTACAGGAGCCTACAGTATAGCCTCCCACCCCATCCATCTGAAACTGCAACTCACTCAAAAGTAATTTATTTGTATCTGCAAAAGGGGAACACAAGAAGCATCTTCCAAATGAGGTAGAGGGTTCTTTTATATTTTATCTTTGTCCCATTGATCTCAGATTTGCCCCAGGAACACTTCAAAATATCTATGCGATCACGCTCTGAGTCTGGTAAGCCCCTTAGTAGTAGAAATAATACAGGTTTCTGCTGTGGACTTAAATAATTATAAAATGTGGGAGGCAGAAGCCAGTGTTAAGGACTTCACACAACTTATGTTTCTAGCTTCTGTTACCTCATTCACCCTATCTTCATCTGTGTATCAGCTGCTTGAAGACTTCATGCCTGCACTCTGAGCTTTCCTGGCCTGTTGACCCCACTGAGAACAAGAGAAAAATGTTTTTCCTTCCATTTTTTATGCTTTTTCTCATGCATTTAGAAAGTCGTGAGGGCCTGCTAGCCCAGCACTATTATAAATTATTTTTCTTCTATTTATAAAATAGTTGAATAGAGCCAGGTAATGTGGTGTGCAGTACATTCTTTGTTCCTAACTAGCCCAGCCCAACATGATGGGGCCTGGCTGGTGTGGTTCCAACTGTTGGACTGCTCTACCATCCCAGAACAAGCCTTGCACACATGGAAGGCTGTTCCAAGACAGCCTTCATGCTGTTAGAGCCAGCCTCTGTGTTCTCCGATGATTAGGAACTAAAGTTCCTGGCCTTGTGAACAGTTAAAATGAGTCCCCATGCTAAACTAGCCCACATAAGTGTGTGCTCTTTCCCACATTTTCTGGGCTGGCTTAGTAGCAACTGGATTGATAGTAGACATCTACTGGTATTCTAGTCTGCTCCATCCAGTGCAGATGGAACAGTCTACCAGGGTTAGGGGTCTTCTGTGTACTACTCCAGTGTGTGGATGGTGACCACTGGACCCAATAAGTGTGGAAGGCCCCACAGATTTTGCTGATATGCTGGCTAGAGTTTGTGGGCCAGGATTTAATTTATACTTTCTTTTTTTCTTTCTGTCTTTTTTTGGGAACAGGTTCCTCAGCCAGGCACGCTCAAGCTTTCTCATTTGCAGCAAGGCAAATATGTATTGCAGCTGACAGTGACGGACACTGCAGGCCAGAGAAATTCAGATAATGTCTCAGTGACAGTTCTTCCAATGGATCACTCCATGATAGGTGAGTGAGCAATTGAAATGCACAGTCACAGCATTTTATCACTCAGACATTAAACAGGAATAAGACTTTTGGCTGTGGGTGAAATTCAGATTGTTAAGTTATTCCACACATGCCAGCAAATTGACTTTTGGACATACTGTGTTAGTCTTTTCTTTATGTACGTTAAAGTCTTTTAGAATGCAGAATAAAATACATATGGATACAGATTTGTTTTGCTTTAAGAAAGAAAGAAAATGCTTTAGAATAGAGAGAGTATCTTTGATAGTAGATTACATGCCTTTTCAAGCTGCCATTCCTGCTTTCCCAGTTTTAAACAGAACTATGTCAATTAATTATTGAATTTTACTGAGTAGCAAAGTGGAAAAAAACCAAAGAAAACAAAGGGACTGTAAGCTGTAAAGTCTAGTTAAGACTTTAAATAAGCTTTAAAAATGTTTTTGTTCAGTTTCTTGGGGTGCATCCAGAAGTTGGTTGCTTATTCCACTATATTGGGATATTCCAGCATATTCATGTTTATGTTCCAGAATATCCATGCTTTATCCAAATATGGTGGGATGAGTAGCTGACATCTGGTGCAACCTTGGGTTGTATAGTATCTTCTTTTTGTCCTGGAACTCAAGGCTGCCTGTATATGTTCCCCAGGTGTCTCCTATCCAGACCTTGACCAGACCTAGGGCTGTTTGTGCTTGCCAGCCGCATATGGTATAACCATGAAAAGGCCCCTAGACTAATTTAGTTTCAGCAGATGGGTGGCAATCATACCATGAGACTCCTTAGCTGCTTCAGTAGTTCAGTATCCCTTTAATTTGTGAACTGAACATAAGAACATAAGAGAAGCCTTGCTGGATCAGGCCACAGTCCATCTAGTCCAGCATCCTGTTGCACACAGTGGCCCACCAAATGTTCATGGGCATCTCAAGCAGAGACAAGGACAAACCTATTCCTGCTCTAGAATCCCAGCAAATGGCCTCAGAAGCGCCCCGGTTCCCCACCCACCCACCCACCCACCCCAGCCTGAAAGATGCACCTAGGCATTCATTCTAGTAGCCATTGATACATCTGATATATTGCAGGATGTGTTGGAGTTTGTTCGCGCTATCAGTTCCTTTGTGATGATGGTTGCTGCATTGATATCACCTATGCTTGTGATGGAGAAGACCACTGTCCTGATGGATCTGATGAAACATTTTGTCAGAAACGTGAGTGAATACGAGCATGTTAGAATTTAAGTTTATGTGTTTTCCTGGCAGCACCACAACAGTTGCAAGTGTGGCATTCATAATATCAGACACTAATTCAGTACGGAGCACAAGTTCAGTCCTGCCAGATAAGTGATTTCATGAGCTGGAGATCTACTTTGGTGTTAAATATATTGAGGCAGGGTCCATTCAGTGCTAAATGAGACAAAAAAGGGCATGATCTGCACAACCTTAGCCCCTCATGAAGCATATAGTGCATTAGATGAGCATGACATCCACATGAATCCTTATGTGTCCCACGTGCTCAGTTGCAATAAGTGCCTCTTACTGCCATTGAACTGCAGAATGGAAGAAAGACCATCATTCAAGGAAACCTGTCTTCTCAACAGCCCTGTCAAACACATTTATCTAGTGCAACAATGAATCTGTGTTGATGATTCTCCTCCCTCCACTGCTGCCCATCAAGAGCAAACTCGGGGATTTCGTGGCTGCTATCTTGAGCCAGGTGTGTAGGGGGAGGTCACCTGCAGCCTTGACCTCTAACCATCTTTCAAACAGAAGTTTTAAAAATAATTTTTATCATTTTATAACACAGCCTTAAAACTTCTAACTCCCAAAATGGATTCTCTCATGCATTTATGTTACATCATTTGGTTGTTAACCATAAGTCACTTCCTTCGTTCTTCTGAGTCTTCTTTAGGGTAACCTTGTGCACATCCCTCGTATTAGCTTGATTTTATAGGAATGTTTATCTGTAAGCGTCTTAAAATCATAGAATTGCACTACATAATCTCTTTCAAACTGTGTACAAAATTGGTATTTATATTTTCATTTGTGTGGGATACAGTGCCATTACAAAGTTTAAAACCAAATTGAAATGGATCGAGATAATCAGCTTCCTCTGAGTATGTTTGCAGTTGGGCAGTCACAACTCTCATTAGTACCTTGCCCATGAAGGGTATATTAGCCACTGAGCAGTAGTTGCTTAACTCATCTGGATCCAGGGAAGGCATCTTAAGGAAGGGTACCACTCCCTCTCTTAAAGAGGTGTTCATCACTTCCTGAAACCCACCCACCCCCAGTCATACCCTGCTGGCTAGATTTAATCAGGTAAGAAGGGCAGGGATCCAGGGGACACGTGGTTGGTCAAACCCCAACAAGCAGCTTGTCCACATCTGCAGGCCATAATAACTGAAACTAATGTAAAGAAACTGGATTAGATGGTCCTCTGGATGCTTTCTTCGGATTAATTTTACTTAGGGTATTGAGTCCACTATGGATCTGAGTGACTTTGCCCTCAGAGTGCCCTGCAAATTCGTCACAGCAGAAGCTAATTGGGAACCACCCTTCCCTCCTTGGGCTAAATCTCAAAAAGCTATTCACTTGAAGAAGCTCTGCTGGACGACTGCTTGAGGATGCAGCGTGACGAAGAAATGACTCCTTTTTGTTGCTGCCCCTCCTGCCTGATAGGAATGATAATGTGCTCTAACTTGTGTTTGGTCAGGTTCACGGTGCTCTAGGTGTCAATCTTCCTGCTTCATCACCTGAAGCTCCACAGTTGCATCGAGGGTGCTTGGGTGTGATCAAACTGACAGTCCTGCTCTCCTCACAATTCCAGAGTGAGACCAGAGCCTTAGCAGGAGCACCATCAGTGTCAACCACGAAATCCCCCAGAGCATTCAGGAATCACTTAGGTTCCATAAGTCTCCAAGAGCAGACTGTCTTTAATAAGTCCCCCAGCCCTGCAGAGAGAAGATGCCACAGGAAGCCCAAACCTTACCAATGAATTATCTGTCCTTAAGTTATCACCAGCCATCCTATCAACAGATTCTCACCAATCTGCTCTGTGACTAAAACCAAATTGAGGATATGTCCTGTCCTATGTGTTGGACCAGCAGCATATTGAGACAGCCCCATGGAGGCCATGGAGAACTGAGAGCAGCCTCAGCATGGGTGTTGAAATCCCCCGCACCACTGTGTTAATGGCTTCCAACACCACATCTGAGACAGTCTCAGGCAGGGAGGCTGCAGGGCAGCAGGGTGGGTACACCGACAGCATCCATATTCTGTATCTCTGAACAAACAGCAAAAACAGGCCACCAAATTCAGGCACAGAATGAATTGGTCACCTGCTAAGCAAGGTAGAAGTCCTATGGATGACAGTGACATCCTGTCCCTGTCTCACTGATCTGGAACCGTCTTGTGTCAAATAATCTGGGGAACAGAATTGGGTGAGACAAAGCACACCCAGTTCATCCACCCAGGTTTCAGTAACGCATGTCAAATGGAAGGTTAAAAACTTCAGATGAATAGATCAAAGCCTAAATATACTCATTATCTAAATAAAACCCTGACTTGTGCATGCTTTTAAAAACAAGAACACCATCACAACATTATCTTATTTATTCTATGTAGTTAATTTAGGACAAAAGACGACTCATACAGCTATCAGTTCTGTACAGCAGAATCCTATTGGATTAACTAAAGATGCCAGTGAAGAACTTGAATTTGAAAGCACCCAGAAAACTACTCTAAGCAGTCAAGAAACTGAACCAGACAAGTTCAACCTGTTGCCCTCTCAGGGACCAAAGAAACAAACTACTGAGTTAATGTCAGGTATGATTAATAACATTATAGTTGCTGAGCAAATTTCATGACATCTGTCATGTACCTCAGTCATACATATAGGCTCCACTGTGATTTGTGTTTCACTCTACAATTTGAACTTAGAGATGCAGGCACTTAAATGACACTTGGAGGTGTGGTTCAAGCTCCCAGGGGAGGCTGCTGCCCTAAAAGGAAAGTGGAGGTGGGAGGGAGTTCTAATTACTTGTGTCTGCTTTTTACCAGGCACAAGGTTGCCAGGGACACCACAAACATCAGTCAGACCAAAGGTTCATTTAATTTTCTGTTCTGCCATATACCCAAAGGTCATCAGGCATGTCAAAATAAAATAATAATAAAAGTTGATATAACAGATGAGCTAAAACAGTGACAGTGCCTGCATGGGGAGGAGACGCTGTTCTCTCAGCCAAAGGCCAGAGCAAAGAGGTTTGTCTTCATCAGTTTTCTTGAGTGCATACACTGAGGATGCCTCAAGCATCTCAGAGGGGGGACTGTTCCGTTGCCCAGGGGCTATGATGGAGAATGTCATCCATGTGCTCAGAAAGGGATAAATTACATTTCCTGCCCCTCCCTCGCAATAACTCCTGTGGATGTGGGCTACAGCTGTGAGCAGGAATTACAGGCCAGGGGTGCCAATAGAGATTTTGCTTCCAGCAAACAGGAAACATCAGCATCATAGGTGCCAGTGAATCCAGTGGGGAAATCCCATCTGCAAGGATATGACTCAGCCCAGTGGTTCCGTTGGACCCTGGATTTCCAAATTCAGGAAAAAGCATGTTAGGGTACCAGAGGCTAGGGAGAGTGATGCCATGAAAAGAAAACTCTTACCTGAAACCCACTGAAACTCATTACAATGGTGATGTAATTGCATGTTGTATTTTGTGGTGATCCAAATAAAAGTGAAAAATTATAATAAAGAACATTACAAAATAAAATACAAATGGGCATTAATAAAAATATAAGTGCAGATTTGTTTTTGTCAAGGGAACGTGCCATGCCACGAAGTGTAACAACTCTTGTAATGTAACGCATAATGTTGTATGGCACTGATGTCTAGTTGCAAGAACTCATGATGTTGCTAAGCTGTGCAAATTCCAGTGCAAAATAAACCCATGGATTATGGTGAAATGCTACCCTCAAGAGGCTTGTTTAGCAGTTCTACTATTTTTCCAGACATTTTCTTCCAGAAATTCTTGTATTATTCTGCATCTGAGGCGTTTTCGCACGGGGCTGAACGGAACGCGGAAAAGACAGGTGAGGACACGTCATCCGCATTGGCCGCGCGCGGCTTGCGTTCCGACGTGTCCTCACCTGTCTTTTCCGCGTTCGAAATGTAGAGCACTTCGAAGTGCTCTACACGCGTTCCAACGCGGACGAGCCGCCGGCAGCCGTTCGGGAGAAGAAGCATTCGCGCTTCTTCTGTCTCCCGAACGGCTGCCGGCGCGCCTCCGACGCCGCGCGGCTTTGACAATCAGCTGTTTTTCAAACAGCTGATTGTCGATCTGCCTCCGCGGCTGCCGGCGCGCCCCTGGCCGGCGTTTGCCGGCTAAGGCAGCTTCGGGCGCTTTGACCATTCGCACCCAGACGCTCCGGAACGCGTTTACACGCGTTCTGGCGCGTCTGTGTGTGAACGGGGAAAGCGTCCGAAGCTGGCTTAAGCTTTCCGCCTGAACGCGTTCCGTCTGGAACGCGATTCAGTGCGGAAATGCCTCTTGTGTGGTACCTGAAGGTCAGGGAAGAAAAACGATCCAAGGTTTAAATCCTCACTGAACTATGAAAGTTCTTAGCGACTTTGGCCTAACCTACTTCCCATGATTGTTGTGAGGGTAAAATTGGGCAGATAACTTTTTCCAGCACTTATGTTCCTTGGAGAAAGGGGTGGGTATAAATGTAAAAGTCAATTAAATCTTCCTCTCTGTTAATTAGACAGGATTATAGGATCATTTCTTGTTTTATTTTTACAGAGTCTGGAACCTCAGGGAAAGACACAAATTATAAGAATGAAAATAATGTTGCTCTGTTAAAGGGCACAAAAATTGAAAAGAACCATCCAGTCCCAGAAGCAGGTAATAGTTAAACTCTGTTTTTAAATTAACTCTTTCCCACGTTTCAGCTGGAAATAACAAATGTGTGGACTGAAACTTCTGAAATGTCTAATATGTCCTAACTTTAGAATCATAAACATTTATGCTAGCGTAGACTGATAGAGCAGCATTGAGGAAGTATTTCCTTAAACTTCTAGTACCTGAAGAGGTGGTGGCACCAACCAGCATGAATAGCTTGAAGAGTCAGAAAGCCGCCTCTAAAGATCATTTGCGGGGATTCAACAGCAGATGAAGGTATTACTTTTGTTTTCTGCTTGAGAATGGCCAGAATCAACTGGTAGGTCACTGTGTGAGACAGGATGCTGGACTAGATGGGCTGTGCCCGAATCCAGTGGGGCTTCTCCTAGTTCTAAACCTCTGTTCATTAACATAATTGAATTTTATAATACCTCTCCTAAATTTGGTTTGCAACCAGTGGTGGGTTCAGAGTGTGTTCCCATGACAGAAGTAGGTAGGAGTGCTTATAACTGGAAGCCTCCTTTTGATTTCCCTGAACCTCATTTTGATCTGAAACAGATCAAAATGTATTTCCTGTTGGAGCCTTGTCTTTTCCCACCGGGAATCCCAGTTTGCAGGCCACCGGTGTTTACAGTGTCTATCACAGCAGCAAACAGGTTTCTGTCTTTGGTTTAGATGCTGTTTTTCCATACGTTAGTGTTCAGGGGGACTAGGGTGTTTTTCCACTGACCTCCCTTAATCCGGATCTAAGAAAATCCGGATTTAAGGAATGAGTACTTCTCTTAATCCGGATCTAATAGATCCGGATTAAGGAAAGTACCCAGTGCATTTCCACAGGTGGTCTAGCACCCAATAGCAATGGGTACTATCTTGCTCACAGTGGAAATGCCGGAGCACCCATGTGGCGGATCTGAATCTACCCACATGGGGCCTGCCTGTCACCCCAGGTGTTTTGGGGGACAGGGGTTGCAATTTCCATAGATGCTCCAGAGAATCTTCTAAGAATCTGCAGAGCGGCTCCAGAGAACCTCTGGAGTGATCTGCCGCAAACGGCAAAGATTCTCCGGAGCCTTTGACAAAGGCATTGCTCTCACATAGGGTCCATTTCGGAGCTTGTGCTAATCTTCGAAGGCAACTTCAGATGGACTTCGGAGCCGGCTTCAGAGGGACTTTGGAGAATGTGCGCAGGCTTCCAAATTTTGAGTTTTGGACCCCATATGATCCAGATTTCCCTAGAACTAGTGGAAACAAATGTGGCTCTAATGGGGTCTGCAGTGGAAAGGGGATCTTCCTGCTCTGAGCCAAATGGGTTCTTAATGGGTCCTTAATGCTAGTGGAAAAACACCCCTATTCACGTTTATCCACAAATACTTCTGAAAAGCTTTCTTCATGTGAGCATTACCTGTGGCACTTTTTTGAGGTGAAGAGTTTCATAAAGGTGGGTTTTTTTCAGAAATAATTGCAGACTTCTCAAAATGCCACCTTCATGAGGATGCTGGGTTTAGTTTGTGCAATTTAACTTCCATAAATAAGCACAGGTCCCAGACCTTCTTGTTGGTGTGAGGCAGCCCTGGACCTAATATAAGATGCAGCCTTTGTGCTGTCTCACTTTGCTCAGTTGACTGACATCCAGTAAGTACTGCTAGTAGATTGCCAGACTGAGTGTGCTTTGGAAAAGCCCATATTTCATGGCCCAATTTACTACACATGTATCTCTGTGGTATTAAGAACATGAGAACATACAAGAAGCCCTACTGGATCAGGATCAGACCACAGCCCATATAGTCCAGAATCCCATCTCTTTTCCCTGGTTGCCCACCATTTGCTTTTGGACATTCTCAAACAGCAACAGCAGAAGAAACAACCCTCACCTTTTCTAAATGTGTTGCCTTTCTCTCCAGTGTTTAGGTGTAAGTGATCATTCTCTACACAGATATAATGAACAGGGGACCTTACAACCATCAGCACTGTGGTCCCTAGCTGGATTCGATCCCCATATCGGTAGCATATATTCCACTATATCAGAAGCATAATTAGAAAGGGAAAAATCCTTTCTCATTTAAAAATAAGATTTCCTCTGTAGAGCAAGCTTTCTGTGGTGTCAGTTCGCATACCAGTTTTTAAAAATTGCAGTTAATAATTTAGATAAATAGACAGTGACTATTTTTGTTTACAGTGTGCATAATATAATAATTCTCTTACCTATTGGTTTTCTGGTATGCTAGCATACTCATATAAATCTTGGAGATTCGCTCTGTAATATTGTAGCTATAGCATTCATTTTGTGCAGTAGTATTTCTTCAGATGAGGGATATAATTTCTGATGCTGTAAGGAAAAGGCCATGTGTCTCAAACTACTAAAGTAAAAGAAACTGGATCTTGAGGGAATGTGGATTATTTCACAAAATGTAGAATATATTTTACAGTACTCTAGGCAACTTTTTGTGGTGGATCCACCAGAGTCATATTCTTTGCATTTTAGGGCTACAACCTTGACTATTACATTTACAAGAGGGTGTTCAAATTTTATCTGGAGGTTATTTTTTTTAAGCATACGGTAATGTATATGCCCTGTTAATGAACTTTGTCATCTGCATAACGTGGGCTCTATGTAGCGACAGTTGCATGGTTGCCATAGTAACCCATGATGATACAAGCAAGAAGGCATCTGCACATCAGCAGAACATTACTTGAGGTGTGCATAAAAAAATATGAATTTTGTTTTGACCTTGAACAAATCTCTGATGGTCTCAAAACATCTTGAGTGTTTCTTCACTACAGAAGAGCCAAGCATTTTAGCCACAAGAAACAACAGGAGGGTTGTTCTGAATCCTGTTCTTTTTTGCAACCAGAAAAAAAGATAATTGCTTCCCCCCCTTCCCTTTCAGGAACAAAAGCTATTGCTGAAGGAGAAAGAAAAAGCTCAACATTCAGCTCTTTGTCAGGTTCCTCCCTCCCCCAGTGTTTCTGCAGCAGAAAGGGAAGAAGTGTACCAATTCCAGTCCTTTCTGGTAGCAGTCTTTGGAAGGCAAGGGGAAAATGGCAGGCAGCTATTTTACAGTTAAGAGGAAATGCCTCTCTCGCACCGGAAAGGTTCTCTTTTATTCAATCTTGCCAATACCACTGGACCTGGTTATAAACTAAACTCAGAACAAGATCTTTTTTCTTTTGAAAAGATGCTTTGTTCTAAGTTAGGAACACTCCCCAGCCCTTGTCTGAAACATTTTGCATTTCTATAATATTAAATTTTGTAAGGAAGGTTTGAAATAGCCTGATTCATCAGAAACAAGTATGGGAATCTTGCCTGTTATTAAGTTCAGTGCTCACATGGTTATAAATTGTTAAAAAGAAAGAAAGAAAGAAAAGATCATGACAGTATGGAGAATGGAATGCCTAAAGCAAGACCCAAACTGTACACAATGCTGTGACAATTACTAGGGTTCATTGAAATTTTTATATCATGGATACCTAAACAGTTGTATCCTGATTAAAAGATGCTCCAAGTTCAGATCCAAACCAAAACTTACTTGAGCAAAGTTGTTCAAGAGTGAAGTTAAAAAGTGAGGAAGTATTCTAAAATGTCTTTAAAGGTTAAAAATCAGATGAGTATATTCTTTTCTTGTTTGTAAGTGCATTCCTATGCAGCATTAGCAGCCTGCTGTGTTATCATGTGATCATTCATTCCCTGATATGAAATCTAGTTTTGAGCTTGAGAAATGCAGTTAGTATTCTTCTTAAAAAGAGAATGTTGCAGACAACGTACAGTTAATGTACTGTTTTCATTTCAAAGTAATACTGGTATCTGGTTGCAGTGGCTATTGAGCTGAACAGCAAGGGTGCCTCCAGACTGTGAGACAATATTATTTATATCCTGCAGTGATTATTTACCTGATCCTGCAGGACAGCAGGAAAAAGTCCTGGGCTGTTGCCTCCCTTTGGCATTTTATCATGATCCTGGCTGAAACGCCCACATGTCAACCAAATAGCCACCCACTTCCCTGTGTCTTTTCCCTGCATTTGGCTGATATCCATCTATTTTGACCAGGAAAATACCTTTGCCTGGTGTTTCATGGTGATTAAGATCATTGCTGGATTTTCTGTAATGCTAATCTGTTGGATGTTTGCTCGACTAACCTAATATTGCCACTGATATGTGTGGCAACCCAAGTACAGTCTGGGAGAAACATGGTGGGGTTTTACCTATGTCTGGAGGCACTCTAAAGCTGTGACCACACACAACAAAACAACAACAAACCGCTGATGCCCCTCAGAAAAGGCTTCAAGGTGAAATTGTTCCCGCACCTGTCTGCCCCTCCCCACTCTTATGAACTAGAGTTATGAATTATGTCCTAGAAAACATGGATGAGACAAGGCTGGGAACATGAGCACCACGCACTGGTGTCTCTGAGGTGCCCTTTTCATTATGACTGGACACAACTTAAGATTAGTTTTTTATACTTGAAAGGAAGTCAGATGCACAGAGCTTCTATCAGCTGCTGGGCTTTTCAGGAGCACCTTTTTCCTGAACCCCATGATTGGTTGTTAGTCTTTTTGTGGGTGTGAGGACAACTGTAGGATGGTTTCAGGTGGGTTCATTATTGAATGTTGTTGCTTTACAGTCACTTGTCTAGCCTTATCAAACTGCTTAATTTCTCCCTCTCTCTCCCCTTTTCTACTTTAAGGTGCCGTTCTCCCCCTGGCTCTGGGGTTGGCCATAACTGCTTTGCTGCTCCTCATGGTAGCTTGCCGTTTGCGGCTAGTGAGACAGAAACTTAAGAAAGCTCGGCCCCTGATGTCTGAGGAATCTGATTACCTCATAAATGGGATGTATCTCTAAAGCAGGATTCAGGTTACTTCCCTTTCCTCAAGCATTCCCTACAAAGTGTGCCTATTGCATCTTAACATTTTTTAAAAAAGGTTAAACTGGTGTTTGAAGAAAAAAAGCAATTGCTTTGTATTCGTTTTTTTAAGGTAGGTAGTAAAGAGGATTGCCTACAAGGGTGTTTGAATGACTATCCTTGCCAGTGTTCTGGAAATGTCCTGGACTTGGCAATAAGACTGTGCTGTGCTTTGTGTTATACTGCATTCACATGCTGAAAAACCCCCAGAGCACCTCAAAGATGGTTCAGAGGTGGTCATGTCACACACATGGGTGAACATCTTATCCATAATGCATATAAAAGTCCAAAAGCGCATTAGAGGTAGATTGGAGATGAGAATGGGATAAGGGAGTGCCACACCTCTAACAACTTTAAAGTTATTTTGTTTATTTTATCTGTTTATTTATTTGCATTTCTATCCCACCCTATACAAGAAGGCCTCAGGGTGGGTTACAATGTTATATTAATCTTACACAGGTCCCTGCCCTCAGGCTTAAAATGCAGCCTTAGTTGCAGTCCCCAGAAACACTGCCATATCTCAGGTGTGCAGGGTAACTACACTGGAGCTAGCACTATGTTTTTTCAGATGCCTTTAGTGTATCCCTCTTAAATTGAACCGGTTATAGACCTAACATGTTTTTACCATGTGCTCCATGTTTTACTAAATTATGTTGTGAAATAACTACATAGTTACCACAGCGGTTCAAATAGTGATAGCTTTTGCTGGCAGTGGATAACAGATTTGCACCACTGTGACATAGAGAAACCAGATCATGATGCTTGACAATGGTTAGGGCATGGACTGATACCATTACTCATAGCAGTCCCTAAACACTTGTTAAATGTACTCTTCGAGTGATAAATTATGTTCATTTGATAGCTCTGGAAGATAACTCAGTCAGTGGCTAGAAATCACGATGGCTATGTATTCCCTCTGCTAAAGAGCGTAACAAAGAATAATGTTTATATGCTCAGTATGGGCTCTACATAGGCATTTGTTTGGCTTTTGTGGGAACAGATTGCTGATCATTGGTCAAGTACAATAGAGCATCTCTAACGTTTTTGCAGAAAGGGAAAATACCACTGTACTAGTTTAAATTGGTTTTTTTGTCCCTGTTTACTTCTGTCCGAAGTTGTATATGTTTAAGTTAATCCAGCATTAAGATGAAAACTGTTGCAAAATTTATTTATCCCTATATGTGTTTCAGATCATACTGTATTTTTTTTAGAAACCAAGACATTGAAAGCTTAGCAAAAGATGAAGATCAGTACTTCACTTTTAGCACATTTAATATTTAACAATGGAAAAATGAAATGGTAGATCTCACCAAAATAAATTCCATGTAAAATACAAATAATACCAGAAGTTGTAAACATGGGTAGTTGGTGTTTAGTAGTTAATCTGGATTAGATGCAATAAGAATGAACTGTTGTACTGATGGGATGGTTCATTCTAGAGAGACCACCAAACAAACCAGTTACTATAGAACTAAGACCTCCTGTAGCTGTTGGAGGGCAACTGATGGTGAATGTCACATCAATAAGAAAAAACAAAAGTGAAAGCACACCAGCCAGTGCCCCCGTTATTGGGAAAAAATGTCTGCTTAGGCAACTGAGGCAAAAGCCTAAGAGACATAAAACAGATTAAAAATCTTATGTAAACCAAGTGAGTCCAGGGTATCCCTAGCAAGACTATCTTGAGAAATGTATTACCAAACTGTTATTGTTTTCATATATTTGATTTAAAATGTTGTTACCTGCCCTGAGACCTTCGGGTATAGGTGGGATAGAAATATAATAAAATAAAATATTAAACTCAAGGTCAAGTACAGTCAGACCCCCGTATCCACTGATTCAGTAACCACGGTTTCAGTTAACCATGGTTACCGGATCAGCCCACCCCTGCGGGTGCCATAAGAGAAAAGCACTCAGAACTGGAAGGCCTATTTCTGCCTCATTAGAGCATTGGAATAGGCACGTGATGCCACCGGAGCCCGTCCCAAAATGTAAGGGGGCATGTGGGAAGCGGGCAGGAGGTGTCTGGTGGTGTTGCACACCTATTCCAACGATCTCCGGAGGCCACAAAAACACTTCCGGTTCTGGGGTTGCACAACCCCTGAACCGGAAGGCCTGTTGATGATTATCCACGGTTTCAGGTAACCACGGTAGAAGCCGGAACGCATCCCCAGCGGATACGGGGTGTGTGTGTGTGTCCGACTGTATAGCTTCCCAGGAGTCTCCCTTCTTGGGGGCTACAAACAAAACTAAATAGACTCCCTCTGCAACTTCTCTTGAGGGCACTAACTCAGTGGCCCTAATGGCCAAAAGATGGGCCAACTCCTGTAAAAATACCAAAAACAAAAACTGCCTTGTTAATAGGATATGGAGTCGTAACAAACCTGCCTCTAGGAACTGAATTCAGCTCCCGTCTGTACTCTGGGACACTACCTGGAGGACCCAGAGGTCCTGAACCAGGAAGCAGAGGCAACCTGCCTATGAGAGGCTGCAGTGACAGCATTTGTAGGGGCGAGGGCAAGCAAAAACCACAGGGTGAGGTCCTGCAGAAATCCCATGAGCCCAAAGATCTTCACCTCAGGAAGAACAGTCTTATTTGTGCCTCCCTGGGGACTCAGGGCCATACAGACCTGAGACCAAAAGTGCAAAACACAGGGAAAAAGTAGGGGTGGGAAAAAGGATCCCACCTGCAGAGAGACTGATGCACCCACCAGGAGCACTTTTGATAACTGGGACTCTGACTGTTGTGTTGTTACTTCTGGTTGTTTTTTGATTGATGCAGGCTGGCTTAACCCTTTAGTAGCTGGTATTTCAGAGGCCATCCAAGAAGCAAAATTCAATACTGTTTAGCTTTTTACACAGCAACACATGTATACTAGTGGTGTTCTCTCTTTGCTGTTATTGTTCTATTAAGTAGATGCTTTGGCAGTAAAGCATTTGTCTTAAAAAAAAGGGGGGGGAGAACTAGTATTAAAAACATTAAAATGCCCTGCTGCTCCTCTGTCCCAGCAGCCAGTTTTCCCAAGAGCCAGCATGATATGCATGGAAGCCAGTGTGCAGAATGTAAGCACAGAAATCCACCTTGCTCACACTCCCCTGGTAAACTGGTCTGTAAAAATATCAAAAGACCACTAAGCTTCATATGAGACGGCAGACACAGTTCTCAAGTGTTTTGCTTTGCATTTTTCAGTCCTGCTGACTTCTGCTGCACTACAAGTTGTAAAAATATATTGCTAAATGGAGTGACCACTGTTAGTTTACACACTGGAATTTACAGTAGTTTTTATCTGTGCTTGCTACAGATAAAGTGCTATATTAAAATATCATGCATTTGAAACTTCTCTTACCTTTGAACAAAGCTGTGAGAATTATTCTACTCAAATTAGTAATAAATAGAAAACTCTGGGTTTGTCAAATGACTGCGACAGATAATACGCTTATCACAGGCATTTTTCTTTGTTCTAAGAATGATTTAGCCTAATCCCCTCCCTTCATTATATTCTCCCCAGCATGAGTATTGCTGGAAAAATACCTGTAACTATGCTTGCATCTGCATTAGTGGCAGGATTTTTATCCATCTAGCTAAGTCTTACTAGTCCATGTTTGTTTTCTGGGATATCTATTCACTTGTACAGCCTGAAACAACAAAAAGAAATTTCACTTGGCCAATTTATACAGTTGACTACTCCCTTACTTGCCATGTGAGATTACTTAGCAGTTACCCTATTAAATGACCAGACTTCATTAAGGCTGCATCCAGAATCACTTACTTATTCTACTATGTTTGGATACTCCAGAATAAAGCATGGATATTCCAAATATCCAAATAGTAACCGATCTCTGGATGCAGCCAAAGATGAAAGATTAGGCCTACAGGTGACAGTGGCTTTCTAAGACTGGTGGATGGATTATACTGTTTCTTCCAGTAAGGAAATTTATACTACTTTTCATGTCCTCTTGTACCCCAAAATGTCTAATGTATAAACAAACCTAGTAAAATGGGGACAGTGTATCTCAGCCTATCATATGTCGTGGTAGTGGGGCAGTTTTCAAAGAACATTGCAGAAGTGAGAAGCATTTGAATTCTGGAAGTGATAACTTATTATATAATCTCAGGACACTGACATCTCTGCCAGATGTAAGCCAGGTCTTAATTGCAGTAGTTAGTCCATTGCTGCCATGGCCAGCAGACTTTCCATTTAACATTGATACAACACTGCCTGCTTCTTTGAAGTTCTAAAGAATCTTGCTAATTGGACTTTCACTACAAAGTCATAATGCTTCAGTAACAATGTCAATTAGAAGTCCATCAGTTTTCTGAAGAATTCCATGTTTATGACTATACTGTAAAAGGTGTTAAAGTGTGTATTTTTTGTAGCAGTTATTGTATGTGAATTCTACCATCCTGTCCAGCTGTTTAACTACGATCCATAGGACCCAGGAACAAATCAATCCTGAAAAGACAAGTGACTATTTAGTATGTAGTCTTTTATTTCAACAAACTTTGGCAAATTGGGAGTTTGTGGTAGAATTCAGTGTCCCAATCCAATTATGTAATGTAAGAGATAATAAACCTATTTTATTCTTAATACTTGGACAATTCTTGTGTTTATTTTGACAAGAACTAGTTTGAGCTTTTGAGCTGCTTAACCAGATACACTATATTGTTATCAAAATTAGCTGATTTACTTCAACTTGGAGATAACCCCGAAGTACTGAAGTAAGTACCGTGGTTACTTTTCACATCTGTATCAGTTCCTTGTGAAATAGTCTTTTCAACCTTAAAAGGGAGTTGGTGCAACTATCTGAGGAGAGGTAATAAAGGCAGATGGTACCATATGAACAAAACAGCCTTTGGGACTTGCACCCATGTATAGGCCTAACAGATCCTAGCCAGAATGGCCACTGACCAAATTTGGTGGGTGATACAGCTCAACACATGAGGGGCATTGTACTGGCTACCTGAGTGATACTGGAACCAAGCAGTAGCCACTTTATGGACCAGTTGCACACACTAGTCATTTGTCAAAAATGATGACAGCTTAATGAAATTGAGTATGTTTGTTTACATATTACAACAGTTTGGGGTACATTTCTATATATTGCCCACAAATCCATGTGGATACCCACTGAGACATATACTGGTTTTTCACATTGTAATTAAGTGTCTTTCCTTTCTTATTGATGCAGTACAATCTCTGCCTTTCTAATTAAGCATTTTAAATACTTCCTGAATTTGCCCTTCTCTTTTCCTTTATCTGTTTCACAGCAAGTATATATTAACAAGAACACCTGCCCTTGCACCAGTATAAAACTATTTTCTTGATTTTTCATTATATAGTATACAGAAAGAGGTATTTTAGGTAAAAGGAGAAACATGTTGACTTTGTTGTGCCAGAGCCATGGGCCTATTCGGATTTCAAGATATTATTCAATTTATCTTAAGAATGTACCAGAGGAGTTAGTAAAATCTCCAGGTATTGCCATTCATCAGGGATGTAGTTTCATTCTTATTTATATAACTAAAAATATGTAAAAATGTGCAAATGATGAAAGATCATTTCAACATTTTATGACTCATTTTAATCAAGTCTCTTAATGTTTGCACCCACACACCGTACAAAATGTGGCTTGAAAGTTTAGGTGTGGTAAGCGGCTGTACACTAGTGCCTCTGATCCACATTAAAGGCCAAAAATGCTTTTAATGTGGTTTAGAGGTGAAATGGGAACCCTAATGTCCACATACTACCATCTCCAAGCCACATTTTTCATGTGTTTGGATACAGCCAATATTGGCGAAGTATAGCAATTAGTATATTTAAAGGAATCAGGGATGGGCTGAACTGGTTTGCTATGAACTGGGTTAGTACCAACTGGGTTATATTTGTGGGGTTCACTTGCTAAAGGCTTGGAACTTCAGCCCAAAAATGAGCCAAATTGGGAGAATTAGTCATTCACTACCACACCCCACTTTCTCTTCCCAGATTGTGCTGTGCCATCCCCATTACATCTGTTGACTCCTATTTTCCCCTTGGGCTGATTGCTCCATTACTTCCAACCACACTGCCTTTACCTAGTAGTAGACCTAGAAGACTGAAGACTAGAAGGTTGTGATACTTCAATGACCATGTGGCCAGTGAGAGGAGAGATGCACAGGGCCACAGATGAGATGGAATAGCAGTATCTAAAACAGGAGAAGAGATGACATGGTGTGATTTGGGGTAAAAAGTAGGCATGATAGGGGAAGAAGAGAAGCTGGATTGTGATGTGGGGAGTTCATTCTTAAGAAAAGGCTAGTCATATTGATAGTCACCTGACTTGCAGTCTGACTGTCTCTTGAACTGAACCACAACTTTTAGTCCATGCATTCCTAAAGGAAAACTCACTCTTCTACAAAAGCCATGTTTGCTTAAGGTCTGATTGTTAATGTTTCCCCCTTCATTATTCAAGCTCTGCTTCCTCCTGTTAAGTTTTTTCTTGGGCAAGCAGTATTTTGAGGCTTTTCCAAAATATGACAAGTGATTACTTGATTATCAAGTAGTGACTATGCCGATGAGTTTTAACTGCATCAGACTAGGGTGGTGAATGGGTGAAATGGATAAATGCCTGTAATATCATGAAGTCTAAAGCTGTTGTTTCTACAAGCCACTCAGACCACACTGGAGGGGCATTTTTTGCTGATCTCAACAGCAACCCACTTGCTGAAGAGGCTTTAGTATGCATGGAGGGACTTCATTGTTCTCCAAGGTGTGTGTGTGGGGGCTTCATTAACCCATGGGGATGGCAGTGGATGCTGTCAGGATCTTCTGCAAAAAGCTGCCTCGGGCAAAAAGGGCAACTCAATCTGGCAGAGAGGCTGGTGCAGTGGAAATAACACCAATAGCTTTGTTTTGAGAATAATTCTACATGCCTCTGTCAATAAGAGTCCTTGAGATTGATTAGTGGCGCTTATAACAACAAAAGGAAATGTCTCTGCTGCAACATGAGGATCACTTGAACACCTTTTCATTTATGTTGATCCATCTGTTCAAATCATTCTTAGCAACTGCTTAACTACTCAAGAACTCTTATTCAAATTAGCACAAAGTATTTTTTTGTTTTTAATTTTATTTGGCAAAGCAGCATTGCATAAACTGTTCATTGATTAGGACATAGCTTACACAGTGTTATGTTAAATGCGAGGTACATCAAATTTTCAAACAATACTTCACTATGAATCTCTTTAAGTTACTCTACAAGGGGGGAGGTAACTATGTCAGTTATGTCCATCCTGAACAGCGGTGTATACAAGAGCTGTAACTTCTGGTGTTCTGAAGTTTATATACACAGTATCAGATCTTTAAAGGGAAGGAAGCAGCTGAATTGTATATACTACATGCTAGTCTATGACATCACGTTGAAAGCTCTGGAGAATGTCATCTCATATTAGTAGCATCTAGGAAGCAGCTGAACACAAATAACTGTATTGTGTGCATGTAGTGTCAAAAAAGTACAGATAAGCAGTTTGAGACAGGAACGTGAGAACGAAGTGTTCAGATGTCCCGATCCAAATTGAAAAATATAAATTGCAGGTCTGCATTTTTGCAGATATCTTTCACTTCCTTGAACAGCTGAAAATTAGGGCAGATTGAAAATAAACATTTGCCCAAGTGTAAATTTGCCATCAGTTCATTACCAAACTTGCATTAAATTTCTACAAAATAAAAAACACCACACTCTTCCATGCTGATAACAGTGTAACAAAGTCCAAAACAAGCTGCAATGCTGTTGGTTTTGAAAATGCTTTTAAGAATTGGAGATGAGTAGTCCACTGTTAACACTATGTTTGGGCCAGATGATGTAGCTTTTACATTTCATCCCTGCAAAAAACAAGAACAAACAATCATGACATGGTTTGTTTACAGACTTCCTCTTTTAAAAAGGTAGGCTTTTAGGTACTCAAAGCAAAATTAAAGAAATCAAGTCGAAAGATCAAGTTGCATCAGTTCAAACTCCTGTCCTTTCTTTTATATGCTTCAATGAAATGACTGTGAGAATGCTATTAATGTGAAACTTACATGGCTATTCTTTTCTGCTTTGTAAATAATTTGCAACTACAGTCCATCTGTTCTCAATACTTGCCTATTGACTGCAGCTTAAGAAACCTAAGCTTAAAATTAAGAATGTGATGATGGTAATTTGCTTTGTCTATAGGATTGCCAACCACTGTAAGCCAAAGAAGATGTTAAATGTTTATACTTTCCTGGAGGAGTACGTGGTTAGAATATTTGTAACTGGAAAACACTGAGTTAATTCACTTTACCCCACTTATGTCTATAAACTTATGGGGAATGAGCTTTCTGTGACACACCAGGAAAGGAATCTTGGGGTTCTGGTGGACAGCTTAATGAAGGTGTCATCTCAGTGCACAGCAGCAGCAAAAAAAGTTAATTCAGTGTTAGCAGTAATGAGGAAGAAAACAGAAAAGAAGCCAGCAAGTGTCATTTTACCTCTTTTTAAATATATGGCAAGGCTACCTTTGGAATATTGTATACAGTTCTTATCACCACACCTCAGAAAGGATGTTGATAGAACTAGAAATAGTGTAGAAAAGGGCAACCAAAATGATAAAGAGGCTGGAAGACCTCCATTATAAAGCCACACTGCAACGTCCAGACCTTTTCAACCTGACTGAAATAAATAAAATTCATGCACGGTGTAGAAAATGTGGAAGGAGAAAAATTCTTCTCTCGCAAAACACTGGAACCAGGGGGCACTCTTATGAAGCTGATGGGCAGCAGAGTTAGGACTGACAAGTTTTCACACAGATTCATCAGTCTATGCAATTTGCTGCCAGAAGAGGTGGTAACCAGCTTAGATAGCTTTTAAGAAAGGGTTAGACAAAATGGAGGTTAGGTATATCAATGGCTACTACAATGGAGGGCTAATTATTGCCTCCAGATTGGAGCAATAGGCAGGATGCCTCTCAAAGCCATTTACAGGGAGTCGAGAACAGGTGGGCCTAAATGTAATAAATGTATGATAAGATAAATGCAAAGTGTCCAATTTGTCCCAGATTACTAACTTGTTTGTAGGGAATAAAGTAGCTCTAACATTTTAGTTACAAAGGCAGAACACAAGGTACATGATTTACAGAAGAATTAAAGTCCGCAAAGATCAGCACCTTTTACTTCCAGTTCATGTGATTACAGGATTGCAGGATTAAATGCTCTTTCAGTCCTCCACACTGGAACAGCTAATGATACTCAGTGTTTTAATAAAGAAATTGCTACCTCTATCCATTATTACAGGGCGTAAAGCCAATAAAATAGCAATTTTTAAGATCACAAAGAACTTTACTAGCAAAATATGGGACAAGCTAGACTAAGAAGCAATAGGTAGGAATAAGAAGACAACAGAGAGAATATGGTATTAGAGAAAAATAAAGCGTCAACATCAGAACCAAGTCTATGAGGTGGGATCGAATCTTGAAGACTTTTTGCAGCAGTCAGTGTAAGGTTTTATGTAACAAATGTCTCAAATGAGCAGGGAAACTGAAACAAGTTTACAATTATTTTACGAAGAATCATGAAATAAATTACCTATGATTTATTCTTGGTCTTAGGTAAAATCCTTTAAAATTTTGAAACAAGCATTCCATGAAACAAGAGATACATTTTTGTTTATAAATTCACACTGTAAATTGTTCAAAGGGGCTGATTCTTTTCCCCAAACAGTGTGAGGACAGTAATCTCTTGCATTGTTAACAGAGCATTGCAAAAAAAAGAAAAAGAAAAAATAGCTGGACAAAGCAGTTGTGTGAATTGACTCAAGTCTAGCTTTTTTGCTGTTAACTATGTCCAATATGCAAACCACTAGAAAAATAACTTCTGGAGACTAACAGAAATGTCAGCATTAACCCTGGCAATATACTGCAATCTGTGTTTTCTTCACTAAATTGTGTCTTCGGCTGTTTTCCAGAAGTGTTAGCTGACCCTTTTGTAAAGCAAGTCTTCCTACAGATGCACTGATGCTTCTACGTAAATCCTTAGAAGCAAATATTATAAAATGCTGCAATATTTTCAACAAGCTCCTTTAAAATGGGCTTCTCCAAATTATCTAGAAACTGTTTGCTTGTTTTTCCACCATTCACCTGGAGGTCCCTGAGTTAACTATCTCCCTCCCTCCAACACTGGTAGGACTACATTCAGAGGAACTGTGAATCAAAGGCCCAGATGAAGCACTGTTTTTTAACTGGGCACCAAAAGCCATATAAAGTTGGCACCTGGTATACCTCCAAATGAATGTTCTGTTTTGCCCTTTGATTAGACTGACAGGTGAGCTCCAAAGATTTAGCTTAAAACTGAGATATTGGAGGAAATGAAAAGACACTTGAGTACACTGGTAATACACTATTACTAAAGTTTGGGCTCCACCCAGAGCTACCTTCATTTGGCTAGTGGAAATGAGAAAAACTGAGCTAATTATGAGCTGATCCAAGCTTAGCTTAGATCTGCTAGCCTACCAATGCTGCTTAGCTTTTTAATTTTTTCTTCTTCTGCAATTCACTCCTGTTGCCTCTACCACCATCACTCACCTGGTTCAGGAATGGTTAGGTTAAACCAGGTTGGCACTCTGTAGTCTGGTCAAATCAAACACCTGTCAGCTTTGAACTAAACTAGAAAAGCCGGCCCATGGACACCTCTATTACATAATATCTCCTTAATCCACTGATTTCAAGAATAAGTAATTTTAAAATATAGCCATTCTGCAAACAGTAGAATTAACATGGCAGAACTTCTTAGATAAATGCTAGCACAACAGACACTGCTGACAGAATGGATTTCTCCTCTTCAGTGCATTCCACAATATGTTCACCAATCAAATTTGCTCTTGAAAGCATTTATTATAGGCTGGGAGTTGTGGAAAGCTACAGGGAGAGGCAAGAAAGGAAAATCTAACCTCCTTCAAGAGGCTGTTCCAGAGGTGCCACTTTTCCCTGACCTTCATCTGCCTGCCACTGCCACCATCATTATTTACTGTTCAAATATCATGGATGCCTGCTGCTGCCTTCAATCTATTTTGAGAATATAAGTGAACCTTTAGTCTCTGCAAAGCAAAAGCAAACAGGAGAATATTGCAGTTCTGCTGCCGGTCATTTAGAGTGAGCATAAAAATTGCACAAAATACTGGAATGCTGTGGAATGCCAAAAATTTCACCGACACACAAACACAAAGTACTGCGTATCTTTCACATTCTGTATCATTCTAAATGTCTGTTTTTAAGCTTATATTAACTGCTTCTGTGGTTCCAGTAGTTTAAGCAAACCAATCACAAGTATCTATAGCAGTTCTGTGTAGACGTATATCCACCAGTACTAGCTAAGAAGAATTTAGTAACAATGAAAAGGCTCCTCCAGTAATAAACTAAAGACTGCACCAAGTTTAGTTTTAAAGAATACGTATTATTTTATCAATAGGCTACACTTTAATGACACATTATTAATTAGCTCAGCAAAATGTTAAGTCCCTAAATAGGAAACAAATGCTCTGATAAACAGTAATCCTGAAATTGCTTGTATTGTTCCCAATGCTGTGGGCGTTCTGTGGCATTCAGCAATGCAGCTGTAAGATGCTATAAAGCCAAGCATTTATGTTTAGTAACAGATCTTAAGTTCAACTGTAGTACATTTAGATCATTCATCAAAGAGGTGTGCTGTTTCATCAACTGAGATGTGTATTGCACCAAGCTGCAAAATTGGCCCGAATTCCTGTAGCTTATCAACCAAACAAATGATGGATCCAAAATAAACTTATTTTTTCTAAACCCTCTAAAATGCCATAAATGACAGTTTGGTCAAGCATAAAGTATCTAAATCCTGGATTTTAAAAAATGAAGTGTTCTTTTTTGTGTTAACATTTCTGAGTACTTACTATCTGATAACTTGGTAGATCATTTGTATTTTCTGAACCCTGAAGTCCAACCCACACCCTTGCTTGTCATGATGTCTATCCAAAGCTTTGACTGTACTCAGTAAAAAAAGCACCTTAGAGGCAGCTCATAAACAGACACTGACACCCATCTGCCCCTCCCCCTTTTCATGACCATGCTAGAGATGGGATGAGAACATGAGTGCCATGCACGACTGAGGCACTTCTGAGCTGCCTTTTTTGTTACATGTAAACACAGACTAACTCTAACCAAGGGCAGTCATAAGAGAATGAGGTTTAGAGAATCCCATTAGAACTCCAAGAAGCCATGAATGAAATAAAAGTGCAATCCATGCAATGATTTTTAAAAGCATTTAATGAAACACTCAAACGTGCGCGGTGAGGTAACAATGCAAGGGGATGCTTTTGTTGACACAGTGAGGCAGAAAGCAGCAAGAGCACAAGCAGCATTGGCAAGCCACCATCTTAAGAATCAAGACCCTTTCACCTTGTATGTGTAAGTGTGAGGAAGAAGAAAGTTGAACAGAAAATCACTTCCACCTGGACCACTGCTTCTCCTTATCTGTTAAAGGCACGTATATCACTCCCATCAAAGGCTTCATTTTGACACTGCCATCTTCTAACTTATCGTACTGCTCCAGCATCTGGTTTCCTCCAGCAGGGCCAACAGGTAATATTAACCTTCCACCAGGCTTTAATTGGTCTATAAGCTAGAATTAAAAATATGTACATATTATTACCATATGTGAAGCATCAAAATCCTTATAATGTATCAAGAGAATTGTATAACTTTAACTTGAAAGTCCTGAACAACCATAGTTCTCAGTTCTCTTATAATGGAAAGGAAAGTTACTCATTTTCAGATCTACATCGATCTGAATAAAATCCCTCAACTGCATGCGTTGGTGAGAGCAACGTTTTGAATACAGAAAAGAGAGAAGGGGACAAGTTACATTAACTCGGTCTTCTTTGTGAGCTTAGCCCAGTTTCAAAGGGAACTGGCTTCAGTTATGAAAATACTTTTGTTTCCAAGTCAGTTTTCACCATATGTTCTAAAAATCAGCAAGATCTCTTGTATAGTTTAACTAATTAAAAACTAACCAAATAACATGTCATTTAAAGTAGGTTTAAACAGTCTAGTAGCCAATTCAAGACATTTAGTAATCACTTGTATATGGTTTGATAGCCCCAGAGCACTAAAAGCTGCAAATTGTGTTATACAAGTAATTGTCACTGATAGAAGACTGCTATTAGGGGAACCATGGTGAGTCAATGGCACCAAACAGATGAAATCTAGTCAATCAGTGAAATTCAATGGCACTGCAGCAGGGACGCCCAGTCTGGACCTCTCTGTAACTCAGCAATACTGTGGAGACCCAGTCTGGACTACCAATCTAGTCAATGGTACCTTGGAGACCAAATCATATTATTGAATACATCTAGGGTCACATTCTACTAATCAGATTCATGGGGATTAGATGTCACAATTGGGAATAGTCCAGAGAAGGCATCCAGAGAACTGTCTGGTCCAGTTTCTCTTGGATCAGTTTCAATTGCTGCGGCCTGAGGATGTGGACAAGCTGCTTGCAGGGGGTCAGCCGACAACATGCTCTCTGGAGCCTTGCCCTTCCTGGCTGATAAAAGCTAGCCAGCAAGGTATGACCCAGTGGGTCCAGGGAGTGATGAATGCCTCATTGAAAGATGGGGTTGTTCCACCAGCCCTTAAATAGGCAGTAGTGTGCCCCATGCTCAAGAGGGCATCCTCAGATCTAGAAGATTTAAACAACTACCCACTCCATGAGATGGGAGAGGTCAACAGGCAATTTGGAGTGATCATCAATATGCAGATTACACCCAGCTCTAGCTCTTTGTACTATCTGAACCAAGAGAGGCTGTTGGAAGTGCTTGATAGGTGCCTGGAGGAGGTAATGGGCTGAATGGGGGCCAACAAATTGAAGCTGAATCCAGACAAGACAGAGGGCCTATTTGTCACAGGTTCTTGGGTCTATGTAGTTGGGAAAAACCTTGTCCTTGATGGAGTTGTAATGCCTCCAAATATCTGAAGGAATGCCAACTTCCATATCAACCTGCCCATGCCTTAAGATCTGGAGGGGAGGGCCCTCCTGGTTGTCCAACCACACTCAGCAGCAAAAGGGGTGGGTACCCGGGAATGGGCCTTCTCAGTGATGACCCCTAGGTTATGGAATGGTGTTTGAAATGTGTTTATTATCTTCACTGTACATGTTTAGGAAGGCAGTTAAGACACACCTCTTCAGTTAAATTGCGATACACTTTCCCTTCCTACTTGCAGACACTGTTTTAATATATAGAACATAAGAACATAAGAGAAGCCTTGCTGGATCAGGCCACAGCCCATCTAGTCCAGCATCCTGTCGCACACAGTGGCCCACCAAATGCTCATGGGCATCTCAAGCAGAGACAAGGACAAACCTTCTCCTGCTCTCGAGTCCCAGCAGATGGCCTTAGAAGCGCCCCAGTTCCTCCCAATCAATACTGTTATTGATTTAATTTGTTTTATTTTAAATGTTGTTACCTGCCCTGAGACCTTTGGGTAAAGGGCAGAATGAATAAATAAATAATGTTGCACATGAAATAACAAGATAAGAGATAGGGAGAGTGAGAGAGTGAGAATAATGTGAGAGATATTCCATAAAAGCACTTACTGCTTGGGGCACAACTGGCGCAGCAGCTCCTACATGAATAGCATCATATGGAGCTTCTTCTGGATATCCCATTCTTCCATCCCCCACTGTGACAAAAAAAAAATCTATGTAAGGACAAGGAATAGCTGACTCTGTAATATTACAGCAACCAAAAACCAAGAAAAAGAGACAGACATCAGGTAACTAGTATACATACATCTCTGTATAATTCAAATGTGGTGAATGAGTAATACAAAAAAGCATGTAACAAGAGAATATGCTGAGTGAGAACTAGTTTAATGTTTTTGCAGAAACTGGTAAACTTAAGGATTTCAAACAAAGTATATGTATTTTACCAATAGATGACTGTGGAAGAAATTGATTAAAGTATTATATTTTTAAAAACACTTTCTTTAAGAATATTTAACATACTATAGTTTGACATCCTGTTTATTATTATAATTTGAAGAACTGGAACTATCATATTGATTTTTGGAGTAGCAAAGGAACAGCCTATTCACCTCAGCCAAACCCACATGGGAGAAGATTCATCCATATGGGTTCGATACTGGGATTTTTAATTGCAAAGATGGATTTTACTATGCTCATATGGGTTGGTTGTTATTAGCCATTTTTTGTCCTTTGCCTGTTGGAAGGATGTGACCAGGATGCAAAGCTGAGTAATAACAACCAACTTGATGCTTGTTATAGTAAGTCATTTTGTATTATCTGGTCACCAAATTATCTGAATAGATTCACTACTGTATATATACTAGTTACCTGTTCAACCTATTCAAGATGTTGAACTTAAATGAAATCCTAACCTACTAGCTGCCTGAATTTTGCTGGGACTTCTATCCCTTCAAATCCAAGCATAAGCAGAATGTGCTATCCTAAGATATACTGACACAGTTCTGACATGCTCATGTGGTTCATAATATAAAGGCAAGGAAACATTGCCAGCTAGGTCTGATAGCTGAAAAATTCTTCCTTGGAGAAAGGAATGTCCCTACTTTCCTTACAGGGCCAAATACGAAACTGCTCTTGAAAAAAAAATCCCTAGATTTAGAAGTTCTGAAACAATGTCAACAGGACAATTCCTAAACCAGATGAACAGGCTAGCTACCTGCATAAAAGCCTGTAAAATACTCTGCAGAAAAACATACTGTATTACAGTTTATCACAGAAAATGCAATTTTCCTGTAACGATCAGATTTCCAGTATTACTTATGCTAATAAATTAAATAGCATAAATTATAAATAAATAAATAAAATTAAAATCATATCACTCTAATTGGCCAGAAAACTGGTTTTGGATACTAGTATATTAAACGGTAAAATTTAAAACAAGCAAACTGCTGTTTTGGGCATAAATAACAGTATATTCAACAAAACTTTTAAACTGTTAATGTATACCAATAGAAGCTAAAACGACCAAACATTAATTTTAGATGTGAGAGGAACACTGTCATCAAATTTGGCGCTTAGCTTCTACCATTTAAGAGTAATATACTCATAAGCTAGAATTTATTCATTTTTGTTTCTCCCTTACCACAAAACTGGAAGTCATTTTTTTTTAAAGACTATTTCACTAATGCCCAATTCCAGATTTGGGGTGGGGTGGGAAGGGGAGGAATACAGTGCCATTATGACACTGCTATGGTGGAGTTGCCTCATGTATCCGAGGCATCTTCACCATAGCCCCATTATATCCTCCCTAAAATTAATGAAAAATTAGTGCTGGAAAAACAGCACTGGTTATAGGTTTTCTAGCAACAGCAATTTTTACTTACCTTATGGATGAAACTGCCATCACAGCTCCATCCACCATGCATGTGTGGATGCCAAAACAGATATTCATGCATGTGCAGCAGTGACAATGCACGCATCCGAGTGTTTGGTGCCTTCCGAGAACCCAGATGCGTGCATCAGTAAAATGTGCATAAACAGTGCCAGTTACAACACTTGTGTCAGGCTAAGGAGGCATAATGATGGGGGATCAATAGCTCAAGTTATCCCTTACTAACAGAATATTTGGCCATTGCCTGGAGGTGGCCTAAGGGGGTAAGTCCATGTAAACCTCTGAACATAACAAAAAGCCATGAAGACCTTGATGGTTCTTGCTTTTGGTTTTCAGAAGTTGTTTGCAAAGGAGCATTTATCCTTCCTTTATATATTTGTCCTCTGTTACTTACCAACCAACTTCACTCTTCCTGAGGACAGCAGTAGAGGATCATCCTTTTTAACATTATTTATTGAATCATCTACCAACTCTTTGATATGATCAATTCCTACCACTTGTCCTTTGGGACCAACCTGAAACAACAAAGTTTCTGTTTATGCTTACATATTTGTGCATTTAATTACTTAACAATCCAGTTGTAAGTCTGCCAGGGTGCAAAAGATTTGGATATTGTAGAATTCAAACTCTCTACAGCTACCTTGTAAAATCCGAGTTATGTTATTTAAAAAGTTTTAAGGTTTTATTAATTTTATACAGCAGATCTCTCACCAAAAAGGGAGCTTCCTGGGAGGGGATGGTTTAAAGCAGTACTTGGTTGGAGATGCGCATTAGGAAACAACAGCATTTGAAATACACTGCCTTGCATATCTGATACTTTTAAAAATATACTGCCAAAACCAAAATGCACCATAGCATATGTAATTCTCTAACCGTTTCAAAATACATATCACACAGTTATGGCTTAAGGATTTATTTATTTATTTTTTGCTTCAAGAGATGCTTTTATATTACAAGCAGCCAACATACTGTTCCTCTGTGTGAGAGCATTGTTACCCCTCTTCACCCCCTGGTTTCCTTTTTTGCTGACTGATCAGCCAACCAGGGTTCCAAATCAAAGGGAGAGAAAGGCATCTGGTTCTTTGGAGTGAAATGGGGGTGGGGATTGAAGAGGATAGGGATGAAGATGTAATGTTCTTGACTTTGCAGAATAGGGAGATAAACAGTTTTGAGAAACAAACATGACAGCGTATTTAGTCTTCCATTTTGGATCTAAGCCAGATTTTTTTTTCTTTAAACAACATAAAATCTAACATCAAGTAGATCCACAGAACAGTGCTTAAAGGAAATGAAAGGAATCTGGATAAGTAACGAACATGTGAGAATTGTTTCAATTTTAGAAAGCCTTCCACTCTGTATTTTACAAGATGTTTTCAAATACTATTTTTCATATTTATTTTTGCTCCTGTTCAGAGAGTTCAGATGCCTGAAACGCCTGCCAGCAAAACAAATGATGTATCTAATTGTAGTCCCATTATTTTCAAAGGAAGATTGTCACAGTATCCCTCCACCCACCACTTTGGAAAACAGTTACTTCAGAACCGACAGGTGCTTTGGGGGGTGTGTGAAAACATGTTTGGACTGAATGAATTTACCCTTGCTTCAACTCTTTAACATAGCAGACTCTTGACAGATTCTTCCATACCAGATCCTGCCATTAACTTTCTCCATCTTCTGTCATACAGCATGTGCTCTACTTGCAGAAGGTCTCATTTTTAATCTCGGGCATCCCTGACGGAAGTCAATGTAACTTCTATATTTTTGCCAAGAAAACCTTAGGAAAAGCTGAACTTTATTTGTGGTCATTGTCATCTATACCTTATCCTGGGCAGTAACAAAACAGGGAATTCACATCATCACTATATTATGTTCAGTCATGTGCACAATATAGAGATCATCTGACCAAGGAAATGAAGATCACAAGCCTCTGGAGAGTGGTATTTATCCTGTCTGCACACCCCAGATCTGTGCAGCACAGTTAAGCCTGTGATAGACAGAATAATTTTTTGGCAAAAGCACCAATCCATTCCCTTTGAACTTTGGATTCTGACTTTTACTACAAAAAAATAATATGCTAGTGAACACGCCTACACTGATCAGAGAGAAAAATATACCCATACCAATATGGGACTGGGCAGGAATCTTCCTACCTAGCTGGTCTAAAATGCTGAACATTGATTGGTCTTTAATCCCACCTTCTATTTAAGACACTGTCAGGGAGACACACACAAATGCAGAAATAACAGAACCCGCAAAAAGCACAAACGGTTTGACTTTCAGGGAAAAACAAAATGCTATGCTAAAAAACATCCCACCACAGGAATGCATAATCAACCTAACCAATAACAAATCTCACTCTCTTCTTCTGCTTTTTTAAAAACCACATAGCTTAATTTTGCAGACCTGTAATGCATCTAAAAGTCAAGCACCTAATTTAAACATGGGCAAAAAATAACTTGTTTCCAATCAGGCTGAACAAGCATGGAAAAAGTGTCAAGTTAAGACTTTTTTTTTACCTTTTTCAAACAAAGATTTGTTTTTCTTTGACTCTTCCATACTAGTTAACCCTTTGAGAGCAAATTAACTCCTTCCTGGCACTTTAAACCCTTTCCTAGAAAATACAAAGTTTTTACTTTAAAATTAAGGGTTAAAATTAACCAAGGGTTCGTGCATTTTTCTTGGTTAGTTTTCAGGGTATTATCTAATACAATAATACAATAATAGTCAATTTTAAAACTGGTATACATATGTACCCCAACACCAGTTATTCACAATATTAGATTCTTGGGATAGTTTTGTATTCTACCCATTTTAAGTGGTTGCTTTTCCACCTTGTCAATATCCACAAAGGTTAATAAATTGAGTGTGAGTATCACATTTGCCAGCTGTTAAAGCTGGATTCTGATTTTATCTACATACATACCAATCTTACTTTCAAAAGCACTAACAGATGTGGAGCCCCTCTACTGTATTAACACATAGTTACAGTCCCTACTTGTTTTCAGATTTACATCCACTACAATAACACCTGAATTAAGAGCTGAATTAAAGAACTTCACTTCAGATCATCATCATAAAGTATCAATAAGGAATTTTCTGTTATCCATGTCATCAAATGTTTCATCTTCAAAATGTCTGCTTCAACTATTAATTGTGAGGATTGTTTTAAAAAAAGAAACTAAAGCACAAATCACTGATCAAATATCAAGTTTTAACTACTACAGATCCAGGGTTGTTGTTTTTACTGACGTATATATATATGGGCTACAGTGGCAAAGGAAAGCAAAGCATAAGTAATCAAAGTGACAAACGGAGATGTATCTTGATCAAATGATGACATTATCAGTCTTTAAAACATAGTCTTCTTTTATAAAAACATGATTAATATGTAACTAGTATGAATAAGAAAGTTACTAAATGTATCTGGAATAATCAAATACTATTCTCACCATTCGTGCAAAACATGCAGTAAGAATTCCACTTCCAGATCCTACATCAAGGGCTTTGGCTCCTTCGTGTAACTGTTCATATAGAAGTTCTAGAGCATATGCATGCTGACCAAGAGAAAGAAGAGATTTTAGCTTATTGGCCTTCCTAATACACTAATCCTTGTTTACCTTCAGCTAACTACGGTAGCTCCTGAAAACAGACCTTATAGCAAAAATGTGGATAATGAAAACAGTTATACCATAAATTTTAAAGGAAAAATTTCTCATTCATTCCAATCACATTCCAAATTAACCACAAATCACCCTAGAAAAAGTTGAGTAACATAATAAAATAGAGTAAGAAACAATCAGTAACATTATATCTAAGATATAACTGATTCTAAAGTCAGAGGGACTGCCACAGAAAAGGCCCCATCATTCCTCACTGTAGCCTTAATGCATGAATGGGGAAAGGCAGTCTTTCAGATATTCAGGCCTTGGTGCATTTCCTTCAAGACTAGTGTGATCTGTATCCAGCCAGACACTCCCATAAGCAGTTGTGCAGCTGCATTCTGCACGAATTCCAGTTTTCAGATCATCTACAAGGACAGTCCCATCTAAAGTTCACTACAACAGTCTAGACTAGGGGTTATCAGAGCATGGATCACAGTGGCCAAGGTGTCATAATCCAGAAAAGGCCAAAGCTCCTGAACTAGCCCTGAAGCAACAGCACTGAATCCAGAAGTACCTCAAATTACACACACTTTTTTTTTCAGGAGCAAAATAACTCCATGCAGAACTGGGTATCATCTAGCTTGCTAGACTCAAGACCATGAAACACACAAGCTGCATCCAGACTTCTTGATGCTGTGCACTGGAATACGCAGCCAAGATCAAGCTGTCACATCTGATGGCTAATACTTCACAGTGGCGTCACTTTATAGCTCAGCTCCCAGTGGCTGCCCCATCCCACATGATGCACGCCTCACACCATGTGACCACGCATACCACATGGAAGTCTAGCAGCTCCCCAAGCAGGAAGCTATGGGGGGCTGCTGCAGTCTGGATGCCACTTTACAGCAGATAAGTTGCTTAAAAAAAATACTGCAGATTTAATCCACTAATCTGGAAGGGGCCACAACAGTTCTGTCTTGTCTGGATGCACATTCATTTTATTGGTCCATATCCAGTTCATTACTGTCCTACGGGCAGTGACTGAGCACTTCAACTGCCTCACCTGACTCAGAAGGGACAGACAAATAAGGGTTGGGAATAATTAGCTTACTGGTAGCACCTCACTCAGATCTCCTGATGACCTTCCCTAGCAGTTCGTACATATGTTAAACAACGTAAGGGAACTCCACGTGAGAGGTCCCAAGGAGCTTAAAAACTTACCCTACTACTACTTTTTGTAGGCTACCTTAGAGACGGAAAGAAAACCACAGTAGAAAAGTGCCTCCACTTCCCAGACCCTGAAGCTGCCCTAATAGGACACCATTGATAGTGGTATCAAAAGACACTGAGAGATCAAAGAGAATCAACAGGGTCACGTTGCTCCCGTTACTCTCACAATAAAAGCCACCTATCAGGGCAACCAAGGCAGAATGGATGCATACCTCTGGGTTGGAGAAGCAAGATGAGGCGATCAAGAGCAGTTGAAGGTTTTGCCCATGTTCTGCTTGAGAATGCCCAGAAGCAAATGATAGGCCACTGTGTGTTGGTAGATGGGCTACGGCCTAATACAGCAAGGCTTCTCTTATGCCATGCACTTGTATCTTAATTTAGTTTTATTTTTGCTCATTTTGTATGGGTTTTATAGTTTCAATAAGGTTTTAACAAAGAAAATAGGTATAAGCTATTAAAATTCTAATATTTAAGGACAATTAAAGCTTTCTTGTCTTGGAAAGGATTATATGAAATGGAAAACAGGTCTCCAGAAATTCTGTGAAGCTTCCCATGATGAAACTCTCACCCCTCTACCCTTAAAGTAAAGAACACTTATCATATAGAATATCAAAGATATTACATGCTTAGTAGAACCTGATCCTTACCATGTGTGGAGCACTAATTGTTGCTTGAAATCCTGTTAAAGCAAAGGGAAAGTGTCTTAATACCTCAGTTATCAAACACCTGAATATTATACCTTTTGCCAGCAGACATGAGAACTAGGTATTGTTTTCAAATTGCTATAATACCTAAAAGCACTCAGGAAAAACAAATAATGAGTATCTGAACCACAGAAATTGAGAAGACATCAGTCTCAATGCTCATCCAGAGTCTACCATGAAAAGGAGGAAATGTTCTAATATGATGTCCATTACATTAAGTATTAGCTTAAAGTTAAAGCACACATTTTGATATGAGAAACTACTTCATAATCTAAGACAATTTGTTCCTTTACGTGACCCCTTTCCCATTAAATTCAGTAATGTAGTTTAAAAAGTCACATCAGAAAAACTGTAAATTTCAAAAGAACAATTGTTTGAAGGTCTCCAGTATTATACCACTGAAAATTGCACTCCTTGCCTTTCTTTCCAAGCAAAACTCAACAGTTAAAATTTAAAACACATCCATTTATAAAGCCTTAATTAATTATGTAGATGCATGCAATGTTTTAGTTCCACTGCAGCTAACTAAACTCCTGCACATGCCAGATACCATTAGCAACTATTTTCCTCCATTTTGTAAAACAGCCATAGCTACTCCAGCAGACTTCACTGGAAAAGAAAAAAGCAATTCCGCAACCAGAAGCCACAGTCAATGCTTTCATGGATCTAAGATAAAACAACGGAACTAGTGAGGTTTTCATCTGTAAAAATATAGAGAGGAGCATTCCCTGGATTATGTAGGAATAAGTCTATCTTGCTTTCATAAATCCATCAAGTCAGCTGTTCACAGGAAGAATAGCACAGCAGGAACAGTGTGTCTGAAGTTCGATCTAATAAAGATGCTGGCTTATGCTAGCCTCCCCAAGTAAAAATGGTAATGTGAGTGAGCAATAAGCAAAGCAGGATGGACTGTGCCGCTTTCTTCCAGATGAGAAAACTGAAAGCCCACTCCAGAAGCAACCATATGCTACTTGAAGATTCAAGTTATAAGATGATACATGTTGTCAACAAGAACACCTTGAATTGTGTTCAAAAGCTAATGGAGAATTATTGTGGCTTATGGACTTACAAATTCGTACCAGGAGGCAGCTTCATTTAAAAAAAAGACAACTGTCAATCATAGTGATTATGTGGGTTTGAATGGTAGCAACTAGACACTATTTAGACAAGCACTATAACCACCATATGCTGTTGAAAGAAAAGCACTTTGAACCACAGATACCACCACAATGCATAAGGTCAAAACCAGACATGAAAAAACACTCACACTTAGCCCTAAAACCTTCATATTCTCTTGAAAATACTAGACCTTGCTGGGAGGAGTACTTTTTCCTTACATTCCAGCAAATGTTAGAAATCGTACTTTTAAGAAAGCCTCAGGGTCCACTTTTAAACTATGAAAACTAATCTACTTTAAACTTTAAAAAGTGACAGAAAGTTAAAAGTAAAAAGGGGTACCATTCATAAAAGTCTAAGAACTTATTTTATACAATATTAAGCATTCCGCCCAGACATGAAATTAAGAAAAACCTGTACTTGGTTACAATTGCGGTCTGTTCCTTGCCTGAGTTGTCAGGTGGTCATGATCTGTTCTCAGCTTCCTCCTCCAGCATTTTGGTTTTTATTTGCTTTACAGTATGTGATATTTAATTTTACAGTTAAGATTTTGGTTGTGGGAGAATCATGAGCTGCTCAAACCCCCACACATACCATTTTGTACTTGGAATTCTTTTGTTTTTAAGCTTACTATTTGGCCTTTGAACATACATACTTTCTATGCTACTGTAGAACTTTTACTTTTGCCACAATTTGTATCATAATGCTAGATAAGAGATGTCCAGTTAGAAAAAATAACCAGAAATTAGGCAAGTTATGGACGTGTACTCGTCATATGGTACAAAACTACCTTTACCATTGCAGGTATCTTCCCTTCCTAGTCTGGCCCATGCTTGGAAGCTGACCAGTCCTACTAGATGCCTTGCTTCACTTGTACTAGTGCTATTTGGCCCTCTCTTCACAGCTAAGTTAAACTAGGTGCGTGGAACAACAAACTTTATGACTGTGCAGGGATTTGGCCCCCTTGCTAAATACAATGGATTAGCTTGCTTCCACAGTCATAAAGACCAACAAAAGTAGAACTAGCATGGAAGATTTAAAGGAGCACCAGCGCCAAATGGTTCTAAAAGCAAATGTTGCAGTACTCATTATCTGAACAGGACTAGGGACTCAAACCAGTGTGGGCCCCTTATCCAAACCAGTAAAACAGTTCAAAGTTTGATATGAAGAAGCAATATAGAAATGTTTAAATAAATAAATGGAACAGTTTCTGTCCTGAGGTGCATCAGGCATCTTCTTCATATGTATTTATAAGACTACCAAAGACACACCTATTTACCTTGGTCTTTGGCTGAAGAAAATAGCATCCCCTCTCCACTTTCACACATTGTTATAATTTTATCGAGTTATGTTTTTATTGCTGTAACCCACCCTAAGACCTTCAGGTTTGGAGTGGGACAAAATATACAGAAATAAACTATATGCTATTTTAATACAGTGCCTGACAAAAGTTCTGTCGCTTATCCATGTTGTTGAAACTAAAGCCTATAACCTGACTTAAAATTCATCCATTGGTTTTAGAAATGACTCATGTGAAAGCTGAAACCCTCCCAAATGAGGTTTTTAAAAAGAAAATAAATTTGCTTCACTGCTGAAATATTGATTATTTAATGAACACAGAAAGGTCAGATTTTGGCTAGACAAAAGTTTTGTCACCTTGTCATATAATGCACCTAATCCTAGTTTACAGCCTCACCTGTGCTCACTAATTGATCAGATAATTAGTGGGTGTGTATTAAAAGAACTCCAGCACTCCAGACCTTCACTTGAACTGCAACTTGACCTCTGACAACGTGCCAAAAATCCACCCTGCGACCAAAGCCTTGATTATCAGGAGACTGAAGACCAGATCCTCTGCAGAGGTGGCTGGCACCTTTAATGTGTCTCAGCATCAAGTACAAAGAATTACAAAAAGATTTGAAGAGACTGGAGATGTTTTTGACAAGCCCAGGTCCGGCAGACCCCACAAGACGACTGCTCAGGAGGAACGTTTGTTGGTTCGAAAATCAAAAGCCAGCCCTTCTTCCACTGCAGCAGAGCTCCAACAGGCCTGGTCACCTCAAGTCCCTGTGTCAACTAGAACAGTTTGTAGGATTCTGTCTCGAAATGGCCTCCATGGTCGAATCAGTGCCCAGGAGCCAGCACTAAACAAAACGCTATTTAAAAACCGTGTGGCATTTGCCAAAGCCCCCAGCCTACTAAATGGATGGACGCTGGAAAAGTGGCAGAAGGTGGATTTCTCAGATGAATCTTCAGTTGAATTACACCACAGCTGCCGCAAATACTGCAGGAGACCTACTGGAGACCGTATGGATCAAAGATACACCCAGAAAACAGTTAAGTTTGGTGGTGGAAAGATCATGGTCTGGGGTTACATTCAGTATAGGGGTGTGCGAAACATTTGCAAGGTGGAAGGCAATATCAATAGCCTAAAATATCAAGGCGTATTAGCTACCTCTTACATTCCCAATCTTAAAAGGGGTCAAATTTTGCAGCAGGATGGTGCTCCATCTCATACATCCATATCTACATCAAAGTTTCTCAAGGCAAAGAAGATCAAGGTGCTCCAGGACTGGCCAGCCCAGTCACCAGATATGAACATCATTGAGCATGTTTGGGGTAGGATGAAAGAGGAAGCTTGGAACACAAAACCAAAGAATCTTAATGAACTCTGGGAGGCATGTAAAACTGCATTCTTTACTATTCCTGATGACTTCATCAATCAATTGTATGAATCATTGCCGAAACGCATGGATGCAGTCCTTCAAGCTCATGGAAGTCACACAAAATATTAAATATGGCTCTAATAGCACCACAACTTCATTCACCAATGTTATGAAACATATCTTTGTATTTGAAGTGAATTATCTGTTTGATTTTCACATTACTTTTTGTGGGCGACAAAACTTTTGTCTAGCCAAAATCTGACCTTTCTGTGTTCATTAAATGATCAATATTTCAGCAGTGAAGCAAATTTATTTTCTTTTTAAAAACCTCATTTGGGAGGGTTTCAGCTTTCATATGAGTCATTTTTAAAACCAATGGATGAATTTTAAGTCAGGTTATAGGCTTTGGTTTCAACAACATGGATAAGCGACAAAACTTTTGTCAGGCACTGTAGCTGATATTCAAAGATAATACTATCTATGCACACAACACTTCATTTAGCCATCATGATTAAGCACTGCTAAGAATTATCCCATATAATTTTGCCTATTCTTTTTCTTACAGCTATCTATACCAGAAGCCATAACCACATCCTTCAGCAGTTGAATTCTACAAAACTTATTCTCTGATCATCATAGTTGCCATTTCTCTAATCTACAATTGTCCTCAGTAACAGAGCTGGTCGTTAAGGAAAAACATTTTCACATCTAAAAGACATAAATTATCATACCTATTGATTGTGGAGAGTCCATATATGGGTTGCATTTTGCATAATGACAACGATCAGTTGCAAGCATTACTTCAAATACTCTATCAGATTTGATTATACCATTTTCTGAAAGAAAAAAGTCAAAATTTAGATAATACTATTGCATATTGTACTGAAAATACAAAAATGTTTTAGCATCATTAGAAAACTCACATGACACTACATTTCTCTGATGTGTCTCTGTCCCACTCTTAAGGTGAAGTATCACATTTTCCAGGCCCTTAAAACGTAATGCTAAAATTGAAGGCTGTAAACATTGTTTATATTAACAATTATACTTATTCAGCTTAGGTAATATTTTGACTTGCCATGTTTTATTTCCATTCCCTTATATTTCTACATCCAGCTTATTTTTACAACTCTTTCAGCTAGGCAAGTGACCTTAGAAATTTACTATTGGCTCTAAAAAGCAAGTGGGACATTTCATGAATTCTGCATTAACAAATGCAGATAGGAACTGTATAGACACAGAGTATACATGTGAATAGGGCTGGGGCAAAGAAACAGAGTATGCACAACCAAAGTCCAGCTATGATACTCGATCACAGTTACAGGGAAGAACAAACTAGTTGCATATGATCTGATGAACTCCTATTTTAATGTTAGTCTTTGGGTTACCTTGAAGAACATCTCAGTGTTCAAAAACAAAGTCTTAGTGGCAATTTATTTTGAAAGTTTATCTTTTAATCTGATTTAAATATAGTGAACGAAAAAAATGAAATTAGCATTCACAGTGCACAACTCAAATTCTTGCCTGCCTCAGTTTCCATGATACATGTGCTATATTATAAAAGGTGGTCTTTCAACAAATGGACTAAAACTCAACTAAAATTCTTCATCATAAAATTTGGTACGTTCAACAATCAGAATAGACTAGTTCAGACTGCCTAGCATTGCCTCTAAGGAAGAAAACAGTGCAACAAGGTATCTGGAGGGGAGGCTCTCCTTGTTGTCCTACCCCACTCAGCAGCAAAAAGGGTGGGCACCCGGGAGAGGGCCTTCCCAGTGATGGCCCCTAGTCTATGGAATAGTCTCCCCTTTGAGGTGCGTCTGTCACCTTCATTGTATATGTTTAGGGAGGCAGTGAAGATGCACCTCTTTGCCTTGTCCTTCAGTTAAATGGCGATACACTTTCCCTTCCTACTTGCAGATGCTACCGTTTTAACACATACCATTGATTTAATGATGTTGATTTTAGATGTTGTTATCCGCCCAGAGACCTTCAGGTATTTTGGGGGGGGGATGTAAATAAATAAGTTTGTGTTAGAAACTTATTGTTTCCTGCAGAAACAGTTTCTAGATGCTGGGGTCTCACCTGGTCAACTAACAACTTAGAAACCTTTGAAATAGCTGCAAAAACATCTGGTCTTTTAAAATGTCTACAAGTAAAATGTGTATCATATTAAAGGGGCACAGTTATATGCTTGTCTGACTTTTCTTAGTGTTTATACGTGCTCTTTGGATCAGGCCCATGTGCCACTTGAAGAGAAATTAAACACTAGCTGTTCCTGTGTCCTACTCCAAAACTAGATCCTTCAGAATGGAATATTCTGACACTTAGAAAATGACAGTATCTTATTCCAGACCAGATCCTTACAGCCTTTTATCAATAATCACAGAGTGATTTACAAGCATATTCCTTCACCTACCCCCAAGGAAATGCTCCATAGCCTAGGTAACACAGGCAAGCAATTTTCCTTGTTATATTCAGTCATTCACATTAAGGATTAAGGAGTATCCCCAGATTATATAAATGTCCCTTCAAGTGCTGTCAAAACAGACAAGCTCCAAAATTCTTAATACTCAGGAATGATGCAACCAAGCTATCACACTCAACTTCAACCCACTGGCCCTCATTCAACCCACTACTGCATTAATATGCTGGTTTAGTTTCTGCACTGCAGAGAATGACTCAGGCCTTTCTGCATTGATCCTTATTCCAGATTATATTCTGGAATAGGGTCATGCCACCTGCATACTAGTGTGGACCATGGTAAACCAGCCCTTATCAAGAAGCAGCAACAAAAATGTATGTTTTTGTTCCTTTCCAGGGGACACTTATCAGAGAAACCAAAGCTACCCTTGTTCCAATTCAAGACCCAAATGTACCTAAATAATCCATTTTCCTTATAGTCACATATTTCTAACCACAAGCTCACATTGTGGAACAATACATTAATCATACCATGAAGGGCCATCCCCATCCCCAGCTTATGGAAATAAGTCAAGTGGAGCCTCAAATACTGAAACCTATTCCATAAACCCAGACTAGATGATACTCAGAAAGCCATGGCTGGGAAGGGCAAAATCAGAGTTCAAATAATTTATTTTACCCCTAAAAGTAATCAAAATCCAAGATTTGGGCACAAGTCTATTTTATTTTGAAGGGCAGAATATTTCCTTATTATGTAGTTCATTTCTCTTTTTACTGAAAAATACTATACAAAACTTGACACAAATTCTCACAGGTACTTTAGTGATTTAATGCTTAGATAGTCAAAGAAGTTTTAAAGTAAAATTACCCAAAATGCTTAAGAAAAATAAAGTTCTGTAAATCAGATTCCATGCAGGCACAGGTCACGATTTACCAATATGCAACTGTCTAAAGCAGTATGTCCCACAGTGGTATATAGGACAATTTTAGTTGGCATGCAGATAAGCATTTTTACTCTAAATAAATTTAAGCTTAATGGTGAGTTAATTTAAATACTAATTAGAAAATAACAGTACAAGTGGCAAAACCTGTGAAGGTGATATTCAAATGATTAAAATTAAAGAATCACTGGTCTACAATTTCTAAAATACAGTAATAAAAAAGAAATAAACAGCAGTAATAACTTTTTTAGAATTTTGTTTTTTCAGAAGCTTACTTTGGCAGTAATCTGCTTTTGAAAAGCATAAGGTTGGCTATTTCTAAATCAAGTGTAAAATAATGGACTCTTCTAACCTCATGAAAAATTATGTAACAGCTTTAAATACTACATTTGAACATTTTTTTAAAAAATCATTGTCCTTCACATTAAATTCACAATAAGTATAAGCTACATTAGTAGAAAAGGGGGGCAAAACAGAAGCCATACAAACTAAAAAAGTGAAACCATAGCACACAGCTCAACTGTTTCTTAACATTATTTTACTTACAGCCTCTAATTTATTACTGTTAACTATGAAATAAATCTCACTAAGATATCACAGTAGTGTTCAGATAGGTTTACTACTATCAGGGATACTAATTGGTGCTCAGATTTCCATCTTGGGACTTATAATGAAGGATTCTCTCCAAAGCATCTAGGGCACATACTGTCAACCAAGCATAAGATAATGAAGTGTATTTCTTCATTTAAAAATGGAAGGTTTACTTAAATGAGAAGCAACTTCTGCTGAGACTCTGAACTAGTTTAGAAACTGTCCTTTCATATTAGTTTAGCTTCAAAGCTTTCTACTGACGTTTTGGACATAATTATGCATCTTTGCCATTCAGTATACCATTTATTTAAGACATTTATATGTTTTTCATTTTTTAAAACTGCTATCCCACCTGTATTGTATTAACATTGCAGGGCCTAGACCCCCTATTTTGAAGAGTAAAAATGAGTTACAATTCCCAAGACTAATACTTTATGAGATAATAATCAACTGGGAAGGTTCAAAAATCCACATCAATAATATATTCAACTTATTTTCTAGAAGTGGTCTTCATTGTGTTCAGCTTGGAACTCATTTGGTTGCATTAAAAATCTACACCCTCTACAATTCAGTATCAAAGGCATCCACAAAACATTTTTGGATAGCTATTTATTAAATTTCAATCACAACTAAGAATGGTGATAATTATACCGTATTTGTCAACTTGTATCTACAAAGTAATGTCTGCACCCTGACAATATGTTTTAACCAAGTATTTTTAAAGTATTCAGAAAGCAGAAATCACTCATTTCATGAGCCCCCTTTCTAATTAAAATTCCAGTGAAACATTGCCCTGGGGTGTTTAATGGGTACTTAATGGGTACTTCTAGTGACAGTGGAAAAACACTCCTGGTGTTATATTTTGGTCACTGCTCTGCATTAATTATAATGATGTCACTGTAGGCTTTCTTAGCTATACAGATGTATTTTTAATAGCAAAATTCTATATACAATTTTGGAAAGAAAAACACACAAGCAGAAGCCTGTGAAAACTGAACTTTAAGTATATTTTAGAGTATTAACTGTCCCTTTATTTAATGTCGCAAATGTATTTCCCTACAGGGGCATCGTGAGTTTCATCCATTGTTATTGAAGACAAAAAAAGGTTAAATTTATTAATATTAAGCAAGCAAGCAAAGAGACTGGTAATTATTTAATATTAAATAATATTTCATTATGGCCTTAATATTAGATTATCTTGAGAAAAAGCAAAGGAAAAAAAGACCACAGGCTTAGTAATAAAATGTAAGCAAGAAGGGTTGCCTATGATTTTGAGTTAAGCCTAAATACCTTTTCTTACAAACTCTCCAACACCTTGCAAGGGACAGATCTAAGGACTCAACCTGGGTCTGTTTTGAGATCTGCAGCTTCTTTGCTCCACTGTCCTTTAGATAATCCACATACATTTGCAAAGGCCCCAATGCTTCTATTTGTAGCAAATTCTTCCACTAAACTACAGTAGATCAAATTTAAAACAAGCTGCTCCACTCTTTTAGAACAAGGGGTGAAATGCATCGCGACTATCCCCTCGCTTCCAGCAGGCATGACTGACTATGGGTGGCGGCTCCCAGGCAAACAAAGATAATGCTAACAGCTGAGGCGATGAAAATCACCCCAAGAGACCAGACGGTTGCATAATGCTGAGCAAGGGAGAGAGACCGTGAGAGAAAAGGCTATCCCACCGAGGGCCATTTCCACGGTCGCCAACAGTCGCGGTGGACTAGAAACTCAACTTTCACGGCGAAGGAGCCACGGCTGGGAAGGGGCTCTGGGACACGCGCAATTACACCCGCAATTTGCTAGGAATAAAATATCGAGCCCAAAGGGGCGGAGAGCGGAAGATACACAGAGAGGCCAGCAAGAAAGCCTCGTGGTCGACGCCTAAAGCTCCCCCGGGTGCGTCTGGGGACAGCGAGGGGGACCCACCCTGGTGCCTCGAGGGGTGGCGGCGGCCCGACAGCCTCGACGACGGAGGACACTGACACGCCCGCCTCGCCTGGCAGCGGCTCCTCCTGCTGCTCTCCCTTCCCCTCCCCCCTCCCAGACTTCCTCATGAGGTAAAGTTTTCGACGACGACGACGCACAGCGAAAGACGCCCCCACTTGAGAGAGCGACGCCGCCGCCGCCGCCGCCGCCGCCAACTAACGGTCACTGCCTAGCGACGGCGGCGGCGGGCGGTTCCCCCCTCCGCGCGCGCGCGCGCGCGTGGGTTCCATCCATGAATGGCCTGCGCGCGCCCCCTGCCTGGCCACTCCTTCTGCCTCCTCCCTCCCACCCCCTTGCCTTCTCGGCCGCCGGGCACACACACACACATACACTTACTGCGGAGGTTGTGGATGAGCTCGGAGTGACTGGCGCCTCCCGACTTCCAGGCCATCGCTAGACAGACTCTGCGGAGCAGGTAGAGAGCCGCCTTCAGCGCCGCGACTGCGCACAGGAGTTTCCCGAGGAAGGACACAACCTCCAGCGCCGACACAGGCGCCGCCTCCTGCTCCCCTCCCGCCGCGGCAGCTGCCGCTGCTGCTGCCTCCGCCGCCCGTCCGCCGGAGGGAGGGGTTGCTCCTCCGCCCCCCCGCGCACCAGACATTCTGAACGGCCGCCGCCGCCGGGCAACCGCGGCCGCTGTGCGCAGGCGCAGCGGTATATGACATAAAGGGGTATATGGAAAGAAAGGAGGGTGCTGTATTCCTTAGCGTTCCAAGGAAGCGGTGGGGGAGGGAGGAGGAGGAGGAGAGAGGGGGTGCAGAGGAGAATAGTGAGGTGCTGAGTCGAGATTTAAAGTCTCCTGTCCTGTGCCTTTAAATGGAAGGATGTGACGGACTCGTGTTTCTGGCTATAAATAACCGTACTGTGACACAGGGCTCGAAGAAGATGGGTCCCAAACACGGTGGTAGACTAAACTGGGGACAAGCAAGCTAGCTAGCTTTGCCTAGGGCTCGTGAAAATTAAATAGAAGACAAGCAGAGATGGGAAAGAAGACAAAGCTATAGTACTATACTAGAAAAAGTAGCCAGAATATAACTTCTTTGCATGACACGCAGCCACAGCCAGCTTTGGAACTGCGTATAATGCTTAAGGAGAGACTCTGATACGTAGTGAGCCAAGCTAAGGGTTATTGCCAGAAGGGTTCCGAGATGGAGGCTGCAAATTCAGTAGTGGCCTGTTCATATTTTACCTCTCTAGTAAACGGGGGCAGAGAGTCCATGACTTCCATCTTTAATTTCTACACAGTTTTTGCACAGACCCTGTTAATACTCATTAAAACTCAGTGTAAATTCCTCATCCATGGTGTCTCATCAATTTAAGTTTTCCCTTCACAACCTAAGGCTTGGTTTATGCCTTTCTAGATTTTGAAAACAATTTCTCATTTTCCTCAGCCTCTCCTTTAGGCTACATTGGACACAGTACGTATCTTTGGATTCACACAGAGAACTCTCTAGGTTCAATACCAGTTAAAATTTTAAAAGCTCAGGTAGTATGTGCTAAGAAAGTAATCTGCCTAAGAAAGTAAATTAAAATTGGGAAACATGTAAGCCTACATTAAATATTCAGTCACTGCATATACAAATGAATAAAAATGGCATTTATTGAAAAATTGACTAATAACTAGTATTGATATCTTAAATCTAAGCATTTATGGGCATTTTAAGGAGGTTCTAATCCCACATGCAAGTGAAATAAACAGCTTTTAGAAATATCTAGTTTAAATATCTGCAAATTTTGCATCTGCTTTTGCAGAATTCTATACTTAGTATCTGTGACTTAGAAGATAGCAGTAGAGACTTGCAATTCAGTAGGGACTTGCTATTTCCCTACAAGTTCTTTTGTCTTCAGATGAGGGTGGTTTTCTTTTTGCACTTCTGGCACTGCTGATTTTGGCCTTGGGACACATTAGGAGATGACACCCCCCAACCCTACTCAGATTTCACATGCAACTATCCTCAAATCATTAAATAATTATTTAATTGGAAATTAAAGAGGTTTTATAGGAAGAAGAGATGGCTTTTCTACTCTGCTTTTCTCACCCATTTAAGGGGACTCAAACCAGCTGACAAAGCTTTCAGTTCTTCTGTCCACAACAGACATCCTGTGAGGTAGGTGGGGTTGCAAGAGCTCAGAAAGAGCGGTGACTTTCCCAAGGCCACCCAGTTGGCTTTGTGAAGTGCGGGATCAAACCTAGTATTCCCAGATAAGAGTTCAGCTCCCCAACCACTAGACCAAACTGGCTCACTAGGAGTCAAGCCCAAATAATTCATTACTCTGCATCATGACCAACAAATGACCTTAGAAATGTTGTACAACACAGATGTGTATGCGTATGGAAATGCCTTGGAGAATGCATATTACTTTAAGTCTGATACATTGAACAGAAATGCTGTTCTCTATTGCAAGAACTCCCTCAAGTCAATGGCCTCCTCGTGTTTCAGGACGAAGTGAGCTAGTGAGTTACAGCTTTGCAGAGATGCATTTGTAGAAGTTGTAGTTTAATGTGACTTGCTTCTTAGGTACCATTTAATTGGGACTGACTCCCAGTTACTAAGTGACTGACCCCATCCAGTGGTTTGCCACTATTTCCTTCTAAATAAGGAATCGCAAGAGAAAAGCACCTGCAGATCAAGCCAGGAAAAAAAAAACCTCCAGGGCTGTTGCTGGGCGAGAAGGAAAAAAACAGGCTCCATAAAAATGTTTTCATTAGCAAACTAACTCTGTAAAAAGAGAAAAAAAATCCTCCTCTATGGGATGATTACACATTGCAAAAGTTAGGGTCTGTGGAAGAGTATGATCCGTTAAACCATGGAAAGTAATTGTCGAGAATATTGAGCTAAATGGATCACTGTTTAAATTCGCATTAAGAAAACCTCTCGCATTGTAGCTGGGCTACGGAGAAGGTTGTACACTTTCATTACCGTGGTGAATCATGTGCTGTACTGTAAAGTGCATAATAAAAATAAAAGAGTGAAAGTGGGTGCTAACAACCAGCCGGCTAGGCAATACCGCACCCGCTGCGTTGTCGGAGCCTTTTTGACCCTCGACGTGTTCCGTCCCCCCATGATGCAAGCTAAGCCAATCAGGAAGCCGGTGGAGGCAGGCAGGCTGCTGCTACTGTCTGATGACGGCGCCGGCGCGGCGGGAGCGTCTTTTTACTTCTCTGAAATGGAGGACGTGGTCGCCAAGTACGTGTCCCAGAAGGTTAGCAAGACCCGCTGGCGACCCGTTTCGTCTTCCACTCTGCAGCCTCCGGAAGTCTTTGCTACCGGCTCGTGGGACAACGAGGTAACTCGGCTGCCCTTCCCTCCTCGCTTTGCTTCCAAACGCCCCATGACTGCCCTCCACCACCGGCGGCGGTTTCCAATATTATATCGTCGCTTTTGTCTCCCGCGTTCAACCTTTGTCACTACTAACCCGCAGAAAGACAAGAGACCAGCTCCCCTATTTCAGGAGGAAAAGGATCCTAGTATTATTCAGCTGTCATTGTAGATTCTAACTGCCATTAATATAATCTTTATTTTGTTCTGTTCAAACAACCTTTGGAAGTAAGAGAAAAATCTAATTGATATAAGTTTTATGGTAGCTCTATGTTAGAATTGTGACTTAAGCCCTTTTTGCCTTTAGCCGTTAATCCGTATCTAGGAGCTGCTAAGAACGCATTTTCTGCACCTCATCTGGATCGAGTAGCTTCTCAGTATGCATTGTATAGAGTGGATCTGGATCATTTGTGTGCTAAATGCCCATAGGTCTGAATTAGTGGTTGACCTGATAAATGGGGATCTGCAATGTGCCAGCACACCATGATCCAGATCAAGGGAGAGGCATTTGCTGATAGACAGATGCAGGAATTCCTGTTCATGGGTGTGGTGACAGGAGACGTGTGGTGGAGTCACAACTACAAGAGTGGCCGCATTAAAGACAGTGAAATCTTCAAAGTGCCTCTGAAGGCACCCACCCCCTCCCACCTGGATGTACTGTTCGATGGGGACATGGGCAATTGCATGTCAGCTAAACACAGCACAGTGGCAGAAATGATCCAAGCCTGAAGAAAAGGGTTTACGCATCTGCACTGCATTCCTGGTTAGCACACATTTGCTGTTCTGAAGCCCATACAATGCAGATGCTGCAGCTTCTTGTAGATCCAGATGTATCCAATATGGATTTATTTTAGTGGATATGTTAACATTAATCTAGTTCATCTGGATCAAGCAAGGTAAGTGTGGAAACTATTTTTATAGACACTTCTGGCTATCGTGTCTTATATTTTTCAGCAGTGTGCAAATAACATCTTCTTTTTCAAAGTGCCAGCTGAAACACTCTTCAGTTTATCCACATTTTCTTCTAGGACAGAAAAGAATCTAGTTACTAAAAACACTTCCTGTAGCTGATATTTAGGTTGAAAGAAGTCATTCTTTCTTTCCCTAAATACACAGATATGCTAAAATAAAATTCTGATATTATCCGTTAACCAAATGAACAGGAATGAACCAAATGAACAGGCAGGAATTGCTCTTGTTAAAAGTGCCTGCAAAGAAAGATCAGTGCCCATATAAATTTCCTCCCGGAATTCACTACTTCTGCTTAAGAAGAACTATTCTTCCTCCTTCTGTAGACTATTTCCTTGTATATTATAACTTTTTATTCTATAAACCCACTAGAAAGCTGTACTTCTGCCATTTTTTAAAAAATGTCATGTTTTGGGAAATACTTTCTAAAAGTTGGATGCAGTGCAATAGGAAGACAGTGTGCAGTGAAAACTTTATGTTAATTTCATTAAAATATTATTTGTCACTTCTGTTTTGGCTAGAAAAATGAAAGGGTGCTGAATGTGTTGGTAGAATGGATTTTTTGTGTGTGTGCATCTGGTTTTCTTATTCTGTCTTTTTATGATCTTGCAGGAAAACAAGATTTCCATTTGGTCTGTCGGAGACATTGGAGGCTTGGGCTCAAATGGAGAATTTCATGGAGATCCACATCTGGTTTGTGATATCCAGCACAGTGGTGATGTTATGGATATGCAAGTAAGATGACTGCAGAAAGTTGGAAAACATTTTTTAAATACAGGACACTTTATCCTATAAAGGGTTCTATAAAGGATCTTATCCTAATAGGATAATAATACTCATTTTTTTCCTAGCTGAAAATGATACAAATTGAAAATTTATTCAAATTATATTTTTTGTATTAATCTTACCTTCTTGTAGTTTTTGGACCAGGAAAGAATTGTGGCAGCTTCATCTACTGGTACTGTGACTGTATTCTCCTATCATCAAAATAATCAGGTAAATAGATAATATGTTCCTTGTTTTCAGGTAAAGTTTTGAAGATGTTTGAGAACAATACTGGGGCTTAAGGAAGTTAAATGGAAACCTGGAAACTGCACCATTCTGTCTCCTTTTTTTAGCTAAATCTTTTATATTTTGGTATGTATTTACAGGTTACTACTTTGGGTACCTCTTTAACAGAACTTAAACCAAGAGGAGGATTTAAAACATGGTAGTAACCATACAAACTGGTTAATACAGGTTTATTTTCCAGAGTCTGGTGTTTTCAGGATATGGATTCTGATGCAGATCATCCTATATCTAAATGTCTTTCTCTTGGGAAGCCTTCAGATTGGATTGATTGAATACTCTAAAGAACTCTCTTTGGTTTGGCATTAAACAACAAACCACAGTCTGATATTTTCACACGTTGTTATTCTTGAGGAGGCCTGAACAAGACTATTAAAAACCCATAGGCAAAACTGTAGAAAGTAGCAGACAAATAAAATAAGTCATTTACAGAAAATCATATTCCTAGTATACAAAAATTTTGCATGCTTTTGTGTGTGTATGCATATGACCCCAAGGGTTCCCCCCTCCCTATTTTCTTTTGTGTTCTCCAAGACAACTAAATGACTATCCCTCATAATTATAGCTGTATTGTATTGTTTTATAGTTATAGTGAACATTTTTATTACAAATAACATTTAAGCTATGATATTTAGTAGCTCGTATCAAAATTCTCCATGTAGTTACTAGGCGAAACTGTCAGAATAGACCAAGAGAAAGTGTGTAAAATCCCTTATGTATTTAAGATTCTGACATGTCCAGAATGACTGGAATATGTATTGACATTAGACACCACCAGTCTTTGATTGTAATAGTGGTTTGGCAAATCTTGCTGTGAACTTTTCCCTGCCTGAAGAGAGAACAAAGAGCCTTTATCATTGCCCTGTAGTGTTCATATGAAGTTCTGTACTGTAGTTCCCTTTTTTCTATAGTGTGATGGTGGAACTGAGCAGAAGTAGTGCAGAATTTGTAACTTGTGCTGTGCTTGCAGATGTTTGTTAGTGAGAAACTATTCTGGGGGGTGTTGATCCAACCAATGGGCAGTGGGGTTTCCGGACAGGTTTTTGTTTTTGGTGGTGGTTTGATAAACTCAAATACTAAAATATAATATTTAAATTTAGTAAGCATGGCTTTACTTAGAGCTATAGCCCATATTTCTCTGAAGTCTGAGATTCATTTTGCTCTGTCAACTTCATAGGCATAGTTTTTTTCCCTGAACAGTTCTCAGTTTATGGAGATTTGTAGTATAAATAAAATTAGACAACTAAAGAGGATAACAAACTGCAAGTGATAAAACGTAACCCTGACTATTCATGACAGTAATTTTAAATAATTTTAAACAATACAGCTGTTATTTTTACTGTTTTTAATATTTTAATTTTTATCTGCATTCCAGTCACAGGATGATGATGAGTGGGGTATGAATTCAATATAAAAGAAATAACAAGAGGATAGGACAGATGTGATTTGGACTGCATATTTCCATTATGAATAGCAACCTTTATGTGGAAGGTGCTATTATAATGGATATGTGCTTAAATACCAGATACTTCTGCTTTTGTACTTATGTTTTAATGATCATTTGGTAGGCCGAGCGGTGCATAATGATAGCATGACAAGGCAGCGGGCACATTCTAGAAATGCTAAGCACTTGGGTTCTTGTAAAAAAATGTAATATTTGTTATTCATTGATGTTTATAATTCTTATTCCATTCTGTTTTAAAACACTCCTTGTCAGCTGGATTTGACCAGGAGTGGTAAGCCTGTCTGCATGATAGAGCTCCTTTTCCTTGAACTCCAGACAGCATAGCTATGGATGAGGAGAATGGCAATTCAGTACTTACCAGGTGATGGGTTTTTCCCATCCCTGAGATAGGTGACGTGCCTAAAATGAACTGATAAGCTTCTATAAACTGAGAAATGTCAGTATGTGTGTGTGTGCCCTACAGCTGATCTTCAGACAGTGCACATTTCTGGATTAACAGTTCTTTTTCCTTTGTCTTCTAGAGTTTGTCATTAAACCAGAAATGGGAAAGTGCACATTACTATAGCCAGTCTTGTGGAAATGCTGCATGTACTGGAATTACCTGCAACAGCCCAGAAATTTTTACTGTAGGTGAAGATGGTAGAATAAATGTGTTTGCAGTTGGCCGCAAGGAAGCTGTACATACTATAGGTAGACAATTTATTTTTATTTAAGAATTTATATCCTGGGCTGGGTCATAGTAGTAACAACATAAAATATTAAAACATATTTAAAACATGTTTACCCTTATCTCTTGCTGATCTTACGCCATAGTAAAAATTAGGTCAATTTTGCATTTCCAGGAAGTTGTTGTATCCTTATAGCACCTATGTGCTGCTAACATATTTGTGTGAACTTATACAAAGCTAATCATAGAGACTCCGGAAGATTGTTGGCCTATCTGCCATGTCTACTAAAGACCAAGCTGAAGGCCCAACCCCTTGGCTGCTGTCCCAGGTCACATAGTTCTTTAATGGGTCTGCTAAATTTTATATTTGTGTGTTTTAAAGCTGAAAGCTCTTAAGTTTCAACCTAAAGGTATAACAGTGGTATGCAATAAGCTTGTCAGGGTATGGTTAAAATACACTTTTGTAGCTTTTGATATAAAGGTGAATAAGATGCAACAAATAAGGATGGAGGCTTTAAACATTAGTTTATTGACTATATAACAATCTAATGCAACTTCTAGCACTTTAGAAGTTAAGTCAGTGCTCAAATCAAATCCTTGAAAGAAGACTGTTTTAATAAGGACCGCAATTTCCTTTGGTAACATTTTTTCAATGTTATACTATTTTATTTAAATTATCTAATTAAACTATTTACTTGCTGTCTTACATTTACAAGACTTAATAGCAAGATGGAAATGAATTTGGTGAATGCTGTTATTAATCTAGTCCAGAAAACATTTCAACATGATATGTATAGAAACTTCTATACTGAGCTACACCAAGTAGCTATTACCATTTTGCAAGTGAATACGATACAATACGATTACACCAGTATATACTTGTAAGAATTGCGACTTATTTTGAAATATTACAAGTATTCGTGGCCAAGTAGTGTGTCCCTGTTTTACAGAAGATTCCAAAAACTGCTTCTTCTAACTTTTGTTTCTCTTATTGGGGAATATGGTTTTTCTCTTATGATTAGCACATATCTTGTTTTTATCCTGTCATTTTATAATTGAGTATCTATTTTTTAAAGTTATCTTACTAAGAAACACTCATGGCTGTTTGCAGCACCAACATCTTTTTATTGTGAATTGAAAATGGCAATATATGGTTTAAAATGTTTTACTTTATAACTGTGTAATAAATGAAGCTCGTTAATTATCTGAATAAATTTATAGCATTTCTGTAGTCAGGAGTTCAGCATTTCTGATGTATAAACAAAACACACTTCTCCGAATGGGGCTTTTTAAATGAAATTGCTAGTTTGACTTTTTGCTAATTCTCTATAGATAATGCTGACAGCAGCACACTTCATGCAGTGACTCAGCTTCGCACAACAGAGATCCTGACAGTCAATTCCATTGGTCAGCTAAAGATATGGGATTTCAGACAGCAAGGAAAGGAACCTTCACAGATATTTTCACTGTAGGTACTGCACTCTTGCATAATGAACAATTGTGGAACTTTCAGCTCTTAGGGGAGTTTTGAGCCTTTCATTTTTCTTCACAATGTGTGTTCTTTTCTCCCTGCAGGACAGGGGAAAGGGTTCCATTACACTGCGTGGACAGGCATCCAAGTCAACAGCATATTGTTGCAACAGGCAGCCAAGATGGAATGTTGAGTATTTGGGATGTAAGACAAGGTAGCATGCCTGTTTCCTTGCTAAATGCTCATGAAGCTGAATGTAAGTAACCAAACAAATGGAAGTTCTTAATGTCATAGTAGTTAACAATTATGGTACTTAACTATTCTAAGTATGGCACAGTAGGCATGAGTACATACACAAAAAGGTGGGTTTAGTTCATAACAAGCAACTTGCTCCCCAACAAGTCACTTCTATGAAACGGTCAGTATTTCTTTGAGCCTCCCCTTGCACATTGTGCCCCAGACTTTCCCGCTTCTGTCACTTCACTGCAGCCAAGAACCCTCATTGCATCCTTCAGATTTACCTTTTCCCACATATCTGATCTTATTGGGGGCCGACACCTGGCCACAGCTGCCAGCCACACAATTCTTCAGCGGCCGTCTACTGTGCTTTTGTGGCCTAGACCATCCATAAGTGGAGGACTGTTAGTCTTCCCAATAGGCCACACATGGCTCCATTTCAAGGAAAGCCTCAAACATGACCAGTCACACACGTCCCTAGGATGTTGTATCTACTATTTTGTGGTTGGTTGTATGATTGATTTCGGAAATTTATATAATTTAACTTAAGGAATCCAAGCTGATGAGGAAAGAGACCTGAAACAAAACTATTGACTCAGCATTTGTTGCTCAAAAACTCCCAAACAAAGCAAAGAGTGTGTTCAGGGTGATAAAGAATAATATTGAAAATAATTCCGTCAATAGAATAATGTTTTATGCAAGTGGTGGTACAGCTGCACCTGTAATGCTGCATAGGTTTTGATCATCACATCTCAGAATGGTTGAGAATTAGAAAAGGTTCAAAAGAGGGCTGTTAAAATGGTAAAGGAGCTCTGTAAGGAAAGGTAGGCAAGTGAAAGGGGATGCGTGTGTGAGCAGAGTGAATGAGACCATTTTTCGCCTTCCTAAAAGACTAGAACTAAGAGTCATCTAATGGACAGAATTTTGGAAGAATCAGAACAGATAAAAGGAAATATTTTCTAACACAGCACTGGAATTCACTATGACAAGATTGATGTCAGTTGCCAGCTTGGAAAACTTCAGAAAGGATTTGGACCAGTACAGGAATTGGCCATCACTAGCTCTAATCACCATAGGGGGCAATATTCCTTTGGGAATTAGCTCCTGGGAGACTATGAGCACTACAGACCTTTGGGCTTCCATTTGCAAGTGATTTCCAGTGTGAGAATAGACCAATGCAATGGGTTGCCGATGTAATCCAACAGGACATTTGCTATAAATGTAAATAATATTCACATTCTTGTTCACGTAAGAAATGAAGGAACTTGGTTTATAAAATTTAATGTTCTTGTATATGTTAACTGCTAGAAAATATAAGAAAATACAGAACAATGTTAATTCTCATGTGCAGGTTACTTATATTGCAATAATTTTTTTTTACTCATTCAGTATGGGAAGTGCACTTTCACCCCTCAAATCCTGATCATCTTTTCACTTGCTCAGAAGATGGATCTTTGTGGCACTGGGATGCTTCTACTGATGTGTCTGAAAGAAAATCATTTCTTCATACAGGTAGATAATGAGTCAATGAAGGGGCAAATCTGATATTGATAGGTGAAGGTTTGAAAATGAAGGGGGAAAATTGTAACAGTTGCCCATCATGTTCAGATTTCAAGTCCACGTCTTCAGGACACGATAACGTATGCCTGTTAGGATTTATACTTTGACTTTCCTCCAAAGAGCTTCAACTGGTACACACCATTCCCTTCCCCTTCTTTTAACCCCACATCAACTCTACGATGTAGGCTAGGGTGAGTGAGGATCCCAGGGTCACCCAGTGAGCTTTTATGGTCATGATGGTATTTGAACATAGACACTCAAATTGTAGCCTCATGCTTTAACCCCTATAACCTGATCCTGTTCTCCTCTATTTGCTTCTCTTCTGTTTGTGTACATGAACAAAAATAATCTGTGGTGGAATCAATATAGTATGAAGAGTTGATTAGCCAGTGTGCCCTGATATGTTTCTAAATATTCAACTGCAGGGCATTTTAGCAGTAGATTGCAATTTTAGTACATTGCAAACCTAGTACATGTGCTGTCTAAATCTACTGTAAACTAGCTTTAGGTCTCATTTTCATGGGGTAGAGGTCCTACTTTAGGATTATTTACAAAGGCAGATTTGGAGAATATCTGTGTTTTCTTCTTGGAAATTGATAGGGAAATAGATTATTACGTTTAGCTTTATTGCTCCTTGTTACCAGCATCAGATAAATGCAGGTACCTGAACAGCATAATGGGCTGGATGAGGGACAGCAAATAGTAATTAAACTCAACAAGACAACAAGTCTTGGAACTTTTTAAAGAAACAGGTGTATGGTTTGGGCATGCTTCTCGATCAGGTTTTGTAATAGGTCTCCTAAGTGTTCACAACCAACTTCTGCTGGTTTGACAGCTGCAGCCATTCCTGGCCAGAAATAATCTTGACAAAGTAGCCCATTGTCCTGAGCGGTTTCTAATAATGTACTCTGAAATCATTCTGCAAGCTGATTCAGAATAATTAAGCAGCATTGTTTGTGTGAGGCTCAGTCAGTCAGGAGTCTGTTCTGAAGAACTGCATTGACTGCCAATAGGCTTCCAATATGAACAGGTGTTGGCAATGACTTATGAAGCCCTACATGACATGAGGTCTAAATAGTCAAAGTATTTTGTTGGTGCATAAGACTTCCAACAATGGAAGGTTGTAATAATTAACATCATTGAAACAATACAATTTAGTACTTATGTTAGAACAACCAAAACTAGGTGCATAGATAGAATACCTTGGCAAATGTGAAAAAAAGTGTTTACCTGACACCAGAAAGCTTGATCCAAATGGTTACCTGTACTCATGTACAAAGTACTCTGATGGAGAATGTCATTCTCTCCAAATACCATCTGCCTTATTTCAGATGGTAGGAGGGCCTGGATGGAAAGTCTCAGAAGACAGAGGAAGCCTTTCAGATGCCCAGATTCCAAAATATATGGGTAATAGGAGAAGGGCAGCTTATCCATGGATCATTTTAATACACAAGGGCCCAAATTTTAACTTCTTGTAAGCCACCCTGATTATTGAATTATATTAATGGGAACTAGAAACAGAGTTCCTTGAGGTTAGTATTTCATGAACAGAGCAAAGAGCCACTGTATGTCTAGGACAGTGATGGCCAACCTATGACACGCGTGTCACAGGTGACACGCCAAGCCCTTTTGGGTGACACACATGGTCACCCTGGCACCTGGGCATGTAGTGCTTGCTTGTTCTTGAAGTGTACGAAATACCAACTTTCAACTGAAGATTTAGCAAATGAAATTCAGCAACACAAGTCAATAATGTAAAGAATTGTTTTTGCTTTTAATAAAATACATATATCAAAAATATAACTTTTTTACTAGAGCTACAAATATCAAAAAATTATGGATATTTCTAGATGTGACACAGCGCCTGAGTTAAGCTAGGTTTCCTTGCGAATTTTGACACACCGAGCTCAAAAGGTTCGCCATCACTGGTCTAGGAGGTCTCTAGCACAGTGTCACAGTTGCAATGAAATATAATGGAACGAGCATTAGCTATAACATGGAGAGCAACATGTATTTCTTGCCTCTGAATAGATACAAAAAATAATGTTTCTTCTTATGTTTTATTTTAGGTGGAAGAAGTACTGCACTCTTGCCTCACAGCACAGTTAATCAGTCTGTAATAAGTGCTTGGCTAAGCAATGATCCTACTAAAGATCGCATGGAGATTACCAATTTAATTTCAAATCCAACCTTATCTGTTAATAGTTTAGATGTTTTAGAATCGTGTCTTGTATATGGAACAGATGCAGAATCTATTTATGTTAAGAAAAATATTTTTGCATAGTTTTAATTTCACTAGAGCAGATTTTGTGCTGGAAATTAAAAATGCCATTTCCAAATTCTGAAATTCGGAACACATCATGGAACAGTCATATAAAAACACAAAATACAACTCATTATTAAACTAGAGCCTTTAATTTGTGGCAGAAGGCATACATTTCATATTTCATTTTCAGTAATGGCCATTTTATTTTGATGTGGAGATTACTTATTTCCACTTGTCTTGAAATTGCTGAACAACAAGTATCTTAGGAACTTTAAAGAACATTGTTGTGTGAATTAGTTAAACTCTTAGCTTCTGAGAGTTTTGATATATATATATATTACTGTGCTGCTTAAAAGATCTGTTAACTTATGTTTGCCACATTGGCAGATAACATACTCTTAATCTTCCAAGACTTCAACCACATGAAATGTGGACTATATAAGAGCATCTAGAATGTGAAGCTGTTCACTTAGATACTGTATGTGTTTATGCTACTTGTATTTGGTAGGTAGTAGCTTTTTACAGTAAAATATATTTCCACATAAGTGTGCTTATGTTCACTAATTAACCATTCATGATATTGTTTAAAAATTGCTAATTTTTTTATAAGAGAACTTTTATATATTTTTGTTAAACTGTCAATAGAAATTAGATTGTTTCTGAAGTTAATAAAAGAGGAAGATGTGTAAAATAGAAACAGTTTGGTGAATGTTAATGCTGAATTGATAGAGAGAACTAGAAGTTTGCTCCTCAGTATAAAAAACATAAAGAAGTTCCTGCCAGATCAGACCAATGGTCCATCAAATCTTACAGCCACATACTGATCCGCCAGATGCCTGTGGAAAATGCGTGCTACAACATAAATATATACTATACCCATGTGTGTTCTTTCGCAGACGGTCTTCTGAGGCATCCAACAGCCATTTATAGACTTACTGTATTTAATTTGTCTAATTCTTCTAAATTAAGGGAATGGTGGCCATTGCATCTTATGACAGCAAATTTCAGTGTGTAAATGAATGTTTCCTTTGGTTTAGATTTTCCAAAATTCTGCTTCATTGGATATAAAACCAGAAATGATATAGTAATTTTCAGTTTTATTTTATTCATTTACATTCATAGTGTATCAGTCTTTACTACATGGTTAAATCAAGTAGTCAGTGAAGCTGAAAGCAGGGCTAGTTACAACAGATTTAAGACTCAATAGAGAGAGAGCTTAAAAACATTAAACTGATTAGAATCCAAAATAATTACAGCACTGAGGTGGGAGGGGATAGTCAGTTAAAGTCCAGGGTAAAGAAGTGTCTTCACCAGCTATTTAAATGTCTATAGTGAAGGTGCCTGAAACATCTCAGAAGGGAGGCTGTTCCGTAGTCTGGAGGCTGTCTTGTCAAATTGCCTATCCAATAATTAAAAGGCCCCAGGAACCGTAACCTTTTTCTATAATAGAGTCCATTTACTTTCTCACTTTGCAATATGGTTTTTGAGATACATAGCACCCAGAGGTGAACAAACTTGCATAATTCTGATTGCATCATTTTATAACAGCAGCATAAAGTTTTCAGTGCCTTGGATTTAGAGGGCTGGAAGATCCACTTCTACCTTACATTTATGGGTTCTAGACTGTCTTTGACATTAAGTAATAAGAGTTGACATTATGGCCAAGACTGGTGTTTCTCTGTAAAGAGGTACACTGAAAAGTATGCTTAAAGTTAAATCTCCATGTTGGGAACTAGATGTCTATAAATGTGTGTTTGGGATTTACTATGCAATGCACAAGATGGGCATTTTGCATTGGAGCAAATTTTAACTTTGAACTACTATATCAAATCTTTCCACAGCATTTCTTTAAGCATGCATTAATACTATTTTTCCTCTAGAAGCTAAAGAAAAGGGGTGGCCACTATTGCTCATTCTTCCGGAACTGTACAGAGAAATGGAACAGTGAGGGTAGCAGCAGTTGGCCTTCCCACACTTCCAACAGTGTTGGCCACAACCGGGGAGGCAACCAGTTAGTTTCCCAGTCCTCAACTCTTGCCATGTCTTCCAAAGAGCTGAGGGAGGGTTCTCTGACATTGTTGGAAAACGGGAAGGATAATCACGCCTCCCCAAGTCCTTTTGGAGCTGTTACAGATGGTGAGGACCAGCAGTAGTAACAGCTGGTCTTTCTAGAGTAACAGCATAAACTGAAAAATTCAGTTACGTGTTGAGGGTCAGGAGAGCAAGCATTGTTACCTCCAATCCTTGATTCTGCTGTAGGCAGGAGAAAACCACAACAAGGGGAGGGGAGGCACTTTTTCATATCTTGGCCTAGGCAAGCAGATGCCGTCTCCTGTGCCAGGCAACTGTTTTCCTGTTCCTCACAGCATCTTAAGCCTCATCCTTTCTACACCTGTAGCTTCTTCCAGAAGTCAGCAGACTTTCCAGATTTCTCAGGGTCCTTATTGCAGTGTCAAACCATCCATACAACATTTACCACAAAGATAATACTAGGTTCTTTTATTAAATTATTCCCCTTATGCTCTGGGTCCCTATTTTATGTTCCCAGTTAACAACTAGCCTAGGTGTTCCTTATCAGATGCTCTAGGTCTATTGGCTGAGCTGTCCTGGAATCCTGGACTGGAACACTACTACATCCTTCCCTTTGTGCAAAAATATTACACTCCCTACATGTTTCAAACATTACAATAAAGCAACACAAATATTTTGATAAACACAGTATTTCAATATTCTAGTTGCTTCTGATAGGATTCTGTCCTTGAATACCATTTGAGACTTAAATATACTGCTCAGAAAAATCAAGGGAACCCTTAAATTACACATTGGATCTCAATGAACTGATCCTATCTCAAGTTGAAAATCTTTACTGCTATAAATTGTGTAATCTGTTAAAAATAAAATGACATAACAGTCAGTGGAAACCAAAATCAACAACCAATTGAGGGCTGGATTCCAGATCAACAGAAAACTCAAAGCAAAAACAAAGTCATAGGCATATCCAATTAGTGTGAATTTCATCACAGAAACTCATGTGACTCAGGAATGTGTATGCCCCCCACGTGCCTGTATGCATTACCAACAATGTTTGATCAGACAGTGTCCTGGGGGATCTCCTTCCACACCTAAATGAGTAAGCTCCTGGACAGTCTGATGTGCTACTTAGTGCTGTCTGATACACTGATACTTAATGTCCCAGAAATTCTCAGTTGGATTCAAGTCTGGAGAACATGAGGGTCACTCAGGGGCATCAGTCTTCATCCAGGAACTGTCTACACACTCTGACCGCTTGAGGCCAGGTATTGTCCTGCACCAGTATAAAGTTTGACAATAGCTCTGAAGATTTCATCCCGGTACCTAACAGCAGTCAGGGTACTGTTGGCTATCACATGGAGGTTTGTGCAACCCTCCAATGATAAGCCTTCTCCAGACCATCACTCAACACCTGCCAAACCAGCCATGCTGAATCGATGATGTTGCAAGCAACCTAATGTGCACCATGACATCTCCAGACTCACATCTATCACGTGCTCAATGTGAAGCCGTTCTCTTTTGTGAAGAGAACCTGGCAGTATTGGCAGACCTACCAATTCTGCCGTTCTCTGGTGAACGCCAATCAAACTGCACAGTGAGCACTGGTCCAACAACAGGACATTGGGCCCTCAGGCCACCCTCGTGGAGTCTGTTTCTGACAGTTTTGTAAGAAACATGCACCCCAGTAGCCCACTGGAGGTCATTTGTAGGGTTCTGGTAGTGTTCCTCCTCTTTCTCTTTGCACAAGGAAGCAGATACTGGTCCTGATGCTGACCAGTGTACAATGCCCTTCTATGGCCCATGGCCTTGAATGGGCTCCATGCTCCAGAGACTGTGCTGGGAGACAAACCTTACAATGGAGAAGCTGGACTACCTGTGGAACCTGAATGGGCTTCAGGTACTACCTCATGCTACCAGTAGTGACAAGGCCACTAGCAAAATGCAAAACAAAAGAATCAGCCAGGAATGATGAGAGTATTGTCTGTGGCTACCACCTGCAAAACCATTCCCTATTTGGGCTTGTCTTGCTGTTGCCCCTCCAGTGCACCTGTTGTTCCCTTTCATGTGCACCAAAGCAGGTGAAATTGATTCACAACCACTTATGCTTCCTAACTGGTCAGGCTGATATCCCTGAAATTTAAGTGACTTGGGATTATACTGTGATGCTTAAGTGTTTTTAAAATTATTTTGAGCAGTGTATTTGACATGTGGCTAACACACACATAACCCTCAACTCTTTTATCCATCACTTTCTTACTGCTGTGTTTGGACCATTCCTGCATGTCCCTCATACCCACAAGATATTACTGTCTGTGCATCTTTAAGGACAATAACTAGCTCAGTAGCTATCCGTTATAACTAACATTATACATATCCTGCAATAAAGACTGATCTTGAGCCAAAAATTGCTCTCTTCCTTTGAAAAATAAATCCTATTTATCACTCTGAATAGTCTGTGTTACATGTTGTAAATGCTGAGCTATTGTCTTCTTGCATCTGAGCAACAGTCATAGCCTTGGAATAGCACAAGAGGTAAGAAAAAACATTGAGCCTCTGACAACTGTATCTTAGTTTTTACCTGCTGCAGGACAAGAATGCCTGCAAAAATAGTCTGTGGGATTAGTTTTCCCAGTACAATATTTCAGTATATAATGACATGCTTGCAAATATAATAGCTCTCTATGTGCACTGATGGGCTGTTGATCATGAAACATATGGGGTGTGCTTTTGGACATCATCTATATATAAGAACTTCTTTCTTGTCCTTACAGGGCAATTTTTCAATGTACCAAATTAACTGCAATACTGAAATTTTTCAGTAAGGTTGAAACTGTAAATGCATATGACAACTCTCAAATCTCAGCGTTCCTTGCATTCAGATGCTCTCTGGAGCCCCACTGGCTTTTCTTTCATCAAGCCTATTAACTCTGCTACATCACAATCTATTTTTCAGCCTATGAGATTGGGATCTGCAAACCTTAGCAAAATATGTTTTCCACACACTTACACTATTCTGTAAAAGGGAGTATTATATTTGAAAATCCTGTCTCCCATACTGATGGCACAGTTTGATTCTTCCTTTTACTTCTATCTTGGTGCACTAAGATGTGTTTTACTTCTTCACATGGATCAAGCCACTGAGAGTTACTTGAGAGCTGAGCCTCATCTGCTGGGGCAATGTCCAGAACATTTTGCAAAGTCAAGCCCGGATCTGGGGAAAAAAAACACCTTACCTAAAAGGGCACAAACATCCCCTCCCTGTACTATCTGAATTCTTATTTCTTTCATCAGCATCGTTATTCGCACAGCGTGGAAGATGACTCAGTTGTTATACAGCCTGCCAAACTTAATACACCCCAATGTCAACGTTTCTTTTTGGACAAAAATACTTTGCTAAAGCCTGCTTTCCTTTATCCTCGTACTTCTCACCTCCCACATCAGGAATAATACCAAAAATATTGCATTTCTTAGCAGAGGGTGTGTTTCTCTGCAGCATTCTCTACCTCCAAGGCCTGAAACATATTTTCCAAGTGCTCGATCACTAGATTCCTTTATTCAAAGAAGGACCTTCTATACTGTTTTGTTGCTGAGTGCGGGGGAACCGCGCCTGAAACTAGTCGACTGCATATGCAGCTCTATACAGAGATCCGGGAATTGGCTTGCCTTTGCGTACTTCCGGAGGGAAGCCGGGGGATCGAACTGAGGACCTTGTACTCTCCAGAGCGCTCGCGTTGCCACTCGTCTACCCTCCTTCCCTCGTTCCCCAGCTCACTACCCAACCAGGTGTCTTCTATCAGACGCTCTAGGCCTATTGGCCCAGCTGTCGTGAAACCACGGACTGGAGCACCGTCCTGTACTTGGGAGAGGAAGGGAAGGAACTCCAACCGGCAAAACCCGCAAAGAGAGTCGGGAAAAGGATTTGTATCCGGGATTCTTGGGCAGCACCAGGGGTAGGCAGAGACGCACAGACACACACACACACAGTCAAAATGGCGGACCAGAACTGAACCCCGAAAAGGAGGGGAGGAGGAGGAATTACAGGGACTGAGGAGGAGGAGGAGGGATGAGGCACTGCTGCCATTAATGTTGGGGAGCGGGGACGGGCCGCAGCTGCCTCCTCCTGAGCGTCCGTGGGCTTGAGGTGCCGCCGCCGCCGCCGCCGCCTCTTCCAGCAGGTGGGTAGGAAGCCTTGTTGGCTCTCCCAGTTCCGCCTCAGGGAAGGAAACTAAAGAGGAGGCGAGCTAATGGGGAAGGGAAGGCCCTGCCTGCGCAGGACACGCCTCGGCCTGCGGGATAATAACGGGTCCGCGCCTCGCCTCGGGTGGCTTGGATAACAAGGTCCTCGTTGCTCTCCGGTGCCGCGATAGGTCTTCCCGTGGCGCCCCCGCCCCAAAGGTTGCTTCGCTTTGCCCCTGGCCTTTCGTTCTTTCGTTCCTTCCTCCCTAGATTTTGTGGGCAGGCAGTACTTCTTCTGTGCAAGCGTGGGCCCCCGCACCCCTCCCGTCTGACGGGTATCGCCTTTGAACTTAGCGATTTAGCGGTTCTGTGCAGTCATCTTCCTTTCTGCATCTAAGCCGGTTACTTCACATCATTTCGATTATCAGTTTTCAGGTTTTTTTTTTTTTTGTTAAAAAGTATTTGCAATCTTTAAAAAAAAAGTTACAGGGAACCTGAGTAATAATTCTCTGAATTAAGCATTGCCTTTAATTGGTTGACTCTTTTGTTTCTTTGGGATAATAAGATGGAGGCAACTGACAGTTAAATAGTGTATATTATAGGCCTGATGCTGAGGATATTTGTTAATTGAGCACACAAAGGCAGCGTTCACACCTTAGTTTTAATGCAGCTTTAATCCACCAGATTGAGAGTACACATTAGCCAAGTGTACCATCCGCCCATTTTATCTAATACCAAAGTGGAATTTCTGAGTTAAATAATCCTGAAAGAAAAGAGATTGACACTTTGCTGATGTGTTATTTCACTCTGAAAGTGGATTAAAACTGAATTAAAACTTAGATGTGAATGCAGCCCATGTAGTCTAATCAATACTGAGATTTTTCTCCTCTGATTTGTGAAATAGTTTAAATTGAACTGTAGCTTCATTATCAAGAGTTCCTATGTCAACAGTTGTCACCATATAAATAGTTCTGCTCTTATTTGCTATTATTGTCACTGATTGCTTTTACATGCACAGCTTCTTTTCTGTAGTGACTTCAGTTCGTTTTACAAAAGAAAACTAAAAAGTTTCTTACATTTCAGTATGCATTAATAAGATGACTGAGGGTTTTCCCCTTTCTGAGGACAGGGTTGTTGAATTTGTGTCTCCATGTGATGATTGTTTTGAGCATCCAAAGTATTAAATCTCTCCTTTAAGAACTATTTGGAATTATTTCATTCCACTAACTAGTAACCTGATTTCATGTTTTCTTTCTCAAAACTAAATCTTATTGACTTGAGTAATGGTTATCCCCAAATTTCTGCAAATAGGACTGCCCTCTATTTTTGATCTATGCGCACATCTTTGGAGTGGTTATGAAAGTAGAATTGTGTCAAGTCAAGTCAATCTCATGGTTACCCACACACAGATACAGAAATTATTTGCTGCTAGTAGATGCTGGAGATTAAATCTGTGGTCCTTTCCTTCAGACACATTTTTCATCACTGAGTTATAATGAAGCCTGATGAGTTTGCTTTGCTGAGACTACAATGAACCATACTCTTTTAAATTCACTTTTGAGTGTGGTGGAGTTGGGAATGGATTGCTCATGCTGTGGTCCTGAACCCAGTCTGAAAGGAAAAGACAAATAGGGGCCAGGCATAGGTAGCATTTGGTGATCTGGAAGTTGTTGATTTATAACTCTCAATAGCCCAGCAAGTAAGGCTAATAACAAACATTGTTGAGAGGCTTAGTTTGGCAGTATCTAGAACAGTGGTTCTCAACCTGGGGGTCGGGACCCCTTTAGGGGTTGAATTACCCTTTCAAAGGGGTCGTGACAAGCCTCCCTCCACCCTTCCCTCCCACCTCCCAGCTGCTCCGCCCCCGTGGTTGGGGGTCCCCACAACATGAAGAACTCCATTAAGGGGTCGTGACATTAGGAAGGTTGAGAACTGCTGATCTAGAAGGTCATATCTAAAGGAGAAGTTATTGCTCCATCTTATTTCTACTACCAGTTTGTATTTGCTTAGAGAGAGCAGATGAAGAGTCAGTGAAGCAAGATAGTACATTGTGCATTAGGTACTTGGTTATGTACAGAATGTCAAATAACAAGAAGATTTGGATTTTAAAAATAGTCAAGCATAAAACTTCTAAACTTCTAATATTCAGTGTATTGTCTCTTTATGCAGGTGGCTAACAGTGACTATAGTTTTTTTTTAAAAAAATTAAGTGAAAGGAGAGGAAAAACAGAAGCTTATGTGAACAGATGCTATTTTTACATGATGACCATAAATAAGAATTTTTTGTTTTTATTAGACACTGCAGTCTTACTGAAATCAAATATAGATCCACCATTAAATTCAGTGCCAAGTAGACTATCCCACTGAAAATGGTAAGTTTGAAGCGGACAGTTTTTTGCAGATCAAATAGTAGTGGAGATTTGAGCTTTTTCTCTCCTGTGTTTTTTTCCAACTTGGCAATTTTAGCAGTATTTGGACAACAAAGCTGATGCTGTTAGCATCACCCTTAGGCTTCCCTTATTTATCTACTGAATTTATATAAGCTTTCCAATTAAACAAAGGTTCTTAGGGCTGTGGAACTTCCTCTTTTCTTCCTAAGGGTGTTTTTCCACTGTCACTAGAAGTATCCATTAAGTACCCATTAATGGGTACAAAAATGCCATTTCGTACCCATTAATGGGTACTTAATGGGTACTTTTAATGACAGTGGAAAAACACCCTAAGTTTCATTTTCATCTACTACAAAATATTTTCTAGGCATCTAAATCAAATTTTGGAAACTCCTAAAAGGTCTGAGACTGCAGCAAAGAAGGAAAAAACCCCACAAAGTCTGTTCTACAGCTTGTCTATAGCAAAAACAGCAACACATATATTGTGAAACTTTATAAACTAATTTATTATGCACCCTTTCATTTGATGAAATATCAACATATATTTAAGTGCAGTTTATTCTAGAGTGGCAGAAAAATTGCCAGGAATCAACCAGTGAATCTTTTGCCCTTCTCTGGAGCAAAGCTCAAAGGTTACTAGTTGTCAGAACTTTTAACAGCAATCACTGGACTATATCAAGATAATCACTTTGTAAACTAGATCACTATATATTCAGATTACATAGTTTAATTCTTGAGACAAAGCACTTGGGCTGTTGCTAACCTCACTTTTGTCTCCCTGGCATATTGTACATGTTGGTGTGGTTCAGTTACACATCCGCCTGAATAATATTGGGAACAAATATTATTTAGAAAGTGACTTCTGGATTTCATATTGTTATTTGCTCTTACCATAAACAGTTCTACTAACAGCATTTAGTAAGATGATGAGTTGGGAGAATACCAGCGAAGGAAATACCATAAATTACAATAATTGTTGCAAGTGCTGATGTGTGATCCAAAGTGGTAGCCATGGAAAAATACCGCCCCTTTTTTACACTTGATGTGTGATAAAATAGGGCCCGTGTTTAGAAAATGACCTATTTTCTCCTACTCTGGGTAAAATGTGGTCCATCATACTACACCTGTAATAATTAAAACATGTAAAAGGGGGAATAACTATCTCTTATTGGACTATTATGCTTCTCACATGGTACTACCTATAAATTAGTTTAATCCATGCCTAATAAAACTATCTGGTCAGACTATTAGAAAGAGTATTTATATAGAACTATGGGATTTATTTCTTCTGACAAATTTATATGTAAAAAAGTAAAAATCATACACCACACATTCAACTCAATACAGTGTGTAATATCAATTAAAATAGTGCTGTTTTAACTGGAATAATTAAATACGTTTCCCATCATATAACAATGGATTTTACATTGGTTTTTAGGTTGGCAGACCTAGATTTGGATGAATGGTTGTACTTGAAGGAAGATCAATAGTGGATTTTGAAGCTGCCATTCAACTCTTTGAGTATATTAAGGTGAATACTGGTTAAAGTCTATACGATTTCATGAAGAGAAGTGAGAAGCCAGAAGGATATAGACAAATGAGGCCAAAAACTTTTCCTGCCAGTAACTACACTGGCAGCAGCAGGCAAATGTTACAGGAAATAAGAGAGAGTCTTAGAAACTTGCCTAAGCCCTCTGATGCTGCAAAAGCTGAACAGAATGTTGGCAAAATATCAGCTGAGGATCCCAGACAAGGTCGAAATCCCCCTAAGTTTGTGACCTACCATAAAGCTTTGCAAGAAATACGTAACTCACTGCTTCCCTTTGCAAACGAAACAAGTTCTTCACCAAGAATTACATCAGAAGTCAATCGACAGATGTTGCAAGATCTGCAAGCGGCTGGATTTGATGAGGTATAGTAGATCACTTATTTTAATTACTGAGTAGTATAAAAACATTTGAATTCCCAAAGAATGTTGATTAAGCTTACAACCTAGTGTGGGAGACAAGAAACCAGTGGTATCAGTAAGATGTAGTTGTTCCCTATTTAGGTTAGTAATTTTAAGTTTAATGTTTCTTTCTGCAGCCAAGTCCTGGCTTTCAGTTGGTCAGTAGAAGAAAGTTAGACACCATTTAATTACCTAAACTGATTGTTATCTGGACTCTTTACACCTGTATTTCTGATTGCTGTCAATGTCTTGTTGCTGATGTCTAATGCCTTAAAATACAGTGTGATACTCAGTTAATTTTGTGATTAATTTTCAATCCCAATTGTGCAAAAAACTTAGATTTATTTATTCATTTATTATTTGTATTTCTATCCCGCCCTATACCCGAAGGTCCCAGGGTGGGTAACAACTTTTAAACCAACAAATTACAAACAACTATGTATTAAAAGCAACAATATACATTAAAACACTTTAAAAATCCAGGATTTTTAACAATATACTCCATATTAAAATAATGGTGTCTCTAGTGGGGGGAAAGTATAATCACTTCAGCCAAAGGCCAGGGCAAAGAGATGCATCTTCACTGCCTTCCTGAATATAAACAGAGAAGGGGCATGACACACCTCGAGGGGGAGACTATTCCATAGCCTGGGGGCCATTACTGAGAAGGCCCTCTCTTAGGTGCCCACCTGCCTCACTACTGAAGGTGGTAGGAGGGCCTCACTGGCAGATCTTAAGGCACAGGCAGGTTGGTATGGTCGACTAAAAATTTTAATTAAGAGGTTTATGGTTTTCATATTGCATTCTTACTATGGCTATCCAGGGCTAAATTGCTCCCAATTTTTAGCTGCAGCTTCTAACACTGGCAGGTTGAATCAGGCCAACCCCTGGTAATCAGCTGCATCCCTGATTTTACCAGATTTTTTAGATCAAGATTTAAATAGAACAAATGGGAGAATTCTGAAAATTTCTGTAAAATCAGAGGAGCATTCAAAAATCCAGCCACTTAGCAGGGACCTTCCTGCTGCCTCCCTGATCCCACCTACCTGTTCTGGAGGCCTGACTTTAGCCACAACTGCCCTGCCAGGCAGGTCAGGCAGGGAAAAGCTCTGCAATGGATACGTTGGACTCTTCAAAACCAGCAAGCAGGATTGGATGGCCAGCTGACACATTTTTTTCTGAAAATATCCCTTTACTATGGAATAATTTCTGAAAGAAGAAACCAGAAGAAAATCAGTGTGCAGTATCTGAACTGCTCCTGTGCTATGATGACTGGCGACAGAGGAATCTATGGTTGGTCTGAAGAAGATCTGATGGTGGAATGTGCCTGAAGGAAAGATGCTGTGTGTTTTCCCTCCTGAGACACAATCTCAGACTGGTATTGGCCTTGGACACTGAGTGTGCCCGTGTCATCAGCAGCCTGGTGTCATGGGGTGTGTGCTTGGTGTTTTGTCTGGATATTTTTGGTGTCACATTAGTAACGTGCAGATTGTGGTATGACATGTTTGTTTTCAATTGCAGCAGCATTTAAGAGTTTTGAGTTTCACAAGGGGGCATTCTCCCTACCTATCTTTATTTGCCTATTTTTTGCTAGTTTTTTTCAGGGGAGCAGTGGATTTTTTTTAGATTGTTTGTAGACTTTTCATGATTTTCCCACCGCATTTTTGTGGCATTTTGTGTTGTTTTTTCAGATCAGGCGAGAAATGTTTTGTGTTGGATCAGTTTTTTCTTTGATTTTTTTTCCTTGCTGCACATTGGGAGGCATATTTGATCACTCATCCTCTAAGGACAACTTGGAAAAGCACAGTCACAAGGCAAGGCCAGCCAAGCATCCATATGAGAGATTCTCGCATTGCTTGCCAGAAATACTCTAATTCAGAACTCTTGTTGTGGGACATTACAATTATTTATTATTTATTTATTTATTTGTATTTCTATCCCACCCTATACCTGATGGCCTCAGGGTGGGCTACAATATTATATTAATCTTAGACAGGTCCCTGCCCTCAGGCTTACAATCTGAAGAGACAAGAAACAAAAGGAAAATGGTGTGGGAGGGAACAGCAAAAAGCAAACACTTGAGGTCTTCACTTTCAATTTTTCTCTTTGTTTCTTATTGCTGGAATTTTCCTATTCTCTTTACTTTGAATTTTCTCTTCATCGATGACAAATGGGACGATGGTAGAGATGGTCAGCCGGCATCTGCTCAGCCTCAGGACCAGACATTTTCTCAACTGGTGGATCAGCTGCCATAGTCTCTTTGCCATCTTGTGATGGGAGCAGATGGAAGAGGGAGGGGCAGTGCTGGGAGCAAGATGTCAGAGCCCAGCCTGCTGCCTCTTCTCCACTCCTCTCAGGCAAGATGGTTCACAGCCTTGTGATGGCAGTTGGAGGAGGGAGGGGCACTGCTGGGAGCAAGATGGCAGAGCCCAACCTGCTGCCTCTTCTCCACTCCTCTCAGGCAAGATGGTTCACAGCCTTGCTGTTGGTGCTTTTTGGAAGTTTCCCCTATGCAACTGGGCGCAACCACAGATGAAGTCTTTCTACTGGAGGTGGTGGGCCCTGTGTGATCAGGCATTCCACCCTCCCAACAGGTGGCCCAGCCTCTCTGTCAGGCTGGCAAAGAGTGACCAAGAGACTCTTCTTGAAAAAGATGAACAGTGATTTATTTCAGCTCAGCGTTAGGACATTTCTTGTTGGGAGCAACTTGGAACAGAGAGCCCAGCATATTTATATGTTTCATAGCTGGGCAGGGTTTAGCCCTTAACCAATGAACAATAACTATTTTTCAAAACCAATTTAAACTTTGAGCCAAAACCTCAAAGACAAATGTATTACTTGACCTTAGCAGGGAGGGGGGAGTCAACTGTCATTTCCAAAACAACAGGAAGCCAATGTATACATATATACAGAATCCCATAGGTGGCAGAGATCTTACACACAAATATTATGGCAGGCAGCTAGCCCTGCCTGACACTGACTCAGCTTTATTAACTGCTCGAACCAGACACTCACTTCACCAGGGCTTGATGGCTGCTTCCTTCATCCTTGGGTCAAGAAGATTGGCCAGATGTATGCAGTACTCACGTCCAAGGGCTCTGTCAACCTCTTCACAACTCCAGCCTGAAGCTGACTGCCAAGACCTTGCCAACCTCAGTAATCAGCTTGGGTCCCTAAGGCAACTGCACCATATCATTCAGCAAAGCTGTTGAGATATTCAGCTTGCTTTTCATAATGTCAAACAACCTGAGTGTCTTGACAGCATGGGAGATGGCATCCCAGGGAGATGCTGCACTCCTCCAAGTGATACATCATTATGAATGTGTGAATGCCAGGCTTTTGTTCAAGCAGGCACTTGAGCAAGTTTTAAGTGGAGTTCTGTTGGATGGGAACATCCATGAGAATTGGATGTTTCAGTGTGCAGGATTCAAGCTGCATCTCCTTGATCATCATCATACCTGTTACGCTCTGGTGAAAGTAGGCGGACATGTTGTGGCACCTCTTAAAAGGGCAGTGATAAGAGCATCAGACTCATAAGTGGAGAGCAGCTCCATGCAAATTCCCACCCTTCAGTGTTCCCCTCCACAGTACAGTCAATAGTAAATCAGTTTCCCTGGCAGCAAAACATAAAACATGAACACTAGCAGGCATTGGAACTTGGATCACCCTATTGCAAAAGGCAGCATAGTAACTAATAAGTTATCATGTATCAATACTGATAGTTTTGATCACAGAAGTGTGAGTTTCTTTAAAGGGACAGGCACACAGTGAACTAATTATTGAAAAGCTGAGAAACATTTCTCTGGCTTGAGTCTAAGTCAAATCTTTAAAATAAACTAAAGCTCAGATTGGTTTGAATACGAACATATCAAAAACCCTTCTATTCAATATCAGTTGGGTTTGTTCAGAACTAGGACAGCAGACTTCTAGTTTAGAATGACCTCTCATCTAAGTACATTGAAGAATTTGGTAAGGAATTCCATACACTAACCACGAAAAACAAATTACTGTTTTGAATCTTTTGGGAATTGCTGATAACTTGAATTAGACTGACAATACTGTCCTACATAGATGTTACAGTGCATTTTTTCTAGAATAACATTTTTATTCATTGAAGGTTCTGATTTACTTGCACAAGAGTTTCATGTGGAGATGTACATGAACTAAAATGCCAGTTGGGTCTGTAGCAAATCCAGACTCTGCATTGGTCAAACTATTGAATTTGGAGCTGGCTAGCTGGTTCATCAAACAGTTCAAGAATGCCTCTTGCATATGTAACCTTCCTGCAATTTGTCCTGGTCTCCTGCCCTTATCCATCAAGAATGTGGCCTTTTCCCAATCATGCCCCTGCCTCCCACCCTTCCTCTTCAAGTATATGGTCTCCCCTCCCTTCCATTCTTGACATTACTTTTGTTAGGCCTGGCTTTCCAAGTAGCCCATGTGACTTTTCACCAGCTGGCTTTTATACTTTGGAGAATTGCTTTCTGGAGGTCCTCCCAGAGGGTCACTGTGCCTTTACTTTATTTATGGCCATGGAATTTCATCCCAAAATCACTTGTGCAATAAAATAGCTTTAATAATGGTGAACAACATTATATTGAAAATAAAATTAAAAATAGAGGTTAAAATATTGAGCTCATAGGAACCAGATGAGATCCCTTCTACACTTGGTTATCCAAACCATCATTTTAAAGTTGAAGTTCTATATATGGTGTGTGATCTGGGAAAAGGTTGAACAGGATCCCTTTGCTTGGGTTGCGACCTTATAACTGAATATTTTGCTTTGGATAACAGAATAAGATAATAGTAGACATATTGCTTATAGAAGAAAATATGGACAGTGGAAATATGGATAGCTGGTCATTAGTGTATTGCTTTCCACTTTTCAAAATTATATGGTTTGTTCTGAAACTATTTTTTCACACTTCCCTAAATAGGATATGGTTGTACAAGCTCTCAGGCAGACAAACAGCCGCAGCATAGAAGCAGCGATTGAGTTCATAAGTAAAATGAGCTACCAGGATTCTCGGCGAGAACAGATGGCCGCAGCAGCAGCAAGACCAATAAATTCAGGCACAAAGCCACCAGGTAGGTACATCTAACAGATCTTGGTAAGGAAATTGGTATTAGCTGTCTCCACAATATTTTAAAAACTGGCACAAGAGAGAAAGTAGCTGAGACAACACTTGATAATTAAATAAAGACACTTTCAGAAATATAAAATGGCAATTTTACTAGTACATGTATATATTATCTATACCATTAAAATGTTTACTATTTAGCAAACTCCCCTGCAGTTCAGATTGACTGACACTGAAGAGTTAATTTTTTAATTTTTTTAAAAAATTTAAAAAATGCATATAGTGTTGCCAGGATAAAGCTTTTTCATACAGGAATAGAAATGAAAGAGGCCAGTTGGGCCATTAAGTGTAAGGACATGGCCCGTACAGAAATTAAAGCATGCCTGGAAAATGGCTACTGATAAGCCCTGGACTTAGGTTGGTTCAGCCCACCCTAAATTCTCCAAAAAGCAGGTTCTGCCTTTAACACAGCAGGGTGAACTTTACAGAACAGAAGTGCTAGCAAAGTATTTCTCATCACCTTTAGATGTCATACTATCTTTCAGGTGGCTGAGCTGGCCTGCAAAAAAGTGTTGTGCTGGCATTTGGATGAACTGTCATCAACCCCATTTTTATTTAACAGTTCCACACGGCTTTCAGTTTTGCTTCCTTTTATGGAACAGTTTGGGAAGGAGCTGAGCTCCTCATGTATATGCCTACTTTTGTTTGTGGAGGGCTGTGTCCTCTTAAAACTACTTTTGATTTTGAAACTGTGGAGCCTGCACTGTATTCAATTCTGCCTGACTTGTAAATGGCTTCTGAGTGTGTTAGGTCATGATAACAATAGGGACATAATAGAGGTTAGGGAGAGCAAGTGATGTTTGCATTTAGTTTACTCCAATTTTTAAAATTAAGATTTTATATATTAACATTTCACTTTAATGTCATTATATAAAGACGATTAGCCATTCAGCAATGTGTGTGATGCAACGTATGGTGATATATTTTTAAACTAGATTATTTGAAGGAAAATTATCTCTTTTTCTATGAATCTACCCGTGGATCTCTGTATCTATGCCTTTAGTTCCCTCATTTAAAAAAGGACTCATAAGTTTTACAACTAAGTTATCTCTATGCCTTTTCCTTCATGGCTTACACAATTAAAAATTGGGGAGAGGATTCTCAGTGTTGATTTTGAATCCATTTCCTGTGTTTTATGCATTATTATTGTGTATTTTCAGAGTAATTCAGTTACTCAGAAATTCCAAAATCTAAAATCCTCAGTTGTAGAGTTGATAAAAATACCCTAAGGGTTTTGTTTGATTTCATTCAACTTACTGCTAATGGTGAATTGTACGCCCAGCAAAATTGTATTACTATTTCATGTTGCTGTTTGTTTCTTTTGTAGCTAATGACTCTATGAAGTTAATGATCTGAAGTAACAGTGCAGTAAGTAGTAAAAAATAAAATGTCTTTTTCTTTTTTGGGGAAAAAAACATCCAGGAGGTGTACAGCAGTCCGTGAACCGCAGGCAAAGCTGGAAAGGTTCTAAAGAATCCTTGGTACCTCAGAGACATGGTCCTGCATTGGGAGATAGCCTAGCTTTTCATTCAGAAAGCCCTATTTCTCAGGCTGAAGTAGGAAGGCCTTTGTCTGGTTCTGGAATAGCTGCATTTGCTCAAGCTCATCCTGGAAGTGGACAAAGAGCAAACCCACTGCCTCCACCTCAAGTAAGGAGTGTAACTCCTCCTCCACCACCTCCCAGAGGAACAACCCCACCTCCCAGAGGAACAACCCCGCCTCCTCCTTCATGGGAAACAAATTCTCAGACAAAAAGATATTCTGGTAGCATGGAATATATGATCTCGCGTATTTCTCCAGTACCCCCAGGAGCATGGCAGGATGGCTATCCTCCTCAACCCTTGAACCCATCATCAATGAATCCCCCTACACAGGGACAAAGGGGAATGAATTCTGTTCCAGTTGGCAGGCAACCAATAATCATGCAGAGTTCAGTTAATAGTAAATTTAATTTTCCGTCTGGAAGGGCTGGTATACAAAATGGCAATTGCCAGACTGAGTATATAGTTCATCAAAATATTGTGCCCAATAACCCAGGCAATCGACAACCACCACCTCCTTATCCAGTACCTCAAACCAATCAGCAGAGTCCTACGCCTTTACAAATGCAGGCAGGAGGTACAGCAGTTCCTTCCACATATGCTAATGGGAACATTCCTCAATCTATGTTGGTGCCGAGTAGAAACAGCCATAATATGGAACTATACAATATAAACATTCCTGGCATTCCAACATCCTGGCCTCAGTCACCAGCTGGAAATGGGCATGAAATCCCAGCATGGCAATCTAATATTCCAGTAAGGTCAAATTCTTTTAACAACCCTCTTGGAAACAGACAGAGCCATGCTACTAACTCTCAACCTTCTGCTACAGTAACTGCTGTTACTCCTGCTCCAATACAGCAACCAGTAAAAAGTATGCGTGTGTTAAAACCAGAGCTCCAAACAGCCTTAGCACCCACTCATCCTTCTTGGATGTCACAACCTATGCAGGCTGTTCAGCCTATCTCCTTTTCAGAAGTACCGTGTGGAAATATGACAGTTGTGTCATCTGCAGCAGAGGCTCCAACCTATCAAGGTCCACCACCACCTTACCCAAAGCACTTGTTAAACCCAAATCCACCCATCACTCCTTATGAATCTGTTGCAAAAAGTGGCAAAGAAGATCAACCCAGTTTCCCCAAAGATGAAGAGAGTGAAAAGAGCGAAACCAGTGAAGGAACAGAGAAAGAAAAGAAGCAAATAACAACATCTCCCGTCCCTGTTAGAAAGAACAAGAGAGATGAAGAAAGAAGGGAATCTCGCATTCAAAGCTATTCTCCTCAAGCCTTTAAATTCTTTATGGAGCAGCATGTGGAAAATATTTTAAAATCTCATCAACAGCGACTGCATCGCAAGAAGCAATTAGAAAATGAAATGATGCGGGTAAGTTCTTTAATTATCTAGGGATTCTATTTTGCATCTGTGTAGAACATGCTTTAGAATTCTTCTAACTGTATCTGTGCAACCCGTATCTGCGAATTGTATTGAGTTGGCTGAAGAGGATTTTGTCATGGCCAGATATTTTTAATCTGATGGATCACATACCTAAATGCATTAATTTTCCTGCAAGAGAATGTACGTTGCTTTGTTCTGTTTTTTGTCTTTTCGGGTAGAGGGTATTGCTGTTCCATCCATCTCTGCCACATCCTATGCTGCTCTGGAGGATTTTCTGACACTCAAACTTGATTGGTGAGGAGAAGGTTTAGGATTCCATAGGAGAGGGGGCAAAAAAACCCCTGTTCACTTAACAGTTCTGTTTGCAGAGTAGACTCAAGGATCCATTAAATACTTTGAAACTATAGGTCTCCAATAAATAACAGAGCAGATAAATACATGGAATAGATTCTGGTTGCTGCGCTACAATCAGGTTGCCCCCAGACAGCAAGTGGCATTGTGGGATCAATAGAAGATCCCATGATTGCTCTTGGTAGTCCCTAATAGATGTTAAAAGCAGTCATGGTCTAATCCCAACAAATATCAGAAGCTTCCAATATTAACACTATTTGTGTAAACAGAAAACAAGCCAATCACCCATCCATTTGCTTTGGGTTTTTTTGCACATTTGGCTGGCTTCTGGTTATACAAATTAAGTTTATTTCAGAAGCCACTGGTAGACGTCATGGTAGGGGAACTATTATGAGAAATCTGCCATCACTGCTTGATTTCTTGTAATACTAGTATACCAGATTTTCAGGCTCCTAACTGGGAGCTGTTATTGGGAGTGCTGTGATTGCATCTGTCATTCCCAGTATAGCCCCTGAAGAATCGGGTTTTAGGCAATTTCATTCATTCTGTTTAATAGTAAACATTGAAAAGAAATTACTTCTCTGATGAATCAAAGTTCTGGCCAACTTCTTTCTTTCATTTATGCAATCATTTCATTCATACACTTCATTGTAGTGTGACTTTATTGGAATTAAGCATTTAGTATATTTGCCAAACTTTTAAAATAGTTGCTTGCTTTTATCAGCATCCAGTGACAAATGTATTTGAACCTGAGTTGTTTCATCAAATAAAGACTGCTCAAAGAACGTGGCTGAGGGGGGTAGGTGCAGTGATAGGGTGCTTGCTGGATTTGCTCTGGGCCCCTGTTCAGACTTGGCTGAGCCAATGGAGTGAGAGAGCAGCATCTCTGTGGGCCATGCAATGACATCACCACTGAGTGTCTTAAGTTCTTCTTTAAATTTCTTGGAGCAGTTTGTGTTCAACTAGCTTCAGTTTAGCAGATTATGTCTCCTGGGAACACAGAATCTCCATTTATCCAATCCCTAGGATGTCTTTTCAGGGACAGCTTTCAAACACTGTTTTTTCCCCCCTGTTTTTTTTCTTAACAATAAACAATACAATATATCTCAACAATTATATATCTTTCAGTGCTTACCAATAATACAAAACCAATAAATGTATTATCACTACACTATACAACATACACTGTTGTCTTTAACTGTGTGATTTTTCTTGTTCACCTTGTTTTTCACTTTGAGTAGCAGCCCCCAGTCACACACGATGTTATATGCTTGTTAAGAGAGCATATTTATTTGTGTGGTTTCACTTACCGTATGAAACTTTCACAAACCAAGAAATAGCTTGAGCTTCTTCAAACACAAACATAGGAGATGCATTATCTTTCAGATTTCCACAGTCAAATGACAAAATTGCAATCAAAGGTGCCTCCAGATGTACATTAAAATTTGTGATTCTCCTTTGGTAACATCTGGGTATTTGGAATAGGAAGAGTAATACAGGGAGCCAGTAGATGGTTTAAAGACCCAAGGATTGCCTCCTGGCATCAGACAGGGACTGCAAAAGGTAACTGTAGAATCTTGCAATTGTTTTCTGCTGTCTGGAGGCACTCCAAGAGATGGACAAGAGGAATATGCGTCTAAAAGTGTCGTTATTTTGTAGGTAGAAACCTAGTTTTGAAAGGAGAAAAGAAAATTTGAAGCATGAATTAGAGATTGAATCTTAGGCCATACCTCCACTCCAAGTGGAGATGCTCCAGAAAGAAGGCACCATAAAATAGTGTCTCCTCCATGTGGGGTAGGAGAAACTGCCCTGCAAATGAGGCACCTTTGCTGGTGCTGGTAGTCACACTGGGAAAGGGACAGCATATTCACTGCAAGGTGCATACTGCTGCTGAAAATGGAGACAGGATGACAGCAGGCGCCTTCTTCAACTCACAGAGGTACCCTGGAGAGGCAAGTGGAGATGTGGCCTTACCAACTACTGCTGATATCTCTGTAGTTAATTCTTGAGCCACTTGTTGAAGATTAGTCTCTTGTTTGTTTCAAAATCCACATCCTTGCATGTGTGCATTATTCTTACCAGTGTAGTCATTCCTCTGTTGACCAATCTTACATCCATGAAATTTATGTACATGGTACTATTATTCAAAACTTGTGTATTTGTAATTCAGGAGATAAGAGCTGCCTTTTCTGATGGCTATTTTTATAGTAACTATTCTGCTTGGTTTTGCTTATCCTCTTTCACTTCCCCTTAGTTTTTCCTTCACCGCTCCACTTTAGCTTCATCTTCATCGCTTTCCCATCTTTTAAAAATTTTTACCACCCTTAACTTTTCCATCTTTCCCTTTTTCACAGCTTTAAAAACCATCTTGCTGTACTCCTGGCTGTGCTGAGGAACCAGCCATGGACTGCTAGAGGGTCAAAGGATTTGCAGTACCACTCCAATGAAGTAAAAAGAGTGGCAGTAGTGCTCTTAAATTGCCCAGCCTCTAGCAAGACAAGCCATTTAAAGGAGGAGTTGAAAATGTATTTTAAATCCCCCATGCAGCCATTTTCTCATGTAGGAGACAGTACCTGCTCTGTCCTACATTGGAACTCAATTAGTTGGGTAGCCCTGCGACCACACCCATAGGGAATGATGGATTCCCTTTTCTCATATGTTTAAAGTTCCAGTATTCACAAATCTACCATTCATGAGATTTTGCTGTAAGGTAGCCTTTGTATACAGGGATATTTTGGTTTCCTGCACTAGCAGTACTGACTCCTTATGAGTGACTCTTTTCTGAATACAAGCTTGTCATCTGTGATATCTACACTGTAATAATTAGAGGTAAACCTATAGCCATCTGACATCTGAAATTGGGCCTACAAATAAGAGAAGTAGTTAAACTGACTGGGAAACATATCCTATTATCAGTACTAAATAATATGGGTGTATTCTCCCTTGATGCAAATAATCTTTGCTTACCTTATATTAAGATGTATATATGCAGCAAAATGTTTAAAGACAATTTAATTTCTTGAGTTGTTGATAGAGCAACAGAATTGTTGTTATTCTTAGATATTTCAGCTGGGTCACTGTATTTCTTGCACAATTTCACTGGGCTCTGAGGTGAGGATCGTACTCCTTTGTCACCCGTTAAGTGCAGTTCAAATGATTTTCAATTTTCCTTGTCCCAATTTTCCTTTGTACAGTTGAATTTTAATGAAATAGTAAACTCAGTCAGTTGTTAAATCAGATTAGATTTCTTGCACTTCCTATGTGTTCATTCGTAGTCTCTTTCCTTTTCACTTCCACTAACAGCTGATTTTAACTGTTAAGGTGTTGGAAGCTTTCCTGACATCTTTACTCTTCGTTACTGGGTAGGCAAGTAATATTTTAGAGACAAGTTTATATTTACAATATGGCATGGACACTTTTAGGGAGTTTGCATGCTTATCTGCATTTGAATCAAGCATGCTTGCCTTCACTGTACTTGGACATGTTTATACCAAATTACTAACATTTTTTTGCTTTATAGTGTTTTATTGTTTGTGCTTTACAGTAGTACAGCACAATGACACAGCTGTGCTTTTTAAAGTTACTTATATAGAGAACTATAATTTTAATTGGTGGTTTTATTTACAAGTCATGCTACTAGTTTTGCAGGATGATAATTTATAGCACTCTTTTCAAATCACTGCATTCAATGGAGTTACTGTACTGGATATGATTTTAAAATGAAGGAGGAGGAAGCCTTATGAACTGAGATTCTGCCCTTAGTTCAGTAACACTTGAATCCTGATAGAGAGGGCTTCTTTACCACTTACATAATTCAAAGGAAAGTAGTGGTGGTGAAGTCTAACTGACTGTAGGGGAAAATTTTTGTGACACGGGGTGCCTTATGACAGCATGAGGCCGTTGCAGGATATAAATATCCTTGCTGCCCCTGCCAGATGCGAGAGGTGGTTGTTGATCTTGCAGCTGCCAAGATGCAGGCTTACCTTTGTTTTCTTTCTTGTATTGAGCTGGCTTCTAGATAGCTGGAAAAGCAATGTTAACAAAAAGAGCCAGCAGATAGGTAAGCAGCATCATTTTAACAGGAAACTCAGCATGATTGCCAGATTTCCTGCAATAACAATATTATGGGATATTGCCTCTCTGTCCTGGAATTACTCCCAATATTGCCCAGGACAATCACTGGTTTTAGCCCACATTTGGAGGCATCCATACTGTTTTTATCGCTTTCCCTCCTCCGTTAAATATGTGGTTTAACCCTGTAAAAACCACATATTTACCTTATCTATTCCTTGTCAAAACATTTACCTTTAAATTCTGAGCCTCTTTGTGCATGGCTGTATTATAATAATACTTTTAACCATCCCTATCATATGTCACCTTTTACTCTGAAGTGTTTTCATCGACTTCTAACTCACTGCAAGTATGAAATTTTTTTAAAAAAACTTAAATATGGAAACCTTTTTGATTTCAAGGAACAATGTTTTTATTTGCTGCTTCTAAACATGAGCACCTAATGAATTGCCTCAAAAAACTGTTTTTTAACTTGTCTAATTTTGGTTTTGTTCACAGGTTGGATTATCTCAAGAGGCACAAGATCAAATGAGAAAAATGTTGTGCCAAAAAGAATCCAACTACATCCGTCTGAAGAGGGCAAAAATGGATAAATCAATGTTTGTTAAGATTAAGACCCTGGGAATTGGGGCCTTTGGAGAAGTCTGCTTAGCCAGAAAGGTGGATACAAATGCCTTGTATGCTACAAAAACTTTAAGGAAAAAAGATGTACTGCTTCGGAACCAGGTTGCTCATGTTAAAGCTGAGCGGGATATCCTTGCAGAGGCCGATAATGAGTGGGTAGTTCGTTTATACTATTCTTTCCAAGATAAGGACAATTTGTACTTCGTAATGGACTATATTCCTGGAGGAGATATGATGAGTCTATTAATTCGAATGGGGGTCTTCCCTGAAAATATGGCCAGGTTCTACATAGCAGAACTTACCTGTGCAGTTGAAAGTGTTCACAAGATGGGCTTCATTCATAGGGACATAAAACCAGATAACATCCTAATTGATCGTGATGGCCACATCAAATTGACTGATTTTGGGCTTTGTACTGGATTTCGGTGGACACATGATTCCAAATACTACCAGAGTGGTAAGAGAAGCATTCTCACTTAAAAGGGTTTTTTTTCCTTAGACATAGCAACAAAATGTTAATTAAAAGTGATCTTTTTTCCCAGCAAGACTACCCTGTTGTTTGGCAAAGCATGAAGTTAACCATCAAAGAAACAACCTGTTATCTGTTACGGAGCAGTTTGATTTTTTGTGTAAAAGTTAATCCCTCTAATATAGTAATACAAATATGCTGAATATATTTTTTAAAAGGGGAAATTGGCAAAAAATAAAAGGAATTTGTTTTTATTCCTTTCAAAAAATTGTCTCTTGACCAAAGAAGGATTTAGTGCCTATTAGGCCTTTTTGCATTTAACTACTATCTGTACGAAAGAGAGGAAAAGTACATGTGTGTTTTCAAAAACTGTGAGCACTATAATTTCCAAAGTTTATGTAGTTAGCATTTTCTTTAAATTGGTTTAATCCTAGTTTGCTAATTGATCATTGTTTTAGTTCTGTTGGTGAAATCTGTCAAGGCAAACTATGGTTACTGCAGTTTGTTTAAGTCCATAAAATCCCTATGCTGCAAAATGTGTTAAATCAACTTTATACTTAATCTAGCTGTGTGAGGTACACTGGCAGTTTAAAATGGGGAAAGGAGAAGAATCTACTACCACAAGTATCCCTTGCTTTGTTGGTTTCTTTCTGGTTACAAGTGATTGTTGACTGATTTCCTGATTACCTAATCCATTCATATAAAGAAGGGCATATTTAAACAAGAGAAAGATTCAGAGATAATCTTCTTTAGATCCTGCAATTGCCTCTCACCACCCCTGCCAGAAGGCATGAAACAATACTGGGCTCTCCATCTGCCAACTCCTTCTGTTATTTGTCTGGTTGAAAATACCCATATGCTAGCTGAGTGCCCACTTCTTTTCCTTTGCTTTTTCCACGCTTGGCTAGCTTTTGAGTTTTTGCAACAGGAACAATAACACAAGGAGTCAGCAACTAGATGTAAGTAATTACTATTATGAGAAACTTGGCATCATTGCCAGTTTTCCATAAAAGCAGTGTTTGAGGATGTCTCGATACCCCAAGACTATGTTGGGAATGCCATTAGATAATGTGTATCATTCCCAGTATAGCCTCAGGAGAATCATGGGTTTTCAGCCATGTCTGGAGGCACCCACTAGTCACTGAAGTCAAGAATCCAAGAATGAATGCAGCTATGGAGCTTTACCAAACTACTCTCTCTGCATTTACATGTTAAACACAATGAGAAAGTAGAACCCCTAAGCATAGAACTGGAATCAAGTGAAACAAAAGAAGCATAAATAACAGTCAAGAGTCAGAGTACACATGAATCTCATTTAGCAATGTAGGTTCAGCCAATTCACACTCAGTGCAAAGCAGGCTCAGTTTGGTTAGCATCCAAATCAGTCCCTTTAGTTCATCTAAAGCAGATCAGGTGGTTTCTATTATCTGTACGTGAGTCTGCTTCCTGGGAAAGTAGGTACAAATTTAAAGCCACCTTCTGCCCACTTTCCTAACAAGCTAACACAGACACAGTAGGATCTGCACAGGCTGCTGAGACAGGCCAGTGGCCCCAGAGGACATCTAATCCACATTGTGGGCCATTCTACCAGGAGGCCAAGCCTCCCATGGAAATGTCGTGACCGTATGCGATATAGCATTGCAGTGGACCCTACAAAGAGAGTGGCACCAGAATTCACTCTAAAACAAACTTGATTGGTATAACAAGAAGCTGGTGAAAAATGGACTTTCCAAGATACAGAGCTCCTTCACAAATGGAAATAAGAAAAAAAAAACCCAAAGTGCTGGATCAGGCCATTGCCCATCTAGTCCAGCATCCCATCCCACACTGTGGTCCATCACCTGCTTTTGGACATTCTCAAACTGAAGATAAAGGTAAAATCCTCACCTGCTCTCAATTTCTGGCAGGTGGCCTTTAGAGGCATCTTGCCTATTTCTCCAACCTAGAGATAGTATCTAAGCATCCATTCTGGTAGCCATTGATAAACCTGACCACTATGAATTTGTGTAACCTTTTCTTAAAGCCAGTAAGAACGCAAGAGGCATACGAATATACAAGAGAACCATAAATGCTTGCATACAAATCCAGTTCTGAGATTTCTTAATAGAAATGCTGTTGCAAATTTGATTCATTTCTTACAGAGCACAGAAATGTGTTTAAACAGATATTGTGGCACTTCATTGGATACTAATATTTAAACAGAGTATTAGCACTTGGCTTTCTTTACTGTAGGTGACCACCCGCGACAGGACAGCATGGATTTTAGTAATGAATGGGGAGATCCAGCAAACTGTAGATGTGGAGACAGGTTAAAACCACTTGAACGCAGAGCAGCGCGTCAACACCAGCGGTGTCTGGCACACTCATTAGTTGGGACACCAAATTACATTGCACCAGAAGTATTATTACGGACAGGTAAATCTTTCCATTTGTTTCATCTTTTGGCAGTGTAGGCTGGCTGCTAGCTTTAAAAATGATTCTGCAAAAAAGTAAAGCAAAATGAGAGGTAGTTGTTGTGGTCGCATTGTTAGCCTAGGGAGATTGATTTAAATCAAATACAGTGGTACCTTGACATACGAGTTTAATTCGTTCCGTAACCTTGCTCTTATGTCAAATTGCTCGTATCTCAAAGCAATTTTCCCATTAATCCATTCCAGCTCCCAAAACACCACCTCAGTTGTTTTTGTTATGTACTGTACTGTATTTACATACTCGTATCTCAAATCTTGCTCTCATCTCAAAGCAAAATATCACTTGCTCGGCAGCTTGTATCTCAAAACACTTGTATGTCAGGGCACTTGTATGTTGAGGTACCACTGTATTGGTATTGTCAATTAAAACTACTGATAGTAAGAAACTTGTTATAATTACTAATTTTAATTTTTATGATGCCTTTTTACAAAAGAAATGTGTTGAAAGAGGTTCATTTTATAGCATCAACATTTGTCATGTCAATATCATTTAGTGCTATTTCAGTAGCAGTTACTGTTTCAGAGAAATTAATCAATTCAAACTGAGTATAGATAGTTTTAATTCTACCCCAAATAAGTTTTAATTCTCGAAACTAAGTATTATATACAGTATATTGGATCTTGATCTGTGTTATTTCATTGTATTTTACAGTTATTTGAATCCCCCCCCCAAATCTCATTCTCAGTGTAATTAATTGCTTTTTGCTGGACCAGAGGACAAACTGCGCAGGATACTGGACCGTTATAAAAAGGGAGAAAAACTACTCCTGATTAGTAACAGCATATTTTTTGCCAAAATAAAAAAGAGGAAAAGCCATCATTAGTTGTTTGGTGGTGACAGGAAATAAAGTCCCCTTTGAAGGCCATAAAAAGAGCTAAAAAAGGGTGGTCCCATTTCATTGGCAAACAAAACGTTCTAATGGAACAGGCTGAAGTTTTGTCCCATTCAATCCAGGACCTTTTTAAATAGGCTGTTTTGCATCAAATTTGGGAGGATCAGTTAAAAAAACGTTCAAAATAGAAATGTTGTCTACATTTATGATTCTGTTATTCTGATTTGGAGAATTCATTAAATGATGTTAAATTTTGATTATTTTCAACTAAGCAAACTTCTATTCCTTATTGTAATTATTCATTATTGTAATACACATCCCATACACAGAAGCCTTACCATTCCAGTACATATACATAAAAATGATGCCTACTAATACAGGTTTCCAAAAGTGCGCCAAACTGCTTCAGCAACTTGTCTTACATCTAAGTTGCCATTCCTGGATCCTTCAGCTGGAGCAAATTTATGCACCATCGCATTAGGATGTCTCAGAGTTTTTAACAGTTACCCATTCCTCTACTAAATTGAAAGTAGCCACCATCCAAGTCCCATCATCATTCCTGTCCTTCAAACAAGAGTTTGAAGCTTAAGTGAAGCATGTGGGAAGATCAGTATCCTTATCCTGCCTCCAGATGCAATGTATGGTATATATCCCAGGATCCTATCAGCACTGTTATTAGCAATGCCAGATATACCACAATATAGTGCCAGAGGCAATGTGCAAAGACTGCATTGCAATGCTATTCTGGGAAATGCAGAAATGATGCCACATTTCCTGTAATAGCTGTGTTCATCTTCATATCTGGTGAGCAGCTTTTGCAGTTAGCCTGGTTGAGGCCAAAAACCCACTGAGCTTGTAAAAAATAACAAAAGGAAGTGGGCAGGTACTTGACTGGAATCTGGTTGCCCCTGTCAGGAAAGTTACGTACTAGACATGAAAAGCAGGTCAGGAGTTGCTCCTTGTGTCTGGTAGTGTACGACAAGAGGTAATCCCAGGATCTTGTTTTGATTCCGCATCGCCTCTTGCTGTCTGGAGGCAGCCATAATGGTAGCTGGAGACAAATTCTTTATATCACTTCGCTACTTTTTGGTCCATTTTTAGTGATTTCCCCATCATTGGGCTTAGTCTCGCACAATTCTCTCTCCATTTTAATGTTTTAAAATTCTGTTAAAAATGAGAAATATATTTCAGCCCAACTAGAACAGTATAAAACAGATATCCAAACCTAATATAGTAACAAATGTGATATATAACAAATGTATGAGGAAGGACACTGCAAAAAATTTAATGCGGTATAACAAAATAGTATTATTACATTTCAAGCTAGAGTGCTGACTTGTCAAACCACTAAGTGTTTCTTTTGGTCCAGGGTATACGCAGCTGTGTGACTGGTGGAGTGTTGGTGTGATACTTTTTGAAATGTTAGTGGGCCAGCCTCCCTTCTTAGCCCAAACACCATTGGAAACACAGATGAAGGTAACTGAGATCATTATTTTATCTTATTTGAGTCAGAAGACATTGGTAAAATAATCAAACCCCTAACTTTATGACCCTTGCATTTTCTGGCTTTCACATAGTGCTTAAGAACATAAGAGGAGCTCTGCTAGATTGGACCCTGTTCATCTAGTCCAGCATCCTGTCTCACATAGTCACCCGGCAGTTGCTTTTAGGTATCTCAAATAGAAGGCAAAGGTGAAACTTTCACTTTCTCTCACTTCCTTGCAAATGGCCATGAGGAGCATCATAACTGTCTCAATTCTAGTAGCCCTTGATATCCTTGTTCTCCATGAATTTATCTAATCCTTTCTTAAAGCCGTTTAGGCTGGTTAGTATTAACACCTCTTCTGGAAGAAAATTCTGTATACCAATGACCCTCTGGGTGAAAAAATACTTCCCCTTGACAGTCCTAAGTCTTCTGTCTTTCAGCTTCATAGAGTGCCCCCTGGTTCTAGTGATGTATGCAAATAATTTTTCTCTATCCATCTTTTCCACACCATGCATGATTTTATATATTTCATTCAGGTCACCTCTTAAACACTGACTTTCAGGGCTGAGAAGTCCTAGATCAATGATTCTCAACCTGTGGGTGGCAATCTCTTTGGGGGTTGAACTACCCTTTCAGAGGGGTTGCAACGAATCTCATGCTGCCCTTCCTCCCCCCTCCCAGCTGCCCCGTCCCTGTGGTTGGGGTTCTCCACAACACGAAAAACTGCATTCAGGGGTCGCGGCATTAGGAAGGTTGAGAACCACTGTCCTAGATGTTGCAACCTGGTTTCATAAGGAAGGTGTTCGAGCCCCTTGATCATTCTGGCTGCCTTTTTCTGTACCTTTTCCAGTTCTACAATATCCTTTCTGAGGTGTGGTAACCAGCACTGCATACATTATTCCAAATGTGGCCTCACTATAGATTTATAAAGAGGCAAAATAACTCTTTCTGACTTGTTTTCTATTCCTTTCCTAATTACCCCTAGCATTGAATTTGCTTTTTTCAGTGTTGCACCTTGATTGAGTTGTCCACCAGAACCCTAAAGTCCCTTTCCGAGTCTGTCATAGAAAGCTCATCCCCCCGTCAGTTTATAGGTGTAAGTGTGATTATTTGTTCCAATGTGCATCATTTTGCACTTACTAAGATTGAACTGCATTTGTCACTTTAATGCCCACTCATCCAGTGTCGAGATCCCTTTCAGTTTTTACTGCCCTGAACTAATTAGTGTCATCAGCAAACTTTGCTATCTCATTACTTACCCCTACTTCTAAATTATTTATGAATAAATTAAAAAGCACCAGTCCTAATACTGAACCCCACTTCTCTTTCCAGTCTGAGAAATGGCCAATTATTACTACTGTCTGTTTCCTATCCTTCAGGCAGTTACTAGTCCAGTCCAGGACAGGACCTGACCTCTCATTCTGTTCTTGTTTTATTTTCATTACTAGATATCTACTATACTGTTTTTTAAAAAAAAACTTTTTGCCTCCATGTATTGGTGATACTGATCTTTTTGTTTATTCTTTTTTGGGAATTTCTGAGATTGCTTTTTTTAGTCTTATGGATTCAGAAATACTAAATTGTTTCTTTAAACACACAGATTTAGCAGATGGGGCTTCCCAAAAAGAGGCTTCATTGCATATTTGTAACTATAAATTCTATAAGTAGTGTGGATTTGAACTGAAATCCTTCCTTCATCACCTTACCTCATCTTCCTGTTTGATATCCAGTTTCTGTCCATTCCTAATCAGTTTCGTCTTCACCAATTTCAAATCACTCTTTCTTGATTGTTACTGTATCCTGTTTCCAGACTTCAGTCTGCTTCCCTTTCTTTCCTTGTCATAGGTGGTATTAGGAATTAATAAAATACAGTAACTGTGAAGAAGCAGGTACCTGATCTGCTGGCCATACTGAACCTGGGGCATCTTAGCAGCTGCATGACCATGTCGCATATATACTAATACAGTACAATATGAAAGAGAATAAAACAGGGAGATAAGTGGCCTGCACAAGTGCATTCGTTTAATAATAAAGGACAAAAGACTATAGCCATGCACATACTGAGTTTGGGAGACAAGTAACCAATCCATGTACAGATTCTGCCATTTTGTTTCCTTTAAGAGCATTGGTCTAGAAGAGCCTGGAGAACAGATTACATTTGCTCTTCTCTAGCATGTAGGCTTACAAGACACTGGGCTCTCCTTCCACAGGATGATAATTGTAGTTGTTATCTTTTAAAACAATTAACCTTTGCTTTCTGCCTAAGTAACCAAGAACGACTCCTCTTTTGCTGTATATCATACTTTTTCCCCAACAGCACTGTAATACCATGCTAAGCTGGAAGAGCCTTTATGCACGTATCTTCAGCTGTATAGATATCCAGAATTGTTCAATTACCGATGAAACAAACTTGGATCGGTTATCTGCATGTAAAGGAATTGTGGTTCAGAGCTAACAGAATCTTCTAATTTTGTTGTTTCTTTTCTGGGTTCTTTTTAAAATGAAGGTTATCAATTGGAAAACATCTCTACACATTCCACAACAAGCAAAACTAACTCCGGAGGCATCTGATCTTATTATTAAGCTGTGCCGTGGACCAGAAGACCGTTTAGGGAAGAATGGTGCAGATGAAATAAAAGCACATCCATTTTTCAAATCTATTGATTTTTCAAGTGATCTGAGGCAGCAGCCTGCTTCCTACATTCCTAAAATTGCGCATCCCACAGACACATCAAATTTTGATCCAATTGACCCAGATAAATTATGGAGTGAGGATAAAGAAGGTAACATAAATGATACACTTAATGGTTGGTATAAAAATGGTAAACATCCTGAACATGCTTTTTATGAATTCACATTTCGAAGATTTTTCGATGACAATGGTTACCCTTACAGTTATCCAAAGCCTATTGAATATGAATACAGTAATCATCATCGATTGGAATCTCAGTCAGATGAAGGTGGTGAAAGGAACAATAGAGAGACACAAAATCATGATCTAGTTTATATTTAGTAGAGAAGGTGAAAACTGTTGAACTGTTTTAGGGATTTCTCAGACGTGCTGCAAAAAAACCTTAAGTAGAATTGAAAAGCTGATTTTGTGCACATTTGGGATAAAAACAAAGGAAGTTTGTTTAGTTGGTCCAGTTTCTTTTTTTTCATAACGCATTCCCATAAAAACACACATGTCCTTTTTAATGTATTAATTTATTCCAACATCATTCATGACTTAAAAGAATACAGTACTGTTAGGAAAATTAAATTATAAATAAATTCGTAAAGAATACAAAATAGAAAAATAGTTTTCCCCTCACAAAATGATATAAATTTCTCCTTTAGTGTGTGTTTTTAGGGGATGTCTTTCACTGACTAAATATCATTAAATCTTTGTGCCTGATTGATTACAGTTACTTGTTCATACAGTTACTAGTACTAAGAGTACTTCAAGGCTATGTGTACAAATGAAATCATTTTTATGGCCAACCCTTACCACATAACCTAGGTTCTATAAACTCTTCCGTATGCCCAAGTAACTGTCTGTTAAGTATCTCATAAATTTTTTGTAGATGTTCTTATCTGTTAAAAATTGAAGGGACTTTCATGGGAGAATTTTTATAGAACCTGGACTGTTACATACCTAAGGGCAAAGAAAATAAACCTGATAGCAACTCCCTGGTTCTCTGGTGACCACAGGGTTTCAGAACAAGAGAGCCGTAGGCTGCACTTCTGATCTCAATTAGGAGTAAGCTCTGTGGAAAATAGTGGAACTTACTCTGAGTAAACATGATGAAAAGGATCAAGTTGTCAGTCTGTTTCTTCTGTCAATAAATGAAGGCTATAAACTATGTAAGACAAACTGGATTTTTGGAAAGCTATACAGTAACAGAATTGATGCTAGTGGGTGGGAATTGTCACGCTGTTCCCCTTTTCTTTCCTCCTTTATGCTTTAATTATTATAAGAAAAACAAAAACGAGTGTACTATTCATGATGCAAACCTATCTCAATATTGGCCAGTGAGATACCTATAGCTGATCTATCTACAGTTTCATTATTACTACCAGTAAGGATCAATCCATATCAAAATCCATTTTAAAATAGTCCCTTACTCCCTCTTAGTTATTATAATGTGAAGTTTCACTCCATTTCAATGGGAACTAAATATAATTTGCATTGTTAGACTTGGTGCACAAGATTGCCGATATGTGGCCCCCTACAAATATTGTTGAATATAGTTCCCAGCAAGAATAGCCCGTCACATCTATGGTACCACCACTGGGCACTTCTATTATGTAATCATCAGTCTAATAAGTTGCTAAGCTCTGTTTTCTATGGTAATCAGAAAACTGCAGACCTATTTGTTTCTTGGGGTTGAGATATTTACTGCTTCTTACAAAGAGGGCATGTATTTTTGTTCTGCCCACAGATTTTATATTTTCCTCAAATGCTTGAATCATCTACTGCTGCATATCCTTAACTTTTTTCTTTCTTTTTTTTTGTTAAGAATTCAATTTCATGTGGTTATGTAGACATGGATAAACAAATTAGCATTTTGACCTATCCCTTTTATCCATATGCCAGTATTTCTGTTTCCAAAGATAAACTCAGCATCTTGAAGTTCTGTTTAAAAAGATAATTTGATGTATGTGTTCTGAAAATTCTCCTTTTCCAACTAGTGTATGCTTTTTTGTGGTGACTTATTAAATATACACCTCTTTTTCTTTTGAAAAGGATACAGAACCTCTTAAGTAGCTCCTAAGTAATTTTCAGACAGCTTTAGAAAACCTGAACTGCTTAGCTTCAGCAGTAGGAATGCATTATCATGATTCCTAGGAATACAACAATCCCAGGCTCATAAGGCTTGCTATCAAACTGAATTCCATTTAGATTTTAATGTCTGATCTGATAGCGAATCAAATGGGATGAGTTCAAAATAAACCATTTGTTCAATTTGATTCCCCTTCCCTCCTTACATCCATACTTCACCTACTTGCCAGCTCAGGTATACCACCAGTGGTACAATTCTTCCAAATGCCAGTAGGTGTGCTTCAGTCTGCCCTAGGCTTCTTGGGATGGATGATCGTGGCTTCTCCCAGCATGTCACATATATACATATACATGGTTCCACTTCCTGGAAGACCCCAACCACAATTGGACACATTCAAGGCATTGTGGGAGGTCCAGAAGACTCAGGCCAGGCGCCAACTGACATTTGAAAGAACAGCCAGTGGCTGCACCCTGACCCTGTATTTCAAAGTCCCATGTAGCAGCAGCTCAACAATTAGTGGAGGGGTGAGGCTGAAGGCATGAGAGGAGAGAAGGTGAAGCAATGGACACTGGGGAATGGGATTGCAGAAAACCAAGGCAGCCAACTGGCTTGGGTTTGAGGCAGGACACGTTCTGATATTAAAATCTACTGGCTTCTTCATAAGAAATCAGACTATTAATGGTGTAATAGAAAATGAGTTAACTATGTTCCTGACTTCAGGGAGTTTACTGTTCCAATACCCATACATTTCAGTTCTGGTTTATCTAGATCCTACACAAACGTTTTACATCAGACAACCAGTTTCTCCCTAGTCTATAGATTTTTTAGTAGAAATTCTCTGCATTGTGAAATGTTTAACTCATACATACAGCAAAACAGAGTTTCTATTTGGGGAGTCAAAAGTATAAACAAAGCCTAAAATTTCTTAAAATTAAACATTTAAAGGAGAGTGCTAAATAGTGATTCTAATTGTGAAAGTTTTGGAAAACTGATCTTAATTTAAAGGCAAATTCTCATTTTTAATTATTGATACATCTACCAGTTAAACTGGCTTATTTTTTCCCTGACAACTATATTTTTTGGCTACAGCTACATGAAATAGGTATTTGTACTTTAGTGAATACAAAAAACTACTTTCCTTTTCAATTCATTGAGTGCAATCCATGCTATTTAAAAAACAATCACCCTGAGATCAGGAGGTTTTAAGTACACAGATGTTTAAGGTCTGTCATTTTTTTACTTATAACTTGACTTCCCGTTATAACTTGACTGACCTTCATGTATCTAGATTAAGCCTTTTATACTTTCAATTGTGATATTTTAAATAAACTTGTTCAAAGCTAAAATGCAGAGAATTGTATTTAATGTTAACTCTCCAATTTCACAACACTTTAGAAATAATGTCTCACTTATCTTCTGTTAATATATATGTTTAAGACAAATAGTATTCTGTTAAGAGGGGGATATGTGCTTAACTGGGATAAGAGCTCTCATATAAACCCCTCTACATCTAGAGTTCAGTTAATGCTATTTACAACAAATTGTCTTGGGTCTCGGTTCCATGCACTATAAACTCCAAATTGAATCTGAATTTGGCAAGGAGCATCCCCACGCAAAGCCCCCAAACCATGCTACATGCAGACATGGGGTGTTTTTCCACTGTCAGAAAGTACCCATTTTTGCACCCATTAAGGACCCATTTGGGTGTGAGCTGGATGATCCTGTTTCCACCACAGCACCCATTTGGGCCCCGATTGTTTCGACTGCCGCTGGGGAAATCCGGATCAAATGGGTACTTTCTGGCCTTTAATCCGGATTTTCTGTAGACCCCAATAAAGGGGTCTACAATGGGGTCTTCAGGCAGAAAATCCAGATTAAAGGGAGCCTGTTTCCATGCTTGTGTGGCAATGGGGTCTAGAGGAGGGAAGGGGGAGGGGGCACCCATGGGGGGGGCAAAACCTAAGCTTCAAAGTCATTTCAAAGTCACTTCGAAGTTCACTCCAAAGATCAGCACAGACTTCAATGGAGCTGTTTTGCACAGACTTCGAAATGACTTCGAAGCCACTTCGGAGATTGCACCCCCTGTCCCCCCAAACACCTGGTGTGACAAGCAGACGCCTCATGGGTATATCTGGATTTCCAAATGGGTGCTCCGGTGTTTCCACGGCAGGGAGGCTAGCACCCATTGTTATTGGGTGCTAGACCACCCATGGAAACACATCGGGTACTTCCCTTAATCTGGATCTACTAGATCTGGATTAAGGAATGTACCCATTCCTTAGATCCGGATCTTCTTAGATCTGGATTAAAGGAGCGTGGTGGAAAAACACCCCAAATTGTCCAAATTTAGTCCTCTAAACTGTTCTCAGCATGGTTTGGGAGTGAAGTCCCCATCATTTTGGGGGTCGAGTCTGCGCATGGGGATCCTCCTGAGCTATTTGGGGAGGGGATAGACTGGCATCATTAGGAGGTGGGGTTTCACGTCCTGTGTTCACCATTCCTGTCCTGTGCGTTGAGGATTGCAACGGCTGGCCGTTTTTAAACAGTGATCAAACAAACAAGCCTCTTCTCTCCACGATCCGATCGCTGGACAAATGGAAAAGAACTGATCGCCCCAGTTTGACAGGTAAAGATGCAGTTATGAGGGGAGTCATCTGGCCCTTGCTGTCCCATGAGCCTCTTCCCGCAACCCTTATTCTACCCCTGCTCCCTGATTGCTGGCAAGCAGCTTCTCTGCTAAACTGCCTCTAAACATTGTAGCAGCTTTGGTTAGCTTTTCAGCTGGCAAGCAGCTTCTGAAGTTTGCCAGCTCAAAAGCTAACCAAAGTTAAACATCGTAGCGGCTTCGGTTAGCTTTTTAGCTGGCAAACTTCAGAAGCTGCTTTCCAGCTAAAAAGCTAACCAAAGTCGCTATAATATTTAGAGGCAGTTTAGCAGAGAAACGCCTCTAACTTCTGAAGCTGCTTGGATCAGGGAGTGGAGTGGAATAAGGGTTGTGGGAAGAGGCTCGTGGGATAGCAAGGGCCAGATGACCCCCCCTCATTGCTGCGTTTTTACCTGTCAAACAGGGGCGATCAGTTTGTTTACGTTTGCCCAGCATACGGATTGCAGAGAGAAGAGGCTTGTTTCTGTTTGATCACTGTTTAAAAATGGCCAGCAGTTGTGATTGGGGAAGGGATATTGGATAGTATTTTCCTGCCCTCGCTACAGTGGGTGGCACAAGGGTTGGTGACATCAACTCAGCTCCTATCAGGAGGGAGAGGGGGCAGAGAGAAAATGATGCTGTTTCCCCGAGCAGGGGTTTAGTGCCATTTGCATGGGGACAGGCGTTTCCGAATTGAGCCCGCGCTTTTGTCAGTCACATGGGGATGGGTCAATTCAGACTCAGCTCCATATTTAGACTAAATATAGTCCAATTTGGACTAAAAATGAAGTCCACGGGGACACGGCCTTGATGAACCTACTCTTAGTTCTATGTCTAGATTTTGTGTAGTATGTTGGTTTTGCCAGCCTGAGGCTCTTCATTTGCTTTTTCTACAACTTATCTCCAAGTTATGTCCTTGAAAAACAGAAGGCATGCTTATAATTGTGGTTATCACTGTTATCTGGACTTGAGACATTGTAGTTGCTGTTGTCCATGTGTATAATTTTTCATGCTTTTCACCCTAAAGTGTATCTTTAGGATATTCTTAGGTCTGTACAGTTTGCATTTCTGCATGGATATTACAATCCTTCTGAGTTTTATGTTATGTTCAAACATACATTCATTTTTTTCATTGGAAGTGGACAAAGAGGACATACAGAATTGCATCATGTTTTGTTTCAAAATAAACATTTTGTTTCACTTAAACATTTAAAATGTCGCTGTATTGCTTTTCCTATATACATATGCACTGTATTTATAAAATGTTTTATAATCATGTAATTATACTGTAAATACTGTTACACTTTTCATATTCTATCCTAGGGCAGGTCCTCTTGCTTGAATCTTTTCTACCTTATTTGTAACAAATTGTATAGAATGTATGACTAAAACTCTTTTTTTGAGACTTAAAAAAATTCTGCCATTACAATGTAGCTGTGATGGAAAATGGATTATTTGGACTTTGCTGCTGTTTCCTGCAACAATTTCTGGCTGCAAATATCTCTCGCATTTCAAATTTAAAAAATCAAGTATTTGCTTTAATCAACCAAAGCACAGCAATGTAATACTTCATTTAATTCCTAATAGCAAAAAATTGGTTTGCCTTAATTTACCTTTGTTTGAAAGGCACTATTCAGTTTCATATTATGTTTTGTAAATATTTATTTGATGTTAACATTACAAAAAAAGAGTTGTAGCTTGAGATAAGTGCCTTGATAAAAAAGATAATTAAATCATCTTTGCACACTTCTGTGTGGAATGTAATTATTTGGTACTCTGTTAAATTTCTTTGCTGTCTTATAAATCTCTTTCCACTTTTAAATCAGTTCTCTAGTGTACAATATGTTGGGATAATAAAAGTTAAGTTCAATGAAAAAGCTACTAATCAAATGTAAGTCTGTATCTTTAAATGTTTTGGTTCAGTCTCCTGTATTGAACAGGAATACTAAAATATTTTTCATGTTACTCAGTTTTTTATCAGCCATGATTTTCTGACCTTATGTTTTCTAATGAAAACCTATGAAGTTTTAGAAGCCACATAGATGCTTAAGGAAATCAGTCCTGTGATTTATGAACTATAGTAAATATATTTCAAATTAAATTCTGCTTTTTAATGTGGATTTCTATAAAAATAGTGCAGCTAAAATGTCTTGTTTCCCATCAACAGTTAACCAAGAAACATTTTACTGTGATAATACAGTGTCCCTCATAGTCTTATTCATATTATTTCTATAACTTAAGTCATTTGAAATTAATAAAGCTTGTATTCTAATTTTGCTTTACTGTATTGAGACAACTTATATCACCCTTACTTAATATTTATAGGAGGCTTTTAAAATTAAATATCCTCTGTAGATTTCTTAAAATATCAGCATTTGAATCTTGTGAGGCAGTAGAAATGAATACCAACCTCCAGAGGGGAATGTAGAGAGATCAATGCCACTTGAATGTGGGGTTTATTTTGGGTAACACTAACAGTTTAGTTCTTTGGCATCCCATCCTAGCTACGAGAGAAAGAAAAGGTGATCGCCTCCCTTTTCAGATGTGTACAGACCTGGGCCCTTTCTGCACTTGGCCTTATTCTGTAATATATCTCAGGATAGGGATCTGTTGTCCATATATTAATACAGACTATTGCAGGCCTCATCTGGGGTCTACCATAATCTGCACTAGCATGTGGATGGCAGGCCCCTGTTCTGAGGTATGTTCCAGAATAAGGCCAAGTGCAGAAAGGCCCCTTGTCTGCCGGGTTTCTGAAGATCCTACTGTGTTCAAAGCAGGTGCAATGGCCATCCTCTTGCAGTTGCAGTAGAGGCGAGAACTCGTGTCTCAGTAAATTACGTGAATCAAGGAAATTACTGCCCAACTCAATAGCCGAGGTCCCTCTCGAGGGTCGTAAGGCACAGCCCTCTATTTGTCCACTAGCATCCAGTCTTCCGCTTCAGGCTGCCTTAAGCTTCACGGCCATGGCATGCCGAAGGCTCCCCGTCCAGGTTGCAAACGGATGACATTTCCAAAAATAAAAGTTTGATGTCCGGCTGCAGCCCTGCTCCCGCAAAGACCGTAGTTCTACGACTGAGAGGCGGACCCTCTGCGTTCACAGAGAGAGAGGGGGGGGGCTGTGGTCATACTTGAGGTTTAATCCGGTTTCAGTTCGTTTTCAGAGCGAGAGAATACCTCAGCAAAGCGACAAGATGTTTTCCCTCAGCGCTAAGCAACTCAGAATATTCACCTTCGGGGCGGATAATGTAGAAAGAAAACTGCCGGTCCCTTCACTGGCGCGCGCTATAGCTACCGAGGCGCACCGAAGCCGGACTAGGCGCGGCCACGAACGGAGGGCAAGCTGGAATTGTGACACGCGCGCACGCGCACGCGGAGGAGACTGTAAACAGTTAAAAGGGGGAGGGGCGTGGGCTGGCCATGTCGGAACGTCGGAGGCGTAGGGTGCGCCTGCGCGTGAGCCCGGCACCGTCGCCCTCCTCCTCCTCCTCTTCCTCCTCCTCAGTCAGCGAGGGCGGGACGAGATGAGTCCGGCGGCTCTCGGGTCAGCGGCGTCGCCGTTACCAAGCCGAGCGTGGCGACGCTGAGGGTAGGTTTGCGCCTGTTCTGCCTGGGGAGGGGGACTTCCCCCTCCCCGCGCGCGCGCGCGCGCGCGCACAAGCCCCTGCTGCGACACATGGAGCTGCCGTGGCGGCGCCTCATCCCCCCCCCTTCTCCTCCTCATCCCCCTGCTTGCCTTCCTTTGTTTCTGGCGCTTTCGGCGTTCTTCGCGCGCTTCTTCCTGTCTCGCGGCCAAGTGGCCTGGCCTGGCCTGGCCTGGCGGGGGTGGGGGGGCTCGGCGGGGGGCTCGCTACCTTTGTAGGCGCCCACCCCACCCTGGGGGCGAAGAAGGAGACGGAGGGAGCGAAGCCAAGCGGGGGCTCCTTCGTCCCCCTCGCCCACCCCTGACGCCCGGCGCGCCAGGCTCCCCCCTCCCTCCCGTCCATCTTCCTTCACCCTCCTTCAGTTTTTAGGGCTGCCTGGCTAATGGGTGTCCCTCTGGTGCCCAGGCAGCCCGTGCCCATTTCGTGTTTGTCTTTAAGATTTCAGGTGATGAGGGAGACGCCGCCGTCCCACTGCCGGGCTCCTGCGCCTTCCCTGCCTTGGACTGCTTCCTGACTGCACAACACCTGCTCGAGGAGTAAGCGCCCTTCCTCCCTCTCTCCCCGCTCACTTTCTACATACCTCTCGAGAAATCGGCGACCAGGAGTAGCTTCTCCCTTCGTACAGCAGAGTTGGGTTCGTTAACTTAGGACCCGTCCACACCTAAAATTAAATCCTGCTTCAGGCCACTTTCAGAGTGAGACCGCGCGTCAGCGAAGTGACAAGCTTGTTTCATTCAGCATTATCTAACTCAAGAAATCCACCTTTGGGTTAGATAATGTGGAAAGAAAGTGACCGGTCGTTTTGCCGAAGTTCTCTTCCCGTTCTGAAGGTGGACTGAAGCTGGATTAGTACTTAGGTGTGACTACAGCCAGTGGGAGAACACAGCAGCAAAATGACAGGCTTCCTTTTGGTTAACTCAGAAAATCCACTCTTGGGGTGGGTAACGTGAAAAGAAAATGAGGAGTCACTCTCACTGTGAAGGTCTACTGAGGCTGTATTAAAACTTAGGTTAGATCAGCAGTTCTCAACCTTCCTAATGCCGGGACCCCTTAATGGAGTTCCTCATGTTGTGGGGACCCCCAACCAGGGTGGCGGAGCAGCTGGGAGGTGGGAGGGAAGGGCAGCAGGAGGCTTGTCGCGACCCCTCTGAAATGGTAATTTGACCCCCAAAGGGGTCCCGACCCCCAGGTTGAGAACCACTGGGTTAGATGAACCCTTAGTATGAGTGGACTAATAGAGTGTTGCAGAATGACTATATCAGTGGTGTGTCCTATGAACTGCTGGCCCTTTCTGCTCTTACTTTATTTTATTAAGAATCAGTGGGTCCAGAATAGCCAAGCCCACCGATCCCAACTGTGGGAAGGTGTGGGTGGTTGTCTACACCAACAGCACTGATTTGGATCAGCCTATACCATGGCCTTGAAGTTTGCATGGACTTCATGGCCCTGCTGTCTTTAGGGAGTGTTTTGCAGTGGTGGACTGTAGCATACTGCTGAAATACACACCCTAGTAAACCCAAACATGGGAGGATCAAAGCCACATTGGTCTGCTGGTAGACCTGATTAAACATATCTACCAGTGATCCATGTTAAGGCCTTCATAACCTGGATCAGGCTTCACCTAAAGCAGAAGGAGCTCTACCAGTATGGGGTGGGGTCTCCTACATTGATCTGCATTAAGATGCAGATCTGGACACCTAGGTGCATACTATATGGACCCTTAATCCAGATTGAGGGCCATTGCTTCTCAGGCTGCTTTCCTATAAAACACTAATGCAGCGTAGGCTGTGTTCAGATGTTTCGTAGTTCTGTCATGTTTTCCTACCCCAGGAGCAAAAGCGTGCTGACCATTTGCCTCAATGGCATTTGTTAATCTAATTCAAATGATGAAATTAAAAGTGGGCTTCTGTGTGCCATGTAAAACAGTTTCCTATTACCTGTTGAGTTTGTTGTGGTAAAAAAAAATGCTTTTTGCTGGTTTAGTGTAAGAAAATTAATAGAAGTGGGGAGAATATCCTGCTAGGGATGCTTCCAAAACCTGTACCAGACATATGCTCAAAATAAAAAAAGTCATTTTGCATATATTAAAATGTTATTAATGTAAATATTTACCAATGTCCTTTAATTTAAAATACCTAGAGTTTAAGATTTATGAAAAAAAATGTTATAATGGTCTTTTGCAGAAGGTACTTTCTTCTGCGGTTTTGTCCTTAGCTGTGCTCAGAGAACAGCTGGAAGTATTCCTTGCAGTACTATATTTGTGTTGAAATTGGTTTACGCAAGAAGTAGAAACATGATATTCTACACTTTATTGTGGTTATTGTGTATAATTTTGGTCACCACACCTCAGAAAGGATATTAAGGAACTGGATGCATATCTAGACATTTTCAGCCTTGAAAGATAGTATTTAAGAGGTGACCTGATTGAAGTATATAAAGTCATGCATGGTATGGAAAAGGTGAACAGAGAAAAATTCTTTCTCTGTTGTACAACCCTGGAACCAGGGGTCACTCTATGAATCTGATGGGGAGGAGAGTTAGGACCATCATCAAGTCATTGTATTTTTTCACCCGGAGTGTCACTGGTCTGTGGAATTTGCTGCTAGAAGTGAAGGTGACAGAAACAAACTTGGTTAGCTTTAAGAAAGGTTAGACAAATTCATGGATGTCAGATGTATTAATGGCTACTAGAAATGATGCCTGGATACTGCCTCCAGGTTGCAGAGAACTGAGAGCAGGTGAAGATTTTGCCTTTGTCTTTCTCTTGAGAATGCAGGAATGTGATACAGGATGCTCGACTAGATGGGCTGTGAATTAATCCAGCACAACTCTAATGGAGTAAATAGTACAGACATTGTTTGCCAGTTTTTCCCTGGGAAGATGCTGGGGGGACTTCTGAGAGCAAAATAGATTGGAGCTGCCAGATCCTATTACTGCTGATCTGGTTGGATGGGGAATGGGAGGTAGCAGGGTTATCATCCAGTTTGATAGCCTTCATTCACGTAATTGCTTTCCAGGATTGAAATTCGCCTTCCGAAGCTTTGTGAAATCACTGTTGCAGACTTTCTTAGAAGGAACAAAGTGATGATGTATATTTGAGATGCAAATTATATTCATACCCTTCTATTTGCACCATCAGTTTATTTTATTGTGAAAGAGGTTTTGGATCTTTTTGCCTGATTTGTTATCACTTTTCTTGGTGCTTTTATAAGCAGGTGGTATTTAAGGAGTCTGGTATTCCCTCTTCCCCCATTTTTGGCTTGGATGTCACGGTGCCCCTATCTTAAAAGAACGGAATGTTTCTGGCCCAATGTTGCTTATTTAGTTAGTGTTTGTATCTCACCTTCTGAAGAGCCCTGAATAGTACACTATTATTATTTCACCCATTTTATCCTCAACAGTTGCCGTGTATGTTCCATAAGAGCACAAGAGTGAATGTCTGTGGCAAAGTGGGGACTTGAACCTAGAATTCTCCTAGTTCCTAGTTTGATGTTATGGCCACTATCCTGTCTTGACTCATTGTCCCTAGAGTTTTTGTGTTAGAAGCTTCTACAAGGTTATTGGCTATGATGTAGGCTCTCAATTTTCTGTGATGCATGTGATATGATAAAAAGACCCCAAAATGTCATCTAAAGGTTTGGGAAGAGGGAATGCTTGAGATGACAGGCAGACAACCCTTGCTTGTGGCACAGTAGATTCAAGAGGTTTAGAAGTAGATATCTTTTGATTTCATCTGATCTGTAGTAATCAGAGGGAAAAGTGAAGAGTTGGATTAAACACAGCTGGGGAAATTTAGCAATAAAAATCAATAATTGTAGGTGTTACGCCAAACGTAATTATTCTGTGGTTTTGTGCTCTGCCATACAGAATAATTATTATGTATTTCAGTCTTTTTTACCATATAAACTATCAAGTCCATCTCCCCACTCTTTTTAAATATCCATCCATTGGAGATTCTTGGGCTTGCATATCTAGGCTCTGCTTGAATCCTCCCACTGAGCAAGAACCACGAGTTTTCTAGGTAGTCACTTCTAATGTTGATTGTAATGTAAATTGACTGTAATGTAAATCCATTTTGTCCAGTTCTGTTTTCTGTTATAATAAAGTATGGGCCACAATGCCTTTATTAGTGACATCCTTATGGATATTAGGAGAATGGTGTCATAACCGCTCTCAGCTTTTTGTTATGGAGTCTAGGCATACCAGTTTCTCTTAATCTGTCCTAACAGAACTTTGTTTCCAGTCCCCAGATAACTTTTGTTACTTAAGTAATATGTCCAGGGAGGGAGTTCTCCCTGGAATCAGTGTACACACAAATGGTTTTTTTCATTTGATTCATATCTAATCAAATGCAAGAAAATTTGTATGAATGTGGTACGATTTGATTTGATATGAATTGAATACGAATGCTAGATACAAATCCTATAAGTATCTGTTCAGAATGCAGCAAATCTGCCCTGAATCCACTTTGAATCAGCCCTCAATCGACTTCGAATCCACTCTGGATCCATTACAGATGCAACTGGGGCAGCTGCTTTTCCACCTCCCAGGTTCATTAATGTAATGAAGCTTCGTAGAAGTGTTGCGAAGCATTTGATTTGAATTCAAATTCCAGTCTTTGAATGTGCCAACCTTCTACTCAAATCTGAATATCCGAATTCGTACAAATAACAAATAATATGAATATCAGTGCACATCCCTATTGGACACAGCTTGGCACTAATCTAAGTCCCTCAAAGCTAAAAGTAGCACAGTGATTTAAAAAAAAAGATTGTATGTGCAAAATGAAGTGGTCACACCCTGAAAATATTTTTTAAAGTAGGTGGTTCTTCTGAAACTTTTGTGGTTCTGCATCTAATAAAAAATGAAATGCATCTAATCTATTGAGGGGAAATCTCTAAATGGGATATTTGATTTGGCAGTTCTGTCTTTGTCATTTAAAGATTATTTTATTACATTCATAACTGGTTCTACCAAATAAAGTTCTGCTGAGCCACAGTTGGGGCCATAACAATGAATTTGTCATCCTCCTGAAGCTGATTTCAGCATACATGTGGCAGGAACATAGGCAACACATATGCAAGACCCTTCCTAATCCTAGAATATATTTGCTTTGAAATATTTTTTTTATTTAGTAAACCACTCAGTGATTTCAGGGTGAAGAGTGCTGTCTAAATGTAAGAAAGTAAGCCTTTTGTAAGTGTAATACAGCAAACTATGATGCTCTAAAAATCATGAGTTTGAAGAATAATTCTCAGAGTTGATTTTAGCTTTGGGAGGATTATGTCCATATTTATTTACTGAGGATCTTAGTACATATAAATATCATAAACATACAAAGAAAAAATAGTGCAATAAGTGAAACCCAAGGCTTTAATTGGCTGAAGCTCGCTCATTCTTACAACTCCCAGTCAGAGTCTGCGAGGGTGGGAGAGCTGTGTCAAAGTGTGTTGACAGTGATATCAACACACTTGTTCAAACCTCTTGGAGTTTACCAGCTCTGGAAAGCATAAAGGAAGCTGATATGCATGAGTACCAGCCTTATGGAATCAGGTTTTGCACATGTCTTCTGTTGATACGGGCTGTGATCTTTTTTGTTACAATTGTATCCCATAGTTCTGTGTGCCAACATGTCAAGTTGTACAATTTACACACTTTCCAGCACTGAGCTGTTATGAGGTTAGTGGAAATAACCACAAAACTTAATAATGTCTTATGCTTTAGCTGCTTATTTATTTGAAGACAAACTGTGCTTAAATTAAGATTAGGGGAGAAGCTTTTCCCCATTGTGCTCGTAATGTATCTTTTCCCCTAAAGTAAAGAATGAGATAAATGTGAGAGGAAATGGAAGCACTAGGCAATGATTCTTTCTCATATATTGGTGTTTGATTCCACCCCCCTCCCAGTTACTGTTTTATAGCAGAATCATCTTAATTGCAATTTTAGAAGAAGCATTCTGTTCTAGGGGAAAAGGTTCAAGTTTCACTTTGCAGAATAGAAACTTCTAACATCAGCTTCTGGTCTGAATTAAAGCCGTAACTAGAGGCATCACAAGGTTTGATCATAAATAAAAATATATTGTATTATATGTCTCTGAAAATTATATATTTGGAAGCTGATCTTTTACAGTTCCTTATGACAGATTCCTTGCATTTTAATGTGACTGAGAAAATGCGTGCTTAATAATCTATGTTACTTCTAAGATCTGAGCAAGGGTCTTTCCGCACTGACACTTAACACGGATTAAGGACCCATTAACAACAGATCTAAAAAACTTGCAAAGTTGCCATCTGCATTGCAGCACACATTAGAGACACTACACGGAGCCCACTTCCGCATTGGCTCGCACGAGTTGTGTCTCTAATGTGTGCTACAAGGTGCTAAAACCGGTTTCCCTGAAGACCTGATAGAAGCTAGTCTTAATCAGGTCTTAAACTGTCCTTGTGCGGTAAGTCCACATCCATGGAGGATGCTTCCGCACAAGGACGGGGGAACTAAATGGGCCCTCCCCTCGGCTTCCCTGATTGGCTCCTCTGGAGCCAGGCATGGAGAACTGGGGGCCTCCGTTCTCTGGGCTCCCCCTTGTCCCAGAAGCTGGAATCGTGGCTTCTCGGGTCGGGGGGGGGGCTCACCCTGCACACCCCCTACACACCCCGGGTCGGGCATGCGCAATCCCCTCCTTACCTGCAGGCAGCCAGACCAATTCTGGCTGCCGGGGCCCAGTGTGCTTTGCACATGTGTGCAGCGCACCTCCCCATTGGCCAGCCGCACACGCCTGTGCAGAGGGCCTGCTGAAGCCAAATCCGTTTCCCAATCCATCCTCCCAGTGCGTGTGCGGACACAAGGGGTCAGGTAGACCCGTCACAAATATCAAGGACAGATTGCTGGAAAACTGATCTAATAGATCCATTTTTCTGCAGGCCTATGCTCAAGTTTCAAGCAAATGGTTATTTGTGTATTTATTTGTGTACTGTTTAACAATTCCAGCCAGCTTACAAGAATCAGTCAAAAACATTTTAAAAGTAGGGGAAAGGCTCACAGGTATAAATTAAAAACAAGACAATAAGAGAATTATTATTGTGGTAGCACTAGGATTAAGCTTAGGCTAGACAGAAGCAGTGTTGTGCTAGTTTGTTAAAAAGTGGTTCTCATGCCTGATACACCTGCTTACAACTTAAAAACTGATGACTAATATAGTTAAAATTGCAGGTTTAACAAGATGAGACCAATTAAGCAAGCAATGGCAAGTCATGAAAAGGTTTAGGCTTTTAAGTCGTGAGTGTGTAAGAGAATATCTCAGCTCTTGTTGAATTAACACATGAGAGAGAAGAAAAGCAGCAACATAAACTTGTTAAAAAAAGAAGACCTATGTATGAAACCTACTAGTATAAGAAATCATAAATTTCTGTACATTAATTCAGTTTTTTTTATAGTGTGCACATATTGAATGCAACAGTGTTTTTGTATAGCCAAGACTAGATATGCAGTCTGGTTGAACTCCTGACTCAGCACTGTATAATCAGGTTTAAACCTTTTCCTGATGTCGTGTGTAAAATATGGGATGGAAATACAAATAAATAATGGTGCACTTTGTAAGTTAAGATTCTTCTTCAGCTATTAGTTTATCTGTGAAAAGCAAAACTGTTTCACCACGGGTATAGCATCTTCCAGTTGTCATCCAGATGTGCTGTTCTGAGTGCTATGTTAACTATTATGTTTTAGACACAAATCCCTTATTTTATTTTGCCATGTAACAATGTGATTTATATGGTCCGGGTGCCTTAGAGTTATGTGATGCCAACAAGGAAGCTCTCTTAGACTGTACAAATTATAATAAGTTATGTCAGGATGTACAGAACTGCTGTTAAACATATCTGTTGGCAAACATTTTCTTCAAATACCCTAACAAATAGTTGTAAATGGATTTTCTATGTATGATGGAAGCAACATATGGCATTTTGTAAGGAAAACCTCTTAGCTTCAATATTTGTTTTAAAAGATTATTGAATAAGTTGCTTTTACAGAGCAGTCAGTTTTAGTCATTTCTTGAGCTACCATCTGCGTTATCTGTAAACAGGTAGGCTGGAAAAAAGAATAATGCATTCATAATTGCCATCCCAAATAAAAGCAGTGTAGAATTTCTAATAATATTTTATCTTTAAGTTCAATTTTGTGTTAAATCCTTCTTTAAGGGATAATCAGATAATTTAGAACATAACACAGCATTCTGTAACCTTTAAAGCTGCATATTTTGAGACATATTTTTGAGACTGTATTCTGTTTTGATAGTCTTCAGGCTTAAGAATGGCTTATTATTATGCAGGATTTTAAACTTTGTATGGATTTTAGCATAGTCTGATACAGTTTGAATATGTTCGTTTTTAACTGTTGTGAGCCGCCCAGAGACCTTTGGGTATATAAATATAAATAAATAAATAAAAGTGGAATAAATAAATGCCAAAGATTATGGTAGTGTTGAGTGGAATAGATTACATTTATCAAGAGTGAGGGCTGGATAAGATTCCACCATTCTTAATTTGGAGTGGTCTGCTACCCATGTCCTATGAGAAATGGTTAAACTGGGATCTAGGAATGCTTAGCCTCCAGAATAGAAGACTGAGAGGAGACATAGTTGTTTTCAAGTATCTGAATAACTGTCCCAGCGTAGAGGGATGACCCCTATTCTTGTTTACATAAGAAGGAAGGACTAGTTGAGCTCTCCATCACTAGAGGTCTTCAAGCATAGGCTGGAGAGCCATCTGCCTGGAATGCTTTAATGAATTCTGCATTGAGTAGGAGGTTGGACTTCCTCAAGGTCCCTTCCAATTCTGTGATTCTATTATTGTTTCTGCCTTGTCTCTTTAATCTTATCTGCATTCAGAAGTCTCACTGTTTGGTTGAGCTCTTACAATGAGCTTTTTTCTTTTTTAGTCATTTATTTATTCCACTTAATGAAAAGAGTAGCTACTATTGCTGACTCACAGTGAGCAAACAGTCAAGTGACAAATCAGTAAACTGGTGGTTAAACACCTATTTGGGAGCCTGACGCAGCCCTCCAGGCCATTTTTTTCCGGCTCCTGAAGACCTGACCAGCTACGACAAAGTAGACATAGTGCCAAGGGAAAGGTTTGAATCTGCTCAATGTTGTTACAGATAATCAGCTTTTCCTATTATTAGAAGGAAGCATTTAGGTGATTGAATCTAATTGCTTGCTACACATGTAGGTCTCTCATCTCAGTCTCTACTACTTCCCCAGGTAATAAGTTTTCCCCTTACTCTTAATTCAGCATTGTTTTTATGTAGCCTGCATTCTGGGATAATAAAGAATAGAATAACTCGTTTACTGAATGAAGGGGATAATAGCCCCCTTTCCTCAGCTGATCTGCTTGTCAGAGTGGGCTGGCTGTTCCATCCATAGCTTGCTGAGTACAAAGAGCTTGTGAATATGCCTGTCAGGCCAGAGAAGGTGAGCCATTCCTACAGTAGTCATCCTGCATGTTAAACCTGCTCATCAGGTCAGAAGTATCCTGAATAAATGCTCATCAGTGTTAATCATTTCCTTTTGCCTGTAGAGTCCCTAAGGATAAGATGTAGATTTAAGCATGTACATTCACTGGCGAGCAAAAGATCTTTTGTGGTGCAAGGAGGTATGGGAACATAATATGGTATGAGCCTGAAAGAAAGGGCTACAGGTGGGATGGGTTTGACTCTTGGTTACTGTATAGTTCCTTAGGAAGAGCTTGTAGTGACCTTTGATCTCATCCGTCTATCTGTTTGTTGTGTTTCTTTTGTTTCCTGCAACCTTAACCAACAACAATATTTTTTTCTTGTCCTCTGTCAACTCAGATTCTGAAAGTACTGTATTTTCTGGCGTATAAGACTACTTTTTAACCCAGGAAAATCTTCTCAAAAGTCGGAGGTCGTCTTATACGCCAGGGGGTCGTCGTCTTATACGGCGAGTATATCCCAAACTCTGTATTTTAACTGGAAAGTTAGGGGTCGTCTTATATGCCCATTCGTCTTATACGCCGGAAAATACAGTATATGGGGTTTTGCTAGTTGATTGCCTGAAAAACCTGTTGGGTTTGAACTGGTTACAATATTTAAAGTGTTGAACGTGAAAGACTACTTCATGCTTTTGTTTTTCAGTGCTTTTAGTTGAAGACGTGGTGTTCGAATATAACTTTCCTAATAAGTTTACATTGTGTGTCTATTGAATTCATAGCCTAGCATGAAAGTTAGGCTGGTTAAAACATTCATCCACTTCCATAATATTTTTGGAATGTAACTTATTATCTAGATCCAAAGTCATTTACTTTGCAATTAAAATGTACTGTTTCTGTCCTTCTGACAGCTTATGTTGACCATGAGTCTTCTCATGATAAATGAGAATGTGAAACTGGCCCGTGAATATGCCTTGCTGGGAAATTATGATTCGGCAATGGTCTACTATCAGGGAGTCCTTGACCAAATGAACAAATACCTCTCTTCTGTCAAAGATGTCTTCCTTCAGCAGAAATGGCAACAGGTAAACCATCTTATTCTTGTGCTGCCTCTTTAATATGTCTTGGTAGCCTAATGTAACAATAGTTTTAAAAGAAAAAAGATCCATTTCTCATGAGCTGCTGATTGGGGATGCTGAATAGTATGGATCTGGCGTAGCACCACAGATACTCAAGTTCTGATGACTCAATCTAAAGTTTATTGATTTTAGGTATTGGGTGTTTGGGGTTTTTTTTTTCTCTGCATTGTGAACTGCTTCAAGATTGCTTTAATGGGATGCTAAGTAGCTCAAGTAACTTTGGAAAAGCTGTGGTTATAATTGTGGGAGCTTTGTTTGTTTGTTTACATTTCTGTCCTGCCCCATACCCTAAGTTTTCTGGGCGGGTAACAGCAGATTAATTAACAAATTAAAAACAAATAGACATTAAAACCAGATACACATTAAAAACGAAATTCAGATTAAAATGATATATCTGATATATCTGAGGTTGTGCAAAGTGGTGATAATATTTGTTCTGAAATTACTGGGTTAAAAAAGACGTAGCACATGAATAAAGTTATAACTAATGTTGTACATTTACCATCAAATGATAAATTCAATTTAACAGAAAAACTAAAACCATAATTTGTGTTTTTGGTGTTGAGCCCCAGAAACATTTCTGGGAGGGGGGCATATAAATCCCTTTGATTTAATTTTAATGTTTACTTGTTTTATTGAATTTCTTAGAAGTCAAGGATAAAAGTAGTAAAGATACAAAACTATGAGAAAGTTGTTACATTTTTTCCTCCCCCCTTGGAAATAAAAATATGTTAGACCTCATCAGCTCACTGAGAAGTGATTTGTTTATTTTGAAAACTTGTAAACTATGTCTTCATTCATAACATGATTTCAAAAACTTAAGTATCAGGATAAAGCAAATGAATTAAAAGTTTAAATGGATTTACAAGACATTTCCAGAAATTGTATTTCCTTATAGTCATTGAGCTAACATGTTTCTTTCATGGTTTTAATCAGGTTAGACAGGAGATAAGTGTAGAAGCTAAGCATGTGAAGGATCTCATGAGAACACTAGAAAGCTTTAAATTAGACAACACTCCTTTAAAAGCCGCACAGCAAGAATTACCAGCTCATGATGGAGAAGTATGGTCCTTGCCTGTACCTGCAGAACGTAGGTAAGAGACTCAGAGAATAAAATAATTTGAAGAGCAGAAGCATTACATTTAAAACTGTGCACCGGTTAATTACAGTTGGACCACTGTATCCGCAGGGGATACGTTCCAGGCCCTACTGTGGATAACATTAAACCACGGATAATTGCAGACAGTGGAAAAGCACGCCATTTCCCATAATTCCTGTGAAATCCTATGGATTTATGGGAGATTGCACGCCATTCCGGGCCAGTTCCTGTCTGTCCAAGGCCTTAAAAGAGCTTAAGGTAGGCCTAATGGCACCCACAGAGTTTGCAGTTACCGGATCAGTGGATATGGGGTCTGACTATTATTTGAGTCCCGGGTTCCTAAGCCAAGATACAGACAGACTTCACTAGAGCTAGTTTCGCGTAGCAGTTAGGGAGCCGGACTCTGGGAATACCAAGTTTGATTCCGCACTTCCCATGAAGCCAGATGCGTGACCTTGGGCTAGTCACAGCTCTCTTCTGAGCATTCACAGGGTGTTCTGTTGTGGGGAGAAGAATAGGAAGCTTTGTCAGCCACTTTGAGTCTCCTGAAATGGGTGAGAAAAGTGGAGTAGAAGAGCCAACTCTTCTTCTTCACTGTTTCTCATCAGTGCTGTTAGTCAGCCCCTGTGCAGACAGTACAGCATATACATGTGTCATTAGTTGTAAATAAGTGAACAGTTTCCTCTGTTGGGAGCAAACCTCTGTGCAAGGGTAGTTTATGGTGCCACATTTGTATCTCAGAATTTTTAGGGGAAATTTTCCCAAGGAATATGATTGCTCATTATGTCAACCATACGGTTATTTGTGGCTTCATAGAGGGTGTTGGTGCACTTGGCCCTACATAGTTTTCTTTTCTATTTTCTGTCAAATTAGATCTTCACCAGGAGCTAGGAAACGACAGTCTGCTCATTGCAGTGACTGCAGGGGCCAGAATAATCGAGCAAGTGGAGTAGCTAGAATCCCCCATCGACCTTCCTCCCGGAACGCTAATGATAAAAGCAAAATAGTTCGTGGCCGGGAAAAGAAGGACCCACAGAATAAAGGAAAAGAGGAAAAAGTAAGCACCAGTGATTTAAATGCAATTATTTAAGCTCTAGACTTGCTTCTCTCATTGTTTCAGTTTTTCTGATAATATTCCCAGACGGTAGGGGATGATTTAGAGTGATGCACTAATGTGGTCCTGACCAGACAATGGTTTTTCAGATACTGCTACTCTATTACTCAGTTCATTTTTTATTGTTGGTCAGACTGGCAGGAGCTCATGGGGTTTTCATTTCCCTATATGGTTCAGAAACGTAGTTCAGACTCCCAAGTGAAGCTAACATTCATTGAACATTGTGTGATGGTAAGACAGCTATCTGATGGCAGGAAATTGAAAAACCCAAATCAAAGAGCTTCCCACTATTGACATTAATGCTGCATGTGACCAGCAGAGGGCAGCACATCCAGAAGCCCTTCCATGTGACACACTGGTTTGCAGGCACTACAGCTTCCTGCTGTGATCCCCTTTGCTGGATGCCTATATTAATACAAAAGGGCCCTCAAGTCAGACTCAGCTCCTGGAGGAGACATGAACCCATCCATGCATCCCATCTTTGGCAGCAGTACGGAAGTAGTTTGTCACTGCCTTTTCTCAGGATGATGCCATGGATTGAACCTGGAACTTTAAAAAAGGTTTTTATAATGTTTATCGTAAGGTCATTACATGCTTTGTAGGGGCAAGGTTTTCTCTGTCAGTACTTTATTTGCACCCTATTGGTCTATTTGAGCCAGTTTGGTCTAGTGGTTAGGGAGCCGGACTCTTATCTGGGAATACTGGGTTCGATTCCGCCCTCCCCCAGCAAGCCAGCTGGGTGACCTTGGGCTAGTCACAGCTCTCTTCTGAGCTCTCACAGTCCCACCTACCTCACAGGGTGTCTGTTTTGAGGAGAAGAACAGTAGCTTTGTCAGCCGCTTTGAGTCCCCTTAAATGGGTGAGAAAAGTAGGGTAGAAAAGCCAGGTCTTCTTCTTCTGATAGAACTTAAAGAATCACAGGAAAGCTAAGACTGACTGTATATGTTCTAAATTATTCTATTTTTTAATCACTCTAGGGGGGCTTAATAAAAGCTAAAATCAAGATTTTTAAAATGATAATATATTGATCATATTAGACAGAAAAGTACAGATTAAAAACTTTAACTCCTGCATGCTGCCCTGTGAGCCTTCAAGGGATGCAAGGGACAGGTCCCTGCATGCAGGAGGGCCTTTTCTGTGGTGACCCCCAGACTTTGGAACAGCCTCCCTCTAGAGGTTCACCAGGCATCCAAATTATATGGCTTTTGGCATCTGGTTAAAATATCTCTCTCCATCAAGACTATGATGTTTCCTTTGCTGGGAATTTAAACATTTTAAATTGTTTCAGGCACATTTATTTTTATTATTGTGTCTTACCCTGGGACATTTAGGTGAAGGGCAAGAAGTAAATTCTTAAAGAAATAACAGATGGTTTCTATCTCTCCTTTGGGGTCATGTGTTTGATAGTAAGTAAATGATTTTTACTATTTGCACATGCGAATTGTATTATATTTTCCTACCCTTTTTAAGACTGAAGTTAATGCAATCTTAGCTATTGACAAATAGAGTTCTTCCCTGTTGTGTTCTGGTGTTACTAGCACAAGAAAGAGATGTACTTTACAGAAGAACACCTCAGTTTTTAATAGTTCTGCTCATTGTCATGCTTCCCTTTTGACTATATTATTTTGGAAATTTGCATCTTCCTTGCAGCTATGTGCATTCTATAAATCATGTTCCTGTTTGCTAGTTTTGATTACCTTGTTCAGCCAGATAGGAGGTTTTTAGCCATTATTACTAAGCATAAGCAATTTTAAAATAACTTATATTGGTTACATGTGTAAATTTTGTCTGTAATGCAGAATAAGTCCTCAGCAGACATGTCAGAACCTGAGCCAAAGAGATTTGATAGTACTGGTTATGATAAAGACTTAGTAGAAGCTTTGGAAAGAGACATCATTTCCCAAAACCCCAATGTCCGATGGTAAGTATGTAAAAGCTTGAAGGGCTGCTCCATTGCAGTCAAATGGTCCTCTGCCACATCGCATTTCATAGGCTTGTTCAGTGACAATGAGTGGCACTTTTATTTGCTGCGTTTTCATCACAGTTGCTTTGTGTACTGTGTCAGATCAAATCCTGAAGCAAATGGATTGTCATGCGTGTCCACAAGAGACACCCACCTGGCTGGCACCTTTCATGCTTTGCATGGATTGTTTTTATTTGCTTTTCCTTGCCAGTCCTCTCCATTTCTTGTGGTTTTTTTTTTTCCTTACCACACATCACTTTTAAACTTAAGAATACTTAAGTAGGTTAAGCTTAAAAGTGACACACAGGATTTATGGCAAAAGAAGCTGTGCGGGAACTTGCTCTCATTCCACAAAAGATCTAAAGTACGTCACATTAAAGCTGCCTCAACCTTTGCTTGAGTGAGTGCATAAGTAACAATACTGAAACATGAACATATCTTTGCTTCATCACATATTGCTTTTGGTTCCTCTCCCACTTTAAATCTGTAATTAGTCATGGGGCAGCACTGACTTCACTCTGTTCCATACAAAGGCTTTGCTGGCCTATTCTGCTCTGCGCCGTCTTGCTGTGCCTTTTTCCTCTACTCATATTGGCAACTTCTTCATCGTGCTTCTGCTGCTTGCTCTGCCCACCCCATTCATTTTTAATAGAAGGCATTTCATTGACTGCAGGCATGATAATATTTAGACCAATCACAGTGATTTTATAGGCAAATTAGCACATATCTGCTTTTCCCTGTAGCCTTAAAGTAATTGCCATAAGTAACAAAAAACTATTGACATCAGATACCAAACTCTTTTTTTCCCTTCAAATCTCTGAAATATATCTCTAGCTCAGCAGGACATTCTGTCCACTGGAATCTGAGATCTCTCGATATTTCACTTAAGTTGTAAAAATTAAGTTTTGTAGGGACTAATATCACTTCAGCTAGTCTTCAGCAGGATAAACTGTTTCAAATGGAAATGGAAGAGATATATCTGAAATGCTACTGTTACACAGAAATTATTCTAGCTTGTTGGCCAGCCCATGTTTAGCTGTAAGCCATTTCTGACACATCTTCAAGAAGAAAAGTCAACTCATATATTCTTTATAAAAGTTTCTCTGTGTAGAAGAAGGAAGGCTTATTTGCCACAGCATTTGGGTGGATGGTCTCTCTCTCTCTCTCTCTGTACATACAAAAGATGAAGCAACTCCCTGGCTGGAGTGGGCTTTTTCATGGTTAAAGATTTGGATTGCTCTGTTAACAGAGACATTTTAGATATATAAGCTTAGTACTGTATATTCAACAACTTTTGGAAGAATAACTGAAAGAACTTAATATTTTATAGAAATGTGTATGGCAAGAGTTCTGTTCTCAGAAACCATCACAAATCTTTTATTTATAACAAAATTTATGGATGACAGATATATCAATGGCTACTAGAACGAATGCCTAGATGCATCTTTCAGGCTGTGTGTGTGGGGGGGGAGGAACTGGGGTGCTTCTAGGGCCATCTGCTGGGACTCAAGAGCAGGAGAAGGTTTGTCCTTGTCTCTGCTTGAGATGCCCATGAGCATTTGGTGGGCCACTGTGTGTGACAGGATGCTGGACTAGATGGGCTGTGGCCTGATCCAGCAAGGCTTCTCTTATGTTCTTATGTAAAGGAGATGGGCTTTTTATCACACCTTTCCTAAATTCCTGTCTCTGTCAGAATTTCAGGTACATGAGGCAAAGGAGCGTCTCATTTCTCCAACTGATGGATGAATAAGAACTATGAATACAGAAAGCATGAATAACAAAAGTTTCCTAAATGAATTAAGGAGTGAATTGCTTATTAACATTCTGTTCTAAAGAGCTGTGTTTCAGTACAGAGTGGATAGGAGATTAATTCAAGGTTATTGTGTAACAGTAAAAATGACTGTTGAGCCCAAAAAAATAGCTATAGCATGACATAACTTGCTCATTTCTTTCTCTCCCTTTCTCTTTGAATCAGGGATGATATAGCTGACTTAGTAGATGCTAAAAAATTGCTAAAAGAAGCAGTAGTTCTTCCCATGTGGATGCCAGAATTCTTTAAGGGGATTAGAAGGCCCTGGAAGGTAAATTCACCTAAATTAGTTTTGAGTCATTGCTGTTGTTTTCATGTGATCCAGCTGAGCACATTAGTTGTGTGTCAGAGTTATGGCTTATATTAACCTAAAGTAATTATCTCATAACTTGAATTCCTAACTTGTTGACTTATTTGCAGTGTGGCTAAGATAAAATCATAATGTAGAATCACAGAATCATAGAACTGTGAAGTTGGAAGGAACTATAAGGATGATCTAGTTCATGAAAATAAATTAAGGAGGTAATTTTCGGTAGTGGTGATTTATTTCTATGAAATTTGATTTTAGTATTAGGTTATAATAGAACCAATCGTGTATTCTCCTGAATTCAGTGTAGTGATCTGGATAATTAGACAAGTGACATAAAGCATATGGAATGCATATTCAACTCATACTAAAAATTGAACACTGTGTTCTTAGCTGTGACATACTATTGAAAACAAATTTTGAAACTTTGACCCTTTTTTAATAGGGCGTACTGATGGTTGGTCCACCTGGCACAGGAAAAACACTCCTTGCAAAAGCTGTAGCTACTGAATGCAAGACAACATTTTTCAATGTATCATCATCAACCCTTACTTCAAAATACCGAGGGGAATCAGAAAAACTTGTTCGTCTTCTATTTGAAATGGTGATTTCAGAGCATAGATTTCTTTTTCTTTAAGAATCATAACATGAATTGTGTATGCCACAGAGGTCCCAGAACCCTTAATTTCAGAATTTGCCATAAGGAAAAACGTAGGTTTTATCATTCTAGGGTGCTGGTGTTTGGTTATACTATCAGTCTGTTGTGACTTTAATCGTTACTGTTTGTAGTCATATTTGAACAGGGCATTTCCATGGGAGCAGGTTCTGAGAAGTCCAGACATATTTTTAATTTAGTGCACTTTGTACAATAGGGTGTGCTTTTCATTTTCATTAAAGCGGTACTTTTTGCATATGTAGACATGGACAGTTCTCTAGAGATCAGCAGTTTTGACCATTTTATACATTATCAATGACAAGTATGTGGTGTGCTGAATAAATTCTGATATCAAACTGCACAACAGATTCATTTTTAAAAAAGTAATGCAGAAGCAATAGCCGTCTCAGGAAGTGGACAAATTCCACAGCTTCATCTCCCCTCCGCCCATACCCTTGCAATAGGCTCAATCTGGGACCACACCATTAGATCTTGACACGTGGATGAGAATGTGCTACCTAATTCTCAGATCACAATTGGATGCTGTCATCACACACGCCAATTGGTCTGTTGCAGCTTTGCCATTGTACACACTCAACTGGGCAACAGTTCTTCCCTTTGGAGGAGGTTGGTAAACATGTAGTACCATCCCTACACAGTACCCATAGAATTCCTCTTAAAGGTTATGTGGCTCTTTGAAAATCTTCAAAACAGCCAAATGAATGCTACTGTTACATGGTAGGTTCTTCAATATATGCTAGTATGTTTCCAGCAGTGTAAACTCTGACGGATCTTCTTTCATTTTCTTTTATCTGCAGGCACGGTTTTATGCACCAACAACAATATTTATAGATGAGATAGATTCTATCTGTAGCCGCAGAGGAACCTCTGAGGAGCATGAAGCAAGCCGAAGGGTGAAGGCAGAATTACTTGTTCAGATGGATGGTAAACAAGCCTAGTGTTCATTCTCTGAAAAATTAGGGGCTTAGCTTTGAAATAATAGCACCAACTTTGCCATTGTGGGTTAATATTTCCATGCTGATCAGGAACATGTGAATTTCCCTCTGTATTGTTCAGGGTTCAGCAAGGATCAGTGCCAAGACAAGCCCTGTAGAAACAAAACTAGTATGGCGATGATGTAGACTTCTCATTGGCAACAGTTTCATGTTGGCAGTAGATGGCACTACTGCTAGGCAACACATTTGGTGCCCCCTGGATAAATGCGCCCCCATTTAGCAGTCAAACCAGCTTAGTAAGCGCCAAGCACACCACATATAAATAATGCTATCAAATGCTAGCAGGAAATACTTGAAATTTAAGCTATTCTACTGCTCAAAGGCAGTCATGCACACATTAGATGACCCAAATTGAAATATGTCTAAAGGAGACAGAATGATAGCCCTAAAGTTCTGAACTACTAACAGGATGCTGGCCACTTAGCCTTGAAATCACCTACTAACTTCTGCATTGGGTCCCATTTGTGTGCTTCACTTGGCGCAGTTGACTATCTGTGCTGTGTGTGTGTGTAGAGTTTTGTTTTTGATTGAAACAATCTGAGGACTGGCAAATTGAAGTAGAACTCATAAATGGAAGCCTATATAAGGAAGAGGAGAAGACAGGAGCAAGACTATCTCTCCTCAGCTTCTTTCTTGGATTAAATGACAACTTGGCAGCAGGCTTTGTAAGTAAGCTTAGGTGAAATCTTAATATTGTAGAAGATAAAAGCTGTAGTTATTAGTACAAATAAATTAGTGAAATAACTGTTCAGCCACATTCAACTTTCATATCCTTGTCTTAAGCAGTTATGTGTATCATTATACCTTTTTGGGGGGCATTCTGAAAATGAATATGATGGTTGCAACACTCTTCCCTCCTCAAAACATCCAAATACAAGACATGAAACTTTAGATATTTGATCTACGGAAATATGACCATCTGCAAACCAAAGGGTCATTTCATTTTTATATTACCCAGCCTGCAGGATAATGCAGGGGCGCTTGTATTTCAGCCATTTGGTTTCATTATTCTTCTTTGAGAAAGGAAAACTGCAGTCCAAAACTCAGATCCACAGGTTTTTGATGATGGTTTTAAGCCCACCACCACCAGCTAGAGATGTGGAAGGAATGGATTCTGGTCAGATGAGGGCTTGCTCTTAGGGACCATATCAGGATTTGTACAGCATCACTGCTGGCATAGAAAATTAATTTTGGCAATATTCAGAGACCAAGCAGATTTTTGAACAAAGGAAACAGAGAACCCATATTTATTTAGAGTGCTTTAGGGAAACTGGTTAAAGACTGTTGTATTAATGTGGATGATTAAAATTCACATTGATTTGATTTACAGTGTTGTGAAAAGAATTTGTAAAAGAATTATTATTTTTAGGTGTTGGAGGGGCTTCTGAAAATGATGATCCTTCCAAAATGGTTATGGTATTGGCTGCCACTAATTTCCCTTGGGATATTGACGAGGCCTTACGGCGGCGGCTAGAGAAGAGAATTTACATTCCGTTACCATCAGGTATGAAGATCCGATTTCAGAAAAACATCCAGAATTTTGAAATATTCTGCGATGACTGCCTTGGAAAAGAACAGTGAAGCACCAGTATTTTTTATTCTTATAATTAAGCCGTTAAACTGCAAAACTGGTTCCCACAAGTTTTCATCCATCCATCCAGACAAATGCAACAGGAGATCCTGCTGAAGAAAGGCAGATTTTCTTTGCTTCCTCCTGCAGGCCCAGTTCAACAACTTACCGTATTTTCCGGCGTATAAGACGACTGGGTGTATAAGACGACTCCCAACTTTCCAGTTACAATATAGAGTTTGGGATATACTCGCCGTATAAGACAACACCTGGCGTATAAGATGACCCCTGACTTTTGGGAAGATTTTTCTGTGTTAAAAAGTAGTCTTATACGCCAGAAAATACAGTACTCTGTTCCAATCTGCAGTTCCTTCAGGAGGTTTTTTGGCTGTAGGTGGAGGGTGGAGCAGCGGAAAGAACAGATGAGAATTATTTTTTGTTTCTGTTTCTGAGAGTCACTTTTGACACACACATTTTAGTAATCAAAAAAGCAAAGTTAGATTAATGTTTCCAGATCCTGTGTTTGGCTTTTTATGATTTGACTTAACTGGTGACTGATGAAAGTTTGTTTTGCAAAAATGTATTGCAACTGTGATTTGGCTTTTTTGTTTATATTGATGATTAATTGCATTTGTATTGGTTAGCCAAAGGTAGAGAAGAACTTCTAAGAATAAACCTTCGAGAACTGGAGCTTGCTGATGATGTTGACCTTGCCACTATAGCACAGAATATGGAAGGCTACTCTGGGGCTGACATTACCAATGTGTGCAGGTGTGTTAAAAGTGAAGTCTTTAGAGTAACCTTTATTAAGACATCAGTCTTGAGAATATTAACACAGGTTCATTACCACAACAGTAGAAGTTTTCTGTTCAGAGAAGCATTTTTATAATGACGCAACTTCCCAATGGAACAGCTGTAATTTCCTTCCCTTCTGCTAGTACGGAATCAGTTCCTGAAGGGGTTTCTCTTTTCATGGACACTTAGTCCTGCATCACCCGCCACCTTCAGCCTTTTCTACAATGTGTACATTACATTCACTTTCCCCTTTTTATTATTCAGTTCTGAGCCTGTCAAGGCATTCCCTCTCTGACCCAGTTTGGCCTTATGGTTTAGGGAGCTAAGCTCTTACCTGGGAATACAGGTTTGATTCTGCCCTCCCCCATGAAGGCATCTGGGTGACCTTGGGCTAGTCACAGCTCTCTTCTGAGCTCTCACAGCTCCACCTACCTCACAGGGTGTTCTGTTGTGGGGAGAATAGAAAGCTTTGTCAGCTCCTTTGAGTCCCCTTAAATGGGTGAGAAAAGTGGCCTAGAAAAGGCAACTTCTTCCCTAGCTGCCTGTTTTTTTTAGAGGTATGCATGATGCTGTAATTTAGAATGGCCACATACCGTTATGGGACTGGCAGTGTATGGGCACAGTGGTGCGTGTTTAGCAGCCCCTTCTAGGAGTAAGATTAATCCTGTACCAGGCTGCATTTGCCACAAGTTCAGTCCTTTGGCCTTCTTGATATTATGGGATGGCAGCGCACATTTTCACTCCTTTAGGGACTTCTTTAGTGCTGTCCCTCCAAAGGGCATATTAAGCTAGGCTGGCTTACTTAGAATTACATACTCTGTTGCTTTGTTTTGCAAGCCACAGTTAAGGCTAAGGACCTTTCCATGGTTCCCATTAGAATGAGATAGTGCAAGGTCTAGATCCCGTCTGGGTATAGAACAGGAATAGAGGCCCTGCCCTCTGTATTGAATGCACCATGGCCCAATCTACTAGTGATCCGGGTACCACTGCCAGGGAGGTGTGCAAAAGAATACACACCTTCATCAGCTGGTTAGCAAGGGGACTTATTTTGACAGTGCGCCAAATTGTGCCTTGGAAATGGGTCCTTCTAGGGCTCTGAGGCCAGGAGGTTTTGTGCCTGGTCATTGGAGATCACACAGCAGGCTCTGAAACTAGTGTAGGCTTTGGAGCAGCATGAAGCCCATCTTGGAAAAATCTGAGTGCAGACGACCTTCTTCCAGGCCAAGTGGACCACTTCAGTCACAGTGGTTCCAGTTGGATTGTCCCACCTGCCAAAGCATGGAAACGCCCTAAATCTGGGCTTTAAAATGGCTCTGTACTGGACTATACTTTGTGGCCTTTCAAGTTGCAGTGCCCTTAACCACTAGCCATGGTGACATGATGAATGCCATCCGGCCACAGAGTCTCCCTCCTGCAGTACCAAATGTCAAAGATGCTCTGAACTGCATATAGAAAACCAAAGCAGTTACTTTCCTAAGGCACTCCACTCCATTGTTCGTCTTGCTAGTTGCTTTTGTTCCATTGTTAGTCGCTTTTGAGTTTGGCTCCTGGACAAATGCTTGTGAATCTGTGTTGTTTTTAGTAAGACTTTGTAGATCTTGTAAGGAAGTGCTCATTTACAGTCGTTTATTTATTTGCATTTTTATCCCACCCTATATAGTCCCAGCTCACAATATACGTTCTCATTAAGTTATTTTTGCAAATTAATAGGGATGCTTCGTTAATGGCAATGAGAAGACGTATTGAAGGCTTGACCCCAGAAGAAATCCGAAATCTTTCCAGAGATGAAATGCATATGCCGACAACAATGGAAGATTTTGAAATGGCGTTGAAAAAAGTTTCAAAGTCAGTCTCTGCTGCGGACATTGAAAAATATGAGAAGTGGATACTTGAATTTGGATCATGCTAAGCCTTCTTACCTTGAGAAATCTGCCTTAAGTCTTCACAGTCCAAAAGTAATGAAAAAATAGCATACCAGGGCACAAAGTACTATTTTTTAACTTTTGTAATTACAACAGCAAAACACTTAATAAAGTTAGTTTTTTAAACTGCAGCTCATTTTTTCCCTCTTGCAACGGTTGCCCCTTAACTACCTTACCGTTTTGCAGAATGTTATGGAATGTTACTTAAAGAGATGTTTAGCTAAGTGCTTTTTAGGGCAACTAGATTTGTTTTTAAAGCAGCCATTTTGCCATCTCACTGTTAAGGCCTCTTCATGCTGCTAACTAGTGTTTTTATGTTTCACATTTGAAAATACACCGTAAGATTCTAACTGTGCCACTTTAAAAAAGGGAGAAAAATCAAAAGATCCAAAAGAGGCAGAAGACAAAGAGGGCGAACCTAATAATAATGAAGACTTTAGAGTACTGATGGATAACAATCCATCGTGGTATGAAGGAAAGCTCTTGAAAAATACTAGCCTGAATGATAAATGTCTGTTTGCAGTCTGCTTGGGTCAGCTGTAGAAGTTCATAGCAAACAAAGAATGGGAACTAACTAGTCATGAATAATCCTCTGTTTTGCTAACCAGGAAACAAGTTTTTCATTATTCCTTCTCCATACAGTTTCAGAACGTGTCTGCTGTATTTGTGAAATACTGTATTGCTGGCTACACTGTGTGTTTTCAGAGCTCCAGAGCACCTATACATTGGGTTACTTGCCTAGCTATTGCCTCATGGTTGGGAAGGACAGGCAGGATGCCTCTAAAGGCCATTCACAGGGAACTGAGAGCAGGTGAAGACTCCCCCCCCCCAATCTTCTGCTTGTGAATGCCCAGAAGCAATTGGTGGGCAACTGTGTCAAACAGGATGCTGAATTACATGGGCTGTGATCCGATCCAGCAGGACTCCTCTTATATTCTTATGAGGACTGGCATAGCTAAGAGAAACTCCTGAAGGCCTGAAAGTGTACACGGCCAAATGACCCCATCCTGTATCCTCAGGCCATAGAAGTTGGGAGGGCAAAGGTACATGTTCTGTCTTGCTTCTAGAAGGCTGGAAAGGCGCACCGATACACAGCCATCCCACTTAAGAACTTGCATAGCTGTTCTCCATTTTCAGAAGTGTTCAATATATTATTTATGTCTGCATCTGAAATTTACTGACATATGTGTTATCACTAGTTTAAGATGAGTACAGTAGATTGGGCAAATTCATAGTTCTGTGCAAAAGAGGACGATTGTATTATTGACTTCATATTCTGCTTGCAGGCTTTCTTAATGCAGCTGGCCTTGATCTACCTAAAGATTTTCTAGGTCAGATCTACGGTTTGCTCTTGGTGGAAGCACTATCTGTACAACAGGATCCTAGACAGAATGTTTTCACTTTTGACTTCTGTAAAGTCAAAGATGGTAGTGCTACCACTACTAGGCATGTTCTCATTTGTCTTGTTTCAAAATGTGCTCTGGAGCCTTTGCTGAAATAATTCAATTTCAGTTTTGTTGTTCATAGAAAATGGCACAGCTGCAAATCAAGTGCATTCTATTTAGGGTGAGGCAGTCCATCTGGTGGGCCTAGAAACCTACCTTTTGAAGTGATTCACTCCCCAGAATGTGTTACAAAGCAAGCAAAAACGTTTTGTCATCATGCCTTACCCACCTGCAATTGCCACACCAGACTCTTACCCTACATCTTTCTGCAACCACACAAATCTTTTAGTTTTCCCAGGACTTCCACTTAGCCTTAGTCCCATCAGGACTTTTTAAAATCTGAAAAGAGTCCCTGAAGATTAATCCAAATATAGCCATTCCCAGGACTTTAAAATCCCTCCCCGCCCCCCAGTGCAAACCTCAGTTGAAAGCAGCCTTCCCTTTAGCTGAAGCTGGAGAGTTAAAAGCTGGCACTTTAAAAAAAATATGAAAAAACCTCTGATTTCTTTCCTTTTCACACGGACTTTAACCACCACCACCCCCAGTGCAAACCTATGTTGAAAGCAGCCTGCCTGTAAAAATCAGCTGAATGGAGGAAAGGGGGATCAGAGGCTTTCCCTTTCAACTGGGGGAGAGACAGGAAGAAAGCAATGTATGATTTCAGCTGAAGAGGGGAGAGACAAATGTATCCACTGATTGTTAGCAGCTCTCAGCATTTGCCTTCAGGAAAAGACTAGTTTTTCTCAGGATTTTTTTTCTCAGGATTTTCGTAGGATAGTCCTCATAAAATCCGGGAATAAGAACTTGAATGGGAACGCTGAATGCCTAATTCAGATTAACTGCATAAAAGACTGGAATGCTGGATGCTGAAGTTGAATTCCCTTCGGATTTATAAGCCTATGGGAAGGCACCCTGAATCTTGACTCCCTTGGATGGAGCACAAAATGAGTCTGGACTTTTTCCAGAGCCATCTGGTGGAACAGGAGAGGGCAGCAGAGAGCAATCAGTTGGCGCACTGCTTTCGTTTGAGTTGCGATCCTTGGCTTTTTCTCTGCTGGGTTTCAGGTTTGCTAGCAGAGATGTGCCAAACTGGTTCAAACTGATCTGGGACGTTCAAAAGTTCAAGTTCAAACCAAACATCCTGCCTGCTGGAAAAGAGAGTTCCAATACAAAGCCAAGGGCTGTTCTAATGAACCTAGTCAACACAGACTGTTCAATCGAGATTCAAAGAGGTTTGAATTGGACTGAACACCCTGCTGTTTGAAGAAAAAAGTATGAATCTGAACTGAACCAGGTCCTGTTCTATTCAAACTGAGCACAAAGTTCACGTACATGTCTAGTTCGGCTTATAGTTATGGTTTTAGAGACTGAGATTAAGTGTCCTTCTGTGCTTGCTGTGGTGGGATGCCCAGAGATTTCTTCCTTGCAGAGCATACACACTGCATGGAGCCACTTCTATCCTAGAAGCGCCCCCGCGCATAGAGCTGCACAGCACAAAAGTTGTGTCTTCAACGGATACTAGCTGCCAGGCCAGCACAGCCTGGCACACTGTACCTTTTCCAGGTGAATGGACCTGGTGGTGCAGCCACATTTGCCACCACCTCACCTGCTTGTCGCACCAATGGCACTGCGCATGCCTGCTGCCACGGCAAGGCGATCCCAGCTATCATACTTACATAGGGCTTAGGGAAGTGCTACGTAAGTTTCAGATGCATTGGGCATCACATATACCCACTGCATCCTAGAACATCACCAGTTCTTCGCACTAGGCAAAGATGCAAAAAGGTCCCTCGTTAATTTGAGGTGAGGGATTTTTTATTATTTTACTCATAAGAGGTTAGAAGGTTACATTTTGTCACTATGGATATTGTGAAACCGGTAAGACACTTTGAGCAGGGCTTCTCAATGCTTAATCTGTAGTGGAGTTTTCAGGTTTCAATTGGTTGTTGGTGCTTCTCTTTTAGTAATTTTTTTAAAAAGTGAAAGCAGCAACACTGATCTCATGGAATTGTTCATGGCAAAATATGCACTACAAAACCAGTTTCAACAGGCAAGGATTTATTGCTCGTACAAATGTGCATGTAGTAAAACCGTTTTTAGTAAATTATCATCTTAAAGACAGTATATGCTCTTGGGTGAACAACATTTCAAGAAAGATGTGCAAAACTGAGTTCCGTGGGATTCGATCTGTAGTGAACCAAACCTCACTGGAATTCGTATCAGCCCATAGGTTAGCCCAAAGCAAAGAGCTGGCTTGTTGAGTTAACTGGTAGGTTTGAATTCTGACTCAAAACGTGGCTTCCCCACTGCATGCCTGCATCTTCCCCTCTTCAACCCTCACTGCACCAGCCCTCTGGCCTGGCTACTTCCACCAGCCACATAGTCATTAGAAGCACTGCTCAGCTTGCAGGCACTTCACACTTGCCTGAATCCTCTGGGACTGAATGACTACGAGTCTTTCCAGCAGGCCTACCACTGGGAAGATCTGCAGTCAAGTCCCTTCCTGTGGTCTCAGTGGTGCTCTCCAGAATGATGTAACTGGCAGCAGTGGCTAAATGTGGCCTAGCCTGGCAGGCACAGTAGGGGGAAGGAGAGAAGGGAGGGATCATGGATAAATTCTTCCAGCTCAACAACTACCACGTTTACAATGAACCAGCTTTTCTGGAACCAGTTTTGCACATCTCTACATTTCATGTGTTGTGCAGCTTCTAGCAGCACCATTTTAGAAATGCTTACAACATGTATTGGGGGGAGGCCATATCTGCAATGACTGGATAAAGTGCTTATAATGTCAGGTTACCTTTTGTACACCACACAAATCATTGCACCAATAAATCACTTACTGTAGGAACATACGGAAATTCTCTTCCTGGCCTTTCCAAGGCACACTTAAAGAAAGTAGACCAAAACTGGCTGTTTTTTTCTGATGGGCATCTACAATATCTATTTCACTGCTCTACGTTGTTAGGGGTATCACTTATTTTTCACAGCTCTGTGGAGCTTAAGGCTGCCGTTGTGAATCAATGTTGACATAGTAACATATTTTATTAAATATCTGGTGGTATTTCCAAGGATATGTTATTTGAATTAGCATGACAGCTCATGCAATGAGTGTGCTGGGATAATTCTAACTACATGAGGAGCCGGATATTACTTCATAGAAGTTAGCATTTGAAGTCCTTGTATAAGGAGACTACCAGGGTTTCTGCCCCGCCTCCTTCTTTTATCAAAAACTTACTTGGGTAGTTGAAATAAATGAATCAAGATTATCTCTTTCTCGACTTCAACCTTAAGCATCGTTGATAGTTCACAGGCTAGAGCTGAAGTGCCAAATCAGTCAACAAATTCATAAAATACAGGTAAAAAAACATATGCCTTATATAGATTTCTCCTCTAAATTGTCTGTTTTCTCTAGAATATCAGGAAGTAAGCTGACTGCAACCACAGGTATGACATTGACATCAAGTTGAAGGATTCCCCTGGAAATAGGAAGAAAAGCAAATATTTATTTATTTGCATTTTTATAACAGTGTATTAAAATAATAGCAGTGTCTGAAAAGGGAAAATAACACGTATCCCCATTTAACGAAAGGCTAGGGCAAATAGGTGCTTCTTCACTGCCTTCCTAAATGTATACAGTGAAGATGCTTGACACACCTCAAGGGGGAGACTATTCCATAACCTAGGTGCCATCACTGAGAAGGCCCTCTCCCCGGTACCCACCCCTTTTGCTATTGAAGGTGGTAGTACAACCAGGAGGGCATTCCTCCATATCTTAATTCATGGGCAGGTCAATATGGAAGCAGCCATATAAACTCTTACTTGGTGTTATATTCAGTTTAATATATCCTCCTGCTCCCAGTAGTACATGTGAAAACAGGCAAAGAAAATGGAATGAAGTATACTGCTCAGGAAAATCAAGGGAAACCTTGGGCCTATCCACACTTGGCTTTATTCTGGAATATATTCCAGAATAGGGGTGTGCTGTCCACATGCTAGTGCAAGCAACAGCAGGCCCAGATGAGGCTTGCCAGAGTCTGCATTAGCACTGGGGCAGCAGACCCCTGTCCTGAGATACAAGTCAAAATAGGGCCAAGTGCAAACAGGCCCTTTAAATCGCATGTTGGATCTTGATGAACGAAAGATTCAAGTTGAAAATCTTTACTAATATAAATTGCACAACAAAATGGTATATCAACTGTCAATGGAAAACAAAATCATCAAACAACTGAAGGCCGCATTTCAGATCACCCCAACAAAGTAAAAAATTGAAATCACAGGCAAATCTAATTTGTGTGAATTTCAGCATGGTAACTCATAATGTGACCCAGTAGTGTATATGGTCCCCACGTGCCAGTATGCAGTCCTGAGAATGCCTGAGCATGCTCCTGACAAGACAGCAGATGTGTCCAGAGAGATCTCCCAGCCCTGGACAGTCTGTGGCACTATTCGGGGGAATCAAAGGCACTGATACATAATGTCCCAGAGGTTTTCAATGGAGAACTTGAGGGCCAGTCAGTGGAATCAATGCCTTCGTGATCGAGGTGGCTACATGAAGCCAGACATTGTCCTGCACCAGGATGAACCCAGGACCCCCTGTACCAGCATAAGGTTTGACAATGGCTCTGAGGATATGCCTCTCTCTGAGGACAATGGCTCTCCAGGATATGCAAGGACACTAGCAAAACACAAAACTAGAGAAGTATCAGTCAGGAATGATAAAGAGAGAGTACTGTCTGTGGACACCATCTGCAAAACCTATTTGGGGCTCTGGTGCACCTGTTGCCCTTTTCATTTGCACCAAAGTTTACACTTCCTAACTGGACAGATTGATATCCCTGAAATTTAAGTGACTTGGAGTAATATGTTCCCTTAATTTTTCTGAACAGTATAAATTTAAACAAGGACTTTTCCTGTTGAGTACAATTGAGTCAGGTCTACCCAAGTAAGGCACCTCCATGTGCAATTTTCTTGGTAAAACAAAAACAAAACACAAACTCTCCTTGACCCTTTCCTCTCCCTAGATGTTCTTCTTTCTCAGAGGGACTATACAACAATATACAACTATGGTATCATTTCTGGATTCTTAATTAATAAAACTTCTGAACAAAACCTGGGACATTTTTAATTTTGTTCAGAAGACAATGCAATGGGTAAAAACCAAATAATTTCATCAGTGGTGGCTTTATCTTAATTATAAGCCAGTTCTAAGCATGACTGATCCAATACAAATGGCTAGCTAACTGTAAAAGGACATCACAAGAAAGGCCTAAGGAAATAAACAGGTCAGAACACTGCAATACTGAGCCAGGATACCACAGTACACATCTGCAATTCCCATGACCTCCTCTAGTCCTGAGGAAGAGAAAGAAGATGTTGTCTCTGGTCTACTTGCTTAAGCTTACTTCATTATCAAAAGCATTAAGTCAAAAAGTTATGTTTATAACTTTTTTAAAAAAAGAAGGACAATTTCTGGGGGAACCACAGAAAACCTTCCATATGGCTAAGGCTATAAGTTAGCCACATCTACTATGGTTTTTATTTTCAAAAGGATAAGGACACTGGCTGTCACTAGATTTATTACATGATATATAAGAACGTAAGAGGAGTCCTGCTGGGTAGGCCACAGCCCATTTAGTCCAGCATCCTGTCTCACAGAGTGGCCCACAAATGGGCATGTCAACTGGAAGACAAAGGCAAAATCTTCACCTGCTCTCAAGTCCCTGCTAATGGCCTTTAAAGGCTCCCTGCCTGTCTCCCCAAATGTTCTATGCTCAAAATAATTAATTTTCACTGCCTCAAAAGGAAATTTTACTTCTATAGTGTGTCAATAGCTTCCATCTAAAATCCAGAATTAAAACCTTGGCAGAAGTCCATTTAATTGTAGAATTTTAGCAGAAGCTTGATAAGTTATGAATCAAAAGAGCACCTGAAATATCCTTACCTTGGTTCACACGATGGGCAAAACACTCGTAAGATTTTGATGATCAAGGCTGCCCCGACAACCCCAACCACAATAACTTCCATAAGATTAAAGAATACAGGAAAGGACTGGAACCAGAATTTACAGAGCTCTTTCCTCAAGTCTTCCACCCACTGGCACATCACCTACAAATGTAAATGATGATCACCTGTGAAACATGGTTGTCCTTCAGACACAATACTGCTTTTTGATCCTTGATTTTTGAAAATCAAGTGTTCCAGTTTAAAGAGACATTGGGCATGTTGCATTTATAGCACTACTACCATGAATAAAAGATATGTTTATCTACAGTAAACAATGAGTGCAATGCACTCCACATTAAACATCTCTCTAGTCCCAGTGAACACAAGAATAGGCATGATGCATAAGAACAATAATTCATCCAGCCCCTTGCTTCTAAGAGTAATCAACTCAGCATCTCTGGAAAATCTGTAAGAAGGACACAAAGCTATATTCTCTGCCCACATCCCATGTCCTTACCATCGAATTATTCAAAAGATTCAGCTTCCAAACAGGCTTGCATTTTAAATGTAAGTAAATAGAAGCAAGTTCACCCACTTTTTTCCACTTGAACCACAACCCACTTAACTCACGACACAAAGTCACATCCCCACATACAATCTGAAATTACTCACTTTCAGGAGCACGGGGGGGGGGGGGGGAGGCAATCTACAAAGGAGTGCCTCAATGCAGGATGCAAAACGGTGCCTTGCAAACAAAGCCCTCTGAAGGCAACTGCACCATTGAAGGGGGAAACATGGTTGCCACAAGAAGAAAAAGAAGAGTAGTAGGAGTAGGAGTTGGCCTTTATACTGCACTTTTCTCACCCATTTAAGGGTACTCAAAGTGGCTGACAAAGCTTTCTATTCTTCTCCCCACAAAAGACACCCTTTGAGGTAGGTGGGGATGTGAGAGCTCAGAAGAGAACCTTGACACGCCCAAGGTCACCCAGCTGTCTTCACGAAGGAGTGCAGAATCAAACTGACTACGAGATATGAGTCCACCACTCTAACCACAAGACTAAGTGCCGGCTAAGTGTGAACCAGGAGACGCAGCATGCAATTGGGCCTGCACTCCCAGTCATGAACTCCCACCCAGAAGAGGTGCAGATGCAGCTTGTGGGTCTATACGAGCCCTGTGGCCTGTATAGGTATGCAGCACACAGGGGGAACTCCAGCACACACAGAGCTGTTTCTTATAGGGTGTGTTTCCACTGAGCTCCTTTAATCCGGATCTAACTTGATCCGGATTTAAGGAATGGGTACATCACTTAATCCAGATCTAGTAGATCCGGATTAAGGGAGGTACCCAATGTGTTTCCATGGGTGGTCTAGCACTCAGTAGCAATGGGTGCTAGCCTGCCTGCTGTGGAGCACCCATGTGCAAATCCGGATCTACCCACGAGGGGTCCACCTGTCACCCCAGGTGTTTTGAGGGACAGGGGGTGCAATCTCCATAGATGCTCCAGAGAATCTTCAAAGATCCTCCAGAGCAGCTCTGTGGAACCTCCGGAGCGATCTGCTGCTAACTTTGAATATCCTCCGGAGCCTTTGACAGTGGCATTGCTCTCGCAAGGGGTTCTCTTCGGAGCCTTTGCTAATCTCCGAAGGCAGCTTCGGAGGGACTTCGGAGCCAGCTTTGGAGGGACTTCGGAGCCAGCTTTGGAGGGACTTCGGAGGCTACTCTAGACCCCATTGTCCAATTGTAGTGGAAACGCACTCCGTATAATCTGGATCTGATGGCTGAAGACCCCATTGTAGACCCTTTTAATGGGGTCTACAGAAAATCTGGATTTCAAAGGGGGGGGGCTTTATGATCCACATGTAATCCCCATGTTGGACAGCCACAGTCACCTAACCAGCTTGGGCAAAGCACTTTTGGTCTAAAGGAACCAATGGCACAAGAGGCTTTTGTTATAACACCGGGAGAATCCTGCTCTCTTTGTTGTTGTTGTAGGGTACCACTGAGACATGACCAACTCCTGGCTGACTGTGTGAGTAACCCCATGGACACCTCCATGCAGTTTTCTTGGCAGAGACACAGAAGTGGTCTGTCATTGCCTACTTCCGGTGAGAGGCTGGGGAATGAACTGGCAACCCTCTGCTTTTTAGGCACTTTGCTCTACTGCTGGCCTACAGCCACTCCCTACTCACCCAATATGGTGAAATGTCCCATAGCTGATCTTGGTGGTACAAAGCTCACAGAAAATCTACCTTATAAGAAGATGGAGGCTCAGTTCTGAGAGGGGTTTCTGGTAATTTGCCAGGCATCGTCTCTTCATCTTCAGTAGTTTCTACTTGTCTGAGAAGGTAGTGACTGGTGGTTTGTAGAGGACTTTCCACTTCTGCTTCAATCAAAAGAAAAAGAGCAGGCCAGCTTAACAGTTAGATGCCAATTAGGCTGTTTCAGCTCTCAAGACCACACGCCAGAGAAAGGAAAGCATGCTGGGAACACAATAAAAAAAGAGGCTACCGATGTAAACATACAAACCCAACTAAGGATTTTGTTTAATAATAAAATTGGCAAGGAAAAACCAAGTGTGTCCCAATTTATTTGAGCTGCCTTTAAAAATTAGAATTCCACCTCTTTCTCTCTTCCATAAGGCTCAAAGTAAGAATGTGCACAAATGGGTTTGTTTGGCATTCGATTTGTATCAAACCGAATGTAAGAAAATTTGTATTTGCTTGAATAGGTCCCCTTCGAATATGGTAGGATTCTATTCGAAATGAATATATTTGTATGAATTCGTATGAATATCTGATGAAAACACATACGTATCTGATACGTATCCCGTAACATATCCACTCTGAAAGTGTGAAATCCGCCCTGAAACCACTTTGACTCTGCTCTCAAACCATGTCAAATTCACTCTGGATCTGTTGCAGATGTGACTGGTTCAGCAGCTTTCCCATTTCCCTGGTTCACGAATGTTTCGAAGCTTTGTATGAGCATTCCAAAACATTCATATTCGTACAAATGTCAATGTACGAATGTCGTAACATTCAACTTATGTACGAATGTCTGAATTCATATGACTAACAAATGTTATGAATGGGTACTTAATGGGTACTTCTAGTGACAGTGGAAAAACACCCAATATCCATGCACATCCCTAGCTTAAAGTATTTTAAGACTGGAATTTGGTTGGTTTGCCACTGGTGACTTCTACACTGTGTGGAAGAAGAAACTATTAGTACTAACTAGTATTTGCCAGCAATTTTGGAAAGCAATTAAAGGCCAATGAACTGGAAGCATCTTATGTGTAACATTTTGTTATGCAGTGTTCCAGGTTTCTTCTGAAAACCTACGCTTTCAAATATAGCTGTGATATCCATCTCCAGGGGATTTTGCTCTTGGAAGGGTCTGCTGTGTCTTTTTGGCAGTTCTTTTCTTTGTGTTGTTAGTGAAAAGAAATGTAAAGAAGAACTGCCAAATAAACAGCAGAAAGCTATAAGAAAGGAAACAAGATCTAGGAAGATGCCGGTCGCTTTTGACTCTTCCAAGAGCAAAATCCCCTGAAGATGGGTATCGCAGCTGTATCTGAAAGCTTAGGTTCTCAGAAAAAAACTGGAACATGGCATAACAAGCCCCCAAAATGCTACAAATAAGGATTGGAAGCAGTCAGTATATGTTACTGACATTTAAGAAAAGGAAATTGACTGCTTGCTCCAAGTTCTGAACTATCTTACCTCACATGCAGATAAAGGTTATGTTAAAGATTATTCAAATTCTTCTGAGAACTATCATACACAGATAGTTTTTAAAAGAGACAAGGAAAGTAGAGACAACATGACTGATGTAAAGTGGATTCTGGAAAAAGCAAAGAAATTTCAGAAGGAAATACATCTGAGTTTCATCTATTACAGTAAAGCTTTTGCCTGTTGATCATGTTGAACATCAGTCAATCTGGAGGAAGTCAATCCATATGGTTGCCAAGAGTCGCTTATGGCTAGATGACACCAAGCAAGCAAGACTTTTCTACACTTCAGTTACCCTGGAATGGCTACAGCACGATGGCTAGCAGTTCAGAGCATGAATCATTATACCATCATACTAATGCCTCTGGATGTTCCAATGCATTAAGTGGAAGCTGGAAACTGCACCTTTCACAACATATTGGCACAACTGTTGCAGAGCCTGAGCGTTTAACGATGCCTGTAATGAGAGTGTATATGAGGCCTTCTAGGAAGCCACACCTGCCACATAGGCATGGGGACAGCCAATACAAGTCCAGGCAAGTTTTACCTGACTACCTTGCCCTATCCTGCCCTCCTTCTGCTGTCATGTATATACAGTTTCATTGACTAATTTTTAGACAATCAGATAAATATTTTATGTAACATATCCTGGTAACATATCCAGGATAGGATCAATTTGTTACTGTTAAAAGACAATATAAACATTTTATTTAAAAAGTCCTTCACCCTCTAGTTTCGTTCAAGAGTTTTGCATCTGAGTTTTGCATCTGAGTTTTGCATCTAGTTTTGCATCTGAGATAATGGGCCCGTTTACCTTTCTTCCGAAAACGTTGAGGCTAAGATAGAAGTGTTCCACTGTGATCTTCTAGTTGTTCCTGAACTTCAGCTACCATCATTCATGCCATTCCATGATAGCAACTGTAGTTCAGGAGCATCTTAAGGTCTGGGTTGAAGAGAAAATCATTCTGTGTGGTTTCTGTAAAAGCATTCTGGAATTTATTACAGGTTAGTTTATTTAATGAAGGGCCCATTAGAAAAATGTTGCATTCAAATTAATACCTGAATATAACAGTGAAAAGAGGTCCGAACATTCTATAAGTCCCGGCGTAAGATAACACACCTCTTTTGCTGACTGAACAAGATACAGTCTTTTAAAATCTTTCTGGGGTTTAAAAAAATACATATTCAACACCTCAGACACTAGTAAATGGAGCTTATAAAAATTGTAAAAGTAATTTCAAATCAATTTTATATTTCCCCACATAAGGATTATACAAATCATTAGGTGAAATATCAAATGAAGTGACAAAAATACAAATTTCAATTAAAACAGCACCCAGTATAACAACAACAACAACAACAACATCCAGTATCTCAGAGATAAACAAGACTGTGTACCTTTTCCTGCAATATTTGGAAATGTAAATAAGACATCATTGTCCCTGGGGATAGAATACAGCATGCTTTCTTTCAAAGGAACTGTATAATTTGAGTGCCTAAGTACTCTAAAATCCTTTACCAAAATGTCTATTTCGGTAACCTCATCTTGCTGAACCTGCAAGGAAAAAAGCACAATATAATTTCCTTAAAATAAATAGGTACAGTAACTTTTTAAAGTAGCGACAAACAAATTTCAGAGTTCATGGGGTGGAGAAAAAAAAATACTCAAAGGACAACGTAACACACAGTGATGCAGGCGGGAAAATGACCCACAACAGCTTTTCATGAATGATTATTATGTAGCTAGTTCCAAACAACTAGAGAGAACAGCAGCTACTAACCATTAGGGAAGATTGTTACAGTTAGGGTGCATAACTCACATTTTCCTTATAACTGGGGATGAAATACTGTCTCATGAGGAATGAATCTCACTCCTCCACGCAGCTGCAGTTTATTTCTAAGCCTTTCAGAAAGCTGCCGTATATGAAGTTGGACTATTTGTCTAATCAGTTCAGTATTGTATATACTAACTGGATCAGACCCATCTAATTCAAGAAACTGTTCCCAAAGTGACCAACCAGATACTCATGGAGCCTTGAAACTAGAACATAAGGACATCTGTACTGTTTTTACTAATATTGTCCCAGCAATCCTACTTCAGGGACATGCTGTCTCCAACAATGGAGGTGGCTACAAATCACTGGAGCACGTAGTCATTGCTAATTTCATCATTCACAAACTTCCCTAAGTCAGCATTTGTAAACCTAGCGATCTTTAGCTGTTTAGGACATAACTGCCTTCAGACCCATCCAGAAAGACATCCAAGTTGGTGGCCTTCGATGCAACTTGTGCTAGTGAATTCAACAGTCTGACTGCAGGCTGCATAAAGAAATCTTTCTTTCTGTCTGAAGCTTCAATGAAGAAGCTACGATTTGAAGATCATAGGTTTAAAAAGAGAAAGCGGAGCTTCCAGCGATGATTTTTCTCCATCCCATGCACCATTTCACTCCAGAACACCACCCAGTAGTCCTGTTTTATCTAAGAATGTTTTCACACTTTGCCTTCCCTAGAACAATGTCCCTGGAATGGTTTGGGCATTCATATTTTGCGACACCCATACCATCTGAAACTTAGCCAGCACTTGACTATGCCCTGGCTAAGTTCAAATTGCCTCCATCAAGGAGTCAATCACACTGCTGCAACAACAGCACCAACATGCCTGTGCAATGCTGTGGCTGCGGTGACTAAGCGACGCAGCAGGCAACTGCGCCTGTGCCACCTGCTCACAGGCTTCCTTTCACCTCTTCCACCCAGAAGAGGTGCAGAGAGAGCTTGCAGGGCTTTCCAACCATGCCAGTCATACAGTTGTAGAGCAGTTCAAACGGCTCTACAGCTAGATTGGTGGAGCACACTACTGCATGTGTGGAGCCACTTCGATCATTTCATTTTCAAATAATTTGTTGAGGATCTCCAGGGAAAAGAAAGTTTTTTTTCAATTTCTTTCTATATTGCAGTATTCTGAAGAACTTCCTGAGAATTCCAAGAGCTAAGCCTTCTTGAAAGTTAATAATGTGATTTCCTACTGAGCTATAGCTCTCCACATAATATGTTTTACCTCTCTGGGTTTGAATCAGCAAAGTCTTCAGTGAGTTTGACACTGCTGTTATGTTACAGCTCACCACATTTCCACTTCCAACTAGAGATTGATTGATTCATATTTCTGTCCTGCCCTATACCCAAAGGTCTCAAGACATGTTACAACAACATCATAATAAGAACAGATTTTAAGATATCACTAAAACAGTGGCAATACCTGTATGGGGAGGGGAGAACTGGCTTGTGCAGAATTTATTTTCAGACTGAATCCCTTGAAAAGTTCAGGGTTACATTAGAAAACAAACAGACCTGGGGAGGAACTCAACAAACTGACCATCTACTCACTAGGCCTTCTGGGAGAACTTCTAGCCTTCTCTGCTCCAGAAAGGCTAGTTTGCCTTGCGAAAGAAGGATGCCAGCCACCACAGTCTTCCCTTGACCACACATCTGGAGACAGTAGAGTGGCACAGGCCCTTAGGAACCAGGTTAACACCCAACTGACCTAATGGGGGGACAATGAGGTGCAACCCACGGGTTGGCAGGGCACAATCAGAGACGTGGGGAAGGCCAGAACACTTTGGGAGAGGGTTCATGGACCATTTGCCAACAGGCCAGACACTTCTTACAACCAGTTCAGATCATCAGAGCTAACTCAACCCTCATTGCTATCAATGTGAATTGTTTTTAAATCTAAACAAGCTTCAAATTGAACTACACATACTCTTGACTTAATCAGTACATCTTTAATAAACGATGAGTTAGATTCTACTAAACATGCTTAATTAGAAATAAAGTATTCTGAGTTTTCAGACCCAACTCTTCAGCTGAAAGATAAAAGGCTAGAAAAGCTAGAAAGGAGTCGCTAGTTTATTTCTTTCTGTCCAATACATATTTATGAGTTAATTTAGCCCTCCCCAATGGAAAGGCTAAAAAGAGCACCACCAACTAACAGCAAATGACAACAACTGAGTTCACAGGTTTTTCTGTGCTGAAATTCGGAAAACACATACATCACTATAACAGTTCAGCAGTTATGAATAATTCATTTTCCAAATTCATCACATATTTATTCTATGACTGACTGACTGACAAACTTTTTTATCCTTTATTCTAGTCACTCAGTTCACACTACAACTGATCCCAAAATGATTTTCTAATCTAACCTAGAAATCTGAATGACACTGCTACTGATACAAGCTCATGTTCAACTATCCTTCAGGTACTTCAGGTACTGAAGTGTTAAAAATTACATTATCAGTTTATAATTATACAGCACAGGCATTGACACACAAATAATTTTAAAAAATCAATAAATAGCTTTCTAACAATGTTTATCATATTTAGCTTACTTCACAGTTTGAACTACTTTGCAAAACAGAACAGCAGTGTTAAATAATAACATTATGCAAATTGCAACAACAGTATTATGCTGTTAAAGACACACAATGGCCAGTTAGATTAGCATGCTGGAATTTAGAAAGCATGAATACTGTACATTCTAACACATCACCAGATTATTTAAAACTATTTGGCAGCACAATGAGTTCTGTATCTTCTACAGAACTGGTTCTCTTTTTCCCCAAAGTGCTCTTTCTTAAAAGTTGCTCTTTTAACAGTGTTTTACTTATAATTATTTTCTGCGCTAGATTTGGGCTTCACAATGAAGTCATTCCAGAGCAGACGTCACAAACTGTGGACCTCTAGATATTTCTGGACTACAAGTCCCAGCATTCTGTGCCATTCCCGTACTGCCACCGAATGTTGAGAATATAACATTGGGAATTATTTGCCTAGAACATCTGGAGAGCCATACATTACGCACTCCGGTCCAGAGCATAAAATGCATTAAAAACTACCGACGCTGGACATTGGTGGCATGGGTATCGTGCAGAAGGCTCTAAAGAGGCCTTCACTAGAAAAACATTTAATTTGGAATTCAAATATTTAATTGCTTATGAATAAGCAGGATAATCTGTGAGTAGTTTCCTTAAGCGTATACATTACTTTGTAACTTCGCCGATAGTTTGCTAAGTACCACAACCAGCAAGTACATGATCATCACAATGCAGGAGTTTGGTAAAAGTTTCAGACAGCCCATTCTGCTAATTTAATGCTAGCAATAATAGCTGATGGTCACTACCCAGGAACTGCCTTTTATGGATGTATGAACTGCTTCATGAATACAGAATCTCTTTCTCAAGCACAAGGTTTGCACATTCAGTGAGCCTATAATATGCAGAAATGAGTAATTTCTCAATTTTGTTGATATAAATATGTCTAATAACAAAAAGCACCAGATAACAAATGTAAAAAAAGTTAAAATTGTGAAAAGCTACTGAAATGAAAAAGTCTACAAGAAAAAGGAGCTCCCATTCCTCAACACCCAAAATTTCTGGATAAAAATTAGGTGTCATAACTGAACTCCCTTCGTTATATGCATATAACTTTTTCATTTGACCTGTTTCACTGGAATCTAAATTCAAATCACTTGGTGGACCCAATCTGTAATTACTGAGAGGACAGCACCTGTATCGTATACACATTTTGTGAAAACGCTGGCAATGAAAGATTCAACGAAGCTTTGCAACTTATGAATTTGAACTCTATTGGCCATTGTCCAAAGGTGATGTAAAAACATAAACCCACAAGGCAACATAATGTATTTGAATTAAACTGCAAATGAATACTGAAACAGTAATCTGTTCCTCTGAACTTACAACTTGGTCAGAAAATGCAATCATGTAAATAAATGGGATATACCTGCTTTCCATCAATTTCTGTTACTTCCTCCTGTACAACAATCAACTGCAAATTGGAGCTGGATGCCATTGGCCACTCATGAACCATAATGCGAATGCTGACAATTCCTAATCGTTTCCGATCCAAGAGCGTATCAGAGTTTCCACTCTCCACTATCAACAAATAATTACGTATCATAGAAAGGTAATGAGGAGAAACATATCAAACCATGAAACAAGTTATATGTAAAACAGTGACATCCGTGTATTACTAATTAGATCAGCCTGAGACTGCATAGAAATCCAGAATACGCCTTCACATTGATGTCTTCATTTTTCAAAGAGCAAAAATAATCTTCGGGAATTTCCCTTGTTCCACAGAGGTCAAGAGGATATTCCCATTACTGAACTGTCCTGAACCAGTGATATTCTTTGCAATCTACAAAAAGATGGGTGGACAGACAGATCACATTAAGTACAGAGAACATTAGAAGAGGAAGATGTATAGAAGAAGATATACTTTAGCCTTCTCAGACCTAAGGGCTGAAGATGGATACCCAAGGTCTGTTTTGAGAAAATGGAAATATACAGAACTTCTAGTGAACAACGTCCCTCCTTGTCAACAGGATCTGCAAAATAAGCTATGCAAAACACATTTCTTCCTAACATGAAACTACAGAAGGTACATATGTAGTTCAAAGCCCTCCATCTAGTTACTGACCACATGCTCATCAGTTTAACCACAGGAAGGTGGTCATTCTATGCATCCAATATGCAAACCATTTTATGCAAACCATATCCTGCTCCACTTTGATTCCTCCCACCCCGTCCAATAAAATGCAGTAAACATATGGACCTATATGTGGACTAACCTAAGGGACTACACTCTCTTTGTTTTACATTTCTCCTCAAAAATGTAAAGCTCAAGGGGGATACTAGAACTTGAAATAACCAAGTCAGTATAAATATGCCTCCTGACTGAGTATTGATCGCATCTGACTAAAGCACACTTAGACCAGTTCTGCATTCACCTTGTTTGGAGCGGTTTAACTATTCCAGTCCAACCTGTGACAGACCAAGCACAGCAGGTTCCATCCACACTGTAAGGGCAGGGACGCAATCCATTCCAAACCAACACCAGCAGTAATGCAGATGCACCATAGCTATTCCAGCTCACAAACTGACTCCCTGTCTAAGGCACCACCCCCCATACATTTTGTCTGATGCAAAAAGACAGGCTAAACAGAATAGGCAGCATGCCTACCTCCCTGTCAGTTCCAAAAATAGTCTTTAAAAACTTGCATAAGCTTCAAAAGATGGGCTGCGGCATTTTCCTTGTTTCAGATCCAGCGTGAAAGCACCCAAGGCTGGCCCAGAAAAAGAGGGCTTTTGGTAACTGTAGTCCTGTTTAAAGAAGTCTGCATCTAATCTGGAATAAGGATTTTTTAGGATGGTTCTGGGTCAGAAAAGCACTAGTTCTGTATAGATGAAGTATACTACGCAGCCACTTAGAATTCATTGCTAGACATGCTCATTCAAATGTCAAAATCCTCCAAGTTCAAGGAAATTGAGGCTCTTTTGCATTTATCTGTCTTTAGTTGGGATCAGGGGGCCCAGAATAGCCAAGTCCACTGATCCTGACTGTGGGAAGGCATGGGCAGGATCAGTCCATGGTACTGCCTCAAAGCTTGCACAAGCTTCATGGCTGTGGACTTCCAAGGGCTAGGAACAAAAGTTCCTAGCTTCAGGGCCTCTGGGGGATCCTTTCCGGCAGAATGCTACAGCCTGCTATGAAATGTGCCCCTTAATAGTCCTGTCCTGAATCAAGCCTGTCGATCCAATGGCAGACCTGATTAAACAGACCTACCAGTTATCTAGATTAAGGCCGGCTAATCAGCATCACAGTTTAATAGAGATAGAGTGGACCAATGGAGGCATGGCCTCATAGATTTAGATTGACATGCAGATCCATGATGCCTTGATGTGCAATGCACAAACCCTTAATTTGCATTAAGGGTCCTTGCAGAAAAAGCTTAGATTCCTCTTGAAGTAAGCCTTTGGAAATTCTGTTTTAAATCTACGAAGCATAAAAGCATGACTTTTCTGCACTGGGCCATAAACCAATTCCTAGTCTCCCAAAGGAAACAGTGTCTGGGTATGAATACATAATGTTTTAGGCTTTCAAAAACCAATTTCAAAAACACATTAGCATGCCCTTAGTACAAAAGCTCATCATAAAGAGCGGGTGATTTCAGAAGCTGGCCTTGAGATTAGCCATAATCAGCACATCATAAGTAGTTCTATGGCATATAATTACTTTGCTTCATTAATTATGCAAACATTGCTTGGGTACCCAAACTGGACCATTTCCATCCAACACAAAGCAGATGAGAGAAGAAAAAGAAACACAGCAGCAATGTCTGCATTTTAAATTTATTGTGAAGTCCATCCATACTTTCAAGAAAACTACCACCAGGCCAGACAGAATTTATACAAAGAACAGTCTTTAAAAATGTGATTTACTAAGATTATCAGAAAGGTTCTCACAATGTTATGTTACTATTTTTCCTGCACAAAATCATCTGGAAACACGCCAAGCTTGAGAGGAGACAGACAGGACTTATCAGGGTGGAGTTACATCCTTACATTGATACAGCCCAGTCTATTGTACAAATTCTTTGCCTTCAACAAATAAACTAACGAAACAGGAATTCTGTGAAGGGTTTCCATAAATTTAGGATCTGAACTCCATTTGTATTTGTTATGACCAAAATATCTAAGTACCTTACACGAGAATCAGGAACAACGCTTATATGTTGTCCTCCAAATAACCCTAAAAGTTGAACCTTTTATTTTAAACAGTGTCATTTGTACATTATTTATTTTGGATGGTAAATGACTGGAAGTAAAACATATATGTGGGCAATGAAGCAATACTCACATATTAGTGTTTGACATTTTATCCTGGCAACGCCGCTCTTTAGTGCAAAATCATTTACATGCACCTGGCCATTAGCATAAGTGATATTAAGAATCACCTAAAAAGAAGATGCAAATATTAATGACACAAATTTATAATATATGGTTCAATGTAACATTTGTTATCACCTAACTTTGTTTAAGGTGGAAATGCTACAGCTGTCATTCAACCAATTCCTGGGCTACTGAGTCTAAGATAAACATTGCTCCAGTAATAGGGAAAGTTCAGAAAGGAACAATTATGCCAAAGGTGATGCTAGAAGCCATGAAAAGTGTCAGGGTAAGCAATAAAAATATCCCAGATTTTACTAACCCCAGAGCTGGCATGGTCAAATTTTTCCCACTGGTCATAACTGAGAGGATGCTAGCAGCAAACATCTGCAACACAGAAGCCACGTTCTTAAGCCAGGGCTTAGAAGGCGGCAACAGGTTCCCTCACCACCAGCACCACAACACAGGTAATTCAATTTCTGGCTACTCTTGTAACCATTGCAAGGGTGCCACACATAACACAAATCTACGAAAAGGTTGCGATCATGTTGTAACCAAATTTCTATTCCCAAAAGTTTAAATATAGGCCCATCTAGACAGGGAGAATACAGTGTCGTTATGGCACCACTATGACAGGGTTGCCACATGTATCTGTGGCAAACCAACTGTGGCTCTGCCATATCCTCCCTAAAAAGCACAAAAAACTACTGCTGTTGGTTTTCCACCAATAGCACATTTACTCACGTTCTGGATGGAGCTGCCAACATCACTCCATACACTGGATATGTGGGGAGGCCAAAACAGGGAGCCATGCACATGCAGTGGGGGGGGGGGGCACACACTTCCAGGTATTCCATGCTAGCTGCATACCTGGATATGTGTATTACTAAAATGAGCAAAGACAGTGCAGGCCATGTTGCTCTTTGACTAGCAAGCAAATAATGACACAGGGGCCGTACTTTGGATTATTGCTTGCTAGTGGGATATATGGCTCTTGTCCACAGGCAGCCATAAACTTAAAAAGTCAACAAACTCTACATGAAAAAAGGAAAAAGATAGCACACGGGAAATGCTGTGCTAAGCATACCGTCTGGCCTACCTGTGCTTCTTCCAAGCGCCCACTGTTTTCCAGCATATTAACTTTAATCTCAATGCTTTCCTACAAGGATACAAACACAGGAAAGAGAATTGAAAGAGATATACCTCAGTGAAGATTCCACACTATGGCATCACACACAAAAAAATTTACAGCTAGTTCGATTTCCACTCATAAATCTCATAAAAAATATATTATTCTTCACCTACCCCTACTGCCTGCATGTTCAGTTTTATAAAGTTGGATGGATAAGGAAATTAACCATTTTACACAGGGAACGCCTGAATTAAAAGAAGTATCTTCAGTAAGGAAGGTACATATTCCACAATGACACTAGGTATTCCAGACACCACAGCCATCATGAGATGATCTTCTCTATTCCGTGGAATCCAAGTAAGACTTCTCTGGATCACCCCATGTTCTTCCAGGCTCTTAACGAGTGTGTGTGTGTATTCTTCCAAAGTACTTTGTTTAGAGCTTTATACGCCAAGCATAAAACCCTGAATCTGGACTGGGAGCTTACTGGTAACTATCCCAGTTGCATAAGCACTTTGATGTGTGCTGATGCATATCCCAGTATCTTAAAGGACCACAGCAGCATGTCATACACAAGGTTGCCACCACCCACTTAAGGAAATCAGAAATCAGTACCAACACATAATTCTGTGGCCACACTTCTAAGGCCCTTCCTCAGCCCCCAGCATACTAACCCACATCTTGGAAAAGCTACATGGATTGCCGCTTTGCTCCTAGGCCAAATTCAAAGTATTAGCGTAAAGGAATAAAGGCTTACAAAGCTTAAGAGTTCCATTATCGCACAGACTACCCTATTTCAGGGTCTGGTGCCCAGCCCTCTCCTCCGCTGACGCACAGACAGTAGCAACCAGAGTGCTGGCTTTTTCTGTTGAGGCCTTCCTGTCATACTAAATAATCACTCCATAGGGACCCGCCTTGAGCCTACTTTGTCATATTTTTGGCACCAGGTTAAGGCATTTTTCCCCAGGCCTTTGAGAAGCCAAAGGGTGGATTCCATTATCTGACGGCTGCACTGGTTTATTGCAGTGTGATTGTGTTATTTCCTATGAATTCTGATTATTTTATTTAACTACACACACATACATAGTGCAGTCTAGTATTTAGAATGCTGTGCTGTTTTAACTGACTACGCTGCTATTTACAGAAAAATTTAATATAAACAGTACTCTAAACAAACAACAACACTATCGTGTGATCAAACCTATTCCCAAAGGTTTAATAGGTGGATATTAAGCTGCTGACAAACAGCATACAATACTAGTGCCCTAACACCCTTTAGAAGAAAGACTTTCCCCACTTGGGGAAAAGAAGAGAAGATCCTGTCACATACTGCACAAACAGGTCCATGTCTCATGCACAATTGTCATGTTCACACATAATGCTTAAGCCATGGACAACAGTTACTCTAATTATTCCATGCTCCAAGTACATCTCGGCATATGCACAAACTAAGTTCTCCCCTTTTGTTCTTCCTTTTGTCAAGCAGGGAAGCCATTTATTTCTAATGATATAGATAAGAAATAAAGCATGAGCCCAAGTTCATTTATAAGGCTGCACTAGCTTCCCATGATTATTGTTTGCTCAGTCAACAGTTCAATATTATCCTCAAATGCTATCAATTTTACTGCATTCCTGTGTTCCTGGATTAACACAGATGAAACCATACAAGACCAATCTTAAACAGATACCACATCCATGCAATTTTCAAGGCAAAGTAGCAGTATGCCATTGCTTTCTTCTGAAGTGGTGTAGAGGATTGAACCTTGGACATCCTTTATGTGAAAGCCCGTAACTCTTGCATGGAGCAGAGACTTAAAGGTCTGTGTTGATGAAAAATTCCAAACTCTTACCTCCCCCTGCTCAGTGGTTCAGCACTCTTTATATTCACATTTTTTACTCTTAAAAATGAGGACCTACCCAAAGGTCCTCATTCCACTGAACTGGAGTAGAACTGCACATTATAGTATTTTTACACTTTTTTTGTTTTACACACTTGGTACATATGTGACTTCACTTGTCCAATGCAGTTCCATGAACTTTCAGTACCATTATTTGGTCTCCGAGGTACCACTTATTTACACTGGTAGACTTAATGTTGTGGTCACACAGAGAAAAAAAAAGCATCTCTGAGGCTCAGAAACGAGTTTAAGACAGTTCTGGATTGGAACCATTCACAAGCTTCTAAGAGGTTTTTAAAAAATGTCTGAATGGTGCCTCATCTCTGTGATTGATGACACACTGATTTATGCTAATAGACTGAAACCCCCTGGCTTCCCTAGGCCCCAGTTTTCTATAGGCAATTGTTTGCATAATGTGGTTTTCTACTACACAGTGGGTGCTGGCAACCAAACCATACAAGATATGGTCTTATCAAAGTAACAGCTTATATTTTCTCTTCCGGTTTCTATATTTTCTTAAATTTTTCCCTTTTCAAACATACCTACAGTAGGCCTGAGGGGAAGTAATTTTTATGCTGCATCCAGACAGGGCCTAAAATGGCCACTGTACATGGTGGGAGTAGCACCAGATGAGGAAAAGGGGCCTGAGCTTGCCCTACACTGTTTCCCTGCCATCTGGCAAGGACAGCAAGATCCCAAATTTTCCTTTTGCCATCTGGAGGCAAAGGGAAAATTTCAAAAATTCTTGCACCATTTCAACAGAATTATGACTATAAGATTCACAATGTTTCCTCTATGATCTTAACACAAGTATTTCTCATTCCAAATAAGGTCACTCTTGCTGACTGCTGAAGAACAAGTATAACACTGTACACCTTTCCTTTTTTGGTAAGGATATTAGAGGAGCTTATTTGATCAATAGAACCTTCTGGCATTAATTTACTTTCACTACATATGTATTACAAATGAGACTATCTTTAAAAAAAAATAGAAGTGAAGAGGTAAAAGCACTTTAGAAAAAAATAAGTGTGTACAGTCATTTCCTCTGTCCCTGTTGTTGCACAATTCCTGGGGCTTTCCAAATATTTATGCAACATGGACTTTAATGTTTTTTGCAATTTTTCTAAACTGGAATATGTTTCCACAGATGTCCCCCCTTATTTAACCTGTTGATCTCACTCAACTTACCTGACTGTGTGGGTGTTTTTCCACTGTCTCTAGAAGTACCCATTAAATACTTAATGGGTACTTAATGGGTACTTCTAGTGACAGTGGAAAAACACCCTGTGTGTGCGCCACCTTTGACCCCACTCTATGCAGCATGTTAGAACACATATAAGTTTCAGATGGGGTGGATCTTCAGATCTCTCTTGGTTCTAGCACCTTTGGCACAGACAGGTGTGGCTGCCCCAAACTCCAAATAGGTAAGGCAAAGGAAATAAACCAAACTGAACAAACAAACAAAAAAAAGGGGGGGAGACCACTGCAACACTCTTCCTGCGTGGTTTATTCAAGAAGAACTGGCCAGTCACCAATGTTCTTCAGCAAGCCTCTTCTACCCACATGGAATGTGTGAGGGAAAACCCACAGTAATGGAACAGAAGAACAGAAGAACCACCCTGCTGGATCGGGCCATAGCCCATCCAGACCAGCATCCTAACTTTGTGGCTTCATCCACACAGGGGAAATATAAGGCCATTACAATGCTGCTACGTTGGGGTTGCCCTAAGTATCTGAGGAAACCCCACCATAGCCCTGTTTCCCCCCCCCCCCCACCAGAAAAAAGTGCTAAAAATCTTACTGTCCAACCAAACACTGGTCAGTTTTTCAAAAAAACAGAACATTTACCTACCTTCTGGATGGAGCTGTTATGATTGCTCCATCCAGTTCACATGCATGGAGTCTGAAACAAGCGTCCGCATACACACCAAGGTAATGTGAAGCACATCAGGGTATTCTGGATGCCCAGATGCGCATGTAACTTAAAACACAAACACACAAAGACAGCACTGTGGCCAGCTAGCAAGGAATAATTGTGTGTGCGTGGGGGGGGGGGAATCAATATCCAGCGTTATCCATTGCTTGTGGGGAATTTGGCCACTGCCTGAAGGTGACCAGACGGTGGTCCACCAATTGTACCTGATCATTCTCAAGCAGCAAATGAAGGCAAACCTTCACCTGCTGTTGACTCCCTACAATGGCCTTTCAAGGCATCCTGTTTGTCAGCATCAGGGTCTATCAAGATTGTTATTTTACTCCCAGCCCTAACCTGATTAAACTGTATTACTTTTGTATGCGACTAACACTAGTTTTACACCAACAGTTCTTCACTTTTCAGCATGCAAGTTACTACCTAGTGGCACAATTAATGTTTAAAGATATTTAAAGATTGTTCTTCTTTTGCAGTCAACTTCAGAAGTAAGAATTCCAAACTGACTTGGCCCTATACAAAATGGCCCTCAGTTGTACAAAATGACTTTTCCTGAAATACAGATACAGCAGCCTACTACAAGGATAGGCCTGAAAGATTCCTCACTGAAAATGAACAAGCACGTAATCCAGGATATACATACCACATATGAAGTCTGGGCGCTGCTTTTTAAGGAACCCTTTGCTGAGCTAAATTCCCTCTATTAACTGTTGAAAGTGGTGCTCTCAAGAATTATTGGGGAAGAAGGCAAAAAGAATAAAAGTGTCACTCCACGAACATGAAAGTTTAATACTTTAGCCTTGTTTCTTGAGAAGTTTGACCTTCTTACTCTAAAGCTGTTTAAAGGACCTGAATCCCTCTGATAGCAGCTCTACAAGGAAAACAAATCAGTATTTAAGAAACTCAATTCCTTACTTCTTTCTGACAGTCCAAACCCCGAGTTATTCTCTTACCCCTAGCTGTTTACATAACAGCACTTGAGATTTCTGCAGTGGTTATTAATGCCAAGAATGCAATGCATTCTTCACATTTCATGTTCCTCTGCCGTCCCTGGGTCACCTACTGCAAAGTCTTTAAGTGAGACAGGGAACCCACTATTCTATTGCTTGCAAGAACTTTATCATTTCCATAGTATAAAGAAACAGGATATGAAGGCTCAAAGAGTAAACAACTCACTCTGCTCTTAAAGAGCAATCTCTCAGAGTCCATCTTCCTTTGCTTCCAAAATACTAGCCATTTTAGAAGCATAATGCAGCCTTTGTGAAACCAAGGTTTTTTCACAAACAAAATAAAAAACAAAGGAGTGTTATTTCCCTAATTCCTTATAAAATGGCTTTCCCCATATTTATACAGATCAGTAGTTAAATCTGATTTCTTCAAATGTTCCTGATAGTTTGTATCTTGAGTAATAAGTTAGCCAAGGATGCTTGAAAACCAATTATTTGAAAACAACAGTGCTCAGTTCAGATTTATGTTTAAGATAAGTCACTAGGCATACAGAAAAATTATGCATACTAACAAGCTGTCTTTGTATTTCTCTGTTAAAATCACTTTTGCTGTTCTTTTTGCTTTACTACAGAAATGATCTAAGGAAATTGATTGGCGAATAATACAACAGAGATCAGACATAGCGTCGAAACCACTCAATTGCTAAAGTTTGGTTACAAACAAAATTAGATATGTGATACGAATCAGTCTGCTTTCTGACCCGTCGTTGCATATACGCCTATATTTAAATCCCATACATTATATGCCTATATTTAAATATTCATATAGAGGACATACTGCTGTTATACATCTAAACGGAGTCATACAACACTGGGCACTTGTATTCAGATAAGCATAAATGCTAATAATATGTCCCACACTCACATCTTTCCAGGGAAGAAGCCTGGTGTGTTTATATCCAGCTGAATAAGCAATATAGGGTGTCACACTACTATTATCATGCTATCGTGTGCTCCATTCTCACAGTTCTAAGACTCAGACAAGACAGACATCAACAATTAGAAATTATATAATGTCTTAAACATCTTGTGAGACAAGCAGCTGCGACCAGATATCAGGCATCACCTTGGGTGTTTTTCCACTGTCACTAGAAGTACCCATTAAGTACCCGGTAACGGCTACATTAATGCCATTTAGTACCCATTAATGCGTACTTAATGGGTACTTCTAGTGACAGTGGAAAAACATCCATCGTCTCATCCCGTGTTTGTTTCTGACTGTAATCAGACGCGAGCTTGGGTCACACCTAATGTTTAATCCAGCTTCGGCCCGCTTTCAGAGTGAGAGAACACATCAGCAAAGTGACAAGTTGATTTCTTTTCGTTTCAGATAACTCAGAAAATTCACCTTTGTGACGGGTAATGTGAAAATGACTGGCCCCTTTTGCTGATGTGTTTTCTCGTTCTGCAAATGGACTGAAGCTGGATTGAACCTAAGGTGTGACCACAGCCGTAGCGAAAAGGCGTTTCTGAGGCGACTTCGAGATGGGATTGCCGACACCCCAGTCTGCGCTAGGAAAGGCGGATTAGAAAAGGGTTGGGGACACGAGGGCCACACACGGTCTCTACGAGGACCCCCCTTCGCTATGTCTGAACGCAGCCCCCTTTCCGCCCCGAAGCCCCTCACGGTGGGGTCCTCCCTGCCCGTCCTGCGGGGAAGCTCGGACCCTTACCCGGCTAACGAGCGGCGGGAGCGAGGCGGCGGCCGGCCTCGGCGTGGCCAAGGCGGTAGCGGGCGCCCCGGGAAGCAGCAGCAGGAGCCCGGCGAGCAGGCAGAGGAGATCCCGCGACCCCGGCGCCGCCTCCATCTTGGGAGCCGGGAATTAAAACAAAGTAGCGAAACATCAACAAAGCGAGAGAGGCGGAGGAGGAGGAGGAGGAGGAGGAGCGGAGGCTGGGCGGAGTCCAGTCCCAGCAAGGATGAAGGGAGCCGATGGAGGGAAGGAAGGAGGAGGAGGGAGGTGTCGGTGGACGCGGCGGAGGAGAGGAACGTGGCTCTGGAGCGACGGACAGATTGGCTGAGAAAACCTAGGAGTCAGGACTGAGCAAACAAGCTCATCACATTGCACTCCGCTTAAGGCTTCACTGCCTGCGAGGCAAAGTACAACCGAAGGCCCCCCGGACGGTCCTTGGGTGCTGTCGGCTGACTCTGCACGGGGCGTCCCGTCTGCCTCCCTGTCTGACGTTCCCGTTGTTACCCCTGAAGTTCTGGTTCCGCATCTTCGCGCTTGAGTTTTGGTCTTACGGTGTTTGCTTCTCCCACTTTTCCCCCATAATAAATCAGTTTTTGATCATGTCGTAGTTGTTCTGTTTCAGGACAGTCTGATCAAATGACTTGAAATCTTTTATATATATTTATGCGCGCGCGCGTGTGTGTGCCTGAAATAGTTAAAGATTAAATAGACCCCGAATTATAAAATAGCTTCTCCTCTCGGATGCAAGCTGGCAACCTCACCGTGGGCATTTAAACCCCTTACCATAGCCTTTGGCTGAAGAAACAGCTTCTCCCTCCCATTTCAGGCTGTTTGTTTTATATAGGCGTTACTGTGCTACTGTGGTGGGATCAGCTCTACTATTGTGGGCAACCCCACCGTCGCCCCAGTTTTTCTCCTCTAAAAAGGACGATTTAGTATTGCTGGAAACTGTGGCCTTTCCGCACTTGGCCTTATTCCGGAATATATTCTGAAATAGGGGCCGGTTGTCAGCATGAGATAGCAGACTATAGCAAGAAGAAGAGTTGGCTTTTCTAGCTCGCCTTTCTCACCCATTTAAGGGGACTCAAAGCGGCTGACAAACCTTCTATTCTTCTCCCCGCAACAGAATACCCTGTGAGAGCTCAGAAGAGAGCTGTGACTAGACCAAGGTCATCCAGCTGGGGGAGGGCGGAATCGAACCCGGTATTCCCAGATCGGAATCCGGCTCCCTAAACCACTAGATCAAACTGGCTCACAAGGCCTGCCATAGTCTGTATTAGCATGCAGACAACGGATCCCTATCCCAAGATGTATTCCGGAATAAGGAAGTTCAGAAAGGCGCCCCTGGTTTCACTTCGCCTTTCACTTCAATTACAAAACGTAAAATTGACCCGGAAGTTAGAGGCCGCGTGTAAGTGCTCCTCTACATTGTTTGATCTATGAATGCCTGAGGCGGCCACTCCGATGGGGGAGGAGGAGTGAGGATGACAGAGGCCCCAATGGCGCTGAGGTTGTCGGGGCGGTGGTGGCAGAGCAAGGCACGCCGGGAGAGCGCGAACTACTAGTGGGCGGGGGTGGGGGGGGACTGGTGGTTGGAGGCAAAAATGGCTGTGCTGCTGGAGACCACGATGGGAGACTTGGTGGTGGATCTCTATACGGAGGAGAGGCCGAGAGGTGAGGGGCATCTCCGGTCGTGGCTGCGACCTGGGATGAAAGAAGAGGGGTCGGAGCAGGGTGGCGAAGACAGCCGCGGGGCACCGTCCTCGGGGCTTTCTTCCTGCGCTCCTTTACCGGGGCGGCTGCTCCTCTACCGAGAGTTGCAAAAAGCAAAACCCATAAATACAGTGTAATAAACGGAGCTTTTCCTCCCCGCCTCGTGTTTCTTTGCTTGTGGAAACTGAACCAGTTGCATTCCTGCCTGACGGGGCACGAGTGGACCGAGGAAACAGTGCTCAGGGTCTGTCCGTGGGGGCTTTTCAGAGCTGCTGCTTCGCCTGCCTCCTGCAGCGCTTCTGAGCCGCCGACCCTCACCGTTTCCTTGGCCATTAACTGGGAATGAAGGTGATCTACCCGCAGGTTTATTTTTAGCACCAAGTCTTATCCCTAAATTGCTTTCTGCCTTTTTCTTTTTTGCTAATACAGCCGACGACCCGGTTTTAAAACCCCAGTGTCTTGTGAAGCTGGTAGCAAGCAAGAGTCCCAAACCTCAGCATTTGATCTCTGTTTCACCTGCTGTGTTAAAGAACAGATTGTAAATAAAATCTCCCTCTTTTCATGGGCTTTAAAAGTGACTTGACACTTAGACTGAAAACGATCTGCAGAAAACTGTGTTCTAGTCTTTAAATTACTGCATGTGTTAATGGCAGTATAGTGGCTGTTTAATATTGGCTGTTTAATCATAAAGTGTATGTGGGTGTAGATCTATAATGTCACACATTCTGGGAATGATGCATCAAATAGAGGAAAAAGACTTGTAATTTCGAATCATGTTCTGCTTGCTAGAGAAAGTATTTTTATTCAGTAAGGTCTCATAAAGACGATAATTATTTTCAAAGACTGGTTTCCCATTAAGACTTTGAACATTACATTTGCAAGGTTTCATGACCTTTAAACTTGTCACTTTAGCTTAGGGACATTAACTTTAGTTTTTGTGGCATGCCTAGATTTTAGTAGCCGATTTTTGCAAACGGTGACTTAATGTGCATTTAGATGGATAGTGTATATTGCATTTGTTAGTGAAAATGTTATCTTTCAGTTGCCTTAAATTTCTTGCAGCCTGTCTGAATTTTCTGAAGCTCTGCAAAATCAAGTACTACAATTATTGCCTTATACATAATATACAGGTATGCATAGTGATTTTTGTTACTTTTTTGTTTTCTCTGCGTACTGTGCAGCAGATAGATGGCTGGACTAAGATCTAGGAGATGCAAGCCTGACTTTTCCCTCTAGCCACACATACAAATTGTGTGTCCAGCAGCATCTTGCTGGCCAAGAAAGGGAGCATTTTTGCAGGATGGTCCTCTGATCCTGCTGTTAAGTAGAAAAGCACACTGTAAAGACAGCCCAAGTCTCCTGGCTTCAGTTTAGCAGTGGACATAATTGAGCTACAGATCACCCTTGCTGCTGCTGCTGCTTCTATAGTTGTTGGCAGCAGAGACATAAGAGAACAAAATTTGCTTTTGGTATCAATCTCCTGGGTTTACCAGAAGGTCATCTCCACAGTTGAGTTTACTGCCTTGGAGGCTGGCTGCAGGTCCAATGGGGACAGTAGTGTGCAGTCAGTATATTTTAGAGTCTCTTATCAGAACCACATTCTTCATCATCTGGATGTAGTCGTCTTCTTAAATTACAGCATTTAATTTGTCCTGTGGAATACAATGAAAAATGTGGAGATGTGCAAAACTATCCAAAATGGTAATTCAAACAAATTTAGGAATCCCATCATCACACTGAAAGTAGCATTTTATCATGTGTTTGTTTACTATACTCTTGGTCATCATTCTGAGTGTGCTCTCCTTTAAGCCTCTTTCGTTTAACTGAACTGGAGACATGGAGGTGTTGTGGCTCAAGTCAAGTGATGAGATGGTGACTAGATTGTTACATTTAACTGAGTAACATGGAGTAAAGATGGTTTTAAAACAAGCTACCCAAATTGTGATGTCGATGGCAATAACGAATTGCTTTTATCTCTGTTTTGCACTGCTTCAGAGAGATTTTATCGTTCAAACTGGAGATCCTCAGGGGACTGGTCGTGGAGGTGAATCCATTTTTTGGTGAGTTTCATTTACATTCTTTCCAACAGACATCTGGTATCCCTCAGTAGGGTGTTTTTACAGGTGACTATGCATTAGAGTGATCGTTTAGAACTCAATTATACTGTTTTGGGCTGCAGTACTCCTTGCATTTGAAGCACTGCTCTATCCAAAGCTGTTGCTGTTGAAAAACACCTTAGTTTTGCCTTTGTTTTCTGCTTGAGGATACCCAGAAGCAATTGGCAGGCTATTGTGTGAGACAGGATGCTGGACTAGATGGATTATGGTCTGATCCAGCAAGACTCTGGCTCTAACTAGCAGCCCCTATGCAAACAAGCTTTCCTAGCCTTCCCAGGTCTACATTTTTTGCTCAGTATCAGTGATAAGGTTTTCACCAGATAAGGCCTCTGTATTGTCCACATCAGTACTATTGCTGTGGAACTACTGCCTATATTCCAACCCATGCCAGTCTGGTGTTTGATTTGGGTTCATTTTTTGTTAAGTAAAATCAAGTTTAAAAAGTAATGTCTTACCTTAACTGTCCACCAGCTCACTTTTCTAAAAATAAGAGTATCTCTATAGCCTATGTGTAGCTAACTGCACATCTGGGGGCTTGCTCTAGCCCTGAAATTATCTTTTTTATGGTCTGATTTTGACAGCAGGAGTAGATCATCTATTTAAAAAATAATAGAAAAGCATAGAGAATGCAAATGGTTGCTTCCCAGTTATCAGACTGATAAGTCCTCTCCTAGGCTGATCTTCTTCTCAGTATTCTATAAGTGTGTGAACTGCTAGTACCTATCACTGTTACATGATTATAGGAAAACTGGTGAAGGGCAAATGTAACTCCAAGAAATAGAAGTCTACCATCTACTTATATCAGCATTGCTAAAAGTAGCACCTGTGCAGAACTTCACTAGGTTTTGCAGCAAAGATCCAAGATTGCTAGTGGAGAGTCATTATTGTTTAACATAATGAGGACAGAGCCTGTTCGCACTGAAGACCCCATTAGGACCCCGTCTGTTCAGCAGATGCGAAATTTGGGGTCTTCAGGCCCTTAAATCCTGATTTACTGTAGACCCCTTTGGTGGCCCGGTGGCCCTCTGAAAGGTAAGGGTGTGCATTGGGGGGAAGGGCAGGAGGTTGTAGTGCTGCCAAAGGGCCTATTGAGGTGCTCCCCAGAGGCTGAAGCAGGCCTTGCAGGTCAGTGTCATGCTATCCACATCAAGGCCAAACGGGTCCTCCGGATGGGTGCTTCATCATACATACTGTGACCCTGTTTAGCACCCATAGGCATTGGGTGCTTAATGGCCAGTGCAAATGCATGGGGTCCTTGCCAAGATCCAGATCTTCAAAGACCAGATTCAGCGAGGACCTCATTTAAAATATCTGCATCTTTTAAATCTGGATTAAGTGGAGAAACTGCCCATGGTAGCAAAACATTTACAAGCAGAAGGAATGCTGCTGTACAGTCAGGCTGCCATATCTGCAGGGGATACGTTCTGGGTCCCGCCACGGATAACGTAAAACCATGGATAATAACAAACGCTGGGAAATGCACTCCATTTCCCATAATTCCTGTGAAATCCTGTGGGATTTTAAAGGAATTATGGGAAATCTCATGCCATTTCGGGCCATTTCCTGCCTGTTCCAGGCCTCCGGAGAGATTAAGGTAGGCCTAATGGCACCCGTGGGGGGTGGGGCTGATCCAATCACTGCGAGAAACTGAAACAGCGGTTTCCAGATCAGTGGATATGGGGGTCTGACTGTATTTTTCAGCTAAGAGTCCATCTTTTAAGGTCCGCGGGCAGCAAATATTAGTCTTCGCTACTTGATTTAATCCTCGCACCATCTAGCAAGACTGAGACACTGATTACCTCAAGGCCAAGAAGCTTTATGAACACAGAGTTCTAAAGTCCTAAGGCTACATGACTCTATCATTCTTTTCCAGTCTTCCTGTCTTCGCTCTAAAATAATGCTAAGGACGTATGTTTCAAGTGCTTAAACACAGGAGATTCCATAATTAAAGTGTTACACTTTAAAAAAATCCCTATATCCTGAATGCCCAGGTGTTCAGCTCAGCCAAGAGGCACCATAGCTTTCTTCCATGTGCAGCAGATTGAGTGCACTGCAAGAAGAAAATATTGAAATTGTACATTGATTTCCTATATTTTAAAAAGTGGTAGCACTTAACTGTCATTACCACCGTTGCAAACCACTTTAGTTAAGATGAAGGAAATGAAAAATGGCAAGCATCTGAAAAATGGCGGCTGTGTTCGGAACAGCTACAAATAACTTACTTTTTGCTTGCTGCAGATGATACAAGTGATACAATACTGGCGAAGATTGCTTGGTTATTGTATGGATGGACATTCCAAGATGTTCTCAGTAAGCCAACTCATATTTCTTATATAGGTAAATTATAACATTTGTGCAACTTGTCTCTGTTTCAGCAAATTGTATGGAGACCAAGCAAGATTCTTTGAAGCAGAGAAAGTACCAAGAATTAAGCACAAGAAAAAGGGGACTGTATCAATGGTAAACAATGGCAGTGATCAGCATGGTTCTCAGGTCAGTCCATGGTACTGAAAGACTCTTCCATTAATTGTAAAATCTTCTAAAAGGCTTTCATGATTTTATCAATTTTGCATTTTGAAAATAATAAAAAATTGAATTTGTCATCTGTACCTAACAACCTAAAGTAAAGTACAATGTTTGGCATTTGAATTTGTTCCTTGAAGCTATTCTTCACTGTATCTAACACTTCAGTGTTTCTGTAAATCTGTTTTGTCTCTGCAAGCAGAGAAGGTATATTTGATCCATACTGATAAACCTAGAATAATGCAGGTCTCACCTTCGCATGTTGGATGGGAGGTCAGCTTGTTCTTTAGCTGAGACTGCAGTGGCGAGTGGTAGTTTTCTTAAAATAGGCAAGGATGCCATTATTTGAAGTGTAATCAATGCTTATAGAGAAATATTTAATTATTTATTTGCATTTCTGTCTTTGCCTGTTCTCTTAAGATCTTAGAGCAGGTCACAATAAGACCAATATAAAAAAGACACAATTAAAATTCAAAACATTAAAAGTGCAATGAGCAACTGAAAGGAGAAGGGTACCTACTTTGCCAGCCAAAGGCTAGGGTAAAGAGGTGTATCTTTACGACACATCTGAATGGGTATTGTGATGAAGCTGTAATGGGGACCACTGCAGATAAATGACCTTTGAAAAATAATATAGTTCTACCTGCTTGTGGTAAGAAATACTACTTTATGAAATTCCTTCAGGCTTTCACATTTGTCAGGTGTGAAATCTAGACATGTATTCAGTTTGTGAATTACTGGAGAGGCACAGGGATGATATTGATGTATACAGCATGGGAATTGAAAGTCTCTCAGGCTGGGGAAAGCAATAGAGGTACAGAGATTCAAAGGGTCATCATCCATTGTGCAAAAGTAAGGCTTTCTAGACACTTCCAAGTGAGAATTTTAAGTATTGTATCATACATCTCCAGTGCCCCCCAAAGATAAAACAATCAACCTCCAAACCAACATAAGATGGAAATCTCACATTGTTCTATGGGAGTAGCCAAATGTGTTCCGGAGGATGTTTAGAATGTGCCAAAGACTAATTTTGAGATACTATTTGTCTTCCATGTGACTGTTCAGGAAGAGTGATAACTTTTTTAAAAAGTGAAATTTATTTTTGTGTTCAAAAAATAGTACTGTGCAGTATATCGGTAACTTCTGGAAAGTCATGCACAGGTTGGAGATGCTGCTACATATTTTCAGTTCTGCTATAAAGTTGTTCAAAATCATATGATGTGACATAGGAGCAATATATATTACAGATTACATTTTACTTGCATATATGAAATGTGTCTGATCCTGTACCAGTGTCTTGATTTGTGCACAGACTGGGCTAAATGTAATTGGAAATGACTTGAAAGTAATGCTCTAAGCTGGCACTGTTTTCATAGTAATGCATTTGCAGTGAATGAAAACAGCAAGGAGTGAGGGAAGGTTTCTAGGACTGAAACGATACAGCAAGGCTTACAGGAATCTTTCTTGGCTCTTAGTTTCTTATTACTACAGGAGAAAACCTAGATTACCTGGATGGTGTACATACAGTGTTTGGCGAAGTAACAGAAGGCATGGATGTATTGGCAAAAATTAACGAGGCTTTTGTTGACAAAGACTTTGTTCCATATCAAGACATCAGGTTTGATTGTCTCATTACTTCTATGTTTTGCAATAAAATGTCATAAAATTAGACACCTTCTGGAACGAAGTGCAGCAAGAATATTAGTCTTTAATTTTTAAATCCCATTGCAATCAGCCCATTTTCTATTCCATCAGTTCTCTTTTAATTAATTAAATATTTATGGACTCTTTTGCGTTTCTTTTTCATGCAGCACATCTGGCAATAGCCAGACATTGGAAATATGTTGATAAGTTGAAACTAGTCAAATGGTACAAAATAATATGCGAATTTATGATTTATGAGTATATAACAACTCATAAACTTTGCATTAATTTTTCCAAATCCTAGTATTTGGACTCCTTTGTTACATTAAGGGACTAAATATCCCTGACAAGACTTCCTTTGTTAATTTATGCTCCAATAAAGGGAATATTTTATTTGCTTAAGCCTAAATATATACTTGTTTCATGGTATTATTCAGCTGTCACATATATAAATAATTGGGTTGGGAGTGGGACAGATTTTGTTCTTTTGTTAAGCTGATGTGGTAAAATCTAAAACAAATTTTTAAAAAATTTCAATAAAAGTAACATCCTGTCAGAAGCATAGTGTGCAATATAATCGAAAAAGTAATATAAGGAGTGGGTGGCCATTGGATGTACCTTTCATGTCGAACACTTACGTTGTAGAAGAATTTTCTGCTTCCTAGCGTTAGATGAAATAATATTTATACAAACATAAAATATTTTCATATTCTCCTTACAGAAGCAAGCTTATATGCTTTCAGGAAGCTTTTAACAGCTGTGAGCTGTATACTAATGTTTTGTTCACTGCCTGTTCTGTGGAGTGTGAAATTCAACATCCATCCAGTGTTTATAGATTCACATTATTCCCCTGAGAGCTTCATTTTGATATATTTGATCTGTGGCTATATTTTATTAATGCTTTTATTTCCATAACACAGCCATCTGCTCTAAAAATGAGAATGCTTTGTGGCAGTAAACTCTGCTTACTTTAACTACCTTTGTTGTTCAGAATAAACCATACAGTGATCTTAGATGATCCATTCGATGACCCTCCTGGTTTGGTACTACCAGATGGTTCTCCTGAGCCGACGAAGGAACAGCTGGATGTGAGTGTTGTTTAACCACTTGTGGTTCCTGAGGGGGGAAGTGGAGATGAGTTGCTTTTCTCATTTTTCTCTACCATCAAAAGCAACAGTTTTCAATGTGTGTATTAGTATCAGGTGAGCACCTGGAAAATGCAAAAGGAGGGTAATATTGCATTTGAAAAGAAAACAAATGTACTTCAGACTTGTACTATTCAGGGAAAAAGCCATATTTGTCTTGACAATGTCTCACCTTAATGGATAATTAAATATTTTCCCCATTTTCAGCAGAAAGCTTTTCTGGCACCTGATTTAAAAAAATAAACACTTCTTAGAGGCAAATCCCATCCACACCCTGCCTCTTTCCTTCCACATCTTCTGCTTCACTAAATAAGGACACAAAAGCAGATCCCAGCGGCTTCATCAGAGGTGCATGAATTAGGAAGTAAAACACTGTGATGTGGAAGAATTCATATTTTCGTGAACTGAAAAAATGAAGGCTGGCAGGTTATTAACATTTACTGAATTACACCTCGTTAACTTTTTTGGAATTCGTGGCTGCATACATCTGTGCCTTCAGGGATCTGAATATGCACTATGGGAAATTGTCTTTCTCGTCAATTGTCAGTGAGAGGAATGCACCTGTGGGTTGTGTTCTGTGCTCAACCTGAAGCTGCCAGTAGATGGCACTAGCCCACAAATATCAAAGCAGAGCTGTAGCGCCATCTTCCCCAGTCCTCTGTCATTGCTTAAACTAATGCACAATGGCACCCATGTCTTTGGACAGCCTCCATGTCTTCTCTGAAGAAGGAGATAACTTGGCCAGAGATCTGAAAAGGGTACTATTTTTGTGAAATTGAACTCATTTGTTTATTAGGCTGACATCTAATCTCATTCAGTTTTCCTATTCAGTATCACCAAAAGCATGACCTTTGATTTTGACCTACACTTTATTTTTTTTCATGGCTTCTGCGAGCTCTGTGCTTTAGTAATAGAGGGACTAAAAAAAGAACGTGTTTGGTGACTAAATTGTATCAAATAATACTGTTTATTTTAAATATAAGACAGAGTGGGAGAATAGGAGCTGATGAAGAAATCGATGATTTCAAAGGAAGGTCTGCTGATGAAGTAGAAGAAATTCTGGCAGAGAAAGAGGCAAAAACTCAGGCTATTCTTCTGGAAATGGTAAGCAAGTCTGGTTTATTTCACGTAAACCAAGATCCCAGATGTGCTGGAGCTACTTGTGAATATTTATGTAAGTCACATATTTCATTAACACAATTTGTCACTATTAAAACTACATATTCAATCTAGATTCAGTTTTACACTCTTTTTACCATGTTGCTTGACCAATATGTTTTCTCTTTGAAAATTGGAAATAGTTATACTATGAGAAGATTCAAGAAATTATATGATAAATATTGTTTAATTGTTTTTTTTAATATCATATTGCTTTTAAAATCAATAAAAAAAAGAAAAGAAAATTGGAAATAGTTGATCAGTGGTAAGTATGTGAAAAGAATTTTTACCTACTGAAAATTAACAGTGCCTTGCAAGGATCTGGTTAAGGAGTTTACATACGTAAGCTACATTCATCGTGTTATTATTTGCTAAATCAAATACTTTCAATATTAAATCAGATATGTGTCTATCCACAATATGAGAAGATCCTTTTTTAAAGTGCAGCCAGGATTTCTAGATGATTCCTAGGTGAAGGCCATGAAGGGTGCCAGGATAAGCCCTTTTACAAATCTCCAGCACATGCTGCTATTAAAGATAATGCCACTGTCTGTTTCATACTCTGTTTATTTCTAGGGTGACATTTGTGGAGTTGTTCTTGCTTGTGAGCTGTCACTTATTTGCCTTAAGGCTTAGTAATAATTAATATTGTACTTTTGTGCTAATAAGTCAAAGAGAATACATTGTTTTTTCAGGAATGGGCACTGTATGAGACTGTCAACTTCTCCCCATGGTCCATCACCATTTTAAACATAAAATGTAGTTAAAACTTGATACCTTATCCATATGAAGGAACATATTCTACAGAATACTGAATATTCACTCTTAATATGGAATGCAAAATAGTAAAAAAAATTTAAAAGAGACCTTGTTTAAACTGCGGTCTTTTATCAATTAGTTGTTTATAATCTCCATGTCAAATAAGTAAAAGGAAGTGAAATCTTCACCTTTGCCGCCTAATTAAAGACACAAGATAACAGTTTTCCCTCCACAGATCGGAATTAACAATTTCTGATTTACTCATTCCCACTTTCTCCTTTTCACCATTTGTGAAATGAATGTGTACATTGGCCCTATTGAAAAAATACCATGTGCAAAAGGAAATTAAAACTGTATTTCTATGTGTCTGAGTGCTTAGATAAGATAAATGCTGAGCCGGTTGTTGCTTGATTCCACGGTTACTGAGTAATGGAATTCTAAATATTTTATCAGCATAGGAGGGACAAAATATAAAACCATTACACTAACCTTGAGTTGCACAGAAGTAACCTGTTATTAGGTAGCTCTCATCAAAGACCTTATACTTTAGATTCTCACAGTAATAATAAGAAGGCATAGAACTAAATATTTCTTTCACATTTTGCATGCTTAAGATTTCAAGAAAATTAATAGAAGGGGAATTTTGTGTTGCATAATTATTTATCTCCTGTCAAAATGATGTGCATGTGATGGATATAGATCTCAATAATAGCCAGAGTATCTGGATCTAAAATGTCATATCTCATTACCTCAGGTTGGAGACTTGCCTGATGCAGATATTAAGCCGCCTGAAAATGTGCTGTTTGTCTGTAAACTTAATCCTGTTACAACAGATGAAGACCTTGAAATCATATTTTCTCGATTTGGCCCAATAAAAAGGTAACTAGAAAAACACCAATGTAAGAAACAGAAAAACAGAAAAATCTTTGTTTAAAGAAACCTTTCCTAGCCAGGATTGATTCCTCTACCTTTTAAAGAAAGAAGGTTATTTTCCTTTTTTTTTTTTTTTTTTGATGGAGAGAAGTTTTGAGTCTATAACAGTTTCCTGTGGTACTGAAAATGGCTAAAAGAGCACCATACTACTTTCCATTTCAAATACCTTGCTAATAAAAGGGAAAATACAAAATAAGTATTTTTTATACAAATAGTAATTTGCTGACTTGTTAGAATTCAACATCTATTCTTTTCAGTGGTGTCAGGCTAAGTCCTGAGACCCTTAACTCCTTCCACGAATTCAGCCTACTTTAAAATGGTAGTTTCCCAACTGCCAGGTCACCCAGTTGTCTAAAGAAATAGCATGAGAGGTACCGTATTTTCCAGCGTATAAGACAACTGGGTGTATAAGACGACCCCCAACTTTCCACTTAAAATATAGAGTTTGGGATATACTCACCGTATAAGAAGACAACACCCGGAGTATAAGACGACCCCCGACTTTTGAGAAGATTTTCCTGGGTTAAAAAGTAGTCTTATACGCCAGAAAATACAGTATGTATATTTGACTGAGCTCAGGCTGCACAGAGCAGAACTCTGCAAATTGAATGTACAAAAGGGAAGGCTGCCTGTGACTCCAGAGTAGTTCAGGTTCATAGCGCTCCAGGGTCAAGGAGCCAGTCAATAAAAATTGTCTACTTGCTCTGCCCATGCATCCATTTAGCAGAAGTGGAGACTTGGATGGATAAAACTCCCGGTCCTTTCTGTGAGTGCTTGATAATGTAGCTAAATATTTACAGAGTGTTTTCCATTTCCCCCCTCCTCCTCTAATCAGGGATTTAATGACAGAATATTATATACAGACTTTGAAGATAGGAAACAGACCTGAATCTTAGGGTGATTCTGCACTGGCCAGCATAGGGCTAGGAAGCCTCCTTTCCACACAGTGATATGATCTAGATCAGTGGTTCTCAACCTTCCTAATGCTGCAACCCCTTAATGGAGTTCCTCATGTTGTGGAGACCCCAACCATGGGGGCAGAGCAGCTGGGAGGTGGGAGGGAAGGGTGGTGGGAGACTCGTCGCGACCCCTCTGAAAGGGTAGTTTGACCCCCAAAGGGGTCCCGACCCCCAGGTTGAGAACCACTGATCTAGAGGAGGCCGAAGGGGGAAGGGAGGCTCCTAGTACACTTTCTGGTCCAGTATACCAAGCAGTGCCTTTAATTTTAGACCACTGATAGAAAAGCAATTAATAAAAAACCTTCTGAGACAAAATGTTATGCTTCTTTTTCAGCTGTGAAGTGATTCGAGACTGGAAAACTGGTGAATCTCTCTGCTATGCTTTCATTGAGTTTGAAAAGGTATATACCCATGCCATATACTACAGATTTTCTACTGTAGTCGTTAGCCAGTCAGTGTTAAGAGTGCATGCTCTCCCCACTTTAAAAAATAATATTGCTTTGCTCAAAAACAACGAAGCAATTTACACCATTCAAAACATCAGAGCCCTGTGTTCTCTCCTGTTCCATGATAAAAAACGTGCTTGTTCTCTCCATTTTATCTAGAAAACAACACTGCAGGCTTAGGGTAGGCTGGCAAGCGATTACTTCATAGTTAAGTGAGGATGTGAATGCAACTTGTATTCATTCTGTGCCCCTTGCTAATAGAAGTTCCTTTTCTGATTCATATAAAAGATCCACAGGTTGATTTTTAAGAATTATTTGCTACTTCTAATACTATAATTTCTTGAAATGTTTACCAGGAGGAAGATTGTGAGAAAGCCTACTTTAAGATGGATAATGTGTTAATTGATGACAGGCGGATCCATGTGGATTTTAGTCAGTCTGTGGCAAAAATTAAATGGAAAGGAAAAGGTAATGTCGTATCCAGCACTTACCTGTTATAAACCTTTTACATGATAGACGATGTCAATTCTAATGTTGTTTTAGATTTGCTGGCTGTGAGCCATATGAGTGGGTAATATGGTAACGAAGTCACCAACATTGCTGTGAAGTGTCTTCTCTTCTACATTAATGCTTCTCAAAGTAGGTGGTGCCTGCTATTTGTACTGGTGCTGATCAGTAGGGTGAATGTTCGTAATGGAAAGCACTTTAGGGACAGTAGTGGAAAAATTGTTAGACTGTTGTGGAGCAAGAATGCCATTACCAGAGATCTCTGCAGGGGTTTTGTCATTTGTCCTGTAATAATTTCTTAGAAAATTACAAGGAAATGATAACGCAAGCTTCGTACTATGTGCCTGTTCCCACGTTGCTCACAGGAATGGTATCATTGTACCATTCCGGTGAAGCAAAGAGCAGTGGTCCTCTCCAAGCGGACCACCAGCACTTCAAGTGTGGATGACCTGGCCCGGCTCAGCCTGATCACTGCAACAAATTCTGGCTTTAGCTGGGATGTTGCCATGGCAATCAGCACATAACACTGCAGCCATCCTGCCCACTCGCAGCATTTGCATCCGGAAGAGAGCGTGAAGGCTGCTCCCTGTGACAGCTGTGGACAAGTTTTTATTTGTACACAGCTAATAACAGTCTGGGCACTGGAGAGAGCTCTGGGATGCTCTAGGTTGGTGGAGGCAGAATGGCATCTGGATAGACTTCCCTTGGAGTGATTGCAGTTGCTCCAAGCAGGTAAGTGCTAACAGGCCCTATACAGTGCCTGACAAAAGTTCTGTCGCTTATCCATGTTGTTGAAACCAAAGCCTATAACCTGACTTAAAATTCATCCATTGGTTTTAGAAATGACTCATATGAAAACTGAAACCCTCCCAAATGAGGTTTTTAAAAAGAAAATAAATTTGCTTCACTGCTGAAATATTGATCATTTAATGAACACAGAAAGGTCAGATTTTGGCTAGACAAAAGTTTTGTCGCCTTGTCATATAATGCACCTAATCCTAGTTTACAGCCTGACCTGTGCTCACTAATTGATCAGATAATTAGTGGGTGTGTATAAAAAGAACTCCAGCACTCCAGACCTTCACTTGAACTGCAACTTGACCTCTGACAACATGCCAAAAATCCACCCTGCGACCAAAGCCTTGATTATCAGGAGACTGAAGACCAGATCCTCTGCAGAGGTGGCTGGCACCTTTAATGTGTCTCAGCGTCAAGTACAAAGAATTAAAAAAAGATTTGAAGAGACTGGAGATGTTTTTGATAAGCCCAGGTCTGGCAGACCCTGCAAGACGACTGCTCAGGAGGAACGTTTGTTGGTTCGAAAATCAAAAGCCAGCCCTTCTTCCACTGCAGCAGAGTTCCAACAGGCCTGGTCACCTCAAGTCCCTGTGTCAACTAGAACAGTTTGTAGGATTCTGTCTCAAAATGGCCTCCGTGGTCGAATCAGTACCCAGAAGCCAGCACTAAACAAAAGGCAATTAAAAAACCGTGTGGTATTTGCCAAGGCCCACAGCCTACTAAACGGATGGATGCTGGAAAAGTGGCAGAAGATGGATTTCTCAAATGAATCTTCAGTTGAATTAGACCACAGCTGCTGCAAATACTGCAGGAGACCTACTGGAGCCCATATGGATCCAAGATATACCCAGAAAACAGTTAAGTTTGGTGGTGGAAAGATCATGGTCTGGGGTTACATTCAGTAAAGGGGTGTGCAAAACATTTGCAAGGTGGAAGGCAATATCAATAGCCTAAAATATCAAGACTTATTAGCTACCTCTTACATTCCCAATCATAAAAGGGGTCAAATTTTGCAGCAGGATGGCGCTCCATCTCATACATCCATATCTACATCAAAGTTTCTCAAGGCAAAGAAGATCAAGGTGCTCCAGGACTGGCCAGCCCAGTCACCAGATATGAACATCATTGAGCATGTTTGGGGTAGGATGAAAGAGGAAGCTTGGAACACAAAACCAAAGAATCTTGATGAACTCTGGGAGGCATGTAAAACTGCATTCTTTACTATTCCTGATGACTTCATCAATAAATTGTATGAATCATTGCCGAAACGCATGGATGCAGTCCTTCAGGCTCATGGAAGTCACACAAAATATTAAATATGGCTCTAATAGCACCACAACTTCATTCACCAATGTTATGAAACATATCTTTGTATTTGAAGTGAATTATCTGTTTGATTTTCACATTACTTTTTGTGGGCGACAAAACTTTTGTCTCGCCAAAATCTGACCTTTCTGTGTTCATTAAGTGATCAATATTTCAGCAGTGAAGCAAATTTATTTTCTTTTTAAAAACCTCATTTGGGAGGGTTTCAGCTTTCATATGAGTCATTTTTAAAACCAATGGATGAATTTTAAGTCAGGTTATAGGCTTTGGTTTCAACAACATGGATAAGCGACAGAACTTTTGTCAGGCACTGTATATGCATCTATATTTAAAGCTACTTCTGCCCACCAAGAGTCACAAATATAAGAAACATTTATGTTAGAGATTTCCTAGGATTAAGATCTTTTAATAGCTGCAGAGTAGAAACATTTTCTGCAGTTGCTATCTAAACTCTGGCCTGCATCACATGTGGCAACACTGTCCTTTCTTTCCCCTTATTTTCCCTTCCTGGCAGTTAAGGGTTCTGTTGTTACTTTGGGCATTGTGGATAGGATGTTAGTTGTCCTATCTTATACCTGACTTAACTCTCAGTACTAAACATTGTAAAGTAAATTGATGTGCCAACCTGAACCATGAGATGGCAGCATATACTTGATATACATTGTTGCTCTTTTTAGCTTCCTTAGTTGCATGTTTTGGATAATTTTGCTGTTGCAGGTTAGAACTCATGAGCAACACACAAAGTTTTATTAATTGTGTTCTCACCTGTACTATCAGTCTGCCTCACATCTGATATAATCCCTTTATGTTCTTGAAACCAGAAGTGATATGACCATTTGTTAGGCAGAGCATGCACAACATCTATCAAAAGAAATTGAGAACTTCATTTGCTGCAGTTACTTTTGCATTGCTAGTTGTGTGTTGGCAAGAGGCAATCTTCCTGCCATACAATCCCTTTCTATAGGTGCTTTCATCCTTTTCCTCTCTAAATCCTTTTCTTTTAATGAAATAAGAGGGAAGGGAAAGAGAAGGCAAATTGAAAGGTTTATCCTAACTATAAAGAAACATGGTGGGGGAGTGTCTGGAGAAGCCTGAGAACCTAAGAGGAGCCCTGCTGGATCAGGCCACAGGCCATCTAGTCCAGCATCCTTTCTCACACAGTGGTCCACCAAATGCTAATGGGCATCCCAAGCAGAAGACTATGGCAAAACCTTCACCTACTCTTGTCTCTCTGCAAATGGCCTTTAGAGGCATCTTGCCTGTCTCTCCAATGTGGAGGCAATACCTTAGCAGCCATGCTATTAACCCTTGATACACCTGTCCTCCATGAATTTTTCTAGCCCTTTCTTAAAGCTGTCCAGGCTATTTGCTGTTACGGCCTCTTGTAGTAAATTCTATAGACTGGTGACCCATCAGGTTCATAAAGGGGCCTCTGGTTCTAGTGTTGTTTCAAGCAGAGTTGTATAGAGGCAAGCATCCTATATTCCTCCTTTGTATTACTGTTATAAGCACTCAGACAAGTGCAGAATGGGTTGGATTCCAGGTCCTGTGTGTTTTTTGGCCTTGCAGCTGTTTGTAGTAATTGCAGGCAATACAGGAAAAGAAAAATCCGTTCTAGCTGTGGCATGAGAAATGTTGCTTGCATGGCACTATTCAACCCTGGGTACTGCCTTTTTCTAAAATATGACAGTAGAAAGGAATCGCTCTTGTCACTAAACTACACCAACTGGATCTCAACCTGCTGGGATCTTAACAGTTTACAGCAATTTATTGCTCTAGTCAGTATTAAATCTTGTCAATGTCACAGAAGCAAAACTCATATTGGAATTTAAAAATGGTTTTTAATAATTGCTTCCTTCTTGCGATCAGGGTCATCATCAGCTTGTCTCTTCCTTGTAAATAGGTGGGAAATACACCAAGGATGACTTCAAAGAATACGAAAAGAATCAAGACAAAAATCCTAAATTAAGCCTGAAGGACAAAGCAAAGCCCAAGCAAGAGTATCCTTAGCAACAAAAACACAATTTAGTTATTGGAGATATGTCGGCTTTCAGGGCCGGATTCAAGCTCATTTGTAGCAGTTTTGGGGCTGTTAGGCCATGTTCCAGGTTTCTTCTTCTGGAAAACCTAAGCTTTCAGATATAGCTGCAATATCCCAAAGCTTAGGTTCTCAGATGAAGACACTTGCAACATGGCATAACAGCCCAAAAATTGCTCCAAATGAAATTTAGTTATTATTTTAAAATAAAGCTTGCAGTCTGGATATCAACCTTTCATTTCAGAGTGTTGGGAATACAGTTTCTAGCTTACTTTAATCTCCTGTGTTATAACAACCAATATGACTTTATGTTGATGAAATTATATTGTCTAATTAGAATCACTTGATTAAGGGTTTTGGCAGAAACTCTCTGGCTCTTATATGTGTGAGAAGTGTAAAATCAATTATTTGATTTAAAATCTTAGGAAGAATTATAAGACACAGAATATAAGTGGGAAGCTGATTTTTGACCAGCGTTTTTCTTTCTTTGTCTTAAAAACAAAAAGCCTAATCTAAATGTTCATGTTAAACCAGAAAACTCAGCCTCTCCAGTCTTCAGCTCTGATTGGAATAAAAATGGCTGACATTTGGAAAAAGGATATTTACCCTTAGAGAAACTCCACACCACATTTCCTGGTGTTTCCCCCCATTTCATGTGAATTAGATCAAAGCGGTACGCATTCCCCACAAACACTGCCTCCCACTGGGGCCAGACGGTACTGCACAGTCTGATTAAACTGGCAAATTACAAAAACTAGTATATGGCACTTTAAAGCATTATTATCTCTCAGCTACTATTATGCCTACTTGCAAAGCTTTCTTTGAGTGCTGTCCTGCCTGGGAGAGAGGGATTGTATTTTAAATATATTTTAAGAATATTTAATATATTTTACCTTTTTTATCCTTGTGACCTGCCCTGGGATCTTCTATTAAAGGGCAGGAACTGAAGAAATAATCCCATGGAACAACTGTAAAAAGGATGAGGAATTAATTCTGATTTACTCAAGTATGTGTGAATCAGATGACTAAAACATAAGAGGCTAAGTGGAACCCCGTTGAATTAGTTACCAGTCCATCTAGCGCGGTATCCTGTCTCACACGTGTTCAGCTTCTACAGACGTCCTCTTCCGCCCCTCACATTCAGACATTGCTAAATGCAAGATGTCCTTAACTGACTGGCTATAGCTCCAGATATGACCTTATATTAGAAGAAGAGGAGGAGGAAGCCATAACCAGCCACAGGCAGTCTGATAAGAAAAAGAAGAAACGGCACCATTCAGATGACTCTGAGGAGAATGAGAAGAGGTCCAAAAAGTCTAAGGTACTTTCTCTTCTACTGTTGAATTTAGCTGAAGATTATCCACTCAGGTATCCTAATTTTCGTTGCATTATCTCAGTCGAAAGTAAACCCTAACCCTAAGCCCAGAAATGAATTTTTAAAGGTAATGATAATTGTATCTAAGATTACAGTTAGGAGAATTCAGAGTTGCCTTGACTTTTTATTTTAAAAAATATGTAGACTACCAGATAAGACTTCTGAGGACCCTTGAGTACCTAGAAGTGAAATAATATAAATGCCTTATTGTTAAACCACCTCTGGGAACATAAGCTGCATTGCAGAAGTAGAGCAAACTATCTTTGACATCCAAGCAGAGACCTACATCTCTCTGGAATGGTTTAGGAAGTCCTGGACTGAGCAGGGGGTTGGACTTGATGACCCTAGAGGTCACTTCCAACTCTATGATTCTATGATACGCTAGCTCATTTATCCACAACATCTTTTCTGGATCACCTGAGGATTTGTTCTCATTGAAGAAGAAAATACTTTTTAACCTCCTTCTTGTTTATTTTGAATGCAGAGCTAAATATATGTATTGGTTAATAGTGAAAATCAAGTATAAAGGACAAAAGTGTCTGCTATACTTTAGATATTACCTAAAGCTCTGCTTTCTTTAGTACATGGCTGTCATAGAGTAACTTAAAGATTTTCTGTTATATGGTGGAACACAGATCTGATTTGTTTATTTTTGAAGTGTGGCTCCAAAGCTCTAAGGAACTTTTTTTGCTGTAAAAATTAGCTACATTCTACAGGGAAATTTTTATAGCACCTGTGTGCTTGCATATTATTATCTGCTTCCCATCGTTCCTCCCAGAGCTAGCATGCATTGGCCATTTTTGTTCTTTCTTGGGGCATTTTGTGTTACCTTGCAGGAAGAATGGGGATGATGCCCACAATTACATTTCCTGCATTTTAAAACAGGACCCAGAACGAAGACACAAAGAAGAATGTAGCAGAGATAAAAGGAGAAGCGACAAGCGAGAGAGACGCCGGAGCCGGAGCCCATCTTGGGACAGAAGTGACCGATACCAGAAGTCAAAAGACAGACACCATGAGGATTCCCGTGAAAGGGAGCATGAAGAGAAGAGGAAAGCTAAAAGCCCTAAGAAGTCCAGAGACAAGGAAAAACACAAGTACAGATGAAAAGGGGTGAAGAAAATCTTTCCCACCATTAAGGAATCCAGCACTCTTTCCATCCATCCCACCCTTCGCCCTGCTTGTTATGATTTAGGACTCAGGAACTATAGATGAACATCCAGTTATACAAAATCTAATAGGATTTCACAAGGTTGTTTTTTTTTTTTTTTAAGTGTGCATTAGACCAAGTCACAATATGCATCCGTTTAAGCTTCTGCTGACTGGTGACTCTCAAAGAGTTTGCAGGCTCTGAGTTATTATCAGTGCTGTTCACCCTCCAACACAATCTTCTCGCTCTACAGGGCATTTTCGAGGCATTCTTCCGTCTGCTGTTAATGTTACTTTTACTCATGATTAACTTCCTGCCCTGTTAAGATTGCTGCAAGGGAAACTGTGTACACAACATGTAAGTAAAAGAGATAAGATGCCTTGGCCCTGAGAACACGCCACGGTGGGGGTTTCCTGACCCATGTTCTGTGCTGCTGTAATGTTGCATCTGCTTGCCACAGTGATGACAATACGCAACTGGTGTGCACATTCATTGCACAGAAGTGGTTTCGAGGCAGTGACCTTGTCATGCCTCGTAACAGGATTATCCTTATTTAGAAGCATGTTTGTGTTTTTACTGTTACTCTTTTTCTAACTAGAGATATCTAAACTTCTTATACGGGGAGGCCTCCCACTTTGTAATTATTGTACAGCACATGATTAAATGCCTGTGAGCAAACCCAACTATAGAAATTGAAATGGTCTTCTGAAGTGCTGCTGTCTGCAAAGAAAATCAGATACACTGCATTATTTGGGACAGAGCTGGATATGAGCCAAGCAAAAGAAAACTGGTTTGGTGAAGTATTTTTCATTGAATGCATGTTTAATAATATTTCAACTTGTTGATGCAAAAAGCATCAGGCCCAAGTTAGGCCCACATTCATTTGCTAAAATTCTCTTTAACAGTTGCCTTCAAGATCCAGCTGTCTTTTTGCTGCAGGAAAGCAAAGCAATGCAGTGCTACCATCAAGGGGCAATAAATCATTTTGTGCGTTGAAAAACTCAGCAGAACATGTTAGTGCATGCAAACTCAGTACGAGTCTAGAAAGGAAATGCCTATTAAACCACAGCCCTTGCTATAAAATACTTGCGGGGAGAAGCCAACGATAGTCTTGGTTTGACTGACGATGGTTGTTAAATTCCCTGTGGTCCACTGTTAACACTTTAAAATGGCAAAGCCACAGTGTTTATGCAGAATCTCTCAACTGCTGGTATATAGCTAATTCCTGTGTGTAATCTTAAGTAGGCATTTTTGCTTCTCAATGTATGGGCTTTCCTTCTTAAGAGTACGGCTGCAATCTTACGCCCGTTTGCCCAGCAACAATACAAAGATGAAAAGGGGTGAAGAAAATCTTCCTTGATCTTTCCCCCAACTTCTAGTGGGCTGTGGGACTGGTGGGGAGGAGGGAGCAGGTACAAGAACAGTTGCTAATTTTGCCGATAAATAATGGAGGTGTTTTGTGTTTAAAGAGACTATTTGTACATGGGTCATTTATTTTAAGCTGCCCAGAGATCTTTGTGAGCCCTTGGTCTTCAGTATGCTTCATCCTAGCGAGATCTAACTAACCCTATCACTTCCAAGCTGGAGCTGCACTCCATAAAGGCATTAGATATTTTTCCTGTCCTATGCTTTTCTGTTACAGATTACCAAAAATTGAAAGGCAAAAGGTTACACATACTCAGATGCTCAGGTGGGGACATTGTGACAGAAAAGAGAAGAAGAAAACTTAGCTGAATGTCAGAATAGTGTTTTTAAAAAGCTTGCACCATGAACTAAGCTTTGCATAGCCCTACGCCAAATGTTCCAATAAAAAGTAAAAGCACCTCTATAAATGTTATCTGTCCTTATCACTTAGTGGCTCTGGCCTTTGTGCTGATCTACCCTCCTTTTTTTTTTTTTCAAAATCAAAGTCTAATGTTTAAGTCACACCAGCTGCAATTAAGGAAGTAAAACTGTTCCCATGATGTGAGGTATAACTTGCACACAGCACTGCAGTTGACACCAATAACATTTGCAATGCCTTGAAAAACAAGTTGCACTTCCTTGAGCCTGCAGAATGAGCTTCAGGATAACAGCAATGGGCCACCCAGCCACCCATTTCTCAGATTGCAAAGGGACTGATGACTAAAGAAAGGTCTTGCATTTTCTTTGTAAGTACTGCTTGAAATAGTTTGAGCAAATACTGTTGGGCGGGCAGGGGTGAGAAAAAGGAGGACAACTTGAGCCAGGGTTCAGACCCAGGATTGCATTATTACTATAGATATCCTGCCTTTCAAACATGAAAATTTATAACTGAGTATTTTCAGCTCAGCTTGCACACCCTTTCACAGTAGTTCTTTTCCAAACAGATTAATCTTCTAAGTGAACATATATAGGAGGATACACCTGTACATTGTTTACTGATATTGATCTGTGAAGGAGAGAGGAACGAAGACTCAACGGGATTCTCACTTGTTTCCTGCCTGCTTTGTACTGCATAAAGACTTCCTTTGAACTAGGGACCAAAACCAGTGTCCCCCAAATTTCTCTTGCCAAATTATCTTCCCAATTTTTGTCATATCAGTGTACCATCAGTGCAGTTATTTTCTTGTTGCTTAGTCATGCAGTCATGTCTCACTTTAAGACCCATGGATCAGGTTCTGACTTCTCCTGTTCCCCAAAGTCTGACCAAGCTCATGTTGTGTGTCTCCGTAACGCTAACCGTCCCATCCTCTGCCATCCCCTTCTCTTTCTGTCTTCAATTTAGCCCAGCATTAGGGTCTTTTCCAAGGAGTCTTCTCATTCATAAGCCAAAGTATTTGAGCTTTAGTATTCATCCTTCAAGTGAACAGTGAAGATTAATTCCTTTAGTATTGACTGATTTGATCTTGCAGTCCAAGGGATTCTCAAGTCAAATCATAGTTCAGAAGCATCACTTCTTTGGCACTGAGCCTTCTTTAAAGTCCAGCTCTCACAGCCATATGCTACTACTGGGAAAACAGTAGCTATGACTATACAGACTACTGTCATTAAAGTGATGCCTCATCTTTGGAATATGTTATCTAGGTTTAAGTACTTAATAGTTAAATCAACACACTTTTTAGAACATAAATTTATTGAGAAAAAAAATGTTAATCTGCATATTACCTAAAATCATATTGTATATGACCAATACTACAAGTGCGTGCCACAGTTTGAAAGAAAAACTGGCCTGAATAATATAAAAAGAACTTTGGAGGAATATTCTGTGTAGCTAATTTGTATCCGTTGTCATCATCTTCATAAGTGTGCATGCACAGAGAGCAGTTTAACAAGTAAATGTTGGAGGCGCCCAGTGACAAATGAGTGATCTTCCTACTAAGGTTTCTGTGGCAGAAGAGCAAGGATTGTGTTAATGAATCCCTGTGCAACAGTTTCTTGGTCCCAATTTCCTCTTCTGCCAGGGGAGTCATGACCTCCTTAACCAGCATGGGCTGTAGCAAAATATGGGAGAAACTGGGAAGCAAGGAGACCATGCTATCAGTATGGGACAAAGCATCACCAAATCTGGTCGGATTTGGAAGCTACTGCTGGGATGTACCTGTATTCTCCATAGCTGGTGACATGGTGACATCTCATTACTCTCACATGGGGGCTCACCTTGTGGATGTGCTTACTCTACTGTAGTTGTCTTCGGGGGGCGAGTGACTGAGCCATGGTAACCTCATCCCAATTCTGCAGCACCAAGGACGACTACTATTTTTTAAAAAAATTGGTGGACCAATAATATTTGCCAAAGAAAATAAAAACAGCATCAAAGGGTAAAGTCTCGAAAAAAAAAGGAAAGGAAAGGAAAATAATAAAAGTTGCATAAAGGAGATTTAATCAAAGCAAAGAGAGAAAGAAAGGCAGGGAGAGGGACCTTCCCTTAGTGGCCCTTGGGTCTGAGACCGGCACAATGCTCTGACATCACACACACACTGACAGACAAGCTACCTATCTAGGCTATTCAGACAAGGGAAGTCTCAAGAGAGCCCCAGTTGCACAGAAAAGGTGAGGGAGGGATGACCCCCCCCCCAATTGGACTCCTACTGATGCAAAACAAACTGCATTGCAGTGCCCCCACTCACAACAGGAAGCATCACATTAGGAGGGGAGAACAGGGTGCCACCAATTTGCTGTGACCCATGTGGCTCTGTCTTACACCACCAATGATATCAGGTTGCTGATGACATGGGGTGCGCTCAGTGCCATGGGTTAGCACCTGTTTGGGTCAGTGCCCCAAGGCCAGTAGCAGCCTAAGACCTTGGCTGAAGTGGACAAACCCACAAGTGCTGCTGCCACTGATGTACAGCAGCATCTAATCCCTACATCTTGGCCAGCCAGCCAGTCTAGACCCACAGATCTTTTCCCTCACAGATAGTCAAAAGATAGACTAGTCACAGTTAATAGCTTCTCTGACTCTTCAGTGAAAACATTAGTCAAATATTCAATGTGACATTGAACCTGCCCATATTCATGGGGCCTCCATTCACACAAATGCAAAGTACTACACCACTCACTTTGATGAGAAGGGAACAGAAAAAATTCGTGCACATCCCTATTCCCTGTTTCCTATCCTTTAGCCAAGTACTAATCCAGGACAGAAACTTTCCTGATGTTCCATTAAAGAGCCTTTATTGAAGGACTTTGTCAAAAGCCTTCTCAAAGTCCAGATGGACAACATCAAATGGATCACCTTTATTCATGTGCTTGTCGACACTCTGAAAGAATTCTAACAAGTTAGTAAGGCATGATTTGCAGAAGCCGTGCTGATTTTCCTGCAGCAATGTTGTTCTTCTGTGTGAGTAACTAATTTTTTATCCTTAGTGATGATTTCCGTCAATTTAACTGGACCTGATATTAAGCTGACTAGTCTGCAATTTCCTGGATCACCCCTACACCCCTTTTTGAAGATATGTATTATATTTGCTACCCTCCAGTCTTCAGCCACACCATGGTTGTTTTTCCACTGTCAGAAAGTACCCATTTTTGCACCCATTAAGGACCCATTTGGGTGTGAGCCGGATGACCCCATTTCCACCATGGCACACATTTGGGACACATTTGTTTCCACCTCCGCTGGGGAAATCCAGATCATATGGGTACATCTCAGCCTTTAATCCGGATTTTCTGTAGACCCCATTAATGAAAATCTGGATTAAAGGGAGCCTGTCTCCACGAGAAACAGGCAAGGGGGTCTAGAGGAGGCTGGGGGAGGGGGGGAGCCCTGAAATCCCAGCTTTGAAGTGAAATCATTCCAAAATGACTCTGAAGTCACTCCGAAGAGATCGGCAAACACTTTGGAAAGGCTCCAGAGCTGTCAGCGCGGTCCGTTCGCTATTAGTACAGACCGCGCGGACTTCCCTCCGGAATCCCTCCGGAGCGATCAGCAAAGACATTGGAGTCTCGCCGCCGGTCTCTCCAAAGATCAGCACAGACTTCGGAGGTGCTCCGGAGTGATTTCCTGATGACATCAAGGGCACTCTGGGGCTGTCTTGCACTGACTTTGGAGACGTTCCAAAGGGACTCTGGAGCGGCTTCAATGTCTGTGCCGGTCTCTTCGGAGGGACTTCGAAGAGTGCACCCCCCCCATCTCCCGAAACACCTGGGGTGACAGACAGACCCCTTGCTAATGGGTGCTACACCTCCTGTGGAAACACATTGGGTGCTTCCCTTAATCTGGATCTACTAGATCCAGATTAAGGAATGTACCCATTCCTTAGATCTGGATCTTCTTAGATCCAGATCTAAGGAGCACAGTGGAAAAACACTCCATGTGATCTTAGGGAAAGTGATACATTTTGGCTGGAAGATCAGCAATTTCACATCTGAGTTGTTTAAGAATTCTGGGATGAATGCTATCCATTCTGGTGATTTGTTAGCATTTATTTTATCAAAACACGAAAGAACATCCTCCTTGGTTTCTTCTATCCCATTTAATTCTTTTGACTCTCTGAAAATATGCGTCCTCCGTCTTCCTCAGTGAAAACAGAGGCAAATAATTAATTCAGCCTCTGTTCTATCTCTGTGTCCTCTTTAATTATCTCTTTCTGTCCATTGTCACCTGATGGTCCTGCTGTTTTCCTGGCTGGATTCCTACTTCTCATGTACTTAAAGACATTCTTATGCTTTCTTTTGATGTTTTTATTAGCATGTGCTACTAGAGTAGATGCTTAGGTATTGATTCCAGGTCATAGAGAAAGGCAGGATGCCTCTGAATGTTGTTTGCAGGGATTCAAGAGAAGGTGAAGATTTTGCCTTTATCTTCTGCTTGAGAGCGCTCATAAGCAATTGGTTGGCCACTCTGTTAGACCGGATGCCGGACTAGATGGGTTATGGCCCAATCCAGCAGGGCTGCTCTTAAGTATGCTCCTCAAGATTCTTCTTAGCATTCCTGATTGCTGCCTTGCATTTTGCTCTGCCAGAAATTATGGTGCTTCCCATTCTCCTCATTCTGGAGTCTGGCACAATGTTCACCTTTGAGGACCAAGGTGAAATGTCCCCAGTCTGCAACTCTGAGGGCAAGGAGCTCTATTCACGGGCTCCAAAGCTATGACGGGACAGAGAACGTGGCCTGCGTGCCGATGGCTCATTTCACACCAAGGACGTTCTCCACAGCGCATAGCAACAGTTCACATGTGGAAACTAGCAGAAAGATCTCAAGAGTGTGAAACCACTGCCTTACTGTAAATCTTACTGTAGATCTTAAGAGACGGGAAGCAGAAGAATAAGTACTGCATTTCAGTACTGAATGTGTGTGTCAGGGTCGAAAGATGTTCAAGATTTACAGCAGTCTAGGTTGCAGTGCTTCTATGCTGGTGACTTCCGGATTAAACTGATTTGAAAAAAAGCAGGATGTTCCTTCTTAATGGTGTTTGTTCCTGTTATTTATTCGTACCTCCTAACAACCACTGTAGTAAGTTTTTGTAGTTTCTATTGATATTTCTTTTGACGTAAAACTGTTCAGTAGACTCACAATTGCACTTTGTACACATTTTTGCTTGGTCTGCTTGATTTGAAGGGACTTCTACTTTTTTTTTGCTTTCTTTGCCAGGACCCTATTCCACCTGAGCAGCAACAATGAACTTCTTTGGACTTTCCCAAATATTGTACAATGCCCCGCCCACAATACTGTTATATAAATGATGGGTTTTCTTTGCAGTTGCATCAGCAAAATAGGTATTTACATGTTCAGTTAGCTTTCCTCCCAGGACACCTAGGCCGCATCCCCATTAAAAGCTTAATCCAATTTCCCTAAATCAAAATAACAGAACCGGATGCAAACACGAATTTGCCTGATCCCATTACTTTCAGCCAGAATCGTGTTCAATCCGGATTCTGAGGATGTACGTGACTCAAGGGGGGACTCCAGTGGCTACTTTTTAAAAACCACTTTTCGGGGCTGCCCTGTCCTCTTCCTCCTGGCGTGAACGCACCACCCATAACAGACCCCTTCACGGAGCATAGCTGGGTGGCTGGGTGGATGCTGCTTGCCTGGATGGAGGAAAAACGGTAGCGAGCAGCCAGCAATTCTTTCCCCTCCTCTCCTCATTGCTCAGGGCACGCAGCAGCAGCAACAAACATTCACACATCTCCCCAAACCTGCAGCTGTTTTCCTTTCTTTTGCCTTTTTTAAAGATCAGCACTTTCAATGGCAAGATCGTTATCAGGTGTGAAGTGGTTTGATCGCTACAGTGTAGCTTTAAGCGGTGGATTTTACAGCTTGCTTTGGAAGCAAACTATTGGGGGAGGGAAACTCTCATCCCTTAACACGGAAGGGTTCCCACAGTAAAAAATGTAAAACGTTTCAAGCGCACGAACCGGAGTGAGACCTGTTGAAATGAGGATTAACATTTACAACGCTTTGGGGTGATTTAACACGTGGAAAGCATGTTAAGCCAAACTGATGTGGGGTCTGCCAGGATTGAAAACGTTATGAATTCGAAATAAGCTTGCTGTGGGGATTCGCCCTTAGTCTTAGAAAATGGACTTGAATTCTTAATTTTGTCTCTTGCTTTGGGATGCTTTTATTCTCCTGGATTTCTGCATAATTTTATTAGAGCAATAATCAGTAACGGCCAGTGGCCAGGAAAAATCTGGAAGCCCTGGGCATGACTTGAAGTCCGTTGTGCATGACAAATCTCTTTTTGAGCTGGTTGCATCAAAGACAGTTTTGAAGCAAATGACAGAATTCAAGCAAGCCTGCCCAAAATCATGCATGGTCTCTCCAAGCCCTTATGGGTTCCCTGTGCCATTGGCCAGGAACAGCAAATTCCTTCTCTGCTGTTCGCAGTTGTTGTCAGTCATAACTCTGACTTTACTTGTTGGCTAAAAAGCCACTAAAACCAGTTTTAACCCAGTTTCAATCCACTTCTGGAGTGAGAGAACGCATCAGAGAAGTGACTAGCCATTTTCTTTCTACTTTTTGAACCTAAAGGTGGATTTTCTGGGTTAGAGAACTCTGAAAGAAAACAGCTTGACGCTGTTGACGTGTTTTCTCACTCTGAAAGTGGACTGAAACCAAATTAAATCTTAGGTGAAAACACAGCAAAGGAATCTCTTTTCATAGTGGTGCTGTTCCCCCTGCTAGTTAATTTCCTGCAAAAGGTGTAGTCTATTATACCCTTTCCTTTCTTTTCAAAATGAAAGCTGAGATTGTGGAGCCCCTTTCTGGTTCTGAGCTGCTCCGCTCTTTTAGATACGCAAAGACAGCTTGGTTTCTTCCATGTGCCAACCTGCCTCCTCTTCGCAGAAGGTTCAGTTAGCTTGACAATCACAGGGGGAATGGGGCTCTTTAAATAGGCTTAGAGCCCAGCTTAATATACGCTCTGCTTTAAGTCCACAACAGCATAATCCTGTAATAAAAGATGAATTAAACAGCAGAAAGATTGAATATTGGACCAGGAATAAATCCCTGTAGCTACTTATTATGCTCCATAGATATTGCTTGAAATAAGTATTTGCATCCCCACATAGCGGGGCTTTAGCTACAGTGGAATGGCTCCTGGCAAAGAAAGCGAGATGCACCCTCACGTACAATACAAATTGAGACCAAAAGCATAAACTGAGTGCAGTAACATGAAGCTTACTGACAGCTCAACCAGAAACATCTGGGCCACCTAGCCAGCCAGCAGCAGTGATTCTGTTCTCCTTCCCCTGGTTACTGGCAAAAAAGCCAGGCTTGCTGCCATTGAAGCCATGCCCCTGACACCCCATGAATCTCAGGTGTGACAAATCAATAAACAAACTTACACTATCAATTAAAATAATTTTTCTAAAAAAACATTTTGTTGGGTGATGACTCCATCAATAACCAGCAAGTTTCTGGGCACATATATTGAAATAAGGTTCTGGAAACTCAAGAGAGTTGGCATTGGTTTCAAGGGGAAGGCCTCTTCCAAAAGCTGGGCATCAGATCATAATCTGTTCCACAACTGACACCAGATAGACCTCTCTACAGATAGTGAATAGCTGACTAGAAAACTGGGACACCCTGCAAGAGTGATCCATTCTCTGACAACGTCCAGACTAGACTCTTGCAATGCACTCTATGTGGGACTACCCTTGAGGATGGCCAAGAAGCTGGAACCCTAATGCAGAATGCAGCAGCGTGACTACTGGGATGAACTTTTGGCTGGACATAGATCATGACACTCTTGAAGGAACTGCACTGGTTATCAGTTCTCTCCTGAGCCCAATTCAAGGGGTTGATATTGACCCATAAATGTCTTGGCTCCTGAATATATCTGAAGGAGTGCTTTTTTGCCATATACTGTATTTTCTGGCATATAAGACTACTTTTTAACCCAGGAAAATCTTCTCAAAAGTCGGGGGTCGTCTTATACACCGGGTGTTGTCTTCTTATACGGCGAGTATATCCCAAACTCTATATTTTAACTGGAAAAGTTGGGGTCATCTTATATGCCCAGGTGTCTTATATGCCGGAAAATATGGTACTTTAAGATCACAAGGGGACTTTCTTGTAGTTCCGCTACCCTTGGAGGTGCAATGGGTTTTCCCTGGTTTTCAGCACCTGGTTGAAACGTACCTCTGCACCCGAAAAAGCTTCTCAAGAAGATCTTAAGTATCAAGCAGATCTCTATGGGAGGAGGCATTCCTACAGATATTTGGGGCTCGTATTGTGTTTAAATGTCAAAAGGGAAGCAAGTGCAAATGTTTCAGAACTGGACTCTGATGGAAATTCCCATTTCACCCTAGCTATGGCTTTACACACTAGTTCTAGCTTCCAAATCATGATCAGGGGTAGCCCCGTGTAGGACATACAGCAGTAATCCATCCTGGGTCACTGACTAGGGGTGCCTCCAGACATTAGGGAAAGCTTTGCAGCCACTGTGGATACTGCTGGTCACATGATTGGTCATGTGACAATCAGTTGACAGCAGTGGCACAACAGCAGCAGGGAAAGGGCAAAGTCAAAAACTTTGACTTTGCACTTTCCCTCATGTAGAGGGAGGATACAGCAGAGTATCCACCATCCTGTTGGGACACTGAGACATGCTTCTGGAGGCACTCCAGAGCCTCATCCCCACGGCATCGTTATCTCGAATTCAAAACGTTTTGAGTTCTCCTTGGCCAGACGGCAGTTCGGCTTAACACGCTTCTTCCGTGTTAAACCACGTTAAACCGTTTTAAAATAAATCCTGATTTCAAGAGGTCTCACACCGGATTGTGCGCTTGATACGTGTTTCATTTTTTTCTGTGTGGACAGTACCGTTTCAGGGATGAGATTGCGTGTTCAGGGTTTCCCTCCTCCAATCGCAATCTACCCAATGGCTGTCCGTATTCTGCGGACGTCATTGGGGGGGGGGGGGTCCCTGCCTGATCTGAAGCAAAAACTTTTTTCGGATCACTTCTTCTCTTGCAAGCCTGAACTTCTTGGAGCAGCCTTCACACAGCAGCGCTACAGCTCCGGAGTGCGTGCGGAGAGTTGGGGGGGGGGAGAGACAGAGAGGAGGGGATTGGGCAGGAGGAGGCTATCAGCGTTTTGGATTCCCCTGGGGCGGGCAAGAAGAATTTGGCTGAGGGAGCCCGGCCGCAGAAAGCCTAGCTAGTCTTCCCCTCCTGGGGAGGGAGCGAGCCGGTAGACACACACACAGGCAGGCTTTCATGACAGCTATAAAATCAGACACCCTCACACATGTTTAGGATTCCCTCCCCCAATAGCTTGCTTCCAAAGAGTGATTTCAATGAAACAATCCAGCCTCGAAACAGCCACTACCTCCAAAGCTACACTGTAGTGATGTAGCTTAATAACAATGTTGCAGTTTTGCGCAAATTCTGAACTTTAAAAAGGGAAAGGAAAGGAAAGCCCTGGAGTCCCCGGGGAACTTTCCTTTCCCAGCCAGTCGAGTCCCTCTGAAGGATGCAGGGCTGGAAAAACACAATCCAAAGCTTTTGCAGCCTGGAGGCAGATCGGTCCCTCCCTGCCAGGCAACTTTCTCTATGTCCTGAACAGCACTCCAATTTAATTTAATTTTTTTTTTGGGGGGGGGGAGAAAAAAGAAAGAAAAAAGAAAGAAAGAAAAAATTCCCCAGAGTGCTGCTGGCTGGCTCTCCCTCCTTCCCTCCCTCCCTCCTTCCCTCTCTCTCTCTCCTCCTCTCTTTCCTGCTGGTAGAGAGATCTAGTCAGCAGCAGCACGGACACGGAAGGAAGGAAGGAAGAGAGGAGGCGAGCAGGCCTCGGGCAGGGGGTCCCTGGCGGAGCTGAGTGCGCCGGAGGGACTCAGGCAGGGGGCGTCCCAATGATAGCTGATCAGAACAAAGAGGCAAAAAAGGCATGCATGACGCACAGGGAAGGGAGGGTGGGATCCTGGGAGGGAAAACCAATCACAGAGAAAGGGTGGGCAATGGGTGGGAGGACAATGCTGCCATGTGGACTCCGAGTATTGATTCCGCGTTAAGGCTGCAATCGGAATGCCCTCGGAACCGGATCAATTTGCAAGTCGTGTAGACAGCTTTGTTCCAGTTCAGTTATTTCGAATTATTTAAACCGAAATAACGCATGCCGTGAAGACGCAGCCTAGGTGCTCTCTGTTAAGGATGGAATTCGGCTGTTTAAAAAGTCAAATGGAAATAAGTGTTCTTGGCCACTGCTATCCCATGAGCTTCAAGGGATTCCAGATTCACTCCTGAATTCTGCATCTGCTCTTTTCAGGGAAAAATGATCCTGGACATATGTAGGCTTTCACAGCCAGATTCAATCTCATTTGTAGAAGTTTTTTGGGCTGTTATGCCGTGTTCCAGGTTTCTTCTTCTGAGAACCTAAGCTTTCAGATATAGCTGTGATATCCATCTTCAGAGGTCTTTGCTTTTTGCCAAGTCAAGGGTCACTGGTGTCTTACTAGATCTTAGGCCTTCTCGCATTACAGCTAGAACGGCTGTAATGCAGTTGGGTTAAGACAGTTTGGGACGTGCGACTGGGGAAACCATCCCAAACTGTCCTAGCTGGGAAAGGCCGGACAGGGGCGGGGACGCCTCTCCCAGGCCTGCCCGCCACTGGGTGAGAGCAGTCAGCCGGCTTCCCCTGGTTCTTGCACATTGTAGAGGACCAGATCAATCCCCTACAACTGGCAGGAACCGCCCCCGGTCCCCCACCCACCCTGGGCACCCACCCCGGGGCCCGGGGACATGTGCACCCATGGAGGTCCTGCCTTCTCGCTGTACTGTGTACGTGGTGCACGTTCCTGGCTGACCCAGGTCATTGAGACCCAGCGCAGCCAGAAGGTAGGACCTCCGTGTGCGCACACATATCCCCAGGGCCCAGGGTGGTGGTGGTCCTGATGGCCCTCTGCAGGGCTCAGCCACCGGGATCCAGGCAGCTGAGGCCCACAGAAGCCGGCAATCTGCCCCAATGGGCCAGGGGATGTAGGACCCCAGTAGACCAGACCCACGTGGATCCAGTCTACTGAAGGGTCCCACACCCCCCTGCCCATACACAGCCGCAGATTGACCTCCCACCACCCCAGAAAGGGATGAGGGGAAGCCGATCTGGGTGTCTCCCCGACTCCTGCAGTCCCTTAGGGAAGCAAGCTACCTCTCCTCCCCACATGTCACTCGCTTACCTTACCAGTCTGGGGCTGCCATTGTGCAGGTGTGTGCACTCCCGGTAGACAGGGTCCTGTGGGTCCTGTCTGCCAGAGTCGGCACACCTGCGCAGACCGTGGCAGAGGGCAACCCCAGAGCTTGTAAGGTAAGTGATTTGCGTGCCCCTGCCACCTGTTCGGCCGATTTTCAGCCAATCGTGGACGGCTGTGGACGCTTCAAATGCAGAAAGACGGGTGTAGAGCAGAATTAACTGTTCTACATCTCGAACGCATGGAGAACACGCAAAGACAGGCTGGAACGGAACCGCCGCCCCAGTAATGGGAATGCTCCGTCTCCGTGTGTTCTCCACGCGCTGGAGACAGCCTCGTGCGAAAAGGCCTCTTGTTTCTGTTTCTCTTCTTATAGATCTTGTTTCTCTTCAGTTTGCTGTTGAGGCCCTTTTTGCCTGCTTGACAATTTAAAATATTTGCTCTTAGCAGTGGTGGTTGTAATGCCTAGATAGAGGCAGGGGACAGAGAAAGTGAGCAGAAACCAGTTATGCTTGGTGAAGAGTCATGGGACCAGCATCCTGTGCAGAATCTATTTTGAAGGGGAAAAACAGAAACCATAATCATGAATTATGGTCACATGTTGTCAACAGCACATTTCTCTGTCATCACCGACCCTTGTTTACTAATTGCTAAGCACCGTGGTGTCCTGAGATGAGCTGCACAAATTCACAGAGATGGTATCAATTTTTTTACTAACCACACTATACAGCCATGATCTCTGGGTTACGTTCTTTTCAGCCATGCTAACCAGAGATAAGGCTGAGCTGTCGGTGCGCATACATACACGCAGGGTTGTGCATGCGTCATTCTTGCACACCTATCTTAGGCACAGACCTGACACTGACGAATTTTAGTGGCACAGAGAGAACCTATTTAATAAGAAATGGGATTGCCTAGGCTCAGAACACTGGAGACAAACTTGGAGGCTTCTGGTAAGTTGAAAAGCAGCTTTTGATACATACAAAGGAAGTTTCCTCAAAATGTTGATTTCAGAATTTAGCTGAGAATGAAAAAAGCTAGTCTTATGCAGCATAAACAAAGTTTCATTTTATTAGAAGGCAACTTAATGCTCTATTCAAATAAGAGATTTCTGCTTTCTGATATATAGTAAGCAAATGTTAGAAATGTTTAATTTTTCAACCTCAGTTCTCAGCTTATGAAACTGTGTATAAGTGCTCCAGCTGAGAAGAAATGCACGCAGCAGAATGCACGCGATTGAAGAAATACAAAAATAGATCCCTTACTGTCTTTTGAAACCCTGCTTCAAGTAGAATTCTGTCACCAAGCTTTTGGGTATCTACTTATTTTCCATTATAATGCATTTAGGCCAGTGATGGCGAACCTTTTGAGCTTGGTGTGTCAAAATTCGAAAGAAAACCTAGCTTAACTCAGGTGCTGTATCACATCTAGAAATATCCATAATTTTGTGATATTTGTAGCTCTAGTAAAAAAGTTAAATTTTTGATACATGTATTTTTTAAAAGCAAAAACAAATAATTTGTTACATTAGTGACTTTTGTTGCTGAATTTCATTTGCTAAATCTTCAATTGAAAGTTGGTATTTCACACACTTCAAAAACAAGCAAGCACTACACACCCAGGTGCCAGGGTGACCAGGTGTGTCACTCAAAAGGGCTTGGCGTGTCACCTGTGACACGCGTGTCATAGGTTGGCCATCACCGATTTAGGCTATGGTCACACACCTTCACTTTCAACCTTTAGTCCATCTTCAGTTCTAACTGTTCTCACCTTTTCATTTCTATCAATTTTGTTTTATTTCTTTCCTGGATGGAAAATCCACAAAGAAATGAAAAGGTCTGAATAGATAGGTCTGAAGATGAACTGAAGAAGGTTTAAAGTGAAGGTGTGGACAAAGCCTTAGAAAAAGTAATTTAAAAAATTAAAATGGCGTAGAAAGCCACAAAAAAGATATATGGCATGCAGTTTTGAGTCCAATCAAGGTAACTGTTCTGCATTAATGACATAGAATTGATTATACTTCAAGGAACCAGAAAATGGAAGACCATGAAGGGGTGTTCTGCTACTAACTTTTCTACCTCTTGGGTGCACTATTGGAATGAACTTTCATTTCCACTTTTTTCCCCATATAGCAGATGGACAGAGTGCTTGCCTACAGGAACATTTCTGTTTAGTGGAAGACTCTTGCACAAAAAGGACCTCATACAAGGACACACAAGAGTCCTGTACACATACAGCCCCTCTTGCTCTGGTTGGCTTCTCATTTTTTAAAGCAGTTACTTCTGCCTGGCCTTCCTGTTAAATTGTAAAATGGAAGCACAACAAAACAAGTTGGATTTTTTCCAAAAGCTGGGCTACAGTAAAGAGGAGGTGTGCAGAGTCCTGGACAAACTGGGTCCAGAGGCCCCAGAAAATGACCTACTCCAAGAACTGATTCAGATGGGGCACAGACCTCAGGTGCCAGAAAACAGGATGCAATGCGTTCACACAAGCCCTGTTGCACAGACATCCGGCAAGGCCTTGATACTTCCAGAAGAGTCAGCAGAGGGAGCAGGAGATCCTGCCAGTAATTTGAGACCTATTGTGATTGATGGCAGCAATGTTGCTATGAGGCAAGTAGCATCTTTCTGTGGTTTTTTTTTTTTAAGCTTTGGTTCTTGGTTTCTTGCTGTGGTGCAAAATCAATCTTGACATTAGGCTGGAATTCTTAAGTCAGAGTCAATGAGGTTTGAGTAGAGCAATATTGGGTGGCCACTTCCTTTTGAAAGCTGCAGTGTAGCTGACATGCATCCTGTTGAAGAAGATGCAAGTGAAGTGACATTAAATGTCTTCTCTGCTGAATCCTTGAAAGTCTATTGTGGGCATATTTCCTTGTGGCATATTTCCATTTCCCTGGCACAGGATGCCTTGGGGAGGCACCACCACTGGAGTGGCCTGCCATCACAACCTCATGGGACCTCAGCAAAAAGCCTGGCAAGGCTGGGCTGCTCCAGTTGTCATGCCTGTTCATGCCTCTATGTGGAGGTGCAGCAGGCCACAGGCAAACATGGCATATTTTGCTGTGGTAATGGCCCAGTTCAGCAGCCAAGAAATGACCTCAGAGTCACTTCTTGCACACTGAACATTTTGTCCTTGAGGAGGCTCTGAAGTCCCTCTAGGCGCCCTCAGACTCCTTCATTATGACTTACTCTGGAGACATGAGGACTTTGATGTGCGCCCCAAGGTGTTCCTTTTCTTTGGTATTGAACCCCATACCTTCCTCCAGACCTCCTAAAATTGTACCACACCTCCTGTCCGCTGTTCCCTGCATAAGCCACAGAGGGACCTGCTCATGAGGAAATTGCTAGGCCACAGAGCTTTGATGCAACAAATAATAGAGATACAAAAAATAATACTGAACATGCTGTACATTTCCTGATGATGTAGCCTGAGGTTAGTAGATTGTTCAGAGCGGAGCAATAGACTTGTGTTTGAGAACGTACTGGGCCACAGGGCTTTGATGCAAAATGTCATTCTCCCTAGAGCAGTGGTCCTCAACCTGGGGGTCAGGACCCCTTTGGGGGTCGAATTACCCTTTCAGAGGGGTCGCGACGAGTCTCCCGCCACCCTTCCCTCCCACCTCCCAGCTGCTCTGCCCCCATGGTTGGGGGTCTCCACAGCATGAGGAACTCCATTAAGGGGTTGTGGCATTAGGAAGGTTGAGAACTGCTGCCCTAGAGATACCAAAAATAATACCAAACATGCTGACGACAGAGCCTGAGGTTGGTAGATAGTAAAAGGTGGAGAAAGAATGGTGGCTCTGGTGGCAGTGAAAATACAAGCAAGAATAGAAAGACAATGTTTGCCTATTATTTATTTATTTTATTTATATCCTGTTCTTCCCCCAAACTGGGACCCAGAGTGTGTAAAATTAAATTACACGTGATTTAACTTTAACTTTAAACTCGGGAATATGCCAGAAGCAGGATTTTTGAATTAGACTAGCCTAGAAAAAAGTAGAGTTCTGGAAAGCCTTGGATTACTACCTTCGGAGAGGAGGCTTTAATGCTGATTTCCAAGGGGACAGCTAGGATGGCACTTTTACTATAAAGTGGTTAAAAGGTTATAGTGATGTTTCATCCCTAATGGGACACAGTACAGTAGTCTTTTATGGGAGTAGCTGTAGCTCAGTGGGAGAGAAAACTGCCTGGGAAGGAGACTGCCAGTGTAGTCCCAGTCTCTCCCTACAAGCAGGTAATGGCAAAGCGCTTCTGTATGTCTGCCAATAAAAAGGCATAGAGGTGCCCATAGAAGCCCCCATGTAGTCAACCAGGAATTGGCCACACCTTATTAGTGCCCAACAGCAGCAATGGTCTCTTGCAATTAAATTTGCTTATTGCTCAAGCCCAGTCAGTTCAGTGATGCAGACACGGTTTTGCAGGCATTTGGTTCATCTGCCATCTCCATCAACATTTTAATAAGGATGAGTATTGGGACTAACTTCTGTCTGTTGCATTTGCTCATCAATTCCACAGACCTGGCACGACCACCTTGACTTAAGTAAACCAAAGGTTCAATAACTTTATGAAACCAAGATCCCCTAAAATCATTATTTTTCATTCCACAGTCAGACTTAGGCCTTGCCATGAACTATACCATTTATTGATTGTTAAATTTCAGTCCTTAAAGGAACTAAAGGAACGCCTTCTTCTATATGGACCTGCCCACGCCCTAAGATGTGGAGGGGAGACCCTCCTGGTTGTACTGCCACTCGGAGCAGCAAAGGGGGTGGGCACTTTGGACAGGGACTTTTCAGTGGCGGCTCCCAGATTGTGGAATAGTTTCCTTCCTGAGGTGCATCAGACACCTTCACTCTATGTGTTTAGACAAGCTGTGAAGATGCGCCTATTTACCCTGGCCTTTGGCTAAGTAAAGGAACAGCCTTTTCCTTCCCACATTCAGGCACTGTCATGGTTTTAATATGTTTAATATGTTATTGGTTTTAATGTGTTCATTTTATATGTTGCAACCCACTCTGAGATTCTTGGGTATATAGGGCAGGATGGATGGATGGATGGATGGATGGATGGTAGTGGAACCTTAGAAATGTATTAAAGTACACAATTTCATCTCTTGAAACTCAAAGAGAGGATGGGGTTCTACCAGGGCATCATCAGCCCAGATAAGATGTAGAAGCAGAATTGCTCCCTCCTGTGGGCCACAGCAATGCAGATGTCCCCTGGTGGGGGCTAGATTACTTGACCTGGGCCAAGATTGGATCCTACAGTGTGCACCAATGCACAGTGTGTGGAAATTACTTTGGTTGCTATGACACCATGAAGTACCATTCATATTTAGCCTATATCAGTCTCAGCAGATGTGGATCTAGTCATTTGCAAACAGTTGCCTCAGAGAGGATGCACCTGGAGTGTTTTTCTCCTAAGGTGAAAGTAGATAGCTCACCATAGCCATTGACCCAGGCAGTACTCCAGGGATGCTTGGCCTGTATGTACATAATACTAAGCATTTTACTTCGATTTATGTTCAACAGGGCCTATTCTTATGTGGTTTTGTCTTACTTGACTAAAACTACAATTTTTCCATCTCTGACTGGTTCACAACAATCCCTGGGCAGGTAACTTTCAGACTGAACTCTGTAAAGCACTATATGTGAGGATGCCTGCAAAGGCAGCCTGAAGCTGGAAGCATTGTAGAATGCAGCTGCTAGATGGCTAGTAAGTGTTTCTGTAGGTGAATAAAAGTTTAGACATTAATGTACAAAGCACACTTGGACCCCAAATACCTGAAGGAGCATCTTCTCTCATATAGATACCTTCCTGGTAGCTCCATTACCGTCAGATGTTAAAGGGGTCATCCCACCAGGAGGGCTTTCTCTGTGGTGACCCCTAGAGAACCCTCCATTTTGAACTGTTATATACTTCCTTGCTTTGGATGTGCCTTTTTACCTAAGCCTGAGTTTCCTGAAGATATTTCTTTTACTGTTCTTTTGTATTTTCAGATTTCCCCCCTTTCTTTTTTCCTCTTAGAAGTTTCATGATTAATTGTTACCACTTTAAGAGCTTGGGCTAAAAAGTGGGATGAGATATACTTGTCATAACACCATCCTTTAAATATGGCTCCACCTCCTATTAAATATCCTTTTCTGTACTTTTCTGTACTTAAGTATGATGCCTGTAGCCAATTAAACACAATGACTGCACACATCTCCATTGAAAATTAGGATGCAGACATTTGAGTTATGTATGTTTCTTTGTTCGTAGAACAGGGTAAATGTATTAGGAATTGCTATAGGCTGTGGTTGGACTACTATTTGGGATACTCCGGCTTTGTCTGCACTGGGCTGCTGGCCCAGACCAGCAGTTGACATGAAATGCCTTGTCCATATCATGGACCAGCCCACTGGGAAGTGTTAGAATGGCCTTTTCAGTGCAGACTCTATGAGGTCCCAGACAGCATCTGCTTTTGTTTACATCAGCATGAGGATGGTAGGTCCCTAGTTTGAGATGTAAAGCAGAAAAGGCCATAGGAAATTTATTTAAAGAGGTTTTCAAAGCATTCATCAGTGGTGGACCAGACGAGCCACTCATGTGTAGGTGGCAAGAAGTGACTTTGGTCTACCTGGTACTGGTTTTCCAAACCAGAAGTATACTGCTTCTGGGCATATGACTAAAAGAGCTCTGGTTGGCACTCCAGCTGGGATGAGCCTCTGGGAGTGCAGATGACTCTTGGCACAGGCTCCTGGCCACAAAGTTGTTGAAAGGACGAACCCACAAAGTTCCTTACAAGTTAAAGCCACAGTTATGAGCAATATTACATGGAGGTGAGCCATTAGATAAATCAATAAACATGATATAAATTGAGCAACTATCCTAGGAGGATAGTTTTCCATCTCTGGAACTTATTTTCTTTCTTTCTTTTTCTTTTTGCAGCCATGGAAATAAAGAAGTGTTTTCATGCTTGGGCATTCAGCTGGTTGTAGATTGGTTCAAACGGAGAGGTCATCAATATATAAAAGTTTTTGTCCCATCTTGGAGAAAGGAACCAAGCCGATTTGATACCCCAATCACAGGTAGCATGAAGAAGAAGAACAGCCATAAATAATAGGAATTTAAAGTCAACCACAAAATGAATATGACTAGCGATGCTTATACAGCGGCAAAATAGGCAAATAAAAGGCCTCATCAATGGTTAGACTTTGTTCAGAGTTCCAGATCCAGGCATCTCACTTCAAAGATTCATAAGAACTGGAAGAAGTTTAAAGAAGAGCAATGAAGATGGTCAGCGTAACTGAAATTTTAGAGAGACATAAGCTGTGATCAGCCACAACAAAAGCATCTCTGAGGTGCCTTTGAGGCAACTTAGAGAAGGCTTTGAGGGGGGACTGTTGACAGACAAGTCTGCTCCTCTCCAATTTAGTTTGGTCCAAGCTAGTTATCAGTGTGGGAGAAAAGGAAGGATGAAAATTGTAAGCACATTTTTGACAAAGGCTTGCCTGAGTGTGGGAAGTTTGACTCCAAGCCCTTACTTTTTCTTGAATCCTTATAACTTTTATGTTTATTTTTAAAATTTTGGTTCTGTTATTTTTCACAACAGATCAGCATGTCCTTGAAAAGCTTGAAAAGCAATCAATTCTTGTGTACACACCATCTCGTAAAATGAAAGGCAAAAGGTTGGTCTGCTACGATGACCGTTACATAGTTAAGCTGGCTTATGAACAAGATGGGATTATTGTCTCTAATGACAACTTCCGGGACCTGCAGAACGAAAACCCTGAATGGAAGTGGTTCATTGAACAGCGACTGTTGATGTATTCCTTTGTCAATGACAAGTAAGAGACTGGCAATTTTGTAAATATTCTCTAGAATATTCTCTGGCTTCAAATTATGTATATAGGTCAAATTGAACATTAGCAGCAACAGGCTTATTTTTCCATGCATTAAATAGGAGAAATATTTCACTTTTTGAGTCATTTTCTTTGAACCTGTTAATGTATGATTTGTTACCTTGACAGAAAATAGGTTAACATCTGGGCAGATGCATCTACTCTTGAAGAGGTGTTTACAGCCTAGAAATGTCCCTTCCTGCCCAGATATTAACCTTTTGCAGACTAGCTGTGCATGAAATTGTGCATCACACGCAAACTCACATTAACTATAAGCTTACCTGATGCTTCCACACCACAACCATTCACATCATTTCCTGTACGAGGGGTGATCTGAGGCAGAAGCATGCTGGCACCTCAGATGACCCCAAATGTGACTGTGCATGTGGAAGCAGCAGCAGCAGCAGCATGACGATGGTGTACACACAGTCATGCCAGGCTCCGCGATCAAAATGGTGGCACCCTGTCAAGAGATCAGATACGCGACTGGACACAGGTGAGTGCCCAGGCATGTGGGGGTTAGGCTATCGTGTACTAACATTCCCTAGCGTGAACGCTGATGCATGCCAGTTTGTTCTGTGCTTTCCAATGGACGGGAAGCCAAGTACTGTAACACCCCCATTTTCCATCCAGTGCATGCAGTATGTTACAAAATGTTGCATTTCTTTGTCTTCATACCAACAGGTCTATATGCTGCATATATGTTTACTCTAAGTATTTCTGTTGTGGGTATTATGCAGAGATATGACTCAGTAAACCATGCATAATGCTACTTCAGTACAGTGTGTTTATTTACTAATTTACATATTTATACATTTAAGGTTCATGCCTCCTGATGATCCTCTGGGTCGACATGGACCCTCCCTCAACAGTTTTCTCAGTAAAAAAACCCTGATCCCTGAACCAAAATGGCAGCTATGCCCATATGGTAAGTTTTGTTCAGCGCTGTGCACCGTGCTTACCTACCTGCTCTCTCACAAGCTAGAGAATTATTTGCTGAAGCAAGAAGCCTCTTTTACTCATTGGGGCACCTTCTGTTTTCTTTTTGTTTCTACTGCAGGGTTTGCCTTCAGGGTTTGGTAGAGGTCAGGGGGACAGAACTAGTGCCCTTGTCAGCACTCTTGATTTTTCATGCAGCTCCGGACTCCTGCATAGGGCTCTGGAGCGTTATATTAGCCTTTTGATAAACCACTCAGCCAATGAATGTATTCATTATTAGGGATCTGCACAGACAGGAGCTGATTGAGTTCAATTTCAGGCTTTTAAATTTGAACAGTAGTGTGTTTGGTTTGAGCGAACCCCTTCAAACCACAATCAGACACGCCATGTTTGCTAGGTTCATTAGAACACCTCTTGCCCCTTTGGTTCGGTTCGAATTCAAACTCTGTCAAACTGGATTCAGTATTCAGTTTGAATTCAAACCTTTCAAATACCCTTGTTTGATTTGAACCATTCTGAATCCTGAATACATCTCTGTTCATTAACACCTACTAGTACTTTAATCTTATCATTGAAGGGTAAGACATTTTCTCCTCTATATTTCCTGTGTAAGATACATTTTGCTTTATTCTGGAAGATCCAGTACAATAGACAAAAGTCATTTTGCACTGGAGAAGAACACAGGAACTGGAGCTTCTTGCTATGGGTCCTAATTTCATTTAGGATATTTCCTAGTTTGATCTTCAAGAGACCTGGGACACACGCGAATCTGCTTCTGGCTCTGCATGGTGCAGATTATCTGGGTGCAGAGCAAGTGCAAAAAGGCCCTCAGTATCTGTTCCAAAGTTACCTTCCACTGGTGAATGGAATTTGAAGCCTGGTTTCTTAGGTCCTGGTCCAGAAATCTAGCCACGCCACCCTAGTTCTATATCATAAAGTTACCTTCATTCATTTTGCCTCTTGTTGAAGAAGTGTGGTGTTCTGATAATAAGGAAAAATAAAACCACGTGTTCACTTCTTAAACTGTGCAGTTGCATAGAATTAAAAGCATCCAGTTACAAAAATGTATATTCGATTGTCTTCAAGCCTGTTCTACTTTCACAATCCACTGAAGGATTCCTGTTAAACCCCTTGATATGTGTTAGCAAGTCATCAATTCTCTTTCGTCTCTTTAGGCAAGAAATGTACCTATGGCATCAAGTGCAAATTTTACCACCCAGAAAGACTTGGGTGGGACCATCTATCTGTAGCTGATGAGCTGCGGGTCAAGTCAAAGAACTTCTTGCCTATCTGCAGGTCAGAGGAAGAGAAGATGAAAATGGGCACGCTAAAAAACAGGAGCTGGAATACATCAACTTCAGCCGTCTGGAGAGGTGGCTGTCGAGTTGGCAGCAAGAACAGCTCAACATACAACTTGGTAGAATTTCATACCAGCTCCTCTAAGTGGGAAGAAGATAACCGTGATTCAGCTGGAAGTTGGATAAACGTGCCTCAAGGCCACCACCAGCCCCCATTACAAGATCAAGCAAAACGTATGGAAGCTGTGTCAAAGCAAATCTCTGCATTATCCATCAGTGGCAGGACGTACTCTGGAAACAGACCTGCTGGCCCTGGAAAATATGAAGATCTAGTGGATGAACAGCACAGAGATTGTTACCCTAATTACAGTTTACCTCTGTCTCACCACAGCCTGTGCTTGGACTGCCCATGTTTACAAGTATGTAGCTTTGAAGGGTGTTGCAGGAAGCAAGTATCAGCTGTCCAGACCCTCCCAACACCATCCTATTTAAGGTGGGAGGATTTGAAGGCCCAGCAAAGTGGTCAGTACCAATCTGTACTTTCTTCAGGAGATGTGCAATACTCTGGAAATCTATGGGCCAAGTCATCTGATCCATCACAGCCATTAGTTTCCAGCTCATTCAGAACAGTAGACTATTATAACCATGAGCCTCAGCAAGGATCCGTTATAAGCCCAATTTCTGGAGAGCAACAAGTTTCTCAGCAAACTCTGCACTTTGGTTTACCATTCAATGTGGCACACCAAGCTATGTCCTCTTATGATGATTCTGTAGATACAAGAAACTCAATATCATTAGTTCAAAGGTCAGGGAACCTACATAAGAGATCACCCAGTAGAAAGCCATGGTAAAGAGATTTGGTAATAATTCCAAACAGTCAGTTCTGCACTAAATTTGGCCAAGTTACTTTGTGGGGAAAAGAGTAAAATGTATATGCAAAACTGGTTTTTAATTTGCATTCTTCACTTTGTCCCCTTCTCTTTTTGCCTCTTGTACATTATCATCTCTACAATCAGCATTCTGAACTTTCATCCAATTTGCATTCCTCTTTAAATCCCTTTCACACACAGCTCTTCCCTCAGATCTTTTATATGCTACCACAGCCTGATATACTAGGATGGGGGTTAATACGTTTAACCCCTTTTCCCAAACATCTTTATTATTCTCTTATTCTGCCTTGAAACCTATCAGCTTCTCCGTGTCCAAATTCGACATGGCATTTCTGTTTATTAGGGACAGATTCATGGCTTGCAAAAAGAGACTCTACGGTGACATGAAGCTTGTAAACGTAAGAGTAGAGCAGCATTTCAGTTGGAAAACCTCTTTTGATGTCTCCAAACCATATTTGGGTCCCAAATGTGGCTTATGAACATCAAAAGTTGGGCTTCCAACTTTTACATGGTGGGCTTTTGCTCACTGAAGTACGCAACACACTTATACTGGGTATGCTCCCAACCATGTATGGTCATGTGGGCCGCAAAAATAGAAATACTCTGATAGAAATTCACATTACGTTTAGGACTACTTATATGCTGCAACATTTTGCTTATTTTCTGCAGAACATATGAGGCTCAGTGTATTCATGCTTCAATTTCATATGTGATCTGAAGCACTTTTTATCAACATTGGCTGATGTTCAGTTCTGATATTTCATGGGCAAACATAGGCTTTTTCTGCACTCAGGTCCTCTGTTCCATGACAGGACAAGACAACCTGCCACAGAACACGCAACGCATCCCACATAGGGGTATCCATATTCATCCTGCTCATCCTGCTTCAGTCCCTGCTAATGCTTCCAAAGAGCCCTTCGCACAGAGGCTGTGAGGGCCAGGCAGGGCCTGCTGTATTCCACACTAGCATGCAAATGGCAGGCCCTCATTCTGGAATATATTCCAGAATTAAGGTAGTGTAAGGGTGTTTTTCCACTGTCAAAAAGTACCCATTTTTGCACCCATTTAGGACCCATTTGGGTGTGAGCCAGATGATCCCATTTCCACCACGGCACCCATTTGGGACCCGATTGTTTCCACTGCTGTGGGGGAAATCCGGATATAATGGGTACATTTTGGCCTTTAATCCGGATTTTCTGTAGACCCCATTAATGGGGTCTACAATGGGGTCTTCAGGCAGAAAATCCAGATTAAAGGGAGTCTGTTTCCACTGGAAACAGGCAATGGGGTCCAAAGGAGGCTAGGGGGAGGGATGCACCCATTGGGCCCCCCCTAAACCTAGGCTCCGAAGTCACTTTGAAGCCACTTCAAAGTCATTTCAAAGTCATTTCGAAGTCTGTGCAAAATAGCTTCGGAGTGAACTTCGAAGTGACTCCAAAGTCATTTCGAAGTTCACTCCGAAGATCGGCAGACTTCAAAGGCACTCCGGAGCTATTTTGCACAGACTTCGAAATGACTTCGAAGACTGCCCCCCCGCCCCCCAAAACACCTGGGGTAACGGACCGACCCCTTGGGGGTCGATCCGGATTCCCCACATGGGTGCAAAGCTGTTTCTACAGCAGGGGTGTTAGCACCCATTGCTAATGGGTGCTACACCTCCCATGGAAACACATTGGGTACTTCCCTTAATCCGAATCTACTAGATCCGGATTAAGAAATGTACCCATTCCTTAGATCCGGATCTTCTTAGATCCGGATCTTCGGGCTGCAGTGGAAAAACACCCTAAGTGTGAAAAGAGCCAAAATCTCACCTTCACAATGCCCAGGTTACCCAGCTACTTTACATTAGAATGTTTTTGGAAATAATAGCTAGTCCAGAATAAAATGATGGCTATCCTAGTCACTTGAAACTTGCACATCGGTTATCTTTAAAGAGTTGTTTAGTCCACTTTTGCTTCTGTGAGCAAGTAAGAAAGAGAAAATGTATATATGCTTACGAGTGTTCATGTGAGATTATATGACAGTGCATGTATGAACGTTACTGGAGGGCCTGGGCTGATGGGCTGAAATATCATCTCCTTAATATGTGAACCTGTCCTATGTGAAGCAAAAGGCAATCCACAAAAATCCCTCAGTTATGATCTCCCAGAAGTCACTTTGATGAGGGTAGGTTAACTCAGACAATAGAAACTGTCCACAGCACTCTGGTAAGAAAAACAGGTGGGGCATAATCTCTGATTTCTCTTCCCCTAGGGAGATTAAAAATGCCAAACTGGGTGACCAAGCACACAATTGCACCACATGCTCCAGTTGTACCTCTACTACCCCAAAGAAGTGCAAATGCAGCACGCTGAGCTGTCCCAGCCTAGCCACTAATATAGCAGTAGACTGTACATTGGTAGTATAAAAAAGCACAATTAACTGAATGATTCCGAAAGATTTAATATTTCACTTAACAGCCCTTCAGGTAAGGAAGAAAAGGAAGTGGGAAGTTCCTTGGAGCAGATCGCTCTTGAAAATGGCTTCCTTCCCACCCATCTTCTTGCAGAACTTGTTAGGTAATAATATTTCTAATTTTTAAAAAACACTTGTAGCTAGAATTGATTTGCTATCACTGCAGTCAGTATTCAGAGTTTACTTCAGAACTTTAGAATAAGTGAACAAGGCAGGATATTTTCTTATCCAGGATGAGAATAAGAGAAAACAAAATCTGAAATGGATAAAATGGAACATAATTTCCCCCTTTCTACAGCCTAGAAAATCCCTGTGCTGCAGAAGGACTGATGATGACTTGGCTACTCTATGGAAATTCAATGAAAATGGAGATCTGTGGTCCATAAAAATGACTACCACACAGGATGCACCACCAAAATTACAGTGGGGATGAAAACTGGGAAGATTGGTCCATTGTTGCCAAAATACACACAATTATCGGCCACAGAAATGACATCAGATGAGAAATGTCTTCTGCCCAGAGGGGGTCATTTAAGGATTGGTATCAAATGATGAAAAATATAATTCAAATAAAGCAAACACAATCTTGAAAAGAAACCACGTAAGTTCTGATACAGCAAGCAATTAAAGATGCACATTATATGACATATAAAATTAACTAGAGCTAAGGCAGATGGAGTTTGTAGAATCCAGATTAATGTTGTAGAGAAAGAAAACAATGCAAGACAAGAATTAGAAATGAGAAATAAGAGGGCTGCCAGCAGGAGTGCTGTCATCCTCCTGCTCTGGAACTGTCCAATATAATGTGCTCATCTCCGAGCTTGGAGAGGAATCTTTATTTTTGTTACATTTCATGGGTTTTTAATATTACCTTTTAATCTTTTTTTGTATCTTCTAATTTTGTGGGCCCCATCTCTACATTAAGGGGTAAAATTATATAAATAAATATATTCTGGAGGTATTTTCATTGTTCTTGGGGCAATTCTGTGTCGCTTCAAAGCAGTTCCTTGAAGAACTGCAACTGATGCAAGTCTACAGGGGAAGACCCTTCCAGCCTCCTTCTGCTTCTGTTTTAGCCACTGAGCAGCAGCTATTTCTACTTTTCTAGTAGGTTTCAGGGTGAATAACAGAGGCGTCCTTGTCTGATTCACAGTAACCACTGGCTGTCTTGACCGTTGAATCCAGGCCTTCCCTGATGTGCTCATTTGAACCAAGAAGTGAAAATCCCGACTTAGATAAAGGAAGATAATCATTAAGAACATAAGAGAGGCCCTGCTGGATCAGGCCACAGCCCATCTAGTCCAGCATCCGGTTGCACACAGTGGCCCGCCAAGTGCTCATGGGCATCTCAAACAGAGACAAGGACAAACCTTTTCCTGCTCTTGAATCCCAGCAAATGGCCTTAGAAGCATCCTGCTTCTGTCCCCCTCCCAGCCTGAAAGATATACCTGTCCTAGACATTCATTCTAGTATCCATTGATACATCTGTCATCCATAAATTTGTCTAAACCTACCTTGATAAGAACATTAATCATTGTTTTGTTTAAAGAAATAAAAACTTAATTTTCTTTCTTCTTTAGTGGTGAATGGAACTTTAATTAAAGTATTACCACCTCTGCTAACAATATCTCATGTAAGCATCTGAGAATATTACCATCTTGGTTTTGAAATATTCATGGTGGATTTAAAAGATGAAATTTGGTCAAATCCATTGTCAACTCAAATGAAATAAAAGTATTCACACAATGATAGCCTCTTGCTGCCATATATAAGATGCACCAAAGATGATAAGCCATTAAAATGTTACCACTTCTTGTTTAGAGTTGTAAGTCAAGACTGCAAGCATACTAATAATGAGCATTAGGATAATTGGCAGCCCATCCCAACCTGGTGTCTTCTGCGTTTTTGGTACTACAGCTTAGGTTAATGCCAGCCACTAGGGACATGCACGAATGCAGTTTTGGAGATTCAATATCCAAAAATCTGAATCAGTTCGGATGTTTAAAATTTGAATGTATTCACATTCGATTCAGTTCAAATACATTCAAATCTATTCATGTGGATTTTCAATCTGTGTTTGCAAATACAAATGTCGACAACATTCGTATGTGTCTGCATGCACCAGTAAGTACCCCATACGCATCCGTATGCATCAGTACACAACCATGCGCATCCTGTTTTTGTCCCTTATAGATCCGTACAAATGTGAATGGATTTGGGAAAGATGCGTACGAGTAAGTACGCACCATGTACGTATCTGTACACATCCAAATGTCCGAATAATTTGTACAACTGATTCAAAAATTCAAAATTCATTCTAATTCATTCTAATTCAAATTTATAGTCCTTTGATTCGAATCTGAATGTCCAAATACAAACAAATTTCAATGTTTCAAATGATGGCAGTTAGGCAGGAGCCAAAACATCTGGACAACATCAGTTTGGGGAAGGCTGAAGATCAGCTTACTGTACAGCTTTTAAAAACAATTATAATATATATTCAATGTAAAATAGAGTAATTCATACAGCAGCAATAACTGAAATACGTGAATAAAATTAACCAGAGCACAAGCTAAGGCCATTTTCATACTCGGTGAATGGACCAGACCAAGCGGCTGCCTAGAACACTTGGTCAGTATTGAACACTTTGTCCAGAATCATTCCAACCTGTTTGAAGACATCTACAATTGTCCCAAGTCATCCTGTTCCAGTCTAGCCTTTGGTGCTTCCACACCTGGTCTGGGACCAGGAAAATGCTTCAGACCCATTTCCAAAGCTCATGCAAGCTTCGATCATTTTAAAAAACCTGACAGGGAGGTAGGCATGCCACCTTCAAACACCACTGTTATCTACCAGGCACGATGTATGAGTGATGGGGTCTCAGCCAATCACTGGAAGGGATGGGTGGTGCTTTGGACAGGAACTCAGTTGTGGAACAGCCATGGCTCCTCTGCATTGAGGCTGATCTGGGATGGACGATGCCTCCACCATTGTGATTCAGATGCAATCTGCTATGCTTAGTCCATCACAGGCTGCAGCAGAATAGTTAAACTGCTCCAAGCAAAATGAGTGCGGAAATGGCTGTCGTCCAAAGCATATTACTTTCCACAGCTTTCAATTCAAAAGAATCCATTAAAATTTGAACTTGGAATATAAAGCTGAAAAATGTTAACACAGTGTTGCAAGACATTTTTTTAATTTGCTGCTTAAGTTGACTTAAGTCGACTTAAATGATATGTTGTGAGCCTATTTTGTACAAAAAGTGTACAATAGCCGTGTCCGATTGGTATAAAATGGAAAATGTAGTACAGCTGATGAGCCACTGAGTGTCACTCTAGTGCAAATTTTTAGTTGAAATGGAAGTCTTGTGCTTAAAGGCATAACGTATCCAGCAATATCACAAGATCCAACATCTGGCCCGCATGCATATTTTAGAGTTTTGTTTTTGTGGAACAGAGGCCACAAGTCTTGGTAGAAAAAAAAAGTAAAAGAGCTCCCAAACCAAAGGAGGACAACGTTTTTAGACTACTCCGCCTCCCGCTTTAAGGTTGGGAGAGGGATGGTCTTGGATTTGAGTCCAGCAGAATGGTCTTTTATCTGTAAATCCTGGTGGACTCTGATACATAGCATTTCTCAAATATGTTACCTTTGCATTAAGAGCTACTTCAATGAATATAAAACTAAGTATTAATGAATTAACATTCAGAAATGAGATCTTAATCATAGAAGTTCTCTCTACATGAAGGCTGAGCTGTAATAGGCAATGGCCCTTTCTGCACTGGTCCTTATTCTGGACTGTATCTTTGCATAGGGACCTGCCAGCTGCATCCTGGAGCAGACTATGGCAGGCCTCATCCAGGGTCTGCCGTAGTCTGCATCAGTTTGAGGATGGCAGGTCCCCATTCCAAGGCATAATCCACAAGAAGGATCAGTACAGACAAAGTCAAAGCATACTTCCCTAAAGAACAATTCTACAGCCTTGGCATGCCTTGGGACCAAGTCCGTTTCTGGAGAGCAGATCTCTGATCTGGCCTAGAAGTAGTTCAAGCCCAAATTTTGAATAAAAATGAATGCAAACTAAATCTTCAAATAACAATACCCATTTCATGCAATTGTATACAAAACAGGCAATCCATAAAAATATCATTTGACAAAAGATACCTGTAGCGCAGTTTCTTCTTTTGCTGCCCAAGGAAAATTGCTGCCCTTACACATGATTGAATTCTAATTCCCCAAACTCAAATCATTTTGCATGTTAAGCTTTCCAAAACCCAGGTAAGATACATGACCAAAGTGTATTGTCAGAGAAAACATAGAAGAAATGTGTGCAGGTTCCAGATGAACTGGTACTCTATGAATATTGGAGGTTTGTGAAGTTTGTTCTTAGGCCAAACCAAGCAAAACATTTGAGGTTTGGTCGAGTAGTGCCACCTGTTGGCAAAAAAACAGTTCATCTGGTTTGTTTTTCTCCCTTCTCCCCATATACTAGACTAGGGCTGACTTCACACTTAGGCCTCTGGTAATTGCATACCAGAGGCCTAAGTGCAAATTCAGCCCTGAGACGTTTTCGCACGGGGCTGAACGGAACGCAGAAAAGACAGCTGAGGACACGTCATCCGCATTGGCCGCGCGCGGCTTGCGTTCCGACGTGTCCGCAGCTGTCTTTTCCGCGTTCGAAATGTAGAGCACTTAGAAGTGCTCTACACGCGTTCCAACGCGGACGAGCCGCCCGCAGCCGTTCGGGAGAAGAAGCGTTCGCGCTTCTTCTGTCTCCCGAACGGCTGCCGGCGCGCCTCCGACGCCGCGCGGCTTTGACAATCAGCTGTTTGTCAAACAGCTGATTGTCGATCTGCCTCCGCGGCTGTCATCGCGCCCCTTGCCGGCGTTTGCCGGCTAAGCCAGCTTCGGGCGCTTTGAGCATTCGCACCCAGACGCTCCGGAACGCGTTTACACGCGTTCTGGCGCGTCTGTGTGTGAACGGGGAAAGCGCCCGAAGCTGGCTTAAGCTTTCCGCCTGAACGCGTTCCGTTTCGAACGCGATTCAGTGCGGAAATGCCTCTGATCTGCTAAGCTGGCTAGGCCTCCCAGGCCTGGCTGAGCTGCTCCTCTGAGCTGCATGGTCCTTTGGGATTCTGGTTAACTTGCCCGCAGGCTGTTCCAGAAGGTTAAATGCATGGGGTTGCACAGATCAACTTCTGCAAAGTACTTATATCTGCTTGCCTATAGGCTGGCCCAGACCTCTGGTGGTCGACATGGCCAGCAGGAGTCATCCACTTGGGTCCAGGATGCCGGACTCGGTAGACAGGTCCAGTGCATAGTGTGGAAAGGGAGAAGACTGCAGGCATGAGGGGAAATAGGGAAATTTTGGGTCTAACAAAAGGGTAAACATGAGTGGGGAAGTCATGGGTAATAGGGGAGAAGAAGAGAGGAGGCCAGGAGCATAGAGAGTCTGTCTGGCCAGTTCTACAGTTCTGGACATCTCTAACTCAAAGTGGAACAGAAAATTGCTTCTAGGTCAAATGGTCGCCCAAGGATGTGCCAAACCAGAAATTAGTCACAGATATTTCTACAGCTAGTTGCTCAGTCCAGTCTGTACCCTATCCAACTCTTTAGTGCACCACTTACATTTTTAGAAAATATTTGACTTATTAATTCTCCATGGTGCCCAATCAGCCGACCTACATTTGAGTCCCTAGGATCTTTCCTTAGTAGAGAACAGATGGGGTGTAACACCCTCGTTTTACTTTATAAGCAGAATATTCAGAACTTTCAGATGGTTGTAACAGGTTCCTATTTGGATGAAATGCTTGGAACATTTCAAAACCTTATCCCATGCACCCCCCTAGAAAGTACAGTTTTAATTAAATGAGACCTGCATATTCTCACATTGACCTTTGCTGGTAATTTGATCTAAACTCCACAGGAAATGTTAAACTGCATTACTGATAACGTTAAACCTCACTGTTTAGCTATTAGCATTTTTCAGGTATTCTTCTCAGAAGCAAAAACATTTAAGTGCTCTTTATTTTCACAAAATGCAAGAACATAGGCAAAATCATCTAGGGTGCCTCCAAATGACAGGTGGAAATTCAGAGATCTTCTTTATATCCCACAGTTGCCTCTCACTACTCCAACCAGACAGCAAGAGGCAATCTTGGGCTCTTATCTCTGTCTGCCAGCTTCTTCTGTTACTATTCCCATTCCAAATGCCCAGATGCTAAGACATGCACCTGACCATTTCCCTTTGTTTTCTCCGCCGTGTTTAAGCTAGCATCCAGGTATTTGGAATGGGAACAATAAAGCAGGGAGTAGGTAGATGGAGGTAAGCAAATACTATTATGGGTCACCCAACACTGTTTCTGGTTTTCCCATGATAGCAATATTTAGGGATATCACCTCAACATCCCAGGACTCTATTGGGAATGCCACAGATGTCTTTGGCATCCCCAATATAGTCCCAGGATAATCACAGGTTTTAACCCGTGTCTGGAGGCAACCCTTCAGTGGTAACTGAGTTACAAAGGTAAAAAGACACAAAACAGAAGTGTTACAATATATTTTTTTAATTTTTATAAATAACTTATCTGTTACAAAGACAGTTTACCCAACTAAATCACAAAACCATCAACTCAAGATATCCAAATTAGATTTTATTAATAAAACAGGTAAAAATTTGTCAATCTTCACATAGAACTGCAGATGAAGCTGAAAAACAAGGCTTCTCTTTAAAAAATGCATTCATTGCAAGTACTTTGGGTCTACTGACTAGTTACTTGGGACAGTATTTATTTATTTATTTATTTAAAGAGCAAACCTTTAAAACAAAGGCTTTTATATATTTGCATAGATGACTTGTATTCTTTTAAAAAAAGATGTCCACTGGAAAATATTTACAGTGGGTGACAGACTGATTGATCTCTTGCTAACTTTAAAACACTATTCTGCTTTCTCCAAGAGATTTCACTACGTCATTCCTGAAATAATGCAAGACAGCATTGAAGAACAAAAGAAAGTTCCTGCTGACCTGAATGCTTAGAATATGATGAAAATAAAGAGACGCTTGATATTATTTCAGTGTTTAAGCCTGCTTGATTTCTCTTTTCCAGCCTACAGTTCCTGTTGTTCAAATTACTGCTTTCTTCTAGCTAATCAGGTTTAGCAACTGGCTGCCAAAATAGCCTGGATTTTTTTATGGTACTGCTGCTCTTTTGTGTATGGTATTTTCTAGCTTCCAAGGAGTTTGCAAGATCCCCAGCAAATGAAACAAACCCAGTCAGATGCTGGTCCATTAGTGGGTTGGATGCACAGTGCTTTAGAGTTGTTTCCTTGCGACAGACCAAAGAAAAAAGAAGAAACAATTACAATCTGTCACCCAACGTAAAAATCCGTGTCCAAAGTGAACTATAGGCATAAAGTCCAAGTATTCCTGCATTTTCACCATGCTGCATCTGCAGGTCTTCACAGACTATCAGCATTTACAATATACAAAATAGGCAGTGGAGGTTAATTGTGCCTCGTTTATTATCAGTGCTCTTATTTTAAGGCACCAGGCTTCTCAGGTTAAAAAAAAAAGGGACATGATCGTGCTTAATCACTTAAAGAAAGAAAGTTAACAAAGACTATTACACTATACATTAAGAAATACAAGAAATAATAAAAGGTGAAGGAGAGAAAGGCACTTAAAGCAGGCTCTAGAACTATGTACAGAAGGGAAAAGCTTTGGGGCTATTTCATGGTTTTGTACAGACAAAGCATGCAGTTTTCCTTTTCATTCTGAGACAAGATTGTATGGATTTGTGTCTTCATAGAGCAGAGCAGAGCAGAGCGGTTTTCCAGGAAGACAAAATAGTACCACTGATTTGTGAAATTCTACAATCCACAGGCCCTACATGGCAGCAAACAGTTCAACACACTTCCAACTTGTTCCTTTCTGTTCCTTTCGTGAATGTAGTGTTTCACTGAAAGCTTTTCAAAACAACAACAACAACAACAACAGGCTATCAACCTAATCCCTTCCCCTGTCAAAATTCAGTAGTGACATTTGCGGAGAAAGGCTTCTGGGGAACACCCAAGCGCTGAACGTGGCGAGAATGATTCTTACTGGGGTTCTAGTAATACTGTACATGATTCAGGCAGCTGGCTACAAAACCTGTCAGGGGATTACCTTCGACCCGATGCATTTCAGCTGCCTGCAGCACAACACTGAGGTATTATCTCTGTAGCAGAACATTTAACATTAGCAATAAACCTTGTCACATGTTCAATTTTACAAATCCTATGCATGAATGATTATTTATCCCAAGGAAATGACACGAGAGTCAAAGGTTGGATTTAGAGAAGATAAGCGAGCCCCTCCGGCTCAGAAATGCCTAGGCATTTCACACTGTTCACAACGGTTTAAGGCTGGGTGATTTAAAAAGGTACAAGCCGTACAGTTCCACTGAGCGCCCTCGTCTTCCTCGGTGTCAGGTACAGTCTTTGGTGCTTTGGCGATGGATCTTTGATCTGCTGAGGTGAAAGAGAATAATCATTAAACTCAAGACGGGAAGAGAAAGGGATATCTACATAGACTTCCCCCCTCCAACGCCGTTTCCAGGAAAACAATATGCTGGGATTATGGAGTAATTTGAATTGTCTTTAGATCTGCCTTAGAAATGTTTAGCCCACTATCCTTCCCCCTTTCTATATTTTAAACTAAACAATTCCCTCAGCTTTCATGTTTTAAAAACAACAATAAGAAGGGATCAGCAAGTGGAAGAATCACATGCAGCCTGAACAGATATGGTGATTTTGTTGAAGATACTATACAGATTTTAGATACACTAACAGCAAGTTTTACAATCAGCGGGTTGTAGTGCCCTGGATATCAACTTTATCAGTGGTACCTTTGGGCTTTGGTGGCACAGGACCTAGGAATCCAATATTGTCATAAAAGTTATGGATGGCGCTGGGATTAAAATGTGGTCCTGGAAAAAAAAATGAAACAACAGTGTAATTGAAGATATAAAGACAGTAGAAACTAAAGCACCCGTGAATTTACGTGCCTGCCCATAGGCCCATGGCTATTATTTCATTTTTATAACAGTAAATACAAAGTTCTCATAGTGATATGGAAAACACTGAAGACCAACCACTAAAACCAACCTAAAAGCTTAATAAAACACGTATTAAGACTTACTGAACTCAAATATTTTTATTTATTTATTTTTATTTATTTATTTGTATTTCTATCCCGCCCTATACCCGAAGGTCTCAGGGCGGGTTACAATATTATATTAATCTTAGACAGGTCCCTGCCCTCAGGCTTACAATCTATATATTCGTTTTATTTGCATTTATATTTTTTCAACCAAATCTAACACGTACTGATGGAAAGCAACCATATGTGTAACAAAAATATTTATATAAGACTCTTAAAATGGATATGACAACAAAATACCCTAGTAGTTTTTTCAGACCTCAGTCATTCATGTACTTCCTTCATGATTTTTGAAGTACTTGTACTACTATTTAAAACTTAATATTTAAATCAACTGTATTTTTTTTAAAGGTTTGTTCTCCTAATGCCTCAAATCATCTTATGGAATGCACTTGTGAACTGGTTTGACATTTCCAGTACAAAAATAAATAGTGAAAGAGCAACAGTCATACAAGCTTTCAATGATAGAAAAAGTCAGAATACAGTCATAGTAGAATGAAGTAAAAAAAGTAAAAGGCTTAATACCACAAAGGTACTATATAGCTAATTCTGAGAACAAGAGAAGGGGAATATCACACCTTTCAGGCACCTCCCTTAGATCCCTTCTAGGTCCCATTTACAGATGTGTAACTGAGATATCCTCATGTGCAGAAGTGGGAGACAACAAGAACTGTTGGGAGTCCTTAATTTGCTCTCCCCCTTTTCCACAGATACAAAGAACCAATCTTTTGCTCTTTTTGTACTTATCTGCTTTTAGTTGGGGGTTAGAGGGTCTAGGTCACTGACCTTGACCACAGAAAGGTTTGGGTGAGATCAGCCCATGCCATGGCCTTGAAGCTCAAGTGAGCCTTGCAACCGCACAATGCTTCTGAAGCCTAGGAACAAATGTTCTAGGGGGCGCTTTTCACTGGTGGACTATAGCATGCCACTGAAATGTGGCCCCTGGTAGTCCCAAACAAGGAGTTATGTCTTCTGCATGCTTCCCATGTCCCAAATGGGTCTGCCAGTGATACAGACTAAAGCCTCCCTAATCAGGATCCCACTCGAATGAAGAGAGCAGACCAGATCTACATGGCCTAGGATTAAGGCCACATCTAAACTTGCAGGGGATAACTAGCCACCCTCCCAATGGGATGCAGAGGTGGGATGACTGCTGTCCACTCCTGCATTTCTCTTGGCAGGCTGTGACACTATTTGGTTCCTTGGGTAGCATTTACCTACCACTGAGATGAACAAGACTCCCAAAGGTACAGCTGCATGACACCCCCTGGAAGCACGCACGCAATCCTTGTGGCTAATACTAATACTCAGGCCATGGCACTATCAGGTTGGCATCAGGCACTGATACAGATGAGGCCACAGGTTATCCACACTTTATGGATGAAGAAAGCCTGTTATAAAATCCTAGCAGTAAATTATCAGTCAAAAATCCAAACCTTCAGTTAAATAAGTAAAATGATTACGGCATACTACCTCTTGCTTGAAAAAGATCAATCTCTTTGGTTAGGCAGTCTATGTCTATCTGAAGCTGTCTGTTAGAACTTCTTAGCTGTTGCATTTCTTCCAGCTGAAAAACAGAACAATGTCATCCATTAGGTAACTAACTTCAGGTGCAGGCCTTAATGTTACTGCTGTATAAGATGTTGGTTGTTCACAGTATATATTCACCTAACAAAACCGACCAAAGTAGCAATGTGTGTGAACTGTGGTTTGGGTTCAGTGGCAATCCAAGCACGAGCTGAACCAACTGTATTTTGGGAGCTGAACAAACTGAGCAAAGTTTGAGCTCAAGCCACTTATAAGTCTTGGAAAAAATGACCACCGGAACAAACAGCTCCAATGAAGCAGTGTAACATAAACTGAATCTTCATAACAAGAAAACACTGCCTTTACCTCTTAATTACTCTTGTTTAAGGGCCAGTTTGGTTTAGTGGGAGCCAGTTTGGTCTAGTGCTTAGGGAGCCGGACTCTTATCTGGGAATACCGGGTTTGATTCCACACTCCTCCATGAAGCCAGCTGGGTGACCTTGGGTGAGTCACAGCTCTCTTTCTGAGCTCTCACAGCCCCACCTACCTCACAAGGTGTTCTGCTGAGGGGAAAAGAATAGAAAGCTTTTCAGCCGCTTTGACTCCCCTTAAATGGGTGAGAAAAGCAGGGTAGAAAAGCCAACTTTTCTTCTTCTTCTTAAATCCTTGTTTCTGCAAGTCTATTGAGTTATTGCTTTTCAAGCTGTTGGATGTATGTAGTATCAGTATGCTTTCACTGACTGGGAAGCAGCTTTGTTAGGAAACGTTTGATTTTAACAATTTTGGACTGTTTTTGCTTGTAAGAAATAAAAATCATCACTTGGCCTCAGTCCTGGGTGTGTTAAGTGGCAAACAGGCCCTAATATGCCTTTACCTATACCACTGGGGTGTTGAAGCATTTCCCAGAAGCCCTATATTTCTCTTTAAGTCAAAATTGTTCAAAGTAAAATGAAACCACAAAATTAGAAACTTTCACACCTCTAGGCTGACTATAAATTCAAATTAGCTACCACATAAATAGAAGGGTAAATGGCCTTAACATTTCCTGGCTAATACCACTAGAGAAACATGAGGCTCTGAAAAGCTTATGTTATCTTCCTTGGATAACTGAAATCAGAGGCGTATCATCTCAGGATGTACAGACAAAGGAGCAAACAACAAGATTATTTAGTAGATATATACTATTCTTTATAATTTCTAAATTGAATGGTCAAACACGTTTCTAAAGTCACCGGAATTTTCTAGTTACCGAAGGAATTTGGGAAGCAGAATTTGATCTTTTCAGACGCCTTCTTGTTAGATTATTCTCCATTTCATTGACTTCTGTTTTTAGTTTGTCCAGCTTCTTCTTCTGAATCTCAAGTTCTCGCTGAAGCCGTTCCATCCTAGCCTTCTGATGTACTAGCAAAGCTGAACAAGATTAAGATATGACGTTAACTATTGTCTTCTTCACTGAATCATTTAATTTAGCACAGGGCACTCTTAGAAAAATTTCCCCTTCTGCTTACTTGAAACCATAAAGGCTCTGCATCTTGAATGGAGTCTCAGAATACGTAAGAGAATAGCCTAAAATAAACATGCATAACCAAGGATCTGGCTGGTTCATTAATATCAATAAATAAAACTCAAAGCTTCCTCTTTTTACTTCTGAATCTATTTCTTGGCTGCTGCCGCCATACTTTTTTCTTCTTTAACTTAGCTAACCTTTACGGTCCAAATGAAGCACTCTCTTTTGCTGTTGGCTTGCATTCTTTTCTTCTTAAATCTACATTTACCTAATGTATTGTTGTCAGTTCACTGTCTACTCCTTGGTCCTTGGTCCAATGTCCACTGCTGATATCACATATCTTCTCACCGAGCATTTCCGCATACAACTTTTTCTCTCTCTACACCTACTCCACTGACAGTACACAACAGTACATAATTATCATTTTCTTTCTTCACAGACAAGTTATGTTTGTATTGTAGGTCAAAATCTGTATTCTCAGTGACCAAAAATGGTCACAGCCAAAGAAAGCACTGCTGATGACACCTGCTTTTAACTTATGAACCACAGAACCATATTAAATTCCCAAAGGATTACGGTTGTCTAATTCAGATTTTTAAAAAATTAATCCAGCAATCTAAACACATAGCTTTAAGCTTCATATTGGTATATATTCTACACTTGCCTTTCACATCCTGCCAAACCTAACCAGAGAGGGCTCAGAAAAGACAATGTGCATTTTTATGAAATGCAGAAGATTAAAGTGAATATGTAGTGAACAGGATTTCACCTTTTTAAAAAAAATTATCTGTACCATTTTTATATATTGACTGATATTTCAAAATCAAACTTGAAATGAAGAGTAAGTATACTGCAAATATAATCATACTCAAACAAATTTTAGCTTGGACATAAAAGAAAGTAAAGATATGCATACTGGCTACTATGTGAAACCATCATGTAACCTGGTAGTTATGGTTTACTGCTGGACAAGCTGATTCCTGAGATTAAGGCTCCAGCTACACTTAATATTTAATCCACCTCTGATCCACCTTCAGAATGAAAAAACACATAGATTTTTAATTCCCGAATATTCTATTTCAAAGATGGATTGTCTATGTTAAATAATGTAGAAATGAAACTGTCAGTTCTTTCACTCTGAAAACGGAGTGAAGGTAGAGTATACTTGGGTGTAGCTAGGCATGTATGTAAGAGGAAAATATAGGTGCAATACAAAGGTTGTGAACCTTCAAAATACAGCAAACCAAAATGTGTTCCGATCTTCACTGAAGTCCTAATACTATAAAGGCAATCTGATAAAATAAATTATGTGTATATCTTCACTATAACATGGTTATCTAACATGCAGTGGCTTCAGTGAAAAAAATAAGACAATCCAACATCCTTGAATTCAATGGCTGGAATGTCCCTAAGAACAAACTTTTTACTCTGTCCTATGCTTTGAAGATAGCTTCCTGGCTCACTGAAGCTAGATATTTATATTGTTGACTTTTCTTTTTCCCCTGATACTGAATTTGAAATTTTAAAGGGCATGGAAAAAGCGGTGTGGATTTTTTAGGATATGTAGTTCTAATAAGAAGAAATCATGTGTGAGCTGAGGTGTTTTTGTCCACAAAATTATAATGATTATTGGTTGTAACCTTCAGGGCTGCTCTTTGTGATATAGGTTTTTGGAACCGTTCTGATAAAAATAAAATGACTGAGAATCTCAGAAAATGACAGATAACATATATAAAAAGGAAGGCACTGTTACATGTCCCAGGAGCTTCCTGCCAACAAAAAAGCACTCCAAGAAAAAGGCGTACAATCCACCAGGCATCATGACCACTAAATTATCTACAATGCTATTGGAAAAATGTCCATTGAACAGTTGGAAACAACATGGAACTCGTGGGAATAAGTGAGAAACATGTTTGGAGGAAGCGAGACTTCAGTGGCAAGCCTCATCTGGACCATGAAGTATGACAGAGTTTAGGGTTTCTTTGCAGTTACAGAACCTGGATACTTCATATTCATTCAAGAAACAAACAATTCAGTACCACCATATGCAACAGGAGAATGTCTGAATACCCATCTGCGTACTGAGGCTTAATAAGACTGGGTTAACAACAATCCTAAATACACTGCTGAAGCAGGTGCATCATATACTTTTCCTTATATATGTTCAGCAGCTTGGTGAAGATACACATTTATATCCAGACCTTTGGCTAAGGAGACCCTTATGTTTCTCTTCTGGTTGCAGCACTGTTTTAATCTATTTTAAATCTTGTGTTTATGAATTTTAATTGTTTTAACCTGACGTAAGACCTCAGAGTACAGGGTGGGATATAAATGTAAGAAAGAACGAAACAAACTCTGAGACAATGTGCCAAATTGATCCATAGGTACAGGAAACATTTGGGAGTCATCTTGGTTTCTAAAGGAAATTTCAATGAAATCTAGAGGTTCACATACTTTCCTAACAAAGCCAGTGCACGCAGGATCAACATATTCAATAACGACATGCATAGTGACGTCAGTGGAGATCCCATGTCCTTGCTGAGATTTGTCTCACTCCATTTATTTCAATGAACAGAAGTTCTTGTTTATGCAGACACACAAAGCTTAAAGCCTACTGAGCTTGAATGTGGGAGCAAGACACTCTCTACTGCTGTTGTTTTCAAGTCCTTACCCAGGATTTATTCACAGAATGCTGCAACATTTTAGAAAAATGGGGGTTATACCTTAAATTCCCAGTAATACCAAAATTATACCTTAAATTCCCAGTAATACCAAAATCAGTTGTTCCAAAATAGGAACAACTAAACAAAAAAGTGCTATAATTTCTGCTTCAACAGTTTTTGAGAATTCTGTTTAACACTGATGGCAAAAGCAGCCCATCTTTCTGTTAAACTTTGACAGAGCTTCAGCCTATCCTGAATGCAAATCTGCAGGCGCTTTATCTCTCCAGATTGCCACAGCAGTGTACATATGTGTGTAGGTAAAATATCCCTACACTGGTTCTTCATATTAAAAATATCTTGAAGGGGTTTACTATTAAACTTAAAAACAAGGTAGAAACAGTAGAATATTTAAAAAAAAAACTATTTAGGAAATGGGAGTGGTTGTGGTAATGAAACATTCGTTCATTCATACCAGAAATGCCTGTGTGCCAAACAGAGATTGTCACCAGGATACTCCAATTCCTGGCTTCACACAGATGTTACATAGCATTGGTGACAAAATAACTCCACTGCTGAGCTGCCGGGGCATAGAGGCACAGTTACCCAGCACTGATTTCTGAGATCATCCCTTCAGGTAGGAGCAGAACCACTGCAACACAGCTCTACCCACTTCCAACCTGTGAAGATGATCCAAAAAGAATACCATTGTCAATGGTATTACAGGCCTTTGAGTGATCAAGCAGGATTAATGGAGTTGCACCCTTGCCTGAGAGGATGAACACAGCTGGCTCTGTTCTGAAGTCAGAACTGAACTCAGAGTACAATGGGTCAAGATGATTGGTTGCATTCAGGATAGGCATATCAAAAGAAAAAATGGAAACCCCTGGTTTCACTCCTTTATTAAAGTGTCCCAGAACAGTGCTTAAGATATTAAGAGAAGAAAAAACCAACTAAAACATTAAAGCTTCATGTATTTTAATACTGCAGCCCTTTTTCATTTAATCTGTCATTACTTTAAAATTCCTTACAGGAAACTACAAAAGGTACTGTACATCCAAGCCTTGCAGAGAAGCATTTTAGAACTGAGATTCCCTGGGGGAAAATGTTAAGAAAAAATGAGTAACAGCCTACAGAGAGACCTTGCCCAGAACTACAGTATCTCTCTTCTCTTTGGATGTTCAGCTGTAAGGGCATTGTTTAGTATATCAAACAGTACCCTTTTCATTCCTTTCAGGCACTGCAAGGTCCAACTGGTCTAACCAACCAATGCCTTGAAGAAACATGGCTCAGAATTCTCTGCATGGTGCCAAGCCCATGCAGTGGATCAGAAATAGACAAACAGGTTAATCTAAAAAGTTCTCAGAGGTCTGGGCCTGAAAGCAGAAATCCCAGTACACCAAGCTACCTTTCTGCACAGTAGTTTCTCACTTTTTCCAGCTTCCCATAACTTCAGTATTGTAGTGGCAGCCCAGTTAATACAATCATTCCATGTATGATATACTTCTGCAAAATGTGACTTCAGTAATGTGATCTGCTGCTGATTCATGCTGGTAGACTGGGTTTATCCTGCACAGTGCTACTGACTTACTGACAGTCTGGGGTCCCTCCAGTACCACGGTCTTATATACCCTTAGTAGAATGGATGTCCCCTCTACAGCATCATTAACTTACATTGGCTGACCAAACTACAGTGATACAGAATGACTGTATCTGAAAGACTTATGAGACAGCCATATTTTTATCATGAAATGTTTTGAAAACTGAAAATCTCCATTGCTAATTGTTTCTTTTATTTGGCACTAGCCAGTTTTTGTCTTTGTCTTTTTGTTTTTGAAACTACTTTCTCTAGGCTCGGAGGTAAACAGAAGGCCATACTTGTGTTACGGTTTTCAACTCCCTACAGAGGAAATTAAATGAACACATTAAGCTGCACTGTGCAAGAATAAAGGTGCCCTGAGCTAAAATACAGAATGAATGACTGAACGAATGAAATCACAAAACAGTGCACAAGCTTTCAACATCTCCAGGGCTCTTCATCAGGTGTGCCCCTCTACTTAAAGAATTCCTGGACTGTCAGAACAATACAAATCTGTTCAACTGGAACACTATTAGTGCTAAATACATGAAGTTTAAAGAGGAAGGAGTGGGGAAGAATGTAGAAATGTATTGGAAAAATGCATTTTACTCTGTTTTTGAACCTTCCATGATCTTCTGAATGCCTTAAGAAGGCTTAAAGTGCAAAAGTCATTCGAGTCACAACTGCACAGAGCAATTATGCAGGAAGGCACAGACTGACAACCAAAATTCCAGCAAAGCTATAAGCTTACTTGCAAAATTTCTGTATATAACTCCCATGGGTTTTCAAAACCTTTTTTACAATTATGAAGAGCTATTCTTCTTCAATTAAAACCAGATACAGTTATCCTTCATTATACAAACTTATTCAGTGAAAAGAGCTCATAAAGTGAAAATTCATATAGCAAGTTTCCAGGGGCACTGCTGATGCTACAGCCCCTTTATAAGGGGATAGCTGCTTGTTAGTTTCTTTTTACACCTCTTACAAGTGAAAACTCTCATAGCAGTTGCTTGTACAATGAAGATTATTATACTCCCATTTGTCAGATATCTTGCCAGAAATGGTACTTGTTTGACAATAACCCTTTGTAAAAGCCTCTCATAAAGGAGAGGCAGTTCAAGGGGGGGAGGGGGGAGAGAAAAATAATCTTGAATTTTTTTCTTTGTAATTATTCATTGCTGCTGTTTGTATTTGAAAGGCTGCGTGTGTATGCTAAATACGCATACACAGAGTCAGAGACAGACAGAGAGAAAAACAGAAAAAGAGACATCTTCCCTCACTATTCATGAGGGAAAAAGGAAGGGGAAATTTGCTATCTGTGAGTCAATGCTGCCAAGCTGCTTTCCTATTCTTTTATAAAGGGACAAAGAAAGGCTGCTCCTATGTACCCTTGGAGGCAACAGTTTCTGAATTGTCAGTAACATGGCAGGCCAGAACCATCTTAAAATGGTGAGAACGTACTGAAAAATCATATTAAAACAATTGCCTTTTTAAAAAATATCCACATGAAATGTAAGTTTTCTGTGTGATTAGGAACAGCATTTTATCTTGACATTTATGGTGAAAAGAGAGAACTCCAAAACTATGTCTACATTACACTGCCACTACCATTTAAAAGGGGGAAATGTTAACTTCTTTATTTTCAGAAAGAAAGAAAAAAGACTAATATGTAAATCACAAGCTCAGGGTCAACAAACAGTTTTAGCATGTCACCAGCAGCAATTATAATGGCATGTAATCAAGCCAATGTGACAAAGCTGCAGATTTTCTCTTGGTTCTAGGGCAGTGATGGCCAACCTTTTGAGCTCAGTGTGTCAAAATTCACAAAGAAAACCTAGCTTAACTCGGGCGCTGTGTTACATCTAGAAATATCCATAATTTTGTGATATTTGTAGCTCTAGTAAAAAAGTTATATTTTTGATATATGTATTTTATTAAAAGCAAAAACAAATAATTCTTTACATTAGTGACTTATGCTGCTAAATCTTCAGTTGAAAGTTGGTATTTCATACACTTCAAGAACAAGCAAGCACTACATGCCCAGGTGCCAGGATGACAATGTGTGTCACTCAAAAGGGCTTGGTGTGTCACCTGTGACACGCGTGTCATAGGTTGGCCATCACCGTTCTAGGGGGTACCTTGTAGAGACAAGCAGTGCTGCTTTGTGGAATGGTAGTGAGAATTATTCTTGCTTCTGAAGCAGAACCTGACATCAGATAAGAGTCCATCCCTAACTCATGGGAGTTATAGGGAGAGTTCCAAATCTCACAGGTCCAAATCGATCAATCAAAATCCACAGAGCTCTGATTACAACTCACCTACAAATGCACTGAACTTTATAATTCATGACAATTAAGGGAGGGAAAACTGTTAAGAGTAACAGAGAGGTGGGATTCCACTGATGGTACAGCCATTTATGTACCTAATTTTGATGCTGAATAAAATGGAATCTGCATACACATCGTCAAATTACTTTAGGTGCTCCTTTCGATAGAAGAAAGGAAGTCTGCGTTCTTCATCTACCCCAGCTTCTTTCTTATTGTTAAAAGAATACCATCAGTCCATTGTTCTTTTAACAGGCAATTGATGTGAAAAACATTTTCAGAAAAGCAGGAGTTCCAAATTTAACTCCTTTTTGCTGTTTCTGATGGAGATTTGCATCATTACACTGCACTTTTCAACTACTTTGACCATCTGTTTCTTATTAACAAGTAATCTGAAACTGACAAGACTACATCAACTGTCATCAATAAATCTGAAGATGTTTTCTAAGCTTTAAGAAATGTGGGGGTATTTGTCAGCTGTCACACCTGCCTGTATTCAACACTTGTTGCAGTGTGAAGAAGCTGGAATCTGTCCCTCGGAAGGAATCCCTATCATACTGAGCCCTGTGTACGCACTGAAAAGACTGAATTAAGAGTCAGCATAATTTTATTTTTAGGTTCAAGAATCACAACCATAATCACCTTCAGTAGTGGGCAATTCTTATGGCCACGATTTTTGTCACAAACATTCTCAATTATTTGAGATTTTTCAAGAAAAATGCACAATTGCTAATTTTCATTAACAGTAGGATGGGGCATCTCTGTAACCCCTCCCCCGCTCTGCGCCCTTGTCTCTACTTGAGATGCTCATGGGCAACTGGTGGCCACTGTGTGCAACAGGATGCTGGACTAGACGGGCTCCTCTTATATGTAAGGAGGCTGTTCAAACAGCTGCTTCCCAGGACATCTTGTGGGTTGTTAGCAGCACTGCTGTACAGCTGTTTTTGCAAACTGTTTGTGACCACCAGCTTCCTACACAATTCAGCTCCAGTGGCTAAATAGGTTGCTGCAAGCCAAATAAGGGGCCAATGTGGCTATGAGGGCAGCAGCAGGGGCTTGAAGCCAGTGTGGGGCAGGATCATCTTTAAACTTCCTGTCCTGGATATGATATGTAACAATGGCCACAGTATTAACAGGCTCTTTTCATCCTGGTATCTTATATATAAATATACAATAGCAAACTTTTATCTGCATGTTTCCCAATGTCCGTTCTCTCACCGCAAACATCAGAAGACCAGAACATAGCTAGGATGAACATATACCAACAAAGTAAACTTGGTGGAAATTGAAGAACAAAAGGACATTTAAGTCTTGACCTTCAATCCTGCTTACTTTGAAGCTGTGATGTAGATTCTGAATATTATAACAGACTCACAGGTTGCTTTGTCTGCCACAGTAAGTCAAAACCTAACAAATCATAGCTTATTGATAATGAAAACATTAGTACTTATACCCATTTTACTCCTCCTTTTTCTGGCCTCAAAGTGAACAGAGCAGGTAGCTTACTGTTTCATGCAAACCAGTGCTTCCACACTGGAGAAGCCACAAGCAAACTTGTCTTCCACCTCTGGTTGGTTTGGAGTGAACCCGCACCCCCCAATTACTGGTTAACAGTAACAATCAAACTGTGATTTACGTCTCAGGTTGGGATGGAGTAAGTGAAACGGCCATAATTCCACTGTTGAACTTAGCAATTTTCACTGTTCAAAACAAAAACATACTAAGATGAACTGAGTTTCCTTAACATTAAACCATTAGCCAGAGATATTGGGTGTTTTTCCACTGTCACTAAAAGTACCCATTAAGTACCCATTAATGTGTACGTAATGGCATTTTTGTACCCATTAATGGGTACTTAATGGGTACTTCTAGTGACAGTGGAAAAACACCCATTGGCTACTGTTCTTACTGGAAATGAATCATACAAAACTGGCTGTAGCTACTGTATAATTGGCCAATTATTAAAATCATATGAAAAATCTTCCTATGACAGCAGTAATTCATTTTTGATATTTTTTACCAGCTCATTCTTTATGAAGGCTTCTTTGTATGAAAAGGACTGCAGTTTTTAAAATAAGTTCACATAAGCGTTAATCTTTTAAAGTAGAACAAAGAATGCATGACCCAAATAATTAAACTGAAACAATAATTTGGAAAGCTATGGTACATTTAAAAAGTTTATATAATTTCAGATTTTACGTTAAAAAGAGGTGTACACAACAGCAAAGGCAGACTTTAAAGACTTCACAATAACAGTCTTTGGTGGGATGTGTTAATGTCAAGTCATACCTAACTCCTTAAAGTGAGGGAAAATTGGTTTATCATTTCTTCAGTTTCAAAAATATTGTGCTTGTGACCAAACTGTAAATCAAAGGCAGCAATATAAGCAAAAATATATGAGACATAGCCCAGTGGAGATTTATTGTCACAGTGGTGATGGAATGAAAAAAACGCACAATAAGCTAAATGTTGGCTGGTATATAAAGTGGTTATAATTCATGTGTATGAATTTTAGGATGGAATCTCGTTAACACATATGGAATGCGCTAGGACATAGATTAAGGAACAGAACAAGGTTTTTAAAAAATAATAATTAGAGGTTCTTTTGGGTCAAACCAATGGCCAATCTATTCTAATACTGTAATCTATTCATGTTCAAATGGCTATGTGAGATCCTCAATGAAAGAAACACCACTATTTATGCTCCTGAATAGAGATTAGCCATCTTGATACCAGAGGTAATTTACTTGTGGCATAAAACTCAATGGCTTAGGTCTTGTGGCTGCTTATTCTAAGCCCCTCAATATTCCACTTCGCCAAATGATCCGTTTCTAGTATTACATGAGAGAAGATTATGTGTGGGGAAACTATTTCAAATCAAAGAACTTAGTAACTAGTTCAGTGGATGCATCAGTTGTCTAATTCCGTACTTAAATGTCAACTAGAAAATAAACTATGCAAGGAATGACTGTAAAATAAAGCTTTCACTATTAATAAGAATCACTTTATACCAAAAAGACTCAAATCTTAAAACCTGTGACAACAACGTAGCAGGAATTGGTATTTTCTACAAGGATTGAAATTGGTATGGGAAAAAAAGATTCAGGCCATCAGTTAGACATCAAGGTTTGAGAAAACATTATTTTAAAAAAAGGACTGGATCATTACTTCACATTGGAGGAATATTTACCAAAGGGATGTATAAGTAGTACATGACACCCATAAACATAGCCAGAATGACTAGGTTAGCCTCACCAAACTGTAGGAGAGGCTGTAGATACAAACCAAATTACTTACATTTTTGGTGAGGATGCCCTAATGTCAGAAGTTTTTGGCTTTAAGCCCTGCCTGAGGAGAACCTTGCTATCTCTCCTGGGGATGGTCTAGTGGTGGCAGCCTAGACCACTCTGCCCTCTGGGTGACTCTCCAGCCTGACTGGGCATGAACATCTTGGAGGAGATGATTCTTTGTGGGACTGGTGCTTTCGTCAGCTGCTCTGGACTCCACTTGCCCTCAACTGCCTTAATTTGTGTATGTGTTTGGCATATTTTGCAATTTTTTGTATGATGTGCAATTTTTATTATTATTTTACATAGTGTATTTTCTATTTGTTTTAAACTGCCTTGGGCAAATTTTCTTTAGGAAAGGCAGTATACAAATAAAATGGAAATGAAATGAAATAAGGAAACTAAAAAGATAATGCAAAGACCAATACAATTAATTCCAGAAGTATATTTTTTGCATACCTTCCACAAACACGATTTAGAAAAAAGAGAGAAAGAGAAGTTTATACTATATAATTTCTGCGGTACATTTGCAAATAACTCAATGTTGGAAGCTATTACAAAAAGCTTTCTTTGAAAGGATGGTATAATTTCATTTGGGAAACTGTGCCAAATTATTATTTAATCATAAAAAAGCAAAAAAGTTATGAGATTGAAAAAATTGGCACTCACTGGTTGAATCAATATCAATACTAGATGAAGCATGTACAGTGCCTGACAGAAGTTCTGTCGCTTATCCATGTTGTTGAAACCAAAGCTTATAACCTGACTTAAAATTCATCCATTGGTTTTAGAAATGACTCATATGAAAGCTGAAACCCTCCCAAATGTGGTTTTAAAAAAGAAAATAAATTTGCTTCACTGCTGAAATATTGATCATTTAATGAACACAGAAAGGTCTGATTTTGGCTAGACAAAAGTTTTGTCGCCTTGTCATATAATGCACCTAATCCTAGTTTACAGCCTCACCTGTGCTCACTAATTGATTGGATAATTAGTGGGTGTGTATAAAAAGAACTCCAGCACCCCAGACCTTCACTTGAACTGCAACTTGACCTCTGACAACATGCCAAAAATCCAACCTGCAACCAAAGCCTTGATTATCAAGAGGCTGAAGACCAGATCCACTGCAGAGGTGGCTGGCACCTTTAATGTGTCTCAGCGTCAAGTACAAAGAATTAAAAAAGATTTGAACAGACTGGCAATGTTTTTGACAAGCCCAGGTCCAGCAGACCCTGCAAGACAACTGCTCAGGAGGAACATTTGTTGGTTCGAAAATCAAAAGTCAGCCCTTCTTCCACTGCAGCAGAGCTCCAACAGGCCTGGTCACCTCAAGTCCCCGTGTCAACTAGAATGGAGCGTTGTTATCACTTACGTGAAGCGCCCATTCTCTTGGGCTCAGGCACACTACTGCTGGGTAATCGTCTATGCTGTCTGCTGGCCGAACGAGAAAAGCTTTTTGCTCCCTCCTTCAGGTGGCGCGCTCCCATAACCCCCTGCTTCGTCCTCCTTCTCCAGTCCGTCGAGTGAAACGTTCTGCTTCAGAGCCTGATGATCCTTAGCCACATGGAGTCCTGACAACTTAAAGAGAAAAGTGAGAGCAGAGCAGATATAAATTCATAACAAATTATACGAGGGAGGGTCGTAGTGTGCCTGAGCCCAAGAGAATGGGCGCTTCACGTAAGTGATAACAACGCTCCATTCTCCCATGGCTCAGGCCCACTACTGCTGGGATGTACCAGATACCACCACCAATAAAAAAGGGAGGGAACAATATAATACAATACCAAAAAACCAAATCCTACCGTAGGCTCTACAACCTGTTGAAGAACTCTCCTTCCAAAGGAAGCCTCCGCTGACCGAAACTGATCCAAACGATAGTGCTTCGTAAAAGAAAAGGGGCTTGCCCAGGCCGCCGCTTTACAGATCTCCGTTATTGAAGCATTCGTGGACAGAGCTGCTGAGGTCGAAGCGGATCTGGTAGAATGAGCCTGGATTCCTTGAGGTGGAGGCTTGTTCTTCACCTGATAGGCCAAGGCAATACTAGCCCTAATCCATCTAGCTATTACTCTAGCACTGGCCTTGTTTCCTAAATTAGATGGATGAAAACCTACGAAAATAGATGAGCATTTCCTCACTTCCTTAGTTCTCTCTAAGTAGAAAGAAAGGGCCCTCCTAACATCTAGAGTGTGCCAACTTCTTTCCAAATCTGTTTTCGGATTTGCACAAAAGGTAGGAAGGTGAATTTCTAACTCCCTATGAAAGGCAGAATCAACTTTAGGTCTAAACTTAGGGTCTAACCTGAGGACCACAGAATCAGGTAGGAATTGGCAATATGGTTCCCCAATCAACAGTGCCGAGAGATCCGACATTCTCCTGGCAGAAGTAATAGCCACCAAAAAGGCAACCTTATATGACAACAAACGAAGAGAAACAGTGGCCAAGGGCTCAAAAGGTTTGCCCATCATGGCAACTAACACTAACTTTAAATCCCAAGTGGGGAATCTATGAACCACAGGGGGAGACTTAGCCTTAAGGCCTAACAAGAAAATTTTAATCATTTGGTCTTCTGCTAGGCGAAAACCAGCCGAAAGATCAAGAACAGAGGACAGCGCATAAACCTGCTTTCTGATGGTGTTGTACCTTAGACCTTTCCTAACTCCCTCTTGGAGGAAACTAAGAACCTGGGTAACTAAGGGAGAAAGGGGGTCAATGGACCTAGGGCGACACCATCGCACAAAAACCTTCCAGGAAGCATTATAGATCCGCTTAGTAGAGGGTCTTCTAGCCTCTAACATGGTATCTATAACGTCCTCATCCAAACCGGCTAGCCTCAAGCAGTCCCTTTGAGCCTGAACGCAGTCAAGGCTAGCCAGCCTGGATCTAGATGACGAATTCCCCTCTGAGACAGTAGGTTCTCTGTTAGAGGAAGTGGAAATGGTGGCTGCACCATCATACTGGAGAGAAGGGGAAACCAACTCCGTCTGGGCCAGTAAGGGGCTACCAATATAACTGACGCCCCCTCTCTGTGTACTCTTTGAAGAAACTGTGTCAGTAACGGAAAAGGGGGAAAGGCATACAGAAGCCCTGGGGGCCACGGGGCCGATAAAGCGTCTACTGCCCAAGCCCCTTCCTCCTTGAATCTTGATATGAAAAGGGGTAAGTGTGTGTTCTGAGTCGTAGCAAAAAGATCTATTACTGGCTCGCCCCACCGTTGCGTTATGAGAGCGAACACTGCCGGGTCGAGTCTCCATTCTGCTTGGGGCAGGTCTCTCCTGCTTAGAGAATCCGCCCAAGAATTCTGGGATCCCTGTATGTAAATAGCAGAGATTGAAAGAATATGAGACTCTGCCCATGAAAAGAACTCCTTTGATAACGCCATTAAGGCCTTAGATCTAGAACCACCCTGCTTGCAAATATGTGCCTTAGCTGTAACATTATCAGTGAGAATAAGCACGTGTTTCCCTCTGACTAGGGGCAGGAACTCCTTCAACGCAAGGTAAGCAGCCTTCAATTCAAGCCAGTTAATTTGGTGTGTGGCGTCTTCTTCAGACCAAACTCCCTGGGCCGTACGACCCAGACAATGTGCACCCCAGCCCCTATTACTAGCGTCTGTGGTGACTCTGATTCTGTCTCCCGTAGCTATAGGGCAACCTCTAGATAGAGTACGCCTGTTCAGCCACCATCTCAGTGATAAAGAAACCTCTGCAGTCATGTAAAGATAGGTATCTCTATTTGTGGTAATCAAATCTACGAAAGGGCGCAAAAACCATTGTAATTCCCTCAAGTGGAAGTTAGCCCATGGAACTAAATCAATCATGGACACCATCTTACCCAAAATGGAAGAAAGCTTACTTAGAGGCACTCTTGGTTTGGACAAAACCTCCCGAATGTTTTTGATGAGGGTTTCAATTCTATCAGTGCTTGGAAAAACCTTGAACAAAACAGTGTCAAACCTTGCCCCCAGGTGGACCAAAGATTGACTGGGCACCAAGGAACTCTTGTCCCAATTTATCAGAAAACCATGGCTTTGTAAAAAAGATAACGTCTTGTTGACGTTTTCCTGGGCTCTCTGGAAGGAAGGGCCTTTACAGAGCACGTCATCCAAATAAGCAAAAACCTCAACCCCTTGGACTCTTAAAAGGGCTACCAAGGGGGATAGGATTTTGGTGAAATTCCTCGGAGCAGAATTTAAACCGAAAAGCATTGCTCTGTATTGAAAATGCCGTCCCCCAATGCAGAAACGAAGAAATTTTCTGGCTTGGGGGGCCACCAAAATATGAAAATAAGCATGTCTAAGATCCATAGACGCTAAATAATCTCCCCTCTTAATTGCCCCTCTGATAGAAGCCAAACTTTCCATTTTAAACCTGTTTTTGACCAGAAATTTATTGAGATATTTCAGATCCAGTATGCCACGCCATTCATCACTCTTTTTAGGAACAAGAAAAAGAACAGAATAAACTCCTTGACCTTCCTCCTCCTTTGGGACAACCTCGATTGCTCCTAACGAGAGCAACTCCTGAACCAACTCACAAACTGCCCTACGTTTAATCGGATCTTTAGGCATAGAAGATTGAATAAATCTTGGAGAAACATTGGAACAAAACTGTAGGGAACAACCATTCTTAACCATAGATAAGACCCACGGGTCATCAACTGATTCCTCCCAAGCCTGAGAGAAAAGGGTGAGTCTACCACCAACCTTATTACTCTCCACCTTAACGAGAGGTTCCAAATTTAAAACCTCTGCCGGCTCCTCTACCAAGGGGCTCCCTATTGGCATTAAATTGGCGCCCCCAGGAACCCCTTCCCCTGGGGGGCCTAGAGCGAAAGGGCTGTCTGATTTGATCCCTCTGCGCTGGTCTGTAGTGCTGATATCTAAACTTTCCTCTAGAGGCAACCTGAGAGGAGGAGGAAGGTACGGGCGGAGCTGAAGGCATAACCTTTTTCTTATCACGCGATTCCACCAAAACCTCCTTTAAACACGCCTCACCAAAGAGCTGTTTCCCCAAAAAGGGTGAGGCAATGACTTGATTTTTGGAGGCCATGTCGACCTTCCAAGCCTTCAACCACAAGGCTCTACGAGCCCCAGTCGAAGCAGCTGAAGATCTTGCAGCCAACTGAAGAGAGTCAATGGCAAGGTCCGCCACTAATGCCAGGTTTCTCTGAATGCTAGTAACTAGCTGCCTGGCCTCAGAAGAAATCGATGGATCTGCACGAAGATCTTCAGACCAGCGAATAGCAGCCCTTGCCACAAGAGAGGAAGTAGAGGCAGCCCGAAGGATTAGAGCATCTGCTTCAAAAGATTTCTTCAGCAAAGATTCCATTTTGCGATCAAGCCCCTCCTTCAGATTTGCCTCTGATTCCCTAGGGACCACCTGTTTCGTGACCAATTGGGTCACCGGGGAATCAACAGAAGGCACAGCCCAGATACTCTCCGCATGGTCGCTTGGAAGCAGAATCCTTCTGGGGACCAGGGGCAGTCTCTTAGTGGAAGCTGGCTCCTTCCATTCCCCCAGAATAAGTTTACGAAAGATTTGGGGCACAGGAAGGATCCTCTCATCAGAGGGAGTAGACCATAATATGTTGGCTGCCTCAGCAGACTCATCCTCTGGTGCTGGAATAGGCAGTTGCAGCTTGAGAGTTTCAGCTGTTTCTTCAATAACAAAGGGAAACTGATCTTGAGGAAGAAGTCTAGGTGTTTGAGACTTAGACACATTACTGTCAGTCTGAAGAACATCCTCCTCCTCGTCCGGAGGAGGGAGCTCCAATTCAACATCCTCAAAAATAGATACATGATCCGCAGCCTGGTCAATAGGCGTATCAAGCTCAATAGCTGGGCATGCTGCTGTTAAAGACACACTAGGAAGCTCAGACTCTAGTGCAACCTTGGATGACTTGGGCTTGGCTAAAGTCACAGGCTTGGACCTAGAAGGATCAGATGACTTAGCTGAGGACTTGCCCTTCTTTGCTTTGGATGACTTTTCAACCTTCTTAACACTCTTTTTTAACTTCTTAGGAGAGCTAGAAGATTCATCCGAGGAAGTAGGAGAAGATGAAGAAGAAGGAGAAGGGGATCTCTTCCTCTTTTGTTTCCTCTTGCCTTTGGGCATAGGTGCCATCACCATGCCAGATGACTTGAATGAAGCCATAAGATCTGCTACTATAGACTCTCTGAAAGATGTCAAGAGTGCAGAAGCATCATTAGTTGGAATAGATGCCAATGGCAAAGGCAGGCAGGTAGACTCCTTGGCCCCTTGATCCATGTGGATCTGTGCATGCACAACACTCTGAGCCCCTGATAATACAGGCGAAGCTAGAGCTGATGTTGAGGGATTAACATCTTGCACCCTTGGTTTAGGTTGCTGATGCTTAGAAGTGACCTTGACAGTAGCCTTGGGTTTCTCTACCTTATCTGAGGAATCCATCACTAAAAAATAAATAAAAGAGAGAGAGAAAAAATGAGGGGCTTAATATTAACATAAAGTGAAAAATAGGTACTCTAAAAACCTAGGGCCAAAGTAACTAGAAAATTGAGTAGTAAAAATACTAGCACTAAGTAAAAAGGGGGAGGTAGACAAAATGGCGACTGAGGCCCTCTAACCATAAAATGGCACACTGACAGGGTGCTTATGCAAAAGACAAATCAAAAGGAAAAACCTAAAAAACCTAATCAGTTTAAAACCTAAGTGAAGAACTAGCTGATCTATGAGGTCCTAAAGGACCTAATCGATTAAAAAACCTCAAACCGCGGCTTGCCTCAGAGCAAAAAATAGAGCGGGGAAAAAGCGCGCGCAAAAAACAGTGAGGGGAAAGTGATCCGACCTAGAAAGTAACAGTAGGGCAATAGACAGTCCGCTAACGCCTAAACTTTCACTTGCAGCCACACAGCTTCAATATCCCCGCCGCAGTCAGCGGACCTCGGGACAGCCAGGGAAGCGAGAAAACAAAAAACAAAGGCGAGGGAAAGTGAGCCGCTCCCTCCTTTCTCCGTCAGAGAACTTAGCGAGGGTAAACGGAGCCGAGGAGCTTGCGATCGCAAGATGGCGAATCCACCCCTACCGCAGCTAGCGGCTTTACGGGGCTCTGGCAACACGAGCGCTGCCGATTCCCTGCCGCAGTCAGCGGACTTACAGACGCACTAGCGACTGATCCATCGCTAGTCCGCGATCTCCTGGATCAGAACGCTATTCTATAGGATAGGAGTCCAAGCAATTTTACTTTCTCTTACCCGAAGTAAAGGAATAAAAATCTCAAGAAAACTAGAGCTCTTCGGAAAAGAACCTCCTCGTCAGCCAGTCGAACGAGACGGACTGGGGAAGGAGGACGAAGCAGGGGGTTATGGGAGCGCGCCACCTGAAGGAGGGAGCAAAAAGCTTTTCTCGTTCGGCCAGCAGACAGCATAGACGATTACCCAGCAGTAGTGGGCCTGAGCCATGGGAGAACAGTTTGTAGGATTGTCTCAAAATGGCCTCTATGGTCGAATCAGTGCCCAGGAGCCAGCACTAAACAAGATGCTATTAAAAAACTGTGTGGCATTTGCCAAGGCCCACAGCCTACTAAATGGATGGATGCTGGAAAAGTGGCAGAAGGTGGATTTCTCAGATGAATCTTCAGTTGAATTATACCACAGCTGCCACAAATACTGCAGGAGACCTACTGGAGCCCATAGGGATCCAAGATACACCCAGAAAACAGTTAAGTTTGGTGGTGGAAAAATCATGGTCTGGGGTTACATTCAGTATAGGGGTGTGCAAAACATTTGCAAGGTGGAAGGCAATATCAATAGCCTAAAATATCAAGAAGTATTAGCTGCCTCTTACATTCCCAATCATAAAAGGGGTCAAATTTTGCAGCAGGATGCTGCTCCATCTCATACACCCATCTCTCCATCAAAGTTCCTCAAGGCAAAGAAGATCAAGGTGCTCCAGGACTGGCCAGCCCAGTCACCAGATATGAACATCATTGAACATGTTTGGGGTAGGATGAAAGAGGAAGCTTGGAAGATAAAACCAAATAATCTTGATGAACTCTGGGAGGCATGTAAAACTGCATTCTTTACTATTCCTGATGACTTCATCAATAAATTGTATGAATCAGTGCCGAAATGCATGGATGCAGTCCTTCAAGCGCATGGAAGTCACACAAAATATTAAATATGGCTCTAATAGCACCACAACTTCATTCACCAGTGTTATGAAACATATCTTTGTATACGAAGTGAATTATTTGCTTGAGTTTCACATTACTTTTTGTAGGCGACAAAACTTTTGTCTAGCCAAAATCAGACCTTTCTGTGTTCATTAAATGATCAATATTTCAGCAGTGAAGCAAATTTATTTTCTTTTTAAAAACCTCATTTGGGAGGGTTTCAGCTTTCATATGAGTCATTTCTAAAACCAGTGGATGAATTTTAAGTCAGGTTATAAGCTTTGGTTTCAACAACATGGATAAGTGACAGAACTTCTGTCAGGCACTGTATTGTTTGAATTAACTGTAGAAAAATGATAATAAAATATGGATCTCTGAGGCTAAATAATCTAGTGAATAAACAATACTTAAGGATGATTATTGGGTAAAGAAAAAGGTACAGGAGGAACTGTAAAAAGGAATAGACGCTGAGGGTTGGGTCGGGTCTTCTTTATTTGTACTTTTATATTTATTTTCTAATGCATATTATTAACATAATTTTTTTAAAAAAAACACCTCTTCTGTAAGGTATATTTAGGAACCATTTTGATTTATGTAGAGCAAATGTGGATCACAAGCCCTCCACTATGAATACCTTATGGATGATAAAGTTGCAAATAATCAAGGACTACACTAAAAAACTAAGATACACAAGGTGATCTTAATTTTAAGTTTCTTCATCCAACAAATTCTGAACCCCAAGCTTTTATTTTTTATCCTTGAATTTTTATTTACTTTCACATTAGGCCTTCTCTTTCTGTTATTCTCCTCTCCTTCAACACATTTTCCACTGAGAGTAATCACTTTTGGTTATTTTCAAACATTTCTAATATTTTATAACATACTTTAAACTGTCAATATAAGTTTAAAACATATTTACTGGAACACATTTATAACCAGTTGGCATTAAAACAATTTAACGAAGCTTCAAAAATGTACATCCCTAATCTGAAATGCAACCTACTTAAATCTCTAAAAAAAAACCTTCTAGAACATATTTACAGAATTCAGCAAAATGTGGCATATGGTTTATAACATATGTTGACTGGTGCTAATTACACCTTAATGCAATAACATGTTTCTTAATTTAAAATCACAGACCAAATAATGCAGAAATGTGTATAACTTATATAAAATATTACCTTGTGTATAGGCAGCATCATCAGATCCCATACTGAGTTTTCGGGCCTCACTAATTCTATCAGCATGTGCTAAAACAGGGTCAGCAAGGTGTTGGATACCTTCCGTCTCTGCAAAGTGATCAGGAAGGTTTAGAAGATTTGTAGGTTCAAAGGTTGGGGACACCACACCAGGTGAAACTGCAGGGGGTTTATTTGGAGAAACAGTAATTTTAAAAGTATATTTTGTATTAGGCTGTGTAACCACCACTCGGGGGGAAGTGGCAGTGGCATTGTTTCCCACTGCTCTGCTCTTGGGAGGGTGGTGGTGAATAAATGCAGGTCCCATGCTTACTTGACCAGACATATTCCGAGACGTGGCACTAACTCCTGGATTTGTGGATATGAAGAGTGTGGGTTGATTCCGTACAAGTTGCTCATCACCTGTGGAAGTATTGGCTGAAATGTAGACCTTAGGCTGACTCCGTGTGATTATCTCATCAGTATTTGGTGGACTGGCAGCTATGTAAACAGTAGGCTGACTTCTGGTTACAGTCTGGCTGTTGACAGAAGAGGAATTAGAAGATGAGCGGGGGCCAGTTGAACGCAATTTTGATGAATTGTTTCTTTGTGGTGGTTCAAGTTTAATTTCAATTTGGTTTTTACGAGGTCCTGTTGAAATATTTTGGATATTATATTGGCTCTGCGTGGAGGAGGACTGTGAGCTACTAGAAGAATGAACTGTAGGAGCTTGTGGAGTAGTAGGAGAACTTATAGGCATATAAACATGGGAGGTCTGATGGCCTTGCTGGTTTGACTGTGTTGATTGCTGTGATGAGGTATGTGGAGAGGAACCTGTTGGGGGAATAGCTGTCCAGGGATTTGGATGTGAAGGCTGATAGTTTTGTTGAGAATGCATAGGATTAAACTGGGATGCCCAGCCTGCATTTTGCTGAGTTTGGCGAGTTGTACCACTTGGATTTGTGATGTAAGGCCTAATATAGATAGAATTGCCTTGAGGACTGTTTATTGGAGGTACACCGTGTATGTGCAAAGACGTAGGAGTATTCCGACCAGGCTGGATATTGGGAGCTAAAGTCACCATAATGGGGTTGAATCTAGGTGTTTGTTGAGACAAACTAGAAGTTCCTTTGCTGCCCAAATGAAATCCAAAATGCTGTCCTGGATTAGAAGTACTAACAGTATTTGATATGCCAAAGAATCCCTGGGGAGCTTGGACTGGCGCAGTCTGTGGTTCCTGATGACACAGATCGTTATTGGACTGGCTGGTTTGAAGATGTCCATCACTCATACTATGGGTTAAAGTCCTACTTCCATTAATTCCACTTCCTTCTCTTCCATGAAGAATCACATTCTGTGATTGCAAATCCAAGTTAAGTGATGTCATGTGATTTCGTAAACTGGGAATCCCAGAATCATCTGAAAAACCAATGTCTCCTTCGCCGTAGAGATATTTTGTGCTCTCTTTGGAGAGAACAGCACAACAGGCATCCAAGTTATTATTATTCTATTAAAAAATACAAAAAAAAATTAAAGCAAATCACACAGTCTTATCACATTTTATTTACAATGGTACAGCATACTAGCTTCCACAAATAAAGTGCTGTATGAGAGCAGACTAAAGTGCAGAGAGAAGATATAAAGAAAACAATCCAAATTCAAAATAAGGTTCCATTTTTAGATCCAATATTTTAGATCTAAAAAGATGTGAAATACATGTTTATCATGAGAAGCTACTTAAAACCTTGCTTTTATGACTGATATCATGGTTGTTGGAATTACTGGTCAAGAAATTTCAAACAATTGAGAAATATAATTTGATAGCATGAACATATAACATGGCAAGGAGAATTATGTTTGTATAAGCACTAGAGCTGGAAGTGGGAGGTGTTCTTTGTCACTATGACATCTGAAAAGCATTTTAGAGGATAGATGCAATAGCGTATATCATCTCTCTTTCCATTAAAAAGGGAGAGTTTTAATTTCAATTTGTATTCATAAATGATCAACTATTCTTCCTCTTTTCTTTCAGTGGCAAAAAATGTGAAAAAAATCAACTGATTTTTTTTCTTTTCCATTTACGCTTGATACCCCATAACTATAATATGAATAACATAATAAAAGAATGAAGAATAAAAACCATAAAATCATAAAGATTACATATTTGAACTAGGTATAGGATATAGATCAAAAGACAATTGATTATATGGTTAGAGATGGAATGTAGACATTTTCAAAGTATTCCAGATCTGAACGTTCTGAATTTGGAACATAACAATCTAAGGGTTCCATACATAGAAACAAAACATCTTGTAAAATTAACATATATTCTCAATTCAGAAGAAACCCAAGCCTGTTCTGCTGGAACATTCCCAAAGTGTCAAATTATTTTTCCTTATTGGGTTTTATGAAGATTGCTCCTATTGGCTAGTTTTTATCCTATGGCTTCACAGGTGTGTGTTTTATCTATAGGAAAATCTAGGAGGTAGTGGGCAATCTCAAGAGGGTGGCATTCTCAACAACACTAGAAATGCCCTGAGCCAGGCTCACAGTGAGCAGGTTTGCTATGAGCTAGCTCAGCTCACCTGGTTCATCTCCAAACAGAGACAGGCTTTGCATATGTCGTTCTCCTTCTACATAAGCGGAACCTCGCTGGCTTGGCAATCCAGCCTGATAAGGCCTTGTAACAGGCCAGGCAACACTTTACTGCCATTTCGTGGCCTTTTTAGAGCAGTAAAGGGAAACTGCAGCCATAAAAGTGCCACCAAGTGGCCATAAAAGGCCCAGAGCCTTTTATAGCTACTTCACAGCACTTTTTACAACCATGCTCAAACTTAAAACACCCGTGCATAGCTATAAAACTGCAGTAAAAATGTCTTAGAATACATGATGTCCTTTTATAGCTGTTTTGTGGCACCTTTATGGCCACAGTGATCTTTTACTGAGCTGGAAATGGTGTCCTGCACACCATTCCAAATCTGGGCAAGCAAGCACCTTGACAAGGCACCTGAAGACAAAAATTTGGCTTGAGTACACTTCTACACAATACTAGCTGCTCACTTGGGGTTCAACCTATCATGTATGTTGAACGTTCCGCTGTCCCATTATTTTCAGTTCTCTGGTTCCTGTTAATGTGTTCTTGTATGAATCCAATGACAACTGAGTTTGTCATTTGGGAGGTAATTTTAAAGAGCCACGAGACCAAATAAATACTCCATGAATTTATTTGCCTTTTAAGCTAGTTAATGTGTGTATTGTTCACAAAAATAGGTCAATTTTAAAATGGGAAGCTTTAATTTACCTCAGTACTTACAGTTGTTAACTGAAAATAAAGGCATCTTTCAAGACTCATTCTCTTTATGCACAGTGCTCCAATTCTTATTTTGAAGTCTTAGGAAACTAGGGACTCCAGATTAATTTGTTCTTTTCTACATTCTCCTACATTATTAAGGCATCTGTATGACAGACACCCATGCCAACTCATTTTCCCTAAATTTCCAGCAGATGTATTTACCAGTAACAGTAATTACGCACAGAACTGTGTATTTGTTATAGTTTAACTTTCTGTTCAAAATTGCTCGAATGGTAGCTTTTACTAACACTTAAATGCTATATCCCTTGTGTAATAAATGTTTCAGGTTTAATCTTAGATAAACCTCAGAATTTTTTGTACTGGAAATCACCATTTGAAGAAATAGTCTGAACTCCTGGCCCTTTCTGCATTGCAGAGCAGTAGATATGCATTTATTGGAACTACTGATCCAGATCACAGGGAGATAAGTGCCATCTCCACTGACAGTGAGTGATCTTAGCTTTGGGACATGGGGGAAGGGGTGACAGCCCCAATAATTCTGGATCATGGAGGTATGTCATCTGTACGCCTCTGTGATCTGGAATACAGCTTCTTGACCCAGATCTGGCTCAGTTTTGGTCAGATAGAGCCTAAAGGGGCAGGGCCTTCTTGATCCGGATTAATGTGCGGATCAGGAGGCCCAGGATCCAGATCAGAGGCCCTTTGATCTGGATTTAAGAACTTGTGCAGGAAGGGCCATTGTTCTGAGGAGGAACTACATAAATATTTTGGTACAAAGGAAGCTCTCAGCTATAATTACATAAATTTTAAGGTTCACTGGGAACTCGCCTATTTTTATATTTTCATAACTGAAAGTCATGTCACTGGATTAGGTTGCTTTTAACCAGTTTTGTAACAGGACAGAGAGAGAAAAAGAGGCGTATATGTGTGCCCAGGTAGTATTTCAAAATGTAAAATCTTTAGATTCTACAATTCTTTCCCTCACCCAAAGCTACTTACTTTGAGTACTGTAGTACCACAGCTTCTATATCCAACTTACTGTTCTAATAATGCATATACAGGAATGCAAATGATCTTTTAAAAACATGAGAACACTGAAATGGTTTTCCCCTCAATTAAGAGGAAAAACAAATATAAGATAAAAATCAGCCTAAAAATACAATGTCAAGTCATGCAATTTTATATAAAGGTCATTAAAAGTAAGGAATCTTCCAGCATGATTTTTATGATGCATTGTTACGCTTAACAAATTAATTTTTGGTACTAAGAAATATATGCCCTTTCTCAACCATGGCTGCCATTTTATTCAGAATAATTATTTGGAAAGATACACTTACAGATTTTCTTACCTATTGGATCTTGATTTAAATTTTAAGAAGTCCATTTGACTTGGCATTTCACAAAATATATCTTAAATATCAAGTGCAGCCCTAATGAAAAGCAACCCAAGTAAACATACAGAAGCCCCAAACAACGTTTTAAATAAGAAAACATAGCTGTGCTTCTGAACTCTGGAACCAACTCTATGGGGAATTACTAACCACAGAAAAGTTAAATGATAAAGAAACCACGGTATCATAGTAGGTTTGGCAGGGTGCCTCCTCACAGTACAATTTAAAACTGGGAAGAAGAATCTGTACACAGTTAGAGACAACTTTATCTTTCCTTTTCTAAGCTCTTCAAATAATCGATGGACTTCTTGCATTTTCTGGTGCACAAAATACCCAGGGATATGGCAGCTGTATGCAGTGATTCCTAGGACTTTCATTTAATCATTATTTCAGAGTCCTTTCTGTATGATTGGTTGCTCTTATGTGAATAGACACAACAAACAGTGCAATCTAATGATGGGAATGATAGAATAAAAGATCCCTATTTAAAAAAATTAGCTACACGGACAGAGCAAAACTGAAACTTTTAAGAACAAACAGGAACAAAAACAAAAACAAATTATATTGGAGAAAATATCTACTGTAGTAAGTCTACATTTAACAGGTTAGTGAGAAAAGCCTTTGTAAGTACTGCTATGTATCTACACTGAAGCAGTAACAGCATAACACTGACCTGTAACATGCATCTGGATACAACAACTTCAGGTACCTCGGGAAATTTTTGGCGCAGGTCATGTAAAACCTGAAAATCAATTTGCTGACTTCCTTGGGCCATTCGTATCTTGCCTGGTCAGGACTTTTGCTCAACAGGCAATTCCAGGCCTTTGTGTGGATGTACAATCACCTCTTCTGCCCCAGCATTTTCTGTAAGACCACCAAGAAAAAAAAAAGGTTTCTATAAGAAAACCATCAAATGTTTCTGAATTACAAATCCCAATCCTACCTTTTATAAAAAGCACCCTGTGAAGGGACACAATGCCTATCTGCATCATATATGCACGACAGCAAATTTAAGCACACAGAGAACAGGGGTAAGTTATTTCTACCTTCCCCCTACCACTCGAGTAGGGTGCACGTAAATTAAGCAATATTTATAATGCTTCATCAGATCACTAAGTGGTGCTCATAGTGCTTACAAGAATAGGATATGGGTAATAAGATTTGGATGGAAAAGCCACAAAGCTAGTGATACAGGACTTAGGCAGAAACTTCACAAATTCATTGACAAACACACACTATTTGTAAACAGCATGACATAATGTGTTTTAAAAGCTATTTACTAATACATTTTCCCCAAATTTGGAAAGATATTTAAAATGTGGATAAGTCTGCAACAAATCTTTAGATAATACCCTCTACAGCACTGTAATCTTTCAGAGGATTTATTTTGTGTATTCTGGCCAACAAATCTTCTGAAAAATAGTCCCACATGTTCACTGTAAATGAGCTATTATGTAATATAACAGCCAATCTGATAGCCAGCTTACTTTCCACTGCTGAGAAACAGACAGCTATGATAAGCTGAATTTGATATGTTACCTATCATATGCTAACTAATTACTGTTACCCATTTTTAAGAGTGAGGGGGAAAACCTATTGGCTTTTGAATGTTTGCATAATGCCTAAAACATTACTTGGTTAAATAAACGTTCCTATGTTCCCCAGTATTTTTCAGATAATTGACTCTGTCACATGTAGTTATTATAAGCTACAATTATATCATGCTTGAAAACAACCCTGCTCTCGATTTCTTAAAGAAATGCCTTCGTATGACTAGCTAGGCAAGCCTTAGAAAAATCTTTTGCAGATCTCCTAAATTGCAGATTACTGACAACATAGATATATGCCACAGGGAAAATAATAAGGATAAAAATGAGCAACAGTCTGTGTAACTTCTTTGGAACAATGGTCTTCCTTCTCATTCCTAGTTACACCCACTGATGACCTGTAGAAACGTCTCCAGAAGGGAACTGATGGGTTCAAAAAGTAACCAGAACCTGCACACTTGTTCCAGCTGTTTAAACCAGTTTAATCACAAATAGATGTGATTCACATATTTGTTTGACTGAGATGGCTCAGTTAGGAAAACTACTTCAACTGCAGAGCCCATGTTCAAGACTTAACATGGAGGCATCTGTTCACAGATTTATCACCTCTAACCACAAAAACAATATTGTACAGCCCCAGAAGCAAGTACGTGGGTGCACTCAAGTTCAGTGCACAATAAACAAAGCATTCAAAAACATTTCAAATATAGTAACTCAGCAATTAACTATTCCTGATAAAAGTTTGGGGATAGAGCAAATCACTTTCTGTAAAAGTTATTCCGCTATAATACTACAAGTGGTGCTGGATATACAACCGATAACCTATCTTCAAATTTACTCCACATCCCCCAGACAAATAGCAACAATATTCTAAAGCTGGATTTTTAAAGACAGGTCAACAGTTCCTGTGGACCATTGGTTTTCAAAGCATTATGCTTTACCTAGAACCAATTCTATTGTCCCACATACTTTCTGGTTATTCCTCCCCCTCCCCCCCCAGAAGTTCTGATAAATGATAGTCAAATGGCTAACCAGGAGTATAAATTGGAGTAGAACAAGTTATTAAAGAAAAGCCATATGATTTGGAAAGATCTAATTGAAGATATGCTGGTAAACAACATTTTAAAGCACTCCAGGATTCTCAGGATTACTCTTATAGATTTGGTGATGCACATCAGGGGAGTACTGGGAAATTAATGTTTTCCTCACAAATCTTTTAAATAAGGACAAATTCTTATTTAGAAATATCAAGAAAAATTCAACATTGGAAGCCCTTATACAAAAAATAACATGCTACTTATTACTTCAAGCATGTAGTATTTTAGCCTTTACTTCAACTGTATTAGCACCCACCAGAAAATCAACTGCCATGTGACACTTTTAGTACGAAACCTTAAATTATGATGCAAATTAAATTGTATTCTCAGAAAAAAATGGAACTGGTGGATATATGGAAAGAACATGCAGCAGTAAACTGGTATGCAAACAAATAAGAAGCGTTTATCCAGACACAATATTATTTCAGAAATAACAAAAACCCACAATGTAAACATTGTTTAAAGGGACTGAACTAACAAAGCAATCTACAGCAACTGCCAGAACAAGTTATGAGCAACTATTACACCCTGGGCAAATTAAAGAGATGAGGCAACCATCCCATTGAGGAATAAATTCAGACCCTCTGCTTTGGCTTAAGTCATGTACTGTAGCTATGATGACTCCTTCAAACTAAACAGAAGAGGAAGAAATTACTCCTTCATAGTTTTCCAGCTACAAGGAATTCAAGCAAACTCCATGATGGTATTAAAAGAGATACCAGCAAAGTCCTGGTGTTATGTTACCAGGCAGGAAGACATTGCATCTCCTTTTGCCAGGCTTCTTAGTTTGGAAAGATTTTGGTTTTCACAAACAGAACCCCCATTAGATGAGGATACAAGGCTATCTCAATATTCACTCTGATGTGTACATACATTTATAATATTAGACAATTTATTCTCCTCAAGTATTGCAAGTATGAACGTTTCAAAATGAACATAGAATACCACAACTCTCTCCTTTTTCCTTTTGCATCTGATTTTACTTTATGCAAGGTCGTGTGGAAATAGTAAAGAAATTCTGAACCCAAAGAAAGGAAGGATGGCAGGCTAACAGAGTGATGCTTAATCCCCAAACAATGAAAGTATAATAGTTATGGTGGGAATATGGCTTCCTCTGCACAAGACGAAATCTTGAGGACCAATTAAACATGGCTAGGTTATTTCAATATTAGTCAACATTAACAAGTATTAAGTGGCTTTATAAAGTTCAAATAGTACAAAATGATGCACCATACAGCAGCCATATTATATTAATTTGCTTATTTCTAGAAAAAGTTGAAGCTATTTCCATATTCCATATTAACGGCCAACAGACAAACATCTTTGACAGACAATTAGCTAAATATTGTTTAATAACTATTTAATATCACAACAGGGAGAATAAGTGCAGAAAAACAATATTTACTTGAACAAATGATATATGCTGCACAATCTACAATTGTATTAGGATGGAGAGTACTAAATGGACATTAGATAATTGGTACAAGTATCTAACAGAACAATACAGATTTGAGAAAATGCAGGAAATAAGGTTTAAAAACCAAGGATTGAAACTACGCTCCAAGACAGAGAATACCTGGAAAGAATGACTGAACTATTTGATCAGACCTCAAGCTCCAGAAATTCTCAGAGATGAAATATTAAGACTATTTCTTTGGTCCAACTAAAAGTATATCAAGAGGGGTAGGAGAAAAACTATATGATGTTGTCAACTGAGTGCACGCACGGAAGATGGAGGAATGTACGGGTATGCCATTTTTAACTGTATATTGCTATGATGTTATTGTTTTTATATTTGTTTATGCTGATGTTATTGTAAAAATACAAAAGTAAAATATAACTATTTAATATTGAATATGCATTTTATATTGGTATCAATTAATTAATAACAAAGCAAACATCAGTTTTTTTGAGGATTTAAAGTTTCCAGAATTTTAAATAGAATGAATGAATGAACTGACCCAATTATCAAGCTCGGCAAAAACTGATTAAAGGGCTCAGTCAGAGAGATCACACCCAGATCTTTAACCACCAGCACAGAATCACTAACCATAGCAAATATGCAAATAACCAAAAGATGGCAACAAAGACATAGGCTGATTTTGCAATACGGAGAAAGACCCTATTAGGGACCCTTTAGGAACCCAATCAGTATCAATCAGGCATGCCCTGTTCCCCTACAAGACCACTTTAGGACCGCTGAGGACCCCATCCTGAAGGTCCTGTCCCCACGAGTGCTGGCAAAATCCAGATTTAATGGATCCTTTGGGCCCTTATTTCCATATTTACTGTAGACACCTTTAATGGTGTCCACAATCTGGTCTTCAGCCGTGAAGACTGGACTGGAGGATGCGTGTCTGCACGACTTACCAGGCCAATGGGGTCCATGGGTGGGCACAGCAGACACCATTTGCAGCGAGGTGGTTCCAGCTCTGCCCCTGCAAAGCCTCCATAGCTGTCTACAGAGTCGAGCACAGGCTTTGTAGTTGCTGCATAAGTAGCTACGAAGCCGTGCCCTTCTGCCCCGCACTTTGTCAGGGGGAGTATGCCTGGATTGACGGTGGGCCTTCCAGCTCTGGCTAAACAGAGCATTGCGATGGGTGCTATGGTATCCACACAGCACTCCTGTTTGGCACCTATTTCCACTGGGTGTTAGAGGGCCAGTGTAGACATAAGGTAAGTGCAAAAACAGCCATAGAAAAATGTGCAGGGTTAACACACAGTATGTATCATCTAGAGGCAGTATTACAATTGATTGTGTGTTGGTAGCAAATAATTTTTGAAAAAATTGACCAAGCAATCTGCAGTGGCAGATTGCCTAGAAAGTGATCACTTTAATTTGCAGTAATACTACAATTGCTCAACACATTTTATTTTAAAAATAGGCAATGTGAGGAAAATGTAACAGCTTGTCAACAGAAAGAATAAGATGGTCTAGCAAGTGCTTAATAGTAAAAGCCCAAATGCAAGTATTTTATAAGCAGGACTTTTCACCAAGCTTATTATACTCAAAAGCACAATATAAACCTTTGATCAAACTAAAGAAAAAACAAGCTCTTCAAGCCCAGCTGGGTCACCATTTGGTCTTATTCCGGAATATACTGGAATGAGAGAACTCCTATCTGCACACTAATGCAAGTTATGGGCAAATTTGCACCTTCACTGCCTGGGAAACTGTCACAGAGAAGTGAAGATGGGGAATGCGTTAGGCATGCACACTTTGTGATGCCCAACGTATCAAAAACATATCTGGTTCTTCCCGAAGTCCCAGGAAAGTGTGATTGCTGCTTTACAATCAGCAGTCATGTCACTGTGGCAACAGCAGCAATGGACATGTATACAACAATTTCCATGGCAACCAAGTGACACTGTGCACAACAACAGATGTTGCATCCCACCTTATGCACCATTCACTTGGAAGAGGTGTTTGTACAGGGCTGTACTAGCTGCATCCCATATTTGTGCTCCACTGCTATCTGGACTTAAGGACAGTTTGGCACATGTGGAGATGCTTCTGTGATGAAAGGGTCTTTGTGCAGTACCTATGCCCCATGCTAAGTGCAAAAAGGCCCTAGAAGAGATTTTACTTGCTGTAGTCTGCACTAGCATGTGGATAGCAGGTACCAACACAAAGATATAATCCAGAATAAGAGCCAATGCAGAAAGGGCCAGAGATTACAAAGTTTTTGGAATCTGGTATCCGGGATCTGGGTGGCTACAAATCTAGCAACATTATTTTTCACAAACACAAATCCAAAAATGCCTGAACGGAAGTCTATATATTTGTTTTATCTGATTCATGTACTGTATAAAATAATTAATGAAATATACCAGTAGTTAATAAAATTTTGCCTTCTCCTGCTATAGTATTTCTATTTCTATTATTTTTTAAATTTGTGATTTTATTGTGGATTTAATTTCTCCCTCCCTTTTGCCTTTACATTTAATCAATGTTTGCAATTTTATGTTTGTCACACCCATTTGTGCAGGGACCTGGGTGAAGGGAAATTTTTAAATGAGTAAATAAATGAAGTATTTGCTGTTGTGGGTTTTTATCAAGACCACTGCCTCTAGTAATCACAAATACTGTTTTACTGTTATTTTAAGCATATTTTATTTCTTATACCAACAGTTTGTATGTTATGAGCTCTGTATGAGAATGCTGTATACACATACTATTACAGGTCTATGACTATAATAAATCTGACTTGATTCAAAAAGGGTTAATTTTTTCCAATTAATAGGCAGATTTTGGGGTCTAGGAAAAGCATATACACGTTAAAAGTACAGAAATTATGGATATCTAGTCCCTCTCTTATAGCTGCCAGTTTGAGCTTAGCCAAGATTTTCTTACTCTGTCACTTGAACAGAGTCTCATTTAACTGTCAGATCTGCCAATTTTCTTTAAAATTGTAAATATGATAACATGTAGAGTTTGTATTTGTTTTCTTAGCATATCTCAAATATCTTTTAACGCTACTCAACCATTTCTGAGCCTCAAATTACAAACACTGTTGCAGTAATGTAGTTCCCCAAAATGAGTGGAAAATATGGTAAAGCACTTGCTTCTTTTTACACATTTATAACATTCTCATCTCTTCAGCTTTCCTTCAGTAATACTCCAGCATATCTAAGCTTCTTGCCTGCCAAGGTTTTTACAATTTCAAATGTTGCTTCTTATTACAATAGTTCCCCAAAACTTGCAAGTTCTGGGACGGATTCCGCATACTACGGATGGGTAATATCTAGGTGTATTACTGGCAGACGACCGCTAGATGGCTTAATTTTAGGAGTATAAGGCCCCCAATCCCGTCATCCTCTCCAGTCTTTCTACGGTCGTTTACTAGGCAGACGCATCGCATTGGAGAGACCTGGTGCTACGCACCAGTATTCAAGAACAACTATGTCCTCAGCTCTATCCGCTTCGGAACAGGACGGGGGTGAACCACCTTTACAGGGAGTCCCAGTGGGTGGGAGTTACCCTGGCGAATCCTAATCTGTTGGCCCCCCCATTTTTAGGCGCGCTCCCGTTAACCGCCCCTGACCACCCCCTTTGGCGATCTGAGAACGAAGAGTCCGATTTCTACGGGTTTTTACCCACGGCGTCCGATCGGGGCGTCCATCGGGCCTCTCTCCCCGCAGTGGGAGATGAGTCCCGGACATTTTCCTCCCGCCCCACGCCTCTGCGCACAGGTAAGCGCCGGGGAAAAGAGTCCCCCCCCCTTCATTAGCTCGGAGGGGGATAGGAAGGAGGTTTTCGGAGCCCTTAGCTAACGCCTTCCCCGGTGTGTTTTTCCCTTCTATAGATTCACAGTCCCCGGATGGGGATTCTTCTCCCTCCCAAGCACTACGGGAGATTGAATCAGCAAGAGCAGCCGCCCTTGCTACCCTTACCAGGCAGCCGGCGCCCGTCCCAAAGCCTAAGAAAGTGCGCCACGCCGCGCCTGAAGAAGTCCCCGCGTGTGACGCAGTTACACAGCGGGGCTCGCATGGGAGCTGCAGCCAGTCTCCTGGAGCGGAGGTAGTTCCGGCACAGAGGGGAAGCCGTGGCCGCCACCATAGAGCAAGGCGAACCATGAGGGAAGAGGATCCCTCCGCGGAGGCGTCCAGGATTCCCCAAGCCCGCGAAAAACGGCACCAAACTAAGAAACGGAGGCGCGGAAAGAAACGCTCCCGCAGCCCTTCCTCCTCAGAAACGGAAAAAAGGGACCACCTGGCTATCCTCCTGGATCTCGCCCGTACCATTGCTCAAGGGGGGGCTAAAAAGAAGAAAAGGCGCAGATCACCCACTCCACCTTCTTCCTCATCCTCTTCTTCTTCGGATTCCCCCCCGCCCCCCCCCCAAGAGAAGCAGGAAAAGGCACCATACCTCTGCTGCTGCTGGCTCCGCTGAGCAGGGGGAAGTTACACAGCGCTCTTCTGAAAATATTGCGCAGTATACCCCCTCCACACAGCGCTCTTCTGAAAATAATCCTTCATGTGCCCCCCCCATACAGCGCTCTTCTGAATATCCAGCCAAGAGGCTTGTTCAACCCACTCAGCGCTCTTCTGATATGTTGGCTGACAGCTCCCTTCAGGACTCTGGAACTGCTCTGCCTATCCAACCCACTATATCTTACCTGGAATCCAATGTTATTGTGCATAATGTACCTGATGTTATAACTGCTGATGATGTTAATGTGGATGTTGGCAATGCTGGGAGGCGGGTCCCCACCCCCACTCCTGATACCCCTTCTAACCCTTTTCCCTCCCCAATGGAGGAGGAGGGAACGGGCCAGGAGGAGACCCCCCAGACCACACCCAGATTATTCCAGTATGACTCGATGCCCGCAGTGGTCCAGTATGTCACTTCCTACCTGAAGATCCCTAAGGATCCTAATGTTTCAGAGGAACAAATCCAGCAGGCCAAGGACTTGCTAATGCCTCCGCCTCAACAAGAACTTATAATTCCCATACCAGACCTTATGAAAAATATTCTAATTAGGGAATGGGCGGAGCCAGGCACATCCAAGCGCCTCCCAGGGCCACCTAGGAAGCTTTTCTTACCAGCCGGCCATGCGGAATCTATTTGGGCCCTCCCCTCAATTGATGGCCCCATAGTCCAACTGGTGTCCAATCAGGTGGTCCCAGGTCAAGGGGAAAATATTTTGAGAGACTCAAATGATAAGAAACTTGAAAGTTTATTGAAAAAAGTTTACGAATCAGGATCGTTAAGTTCTCGTTGCTCAGCTTCCTGTTCGGTCCTAGCCAGGGCCATTCTCAAGGGAGTAGAGGAAATCCCTGCCTCTCCCTCCCTTCATACAGACCTGAAACCTAAGTTGCTGGAAATCAAGAAGCCGCTCTCTCTCATTGCGGATGCCATTCTGGATGCCCTCCAGTTGTCAGCCCGCAGTACTGGGGCAGCGGTGGCAGCACGCAGGATGGTGTGGTTAAGAACATGGCAGGTGGACTTTAACTCCAAAGTCCAGCTGGTGACAGCCCCATACTCCGGAAACCTTCTCTTTGGGGAACCAAATTTAAAAGATGTCCTCATCGAACGGAACAAGAGGAAGGTGATGCCCACAGCTCCACCCTCGACATCTGCCACGCCCACTCCCAGACCCAAAGGTAAAAATATTGACCCAGCACATCCCCTGATAGGGGACATCCTATTATTTTTACAAGATGGGTGTGTTAAAGGTTTGAAATACAACACCATCCGCAAGCAAATTGCCGCATTGTCTACATTTGTTCATATTAAAGATGTTCCATCCTTATCTAGACATGAGTACGTTGTTTCCTTCCTGGCGGGTTTGAAAGCTAAAACCCCTCCAACTATCCACAGATTCCCTACGTGGGATTTACAACTGGTCCTAGAAGCCATCACTAAGCCACCGTTTGAACCTCTAGAACAGGTAGACCTAAGGTTCCTATCCTATAAAGCATTGTTTCTCGTAGCAATGACATCAGCCAGAAGAGTATCGGAATTAGCGGCATTATCTATTGAACCCTCACTTTGTAAGTTTCAAGAGGAGTCAGTCACACTCAGACTGGACCCATTCTTCAGACCTAAAGTTGACTCCAATTTCCACAGAAACCAAGAGATTCACCTACCAGCGCTTTCCCCTGCAGACACAGGGGAAGCTGACTACGACGTTTTGTTATTGGATGTCAAAAGAGCACTACAGATTTATATAGACAAAACAAAGGATTTTAGGAAGACAAACTCTTTATTTGTTTGCTACCATCCAAACTATTTGGGAAACAAAGCGTCACCAAAGATTCTCTCTTCCTGGATCAGGAGTTGCATTACCCAGGCATACGAAGCTAGGCAGCTTACTCCACCCGATAGTATAGTCGCACACTCAACCAGGTCATCGGCCTCCTCCACAGCCTACGACGCTTCAGTATCAGTAGCAGAGATATGCAGAGCAGCTTCATGGTCCTCTCCATCGACCTTCACCAGGCATTACAAACTAGATGAATTCAAGAGACAGGAGGCGAGTTTTGGTAGAACAATTCTGCACCAGGCATCCACTACCTCGGTAAGGCAGGGGTAAGAGGGTTCCTATTGTCATTGTGGGCTAACTGTTCTCCTCTTTGACCTAGAGTGTAAGAGGCAGGTGGTGATGGGATCACAAGAGACCCGCCCTTTTTGGGAGCTCTGGTACGTCCCATCCGTAGTATGCGGAATCCGTCCGAGAACGGGAGGTTGATTACCTCGAGAAGTGTCCGTTCTGGACGGATGAAGCATACTACGCACCCACCCATTTATTGTGTTTACTAACTTCTACTGTTTTTCTTTATAGAAACCCGCTCCCGCGACAGAGCATTGAGATGATGGACTCCCTCCGAAAGACTGGAGAGGATGACGGGATTGGGGGCCTTATACTCCTAAAATTAAGCCATCTAGCGGTCGTCTGCCAGTAATACACCTAGATATTACCCATCCGTAGTATGCTTCATCCGTCCAGAACGGACACTTCTCGAGGTAATCAACCTCCCGATCTATGCACTCATGTAGAGTTTTGAAAGCACGTACTTAATTTTTGATTCAGTCATTTCCCCATCACTTCTGTACTCCAATCAAGAACTTTCTTCCTACTTTTTAAGATTCCTGATGCAAGATGGTGGTGAGAAGGAACAAGAGACCGTGGGTTCTGGATGTCTTCCTTCTTACATAAGAAGGGGGTGCCCCAAAAATCCTTGTGCTGCACTGTCATCCACCTGTCCAATCAAATAGCTGAAAAAAATCAGAGAAATCAGCCCATTTTGGGGATAGATAGAAGATCTAAGTTTTTTCAGAAGAAAGGTAGTTAAGTTTTCTAGTGTAAGCCTTCTAGGGTGCCCCTATTTCTATCTCTTCTTCAGTCAGAAGACACAGGAAGCAAACAGGATTGGGTGAAAAATGTTTGTCACTCTCACAATTCAGACAAATTGTGAATCTTCAAACATTCACATGTGAATCAAATATTGGCTATATTTGAAAGAAGGCATTCTAATGTGAAGCGAAAGCATTTGTGCATTTATCTGAAGCTTTGTTACATTTGCAAAGGTGAATTTGTAGATTCTTAGAGAAGTTGGAGGTGCAACTGGTGGCAGTAAAGATCGATGAACATTTGATGTGAATTCAAAGCTAAGCATATCTGAATCACATCCATTTGCACGAATGTGAATTTCCATTACATTCGCTTTGATATGAAACAAAGCAAATGTGAAAAAAAATGTGTACGTCCCTAGAAGAGAAGCCCCTTAGAAGAGAGGCCCCTGTAGTAGTCTCTTAATTCCTCCCATCTTTTCAGGAAGTAACCTCCCTTTCACATAGAGTTCTATTACTCAATATTCACAGATTTAATATTTATACATTTTTATGAAATTTTGAAGCACCAATCAATCACCTTAAAAAAAAAATCTAAACTTTCAAGAAGAACTGAAAACAGAAATATGCTGTGACACAATTAAATTAGAGGCATTAAATAAATAAAAGTACAATCCATGGGAAAGTAGTAAATTGTTTTCCACAGAAGGTGGCCTCAGTCAAAACTGTCCATCTGAAAGGAACAAAGCTACTGTTTCACTAAAGATGCTTTTGTCCAGGATGCAAAGAGCTGGGGGTTCGATGAAACCATGGTGAAGGCTAAAGGGCTTAACACATTTTCTCAAGTTTCTATTGTTAAAGGGAAAAGGGAGCTATGAATACATTAGTCTTATAGTCCACTAGTCTCTTGTAATCCTAATCCTTTTATCACAGATTGGTTTACGGTTATGACTGTCACCTTCTAATGAATCTACAATGCTAGGACATCTTAACAAGCCTGAGAAACTACTCATAATATAGATTTTCAAAAGTAGTTGAGAATGTGGGCTGATTTCACATCCTATCAACATGTTGCTTTATTCTTCAATAAAAGGTAAGCATGGATATAAACTATTAAGCAGCAGCAGGCTGTGGGCTATTCTATTGCATTTTTTTGTGAGGAAGTACTCTTTTCAATTCCTATAACAAATATGACCAACAAACTATTTCACCATTAAACTACAAGTTTATAAAGAAGTCATTAATTCTACCTAACAATTTGAAGAGGAAAAAAGTGGCTAGAGAAGGCCTACATATTTGGCAGCCTGTTCTTCTCTTACCAGCAGAACATAATGTACCCACAAAACTAGCATTTAACCAAACGTGGCTTAAATATCAAGTTACACCTTCTTTGGCTTTTGAACAAGCAGGAATACAGACTGCACGTGTTGCAATATGAGCAGCCACAAGATTTTAAAGAGTTTTACATTTAAAAAAACCCCAAACTCTTATTTATTAACAACTTCAGTGCATTTTGTTTGTTTCAATGAAAGGGTTTTATTGTTTTTTAACATTCCTAAGCTTGGCTTCAAACGTCTTTAGCAGAAAAGACTTCTACTCTGTGAAGCAAATACTTGAGGCTTCCTTTGCACCTCTGTCAGGTACAACCTGGCACAAAGATGACATATGTTAAAAAAACCAAAACCCTACAAGCTGCTGACCTTGGACAATGAAGTGCAGAGAAGATCTTGCAGCAAATAGTGTCTGAACTGGGCGGTATAGCTGGGCACCATGGAGTGGTAGTTCAAAAACCCTCCATATAAGTTAGTACTTTTAGTACTTATATATAATGAAAATCAGAACCTTGAGTTGAGCCCTGTAGTTCACTGACTTAATCCTGATACTGAACAATATTTTCTTCAATTGGATTTTAAAAAATCCACTTCTGGCACGTGAGCAGAATTGTATTTAAAATCAACTGAAGAATCTAAACAGCATATAAAACAGCTCAACTTTAAGTACGTTAAATCATGAGAAAAGGGGGCCATTTTAAAACAAAGTTCCACATGCTCTCACATCTTGTGGAGTTAATGACTTCCGTCCACATTTAACAGTTGATCGTTCACTATACCAGATGTGGGTCGATAAACTAAAACTAAATCTAGACAAGATGGAGGTTCTGTTTGCCATGGGGTCCCAAGTCCACCATGTTAAGTGGCACCCAGTTCTGGATTGGGGTGTGCTGGCCAGAAAAAAAACAGTGCACAAATTAGGGGTTTTCTTGGATTCATTGCTATCACTTGAAGCTCACATGGCAGTGGTAACCAGACATATTTACCTTCACTGCTGGCAGCTTCATCAGCTCCAGTCTTTCCTAAAAAGCAACCACTTGGCTACTGTGAGCCATGCTCTGATAAGCTTCAAATTAAACTACTGTAATGTGCTCTGTGTATGGCTACTCTTGAAGATGATCCAGGAGCTGGAACTAGTGCTGAAGGCAGAAGTTTGGCTGGTTACTAATTTGCTACTGAGTCCAATTCAAGTTGATGTTAACTTAAAAAGTCCTAAATGGCTTGGCCCTGTATATCTTAAGAAGCCCCTTCTTCCAATCAAACCTCTTTATGTCTTAAGATCACAGTAAGGGTCTTATTGTAGTTCCGATACCCTCATGAGTGTGACAGGTTGCAGCATGCAAGAGGGCCTTTTCTGTAGTGGTTCCCAGGCTTTATAACAGCCTTCTAGGAGAGATTCACCAGGTCCCAACACTTTATATATTTTTCTATCCTGACCTATACCCAAAGGTGTTGGGTCAGGTCACAAATAAAACCACTAAAAAAACAAAATAAATTGGCTAAAACAATAACACTGGGAGGGAATACTTTATCTTCAGCCAAAGGCCAGGTTAAAGAGGTATATCTTCACCAAACAATTAAATACATACAAGGAGGACACATGATGCACCACCGAATTCAGGCTATTCTGTAATCTGCAGGCAATTACTGATATTATCTTTCCATTCATTCACACCCACTAAACTACTGAAGGAGTTGGTACAGCCAAGAAGGCCTCACTGGCAGATCTCAGAGCATGGACAGCTCTATGTGGGAGGAGACATTCCTTCAGATGTTTGAAGTCAAGTCATTTAGGGCCTTATAAGTTAGGGTTAGTACCTTGAACCGGGCTCAGTACTAAATAGGTAGCCAGTGCAGTTTTTTAAGGATTGGCATTTTCTGTATCTGGCTACCAGTGTCAGCAGTCTTAGCTGCTGCATTTTGCACTACCTATGGCTTCAAGCTATCTTCAAGGGCAGAAGTCCAATCTGGAAGTTATCAGATTACTGTGGCAAGACTGTCCCTGTCCAACTGAATTTCAAGCATTAGCAAAGAATCCAAGAGCACCCTCATTTATGAACTTGTCCTTTCGAGGGCACTGCAACCCCATCAAAAACCGAATGCCTCCGTTCTTCATGGACACAAGACACATTATCACACAGCATCTCAAGCCTGACCATCTATCAAGCATTTCAACTACTGCTCTTGATTCAGATGGCACAGAGAGACAGAGTTGGGTATTATCTGTGTATTGATTACATCCCACTCCTAAACTCTTAATAACTTCTCCCCGTGGCTTCATAAATATGTTAATGAGCATGGGAGATAAAACTAATCCTTGAGGAACCTCACAAATGAGTTCCGAGGGCACTCTCTGGCATCAGTCTTGGAAACAGAAGCAGAACTATCACAATGTGGTGCTTCCAACTTTCAAACTCTGTAGCCTTGCTGAGACATCCAGGAGAACCAACAGAGTGACACTCCCCTGCCTTCCCCTGAAGAAGATCATCAACCAAGTGGCCAAGGCAGTTTCAGTGTCTTAACTGGGCCTGAAGCCAAAATGAAATGGGTCTAAATAATCAGTTTCTTCCAAGTATGCTTGCAGTTGGGCAGTCCCAATTCTCCCTAGTACCATATGCAGGAAGGTACCAATCTTTTACACTGGTAGAATGGGCCTCTCTTCTATATTACCTCTGATCTTCTCACAGCCTGGGCCTCCCTCTCACACTGCCATTGACTTACATTAGCAAAATGGCCCTCCACAGTTACCCAAGAACCCAGCTTTTCATAGGTGACAATTACTTGCATAAAATAGTTTTGTTCTACATGGTGATTTGCAGGATCCTGTCTACTGCCCTATACAAGGGATGGCTGTATAATGGTTGAAATCTGCTACAATTTCCTTTCAAAATATCCCAATTATATATAATTTTTTACATGCAATATGCAATTGTTATACAATCTTAGTGCAAAATATACAAGAGACAAGAATTCTAACAGCTGAGAACCAGCTGCCTTTCCTTTTGACACTGACTCATATTCATTATAATATCTTCCTCCCTAACTGACTTTTCTGCTCTAGAAATGCCAAAGACCTCAACAGAACTGGTACATGCATTTAATTACTGCATAAAGCCTACAAACCCAAGACCCCTAAGAGTAAAAAGAAACAGAGTTCTGAGGTATTTAGCAGCTAGCAGGTTAATAGGAAACCACATACAATAAATGCAACTTGGCACTTCATATTCCCCAAGCAACCCCTCCCAACCAGTAACTTCAGTTTGGTCTTGTGGTTAGGGTGCCGGACGCTTATCTGGGAATCACTGGGCTTCATTCTGCACTCCTCCACAGAGCCAGCTGGGTACCTTAGGCTAGTCACAGCTCTCTTCTGAGCCCCATCCACTTCACAGGGTGATTCGTTGTGGGGAAAAGAATAGAAAGCTATGTCAGCCACTCTGAGTCCCCTTAAATAGGTAAGAAAAGGAGGGTATAACAGCCAACTGTCGTCATTACGTACAGACACTTCTGATTTAACTTCTGATGACTCTTGGGACTGCCAACTTTTCCTGCAACCACCAACACCCCAATAGCGGGCGAAACATTTTCCCTGAATTATCTTGAGTCCCCGGGTTTCTAATCCCAACAATAAACCTTCCTCACAGAAGTGACTGAACAAAGATCTCACTAGTGTCCCACCTAAGAGCTGTTGCCCAACAGCTTTCCTGTCTGGGATAGTATTAAGACTGTGGTCTTGGGCAATGGCAATATTCACACTAAATCCGAAGGTTCTGATCCAGCTTAAGACTTCACTATAACCCTGCCACTGGCATGGTACATCATCAGCCTAATGCATTGCTTTTCTCTGAGACTAGAATATGCATGCTTCAATGTAATACATGTGACTTATATTTTTGGCAAGACCATGACATTTCCTGTAAAGTTTGGAATATTTACAGCTGACCTTCATCTAAAGCGGTTAGCAATCTATCAAGATAGAGTTCAATGAATTTCTGAAAACCTTGTAAGATTTCCCAGCTGCCATAACTGACGGTCCTTTTTTGAGACTCCCGTTATCACTGTAGAATGGTAAGACAAGGAGCGCTTGAGCATCTTCTGCAGTGTCAGGGAACTTAGACTGTGCAATAAAACATGCTACCTGACAGCTGAAGTACAAATGGAAGCAATGTGCTGATCACAGGCAAAAATACATTACTGAATCCAAAATGTAGCTATGCTATAGATAAAGAGATCTTATTTTGCCACTATTATCATATCTTCAAAGAACCACTTTCCTGTGCAGGGAAAATTCATCCTCTTGGTGGATACTGACAGTGCCACTGGTGGTGGAGGTGTTCCTACAAGGCCTCAAGGAACTAGCAATTCATCCCTCTGCACTTTGAGCAACTATTAATCAACAGAATACCTCCTCTTCTGGGTAAAGGTTATTAAGGTGGTAGCTGTCCAACTTGAGGAACGTATGTAAAAAGCTAATTACTGATTAATTATTGTCTGATCTGGGATTATGTTAAAGCAACAGCCTTGGCTATTCTCATTGTCAACCCTTGCTATAAGACAGGTCAAGGTTTTTGGTCCAGTTGATACGTTTAGATCTCTCAGTAGTATCTGACCTGTTAAACTGACACTTCAGTAGACTACCTTCATAATGCTGGACTAGAGAGACTACTAGAAAGTCCCACAAAAAGGATAAGAGTACAAGTACTGTGAGGCTTTCCTCAACAGCATAGTTTCTTAACTGTGGCAATATGCAAAGTACCAGCTTGTCTTTTGTGGCATTCAACATCTACAATAAGTTCAGAGAAAAGAAATGAGATCTCACCAGTATGCTGATGATTCTATCTTCCAATTCCACTCTACGTGTAGCTTTAATTTATCTATGAACTGCAAGGATGCCTCTGCTTAAATTTGAACAGGAATAATGCATAGCAATCACATTACCCTTGTTCTCTGCAACCACCTCTTCCAGACTTCCACTTCTTAGACAGCTTTTGACCCAGTTATCTGTCTGACCACCTGCAGAAGTAGTACCTGCCAGGGACATTAAGAACAAGGAAGAGACATGGTTGGTGGTCCCCATGCTTAAGGGAGCTGAAATAAGAAGACCCAATAACCTTTCTCATGGGCCTCTTTTAAGAACTTAAAAAAAATCAACTTCCTAATCTTTCTTTCAGTAGACAACATATGATTAGGTTATTATTATTATTATTGTTATAGTTTATTTATAAAGCGCTGTTCATGTACTCAGCGTTGTACACGAAATAACATCAATAAGAAAGTATAAAACCTGCCAGTGGCATACAATCTAAAGTAAGAAAAAATAAAAAATTTACATTAAAAATCAGAGGCAAAACAATAAAACGAATATAACAGATAACATATTAAGCATTAAAATATGACACAGATCACACCATATCAGGAAATGCTTTCCTGAACAAAAAAGTCTTCAGCTCGGCCTTAAAGGATGCCAAAGACTTGATAGCCCGGATGTGCTGAGGAAGGAGATTCCAAGCATGGGGAGAGACAAGAGAAAATGGGCAAATTTGGGAAGGGGCAGTAGAAATCCAGTGCTGAACTAACATTCTTTATTACTAGAACGAAGAGTACGTGAGGGAGTATACAAGGAAAGGAGATCAAGTAGATAAGGCGGGGCCAGCCTGTTAAGGGCTTTAAAAGTTAACAAAAGGAGTTTATATTAGAGGCGAAAAGGAAAAGGAAGCCAGTGAAGAGAGAATAGTAGAGGAGAAACATGACTGAAGCAGTGTGCAAGCATGATAATGCGTGCCACCATATTCTGAACTAAAATCAAAGGACGTAAGTGGGTGAGAGGAAGCCCTAATAGAAGAAGATTGCAATGGTCTAGCCATGAAACCACCAGAGCGTGCACTAAGATCTTAGTAGTAACTATAGAAAGAAAAGGACAAATTTTATAAATGTTATAGAGAGAAAATCGTCAAGCTCTGGCAACAGACTGAATGTGGGGAGTGATGGCTTAGGTGGAAAAACAAGAAGCTCAGTTTTGGACATGCGCCGATGACACATCCACTGCGAGATAGCAGTGAGGCAAGATGATACTTGTTGTTGCAGTCGCGGTGATAAATCAGGAGCAGAAAGATATAATTGGGTGTCATCAACGTACAAATGATAAGAAAAGCCAAATGAGTGAATAAGAGAGCCAAGGGACAGCGTATAGAGCAGTGGTTCTCAACCTGGGGGTGGGGACCCCTATGGGGGTCGAACTACCCTTTCAGAGGGGGTGCGATGAGTCTCCCACCAACCTTACCTCCCACCTCCCACCTGCCCTCCCCCCGTGGTTGGGGGTCTCCACAACATGAGGAACTCCATTAAGGGGTCCTGGCATTAGGAGGTTGAGAAGCATTGGTATAGAGAGGAAACAGAAGAGGGCCCAATACAGAACCCTGAGGGACACCAACAGTGAGAGAAACAGAGGAGGAGATCTGACCTCCTGAAGTCACAGCAAAAGATTTATCTGTCAGATAGGAAACAAACCAATCCAAAACAGAGTTGGAAAAACCAAGGTCAGATAAAATACCAATCAAAATATCATGATCCACAGTATCAAAAGCCGCAGACAAATCAAGGAGGATAAGTATAGAATAAAGGCCATTGGCCTTAGCTCGTAATAGATCATTAGAGATCTTAGTAAGGGCTGTTTCAGTGGAATGTCGTGGGCGGAAACCAGACTGAAAAGGATAAAAAATAGATCAAAAATAGAATTACCTTCCAGAAACTCAAGGCATTGAACATAAACAGCCTTTTCTAACATCTTGGAGAGAAAAGGAAGAAGGGAGACAGGTCGATAGCTGGACAAAGAAGAAGGGTCGAGGGGTTTTTTTAAGAACAGGAGGAACCAGTTGAAAGGGAGAGGTTAAAGATTGATTAGGATATTTGAAAGTTTTAATATGCTGCTTAGTGGCTAATACTAGTTGTCCTCATTTTATGTTAGTATTTTTTCTTCTTACTGAACAATGTTTTGAATTTTTCATACATGTTAAAAACTCCTGTACCTTATTGAGACATCTTCTGGAAGCAACAATACAGATCTAACTGAAAACATATAAATAAATACATTATGAATCATAAAAAATCCACATTTTAATCTATTTTGCACTCTAAAATCCAGTATCTAAGGAATAACCTAGTTAAGAGACTAAATTTCTACAGAGCAGACATCCACAACCCATTCAAATAATAACAAATCATCTGTTGTATATTAGATTTACACAGTTTTACTGTAATCAGAATTTATGAAAAGTTAAATGATGTGCCAAAATATGAAAAAGAAATTAAATTTTGAATCAGTATAATGATTTATTATTACATTTCTGAAACTAGCAGTCATAATAGTCAATGCAGAAAGTGTTAATGTGTTAAAAAAAATAAAACCAATGAAGGGGCAGCAAAATATGGAACATCCAAAATTCACATAGTATTTCTGTATTTTTAAGTCTTACAGAAAACAGTTTCAGCCAAGAATCAAAGGGAAATGTTTCCGTAGATGGCCATGAAAGTGACAGGCAAATAACTTGCATTGTTCACTTGAACCATCATTTGAATTTACACGATGTTTAAGGAGGCATTTTATTTCTTGCCCCATTTTGCTTTGAAAGTAAACGTCTTTCCAATAAGGAATGAAAATAATATTTTCCCCAATAAAACAAGTCATCACTATGTTGTAATGAACAGTTGGTTACATTAAATGAGGTGGTATAGTTAATTCCTTATGTAGAAAGAAATTATTTCAAACATTCAAAATACTGTGGTTTTTCTTTAAATCTGGCAATATTCTGAGAATGTACCAGCTCATCTTGAAGGAGACTAGTAAATTAATAAGCTTAAAGTTTATACATAGAAGATCTCTAAACTTTAAATTTACAGGGTTTTAGCAGTTCTGATAAAATGGCAATGCACTAAGTCAACAACCCAGCCCAACTTTTCACCTCCTACTTGCTTTTATTAAGCTGAAAAACTTTCACTAGTCAAGAGAGTAAGCTGTATAGTGCTGATATGAGTCTTGAAACTTAGATTCTTCTTAAGGCCACGTAATCAACAATTTGAATAAATTAATTTCTAAGATCAGGGTTTCTAATGGTCATTCTGTTTTCCGAATAAAACAATAGATAGTAGCTATAAGAACCTAAGAGGAACCCTTGCATCAGGCCAAGTCCATTTAGTCAAATATCTTTACTCACATAGTGACCCAATATTTGCTTCTGGGAATTCTCAAACAGAAGATGAGGGTTTTATCCTCAGCTACTCTTGATTCTTTGCAAGTGGTCTTTAGAGGAACCCTGTCTCTCTCTAGAACCTGGAAATGGTACCTAAGCATCAATTCTAGAAGCTAGATACACCAATTCCCCAGGAAATTGCCCAACTTTTTCTTAGTCATCCAGGTTAGTGGCTGTCACCATCTTCTCTGGTAATAAAAATTTCAGGGACCATGTCTTCATGGCAACCTTATTTCGCTTTCCCTAAACCGAGATAACAACCGGATGCAATCGCAAATTTGCCTGTTCCCATTACTTTCAGCTTAATCGTGTTCAATCCGGATTCGGAGGACGTACGTGACTCAAGGGGGGGACATCAGTGGCTACCTTTTAAAAGCCGCTTTTCGGGGCTGCCCTGTCCTCTTCCTCCTGGCGTGAACGTACCACTCATAACAGACCCCTTCACAGAGCTTAGCTGGGTGGCTGCCTTGCCTGGATGGAGGAAAAATGGCACCAGGCAGGCAGTGATTCTTTTCCCTCCTCTCCCGATTGCTCAGGGCGTGCAGCAGCAGCGGCAAGTCAAGCCCCTTTGCTAAACATTCACACATCTCTCCAAATGGCAGTTGCTTTTGTTTCTTTTCCCTTTTTAGAAGGTCAGCACTTTCAATAGCAAGATGGTTATCAGGTGTGAATTGCTTGTTTGCTACAGTGGATTGCTTGGATTGCTATTCGGGCAGCTGCTGCTTTTACAACTTGCTTTGGAAGCAAGCTATTGGGGGAGGGAAGCTCTCATCCCTTAACACGGAAGGGTTCCCACAGTAAAAAATGTAAAACGTTTCAAGCGCACAAACCGGAGTGAGACCTGTTGAAATGAGGATTAACATTTACAACGCTTTGGGGCGATTTAACACGCAGAAAGTGTGTTAAGCCAAACTGCCGTCTGGACTCCAAGGATTCAAAACATTTTGAATCCGAGAGAAGGTTGCCGTGAAGACACAGCCAGGGACAAATGTAGGGGCTGTAGGCATATGGAAGCATTTTTTCCTACAGATACACAATCACTATCTTATTTCTTTATTACACAAGATTTCCATGATTTCCAAGATTAGCCCAGAACACACACTGACTTTTTAATTTGACACCATTTGTTTATTAAAATGTCTCTTTACACATACACAAATGCATGCTATGATAAGCATTATAACCCATGCTGTTTCAAAGCACTTTAACCAAACCACTAATTCTAGATAACCTAGATGAAGCCACTGAAGGAGAATCTAGTATCTCTGAAATGAAAGTCACTACCCATCAACTAAAAAGAGGAAGAGTTACTGAAGTAGATGAGGTCACTACAAATCAGTTAATTCACTAGCTCTGCTTAGGCTTTCAAATAGAGGCTCCAGACTGTGGAATGGCCTCCCTCCTGAGGTGTGTTAGGTACTTTCACTTTGTGTTCAGGAGAGGTGTAAAGATGCAACTCTTTGCCCTGGTCTTTGACCAAATAAGGAAACAGCTTTTCCTCCCCACATTCAGACACTGTTATAGTTTTAATATGTTCATAGTTTTAATGTTATTACCTATCTAATGTTTGGAAAAGCAGTAACAGTTCCAAATTTTAAGAAGGGACAGTACGAGTACAATAGTTACTGCGTAATCAACCTATTGCTAATAACAAGCAATGTATTTATGAAAGCTATTTAACAAAGATTCTTAAAAAGATGAGAACTGCCCTAAAAAGAGAAGGCTGGTTTTGGTTGGGAAGAGGATATTGTGAGAAGATGTGACTTTGCAGCTGCTTTCAACATTGTCTTTCAACTTGTGCTATGGAAGATGATCCCTACAGAAGCCATGCAGGCCAAGACAGTATGCTACCTGCAACAAATACATGAGGGAGTCTGTTTGCACATACGGTAAAGTATCTGAGGACCTTCTGGTGTGTACTGGCATGATACATGTAACTGATGGAGTAATGCAAAAAGCTTTTTTTTAGTCAATGTGGGGTTAAATATGTTATGGATCTGACATTTGCTAATAACAGTATGATTTTTGTAGACATCAAAGAAGCCTCCTTAATTCCCCATGACAGGGAAAATGCTGTTTATTCATGTCATGTGGTTTAACTATAAACATCAAGAGGTTTACAACAGATGACCCCTGAGTATCCCATAAATGTTGATGCCACCCAACTCAAGCAAGTTGAACAGTTTAGTCCAAAAAAGAAAAACAGCTGTCTCAGCTGGTATCATCAACTGAATTGTCCAGGCCACAGCAGCCTTTGGAGTGCTGACATGGTGTCCTCAATGAACAAGAACTGCAAGTATTTCTAACCAAAATGCTTATCTACTGATCATTAGTATTGTTGGAACTGTTATGTTGTGGAATCACACACATTGTTACAGACTGATCTGCTAAAGCTCGAAGTCTTTCAGATGTATTGCCTCCTTCCAAATCAGGAGCTTCTGAATTGTGATACATAGGGTTTTTTCCACTAGCACTAAGTACTCATTAAGTACCCATTAGCGACCTATTAGGCACAGAGCAGGAAGACCCCATTTCCACTGCAGACTCCATTAGAGCCACATTTGTTTCCACCAGTTCTAGGGAAATCCAGATTGAATGAGTCCAGATTTCCTGTAGACCCCATTAAAAGGGTCTACAATGGGGCCTTCAGCCATCAAATCCGGATTATACAGAGTGCGTTTCCACCAAGATTGGGCAATGGGGTCTAGGGGGGCTCCAGGGGCACGCACCCATGGGGGATGCCCCGAAACCCAAAGCTCCAAAGCCTATACCCAATCTATGAAGGCAGCTCCAAAGCTGGCTCCAAAGAATAGCACAGGTTCCGAAGAGGACCCCACACGAGAGCAATGCCAATCCTACGGACCTATGTCAAAGGCTCTGGAGAATCTTCTAAGTTTGTGGCAGATTGCTCTGAAGAATCTTCAAAGAACCTACGGAGCGTCCAGGGAGATTGCATCCCGTCCCCCCAAAAACCTGGGGTGACGGATGGGCCCCACGTGGGTTTATTCAGATTCGCCATACGAGTGCTCCGGCATTTCCACTGTGGGGAGGCTAGCTATTGGGTGCTGCACTGCCCGTGGGGACGCATTGGGTACCTCCCTTAATCCAGATCTACTAGATCCAGATTAGTTTCAATCCAGATCATCTTAGATCTGGATTAAGGGAGGTCAGTGGAAAACCCCCCATAACGAAACCATTAGAGAGTGGTGCTGAAAATAGCTAACGCTGGCTGATGAAATAGAATAATTTTCCTGTTTTGCTTTCATTATGTCCGACTTGGTGCTGCTGTGACTAGAGACACCAATATTTCAGCAGCTGTTTCCTCTTGCATTTCAGATATCATTCCTCACTGAAGTATTTAGGAGACGACACAACCAGTAAGAGTCAATACTGATGGCTGTTCTGACATAATCAGACTTCTAGGATGTTAAGGATTCCAAAGTCGGCTGACAAGCTGAGAGTGTTCTCCAGCTGCCTAAGCCAGAAATGTGTGACGCTATAAACACTGATTGGCTGAAGCACAAAAAAGGAGAGAGAGAGAAACTGCTGTGAGGAGGTTTTTCCCCTTTGCTATTCCCCTACCAGAACACGATTGGGTGGTTAAACAAATGCCTAAGCTAAGGATCATCTTTGTCATCTAGATCATCTGGAGAGGATCATCTTTGTCTTTGTTTTCCAAATTAACTCCATTCAAATCGATTCACTTTGTATTGAGAAAACTCACTGGATGAAGATAGGAGTTCCTTGCTGATGTATTTTCAGGAGGCAAAGACCAGAAACTGAGAAACAGTGATGACAGCTGATCAATTTGAAGTGTCCCAAGCTCCTCGCCATGGAAACTCCCCATGCAGAAGTACCCAACCTTCTATGAAACCAATCTGCTAGCATCTACCAAGAAATCTTGATTTTTTTTTTAAACCTGGATGATTTAAAACTTTCAAGTGTTAAATCAACTTGTATTTAACATAGTTTTAAAAAATAGATTATTACAGATTATTTTATTTGGCTTGGACAGCTTGAGACCATACATTCAACTTTAATATGTCCTCTTTCAAACACAACTAGATGCATTGCATCTTCTGAAACATCAATATTGTTACTGGATTTGTAACAAACTGTGGACATATCAAACTAATAAATGTTTCAGCAGTCTGAATGAAACAAGGAACATGTCTAGAATTATGGAACAATGGAGTATCCTGTTAAATAAATAGGAAATGACTTTGAAGGCTGTCAATTATGCCTTTTTTAAAGCTCCATCTTTATATCAAAGATTGTGAATTCTTTTGTGGATGAATATGAAGAACAATCAAGTGAATGATAATTCAGTGTTGAAGGGACAGTTATACCCTGGTACTGGAATCCTGAATCTTTTACATGTGTTTCTTATCAACATGTGAATGGATATTTTCAAGAAGCACAGTAAAAAATATAATGACTCAGGTATTTTTACTGTAGAAACACAAAGAGATAACAGACCTGGGATGTTTTTCCACAGTCAGTACCCATTTAGGACCCATTTGAGTGAGAGCCGGATGACCCCATTTCCACCACGGCACCCATTAGGGACACATTTGTTTCCACCACACCTCAGGAAATCCGGATTATATGAGTACTTCTTGGCCTTTAATTCGGATTTTCTGTAGACTCCATTAATGGGGTCTACAATGGGGTCTTCAGCCAAAAAATCCGCATTAAATGGAGCCTGTTTCCATGTTAGTCTGGCAATGGGGTCTAGAGGAGGCTAGGGGGAGGGAGCACCCTTGGGGGGGAGCCCCAAAACCTAAGTTTCGAAGTCATTTCGAAGTCATTTCAAAATCCTTTGGAAGTCTGTGCAAAATAGCTCTAGAGTATCTTTGAAGTCTGTGCTGATCTTCGGAGTGATCTTCGGAGTGACTCCAAAGTTTACTCTGAAGATCAGCACAGACTTCAAAGACACTCCAGAGCTATTTTGCACAGACTTTGAAGTGACTTTGAAGTGACTTCGGAGCCGCTTTGGAGATTGCACCCCCTGTCCCCCCAAACACCTGGGGTAACAGGCAGACCCCTCGTGGGTAAATCCGGATTTCCAAATGGGTGCTCTGGTGTTTCCACGGCAGGGAGGCTAGCACCCATTACTATCGAGTGCTAGACCACCCATGGAAACCCACTGGGTACTTCCTTTAATCTGGATCTACTAGATCTGGATTAAGGGAAGTACTCATTCCCTAGATCCGGATCTTCTTAGATAAAAAAGGGGAGCTGGAGATCCTGACCCAGGTAGATAAATATGATGTCATAGGTATTACGGAAACCTGGTGGGATAACACACATGAATGGAACACAAACATTGAAGGCTACAACTTGTTTCTGCGAAACAGACTTAACAAAAAGAGGAGGGGGTGTTGCGCTGTATGTTAAAAAAGAAATTGTCTCCTCAGAGGTTCAAGTTTCAGAGAGTGGAAGCTCAGTAGAATCGGTATGGGTAAGAATTCAAGGAGAGAGCAACAGAAAGGATACCATTGTAGGAGTCTATTACAGGCCCCCTGGACAAACAGAAGATATGGATGACCTCTTCCTAGACCAGATGGCTAAACTTTCACGAAAGCATGACAAAGTGATTATGGGAGACTTTAACTACCCAGACATTTGTTGGGAATCTCGCTCAGGAAAAAGTCACAAGTCTAATAAGTTCTTATCCTCCCTCACTGACAATTTCATGTACCAAAAGGTGGTGGAGGAAACAAGAGGATTGGCTATCCTTGATCTAATTCTTACCAACAGAGAGGAAATGGTGGAGGATATCAGAGTTTCTGGGGCATTAGGAGGCAGCGATCATGTTATCCTTGAATTCTGGATAATAAGGGAAGGAAAGCATGAGAGGACTCAGACTTCAAAGTTGGACTTCAGAAGGGCGGATTTTGATGGACTCCGGAGGAGGTTAGGAGGGATCAAATGGTTAAATGTACTAAAGGATAGAAATGTCCAAGAAGGATGGGATATTTTGAGAAATGCAATATTAGAAGCGCAATCATTAACAATTCCTCAAAGAAGGAAGAATGGAAAACATCTAAAGAGACCAGGGTGGATAAACCTAGAACTTAAAAACTTGATAAAAAAGAAAAAAGAAATGTTTAAGAAATGGAAGGAGGGATACATATCTAAGGAGGAATATAATGAAATCAGTACAATCTGCAGGGCAAGTATCAGAAAAGCTAAAGCTAAAAATGAACTGAGGCTTGCAAGAGAGACTAAAAACAATAAAAAAGGGTTTTGGGGATATGTCAACAGCAAAAGAAAAGTCAAAGAGGTTTTGGGAAGTCTGCAGGGAGAGAATGGAGAAGTGATCGAAAGTGATCTTGAGAAGGCAGAGATTCTGAACTCCTATTTTGCATCTGTTTTTTCCAAGAGGGATAATGTACATGCAACAGTCCTTCACTGTACTGATGAAGGATTAGGAGAATCAAGACACAAAATCAACACTGAGAGAGTAAGGGAACGCTTAGCTAACTTAAATGAATTTAAGTCCCCGGGTCCAGATGGATTACATCCTAGGGTACTGAAGGAATTAGCAGAGGTAATTGCTGAACCACTTGCTGTAATCTTTGAGAAGTCATGGAGAACAGGAGAAGTCCCAGACGATTGGAGAAGGGCAAACGTTGTTCCTATCTTCAAAAAAGGGAAGAAGGTAGACCCAGGGAACTACAGGCCTGTTAGCCTGACTTCAATACCAGGAAAGATTCTCAAACAAATTATTAAACAACACATATGTCAGCATTTGGATAGGAATTCAATAATTAACAGTAGTCAACATGGGTTTGTATCAAACAAGTCGTGTCAGACTAACTTGATTTCATTTTATGACAAAATCACTGAATGGGTTGATCAAGGAAATACAGTAGACATAGTATTTCTTGATTTCAGCAAAGCATTTGACAAAGTATCTCATGCGATCCTCATTGAAAAATGGATCAAATATGGGTTTGACAAGGCCACTATAAGGTGGGTTCAAAACTGGCTTAGTAATCGTACTCAAAGAGTGGCTTTAAATGGCTGCACATCCAAATGGAAGGAAGTGTCAAGTGGAGTACCACAAGGTTCTGTCCTGGGCCCAGTTATGTTTAATGTTTTTATAAACGATCTGGACGAGGGAGTTGAAGGGAAACTGATCAAATTTGCTGATGACACAAAGCTAGGGGGGATTGCAAACACCAGAGAAGAGAGAGAGAGGATTCAAAAAGATTTAGAGAAACTCGAACAATGGGCTGCAACTAATAAAATGGTATTTAACAAAGAAAAATGCAAGGTTCTGCACCTGGGCACATATACAATGGGAGGAATTCGGCTGAGCAGCAGCACATGTGAAAAAGACTTGGGTGTCCTGGTAGATCATCAACTGAACATGAGTCAACAGTGTGAGGCAGCTGCAAAAAAGGCAAACGCAATCCTGGGGTGTATTAGGAGAAGCATAGAGTCCAGATCACGTGAAGTTATTATCCCCCTCTACTCTACCTTGGTCAGACCTCATCTGGAGTACTGTGTCCAGTTCTGGTCACCCCAGTTTAAAAGAGACACTGACAAGCTGGAGCAGGTTCAAAGGAGAGCTACCAAGATGGTGAACGGTCTGCAAACCATGTCCTATGAGGAACGGCTTAAGGAACTAGGAATGTTTAGTCTATCAAAAAGAAGACTGAGAGGAGACATGATAGCTGTCTACAAATACCTCAAGGGTTGTCACAGGGCAGAGGGATCAGCCCTGTTCTCACTCTCTCAAGGAAGGACTAGAAACAATGGGGTGAAACTGCAGGGGAAAAGATTTAGTTTAGATGTTAGGAAAAAAATTCTAACAGTAAGAGTGATCAACCAGTGGAACAGGCTGCCACGGGAGGTGGTTGGTTCCCCTTCGATGGGGGTCTTCAAGCAGAGACTGGAAGGCCATCTGTCTGAGATGGTTTAGGAGATCCTGCCTTGAGCAGGGGGTTGGACTCGATGACCCAGGAGGTCCCCTCCAACTCTACCATTCTATGATTGTATGATTCTATGATTCTAGATCCAGATTAAAGGAGCACGGTGGAAAAACACCCCTGTACTACTAGAATTCTATTTTGTCTTGTTAAAGGATATTAATTATAGCACTATGTTTGGAAATGCCTGAGTGCATGTGCAAATCTGTACTGAAGTTTAAATTCTCTTCTGATTTTTTAACTATACCAATTTTCTTTACCTAAATTAGCACCCATATTCATGCAAATAATGGACAAGTTGTAGAAAATAAGCTACATATTTTTCAGACATTTCAAATGGGATTCTTCACGCTGAATCTCCATGCATAACATGAATATGCATACAGTATGAAAAGTCCACTATGTGGTGTACCAAAATATAATGTGGCCAAGAAGAAATAGTTTCTCATAATAGCTCCCACAAAGTAAACAGGTAAAAAAAAGGAATCTAGACTTAAGATTATTGTAGCAATGGTGATAGGTCAAGGCAGTTAAAACTGCTACCCCTACTCTAATTCTAATTTGCATCAGCTTCTTCAGTGGTATTTGCACTTAAAAAAAAAACCCTTGGCTTGAATGGGTGTTTCTCTTCCAATGCAAACAGGTATAAAGCCAATTCTGATCAGATCCAATCCCAGAGCCTCACATTTAATTGAAAAAAGCTATTCATGAAGTAGTTATTTCCAGCCATGTTGGCTTAAGCCTACTTGCAGCAGTTCTCTAACCTTTTAAACTGGAGGAACCAAGCATGGAATTCTGTGTGTACGGAGTATGTGTATTAGTAAAATGTCTCCTCCCTGCTTACATCATATAAACACTAAGATAAATCAAACCATGCAACATCTAATGGCATAACAGTGAAAAATGTTAACTGTCAAACCCACAAACTGCACAATGTGAACTGTGGATACATGTGTGGGATGAGATATTGTCTGAGATGACAACAGACATAAAAAGATATTAATTATTCATTTTGTAAACACCATGCATTATTTTATATATCCTCTCTCTCACAGTCATCCTCTGGATCTCTTTGCCATCCCTTTTTGTTTCTACCACTCAGAATAATTTGGTGTCATCAGTAAATCTGGCCATTCCACTGGTCAGACCTGTCTCCACATAGCTTATAAATACAATAAAAAGCACAGGTCCCAGGACAGAATCTCGGTAGAACTTCTCAATATGTACTGTCACATCTATACATTTTTGTAAGAAATATTCATTTATTTCTACTTATTGCCTTCCATAAGACAATCTGTCCTTTTTTCCCTCTGACTGTCAAGCTTACAGGGCAGTCTTTGGAGAGAGAATTTATCATTTATTTTGTAAATTTAGTGGTTCATCTTTACCCACAACAAACTCTGTATGATTAGTTTGATTTTCCTTTATAGAAGTCATGTTGGCTACCTTGGAGCAAGGTATAAGTCTATTATTATTACTGTTGTTATTTTCCCTGAAATAGATATGAAGTTGACAGGGTTCTCCTGTTCTTGAGTCCTTTTTAAAAACTGGGAGTTACATCAGTGACTTTCCAGTCCTCAACTATGGGAGCTATATGCTGTGACAAGTTGCATTTGTTAAGGAGTCCACAATCTTAACATGAAGCTCTTGAAAAACTCTTGGGTGGATGCCATCAGGGCCTTGCAGTTCATCATTCTCTCTTTTTGATAACAGGCCCTCAGACTGAGGGATTGCCCCAAATTCTTTTCTGTGAAGAGAGATATAAAGAACTCCTTCAGCTTCTCTGCCATTCCTATTCTTATTCTTATTCTTAAAAACAAAACAAAACTATTAGCCAGGTGTAAGAATTTCAGTCACTGCAAGTCCTTTTTTTTATTGTCCACCTAGCATGCTTTCCCCACATGCAGCACTGAATAGATATGAAGTGGTCCACATCACATAAGGTCTTTTTTTTCGGGGGGCGGGGGGAGAAGACTAGCAGTTCAGCTCAGTCCCCAAGATGCATAGTTTTGGCTCAAAACTAAGCCAACTGGGCAATGGCTGGATCTGGGACAGTTTGTGAAAAACTACCTCGGAGTAAGATAGCCAACAGAAAATGTGCAACTGCTATTCTCAAATGCAAGTTTAGCATTCCAGATCTCAACAACTCCAAATGTTTAATGCTTTCCCAGCAAAAACACTAAATTTGGGGTTTTGTAGGGCTCATTTAAAAATGCAGATGTGGGTTTTTCCACAGAAACTGGCAAGAAAACCCTTAAGTCTACAATTTCAGGATAAACCTTTTCTATAACACAAGTACTATGCTAAAAAGTAAGAAATATTGTTTCAAGCTTTATTCAGCAGGCATCTATAAGACTGGCCTTGCTGGACCAAAATTATTTGTTTCTGAAACACCCAAAGTAGGATATGGAAATATTAGCTCTTTCTCACCTAAGTGGCACATTTTGGAATATCATAGCTCTATATCAGTGACGGCAAACCTTTTGAGCTTGGTGTGTCACATCTAGAAATATTCATAACTTTGTGATATTTGTAGCTCTAGTAACAAAGTTATATTTTTGATATATGTATTTTATTAAAAGCAAAAACAAATAATTCTTTACATTAGTGACTTTTGCTGAATTTCGTTTGCTAAATCTTCAATTGAAAGTTGGTACTTCATACACTTCAAGAACAAGCAAGCACTACACACCCAGGTGCCAGGGTGTCCATGTGTGTCACCCAAAAGGGCTTGGCGTGTCACCTGTGACACGCGTGTCACAGATTGGCCATCACTGCTCTATATAGTCGAAGTGACCACTGACAGACTTGACTCTCTCCTGAACATCTCTAGCCTTCTTCCTAAGCATCAGAGGCCATCATTACATTTTGTGGCAGAGAATGCAGGCCTTTTAACAAAAACATGCCATTTGTAATTATGCTGAGCTTTAAATCTGATGACTGGTAGGTTGCCAATGAATATCAATTTTTAAGTAACACCAGGGGACAAATAAGCCTATATGTTTTAATATTAATTCTTAGAAGAAAAAGGAAAATCAATCATTTAGAAATACAGGTCTTGCTCAAGAATAGCCAGAGTGGCTACTGCAAGGGAATGTTCTCAGTCTAACTAACCTTCTAGAGGTTTTTGAGAGTGTCAGTAAAATAAATGGACAAAAGAGAAAGTAAAAATTTAGGCCATATGACTAAGGAGACCTCCTCTACACAGACTTAGCCCTACATCAAAACATCTCCATTCATGGAGTCAAGGGACAGGTTCTTCTTATCAATTACCAACAAAAAAGAGAGTAACAATTCCTCAAGAATTCCGTTGTTGCTTGTTCTCCCTATTCAGGAAGACCTTGTCACCTTATCTGATCCATACCTTTGCATGGTGCCACCACTGCTTTGTCAAAAAGTCTAAAGTGCAGCGGAGGCCTAGGATTGTTAGACGAGTTACCTGACAGTCCTGGCTCTCTTTGGCACTTTTATGTGACTCTGAATGAGTCTGTACAGTGTAGGGAATTTACTCAGCAGCATCGCTACTCCATCTGTTGGCAGGGCTGTGGCACATGCTGGCAGATACTGGTGTCCATGCATAGATATGCACTAAAGCTCTCCAGGTGCGTATGATAAAATCACATGCACGTGTTCTGCCATCATTCACATGCATGCTGATGCATATTGCAGGGGGCTATAATGGTGGCAACAACACTTTTGAAAAGTGGTAAGCTTTCCACATGATACACACTCCTCAGGAATCAGGTTAAGGTATAGAAGAGCACTGACACTGTCAGGTAAGGCACACCACTAGCTGGCACCAAAACATTAGGTATTTTCCCTCTTTTCTCACATGAGCGACAGTTAGTGACAGAACAACATAGCTTACTTCCCTTCACTATGGCACTTTGCAACACTAATTTTTTTTTAAAAAATAAAGTCACCTTATAGAATTTGTGAAGAATTTTTACAACAGCCTTCCCTCTCTCATTCTATTATGTAAAGAACATTTTCTCCTCTAACAGCAGCTACAACTTATAGAGAAAAATCAGCTCATCTGAAGGAGTTATAATACCAGGAATGGGCAAGGAGGCAGAGAAATCACAAAATGCTACCTGAGATAACTCAGATAGGCTGCACATACTTTCTCGTCTAAACTGTACAATGGGGAACACAATTACAAAAGGAAAACAAAGAAGTTGAACGGGTCTATAGTCCCATAGTCAACTACAGCCAATACAGACATTGTTCCTTAGGTAGGATACATGAAAGAATATATGTATAATTTGTAGTACATACCAGTACATGTTTGTCAATTTTCACATATACTAAATGCACTGCTCAAACAAGTTGGAAAGATAAAACTTGTCTTTGTTTAAAAAATAATAATCCCAAAAGATGTAAAAGAAAGGGAAGAAACTCAGTGGTATGTTTTTAGTATGATCCTGCAGGCCAGAGCTTGATCAAAGGCTGTATTTAGGCTTTTGAGTAGGGAATAGTTTGTTGCTTTCTGGCTGCTGGTTGTTTAGGTCCCCAGACCCATGCTCCAGAATCTATTTAAGCTTTACAGGCAGAAAGAAAGGCAAGGGAGAGGCAGGAAAGATGTCCTGCATGGATATACTGCCTTTCCTTCAGGGGAATAAAAGAATCACGCAGAGTTTTTCTTTTCATACTCCTACTTTGTTTTCACATTTCTATGAGGTGGGTTAGGCTAACAGACAGTGGCAAATCCAAAGTCACTGCATGAGCTTCACAGCTGAGTGAAGATCTGAAGTTTGTCCAGCTACTCTAACCATTATACCTCAGAGGCTTTCTGTTTCAGAACTGTGCTGACAACCTCATGTTTTGGCTCACTATCGTCTCAAAGAAAAACTTAACATTTATTTTTTGTTGTACAATATAGTCTTAGAAGGAATGGGCTTACGGGAATAGCTATGTTTCAATCCTTGTTTTTCACCACTGTTTTCTGTGAGCAGCTCTTATTTCTTTTAAATGTTAAGTCAGAAGCAGGAGAAGAGACTTTTGATGTCTCTGCTTTTAAACTTAATTAAAATCACTGGAAGGCATGCTTGCAAGAGAAAAATCAAGAAATGCAAATGTAGGATACATTTCCCAAACATTCATGTAATGTTTCTTTGTAGCTTACATGATCAAAGTTCTTGCTTTAGAAGCTCCTCCAAGCCATGTCTAAATTACCTCTAAATAGAAAACTATTCAAGAAGATTGTTGCCACTGCACTGTTTGCTTTGTCAGTGTTAAGAGATTTATTTATTTTAATATTTATATTTCACCCTTCATGCAAAGGTCCCAGAGGTCACAAGACTAAGAAGATAAAAACCCTCCCTCTCTAACAAGAAAACAGCTAAGCATCAAAGGCCTGAGTGAATAGGTATGTTTCCACCAGGTGCCAAAAGACTACTTCCGGGGGGAGGGGGCTGTTCCAAATCTGGGATCCACCACAGAAAAGGCCTCTCCCACATCTCTGTCCCTTGCGCATCTAAAAGAGGCAGAACTTCAAGGTCTTCACCTTGTAATCTTAATACTCAAGCAAGTCTATATGTTCATCATTCGGTATTTATTACTCCAGGGAGCAATGTTTTAATTTATGTATGTGAGCATCACGTATTGTATTGTCACATATTGTGATAATTTAGATTACAAATACAAAGTGTGTGTTACAGTAGGTGCTGAATGGATGTTCAGTTATATTCCCTTTCCCCTCTAGTAGGCTGTACATGTACAGTATATTCGGCCGTATAAGACTACTTTTTAACCCAGGAAAATCTTCTCAAAAGTCGGGTGTCGTCTTATATGCCGGGTGTTGTCGTCTTATACGGCAAGTATATCTCAAACTCTATATTTTAACTGGAAAGTTGGGGTCGTCTTGTACGCCCAGTCATCTTATACGCCAGAATATACGGTATGTCATTTAAGGAAGTCTGCTTTCAAATTTATCTAAATTTGTTTTACAAATATTAAGACTTCCATGGTGTGTCACAGCTGAAGCCTGCTGTGTAAGAATTGAGGCAACAGCAAAAGAAATTAAGAAATTTCTTATATATATGAATTTGAGTAAAATGTTTACTCAGAAAATGTTTTACAGAAGTTTCCAAGCCTCAGAAGGAAAACTGGCAATAAGTGAGTTCTCCAAAAGTTCTACTTTTCTAACGTATTCATACATTACTCCTGGTCTGTGACTGTAATACTAAACTCACTAAACATATTTATACATTATTTACAGCCAGGAGTGAACAGTGAAGCAGGCAGATATGCGGGTTACACCACACTATGTAGAGTGGTAAAAGCAAAATAGGGACTACAAAGAGCTTCAAGTAGACCACTGTGCATTATAGGAATGGGATACCAAAATGTCAAATGCTATCCATATGAACAGAAGCACTCTGGAATAACAACAAAAATCCTAAGCACTCTACACATACAGAATGGCTGTGATTGATCAAGAAAGAGATCTTAGTGTGGTGGTAGACAGCTCAATGGATGCGATAGAAATGAGATTGAAAAATGGGTCTGAAAAATAAAGCTGCCAAATTTATACTGTCCTTATACAAATCAATGGTATGACTGCAGCTGGAATACACACACACACACACACACACACACACACACACACACACATACATACATACATACAAGATTCAAAAGAGCAGCTAAAATGGTCAAGGGTTCTGTACATGATAGACATGTATAGAATTATACCTAATGTGGACAGAATTATTGTATTATATTACATTAATTTCACTGAGTTAGCCACCACAACTTAAAATTCTTTCCCAAGTAATCACCATCAGTTTAGAAACCATCAGCTAATATGTGGAATCAACATATTTCACTAGGTCCATGTCTTTTGCACTTAGTTTGAAAAATGCAATTATGCAGTACAATTTTACAACTGCAGGACACTCCCAGCGAAAACAATATGCAGGCATCAAACCAATATGAATGTATATGGTTTGACTGCAGGGATTATAACTTCGTTATAACAAATTGTATTAGGGATGTGCATGGATATTTGAAAATCCGAATATCTGAAAATCCAAATCCGATTTTTGGATTTACATCTAAATAGAGATTTTTGAATGATTCAATTGAATTCATCACTGTATATCACATCCGAATATCGGGTCTGTTTGCGCTTATAATGCGGGATGCAAACAAAACACAAATGCAAAAAACCGGGATGAGAATGGATTTGAAAATCTGATACAGATGTTCCCAACATTTGTATAACTCGATGTGAATTGGATTTTTTGAAAATGTGGATGAGGATAATCTGGATTCAAATAAGATTTTTGAAAATCCAGATTTTAGATTTTAAATTTAAATTGAATATTCGAATATTTGATTCAAATCGAATTTGAATGCAAACAATGCATCCATGCGCATCCCTAAATTGTATAACTTTTCACCTGTTTAGTTGAGGATTACTCTTGTTTTATAGTTAATGACATTTTATTTGTTAATCCCCCGACTTAGGAAGTAATTGATTAAATGGAAAGCGGTGACTTGTAAGGGGGGTGGAGACAAACAATTATGGTGTTATTTTCCTTGATCTATGATTTCATCTTTGTATGTTTCATATGATCTTATGTTTTCATCTGTAACCTTGATATGGTCCCTCTCTCACACACAGACGCTCGTTAATCCTACTCACATGGTTACTACATCTTTTCTCTGTACTGTATGTACTGCTTCAACATATTTAAAAATATACAAAGACATACATAAATCTACATTGTTAGAAGATATGAAAACTCAGAAAGCTATTCTTGCACGAGAGAATACAGGTTATAACAAACTTTTAAAAACTTCAACATATCTCTCTCCGCCCTTTTTAATATATTTGTTCATGTTAGATCGTTTGTAGCTTTCTGTTTTCTCCTTAAATTTCTCCTGAGGAGAAACATTTGAATCATTTTTTCATCAGACTCATTTTTGACTATTTGTCTCCCACAATCTATCTTATATTCTACTACAATACTTCCCTACAAACACACTGCCGTGATATTTTAGCTTATAATCATCTAACTTAAGAAATGTAATCGTTGTCAATGCAGTATCATTTTTTACTCCAGGAAAGAAAATCTTAAGATACTTCCTCAAAGATATAAAACTAAATGGATTTCTACAGATCTTTCTATAAATCAAATATAACGCTATCTTCTACTTGTTTGGTGGGAAAATTTTAGGAATATGTTATGTATTTTTTAAAACTTCCTATAAGAAACCAGCACACCTTCCTGAGGTTTTCCTTTAAAAGTGGAATATTATCCAAACTACTAGTTTACTGGGAAAGCTAAATTTAAGATCAAATAGGTCCTTATCTCCTCAGCTGCTCAACTCACAGGCATTTAACTCATCTAACTATATTCTATTTTCTTCAATTATTTGCCACTGAACTGGATGCTACATCAACCAGACTCTTGTTTTTATAGAGCTGAAGTCTTGCAAACCAACCATAAATGTTTAAAACCACAGCCCATCTAGGCCAGGATCCTGTCCCACACAGTGGGCCACCAACTGCCTATGGGCATCTCAAGCAGAAGACAAGGTCAAAATCTTCATTTGCTCTCTAATGGCCTTAGAGGCACCCTGCCTGTCTCCCCAACCTGGAGGATGTACCTAGGCATCCATTCTAGTAGCCATTGCTAGACAAATGCATAGATGACAGGTGTAACACTTTCTTAAAGCTATCTAGGCTGGTGGGTTGTTACCACCTCTTCTGGCAGCAAATTCCATGGCTTTGAGACGTACTCATTAGAAGTTTGCATCAACTATAAATTCCAACTAATTTCTTTAACTTAAGACCCAAAAGTGGGCAATACGTATTGCTAACATGCAGAGAATATGCTGCAGCCAACTGGCCTGCTGACTGCCTGAGAATGAAGCTACTCTCAACACCACAGTCTCAGAATGAACCTACCACCAACACCAGCCTTTCTGGAGATTTCAATTAATTACTCTACAAAGTAATATACTAAATATATACAGAGACTTGAATTTAAGCTGGTTTATTTTGTTTTAATACAATTTCACCTAGTAAGAATTCTTGTAAGTCAGCTTGCTAACCTTACATAAAGACATGGTAGAAATGTTGGTGATTTAAATTAAAAAAAACCCTAAGAAATAACTTCTTCTATTTTTATCATTTTGTAAAACAACCCAAATCAGATATTTATAAAATGAAAATATTCAAAGAAACATTATGTTTTCCTGTATCAATGTCCTTTAAATAAAGCTTGCTACACAATGCAATGGAAACAATATGTCTTTAGTCCTATTCTTTAGTTCTTAAGAGATACCAAAACAAATCTTCTCTTGGTTCAACAGTAAGCAACAGAAAGGCTATCAGGGCAGTCTTCAAATAAAAATGATAGTATTTATCAAATGATGCGAACTCAAGCATAAGAGAAACCCTTCTGGATAAGGACACAGCCTACCTAGTCCAGCATTCTGTTTCGCACAGTGACCTACCAGCTTTGGGGCATACTCAAGCAGAAGATGAAAGCAAAAATTTTACCTGCTCTCAACTCCAACCAATTGCCTTTATAGGCATGTAGGTATTTTTATGGACTCTTCTGGAACAAGCTCACTCTTGTAAGACAATGTCTTACACTGCCCTTACATCTTTCAGTTTCTATATTGTTGACCTGACCTTTGCTTAACTCCAAACCTCCTCTAGAAGGCTGCCTACCATGGAGTGGGATGCTCCGACTGCATCCCTGAAAACCTCATCCACATGCCTCTTTGGCACCTCCAAATAGGGATGAAACCAGCCAAGGGATTTATTAGCATCTTTTTAATGTGTACTTACTTTGAATGCTCCACCACCACTGGTGGCAACGTAGCTTCTTGCCTAAAGGACGGGAAGCAGCTCCACAGGGACAATGAAGCTTCTGTTCCACCAATTTGGTGGAACAGAAGCCTATTTGGTGTGTGTGCAATGCTTCCAACCCACCAGTCTGGTAGACCAGAAGCAGCTGTGATGTTCCGTCAAAGCAAGGGCATGTCTGGATGGACTCCTTTCTCTGCCTCTCCAGATCAGCTCCCATAACCTTAGGGAACAAAATCCATTCCCTGAACACCAGGAGTTCTATATGTGCCAATCAGTGTAAAACACTGGGAAGCCCTGCTGGTTCTCTACCTTCATGAATATTTTATTGTTTTCTTTTCGCTTCTTTGTCTCTTTTAATCCTCTAGCATGTGGGCTGCTAAACCAGTTAATACCAAGTACCAAAGAGAACTATCCAACACACAAAAGATCTACTCCGCAAACTCACCATAATGCCACTGGTTATCTCTCCAAATTCCCCTGTAAAGTTCTTGTTACCTTTCCTTTTGTTTGGTCTCAGGAAAGAAACCTATCTCCCCCTACTGAGGAATGTGGCTCTGCTCACTAGTTCCTCTGAGTAAGTGGCAAATGTAAGCCCCTCTTCCTCTAACATGTTCAGCAAGTCCCTCCTCCCTCAGGTCTTAGAAACCAGCCACCCTTTAGCTGTTAAACCAGCCACAAGCCAAGTGCCCAACAAACTCTCCAATATAAATAACAACGTCCACCTCTCAATTTCAACAGAGCATTAGCATGTATCTCTTCAAATGTCCCTGCAAAGCTTGTTAGCTTTCCTTTTGTTTGGTCTCAAGAAAGCAAAGATACAAAAGATGTCATTTAGAGACCAGTAGAAAAGTAAAAATTAAGGGTTGTTACCCGCCCTGAGACCTTTGGGTATAGGGCGGGACAGAAATATAAATAATAAAATAAATAAATAAAATAAAACTGTGTTGCCTGATGATCAGTATTCTTTCTGAGGCAAGCAACTTGATTTACTGCTCACTGTAATAACACAATTTACTCATGAGCATACCATCAGTTTAATGGTCTAGCTGAAAACAATTAAAATGAAGACTAAGAAGAAGTGGAACTATCAATAATATCTGAGAAAACGAGAGACAAAGATTGTGGCAAGGAATTCGGTGAAATTTTAAGTTCTTTTTTCTTAGTTATTTTCAAAAAATGAGCGTTTTCTATATCTGAATCCGAAATACACACGTTTCACCATAATGCTGATGACTTCTGCTTTCAATATTAAACTTTACTCCTTTCTGGCTCTCAGTCTTTTGACCTATAAATGTTTGTGGACTTTGAATTGTCAAAGGAATGAATCCAGCAGCACTGAAAGTATTAATTCATTTAATCTATGACTACCTATGAAAATGTGAATTTAAAACAGGTACCAGGCCTAAGTCAAGCATTCTTAGCCTTGCATTTCAAAAATGTATACTGTAGCTAACCTAGAAAAAGAAAGTGGCATCACTTTCAAGAAGGAAAATTAAAATATCTAATAGCGCTTATTAGGAAATAAATTAAAGTTACAGGTAGTGCACAAGATCTGGTTTATGGTATACTATCATAAGCAGGGATGTGCACGAATGTTCTAAACATTCAAAATTTGATCAAATGTGGACATTCAAATTTGAATAGAATGTCTCCACATTCGAATTTAAACATTCGTTCGAATGATTCAAATGATCTGAATGTACAGATACATATGTATTACACATATCTGTATGCATTTGCACTTATATTACGAAACAAGAACAGGATGCATATGTGATAAAATGGGATGTGTACAGATACGTATAACATATATGAATGTTGTCAACATTCGTATCTTCAAATTTGAATCTAACATTTGAACAAATAGATTTGAATGTATTGGATTCAAATCGGTTTTTGTTGCATTCGGATTCTAAACATTTGAATCAAACTGAATGTTTTGACATTCAATTTGACTCAAATTCGAATGCAAAAGAATCCATTTGTGCACATCCCTAATCATATGCATATCATACTTCAGCAGTATGTGAACCAAGAACTACCAGTAGTGCAAGCTGGTTTTAAAAGCGGCAGAGGTACTAGAAATCAAGCTGCCATCATTCACTGGTTTATGGAGAAAGAAGGTAGTTCCAGAAATATGCATCCTACTTCATCTTCACTGACTGTGCTTTGACTGTGTGGATCACAACAAATTGTGGTAAGTTCTTACAAGAGATGAAAGTACCAGACCACATTATCTGCTTCCTAAAGAATATGTACAAGGGTCAAGAAGCAACACAGAACAGTAAAGGAAATAAATAGTGATTGTTCACTGGAATGACAAATGCTGAAGATGAAGTTCAAATATTCTGGGCAAAAAGTGAGAAGATAGGACTCACTGAAAAAGACTCTGATGCTTGGAAAGACATTAGATGGATAGATAGCGTCATGGAAGCTACAATAATCAGCTTGGGCAGACTCTAAAAGACAGTAAGGTACAAAAAGAGCCTGGCATACTATGGACCATGGGTCATGAAGAGTTGTAAATGACCCCTGAACAACAACCAAGAGTCAGTGTTAGATAGACAATAATTTCCAAAGTTCTGAATCTTTTTTTTTTTTTTGAAGATCCAGAACTTAGGGAAATATTATGTATTCTTGCTAGAAATTCAGCAATTTCACATTCAATTCCTTTTAAGAACTCTTGGATGAATTCCATCTGGTCTTGAGAATTTGTTAGCATTTTGCTTATCCAGACATATGAGGAACTCCTCCTTGGTTATCCCTATCCAATTTTATCCTTTTATTTGTTGAATACCATGTGTTCAACGAATTCTCAAAAATCTAGAAGTCTCCCCTCACAAACTTACCAGAGCACCAGCAGTTATTCCTCCAAACTCCTCTTCTAAACTCCTGTTACCTTCCCCTGGTCTTAGAAGATCAGCCTTCTTCTACTTGGTCCCACTTAAACTGAACTTGCTTCCCTTAGTTGAGTCAAGCCAAACATCTAAGGAACTGGAGGCCTCTCTTGCCTCCTAAAGATCAGCATTCCTAATTACACCACTAGAAAGACACTAGGCAAAAAACACTGCAAATCAGGAGGAACATAAAAGCATCATCCAGGCAGTCAGCCATGGTGGTAGTAGAATGATGCAGTGATGTTATGTTGCTGCTTCAGGGTGACTCGCTATAAATTTCTTTTCTCTATCGCACAACACTAGAACCAGGGGGCACTCTATGAAGCTGATGGGTAGGAGAATAAGGTCTGACAGGGGGAAGTATTTCTTCACCCAGAGGGTCATCGGCTTATGGCATGTGCTGCCGGAAGAGGTGGTGACAGCTACCAGTCTGGATGGCTTTAAGGTAGGGTTAGACAAATTTATGGATGACAGATGTATCAATGGATACTAGAATGAATGTCTAGGTGCATCCTTCAGGCTGAGGGGGGGAGGAACTGGGGCGCTTCTAAGGCCATCTGCTGGGACTCGAGAGCAGGAGAAGGTTTGTCCTTGTCTCTGCTTGAGATGCCCATGAGCATTTGGTGGGCCACTGTGTGCAACCGGATGCTGGACTAGATGGGCTGTGGCCTGATCCAGCAAGGCTTCTCTTATGTTCTTATGTTCTTAATTGACACAAGCATGAATTTTGCTCTGTACTAGAAAATCCTGGAGGAAAATATCTGGTTATCAGTTTGTGATCCGAGGCTCAACTGCAACTGAGTTAGGCAGCAAGAGAATGATCTGAAGCACAAGAGCAAGTCCATCTCTGAATGGCTAAAGAAACATGAAATTTAAGGTTTTGGAGCAGCCCATTCAAAATTCTGTCTTGAATCCCACTGACACACAGTGGCAGAACATTCTGAAAAGATCCCCTATGTGGCAGAATTAAAGCAATTCTGCCATGAAGGGGGGGCAAAATTCCTCCACAGGAGTACGAAAAACTGATTTCAAGCTATAAGAAATAACTTCTAAAGGTGGTATAATCTGATATTAAGTTTAGGGGACCAATTACTTGTTCTTGTGACTAATATAGGTCTTGGATAACTTTCTATCCTTCAACAAATGAAATGATCATTTGAAAGCTGGATTTTCTGTTTACTTAGGGTTTCTTCATCTCATATTAAATTTTGTTTGAAGACCTGAAACAATTAAGAGCAACAAATAGGCAAAGGCAGAAGAAATTGGGAAAGGGAAAATACATATACCATTGTATCTGTGGTTTACGATTTCCTCCATTCCTATACAGATCCAGGCAGAGAACATACAGATGCTATGTTGCACTGGAACAGTGGCCCATCTAGTCCAGCAGCCTGTTCTCAGAGAAGCAAATGAGCTGCACATGGAAGCATCTACAAATACGCAAGCTTGAGAACAGGTACATGCCACCCTTCCTCAACCAGGGTAACCTTCTAAAATGGAGTCTTTATTTTTATTTTCTTGGGAGTAAAAAGCACTGAGCACAATGGAATTTATCTCTGAGTAGCTATATTAATGACCAGATTGCGCTGAGGCTAAATCTATGTAGGAAAATTTGGGAAAACAATTAAAAGGAGAAAATGAAAACTGTTCTAATTGTTGGGAGGGTAGAAGAGAAATCCCTATGAGTCCCTGTAAGTATGGGACTGCACACAATTTTAAAAGCATTTCCATAGAAGTAAGCCTCACTCAATGCAGCAGAGCTTCATTCTCCACGGTCATCTTTATCACTGCCCAGTCAGAAACATTTTAAGTAGGTTAATTTACCACAAAATGTGTATCAAATTTCAGAGGTGACCCAATGAATGAGGAATTAAAACCCTTTTAAGATCAGGTGCAAACATAAAGAAAACATGAAGACATGTTTGATTTTGGGAGGGGAGAAAATCTAGAACCATTTAAAGGCAAAGAAAAATACAGTTGCAGAATAAAAGAACTCATACAAACAAGCTGCTTTTAAGAGGGGAAAAGATTTCTTACAATAATTGCAGATGGAAAACTGTTAACAAAGAGATATTGTTTTATTCCTTCCCTATAAAAGAGCTCTCCTTAGCTGAGTGCATGACCAAAAAGCAAAATTTTATCCAATTGCTTCTCCTCAGGACATTCAAAAGGCACTGAGATACGGAAACACAAGGAGGCATGTGTAGGTCATATTACACTGCGAACAGGAAGCAAGACATTAAACTGCTATCTTTTTGTCCCACAGAAGACAAGAAGATGCACCTTCAGTTCTCAGTCTCGTCTAAGGCCAGGCAGCAGTGTGGCTTATCAGTTTTGTAATTATTAATGCTTGTGAACTGAAAATTAATTTGGAAACGGGAGTCAGCATTCTTTCAGCTCAGTAGTTTCTAAGATTCTAGTTCTTGTTCCTTTATCAGTCTATGGTCCTTCCTAATTTACCAATCTAAAAAGAAAAAGAATAACGAGTGTAGTAAGAAAAGGATTAAAAAGACTTTCCAGTTGGGCTTCTATTTCTTCTGAGGATGAGTTCTCACACCAGCACATTTTGGGGGGGATGCCAAGCTGAGCAGAAGCTCCACAAAAAGATGAAAAACTGATCTCCAGTTATCAGAAATGTCTGGTTGCAGCTGTTACTGCCAAAGGTGGCACAACCAGGTATTAAGGGGGCAATTAATTTTTCACATGAGGAAGAGTTTTTTTTATAACCCCGCCACCTTTCTCACCCATTTAAGGGGATGCAAAGCGGCTGACAAAGCATTCTATTCTTCCCACAACAGACACCCTGTGAGATAGGTGAAACTGTGAGAACACTGGAAGAGAGCTGTGACTAGCCCAAGGTCACCCAGCACAGAATCAAATGTGATGACTACAAGATAAGAGTCCGGCCTCTAACCACAAGGCCAATAAATGAAATAAGATCATTTGAAATTCGTGTGTTATATATTTATTCACGTTGTCTTCATCTCATATTAAATTTTGTTTGAAAATCTGAAACAATTAAGAGCAACAAATATGTAAAACCAGAAGAAATTGGGAAGGGGGGAAATGTCTCTTTCATAATACTGTGCATGTGTTTGTGTGTGTGTATCCTTCTACTCTCCTGCTATCTTGTGCATTCCTGAGGCAGTAGGAACACAGCTACAGCATGAGAAAATAAGCTGGCACCTCTTTGCACTAGATGTGCTGCCATCAGGGCATCCTGCTGAAAAGGCCCATTCCCTGGTTTTTTCCTATGCTCCTTTATGTACCACCAAATGCTCATCCTAAGTATGATCAGTAGCCACAAACATTCATATAAGCCATTATCAGCCAAGCCCTTCCATGTACAGTTGTGCAAAATAACAACTTGCACTTATGACACCCTACCACATGGTACAGATTAGAAGGGCAATGTCTGAAGTGAGGAAGCTCTGCTACATACATAGGATCTGCTTCCAACTTACACAGGGCACAGGCTCTTCACTTCTGACTTTATTTTCCAACATGCAGATGGTGCCAAGGCAAGACAACAGTGATAGAAAAGAAGGGCTGCTTCCTCTGCCCTATGAGCTGTAACTATGTGATGCTAAATTGTCCAAACAGGGTTATTGTTTTTAAGCAAAGCTTCCTGCTCCTAAATCATGGCAACATGTCTGCATGAATTTTGGCACATAAATACAAATACAACTTTAGTGCAATGTCCAGAATAGTGCAGATCAAGGAACAGATAATTCTCTGAAGCTTCAGAGAAACCAGATGTTTTAACTAGATTCTCTTTCCCCAACCATTTTTCAAGACAAACAGTAACCAGAGTGGGATCTGAAACCACTATAAAAACTGTTACCTTACTTTACTTTTAAGCACTATACTAGCATATACAATACTGTATCCAAGAACGATAAGGCTGTTTGGCATATCATCATTCTTAGCACAACACAAATTGGAACGTTTACTACTGAAGTCCAGTTTTACCTCAGTTTTCATTTACCAGAACTAGGATGGGTCCAATTAGGAGATGCAAATGTTACACTCAAGTGGCTCCTACAGATCAGAGGTGATCCAACAAAACAGGCAAAATAAATAGGTATCTAAAATAGTAGTATCATTCTGAGAAAACAGAACCAATTGTTTTGGCAAAACAAGTGATAATTCTGATAAAAAAAACTTTTGAAAAACAAAGAACGGCAGAAGGCCAGATTCAGGTATCTCCATACAGAACAACAGTATTATGCAATACTGTCTTCAAACAGTATGCAGATACTTGTATTTTTTCCTCCTTGTCCAGAGAACACAATGATTTATTTTAGTGAAAATATACGCACAGTAAAAAGGAACTGTTTGCAATCACCTCCAAGCCACATTTTTGTGGTCTGGAACACAGCTGAAAACTGGTGAAATAATGTACATAGTGGCCCCATGTTTCTTCTGAAAAATCGTTACAACAATCAAAATGGAAAGTACACGAAGAAAAAGAAGAGCACCCTTTGCTGTTCATGCAAAATTGTCTCTACATAATACAATGCATATTTAAAAATAAATAAATAAATTTTAGGTTTTCAATTTGGGGAAGTACTTATCTGCCTGCACAATGCTGCCAAATCATTTCTCTGGGCTCAGCACAGAGCTATAAAACAGGTCTCAAACACAAGACATTCATTTTGGGGGTGGAGAAGGAGGGACTGACTAATGTCTCCTAATACCATCTGCTCAAGAGTCTTAAACTTTTCTGGTTACCAAAAAAAGCCAAGCCAATCACAATCGTTTGATGTGCATCTATTATTAATTGTACACAAATGCAAGAGACAAATGTCTTTTAGAAACTGTTCCTTATCCTTGGGATTTTTCTAGCAGTGTCTGGAATATTCTATTCTCCCAGGCTTCTCAAAATCCTTGCCACACATCATCGGCTCTTCCTCTAGAAAGAAGTAACTCTAGGATACTTGGAAAAGCGTATCATGTGGTATGGCATATATTCCACATTCACTTTCTCAAACGATTCTCAAGTTTCTTCTATGAGTACTCCATGCTCTATATGCAAACAAGGACCAGCAGCTGTTCACTGTTAACATTGCTTGTTCTGGTTTAGCATTGTTTCTGGATTTTCTAAGTCAATTTCTTAGAAGATGTGGCATTTTGTATCAATACACATAAGTAAGTGTACATATACATTCTTGTGCACAATGTATAATTCACTTCTTATGTCTTCTCACAAAATGGGCCAATGCAAACCCAATGGGATTTGGGGAGTCTGGGGGAAAAGGCCCCCTTCTCTTTCTCTGCACTTTGCACAAAGTCCTGTGAAAAAAACTGAACAGACAATTGCCTTGAAACAATTCTAGCCATATGATTTACCCAACCATTCATACTTTTCACTTTTTTAAAGTAACCACACATAGGACCAGCTGACCACTAACAGATCTTGTGCCCTATTAAGTCTTGCATGAGAATATGTTCAACTAGGCTTTCCAGTAAGCATGCACACATTCTATGAATCCACAGGAAACAGTTCTGAGAGTAAACAGAGAAGTTTTCACAAGGTGAAAAAAAGAAAACCCGAAATAAAATACTTAAATTAACTCTTATAAAAAAGCAAATCGCCTTGATATAACTATGCTAAAACTGCAGCCCTAATCAGAAGCACATGGGCTGCTCTCCCAGATTTCTAATGAAACTGCCTGTATGTTTCATAAATTAACAGATTAAACAAAGACACTAAACTCAAGTACAGCATTACTTATGCTATTGTAATTTATCGACATAAGCTGTCCAGTTTAGAAAAAAAGACTGTCAAAAAGAATCTGAAAGTGTTAAATATATTAGTAGTTAATCCTAAACTAGGCATTGTCTTGTAACCCTGACATTTTTTGTATGGAAGCTCTGCCCTGTAGCTCCAAAACAGAACTTTTACTCATGCTAACTAAGCACAACAACAGAAGCACTGTTCTAAAGCATTCACTTCCTTGCAGTAAAAACTGACTCTGAAATTCCACACATACTCTTACCAGGACTGAGTAAGGTTTAAATTGCTTATCACTAAAGAGAGTGAAATTCAATCTGCATGTGTGCTCAGACAGAATGGGTGCAATTTTCCATATTTCCATTACAGATGATAATACATAAACATTTTATAGAATTCCAGTGTTTTTATTCCCAAGAAAAAGTATTTTGCTCAATCATTTCTACAACTGTTAAGCCATTGTTTTGTGCAAGAAACACCCCCTTCACTGAATCTCCTTTATGTTTACTGCTGCAAGATGTAATACATCTAAAGCAACAAAATATCCTCTAAAAATATATTTGTCAACTATTACGAGCTACACAGCAGTATCAGTTGTGTGCTTTTCAATGGAACATCTCTATAGAACAATTATGAGCAAACTATGACCACAAGGCTACCAAAGTGAGAAGCAGAAATGCTCAAAGCATTACTAACTTTTATAAGATTTAAGTAAAGGTAAATAATGAATGTGAATACTGAGATACAACTTTTTTTAAATCCACTTATAATGTGTAGCAGATTTGTACTGATTTGAAGCAGCTAAAAAAAGTACAGCTTTTAAATTTTCTACAGTTGGCCCAAATTATAACCAACCCAGTGCTCTGTTTCAATGAAACATTAGTCAATTCTCATGGGAAAAAAACACTTGACTTACACTTTCCTGACAATACATGTGTAAATTATATTTGCATGATTGTAAAGAGCATGTACCTTGCAGTTCTGTAATTACTACACACAACAGGCATCATGCCAATGAAGTAATAAAAATCTCATGGCTTATGCCAGTAAACAAATTTCAATTTGGCTACTTAAATATTTGTACTGTGTAAATAACTGAAAAGAACATTCAAACTGTTAACTGCTTTTTGTGGCAAGGTATATGTCCTCTAAAAACAGTTACAGTGATAGAATGTTTAATTCTACAAAAGAAACAAAAGACAGCCATTTTGATCCCTCTGTCATGAATCTGAACTGTTCAGAAAGTCTATTTTATCTGGCATATTGACAATTTCATGATTGTGAATGAATTGATGATAGAAGAAAACACCTTACATATTCATCTACTAGAATTCTGTTCCTAGGATTGTCAGTGCCAAAATTTACTTTCACTTATTGGCCTGTTAACTGCAATCTAGACAAAAACAGAAAAAGGGGGGGAAAGGCAAATACAGCTAAATTATATTCAGAATAAAACAATTTAAATGTAGTTTATTGCAATTCAACTTGTCTATTATTCTCACTATGTCTATTTTTCAGTATAAATCAGCTGGATAAAACCTAGCCCATTTGACAAATATTTATTTGAACTAGGCTTAAAAGAAACCAGCAGTAATTTAGTAAGCCAAAAGCCATTATGGATGATGGTAGCAGGATGCTTTTCAGTTTATATGGCAGCATCCTTGTGAACATCTACCCTCAAATTAATGATATGGTGATACTTCTAACAAGATGGTATCACTAGCCCTCATCAGCAATTCATCTATTTAATCCACTGTAATTAGTTATGTTATGAAGTTTTCCACTTCCAATGATTCAATCTAATGAAAAAATGGGGATTCAACCATATGACAGAACAATTACAGTGCTACATTCTACTAAAAAATCTCAAAAACTTTATTAAAAATATGAATACTAAGCCAAAACTGAAGTTATGGCTATACTGTTCCAAAATGCTACATTTCACTGTCTCATGAAAATATAATCCGTCCAAATACCTTCCTCAGGTAAACACAGGTAATTCCCATATAGGAAATCTATTAATGAAGGAGTTGTTCAATCATCTCCATGAATGAGGAAGCCTTTAAATTATTTCTAAGCATCCTTCCAGACCATTTTTGAAGAGATGTAAAATATATATGCAACATCATAACTTTAGGATTACCTAGATACTTGAACAAAATCTTCCTCCATATGAAGAAAGTACCAATAATTAAGGCTTAGCTAGACTATTCAAGTACATATCAAGAGTGATGATAATATCACTTGTTCAGCAGGTGGGATGTTAAAGCTGCACCATTTTTTTGTGTTTACTGCCTTCATGTTTTCAAAGACATATTAAAAATGTGCAAGCTAAAATGACAGAAAACATAAAAAGCACAGAAGACTTTAAAAGAAAGGATTTATATCTAAGTTTTGGGAAAGGCTACATGTGACAGAACAGTTCACAGGAAGTACGGGGTAGTATTCACCCACCTAAAAAATAATAACTTCATGTACAAGGCTCAAGATTCCCAGAATGCTATATATTCTGAAAAGACCGTATTTCCCTCCCTGACCACCAGCCAAAGACTAACAGCTTCGGAACTGGTAGTACTTATTTAATATTAAGGAAAATATGTTATAAATATCATTAGAATCACTGTTTACAATGCTTTACCTATTACAGGGTTCTGCAAGATTTTCCATACCTAAGCCTTGCTCAGACCAAACCTTGATCCATTAGTTTACAAGACATTTCTTAGACAAGGTTCCCTTGTGGAAGTATAGCAAATGCCACTCAGATATGTGAGTTCCTTAGGTTGAAAAAACAATTCTGTGCCTTCTGAAACAATACTTCACTACTAGAGTAGCATTAATAAACGCTTAAAAACTTTGATATTTTAAGTGCACATTACTATGCACAATCAATTATATGAGATATAGTCAGTTTACATTGACAAATCAGTGTTTTTTAAAAGTACAAACAAAACTGCCTTTAGATTTGCAGTACAATTTCTACACAAAAAATAAAGGATGCCATTTAAAACTGTTAGCTACATAAATAAAAACTGACACCTGTTCTGGTAGCTAGATAAATTCCAATTTATAGTTATTGGCTGCAAAGAAGAATTGGACATTTGCATGAGAATCCAACATCTTTTTAGCAAACATTAAACAAGTGGAAATATAAATTAAGACCTTAACAGCAGACTCAGCAGGTGAGTGTTGTCAGTACTAAGAATAACAGCATTCAAAGCAACCTTCAAGCTTGCAGAAGTACTAAAGAAACGTTAAGGAAACAAACAAAAATGTTCAAAAGGATTGTAAGCCCACATACATAGCTGACTGAGGACTATGCATATATAAGTCATAAAATGATAAGCAGGAAAACTGTTAAAAATGAGGGGAGCTGCTTCTCAGAAAAGAGCACGCTTCATTGTCTGAACAGCAATCATCTGTACTACAGTGCTCAACTGCAGGCTTTGCTTGCTTTTATTATTACTGAAGATACACATTAAGATATTGCTTGCTGAGAGAGGGAGAAAAACAACTTTTTTCCAAATAAATGCTGGATACACACCAGGAAACATAAATTGAATCTACTCTTATATTTATGTTTCCTTTATAACAAATATACATTGTACATGGCAACAACATTTCAGGTCCATGGACTCATTAGGATTATAGTAGTAAATTGCTGTCATTGCTCTCTGTAGGAGATTCTTTACTCTAGGGGCTGACAAGATAGATGGGTACAAGGAGAACCACTGATCCCCGATAGTTCAAAAAATGATGCTATATCTGTTGTGTTATGTTTTTAATATTGCTTTTATGTTTGTTGACTGATTCATCTCTTTGTCAATATTTCAAAAAGGAACAGTATGGGAATGTTATAAATAAATAAAAATTCTTATCTTACATTTAGCATTTGCAATCCATAAACTATACTGGCTGGATATTCAACAAAGATCTAAACATTACTTTATAGCCTCAAGAGATGAAACTGTAGTGATTGAGCGCTCCTTCCATCTAAAATTTTAATTCCCTAATAAAGCAACTTCCAAGCAATTTAGAAAACGAAAACCAAAGGTTCACTGTTTGTTAGTGACAGTCCTATAACTTTATTTGTCCTATGTGAAACTCAAAAACTGTCATATAGTTCCATCAAAATGGTTGGAAAATGTACATATGTCTTTTAACAACTGCTTCATGGCAAAAAAGTAAACTAGTTATTTCAGCAAAAAACTACCATCCAAAAATATGCACAAACTCAATACATATGTGCAGCACAGTTTTTAACCCACAACTAATGTTAAATTGGGTGCCTGCATGAGCATCACATGCAGTGAAACTACAATGTAACAACTACCTTCTCACTGTTCTGGGATTTAACAGGTGAAGGTAGATATTAATTAGTACTGTTTCCAAACTTCTAAAAAATTGTACACCAAGTATTAGGGTTCAACACTACTATTTTCTCTTTTTTGCAAAATGGGGAGAACGTCTTAGGTTACACACACCTAGAAACTAGTTATCTGTAAACTGGGGATTATGATCTTTAATATGCAGCTGACTAATCTCTACTCACCACACAGCAGGACATTTGAAAATTAACTAAACACTACTGAAATCCTCTTGATAATATGTATCAGGCAGGTACACGAGCCAGAGACTTCATTGAGATATGCGTTTTAGGTTTGACATATATATCTAAAGCAGTACGGCTAACCTGTAACTCTCAAGTTATGCCGTTAGCCGTAACCAACACACACACACACACAAAAACCCAGTCAGGGATGACAGAGGTGCTACCACAACATCAGTGCTACATCAGAAATATTTAACAGCCCATAAAGAAAGGAAGCTACTGGCACCTATCTTTGAGCAAGACTGATATATTAAAAGGAGAAGTTTTCATATAAGGAATAGAACAACCACAATTTCCTTAGCTCAGTTGAGTTCTTAGAGGAAGTTCTTCTACACTACTAGGCCACAATGGGATAGGCTGTACGCACTATTCTAATATCAGCACATTATTGCTCAACTCAATTACCTGTATTATGCAAAATTCAACAGAACTTCATTTTGTATCGTACTGTATCAAACTTTTATGTTGAAGTTTGGAAAATTGATGGAAAACTTATTTACGGGCTTGACCACAGTCATCCAACTTATACCAGCATTTGAGTGGAAAGAGAGAACCATGTTTAAAAGATCTTGCAGGTTTGATATTCTCAAACAATTAGCAAACCAAGGAGTTAGAGTAAAACAAGGCAAGGTCAAATTTTTGCTTAAAAAAAGAGGTTCATACTCTCACATACTTTGCTCCTGTACACTGATAGCCAGGAATGCTTCTGCAGCTTAGATTTATGAAGGAAGCTGATTTAGCCACTGCTTGATTTCTTTTAGCAACATCTACAATGTATAATTGCAAATACTCTATAAGCAATGTTTGGAAATACCAGTGCATGTAAATATGGTAGTAACAACTCAGCAAAGTGTGCAATTTTTAGTGCTTATTATAATTTTTGAATTTAAAGTAGCTTAGTGTAGATGCATTTATCTTGCCAGATGCTCAGCTCATCCAGAGCGACTCTATTCCCCGTCCCTTTAACAACTTAGGGCAGAATTCTGTAGTCCAATGATAAACCATCTGCTCTGCATATAGAATATTCCAGATTCAAGCCCTGACATATTCCTAGAAGGGAAAACCATTTCTGTATTGTTGCCAAGAACACTGCACAGATGTGTTATGTTGTCACCACAAGTTAAACTTAGGGGTGAGCCTACCTTTTTTGCCTTAGCAACTTGAGAATAGCTAATGGGAACAGGGTGAACACTTAAAACAGTGTTTAACTCTTTTGAACTCCTTACTTTGAAAAATATTGCATATTACCCAGGATCCCTGCTCACCCTTCCATATTTATGAATTACCATCCTGCTCTGGAAACCTTTAGATAAATCAACAGCTTTCCCACTTATTAACCACTTTCAGAGTTAAATAAACAACAGGAATGATAACATCAGTACTCTAAAACATTCCAAATTGCCTGGGGTTAGTCAGATTTAGCTATTTTGCAATTCAATGGAAGGGACCATCTAGTGCAGATAGCAAAAGACTCCATCACAAGTAATCCGTAGCTAGGGCAAAACCCACATTTATGATAGAAAATATATTTATCAGTCCTTTGAGGCCCTCCTGGAAGGTGGTCCCAGGCCATGTCCTCCATGCAGGGTAAAAAGGACCAACAGTGCAGCCAGAGATTTGGGATTCTGGACCTGGACTCAAATCCCCACCCAGTCGATTACTTGGAGACCCTACTCAGGCCACGGTCCCCTCCGCCTCAGCTCCTCACCCAATAATGGGGCCACCACCACCACACCACCTGGCCTGACAGCCCCCCCCCCTTTTTCAGTCTGACTGAATCCAGGGAGTCACGAACTCCATTGGGACGGGTGGCACTGAGAAAGGGGCCGTCTCGCCTCAGTCCTCATTCTCCGAGATGTGTCCCTCTTTCACAAGGGGGGCGGAGAGAAACCAAGCAGGGGAGGGGGAGACCCAGTTCCTCCAAGGCCTCTGGGCCGAGTGGGTAGTAGGGGGAGGAGTAAAAAGCAGCGCCAGGCCCTATTCGACGGGGTCAGCCTTACTCTTCTTCCTCCGTCAGCCTCCCACAGCCGCCGCCGCCGTCGCCTCCGACCGGCCAGGCGGACACCTCCGAGCCACTCCGGGGCCGCCTTCGCCTCCTCCCACCGCCACCGGGGGAGGGAGAAAGGTGCCTTCCGTGCTGGTGCTGCTGTTGTGGCGGGCAGAGGGGAAGGGAGAGCTCGGGTGGGTGTCTTGCAGGCGCCGCTCCCGACCTCGCTTGGAACCGTTCCGGCTTCCCAGTCGCTCCCGTCCCTCCTCCTCCTCCTCTCCTCCTCCTTATCCTTCTCCTCCGCCTCCCCTCGCTGCGCGTCTCTCAGCCAGCCGAGTCCAAATCAAAATAGTGTCACACAATATGGCGGCCCCTCCAGTTGGCAAGCCTCGCGAGATCTTGCCCCGGGTGCTAACGGGATAGCAGAGGTGGAGAAGAGCGGCCGCGGCGCCGAGCGAGCGAGCGAGCAAGCGAGGGGCGGAGACGAGAGCTGGGCAGGCGGGCGGGCGGAGGCACTCGCGACGGTTGCCTAGGCAACGGTTAGCAATGCTGAAGGGAGCCCCGGCGCAGGGCGCGGGACGCTTTGACAGCGGGGTGGCCTCTCGCGAGCATCCCAGGGGAGGACTTGCAAGGGACCGAGATGGGGGGGGGAGACTATCGTTTCCTTCAGAAACTCTAACGACTACCCCGTTTTTGCTTCAGTTCCTCCACCGGGCCGCGGTCCGAGGGTTTAGACAGCAGCCCCGGGTGTCCGGAGTGCACAATAAAAGCCAAAGCAAGCAAATTCCGCTGGCATCTTGCGGGCGCGGTTGCATTTTGCCTTTAAGCAAACGAGGGAGCCCGCAAGTGCCGCTAGGCTGAGAGGCAACCATTTCTGGTTCTCCGCCGAAGGACCTTTGACAGCTCTTGACAAGACCGAAGGCACCTTTGGCATGTCGTGGCTCACTGTCGTTGAGATGTGCTCAAAAGAAAAAGGGAGCATGGGTGCCCCGACCGGTCCCTTTTCGTCAGGCGGGAATGCCGGGTTTGATTCCGCACTCCTCCACAAAGGACCTTCTGGGTGACATTGGGCTAGTCACAGCTCTCTTCTGAGCTCTCACAGGGTGTCTGTTGTGGGGAGAAGAACAGAAGGGTCGCCAGCTGCTTTGAGTCCCCTTAAATGGGTGAGAAAAGCCAACCCTTCTTCTTCTGGAAACCGCAAGGCACTGAACTGTGTGGTGTTGATGGAACACCAGTATTCAACATTATCAGTATGAAATATTGAAGGCTTGCTATCAGTCTTGGGATGTTGTTGCTTAGTCATTCATTGTGTCTGACTCTTTGGGTTTTTTTCCACTGTCACTAGAAGTACCCATTAAATACCCATTAATGGGTACTTAATGGGTACTTCTAATGACAGTGGGAAAACTCCCCCTTTGTGAACATGAGTACTGCAGCACACCAGGCCCTTCCCAAAGCCTGATCAAACTTATGTTGCTTCCATAACACTATTTAACCATCACATTCTCTACAGCAGTGGTTCTCAACCTGGGGTTGGGACCCCTTTGGGGGTCGAACTACCCTTTCAGAGGGGTCGCGACGAGTCTCCCACCGCCCTTCCCTCCCACCTCCCAGCTGCTCCACCCCCGTGGTTGGGGGTCTCCACAACATGAGGAACTCCATTAAGGGGTCGCGGCATTGGGAAGGTTGAGAACCACTGCTCTACAGTCTCCTTTGCCTTCAATCTTTCCCAGCATCTGGGTCTTTTCCATTGAATCCTGTTTTCTCATTATGTGGGCAAAGTATTTGAGCTTCAGTTTCAGTATTTGTCCTTCAGATGAACAGTCAGGGTTGATTTTCTTTAGTAGCACCAAAGTTCAAAAGCATCAATTATTTGGCATTCAGCCTTCCTTATGAGAAAAGTGGGGTAGAAAAACCAATTCTTCTTTAACCTACTTCTCAATTCAGGGTAGTCTAATGTGTGTATATTCCACACATATTTTTTTGGGGGGGAGTCAACTGTCATGTTGTTTGAATAAAATGTCAGATTTCAAGTGTCTCATCTACCATTATCTGTAGCAAGAACTTGCATAACATGTGAAAAATGATGTATACCAAAAATTATTTCAATGTACAGAAAGCAGGAGGGAAAAGGTACTATTACTATTATGTCATTTCATCATTAGCTAGTCTGATTTAAGAGTGTAAGCTCTGACACCTAATGAGATAAAATAAACCATGCATGCTTTTTATTCAAAACCTGATCCAGGGGCTGAGGAATATTTTAGGGCCTGCAAGTGGACAAGATTTATTTATTAATTTCACATATTACATTTTACCCAGAGGTCCTAGAGTGGGCTGCAACATTCAGTAAAAGCATTTCAAATAATAAAAATATAGTTAAAAACAATACAGCATATAACTCATAATTAAACATTAGTTTTCCCCACCCATGCAGGGGGCTAAAAATAATCAAAAGGCAAAGGCCTGGTTGAAAAGGTATGTTTTAACTAGGCATTGAAAGGTATATAATATAGGCATTTTGTGTACCTCCACTGTGGGTTACAAAGAAACATTTCCCTCATGTACTACCATCCTGTGAATCTCTGAAGGTAGCAGAACTACAGAAGGGCCTTCACTAGTGTAAATCTTTCAGTATTGGAGTGTGAACTCCATTCTGCACTAGTTCCAGTTCTGAACTGAATTCAAGGTTTTAGTTTCCTTTTGTACCACATTTGTAGTCCATAGTATAGAAACATAGTTTAATTGCACACTGTACTAGACATTAATTATCCTATTGGGATTAGGGCACTAGAATAAAACTCTGTACTTTTTATTGCCATTAAATGTTTTTGTCTACCTTTGATTCTAGCTATTAACAACAGGAAAAGGTTTAAGCAGGAAATAGAACTGCTTCTGGTATAGATGAGTGGAACTGATAAGCCAAATTTGCAAAGCAGATACTAATTTTATTGAACAGTGTTATTTTGCTTAGTTTCCATGTTTATAGTTTCTTTGATCTGTCTTCTGAAAATCATTTATGACCCAAGTATATTGTGACTACTGATGTTTAATGTAGAAATGAACTGTTCTTCATTGAAATCCCAATGCCAGTGGAACAAAAAAACCTTTTGAATATCACCGTTAAAACTCAAGACTAATGATAACATGATACATGCACTTCAACACTGCATCAGAAGAAAGATGGTTTAGGAGAGACCTTTAGTGAAAAATATTTCACCCTCTGTAGGTGAGCAAAGAAGCGGTTAATTCCCAGCTCCCATTTCACCAAAGGACCTGGCAGTTGGAAATTGATGTTTGGAGTTCTGTCATAGGATCCTGACTGGCTCAGGCTTTTGAAGGCTTTTAGTTAGCCATTGAAAAGTGGGATGCAGGCTGGCTCCCTTAGCTGGAATTTTTGGGAGGGGAGAGTCAAGAGGGAGCTGAGATGGGGTCTGGTTGTGAAGCAGCCAGAAGAATTGCACTAAGGCAGAGACTTTTCTGGGGCAGAGGAAAGTCCCAAGGAAAGTAGTTACAGAATGTCTGGGGTCCACATTGTGGGGTTGAGAAGGACAACCCAGCCCTCCTTATGTCACTCTGTAATGCCCTGTGTTAAACCTGCTGGTTTCATTTGAACAACCATTTTTTCCTTGCCTTTAATTTTGCTTCAATAAAGACTTGCATTTTTTAAAGTTTGTTTTGCTCCTCGGGAAGGTATGTCCTGGTCACATGCTTCCATGGCATGACCCTACCTGGAATTCAGTTCATTTTAGTTCTTCTCATGGGCAAACTCAAGAAAGCAGGGAAATGATTGCTCAGCCCTGGCTTTCGTCCCACTCCTGGAGAAGGAAGGTGGTTTGTGCCTGCAGGCAAGTGCTTGGTGGCACCACTAATGGTAGCCACGGCACCCAAAAAGAGACTGATTAATCAGCCAGATGGGGAAAAAGTATCACACTACATGTGTCAATTGGTTTACCAATTATGATGATGAAACATATTCATTTTAGTATTCTCAAACTTGCTGCTTTTAATTACATCATTGTTGCTATTTGCACTTGCACTTTACTTCTGTCTTCACAGTTTGCAATTCCCTTGCCATCACCTTTCGCTCTCTCACTCACGCACACATATATATGAAACCTAGAAATATCTTGCTAGATAAGGTGGGTGGCAGAATGGTCACATACATGCATACACACACACACTGATTCTTTTAAACTGAGTTACAAACAATAAAATGCTGCTTGCTTGGTCTGTAGGTGAGGAGGGATGCTTAGTATTAGCATCCTGTAAATTAAATTCCTCATTTCCATTTCTGACAAACCTCAGGCAAGTATTAGTTGATATATCTAGGAAGAATGTTAGGTGTCCTAGAAGAGAGGGAGTTAGAATAGAGGTCACATGTCCCTTTTTCAGAAGTGGATGTTAACACCACAGCTTTCTGCTATCTGTGACCTTCAGTGTGCGTATATAGTACATGCCTTCCTCATTTCTCTCTAATGTAGAATAGAAACAGCCATTATTTGTTATAAATTGACTTTAGGCTACTAGCTCTCCTTAGCCTTTTGTGAGGGTGTGTGTGTGTATGTATTGCTGTCATTTCAACTCTTTACACCAGTAGTTTTTCTAGACTCTTGTATTGTTATGCATATCTCCAATTAGCCCTTTGTTCCCCGCTGGATCTCACTCTGCTGGTGAGTTCAGTTTATTGACACATGAGCCTTTTCTGCTTTGTCTTATTCCAGATTATATCCCAGAACAGGAACCTGCCACCCATATGTTGTTACAGACTACAGACCTTTGGGTATGGGGCGGGATATAAATGTAAATAACAAATAAATAAATAAATACAGAAGACCCTGAGGCTGCATCTGCACGGCATCGTTATCTCGAATTCAAAACGTTTTGAGTTTTCCCAGTTCAGATGGCAGTTCGGCTTAACACGCTATTTCCATGTTAAACCACGTTAAAACATTTTGAAATAAATCCTGATTTCAACAGGTCTCACTCCGAATCGTGCGTCGATATGTGTTTCCTTTTTAACTGTGTGGACAGTACCGTGTTAAGGGATGAGATTCCGTGTTCAGGGTGTCCCTCCCCCAATCGCACTGTATCCAATGGCTGTCCGTATGCTGGGCACGTCATTGGGGGTGGTGGTGTTTCCCTGCCTGATCTGCCTGATCTGAAGCAAAACAGCAGCAGCAGCAGCAGCAGCAAGTAAAGCCCCATTCCTTTAAACATTAATGCTTCCCTTCCTTTCTCTTGCAAGCCTGAACTTCTTGGAGCAGCCTTCACAGAGGAGTGCTACAGTGTAGCAAGAAAGCCCCTTCACTCCTGATTAACAATGTTGCAAATTTGTGCAATTTCAGAAGTTCAGACCTTTGAAAGTGAAAGGAGGCGAAGCAGCTGAGATTCTGTATTAATGTTTAAAGGAATGGGGCTTTACTTGCTGCTGCTGCTGCTGCTGCTGTGTGCTCTGAGCAATGAAAGAGCCCCTCACTCCCCTCCAGCCCAACCTCTCGATGCGAGGGAAGCACGGGTGGGAAAGGGGGATCCAGACTTCTTTGATGGGGGTGATGGGGGAACAGCACAAAGCTGGAAGAAAAGGGGCAGGGAAAGGTGGTGCAGAGGAAAGGAGGCGGAGAGCTGCACAGCCATGAGGGAGAGGTCTGATCTCTGTTACTTTGAACTAAGTGAGAGGGGCTGATCCTGGGAGGGAACAGCAATGGGGTGGGCACAATCCTGACTGGCAATGGGCAGGGAGGACTTGCCATGTGGCCTCCAAAGACTGAATCCGAGATAAGGTTGTCGGCGGGATGCCCTTGACATGGATCAAGTTGAAAGTCGGTGGAGACAGTTTCGTTCCGGTTCAGTTATTTTGGTTTCATTAAACCGAATTAAGGCATACCGTGCGGATGCAGCCTGACTGTCATATAATCCAGAATAAGACCCAGTGAAGAAAGGGCCATGGATTCAAAACCAGAGAGATGTTGCAGAAAACCTTTAATTTGTTTTGAAGTACAGTGGTACCTCGACATACAAGTGCCCTGACATACAAGTGTTTTGAGATACAAGCTGCCGAGCGAGTGATATTTTGCTTTGAGATGAGAGCAAGATTTGAGATACGAGTATGTAAATACAGTACAGTACATAACAAAAACAACTGAGGTGGTGTTTTGGAAGCTGGAATGGATTAATGGGAAAATTGCTTTGAGATACGAGCGATTTGACATAAGAGCAAGGTTACGGAACGAATTAAACTCGTATGTCAAGGTACCACTGTAATATATCCAAATCTGCCTATCATATAGTACAAACTCCTTAAATTTTGTAGCTTATAGATGTGTAATAAAGAAAGAATGAGGTAGGAACATAAGACTATTTTATATAGATACAAAGAACTTGAACATCTCGTCCAGGTATATAGCCTGCTGTCTCTCCCCCTCCCCAAGTGTTTAATAACAATCAAGAAAAACAATTCATAATAATACCAATATGTCAGGCACAATCTCAAAGACGTAGTCTGATGTTTATGGTTTAATGACCAGAGAAAGCAATGGAAGAATTTAGAATCAAGTCTATCAAGTTACATAGTATTTTTAGATTTTAATACTGTCTGTGTATTCTGACTCAACTGCAGGGGGAGAAAAAAAACACCCTTATTTTAACTCTGATGTATTGTGCGACGTGCCTCTAGGACTAGATGCTGTAACCTAGGATTGGCAAAGCGTTTCAAGAAGGAAAGAAGAATTTTGATCCTTGCCTATTTTTCTGAGAAAAATGAATTACTATGAATGCTACCAATTACTTAAAGCAGAAACAAACTGATAAACTTTGAAAAAATTATGCCTAACCTTGTGATCATGTGAGGATTATCTTCAGTAACCTGTGTTTGAGTTAGAGAGCTTCCAGACACAGAGTAGAATTGGGACATATCCCTGGCATTCCCAATATGTTGTTCTGTCAGTAAGTTGTGTCATGACCCGATGGCCCACAGCACTCCAGGCCCTTTAGTTTTCTACTGTCTGGCAAAGTTTGCCCAAGCTCATTATTTCTATGGTCAAATCTGTGCCTGTACCTTGGTGGAATGGGATCACAAGATCATTCCAAGCAGGTTCACTTCCCGAACAGCTGGGGACATTCACATTCTAAGCACTGGAACATTCCTGTTCTTCTTCTGCAGTGGAGGCAATGTAGATGGTCCATTCCCTGGTCTGTTCCTTACAATCTATGCTTTGGTAAAACGTTCCACCCACCCCTATCTGAGATTGTGTGATGTGTGTATGGCTCCTATGTTATGTCCAGTGTGTGAGGTGCAGACCTGACATCAAAAGTCAGGGTCCACACCTAGCATCACAGGTCATGACCCAGGGGCTAGACATAGCACCCTGTATCGGTCCAGACCTAGCTACCAGTATTGACTCCGCAGGCAAATCTGCACCCTAACCTCACAACACTGGAAGTAGTTCAGGAGCACACTCCTGGACTATTCCTGCTGCTGCAAGAACACTTGTGGATTGTTGTTAAGTTGTCCACAGCAGGACATAACCAGGGAGAGCGTGGAATGCTGCAGTGGATTATAACTGCAGATGAAGCATTCCAGCAGTCTACATCTGGGCATTTTCACACTTTCCCTTACCTGAGTAAACGTCCCAGGGAAGATAGATTGATAATGAAGTACAGAGGCTTAGGAGTCCCTTTGTCTACTTTTACAAGTGTATTTATCTGTCCCCTCCTATTCCTCAGCAATTGCTGGGGTACAAAATGCTCAGTTCTTTAAGCCAATGCACATGCTACTCCTCCCATCTCCTTTGCCCAATTTCATATTCACATACTAACAGTCTGAACACAGTGACTTTTTTCAGACTGTTCTGTCCATTCTAATAATGTACAGGTGCCCCCTGAAAGCCACAACCAAAACAAGAAGAATAATCATTCCCTGTCCTTCTAAATTTTGACCTTAATTCAAAATAATTTAAGTGCATTTAAATACCAAGGATTGCGTATGTATACAGTTAAAAGAAAATCACATTGTTTTTGTCCTAGATTTTTTTAGATGCGTGGGTGCATGTGCGCATGGGTGTTGTTGATGGTGAAGGTTGAGCTTCTACTAAATGGCATTTCTACGTATCTAGCTAGAAATAGACTATTTGGAGCCTAAACTAATTTCAGCATTCACTTCAGCTAAATTATTTATGAATCCTCCCAAAGTAGACTCAAGTTTACCACCCCATCTCTGTTCAACTTGATGTTGTAAATGAGATACCATGTGAAAATAAAGAACTAATCCTGCATCCAGTGTTAACTAGCATACAGATGCAGTAATTGAGGTTTGAGCCAAGGGTGCCATATACTCAAAAAACAGCAGAGTGGAGGAATTTTCAATCATGTTCGCTAATGATGTGAAAACTGAGGATTTTCATCTTAGCAGCTGAAACAACATCAGAAAGATTTTCTATAAATACAGACAGACCCTTATATAAAGAACCAGCCAAGAAACAACTCATTAAGATTTTAAAATAGACTATGTTCACCTTTTCTGGGATTCCATGGTTAGTATTATGCATTTGCTGAAATTATTTGACAGAATTGCAACCCACGTTTATTCACGTGAAATGACTCAGTTTGATGGTTTATTTTTCATTTGGGAAAAAATTCCAGTAGGCCAGTTCTTCTCAAACATTTCAAGGAGGAACCCAAATGTAAACTCACATGAAATACAGTACGTGAAAAAGATCTGGGAAACATCTGCAGATCCCTGGAGACAATAATAAGCTCCTTGAATCAATAATTTCACCAGCTGTAAGGCAGGTTCTTATGTGTCTAGGGCTCACTGAAAAGTACGCTTCTTTGATCTCTACACCTTCATTCCACTACTCCATCTGCACTGATCTGGCACATGCTTGCCCATGGCTCCAAAGCTTGCACGAGCTGTGTAGTTGCCTCCTAAGGCTAGGAATAACTGTTTTTAGCCTTGGAGCCTGGAGGCTTTTAGTGGTACACTATGATGCACTACTGAAAAACAGTCCCTGGTAATTCCAAATCATAGAGCCATGTCATTTGCATTCTTTCCGTGATCCAGAACAAGCCCTTTACTCTGTAGAAAAGCCAACTGTCCTTCTTCTCTGGCTCTATTGCACATCTGGCTTACATGGCCAAATCCAAAGGCTCTGGGAAGCAGGAGAGGAGCAGCACGAATAGCTGATCCAATGGGGGCAATGCTGGACTGGCCACTGCAATGTGGACAGTTGCTTGGCAGCTGCTGCAATGTGGGCAGGAGCTGAGTGGCCACTGCGGTGTAGGTAGCTGCCGGGTATTGGGTGCGATGATGGAATAAAGACACTGGAGCCTGGTTGCGATGGAAAAGGCCCACGAGTTTATTTTGCCGCAATTTAAATACCCTGCTCTTACAAGGGGCGTGGAGGAAATGACATCAAAGCAACATCAAGGGAGATGATTGGAGGAAAGCTGCTGTCTTCCGAGGCAGAGGTCCTTCTGATGTCACATCCTGTGGTAGGAGGCGGAGGAAATCCTCATAGAGGAAAAGAAGAGTTGTCCTTTTAAAGCCATGTGCTTTGCAAACTCCATAATGCCCAAAGGCCACTGCTTGGAGTGGAAAGAATTCAGCACCCTGGTGATGCTGAGTGTGTACTACAAGCTTATGGGACAGGAAAATAGTTGCTCCTTTTACTCTGAGGCTTGGGAAATGGAAGGCTGAAGAAAAGGAAGCCAGGAGAAAAGCTGTGCAGATTTTGCGGTTATTACATGGCTCCATTTTGGGCAAACAGAGCTGAACTAATGGAGATTGGGGCCTCCTTGGTCCGCCTTAATGTGTGCATGGGAGATCCTGGTTAAGAGGGTCCTTAATCGGGATCTAAAGTAAGTGCAGACAGGGCCAAGTTCTCACACCGCTATGGATCCTAATAGAACTCTTCCATATAGGAATGACAGCTGCTTTTCTTTCTTTATTAGAAACGAGGGTTTTTTTATCTTCACTCTTCCACATCTCATTTTGTCGTACCCTCATGCTGAATTTTCCCTGTACAAGAGGCAAGTAATTAGGAAGATGGTTAAGAGTAGTGAAGTTGTTCAGAAGCTTGTTAAGACTTGTGAAATCATTTAAAATTATTTCTGTAATATTTATTAACATTACACTTCAAAACAGTGCACATTCCAGTTGTACATAATGACTAGTGGAATTGTTCAGATCTCTTCCTATGCAAGAAGAAGCAAAATAAACCATTTAAATATTATATATGCTAAGACAGTGTCCTTGTTGTGTGCAGTGTTTTACTTAGGTCATATATGTTTTATCTTTCATTTAAAAACATTATTAAGGTCTATCTTTTAAATATGTGTCTCGTGATTTATTATCCTTTCCAGAACAAGCAAAAGTAAGTGCTATAAAACAGGAATGGTAACCCAATTTGCCTGTTCATTATCTTCAGATCCCATTAAAAAGTACTCCAAACAAGCCAGAAGAGACTCACAAATCACCAAGAGTTGCCTTGGGGAGGATTATAATCTCCTCTTCTTGCTTAACATACTCAAGGGAAGAGATAAAAGGTTAAAATGGCAACTCAGATGATCTTGTCTGGATGTTGAGAATAATGTTTTTACTATTTTAAGCCCAGAAATGGTTTGGTTGGAACAACGATTACTGGCAGCCCAAACTATACTTGATGTTCAAGTATTGTATATTTACCTCTAATCTTGCAGGTTTGTACAAAATGTAAATTTCTTCAGCTGATGGAGGGGTTTCATGGGAAGGGGATTAATGGGATCAAAGGAAGCACCAAAGGGGATTTTAACCTTATCCTTTCCTGTTTCACTCTTCAGAATAATCTTTTTTGGGGGACCTAATATTGCTTTGGAGGAAAAGTCCTCTAATACCAGTTGCCTTCTCATCTAAAGCAATGTTATTTTTAGAATGTTCATCTTGAATGCAGACTATTCAGAGGTATTATAAGACTTTAGAGAATCACTTTTAGTCACTAGAAACACCAACGCAGCACTGAAGGCAGATTAAAGTTTTAATCCCTTTTCAATTTGAAGGGTGTGGTCAGGAAGTAGGACCCCTCACGGGAGCCAGGAGGCCCCTTCCCCTGCTCCCACTGCTGCCTAGAAAATGGTAAGCCTTGGCAACCCTCTGCTCTGATTCTTGCCCCTCCACCCCCTCCTCAAGGTCGAGACCCCTTCTGCCCTGCCGCCACCTCTCCAGTCTCCCTCCCCCTCACTGCGACTCCCTCTGCCACTGCTCCATTACATCTCTACTCTAGATTATACTAATGAGGATTTGGACAAACATACATGCACGTCCTACATGAACAGACATTACATATGCCTGCTCTTGTGGATTCTTCTTTTTTGTTCTTTCTTTTTAACACAGCCCACAAAACAATTTGTATTTAAACTTTATTGACAGCCCTTTAATTTTAATCTCCCCCATCTCTCCCAGGTTCAGTTCTTCCAGACTTTTTTTTTAAATTAATTTTAGGATACCTATTCCTTTGTTACTAATACCCACCTCATATTTGTCCAAATAAACATAGGCTGTGATTAGACACAGCCAAAAAACATATCCGAAATGTCTTAGAGAAGGCTTCCCCTTCCCCCTCTCCTGAACGTTCTGTGCTAGAAAAGGTGGATTAAAGAAGGCTTGGGAACATGAGCCGCCGCTCTTGGGTGTCTCTGAGGCGCCCCCTTTTATAACCTCTGAACACAAGTGCTTTGTTTCAGGAGCCTGAATGTAAGAGGTAGACTGAGAGGGAGGCCAAATCTACACTTACCTGAATGGAAGGTCTTCAAAGACCATTCTAGGCTGTTTAATGTCTGGAATGGCTAGGGCCATTTGCACATTGGGCACCGGAACATTCCCATTCCTGCCCACCAGCAGAGGCAGGTGAATGGCCACAGTCCTAGCCTTGGTTCAGATGTTGGATGCCCCACAAGCTCCGAACCATGCCTGCTTGAGAGGACAACGCATATGTTGTGTGAGGGCAGAGCAAGCCATGTCAGGATACAACATCCAGTAGTGTCCCATTTTCACTGTTCCCAATGGTGTAGGACAAGCTGTGGACACCTGTTAAGCTGTTAACAGCAGGTAAGACTCAGGAACAGGTGGGAGTCTTCAGGGACTATTCCAGGTAGATTGTGGTGCAGACAATGGCCCTGGTCACAAGTTTTAGGTCGACCTGAGTTGGGCCCCCTGGTCCTCTAACTCACATTTTATCTAAGCCGTATTCCAAGCTGGCCTACACCTGTTAGACCGTCCTAAAATGTAGTCCTGTTTTTACAGGACTGACAGGGAATTACAGTCCTACTTTTTCACGTGTGAGCAGGAGGATGGCCTAAAGGAGGCAGAATTGTGATGTGGTGGGTGGTGTCCAGTATTTCCTTTCGGCTAATTGGTGTGCATGGAGTTTGTGAGGCCCCTCCCCCTCTCCTCAGTTTATGTGTGTGATTCCTCTCTCCAGCATTTTTACAGAAATTTATTATTATTTTTTTTTTAAAATTAATTGCAAGGAGAAGAAAAGCACATCAAAAAGGGTGTGTGTGGAGGTGGAGGAGCAGGTTTTAAAAAGAACTGCAAACACACACCCTCACCTTGTTTGAGTGACACGAACGGCATCCAATCGGAAATGCCTCCCTTGAGTGACATGAATGGCATTCAATAGGAAATAAGATAGATGTGATGTAGCAAAAGGAGTGGGGAGCCAAGAGCTCCATGGAGGAATCTCAGGCCAGTCTCTGTAGAAATGTGTGACAAATGCAGCCCAAGGACGACAAATATCATCCATGTCTGACTGGCACTGGTACGATCTCAATTCGGGGTGTTTTTCCACTGCAGCCCATAGATCCGGATCTAAGAAGATCTGGATCTAAGGAATGGGTACATTCCTTAATTCAGATCTAGTAGATCTGGATTAAGGGAAGCACCCAATGTGCTTCCACGGGAGGTGTAGCACCCATTAGCAATGGGTGCTAACACCCCTGCTGTGGAAACAGCTTTGCACCCATGTGGGGAATCCGGATCGCCCCCCAAGGGGTCGGTCTGTTACCCCAGGTGTTTCGCGGGGCAGGGGGGTGCAGTCTTCGAAGCCACTTTGAATTGACTTTGAAGTCATTTCAAGTCATTTCGAAGTCACTTCGAAGTCTGTGCAAAATAGCTCCGGAGTGCCTTTGACGTCTGTGCTGATCTTCGGAGTGAAATTCAAAATGACTTTGGAGTCACTTCGGAGTCACTTCAGAGTCACTTCGAAGTTCACTCTGATCAGCACAGACTTCAAAGGCACTCTGGAGCTATTTTGCACAGACTTTGAAATGACTTCGAAGTGGCTTCGAAGTGGCTTCAAAGTGACTTCGGAGCCTAGGTTTAGTGGGGGCCCAATGGGTACATCCTTTCCCCTAGCCTCCTGTGGCCCCCATTTTGTTTCCAGTGGAAACAGGCTCCCTTTAATTTGGATTTTCTGGCAGAAGACCCCATTGTAGACCCCATTAATGGGGTCTACAGAAAATCCGGATTAAAGGCCAAAATGTACCCATTAGATCTGGATTTCCCCCACGGCAGTGGAAACAATCGGGTCCCAAATGGGTGCCGTGGTGGAAATGGGGTCATCTGGCTCACACCCAAATGGGTCCTAAATGGGTGCAAAAATGGGTACTTTTTGACAGTGGAAAAACACCCTCGAACTCATGAATAGACTGACCTGGTTTGGACTCGTCTGACTAGGGCCAATGTGTTCCCATAAAACTGTCTCCGCGCTAAGTGCGAAAAGCCCCCCCCCCAAAGTGGGAAAATAGAACACAATACGGAGTAGGCATTGGGCTGCAAGTATGAATTCACTTCTATTACCACACTGTGGGACTTTCAGAAGAGTGGAGAGGCACATTGTCTTGATAAGAATTTATAATGTATTGCCTACAAGAAGGCTAAAAAAGAGTGTCAGTAATTACATTCTAAGAATAACTTCCCCCTCTTGTTTTTAGGTCAAAGGGAAATCTTGAAAGATTTGCACTTCCTTCAGGCATCTTCTCAAGATCAAGAAAGAGCAAAGAACCTGAGCTCAGTGTGAAATAAGCGAATAGTAAACTCCATCCAGGGTGCCAATCAGATTACTGTTGTCTCTTTCATGTGAAGGACTAGCAGGGTTCTGATGCTTTTTGAGGAAAGCAGATAACTATAGATAAGATTTTTTTAAAAACGTTCTGGCATGCAGTCAAGACAGGCAGGAGGAAGCTAAGCAAAAGAATGTAGTCTGCCTCAATGTGATGGGTTCACTTTAAGCTCCCCACAGGTGTGGATGGTAAAGAGAAGAAATGCTGAGTCACTGGGGGTAAGGAGACAAATTGGGTATTTAGCTAGAGAAGAGGAATCGGAGGAGAGAGAAGTGTTTGGGAAGCAGGAGAAGGTGGAACCGGTACCAGATAGCCCAGGAGGTCCAGAGAGGTGAAAGAAGGAGGCCGAAAAGAGGAGCGAAAGTAAAGCATTCCGGAGGCAACACTGTAGTCACCTTGTAATGGACAAGTGGAGAATTGGTAACAGCCGGTTGACAAAGAGAAGTGACTTTGGGAAGGGAAGAAAGGCATCTTCCGGAATTGTATATATGTAAATAGTTGGGGATCCCTAGAGCACTGAATATCATTACACCTGCATGTCCTAGGCACAAGTAAAGACAAGAAAACCAAGCATCTGTGGTTGTTCTTTTTATTTTCCTGGGAGCCTCTCAATATTGTGTCTTGGGGGAAATTCAAGGACCCACGGTGGCACCTAACATATGGTGCCATCACAGAAGAGTGGTGGCAGCGGTGGGATACCCCTAAGAAACCCAACGTGGTGAATGTCGGAACTGGCTGAAGAAGCAAAAAAAAAGGCAGAAGTAAGTGGCAAGATTAATTGGAACCGACCAGTTACACGAAGCCTAGTAAGGGGCATAGAAGCAGTTTTGTTAAACCCCGAGATGTCAGCAGAAAAGGAGGAGGTTAGAGAGATGATGCAAGCTTTAAGAGACTTATTGCAACAGAATGAAGAAGAAAAAGTTCAAAGGAAGAGGCAAGAAGCTCGGTGGAGTGAGCAAATGGCCAGACATGAGAAAGATATCAGAGAAGCTCTTAAAGCTATAGCTAAAGGAGAGTCGGGGTGGTGTGACGTGATGGAGGAGGAAGATAGAGGAGATGGTGTGGTGGAAGAGGAGCCCAGCAGACAAGAAGTAGGTGGCCGTTTACCTATCAAAATACACAGAATGGCGGACAATGAGAACCCGGAGGATTTTTTGAGAATGTTTGAACGGACAATGACTGTGCATCGATTGGAGAGGAATCTGTGGGTCCAATACTTGGCACCGAATCTGGGTGGGAAGGCATTAAAAGCGTATGCTGGCTTAGCAGATAAAGAACTAATTAACTATGAGAAAGTAAAACAGGCAATTTTGCAGAGATATGGGGTGACAACTGAAACTTATCGCCAAAGATTTAGAACTGTAATTTATGAAGAGCAGGAGGGTGTGTTCGAACTGTGGGCTAAGTTACATGAATTAGCAGTCAAGTGGCTTCGGCCAGAGGAGAGAGACAGTCATCAATTAGTTGAACAAATAACCTTAGAACGATTTATGGAAGTCTTGCCTAAACAGCTTAGGGTTTGGGTGCATGAACATACTCCACAGAATGGTAGGGAGGCGATAGAACTAGCTAACAGCTATTTAGTGGCTAGAAACGCAGAAGATCTCAGAGAAAAAGAAAGGGGTAGGAGGAGTAAATCTCTCTTGGAAAGTAATACTTTTAAAGAAGCGGGATCTATCGAACCCCAAGCAAAGAACAGGCAAAAGACAGAGGGAAGACCCCAGGAAGTTGCTACAAAGATGAGCAAAAGATGTTATAGATGTGGGAAATGGGGTCATGTAGAGAAACTGTGTCTTAGTAAGGGAATGAAACCTACTAATTTGCTATACTCGAGAGAAGGGAGACAAAAAGTGGGATGGGTGCAAGTGAGAGTAAATGGGAAACAGGTAACTGCTTTAATTGATACTGGAAGTTGCAAGTCCCTTGTTCATCCTTCCATAGTTAAAGGAGAACCACATAGAGGTATGGAAAGATTACGAAGTATATTTGGAAAAATAAGGCAAGTCCCTTTGGTTAGGGTTTATTTGGAGACGGAGAAGGGAAATGCGGAAGTAAGTGTAGGTGTGGTATATGGACTCCCCTATTCAATGATATTAGGGATGGATTTGGAACTTAGTTACCAATTACTCTTAGAACAACTGCTAAAGGAAACCAGGATGCAGACGGAAAATGGCTTAGTGGTTACCAGGAGCCAGAGAAAAAAGGAGGAAATAGAGACAGGAGATGAACAAACTGTCCCTTATGAGTTTCTTGAGGAGTTACCCAAGGACGATGAGTTGATTTGTCCTGGGAAAACAGTGTCAAAAAAGGGTAAATGTTTGAAGCGGGCTGATAAAGCCAGAGGGAGACCCTTGGAGGATGTCTGGGAAGTGGATATAGGAGAGCTACAAAGAACAGATCCTACGTTGCAGGAGTGTTGGAAACTGGTCATTCCATCAGACCAGGAAATAAGATCTAACCCAGTATTTATGGTTATAGAGGGGATATTGTATAGGATGCACAGGGATGTGAGGACATCCGAGTTAATTGAACAAGTGGTGGTACCAAAGGAGTTTAGGTCTAAACTGCTTTCCCTCGCACATGAAAACCCTTTAGCTGGACACATGGGCCGAGAACGTACGCTAATGAGGCTTAAGGACAGATTCTTCTGTCCACAGATTACAAAAGAGGTGGCAGATTATTGTTCGTCATGTCATGCTTGCCAAATGGTGAGACCAAAAGGGAAAAAGGATGTTGCTCCCTTACAGCCTATCCCTTTAGTTCCCGTACCTTTTTCAAAAGTAGGGATGGATATTATTGGCCCTCTAGTAAGAAGTTCAAGAGGATATCAATATGTACTGGTAGTGTGCGACTATGCCACTAAATACCCAGAGGCTGTACCTATGAGAACAGTGACGGCCAAAGCTGTGGCAGAGGAGCTTATTAAAATCTTTACTAGAGTGGGTGTCCCTAATCAGATTCTGACTGACCAAGGTTCCAACTTTCAGTCTGCATTGTTGAAACAGCTGTATGCATTATTGGGGGTTACGGGAGTGAGAACTTCCCCTTATCACCCTCAAACCGATGGTCTCACTGAGAGGATGAACCAAACGCTTAAGAATATGCTTAAAAAATTTGTGGGTCAAGATCCAAAGCATTGGGATGTGTGGCTGCCTTATTTAATGTTTGCGTATAGGGAAACGCCTCAAGCCTCTACAGGGTTTAGTCCATTTGAATTATTGTATGGGCGGAGACCCAGAGGGGTGTTGGATATTATCAAAGAAAAATGGACCAAACAATTGGAAGGGCCTAAAAATATTGTGGAATACGTCATTAAACATCGGGAGAAGTTAGAAGAGGTTGCTACCCTGGCTCAGGAGAATGTGGCCAAAGCTCAGGGAAAGCAAAGACACTATTATGATATTAAAGCTACGCAGAAGTCCTTCGTCCTTGGAGAAAAGGTGTTGCTATTGTTACCTGACTCGAGGAGTAAATTACAGGCCAAATGGCAAGGACCATATGTAATTGTAGAAAAAATTGGGCCTGTAAATTATAAAATTGACATAGGGAAAGGGGTACAAAAGGTTTATCATGTGAATTTACTTAGAAAGTGGGTGGAAAGGAAAGCATGCCAGGAGATCAACTGTTGTACGAGAGATACGGAGGCTGCGGAGGTGTATGGAAATCTGGATGGAGATGTGACTGAAGGAGTAGATATCGGCAGGATTAATCCACAATTACAAAAGAGTCAAAGGGATGAATTGAAACGGTTGCTGGACAAATATAAAGACATCTTTACCAAGAAACCAGGTACATGTTCCATAGTGGAGCATAAGATAGATACTGGAGAGGCAAAAGCAATTAGACAAAGGGCATACCGAGTTCCCCAAAAAGCAAGAGAAATCGTAGAGAGGGAAGTCCAGAATATGTTAAGGTTAGGAGTCATTGAACGGTCGAATAGTGACTGGGCCTCTCCGATAGTATTGGTACCGAAGCCCAATGGGGAAATAAGGTTCTGCGTGGACTTGAGGCAACTGAACAAAGTTACCAAGTTTGACTGTTACCCAATGCCAAGGGTGGAAGAGCTGTTAGAACAGTTGGGTTCAGCTAAATTTTTGACCACATTAGACCTTTCGAAAGGGTACTGGCAGATTCCTTTGGAATCCTCTGCAAAAGAAAAGACTGCCTTTATAACACCTCAGGGCCTTTTCCAGTTTACTAAACTACCTTTTGGGTGTGTGGGGGCCCCAGCAACTTTCCAAAGGTTGATGGATAAGATCTTGCCCGGGCGAGGTGAGTTTTGTGAGGCTTATCTGGATGACATTGTAATATATAGTAAATCTTGGGTAGATCATCTTAAACATATTACCCGGGTGGTGGAAAGTTTGAAAGAAGTTGGACTTACTATTAATCCTACTAAGTGTTCTTTCGCTTATCAAGATCTGAAATATCTTGGCCACATAGTGGGCGAGGAAGGTCTTAGACCAGTTCAGGAAAAGGTGCAAGCTATTAAGGGAGTACCTATTCCAAAAACCAAGAAAGAAGTGAGAGCTTTCTTGGGATTGGTTGGGTATTATAGTAAATTTATCCCACATTTTTCAACTCTTGCTAAACCATTAACTGATTTAATAAAAAAGGATAGATCTAATCGGGTGTTATGGGATGCAACCTGTCAAAATGCTTTTGATTTGTTAAAAACAGCTTTATGTAAACAGCCTGTTCTAAAAATACCGAATTATGATTTACCTTTTGTCTTGTATGTTGATGCGAGTGATTCAGGGTTAGGAGGAGTGTTGGTCCAGGAATATGATGGAGAGGAACATCCTGTATTATTTCTATCTAAGAAGTTACTACCACGAGAGCAAAGATACAGTGCTATTGAAAAGGAAATGTATGCGGTGGTATGGGCCGTTAAAGCATTAAAAGTGTATTTGTGGGGTCGGAAGTTTACAGTGATCACTGATCATAAACCATTAATTTGGTTAGAGAAAATGAAGGATACTAACAGTAGGCTAACTCGGTGGTATTTAAGTTTACAGCCTTATGGGATAGAGTTTGCTCATATTGCTGGAAAGAATCAGACAGTTGCAGATTACCTATCCAGGTATGCCCCTGATCCAGAACGACCTACGGTTGAGTAGTTCGTTCTGTTCCCTAAGGGGGGGGGACTGTGATGGGTTCACTTTAAGCTCCCCACAGGTGTGGATGGTAAAGAGAAGAAATGCTGAGTCACTGGGGGTAAGGAGACAAATTGGGTATTTAGCTAGAGAAGAGGAATCGGAGGAGAGAGAAGTGTTTGGGAAGCAGGAGAAGGTGGAACCGGTACCAGATAGCCCAGGAGGTCCAGAGAGGTGAAAGAAGGAGGCCGAAAAGAGGAGCGAAAGTAAAGCATTCCGGAGGCAACACTGTAGTCACCTTGTAATGGACAAGTGGAGAATTGGTAACAGCCGGTTGACAAAGAGAAGTGACTTTGGGAAGGGAAGAAAGGCATCTTCCGGAATTGTATATATGTAAATAGTTGGGGATCCCTAGAGCACTGAATATCATTACACCTGCATGTCCTAGGCACAAGTAAAGACAAGAAAACCAAGCATCTGTGGTTGTTCTTTTTATTTTCCTGGGAGCCTCTCAATATTGTGTCTTGGGGGAAATTCAAGGACCCACGGTGGCACCTAACATATGGTGCCATCACACTCAAGAACGCTCTTTGGAAGCTAAACAGACCTGTACGCACCTCCTCATTAGCTCCATGGGTGGTATAGTTTGCTAATACATCATGGAAGGGACTGGTGGGGAGATAGCCTTTTCCTTTCTGCATGACTATGGTCCTTTCTTACCTATTTTGCTCTAATTTTTCAGGGGGCAGCTATGCTGGATGGACATCAGTGTGCATTTGAACTCACATCCCACTGAAAATTGCAGCTTTCCTTGCATGATTTTAACCATCATTATTATGAATGGGCACATTATTAAGGCCTCTGCAACTACTACCAGCAGCAACAAAAAACAACAATTCATTCCTTTCCCAAAGATCCTTCCTGTGCAGGATAGTTCCTACTTGGCAAGACTAGGATCAAAGAGTTCAGGGTTCATGAAATACCATTGGGTCTTCTAATGATGCCATCAACGACATCATCACACACAGGCCAATACAGTGGCACTTGACTGAGAGAGCTCCACACCTCCTTCAGTGCCAGCCATTCTCTGAAAAAGCAGCCAGGCCAGGTGGCCAGTACTAAGGCGAGCTAAATATGTTTGTTTGGGCCACCTTTTTTTTCTCGCACAGATTCATAATGCCGTCTTGTTAGATGTTCTACCAAGTCTCATGTGAGAGGGTTGTGTGTGCTGTTTCACATTACCTATAAAGCAATCAAAATGGCATTTTGCACATGCATGTGTTTGCGCCCCCCCCCCACAGAGGACTTAGAAGGTCACTGTCAGAGAGACCTGCCACCAGTACAAGCACAATGCCTCCTTCTGAGATTCTGCCTCCGTCAGATCTACTGCCCAAGGAAGGCATTTAGTAAGGACTGCCTGTTTCTTACTGTTTCTTTTGCAACTTGCCTTAACATTCAATTTTGAACAGAAGAAGAAGAGTTGGCTTTTCCCACCCTTTTAAGGGTACTTAAAGGAGCTGACAAAGCTTCCTATTCTTTTCCCCACGACAGACACCCTGTCAGGTAGGTGTCTCAGGTAACTCAGAAGAGAGCTGTGACCAGCCCAAGATCATCCAGCTGGCTTCATGGAAGAGAGTGGAATCAAACCCAGTATTCCCAGATAAGAGTCTGACTCCCTAACCACTAGACCAGTGATGGCGAACCTTTTGTGTCAAAATTCGCAAGAAAACCTAGCTTAACTCGGGTGCTGTGTCACATCTAGAAATATCCATAATTTTGTAATATTTGTGGCTCTAGTAAAAAAGTTATATTTTTGATATATGTACTTTATTAAAAGCAAAAACAAATAATTATTTACATTAGTGACTTTTGTTGCTAAATCTTCAATTGAAAGTTGGTATTTCGTACCCTTTAAGAACAAGCAAGCACTACACGCCCAGGTGCCAGGGGGACCATGTGTGTCACCCAAAAGGGCTTGGCGTGTCACTTGTGACACACGTGTCATAGGTTGGCCATCACCGCACTAGACCAAAGGAAGCTCATTTTTTGTGCAGGAGGGATTTTCCTGGACTATATTGTAAATAAAAACCACAATCACCTTGCTTTCCAGCACTGTTTGCTGCTATGACGCATCAGTATACTAGACAAACTGATAACTAAATTATTTAATTAAAATATAGTATGGCATTGGAGGAGATGAATTAAATTGCTATTCCAGCTGGTCTCTCTCAGATATCCTTCTAATAAAAAAGGGACTTAATTCAGAAGAAGCTACTTCAGAGAATGATATTTGTTCTATTTTCTCTCTTTGTGGCAAAGGATAGATATTTTCCATCACACTACTTCCCAAATATGTTCTTTGACAGCATTTTGTGGTCTTTTACTACTGTATGAACATTAGGGCTGCCAGAGCTCTGATGCTATATATATTTAGTTCAAAAGATTTGCACACAGTAGCTGGTCTAACTCTAAAAGTTTTTAAATGCTAAGCAAAGGAAACTGAAGATGGGAGTTCCCTCTCCCCCTGTTCTTTCTTCCACTGTTGTTTGGGAAGCTATAATCCACTGAGAGTGGGGAATTTTCCAAACTGGCACTGAGTCTAAGCATGACAGATATGGAAGAGCAGAATCGGGTCTCTATGCATATATAAAGGGCTCTGAAGGCAAAGATTCTAAATTACCGCTTAATAGTCTCTGGGTCTTTCTGCACTTATCTCTGTTCTTTACCTTGGTCATCTTCTGAGCCTTTTTTCTACGGATGCTGGTGAGGTCTAGAGAGGCCCTGGCCCCTTTAGCTTCTTCTGCTGAGGTGCATTTGCTGCAACAGCACCAATTGGCATGCATGGTGCCGCTTTGGCCTGCACTGGGCAATGCAGCATGCGACTGTACCTGTGCCACTCCCCCAGGCTCCATTCACTTGAAGGATGTTTGAATCGACCTGCGCCCCAGCGGCTAGTATAAGTGTAGAGCAATAAAAACTGCTGTATATCTGAATGTGCTTGGGGGATCACCCTGGCACATGTGGAGCTGCTTCATAGAGCGCCCCTTGGTTCTGGTGTTGTGAGAAAGAGAAAATAATTTGAAAAACATTTAGTTTACAAAATGCCCTTTCAGTTAAGGCAACAATTTACTTACATACATTTTAAACTTATTGACTCCATGTTAAAGTACTGGAGATACCACCAGGTCCCTTATGAAGATATTTTTCATATTTTGTTTACCTGTCCCTTGTATTTTTCAATAAGAACAACTTGTCTGGACCCCTTTTTACAAAATGTCACTGGAATGCAGAACATAAGGTGACTTACCTTCTGTAGGGAGAAAATGTCCAGTTTTGTTAAGGCTGCCCAACTTAGGAAATCATTTATTGAGTTGAATGGGGTGTTTTGAAAGGGTGATGGGGACAAAAAATGATGTTATTTTTATTGTGTTTCTTAATTTTATCCTTGTATGTTTTATATGATTTTGTCTATTGTATAGTTGATATGGTCAAATGACTAATCAATAAAGTTCAAAGTTATAAGACCCTGTCTTAATTTTGGGGAAACATGATATATCTTTTTATGGGCTCTAATTAACAATGCCAAAGATGATCTTAATTCATTTTGTGTTATTAACTGCAAAAGTAGTAAGAACTTATAATTGGAAGGTTCGTTCTGCATTGAACATAAATTTGTTGAATAGCATTGAATTGTGGCCAGCTCCTGGTTGGCTGCATAGGCATTTCTATTCGGGTTTACAGAAGTGGTTCACCACTGCCTTCTTCTGGGGAGAGGGTCAGGGATTGAACCAGCAACGCTTTGCTTTCCGGAAGGTTTGCTCTCCCACTGATTCACAGCCACTCCCTGAAATTTACGGAAACAGAATCTATGGAGAGTTATAACATATGGATGCATATTCCATAAAAGGAAAGTCTATATGGGGAACAAACCAAAAATTGATTTCCTATCAATATGGTCACCACTTCTGGTTTACATATTATTTCTAAATTGACTTTACAATAGAAATAATAATAGGAGCAACAGGAGGAGGAGAAGCAACAGTAGCAGCAGTGGTAAATGCTAAATTCAGTCAGGAAGACCCGGAAGACTGTATATGATGGGCATAACAGAAGTAGCATAAGCCTGTTGCCTCAGGCAGTTTTTTCTTATATCAATTTTGTTGTGAAAATCTAGCACAACAGCTTTTTTGGTGGCCAGTCTTACATGCTTTCTCATCTTCACTTGCTTCCAAGTTAAAGAACAGATGGCTGTGTATATTTGCCTCCATTACACCAATTAAATATGTCTAGGTGTCTGTTCCTGGCCTTTTCTTTTTCACATGCATGATGCTGAAGTTTCATTTTGTCTATGAAAATTGCTCCCGAAACTCTTCAAACTTTGTCTGAAAGCTGACATTCCTCCGGGCTACTCAGGCTGTAAATAAGATGGGACTTGGAGTCACTGTTTGTCCTAAATTCCACAAATACCTCAGACTATGTCTGGATTGTCTCCTCTTAGTCATAAAAAAGAGAGGCTACCTGTGAAGAAAAAGAGGAAAGATTATGTAATAAATGGCAGAAATGAGATGGCCAAAGACACCGGTTTTTGACACCTGAAGATTTCCTCATTTTCAGCAGCAAACCAGAGAAGAAGAGTTCTCGTTAGTACTTCTTCCTTTATTCTGAAGTTGCTTTCACAGCATGTACATGTCCCAGATTAATGGCCAGCAGCACATGCCAGAGGCTGTAAGTTTCTCCACAGCCCAGGCTGGCCCAATGAAGAGGCCAGGAACTCTTGAGAACTCTGAAGTTGCCAGTCAGGAGTGTTTTGGCAGGGCACAAAGAAATGGCCCATTTTTGGTGCTGCCCTCTGTGCAGCAATCAGATAGTGCTTTTTCATTAATCCCTTTAAAAAAAGGCCACCTATCTTCAGAAGCATACACACAAAGCCTATCAAACAGTTATGTCAACAACATTCGTATGTGTCCATACGCATCTGTACGCATCCTGTTTTTATCCCATAAAAATTTTCATTCCGTATAAATGCATATGGATATGAATAAGATGCATACAGATACACATGTAATGCATCCATATGTAATCCATACACAAATGAATATCTGAATTATTCGTATGTATGATTTGAGATATTCGTATTTGTTTGAATATTAAAAAGGGAATGTCTGGGCATTCGATTCAAATTCAATCAAATAACAAATATTTTGAATATTCTTGCACATCCCTAGAAACCTGCTGGACTTTACTGTTCATGCATGTAGTGTTACTCTGAATACTGAAAAATATATGTCCTAGAGAACTAAATATGGTTCTGTTCTGCTTTGCCAATTTAAAAGTCTATAGATTTCCCCTTTCAAGCATATTTGATTTCCAAGAAATATTGTACATTCCACACAGTTAGCTGGCAAAATGAAATTGGAAATTTTCTTATTGAAACCAAATGCCCATTTACTCAATTTTGAATTGGTCTAACCCAGTATGGGCAAAAAGAGACATTGGGTGCGTCTTCATGGCATAGTTATCTCGAATTCAAAACGTTTTGAGTTTGCGCAGTTCAGACGGCACTTCGGATTAACACGGTATTTCCGTGTTAAAGGACGTTATCCCGATTAGAAATAAATCCTGATCTCAACAGGTCTCACTCCGGATCGTGCGTCGATACGTGTTTCCTTTTTAACTGTGTGGACAGTATCGTTCCGGGATGAGATTCAGTGTTAAGGCTGTCCCGCCCCCCCAATCGCACTGTAACCAATGGCTGAACGTATTAGAAGCACGTCATGTTTAGGGTTTCCTTCATTGAAAAAATCCACCCTCAAACACCCACTATAAACCTCCAGTCCTTAAAGCTGAAACACTGTATCAATCTAAGCACTTCACACCTTAAAAACAATGTTGCAATTTTGCGCAATTTCAGACCTTTGAAGGTTCGGAACAGTCGCTTTCAGCCCCCTTAAGGGTGAGAAGGCTTGTCAGCCACTTAGTCCCTTGAAGGGTGAAAACAGAATGTCAACCGCTTTGAGCCCCCTCTAGGCTACTTTGCCTCTGCCTGTGGTCACACCTAAGGTTTAATCCAGTTTCAGTTCACTTTCAGAGTGAGAGAATACACCAGCAAACTGACAAGCTGGTTTTCTTTCAGGGTTAATAACTCAGAAAATCCACCTTTAGACTAGATAATGTGGAAAGAAAACTACTGGTCACTTTGCTGATGTGTTCTCTCACTCTGAAGGTGGAGTGAAGCTAGATTAAATCTTAGGTGTGACCACAAGCCAAGGTTTTAATCCAGCTTCGGTCCCTGTGAGGTGGGGGGGCGGAGTTCCCTCCCGGCCACGGGGGGAAGAGCAAGCGAGGAGCCCCCTTCGCCCTCTTGTCCACCCCTTGGCTCTCCTCCTCTGCGGGGCAAAGTGGCGGCAAAGCAGGGGAAAAGCGGCGGCGGAGCCCCAGGGAGAAGCCGCTAGCGCCGCAGCGCCGCAGCGCCTGGATGAATGGATGGATGGATGGATGGATGGGTGGGTGGATGGGTGGATGGATGGATGGATGGATGCTGCTGCTGCTGCTGCTGCTGCTGCTGAGAAGGGGGAGGGTGGATTGGGCAGGGAATTCCCGGCGGAGCATGACGCAAAGAGAAGGGAGGGTGGGATCCTGGCAGGGAAAACCAATCACAGGAGAGAGTGTGGGCAATGGGCAGGAGGACAATGCTGCCATGTGGACTCCGAGTATTGATCCCGTGTTAAGGCTGCCATCGGAACCGGATCAACTTGCAAGTCGTCTGGACAGCTTTGTTCCGTTTCTTTTATTTCGAATTCTTTAAACTGAAATAACACATGCCATGAAGACGCGCCCATTAAGGTATTCTCTGTTTTTTGGTGTTGCAATGTTCCTGATTTATAACTCTCATCCCAGAGTTCCATACCAACCCCAGTGCTGGGAGTGGAATGCTGGGAGTTGTAGTCCAGGAACCTCTAGAGTACCACAAATTGAGAAGCTCTTGATGTTGAGACTATACCTCAATCCAGACGTGAAGGGCAGGGTACTTTAAGCAAATCATCAGTCTCTCTTTTCCTTAAAGAACATCAATCACTCCTTTTCAAGATAAAAATATTGTCCTGTCCAATGGTAGGTAATTATTATTTTTTAAAGGTCACTTTTCCGCCACAAAAAAAGTTGGCGTAAGAATGATCTCCCATGTACTTATTGACATTTTAAAACTCATATCATAGGCACCAGCTACACAGAGCTCCAGAAGGTGTCAATATCTGCCCTTTTCTGAAGGCACCTCATAAACCTTGTTTACAAACACATCAGAAGAGGCCCACGTGGTGTGTACCCAAGAACGAGCGCATTACTTTGCGTTACTGCATCACTCCTAATTGACCTCATTGCTCCTTTGGCTTATGGCGTTGCTTTTATAAAAGCAGATGCTCGTTTTGTTTCTCATCTTTTTTATTTGTTTGCTTGTCTTGTTCCTCCATACTGGCTTCTTTGCCTTTGAATAATAATTGAATGGCTGCACACAGGTCCCAACCCCTCCCTTTTCCAAACATTAGTCTTTTTATTTTTTCCTCCCTAAAACCAACACAAACTCTTGCATTCTCAAGTTAGTTTTTGAAAGCAGGTGTTTACGTTGTGATCACGTGCCTGATGGTTCCCCAACACTCAAATTATGCTTGGCAAGTCTGCCCTCAAAAAGAGGCATCCAGAGAGAACATGTGGTTCCCATTGCATTCAGCCTTGAAAAACTGCCTTCAGAGCTCTCCATCCCTCTTTTTTCAATAACAGTTTCAAAATTTACCACTTGGTTTCCCACTCCCCCAATGTCAAGAGGTCTTTCTGGAGCTCTAATGTCTGCGTCTTCACGGCATAGTTATCTCGAATTCAAAACGTTTTGAGTTTGCGCAGTTCAGACGGCACTTCGGATTAACACGGTATTTCCGTGTTAAAGGACGTTATCCCGATTAGAAATAAATCCTGATCTCAACAGGTCTCACTCCGGATCGTGCGTCGATACGTGTTTCCTTTTTAACTGTGTGGACAGTATCGTTCCGGGATGAGATTCAGTGTTAAGGCTGTCCCGCCCCCCCAATCCCACTGTAACCAATGGCTGAACGTATTAGAAGCACGTCATGTTTAGGGTTTCCTTCATTGAAAAAATCCACCCTCAAACACCCACTATAAACCTCCAGTCCTTAAAGCTGAAACACTGTATCAATCTAAGCACTTCACACCTTAAAAACAATGTTGCAATTTTGCGCAATTTCAGACCTTTGAAGGTTCGGAACAGTCGCTTTCAGCCCCCTTAAAGGTGAGAAGGCTTGTCAGCCACTTAGTCCCTTGAAGGGTGAAAACAGAATGTCAACTGCTTTGAGCCCCCTCTAGGCTACTTTGCCTCTGCCTGTGGTCACACCTAAGGTTTAATCCAGTTTCAGTTCACTTTCAGAGTGAGAGAATACACCAGCAAACTGACAAGCTGGTTTTCTTTCAGGGTTAATAACTCAGAAAATCCACCTTTAGACTAGATAATGTGGAAAGAAAACTACTGGTCACTTTGCTGATGTGTTCTCTCACTCTGAAGGTGGAGTGAAGCTAGATTAAACCTTAGGTGTGACCACAAGCCAAGGTTTTAATCCAGCTTCGGTCCCTGTGAGGTGGGGGGGCGGAGTTCCTTCCCGGCCACGGGGGGAAGAGCAAGCGAGGAGCCCCCTTCGACCTCTTATCCACCCCTTGGCTCTCCTCCTCTGCGGGGCAAAGTGGCGGCAAAGCGGGGGAAAAGCGGCAGCGGAGCCCCAGGGAGAAGCCGCTAGCGCCGCAGCGCCGCAGCGCCTGGATGAATGGATGGATGGATGGATGGATGCCACCGCTGCCGCCTCCGCCGCCGGCTGCTCTTCCCTCGGCGCGAGGCTGGAAGGAAGGAAGGAAGGAAGGAAGGAAGGAAGGAAGGAAGGAAGGAAGGAAGGAAGGAAGGAAGGAAGGAAGGAAGGAAGGATGCACTTGCTGAAGTTCCATGCTTTGCACAACTGTTAAAAAAAGATAGGAACCTTGACTTGGATTTCTATACCTCTTTATAATAATGCTACCCCATACCAAACCTCCCAGAAGGAGAAGGAATTGGCATTTCTCACCCATTTAAGGTGACTCAAAGAGGCTGACAAAGCTTCCATTCTTCACCCCACAACAGATGCCCTGTAAGAGCTGTGACTAGCCCAAGGCCACTGAGCTGGCTTCACGGAGGAGGAGGAAGAAGAGTTGGCTTTTTTACCCCACTTTTCTCACCCATTTAAGGAGGCTCAAAGCTGCTGACAAACCTTCTCCTCCCCACACCCTGTGAGAGCTCAGAAGAGAGCCATGACTAACAACACTTCTGCTTGACTAAATGGCCAAGCACCAGAGCATGAGAGTGTTTTAAAGATCTCATGTGGGCAGCATTTTCATACAGTTAAAAAAAGAAGTGTCTTTTTTTGCCTTCTGCCCCAGATTGGGCATCCTTTGTTTGGGGGTGGCAGTGCCATGCAAGCCCAGGAGGAGTGGGTGGTGATGCAATGTGAGGCCAGGGGCAGCCTGCTTCAGGATGGGAAGTGGAATCTAATCTGGAATTCCCAGATAAGATTCCAGTTGCCAGGATATTAGGGCAAAGCGGACCATGGATAGGTGACCACTAGGAAATCCAATAGGGCAGGATCAATCATGTCCCAAAATCCTGCACCGCACTACCAGGCCTGGCCATGGGTCAATAAAGTTCTGTGCATGGGGAAAGTTCTGATCTCTGTTACTTTCAGAATGAGAGAATATGTGGTCACACCTAAGGTTTAATCCACTTTCAGTCCACTTTCAGAGTGAGAGAATATATCAGCAAAGTGGCAAGCTGTTTTCTTTTAGGGTAAAATTCACCTCTGGGAGAGATAATGTGGAAAGAAAATTACTGGTCACTTTGCTCATGTTTTCTCGCTCTGAGGGTGGACTAAAGAAACAGCTTTTTCCTCCCCACGTTCAGGCAAAGTTATGGCTTTAATATGTTTAATATGAACACATTAAAACCAATGTGTTGTGACCCGCACTGAGAGCCTTGTGTATAGAGTGGGATAAAAATATGAATGAATGACACCCCACCACATCCACCCTATGCCTCTTTAATGTTTAAAGCCCCGGTCCTTTGATACAGAGCTGTATTGAAATTGCGGAAATTTGCAACATTGATAATCAGGAGTGTACCATATACACCGGCTTCGGGAGGGCGGGAGACGTGAGATGCTCATGCAATGTCTCCCACCCCCCAGATACCCCCCCTTCCTCTCTCTCTTTGGGAAAGGGGGGGCTTCTTGGGAACCCCTCCCTCTCTCCTCTCTCTTTTTGGGAAAGGGGGGCTTCTCAGATACCCCTCCTTCCTTCCTCCCTCTCTCTTTTTGGGAAAGGGGGGCTTCTCTCACTTTAGAATCCCGTCTGTGCAAGGACGACACCCCCCCTTTGCTAGTCCCCCCCAAGACTCTTTTCCTTGGTGCCTTAGCAATGCCTCCCTTCCCCTCCCCACCCCCACCCAGCTGCTGCTGCCCCCTCTCCCCCCATCCTCATCTTCCTCATGCCGCAGCGCCTGGATGAATGGATGGATGGATGGATGGATGGATGGATGGATGGATGGATGGATGGATGGATGGATGGATGGATGGATGGATGGATGGATGGATGGATGGACGGATGGATGGATGGATGGATGGACGGATGGATGGATGGATGGACGGATGGATGGATGGATGGATGGATGGATGGGTGGATGGATGGATGGATGCTGCTGCTGCTGCTGCTGGGAAGGGGGAGGGTGGACTGGGCAGGGAATTCCCGGCGGAGCATGACGCAAAGAGAAGGGAGGGTGGGATCCTGGCAGGGAAAACCAATCACAGGAGAGAGTGCGGGCAATGGGCAGGAGGACAATGCTGCCGTGTGGACTCCGAGTATTGATCCCGCGTTAAGGCTGCCATCGGAACCGGATCAACTTGTAAGTCGTCTGGACAGCTTTGTTCCGTTTCTTTTATTTCTAATTCTTTAAACTGAAATAACACATGCCATGAAGACGCGCCCTTTGGCTTTCAGTTTTCACTATCCTGAATAATTTGGAGTAATCAGTAAACTGCTTCCTTGGATTCTCAAGACAGTTCTAGGGCTTGATGTTAGTGACTGTGGGTGATGTTGTCCCAATGTTGCTCTTTTCATGTGTGTACGTAGGCACTTCTTGTTATTGGGTGCCATTGAGTTGACAGCATGGGCACAGCTGTGTAATTTTCTTAGAGATACAGAAAATGGTTTGCCATTGCCTACTTCCAGGGAGAGCCCGGGGATTGAACTGATAACCTTCTGCTTTCCAGGCTGCCTTCATTACCAATGAGCTACAGGCCCCTCCATGTAGGCCTTTTTGGGAAATAGTTACTGTCTCTATCTACCAAACAGTAATTCCTGTCCACTAGTAAGTTTACTAGAACTGTGTTTTCTAGTCCAGCTTTTGTGTCCTTTGTTAGCCTTGAAAGCTTCAAAAGGGATTTGGACTTAAGAATCATTTGGGTCGAATGAAATGCAAGTGAGAGAGAAGGAGAACCAACTATCCTTTTAGATGGAATGTGAATAGCTTCTGTAACAGATATTGCTCAGCAGAATGCGACTTTAACATTAGGACAGAAGCAGCCTTGTGTGGGAAAATGCCAATGAATTTGGCATGTATATGAACTGGCATTCAGTTTCTCTGGGTCTACATCTTTCCTGAGATGTGGTGAACAAAACTGTATACAAAAATATTCCAAATGTGGTCTCACTATAGATTTGTAAAGAGACACAACGATCCTTGCGGATTTATTTTCTATTCTTCCTAATTATCCCTAACATTGAATTTGCTTTTTTCACAGCTGCTGCACACTGGATTGATATATTAAATGAACCTCAAGATTCCTTTCATGGTCAGTCACAGAAATATCAGATTCCATAAGTTAATAGATGTATGTGGGGTATTTTTGGCCCCAATGTGCATTTGCCACTTGGTTTCCCACTCCCCAATGTCAAGAGATCCTTCTGGAGCTCTTCAAAATCTTCAGTTTTCACTATCCTGAATAATTTGGAGTCATCAGTAAAATTTGCTATCTCACGGCTTACCCCTACTTTTAGATCATTTATAAATAAATTAAAAAGCACAGGTCCCAATATCAATTCTCCATAAACTGCTCATGTATTACTACTTTCTCTTCTCCTTCACCCAGATACCAGTCCAGGACAGAACATTCCCTCTTATTTCATGACTGATAAGTTTATTCAAGTATGTCTGGTGAGGCATCTTGGCCCAGATCTTCTAATGACTCCTCAGAAAAGCTTCATCTTAGTGATGGTTGAGGAGCAACAGAGGGACATCAGGGTTTTTAGTTTTTAAATTATTGTTTTTATTGTTTATGCATTGATATTGTGTTTTAATATGTTATACTGTTTAATACTGTCTTAAGGGGGGGAGGGATAAGGTGTTTTTAATTGTTATATTTTACATTTTACTGTTGTTAACCGCCTGGATTGGTTTGCTATAGGGCGGTATACAAATAAATATTATTATTATTATTATTCATATACACATTGAAAAGCACAGGAGACAGAACAGTAAGCACCTCAAAGTGGTTCTAAGTTCAGCCATTTGGGAGGGGGCATGTCCTACACATTCTTGAGAGATGCAAAGATGTTAAAAACACCCATCTATCTGCACCAGAGTGGCATATTTCCTATTTTTCCAAATAACAACATTCCTCATGGCAAGCAAGGGTGTAGCAGAGTTCTAAATGGATTTATATAGAGTAAGATAGTCCAGCCCAATATGAAGGAATCTTTTTTTTTAAAATCCTTGCATTACAATTAGATACCTTTGAATATTTTCTATTTTCTATTTAATTGTACAGCCCCTTCTTAATATTGTGAAAACTGCCAAATTAAGGGAGATGGGGAAGCTCATAGACTTTCTTCATGAAGTCATCTAGGTTTTGGAACAGTGTCCCCAGAGGTTCACTTAACACCATTTTTAGTGCCCAGTTAAGACCTTTTTAATCCATTTACTCTAAATTTCCATCTTTCAAATTGTTTTCATGCACATTTTTACTTTTTTTGACCATTTCCTTTGCTATGAGCCACCTAGACTGGCTCAAGTTACTGAAAGCAGTAGAAATCCCCCCACAGTTAACAGATATTAAACATGCCACTTCTTCTAAAAGTAAATATGAATTACACCTGCTATTCTTCTGTTCAAGTCTAGAAAAAAGAGAGCTGTGATTTGACCTTGCATGTAATGTTTTTAGCCACTTTTTGCCAGTGATGAGGCGTGAAGAAAAGTGCAATGTGCCATCTGTCTAGAGTATTAGTAACTTTCCTAAAGTTTAGGGATAGAGAGAGAGATTTATGGTCCTTAGCTTCAGTAGCAACTGAATGTGTTTGAAGAGCTTACTGTAAAAGAACAAGAATTCTGTAGTAGATAAATGGTGCCTAAAGATGCTGCTTAAAATTAACAATTTTCCTATAACTATATTGGAAATGTCACACGTATCTGTGACAGTCCCAGTATTGTCTTCGGATATTGAGGCAAGGTCCCAAGACCTTGCTATTACAGGAAATCTGGTAACAGGGGGGAAAAACAAAGGGAAGTGGGAGGCACTTTAACATCTGGGTATTTACAACAGGAACAATAATGCAAGGAGCCGATGATGCAGGTGAAGGTTAGGAGCCTGCTGCGGTCTGGCAGAGCTGGTGAGAAGCAAATTTGCAAGATCTAAAGAAAATGCCACAATTCCCTCCTGTTGTCTGAGGCACCCAAAGTATTGGATTATAACCTGGGAGTCCAGGAATCAAATCTCTGTCTGCTTATGGAAACTCACTAGATCACCTTGGGAAAGGCAATAGAAATTCTACCTGAAGAGAAAATCATGCGATTTTCTAGAATTTCTTATAGCCACACTAATAAGACTCTGTAAGATAACCATGCAACAACAATTCTTGCATGTATGCTAAGCATCCAGTTTATTTCATTATCAATGTTTATCAAGTGATCTTTTGTACCCAGATTTCTGAATTTCAGCAATCTGGTACCAATTATTGTTATGAAGAGGGCTCCCCCTAGTGTCCTCAGAAGACCTTCAAGTTAGAGGCACTTAACTTTTTAAAAAAATCTAATTATGAACATTTTTCCACTCACTGTTCAATATGCGATTCACCTGTATGGTGAGCTGGATTTTAGAGTCCCTTCAAGCCTTAATATTAACAACAGATATTGGTCTCGGGACATACTGAGCACTAGAGATTTGTGAGGTTTGGGCTACTGTACGTGACATTCAGGGAGGTCAAAAGCAGTTCAGCCAGTGTGGGCGGGTTACAGAAGTTGTAGCTGACCCTAAAAACAAATAGGTCAGTAGTTAACAGAGAAAAGGAACTTGCTGCCATGGATCAGAAGTGATTCATTTCTACTGGAATTTACAGTTATCTCCTGCTGCCAAAAAGAGCAAAATGCTCTAAGAAAGTTCAATGGGTGGCAGAGTTAATTTATCATAGCTTCTGCCCTGTGTTCACACCTATGCCTAAAATCCAGTTTCAGTCCACTTTCATAGTGCAGAACGCATCAGCAAAACGGCAAGCTTTTTTTGTTTCAGCATTATCTAACTCAGAAAGTCCACCTTTCATTTAGATCAAGTGGAAAGAAAATAGTCACTTTCCTGTCTTCTCTCACTGTGAAAATAGACCAAAACTGGATTAAAACCTAGGTGTGAACACAGAAGTTTACCTATAGTGATATAACAGAACCCTGTAGTTGTGGAAATAAATAAGTAACTACATAATGGAGTTAGGAAGAAAAAAGCCAGATAATGGGCATCCTGCCAAAAATGACCCTCTGTGCTTTACAGTATGGACGCCTACCTCAAAATGCATATTGCAATACCAAGGGGGTAAATTCAGCTTGTTCCAGTCATTTGAGAAGGTAAAATAATAGTGGAAACCTAGAGTGGAGCGGGGAGGAGAAATGGATGGTGTCTGTGTGTTCAGGTATGATATGTGCAGAACCTAAATTCTACAAAAGCATAATAGTACCTGAGTTGGTTGTTAGATCTTCTCTTACTGCTTTTGTTCAGTTTTATAGTCTTTGAGTAAATCTTATTTTATTAATTGGTCCTATTGTTGTTTTACTCTTTTATCCTACAGTGTGCATTGTAATTCTTTAAAAACATCATATAGCTTATTATTGTTTTCCTGTATATGGTTTACAGTGTATATTCCATGTTTCTATGTACTGATCTGGTCATTTTTTATTGGTTATACTTTTGTTCTGTTGTGAATGACCTTGAGCAATTTTTTTTTGGGGGGGGGATAGGTGGTACATAAATACAAAGTACAAGACAAGACAATAAATTAGAACGATGGCCCATAATTGAAAAGCCAGAATTGCACAGTTCAGCTGAAATACAGTTATCTAAAATAAAAGTGAGGAATTATGGATGAAAGACTCAGATTTATTTTCCCTGCCAGTGAGATTGATAACCAAGCTATTTGTTCAAAGGAACGCACAGAGATTTGGAATGTGCAAATGTGCATAGGCCAGTAGGAAGAGTGATGCTCAAATATTTTAACTGCCAAAGATTGTCAAAATTGTTAAAAAAAGGATTCCGGCCTTGATGGCGTTGATATTTAGACCAGTGTAAATTGATGTTTTTCTGTGGTAGTGCTGGGATGTTACATCTCAAAACTGGGGTTCTGAATCTCAAATTATTTATGCACAGTTTGAATAATATGATAATATGGATTGATGAGTGGGCAAAATTTGATGCCTTAGTTTCATTGCATTAATTGCTTTGTAGCTGTTTGCTAAAAAATTTCAAGTTACAGAAATAAAACATGCAACTATCAGTAGCTCTGATAAACCAATTCAGGTGTGTGACTGATAACTCAAACAAAGCTCCAGAACTTGCATTTTTGTTAGTTTTCAGGGTTTCCCCCCTTCCTTGCTTGAATTAAGCCCTCAATTATTTGAGAGACAGATTTTGTTTTTTGTTCAAGCTCTCTTTAGGATGGTGAATCCGGCTTTAGAAGATCCAAATCTTTGAAATGGAGTCCTTGCTGAATCTGGTCCTTGAATATCTGGATCTTGGCAAGGACCTCATGCATCTGCACTAGCCGTCTAGCACCCGAAGTCAATGGGTGATAAACAGGGTTGCAGTGCGGATGTTGAAGCACCCATCTGGAGGATCTGTTTGGCCTGCATGTGAGTTGTGCGATGCCGACCTGGGATGCCTTTTGGACCCACCACATCCCCACAAAAGGTAAGGGGGCATGACAGGGGGGCGGGAGGCCACCAAAAGGCCTATTGTGACACTCCCCGGTGGCTGAAGCAGGACTTTTGGTCAGCATTGTGTGACCCACACCTGGGGACCACGTGACACTGACCTGGAAGTGCTTAAGAAGTTGGTGGGCGGTGGCAGTGATGGTGGGCAGCAACGAGGACAGGTATGTGGGGGAAGCAGGAAGAGAGGGGGAACTTAGCTTTGTTCGTGCACAAATATTAGATGGAATATTCTTGCTTGAAGATTAAGCCACCCTCAGGCCTACGTAGCTGTGAGTGGTGGGCGGGGGGGGGGGGCAGAGCTGTCCCATTGCAAATTGTGGCCGCTAAGTCCATCCCTGGACTGCCCTGGTTGCAGTGCCAACATGCATTTTCTGATCCGGTCTTCACGGATGGGTCTACAGTAAATCCGGATTTAAGGGGTTGAAGACCTCATTAAATCCAGATTTCATATCTGCTAGTGTGAACAAATGTGGTCTTAATGGGGTCTTGTGTGTGAACAGGGACTTACAGATCGGTACTGATTGGGTGCCTATTAGGCTCTAAATGGGGGCTTCAGTCCTAGTGGAAGAACACCCTCAGATTCAATTTTAAGCACAACCTGAGGTGTGTTATAGCTTTATCTTGACCACCAGAAAAACAGCTAAGAGCTACGGTGCACAGTCAACCAATATATCCGCACAGAACTGTGAGATATGCAATTCCCAGGAAAGGGATGGACATCAGATTGTGGCTTAAGGTGGCTGAGTGCACCTGGCAAATTCCAACATGAACAAAACCAGTTATGCATTGAGGCCTGGTGGTCAAAGTCAACCTCCAAAAATTTCCCCACAAAATCAGGCTATTGGAGTGAGTTAGGGAGCCCCACACACCTGGCAATGCAGCAGCAGGGAAAGCGTGTTGTAAAAAGCTGCTAATTAATCAGCTTTTTACTTTGCACTTTCCCTCGCATACTGTGAGGATACTGTGGATGACTGATCATCGCATCTGGTCAACAGGACGTGGCTCTGGCCTCCAACAGAGGCTCTGCCTTCCCTGCACAGCTTTCCCTTGTCTTCTACAGACAACGGGAAGTGGCTGTGCAGGAACTTTGAAGCTTTAATGGTTTCTGGAGACACCATAGTTGTTCAAAAATAGTGTTGGTCACCCATGATGGCTTAAGATGCAGGCTCAATAGTATAAATGTGCTGAGAAGGTCTGCAGCTAGTATCTTGAAATAAATTTGAATCTCCTATTTCCAATAGTTTTTTCCACTTCTTTCTCTATACTTTTCCCGGAGCCAGAGCATTTGTGGGATTGCATAGAGTCTATGCACGTATATGGTTGGCCTCTTATGGAACATGGAAAACTTCCCCCCTCTTTTTGTCATTCAGTTCTGTCTCTAGAAAAGGATAGTGTAATGTAGGAGGAGTTCAGGTGTCCTCTGGACCTGAATACCTCTATGTGTGGCAACTCATAGCCATGCTTCTAGGCGTGTGTCATATAATTACACTATAAGAAAAAGTGAGCCCAACATATTTCAGTTCAATATTCTTTATGGGTGTTTTTCCACTGCAGCCCTTAGATCCGGATCTAAGAAGATGCGGATCTAAGGAATGGGTACAATGTGTTTCCATGGGAGGTGTAGCACCCATTAGCAATGGGTGCTAACCCCCCTCCCGTGGAAACACCTTTGCACCCATCTGGGGAATCCGGATCGACTCCCTTTAATCTGGATTTTCTGGGAGAAGACCCCATTGTAGACCTTATTAATGGGGTCTACAGAAAATCCGGATTAAAGGCCAAAAAGTACCCATTAGATCCGGATTTCCCCCACGGCAGTGGAAACAATTGAGTCCCAAATGGGTGCCGTGGTGGAAATGGGATCATCCGGCTCACACCCAAATGGGTCCTTAATGGGTGCAAAAAAGGGTACTTTTTGACAGTGGAAGAACACCCTATATCACATGACAAAAGAAAATTTCCATCACAGGCAGGAAAACTGCTGCAAACTGTAAACTGCTGCTCCAAACTACTACAGGGATACAATTGCAAAGACAAGGGTAATTCCAGGATTAGATTTGTTTATTGTTTGTTTAAGAATATATCCTGCTCCTCACCTGAAAGTCCCAGGGTGGGTCACAACAACAAAAAGATAAAATACATAAAACAACCTAAATAAAATAGAATCCACTTTCTGTCCCTCCTGCCACTCAGAAAACGCTAAACATCAACGGCTTTTAACCAGGTACTGAAAACTATGTAATGTAGATACTTGGCTAAGTTCCGGAGGGAGGCTTTTCCAGAGGCTGGTGCCACCATAGAAAAGATCCTCTTTTGTGTCACCACTCTTTGCATCTCTGACAGAAACAGAACTATAAGAAAGCCAACTGCCTGAGATCTCAATACTTGGGGAGATCTATATGGAGAAGAAGAAGAGTTGGCTTTTCTACCCTGTTTTTCTCATTTAATGGGACTCAAAGCAGCTAACAAAGCTTTCTATTCCTTCTCCCCACAACAGCCTGTGAAGTAGGTGGGGCTGTGAGAGCTCAGAAGAGAGCTGTGACTAGCCCAAGGTCACCCAGCTGGCTTCATGGGGGAAGACGGAATCAAACCCAGTATTCCCAGATAAGAGTCTGGCTCCTTAAACACTAGACCAAACTGAAAGGTGCTTCTTCAGATAACCAGGGCTGAAACAATTTAGGGCTTTGTATGCTAACATCAATACTTTGAATTGGTAGCAAATGGGCACCCAGTGCAGATTAGGAATGTGCACGAATATTCATAAAATTTGAAATTCATACGAATTCGAACATTTGAATGTTAGCACATTCGAAGATTGACAATGGAATGGAATGTTTCAATATATTTGTACAAAGTTTCATTACAGATTCATATGCGATTTGTATCTAACATTGAATTTGTATGGAACATTTGTATCAAATTACTTTAATTAGAGAGCTAGTTTATACATCATATCAATATCAACAGCACCACAAATGTTTTCTTTATAACTTATTGATCATGTACAGAAATATGCACATGATCATTGTAAGACAAGGAGGGCAACTTTACACAATTTTTAAAAACTACTTCAATCCTAAATATCATTATTTAGCTTTCTTCTTACTTTGAACAGTTCTATTTAAGTAAAATAAAATAGTCTTTTTTAAACTTTAATCTTACTCAGCTCTTACATTATTTTGTTCCTATATTGGTATATCTTTCTTAGGGATTTGCACAAATTATTTGTGCATTTGGAATCTGGACGAATACATCTGGATTCCGAGATCCGTGAACGGTTCAGATAGGTCCACAAATCAAATAATCTAGTATCCATAGAAGCATCAGTAAAACCTTCTAAGGATACTGGATTACCCTGGAGCCTCCCCCTCTGGGCCAACCTCCCCACCTAGGGCCCACTTACCTGCTCTGGTGGCGCTCCTGGCCTCTTCTTGGGACTTCTGGAAAGCCTGGCTGTCATTCCAGAAGACTAGGGAAGAGGACCAGGGCACTGCCTGAATGCTCCTGCCCGCCTCCTTGGTGCCCCCTTACCTGTGGGGGTGCTTGGGTGGCGCTTCAGGCCTCTTCCCGGTGCTTCTGGAAAGCCAAACAGGCTTTCCAGAAGCTGGAGACAGGGCCTTCCAGTCCCAGTACTTTTTTGTCTTGATGTTTAAAAAATAGAGTAAAGGAGATATTTTAAATGGTTTCAAAATATAACAACAACAACATGCCAGACATCACAATCATGGAGAAAGATAGTTTTTATCGTTGACGTTGCTATTCTAGGCGACAGCAGAAAAACAGTTAAAAAAACTTACCAGATATGAAGACCTGAAAATAGAACTGCAGTGACTCTGGCATAAACCAACAAAGGTGGTCCCGGTGGTTCTCGGCACACTGGGTGCAGTGCCGAAAGATCTTAGCGGGCTGTGGGGCTCAGGGCGTGCACTTGAAAAACATTGGCATCAACAAAATATCTATCTACCAGCTGCAGAAAGCCACTTTGCTGGGATCTGCTCATATCATTCGGTGATACATCACTGAGTCCTAGGCGCTTGGGAAGGGTCTGACTAGTGATAACAATGACCCAAACCAGCATAAATATCTTGTTTGCTGTGTGTTACTGTTGTTTTATGTCAATAATAATAATAATAATAATAATAATAATAATAATAATAATAATAATAATAATAATAATAATAATAATAATAATAATAATAATAATAATAATAATAATAATAATAATAATAATAATAATAATAAATTATTTCCCTTAGTGTATAATATGACTTCTAAAACTATTCTTACATTGCAGAAATTTCTGGTTTCTTGTTGCTGCTTTTTACCTTCCATCTTTATTACTTAACAAAAGCAGAATATATATTTCATTTATTTCAATTCACTTTTAAATTATTCACTTTTTTATATTCTATTCTTTTTCTGGATTCACTGCATATTTCAATATAATTGTGCATTCTAACCTAATTGCACATCAGGAACTTTTGGGAAAAATGTCTTATCTCTGATATTCCTTAGGAATGAAAGCAAAGCGTTATTGTTCTGGGAAATAAGGACATGGCTATTTTCCTTTGACTCAAAGAGTTACGGAAAGAGTTTGCTGGAGCATTATTCCTTCTGTTTCCATGATAATATGTGAAATGGTGTTTGACACTGTGGTATTTGTAAAATAAAGTTAAGGTCAAAGTTGCTGAAAAAGTTTCCAAATTCCAGTGTGGTTAATCATAGAGGGCCTACTGAGGCTTAGTTCAAACTTCTGTCTCACATCCATGGATCCAATCACACAATCGCACAGTCATAATTCCACTAGTTAGATTAATTCAGCCTTTCTGAAGTTTGGAATGAATTTTTACAAGCAGTTGGGACGAAGCTTCAAAGCCCAAAATATTTGCAAGATGCATGCATACGTACATTTTCTGAAAGTTAAGACGTGTGGTCCTGCCTCATTTCCTTTAACAGGACACGCTATAGATTTTGGGTGTGTACATAGCAAGACACCACTCCAGAGATAATATAAATAGCAGGTATAGGTGGGAAATCACCCTTCTAATAGGAGAATCACAGTTGTTTAAACAAAATATTTATGGACAGCTAGGTAAGCTTCTCTTTCCATCTGCAATCTTTTCTTCACCCTTGTGAAGCAGATAAATTTCTTGTAAGATTTTTATTTAACTGAATACTCCTTATATAGCTTAGCTCAGGATATACTCCATTTTTAAAAAACCTTGACAATCACATCACATGGTCTGTTTTTGAAATCTTTACATCTGCGCTGGAATAGAATATCTTGTTTCACAGTATGAAATGGCACTTTAATTTTGAATAATGAGCCAGCTTGAGAATTAATGAGCTTTTGAAATTACCTTTTATTGAATAAAGATTTGGACAATAGTACTGAATGTATTGGTGGAAGTGAGAACACCTTAAAACGATTAGTGAAAAATGTGGTTTTCCTCCCTTCCTTAAAAAAGGGTTTTAGTACATTTTGGGTATGTATGCTAAAATACTTCAAAATCCTATTTTTTAAGGGCACAATCTAACTTCTTACTCCCATCAATTCCTTGGTAGATGAACATATCAAATAGTAAAACAGTGATACTAATGGCTGAAATATCACAAACTATAAGCTGTAACAAGGGATGACACTGACAACTAAACAGGCAGAATTCACCATTGATCCTTGCAATGTACAAGTCTTTATTAATTTGCACAGAGTTAAATAATATTCCGAAGTTCTTTTGGTAGACAACTGGCAAGAGTACAAACCTGAAACCAACAGAGATTTTTCTTGACAAAAACAAACAAAAACAATCGGTTTTTCTTCTTTTATAAAAGCAATAGCCTGAACATTTTGGGTGCCTCCAGATGGGAACTAAAGCCCAAAGTTCTCCCTAGACTATACTGAGAATGTTACAAATAATTGTGGCTTTCCCAATATAGTCCCAGAATATTCCATAATAGTGATCACTTACCTCTGTCTGCTCGTTCATTTTGTTATCATTGCTCTTGCAAATACCAGAAACTCAGCAAAGCAGATAACAAAGAACAGAGGGAGGAGGATGTGTGTTTGTGTATGGATGTCTAGATTCTGGGTATTTGCAACAGAAATAATAACAAAAGGAGTCAGCAGAGACAGCAAAACCCCGCAACTGCCCCTGCCCCTGCAATTGTCTCTTGTTGTCCGGAGGCACCATTTAATGGATGGAAACTGTGTATCTTTAAGCATACAGTTTTATTTCGGACATTGGTTATCAAAATCCACCAGAAAATGAAGCGTTTGTCACAAATACCAAGTGGCAATCAAGATGGTTTGAGAATATAAAATCTTCCAAATGTATCTTTAAAAGAAACAAAAGACATTCATGGTCTCACAATGATAAGAGCAGATTTATCAGATCAATTACCATACAACTGTATCTCCTCAAAGTAAACTGAAATACTCCTCAAAGTAAACTGATATAAAAATGTACCGCTTATTCATGTAATCATGGAACTTTAAACCTTTTTTACTACCACTGTAACACATTACTTCTTGCCTGTGATTTATCTGAAATAAACCAATTGAAACTTCGTTAAGTTTCCCGAGGATTGTATACCAAATATTGTTACACCCACGTCTGCCTTAATCTAGTAGGTAGTAACTCATGGGTTAAAGCTGTTATTATTAAGTGCTGTATTAGAAATTACTTCACAACAGCAATAAGCACACCGGTAGGGCAATGCAAAACAGCAGAGCTCCAGCTGTTAAACTGTATTTTTCACACAACTAAAAAGGTTAGCTCTTGAGCTTCATACCTCAAACTAACTCAAGGTATAACGAAATATTATAAATAGGGGTCTGGAAGTCAGTAGCAATCTGCAGAGTAGGACTGGCAGGGAGTCTCACATCCACACTTTGAGCATGACACCACTACCTGAAGTATGGCATTCAAGCAATGAAGCATGGTTTGTTTACAAGTGTTTGCTAGGTGATTCAAACCCTGGATTATTCATACCTTTACATATAAATTGGGAAAGAACTGGAAGATTACTGTTTTGTGAAAAACAGCACAGGTTCTAAATGGAAATATCAGTGGACTACAGATAAAAAGTTTAGGTGGCTATTTCATACTTTAATATCAAAGATATCAGTGAATAAGTTAATGAACACTTAATTCAAACACTGGAAGCTTTCATTTACAATTAAACTAATGTACATATATGTTCTGTCTCTTCACATGGCCACGGACCCACTTACCAATAAAAAAAATGGTGATTGCTAAAAGACTCTTATGGGTTGAAGGCCTTATTACAGTGATTTCCATTATTATTATTATTTTTAAATGATCGGACCAAAATAAAATCATTTAAATGAACTCTTTTCCTGAGCAACTTAGAATTTGGAATGTGCTGAAAAATCACAATAAATAAGTCAAAAGACTAACAACCTAAAATGTGCTTCTAAATCATTTAAAGTAAATTATAACATCTATTCCATGAAAGATAAATGGCCTGTTGTGTTAGGAATCTCAAAAGCTTATGTGCCAAATAGATTTATGAAGTACCTTTCTGAGAGTAGAGGCCCAAGTTCCTTGTACAAAAAATATACAACATTAAAACCTAGCAAGTAAATCATTAGAGAGCTGTTGCTTTTAACACTGTATTTATGGCAAAGAATAATATTAAATAGAATGATAACAAATAGATTTAAGCAGCAGTGAAATTGCAGGGAAAGTGAACATATTAAGTGACGTAGGACTTTTGTGACATGGATGAAGTTTAATTAAAAAAAAAACCTGCAGTGTGAATATTTGCTTCCCAAAACAAAACAATTCCACAGTGTGTAAACTAATCATTACTCTTTAAATGTAATTTCATAGAAACCACTTAAAATATACAATGCAGCATCTTGGTTAATCACCATGTTCCCTGCTCCTTGTGTGTTCCTCCCAAGTAGTGCACTGGAACCACAAAATAAGGATGCAAGTAGGGACAAGAGAAATCATCCATGCGGTTGCTGAGTTCAGCCCAATCATATATATTAAAAAACGGATAGTAGTAGAAGTAGATGCTGGGTATTCTGGGCAAGCTGACTTATGTTCATGCAACAAACTTCCTGTTTCCATCCTCCTCTCATAACCCTCTCCCTTTCCAGAATCTGACTATTGGCATACATGGGGCAACACCGAGGAAGAAATAAAACTGAAATCCAGCTGTGCAAGTGTAAGTCTTTTTTTGTTTATGTGCAGATGTCAACTGATATAATTTCTGGAGGACCTCTAGTAATTCCCCGCCCCCATGTATTTTTTTAAAATAATAAACATCTCCTGCTGTGCTATTTAGTATCTAATTTTCTCATGTCCAGAATAACTGAAACGTATTGGCTGATGAATTATTATACTGAGCATCTCTCAGCCTGAAATCAACCAGTCGAGAAACAGGCCATTTACAATATTACATTAACATTCTTTCAAGTGAAGAAACTATGGGTGATTCTGTACTGGCCAGTATAGAGGACCACCAAATGTACTAGAAGATGTCCTCCCACAGGCTGGTGTCATCAAAAGGAGGGCCCAGGTGGAAATACCTGTGTGTAGAAGGGAGGCTCATAGTATACTTGCTGTTCCAGTCAGTCAGTGAATGATAACCCCAAGTTTTCCCACCAAAATGCTTAAATATTTCTTCTCTCCTTTGGATTACCTAATAGCAAGCTCATAAATAGTACACTAAAAGGCTTTCTCCTTTAAACACTTTTTTTTAAAAAAAAATCGGTTCCACACTTCTCCCAGGTGAAAAAAGCAAAGCAAACAAAAAAGCCGATGTCCACGTTTTCCTTTCTAGATTTCATCAACTTCAAATGAGGTTGTACTTTGTTATATCCAGATATTAATTACGTCAAAATTTCCCTTCATTTCTGCTGGTATGATTGACAATGTCCTTGCTACAGCTTCTACAGGGGCCTGGCTGGTATTACAAAACTATATTGTAGTGGCAATGCATTTATCATTGAAACACTGTAATATTCCTTATTCTGGTGATGGCACAACCTTCAAAACTGTGTATATTTAAATTTTAATACTAGCACTGGAAGACTTATTTTGCGAAAACTGCCAAGTGATATTTGTTGTGATCTAATCACTGTGCTAGATAGAAACCCCATATAGCAGTATTTTACAGTGTTGGTGTTTCTTGTCATGAAAGAAAAGATGACATTTTTTGAAAATACATCCTAGCTACTATGATCCTATGGAGCCAAGGAAAACAAAAGTTAATGTAAAGAAATAAACTCTCAAATGGAGGTCTCTGGTCAGGCTGGAGCAAATGTCTTTTTAAATGCTGCTGTGCATTATCCCAGTTCCTTAAGGGATGAAGAAATGTAGGAATTGTGACTAACAGAAAAAGTGATGCTTGCATCACCTTCTGTAGATGTCTTCCAACCACTTTTCATCATCTTGCTCCTCATCTTCCGTTACTGGCTCATCAGTTTCTAGAGGAGAAGGAATGACAAATTCTGGCCTAGGAAAAGAGTTACTGGCTGAAGATCGTAGTCCAAACTTCCGCTTCAACAGATGAAATTGTTCTTTGACATAATAATAAAACTCATATTCATATCTCATGCGCTGGTATAGGATCTGTAGTGATTCTGGAGAGGGGACGGTCTTTTTCACTGTCACAGTTAGATTGCCAAGCTTCCTATGTTCTGCAAGAAATTTTCAAGAGGAGAAAGCTGATCAGTATTTGGGGAAAAAATAAGAGTCTGACTAAAGTTGTATAAAAGCAACCTTATATTCATTATATGTTAAATTCACAAAATCTCAAGGAAGGGTACCAAAATTAAAACCAACAATAAATACAATGATAAAACCAGTTTCATAACACCAAGCAACCGTGAAGTCAAGTCAAATTCAATAAAACAAAATATCCAACTCAAAAGAATCATCAAGCCTAGAAGAACAAACAGATTTCCAGTTGATGCTGGAAAACAAAGAATTAAAGCCCCCAGGAGATACCTAAGACAGGTGTTGTATGAAGTTGATGGAGTTGATCTACTGTCAAAGGTTATTTTAATAACAAAATCTTCATTCTTCCATGGAATAGGATTCACCACATTGTATTTAATGAGGAAAGAGAAATCATTGAACTCAGTGGCGTGAAAATGACTGGATATGAAATTAGTGTGAGGCATTAAACATCAAAATTTAATTTTTCTTAAAAATGTATATTCCAAAGAAAGAATTTAAGAAATCAAAATTAAGTTTTTTTAACACATTATTGTGATCACATCACAGAGTCTGGGCTCTAAATTTGAATAAGCACTAGGTTCTATCTTCTTTTTGTAAGTGGTAGTTGTGGATTGTAAATGAGAGCTAAAGTACTGATACATTACTTGATGCAATCTAATCAGTGTTTGTTGGGTGAGAAGGAAGGATTCTGGCCTATCCTGGCATCAAAGGCAAAAAAAAAGAGTATCTCTTAGGCGGCTTAGAGAAGAGAATGTACACACATCAATCTGCCTCTCCGCCGCTCCTGAAAATTATGTGCTAGAAAAGGTGGATTTGAGAAGGGTTGGGAACAAAAAGGACACCCACTGGCTCTCTGAGATGCCTCGGAAGTGCCCCTTTTGTTATGACTGAACACAGCTTTAGACTACTGAGATTCTTTTGGACAACTTTATTTTGAGAATACAGACAGATACAGAAGTGGTTTCTCATTACTTTCTTCTGGGCAGCTACTAAGGAACAAACCTGCAACTAACAGTGCTTTAGGGTGCAGATACTGTACATGGGACTTAAATCAAGAAAAGATAGGAGAAGGCAATATATGTGGATGGCAGGTCACTCTTCTGGGATATAATCTGGAATAAAGCCCAGTGTAGAAAGGGCCATGGTTTATATGGAGTTCCATAAGTCATTCTTTGGTGTGGATCTGTCTCACTCACAAACCATACAAATCTTTCTACCACCAGTTTCCTAGTATTGATCACTGTGGGCTGAATGTGCCCCAGAAGGAAAAGGAATAAAACTATCCCTCCTTGGATTGCATTTCCCCCCTTTTCTTATGTTAGATATACATTGAAAATAAACAATGCCTAAACACCATCTGCTTTTCCTCTATGAGAATGTTCCAAAGTCCATATGAGAATTGAACAGACTCTTAGGCCGCGTCCCCATGTACACCATTTATCATGGAATGGGCATGCATGGGACTGGGAGTGGGTCAGAGATTGATTACACGCTGTCCCCGTGCCATTCCTGGTGATGTGGGCTGGGTGCGGATGCAGCTGTCTCCATGCAAACGGCACCAAACCCTGGCCCAGGAGAGCAGCGCCACCTCCCCTCCGCCCCCTCTCTCCTCATTGGAAGGCGGATTCATGTCAGCCCACTCCTGTGCCACCAAACTGCCAATGCTGGATCCCCCCACTACCTTAGTGGCACAGAAAGCCAGAACTAGGCTGGGAGGCATGGAAAAAAGCTGAAATAAAGCTTAATGATAATAATAAATTTATAAATAATTTTAAAAGACCGGAAGCTGCAACAAAGTTTAGAGGCAGTTAGGTGCTTGAGCAGTTTTACGCACCTCCGCTCCACTGGGAAATGCGAGAATGCCCATCTAGTTTAAAAAGGAGAAAGTCAAGCTAGTATCATGATTGCCTTGGTGATCAGGAAACGGGGGTTGAAATTCTTTGGAATTGGATCAAAAATCAAGCCATTATCCTGCCTGCCTTTGCAATTGGGAAACAGGGGTGGAATATTTTCTGTGGAAAATGTAGAAAAATTAAGCCATTATCCTGTCTGCCTTGGTGATTGGGATTTTTCCACTCCCAGAACATGTCAGCGGTTGCGATCTCCAATGCAGAGGGCAGGAATGGCAAGCACACCCCACCTCCAAATGACATGAGCGCCAATCTATGCCTTGAATAGCCCTGGCCCGTCCCCATGTGCGGTCTCGGCTCGCTAACCAATGCATGCCGGGACCCCAAACCGTGCCCAGACTTGTTTTTAAGGTACCAAATTTGGTCCTGGTCTGGCACAGTTTGGGAGGATTTGGTCCACGGAAACCAGACCAAATAGAAAACCCATGGTGACACGCCATGCCGAGCCTGGTTTCAGTACTGGACCACAGTGCATGAGCATGCACCCTTAGACTGTATTCAGGAAGTCACCACTATGGGAATTTTAATCACTTATTTAAAATTAGGGTGTGTTTTTTACAGTTGTAAAAGAGCACTTTTCAAACCACTTCCCAATATTACCATCTTTAAAACTGATTTTTATTTCTATGTTCCCTGAAGGATTGGGGAATAAACATCACAATTCTTATAGCAAATCTTCATAGCTTGTTTATAATTGGGAATTCAACTCCTTCCCCCCAAAACTCTTGGCTTAGGCAACATTCACTTGCCATTATAGATCTAAACATACCTTGTTACTTTTTCACTCTGTTTATATTACTTTAAATTCTCTTTGAAAGACTTTTTAATAAAATACAAATTTGCTCCTTCAAGTTATTCCCCTCCGCCCCGACTCCTCATCTATTAAATGCACATAATGGAAAAATTATGCATGCCTGGCTTCATTCCAAGTCAAACAATCTTAAAAATGCTGTGTAAACTCAGCTGTTGCACTAGAAGATCAAGGTGGGGGGTGGGAGACCAACACTCCATGGCCTTCTACCTAGTAAGACATATGGAGGGCAACAAATGGCACTATTTACTTTTTGAGACTTTGTTTTACAGTGTTTGCTTTGGCTTTCATGATGCTTAAAGATGTATATGGTGGCACAGTGACTAGGAGATGCCTTGAACCAGCCGAAGCACAGTTGGTTTGAAATTCATGCTAAAAATAGGGCAGGGTAGAATAAAGCAAAATGGTGACCAATACTGGCCACACGAAGCCAAACATGAAAGTTCTTTTGATAACTGCATCCACAGAAGAAAAGCTAAAGGCAGTGCTAAAAGATACTATACACATCATTCATACGAAAAGCAACAGGCTGACACCAACAGTAAAAAATCTGAAACAAAATCAAACAAATAAATCCCCCCGCCACAATGTTGCTTCGTTTGAAGCATGAATTGATATGTCACTCCAAAAACCATTATGTCCAGTTATTTTCAGTACAGTATTAACAAAGACCTACGATATTTGAGGCTATGAGGCTGAATGAATCTATTCTTCTATTGCTGGCATAGGCAGGGCCTACGGTGAAGACTGTAAAGGTGTTTATAAATGTTCTGCTTTGAAAAGTGACAAATGGCAATTAAGACAACTGATTTTGTTTCTGGTGGCACCTATATAGCACCTTTTCCCCTGAAAAGTTCAAGGTTGAATAGATTATTCTGCTCCCCTCTATTTTAGGCCAGGTGAAGAAACAATGCTTAACCTAAGGCTACACAATGAATTTTTACAGCTATTTGGGGTTCTCAATCTGGGACGCTTAGGCCGAATGTAGGCTTTCACAGCTGGTTACCATCTCACTTGAAGTTTTTGGATTGTGAGCCAATTTGGTCTGGTGGACTCCTATCTGGGAATACCGGGTTTGATTCTGCACTCCTCCATGAAGGCAGCTGGGTGGCCTTGGGCTAGTCACAGCTCTCTTGTGAGCTCTCACAGCCCCACTTATCTCACAGGGTGTTGTGGGAAGAACAGCTGCTTTCAGTTCCCTTAAATGGATGAAAAAAGCAAGGTATAAAAGCCAACTCTTCTTCCCTAGTTGTTCTGTGAGCCTGAGCTTTCAGATATAACTACGATATATAACTATATATGAAGGCTCAGGTTCACAGAACCATGGAACATGGTATTAACAACCCAAAAACTGCAACAAGCGGGACTCTTACACCATTTTTGCACTTCCATAATCTGCACTACCATATGGACAGCCAATCCCAATTCCGGGATATAATCCAGAATAAACCAGTGCAGAAAGGGCCTTAGGCTGTCGCCCCCTTATGCCGTAGTCCTGCCTTTTAGCTCTTACAAAATTCTTCACAGGTTTATGATTGCATGGACGCCCGACTTTTAAAAAAACAGGATTATTCTAAAACAACTGAGTAGAAAAAAAATCCCTACCTGGTGGGCATTCTTCACAATGTGATGCTGTAAAAGAGATATACAACTAACCACATAGTTTTGTGCTACTAGAAACAAATGTTCCTATTCCACTTGGCTTTAAGCACTTGAGAGTTCCCAGCACACATACAAATCTGAGGGTGGTCAAGTGACAGGGGTATCTGGCTTTTGCCTTTTTCTGAAAAGGAGAAACAATAGGAAACACTGTCTATTTAAAGTATGCTGCTTTCAACATGGCCCCTGACTACTCTGGCCAAGAGCCAGGAAGTTAACTTCAAGACTTTCCTTGACCCCAATCCTCACGGAAAGGAACACCTACTGTTAAAACTAAGGCTAGCTTCTGAAAAGTTAAACAAGTAAACAAAATCAAGAAGTGAGGCAAAGAAATCTCAAAGCTTTGAAATTCCCGTGTGACGCCAATATAACATTTTCCCAGGCTTCATATGTCTCTTGCGAAAAAAAAAAAAAGATATTGCCTGGTATTTTCATTCTCTCCTAGACGAAGAATATTAATATTAAAATGGAAGTTTTCATAATTGCTACAGCTATTCTTCTCTTCTTAAATTCAGATTTTCTTTAAGGAAAAGAAATGAGTCATAGACACAGAATTTCAACTCTATTTACACTAATTCTTCCCATTCCAACTGATTAAAACAAATGATTTTATTTAAAGACTACAGTGAAGTTTCTTTTTAAAAAAGTTATCTGTGTTTAAATTCTTTAATAAGTTCTTTTCTACTCTCTTAAATAATTTCTGATCAGTACAAGTATACTTGAGTTTTTAAAAATGCACATTGCTAGAGTATGCTGCACCTTGTCAATCCTGGTTGCTCAACAGCATACTGATTTTAACTGGATGCAAAACCAATAAGTAAATCACTATTTTAAAAAAACTGTAACAAATGATAGAGCATCTATTCTATATACAGAAGGTGTGGATTCAACTCTTAGCAACACTCAAGCAGCAGCAGCAGAAGTAGTAGGCTTTTATACTCCATTTTCTCACCCATTTAAATGGACCCAAAGTGGCTGACAAAGCTGTCTATTCTTCTTTCCACAACAGATATCCTGTGAGGTAAATGGGGCTGTGGGAACTCAGAAACAGAGCTGTGAGTAGCCCAAAGTCACCTAGCTGGCTTCATGGAGGAGTGCGGAATCAAATCTGGTGAGTGTGAGATATGTGTCCGGCACTCTAACCACAAGACCAAACTGGCTCAGAAATGCAAACAATTTATAACATATTTTTGCCAAGGTTGCTGTACAGGTATCACTACTTAAGGTGGCTTTATCTTGCTATCAGAAACAGACTCCGTAGGGACACTAGTCCATAACAGTTAACCATGGCTACAAACATTATTTCTGCTTCAATGAAGGAAATTTTAAAGGAAATCTGTTAAAAGAACCAATGCACCATTTCAGACTACGCATCATTAACACATGAACTTTCTTTACCCATCAAAGTCTGGTTAACACTGCAATTTATAGGGAGGAGAACATACAGTAAAACATCACCTTTTATCTGCCCCACTCACCCAATCCCACAGTCTTTTAGGTATTGCAAGAAAACTGTGTGTCTGCATTTAAACTACTGTTGTTTTAGAAGATTATACACTGCAAAGTAGAATCCCACTGTAAACAGGCTCTGTTGTCCAGATCTGCAAGATTTACCCTCAACCAACCCAGGCCTTAAATTTCCAATTTGTTTGAGACTGAACCGAACTTCTTAGCTTTATTCCCCACTTGTTAAGATTTCATAAGATGTCAAACGTGGCCATTTGTGGCTGTAGCTCTCCTTAACATAGCCATGAGGGGGGCATATGGTGGGTGGCACACAGTGGCAGGGAAGGCTTGAGCCAGTCTTCACTTTTCCGAAAGTGGTGTAGTGACTTTTATAAGCCTGTAATGTCTTCTCATGACCTTTTGCATCACTTTAATGGTTTTCATAAAGACACGTCATAGCTGCAAAACTGTTGTGGACCAAGGGCTGTGGTGACACTTCTATTCATGACTCTTCTATGGCTGCAGTGGGTCTTTATACAGACCATAAGGGGCTGCAAAAGGCTACAAAGAAATCTTAGAAGTCACCATGTGCTCCACAAATATAATGATCACGTTGTGCTGGTCCGCTTCAAAACAAGTCTTGTGCTCCTCTGCTGCCTCATTCCTCATGGCTGCATGAAGGGTTACAAAGGGGTCCTAAAGGGCTGACATACCACCATATTTGAATTCTGTTTCAAGTCAGAACAAAGCACACCACTGAACAGTATAGCTCCTTATCTCAGCATATTTCAAAGCCCTTCCACACACCATACCAATCTGGCCAAGAAAACATTAGTTGCTTGTAAAGCTGTGCTCAGGATAGTCCAATACATGAAAACCTATCAGCTCTTATTAGAATGAAGAGTTGCCAAGTTACTGGAGTGGCCAGGGAGTGGAGGACAATCAAGTTGTTATCTGAAAACAAGCTCTCTAAGGTTTAGTGACACACCATTAGGAAGGAAGAATCCTGAAGCTGGGTTCAGGTGAAAAAGCACCAGCCTGCTTTCTTAATGAATAGCATCATACATATTGGAGAAGTTGGGTATAAATGTTGGACTTGATATGGAATTAGGGTTATAAACTGTGTCCAAACGTAGGAATGAATCGGAAAATAAGGTGCAACCTAACAATTAAAAGTTGCCACAGATTATTATGGGAATTCTTAATGGATGAATTTGTTGCTAATAGAATTCAGCTGGTTGAGGGACAACCACTTAAAGAAAGAGCATTGAATATATTGAATCCTGTATGAAAAATGATAAATTAAGGCAGAAAACCTACCAAACAAGCCTGGATTAAAGTATATAAAATTGATGCCTGTGGTAAAATTAAAGACGTATTCTCTTCTTTCAGCTATTGTAATGTTAAATCAAATTTTAATGTTTAAAGAACACTCATAAATAAAACTATATATTTTTAAAAAGAGAACTGAATTCTGAGAGCAAGAAGAGATTGCCAGCCTCTAAAACTGTGGTGTCAGCCAAGACTGCTCAGTTCTATGGGTACTGGACAGAAGATTTAAACAGGAAAAACATTTACTTTAGCTTCAGAAGTGTCACAGAAATGTTTAACTTCTCAAGTGCCATTTGAGACTGATACTGTACAACCACACACAAAAGACAATTACATTCTGCAATGTTTTTTTAAAAAATAAACAGCATCATGGAATCTGACATGACTTTCCCTGCCATCGTATTAGCAAAGGCTGCACTCAGGTCCTGCAAACACAGAAAGATAATGGAAGTCACTGTATTGGCCTTGCAGTGGCATACAAAGCTCCCTTCCGGTTTGCAAAATCTGCTGAGAGGAAAAGCAGGGAGGCTCAGGAAGGCAATGGAGGCAGATGAGTGCTTCATCCTGTCTTTCATCTTTCCCTTGCCTCCACAGGGGGACAGATTAGCTACTTTGCTAAAGCAACTGCTTTTGTGTCATTACATCTGTGTCAATTATATTTTCAATCTTTCACAAAAATGGAGGCCTGAAACAAAAGCTGTATACCAGGACTGTATGTAAGTCATTAAAACTAGACAAGAATAAAGCCCTTAATCTGGAATAAGGCACTTTGTGGTTCACATGATCCGCACAGAACTAGTGATAATCTGAATCAAGTCCATTTCAAGATTGCAGTAATAAGGAACAGTGATGGACCAGATCAATCAGTGCCACAATTGTACTAACACTGTCTGATCTGGAACCAGCAAGGGAACATCCTCATATAGAACAGAAATGGAAAGAACATGGGGATGGCATCAAGGAACATGTGCTGGTAAGGTGACACTGGAACGCACCTTCCCTGTCCCTCCAAAACAATGAATGCATTGATGATGATGGCAACTTTGCATTGCCATTGAACCCCCTCACTCCCACTATCTAGTGTTTGAGTGACAGGAACATGGGCCAATTGCATCAGGTTTTGCTAGGTGCTCTCGTCTGTAGTCCACATTCACTGGCTGTGCGTCTGCATTGTGCCTCTCCTCAGAATGTATTCTGCACCTTCTGCTGCTTCCGATTCAGATCAAGCAAATCTGGATTCAATACTACGGATCTAGTGCAGTAAGCACAGAAGGGCCTACATATTTTATTAACTATACTGAACATGTAGTGCGAGCTTACTCATTCCAAGTTTTATACATGGTTTATATATTCATGGTTTTTATACATGCCTCTAGAAGTTGCAGTTGATGAGGTGACATTGAAAGCCCTGAAAATACAAAATCAGAAGTAGATCTCTATTTTTTCTTTCATGTCCTGATTTATTACTTCATATTCATCTATTTACAGTACTTGAATGCATGCACATATTTTATTGGAAATGGCTTTGATGTATTATCAAGTACTGAAATATCCATAACATAAGCATGACACAGTATCAAGAACAAAATGCGCCCATTCATGTGTGCTACAACGTTCACTTTCAAGTATGAAAAATCAAATGGAATGAGTTAAATTTAAAGTCACAAATACTTCTAGGGCACTCCAGCTGTTCTGGCAGAAAAAAAAATGATTTGAACTTCTGGAATTTATTAACTTGGGTAAACTTATTAGAACAGGAGAAATGCCTAGGTATTTGCATTTGCCAAATGAAATTTAAAGCAATTCTGAAGCTGTAAATCTGTTTTCAAATCTGTATTTTTTTGAAGTATAATTCTGGATGTAAGCATTTTAGTGCTTTAAAACACCACTTCTTCTAACCAGTACACATCTAGACAAATGAAAACGTGGTATTAAAATAGTTCCCTGCTAAAGATCAGAATCATACAGTAATGTAAAATCCAGTTTTGTGTTTTGAGCAACCTATTATTTCTCCAACTTCAGCATTCCATTCATGATTTACAAGAGGCCAGTATAACAAGCACACAGTTAATGTTACAGACATTTAGCTGTGAGTCTTTCACAATGAGTGATCTGATTGGTTTACACTTATTACAGGGCTATATAGGGAGAGAGAGAATCAGAATGCATCTAGGTTGGCCACATAAGTTAATATTTCCCTCCTCCCACCTTAAAAAAAGAAAAAGCTGTTGCAGTCACCACCAATTTCCAAGCTAAGACTTCCAGTAGAAACTTTGCAGACACCTTCCCTGGCTGTTCAATGGCACATAAATAAAACCTTACTAATGATGATGCACCGCCCCTCCTTTCTCAGGCTGCATCCTGGTTTTGGTTACTTGTTCCACTATATGTGGATCTTTTGGAATAGAAGACGGTCTTCTGGATGCAGCTCTCCACACAGAGGCTGTGTGATTTGCAAGTGATTTGGTGCAATTTGGGCTCGTTTTTGACTGGGTGAGGACTGAAATGGAATCTTGTCCGTCCCTATGCCATCACCGGTAACACAGGCTGTATACAGATACAGCTGTCCCCATGCAAACTGCGCTAAACCCTGCCATGGGGGAACTGTGCCATCTCCTTTCCGCCCTCTCTCTCCTGATTGGAAGCTGGATTGACATCACCCCCACCCCTGTGCCGCCTGCTGCAGTGATTACTGGGAAACGCCACCAAATGCCACATCCCCCCTTAGTGGCAAGAAAAGCTAGGATTGAACGGCAATAATAACAATGAAAAAAAAATCCAGCTCTTTGATCAGAGCTGCTATGAGTTTTGTGCACCTCTGCATTGCCACGAGAGCACCCGGGAACCACAGTTGGGAACAAAAATCAAGTCATAAACAAGCCATCATACCTACCTTGGGGATCAGGGAAGAGGGGTAGAATACTTGTCATGGAAAGGAGAGAAAAGTCAAGCCATTATTATGCCTGCCTTGGCAATTGGGGAAGGGGGGTGGAATATGTCATGCAAAAGGGAGAAAAACTGAGCCATTATCATGCCTGTCTTGGCGATCAGGGAAGGGAGGTGGAGCACCTGTTGCAGAAAAGAGTCTCATAGGTCAGCGAAGGCCATTTGATCCCCTCCTCATTTTGGCTTTAACACCATTTACTGCCCTCAAAATCCCAGCGGTTGCAATCTCCAATGCACAGGGCAGGAACGGTAAGCACAGGACATGAAACTCTACCTCCCAGTCACACGAGTGCTAATCTCCTCCCCAAAAAGCCCAGGACCGTCCCCACATGCTGGCTCAGCTCCCAAAACAACGCATGCTCAGCCACCAAACTCCGGCAAGAACATTTTTTTTTTCCAGAACCAAATTTGGTACGGGTTTGGGTGATTTGGTCCACAGAAATTGGACCAAAACAATTTTGCATGGAGACAGCCCTTCCTGAATCCAATTCAGACCAAAATGTACATGGGGACGCAGCCTCACACTCTCCGAACCCACCAGTAAGCCAAAGGAATGGTTGTAGCTCAGTGGTAAAGAAACTGTCTATTTTTTTTTATTTTGTGTCAAAACCATTGCATTCAGCCAAACAAGCCATAAAAGGAAAAACATAATGTATAAATGAGTTAAAAACAGCCTTCAGATCAATAAAACATTAAAATTTGGATAAAATAGTACTGATAAAATAAGAACAAATAAAGATACAATTAAATAATTTTTGAGTAGAAATGAGCAACAGCAACTGCATTATCTGTGTCATTGAGCAGTTCCTCTATCATACATGAGATAGGACATTTTGGACAGGAATACAGATGTTGGGTTGTTTGTTCAGCACCACATTCACATAAAATGGAAGCATCTTCTAAATAATTCCATTTAGCAAGATTATTTTGTGTTCTACCAATGCCACTTCTAAGCCTATTTAGGAATTTCCATATTACCCATTCTTGGTTCGCACCATATAGGGCAGTGGTCAGCACACTTATTAGTCAACAGAGCCAAATATCAACAGTACAATAACTGAAATTTCTTTTGAGAGCCAAATTTTAAAAACGTAAACTATATGGTACATTGTTATTAACTTAATCAGGGTACTCCTAAGCTGGAAGAGCCACACTCAAGGGGCCAAAGAGCCGCATGTGGCTCGCGAGCCACGGTTTGCTGACCACTGAAATAGGGGATGGCTTTTGTGCTGTTCAGCTTTATTTCTCTCGTCTCTCGCTACAACTTCTCACCACACATCAGGAGGAGCGATACCACACTCTGTCAGTGAGTATGGCTTTAGGACATCCTGTAACTACTCTGCAGGTTTTGTTTAGTGCCACATCCACTTGTTTTACATGGGCAGACTTATACCAAACAGAAAATGCCTAGAAAATGGATGATTGTTAGTTTGATTTTTATTAATTATTTTTCCAATATTCCACTGAACATTTTCCATTGATTCTCCAGCATCATTCCCGATTATGGTATCTATGATACCATGGAATCAAAACTACAGGAGAGGGAATGGGCAATATCTCCCTTTCTGATTTGACACCACACTAAAGGAGCTATCTGTGTTGCTAGGAAACTAGCCCCAGCTGTTACAGGAGGGTTTGCTTGGCTGACAGAAACTGCTGTTCAACATCTTGAGTTTAGAAGTACCAAAAATGAAATACTGTTGCACATTAGGTACTTTTTGCTCCTTTAAGAACACAGACTAAAATCATACAGGTACCTATACTTCACCTGTAAAATATTCTTATTCACAGTCTACCTGGATTTTCTAAATGTTTATACATTTATACTTGTGTCACTTTTAACTGGGAAATCAAAAAGCATCCTGAAATCAACCAAAGGAAACATAGCAGACAATGCCCAGGCTTCATGAAGTATATATTTTGTATATATGCAATAAGAGATTAAAAATGAACAGCTATGTTATTTTAAGATGGTTTTATGCACATGAGTCAAAGCTGGAATTTCAAAGTTGGCTTTCACTTGCATTCATCATAAAACATGTTATATGAGGAGCTGTAGCTGCTGCTGCTGCTGCTGTTGCTACTTGCAAAGCAGCTGCTGTAAGAAAATAATAGATCCATGGCCTTAACAATTTCTTTTTCCTCTGGCATATATGCCTGAAAAATGTGATTCAATATTTTATGGAAAAATTAACATTGTTTTCCATTATCCTGGAGAACTCATTATATTATATAAATTATCCACAAATTATGGTCAAGTCACCCAAAATTAACTCTTAAAGATTTTCATAATTACAAAGAAATTGCTGAGGGAAGGAATTTTAAATTAAGATTGCCAAAACAGCTGGAAATGCTATTTTTTTCTCCTGATGTTGAAATACAAAGTAGCAATCCTATTCTGTTTCTCTTTCAGTTTAGAAATAAAAAGCCACATTTGGCACTGATCTAAATTGAATTTTATGATACACCACAAACTGCTATTAAAACTGAAAACTCAACAGACCCACCAAATCCCCTGGGGGCTGCAGTTTTTTGTACATATAATTCTTGCCTACAGAATACATAAGCTTTGTTTCTGAACTGAAGTGCATGTGCAACTCTGGTCCACAGAAATATTTGCATACATGGACCTGTCCCATGCTTAATATTCTGCAAAGTTACATGCTTGCTAATTAAAGGATAGGACTATTTACTCTCAAATATCATACATTCACTGGTCAAAATTATTACTGACTGCTGGATGCAATTTACTCCATGGCCTCCTCCCAAACAATTTAAAATAAAAATAGACACAATGGATAATTCATTATTGTTGTTCGATTATAGATTCAGCTGCTGTGATAAGAAAGCAGGGTAATTATTCCATGCTAATTTTGCTTAATCCATTCTTTAAGGAAATCTCTACATTCAGGAGATTCTTAGCAAAATGGAGAATGGCGATTAGACACTAAAGACCTAGGAGGGGCATGGCGAGACCACACTCCCTGTGACAGAAGTATTTTGTCTAAATATTCAGACATCTGATGAAATCCCTTTCTTCTGGGATCTAGCAGCGCACTGACTCATCTTGTGACTGGGAGCCTTGTCACAAAGGCAGGGCACTTTGTCTCAAGGTTGAGAAAATCTTCTCAAGTGAAATCTTCTGTCATTTCTTGAGGACTTCTTAAAACACTTTAGAAGTGGCTGTATATAGGCTCCCCTGCATTCCAAGAGAGACACGCAGACCAAATACCATTAATGTATAGTATTATCAGGCCAAAAGAACCTCCTCAGTGTTCAGAGGCCTTTGACCTTGGTATGGAAAAGTTGCTTCAACCTCTGCTGGCATTCCTTTGATACAGATGAAAGCCTGTTATTTAAGATACACAAGATGAAATCCTTTAGCTAGCAGATCCAGTACAGAGCCAGAGAAAATGCTGGGTATTTCTTTCAACTACACCAAAATATGAAAATTCATTCATACAAGGTTGTCATGCAGATTTCATATCAGAAATTCTGCTGAAAGACAGAAAAAAAAAAAAGAAAGAAACCAAACACCTGTGTGAGGAGGTCTGAAATACAGTAAGTAAGTGACAAGAAACAGGGTGGTAAGGGCAGGAAAGTCCATCTGGACATTCCTGAGCTGTTCACAGAAGGTAAGTGAATCAAAGTGAACGCTGCCCAACAACAGAATTGGCAGCTAGAATACTAGAAAACAATGTTCCCGCTAAGGAACAATTTTAACTCCTCTAAACCCTAAAAAAACCCTTTAAAACAGATAACAAAAAATATAATAATCCCCACTACACCTCAACTAGCAGAGGATAAGCTAGGATTATGAACAAAAATCAGGCAGAATTCCCTTTTTGTCCTCAGAGCCCACATTCTCCTGGGACTCCTGTCAATGCAGGACACACAGGTAGGGATGCCACAGTCTGTGCACACAGCACCAATGGCGCCAGGCCAGCATTCTCTGGGACAAGGACCAATACTAGTCTGAGGTAAGGGCTGTTAGCCTGACTTCAATACCAGGAAAGATTCTCGAACAAATTATTAAACAACACATATGTCAGCATTTGGATAGGAATTCAATAATTAACAGTAGTCAACATGGGTTTGTATCAAACAAGTCGTGTCAGACCAACTTGATTTCATTTTATGACAAAATCACTGAATGGGTTGATCAAGGAAATGCAACAGACGTAGTATTTCTTGATTTCAGCAAAGCATTTGACAAAGTATCTCATGCGATCCTCATTGAAAAATTGATCAAATATGGGTTTGACAAGGCAACTATAAGGTGGATTCAAAACTGGCTTAGTAATCGTACTCAAAGAGTGGCTTTAAATGGCTGCACATCCAAATGGAGGGAAGTGTCAAGTGGAGTACCACAAGGTTCTGTCCTGGGCCCAGTTATGTTTAATGTTTTTATAAACGATCTGGACGAGGGAGTTGAAGGGAAACTGATCAAATTTGCTGATGACACAAAGCTAGGGGGGATTGCAAACACCAGAGAAGAGAGAGAGAGGATCCAAAAAGATTTAGAGAAACTCGAACAATGGGCTGCAACTAATAAAATGGTATTTAACAAAGAAAAATGCAAGGTTCTGCACCTGGGCAAGAAAAATGAAAAAGGCACATATACAATGGGAGGAATTCGGCTGAGCAGCAGCACATGTGAAAAAGACTTGGGTGTCCTGGTAGATTATCAACTGAACATGAGTCAACAGTGCGAGGCAGCTGCAAAAAAGGCAAACGCAATCCTGGGGTGTATTAGGAGAAGCATAGAGTCCAGTTCACGTGAAGTTATTATCCCCCTCTACTCTACCTTGGTCAGACCTCATCTGGAGTACTGTGTCCAGTTCTGGTCACCCCAGTTTAAAAGAGACACTGACAAGCTGGAGCAGGTTCAAAGGAGAGCTACCAAGATGGTGAACGGTCTGCAAACCATGTCCTATGAGGAACGGCTTAAGGAACTAGGAATGTTTAGTCTGTCAAAAAGAAGACTGAGAGGAGACATGATAGCTGTCTACAAATACCTCAAGGGTTGTCACAGGGCAGAGGGATCAGCCCTGTTCTCACTCTCTCAAGGAAGGACTAGAAACAATGGGGTGAAACTGCAGGGGAAAAGATTTAGTTTAGATGTTAGGAAAAAATTTCTAACAGTAAGAGTGATCAACCAGTGGAACAGGCTGCCACGGGAGGTGGTTGGTTCCCCTTCGATGGAGGTCTTCAAGCAGAGACTGGACGGCCATCTGTCTGAGATGGTTTAGGAGATCCTGCCTTGAGCAGGGGGTTGGACTCGATGACCCAGGAGGTCCCCTCCAACTCTACCATTCTATGATTCTATGATTCTATGATAAGGTCAAGGTGGTAAGCCCATCTTTTCTGCCACAGTCTTCCGCACCCCACCGCACCCCACTTTCTTAACATCACAGCATCAATCTGCATTCCCCCATTCCCTCAACAGTCTCGCTTCCTCTTCCATCACTGATCGGCTAAAGTACAGGTCAGCAGCACTCAGCGTTTAGTAATTCATTTGATTTGACTGGAATTTTTTTTTTCGGGGGGAGGTATTTTCAAAAGCTCTGGAACTTGACATAGTTCTTCCTGGCAGCTCTAAATGTGTGCTTGGCAAATTGGGGGGAAAGTAGCTTGAGAATTAGCCCTAAATGACCCACTTGGCAGGTCAGCTGGTATTACAGTCAACAGCCAGATTAACTCCCCTCCAAAAAACATCTCCTGTCAGGCAGGCATGTGAGGCTGGCAGAGGCCCATAAGCATAGTGGCATGAATTTTGGCTCATCCAGTTTTACAGGATTTTTTTCAGAAGTCTCTCCTGAAGCAAAGGAGCAAAGGTGTTTTTTTTTTCAAGTGACCAGATCCTTTTAACTTCAGGAGAAACCTTCCTGTCAGACACAAGTGCATGCCTGCTACCTTTGGGGGTTGTAGCTCAAGGTGAGAGAAAACTGACCCTAAATGGCATTCTTGACTGGCCAGTTAGTAAGATGGTCAACTTTAAGCTAAAGCCCTCAAAAACATGCAGACAGGCAGCTGGTACTAACTAGGGGTGTTTTTCCACTGCAGCCCTTAGATCCGGATCTAAGAAGATCCGGATCTAAGGAGTGGGTCGCTGATCGCTTCGGAGGGACTTCAGAGTCTCGCCGCCGGTCTCTCAAAAGAGATCAGCGCAGACTTCGGAGGCGCTCCGAAGGGACTCCGGAGCGGCTTTGAAGGGACTTCGGAGTCATTCGGAATGATTTCGAAATGACTCCAAAATCACTTCAAAGCTGGGACTTTGGGCTCCCCTCCCGTGGGTGCATCCCCTCCCCCTAGCCTCCTCTAGACCCCATTGCCTGTTTCCTGTGGAAACAGGCTCCCTTTAATCTGGATTTTCTGGCAGAAGACCCCATTGTAGACCCCATTAATGGGGTCTAAAGAAAATCCGGATTAAAGAGCAGAAAGTACTCATTTGATCTGGATTTCCCCTTGGCAGTGGAAACAATCGGGTCCCAAATGGGTGCCGTGGTAGAAATGGGATAATCCGGCTCACACACAAATGGGTCCTTAATGGGTGCAAAAATGGGTACTTTTTGACAGTGGAAAAACACCCTAGGACAACTTTATCATTCACCTGTTATTACAGGAATTATTTGGAAGTTTGCAGAAGGTTCCATGGGAGCTAAGGGAAATTCTCTCTCACACATACAACACATACACACAATATATCAGGCATGTAATCAAATACCTTGAAACTTGGTATATAGTTAGGAGGCTCCTTTCTACCTGTCCCCACCTTCTGGGATGCTTGGTACACCCCACAGCAAACGAGAACCCAAACTGAGTTAAACCATCCCAATGGAGCAAAAACTGAAAAAGGGGTGAAGGATAAGAGAAGATGCCACCCAACTGTCTCCCAATTTCAAAAATGCTTGATCCAGAAGAATGAAAGCCAAATCTATCCCCCTCCTTTGCTTGCCTGGGTGGTTTTCCCAGGAATGTGAAAATGTGAAAAGGCCCTGTGTCACGATGCCCAGCGTTCCAGTAAGTGCCTGCCCTCTCTAGGAGTAGCTTGGCCCCGTTGGGATGCTGAGTTCGTGCAAAGGCCAAGTGAATACTACAGTGTGGACACAAAACACTGGTAGCAAGCGTTTCAACAGTAAACTAAAACAAGTTTATTATTATACAATAAGCAATACTAAAAGGAAAATAAGGTTCAGGTATTAGTTGGTTTAACTCAGGTTTAACTCAGTAAGTCTCTTAAGGCTAGGAGCTACCCCTTTCTCTAAAGGAAAATCGTTCCCCTTTTAAAAGACAAACCTCTCCACATTCCTCCCCCTCTGACTTGCTCTGCCACAGCTCACACCTAGCCAGTGTACCAGAACGTGGCTCCAGATGATCACAAGGCCCAGTCCGTCCTTGCTTGTCCGATCATCCAGCCTGGTCAGTTGCTATTGAAGTCTTCCTTCAAGATCTTCCAGCCAAAAGACCACTGGTCAGCTACTGGTTCCAGCTCCCTCAGGATTCAGCTCTCTTCTCCTTTCAGCATGAAGACCCAGTCTGCTGTCTTCTGTGTTCATTTATACCCATATCCCTGACCCTGATTGGCTGTAACCTCCTGGGGAAAACTGCTGCCATAAAATGCTGCTGGAAACTCCTGATTGGTGGGAACTCCTGCTCTAGCCCCTCCAGCACTCAGATCCCCGGACAGCTTTTCCCTCCAGAAAGCAGCTTCAACCAATCATTGCAGCAGGGCCCGCACAGGATTTCCCGCCCTTTTTGCAGCCTCTGCTCAGGTCTTGCAACAAGCTGTTTGCAACAAGGCTGGCTATTGCAGCCAGCTAGAAGCCTGCAAAGCCAGAAAGCAAAACAGTTTGCAGCCTGTACCCTGAAACCGTCACACCCTGTAGTAGTCTTTCATTTCTTTGTATTTCTGACATGCAAGATCTTAAAAATCTTTAGGAGACCACTATATGACAGACGACCGACTTCACATATAAACCCAGTCCCCTCTCAGTTTTCCTTCCAAAGAGGCCTGCTGGTCAAGCAACAGTTTTCAGATTATCCCTGGCCAACATCATAAATCAGTCTTTCTCCTTCATGGTGTTGCCTCTCTGGAGCATTGCATCTGCTCACTTTGAAGAAAAGGAGCTAAGCAGCTTTTCCCTATTAATGTTTTAGCACTGCTCAGGAGTATTACTGCAGAGATGTTATGCTTGTATATAAATTTTTAAAAAAATTCAATGTAAACTGCTTAAGAAATATAACATTAAGCTATAACATTATAAGTAAATAAAATAAGTTGATGTACGAGCTAACTTTTCTTCCTAGAGTAATATGGTGATTTTAAAATATGCCAATATCTTAAAAGGCAAACAAAACACATTTAAAAACAACATGAGTTGTGCATGCTTTCAGCATGCTTATTCATGTCCCAATTTATAAAACCTGGCACTTTTCCATTCTAAACATTCTTCTAGTTAATTGCTGACGCAGACTCAAAGGAAAAATGAGATGTATAATTTAACTTTTGTGCTCTTTTTTCTGTTAAGTGCACTGCACTGATAGAACTGCATGAGGAAAGAAGAGAGAGACTGCCACCTTCTGGCCAAATCAAGTTAACACTAAAGAAAGGTATTAACGAATTTCTATTATAAATATTTATCTGGCTCTTTAAAAAGCAAACTTACCTTAAAATTAACATACTTACACACAAAAGAGTGTAACATTTTTGCCTAAATTATTGGAACAACAGCCAAACTAAGGCTGTGATCAGACTCAGAGGGGGAAAAAAAGCATCTCTGAGTTGGTTCAGAAAAGGCATTGTGGTGGGATTGTTCACACACCAGTCTGCCTCTTCACCCACTCCGGAACATTCTGTGGTGGAAAAGATGGATTACAGAAGGCTTGGGAACACAAGGCCCACACACTGACTCTCTTTTTATTGTATCTGAACACAGCCCTAGTAAGTCACTAGACAACATAATATTATACATTTTGTTAGAATTCGACTCTAACTTTCTAGAAAAAGTCATTTTAACTGGTGCATCATTCAGACACCTGCTATAATGCATACTCAGTGCTACAAACTCCTTTTGAATTTTATCCATTTCTGGATATCTCAATTTAAGAAACATTTAGACCAGTGGTCCTCAACCTGGGGGTTGGGACCCCTTTGGGGGTCGAGTTGCCCTTTCAGGGGTCGCGACGAGTCTCCCACCACCCTTCCCTCCCACCTCCCAGCTGCTCTGCCCCCGCGGTTGGGGGTCTCTACAACATGAGGAACTCCATTAAGGGGTCACGACATTAGGAAGGTTGAGAACCACTGATTTAGACAAACTGAAACAGGTTCAGAGAATGGCAACAAAGATGTTTAGTGGGAAAGAAACAACTGAGAGACTGAGAAGTAAAGCCCAAGGTGAATATGACAATAACAACATGCAGAAAGCCAGCTCAACTCCTGTGATTAGATGGATGCATCCACATGATTTTCCTGACAACAGTCTAGAAAAAATGTACTGCTTTTTCTCCCAGGAAATCTTGGTCCTTTCCATACTGGCCCTTATTCTGAGATATATCCAAGAACAGGGCTCTGCATTTGCATGCTAGTGCAGATTACAGCAGGCTCTGCTCAAGAATTACATTCTGGGTCTATCTTATTTTGCCACACTCTGATTTGCCTTCAGGTCAGGCAATACCTACCCTATGAGTGCTATCCATTGATTGGGTCCTCAGTGGGAAACCTTGCCTCTATGTAATTTCCTGCCCAACCTAACTGGAACAAAGAGCTATCAAATCCAAATGTTGAAGAAGTTTCAAGATGTGATAAAAGAGATGCAGAAAATTCAACCAGATGGTACCTGTTTAAGCTTATCTGACTGCACCCTGTGTCTTCCAAGTCTGACTGTCAATCATCTCAACCAACATTTACCTTTAAATAAGCAATGATTTTTCTGGTTCCCTTATGCTGGAAAGAATGCTTCCCTCAAGTATGTGCACAGAGAAGTCCTCCCTATTCTGCAGGGCATACAATAGTGTGACCTAATACATATTATTAACACAACCATTGCTTTTCTTCTGCCATAGACACTTGATATCAATTTGACGGTCTGGTGACTTTTTCCAGCTGTATTTCTTCAAGTCTCCCATTGCCAGGAACTGCCCCATCAATAATCCACACATGGCTTTTCTCAAACATAGTTAAGTCAAGAGTATTAAGTGCAAGATGTTTTGCTCATCAGTTATTAAACTAATGTGAGTATTTACAGCTTGTTTATTGCCAGTAGAAGGAACGGGGAAATCACTGTGAAATAAGGATAGGTTAGTGGTAACACCAAAACATACCTGGATTTTTGTAGATGCTGAGTACATCTTTAAAATAATGAGGTAAAAATCTTTCTAGTAGAAGCAGCACATCCTCTAATTCTTCCAGAATTCCCACAAGAAGGAAATTTTCATTCACATTCACTTTTGCTCTTTCTAGAGCCCATTCTCCAGGCTCCCTTAAAGAATATTAGATAAAATCCCATTTAGACTGAATTCAACAAGCAAAATATTCAGTGAAAGTTGGGTTTAGAGCTACAGAATGACAAAGATTACCTGAACCTTCACCAGCAAATGAGTACAAATCTTTTAACAGATGTTCATGCATAATGCAGGACCCAGTCTTACTAGCAAGGAATCTACACTGAACCCTTTTAGGCTCTTTCTGCACTGGGCCTTATTCTGGATATCCTGGAATAGGGCCCTTCATCTGCATGCTGGTGCAGACTATGCAGGTCTCTATTCTGGCATATAATCTGAAACAAGTCCCAGTGCAGAAAGGACCTAAGTGTGTGAGACACATTATATTTATTTATTATTTATTATCCCTATCATGCCCTATACCCAAAGGTCTCAGGGCGGGTAACAACTTTTAAAACCCAGCATATCATAAAACCTATATTAAAACAATAATAACCATCACAACATTTAAAATCCAACATGTTAAAAACAACAAAGTGTATCAGTACAAACAGAACTGCTGTTTGCAATATGACCTCAATTTTCTCTTTTGTCCAGTTTGATGTACCAGAGCAAAGTGCAATTAGAAGGTCCTACACTCTCACTTTGTAGAAAATATGATTGTAACAGGATATACACAGCAGGGATAAACTGGAGATATGTGGAATGATGTATTTTTCAGATACGGTATATTTAAAAATATATCTATATATTATAATTGCAGAAATATCAGAAATACCACCTGGATATTAATCTTGAGTTGAAACCAGAACTTTTTTTATTGGGTATGGTTGATGACAATCTAAGGGAAGTAAAGACTTTGATTTTGTATATGCTAACAGCTGCCAGATTGCTATATGCATAAAAATGGAAGCAAGAGGAACTACCTACAGAAGAAGAATGGATAATTAAACTGATGGATATGGCAGAAATGGACAAACTAACGAACTTACTAAAAGATAAAACTGTAAATAAGTTTTTAGAGGATTGGGGACTTTGTATACAATTTCTTTGGGGGTTGGGTATCCCGATGGAAGGCATCGGCCTCTAGGAGAAAAAGCATCAACATAAGGGATCAGAAGCAGAAGAATCTGGAGAACAGAGGAAGTCACATGTAAATTCATGAAAATTTTTGTATTGTAATATAACTATGTATGGAAATGTACTAATGAAAATAAAAAAAATTGAAACCGAAGAAATACCACCTAAGAGCCCAGATCTCAGGGACAAGGCACAGGGTAGCTCACAGGAGTAGGAGCTGGTTTTTATACCCCACACTGCCTGCCGGAAGAGTTTGTGACAGCTACCAGTCTGGATGGCTTTAAGGAAGGGTTAGACAAATTTATGGATGACAGATGTATCAATGGCTACTAGAACGAATGCCTAGGTGCATCCTTCCTGCTGAGGGGGGGAGGAACTGGGGCGCTTCCAAGGCCATCTGCTGGGACTCGAGAGCAGAAGGAGGTTTGTCCTTGTCTCTGCTTCAGATGCCCGTGAGCATTTGGTGGGCCACTGTGTGCGACAGGATGCTGGACTAGATGGACTGTGGCCTGATCCAGCAAGGCTTCTCTTATGTTCTTATGTATGTTCTTACGTTTCTTACCCTTAAGGGGACTCAAAAGTGGCTGACAAACCTTCTGTTCTTCTCCCAACCCTGTGATGTAGGTGGGGCTGGGAGAACTCAGAGAGCTGTGTCTAGCTCAAGGTCACCCAGCTGGCTTCATGGAGGAGTGTGGACTTGAACTAGGAGACCTCCAGATAAGAATCTAACAATCTAATCACAAGACCAGGCTAGCAAGTTCTTCCATTTATTGATAATAACAGAAGACGAAGGATCTGGTGTAAGCAAGAGTATAATATGCTGGTTCTCAGCAACCCTCCCTTATTCAAGGCACAAGACAAGAATTCCCACAGTGAAGGCACAATGGGCTATCTATTGCTGTGTCTATGGTGGCAGCCAAAGAAAACCTGAATCCGTGAGAAAAGCACGCAGGTATGGTCTTGTTTCAGCAAGAATACCAGATAGACGGGCAGTGACCCTTAAACATACTTCGCATAATTTGTCCATTATTTTATACCACTTCGACTGCATCCCTTCTACAATAAAAAGTAGAGGTGTTAAGGAGGGAGGTTCTAAATTAAGCAGAACCCTACAGTTGTGCACTGAAAATGTGTATATCAAAATTATGGCAAAACCCTGGACAGTTAAGTGAAAGCTGAAACTTTTTTCACAAAGTTGCACTCCACAACTGCCCAAGGTTAGAGACCAGATGAGGGCAACTGGTATCACTTTCTCTCTTTTTTACAGAACTGAAGCCACACAATGGAATAATGGGAAAAATCTTTCTACAAGTTGCAGACAGGTCATAGGCTGGACCAAGAATTAGTAATTTAAATGAAAGTAATTTATAACGGCCTCTAGGGAGCTAATAAAATTCCGTTTTGTTTTCTGTAGCATTATGCTTCATTGGTTCTTAATTCTGGATAACATAGGGAGAAGAACTTTTTAAGCATTTATGTTTGTGCTCCAGCTATTCACTCTTAGAGAAAAGGAAGGAACAGATCAAAGTAGCTCATAACTTTGGAATTTATTTTTGCCCTCTGACTTAGCATGTGGCACAGCTGGCTTAGTAATGGGAACATTTAGTATCCTGCACTACTTCTCATCGTTTATATTAACAATGGCTTGATGCAGTTGGGATTCTGCTGCCTTTTATGAAAGAATTGAGAATCCAAATCCTCCCGCAGTGCTGCTGGCAAGGGAGAGAGAAAAAAAAGGTGGGTACCTGCATCTTGGATGTTGTCCACAGAAGTAAGGAATGATGTAAAACAACCTGGGATTGGAACATTCAGGGTAGTTCTCAAGAATGCATACATTAATATCCTTTAAAAGAAGGGGGGAGAGAAAAAAAGAAAAGCAAAATAAGAATGTTACCATTTTACTGTTAGGTTATCTGCTGTTTTCTAATTTCTTTAACCAAATTTTAAGTCAAAACTTCCATAAGCTAATTTCTGAATCAACAGGTTTTGCTGCATTATGTTCCTCTATGACATACTAACCCTATTTTTGAAATGATTAAACAGGAAGTGTTCACAGCGTTTGAAAAGGAAGAAATTGATGTTAACTTTTTTTTTCTACTTAGTAGTAGATCTACTAAGTAGAAAAAAAAAGCTAACATCAATTTCTTCCTTTTCAAAAGCTATATCTAAACACTTCAAGGAACAGAAACCGAGACACTTTCTGTTACATATTAATAATACGCTGAATAAAAATCTACAGCATGCCTTAACATAAAGGTATTAGTAATTTGATAAATATCTTTAAACTGAGTGAGCAAATCTAAACAGTGGGCCAAACTATTACAATTACTAGAGAACATTAAATATCAGCATGAATAATACTGAAAATATCAATTCATTTACGTAATAGCTACTGAAATGTTTAGAATTCACTTATGCATCCTTTTATATGCATATAGGAACAGACTACAGAGTGGTATCTGTTCACAAAATCTCTCTCACCAGCCCCTCAGCAATGTTGGCATGATGGAAGCCTGAGAGAAAAATAGGACATGTTTTCTTTTGAAACATGTATGGATACAAGGCCGCATCCAGATGTCAGTAACTGTCTTAAAAGATGAGTGAATACAGTTTACGGGTTATATGGATATGGATATATATGATCACAAAGTCAATACATATGAATAGCATCAACCAGAAGAAATGTCCAAGAATGCCTATATGTTAAATTTTGTGATGGAAGTTCAGAAGTTTTATAGTTGCATTTCAGAAGCAGGTCACGCCCACATATTCACATAATTTTTTAAAATAATCTTAACTGTTTGCAAATAAAATATACAGATCTGGAACAAGCTTCATACTCATGATTCCAATAGTACATTCTGTGCTGAACAAATTTGTGGAGGCGTTCCAAAACCAAAATAAGAAGTTTGAACATAAATGTTCATAGTAAAATCTGAGTATTATTCTGTCTCAGCACAACTGAAACATGCAGCATTCCAAACCCATCAGAGATTGTTTTCCCTTCTAATTAATGGCTCTATCATTGTACCCTTACAGTACATTTCACGATGTTCCTCTTGAGTATTATTAGCAATCCATTCTTTTGTATGGACTTGAGTGGTGAAGATATCCAAACCAGTGTACTTATTTTCACCTGGATAATTCAGAGTTTTCTTTGCTTCCTGCTTCTCACATCCAGTATTCCCATGGGGTATGTCCTTGTGAAACAAGTAATCCCTCTCTTTCAGTGCCGGCAACATCAGTTTCTTTGCAGCTTTGTTTGGCTTTGTCACCCTGTGCAAATCTACTTGTGGAATTCATCACACTAAGTCAGTAGCTGGAAGACTTCCTTCAGGCTTTACGTCTCAATCTGGCATCCCAACTCATCTCCTTGCTGTAGTCCTGTTGCATGTATTTTTCTTGACAGACATATGGGTGTGTGGTAGTTTTTCAATTTGCTAGTCAATGGCCCTTTCTGTAGTAGGCATTATTTTGGGATACATCCAGGAATAGGGGCCCGCTGTCCACATGCTAGTGCAGAGCCTGCTGTAGACTACAACAACCCCACCCTTTTATTGAAATATTGCAACATTAACACACATCTGAAAAGTAAGATTAATGTAACTTAAAATGATGCTAATATTCAAAGGACACTTGACAAATCACAATATGCATACAGTCCTATCGATGGTATCACACCCATGCAGATCAGCTATCTAGGATTTTTTTAACTGCATGTCTGAACTAGCCTTAACTTCCAGATGCTGACTACAGATGTCTAAAAACGAAGCTTCAGATGTAAGCCTCTGGTATAGAAGTTATACTCTAACTTCAATTCAAGAACAACTCACAAATATGTAATTTGTGAAAATGCTTCAGAGATGTTTTGCTTCCAAAGAAGCATGATGGACTTTGATCTTACTACACACAACAGATCTTTTCAATTTTGGCATGCCATTCCTAAGCAGACGTAGCTGCTTTATAAAGTTTTCAGCACCAACTGAATACTTTTATTTGCCCTGCATTTTTTCCTTTTATTATGTTTTTATCAATAAGAGCTGCACAGAACAACAAAAACACGCTACAAAGCATGTTATCAATCACATAGTCTGCATCAAGAGACACACAATAAAACCTCAGGCTTCCATTTCTTGCTTTTTTCTGATAATATATTAAAACCCTTCAACTTTGCTTCAGTATCTGCAGTATTCAAATATTCCCTTCAAAGCTGTTTTGCTTATGCTTCTTTTTGTGTGTGCTTATTCTTAATTAGTGGCACACTTGTGAAGAGGATGAGGGTATAACCTAGGAAAATCTACATTTGAATCCTAGCTCTGGCAAGAAATGTTCACTGGGGCTGTTTCTGTAAGGGCTACAAAGAGCCCATTAAGGACCCAAGAAGACCCCATTAGGAACAGAATCACGACTTAACTTCCACAAGGAAAACCCCATGAGGACCCCACAAGGACCTCAGGAGGAACACGTCATCCACACGGGTGCCTCCAGCCTCCGGTCTCCGTTCCTAATGGGATCTTTGGGCCCTTAAGCCCAGATTTCCAGTGGACTCCTTTCATGTGTGTTTCCACATGCCTGTTGGCTGGCTGGGGTCCAGGGGTGGGCCCAGCAGAAGTGATCCCTGCGTGACACATATGTGGGCCAATCACTCTGCACCACCGGGGTAGAACTTCCTCCTTGGGCCTAATCAAGGCCTCTGGAGGCATGCTGAGTTTAGAGCACTTGTTTGTACACACACTCAAATTTTCCTCTACCGCGTTGAAATAATATATATCAAAGCCTGGGCAAACATCTATATTATTCTCATACGTTTGACTAATTAAGTATCAGCAGTATGATCAATTAAATCATTTAAGCATCTATCAGGTCAATTTCAGGCCTTCTTGGCCACAAAAGTAGTAGCGAATTACCTGCACAAATGAGTGAATTCAAAAGTTCTGCTCTGTTTTTCCTTTTCAATTTCTATCTGTCATGCCATTTTGGATGTTAGTCTAAAGCAGTGATCTCTCTTTTCAGTTCCTTGGCAGCCTATTTCCATAAATTGTACCCTTCATAAGGGTTGCTGGTATTTCAAATTTATAAGTCATAACTGTTAATATCTTCTCCCGACATCATTCAGTTTTTTTCACGTGCCCCTAAATGTCCCAGTTTTCACCCCGGGGGGTACATGTACCCCAGGTTGGAAATCACCAATCTAAAGGATTTCCCAAGTCTTTAGGTACCAAGTTTGGGGGCAAATGGGAAGTCGTATGGCGTGTGCAAACTGCCTCTATTTTAGATTAATAAATCTCTACCTATTAAAAATGAGATCACAACCAAATAATAGTCGGTTATCTTTACCACAAGCTACAGATCAGGGTAAAATGTTATAACATTTTTCAGAGACATGCATCAACCTGTTTTGAATCTCCCTTTTTGAATGCTAACAGAATCCTGCCTTTGGTTGTGAATGCAGAGGGATGACTGAAGAGAACCATATGGTTAGCAGATGCGAGAGTGAGTTTGCACCCAAAGGCTGCCAATGCTTAGGAAGCCAAAGTTTCACAGCCAGTACTATTCCACTGTGTGACTCGCTGAAACTAAGTGTGCTAGTGACAGTGTCTGGTGAACAGGCAAGAGTTGCAAGAGACTTAAACTCAACAACCCTACACCAATGTCCATGATACATTGTCGGGCAGAAGATTACCATTTTCAGTGTACTGTACAACCCCACATACTTTTTCACTCCAGTTACAGGAACAACTGAAATTTAAAAAGCAATTTAATTCTTCTAAGGGATGTGCACGGATATTTGAAAATTCGACTATCTGTTTTGAATCCATCGATTGCTGACATTTGATCTTGAATTGGATTTTCAAAAATCCAAATTTGCACATTCGAACTTGAATCAGATTTTTTGAAAATCCGATATGGATTTTTGAATAATCTGAATACGAAGTATACAAATCTGCGTGAAAATTATACGTATCTTGTGTTTAAAATACTTGACTAAAACAGGATGCATACGGGAAGCATACAGATTTTTACAGAATGCATACAGATATGTACTGTATTTTCTGGGGTATAAGACTACTTTTTAACCCAGGAAAATCTTCTCAAAAGTCGGGGGTCGTCTTATACGCCAGGTGTTGTCTTCTTATACGGCGAGTATATCCCAAACTCTATATTTTAACTGGAAAGTTGGGGGTCGTCTTATACGACCAGTCGTCTTATACGCCGGAAAATATGGTATTATAGATACAAATGTTGTTGCAATTCATATCTTTAAATATGAATCCAACAGTTGAATGTATGGATTCGAATGTTACAGATTCAAATCTACTCAGATTCAAATGTCAAACATACATTTGTACACATCCCTAGTTCTTCTCATTTTAAAAAAGAACTACTAGTTTTATAAAGAAGCAGTGTTTAACAAGGACTGGAAAAGTTAAAGTCTTTTGTAGAAAGTGTAAAATATGCCTCATGTTTGGTGGTAGCAGAGCTCAGATGAATTTGATATAATCAGTAAACATTAAGTACTTTTAAACATTATTTTAAAAATAGCAGTAATACGTAGAAAAAGCCTAATTTTTTGAGCTCTGCCACTGCCATCCTTGTGATTGTATGGTCGGCCAAGGTAAGGAAAGTCATCATGTTTAGAGTCCAATACACATGTGTAAGGTTAACGCATATAAAATCCTTTACGATCAGGTTTCCCGGATTTGAGGAACCAACATGTATGTGAGATTTTCTGACTCAGATGTCCATGCTAATGTATGGATGCCAGTAAGTCAGTATTATAAGGGGGGGGGGGTATAATCAAGAAACACGGCTCTGGAGCCCTTTCAATACACTTGATGCTTCATTTGTGGAAAGCCTGAAGCAGGCATGGTAGACCTTGTCCCATGGAATTTGGAATGGATCTGTTCCATCATTTCAGTGTAGACATGGAAACCTCCAAATGTGAGAAAACTGGAAACCAGTCACTTCAGGGTGGGGAACAGTATGTAGATGCGGGAACAGAAAACCACTGGTTACTGGTGCTAATTCCTGAATATGTGTAAGTGTGCAGATGTAACCTTTGTTATTCATGACTGCAAATAAGTAAACGGTGTAAATACTTTCTCACAGACACAAGGAATAAACTCATGAACTGCAAGAAGCTATGCGTTTTATTTCCCTTTCAATATTTTTTATGCATTTGCAGGGAGATTCCAACTATTTTTGGCTCACTCACAGTTCAGGTTCCTGGAAAGAAGCCACATTATTTAGATGCAAGGAAGAGCAACACTTCCCTTAACTCAAGTCAGTGCTGCTGCTCATGCTGAGCGAACGTCAACAACCTTATAAAGATTCACCAAATAATGTCTCTGTGTTGGGACCCATTATAAGTGTCACAACTTTCAACCTCTCAGTTCTCTTTCTGAAAGTAGAACTGTTTGGAAATGCCTTGTGTAATTAGTGGCGTTATCATTTAAAATCCCCTTGGTTTAAAGTTTCTCCTCCCCCTTTAAATATATAGACACTGCTGCAAGCCACTTTCTGTTGTCAGTAATTTTCACTACTATATAAACTTTTCTCTAGAAGGCTTTGTAGAGCCCTGCCTACAAGTATTTCCTTTGGCATTAAGCCATATTTACAAGGAAGGGAAACAAGACAAGAAATCAAAACTACGCATATACATTCCTTAGTAAATCTGTTTAACAACTTAGTGTGTCAGCTTTTACACAGCAATTTAAAGGTACCAGGGAAGTCTTTAATACTTAATAACAATATATATTTTGTTACATTTCCTTGTACATCTAATGAACAAAGGAGAGATCAGCAAGTTTTTCTTATGATAGACAAACACAATTTTGTAAACACTAGTTTGTAATAAGTCATCTTCTCAGCTTTAACACTACTGTAGCTTCAAAATAAAGTCTTATGCTAAAGGCTTCATGCAGACCCAGATGTAACCCTCTCCTGCAGAGGAAGCTGTCTTGAGAAACACAAGATCTACAAGAAAGGTTCCACATGCGGAGCGGGGGATTGCCAGTAAGAGATATAAGCAGGAGGGGCAAGAAATTTATATCACATGATTACAGCACAGCACAACACTTTATCTAGTACTGCATATTATTCTATATGTCTATTCTATACATCAGAACAGAATGCCACTGTGATGATTTGGATAAAATGCAGTGGTACCTCGACATACAAGTGCCCTGACATACAAGTGTTTTGAGATACAAGCCGCCGAGCGAGTGATATTTTGCTTTGAGATGAGAGCAAGATTTGAGATACGAGTATGTAAATACAGTACAGTACATAACAAAAACAACTGAGGTGGTGTTTTGGGAGCTGGAATGGATTAATGGGAAAATTGCTTTGAGATACGAGCGATTTGACATAAGAGCAAGGTTACGGAACGAATTAAACTCGTATGTCAAGGTACCACTGTATAAAGCACCTGCTATAATTTGTATAAAATTACAGAGAATACCAGGAGGGTTATATGTGTTCAGGCATCTCACTCAAGCTACCTGTTAAAGCAGTCAGGAAGCTGGCCCATTAAGGGTGTGATCAGACCCGCTTAAGGAGGCACATTCTGGGAGAATTTGGGACTGTAAGGATTGAAATCAAATCCCCAAAATCACCTTAACCTGTCCTGAAGCCTGGGAATGAGTGCTCCTTCTCATATGAGGTTTAATGACATGCAAGCAACTCCTTCTTTTATTCGGACTGGGTGGAGGAGCTACATAAGCACAGATATGGGAAATGAAGAAGAGTTGGCTTTTCTACCCTGCTTTTCTCACCCATTTAAGGGGACAAAAGTGGCTGACAAAGCTTCCTGTTCTTCTCCCCTCAACACACATCCTGTGAGGTAGATGGGGCTGTGAGAGCTCAGAAGAGTTCCTTTGTGGAAAGGATGCTTCTAAAAAAAGGAGTGACAGAAAAAGCCCTGTCTGATTGCATCCTAAGTATGCCCAAACTGCACTTCAGTATATCTTTTGCCCCTTTAAAATACACACATAAACATCTGCTGAAATAAAACAGTCGAAGAAGTAAACAAGCTCAAAATGATGACCTCCCAAAAGCTTGTCTTGGGACTCTTCTCCGCAGCTGCAACACCACACAATCAAGCAAATGTCATATGATCAAATAATTGCAACTCCCTGCCATGAAGGAGATGTGCCCCCATTTTTTTCTCTGATATTAAGGCAAAAGGATTCACAATTAAGGCAAACAATTTGCTTTTGATTTGTTTATCTTAGGCTACCTCCAGATAGCAAGAAAAAAAAATCTGTTCCTTGTCAGATGCAAGAAGCAGTCCAGCTCTCACCTCAGCATCTGCCAGCCCTCGTTGTTATAATCTTGCCATGCAGCTACCAGAATGCTAGCTAAGCATCCACTCACCCATTCTCTTTTATTATTTTTTGTGTGCGTGCTGGCAAGCAAAAATAATAACAAAATGGACTGTCAAACTTGTAAGAAACCATTGCTGCTATGGGAACCCTTGGCCAGATATGAATTATTGTCTCATTAACCCAGAAATGTTGGGAGTGCCAAAATTACGTCTGGCATTCCCAATACAATGTCGGGAAAACAGCAGGTTTTAGCCTGAGTATCAAGGCATCTCTAGTTCACAGATTATGAAATTTATGTATGTAAAATTTTGCTTTACTTGTGTGATTAATCTGAATCTTTCTTCAAGGCAGATAAAAGATGAGCTTAGGAATATAATTTGTTTCGAAGGCTGATTTTTTTCTTTTTCTTAATTTTACAAACCTATGATGAAGGGAGAAGCAAGCAAAGACAGTAGGAGATGCCTGCTTCCAACAGTACAAATTTTGTTTCGTAAACGTATGATTTTTTTTGAAGACACTATTGCATGCATTGAATTTGAATGCAATATAAATCTTCTAAATAAGACATTACATTAAACAGTATACTCTGTATCATTCAATCTTTCCACACCCTGTGAGGTGTTCATACACTCATTTTTGTAGAATATTTTTCAGAGCGAAAACAGAGTGTAACTTTCTTAAGACCACCCAGTGATTTCATGGCTCAGCAAGTTTTTTATTTCAGTTCTTCTACTTGAGAAACACCTTCCAATGGACAACATTGGTTCAATGGAAAAATATGAGAAATTTATTCTGTAACCACTGCTGTATTTCATACATACACAGGAGCAGCAAGAACTGGGTGGGGAATTTATAAGCATTCTAATAACAAACTTACACATTAGTTTGCAAACCAATTAGGGCCACCCAAAACTAATACGGTTTAAAAAATGTTGAACTCCTTAGGCATGCAGATATTTAATGTTATAAATTAGAAAAATTAAATTAAAAACTGTAAAATTGACAAGCAGAAACAAGGTACAGCAATGGCAGCTAACCTACAGCCTTCTAAATACTGTTAGACTTTAGCTCACATTGGAGAGAGCCACCCTGGATTTCAATAATGCTGACAGAAGCATACCCAACAACAACAAAGGATTTATTATTACCTTGTGTGTGTGTATAATACGAGCATCTGTGTTTAGAGATATACTGAACTGGTTTTATTCAAATGCAGTTTGTATCAAACAGGGATGTTTAAAGTGTTTGTTTCTGAACAAATCCTCTCTTTTGTTCAATAGAAGTATTCAATGTAGGTTTGAACCTGGGCACGTTCAACATGCTACAGTATTTGATGTGCCCTGGCCTTTAAGAAAGCCATATGATTTCCTCTGCTCTCAGTCATTATCGTCACTTATTGGTTACCGTGTTGCCTTTTGAAACTGGGAGATTCAAATTCCAGTGGTTGCTAGTTTAATAATCGTTGGTTTGTGTTTTGCTACCAGTTGTGCTGGGAACCAAGAGACTGAGGGGAGCTTAAGGAAGAGAATTTCTGAGCAGAGAAGTACTCAATATAGGATTTTTTACTTGAAAATATTTCAAGAGCTTCTGCAGTTTGAGTCCTGCCTCAAAGTGGCTCCCTGAGCAATGCTCTGCTCTCAGTGACGGCTTATGCTTTTAGCTTTGTATGCTTCTTCAAAGCACTGCTATGTCCAATTGTAAAGCTGTGGCCTGGCCCTGTGGGTGATATTTGTTATTTTCTTGATTTTCTTCATACTTATAAAATCACCCACTTGTCCCACAACTTTAACAACTGATGAACAGCCCCCTGACTTTCTTACGTTCTACCCTGAGACCAACCGTTTGATGAGCAGTCAAACTTCTTTAAGAAATTTGAAGTTCGATTAGAACATGTTTGAAGTTCAAATCAAACCAAGCCAGCAAAATACAATTTGTGCACATCTCCATCTGTGATATCAATACTTGTGCACCATCTCAGGATGTGAAAAACTGCAGTTCCGAAGAAGTTTCTTTCTTACAAACTGCTCAAAGAAGACTAGGAGTGTCAGGTGCTCTCCCCAACAGTCCCAGGCTCTTTATGGCACCTGGAGCCTTCTTGGGAGTAAACAAGTCCTGTGCCAAAGGTGTGGGAACTCTTCTCTATGTAAATCATGGCTGCCACCATTAACCTTTTTTTCCATGGGCGTAAATACATTGCGTATGTGCATGAAGTCATCTTGCAGGTGTCTTGGGCTTTCTGGCTGTGTAAGGACACCAAGCCCACATGCATTGTGACATGTTCACTTTGGTATGATCTAAAATTATTTATTATTTATATTTCTATCCCACCTAATACCCGAAGCTCTCATTTTAAATCCAATACGTTAAAACAGGAAACAATCTATATTAAAACAATAGTATCTGCAAATTGACTGGGATTTCAGAAGGAACAGATACATAGCTTGGGTGTGTTCCAAGAGTTAACACCTCTTACTGGAAGGTCCAAGCCACTAAGTAGTCAGGAACATCAGTTCTGGATAGGGATAATCCTTCTGGGAAGCAGAACGGTCACTGTTGTCCTTGCTCTGGTATCCTCATGTCTAGATTAAGGCTGCATCCAGATTTCCGTTTTTATTCCGCTACATTTGTATATTCTGGAATAAATCACAAACATTCCTGAATATCCATGCTTTATTCCAGAACATCCAAATGTAGCAGAGTAAATGTCTTATTTGGGTCTATCTTTGTACCCACTCCAGAAGCTGTAACTGGTGCCAAATTTAGCACCCAGGCTCTTAAGCAGGGCAAGTCACCCTGCATATATTACACACTTATTTTTCCCACTAGAGGGCTAGTTTTAGGAATGCACTGAATTTATTTCAGCTGCAAACCATTATCTTAGTCAGATGACTACAGGTTAGGAAACCATTTACATCTACTTTAGCATAAATGAATGGCGTAGGGAAGGGAGAGACAAGAAAGCCGATGAATTTTTCCATTCTGATTTCTGAAGTGAAACTGTGTGCATACCACTCAGCAGCTGTTTATGCCACATCTGGCTCTGGATAAAAGTCCTGTTGGCTGCATGTAAGATTCTACTACTGACATCCACTAGAACACTTTAGAAAGCTTATCCAACAATTCTGAATGAACTCCTACTGCCTTTGAAGGACAGTCAAAACCTGAAGTAATCCCAACGACCAATGGAATTTGCTACAAAGCCCAAAATGTAGGTACTTTTTAAGCACTTATTTCACTAGTAAAAAGATTTATCACTGATTCTTATCTAGAGGAAAATAGCTAAACCAAGATATCAAATACAAGTTTTAGCACATCAAAAAATACTTCTGAGGTTTGGCTCAGTACAGTATAGCATAGTCCAGTTATGAAATAAGAACAACCAACACCTTCTCTCCTTACAAGCCAAATGCTTTTAGGCATGTATGAAACAAAACAGCATTTGCAACTCCACAGTAATGAATTATAATTAAAACAACAAGCAAAACCCATTGAGCGATACTAAAAAATATCCATTTACAGAGCCAGGAACTGTTCCCAAAAGGCCTTCCCAAAAAGGGAAAATATATTCATAGACACACTAGAGAAGAAGCTATAAAAGAGACTGTGCCACAATTTAAAAAGTCATCTTCTTATTTATTTTCCTTTTTAATTCAGGATAAAATATGAGGGGGCTGCTATGTGCAGTGCTCTTCCTATCTTATAGGAAGGAGATGATTTTTAATGTAAATAAGCTATGTAAAACAAGCTCATGTTGAGCTAGACTCTTGTGGAATTAAGGAAACTTACACTGATTCTAGAGCACTAAGTCAAAATGACTTATTTGGCTGGCATTAACAAAAGGGCAGACAGCCATGTTTTGTGCCAACTGTTGCCTCAGACTGCTTTCAAGGAGAATTTCAAATAACACACAGCAAGGAGGGAGCCTTCCTTTCCTTTGCAGTCAGTTGAAACAACCAATTCACAACTGGATTTGCTTTAATTTTATCTTTGAAAGGGAACTGAGAAGTCAACCATGTAACATTTGGTCAGAGATCATGACTGTGCAAAGAGCCAAAAACAAACACATCTTTACCATTTAAAACAACTGATATTTGTTTTACCAAATTGGCAGCTAGCCCGTACTTTCCTGAAACACACACAACAGTGTTCACTGAATAGGACAAAATGTCAAGCAAAGATTGCCAGAAGCTATGACAATCCAAGTAAACCAAAACCTCAGAAAACAGTGCATTCCCATTCCCTTAACCAAGAAATCTTTTCATTCACACCCAACATTTACAAAGCAACAAGGATATAGTCCACTTTAGTATAATGGAATATAGTCCTCAAACTGCATGTAACATCTCAAGCTGAAGCTTTATAAGCCGTCACCAATTATCAGAAATTATATGAAACTGTAGCCATGGTAGTTTTCCATCTTTAAGAGTAGCCTTTTGACTTGATAGTACTTTTAACACTTATATCAATTAGAGAGTATTAGTACTGGCTGTAGCTCAGGAGCAGAGCAAAATGGAAAGCAGATGGTTGTTGGTTCGATCCCCAGGCTCTCCCTGTGAGTAAGCAATGGCAAACCACTTCTGCACTTTTGCTGTACACAATAATTCTCCCCTTTTTCCTTCAGTCAAGAACAGATAAGATCACAGCTGAAAGTGCTGGCAACAAGCTGCATCTGAACAAGCAAACTGAACTGCATTTAAAAATTCAAGCAAGCAGACTATAAGGAAAATCCCACAGCAAGCAAATGTGGCAGAAAACTTAAAAGACCTGAAGTCCTCGGCAGCTGGAACCCTTACATCTACTGAGAGAGCCTTAATGCTCTCATACCTGATAGCCCTCTAAAGGACATTGACCTCAACAGTCTAACCAAGTCTGTATAGGATGGTCAGGGGCCATCCAGCTATCATCCCTAGAAGATATATATTTAATTTGTCAAGAAATCCACATAGAGATACTTGGTGGTTACCAACAAAAACAGGCAAGACTCCACAAACTACAAAATGTACTAAAAGTATTTCACTTTGTCTACAGAGTTTTCCCAATGATGTTGAGACAAGCATGCCTTGCTGCGTCTTGTGCATAGATAGCAAATGCAAGAACATACAAGTAGCACACATAATAGAAACTTAATAAATTCCTTAAAATGGTCACAGCAGACTTTTAAAAATATTCTGGTACTCAGAAATATTTACAATGAGTTTGTATGTTAGATATGTAACAAAAACAATACATCTAGTAGTACATTTATTTTCTGACAAACTAATTCTGCATTAAAGCAGATGTCTATATGCTCCTAAAATTTATAACAGAAGGTGTGGTGGAATTTACTCCTATGTGAGGAACAGAAAGAAGCAGGTGGAAATGACATTAGGTTAAGTATCAATGTGATGTTAAATTCACTTAAGTTATTAATTTGAGCACAAAATAGACTATAATTGAAACTAACCATAAACATAAGTTGCTAAATTGTAACTAAAGATAAACATAACAAAACCTGCCTCTGAGGAAATCTACTTTGGATTATGTTGTAAATTCATAATATATGTATGTAGTGGTAACAAGGCATGCTTTTGCTAACATTGAAAAATAAAAATAAAACACTGTAAAAAATGCACAAGAAAAACAGAATGCAGAACATAATTGCATTGAAGAACACAACCTATTTCAGTCCCTCCTAAACTCAAAAGAAGTTCAGCTCTAAATATTATAAATGAAATCTTAAAAGGCGGTGGGCATCTTGAGGATAACTAGCTACCATAAGAACATAAGAGAGGCCCTGCTGGATCAGGCCACAGCCCATCTAGTCCAGCCTCCCGTCGCACCAAAATTAGTAACCCTCAGTAACTTTCATTTGATCATTGTCGAAAGCCACCTTAAGCAAGTAAGTGACAAGAACATAAAGGAGCCCTGCAGGTTTGGGCTACAGCCCCACTAATCTCTGGAACATTATGCATAAGTGCATCTGGCACTGAGAAACACCATCTATCATCTCATCAGGAGCATGGTCAGATGTTGTTGGGAGTGCATGGAGGCATATGGGTACCATACACACTATTTAGTCACATAATGTTGCCATGATCTGTCTGTGATTTCAATTTTTTACTTTGATTGTCAGGATGATTTGGAATACAGCCCTCAACAGGTGGATGATTTTGGTCTCTACTGACGGTTGATAGATCATTTTGTTCTCGACAAACTAACTTACAGTATATCAGTAAAGGTTTTCAACTTAAATCTTTTGTTCATCAAGATTTGTTGTGTGTTTAAGTGTTCCCTTATTTTTGCGTATACATAAGCATTCTTGCCAAGAATTGCCTATATGACCTGCTTCACTGTTTTGAATCAACATTTTCTGCTTTGAACTAACAACTGAGAAGTTATTTTTGACAGTGGCCAGGATCTGCGTCACAGATATTGTGGAAGAAGGGCATGGCAAACCACTTCAGTATTGTATTCTCAGCTAATAAACTGAACAGAAATCCTCATGTAATCAATCTCAGGTTGAAGGCATCTTTATCTTCACCTTATAATTTACTAAGAAGCTTTTTTCTGCTTTATAGTCTAATATGGTTCTCAAAAGGATTTATAGGTTCTTAAAATTATACTCAAATCCTGAGTCATATTTATTTCAGTCTGTAGACTCAAAACACATAGAAATCCAGAAAATAGCAAAATACATAAAAAAACAACATTCAGTCCCACAGAGCTCTTTCTAATTTTAACAGCTGATTACAACACTTCACAAATCTAGTAAAGGAATACACCTTTTATGGTGTCAAGAGTTTAGAATTATTCAGGAAACATTCATTATTGTTCAGTGGTACCACATGAACCAGGGGGTCCTTCAAAATTCACTGGAACCCACAAAGATTTACATCATTGATCAAAATAACAATAAAATGTATCTTAAACTTCGTATAACAAACACGCAGAGGTTATGAATTCATTAAAAACTGCAAGGTTAAATTTATTAAGAAGTCAAAATTTTAGAACTTACTAAATATCTTTCTTCCTGCCTCATGCTTGGGGTACGGATCATATGGTTCTGCTCCCCTCTCCAGTCTCCAAAACGACGAAAAAAATAATTGGATAAAAACCGGCTGATAGGATCTCTGATAATATTGATATATACTGGTTGGTCTCCTCCAAACCTAGCAGACAGTAAGAAAAACTAGATTATAGGAAGAGAGCTTAAACAATTAAGAATTCAGTCAAGATAGATGTAGTTTTCCTTGAGTTTTTAGGAAAGAAAATTAATACTGCAACATTGGTTCTGTATAAGACATTTAATACTAACATTAATAAGTTAGGATAAATTACTAGGTACCTTAATACTAGAAAAACACACTGTAATCAATTTGATTTATTCTACAGAAGCTTAATGTAAAATAGACCCCTAAATAAAAAAGGTACATGGTTGTGAATTTGGGTTTCTCAAACTTCTAGTTAAATCATTGTTCTCTTAAAAGCCAAGTTGTTATCAATATGAGTGACACTATAATATATAGTGGGCTGAAAAATGAGTATAAATCTTTTTCAAGTACATTTGTATTTTGCTCTTTATAGGGCCCTGCAGTTGTTTTTTAATGTAGTCTTTCATCAGTTACAGAACTTCAGTAATGTTCATCCTTTTTTAAATTATCCTCTGGACTACAGTTAAAATCAGAAGCGAGTTTCGGTAGATAAATATTTGCAAAGGAAAAAAAGTTTATTTACAATACAGACTTTTTAATGAATGAGTTTATGTTGATGCTGTCACTGAACTGTTAGCCCAAAAATGTTTTAGGATTCCTTCTTCAGGCAGCAGGACTAAGTTGTAGAAGAACACTGAAATTCCAAGCCTGATACAACTTTAAAAACATGGCAATAAATAATCTCCCAAACTAATTTCCAAGTTCAGCATAATAACCCAAAATACAGTAATTTGAAAAAAGACTTCATTGGATAATCATATAATTATCATGGCACAAAAGTGCATTACTAACCTATGAGCTTTACATTTCGCACAGCTATGCAGACATTAAAACTGGTGACAGGAGGATGTCCTCATATGTCAAAGACAGTACAGAGACACAAACAGTTAACACAATTCTTTAAGGTTATCCCTGGAAATTGTTATGTCTCGAGAGCATCCTATATGCTCTGAGTCATGGATTCCTTAAAGTTAAAGTTGTTTTTCTAGTGCATCAGTTTTGGAGATCAAAAATGGACTCCGTCTCTTTAAGAATATGAAAGGAACTATGGGAAATCCCTGGGTTCTTATTCCAACCCTGCAGTTAGTTCAGTTAGTGTAGCTTTGGCTGAGTCCCCAAAAGACTTATTTACTTCTCCACTGTCACTCTACTGTCACTCTACTGAAGTGGACTTTAAAAGTGCCATGCAAATCAGGAATAAGTGTCTGCATGAGGCTCAGGAAAATGCGTGTTTTTAACGCACCTTCCGTCCCCATAGGATCCCTGTTTTCTTTGCGCGCATCTTTTTCTCCCCACCCCTGCTCTTGTTCATAGGGTGCCAGTGGGAATGGGGAGGGACTGCGCTCGGTGTGGCCACAACCAGGAAGACAATCCGATCAAGTGCAAAGGAGAAACAGCAATCGCCTCTCTGTTCGTCTCCCAGATCTCTCCCCCCCTTAAATGGCTTCTCGTGCTGGAAAACATTCACTCTCACCACTTTCCCTGTTTTTGCTTTCAAAAATCCACCCTGCCCAGCGCATGAGCGCTGACAAGTCCAAAGGAAACACAGCGATCGGCTCTCTGCCTCTCCCCCCCTTAAATGGCTTCTCGTGCTGGAAAACATTCACTCTCACTACTTTCCCTGTTACTGCTTTCAAAAATCCACCCTGTCCAGCGCACGATCGCTCATTCACTCATCACTTTCCCTGTTATCGCTTTAAAATCCACCCCTAGCAATAATCCACCCATTTCACACCTCACAGCGATTGCAACAATGTTGCAATTCTGCATGATTCTGGCTCTTTAGTTCTGAGCTTTAGAAAGTGAAGCTGCTTTTGTGTTTCTGCTGTGTGTGCAGGCGGCAATCCCCGCCCCTTTTGCCACGGAGCGTCCTCAAGGTAAATGTAGCGAGGAAAACCCGCGACTTACAGAAAGAGCGCTGGAAGAGTTGTTTAAAGTGCATGTATTTTGTCGCGCGATTTCCACGTTTTGTAGCGCTGGAACCTCGTTAAAAACCCTGGCTTGGGGACGCTCAGAGGCAAAAGGAGAGTCTTGGCAGACTTTTTATTCCTTGGGGACAGGCCCTTTGAGAAACAGACCTGAAAAGAAGCAGTCTCTTTTGATGAGAATATTGATTCACAAGGAAAGTCAGTTCACAAGAAAAGGAAGCCAGACTACAGAGAAAGTGAACAGCAAATATAAAAAGGGACTTTTTGAAGAGAATTCTAAATCTTTGTTTGTACTTGTGGAACTATGGAAAAGTAAAGCTTATATAAATAGAAACCTTGTGGACATTTCTCTGTTCAGGCTGAGTTCCTAAGGGCCAGGAGCGAAGCTACACATACCAGTTTTTTTTAGTATTGCCCTGGGGCAAAACAAATAGGAGGGAAACTACTGAAACAGAGCTCTTTACATATCCAGTCCATGTAGAAGATCTAGGAGAATGCCATAATCAACAGTATCAAAAGCTGCAGAAAAATCTAGCAAAACCAACAGTTACACTCTTTCTGCCTCTCTCTTGCTAAAGGGCAACCAAGATTGACCTTGTTCTGTAGGGCCTGAACCCAGACTGAACTGGGTCAAAAGAATTATTTTCTTCTTCAAGTGCAACCCTACTTTCATGAATCCTTTCCCTCCCAAAGACATGTTTCTGATTGGGCCCTATTAAGATTAGAGGTGTGAAAAACTGGGGATCTCCTGGAAGCTCTGCCCTCCTTGTGCACTATGCCTGGTGGTGGGATGTGTATATTCTGGTTTGCCCCCTCCTCTAAGGCTGCTGCTTCCTCTACTCCCCCCCCCACCTGGGAACAATGTGCGCTGCAGTACTATTTCCCAGTCAGAGGATTACAGACACCAACTTTCCTTACCGCTTGTACCGATGAACCAAAGAATGAAATATTATAAGCTTATTCAACCTGCTCTGGAAGATATTTTGCAGCAAAACACTAGGTCCTTAACAAAATGAACTCTAAATCTGCTAGCTACTTGCAGATGACTAAGGCGCATCAAAGCATCACTGTGATCAATTTAAGTTAATGGGATATTTGGTCACAAGATCCTCAATATCCACAAATAACATCTTCCTTCTCTCTTTTGCAGTCCCCAAGTTCACAGAGAGAAATCAGGAGCATGAAGTGCTTCAAAGGATCTAATGCAGACTATTTAAAACAACAACACTCCATACAGATCAGACTATAAACTCCAACCACACTACTTTGCTTCAAAACTAATTGAACTATAGATTCCTACCCTGCAAGCCAGCTCTTATGCTACCGTATATGAGCACTTTAATCACAGTTCCCTGTGACATCCAATCCTGGTTAGTTTCCATTTGACACAATTTAAAAACACTGTATGTGTATTCCGAATTGTAAAGAGCTCGAGTTTATCATGAGAATTTACTGTCTTCTTAGTGGAGGCTCAGTTTTATGCCCAGTTTTTTGTCTGGTTAATGCCAAATTTGCTGCATAAGATTCAGTGGAAGTGAATGCTGCACAGCAAAATTGTGGAAGGTTAAAAAACCCTGTTTTAACACAATGCAATTCTGGAAGTCTTATAGTCAATGCCAAGCCTCCCACTGACAGCAAGGAAAGTAGGATTTCATCTACAGCTTAGCAATGAGCTCAGAAGTTCAATATCTTTCCAGACTATACTTCATTTCAACACGACACATTTAGATTATCTTGCAGGCACCTCCACCCTTTCCCTGTTTATATTCGCAAAACGCAGCAACTGAAAGCATTGCTTAAGCTAAAAACTATTTATTATATTCCCCTTTCCCCTCAAAGTACCCAACATTGTTAAGGCAATTTAAACTGTGGAAGCCAAGAACTAGTAATCAGCACCCTACCACTTTTTTCAAAAATTCAGTGGAATGGACACACAGTCTGTCTGGACACATCTCAACATCTCAGGTGAAGGTTAGCCCACATACAAGAAGTAACAAAAATGTTAAATGCTTTTTAAAGAAACTAAATGCTTTCCTTAGCATTTTCTTTCTCTGCTCTACAAAAATATTTTCCCCTGCTTCACTGTCTGAAAACTGTTCATGGACATACAAATCTCTCTCACAAACTTTTTGTTGAGAGACTAATTTTCTTGTCTACTGAAAAATAATAAAATTCACTCTTTCATATTTTAGGAGATAAATGTTTCTAAAAGGACTTTATTCCCAACAAGAGTAATTTCAGTTTTTGAAAGAAACAGTACTAAATATTTATTAGCATAGTTAATAGTTATTCAGTCTCCCAACTGCCATTCAGAATTCTTTATCAAATAAAAAGGAACAGTTAATGCAACATAAAATTACATCTGCAGAGGAATTTTTTTGGGAAAAAAAATCAAATGGAAGGTTGGCAGGAGTTTGGTTTTTACATAATGCAATATGCAGTTCTTCAAATGGAAAGGTTATAAACTCAAATGACCTCTATGAAAAGGTATGCACTGCATTCAGATGATTGCAAATACAGACACAGAAATGTTTTCCCACTTATGTAGGGATATTCCATCCCTTCCCCTCCTTTTCCAAACATTGGTGGGATAGCTGTGAGTACTTTAAGAACAAATATTTTTGTCAGCATGCTTCCTAAGGTTCAATATCACATTTAGAATGGTTGTGTGCCTGTACTAAAATGGAACCAATAATGTAAGTCCTTCCCATGATATTGTCATCCAAACAAGACAGAGAAACAAGAGATTTGGCTGAATAAATTGGAACAAGCAGACAGCTTTAGAACAGGGGCCAGTGTTAGGATCACTTGCATATCTTTAATGACCTATTAGGAGAACATAAGAACCTAAGAGGAGCCCTGCTGGATCAGGTCACAACCCATCTAGTCCAGCATCCCGTCGCACACAGTGGCCCTCCAATTGCTTATGGGCATCTCAAGCAGAAGAGAAGGGCAAAATCTACACTCACTCTTGAATTCCAGAACATGGCCTTTAGAGGGATCCTGCCTGTATCTAGGCCTCCACTCTAGCAACCGGTCATCCATGAATCTGTCTAGCCTGTTATCTAGGCTGGGTGCTGTTACCACCTCTTCTGGCAGCAAATTCCATGACTCTCTGGGTGAAGAAATATTTCCCATGGTCTGATCTTCCCCCATCCATCAACTTCATAGAATGACCCCTGGTTCTAGTGTTGTGTGATAGAGAAAATAATTCTTCTCTACCCACCTTTTCTATACCATGCACTATTTATACCCAGGCACACCTGCTCCATCTTTAGCTCCCTCTTGAGCCTGAAGGTAAGGAACACGTCTTGCTACATTGCACAATTATGCATCACACAGTGACACACATTTTAGGGCCTTTCAATGCTTCCCTGGATCTCTTTTGGCCCTCCAGATGTCAAGTAACGCTAAACCATTGCATTTTTCCCTCTCAAGGGCTGAAGATTGATATCTACTCAGCAAGTGTGTGGCTGTTGAAAGTTACACAGAACAGCATCTTGCATACATCTAGTTCTGACATATTTTGCTGTATCCATACAGAAAAATGAAAATGCTCAATATACTAGTCATCTTACCTTGAGAAGTTGAGGAAATGAACATGTCTAGTGAATAAATAGGGCTGTTCAGCAGTGCTTATGTTTTTAATGAGTTCCATCTAAAAACAAGAACACAATAAATGTAAATTAGCATTTTCTTCTTTTCCTTCTGGCACTTCTTGTGTCTCACACCAAAGTCCAAACTAGAACATGAATGAAAGATCTTCTAAGGCCAACCTTGTACTAAGTGACAAATTATTTGTGAACAAGCAACAACACAGTCTGTACTTCCCAGTGTCAATAGAATACATGTCTTTACACATAACTGAAGCCCTTACACCTAGTATTAAAGTTAGTTTTAGAAAGGCAAGTGGAGAATTTATGCCTATATTAATTATTTCATCTGAAAACAATACTAGAAGATATTTAAACTACATATAATGTTATTAAAAGGCAAGAAACATTTTGCTGTGTTTCCATACAGTCACTTTTTCTTGAAATGTGAATACCACCTATTGAAACTGTTTTTCTAATCTTTGGCTTCTTCCTGTTTTGACATGTTTGTATAAAAGTCATTCTAAAATGTGCTGCCAAGCTCTGTTTTCTTTCAGTAAATACAAAATGTATTACGTAAGAACATATGGCTGAAAAAGGGAGGTGCAATAACCTTTAGCATTTTCAGCTTTATCCTATATGTCAGCCTCTTGAAAATATTAAATGGGATGTGTTCAAAAGGATGCCAGGCTTTCCTGGAGTTCTGATTTTCCTGGCTTCTGCTCTTTTCAGATATGCTAATTGGCTGTATAAAACTGCAAAAATCTCTCAAGAACCGCATCCACCCATCCACTCACTTTTTCTTTTCTGTATTCTTTCTATATTTCTCTCAATCATGAGAAAGTTTGTCTAATTCACTTTCACTGGATGAATTTTGGTTACTGGAACCTGAAAATATGGACAAGTGGGACAAGTGTAGCCAATCCACACTATACTTCTAGAAATATCACATCTAGAAATATCCATAATTTTGTGATATTTGTAGCTCTAGTAAAAAAATTATATTTTGATATATGTATTTTATTAAAAGCAAAAACAAATAATTCTTTACATTTGCTAAATCTTCAATTGAAAGTTGGTCACCCTAAAGGGCTTGGCGTGTCACCTGTGACATGCATGTCATAGGTTGGCCATCACTGGTCTAGATCCATATCAGCCAGTCTTTATACCTGAAATCACCTGGATCACCTTGAAAGGTGCCCTCAGAGGTTGGAAGTGAGAACTTGTTGATTTGGTTATGCCTCTTTGATATCTCCTGGACTCTTTGACACCATCAATTATGTTATATGCTTGGTAGGGGCTCCAGTCCCACTTGGATATGACATTCAAGAAGAATACTGCTCAATCCCTTGGTAACTGTACTTTGTAATCCCACAGGATTCTGTTCTTTTTTCCCCACACTATTTAATAGCTACATGAAAACACTGGAAAACACTGGGGAAGATTATTCAGGAGCTTTTCTTTTGCTCACCAGACCAAAAAAAAGACTGCCAGAAGATGGAGTGCTTTTCAATACTACTAAAACAGCAAAAACTAACTTCCTTTCAGCTCACTCCTAATGTGTGTACCCTAACACCCAGAACTGATATTCTCCAATGATGGCCAGGATATTTAACAAAAGTACGCATAGCTAACCATCTGCTAAAGAAGAGTTAGATTCTTCTTAGTGTTTTTTTAATTTTGCTAGTGAAAAACGTATTACTGTTAAACCACCTTAAAACTGAAAAATAACACATGCAAAAGAGAACAAACAACACACCTGTTCATTCTTGGTCAGCCTGGTTTTATTGTGGATATCTGACGTAACCAGGTTAAAGCCATGTCTCTCCGACAGAATTCGTAATAGCAAAACCACAGTTCTACTCCCACACTTTCCAACCCTGTTGTATACCACTTGACTAGGGAATGGAAGAACCTTGAGGCAAATACAAAAGATAAAACATGTCATTTTTCATTTGAGGAATAATGTAACTGCAACTCAAAGGATTTCAAAAGTAACTGTGCATTTTTTAAATAGAAAAGACTCTTCATCTCTTTTAAAATAAGCTTTCTGAGTCTCACCCAGTTATCATAATCGTTTCAGTATTTTTGCAGTTTTTAACCTTATTTTTAATCCTGTTGCTCATGCTGGGTTAGTGAATAAGACATGAAGATGCCACAGGACTTTAAAAAAGAAAATGGAGATTTGCAGCAGAAATTGAAGAGCTAATCCTTTTTTCCCCCACCACCTTTTGAGGAAACAAATCTGAGTTAAGTTCTAATACTCATGAAGAACGTATGAGTGTATTACTCAGATATGATGTATCCAAGAATTTTAAAAAGAACTCAGGTGTGGAATTACTTATCTTGAAACAAGAATATGCAACCTGCCCTAAAACTGCTATCTATAAACCAGGGCTGTCACTACACCTAAGGTTTAATCCAGCTTCAGTCCACTTTCAGAACGAGAAAACACATCAGCAAAGTGACCAGTAACTTTCTTTCCACATTATCTATATCAAAGGTGATTTTTTTTATAGTTATTTAACACTGAGAGGGAACAGCTTTTCACTTTGCTAATGTATTCTCTCTCTCTGAAAGTGGACTGAAACTGTATTAAACGTTAAGTGTGAACACTGGCCTAGGATAGTGACAAATATAACAGTATTTTAAAAATGGCATTTCAGGGAATTCTAAAAATTCCAAGCAGATTAGCTTATTCAAGCAAGCGTATCCAAATTTTTAAATGGTTTTTAAATAATATTCTTACATTATTTTATAGTTCTACAATTCATGACACCTAAATTCTTGAAAAGGACCAAGAATGTCATAGAAGAGAATAAGGGTGTGTCCACCAGTGGGCCATACTTCAACCACAGTATAGAATGGCCTACTGGAAGGCCAAATCTCCTGTCAGACCACTCCATCCACACTAGATGAGGCACCAGAGTGGGCAATGGGACAAAAATGGTGCAGCAGCCCACTCCAAGTGGACCACTTGTCATTATTTTCTGTGGGGTTGTGGCTCTTTGACTGTCTGCCTATCCATGGAAAATCTGAATATAAGAAAGTGTGTATTTTTTTTTTCTCAAGAGGATCAAAGGGTCTAATTCCTATATAGTGCACCAAGCTTGGAATATCTCACTGGCTGCCCTAATGGTTACTACTGTAGCAACAATTAGTCCAGGAAAGGACTAATCAAGTGCTTATAGCTTTTCAAAAGCTTCTGTGGGAACAATGTCAGATCAGATAAGCATTCAGTTAACTGTTAGGTCTCTCCTATTCTTAAATGTATTATGATAGGATTTTGCAGACCAGAGTTATTTCCAGTGAAGCCAGATTATGTCATCAATAACTGAATAGTGTATAACCAAATACATAGTACATGGATGTGCAAATCAGCTCTTAATTAGCTTTATTAAAAACTAATATATATTATAGGATTTCAAAACAGTTTAAAATATTGCTTTAATTTTCTTTTGACATCTGAAAATACCGTGTTTTAAAAAGGAAAACAAGATTGGGTTATTTTTGAGCTTCTTTAGATAAACAGACTTCCACTAGGTATGTCAAAAACATAGCCAGAATAGGCAGGTATAAATTATTTTCTGTTGCTTGCAGTCTTCATCAAACCAGACCTTTCTCATACACATACCACTTTAAGATCGTATTAGTCTCCAAGGGACAGGGTGAGAAGTTAATAAGATTTTTTCATACAGAAAGCTGGCCTTTAGGAAATCAGTTTCATTTACTGTTCAATTTACTTTTTAATATTTTGAATTATTCTTATCTCATTTATGCTGTTTATCTGACAAAAAGTCTTATGGCTGTATCTAAATTACACCTTCAAGACCAGCCACAGGAAACATTATTTATTCATGAGTAATATCTTGCTTTTTAAAAAATGCTTTATCTATGCTATATAATCTCTATGCTTTCCTTATATCAGACTTTTTTCATTGACTCCAAACAAACTACGCACTTAAAAATTCTGACAGTAAATTACAAAACAAGACAGGTCAGCAAAATGTCAATACAAGAAGTACATTTCTTATAAAAGGAAAACATACTGGGAGAGAACACTTTGCATATTGCAGGTCAGTAAAGTTTGCATAGCATTGCTTAAGAAATTCCCCTTCTGTAGTGGAGAAGCTGTGACTGCAGATAACAAAAAAGAAGCTCGGAAGTACTGTATTGGAGCAGCTCTCATGTTCTCATTCCACCTCTGATCCATGTCCTCTAGTCTGAAATGTTCATTAGAGGGGGACAGCAGACTAAGGTGTGAACATTCCCACCTTGGAACCATCTCTAAGGTCTTTCTGAGCCCCCTCAGACGTCATGGTCACACCTTCATTTTATAACTTCTTTAGTCCATCTCCAGGTCTGACTGCTCACTTCTTTTCATTTCTGTTTTATTTGTGGACTTCCCATTAAGGAAAGTCCAAATAGAGCAGTGATGGCGAACCTTTTGAGCTTGGTGTGTCAAAATTCACAAGAAAACCTAGCTTAACTCGGGTGCTGTGTCACTTCCAGAAATATCCATAATTTTGTGATATTTGTAGCTCTAGTAAGAAAGTTATATTTTTGATATATGTATTTTATTAAAAGCAAAAATGAATAATTCTTTACATTTGCTAAATCTTCAATTGAAAGTTGGTATTTCATACACTTCAAGAACAAGCAAGCACTACATGCCCAGGTGCCAGGGTGACCAGGTGTGTCACCTAAAAGGGCTTGGCATGTCACCTGTGACACGCGTGTCATAGGTTGGCCATCACCAAAATAGAGGGTGGAAAATCCACAAATAAAGAAGTAGGGCAAAACAGTGGGGCAAGCATGGACCCTTACTTTTCTGAGCGCTTGCTCCCATGATGGTGCAGTGCATACTCCTGGGTATTTGAATGGAGTGAAATACCTAGAAGTGTACAATCACTGCCTCCCGCATGGGGTGGTGACCATGCTTGTGCAGGGACCATCTTCTAGGAGCCTAGGAACAAGCATCCAGATATATCACCATTCCAGACCACGTCTGGAGGCACTCATGGTAAGGGAATTGAAAAAGAAGAATGAAAACAACCCTCTTCTTTTGTTGGGACTCCAACTTCAAAAAGTGAACCAAAAACCTTTTTTGTAAAATGAAAGTCTATCCTTTATAAACTTAATCTGAAAGCCTAATCAACTACACTGAAATTGAACTAAAATAGCATGGAAGAGGAAACGGAGTGCTCTCAAAAATAGATCAAATAAAGCCAACAGTAGTTTTATTTTTAATGTATTATGAATCTCACTCAGTAACAGGAAGCTAATTGTGCAAGCTGAACTGAATTCTCAAAGGCCTCTGCCAGTTCAAGTACCACTGAAAATACTTTGGAGATAGAGATTAATACGTCCAGAACCAAAAAATAATGGAAAAGAAATGAACACACACATCAACTGCAACACTCCATAATTTTCAATGTTAAAAAAGCCCAATGCTTTCATATACAAGTTTTGCTACATATACTGCACAGTTAGGCAAATTCCAGGCCCATGGGAAAAAAATTTATATTGAAAATTCAGTACATCAGTCAATCAAAGTCACATTATAAGTGGTCATTTGAACCTCATTTCTCTGCCTCAAAAACCAGCCTCAAGAATAACCAGAAAGACCATCCTTATCTTTCCTGAGGGCCCATCTAAGTTTGTATGAAGTGGGCAAATTTTTTAAGTCAATCTGGACAATTTTTCTAGCATCACAGGTCCTGCCTGCCTTTTTGTCACTGTCCACTTTTCTCCTCTGTAAATACTTATGATATTATTATTGTCTCTTTAAAGCATATTGAAACTAACTCTTGCTCTGATGAACTGATGCACTGGTTGGGTGTTTGTGGGTTGGGGAACCCACTCTTTTCTGGCCAACTAATGAAAACAAAAAAGATAACAACCGGTCTTCTCCTTGCAAATTTTGTTTGCCTTCAATCCAAATAGTCGATTCACTTTACTTCAGGGGCTGAGACTTTCTCAGGACTAGTTTTCTCGGATGATGTTTCTCTTCGCTTTTTAGGCAACCTATGTTGATTCTAATCCTGATATGTTTTCCTAACTCTCACAGAAACATCTGCTAGAGTGTCCCTATGAACTCTCCTATGAATTACGCTCCACATTTCACAACTGGCTTCCTGACCCTGAGGCACCAAATGAAGTTTTGATAACACTCCTTTCCTTTCACCCTGTAATAGATTTATGGCTTCCTATAAGCCGGGCACGAAGGCTGTAATACAGCAGTGCTAATCTGCACAAGCCCACAGAAGATTGCTTTGAGGGTTTGCAGAGAGCCTGAAGCAAGGCTGCTGGAGCACAAAGGACCAGCAGGGCCATGACAGTATAGTCCCCGTGACCCTTATGGCATGCACACAGGCAGGCGCACAATGGCAAGGCCCTGCATTGGTGCCAGAACAGAAGGACAAAGCCTTGCCTGCCTGGTGGATCACTGCCTGGGTTATTGCCAAAACTACGACAGAAGCAGCCCTCAAGCTACCTGGTCATTCCAAGGGACGCCTGGCAGGAATTAGTTACCCAAGAATGGGAGGGGTAGACTGGGCTCCTGTGACAGACTAGGCAGCCATGGCTATCTGACAACAGTTCTCTTCCGGTCTCTTCTTCTCCAGACCAGGAAGACAGTGGTCAAAAGCCACTGCCCTGCAGGCTGGACCAGTGGTGGAAAGTGCACCCATTACTGTAATGCAGCAGGCCCCATATTATTACCAGTAAGACCTCTTTTCCCACAGACAGTGGGTGCAGGACAGGGCAGAGCTCCTGAGGGCCACTGTGGAAGCTGCTGTTTAACAATGCCAGGCTGAGGCACACTTATCTGGCCCTTCACAGCTGGTCCTCTATAGTGATGTCAGCATGGTAAGGAAGTTGATTATATACGAGTACAGATAGATAAAACTCTACACACCAGGATGGGACCAATCAATTGTAATACAGCCATCATGGGAAAACAAAATTTGAAATACAACAATTAAGACTAAGCTCTACTACAGGATGTGCAACTTCTTGAGGCAAAAACTAAGAGGGCCACTGTCAATCAGAGGTGAAGGTGATAACAAACCCAAAAGAGTAAATAAGTAAAACTGCACAGTATCACGCTGGTAATGTTTTAAAACTTGGCTTAGGTCTGCCTTGCAAAATAAATACAGGTGAACTAATATTCAAAGGGAATATGAATAATTTTAGTTTTGCAAGTATTTAACCAAGTAAGCTGCACCAAACTCAGTGGGCAAACGTTTTTAGGACTGATCAATGTATCCCATCCCACCAATAGTCAAAGGGGATGAAATGAAGCGAAGAAATTGTTTCATAGGAATTTGCCTGGCCAACTCAATCACTTACAAGTTCAAGTTAGGATTAAATAGTATGATCAGTTAGCAAATTTTAAAAAATCCATTCTATGGCAATCTCAAATAAATATCATTTAAGCTATCTGACACCAAAGCAAATCCTTTTGTGAATAAATAGAATAAAAGAGTTATAGGGTGTTTTTCCACTGTCACTAGAAGTACCCATTAAGTACCCATTAATGGGTACAAAAATGCCATTACATACCCATTAATGGGTACTTAATAGGTACTTTTAGTGACAGTGGAAAAACACCCATAATCTGTCCAAGGATTATTATTTTTGACCATTTATTTCCATTTCTTCATTTCCTATGATGATGATGATGATGATGATTTTGAAAAATGCAACAAAATACCAATTCAACATGTTTCCATTTTAGGTGTATACTGTAAAGGAAAGACCCCAAATACGTATTGTAAACTGCCTTTCACACCTTTTAAAGTAAAGAACTCCAAACCTTTCATCTCTGAATCACAGTTCCTTCTTTACTGATCACAAGTGTATTCTGGATGCTAATGTAAGGATAACAACACTGTGCCAGCTAAGATAAAACCAGAAGTTCTAAGCAGAAGTCTTTTTTTTTTTAGAAACCAGCAGCCAAGTAAGTACAGAATTTTAATTTTTTTTAAAAAAAGTTTTAAAATTCATTCAATGCTAGTGAAGTGAAAAGCATTAGGATTGTCCCAATTTTGTTCACTCTGAAAGAGGCTCACCACTCAAATGAGTCATCTTAGTGACTGAGACTGTATTCAGATATATAAGGGATGTCTCAGAGGTGCCCCAGAAAGAAACAGTGTGGCCCCCCCATTTTCCCAAGTCTTCCCTAATATTTAGGAGAGGGGGGAAGGGCAGACTGGTATGTAAACAATCCCACCTCAAAGCCTTCTCTAAGCCACCTCAGGGTGCATTCCCAGAGACATTTAAATTCAAATTGAATTTGAATTTGGTATCCAGAGTTTCCATTTAATTTTCTATAAATCTGAATAGAATCCAAATTTGGGATCCAGCATTCCCATTTAATTTTTTATTCCTGGATTTTATGTGGACTATCCTGCAGAAATCCGCAGGAAAAAAGTCCTGAGAAAAAGTGCTCTCAGGCCCCTTTTGGAGCCAGTTCCCTCCCCCCCCCCAAAAATGGGAATGCTCCCAAACTATTCGGGGCAGAGATCTAACCTTCTGACCAATGCCTGGCAGATGTGGGATCCCTGATCAACAAAAGTCAAAGGCTTGAATGGGGGGGGGGCTAGACCAGCGGTTCTCAACCTGGGGGGTCATGCCCCCTTGGGGGATCGAATTACCTTTTCAGAGGGGTCAAGGAGTCTCCCACCGCCCCCTCCCTCGCCCCCCATGTGGCTTGTTTAAACTGCAAGTGCCACCAAACACCCTGCACTTAACATCTGAGCATATGCTCCTCCCTCCCTCCTCCAAAGCTAACAGCTCGGCTTGTATTTGGCAGTGGCCATTAATTTTGGCTGCTGCTGCCACTGCTGCTGCCAATTAACTTGTTTGAGGGGTCTGCTGGTGGAAGGAGTAAAAGAGGGGAGAGGAGGGGATATTTAAGGGAGGTTCATTTTAGTTTTAAATTCTTTTTCTAATACTAGTTTGTTGTTTCTCTTGCTTCATTTTTGTGGAATAGAAATTTTTAAAAAGCTGTTCTTGTTCTGAATGAGGAATGCATTATTGTGCTTTGGTTTTGTGTGACTGTTTCTGGAATCTGGAGGAGGTCTGGGCAGTTGGAGGGTACTGCTCTATTTCTAATAAGCTGTTTCTAGAAGTTATTTTTGTTACTTGTTGCTTTTCTGAATCTAGCACTGCGGATTCTCTTCTTCATTTGTATCATTGTGGTGGCACTGGTGATCAGGAAGGGGAAGGTCAATGGCAAAAGTGCCCAAGGATGTGGTCAGATGCTCTTTGGTTTGGCTTTTTCTCCCAGGTAACAGGAAACTAAAAGGGCTGCCTGCCATAATACTGGTGTAGAGCAGGAGGAAAAGGGTCTGTTGGCTCTTGGATGGGAAGATGACAAAACATATTTCCAAGCATCTGTGGCTGCAGACAACCCAGATCAGGCTTTAAGTTTCCTTATGCTTTGGCTAAGTATTGCTGGCTGCTCTTATGTTCTCATGATAGTGGTGCTGCTGCAAAGGGTATAGAAAAGGTGGATAGAGAAAATTTCTTTTCTCTATCGCACAACACTAGAACCAGAGGGCACTCTATGAAGCTGATGGGTAGGAGCGTAAGGTCTGACAGGGGGAAGTATTTCTTCACACAGAGGGTCATCGGCCTATGGAATGTGCTGCCAGAAGAGGTGGTGACAGCTACCAGTCTGGATGGCTTTAAGGTAGGGTTAGACAAATTTATGGATGACAGATGTATCAATGGGTACTAGAATGAATGCCTAGGTGCATCTTTCAGGCTGAGGGGGGGGGGAGGAAATGGGGCGCTTCTAGGGCCATCTGCTGGGACTCGTGAGCAGGAGAAGGTTTGTCCTTGTCTCTGCTTGAGATGCCCATGAGCATTTGGTGGGCCACTGTGTGCGACAGGATGCTGGACTAGATGGGCTGTGGCCTGATCCAGCAAGGCTTCTCTTATGTTCTTATGTTCTTATGTTCTTAAGGGTGGCACAGAAGATGCCCTGCACGTGGAATTATATTTTGTGTCTTGTTACCTTACTGGTCAGCCCAGTGACTATTTATGTGGTGCGTGATGGTGCCTTAAAGGTGCAAAACCAGGATGTTGGCTTTTTACGCATATTGTTGATTTTCATTTTTGTAGGTGGCTAGCAGGCATAATATTGGTGTTGATTTGATTTTGTGTTTGATTATTATCCAGTAAGGTTGGATTAGTAAAGTTATAAAGTTAGCCTTGACATTAAATCTTTGATCTTCTGGTTATATGGGAATTTTAAAAAGTATCTTCACACCCATCAAATAAAAGTGCTAATATTTCCATTTTTCAAAATTAAAAAAAATCTTTTTCCAAACCCATCTTTTAAAAACGAACTTGGTAAACTACACATAATTATAGGGGTTTTTTAAAAGAAGTTAATTCCCCTTCTCTCTGCCTCTGTATGGGTGGAAAGTCATTTGTGTACCCTAACACACTTTTATGAGACTTGCAAATTAGATGTCAGTGTCACTTCTTCTGTACCACTGCTTGTAAATCTCATGAGCTGCAAATGAACTGAGAAGTCCTGTTACATTTGCAGGAACTTTGTGAATCCTCTGGTATGTCGTGTTTTCATGGTGGGGATTCCTCAGCGGCCCTGCTCTGTGACCCCACCCCATGACCTGACAACCCCACCTCGTGATCCCAGCGGCCCCTTGCTTGTGACCCTGGTGGCCTTGTACCCATAGTTGGGGGTCCCCACAACATGAGAACCACTGAGCTAGACTCAGGACTTGGCTTTTAAACTCTTTTTGCTTGATACATATGTATCCCTCTGATTGTTAGCTACTCGGAATGTATCTCTCATAGCTACATTTCTAGTAGATACTAACAAGGGATACATATGTATCAAGCAAAAAGGTTTTAAAAGCCAAGCCACTCCTCCCCCACCAGCTGTCATACTTCCAATTGCATTCTACTCCTTCACTCATCTGCAAATGCTGTCTTTCCAGTAATGTGGATGGGGGTAACATTATCGGGAATGTCCAATCTGAAACAGAGGGTGTGAAAAAGGGAAAGTGTGATTGCCCCGTGTGTGTCTGTTCTTCTGTTCAGCTGATTGACCAGGGCAGGCTTACAGGGTTTGCACTAGCGGGGGAAGAGATTAAGATTAAAAGGTCTTGTTTTTTTGTGCTGGGGATTTGGGCGGTGAGTGGGAACAGCAATATTCAGATTCAGCCCGGTTTACCATCAGGCAAATGGGAACAGCCCAGAATGTGCACTCAGCCCTACAGCCAAATTAAAAGAGTCCAAGCAGGACTAAAAAAGTCAGTGAGAATGCAGCCCCAGAGGTGGTTTTTTTGCTGTTTCTGATCACAGCTTGAAGTTGCTCACCTTTAATCAGGTGAGCATTCCAATATAGCAGCATTGTGAGTGTAGGTCCTCCAATTTTCACAGACCTTCTTCTGGTAGCTCCTCTAGTTAGCTCAACACTATCTACAATTGAAGATCCATGGCCTGGTTAAGTACTTGGTGCTTCTGTCCTACACTTCTAGTGTTTCACAGGAATATATATTTCTCTTTAGGAGCTATGCTTTTTAGAAGGGTTATTTTAAAAGAGAATTAGCTTGAATTACCTTACCTTACGAGGGGGTGGCCCATGGTCATCCAAGTAAGTGGAATTTCCTGGAAATCAAGAAGGGAGACACAAAATAAATTTAAGTGTGCCAGAATTTAACCATGTAGCAAACATGGGTAACCAACTTCTAACAGTTCTATAGTCTAAAAATGCTGTCTTATGTGCTTTTTATAAAATAAGCAGACGTTTCCTCAATCTATAACTTTCATCTGTACATGCAATACGAAGAAAGATTCACCAAACCATTTTGGATTAAATGAATAAAGCAAAGACTGAGAGCAACTTCTGTTAGACTCTTCTGAATTTTTTAAAAAAAGAATTTTCATTTTTGGCATTTCAACGTGCAAATGAAAACCTACAAGAAAAATGTTTTGTTGAACAAGGACATGATGAATAGCAAAATTGTCTATCAAATGTGCTAAAGCTTGTATGGAAAATGATTTTTAATAGCTTATATACAGGCTTATTGTATTTCTAATTGAACTAACTGAACTGATTCTAACAGCACATTTTCTCTAAGGCCTGGGCTGCTCTTCAAAAACCGTAAAATGCATTAGCTATTTTTGCATTACATTCAATACAAAAGGAAAGACTCTTCACTCTTTTTCAATTTTATAGTAAGCCTGTGTCCTTCTGTAACTAATTCTTTTGGCATTTGCTATTTGGACTGAATTAATTTTCACCATCCAGAAAAATAACCTTGGAATTGAAGGATCCAAGATGCATTGAAAGTAATGCTGTTTCAAAGTGGGAAAGAGCCCTATAAAATGCATGCATAATTAGCATGAGGCTTATAAATTTTATAAATGCTGTACAGCAACTCACAATAGAATTCCTTGACATTACATACTACAAAAGTGGCAACATGTAAATGAAAGATATAAAGAACTGCAAGCAAACACAGAACTTTGAAATAAAAATAAAGCCAATGTAGTTGCTTCCTGATTAAAAAGGAATCACTGCAGTTCAGTGGTTGAGAACAGAAATGACCAAACAATGAACCTAACATGCTTATGCAAAATGGTGAATTTTTATTTATAACTGTCACAATCAGGCTAGGTTCTCGGAGAGAGGGAATTCTTGGGGTAGCTGAAAAATAGAAATGGGCCACCTAGGCAAGTCCCTTAATTCTAATGGGCTTTCTGTGGAGAAAGAAGGAATATGTAATGACCTCTTCAATAGTACTCATACAACAATCCAGAGAAGGCAGCTCAGGAAAGAATGGGTGTTTTTCCACTAGCACTAGAAGTAGTACTTATGGGTACTTAATGGGTACTTCTAGTGCCAGTGGAAAAACACCCAATGAGAGAGACGCAAAGACAAGTTTTAACATTTATTGAACATCGTATTGAATATTTTGGATGCCCATATACAGTGTATCTAGTCTCACACAACTCATCCCTCAGGACATGCGGCTAAATTTACACTGGCAACTTTCCTTTCCAACACTAGCAAAGGCCCAAGTTTCCTCAGTGATCCAGCTGCCAGTTCACTCCAGCTTTCCTTGACAACAAGAAGCTTGTGTGAAGGAGCAGCTCTCTATGTAATTAAGACAGTCAGCAGAATGCAGCTGTTGATATAAAAAGAACATTTTTAGCATTCCCATAATTTTATAAATATAATTTATCCAGTGTCAAAAACAAGTGTTCTTTCATACGCAGATAAGTAAATAGTACACAGTAGTTATGCAAATCAGTAACATATTTGATTTTGAGAAGTTAATTTTATGTACTCAGAAAGAACACCATGGCTTTAGAGTACAGACTTAGTATTATCATCTTGTGAAGATTGTTCAGCTTCTGAATTTAAATGATAAACGTACTTCCCTTTAGCAAAATAAAGGAGATAATCACAATTATTGGATTCTTAACTAAAGCTAGCCTCTTTGGGTATGTCACCAAGCCCAATCAGCAAAATTCAAGAATATTTATGCATGTGTTACATATATATGCAAGTTCCATTCAATCAATGGGAAAAGGGTATACTATCTGCTCCTTCCATTTGTTGCCTCCTTCCCAGGGAATGAAGAAGAATCTGCTTCATAGATTGCCTCCAGACATGTCCCTTCCTCAACCTTAAACGTGAAGCTCCTACACGTCCTCCAAACTGAAGTATCAAAAGTTTCGCATTTAAAGCCGAACTGCTTTCAGTCCTCCAAACTGGAGGAACTTCTTGCAGCAGACAGGAAGCTGTGCCACTGACAGCAGGAGCATGTAAGTGTGCAGTAAAAAGATGCTGGTTATTCAGTATCTTTTTACTTTGCAGGGTGGGGAGATGGAGAATCCTGCGCTCCTACTGTGGGGGACAGAAGTAGAGAACTTGCTTCGCTGCTTCCGTCCCCCGTCTGGAGGCACCCACAGAGTTCCCTCTGATTCTAAAATTGTGAGGATTTTGTAAACTTAAATCAGGTCACCTGCCTTTTGAATCTGAAAAGGTCTGGATATTGCAACCTGATCTTGTATAAAATTGTTCCAGTCCCTTGATCATTCTGGTTGCTCTTTTCTGTCTTTTTTCTAGTTCTACAAATAATTTTTGAAGTGTGGTGACCAGAATAGTACACAATATTCCAAATGTGTCCTCTACACAGATTTATAAAGAGGCACAATAAAACTTACTTATTTCCTGGTCTCTTCCTAAAATTACTCCTAACAATGAATTTCCTTTTTTCACTGCTACTGTGTATTGGGCTGAAACATTCATTGAGCTGTCCATCAGAATGCCAAGATTCATTTCCTGATCTGCCGTAGATCAGTTTATAGGGTTCTTTGCCCCAGGGTACATCACTTTGCACTTACAAAGACTGAAGTATTTGGTTGCCCACTACTCCTATGTCAAGAGGTCCCTCTTCAAATCACTTCAAAAGGCATGGAGACTACTTAAAAACACAATAATGGAAGTGCAACTAGAATGCATTCCTAAAAGAAGAAAGGGGACTTCTAGGTCCAAGAAGAAACCAATGTGGCTCACAAACGCAGTAGATGAAGTCATTAAAAACAAGAAGAGTTCATTTAGGAAATGGAAGGCTTGTCCAAATGAGGAGAATAAAGAAGACACCGAGACTGCAGAGAGACTAAATGAATTTTTTGCTTCCGTATTCACAGAGGAAGATAGAAGACACATGCCAGTAGCTGAGCCTGTATTTTCTGAAGAGTTAAACTGTACAGAAATAACCAAGGAAGAGGTCCTTGCATGTCTTCATAAACTAAATGTTAACAAGTCACCGGGACCAGATGGTATTCATCCAAGAGTCCTTATCCTTAAGGAACTCAAATGGGAAATTGCCGACCTTCTAGCAAAAATATATAATCTTTCCCTAACATCGGGCTCCGTACCTGAGGACTGGAGGGTAGCAAATGTAACACCAGTCTTCAAAAAAGGATCCAGGGCTGATCCAGGCAATTACACACCAGTTAGCTTAACGTCAGTTCCATGTAAGGTGATGGAAACCATTATTAAAGACAAAATTAGTGTGCATATGGAGGAGCAAGCATTGCTGAACAAAAGCCAGCATGGCTTCTGCAAAGGTAAATCATGCCTCACAAATTTGTTGGAATTCTTTGAGAGTGTTAATAAACACGTGGATAAAGGTGAACCAGTAGACATTGTCTATCTGGACTTTCAGAAGGTTTTTGACAAAGTCCCACATCAAAGGCTACTGAGTAAACTCATCAGGCATGGAATAAAAGGACAGGTTCTGTCCTGGATTTGTGGCTGGCTTAAGGGCAGAAAGCAGAGAGTAGTAATAAACGGCAAATTTTCAGGGTGGAAAGAAGTAAAAAGTGGGGTCCCTCAAGGCTCAGTACTGGGACCAATGCTTTTTAATGTATTCATCAATGATCTAGAAGAAGGGGTACATGGTGAAACAGCAAAGTTTGCTGATGATACTAAATTATTTAGGGTAGTAAAATCCGAAAGAGATTGCCAAGAGCTCCAGAGGGATCTCTTAGCATTGGGTGAGTGGGCAACCAAGTGGCAAATGTGCTTTAATCTTAACAAGTGCAAAGTAATGCACATCGGAGCCAAGAATCCAAATTACATCTATAAACTGATGGGGTCTGAGCTTTCTGCAACACACCAGGAAAGGGATCTCGGGGTTTTAGTGGACAGTTCAATGAAGGTGTCAACCCAGTGTGTGACAGCAGCGAAAAAAGCAAATTCAATGCTGGGAATAATTAGGAAGGGAATAGAAAATAAGTCAGCAAGTGTCATTTTGCCCCTTTATAAATCTATAGTGAGGCCTCATTTGGAGTATTGTGTACAATTCTGGTCACCACACCTCAAAAAGGATATTGTGGAACTAGAGAAGGTGCAGAGAAGGGCAACCAGAATGATTAAGGGTCTGGAACACCTCCCTTATGAAACCAGGCTGCAACGCCTAGGCCTCTTCAGCCTGGAGAGACAGCGTTTAAGAGGGGACCTGATTGAAGTATATAAAATTATGAAGTATTATAAAATTATAGAAAAGGTGGATAGAGAAAATTTCTTTTCTCTCTCGCACAACACTAGAACCAGGGGGCACTCTATGAAGCTGATGGGTAGGAGAGTCCGGTCTGACAGGGGGAAGTATTTCTTCAGCCAGAGGGTCATTGGCTTATGGAATGTGCTGCTGGAAGAGGTGGTGACAGCTGCCAGTCTAGATGGCTTTAAGGTAGGGTTGGACAAATTTATGGATGACAGATGTATCAATGGCTACTAGAACAAATGCCCAGATGCATCTTTCAGGCTGGGAGGGGGGAGGAACTGGGGCGCTTCTAAAGCCATCTGCTGGGACTCGAGAGCAGGAGAAGGTTTGTCCTTGCCTCTGCTTGAGATGCCCATGGGCATTCGGTGGGCCACTGTGTGCAAAGGGATGCTGGACTAGATGGGCTGTGGCCTGATCCAGCAAGGCTTCTCTTATGTTATGTTCACAATTTTTTCAGGTTTTACTACCTTGAATAATTTACTGCCATCAGCAAACTCTGGTGTCTCACTGCTTACCCTATTTCTAGATCATTTATGAATAAATTAAAAGCACTGGTCCCAATACTGAACTCTAGGGGACCCTACTTTTTACTTCTCTCCATTACTGGATTAAGCCACTTTTCTACAGGGCCTCTGGAGATGCTGGTATATGGGGTCTTTCCTCTACACGACCACTGATTAATAGCCTGGGGCTCCCCTATGCAACACAAGTGACTTAAATTGGTCCAGTGGGCCTCCACAATGTTCCTAATCTTAGGTTCCTATATGTGGCAATTACTTGCACAACTTAGTTTTGCACTATAAGGTTGTCTGAAGGACCCAAATGTGCAAAACCACAGCTTATAGTTAATGATGAAGAACTGGGAGACTTGCTGCTTAAGGGCAAACTTTAAAGGGCATTCCCTTCCTATAATCAGGAAGCAATTTAAATAATGTATCACTGTGAAGAGGAGACAAACGCCATTAACTTCACTTGTGTTTAAAAGGTCACTTAGACAAATTCAGCAACAATACAATTATGAACTATTAGTCATGCTGACTAAATGAATCCTCCATACGCAGAGATAGCTTGCCCCTGAGCCTTGTCTGCTACTGTTCTGTGTATGGCAGATGTAAGAGGAGAGGCTGAATCTGTTTGAATAGATTGTTTCCATTGTGTCCTTCTTTGAAGGCTCCATTAAGCACCATGTTGGCTAACATTGGAAACAAAATAATGGACTCCATACCTAGCCTCAAAAATTGGCTGATTTCAATTATGGCAATCAGAAATTCCTTTTTTGTGGGCTATATGTCCTTCTTGATACATATGGTAATTAATGAAAACCTAATAATTATTCAAGGGAACCATAAATAGCATGATTTTTTTTCTTGCAGAACTTATTCAGACTCTTCTTTCTATATTCATTTAACTTACAGGAAAATGTGCAAGTAGCTTCTATACAGAAAAAGTGAATTAGTCTTATGTTAAAAATATAAGAGGTTTTGTTGCTTTTAATTGTTATTATTGCTTCTATTTCTTCATCACTGTCATCTGACAATTTCCTGAAACACACTTTCAAATTTCACTACCATTTGATAGAAGGCTAACTAATCAACTTTATCTGCTAAGTAGCTAAAAATCTTTCATATGCATCCTTTTGGTTTCTACCAATGACACGATTAACACGCTTTTGACATTGAAAGTTATGTTTTTAATTAACAAAGCTTTAGCATTACCTGTTTTCGTAATGTCACATGTTATTACCTTTAAACAAAATGCAATAGAGATGTGCACAAGTCACCTATGGTGTGGGGACAGCTCAAACTGAAGCAGTCATGTTGTTTGGAAATCACATGAAGGTTTAGCTTTACCTTTTTCCTCCTCTACTTCTGCAGACTGGCACAGCTAGGTGATAAGTGTCATTGCAACCCTTACTTAGACAGTGCTGGGGAAACCAGCTTGAAGTACAATATGCACCATTTACCTGATGGAGCTCACTGGAAATCTGTTACATGCAGCAAATTTCTTTGATCTGCCAAATCATATGTATTAAAGCACTTCCAGGGGGGCTGTACTGCCAACCTTTCTTACGCCAAGGTCTTTGCAAGGTCTATCTTGGGTTTTTGCAGCAAAGAAATAGAAGGCAATTCAGTCTCCCAAAACCTCCTACAACCAAAATATTCCTAAGCAAGGTTGACTTTAAGCTGACTCAAATTGGTTTTGTTTGGCTTGCCTTGCTTCAGGATTGAGCTGAACTAAGGAAAGCTTGGTTCAGAATCAAAACAAACCACCAATTCCCAAAACTGCACATTTCTGGAATTTAGTCTATTTTGATGACATTTGTTTAATATACATTTTACAAAGGTCAACGTTAGAAAATCTTTTAAATTTTTTTTAAAAACAGATTTAATTTACTTAAAACTTAAAAGCACAAATTATTACTTTTTACTTTCAGTTTGTCAGTTAGGGATGTTCCCTTTAAGAGAAGGCACTCTGCCCAAGTACTTTGAATACTGTAAACATATATTTTTCATGTAATGTCACAGGTTTTAAGTGAGCATAGGAAGTTCATTTCCTTTTTTGGTGAGTAGCCAAGACAAAGTACAAATTAGCCTTTTACCTTTGTATTTTACCCACTTAGAGAAATCTGTGTGATAAGCTATAATTATACTATACATCCTCTGCTAATGAAAGTTACATAAATTACCACTACAGCAGCAGCAACCTATTAACAAATCTAACATACATTTTTACATGCCCAGTTATGAAAAAAGTGACAATAAGTCAGGAAATTATGTTAGTACTACACTTTGTTTCAGACTGTTATCCAAATTGTTTTCACTGAAAAAGTTTCCTGCGACAGTTTTCATACGTATGAAGTATACATACATTCTACAGAATAATAATAAAACCTTGATAACTGTCCTCTAATATTTTAGGCCTAAGAGTGGCAGGTCGTACGTATTCTAAATAAAACAGGTTCTTAAAAATGTAGTTATCCCACCAAGATTAGGAGTTTGGGGAATATGAAGTATGATTCCCTCACCTGCTCATTTACTCTGCACTCTAAATTCTTAAGGAACATAGTTGGTGGATGTAAAAGCTAGACCCCTTTTTGCTACAAAAACAAGAATCCATTTTCTTTCATATTAGCCCTTCTAAGATGAGTAAATCTATTAATTCTGATTTGTGGCAAAATATTCATTTACAAATTTTAAAACTTGGGGGATGACATTGAATATAAAAGTAACTCCAAGTTTTTATGTGGCATTATTTTATTTTTAGGGGGGAATAAAACAGCAAAAGCAGCATTAGAGCAACAGGACCTAGTATTGATTCTGGCACCAGATGAAGCCTTCTCTTTTCAATTTAATATTTGGGCATTAGTGAGATAAGAGGTTGTTACTATCTTATTTTAGATTGTTTTGCTCTTTTATTGCTGTCTTATTGCCTATTTGAGACTTCATCTGCATCTGACAGGTCGCAAATCTTGCAAACAAACAATTAAGAATAGTCTTTCCTATACCAGCTGCTCTTCATGAAAATATTTAACAGATTTAGCATTAAGGGAACCTAAGAACCTAAGAGGAGCCCTGCTGGATCAGGCCACAGCCCATCTAGTCCAGCATCCCGTCGCACACAGTGGCCCACCAATTGCCCATGGGCATCTCAAGCAGAGACAAGGACAAACCTTCTCCTGCTCTCGAATACCAGCAAATGGACTTAGAAGCATCCTGGTTGTCCCCCCAGCCTGAAAGATGTACTTAGGCATCCTTTCTAGTAGCCACTGATACATCTGTCATCCATAAATTTGTCTAACCCTGCCTTAAAGCTATCTAGACTGGTAGCTGTTACCACCTCTTCGCACAGCAAATTCCTCTGGGTGAATACTTCCCCTTGTCGGATCCGACTCTCCTACCCATCAGCTTCATAGAGTGCCCCCTGGTTCTAGTGTCGTGTGATAGAAAAAATAAATTTTCTCTAACCACCTTTTTTATACCATACATTTTATATACTTCAGTCAGTTCCCCTCTTAAATGTTGTCCTTCCAGACTGAACAGGCTTAGACGCTGAGGCCTGATTTTGTAAGGGAGGTGTTCCAAACCCTTAATCATTCTGGTTGCCCTTTTGTGCACCTTTTCCAGTTCCACAATATCCTTTTTGAGGTGTGGTGACCAAAATTGTACACAATATTCCAAATGTGGCCTTGTTTTCTATCGCCTTCCTAATTATTCCCAGCACTGAATTAGGTTTTTTTTTCCTGCTGCTGCTGTGCAGTGGGCTGACACTTTTATTGAACTGTCCACCATAACCCTGAGATCCCTTTCCTGGTGTGTTGAAAACAAGCTCAGCCCCCATCAGTGTAGCAGGAAAGCATAACTGTGTAAATACTGAATTTCTCCATTTTAGTTTTTTTTTTAAAGAAAACATTTAATTAAACATTTTATCCAATATGAGAGGAGAGAAGAGAAAAGAGGAACATTTTAACATTAAGGAAAGCTAAGAGGCACGTGCCAAATGCTGTTCACTGAAAATAGAGAATGCTCGCCAGGCTCACCCTTGAACTGAACCTAACCTTTGAGTTATAGTACTAACTTTTGAAGCTAAGCCTAGTTGGCTTAGTCCCCTGTCTAGGTGAATGGGCTCATCAAACAGCTATTGTTGAGTTTTGTGGTCCCCACAGTCTTTTGGACCTGCTGAGGTCCTTTACACCACCAAAATATGGGGCATAGGTTAATGGGGATGTCATGAGAAGGCCTGTACTGATTCAGAGGCATGAGATAGCAAGGGTCTATGAAGCAGTGCGGGTCTGAAAACACCCTTATCTTAGAATACAGTGGTGGCATAGTGGCCTGTAATGACTTTTTGTTTGTCGCACATTCAAGGCTTTCATGCAAGTGGATCCATATACAACACCAGCAGAGTCTCCTGTAAGGATCTAGAGTCCAAGCAGAGAAAGCCAGGGCAGGAGAGGAGTGGAGTGGAATTGTGGAACCATGTGGAAGGCAGCAGTCCTCAAGCTGGGCTGGCAAATAGATATTGGATGAAAAATGCTGGATGGAATCATAGGCATAAGGGGAGGAGAGGAAGCAGCACAAGGGGAGACATGAGGGAATGACTGTTCAGGCTGTTGTGTGAAAGCCAGTTCAAACATTAAGATCCCTTTTGATATGATAGAAGCCAAAGGCACTAGAACTAGCTTATGCACATCTGTAGGAACAAACTGCAGGTATTTTTTTAAAAAAATTATCAAATATTATCTTATACCATTTGTTATTTAAAATGTGAATTGTTACCAGAATATTTAGAGTATATTGGGGTGGATCAAGACTCAGGCTATATTCCTAAACAGTGGTCCACTGTACATGGTGAAGATAATTTTTGAATATATATGAGAAGGCTTTTATTGTTAAAACTTTTCTTGGGTGTCATCCAGGTTAGCATAAAGGCTTCTAATTAAAATTACTAAGCAAATGTAGCACCAACACACATTTTGGAATCAAGAAGACTTTTTAGGGGCCCACTGAAGACTAGACGGTATAATCTAGCTATACGGTCACATTAATAAGCCAAGTGTACTCCAGGAGAAAAATCTATCCTACCGTAATTACAAAGACAGACTCACTCTTTTCCAAAACAATTACTGCCTTTGTTATGACTATACAAAACCACAGTGCTTTTTCAGTAATACCAAGGGAGGACCTATTATGTATACAAAAGCTGTAAGTAAGTGAGATGCAAAGCTTTGGTCTGTTTCCATTTTATTCATTTACTCCACTGTGAAGTCAAAATTAAAACTACACTGAAATTCACTAGATGAGTTCCTCTGTAATAATTGTCATTTTCTCTCAATTCCCGATTTTTAGGCAGTATGCCTCTAAAGGCCATTTGCAGAGAGTCAAGAACAGGGAAGGTTTTGCCTTCATCTTCTGCTTGAAAATGCTGGAAAGCAGTTGATGATCACTGTGTGAGAAACGATACTGGTCTAGATGGGCTGTGGCCGATCCAGAAGGGTTCATCTTAAGTTGTCTATAATAAGAATATAGGAGTGCTTTCTTTTCTATCCTTTGTTGCAGATAGAAGGTATTTTAACCAAAATGAGAAAATGTCAGAACAAGTAGCCCCTTGGTAAAGCAGACTCACAAGCAGTTGAGAGAACATGGGCATAAACAGGACCAGCTTTAGCAGACACAAGGCTCAATCTGGCACCACACTAGTGTGGTTTTGGTCAGCTTGTTGTTGGGCCATGGTAGACCTTTATGGTTGTTTTCTGGCTTTTTGCAGCTACAGGCTGTGCTGGACTGCCTAAATATCAAATATTAGTCCAAGCCATTACTGTTGGACTACCATGGCCCAAAACAGGCTAAAGCCAGCAATGTGAGGGCCCTGTGAGTGTAGGTTTTCATTCATTTTAAATGGTATAATTGACCCAAAGTCAAACTTGATCATAAAAGGTTTGTGATGGTCTTCCACAATTCTGTATTTCAGGGAAACCTCAAATATCACAATGTCTAAACAGGTGGCTGCCAAGGTTCATAAAGAGATACTAGAATCAGTACAGAATGGTTCCATTAGAAATGGTGGTTAAGTATCTCTCTTATTGGTCTTTCCTTAGTACATTGTGGGACAAGGGTGGATTCACAAGGAGGAGGAGACTTTTCACCACCTGTCCCTGGTATTGTCTATTGTGATGATTTATTGCTGGCAGTACATTACTTACTACTTAAAGAAGTGGATCCATTTGATGAAATCTTACATTAGACATCATCCAAATTTCCATATTCTAAGATAAATTTGGTAATGATTATTTTTACAGTTATTAATCCAAAATTACAATGCACAATACATTAGTTAGAAAGAAATTCAGATTATTACATTATATGTGGTATTCTGACAAACATCAGTATGACTAAATAAAATTCAAATAAAATGTGTAGGCCTGTATTCAATCAAATTTACCTCTGAAGAAGCCCTGCTGACTTTCCTTCAACAATGCTTGTTCCTCCATGTGGCACACTATAATTTTATCTTTATGACAGTCTCCAACTGGTCTGTAAATTTCTTTACACACAATACCCTTCTCAGAGGAGGAGAAGACTTGGCTTTTATACCCCAATTTTCTCACTCTTTAAGGGGACTCAAAGCAGCTGACAAAGCTTCCCATTCTTCTCTCCACAACAGACAACTTGTGAGGTAGGTGGGACTGTGGGAGCTCAGAAAGAGAGCTGTGAGGAGCGTGGAATCAAACCAGGAGACCTCCAGATAAGAATTCAACAGTCTAACCAGAAGACCAAACTGGGGTAGAGCCAAACGACACCTCTAACTGTAATTGATAGGAATCGGGAAAAGATTTCTAAGTTTATGCCAGTTTCTGTCTTTCTATCCGCACAGTTGATAGAAATGTCACCTTGTTAGATTTATAGATATATAGCAGATATTGAACATGGCAAAGATCACAGCAGATAACGTATGAATCTGGCGTTCACAGGCACAGGAATAGAAATGTTGATTCGTTCCAAATAAGAAGGCTTTTATTAGCTTCATGGTTACAGTACAATAACTGCCTGAATGTATTACAGGTTACATGAGTGAGCATATGAAAATAAAATACATGGTTTACAGCTTAACCACTAAGGCCCTATATTCTACATCTTCAGGCAAGAAAGAATACATGCACACATCTACTTAGCACTACAAAAACCCCACTATGAATACTTGTGAGGTAGCATGATATCTCTGAGTTCGGCTCCCACGTGTACATATTTGACCTATCCTGGACAGTACTGTTCTTCGCTGCAAAGCGAAGGCCTGGCTGAGATAACCACACTGTTCCCACAGGAAAACAAACGTAGTTTTGTCTAGGTTACAGAAATAACACATCACCTGGTGTTTACCAGAATGTTCCTGGTGAGACAGATTGCAACACAAATGCTTCCTGTTCTAGAAATATTCCAACACACCTGACTACTTTGGATACTAAAAATTCCTCTACAAATTTCTAGAAAGCTCTAGGCACCTTTTCATCTCTGATACGCTGAAGAGTATAATGCTAAAAATATTTACATACTTGTATCTAAATTAATAGTGTGCAGCCCACATAAATTACTTAATTTGCCATCACTGTTTCTTCATCTACCCAATGACTGTTTGCTTTAGTTGACAGAAATCCTGGAAGCAAGACACTAGTATTCAGTAACCACAAGACAAACCCCAAATTGCTTCACTTTTTAAGATGCTGAAAGACAAACAAGATAAGATTATTTTTTTGCAATTCACTTGCAGACTGTGATTTAATTCATATCTGTGGAGACTCAGTAGTTGAGAAGTCAAGTGAAAGAGTAAGAAAAGAATTTCAGCAGGTGACAGCACCAAGCCAACCTAGGCTAAATTTTAAAAAATCTAATCAGGGTCAGACCTGGGCCCTTTCTGCACTGGGTCTTATTCTGAATTATATCTCGGAATAGGGACCTGCCATCTGCATGCTGGTGCAGACCGTGGTGAGACCCATCCAGGACCTACCAAAGTCTACACTATCATGGAGCTGGCAGGCCCCTATTCCGAGATATAATCTGGAATAAGGCTCAGTGCAGAAAGGGCCCTGCTTAGTACTTGGAAGGGAGGCAACCAGGAAGTCTCAAGGCTACAGGTTATAGTGGAAAGTTGGCAAAAAAATCCGGAAGGACGCCAAAGGCTTCCTAGTTGTTGCCAAGAGAACTGAATACAGCAGTCTCCTTGTATTCATTAGAACACGTATTCTGGAAGGAGTCCTGGAAAACTGCCATTTTCTGGGCCAAAATGTGGTGAATGATTTGAGTACAACGTTGTATCACAAACCCTTACTCACAAATATGCAAATTTCACGAGATGTGAACTCACAGATATCAGGAAAAATATTGTAGATAGGTCCAGGTAGTTACAAGAAGCTGAGCTTGGCTAGGAGTCATCTTTGCATAAGGGGATATTTCTTCCATGGCAATTGAATCTTGACTACGTTTTAGTGACACTATCTTGGAAAGAAGCCGAACTTTTGTTGCTGGTCTAAAGGCAGCCTATTTAACAGAGATGCATGCCATTTGTAAAGATGTCTTACAAACTGTATCAGCTTTTAAGTAAGTGCGGGAAGAGAGGGAAAATTTCTCGTATGGTGGTGTCATACTTCTGTGGTTCTACAAAGTCAACAAAAACAGGAAAGGCACAAAAAGAAATAGGGAGTGTGCCTAAGTAATTGTTGTTTGTGTTGTGAAATGTTAAGTTTGGTTGCAGCACTTCCAGACAACTAAAATAAAACCTTTGGCTAAACTTGAATATATTTTCCATAAATACCTGGTGTATCTCTGACCTTTTTTTATGAATTCAGTCATTTATCAGTTAGCAACAAAAAATAGATTCACCCAGAAGTTCCTGTTGAGTTACTTTGAAATGTTTGCCTTACTATTCAGAGAAAGGTTACAGTGTAATTAGTTATACTGCGGACAGTTTACAACTATAACCCTGTATCAGTATATATTGTTGGTATCTCAAAGCAAAATAAATATGAGAATCTTATAGTTAGCTCAAATGCTGGCAAAGCTGATATAATTGTCAAGATTACAGAAAGAAGCCCAGAGTAAATACAAGATGTTAAATCTATCTGCCCCTTATTGTATACAGTTTAATTAATTCTCCTTGGCATGTGCATGCCTAAAATATTCTGAAAATTAAAATATATTTATAATTAAAGGAAACAAAACTTTGCATGCATTAAATTTATCAGCAGATTGTACTTGTACTGAAATTCTAGCAATTATTTATTGTCTAGGAGAACCTGTTATGGAATGGGGGTTGAATGGGAGAGTGATTTCAGGATATAAACTGGTAACACTTGGTAATGACAACACAGATGTCAAAATGCCACTATTTCGGGCTGCCTCCAGACATGAGGAAAGCCACGAGGAAAGCTGTGGACGGATTTCACAGCTTCAATTGCCTGCAGTATTCCCTGCAACATGTTCCCAAAGTAAAAGCTGCTGATTAATCAGCAGCCTTTTACTCCACAGTTTCTGGGGATCCTGTGGGGATGTTGCAGACAATCAAAGCTTTCTGTCTGTCCAACAGGAGGCGGATGTGCATTCCCTTTGTGAATATGTCCAACAGGCAACAGCTGCAGAGGGGATTCAAAGCTTCTGTCATGTTTGGAGGCACTCTAGTTGCAAGCTGTATATCAGCTGCCTGACAACTATGCTTATATAGTGCATTCAGAATTAACCAGTGCATGGAATTATAATGCACAGCATTCAGGATCATTGCAGAAGTTTTCACCTTAACAGAACAGGTTAATTTTTTCCTGCTATCCCGTTTCTGATCCTGGTTCTGGTTGAAGAGGTGCAGCAGACTAATGCAGCTATCCCTGCTGAAATTCTGACTGATGCTTTGTAGGAGAGAAGCTGTGAAGATTAAGCATTTCCCTCTACAAATGCCTTTAGTGGCTAAATACAAACTGAAAATATACTTCCCTTTTGGAGCTCAGAAGTTAAGCCAGCTAATTTGACTTTTGCGATTTCAGAAGAAGAAGAAGAGTTGGTTTGTCTACCCTGCTTTTCTCACCCATTTAAGGGGACTCAAAGCAGCTGACAAAGCTTTCTATTCTTCTCCCCACACCAGACACACTATGAAGTAGGTGGGGCTGTCAGAGCTCAGAAGAGAGCTGTGACTAGCCCAAGGTCACCCAGCTGGCTTCATGGGGGAGGGTGGAATCAAACCCAGTATTCCCAGATAGGAGTCCAGCTCCTTAAGCACTAGACCAAACTTGAGAATTGTTTGGTCTATACCTCTTATGAAGCTAAGGATGGAGTTACTCAAAATATTTTAAAGGAAAAAGGTTCAAGAAAGCTGACTTTGTTTTCTCCAACAGAGCAGACACTGTATGGCAGCAGCTCAAGATTTCTGTACATGGAGGTTATCAAAGAACTGAATAAAATTTCATATGTTCCTTTGTACTATTTCTACGTTGATATCTATCCTCTTTATGACTTTTGTCTTTGTCCCAAAGTTAATTTATTCTTGGATTCTGCAGTTTTATATCTCACACTGAGCGGAAGTAGAGAAACATGTTCTTTCACCCTGCCTTACAGAACTCTTGGGCAACAGGTTTCTCCTAAATCAGTGATGGCGAACCTTTTGAGCTCGGTGTGTCAAAATTCACAAGAAAACCTAGTTTAACTCGGCTGCTGTGTCACATCTAGAAATATCCATAATTGTGTGATATTTGTTGCTCTAGTAAAAAAGTTATATTTTGATATATGTATTTGATTAAAAGCAAAAACAAATAATTCTTTACATTAGTGACTTTTGTTGCTAAATCTTCAATTGAAAAGTTGGTATTTCATACACTTCAAGAACAAGCAAGTACTACACGTCCAGGTGCCAGGGTGACCATGTGTGTCACCCAAAAGGGCTTGGCGTGTCACCTGTGACACGCGTGTCATAGACTGGCCATCACCGTCCTAAATGCAGCCTTACAATTTCCTTCACTATTCCAAAATCCATTCCACTCCTTCATCCATGGAGGCATTTTCAAAAATCTACATTCAAAATTATGCAAACTTTTTTGAAACACTGCGTTTGCCCTGAAGATGAGTAGGAGGTTGTGGAGGGTGAGGAGGAAGATAGGGTCCCCTGAAGAAAAAAGAATATTGCAGTGGGACAGAAGTTGCAATGGCTTGTCATTGCAGCCTCATTATGTATTTGCCCTCAGGTTGCACATCTCTGTGTTGTATACAGTATTACCAAACTGCATATATAAAATGTAACACTGTTGCAAACTTGACAGTTCACACCCAGAAGTGAGACAGGAATACAGTTCACAAGCTGTGCAGCATTTCTTTGGCGGTGTACAATTAAGAGGTTACTGCCATTTCAGTAAACAAAAGCAAGGCAGTACGCAGCAGAGGTGACTGCCCTGCCACACGTTCTGCCAGCCAGAAATCCTCATGTCTCACCACACAATGACTAGTGCTCTAGAGAGGTAGTAGAGCTATCTGCTGAGGATCTTTTGGCTCAGTTTCTGCATGAAGACAAGACCGGATTCTGAATGGCCAGTTTTTGCCCCCAGCTCTGTTTTTCTAAGCACCTTTCATAGTTTCCTTATTTGTTAAAGTTCCTTGCATTCCTTGGACGGATCTGTGATGCCGAACAGTTTTTGCACTAGAAATTTTCATCCTTCTAAAGGTGCACCCAATCCTGCAAGCCAGTTTGTCGACCTCAATTAAGAAGCGTTTTTCTGCTGAATGATACTGTTAAAAATGTCTGCATGTCTGCACCATGCTGCTTATTAGGCTGGGTTCCATTATTTAACCCATGCTGTTATGGGTTAAAGTTGAAAATCAAATGACAGATTTTCAGAGAAAAGTAGCTAAATCTGAAACATCAACAAAATGTCCTAACAAATGTCATGCCTTACCAACTTGTTAGAATTCTTTGACAGTGTTAATAAGCACATGGATAAAGGTGAACCAGTTAACATTGTCTATCTGGACTTTCAGAGGCTTTTGACAAAGTCTCTCATCAATGGCTACCGAATGACCTCATCAACCAAGAGGACAGGTTTTGTCCTGGATTGGTGACTAACTTAAGGATAGGAGGTGGAGAGTAGTAATAAATGGCCGATTTTCAGGATGGAAAGAGGTGAAAAGAGCCCACCCAAGTTCCAGTATTGGGACCAGTGTTTTTTAATTTATTCATACATAATTGAGAAATAGGGGTATGTAGTAAGATGAAGTTTGCCATTGATACTAAATATTCAGAATCATAAAAACTGAAAACGATTGTGAAGAGCTCCTGAGAGCTCTTGGCATTAGGCAAGTGGATACTCAAGAGGCAAATGTACACTTAATAACTGCAAAATTAAGCACACCAGGGCAAAAAGTCCTAATTATGTCTATAAAGTTATGGGAGCTGAGCTTTCTGCAAAAGAACAGGAAAGGGATCTTGGGATTCTGGCAGACAGCTCAATCAAAGGGTCAGCTCAATGTGCAACAGTAGCAAAAAAAAAAGCCAATTCAATGCTAGGAATAATTAGGAAGGGAATACAAAACAGGTCAGTGACTGACATTTTGCCTCTTTATAATCTATGGTGAGGCCACATTTGGAATACTGGATACAATTCTGGTAAACACACCGCAAAAAGGAGATTGTGGAACTGGAAAAGGTGCAGAAAAGAGCAACCAAAATGATTAAGAGGGTGTAACACCTCCCTTTCAAAATGAGACTGCAACATCTAGGCCTGTTCTGCCTTGAAATTTGAAAGACAGTGTTTAAAAGGGGAGCTGATGAAGTATACAAAATCATGCTTAGTATATGAAAGGTGGCTAGAGAAAAATTATTTTCTTTGTCATACAACACTAGAACTAGTCCATGAAATTTGTGGGCAGAAAGGTCAGATTAGACAAGGGGGAGTATTCTATAAAGCATCATCTGTTTATGGAATTTGCTACTATAAGAGGTGGTAACAGCAACCAGCTTAGACAAATTCATGGAAGGCAGGTGTATCAATGGTTACTAGAATGGATGCCTAGGTGTATACTTCAGGCTGGAGAGACAGGCAGGATGCCTCTAAAGGCCATTCTCAAGGTTTCAAGAGCAGGTGAAGGTTTTGCCTTGTCTTCTGCTTGTGATGCTCATAAGTAAGTGGTGGGCCACTGTGAGACAGGATGCTGGACTAGATGGTCTGTGGCCTGATCCAGCAGGCTTCTCTTATGTTCTTAGACAAATGGTGGACAGAATCCTGGACTAGAAAGTCTGTGGCCTGATCCTACAGGACTCCTTTTATGTTCTTATGTGCATTCTGCATTGTTCTTAATCATCCCATTGTCTCAGAAAGCACTGTAATCATCAAGGGGCAAACTGAATTTTAATATCTGAATTGTGGGTGAAGGCTTGCTTATTTGTCCAAGTACAGTAATTCCTAGTACAATATTTAGGTTTATTTTCCATAAACATCATGAAGTGTTAAAACTGTGTTATGCTAGTAATTGTTTCCTATGGAAAACTGAGGAGTTCAGGGAAACTATTGTAGCCTAATCTAGCAATATAGGTCACTGACACCATAGTGTTGATACCCAGTTGACCAATTCAATGAGGCTTAGAAACCAAACCACGATACCAAAAATTTCCATTATTGCATTAAACCATGTAAAACAGTGTTATACAAGGGATGGCCATACAGTTGTTCCATCAGAAACTGGTCAGAAAGCAATCATTGTGAAGTATTTATTTAGACTTACAATCAGATGCATAATTTATTGCCAGATAATGTCATCTCAGTTAGGCAATCAGAATAGAAAGCTAAATCAAAAGCTAAATTCAATAAATATGGTGAAGATACTGCCTGCAGATTACTAATGATCTCAGTGTCTTTAGCCTCAAGGCAAGACTTTTATCTGTTCCCATCCAACTGGTATTGAAAGCACAAGAAACAAGACCAGAAGTAGCTTGAAGTCTCAAAGAAAGACAAGTCCATACAATTCCACATTTTTTTGTCTTTCCTTTTTTCTAGCTCTATGAGACATAACCAGCAAGCTTAACGAATGGAAGAAGACTGAACTGGATGACAGAAAAAACCTGAATGACAGAAATCTAAACATCTGGCAGAACAGAAATCCATACTGGAGAAAGATAAATACAGCTTCGCCAGTTATCTGTACTAGAAACAAAACTTTGCCACAAGTCTGAATGCTCTTTTTAGAATCCACTGAGTTGCTTTGCGTACAGACAGCCCTAATACATACAATATAATATTATTCCACTTCAAGGGTTCACCTAATGTCCAATGAATGGTACTATACTGTACTTTATTGAATATAAATAAAAGAAACAAGGAGGCAGACAACAAATACTGACACTTGTGATATTAAGGTACTGTGCAGGTCAATCCCAATACTTTACACATTTGCCCCTAGAAAGAAAACAGGATAACATTATCCAAGAAATCAACCCCAGCCATCTTCTTCTCTGGGCCCAGTTCCATTCCTAACCAGGCCCAGGTGAGAGAAACTAGAACATCATGGTCATTCGGAATTAAAAGAAAAGGGGAGGAACAGAAGGGGAAAACACATTTTAGATGCAAAGAAGACAACACTAATCAAAATAGGGAAGCAGCTGTGCAGTGGCTATGGAGTCACTACACAGCTTCCAGGTGTCCTGTCTGTCCTATGGGAAGTGGCAGCACAGCGCATGTGAAGTTATAAGCATATCTGGAGGCACCCTCAGTTCTGAAACTAGATTGATGTTATAACTACCACAAAAAACAAATTCAAAGAAGATTCTTTAAGGATAACTCTCTTTCAGGGGCTTGAAAGGAGATAGTGTTTAAGCTTTCAAACCCACATTCATTTTCATATAGGAAAACTGAGCGAAAAACATGGAGGAAAATGATAAGTATCCCTCTTTACGATGAGGGAATGAAAACTCCAATTAGACCATATCACTGAAGAAAGAGAATGAAACTTGTCTTTTGGAAATGTTAGGTTTAATGACTATACAAAGCCTCTTTTGAAGAAGCCCCCCCCCCAAAAAAAAATATGTTTAACACTGGGGGTTCTGAAGTCTTTCTAGGATGTTTCATAATTTTTCTATACTGAAAATTTTTATAAGCCTGGGGCCAGCCATGCCATTCCCATTATAATTATCATCTGCTTTCACCAAGCACACTCTCAAGCCAAGGAGGAGCTAAAATCAGATGGGGTACGATTGTGAAACTCCTGAGCCAATCCTTGCCTGCTGCAGTCAATGACCAACCAGATCCACAGAAGTTCAGCCAGTGGTAGCAAATGGTAAATAAACTCTTGTTGCTATGGGCAGGTTGCTAAGCTTTGATGACAAAGGCAGGATGCTTTTAGGCACTTCTTTTAAAAACCTGCGTGACCCATGTTTTCCTTCACCTTCACAAATGGGGCATCCCTCTGAAAATAAACACCCCCAAGACATAATGTGTAATCACATCCTAAGAGTAGCTGATCTCCCATTCAGAAGAAAACAGAATCTCAAGCCAAATAAACAAACCACCTCTGCCTGTAACCATGAACTTCTCCTTCCCAGCACACAGCCATGAGCATAAACTACATATGTAAAGGCCGCCTCTCAGTCGGGTAGCGATTTTAAATGTCTTTGGTAGTGTGGTAGCGTGTATTTACTTTTTAGATTAAAACTCTGTTATTCCCTTCCAAGAGACACGCCTTTCATTTCCCTTTCTCTGCTATTAAGTTTGATAATAATGTTGCCTCCTTCCTGGTGCTGCAGCAGACAGCTCTTCCCCCAGTATCTGTTTAGAACTCTGGCCTAACTTGGCTCACTTTGAAAACAGAGTACTCAATTAAAACTTCTTTAAAATAACAAGAAAACAAGTTTATTGTGTACAGCTTTCTTAATAATAAACAGGTAAGTTCACTATGTCAATCACAGGTCCAATCACCTTTCTGACTGAACTGTCCCAGCTTCCTCACTCAGCCCAAGGACTCCAAATCTTTTCAGATTAATGCCAGCAGCATAAGTAACATATAACCATTTTAATTCTTTTACTTTCTAAACACCGTATATTTACTAATTACTCAGGACTCCATTCCCCAGCTTCCCTCAGGACAGCTTAGAGCCCGTTTCCCTCCTTTGTTAACCCCCTCTGGTCAGTTAACCCCAGGCAGAGAACACTAACAACTCCCTCAGGCTCCCTTAAATACTAGCTTGGCTGGCTAGCTTCAACCTGATTGGTTGAGACTCTGCCAGGATCCTATTTCACCCTCCTGGAGAGCTTGCCTAGCCCCTCCCTTAAACTACTTACCATTACTAAAAAACACACTTTGGCGACACTTTTGAACGTCTGGACATACAGTGTTCGCCACACTTTGCATTTTAACCAAAATAACTTAATTTTGGGGTTGAGGGGTCCTAGCGGGCATCACAACATAATTTTGCCAAATGCTGTCCGAGGTCTGTGAGAGGATGTAGCACAATGGATGAACAAACTCCTGGAAAGCAAAGGGTTGCTGGTTTGATCTTCAACCTCCTCCTGCAAGTAGGACGTTTGTATCTCTCCTCATGCACGTTGGTATCTCTGCCAAAAAAACCTGTGAAGAGGTGTCCATGAAGGCAACTATGCAGTCAATCAAGAGTTGGTCTTGATTCAATGGTACCCAAAAACAATAGTACCTCATTCACACAGGTGACTGCAACACCTCAGAAATCAAAAGGGCCAGGAAGGGGACCAGTTCAGCATTCATGACCACAGCATATTTGAAGATATTATATTAAATAAATACAAGTAATAAAATAAACTGCTAAGTAAAAACCAGCTGTGTTCAGAAGAGTTCCAAGCATGGGGGTTTTAAAGATCCCATTCTTAATTGTTTTTATTTTCTTTTTCCACAGAGGTATACAGGGAGGCACATTCTTATAAGACAAAACTATTAGAATATTTGACTTTCAGCAGCAATCCTCAAGGCTCAGTTATATTTCTGGTGAAAGAAACGGATGAAGCCCACATGCGAGTCTGAGATATTTAAACCTGATGACTGATAAACAATGATGTGAAGAACTTGTATCCCTATGGCAAAATTCTTTCAATAACAGTCCTTCATTTATTTCCAGAAAAACACTGCTTGTTTCCTTGGTTAATACTACAGTAAAGTTTTTTAAAGGGGGAATGAACATACAAGGTAGATATCTATATATAATTCCTTGCTTCAGACAGAAGACATTCTTTGTTGAAGTCAGGACTTCATATTTTTAATTTCCTGTTTGGCACAGGCTTGTTCTTTTTGGATAGCCACTATTTCTTCAAGGATTAGTAGAAAAGAAGAAAAATCTTCTTAAACTACTTGCCACTCCATATATGTATTCTGAGAAATACTGTTCCTGCATTACTCGCCTGGGGCTACAATCAGGTTGTTCTGAATTCATTTGGAATTGCATATGAAAACCACTGTTGGGACCACTAAATTTCATAGTTATATATTAACAGTAATTTCTGAAAATATGTCCTATTATCATTGGAAATTTCAACAACTGCAACTAAACCCAAAAAAATCACACAAGAATTCTCATAATGAGATTTAGGATCAGGCTATCTAGGACGGACATGCACTCTAGCCTGGTGCTACAGACCAGAACAGACCTTGAATAAAAGCAGAATGCAGTTCACTACAGCAGTTTTACAAGTAAATAGACAGGAATATCTATAACTCCTTGTGCAAAATTATTTAAGGTTATACAACTGATCTCCACATAATACAGTTGCAGGTTGTTTCTGCACCTACCTCCCTTGAAATGCTCCGACCTGCCCCAATCCAAGCTTAGCAAGTGGCATCTGTATTGCAATGGCTGGAATGCCACTGTCCCAATCCAACACCAACAGCAATGCAGATGCACCTGCCCTGTTCTGCTTTAGATGAAGCATACTTCTGCAACCGCCACCCACTTTTCCCTGTCATGGGGCCCATGTTCCCAACATTTCAACGTAAGCTTATTGCAAATACCTCTAAGTAAAGACCACCTTAAACTATTTGTAGCAAGAGACTCTCAATTTTGGATCCAAATTATCTCATTCTTCCATCGTGCCTACCTTGGAACGGACATAAGCTTGCAACTATTCACTCCCATCACTACAACTTCTAAGTTTCACTTTTTAAAAAGAAAACAGAAAAAGCACAGACGAAGTCGGTAAAGGCCATCACAGACCAACAGTCCAACCAATACTAACTGCTGATCCTCTATGTGATCCCCAAAGCTGATTTTCTGTTCACAAATCTCCCCTTGAAAGAAATATTTTATTCTCATGACTTAATTTGCTTAGTCTGTTTCATTTGCCTCAACTGTTCCATAAGTGACATGCTTTCTAATATTAGTTCCTCAAAGCTCTCCCTTCTCTTGATTACTTTTAATTAACATACACATCTTATTTATATATGATCCTGTTCCAGATCAAATCAGCTCACCATCTAAACTTTCTGGCACGAAAGCCTTTTATTAAATCACATTATCACATTTCAAAATGTATAAAGATTTACTACAAAGAACAAGTTTCACACAACTCTGACACCTGGAATGTGTCTGTAATAAGTCTTCATGCATAATAATATGACTTTGTGAAATACTGCAACTGCCATGTTCAAGACTGTTATTAAGAAATCATGACTTAGTAATACTATAAATTGTTACGCAAAATCCCATACAACTTTCTGGTCTAAAGAAAGAATACTGGCTGTCTTTCAAAAGAAATCTCCTTCATTGCTTCAGTACATTAGAACTTAACCTTGCACCTACTGGAGCTGGTCAAAAGGAAATCCCTCATAAGTTTGACTTTTAGGGCTGTAAATATTTTTTAATCGTCTCTATATAATAACTCTTGATTAAAATGGTCTAAAACTCAATTTATTTTTTGCTTACTGAATTGTTGGATTCACTGATGGCTCTTGTAACTTTTTTCCAAATTTTATGGTAAGATTTACTGTGAGTCACTCTAGAATACTGGCATATAAAGAAACTACACTTAAAACACCCTAACATTTCTAAAGATCTTAAGCAGAGGACATTTTCACAATTAAAGTTCTGGAAGAGCATAGACTGTATTTACAGATGATACAATATAAATATTTGAAATATGTGTTTTAAACAATGTGAAGTCTTTGATGCAAGTAAAGCACCTGAGTTAAGCATGATGAACAAAGGTCCACAAAGTAAGAGAGGTGATCTCATTTATAATTCTTGCCACCATCCTTGCCATTCACAAGTCTCCAGAAAGAGAGACAGACCATAACATGTTCATAATTTGGCACTAAAACCAAGAGCCTGACTCCTTTTTCTTGGATTCTCTTAAATATGAACAGATCGTTACCTCTAAACATGGTTTGGGGGGCTTAAAGGTAGGCTTCCCAAAGGCAGATTCACTCTTCCATCACTGCCTCATAGTTCTTTTTTCGTATCAATTTTTATTTATTTTTCACTAAGCATTTATAACACATTTCAATATATAACTATGATAAATTCCATTACAATGCTTTAAATTTTTCCGTGTGACTTCCTCAGTTCTTCCAACTCTTCTTCTTGTAGTCTTTTTGCACTTTGCTCCCCTCATACAGCTTTTACTCTTTCTCTTAAAGGCCAAAACCTTCTATCAAAACGCCCACATTCTAACCCACATTCCTCTTTGAGAGTTTTATACTACTTGCATTTTTCTACCCAAACTATGACAATCTATCCCAATATCCTCATATCCATCCAGATTTCAGCTGTGTTTCCTGGACTTTAATTTTTTAAAAATGTTACTTTGCACCCATTTTTTCTTGTAAAAAACCACCATTGATGATATTCTTTAAAACTGCCTTAATCTTTCAGATTTGGTGAAGTAGCTTTGCCCCTTTCATGGACTGAACAAGGCTTAACTTATCTATTTAAGAATTTATGCCCCACCCTTTACCAGATGGTCCCAGAGTGATTCACAATACTAAAAAGATAAAACAGCATTCTTAAAACATATTTAAAATATAACCCATCCTCCTTTCACAACCTTCCTTTCCTTCGGATGGAAGGGTGTATCTTGTCTTCCATTTAAATTTTTTCTAATCTTGCTCTAATCAGTTGGTTGGTCTTCCTCTCATGCAAGCTCTCTGCCCTGAAAGCTCTGGCATATTATGGGATATAAATGTCAATAAATAAATGCATAATACAAATGTATATCTAGCCAAAATGCTGCATGACTTCTCATTTCTCAGGTCTGTATCAGGTTTTAGGAGATGAGAATACAGCTGGGGAACCACTCCATCCATTCTAAGAGATGAGTTCTGCGAGGCTTTTTCCTAAACTGACATCCTCAGTAGCCATTTCAGCAGGTGATAAGGGAGGAAAATGGGCTGAAGTGTCTACTCCAAAGGCCACAAATGCTTGCTTCTGTACCTAAGAAATAGTACTAGAATTTTCTTATTTTCTTTTCCTTAATTCTCCTGGTCTAATTTTGTTTGTTTTGTGTGGGTATGATTTTGTTTATAACAGAAGGACATGCTACTGTAATACTGTAATAAATATTATATCACCCATGTGAAAAACGAATTGCCCTTTCAGTTACTCTGTCAACCAATCAAGTTAACTGATAACTTGACTCAAGTGGACCAAACACACCCAAGCCTGATTACTGACAGCCCTAATGAATCCAATTATCACATTTGTAGCAATATATAGGCTAAAAGGTTGCAACAAGCAGCATCCTAAGCCACTATCAAAACAATTCCAGAAGAGATGAGGAAAAAAAATTATTGAAATACACTGTGGATAAAACACTTCATTTTCACTTTTAAGCACAACTTAAGTCTGATGTAAATATTTGCATTAGCAACTACAGAATACCATAACAATTCCACTTTCCACCTAACTTGAAATTGCATCCCTCCCATGAAACTGGATTACTATTTAAGATGATTTTTTAAAAACAACCTTCCTCCATCCTCCTCATTTTTCTCTTTTGCAGAATTAAACAGTTAAAATTTGCGTGAAAACTGCAGGGCCCAATTTGTTTTAGAACATATTCTAGGAATATTCTTTGTGAGAAACACTGATATTCCCGGTTTTGTTCAACAAAAAGAAATTCTCCATATGCACAAAGTATAATGTGAAACTTCAGCAGCGATACCTCATTTTAATTAATGCAAAGCAGGACGGTTAACGGTCTCCTGAAAAAATGTAATTTTTCCAAAACCCCAGTGTCTGTATATTGTAGATGGTGACCAGAATTCTTCCACATAGAAAGTTGAAAAGAAAAGAAAGAAAGGAGAGGCAATTTATGAACCAAGGGCACACTATATTTTCCTGTCTACTTGGCCCTTTGCCCAAAGTCCTCCCAGCCACCACCTTCTTAAAGGAATAGCCTAAGCCACCCACCACTGAAAGTTTTGTATCTAAACATCCGATTTACTTGCCACCCACACTGACTTTTTGAAGAAAGCTGCTACTAAACATTCTTCGGTCATTTAATTAATTTCGCAATGTAATCAGACTGCCAAGAATTAAAGTAGTAAACAGGCATCAAATGGACTTGAAAGTTAGTTTAATCCTTATGAATGGAGTTATGTCTTAATAAAAGTCCAGTGGTTTCATAAATCAATAGTAATGCTTTTTTTAAAAAACACTTCATTAACAGATATGCTTACTTGCCTAAAAGCACACATCATGGTATTCTTTTCTTTCACTACATTCTCTATTTACCTATTTTTAACGTAATGAATAAAGGCAATGATATTTTAGGAACATCCAATAAGTAAGCTCAAAGCACATGAGCTCTCTAGAGAATTTTAGCTTGCGTGCATTTTTTAAAGTATGTGCATAGTTAAAGAGAGGAAGTGAATCGGACAAAATTTTTGAAGCAAGCAGGTAATCCATCATGAACTGTTAGTGGAATAAAACAAAGGATGAAGAGGCAAGAAGAGAAAGGCAATGGGAGAAAGAAAAATTGCTCTAGAAATGCCTTTATTTTACTTGTAATTAACTCTAGAAAGAACCAATACCCTGAAATATGTGAATGCATCTTTTTTAATTCTATGATTCCTCCACAAAGCTCAAGGAAACACATTTTTCCCTCAGTCCACTGTGCCCCATCAAGACAAACCTAGGTGTTTTTTGGTCAAATTGTCCTCTAAATTCATGCATACCGTACTACTAAATAATATATTAAGACAGTTCTCATATCATAGGCCCTTTCTGGACTGGGCCTTATATCTAGTTTTCTCAGTCTTTCTTCACAGGACTGTTTACAGATGCAAATCATCTTTATTGTCCTTCTCCAGGCCTGTTCCAATTGGTGCAATGACTTTTTTGAACTGAGGAGCTGTATTCAAGGAGAGTTTGAACTAGTGTTGCACAGAATGGAATTATTACTTCCTGTTATTTGGAAGCTATGCTTCTGACATCAGAAAGCTAGGTGTGATTCTAGGTTACTCTACAGATTCATTCTTCATTTATGACTGACTAAAAACCAATATTCTCTTTATACACACCAGCATGAACTCTACTATCCCCCCTTATACCGGAACACATAAGTAACAAGTTACACTTATAATAATGTATAGAGGTTTTCAAACCTGCTGACTCAGGGTGCAATCACATATGCTTAAAGGGGCACCTCCTGGGAAAACTAGAGTCAGGAACACCAGACATTTTGCCCCAGCATGTGAAATATCCTGTCCCAAAACCTAGGAATGGTTGCCTTTTCCAAGAATAACAACAAGGACAACTCTTATTTTGGTTGAATATGGAACCACACGCAGCCAAACACAGCCTGGAAGTGACTGCTATTCGCAACCAATAAGGGCCACTGAGCACCACTGTCAAGGAAACGCATTTCCAGACTTGAAGACAAAGAAAAGGTAAGAAAACAATGAGGTAAGTTTTTAAGTGTTCCTTGGTTAACTTGTTTGACACAATTTCTGTGTCTACAGAGCGATCCTTGTTAAAGAGCTGCCCAAAAAAAGCCCTTTCTGACTGCACTCTCAAATTCTTTAAAAAGCATTTGAGTCAGGCATGCCTCCCTACATAAGAACACATTTGGTAGATTAAACTTTGGACAAATTTAATCCTAGAGCCAGGTAAGCAGATGTAAACACTTACCTCAGCTCTCCTCTTGGATTTCCCTCCTGGACTCTTTTGCAGCTGGGGATGGGGAGGATAACACTATTATGTGGCCTGCTTTGATTCTGAGCTTCCCAGTCCCTCCATCACCCCGTCAAGGACACAATAAGCATCTCTAGAACAGCTGCATAAGAACGGCTAGAAAGAAAAGGCAGGGGAAATTTGAAGGAGTTGTTCCAGAGTCAGACCTCATGGAAAAAAGCAGGGTAAGTAAGCAGATCTCCAGTCATTCTCAGAAAATCAGCAGCTGGTGGAAGGAATGATTTTGTATAGATAAGAGTGAGACATCTATAGAAACATTTGTTAGGGACTGGTGCAAGCAATAATGGCTTTGCTTACAATCAGTGTATGCTTGGAGACAAAAATTAGTTTTGAAGAAAAATCTTTCGCACTTTCTCTCTTATGTATTTTTGAAAACCTTTTTCCTTTCTAAACATCTGAAAGGTTCACTTGAAGTTTACTTGGTAGGATCCAAACATGATGAATACCTTGTCCTACACTGTGGGCAGGTCCACTGATTGGCCATGTCTCCACAGCCGCATTGCACAAGACCTTCAAGAGGTCCCTTGGTGCGAAAGTGGCACTACAGCTCACTTCAACAGAAAATTGCTTCAAAGCAGTTTCCCAAGCATTCCATGTAGTAGACTGGCCCAGCTGTTCACCATCCAGGCAGCTGGACAAGTCCATCATTTTCCTGGACTCCTGGGAACAACCTGGGAAGTGGCCCATTTTAGGGTGCCAGGCAAAAAAGTCCGAGTTCTGAGTTCTGAGCAAGTTCTGAGTCCAGAACCCAGTCTCCAAAGTTGCAAGGACCTGGCACAATGTACACAGTCTTTGGCATGGGCCATGGGCCACTGCTGTGGTTTTGGTCCACACAGCATGCAGAGGCAGCTTATCAAATTTAGTTTTTTGTCCACCCTGTGCCTAATCCCTAGTACTCTTTTATTAAGAAAGGAAGAGTGGCATGGGGGCTGGAAGTGAAGGCAACACTGCTTGGTTTCATTTCTGATTTCCTCTTACCACTGTATAGCATCTGGATTTTGAGGAAGGCAATCAATAAATTAATAAACAATCAAAAGTAAAACTATATCCTGCCTCATAACAAGTGAAATTAGTAGATGGTGAGGTTTTTGTAACTAAAAGGGCTGAAAAAGAATGCACTCATCTACCATTTAAGACTGTTCAGGCCAACAAGGACATAACTTTGCACTTTGAAAACCCCAGATTTGGACTGTATGTGTCAACTTCTTGTAAAAACATCTTAACTTGTCTTTTGCACCAAAGTTCAAAGGGCAATATTAGCCCACTGCTGGTGATTCAACTGCAAGCGCAGCAATAATCTTTCCACAGAATTTTACATCACACAGAACGTGTTCTTCTGGAATTGTGTTTCTTCTTAGAAGTACTGGACTTTGAAGAAAATGCACAAGTCTCATAAAGAGGAACTTAATATATAAAACCTTAGGTTAAGACGAAGAAGAGAAAACAAGACAAGATCACCGTTTTAAGTAAAAATGAAAGGTTTTGTTAAGAAATATTCATTCCTCCCATTGCAGCTGCCTCACATGGAATGCAATAGTTAATCCTTTGCAACTTGGCTGGAAAAAGTCTACTGTTTGCCAAGTCTCTTAGGGCAGTTTGCATTTAGAGTAAATCTGTTTCAACAGTTATGATAACACAAAAATATAATGAAAGCTATTAGTTTAGTGGCTTGAATGCTTTGCCTTGGGCTTACAGCTAACCTGCGATAAGAAAGTAAGAGAAGCCATGCTGGATCTGGCTATGGCCCATCTAGTCCGGCATACTGTCACATACTGTGGCCCACCAACTGTTTCTGGGCCATCTCAAGCAGAAGACAAAAGTAAAACCTTCACTTGCTCTCAACCCCTGCAAGAGATAATCCACCTGTTTTTCCAACCTGGAGGCAGTACCTAGGCTTCCATTACAGTAGCCACTGATATACCCATTCTCCATAAGCAGGCTTCATCTCCCCTGGACTTTATCACCATTCACAGCATTATATTCTGACAGTATTATTTTCTTAGGTTTCAGTGCACGTAGTAGGCAAAATGTCTGCATCAACATGGCATGTCCTTAAATGGCCAATCTAGAGTTGTTGACAACTGAATAAAGATTTTGCGTTACCACGACGACGATCTTAAATGTAATATATATATTTATATATATTATGTATCTTCCAAAATTAACAACCCATTTTATTCTATTTAGAGGTGCCCATGGACATTCTACACAAGAAAAGGTCTGTTACAGAAGGCTTGGATCATGAGGGCCGTACACTGTCTCCTTGAGGTACCTCTTTTGATATGTCTGAATACAGCCCCAAGAAAGCATTCAAGAGGAGCATGTAAAATGCATTACGGGGTTGTAAGGGCAAGTGACAAGAGATTTTATCTACTTCTTCCAGGGGAAAAATCTGCAATAATTCAATGGCAACCCCTACCACTGAAAGAAGGAATCATGTCATAGAACGTCTCATTTTATGCAACACGTTATTGAGCAACTCTAGCAATCAGGCTGTCTCCAGATGTCAAGAGTAAAATCTGGGCTCTTGTTTATATTCCACAATTGCCTCTTGATGCCCCTGGCAGCCAGCAGCACATCAACCTAAGCAGATTGATGGCATAATCTACCCAGAATTGTGAAAATGTACACTTGTGCAGTGCACATTTTTAGCCTTGTTTCACACCTGCACATGTGCAGTGACCATTTTCTTCAAAATGGATCCCAGGATCAAGTGTCCATACAGAGTAATATTACTATTATGGGAAAACTCAAGTTGGGAGTTGATTTTCCCAGAAAAGAAATATGCTGGGATTTTACCCCTACCTACATCCCAGGGCTATGTTTGGATTCCAGATACATGACGCAATGTCAGTATAGCCCCAGGACAATCCTGGTTCTTAGGCCCTATCTGGATGCAGCCTAGGTTAGGCAGAATGACTACAATGAGACACTGGAAGGGACAGCAAAGGGAAGTTCCAAGTCTTCAATTTACTACATTACGTTATGCATCAATAAGCATATAATACAACCATGAAGAAAATTAAAGAAAAAAGGGAACAGTTATTTAGACTGCAGCTAGCATTGGCATAGTTTCCTGCACAGGATCCAGTTTCCTTCTCCTTCTGATTTTACTACCCAAATGCATACATGCATGGGAGAAGAAGCACGCTTTACTGTAATTTGTAAGACACTGTTTGTACACAATATTTAAATAATTCCCAGTAAAGGAGAAATTAAGGTTAACTGCTGTGCAGCTGTTACTAAGACTGTAAGAGATTGGACCCTGGGGACAGCAGGGATATCCCCTCCAAGGGTGGAAGTTTTGACAGTCAGGCCTCAATGGGCAAGAAATTAAAAAGGGTTAAGAGTTCGAAGTTCGTTGTTGAGAGAGACTAGAAAACATCTGCGGTCAAGTCTCCAGATTTACACAGAGAAGCAAGAATAGTTTCCTGTGGTCACCAGAGGACACCAATTATACACATCCTGAAGGGTGAACAAAGTCTTGCCAAGTATCTCTTGTTTGCCAGTGCTAGGGAAGGTGAAAAAATCTGCGCCTGGAGGAAAATGAGACTTTTTCTGCCTCACTGAGACTTATTCCGAATTATATTTCAGACCAGGGACTGCTATCCACATGCTAGTGCAGAATACAACAGGCCTAGACATAAGATCCAGTGCAGAAAGGGCTCTAAATTATCTGGTAATGCAACCTTGCCATTCCGAAGAAGTAAAATTCAAATATTCCAATATCATTAGAGTTTTCCAAATGAAGCACTTTCACTTTTCTAAGGGAGTGGCAACTGAACGTGTTTTCTGACAATCCTTAGCAACAAGTTTAAAAGTCTTTTCTCTTCTTTCAGTTAATTTTTTTTAATTATTTGTACTGGCTATCTAACTCTGCTTTTGCCCTAAGGTCTGAGGGTGAGTAGCAGAGTAAAAGTCTTAAACAGTGAAGTCTTTATTGTAAAAATCTAATTAAAATCAACCAGTTCAAACATTAAAAAAGCTATCCATAATAATACAATCTAAAAGGAGAAGACTGAAGGCACTAACTGAATTGTTAATAATCATGTGTCCAAAAATATGTAATAATTTTATGCAATACAGCTTGGAGGAAAATTATTCAATAATCTGGGGACCACCACCAAAAAGGTCTTCTCACCTGCTATTATGTCCCATATTTCAGAGATCAGTGAGTAAGGCCTTCTTAGCTTATCTACTGTATTTTCTGGCGTATAAGACTACTTTTTAACCCAGGAAAATCTTCTCAAAAGTTGGGGGTCGTCCTATATGCCAGGTGTTGTCTTCTTATACGGCGAGTATATCCCAAACTCTATATTTTAACTGGAAAGTTGGGGGTTGTCTTATACGCCCAATCGTCTTATAGGCCGGAAAATACGGTATATGGGAGGAGGCACCCCTTCAGCTATTTCAGACCCACATCATTTCATTCAAGTTAGCAGGACTGATTAAGAGGGCACTACCGAAAAGATCAGTCAGACCAGATCACATTTACGTATTAGAAATATGCAAAATGTTCTTACCTGGAACATTTCACATTTGAAATCTTTGGAGCTGCAATGAAACAGATCCTTTTGGCTTCTGGTTTCAATCCTTCCACCAAAGAGTTGATATACGCATGTTATTTTCTCCCTTCTATAGAATAAGGAGGGGAAATCCACTCCTTTTCCCTTAAGCAGCAATAATTTTTACTATCATAAAGGGGAAGGAGCCTTTTCCTTCCTTCAGAATAGACCAAAATGGGAAAGACTTGACTTTTTCTGGTTCTTCTATGGACTGCTATATGGCAACAACAACAATAAAAAAGGAAGTAAAACTACTAGTGAAAAGAAACTCTTTCCCCACATTTTGACAGTTATCATTTTCATACCATAAAAGGTGACAACATACATACTCTTTATGGGGGGGAGGGGAATAGAACAGGGGACATGGCATTTTCATGGCTTTTCGTATCACTGCAGATAAATGAGAGGAAATCCATGTCCCTCCCTGTTTCAGTAGCAACCTTGAAAAAGTGGAGGAATCCCTCTCTTTTGGTAACCAAAAGAACCAACATCAAAAAAGATGTATTGTTTTGCTCATTTACATAGCGATTTTGATCAGGATTAAGGTTTGATGAGGAGAAGGGAAAACTTCCTTCTGTCATTCTCAGCAACTGGGGGTCAAAAAGGAGAAAAATTAGCTATTTTTCTGCAACAATCTCATTTATTACAGTTTAGGGTACAACTGATAGCTGGGATTTTTACCTTTACCTAAGCTAAGGTGATTGGAAAGGGAGTTCTCATTTTTTATAGTACATGACCTGGTAACTGTGCGAAGGAAGGAAGGGAGGGAGGGAAGGGAAGTTTTGCTCCTACAGGGCAGCATTCAGCTTCATTAATCCAGAGAGAGACAAAACCCTGGATGGCAGTTGTTTATGGGGTCTCCTAATGCCCTGTCACCCCAGCTGAGAAACAGCTGAATCCCCCCAAAAAACTTTCAAATGTCCCATGGACTTTTTTTTTAATTTGGTGCTCTACCACTCACCACCAGGAGGATCTAGTCATTTTCTTTCATACAGGCTTCCATTCTTTGTGCTTCTCTAAACAGACAGAAGTTCAGATGAAAGACCTGGAACATTCCAACCCTGCTTCTAGTCAGAACAGAAATCAAATGTGTTCCACACACACCCTTAGTACATAATGAAGCGCTAGAAAAGTGAGATGTAAGAGCAAGTCCAAGCCAATACTGACAGATGTTAAGTTTCAAAACACCACAAAGAAATGGCTGAATTTTGGGGTGGGTGTGAAATTTGGAACTTGACATCCATCAATGCCTTTTTTAAATTTACATGGCTTTATTTCAGCACTGCCACACAACTGTGCCCTTAACCCTTGGCCAACTGATATTCATGGGCTATCAAAACGGTTTGCTGAGACAAACCAATAAAGCACTATTCCTTGCAATTCCTTCCCTCCTACAATCCACATTCTGCTGCTAATCTGAACAGATAGCTGCATGAACACAAGTTCTTAAAATATTATTAAAATGCAGTGGCTTATGAACAAGTAGCCCTTAGCCAATAAAAACATTTATAGAGGCATTTCCCCCACCCTGGTCAACACAGTGAAAACAGTGATGCTTTCCTTGCCTGAGTATGTAGGTTGACACTTTGCTCACATACCACTTCAGGAAGGTCCAATCAAAAAAAGCCTTCCTTTTTGAATCAAACACTATGTATGTGTATTTTGGCACAAGAAAATTATGTAGAAAAAGAGTCAGACCACCTGCGAGTTATTTTCATTAGCTAAACCCATAATCCTCTCATGCATATCAGAAACACTGGTTTGCTTTAATAGCCATTACAGTACCAGAGCTTTTGATTTCAAGCCTCCCACTTTTGACAGGTACTATTGTGATTTCTACAACTTTGAGCTTAGATGCACACCCTTACCTCCCACTTTAGTGCCACCTTAGAATGAAATCCACTCCTACTCCACATAAGAAGCAGTGCATAACAACAACAAAAACAACAAGGTTGCTATCTGTCAATTGCAAAAGGCCACCCTGCTGGGTTCAGTTCACATTATCCACTGGTACATCCTAACTGCATCTTAGGATCTCAGGAAGATCCCAATGCATTATGAATTATTGATGCCAACATGTTTAGTGTTGTGTTATATCATCATCATCCAATGCGTTTGCACACCGGTTACAAGAAAACAAGCTACTGTTTCTAACATGCAGAAAGAACCTCTGCCTCCCTCCACTCCTCATTTGAACCTCTTCTCTGTCTATGGTCTGCACTTCTGTACTCCATTGCAAAGGTGCAAATAAAGAATAACAGAATTCCGCAATGCAAATCTACATACAAAAGAACCAAAACACAGGGAGCTGTCCTGCCCTCCACCCCCACCCCAACTGCCTACCCCAGTGAATTCTGATGCTGGTAACAGAAATGCTCCACAGAACAGAGTACTGTATAGACAGAAAGCACATTATAGGATGCAGATAGCAGAACTACAGATCTAAGTCGTATGAGCACTCCCGTGCAACTCTGTAACATTTAAAGCTCAATAGAGAAAGAGTCTGAATGCATGTTTCTTGAGTAATGACTGGCTGCACCATCCAGGGGAAAAAAGGAGGAAGTACCCAGTAACCTACACCTGGAATGAGGACATAGATAAAACATAAACCCTAAATAAATGCACTTTGCAGGTTACATGCAGAAAGAGTCACCCTGTAGAAAATGCAGATTATAAATAGCTTGTAAATATATATTTGTATACGTATAGCTACTTGTTTTGAAATAAAAGCAATCATGCTCAACCTAAGTGTGTTATGCTGACACACGGAAGAGCATACAACTCATATTAAGTCACACACAAAAAATTATTTGTGGCACCTATTCATAAAAGATTCAATAGTTCCAAAAACTTAAAACTGCCATTTAAACACATTTTAATTTAAAATATTTCAGTACCTCATAATGACTGTATGTAAGGAAAAATATCTTACACAAGAAGTCCGATGTGCCAAAATCTAGACATCTCAATATTTAAATACTGTGATCTCATGACATGGTTTACCACAAAATACAAAGTTATAGTTTCTTCATCAAGAAGATGTCAGGATTACCAAGAACTTCCTATCTTATTTCTGTTAAAGGAATGACAAAAGGTTATTTCATATGTGGCACAGTACTTCAAACATGTACACACAGCAACCCCATGGCATATGCCTGTTTTTATTTCCCTCTGCATCATACCAACCTAGAAATATGTGCTGTTAAATTAAGCTAATATGGCCACCCATTGCGTATTATGCTGTACACTTGGTAAACCATACGCCTGCAATTTAATGTTTATTTGCATTTAAAGACTGATGTTAAAAGTGCATTCACCTAAAGTTTAAGCAAGAACGTTCAGGGAACCAAATGACCATTATAAGAAGACTGAAGTGAACCAATGTTTGTTTTCAAGTCAGCAGATATAACATTCTGCATATGTGCTTTCAGCACCATACCTTGTGAACAACTCTAAAGCAGGAAAGGGTCGATAAAAGACACCGAGTCCTGTTTCCCTTTCAAATAACTACGCTTGCCTGGTTATAGCTCTACTTTTAAAAATAGCTTCTCTGGCATAATTGCTTCATGACCATGCACATAATTACTAGAAAGGCCAAAGTAATCAACTGCTGTTTTGGTAATATGAGCCAGTCCAAAACCACAAAATATTTAATACAGCACAGGGAAACTAAAGGTCATCACTTAACAGCTTTAATCCGTACAACTTTTAAGACTGGATATATTGAGCAAAAAAGCACCTGGAGGTTATAAATTTTACACTGTCAAAACAGAGTTTCTCAGAAGTGTTTGATTACTGATTCCCCAGAAAACTAAAAAATTATCTCTGACTCACATTATAAGCAAGACTATCATTTCAAGGAAAAATAGCTGAAGATAATTACAATATTGTATTTCATTGAAAATTCATGTTACTATTTCTTTATACTAAATATGTTTTCACCTGTCCAAAGGTCTCAGAGTGGGTAACAACACTCAGTAAAAACAATAAAATATGAAATATGTTTAAAATATAATCATCTCACCTTGGCAGAAAGAGGTATTGGTGAAAGAGGAAAATTTTACCCAGGCACCAGCTGTTCCAAAGATTGAAGGCAACCAGAGAGAAAGACCTCTCATGTGCTGCCACCCCTCACCCTCTGATGGATGTTGAACTATACGGTGGATGTTATCTTGTGATCTTAATACACTGGCAGGTTTGTGTGGGAGAAGGCCCCCAAGCTTTTTAGGGCAGAAACCTGAATTTTGGGCTAAAGGGATTTATATAAATATAATAACATAAGAGGAGCCCTGCTGGATCAGGCCACGGCCCATCTAGTCTCACACAGTGGCCCACCAATTGCCCATGGGCATCTCAAGCAGAGACAAGGGCAAACCTTCTTCTGCTTTCGAATCTCAGCAAATGGCCTCGGAAGCATCTGTGAAAAGCATCTCTTTGTTTTCCTGATTTAAAAAGTTTAATATTCCACAAAAACTAAAATCCATTACTAATATGGGCACTGTTGATAAAACAAATGACAAGCCTAACTCTTTCTTTGCTTCTATTAAAGATATAATTAAAAACAAGACTTGGATTTTTCTTCCTTCCTGTAATTTCAGTTCCATGATTTCTGATACTGGCAGGCAAAAACTGTTCTGAATTTTATTCACCTTGCCCAGAAATACCTGCTTTGCTACTCAGTCCGTCCTAGGAACAAATCTGATCATTACCTATTAGACCAATAATGGAAACCAAATTAAATGAGAAGTTAGTTACATTTGTAGGCGTTGAAGCTTCAATGAAGACTTCTGTGTTTCCATGCAGATTTATCACATTTTTCCATTCTGGAATGAAGATACATTGAATCAAGCTATCTTGGCATACCCAAAGAGGTAAGCCATTACACAGAATAATAAAAGCAGGTTTAACCACTGGGAACATGCTATCATCTATGCTACCCACACATTGACTGAATAAATATTTACTCAAGACACAACACAAAGATAAAATTATTAGGTAGTTTAAATGAGTAGATTCTAGAACAGGTGGTTATGAAAGGCAAGAGGTGAAGGAGGAGGAAAGTTGGCTTTTATATCCAGCTTTTCTTATCCTTTATGGGGACTCAAGGCGGCTGACAAATCTGTTCTTCTCCCCACAACAGAGACACTGTGAGGTAGGTGGGGCTGCGGCGGCTCAAAAGGAGAGCTGCGGACCAATAGGAATTAGCCACAACCTCAAGGAGGAGGAGTTACTCTGCTCAGCAGGGCTTAAATAGAAGCTCAAGTGGGAGGAGTTAGTCAGTTCCAGCTTGGGTGAAGTGAAAGCAGGAGCTTTTCTCAGAGCACACGGCGAGAGATAGAAACAGGAAGTTTTTCTCAGAGCACACGGCGTGAGATAGAAACAGGAAGTTTTTCTTAGAGCACACGGCGAGAGATAGAAACAGGAAGTTTTTCTCAGACCACACGGCGTGAGGTAGAAGCTTTCTCAGACCAATCAGAGCAGCGGACCAATAGGAATTAGCCACAACCTCAAGGAGGAGGAGTTACTCTGCTCAGCAGGGCTTAAATAGAAACGGCCCACGCGCCGAAATAAAACAAACAAACCAAAAAAACAAAACAAAACAAAACCACAAAAAAATTAAAAAAAGGTACAGTGGGATAAGAAAACAATTCATTCATACCTTAGCATCACATCTTTAAAATCCTTACCCTAAAAGCAATATGGAAGGCGAGAACACCTGTATTGTCACGTGCAATGTATGCGGCATGTTTATGACCCTACCACAACAGATGCCACGTTTTACCTGCCACAAATGCAAGCTTGTGGCTCTCCTGGAGGAAAGGGTTAAAAGTCTAGAAGAGAGAGTCAAGACACTGAAGCAGATTAGAGAAGAAGAGAACTTCCTCGACAGCATGGAGGAAACACTTCAAAATGAAGGGATAGAAGAACATCCTTCTGTAGTTGCAGAAACTGAGTTATGGAAGCATGTGACCCAAAGGAGCAGGAAGAACAGGAGACATTCGGAACCCTTGCAATTAAACAACCAGTTCCAGATACTCAGTCAGGAGAACAACACATCTGAAGAGTTGACGACAAGGTCCACAAATATTACTCCAATAGGCACTGAGAAATCTCTGGAATGGAGAGGAAGATATGGTAATGCAAAGAAAAAGAGGAGAGTAGTGGTCATGGGAGATTCACTTTTAAGAGGAACAGAGGCAACTATCTGCAGACCTGACAGAAACTCACGAGAGGTGTGCTGTCTCCCAGGGGCCCGGATCAAAGATGTAACTGATAGCATATCGAGGCTATTCAGACCTACAGACTACTACCCATTATTACTCATACATGTGGGCACAAATGATACGGCAAAAAAGCACTTTGAAAACATCTACAGAGACTTTGATGACCTCGGCAGAAAAGTAAAGGAACTGGGAGCACAAGTAGTCTTTTCATCTATCCTTCCGGTGGATGGTCACGATAAAAGTAGAAGGGATAGGATTCTTGAGGTGAACAAGTGGCTACGTCGGTGGTGCCGGCAGCAAGGATTTGGATTTCTGAACCATGGAGAAAACTACCTATATGACGGACTCCTTGCAAGAGATGGGTTGCACCTTACAGGGACAGGAAAGAATGTATTCGGGAAGCGCCTTGCTTCGGTTATTAGGAGAGCTTTAAACTAAAACAAAAGGGGAAGGGAAACAAAAAGTCAAGCAAAAATACTCAGTCAATCAAACCAGGCGATATTCTTACTCCCAGAAATAGTACCAATGAACAAACACATAAATTTTGTAAGGAAAACAGAGGAGGCAAGCTCGCAATAGATAGCAATAACAAACTAAAATGCCTCTACACCAATGCCCAATGCATGAGAAATAAAAAAGGGGAGCTGGAGATCCTGACCCAGGTAGATAAATATGATGTCATAGGTATTACAGAAACCTGGTGGGATAACACACATGAATGGAACACAAACATCGAAGGCTACAACTTGTTTCTGCGAAACAGACTTAACAAAAGAGGAGGGGGTGTTGCGCTGTATGTTAAAAAAGAAATTGTCTCCTCAGAGGTTCAAGTTTCAGAGAGTGGAAGCTCAGTAGAATCGGTATGGGTAAGAATTCAAGGAGAGAGCAACAGAAAGGATACCATTGTAGGAGTCTATTACAGGCCCCCTGGACAAACAGAAGATATGGATGACCTCTTCCTAGACCAGATGGCTAAACTTTCACGAAAGCATGACATAGTGATTATGGGAGACTTTAATTACCCAGACATTTGTTGGGAATCTCGCTCAGGAAAAAGTCACAAGTCTAATAAGTTCTTATCCTCTCTCGCTGACAATTTCATGTACCAAAAGGTGGTGGAGGAAACAAGAGGATTGGCTATCCTTGATCTAATTCTTACCAACAGAGAGGAAATGGTGGAGGATATCAGAGTTTCTGGGGCATTAGGAGGCAGCGATCATGTTATCCTTGAATTCTGGATAATAAGGGAAAGAAAGCATGAGAGGACTCAGACTTCAAAGTTGGACTTCAGAAGGGCGGATTTTGATGGACTCCGGAGGAGGTTAGGAGGGATCAAATGGTTAAATGTACTAAAGGATAGAAATGTCCAAGAAGGATGGGATATTTTGAGAAATGCAATATTAGAAGCGCAATCATTAACAATTCCTCAAAGAAGGAAGAATGGAAAACTTCTAAAGAGACCAGGGTGGATAAACCTAGAACTTAAAAACTTGATAAAAAAGAAAAAAGAAATGTTTAAGAAATGGAAGGAGGGATACATATCTAAGGAGGAATATAATGAAATCAGTACAATCTGCAGGGCAAGTATCAGAAAAGCTAAAGCTAAAAATGAACTGAGGCTTGCAAGAGAGACTAAAAACAATAAAAAAGGGTTTTGGGGATATGTCAACAGCAAAAGAAAAGTCAAAGAGGTTTTGGGAAGTCTGCAGGGAGAGAATGGAGAAGTGATCGAAAGTGATCTTGAGAAGGCAGAGATTCTGAACTCCTATTTTGCATCTGTTTTTTCCAAGAGGGATAATGTACATGCAACAGTCCTTCACTGTACTGATGAAGGACTAGGAGAATCAAGACACAAAATCAACACTGAGAGAGTAAGGGAACGCTTAGCTAACTTAAATGAATTTAAGTCCCCGGGTCCAGATGGATTACATCCTAGGGTACTGAAGGAATTAGCAGAGGTAATTGCTGAACCACTTGCTGTAATCTTTGAGAAGTCATGGAGAACAGGAGAAGTCCCAGACGATTGGAGAAGGGCAAACGTTGTTCCTATCTTCAAAAAAGGGAAGAAGGTAGACCCAGGGAACTACAGGCCTGTTAGCCTGACTTCAATACCAGGAAAGATTCTCGAACAAATTATTAAACAACACATATGTCAGCATTTGGATAGGAATTCAATAATTAACAGTAGTCAACATGGGTTTGTATCAAAGAAGTCGTGTCAGACCAACTTGATTTCATTTTATGACAAAATCACTGAATGGGTTGATCAAGGAAATGCAGTAGACATAGTATTTCTTGATTTCAGCAAAGCATTTGACAAAGTATCTCATGCGATCCTCATTGAAAAATTGATCAAATATGGGTTTGACAAGGCAACTATAAGGTGGGTTCAAAACTGGCTTAGTAATCGTACTCAAAGAGTGGCTTTAAATGGCTGCACATCCAAATGGAAGGAAGTGTCAAGTGGAGTACCACAAGGTTCTGTCCTGGGCCCAGTTATGTTTAATATTTTTATAAACGATCTGGACGAGGGAGTTGAAGGGAAACTGATCAAATTTGCTGATGACACAAAGCTAGGGGGAATTGCAAACACCAGAGAAGAGAGAGAGAGGATTCAAAAAGATTTAGAGAAACTCGAACAATGGGCTGCAACTAATAAAATGGTATTTAACAAAGAAAAATGCAAGGTTCTGCACCTGGGCAAGAAAAATGAAAAAAGCACATATACAATGGGAGGAATTCGGCTGAGCAGCAGCACATGTGAAAAAGACTTGGGTGTCCTGGTAGATCATCAACTGAACATGAGTCAACAGTGTGAGGCAGCTGCAAAAAAGGCAAACGCAATCCTGGGGTGTATTAGGAGAAGCATAGAGTCCAGATCACGTGAAGTTATTATCCCCCTCTACTCTACCTTGGTCAGACCTCATCTGGAGTACTGTGTCCAGTTCTGGTCACCCCAGTTTAAAAAAGACGCTGACAAGCTGGAGCAGGTTCAAAGGAGAGCTACCAAGATGGTGAACGGTCTGCAAACCATGTCCTATGAGGAACGGCTTAAGGAACTAGGAATGTTTAGTCTACCAAAAAGAAGACTGAGAGGAGACATGATAGCTTTCTACAAATACCTCAAGGGTTGTCACAAGGCAGAGGGATCAGCCCTGTTCTCACTCTCTCAAGGAAGGACTAGAAACAATGGGGTGAAACTGCAGGGGAAAAGATTTAATTTAGATGTTAGGAAAAAATTTCTAACAGTAAGAGTGATCAACCAGTGGAACAGGCTGCCACGGGAAGTGGTTGGTTCCCCTTCGATGGAGGTCTTCAAGCAGAGACTGGACAGCCATCTGTCTGAGATGGTTTAGGAGATCCTGCCTTGAGCAGGGGGTTGGACTCGATGACCCAGGAGGTCCCCTCCAACTCTACCATTCTATGATTCTATGATTCTATGACTAGCCTAAGGTAACCCAGATGGACCTTTGTGTAGGCGTGTGGAATTGAACTGAGAAACTATTGGATAGGAGTCCAGCACTCTAGCCACAAGACCAATTTGGTGAGGCTATTCTGCACTTACTGTTAAGTGGCAATCTGGATTTGATGGCAGAAGTTAAGAGTTGAACTGATTGGGATGAGTGATCATAATTCAGTAGAGTTCTGTACTTATAGAATATATAACTTCTGAGGCAACTCCAACATAGTAATTTATTCCAAAAGAGGCAATTCCTCAAAAATCTGAAAAAGAAACTCAGAGGGAACGGGAAGGACAAGCTCTCTCCAGAAGGCTTGGCAGCTGCTTAAAATCACATTAGAATCACAAAGGTATTCCCAAAATTAAGGACCTTCAAGAGCAAGAAGAAGCATCTACGATTAACTCACACTGTCAAGGAAACTATTAAGGGGGAAAACATTTTTAAAGAAGTAGAAGCAAACAATTAATTAATTAATTAATTAATTAATTAATTAATTAATTAATTAATTAATTAATTAATTAATTAATGTCATTATATTTAATCTCTCCTTTTTTAACCAGTGAAAACTAAACAGAAAAAAAGAGAGCCTATCCAGTATTTGTTTATACTATTTGTCTGCAAACTGCACTGGTGTTAATGCTGGCCATGTGTCTAAGGGCTTGTCCCCAGGCACTCTATACTCCGAAGCGAACCTGAATTCAACTCAGAGCGTCCCCATGCAAAGGCTCCAATCCAGGCTACATGCAGAACAAATTGCCCAAATCCACGGTAAATAAACTCCCCTTACAAATTGTTATTGCTGCGGTTTGGGAGGCAAGCTCAGATTATTTTGGAGGCATGAAGACACTCCTGGGTTATTGGGGGAGGAGATTGGCGCTCACATAATTAGCGGGCGAGGTTTCGCCTGTGCTCACTGTTCCTGTCCTGCGTGCTGCGATCACAACTGTTTGGGGATTTCTTTTAATAAATTATGATAAAAGAGAAATGATAAGGCAGTCAAATGGCTTTCATTTGTCCTACAAGTGTTTTTCTGGCTACAATTATTATACCCCCTTCCTTGTTCGCCTGATCGGCAAGCTACATGTGGGTAATGGTTTGATTTTGTGCATGAGCACTTCATGGCCTTAATGGGTTTCCCAATGCAGGGGTTTAGCACGGTTTGCATGGGGACAGGTATAGTCGACTTGAACCCGTGCTTTCATCAATCGCATGGGGATGGGTCAATTCGAACTAGATTGCGTATTGAGAATATCCTAAATCCAACCCAAAGTAAATGGAGTGCATGGGGGCGCATCCTAAATTTCTCACGCACGGGAAAATCTATCTTGCATGATCTACACCTTGGAAGAGTTCAGGTCCTAAATGTACATCTGCCTACTTGTATGAATCACTGATTTATGGTCCCTCTTCATTGTTTTAAGCCTTCTCAAAAGTCCTGTGTTCTCACTACTGGAAAGTAGAAGCAGTCCAATGATGTCTGTTTCCAAGCAAAATACCATTTCAGAGTATCAACTTTTTATAAATATTGCGAAAAACAACAGTATTCTTTCAATTATTAAGAGCAGTTAAGAAATGTCTTCATTTTCAGTCCTTGGGACTGTCTAAAGAAGTGGGATTTTTATTTAATTCATCCTGGAGTGGGAGGAATATGATGAATCTGTAGAGAATCAAGGAAGTATACATTACTGCCACTAGTTTGTTTGGGACAGCATTACCCAAACTTCAGGCCTATGAATTCAGAAAAGCAAGATTTTTTAAAAAAATTCTTTTGTACTGGCATACACAGGTGAAGAGGAAACAGGAAGCAACAATTTAATGTTGTATTTATCTTAACAATTTTCTCTGTCTATCTATGTAACAGCCAAACCAACAGAACTTCTAAGTCTGTTATACTGGCACTTCTATAAGAAAACAGTCTGCAGAGTAGTTTTTGGGATGCCACCCAAAAGCTTCAGAGGAATAATATGAGGTCATTAATTTTTAATTTCTTGCAAAAACAAACATCTAGGCTTGAATTAGGATGCATGTAATACTAAAGTAAGTTGTACCTTTTTACGCTTTGAAGAACAGATAAATTTCCTTCTTTATTCTTCCACTCTAGCCTGTTTTCACTAAAAAATCTCATTCACAATTAAACCTTGAGAAAGTGTATTTTGCACCATTCTTTTAACACTCCACTTTTAAAAATAACTTGAAGAGCTTTCTTCATGCAGAAAACTATATAAACGAGATAACATGCTAACTTCCCTGTGCAATGAACTTTTACTCAAGTATTTCCCAGCACTTAACACTGGCATAGACAGAGCAGAACAAACTGGGAATGAGATGATCTTCAAATAGGAGCACTGTACAGGTGTGAAGCACCTGGAAAGAAAATGGGTTATTGGTTGTATATGTTTGCTGTTCTACCCTTTGATGAAAGAGGCACTATAAATTTCATTTGTAGCAGTTTTTGGTCTCAAACTGCTACAAATGTGATTGAATCTGGCCATGAAAGATCATGGCATTATAAATTATTAGTAGTCACAGAAACACAACAATATAACATGACACCAAACGTGTTCACTTTGATATTTCATAATGAACTGGCATCTTCTAAAGTTCCTAAGATTATTATTTATTTTTATTATTTTTATTATAGCAGGATACCACATTTTCTCAATGTTCCCATGATTTACAAAAAAAAAATCATTACTACAGTACTTTTTTAGATCTACAAGCAAAACATTAAAGACATTAAGGAAAATCATTAGGATTAATTCATTAATTATCTTTACAAACCAAAATTAAGCCTAAAGTTTTAAAGAGCAGATGTAAATGATACATATCTTGAGACCTTGTTAGACTTTAGCGTCCATCAATGTCTACAGGGCTAAAAGCGAAACTTAACACTGTAAACTCAGGTGAACTCGGTGTGGTAAAAATACAAATACATTTATAAAATATATCAATAATCAAACCATAAATTACAAGCACTAAGATGTCTGTGTGACTATTATCTCAAAATTTATCAGATTTCTCACCCACAGACAGAGCAATTAAAAATTCAGGAAACTTAAAACTTGATAAGTGAGAATCTTAGTTTGCTTTTTCCATTACTTTCAGTAGTTCACATACAAGCACCAATTTAAAGCTGTGAAAAACTAAATTAAAATAGTAACATTTTAAACTGATTTAAATTCAGATGCCAAAATTGTTATCCACTTTATTCATATGTATGCGCTGAATAACCAGATGGCTAATGGGTGGCAGAACAGCATTAGTTTCACATTAGTAGAAGTAGTGGGTAACTTTTCAAAATTGCAGATACTACCTAAATAAAATAAAGTAAAACTGGAAAATAGCACAGATCCAATAAAAATTGAAAAACAGAATGTGCTAACATTAAAAAAATTTAAGACTTTTTTACTCACAACTAACAGAGTAACTTCCATGTTACTTCTTATAAAAAAAAATCCAGTTAGAAAGTGGAATTTATTCCAATGTAGCCAATCATTTACATCAAAAAAGCCAGGAAAAACATAGGGTAACCCACTCGTAAATTTGGCATGGCATACTGTTCTGCTATAAATTCAATGGAACATTAATAATGCAAGCTTAGCATTCTGAGAGGCAAACTCAACTCAATGTGTGTGCCAAGACATGAGCAACTACCAGGACACCATTTGCCACCAAGTTTTACTTGATACTAAATCAATCTTAGAAGTGTTTATTGTACAGGAATGCTAGATGCACTATTTCTGATAAAGACTATTCCCAAATTCACTGTATTAGGATTAAATCTCTAGCTTCATTATAAAAACATTTTTTTTAAAAAAATCATCATTTGCAAAGTGCTGCTCTGAATGCTTTGAACCTGCCATGTCCCTCTTACCAGGGTGGGGGTGACATGTGGATCACCTTGCAAATTCAATCCTCAGGCAAGCTGAGATCAGCTCTCCTTGCTCCTTATTGCCACTCCCAACAATCAGAAAGCTAATCTTTCTTTGGAGCCAGGGTTAAGGTTAGCTGTGGCCACATCAGGCAGTATGACATCAAAGTGTGACCTAAAGCAATTTTAGGGCTGCCTGTCCATCTTCCTGCCTCTACCAAGCCTCTAAATGAAAAACAAAGTCTCTTCTTAGCTCCAAGGAAGACTTAACCCACAATCTGACCGTCTTGATAAAGAAACAGGTGTATATTCTTGTGAGCTGTGGCTAACATGAACACCTATCATCTGGGTTCTGCTGCAGAAACACGAGAAGGCACAGGAGGAGATGGTGCACAGTACTGGGGCATTCAGATATATCTAAAGCTGTAAATCATACCACTGAGCATGCTCCAAGAATGCAGCTGTGCCAGGCTGTGTAACAGGCCTCTGGAGGGGCTGTTACTTTAGCACTGGATCACCGCCACTTTCACTAGCCTGTTGGATCAGGCTTTGAGAGGTGCATCCAGTAGCAAGGAGATCTAAATTCACCTTGCTCTGGGGTTGAATTCCAACAAGATAGAAACTCTGTGTGAGTGTGGTTCTCATGTTCAGTACCCAGGAATCTGCCTGGTCTAGGTTGGAGTAGCCCTTGACTCAACATTTTCACTGGGGCTCCAAGTGACCTATATGGCTATGAGGGCCTACTACCACCTTTGGCTGGTGTTACTAACTACACTCATACTGTTCAGAGATAGTCTAATCACTGTTGTCTATGCACTGGTAATCTCATGTTCAGATTATTGCGATGTACTCTTGTTGGGCTGCCCTTGTACCTGATGTGGAACCTGCAACTAGTGCAAAATGTGGTGCCCAGGTTGTTGAATGGGGGCATCTCACCATACACATATCACACCTATGCTTCAGCACTGGTTGCCAATTAGCTACCGTGTTAGATTCAAGGTTTTACCTCTGACATACAAGACCCTTAACAACTTATGACCTGGGCCCTTTCTGCACTTGGCCCTATTCTGGAATATATCTTGGGATAGGGGTCTGTTGTCCACATATGAATGCAGGCTATGGTAGGCCTCACTTGGCGCTTGCCATAGCCTGAATGATCATGCGGACAGGAGGGCCCTGTTCTGGGAAATAATCCAGAGTAAATCTAAGTGCAGAAAGGCCCCAGCTTGCACGGCAGATCGCCTCACTTAGTATAAACCTGTGGGATCATTAAGATCTTCACGTGAGGACCTACTGAGGGTACCGCAAATCACTGAATGTTATGACTATCAAAGTTGGACCTTTTCTGCGGTGGTATCCACCATATGGAATAATTTTCCATCTTCCATTCATAGAGCACCTACATGTCTGGTTTTTAAGATGCTGACTGAATACTTCACAGAAACTCAGCCCTTATTCAAGTGAGGGGAGGTTGTACACTCATAACAATATTTTGCACATCCCTAACATTTTCAGAGTTCCTGCTATATCAAAATCACAGTAAGAGAGAATCCGCAAAAACATTGCTTATAAAATACAGAGTGATAAAAGTCTCACTGAAACAACTTAACATACAAAAAATAACAAAGAATGTTCTAAATGATATTCAAAATTCTAAACTCAAACAGAGTAATAACTATTAAACACTGAACTAGGTTTCTAACAAAGAAAATATGAGAAAGTAGGGATTGGTGCCCGAAGTGCGTGAACATATAGGGAAAGGAAAGATTAGGGCTTAGAGAGGGGTCTACTGTATGTGGGCTGCTGTGAAAAGTGGGGTCCATCTGTTTAGAAACTGTGTTTCATCTGCCACTGCTTGGATTCCAGATTGTTGGTGTGAAATTAGTTCATTTAAGGCCAGGGACCAGACATTGACTAGTCAGGGTTCATGTGGCAATACCTGGGAAGGCCTCCAGTGCAAAGCTATTTCCACTTTGGCTTGGTCTGGAGTAATTTAATGAGCTCCTTGTGTTTAAGCAAGGAGAGGTCTTCCCTAAACCGTATGAGAAATACTAGCATAGGGGAAAGAGAAAAAATTTGGGAAGTAATCAGGTATAATAATCTTAGTTCTTAGATCACAATTTGTAATAAAAAATTTATGATTATTTTGTGGAAGATACGTTGAATGCCATACTTTGAATTTTGTAAGTGCAAGCCTACAATTACTAGTCAGCAGTATTCACAGTTCTTATAAGTACTGCTATATCTTGAGCCTTTGCTCTCTCGGGTTGATCAGACTTAGGATATGGAAACACTTACAAAGTATAAACACTACCACTGCCACCATCTGCATTGAAGGTGGTGGGACAACCAGGAGGACCTCACTGCTAGATCTTAAGGCAAGGGCAGGTTGGTACGGGAGAAGGCGTTCCTTTAGATATTTGGGATACAAGTCATTTAGGATCTTATAAGTCAGAGTCTTATGTACAATATTCTACCTTGAATTGGGCTCAGTAGTAAATTGGCAGCCCATGCAGCCCTTTTAAAACTGACGTGATGTGTGTCCAGCTAGCTGTTCCAGTCAGCATTCTAGCAGCTGCATTTTACACTAGCTGCAATTTCCAGACTGTCTTCAAGGGCAGCCCCATATAGAATGTATTACAGCCATCCAATCTAGAGGTTACCAGAGCATGGATGACTGTGGCCAAGTTGTCTCTATCCAGAAAGGGCTTCAGTTGACACACCACCCGTAGCTGAGAGTAGACGCTCCTGGCCACAGCCTCCACCAGAGTTTCAAGTGTTAGCGCAGAGTCCTGGAGTACCCCCAAGTTGTGCACTTGTCCCTTCCAGGGAACTGCACTCCCATCAAGGACAACGTATCTCCCAACTACCCGGACCTGAGACACACAGCACCTGTGTCTTGTCTGCTTCTATTTATTGGCCCTCATCCAACACATTCAACTTTCTCTCCTGATTCAGATGGTACAGACAGAACTGGGTATCATCTGCACACAGATGACATCTCACTCCAAATCTCCCGATGACCTCTCCCAACAGCTTCATATAGATGTTAAATAGCATGGGAGATACGATCGACCCCTGAGGGACCCCACAAGTGAGTTCCCAGGGTGTTGAATCAGTGTCGCCCACAGCCACTATCTGGGATCTGCTCTGTAGACAGGAGCGGAACCAGTGCCAAGCGTTGCCTCCCACACCTAAACTTCGTAGTCTCTCCAAAAAGATACCGTGGCCAATGGTATCAAAAGCCACTGAGAGATCCAGGAGAACTAGCAGGGTAGCATTCCCGTCTCTCTCCCAGAGGACGTCATCAACTGGGGTGACCAAGGCGTTTTCCATGCCATAACCAGATCTGAAGCCAGACTGAAATGGTTCTAGATAATCAACTTCTTCCAAGAATGTCTGTAGTTTAACAGTGACAGCCCTCTCCAGAACCTTGTCTTAAAAAATGTATGTTGGCTGCTGGGTGATAGTTACAGTGGTACCTTGACATACGAGTTTAATTCGTTCCGTAACCTTGCTCTTATGTCAAATCGCTCGTATCTCAAAGCAATTTTCCCATTAATCCATTCCAGCTCCCAAAACACCACCTCAGTTGTTTTTGTTATGTACTGTACTGTATTTACATACTCGTATCTCAAATCTTGCTCTCATCTCAAAGCAAAATATCACTCGCTCGGCGGCTTGTATCTCAAAACACTTGTATGTCAGGGCACTTGTATGTCGAGGTACCACTGTATTTAAATCTTCTGGGTCTAGGGAGGCCCTCTTCAGGAGGGGTGCTCCACAGCCTGTTTCAGGGCCAATGGAACTACCCCATCCCTTAGAGAGGCATTCACTACCTCCTGGATCCACCTGGTCATAGCTTGCCAGCAGTTTTTATTGGCCACGAGGGGCAGGGATCCAGAGAGCATGTCGTCAACCGCACCCCCGCAAACAGCTTGTCCGCATCCTCAGGCCGCAACAATGGAAACTGATCCAAACAAACTGGACCAGCCAGTTCTCTGGACACCTCGTTTGTACTCTGTCCAATTGTGACATCCAACCCCCTACGAATCTGGGCAACTTTGTCACAGCAGATATTTGGCCCTGGTTCGTGCTTCTTTGAGCTTGATTTTATAAAGCCATTTACTACTCTGAATGGGCAATTAGATCAATAGAAATTTGGCCAGCAGCATCCAATTAATGATGAGTTCTTGTTGCTACAGAGGGATTGTCAGGCTTTGAGACTAAAGGAATGACAAAGGTAGTAAGGTTTTAGGTCGGTGATGGCCAACCTATGACACGCGTGTCACAGGTGACACACCAAGCCCTTTTGGGTGACACACCTGGTCATCCTGGCACCTGGGCGTGTAGTGCTTGTTTGTTCTTGAAGTGTACAAAATGCCAACTTTCAATTGAAGATTTAGCAACAAAAGTCACTAATGTAAAGAATTATTTGTTTTTGCTTTTAATAAACTACATATATCAAAAATATAACTTTTTTACTAGAGCTACAAATATCACAAAATTATGGACATTTCTAGATGTGACACAGCACTTGAGTTAAGCTAGGTTTTCTTGTGAATTTTGACACACCAAACTCAAAATGTTCACCATCACTGTTTTAGGTGCTTCAATAATAACTTATGTGACATAGTTTTTTTTGTTGCATTCACAAATGGGGTCATCTTTTGTAAATGAACATCCCAAAATGCTGTGTCTGATCACACCCTTATTTTAACACAAAATTCAACCCAAGATGTGAAGTTTATCCAAGAATAAAGTGGACCCACTGAAGCAGCAGCAAACCTCACTATCCTGGAAAGATAAAAACTGGTGAGAAGAGACATTAACAGCTAAGAAAGCAAACTGACATGTGAACTCACTGGTCAAGATGACACTCATGCTAGATAAACAAGTAGAGGCAACAAAATAATACTTCCCCTAGAATGGAGAAAGCAACATAACTATACACAGACACACACACACATGGCAGGCTATTTGCCCAGCTGTTCATATCTGCAAAAAATTCTCAAGTGCAGAGAGCAGACTGACTATCCATTATGTGCTAGTGGGGAAAGAACTACAATCCCTAAAGTAAAAGAGAGGAGCAACAATAAAGGGACATACAGTCAAATCCTTTCTTCAACTACTTATAGTGAACTCTACTAGCCACTAAGAGAGACTTCAAAGATGTAGTTCCTCTACCTAGGGAGTAGAATCACAGGCTGCCTCCAGACATCACTTATTAATTCTACAGTTTATCAATTTACTGGTGTAAAGCACATCTGGAATTATCACAACCTATCTATGCATTATATCAAGACTATTTTAGTGTTTGCTGCAGCAATAAAGTGATGTAACAGCTGTAAGATTTTCTATAAACCCCATCCCATCGCAGTAGATAGGTGACCACCAGTATCACATGGAGTAGTTCCAGGTAGTGACAGTACCCAGGCATCCCTTCTAGCAGCCCTTGACACACCTATCCTCCAACTGTTTGTCTAAACCTTACTTAAAGATATCCAGGCTGGTTGTTGTCACCCCCTCTTCAGGAAGTATTCTCCACAGACCAATGATCCTTGGGGTAAAAAAATTACTTCCTCTTGTCAGTTTGAACTTTCCTGTTCATCAGCTTCCTAGCGTGCCCCCTGGTTCTAATATTGTGCAATAGAGAATTTTTTCACTATCCAAATTTTTCCGCAGTTTTGCGCCACAGCTTCCCTCCCTTTCCCAACTGCACCTTGCCAAATCCTGGACCATGCTTTGCCATCGCCACCTGAAGCAACCGAAAATCCCTAATAGAATCCAAAAATGCCAAAAGCAAAAGACCAAACAAGGGTACTATTATAGTTTTGATACAGTACCCTTGTTTGGTCTTTTGCTTTTGCCATCACCACTTCCCAGATCTACAGGCTACTCATTTGCTCTCCACAAGCCTATGCTAGCTGGCTGCATGGCTGACTGCCATCTGGCATCTTCCTACGTGGTATACTAAGCTTTCTGTAATGGAGAACTACAGGTCATCCCGTAAAACTCCCTGCAAAGGGCTTGAATTTGGTTACTCAATTTGAGCTAATCAAGTTCTAGATTTATATATTATAGAACCACCAGTGGCCAAGGCAGGACATGACTGGTTTCATCATTATTGCAACTCATCAGGTGTCCGTAGCCTGGGTTCTAGATTTGCTTGCAAACAATTCCCCCAGTAGTGGTTTAAGGGTGTGTGTTTTTAACCAAACCAGCATTTCTGCACCATGTACCTGTCTAATTTGTGCCCCTACCAGTCAGCCATGGTCAGGCCCACTCTTCACACAGATACCAGATTTCATGCTCACAATTAACAGAGATGCACACTGCTTTTTCATCATAGATATATCATCTCATTTCTACAGCTAAGGCTCTGAGAAACAGAAGTATTTGTCTTTTCTACTTTCTATGTAACTTTCCGTATAAAATATAAAGGTTTGTTTCAATCAACTTCAAAAGAAGCTTCACTAAATTTACTCTTCTGTAGTTCTGCCAATTCTTGATTCCATAACTTATTACCATTTTCTTGCTTCCAATAATCAGCTAGCACAGTAGATTGCTGTGTTTTTTTGCAGAAAACCAGAAAATAACCCCAGTGCACTGTACTTCCAAGAATTTCATAATCCCTTCCCCCCTCACCTCTGTTGCTAACAGTCTGCAAGCCAAAAGACTGGATTACACTGTTTTGCTTGGGTATCACTTATTTCTGCTTCAGGAAACTAGAAGCTCACCCTCCCCAACCCCCCAGAGTTTTCCCAGCCACAAACTTGAAAAGATTCACATTCCTTCACGGAAGTCTTCAGTGTCAAATGAATTCAGTGGATACAGGGATTAGAGAAGAACTAAAAGTCACAATGTAAAATGTCACTTTAGATAACTTGGAGCAAAAGGGGGAAGGAAACAATTCTGTTAATTTATGTTGCTAAAATCTAACATTTAAAAATATAATCTTGAAAACTGGGAAAGGGGAATTCACAGCATTCATTCAAATGGACTGAAGTTTGTGAAAAATGTGCAACCTTGCACATAATGTCAATATGACAATTGGGGTGCACACCCACATGATGCTCATTTCATGTTGCTCAGGGTCTCACAAACTTTATACAACTTCCTGGAAGTGTTAGCAAAATAGCCCCTCACATTCCTTGTTTCTATAGTATTTCAAAAACCAGAAATAAAGTTTTTGGTTCTGCTTCATGCAAGTGTGAATGGGGCACAAACATTTTTAATGAAGTATTTTTTCCACTGATGGAAAGGCTCTCATTGAAAATCACTCATCATATCACTCCTGGAGTTTATTGCATATACAAGCCATGGTCTTAACACAGCTCCCATAAAATCCAATGCTGCTGATTTATAATAAAAAGCACTGGAGTTACTACGGGCAGAATCTAGAATGAATATTGAAACACAGCAAGATCAATGAAACTCACTCATCAATTTTTAATTAATTGATTTTTCTATTCCACAATATACAATTATCCCATTGTACCATAAAAGCACACTTGCATATATCTGTTATAAAGGCAGCACACTAAGACACCTATTTAAAAACAGAGTCAACAAAGAAATAGGGTCACTGAAATTCCAGCTGAAAATAACTTCAAGTGGTGGATTATACATGGTGGACAAGGACCCACACGGATTTAAACCAAACTGATGATAAGCAGGAGGCAAAAGTTTTATAACTACATCTAAATACAATTTGTGGGAGAAGGCATGTTAAGGGAGAAATGTTTTAAGAGTTGACCGCTGAAAACCAAGGGTACTAACGCTTTCCAGATAACAACTAACTAAAAGATTGTAATTTCAGACAGGAAAGTGATACATGCTATAGTATGTGTTATGTTTCCTAAGACCATAGGGCAGAATATAAATGTAAATAAATAAGCATGCAATGACTTTCTTTTAATGCATGCAGTTTCTGTGCAGATATAACCTGCATGAAAAGCAACACAAGACAATGGTGTACAGAAGATTCATTTGAACAGAAGAAGGCCACCCGCGGGGGGGAACTTGCTGTATATCTTAGTCTCCTTTAGCAATCACAAAGTTAAGCTCTTTTGAAGAAGAGCTGAAATGAATGCCAGCAGGATCCCTCCTATCCTGCTGCAACCTTTTCTGCCCTTGGTAATATGCTGTGCTTTTGTAAGGCTTTTATTTTAAGAATTGTTATATCCAATTTATCCATCCTTACTGCCAAACTGAATTTCTAGCACTCTCTTATTTCCATCTGTCAGTTTAAGGCTCACCTTTATTTTACCACTGGGACTCAGAGGGAACCACAATGATTTATTCTGTGGTCAGTCCAAAGGTGACCTTAAGGATACATTCTCTTTTCTCCTAAATGCACCCTCTCATAGACACACACATGTGTATATTCCTTTTCTATTCAGCAGAAATCTTTACTCAAAAACCATGAACCTAGTAGAGACAAAACTTCCTCTTGAAAAGAAATGGGTTCAGTTTGACAAGGAAAAAGAAACACATGTGGGTGAAGTATCTGAGTCTTGTGAAAAAAGAGGACTCTGCAACAGGTCGGGAAAGCTATTATTAGCTCCTTGTTGGTTTAATCAACAAAGAATGCAGTTTTGCATTTAATACCAATGAACATAAATCCAGGTTGATCCTGGAATTCCCCTCTTGACAGTTTGGGATGGATAGTTAGATAAGCACACAACAGATGTTTTAAGCATATCTTATGCCTGCCTCAGGTTGGCACATTGAGGCTGTCCAGGCACAGTACACCTGAGGCTGTGATCAAATGGCATAAAACAGCATCTCTGAGGCGGCTTAGGGAAGGCTCAGTGGTGGGCCCTTTCCACACCGGTCTGCCCCTCCCTCTCCCCTAAACAATGTGTTAGAAAAGGTGGATCAGAGAAGGCTGGGGAACACAAGGGCCACACACTGTCTATTTGAGATGCCCTTTTTGTTGTGTCTGAACACAGCCTGAGACCCCTTAGAAGCTCAGGCCAGTGTTCCTTTCATACTCTGGGACTTGTCCATAACAAACTGGGCAGGGATAAAGGCGGAGGCAACCAGCCTTACTCTGAATCAACACAGCACGCGAGGCTGAGATACTCTGACAGAATCGGTGGGGAAAAAAGAAGGTTCTTCAATTATTTCTTAAATCCAAAACACCACATCCAAACCCAGCCACTTACCTGCGTGCCACACATCAGCCCTATGATAAGCCAACGACCCTACCCAACCATCTGAAGGGGAAAAACTTATTTTTATTAATACACACTCACACACACACACACACACACAGATGCCCCTAGGGCAAGATGGAAGGGTGAATTGGTAAAGACTCCTCCACACCTTTCCAGCCATTGAATTTGCTCCTTCACAGGTGGCAGAAAAGGTACCCACGCTAACACGTCTGGTATTGAGCTTGCTGGCTCCACCCTTCGCCCTGGCAATGGTTACCCTGCAAAGTTTTCGGAGTCTCCCCCTACACGTAGCATCGTCCCACGAAGCCTGGGCAGCGACGTCCCCTCCCAAGGTGCAAAGACAGGCAGCGGCCGTGGGTGCCCCCGAGAGCCTTACAGACCCCTTTCCCTTCTCCCCCCCCCCCCCCGTCCTCAGTGGGCTCTTGCTCCCCGGCTGCTCTCCTTTATCCTCGGTCCTTTTGCCGGGAGGAAGAGCATCCTCTGCCCCCCACCCCACCCCACCCGGTCTCCGTCCCGACCTCTCCCGCCTTACCCAGATAGTGCCTCAGGTCGAGGAGAAAGTGAGGGGGCCCCCCGTTGAGTTGGTAGAAGAGCGAGCCCAGGCAGAAGAGCAGCAGCGCGGCCATGCAGAAGCCGTAGTCGCGGAGGGAGAGGAAGGGCAGCGGCGAGAGGGGCCTCTTCCTCCGCCACTCCGCCGCCTGCGCGGGGCCCCCGGCGGCGGACGGGGCCCCATGGGGAGGCCGGGGGGGCTCCGGACAAGCCGCGCTGTAGTGTCCCGGCGACGGCGACAGCAGCAGCTTCTTCTTCATGCTCGCCGCGCGCGCCCCCGTCGCTTCCTCCTCCGCCGCCGCCTGCTCAGACAGCCCGCCGCCGGGGAGAGCGCATCCTCCATCCGCCTGCTCCGCTCCGACGGCCCGCCCGGCGTGAGGAAGGCGGCGGCTGTGCGTGTGTGAATGTGTGTGTGTGCGTGCGTGTGAATGTGTGTGCGTCTACGGCGGGGAGGAGGGGGGGTGTTCACCGGACGCTCAGGCGGCTTCCCCACCGCAGCCCATTGCCGGCTTCTCCTTCCGTCTCCCGGACGCTTCGAGGCGGCGAGAAGGGCGGATGGGCAAGAGGAGGAAGCAAATTGCAGCCGCCGTCCCCCTCCTCGCTACCGCTGCCCCCTCAGCGGGGTTGCCTCTCCTCCTCCTCCTCCTCCTCCGCCGCCGCCGCCGCCGCCACCGCTTTGCGTCCCCTTTCTCCTCGCAGCGACTCTAGTGTCGGGTTACAGCTGCTGGACGACGGGCCGCCGCCGCCGCCGGTGCCTCCAACTTGCGGCTGCAAAAAGTTGTTTGTTGCGTTTTCTTGTTGCTCGCGGGCGGCCCCGTCGCCGCGCCTCCCCCCGCCCCACCCTCCCTCGCCTCCCGCTCTCCACCCCTCTCTGGCTCCCCCTCTCAGGCGGCCTTTGCTCGCCGCCGCACCAGCGCCCCCTACGGGCTGCCTCGCTGCGTCGCGATACCCGCGCGCGGGGCGCCGCCTCCGCCACCCCGCGAGTGGACTCCGCGCGCTTTCGGTTCCCGCTACCAAAGGGCGCCTGAGGGGAGAGGGCGCCGCGCCCTCGGAGGGCCGCGTTGTCCTCCCTCTGTCGACACCGACCTGGTTTTTCTGGCACCTGGAAAAGCCCTGTAAGGCTGTGGTCACATTTAGGATTTAATCCAACTCCAGTCCACTCCGAGTGAGGAAACACATCAGCGAAGTGACAAGCTGTTAAATAACTCAGAAAATTCACCTTTGGCGTAGATAATGTGGAAAGAAAATTACTGGTCACTTTGCTGATCTGTTCCCTCACTTGTGAAACTGGATTGAAGCTGGATTAAGCCTTAGGTGCGACCACAGTTTAAGACGTGAGTGGTTAAGCCACATTTAACTAGGAATGTGCACAAATATTCGAATGCGTTCAAATTGACCAAATTTTGACATTCGAATTCAAATCAAATGTCCTTAAATTCAAATTTAAAGATTCGATTTGAATTTTGGATCTATTCATTCAAATTATTTGGACATTCGTATGTGTACGGGTTTGTACACTATGGGTGCTTCCCCACTGGACCCTTAATACCCATTACGCAAACATTTTGAATACTTCCGAAATCTGCATCCGTACTGCAGCACCCGTTAGGGACACACTGGGGATTCCGCTTCCGCATTGACTTCTGCAAGATGTGTTGCTAATGTGTGCTAAATGCCTCTTAATCCAGATTACCGGAAGACTACATTCAAGGTAGTCTTAATGGGTGTTTTCGCAGTGCGTACACATCCGCACTGCAAAAGGGTCCCTAACTGGGCCCTCCCCTGGCCCGCCATGATTGGCTCCTCCGGAGCCGAGAATGGCGAGCCAGGGGTCTCCTATCTTGCGGCTCTCCCTTGCCCTAGAAGCCATGGATAGTGGCTTCTGGAGCCAGGGGGGCTTCGCCTAAACCCTCCCTAGCTCACCCTGGAGAGAGCATGAGCGATCCCCTCCTTACCTTAATGCAGCCAGGCCAATTCTCGCTGCAGGGTCCCAGTTCCCTCTGCACGTGCGTCCTGCGCGTCTCCCGATTGGCCAGGGCCATGCCTGGCTTCAGGAGGCTCTGCACAGGCGCGCGGCCCTGGCCAATTGGGAGGTGCGCAGGACCTGCGCTCAGAGGGAACCGGAACCCCGCTGCCAGAATCGGCCTGGCTGCGTTAAGGTAAGATGGGGATCACTCGCGCTCTCCCCAGGGTGGGCTAGAGGGGGGAGGGGAAGCCCCCCTGGCTCCAGAAGCCACGATCCGCAGCTTCTGAGTCGAGGGGGAGCCGCGAGATAGGAGACCCCCAGCTCACCGTGCTGATCCAGAGGAGCCAATCATGGTGGGCCGGGGGAGGGCCTTTGGAGCACAGATTTGAGGTGGGTGCTGTGCTTCCCCACTGCACCCACCTCAAATCTGGATCTAATTCCGTCCCACCCTTGCGGGTGTGGATGGAATTTGTGGTAGTAGATCCGTATCTACTAGATGCGGATCTACTTACCACAGATCTCCAAAATCCGAATCTAAATAGATCCGGATTTCGGAGGTCAGTGCAGAAACACCCTATGTGTACTTGGAAGATCTGCATCTTTCCTGCATTCATATGGATCCATATGGGAGGAAAACAGGTTGCATACGGGATGGATACAGACATGTATGGATGCATATGGGTGTGAACACCCCTGGGGAAGATGTGCACAGGCATCTACAAATGGTGTTGATATCCATAAGTGCAAATTCGAATTAAAAATTCAAATGAATAGATTCAAATTTGATTCATTCAAATTGAATCCGGTTAAATTCGAACTTTGAACATTCAAATCGAATTGAATTTTGGGGTATTCCATTCAAATTGAATTTAATCCTGAAAACTGCATTTGTGCACACCCCTACATTTAACTAATGTGATACAGGGCAAAAAATGAATGAAGTTACTCATTTGGGAAGTAGCACCCAGCACTTTTAAGCAGACCTGTTCAAAGTTGCCCTCAGCTGCAAAGGCTTCCTCTGCTTTTACTTCATACACAGTTTGCCTGAGAGGAATAAGTCTAATATCACCCTAAGGGCATAATTACAGTAATAAAATTTTAGACGGCTATTTTGCATTACCCTCTTCCGCCTCTTGAAAGAACCATACCTATCTGTGTTCCCTACCACCACTGCAGCTGTTATATAAGAGAACTTGCCCATAGAATCAAATTTCTCTTCTGAATAAAGAATCATCATGAAAATATGTAATGAATAATGTATTGGAAATGTTTAGCTAGCAGGGGGAAGCATTTCCAAGTGGCAGGAAAAGAAACAAGGAACATGTGGAAAAGTAATGCAGTTTTTCAAAGCACTTGAAGCTGTCATTTACTTAAGAGTAATTCCCAGAGAATGTTGTGGTCTACTTTGGAGTAAACAAGATTTGGGCTGCACTCCTGAACTCACTTTCCTTGGAGAAAGCCCAGTGGGATTTCTCAGGATATCTAGAGTCGAGACTGCACTAACATGCTTGTTAGCTTCAGAGCAAAGCCAGCTGGGCACAGAGGGCTTTTCAAGTTGTTTGATCCCGAGTAAGCCAATCTTCAGTGGAAGTAAGAGAAGTAGAAGTGGTCTCATAAGAGCAAGGTCCTCAAATCTGATAATCTGTAGCAGCTGAAATCCTGCATCCATGCTCTCTTTCACTGTAACACGTTGTAAACCAGAGTGGTATAATCCATGGTGTTCAGCAGATTTAATGTTCACGTAAGTGCACACAGAACTACAGTTTTGTGGAGCACAGCTGATCATCATAACTATACCTGCCTTCTAGCTCCTCTTGGCTCCATCTTCTGTTAATTGCTGGTCCTCCCAACAGCCACTTTGAGCGCCAGCTGCTACTGGTTCTAATCACTTAAAGGTAATTTAGAAATTAGGATGATTAAAAACACACAAACCCTGTACCTTTCCTGTTGCTTGTCAGAACTGAGTGAAGGCATTATCTACCTTTTCCCTCCTACTCCAACAAAAAAGCACTTCAGAATATTCAAGCAGAAGACTACTTGCTCTTGGAAGTTACCAGCGAGGTCATGTCACTGGATATGCAAGAAAGCAAACGTACAGCAAGGTTTGCAGTATACGGCTGGCAGGGCACAGCAACGACAATGCTGCAATCTTGCTTGCATACCACATTGCTTCTGGTCACCTGGAGATGACTTCTCAAAACATGATACAAATCTGCATAGACTTTACGTGTATTTTGTCTCCTGTGCAATTTTTTGGTGTTTAGAGCAGACAGATGAAACTCTTGTACCTTTAACAATTGTGTAAAGATATAACATTTAGAGGACTTCAGCTATTGTCAGACATCTGTGTGGCTACTGCTAGATTTTGTCCCTTCCATTTCACTTGTAGCCTGGTGGAAAAGAGGATGAAGATCCTGAATTAGTTGTTACAAAGAAGGACTTTTAACATGCCCAGCTTGCATTAGAAATGTGATTATAGTGAAATCCCCTTTTCCATACAAAAACTTAACCAGTTGAACTTCTGACTAATATTACAGCGGATGAGGTACTCAGACTGCCAAATGTGCATATAGAGAGAACTAATGACACTGAGACAATTTGTTGTTTTCTTTCAGGGTTAAACAACTCAGAAAATTCACTTTTGGGATAGATAATGTGGAAAGAAAATTACTTTGATCTTCTGTGAAATGAAAGCACTTTTCCATCAGTGCAAGGCTGAGTTTATGCACTGCAGCACTGATCCCTGCCCATATTTTAGATTACAAATGGCATGACTGGTGGCTTATTGAAGCCACTGTGTTAATAAAAGCTGCTATAAATGAACAGGCAAAGGCCAAAGTGGGGCTAGAGCTGTCAGCAGCACTGAAATTTAAAATATTTGCTGATACCAACAATAATAGTGAAGAATATTTTCATGCTTTCATAGCCTATAGATATACACAAAGCAAGTGCTTATAACCTTAGAAGATCCCATCCTTCACTCAAGGGTGGGTCACAAGAATAAAGGGATAAAACCTATAAAACAGCTTAAAACATACTTAAAATATAGTCTCCTTCACTTTCTGGCTGAAAGCGGAACATCAAAGGCCTACATGAAGAAGTATATATGTTAATTAGGGCACTGAAAATCATGTTATATAGGCTACTGCTAACTCTCCAGATTAAGATTGTCCCAGGGTCTGGGGGAGAAGACAAAAGTTAAGCCTTCACCTGCTCTCAGCTCCCTGCAATTTGCCTTTACAGGCATTCTACCTGTCTCTCCAATCTTGAGGCAGCACCTAGGCATCCATTCTAGTAGCCATTGATACACCCACACCCAATTTCAATTTTGGGTGGAAGCATTCATTACAATGTATCTTATGCAATTGGAATGCCTACCTACTGTTTCATAGATTGTGAATGCTGGCTGTGGATGAGAGGCAAAAAAAGAGAGTGAGAGACAGAGAGAGATGATCTCTCCGGCTGGCAATGCCTCTTTTGCCATGGATCATCTCCTTGCACAATGTTGCTAGGAATACCTGTGGCTTCCAAAAAGTGCACGGATTTGCCAACTTTATGGCACTGGAAGCTCGGAGAAAAGCCATGCATGGAGACGCTCAGTGGCAAAAGAAGCTTTTTAACGAGCTTTTTATTGCTTGGGGACACGGCCTTGTAGATCTTCTTTATGGACTTGAATGAAGTCTACTAAAGTCTCCAAAAACATGCTGAACACTCTCTTGCTGTGAGGGTCCGCAAACATCCTAGTGAAGATTTCACACAATCTTTTTAATTCAACACGGCTTAAAGTTCTCTGATTTTTTAAACAAATTCTGTAGTCCTAGAAGACCTTCCTTTCTTTCTGACCGATTGGAGCTTGCACAGCGATTGACGACCTCTGCAACATCTTCTGTCAGCCGCATGTAGGTTGGTATGGTGCCGTTTCAAGAGCTGCATGATCTTTCTCAGAAGACACTAGAAGCATCGCTATTGGCATCATCATGAGGGTACATTCCATACGAATCGTACCTCCTTCGCACTGGCTTTTTCAGCGCGTCAGGGCAAGCAAGAAGTGAGGCAAGAGAGGGAAGCAGCAGTGACAGCAGCAGCGAGAGAGGATGAGCATTGCGCTCACAGCCCGCCCGCCTGCCTGCCTGCAGAGACTTGAGAAGGATTTACTGCAAAATGAAGAGCAGATTGGTCTATTGGCTAATGAATTCCCAGTGCAATTCTGACTGCATTTCAAGTTGTTTTGATCTGATTTTACTTACTATAGTATTTGGAGGCGGGATCAAGCAAAAAGGGATGCATATAGGATATAAGCTGTTTTAACATGAGAAGCTGAGGGGAGGGAGTTTCTTCCCTGTAAGTCTGCATAATAAGCTGCCAGTGGAAATGCAATAAAACAGAGCTCACTGCTGATTTAAAAGATCCGGATTAAAACCCAATTGTGCAGTGGGAACCTGCCCTGAAACTACACAGTTCCCTACTTGATACTAATGCAAAGTTTATCTACTCATTTACCTGAGATACTAACACAAAGGCTGAAATCCTTTTTTCTAATAAAAGACAAATAAGTAAAATAAGTAAGTAAAATAATGGGAAATAGCCAATTAAATCTTGGAAGCAGTACTAGCATTTTGCAGGAACTGTAAAGCAAAATAAGAGCTCCTTTAAACATTAAACAAAAAAAGATAACATGGAACTGGCATAAACAATAGAGTATGTTTATATTAAAATAATGATATGGACTTTGAAGTCGTAGCATTTTTGTTTACATATAATACTCTGTTAATTGTGCTCTTAGCCATCACAACCTCCTGGTCTATTTTATTTTTCTTGAGAATAATGGGTTTGAAGCAACAAAAATAAAATAATGCTTGCCTTAAGCATTACCAGATGCTTGACTTGACTTGAAAGTTTTAAACTGTGGGATGTCAGAAAGCCCAAACCCTCCTTCATCAGAAAAGACCAGCACAATAGGGACTTTCTTATTCTCTTGCTTTTTTGTATCCCTGGCAATTAAAACAAAACAACAACCCCATTCTGCAGATATATCACTGCTTTGAATAGGTTATAAATACAACTTTTCTTTCCACTCACAAGCATCACTCCATTGTTTCTTTGCACTAAATTAACTCTGATAACTTTGATAAATCAGATTTAAATTTTAGAAGTGCATGACAAAAATAGAGAAAAATCCAGCAAGACCTGTTATAAATAGAGGAAAAAATGGAAATTCAGATTAGAAATGGGATTCAGATTGTTTTCAATTTATGTTTGCATCTTACACCTGCTTTGAAGGTGACAGTAGTTTGGAAAAACATGGCGCAAAGTCCCAATACACCTACATTCAAACAATATCACAGTAAATATTGATGTGTGCATCTAGGACACCTGCTGCGTTCACACCTGAAACAATAGTTTTCTTTCCGCAGTATCTAACTCAATGGTGGATCTTCTCAGTTACAGAATGTTAAAAGAAATCAGCTTGTCACTTTGCTGATGTGTTCTCTCATTTGCTGGATTAAGGGTGTTTTCCCACTTAGCACTAGAGTACCCATTGAGGACCCATTAGAGGCTATCTATATGTTGGATTTTATCTGGGGTAGGTTAGGCCAGTTGCATCCATGGCTGATTTCTCACTAGCTGGTAGACCAGAGCAGCAAGCATACCAGGATCCTCCTGGCTGCATGTTCGTATAATCTAAGGAAGATTCTGCCCAGGGCCTCCCCTAGACTGTACCAGTGTGCAAAAGGGACATTGCTTGCACGCTTCCTGGTCCAGTCTACCAGCCGGTGCATAATCACCCTAGATAAAGAACTGTTTTGAAATGGTTCGTTTCAGCACCCCCAAGGCCTGTAGTCCTGTTGCCATTGTATTTTTGAACAGCTGCTGCTCCCTAAAGGGGCTATAATAATGCCAAATATTTATTCATAAATTTGAGGTTAGGGCGCACGAATCAAAGCTTTTCTTACCAACTGGTGAAAACATAACGAATTTTAGATTAACGTGCATCAAGAATCCATCAAACACAATACAATCTGGGGGATGTAGGCTCCTTTATTTTTTAACTCACTGGGATCTCTACTTCTCTTAGAGAGGATGATAAATTTCCAGAAGAGTTCTCACCTCCTGGCCCTTGACCCAGGAGAGAAATGCAGGATTATCCTTCTCATTCCCTATCAATTTCTGTGCTACAACAGGATTTGGACCCTGACGGTTAAGTATGGAATCTGAATGCAGAATTTGCCCTTTACAGATTCATTGCACAACAACAGACCTGCCTTGCAAATGCTGCTTCCCAGTACAGTAAAGTGTCAGCTTCTGTAAGTAACTAATGTCTGTCTTTTCTTTTCAAAACCTGGTTGGAGCAATTGTGCCTAACACTTTGCAAAAGCTTGGCCGGGTTTAAAAACATTCTGCCTAAATGCTTTGAAAAAATAGGGAACGTTTTTGTTCACTATCATGTAAGGCTTCCCTACTATTTAGTTATTTTCTACTGTTACAAAATTGTCTGATCTTAGCTGAGGAGAACCTAAAGTAAGAAACTACTTTACAGAAACATTGTAATCAAGAAGACATAGTGCTCTTTGGGACAAAACTGATTTGTAAAATCTACAATTACATCATTTGCAGAGTCTGACATCTGGGGATAATTGGCTAATTTATTACACATTTCTGGGTCATTGGCTTTTCTGTGGAAAGAGGAAATTAGAATGTAACTAACATCTATTACTTTCTTCCAATCAATCATTTTGGTTGTCATAAAAGTACCCTTTTATATCTGTTCTCTCTTCCACGCTTTCTATCCAGGAGATTTTCATTCGATGGCTAAAACTGCAAGTCAATGAGATTTGGCTTAGATGCTGTTTATTTCTCAGCTTCAAATGCAAATTTTATTACAGAACTCTTGGGAAAATATTCCTGAATTTATTTTCCTAACCAATCCTCTGCTTCTATAATAGGATATAAAATTCAGTTTTGTTTCTAGATTGTACTGAATTAATAGTAGTTTCCTCATGTCGTTACTGATTTAAAAACTTGGTAACTGTGGCGGATAAATGGTTTGGAAGAAAAAGGAAACGATCTAGTCAGCTAGCCTTAAGCACCCTTCAGTAAAAGAGATGGCTTCTCTGAAGTAAATGGAGCTTAATGTATAGTGCAGGCAGCCGGTGCAGGCCTACCGTAGCTTAAACTAGTGCCAATGTTTCCAATGGGCTCTGCTTCCTTTGAAATGCATGTTTTTTTACATGCTCCTAAGAAGATGCAAGATTAAGCAGCCTGCAGTAAATGGCACATTTCTTTCAATATATGCTTTCGATGCACAGTGCAAGGCTAGGATCTTTCAAATCAATTATTTGGGATCGGACATAGGATTGATTCTTATTTATTTATAGTAAGATTTGGGATGTCCCATAGCTCAGTGGTGGGTTGTTTACTCTTGATACAAAACATCCTACATCCAGTTTTTGCTTATTGCCCTGGAGGAAGAAAATGAGGAATCACTTGAATATTGTTGTTAGGAAAACTGCATGGGTTTGCCGTGTCATCATGGATTTTACTCCTGCTTCAAGGACCCTTTCCACACTCGCCTCTCTTGGAAAAGTCAGTCCAGTGTATCCCAAGCTAAGAGGGAGTGACATTGTTGGGGGGGAGGGGCTTGAGGGGGTGGTCCAATGCCAGTGACATTTACAAGCTTCTTTGATTATGAAAAGAACAAGACAAGACTGTTCTTTATCTCCACATAAATGGAGCAAATAGCCCATATTCTCCATGTTTCATTGCACGCTGTTTGCATGGAATGTATGAAAACATTCTCATCATCCACTCTGAACTGAGCTCTGTCTAGATACACTGACTGTATCCAACAATAGATGATGTGGTGCCTTGTATGCAGATTGGCACAGGCAGTAGCTCCTCCCCTCACCATGCGGTGCCTTGTAAGCTTTGTTTGAAACCCACATGATACCATGGCCCTCGTCACAACTATATAAGACAGGACGTCCTATTAATAATTCGAACTGAGGTCATTCAGGTGCTGATCACTCCTAGCTTATTATAGGTTGTCCTCAGGTCATCCTTGCTTTGGGCCACATCGCCCACACCTTTCTTCATGATCGATCTGAGATTCTGAGCCTCCTCCACAGAACTCTTGGCTCTCCACCCCTTTTGCTGCATCAACTCTACCTCCTTTCTTACTGGATGCTGTTGTCACTCAGCGGAGGCGAGGGTGTATGTCTGCAGCTCTTTTATAAGCCTGCTTCCATACCTCCACATCCCCTTCCTTGTTTATGTGCTTTTCTTCTCTGTGCGATTAATGTTTTAAATAATAATAATAAATTTGTGTAAAAATGCTAGATAGAGGAATCATACACATAAACTGAGGAGAGAAGTGGAGGTGCCTCACGAATTTTGCACATGTACATTGGCTGAAAGGAAAGACTGGACCCCACCCATCACAGCACAGTTCAGCTCCCTTTAGCCTGTCCCATCGCTCACACTGAGGAAGTGAAGTCGGCCTGGGATGCCACGACAGGATGAGACCTCTGGAAAAGAGGACTCTGGTTAGCATGGTCTAACAGGGGTAGGCCAGGCTGGAAAACAAATTGAATAAAAATAATGTCAGTAACATGGTCTGGGGACGACCTGAAGTTGTCCTAAACTAAAGGTGTGACCAGGGCCCAGGAAATCTTCCTTTGATCTGACCCATTTCTGGCTGGTATGGGCCCTACAAAGTGACACGTGAGGGTGGGTCAGTCTGCAATGGCCATTACTTGCATGATTTAAACATGAGGTTGTTGTTGCTCAATCTGCCAGTTTGGAGATGTGAACCAAACTTTCATATTGATTAGCTAGGAAAACCTAGCAGTTGTACAGGTTTTGTTTAAAATCTTCCTTTGCTAGACTGACTTGGGAAAGAGATGGAAAGATCACTGCATTTGCTATCTAAAGAAGCACCCTCTCCCGTATAGACCTACCCGTGTACTGAGATCTTAAGGAGAGGGTCTTCTGGTATCGAATACCAGGTTTGATTCCGCCATCCCTCATGAAGCCAGATGGGTGGCCTTGGGCTAGTCACAGCTCTCTTCTGAGCTTTCACAGCCACACCTACCTCACAGAGTGTTCTGTTGTGAGGAGAAGAATAGAAAAGCTTTGTCAGCCACTTTCAGTCCCCTTAAATGGGTGAGAAAAGTGGTGTAGAAAAGCCTACTCTTCTTCTGGTACCTCCAGAAGGTCCATGGCATAGGAATACACAAGATGGCCTTTTCTGTGGTTGCCCCCAGACTCTGGAACAGCCTCCCTCTTAAAGTTCTCCAGGCACCTAAACTGTATAGATTTCATCACTGGTTAAAACAAATCTTTTCTCCCAGGGTTTAGTTGTTTAAATAACTTCTTCAGGGTACTGTCCTGCTAGGGAGGGTGGGTTACATTTTTAAATATTAATGTTTTATATACTGTATATTATATTTTTACTGTAGGACCCACCCTGAGACCTTTTAGTGAAAGGCAAGACAGAAATTTCTTAAATAAATATTGCAGAAAAATGGATGAGAAGTTACTGTTTGTCAGCACAGTAGCTCCTCCTATAAAATGAATTCATTTAAAGTAAATTTGCTATTGCACTTCTAACAGATGATGACTATGCCTCATATTAAGTGTTTCAGTGATTCACTACTGCTGTCAAAGGTCTGGGGTAAGAGGTGGTGTTTGATGTTCTGAAGGAAGCAGAAGAGTGAAAGAAATTCCTCAAATATATTAATAAAGTTTGCTTCAGGCACAAAACTTAATATCTTGTATGTAAGCCAGTGCAATTAAAGTATGGAGAATTGTTCTACTGAATCCAGCATTAATAAAATGTGAGCTAGGCTATACAAACCAGAGTTTTGGAAGTCCTGCATTTGAATAATAATGAGGAGGAGGAGGAGGAGGAGGGGGATGCTTAGAGGCCCAAGGTCAGATTGCAAAGTTCAAACGCTTTGATTGGTGTCCAAATGAGAGCTCAGATTAAATAGTACAGCAGCAAGTTATTAGGATATGGGAAAGGAGTAAACGAGAAAATGTGATTGAAAGAACCCCCAGACTGTGCTGCATGTATCAAATTTTCTTAAGGAAGCTTCCAATTTGACTACATCCACAATCTGAACTGAACTCCCAACAACGAGAAAACAAGAAACACATGTTTATTTTCTGTTCCATCCACTGGAACCAGTGGATGCCAGTAATTTCCCGATCTTTATTATTTTTTAAATGGACATAATAGAGAAGGAGAATTTAACCTGTAGATTTAATGTGAGTGGTCTAATTGTTTTGTCATAAATGTATTTACTTTTTCACTTCTAGCTTTGCTACATATGAGAAAGAGGAAGGAATCAGAAATGGAGAAAGAGGGCCAAAGATAGACGTTTTAATTCTCACTGTATGTGAAGCTTGGTGTGTTTTTCCACTGCAGCCTTTAGATCCGGATCTAAGAAGATCCAGATCTAATGAATGGGTACGTTCCTTAATCTGGATCTAGTAGATCTGGATTAAGGGAAACACCCAATGTGTAACACCCCTGCTGTGGAAACAGCTTTGCACCCATGTGGGAAATCCGGATCGACCCCCAAGGGGTCGGTCCATTACCCCAGGTGTTTCGGGTGGCAGGAGGGTGCAGTCTTTGAACCCACTTCGAATTGATTTCGAAGTCATTTCAAAGTCTGTGCAAAATAGCTCCAGAGTGCCTTTGAAGTCTGTGCTGATCTTCGGAGTGAACTTCAAAATGACTTTGGAGGCACTTTGGAGTCACTTCGAAGTCACTCCGAAGTTCACTCTGAAGATCAGCACAGACTTCAAAGGCACTCCGGGGCTATTTTGCACAGACTTCGAAATGACTTTGAAATGACTTCAAAGTGGCTTCAACGTGACTTCGGAGCCTAGGTTTAGCCCCCCCCCCCATGGGTGCTTCCCCTCCCCCTAGCCTCCTTTGGACCCCATTGCCTGTTTCCAGTGGAAACAGGCTCCCTTTAATCCGGATTTTCTGGCAGAAGACCCCATTGTAGACCCCATTAATGGGGTCTACAGAAAATCTGGATTAAAGGCCAAAAAGTACCCATTAGATCCGGATTTCCCCAGCAGCAGTTGAAACAATCGGGTCCCAAATGGGTGCTGTGGTGGAAATGGGATCACCCGGCTCACACCCAAATGGGTCCTAAATGGGTGCAAAAATTAGTACTTTTTGACAGTGGAAAAACACCCATAATTGGCCAAATACTTGGTATATTACACATTGTATGGCATATAAAACGCATGAGCATAGCATCATCAGAGAACTGTGAAGGTTAATATAATTTCTAGTAGTATCTTCAAGCAACAGAAAAGAACTGAGGGTCTATGGCCTCCAGACAGTTGCCAAATATCCCTCTAGCAAGGGATAATACAGGATATTAATCATCCACCATTATTTCTTGCTAACCTGACTGTGCTGTAGCCATCACTGTCTTTGCGCATTTTACTGGCATGCACACCTGGACATTTGTCTGGCACCTAATATCTGGATGTGCATGTCGACACCATAGCACCTGCACGCACATCTGTAAAGTTGATGCAGCTATGATGTTGGCACTGTACATAAGGTAAATAAAAAGTGCTATTGCTGGGAAACCCCCTGATGAGTGCTGGGTTTTCCAGCAATAGTTTTTCATGGCTTTCATAGCAAGGTTATGATGGGGTTGATTCAGCTATAGCAGTGCATAATGGGACAGTAATATCATCTGCATGGGACCTTTGTGCACTCTTTTTAAGCTTGGGTATTTGTTTTAAAAATGCATGAAATGGTGTTTAGTCAGTTACCTGAGACGTTTTCGCACGGGGCTGAACGGAACGCGGAAAAGACAGCTGTGGACACGTCATCCGCATTGCCCGCGCGCGGCTTGCGTTCCGACGTGTCCGCAGCTGTCTTTTCCGCGTTCGAAATGTAGAGCACTTTAAAGTGCTCTACACGCGTTCCAACGCGGACGAGCCGCCCGCAGCCGTTCGGGAGCAGAAGCGTTCGCGCCTGCTTCTGTCTCCCGAACGGCTGCGGGCGCGCCTCCGACGCCGCGCGGCTTTGACAATCAGCTGTTTGTCAAACAGCTGATTGTCGATCTGCCTCCGCGGCTGCCTGCGCGCCCCTGGCCGGCGTTTGCCGGCTAAGGCAGCTTCGGGCGCTTTGAGCATTCGCACCCAGACGCTCCGGAACGCGTTTACACGCGTTCTGGCGCGTCTGTGTGTGAACGGGGAAAGCGCCCGGAGCTGCCTTAAGCTTTCCGCCTGAACGCGTTCCATTTCGAACGCGATGCAGTGCGGAAATGCCTCTGTTTATCAAATCAGGGTGGAATCAGTTCTTCCCCTGCTTGGTGCAGCCAATTCAAATGAAAGCACCTGTAGCAGAGAGTTGTCTAGCCTCCAGTTGAACACAGCCCTCAAAGAGCCCAACTAATGCATGTATTTATTTCCACTGCTGAGCTGCTTTCTCTTCATATGGAATAGTTTCTGATATTCTCTCTTCTTATAAGTTACATTCATTAGTTTCCATGTCTTGTGCTCTGAGTTGATAGAAAACAGATCATAACCCTTTTTTGTTTAGTATCCCTGCAGGTATTTAAAGAGTGCTTTCCCCCTCAATACTATAAGCTGTTTTCAAGATTAAACATGTCTAGAACATTCAGTTCCAGTCTATGGGTCATCCTATTTTCCCTGCTGTGAATAAATTCCAATTTGTCCAAATCTTTCTTCAGTTGTGATGCTTAATGCTGGACACCAGGTAAGGTGTAGAACAGCATGATTCTTTGGCAAAATCAGCACATGTGCGACTGGTGATGACTGCTCCTGTGCCAGAAGGTTTGTTATGGTCATGTGTTTGCAGCATGCTGGCACATATTCCAAGATGGCCACACTTTTGTCTTCACCTAACTCTGAAGCTAGGGAGTGAATGTTCCTCACCCTCAAAACTGCACCAGCAAAAGTTACTCTACAGCCTTGGAAATGGTCCTTGAAGTGGGCTATCTTCCAAAGTCCACAGAAATGTATGGCTGTAGCATGAATGAGACCCAGCCTAGATTGTGAGAGGGACCAGTTTAAAGTGGTTTCCCACTAGAGGGCTCCTGGATGTGATGTCCTATTCAGGAGCCAGCAAGGCTCAGAGTCTGTGAAAAACACTGCATTTGCTGGGAGGCATGATTAGGACCGTGCTAATATCTGAAGCACACAGTCCCAGAACTTGTCTGGTGTGGATGGTGCAGAGGTTATCTATGGGTATGGTGACATCTATAGTTTAAACCTTCTGCAGTCCATCTTCAGGTCTGACAGCTCACACTTTTTCACTTCTATGTTTTATTTGTGGACTTGCTATTCAGGAAAGTTCAAATGAAAGGTGACAAGTCTACAAATAAAAACAAATGGACTGAAGAAGATTTAAAGTGAAGGTATGACCATGGCCTAAGATAAAACATATACTTAAAAACCATGCACAAGAGTGATCTCTTTCGCTTTTTCTCATAGCTGTGGTGTCACACTAAGGTTTAATCCAGCTTCAGTCCACTTTCAGAATGAGAAGACACATCAACAAAGTGACCACTAATTTTCTTTTCACATTATCTATCCCAAAGGTGAATTTTCTGAGTTACTGAAAGCAAACAGCTCATTGCTGATGTATTCTCTCACTCTGAAAGTGGACTGAAACTGGATTAAACCTTAAGTGTGACCATAGCCAAAAAAGAAATGAGCAGTTGACTTGCATCAGATTCTCATTAGAAGTCTGAGTTTAATACATATAGTAGTTTTGCCTCAAAATAAGGTATACAGGCCCAGAAAGAGTTTAATTCCTGTCTTTGTAAGAGATATTCTGTCAAGCACGGCTGAAGCTGCCTGTATTGTGGATTTAAATATTTCCTTCCCTTATAAATGTGAAAGGTTGGCAGTCTTTAAACTGCATAATAGCGGGAAAACTTGTTCCTTTGCATAAGCTTGACAGTGGTGTGGCTTGACTCCAGGAAAACAATTTCAGCCATTAAAGAAGCTGAAAATGTAACAGACATGGACTGTATTCTGGCTGCCATTTCTGCTACTGACTTCACTGTAAGAGGAATATGCTACATGTTAATTGCTATTTGCTTGAAGAAACAGCCAAGGCCATAATAATAAATTCTTACCTGAAGGACACAGTATGAAATATTGTTTTTTTAAAAAATGGTAGTGAAGAACAAGAAGGAAATAGAACTTATTTTTGGCATGTGCACAAATGGAACAAAAAAAAAGAAAGAATCAAAAGTATTCTGGTTTCCTCATCAGGCCTAGGAGATGAGGTCCTTAGGGAATTTATTTATATTAATTTATATACTGTTTTAATTTATTGACTTTAAAACTGGTTGTTTGGCACCCTATTGGAGACTTTGACCATAAGGAAATATATCTGACTGGTTCTCTTGGAAAGCTTTGAGTTGAGGATCATGATGTCTACCGAACTGTGAAGCAAACTACTGAAAAAGCTGCCATCATTTGAGTGTGGCAATTTAGGCTGTGATTGGACACAGCAAAAAATAAAAAAAGCATCTCTGAGACACCTTTGAGGCAGCTTAGAGAAGGCTTCAAGGTTGGATTGTTCACACACCAGTCAACCCCTCAACCTTCTTCCATACATTCTGTGCTAGAAAAAGTGGATTAAAAAAGGCTTTGGAACATGCTGTCTCTCTGAGGCGCCCTTTTTGTTATGTCCACGCACAGCCTTAGACAACAATGCTATGTACCTATATACTTTGGGGTCAGTCTCATTTAATTGATTTCAGCTTGCTTCTGACTATATATATTAAAAAACACTTCTTGACACCCTATGTGAATGTGGAATCAAATGAGAGAGAATAATGCTATTCTCTCTCATTAATTCATCTTTTTTTTAATGGAGAAGGCAATCCTACATGTGTATAGAATATATATATTCTGTTTGAATAAAAGAGTGCTATTTATGTTTATGCCTAGTCAGAAAAGCAGAAGTGATTTAAAGCTCTGTGATCGGAGAAAGACAAATTCGAACAGATGTGTCCTCCTCCCCCTTCCTCCTGATCTTCAGCATTCAGTCAGTAGTACATGCACACTGAGAATGTTCATCAAACCTTTTTGGAGGAAGAAGTTAGATCTTGTTGTACTATCACAGGAGCTTTTAAATCCTGCTTTTCTTCATTGATCCATAGGAGCATCTTAGATGTTTGGAAGAGCTTCTCAAGGTGAACTAAGAAATATCAACAGCTTCTGCACAGTCCATTTGGGCTATGGTAGCTGCTGCAGAAATCCACCATCTGCATTTACCAAGGGCCTTTGGGTCTCCCCTAACCTCCACTATGCAGACAGCATGTGGCATGCAGAGCCCAGTACCATTTTGCTTGGCTCCAGAAATAATCCTGGAATGGGGCCATTTATGGTGCATTGCCAAAATTTTCCTGGTCTGCAACTTCAGCCAGGCTCCAAGGAAGGGCTGGATGGGGCCACAGTAATGTTGATGAATCCTGATGCAGGCACCTGGTGCATTCTGTTCCTAGACTGGGGAATCCAGACCAAGAATGTTCTTTGCACTGTGTACTAAGGAGTGCGATGCAGAAGCTGGCAGAAGCTGCACAGTGAGGGGAAGCACTACAACTGTAACATCTCCCTCTTTTGCTTTGAAGAATAGTACTACCTTCCCAGTCAAAGATCAGGGGCACTGTTTCATGTTCCTCTTGAGACAAAAGAGGCTCCAATTTTGACCTGCAGAGGAAGAGCCTCTTTCTCCTCCTGGACCAGGCTTGGAGTCTCCCTTGACTTGGGAGGAAGGGGGACCAGCCTCCACTGACCCTCAAGATTGAGTGTGATGCCCCTGGTGTTGATGTGGGAGAGGCAGCCATCCACCCATCATGATCAAAGTCAAGGTGTCTCTATCTTTGATTCCAATGAGGAGGGTAGGAATGTCCCTCATCAGATCTGAGGTGTGGGTAATCCTCTGCTCTGAATTTAATGGTGGACAGATTATCAGTGCTGCCAAGAGGACAAATAAGTCCTGTCAAGCAGTGTGCGAGACAGAACCAGAGACCACTCTTTAAACAGCTCTGCTCCGAAGCCCCATAGCAGTTTTAAGGGTAGAACATAAGAACATAAGAGGCTTGATCAGGCTATAGCCCATTTAGTCCAGCATCCTGTCTCACACAGAGACCCACTAGTTGCCCATGGGCATCTCAAGCAGAGTCAAAGGCAAGCCTCCTGCTCTCAAGTCCCAGCAAATAGCCTTTGAGGTAGTATAGCAGTAGTAGAGTCTGCCTTCCAGCTTACCCAAAACGTGAGTGTCCAAACATTTGGAAGATATTTGGTGTGAATTCATACACACCCATTCCTACTGGCTCTTGGATTGCCACAAGCGACCCAGGGGTTGACCTACCTTCCATGTTGTCTGAGGACCTCTCAGGTTGATTTGTACTGGATCATTTATTTCCCCCTGCGTGGATACATGAATAAAAGGGGAGGTGGCATACTGGACCAATTTCTAGCTGGCATGCTTTACCAAAGGTCTGAAAATGGCTGAGTTTTAATAGCAAAGAAGTAGATGGTATGTGTTTCTTGCTATTCCATGGCCAGACTGACTTGTCCCAAGATTTCCTGGCAGGCTTATGCTTGCATGAATAAATATACAACATTGAAAAAAAATCACATCAAAAATAAAAATTCATGAAGCAGATTGATAAACACAGAGAATTATCTTGCCAAATTTTGTATAAAAAATGCCCTGCGGTATAGTATTCATCTCAGCCCTTTCAGTCTTATGTAAGCCTTAGAAAGTTGCAAGTCAAGTATTTTGCAAACAGTATGAATGCAGCTCATGTTACCCAACTTGTCCAAACATATTGTACTACTTGACAGAAATGTTATGATAGCGGCACATTTAAGCCCTGAGGTTGTTTTAAAGAATTAAAGTAGAGAAGGTATTTTACAAACAGAAGAAACTAAAGAGTGAATGTCCTGGAATTGGAATAAGCTGGATGACATAGGGATGTGCACGAATATTCAAAAATTTGAAAATCCGATTCGAATTTGACGAATATCAACATTCACATTCAAATTGGATTTAACAATATTCAAATTTCGACATTCGAATGGATTTTTGGAAATCCGAAATTCTGATACAGATATTCGAATGGTTCAAATGTATAGATTCGTATTTATCGCATTTGAATTTGCATAAAAAATATGTGCATTGGTGCTTATAATGTGGGATGAAAACAGGATGCATGCAGAATGGGGGCAAATTCATATAACCAACACGAATGTTGTATTTGAATACAAATCGGATTTTTGAATTTACGGATTTGAATAATGCGGATTCGAATCAGATGTTCAAAAATTCAGATTTTTAACATTCAAATCGAATTGAATTTTTGGATATTCGATTTGACTCAATTCGAATGCAAAAAACTATTTGTGCACACCCCTAAGATGGCATAGTCTACACTAGCATGTACTGTAGATGGCAGGTCCCTATTCTGGGATATAATCCAAAATAAGGCCCAGTGCAGAATGGATCTAATGGTTTTTCTACACTTGCCTTTGGGGCAGTATACAGTGTAGACTATGGGCCTCCTTTCTGCATCACAGTCTGCAGTAAGGGAGACCTCGCTCCCTGCTGGAACTCATCTGCATAGAACAAGGCATAATCCAAATCAAGGGGCTCTTGATTAAACAGGTCTATTGGTGGACCAGCAGGCCCCAATCCAGAACATAGAGGTATGTTTTCTAAACTACTGGTAAATGCATATTGGCAGCAGACCATAGCATGCCACCAAAACACATTTCCCCAGAAGCTCTGAGGCTAGGAACATTCAATCCTAGTTTATTAGAGCCCTCAGAGGTTGGCCCGGAAGCCTGTGCAAGCTTTGGGGGCAGTGTGGGAGCTGTTCTGGACTTGCACTGCCATGCAGATGTCCTGTTCCAGATCACTGCACACTGCAATCTGGACCAGCAGACCAGGGGGTAATTCGCACTTTGGCCTGTAGTTCACAATTAAGCAACATCTGGACAAGTGCTTAATGATGGTGGTGCCCAGAAGGACCAGCTGGTGATCGAAAACAAGGTAAGCATTTGATTGCGGGGGGGACGGGACGGTAGGCTAACATTGACTAGTGATTGCAAGTGCAATAGCTAGTCGGTGTTAGTTGATTGCGTTCCTTTCCTGTCCACAGAATGGGAAGGGAAGTACAAAATGCCCAAGGTCTGGAGCCACAGTGTGATAGAGAAGGTTGCATTCAAACTGTACCACCCAGTTTTTCACATCTCCACTATTGGCAACATGAACATGAAGTAGCTCTCAACCCAGAAGTTGGATCAGTATCTGCTACAGTCCTTGCTATTGTTGTGCATTCCTTGTGCAAGGTGCCAATGGTGCATGGCTAAACATGATTGGCCTATGGTGTTTGCAAAAGCAGCAGAGGCTTGCTCATACTAGTGTATGGTTTCTGTGTGGCACTGTTCCCCTGGTCTGGAATACTCAGATTGCATTGTGTAGGAATGGGGTAAATTGGGCCATATCCTAAAGACCTTGCCTAATGAGGCATCGGGAAATACTGTGGCAGATGAGAGAATATAGCACACGCCAAAACCTATGGCGTGTACAAATTCCACAGATCCATATGTGCTCCATTTGCACATTCACACAGGGAGGAGAGGAAAAGTGATTCAGCTGTCAAAGCCAATACACAGGGAGTGTTGATTGGTGGTGGGTGAATTTGAACACCATGTCCCCAGGACACTTCCTGGGGCAAACTTTCTGCCTGGTTGGATGAGTCCACAATTTAGCACAGTATTAAGAACTAATACCACACGCTTATTTCAAAGGCTTCAAAATATCTCTTTATTAGTTACTGAATGAAATCTTCCAATTAGATGAAAATTTATTTTTAAGGGTCTGTTTGGAAACATCTTGGTAGAGAGATAGAAGTCAAGAATGATGTTTCCTTTAAAGAGGGAACAACAAAGAAAAACACAGCAGGAGTGAAGTTGGAGGGCATGTAAGCTTGTGGAAATAAGGCCAAGCAAGATACTATTTACCCTTTAAGTACTAGGGTTCACCACAAACCAGCCAGGAATAAGGACAGCACATTTAAATTAATGCCGTCCAGAAATACTCTCAGTTATTATCTGGAGCATGATGTAATATTATGCTGTTGGTTTACATGGAAATAAATAAATGGACTTTTCTGCTCAAGACAGTGGATGCTCCTTTGTTCTTTGGAAGCTCCAACTCATTTCCATGAGACTTGACAGAAAATATTCTGATGGATTGTGCTCATGATCAATATTTGTAAAAGAAGAGCAGATGACGTGGGTTCTTAGTGAAAGGAAATATTTGTTTGCAAAGGTTTTTTTTTTTTGTCTGCAGTGAGTTTGCTTTGGACAGCACACCTGAATGAAATTGCATGTATATTTGACTTATGTATACTTGGCAATTTTTAAACTATGCGTTCTTGGCACTTAATTTATTCTTACGACTGTTTCCCAGCATGGTTGTCGTCCTCCTCCCCACAGTTAAAAGAAAGAATCTTGTTTAAAAAAAAGCTGTTCAGTAAAAGAACGAGACTGTGATCTGACACAACAACCACAACAAAAAGAGCATCTCCTCTGATGCAGCTTAGAGAAGGTGGTGAGGTGGGATTGTTAACAAATACGCTGCCTCTTCTCCTCTCATGAAGAGGCTGTGCTAGAAAAGTTGGATTAGAAAAGACTTGGGGGCATGAGGGCCACCTGCTGTCTTTGGCTGTGGTCACATTTGTTAGTTCGTCTCAGGGACAGACAGGAAACGGAAGTCATGTTTGGCTGCTGCCTCCCTGGTCACACCTAACAGGCCGCTGTCAAAGTAAGCTTCCATGGGGTGCTAGGGTAGCCAACAGCAGCACTGAGAAGGTATTGGGGCATGTGGGATAGTGGAAGATGTCTGTGGGGGAGCATGGGTGGTGGTGATGGTAGGAGACATTAGGAGACATTAGGAGGACAACAGTTGCATTGGGGAGATTGGCAGGACGTGGCAGGGGTGGCAGGAGGCATTGGAAAGATGGGACGTGCCCTAGGGAAGGCATCAGGTCATGGCGAGCCAATAGAAGGTGACTACAGTAGCAGGGGGCATAGGGTAGTGGTGAAAGGCATCAGAAGAGTGGCAAGGCATGGGAAAGGATGGCAGGGGAATGGGGAATGATAGGAGACAGTAGGAAGGTGGCAGCTGCATCAGGGTGGGTGGTAGAACATGGCTAGGGGTGGCAGGAGGTGACTGTAGTAATAGGGTTCAGATGGGAGACATTGGGAGTGGCATTTTTATTTGGGTTTCCATAGGGACCTAGTGGTCTAGATGAAATATCTGAGAGCCAGTTTGGTTTTGTGATTAGAGTGCCAGACCCTTATTTGGAGGTCTCCCAGTTCAATTCTGCACTTCTACACAAAACCAGCTGGATGATCTTGGGCTAGTCACATCTCTCCTTCTGAGCTCTCACAGCTTCACCTACCTGACATGGTGTCTTTTGTGGGAAGAAGAACAGGAAGCTTTGTGAGCCACTTTTGAGTCCCCTTAAGGGTGAGAAAGGCAGGGTATAAAAGCCAACTCTTCTTTTTCTTCTTAATAGTGTTCTGCATGCTGAATTCTGAAAGATTTACAAAGTACAGTAGTCAGCAATAGAGTAAGAGAAAATCCCTTTAATTCCAGTAAGTTAAATATACGCTTAAATATTTCCTACAGTCGGAGGTGTTTCACTCTGTGCTTCACTCTTTTACGTCTCTTCCACATGGATTAAAATTTTTAATTGTTTATTGGTTTTGGGAGATTGTCAGTTAAAGGCATTGCCAGATTACTTATTTACTGAATGTTGGTGATTTATTTGCATTCATGGCAGTTAAATGATGATACTTACAAAGGAGAGTTATTCTACACTTTGCAGTGCATTTTAGAATTTCTTTTGTATATATAATCTCCTCTTAAAAAACAAAACAAAACTCAAGTTCTTACACAGGGGCCGTGTCTTCACGGCAACCTTATCTCACATTCAATCCTCGGAGTCCAGACGGCAGTTTGGCTTAACACGATTTCCCCGTGTTAACCCCCCCCCCAAAAAAAGCGTGATGAATCTCAATCCTGATTTCAACAGGTCTCACTTCGGTTCGTGCGCTTGAAACGTTTTACATTTTTTACTGTGGGAACCCTTCCGTGTTAAGGGATGAGAGTTTCCCTCCCCCAATAGCTTGCTTCCAAAGCAAGCTGTAAAAGCAGCAGCAGCAGCCCAAATAGCAATCCAAGCAATCCGCTGTAGCAAACAAGCAATTCACACCTGATAACCATCTTGCTATTGAAAGTGCTGACCTTCTAAAAAGGGAAAAGAAACAAAAGCAACTGCCGTTTGGAGAGATGTATGAATGTTTAGCTGTGACGGATGAAAGAGGCTTGACTTGCCGCTGCCGCTGCGCACCCTGAGCAATCGGGAGAGGAGGGAAAAGAATTGCTGCCTGCCTGGTGCCGTTTTTCCTCCATCCAGGCAAGGCAGCCACCCAGCTAGGCTCCGTGAAGGGGTCTGTTAGGGGTGGTACGTTTACGCCAGGAGGAAGAGGACAGGGCAGCCCCGAAAAGTGGCTTTTAAAAGGTAGCCACTGGAGTCCCCCCTTGAGTCACGTACGTCCTCAGAATCCGGATTGAACGCGATTAAGCTGAAAGTAATGGGAACAAGCAAATTCACGTTTGCATCCGGTTCTGTTATCTCGGTTTAGGGAAAGCGAAATAAGGTTGCCGTGAAGACATGGCCAGGGACATTTCAATGCTACTGTGTTTTGCCATTGAGCTCTGCCTCAGGAAAAAGGTACTCAGTTTTACAGGAGAGGTACAATACTTGGAATTGTAAGTCTCATACCCAAATTGCTTTTACATAGCATTAATATTGCATTCATGCCCTTCTTGGAAGCCAGATTGTTTGATAAATGATACAATTCTGCCTTTAAGAAGCAACAAGGAAATAGATTAACTTTTCTGCATTACCCCCCCCCTCCCCAGTCATGCACATTTGGATTATGAACACTTTTTTTTCATGCATCATTTAAAAACTATAACCACTGCCTAGTATCCCATGCTAGTCATAAAATGTATTTTCATTGCTCAGGACCATCCACTTCGATTCTGCCACATTTGCAATAATTACAAAAAATTAAAATTAAAACAACAGATGTTAGCAAGAATAATTGATTTTGATTTTGATCCTTTTCACTCACATTAATCTGGGATGGTCTTGAAGTTTTTTTTTTAAAGCTTGGTCCTTTAAAACAAGGAGCGCAATCATCCAGTAACTCGGTTTATTTTTGGTTGCTCAAACAGGAAACGGAATCATCATGCAGCTTAATGAATTTCATGCACACTTTGACTGCTGGAGAGACAAACACTGCTGACAACATCTGGAGTATAATAGTAAAAAGGGAGAAGGGATGTTGAAGTGGGAGCATTGCTGTATCAGCTGCATATAAAAAGAGACAAGTCAAACCAAGACAAAACCAAATCTACTCTGTCATGTTCTAAAGGATTTAAATGGAATCTGTGATGCTGATAAATCCTGTCAGGACTAAGGACTTAACTAAATGGGAGCTGTTTCATTAACTCATATTAACCTTTAATTCCCAAAACAGATGGATTCAAATAGGATTTCTGTACCATGCTGAACTTACTAATTCACCTGCGGTGGATATCTCTTGGTGGAAATTTTCATAAGCAAAACTCAGTCCTCCCTGGGAGAGTTAGCCCTAATCCTCCTCCTCTTCCTCCTAACAACAGTCTGACTTTTCTCATCACAGTTGTTGACTTAGTACAAATTTTTTAAAAATCCCCTGTAGAGAACTCCTGATGAGTAAATATCTGTACCAAGTCATATTTCGTTCTTCCAAACCTTTGTTTAGAGACTCAACTTGCTTTCAAATATTTTTTCAACAGTAGCAACTACAGAGTAGATGGTATGGGCAGATGTCTGGGGGAGACCTGTTCCTGACAGCTGCTGGAAGGGGAAGGTGAGGATGCTTATTCCTTCATTCAGGTGTCTCTTCCGTGTCTTCCACTAGAGATGTCCTGAACTGGTTTGGGTTTGAATTGATTCAGATTAAACAGGGGATGTTTGGAAGGTTTAAGTTTGAACCACACAACCTGCCTGTTTGAAAACAGAGTTCAAATTTGTACCAAACAAAGGGATGTCCAAACAAACCTATCAAACACACCCTGTTTGATCTGACTCCAAAGGTGTTCGAATCAAACATTATGCCTGTTGAAAGAAAGAAGTTCTAATTTGAGCCGAACAAAATAATGTTTGGCTTAAGTCAAACAGAACTAGGGAAAAATGTTTTTGCACAAATGTTTTGCTTCTGTCCTCCTAAAGGAACAAGACAGCCTCCCCTACTCTTACATCTTTGCCAGAACTCTGCTACTCTAGCTTAAGAAGCACAAGCATGTCTAGATTTCCCTTTTCTTCACTACTGCTGCCTCTAAGTGTTTGAATTAATAAATGAAGTAGATTCTAATTCTGATCCTATTGCTGTATACCCTCATTGCATACAGAAGACTCCAGTCTGGCAGCAGAAAGGACGAGGGGCAACTGTTAGACAAATTTTGTGCTAATTCATAAGGAATGAGCATGTGTTTTCTTAGTCATGCCCCTGAAGCCCAAGAAAGAAAGGGGCAAAGGGATTTAGTGATCCACTTCTACTTACTCATTCCGTATGGAATGTTTTCAGGTTGATCAGTGAATATCAGTTGTGCTCAGTGTTGAATGCACAAACCTGAAAAAAAGCCTTTGGGCCTGTCCCCAAGCAATTTAAAGTCTGCTAAAAATCTTCTTTTGACTCTGAGCGCCCCCATGCCAGCATTTTTAATAAGCTTCCAGCACTACAAAGGCAGGAAAACCTGCGACAAAATACATGCCCTTTAAAGAAGAATTTCATCGCTCTTTCTGGAAGTCACGGGTTTTCCTCGCAACATTTACCTTGGGGACGCTCCGTGGCAAAAGGGGTGGAGATTGCTGCCTGCACACACAGCCATAAAGCATTCACACATCTCCCAGAAATGCTGCAGCTTCCCTTCCTTTCCTTCGTAAAGGTCAGAACTTTCAAAGAGCCAGAATTGCTCAGAATTGCAACATTGTTATCAGGTGTGAAGTGGGTGATCTGTGAAAGTGTTAAGAGTAAATGAGCGCACAATTGTGCGGCCAATGGATGCAGCTAAGCCATTTCGAACAGAGAACAGAGTGAGTGCTGAGAGTGAGATCTGGCTATTTTTCCTTTGAACAAGAGAGGGGGCGGGAAGAAAAAGATGTGGGGAAAGAAAACACGCTTCTGTGGTGATGGAAGGTGCATTTTAAATACGCGTTTTGCTGAGCCTCATGCGGACACTTATTCCGGAAGTGCAGGGCACTTTTAAAGTCCGCTTGAATACAGTGACAGTAGAGGGAGACTAGAGAGGCAAATAAGTCTTTTGGGGATTCAGCCTTTGTCATTTTTTAAAAGGGCTTTTAGAGTAAGTCCAAATGAGTAGAGATGGAATATATTTCATTTATTTCAGCACATTTTAAAAGATGTGGGAAATCCTTCATTGTACAAGAGAGTTCCTTTATAAGAGATGTACTAAGTCCTGTTTTTCATTGAGCAGGCTGGGTTTTGTTTATATTTATTTGCATTTTTATCCCATCATATACCCAAAGGTCTCAGGGTGTGTAACAACCTTTAAAATCAAACACATTAAAGCAATTACAGTATATATTATATATATTGCAGTAGCAATTGGAACTCTGTGTCCAGTTGCACTTCGTTGACTTTCTTTTGATTAGAATGAACAATGAGCATGAAAGTATGAAAGCTCTTGAGTAACCTGGGCATCAGAATTTCCCTATTGGCCTTGCCAGTGTGATCAAAGGAGTTCAAACATGATATTTGGTGCTGGGTTGGCTGGTAGAAACCGCCAGAGTGATGATCTGCAGTCCATCCTGTAAAGGTCGTGTCTCACTTTGGAACTGTGAGTGCCCTCAATAACCCTGCAGAACTACTAAGGCAACTTGGCCTAGTATAATGGGGGACTGCCTGCAATGAAGACCAACAGCTACAAAATAGGTATAAATCTCAATACGAATCCATCTGAACATTTTAAGAGCACATTATCATGCCTACCATATAATAATGGTGGCCGTGAAGAAGGCTTACTTCTCCAACTCTGTTATGCCTTCAAGTGACCCTCCAGCTAAAGTGTTCTGGATCTCAATTGCCAGTAAACCTGATTAAGTACTAGGGCCCAATTTGGGACATGGAAGTGTTTGGAAAGAAAGCCTCTGTGTTTCTGACTACCAGGGGTCTAATTTTGGCAGAGCACAAAAGCACACCACTGAAATGGCTTCCTCAGTGGCTCTGAGACTGATTCTGATCAGGCAAGGTAAGTCCGGAAGGGCCCTAAGATTCTTTTCACTGCATATATTCTTTAGCGTTTTTATTTGCACTTCTTGATGTGATTGCCTAATTATCTTTTCTCTTTCACTGTTTGTTTTGCTTATAATAACCCACAGTTCCTTGCTGGTGTTGTCCTTGTTCCTGCCTGAATATGAGGATTCCTGAGCATTCCAGGGCAGCACTGAAATCTGTTCTTAAATCCAGATATATGAATAGTCTTTTTATCCTAGTGAAGTTACTCATGTGGGTAAATGTTTGCATTGACTGGAACTAAGTGATGGCAGAACATAAATTTTATTTGTCTTTAGCCCTAAATTATAAGATAGCCATAGAGGAAGCCATAACGAAGTTCAGGTAACACAGTGTTGATTTTGGCAGGAAAGGGAGCTAAAGGGAACAAGGCAGGGCCAAAGTTGTTAACGAAGCTTTGGAGGAAAGATAGAGAAGGTTAAAATATGCAAAAGCCAAAGATGAAAGCAAATCAAAAATTCCACAACCAATAGTGGTGACAGGCCAGATGCTATTGGAAAATGTACACCAGAGAGAAAGCCATTCTTGATACCTCCCTCGAAGATCTGGTTTAGCATGAAGGAATATTTCTTCAACCTATAGCCTTTTCATTGATGCATTGTACATTCATATATTATGAGGGAGAATAATTTTTTCCTCTGTGTTCAACTTTCAGACGGTTTATACCTTCCTATACCCATCAATTTAATCTCATTTGCACTTTATTTTTCTTAACTAAAAGGCTTCAGTCTTCTCATCATTTCATTCTTGAGCCATCTCCAGGTTTGTGGTCTCATTGGAGAGGCTGAGTTAACCAAGAATTCGTTTAACACGACATGATGGGTTTATTTAACAGTGCTATGACAGGGACCACTTTTGTTCTTTCCCCTTTCAGTTTCAGCTTTCTGAATCTTTATTCCCACTGTTATAGCAGACTGTCTTGGTTATTTTGGGTGTTTTTCCACTGTCACTAGAAGTACCCATTAAGTACCCATTAATGGGTACAAAAATGCCATTACGTACCCATTAATGGGTACTTAATGGATACTTTTAGTGACAGTGGAAAAACACCCTTTGTCTCCAAGACATTGTGGTTAGATGTTTTAACACATGACATGAGAGCCATCTGGGGGTGATACCTTGGCAGCAGCATCCACCCCACCACATCAGTAGGTGCTTTTCAGTCTCTACTAGAGGTGCATGATGGAGAGGAGCAAAGACACTTATTGGTAGAGTGTCTTTTCATGCCCTTGGCTTCTGGTGCCATGGGTGGGTGCACCATGCTACTGAAAGTGGAGACATGAGGCCTCAAGCCATGCCTATGTGTTCCTAACAAGGTAATGGAGACGTAGGCTGTGTTACTCATGCCAGCTATTATCTTCCACAGTCAGACAGCACTGTGGATTTGCAGGGTCAGGCCTTGTCATAATAACTTTTTAAATCTAAGCAAACTACTTGGAGCATTCAAGACTGTCTTCCGTTTGCTGGCTGTATTATGCACAAACTATCTGTGATCAAAACTTTGGACCGAAGCAGAGCTCCTTCAAATACTAATTTTGGTAATCTTTGTCTAAAAGACTGTGGCACTGTCCATATGAGGGCTTAGCAAACTTCCTTGCAAGAAGTGGCAGTGGCATCCAAACATTGCTGCCACCTCCCATGCTGCCACCATGTGGGAGTTCCCCCCATCTTAACCAGGAAGGTAAGTGCTAATTCACCCTGTAGCTCAGTGGTAGAGCAAACAGCCTGGAAAACAGGGGATTGCTGGTTCTATCTCCAGCCTCTCCCCAGAAGTAGGCAATGGCAAACCACTTCCATATCTCCGTCAAGAAAATTGCATAGAGTTGCCCCTGGAGGTACTCATGCTGTCAGCCAGGAATCAGTGACTCAACGGTACCAGACAACATCAACAATTTTATTTCTCCAGCCACCCAGGACACTTACCTTCTGCCTGCTGAATAGGTCATCAGCAACAGAGATGTTTCCCACAGTTTCAGTCCAGCATTTGGCAATTTGTTCTCAATATGAGGAAAGAAGGAAGAGATGCATTCCTTGGTTAAGTTGAAGCTATTTGTTAACCAAAGGCTATGTCTACATGCAAAGAAAAATCCATTAAAAAGCTTCTTTTGCCTCAGAGCGCCTCCATGCAGAGCTTTACTCCAGGCTTCCAGAGCCACAAAGGAGGAAAATCTGTGGCAGAACCCCCCCCCTTTAAACAAGACTACCTCTGCACTTTTTGGAAGCCGCAGGTTTTCCTGGGAACATGGAGACGTTTTCTCCACATCTTCTCCCATAATCCACTGAATTTTTAGGTATTTTTGATCCCTGCAGAAGAATTGGCTGTCGGAATCAGCTGCCTGCGTTCAGCTCTTTCAGCTGGCAAGCAGAGCTGCGAACTGTCACATTGTTCCACTTCGGAGGGGGAGAGAGATTTTGTGCTTGCTAACAGGGAGAGGTGATACTAATTATCATTATCATTACCACGGAGATTGTTTCTCAGCAAGCAAATCTCTCTCTCCCCCTCCTAATAACGCAGCCTCCAAAGTGAAACAAAGTTTCACTTCGCAGGTCTGGTTCTGCGCTAATCAGCTGCCATTAGGTGAATGCATGCAGGTGAATTTGACAGCTAAAGGAAACCTGCTATGTTGCAAGCATTAGTTATGGAGAGAGTGAGCTGCTTTCAGTTATGCTTGTAACTGCTTTTAACTCTTGGCAGCCAAGTAAAGGGATGATCTCTGTTGTGCTCTGGAGGTTCAAGTGAGGTTTTTGCCTGTCGTCGCTGCAGTGGGTGGGGTGGGGGATGGGGAGAAAAAGATGCAGGCTCACAAAAAGCAGTTTGCATGGAGACAGGAAAGTACGTTTTAAATCCGTGTTGCCCCAAACCACCTGGGGATGCTTTATTTTGAATTACAACCCGCATTTTTAAAACCCAACACAAGAGGGAATAAAAAGGAGACCATGGAGACGTGCCCTTGATATTGAGTTGGAATGGCAGCTTACAAAGAAACTGAAAATAAATTTGAGGCACAAAATTGCCCAAGAAATTATGATAAACTATGAAAGGTCTGTATCGTTCAGTTTACATTCATGTGGTTCCTTTCCAAGGATTAAGCTCAGGAAGAAAATATTTCTGAGGCACAGTTGTAAATGCCATTTTAGGCACCTCTCATTTCAGTTTTTACTTCTGGGTTGTTCCTCACCGCTCTGTGGTCAGTTGCCTGTTCCAGTAACTTCCACAGTTGAAGAAATTTCCTGATTACATGTAATCCTCTATACTCAGTTTGGATTTGAAAGGCAAGCTATGTTCTTTCTGGCAACCTTTAACTCCTATACTCCTGCCTATGTTACATACAGTAGCTGTTCCTGGACTCCCTCCCTCAGTGGTTTAACTATTCTACTTCAGCTGTTCCGGATGACGCATAGCAGATGTTGTCCACATAGTGAGACAATTCAGGAAGCACTAAATCTGTTCCAGTCCACAAAACTGTCTTCTGCCCAAGGAACCACCCTCTCCCTGTCAGTGTTTGGTTCAGGCCCCATTATTTGCATGTTGCGTCTGGTGGACAAGGGTGGGGCTAAACAGGACAGTCTTCAAAGATAGCTTGTCTACCTCTATGCCTGGGTTTCAGAAATGATCTTTGAAGTTTGTACAAGCTTTGAAGCTGGAGCTGCAGTGTTTCGCTTGTTTGAAGCTAGATGCAGAAGTGCCGATATTTGGGCCAGAACAGATGGCATTGATACTGTTATAGAATCTTTCCAACAGGTCTAGAGCTAATCCTGAGTAGGATCATCTTGGGACAGTTCTGGGCCAGAAAAGTACTGGTTCCATGTTGAGAAAGTGTTGTAGGCACCCACTTGTTCTGGACTACTGACCATATGCAGAAGTAGCCTATATTTAATGAACTACCTGAGTTCTCAGTATGAAATACAACAGGTTTAAACACCCAAGTCCATTAAATTGAGTAACCCAAGAGAGTGATTGCCTCTGTAATGCAGCAGTTGTCTTGAAGTGGCAGCAAGGCAATGCCATTCTAAATATTAGAAGACATGGTCAATTTTTTGCTTGCATGATATACTAATATCAGAACTAGTGGAACTGGGCTTATCATATGCAAGCAATGGATTTCTCAATCATCTTATCCAATGTGTTTTGTAACTGGACTAGAGATGACATTAGCAAGAGGAACAGAGAAAAGTTTATCCGGTATTTGAGGGTAGAAAGTCTGATACAGACCAAGTGAGATTGGTGGGTGCGGTGGTAAGATACATAGCATATTTTGTATGAACCCCAAAGTCTAGTGTTATTATGCTGGATTGTTAGGGTTATTTTCATGAAATCAAGATCTCATTTTACAGAACACTTGGGATTATTGCCTTGGGTCGTCCAAACAGACCAGCACAGAGCATGCCACTCTGTGAAACAATACCATGGGTTGACTTCTCTCCGTCATGTCCATGTTGAAACCCCTGCAAACACGTGGATGCTGGATGACAACTGGTTAGCAGCTTTGGACAGCCAACACCATTGGCTAGTCTGCAACTCCTTTTCCTATCCACAGTTCCTTGGTTCACTTGGCGCCACCATTTTCTCAGTCGACTGCCCATTGACAACACTGCCAGCTTCTCAGGTAAGAGGTGCTACAGCTGATTCTTTCTCATGTTCCTACACAGCAGTGGTTGCAAGCTTCTGATCCCTCCCTCTGTCCTGCCATTATTTTGGCCTAGCTGCAGTCACTAAAGGTCCACCTTCTTATAAGGGCAACGATGGAAGCAACTAAATAGCATCCCAAACCCAAGTGTCAAGGAAGAGCCAGGACTGCTGCAAGATCAGTTTTATCACAGTAGGGTTGTGTTCACAGCTAAGTTTTAATCCAGCTTCAGTTCACTTTCAGAGTGAGAGAACACATCAGCAAAGTAAACAGTCATTTTCTTTCCACATTATCTAACCCAAAGGTAGATTTTCTGAGTTAGATAATGCTGAAAGAAATAGGCCTGTCACTTTGCTGCTGTGTTCTCAAACTCTGAAGATGGACTGGATTAAAAATTCAATGTGTGTGGAAGTACTCTTGCCCCTCCTCATGCCAGCCACCATTCATTTCTGTCATTCATTTCCACAGTCGCAAGTGGGCATGTGAATTAATGGTGTTACATTTCTCGATCACAATTCAATTGTAAAGTAAGGAACTGACAACTGGATGAGCTAATTTTATCTTGAAGAGCCTTACTGATATTCACTGGTGCCATGAATTCTTAATATTTCTTATGAACTTCAAATATTCATCCCATAGAGTTTTACTTGCTGTTTCAAAAATGCTATTGGAGAGGAACAAAATCCTTCAGATTTCCAAAATGATCTGGAAATTTAATAGATTAATTCCAGCAATTAAACTAAATCACTCAAGAACATGTGGGGCTAACAGTGCTCAAAGTCATCCAAATACTTGATGACTAATGCATATTTTTAAAAAAGGCAGAGAAGAAAAAACTCTTCATTTTTCTGTACCGCAATAACAGATCTCACAGTGCTAAAAACGTAGGCCAGATGGGTTGCTCAATCTTTGGAAATAATTTTCATCTGCACACATCTTTAATCATTGCAGGCACTGGTCTCAGGAAAGTTATCTGAAGCTTAGCTGTGGATTTTTTGGGGGAATCATTTATGAAGTAAACTTCTGAAGAGGATAGCATTTCTTAAGATATTCATCCCTCACCCTTCACTTGTCACCAGCAGGAAACCATCATGCTTCTCTGAGGAAGTTAGACAGAGGGGAAACAAAGTTATCCCATCTGTTCTGTAACAGTGGCAGTTACCTGTCTACTGGCAGCCATGCCTGAGAAGGGTGACATACAGCCAGAAGAGGAAGAAAAGCAGAACTCTAGCCGAGCCATTGTCTGTAGGAGCTTAAGCAAAGGGATCATCATCCCCTGAGGCCAGTTTCAACACAGATGTTTCATGAATATGGGCAACATATATGTAGGACCCTGCATAATCCTCAAATATCTCAATATTTGATTTGGAATTTTTTGTTGTTGTGTAAACCACTCTGGGACCTCAGACTGAAGAGTGGCAGATGATGAGACAGGCAGGCAGGCAGGCAGGCAGGCAGGCAGACACCTTGAATTCATTGGGTTATAAATTCATCTATATTGTTAAAGAACAAAACCATAAAAGATACCCAGGGATTAATCACTAATGCAGTCTGTCCAAATGACAAGAAGCACATTTATTTTTGGACCTACAAAAGGTTGTTTGAACTTTTTAATGAAACCTTTTCAAACAAGTCTACAACTAATCCTGAACAGAGACCTCTTGGGACAGTTCTGGGCTTAAGCCCTAGTCCCATCTCTTTAGTTTTCATTCAAGCTTCTGCTCCCCCTATTCTAGAACTTGTAGTTGATTGATCTGATTCTTAGGCCGTGTCTTCACAGCAACCTTATCTCGGATTCAAAATGTTTTCAATCCTCGGAGTCCACACGGCAGTTTGGCTTAACACACTTTCTCCGTGTTAAACCACCCCAAAGCGTGGTGAATCTCAATCCTGAGTTCAACAGGTCTCACTCCAGATCCTGTGCTTGAAACGTTTTACATTTTTTACTGTGGGGACCGTACCGTGTTAAGGGATGAGAATCAATGTTTAGGGTTTCCCTCCCCCAATAGCTTGCTTCTAAAGATAGTGATTTCATTGAAAAAATCCACCCTCAAAACAGGCACTATAAAAATCCACTCATTAAAGCTACACTGTAGCAATCTAGCCACTTCACACCTTAATAACAATGTTGCAGTTTTGCGCAATTCTAGCTCTTTGAAAGTTCTGACCTTTAAAAAAGGGAAAGGAAAGGAAAGCCCTGGAGGGTCTGTTTTAAAGGCTGTGGCTGTGAAGGGGGTTTGAGTTGCTGCTGCTGCTGCTGTGTGCCCTGGGAAATGAGGAGAGGAGGGGAAAGAATCGCTGTCTGCCGGTGCCTGTTTTTCATCCATCCAGGCAAGTGGCAGCCACCCAGCCACCCAGCTAGGCTCCGTGAAGGGGTCTGTTATGGGTGGCACATCCATGCCAGGAGGAAGAGGGCAGGGCAGCCCTGCAAAGCAGCTTTTAAAAAGTAGCCACTTGAGTCCCCCCTTGAGTTACTTATGCCATGTACGATCCTCAGAATCCAGATCGAACGCGATTAAGTTAAAAGTAATGGGAACAGGCAAATTCGTGTTTGCATCCGGTTCTATTATTTCGGTTTAGGGAAAGTGAAATAAGCTTGCTGTGGGGATTCACCCTTAGATTATGCTTGATCTGTCCTTTGTCCACAAATGGCCCTGTTCTAGGAAAGGATGCAGAGGTAGAGCAGAAGCAAATGTTTTCCAAAATACTAATACATAGCAGACAGCAAACAGGGGATGCTGCAGAATCGAATTTGCTTGCCTGAGCTGACTGGATTTGAAACCAGGCTTTGTTTATTTCATCTGTGATTGCATGTGAATACTTGGTAATATTTCTCAGTACAAATTCTGAAGAAATAGGATGTTGCATTTATACACAAAGTGCCTTTCCACATTTATGTGCCAGGGGAACTCCATAGGAACTCCTGCATGGGCCATTTGCATTGTATGGAGCTGGATCTTAAGCAGATGTGTCTCCACACATGCAGGAACTCTCCCGGTGCATGTAGACGTAGAGCAATTCTAGCTGTTCTACATCTATGCTCCCTGAGACCTAGATATGGGAGAGGTTTGAATGGAGGGTGGTGAGGGGCAGCCCAAGTGCCATTAATGCTGTGTCATCCTATTACCATGGTGCGCAATGGTGCCATGCAGGTGCGTTGGCGCTGTTGCCATGGTTCTGTGATCATCACCATAATGACAGCAATTCCCACCTCACCAGCATTTAGGGAAGTACTGGCAAGGTTGGGTTAGATTCTGCAACAATCCCTCATCTTTGCTTCTTGGGAGGTTTCCTGGGGAAATGAAGGTGTGAAATCTCCCAAAATGGAATCAGTAGGTGTGTGTGTTTGTGTGATTTAGACAGAAACAATTTCTGGGCCACTGTGTGAGGCAGGATGCTGGACTAGATGGGCTATGGCCCAATCTGATAGGGTTCTTCTTGTGTTCTTACATTCAAAACCTACTTATCCAGTTCTGAAGCAGATGAGATCTAGAGTAGGTTTGAGGGGGCGACAAACATTTTAAAAATGCTGCTATAATTACTGCCCTGCTGCCCTTCCATCTGTGCTCGTTCAGCCTTTTCTGACTAGATTTTGCCTCTGTCCAGCCATTGCCTGCCTCATCTCTGAGGACAGCTGGAGTAGGGTGCTTGAAAGAGTTTCAGAAGAACAATTTACAAAGATGCTGTGTAAGAATATAAGATACCGTGTGAGATATAAACTGTACAGCAACTTTCAAGTTCCAGAAGATGTAAGTAACATTCAGAGGTAACAAAGGGCCAGAGAACAAGAACACAGGCCCTAAGCCACAGTAATCCTACCGAAGGGTGACTGGAATGAATGGAAAACATCTTGGTGCTCTAGTGCCTCTTTCAGGGTTCATTTCATCAGTACTTGTGCAAAAAGAACTGGCCTAAGGATGTGCACAATTTTTTTTTGTATTTGATTCATATTGAATTGAATGCAAGAAAATTTGAATTCGAATGTGGTAGGACTCGTATTCTATATGAATGTTCAGTCCCATACGAATGCATACAAATTGCATATGAATCCCATACAAAGCTTCATACGAATGTATCAAAACCTTCAACCCAAATTCAAATTTCAATCCTCACACGTGCCAACATTCGGTTTGAATTTGAATTCAAATTCAGCCAAAATTTCTACGAATTTTGAATGTTATAAATATTTGTGCACATCCCTAAACTGGCCATTAGATGCTCCTGCAAAAGAAAAAAAAAACATATTCATGTTCTGGTCCCTGGCTACTATTTTTCACAGTTTAGTTTTTAGATTTCTGTCTTCCGTTTCTTCCAAGGATAGCCAAGTGGAATCCATGGTTTCTTTCTCCTCACTTCCACCATGAGGTAGGTGGGCCTGTAAGAGCTCAGAAGAGACTTGTGACTTGCCCAAGATCAACCATCTGACTTCGTGGAGGTGTGCAGAATATTGTGTTTGATCCTAGAAACTTCTGCTTTTTTCAAAACAGTTTCACAGTGAAAACAAGATGATTTACAGCAGTAGTGGTTCAGTTACTCAAAGTAGCTGCTCTAGAATGTAGAGATGCAGTCTCTGGCATAGGTACTATGGGCTTCGTGAAATTGTAACTAGAATAGTTTACTGGGACTTAGTGGAACAGCGTAGCATATTCTCGATAGCATAAGTATTGTTGTTTGGTATCATCCATTTAGAGTCAGCTTCTAGGGTTTGCCCTCATTTAGTTTGCAGTATTGCACAGGAGCATCCTTTAGACCTCTTAACCAAGCTACGTAGTCCTGTTGTCAAAACTTATTTCAGCACGGCAAACCTATTCATAGATGCACAGAAAGAGCAGGGGAAACAAGGACAGGGTAGGACTAACATTCCTGCTCAGAAATACATTTGCATTTTACTGTTTTGTACAGTAGCAGAGATGCACAGGTCTACTTTTGCACAAGACCAGAAACCAAACAAAGGAGAAGAGTATCAGAACAGGAGCAGAGAAGAGAAAAGGGAAGATAACTGCCAGAGATCAACAGGTTTGGAGAAACAATACTAATTTATAGCATGGAGGAATTGGGGTATAGCAGGGCAGAACAATGCCTTGCAGCAGGGTAGTTCCTTTGGTGCGTCAGGAAAATAAGTGCATTATTTTTTCTTTTTCTGTACTATGATGTGAAGTTCAAGTGGTTTTCCTTTTCAAGTGAGAAGTAAGGCTTATGTGTAGCTAAGGCCTTAATTCTCTTTTAAGTCTCCGTACCAAATGGCATCCCAAATTCCTAACTTATCTGCAAACAGAGGATAAGTTTAAGGTTATTTTGTTCATTTCCTTTTCCAGAGTTTTTGAAACAGGAACATCATATATTTTCAGACAATTAAGCTCCTAGGTGAAATGCCCAAGTCAATATCCTGGCTTCAAGCCAATATACTTTAAATGAATTCAGACATCTCAATTCTTCATCATTTCAGGACAGAAGTCTTTAGCAAGAAGCCAAGTAAACGGAGGTTCATTTAAATGTGCACATTCTTTAAACATTGCCTTTACACCCTTTCATAAGGGGATGTGCCCATCTAAAAATAAATGGTATACGGGGATGCAAGAGGCCACAAAGTTAGAAGTGGAAAAACACAACCCAGTGTGAACCATTCTGCCCAGGTACTTCGTGTAAGTCTTCAGTGTTGTAGGCCAAAGTAAACTTGGACCTGGCCCGCCAAATTCACTGTGGTATGGAGACAGTGAGCCTTTAAGTAACTGCTGGGAGTTTTAGACTTCACCGTTAGAAAATATAATAAAGTAACTGGGGGAGGGGGAGAGAAAGAAAACAAACTCTTCTTATTTCAGGACATGAGGGGATGAGCTTGTTTTATTCATTAATGATGAAAAACGGTCTCTGTTTTATAGACCAGGGACAGGGAATTTGTTGAATTCCAGGTGCCATCATTCTCAGTAAGATTGCCAATGGTCAGGAGTGATGGGAACCAGAGCCCAAAATATGTGAAGCCCCACAGGAGATCAGCAGCATGCACACTGAAGGATCCATTCCTCTTTATTCAATAGATGGTTGAGAAGTGAGAACCAAACTCTGCATCCGTTCCAAATAGTTCTGCTAACTCCAGTTCATTAAACTGTGACCACAATCTGAAGGCGTTCCTTTAGTTCTGTTTCCAAGATCACATTTGCTGGTTCCTTAAGTGTGAAATTTGCTCTTGGAAAAACATATTCCCAAGGCACTGGAGTTTACTGCACAGTAAACGCATTCAGGATTGCCATCCCCAAAGCCTGCATCTTTTGTGTCATAAATCAGGTTATTTATTTGATTCCTTAAAAGGATTTCTGTACCACATATCATGAAGACTGGTTTATGGACTAATAGAAAACAAGGGGTGAGTAGATAGGGGATGTTCAAGCCACTCACATGGGGAAAGCCAGAGTGAAAAGATGGATACAATAGAAGGTGCATCCTGATAATTGCATTTATAGCAACACAATAGGCCTAAATTCTTGCTCTTCATTGGCTGTTTCTACATCTTTGCCACCGAATTAAAATCAGATCAATTTTATATGGACTTTCTCTGTGTTTTCCCATCCAAAACCAAGAGCATAAAATATGCTTTCAGGTAGCTCCAGCCGTTCAGAGCCATTTGAAGCAGAGATGCTGCTCCATCACTTTGAGGATAAGACCTGGTCACTTGTTGAGCAGCATCCCTACAAAACTTGGCAGCAGGGAAATGAGGCTGTAAAAGAGGTATTTGGATGAAGCCATTGAGCAAGAGGGTTGGGTAAGAAGGCAGATAATGGAGACCAAACTGGGTGGGAATAGAGGAAGGTTAGTCTACTTTAGGGGTGTGCATGAAGCCAATTTCCCACATTTGATTCGATGCAAATCAAATGTGGGAATATTTGGTTTCCGCCAGATTCCCCCCCCCCCCGAATGTGGGGAACATCATATACTTGCACAAATATTCATAAGAATGAATGAAATGAAGAGAACCCACTCTTGTCCCTTCCTGTCCCCCCCTTTATCTTTTGTCATGCCACCACCGCCATACTCTGCGCGCACAGCCCCCACCTTGTGTGACCGCCGGATGGGGAGCTGTGCCACACAAATGCGGAAGGCCTGTTTTGGCCTCTGAAAAGTACCAAAATAGACCCAGGGATGCCGATGCGGCCTCTCCAAGGGTAAGGGAGAGTGCCAGAATGGAACGGGAGGCTGTGGTGGCAACTATGGGACCATTTCAGTGCTCTTCAGAGACCAAAAAAGCACTTCCAGGTTTGTGCGCACAGCTCCCCATCCAAAGATCGTGAAAAGCAGTGGGAGCTGCACACACAGACCTGGAAGTGCTTAGGAGAAAAGTGTGCGGTGGTGCAAAAAAAGATAAATGGGGCAATGGGAGGCCCCAGGGACCTCTGGTCTTTGCCAAAGTTTCAACTGAAGCTTTGATGAATACCAGATAATCTGGTTAGTGGATGAATAGGGCCTATGAATGTAGGCCCTATTTTATTTGTACACGAATGTTATAATTTGTGCCAATTTCGAATAGCACAAATATCCATGCTCATCCCTAGTCTACTTTCCTGAAATGTGAAAACTATTTTTTGAAAAAAACATATTCAAGAGGCATTGGGGATTGGAGGTTTGTTTTGTTGTTCTTTGACTTTTTTGTAGCCTGTTGACAGGCACATTTGAATGAGGATATCATTATCATCATTATCGTTATTGGGAATTTTTTTTCCTTTTGAAGCTCCTTCTAGTAGATATGAACGTATTAGGGCTGCCTCCTGACAGCAGCCACTGTGCTGCTAGGAGGCAGTGACTTAGAATATCGCTTCCCCAACATTATTGCTTCCTGGTTAGATGTCTCTGCACATCTCTGTGCTGCACAAGTCCCCCCACAATGCCTGTGTGGCCACCCATTTCATTTTCCATGCATGTGCAGTGGACAGAGCTATGGCGGTGGCTCAGTCCCCAAGGCAAGAGAAAGTGCTATTGCTGGAAAGCCCGTGGCCAGTGCTGGGTTTTCCAATGATAGTTTTTAATGCATTTTTTTGGAGGGGGATATAACAGGGCTATGGTGGAATTGCTACAAATATATGTGGCAACCCCACCATAGTGATACTGTAATGGTGCTATATTCCCCCCTTCTGGACAGAGCCTTGGGATGTGGTCACACCTAAGATTTAATGTGGGTTCAGTCCACCTTCAGTGTGAGACAACACATCAGCAAGGTGACCAGTAATTTTATTTCCACATTATCTATCCCAAAGGTGAATTTTCTGAGTTATTTATCCCTGAAGGAAAACTGCTTGTCACTGTGCTGATGTATTCTCTCACTCTGAAAGTGGACTGAAGCTGGATTAAACCTTAAGTGTGACCACAGCTTTGGACTTCCTTCCCTTCTGTAGTGTGGACCAGTTCATTGAGTCATACCTGAAGTGTGTCGTTGGCTGGCAGGAAATGCAGGATATGGTATGATCGATTTGTTCACACACCAGTGTACCCCTCCATCCTCACCTGAATATTCTGTGCTAGAAAATGAGGATTAGAGGAGATTTTAGGATACAAGGGCTGCACACTGTCTCTCTGATGAGGTCGTGGCTTCACTTTAAACCTACTTTAATCCACCTTCAGGTCTGATCTCTCACACCATTTCATTTCTATCCACTTTATTTGTGGACTTTTCATACTCCATTTGGACTTTCTTGAATGGAAAGTCCAGAAATAAAATGGATAGAGATGATAACATGTGAGCAATCAAATCTGAAGATGGACTGAAGAGAGTTTAAATTAAAGGTTTGACCGTGTCGAGGCATCTCTGAGGCACCCCTTTAGTCAGAATACAGCCTAGTTACCTCTGTTGCAACAGATTTTAAAATTGTATTTCTGGGCCCGTGTGAACTGCAAATAAATCTGATTTGTTATTAATGTTAATCATACAAGTACATAATAAATAAATTGCAAGGCTAACACTCAAATTACAGTACGGCCTCTTGAAGCTTTGCCTCTAATCCCCACAACTACAGAGATGCTCATGTAAATGGTCTGCAGTGGTGGAAAGAAGTGATGCTGCCTTCTAAAAGTGAGTCAGTTTGGCCTAATGGTTAGGGAGCTGAACTCTTATCTGGGAATACTGGATTTGATTCAGCACTCTTCCACGAAGCCAGCTGGGTGACTCACAACTCTCTTCTGAGGTCTCCCAGGGTATTCTGTTGTGGGGAGAAGAAAATAAAGCTTTGTCAGCTGCTTTGAGTCCCCTTAAATGGGTGAGAAAAGCGGGGTAGAAAAGCCTCTTCTTCTTCTTCTTCTTCTTCTTCTTCCTATTGTGAGCACTTATTCTGACTTTGCCCTCGAATTTGGGTGTTTGTGATTTCCTTTGAGAATCAGGACACCCCCTCCTATCTACTGGGTAGATCAGAGACCAGACTAGTTTACCCACCATGAGCTGACTGGGACTGTGCTTAAAATTTGGGCGTTTCTTTCCTCCTGAAACGTGATGTTTTTTCCTTAACAGATGTTGTCTTGTTTTGATATAGAACTGGTTTTGCTATTAGATGAACCTTCTGAACTCTGATATATTAGCAGCTCGTGATAGATGGCGTGAAGCATCAGCCAGCTGGAATGGAATGGAGGAAACTGGGAAATCTGGAGATCTCGTAAATCACAGGGCAAATGGCTATGCATTTACAGTAAAATTTGCAGTAAATTTTATTATCTGTAAACTTTCAACCTATGATATTTTCCTTAGCAACTTGAGGTTTGCAAGCTGTGGAGCACATTCCATAATCTTAGCATATTTTGTGGAACAAAAACATTGATCATTTCATATAGAAGTTTAGGGGAGGTGAATCAATTCATTATGATTTTTACCCATTCTTGAAAATGAAGCACCCTGAGAGCATCTACAGCAGCAGGCACAATTGAAAGTTGGCTGTTTTTAGGCTCTGTCCAGATGCTGCTATAATAGGGTGCCACATGTATCTGTGGCAACCTCACTATAGCCTCCCATATCTCCCCTAAGACGTGCTAAAAACAATTACTGGAAAGCCCAGTGCTGGTTGTGACTTTTCCAGCAATAGTATGTGTACCTACTTTCTGTATGGAGCCGCCATCATTGCTCTGTTAATTGTGCATGCATGGATGCTGGCGGAATACCATTATCTCTTGCTAGTGGGATATTTGACTGCCATTTGGCGGTGCCTCACTCTTACAAAGGAGTCTCAGCTGGTTCCCCAGCACTCAGTTCACCTCCCACTCTTCCATGTTTCCACATGGAAATGTCCCCATTTGGGTCTGGAAACCTAATTCTCCCAGGAGTGCCTTAGGAACCTCTATGAATGGTGTCTGTTACCCCAATTTCAGTGCTGTTTATGCACATGTTCTGGCAGCATCCACAGGACATCAACCTCCCCAAGTTGCTACCAAATCATCAACAGACACTTTCCCCACAACTGTCCACATAAAGTCAGCCTCTTCATATCCCTGGCCCATATTTTGTCTGGATTCAATCTGGATTTCACCTTACTACCAAGACATGATAAGCAAAAAAGCATTTTTAAAAATCCACAGTAAACAACCCACACAGTTTGGTGTGGATGCAGAAATGTTCACAGTTTTTAAATGTCTTAAAAGTTGACCATTAAACTCCCATCACAAAGGAACCGCATGGCCAGTTTGGGACCCACAGGAAAAAGGGAGTAGGATGAAGTACAATTGGAAGTTTCACTTTGAGCTCCTCAAATTATACTTTCATCTGCTGCATATACCCAATCTCCCTCCCCAGTTATAATGACACCATGACGTCCTAGGGAATGCCCGGTTTTAATTTGTTGAATTTTTAGGGTGTTTTAAATGTGCATCTTGTTTTTAATCTGTATTTCATTTTAATCTGTATCTGTTTGAATTTGTATCCTGTTTGAATTTGTTTTAATCTGTTGTTACCCGCCCAGAGACCTTCGGGTATGGAGCGGGATAGAAATGTAAATAAATAAATAATAAATAAATCATGATTTGTGGAGATCACAGTGAGGCTCCCAGTTAGTAGCCAAAGTTTGCTTTTGGATTGTCTATTTTGGAGTTCATGAAGCAAGGCCTAACACATGGTCAGCATGTAGTGCTATGAAAGACATTGTGGTTTCTTGCTGTCAGAAGGGAAGGAATGATAATGAAGTGAACTTTAAGTTCTAGCTGTGATTTACTATGGGCCTGTTCACACTTATTTGACTGGTATGGTATAATGATGCCATTCCACTCGGGTGAAGATGAAGCATGATGGGAGTCATCCACACTTCAAGGGCTAGTGAAGTCCTGAACTGGGCAACTAGGGCTTATGAATGGTCAGGCCCAGATAGGCTGGATCACCATGGCAAAGGCTGAGACAACACCTGATGCATTCCTGGATGTTGCCATGGCAATTAGGATGCAGCACACGACTCCACCGCCGTAGCTGCAGCCATACTGCCATGCCCGCGTGCAGTGTTGCCCCTGGAAGAGGGTGTGAATTCTGCTGCCCAGGAGCTCTGGGGCAGCATTGACAGTGGTGTGTGGACAGGCCTGACCAGGAAGAGGGTGGAAATAGTCACTTTGACATGCCAGGCAATTCACCATCCTAGGCTATGATTAGATAAGCTTATATGCTCCTGAGGAGCATATGCTCTTATGACATGTTGTATGCATGTAGTCTACTCATGCTCCATTATGGAAGTGCAGAAAGAGCAGATATTTCATTCCACCTGTGCTAGAACAGCAATGGAACAATCAGCCATATTTGCTGTCATAAAGCATGATATGCAGCTGGAAAATGCCAGATGCTGTGCTTTAATGCCATGGCAGCGACAGGGTGGTGTGCAAGGCCTCATGAAGTGGTGTTTCAGTGATAAGTCAGGGCCACTTCCATGGAGCCATCTGACCACAATTCTGTTTTTCAGAGAAATAGCACTTTACAGTTTCAGACAGTTCATACAGGTGTTAGTATACTGTATTTTGATTTTTTTTCCCCAGCAGGACACAAAAGTATTGTCTACAGAAAAAGCAAGGCAAGTTTTTGTCTCATAATAATATTCATGTGCCCTTAGTAATAACTCAGTTTGGATATGAATATTGAAGTCACATATATGCATTCGTGTTGCGCAATTGAGAATACTTCTAGAATATGTATTTGACAAGCCTGAGAAAATGTCATACAGTACAATCATTTCAAGAAGATATAATTCTTTCCAGTACTGTAGAACAGCAACTGCTGCTGTTGTCATGCTGGTTTTGTTTTTATTTCTGTGTTGTTACTGAGATGTTTCTTGGAAACAGCCCTGCCTTGGCCCAACTGTAGCTCATCAGAACTCCTGAGGAAAAAGCCAGGGTTTTCTTATTTCTAGTTAATATATGGTGCCCTCTTGTGGGACTAAGCTAAACAGCCACACTGAAAGCAAAGGGAGGAAGCCGTCGGCGAATTTGGAACCTATTTGCAGGGTAAGCTATCTTAAAATCAGTGGTATAATTAAATACCTGCCAGACCTTGCTTTACTCTGTTAAACATTCTGTGATCTCATGATTTAAGCCTCTATTTACATTTGAGGAACCAATTATTTTAGGGCGAAGAAATGCTTTCATAGGCTTCAGTTTTAATCTACATTCGATCCACTTTCACAATGAGGGAACACATCAGAAAAATGTCCCAGGGAAGTCTGAAAAATCCCTAAGCCCTCAAGATCATGTTTTTATTATTTGTGATTATAATTTATGTGCAACTCAAAGTGAATTCTATACCTTATACTGTAGTGCATTTCTTTTTCTTTCCAATTTTAACATATTCCACGCTTACCTTACTGTTTGGGACCACCTTCTATATATACATGAGCTTTGAAGCTGGCCCTGATGGCCAGGAACCCATTTTGATAGTGCCACAAATCTCATTGTCACGACCTAATGGTATCCCAGTTCAGAAGTGGATCAGTACGTCATTTGGGGCTTCCTCATCTGGAATACTTTGCCAATGCAGATGGAGTGTACCAGAAGGGGTGGGACCTCTGTGTTTTATTCCAGAATAACCAAATATAGTGGGATAAGTAGCCAATGTATGGATTCACCCTTTGGGCCTTATCAAACCTTCACTTCCCTGGGACGGTGTGTCAGGGATGGGGGATAGATCTAGCATCTGCACTTTGGGATGCTGGATCTCTCCCAAACTTCACCAGGGTTTCCAAAAATAGGCACAAATTGAAGTGATTGTCTCTATGGTAGAGGCGACCACTGAACCATGGTAACCAGTACCAAAGGGCATGTGTGGCACTATTGCCATGATAGCTGGGCGACGCAGCACGCAGCCATGCCTGTGCTGCCCAATCGCATGCTCCATTTGCACCTCTTCTCTCTCAAGAAGAGGTGTGCATGGACCATGCCCAGATGCCCCAGCCCAGTGGCTAGTACAGCGGCAGAGCAGTAAAAAACTGCTCTGCCATTACATTATACACACAGCGGACCCACGCAGCTGCTGCTGGTACAGAAGCAGCCTTGTGTGGTGTACATGCACTGTGTGGGAGTGTTCCCTGTCTTCACCTTTTTGCCCAGTGTGGAAAAGACCTGTGTGTTAATGGTATGCCTCCACCTTGTCCTTGTTTGCAGCCCATTTAGTGCAGCAACACTCAGCATTGGGCCCAGATGAAAATACAGTACTATAAAACTTAAAAACATTAGTCAAAGCACTGGATGTACATTTTGACCTTCCACTTTTCACTGAGGAGGCCATGAGAAAGCCATTCCAAGTATAGTGGGGCAATGTTTTAGTGAAAGTTACTTTTATATGACATTTAAAAACTGCTCAAAGGCATCTTGCTTAGTTCATAGTCTAGAAATAGGAATCCCAGCCAAAGACATTTCTGTGTTCTCCAAAGCTAGAAGGAAAGATCTGGAATGTGTCAACAGCCAATATAGTCTTCATGACTTTCAGCTCATATGTTAAACACATGTAGATTCGTCAACAGTAACAAGCTGGCATCAAAAGGTCATAGCTTGAGCCCATTTTTCCTTCAGGATGTTTAAATTGTACTGCCTCCAGGCTGGAGGGGTAGACAGAATGCCTCTAAAGGCCATTTGCAGAGAGTTGAGAACAGGTGAAGGTTTTTCCTTTGTCTTCTGCTGAGATTGCCCTGAAGCAATTGGTGGGCCATCATAAGTACAAGATGCTGGGCTTGACGGGCTGTGGCCTGATCCAGCAGGACTCCCCGTACATTCTAATGAGTTCAAGACTGGCTAATGTGTGCAATGATACAGTTGTCTCTCATGATGGTTCAATTCTTGAAAAAAACACAATGTGGTAGAAAATCTTGGGGAAGTTTGCATTTCCTCTCCTGTCTGGGGGACAGAAATGGTGAATCTCCACTGGCGTATACTAGCATTTGCACTCATGAATGCTAATACATGCCAATCCCCTACCCCCCATAAGCCCAGACACTTACCTGGGTGCAGATGCATGGTCTGGATACTGCCATCTTGAGTCACGATGCTGGCTTCATTGTGCGTGCAAACATTGCTGTCCCTGGGATGACAGCGACGCACTGCGCATGCACAATGCTGGCAGCACATTGTATGGTGTACCAGCATGCTTATGCGGTGCATCACATGCCCCATAGAGATGCAGATGGTGGCGCTGCTGGATGCCACTGTGGATGTGGTAAGTACACCTATGGAGGATGACATTGTGTGCCACACGTAGTCTGCTACTCGTGCAGATGCTCCACTTGGGAGCGCAGTGGCAGCAGACTGTGGGCCCGAGTGCAACCCTAATTTGCTGCCATGTAAGTCCACTCTCTGCCATTCCAATCTAATTCAACTTTTATTGTAAAAACTATTCACAGTTAAAAGATACATTAGCTTGAAGAAATTTATTTATTTCTCTATGAACAATAGGACATAATTACAGATCAGTTTTCGTACACAGAAAATTATTTTGGATGCCTCTTTTTTTGTTTAATGAAATGGAGCACAGTAAAATTTACACATTCATAATGGGTCTTTTGTCTCTTTTTGTCTCATTTTACTGTACATAGCTTTCCCAGGTTGAAGCAAACTGTAAAGACATTGGTACTGGTATATTACAGCTACTTACATTATTTAAGAACAGCAAACAGAGAAAAATAAGTTATTTAAATATTGATTCATATACAGAAAGTGCAGTGTTTGTTAGTTGTTAACATGATTTGCTTAGAGGTTTTCTTTTCCAAAAAGAGGTCTCAGTTATGGGTATAAATTAGGTTGGAGTCAAAGCCTTAAAATAAGACAGTACAGATGTACAGCCGTGACTTGGTATAGTGACCCTTATTGCTTCATTTTAGGCTGCCTGAATTGGGCTAAATAATATGTGATTAAGACCTTATTTCTAGATTTAGCAACTTCTGCTATGTAGCTTTACCAACAGAGCAAGTGTACCCTTTGTCGATTTTGCAATTACTTATTGTGGGTGGATAGTTTTTTTCTGTTCCTATAGAGACAAAATGAGAGCTGAATTCGCCTAAGCTTCTGGCCTCTTATTTTGGTGTCTTCTAGTTCTGCCTGCAAGTTGATAAGGCAGTGTTGAAAACAATGTGTTGTCCCTGGGAATTCCTTTGCAGCTATGACGTTTCTTTCCCCATTTCGAACACAAACATGGTGTTGAAATGGTGAGCTGTTAAATTAGCAAGGCATTGAAACCTTCTATGCATATGCTTAACTCTAATTCAAAAGACTGAACAAATTAGAGAAGCATTTGAAAGCAATGAATAGGAACACAAACATTAGCCCTGGATTCATGGCAGCTGTACAAGTTGCAAACCATTTGGCACACCGTTTAAGAACTCTTTTAATGTTTATTTCCTGAGCTTACGGATAATGCTTACAACTCCTTCCTTGAGAGGGGACTGACTGATCTTCTTTTTTTAGTTCATGAAACATTAGACATAAAGACACATCTTTTGATTGGTTTTCAAAAAGCAAAAAAAAGTAGACTTGAATCCAGTGGATATCATTGTGCTCTTTCAAAAAAGTATTTTCTTGAATCTGCTTTTAGAGGGAAGAAGGGGAGACACTCTAGGCCCATCCACACCTAAATGTTAATCCAGCTTCAGTCTACTTTCAGAGCAAGGACAAGCTGTCATCTTTCCACATAATTGAACTAAAAAAAAATCCACACTTGGATTAAATAATGTGAAAAGAAGATGAGTAGTCACTTTGCCACACGTTCTCTCACTCTTGTGAAGATGGATTAACATTTAGATGTGGAAGAGCCCTCTGAGTCAGAGCAGCATTCTCTGGGCTACTGAAAGAGATACCCATGCCCCTATCTCCATCCTTTTTGCACCTTTCCCATTCACACTCCTCTAACCTTCCATTTTTAAACACAGTCATTAGGACCCCGATTCCCTTTCTTAATATCCAGGAGTGAAATGAAGCTAGATGGAGGGAGAAATCCCACCCCCATGAGATTGAAATCTACTGCTAAAGCTGACAAATTCCTGACCTGCTTTCAATGGATAAACAACTAAAATCCTTTTAATAAACGCTTAAGATACAATCAGTTGAAACTACTGTGACCGATGACAGCAGAGATTTGTTACAGTATAACTCAAGATGCAGGGGCCAGTATGAGCGCCATTGTGCTGTTTGTGTACTTTGAAAAGCAGCAGCACATCTGGAAATGTCAGTCAGGGTGATTTGCTTTCTACATACACTACATGCAAATATTTCCAGATGGAGCTGCACATCCAAATACATGAAAAATTTTAATGGAGCTAGTGAGAAGCAAGTCGATTTTGGGCAAGTTTTTAAAGCACTTGTTAGTCAACGGGCATGTAGTCTGACATGCTCTAATAGCCATGCACAGTCACAACTGGAGAAGTGGAGATGCCATGAAGGAATGTTTCCTTTACTTGGTCCATGTGATTCACAGGCCCTTTCTGCACTGACTGATGATCCAAATTAAGGAGGCTCTTAGTCCGGATCACGGGCCTCCCATCCACATGTTAATGCAAAGATGGAGTCAATCTGGATTAAGAGACCCTTAATCCAGATCTGTTTAGTTGGGTCTACAAGTGAACCAAGGGCCTTATTCTGGATCATGGGGGGGGGGTTGTTGTTTCTAGCCTTTCAAGATGGGAGGTGCTGCAATGCTCATGTGAGCTTCACAGCCACAGAGAGCAGTGGGTTGGATTAGCATCGTTCTGCACCCATTGATCCAGATTAACACATGATAAGCACAGCAAAGATCATAGAGGCTGCCTCTGAACATTGCTTATTTATTCTGCTATTTTTGGATCTTCTGGAATAAAGTACAGATATTCCACCCTAAAGCAAACCTGGCTTTATTCTGGAAAATCCAAAAATAGCAGAATATGCGAATATAGAGAAAGCAGCCTTGTGCTTTGTAATGTAAGAAATGGTACACTGCAAAGCACTTTTCAAAGATGATTAAAAATTTGAGCGTTCTGGGGATGGGGAAGAAGTAGTAGTAGTAGGAGTTGACTTTTCTACCCCGCTTTTCCATTTAAGGGGACTCAAAACTGCTGACAAAACTTTCTATTCTTCTTCCCACAACAGAACACCTGTGAGGAAGGTGGGGCTGTGAGCTCAGAAACAGAACTGTAACTAACCCAAGGTCACCCGGCTGGCTTCATGGAGGAGGGCAGAATCAAAAACAAAGATTAAATTTCTCCTTCTTCATGTAATCGGCTTTGCCAGCCTTTACACCTGTACCAGAACAAGTATCCATCTTAATAGAGTTCAGTCAGGATATCTGCTGAAGTTATTCAGGGACATGAATGCAGTATTTATCTTGGAGCTACTGTGTACATTTTCAGTACTGTATTCTTTAAGCACACTATCTATACTGACATTTGATGAGCGACTTTAGTTGCATTACCTATCCTGTAGCCTCACCTTCTAAGCCTAATGATAAACTCTTTGTCGTTTCCCTCTGTGCTTAAAGCTTTCATTTCAAAGGGTTTCCTTTCAAGTAAGGGTGACGCTAGCCCGCAATGACTTTAAGGCCCTGTTGCCACAGAACCTTATTCCAGAACATATTCCACGCTACGGGCCTGCCATCCACATGCATACTGGGCATGCTGTAGTCTGCACTATCCTGCGGGAAACAGGCCCCTATTCTGGCATATATTCTAGAACATAGCCCAGAGCAGAAAGGGCCCAAGCGTATGTTGCATATAGGAAGGGAGGGTTTTTTTGGGGGTGTGTGTGAGGGCAAATAACAAAACTTTTCAGTTTACTCCATCTACCTTAATGGAATTTGTTCAGAACCAAATGGGTTTAGGATTACTCCAACAACTGTTTGTGAAGAACCCCTTTGCCCACTTTTGAAGAGGTTTACACACAGAAGAATATGAAGCACCAAAACATTATTCTCAAATTCTCCACAGTTATCAGGTCACAATTACTTCTTCATGTCTTTTAAAGAAAAAAAGAATATCTAAGGCAGCTTTGGACACTTAGGACAGATTAAATAGGGGGCCTTTTTGCACTTGAATGAAAAGGTGATTCTGGGTAGGCTTATACAAGGAGCATACACACTGCACAGGGCTATTCTGCATGTGCTGGATCATTCCCCAGACAGTTAGCTGTGAAGCACTAAAAACTGCTCCACAGCTATCCTAACAATATCTGTGGAAGTTGTCAATGGATCAGTCATTCAAAATGCAGATGTCCAATCCATCCCACAGCTGCGCTTCCCTGGGACAATTTCCCAGGGAAGCGAAGGTACTCTACATCTCCATTGATAGGTCTGACAAATTATGACCAAGGCCTTCATTAAAAAAACACAAATACGACAGCAACTTTTTTTTAATGCTATTACTTCTCCCTTGCAGTACAAAAGAGGTCCCCAGATTTTCATAGCTTGCACAATGGTGGTTTTATCTGGAAATTTGCTGGTCTGTGTGAATTTCCCCCCCTGTTCATACCTGCTGCCAGCAAATAACCAGATGAGGGATCTGGTGCAGACCACACCAGAGAAGACATGGCAAAGAGGTAAGGTGCCGCTTTTAAGGAAGCGCGCAAACTCCCACGCTTTCTTAAGTCCTGCATTTAGGGAAGAAAGTGTAGGAGAGACGTTGCCTCAGGCCTGCTGGCCGGCCCTGGCAGAATGCTATTGTTCACTGCATGTCCGAAGACGTCCTTAAAGATATAAAACCAAAAATATTTTTGAAGAAAGCCTTGTCATCATTTTTATTTTGCCTTTTCAGCAGTTTTCCTCAATACGGAATGTAATTTAAGAAATCGATTGGTAATTCTTCTTCGTAGGGAAACTAAAGCATGCCTGCAGAGGTGGCGAGATTCACTTGAAGCAGGATAGCGGGACTGAACTTCCCAGTTTCATGCTGCGTTTCATATGTCTCTGCTTTCCATCCTGACAAGTCTCTATTACTAGGCAATCTAGAGCTATTAGAACTCAAGCTGAGCTTGTTTGGTATATAAAACGTCCACTCATGTACAAAAATAAACTTTATCTATATTCACAGAAGCAAACAGAGGAGCCGTTATACTGAATTGTTTAATAGTTTTAGAAAATAAAAAACATGGTGCTATGAAGAAACATCAGCTGGTTCCCAGGTGGCTTTAGTTCTAATTAAGTCATTTTAATAGCCACTAATAAGAGGTTCTATATTAACTTCTGTAAGAATAATTGTTCAAATGGCCCATCCCCCACATCAATAAAATGGAACACTGGTGCTATATGATACACAGTTTGCTTATTCAGTTCATTTACTTCCCTGCATAACTTTTTCCTTCCTGCTTTTTTTTAGAAACAATTTCTTTCAATTGATATGGTCAGGAAACCAAGTCAAAGCTGCAGCATATCAACTGACAATATAACACAGTACACCAAGTTGTGATTAATATGAAAAACATTTTTATAATTATATATAATTGTATATGTACATACACAAGGCAAAATATCTTTTAGCCTTTTAGTATTACCAGCAAGTGAAGACTGTCATAAAATAGTCGTTAGCCTGAGAACTGAAATCCACTTTTTTTTTAAAGTAACTTTATAAAACAGCTGTTATGATGGGGCAATCTACAGAAAACGATTTCGACAAAAAACTGTGGCGGCTAAATTGTAACAGCACGGATGAAATGTCCGGGTTGGGGAAACATAGATGCTGGTAAGTGAATTGCTGAAAAGCATTTTAAGGCAAATAAAAAGCTGAGTGCTAAAAAAAGCATTTATAAAATTGACAGATTCTATACAGATAAGGAGTTTTCTAAATTGGTCTGAGATGTTCCACTGACACAGAAGGAGACCGGCTACTGACTAAATCCATTCTAGCCTGCCTAGAGGCTCAGCAGCTGAAAAACAACAAAAGCAAAAGCTACCAGGAGGAAACGAGGTGGAGCTTTTTCTCTCTTAAAGATATATTATATAAAACTGATTGGTATAATGAAACCAAAGAGTGGGAACCTTTATCAGATGGTTTAATAATACATTTATTTGTAAAAATGCCCTTTCTCTTGTGGGATGTTGCCCAAAGGATTGTAGGTCTATGATTAGTCAGTAAGTGACACTTCTAATAAACGAAAAGACCCAAAGCATAGGCATTTATTATTTGTCAGCATCTTCAACGTCTTGGTTTAAAGGTGATGCAGGTTTTTTTGTTTTTTTGTAAACCATTTATTGGCAAGAAGAAGATGTCTTTTGTCAAGGGAATAGGTAAGCTCACTGAACCCCAGGTCAGTGTTTGTGTTTTCAAGGGGAAAAAGAAAATCTTGTGCCCTTTGTCTGAGGAAAAATTAAGGACTTCTTATTTTCTTCTTTCTCACAGTGGCTTCATAAAACTTTTCTTTATAAATCAAGAACCCGAAAAGGAAAAAAAAAGCCCACCTGAAAAGCCAAGACAATGATCTCAAACTTCCCACAAGGACCTGCATTACTTCATCCTTATTTGATACCTAAAGGCATGTGGGAGACTTTAGAGATGAAATCAATCTTGAAGAAAACAGCAGGTTCACCAGCAGAAAGGTGGCATATTCTGGAGTGTATTAAACGGTCTCTGGATTAAGAGTTTTGAGAAACCTTGCTGCTGCCAAGAGCTTACTGACGTGCCTCTCCTCTGTAATGCCAGCTTCGTAAAGTGACGTCTGTGACAGAGAAGGCACTTGGCTTAAGTCATGGACTCCTGCAGCTGTGAGGCAGCTTGAGTACATCGGAAGGCCAATAGAAACCAACCAGTCGCTTACGGAAGTAATATGTCCAGGTGACACAGGTTTTCGGCAGATTTCAGTAAGGCCTCCACTTGGAATCTGGAGCAAGAGAAACAAGATGCTATTAGCTGTTAACATTTTGGGGGGGTTGGGGGGAAGATTCCTGGGGCTTTCTTTTGGTTACGGATGGCTTGGGCCATGAGGTTTGTTCTGGGTATATGTTTTATCTATAAACTACAACTGTGGTATATATGGGCCAGTTTGCAACTTTATTCAGTGCAATGGCCAGTTAAGTGCATCCACATTTCATCCAATCTGCTCCAAGTTTAGCTGGTGCTTCACCAAGCACCAGCTAAATGTGAATCCAGTGCTGCAGCAATGGTACCAATGGGCATGTGTGGTGCCAGTGCTGTGCCATACCGGCGCCACCTGGTCACACACCTGGAAGAGGTGTTAATGGAGCATACCAGTAACTCCTACTATATGTGTGGGGATCACTCCAGCACATGTAGAGCCACTTCAGGTCCCTGTCTTCACCTAGTGTAAAAAGGCTCTATGTAGAAGGGAGGGAGGGACCCCATTTTCACACTTAGCTTCCATATTCTGGAATAGGGCAAAGTGCTCTGCCATGGGATACACAACCTGCCCCACCCTGGGATGTGTTCCTGCTGGAGCAAGGATCTGCATTAGGATAGCCTGTTCCACCCTATGTCCAGCCAAAGGCTCTGAAGGTTGAGCCCATCCCTCTGAAGGTAGGGAACATACCCAGTCTTTGGAGTTTTGGGCTGGACCCTTTGCACTGCACCAGTGAAATGCCCCCACCCCCATTGTGTGCCTTCTCTAGTTCACTAGTAAACCTTAGACGTTTTCGCACGGGGCTGATCGGAACGCGGAAAAGACAGCTGAGGACACGTCATACGCATTGGCCGCGCGCGGCTTGCGTTCCGACGTGTCCGCAGCTGTCTTTTCCGCGTTCGAAATGTAGAGCACTTCGAAGTGCTCTACACGCGTTCCAACGCGGACGAGCCGCCCTCAGCCGTTCGGGAGAAGAAGCGTTCGCGCCGCTTCTGTCTCCCGAACGGCTGCCGGCGCGCCTCCGACGCCGCGCGGCTTTGACAATCAGCTGTTTCTCAAACAGCTGATTGTCGATCTGCCTCCGCGGCTGCCGGCGCGCCGCTTGCCGGCATTTGCCGGCTAAGGCAGCTTCGGGCGCTTTGAGCATTCGCACCCAGACGCTCCGGAACGCGTTTACACGCGTTCTGGCGCGTCTGTGTGTGAACGGGGAAAGCGCCCGAAGCTGGCTTAAGCTTTACGCCTGAACGCGTTCCGTCTGGAACGCGATTCAGTGCGGAAATGCCTCTTGTCACCAAAATCTACCATTAGATAGGGTACCATTTGGCATGCCCTTCCCTGCTCTACTGCTCTGTCCATACAGATGGAGCATGCTCAGAGGGCCAGGGCCTCATTTATCCAGCTCTAGCTTGTGGAAAGGAAGCCCCTAGATTCCTTCATAATCTGTGCTCACAGTGGGTGCGGAAAAGGCAAAAGAAAGGAAGTCAGTTGAAGACCAGGACTGATTCTAAGAACTTGATTTCTCTTGAACAAATTAATAGCTGGTTGGTGAACAGCTTTTGCCACCACTGTTATTTCAGCAGCGCCTTTCTAAAACAAATTCATGCAAATAGATGTTCCTAGATTCACAAGAATGCAAAGCATTAGTATATGTAGTGTAGACCATCTGGTGAACAGCCTGAAGGCTTCCTTGAGAGTGCATGTATTTCGGACATCACGGCTGGCCCCAGTGATGGAGACACCTTTTGACAGACAAAAGAACTGCAACTGAGGGAAAAAGTCAGACAATTTATGCATCTTCCACTCTACATTTCTGTATGTAGGCAGGGAGGAATTATGCAAACTATTTAAATGTATGTTTCCTTATCCTAAAATTATGAGTGGACACACACACACCCCAGCCCTTGATGCACACTTACTGCCATACGGTGCTGCTTCCTCAGCTGCTTCACTCGAATCTGGTCCAGGTTGGTAGCCACATCCTTTTCAGGCTGCTCTAGGTCTTCTGAGTATCTCTGCACTAAAGGCTCAGGAATCCCACAGCGGCCATGCTGCAGAGTTCAGTGAGCCAGATAATGAAAGGAAGAAAAAAAAATTGACCATCAGGGTGAAGAAGAAAAACGCTTCCTTACAGAAAACTGTGTTAAATAATGAAATCCATTACACACAAGAGGTTATGGCCTCCAATCTCAGTGGGTTTGTTTAAAGGAAAGCGAGACAGGAATGACAACTGATGTAATTATTTAATCATAGATTATTAGCTTTGTCACAAATTTGTATGAAGGAGCTTGCAGTTGTTACCAAATCTACTATTAAGACAAAGCTGTGAGAAAACTATTACATCAAATTATTACATCCTTAGAACAAATTCCTTCAGCATATTTTGGGGGCACTTTGGCACACGTGGGGCAGTTCTGGAATGTATTTGGAGGGTCACCAGCAGAGTTGCTCTGAAATCAGAAACAGCCCATTCCAAACTGAGCACTTTAAAAAAATTTGGCTTTCATTCTCATTAACATTACTAGAGCTAAGATGTCTTAAATAGGGATGTGTGGGTGGCACGAATGGGCTTATAAGATTAACTGAATCTTACAAATGTAGGAGGTTTTCAGACCATACAAAAACCTAGGCACTTCCCTCCAGCCTGGAGAAACAGGCAGGATGCCATTCAAGGCCATTTGCAGGTTGGTGAGACCAGGTGAAAGTTTTGCTTTTGTCTTCTGCTTGAGATGCCCATGGGCCACTGATGGGCCACTGTGTGAGACAGGACGTTGGAATAGACGGTCTGTGGCCCAATCCAGCAGGACTTCTCTTACGTTCTTAACTGCCTATAAGTGTTTCCTGCTGATATTAGATTGTAGTGAAAATGGGCACAGGGTTCAGAGAGTCTGCTAGGCCCATTCAGATGCTCTGTGAGCCAGCAAGCATCAACAACTTCTTGCTTTTGTTGGACTTGGTTTGGCCCTTAGTCCTATTGATCTGGAGGTGTTTGATGCAATATCAAGTCACCTCCAGTGCCATAATCCTTACATTTTGTTGGCATGTGCTTGGTCTAAATAACAGACAAGCGGACATTTTAGGCAAGGCAGCATTAAGACTGATATTAAGGCTGAAATTATGCAAAGTTATTAAACTTTTATGTACATTCAGAGACTGATACAAAAATATGAGACAAAAAGCAAATAGCAAATTATCAGTAATTTATGGCGTATGCAATGTCTACTAGACTGAAAAAATTAAGTCCTTTCAATTGGTTTAGGAATATTTTAAGACAAATAAAGCCATGTAAGAAGCTTAAATCTCATCAGCAATGCCATCTGAGGAATTTCTCTTTATCCTACCTGCAGATGCAGGGACCTGAGCCAGTAATCTTCTGCATAAAATACCTGACGCTTAACCAGTGGACCACACATCTCTTTTATACTAGCTTATGACTACTTCTATGGAGTAGCCATACTCAAAAGAGCTAAAGACAAGGGCAGTGATGACTTAAGTCAACCTCCTCCTGCACTGTTACCTTGTCAGAATATGGATCTTCTGTGAGATCAATGTCTTCAGACTGCAGCTTGTTTTCTATCAGCATTTCCAGATTTGGCCCTCTATTAGAGGAACTTTTTCTCCCTGATGAAGAGCTTAATTTTAACATGTGCTGCTGAACACTAGCAGTCTCTGGGAGATCTGACAGCCAAGGAGGCCGCATACTTGAAGGGCTCTTGGGTGCCTGTTCAGAAGTTGGTTTACCCAAAGTCAATACTTGGGACTCTGACTGGAGGGTCTTTTTTGCTGGCAAAGATGGCACGTCTGGGCAAGAAACAGCTGAGGGGAGATGACAGTGACCATTAGAAAGACGTTCTCTGCTTTTTTTGGCAGGGACGGGTGGTGGCTGTGGTGAGGTTTTGAGCTCTATTCTTGCCTCACCCACGCTCTTCTGATCTGGGTCCAATATGTCCTTCACTGCTGGAGCATTATCAACCCTCCCATGAATGGCTTTTTTGAAATTTTCAAAAGAAGTCCACGTTGCACCACGGGAAAGTGAAGGTGACCGAACTTCGCATTTCTGTGGCGGAAATTGTGGTGGAAGGGTACCACTAGTAGGGGCCATCACAGAGGAGGAGAGTTCCTTTGTTTTTCCCCTGAGAGAATCAGCACCCTCTTTGCTCTGCTTTGTCAGTGGAGCACCTTTGGAGCCAGGAAATCCATCTGTCAAATCCTGGGCATTCTTAGGGAAAGTATCCAGCTTCTTTTCAGAATGAGTGCCAGTTTCCCTCTCAAGGTCACTTAGAGAATGAGATCTTGGCCACGAATGCACAGTCTCAGTTTCTTCCAGGACTTCACAGCTCCGGCAGATACCGACAGGCAAACTTCTCCGGTTCTTATCCAGGCCCTTGACTGTTGGGGGCTGGAAGCAGCTTTTGGGGCCATGATGCTTGCAGCCAAACTGCGTCTTTTCTCCTTGCTGAGGGGCATCTATTGACTTAGTTAATGGCAGAGTTGGAAAAGTTACCAGTGGATTTCTGTGGAAATCTGTAAAACTGTATTCACTGGATAATTTTGAAGGCAGAAGACAAGATTTCCGAGTCTTAGCTGAAATGAAAGCAAATAAATGTTTATTGCCTTACCTCGTGTACTTTCACAAGTATCATCACGGTATTTTTCGATCTATCCCATAATGTTTAATAGCATCAGTGGCTGGTGGCAGGGGTGGAGGTGGCCAGAAGCAGCCAGAAGCAGCCTTCACTGGTTTGTTGGAGTGATTTGAAGTCCTTAGGACAGCAGCAAGTTGCTCTTTGATCTGAGTAGGTTTTATCAAAGGGTGATCTTTCAACACACTAAGGGCTTCAAACACCCCTGGGGAATTTAGCATGTGCCAGTTCTGGGCACTTCTGGTCCTTGTTAACCTTCACTGTTTAACGTCCAGAAAGTATATTCCCCAACACTAAACCAGCTAGCAATGTGACACTTTAATCCTATCATTTCAACTCAGTCACCAGCTTTATGTCCCCATGTTGAAAGCAGATAGGTGAGAAATCACAGAGAACAGAGAGTGACTGTTAAGTACATTGTGAGTAAATCCTTGGAAAAAGTATGGCTCCTCAGACTGGCTTGGGACTGCTTTCACATTGAAAAGCACATGCTTGTTGGTCATCCTTGCTACGGGCTTCTATGGTCCAACTCATATAGCACGCCACACTCTTGAATTGATTTCAATGGAGCTTTCTTAGATTTGCCTTGAGATTCTGTTGTTGTTAATGCTGTTGTTGTTTGTTGGGTTACAGCCCAGCCCAGAAATTGTTTGAACAATTTGAAAATGCACATATTAACTTAGCAATGTAAATCTGTTTTTTCTCCGTCCAACCCCCCCCAGCTATATAGGATTCTTTTCCATGAGTAAAAAAAACCCCTCAGTTTCTTTGAAGCTTATCTTGGGCTGCTATTATATTCATTAATAACATCTGAAGTTCCTTTTCCAGTGAAGCCAAATGACAGAAAGACACGTGCATTTTAATTAAAACGAAGTGGGGGAGGAGAGGAAATAGGCTATTAATGTCTGTCTGAAGAGAAACAGAATATATCGTTTCCATTCAACCGACTCAAGCATTTATCAGTTATACACATGTGTGCAGTTGGAATAAATCATGTGGATTTTAGAAGAATTTTCATTTACATAGTAAAATCAAGACTTTGATACAAAACAACTAGAATTTCATGCAGTGTAGGCCAAAAGCCACCCCACTTTAGTTCCCAGTCACTGTAGAGATGCTAACAAAATGCTTCTGGTTTACCTGTTACCTCCCTTGGTTTGCAGTTTGCAACCTCATGCTTTGCATATTACATGGAAGATTCTGTGATGTGGCACACTGCTTGCTGAGATTAAATAAATCCATCTGTTCTCTTTGCGTGTCTAGTCTGTAAGTGCACTTTCCCAAGGAGGAAACGCTATGGTGAAAGGATCATCAAGCTCAAAGGCCTTGAGAAGGGGTGTGCACAAAGGCAATTTTTGGGATTCGCTTCGATTTGAAATCAATATCCAAAAAATTGAATTGATTTGATTGTTTAAAATTTGAATGTATTCACATTCGACTCGAATACATTCAAATCTATTCGTTTGAATTTTCAATCTATATTTGCAAATATGAATGTCGACAACATTCGTTTGTGCCCATACTCATCCGTACGTATCCCGCATTTATCCTGCTTTCATCCCATATGGATCCGTACAAAAGTGGACGGATGCGGGAAAGGTGCGCACGGGCAAGTACGCATTGCGTATGTATGTATTCATACACATACGAAAGTCTGAATAATTCGTACGAATGATTCAAAAATTTGAAATTCATTTGAATGTTTAAATTCAAACTTATAGACATTCGATCCAAATTCAATGTCCAAGTTTGAACAAATTCGATCTAATTTTGAATGTTTTGAATATCTGTGCGCATCCCTAGCCCAGAGTATGAGAACACACTATTTTTTTTTAAAGCATCTCTTTTTATTTATGTTCAGTTTGGATCTTACCTTTAATATGCTGAATTTTTGGCATGCAATAACATAGGGTTGCTTCCTTGTATTGGAATCCTGGGGCCTCTTTGAATATGGCTTCGTGGCCTTGGGAAGGCTTGGGAGAAATGGCCCCAAATGCACTAAGCTTCTACACTTGCACGTACTTAGTGCTCTCTAACCACCTTAACCCCTCCCCAAGATTTACCTCTAATCTGAATGGCTGCTATTTGGCAGCCATATTTGGATCCTGGGTGCTGGGATCACATAACATGTCACTTGGGTGAGGGTCCAGATGCATGGCGGGAGGGATTGCGTGTCCTAAGTATTGCATGCTTCCCAATGGACGGGAAGCAAAGTGTGAACTTCCGCTTAGTTTCATTCAGTGCAGATGTGAACCGAATTGACTACATAACCAGAGGCCAATTCGCACTTGCAGGAGGTGTTTTCAACCCAGAAATGCCTCTTGCCTGACCAGATCTTACTCTATCGTCTATTAGTGATGGTGCACAAAATCATGCACCGCACGCATCCCAACCCTTACCAGAAGCTTACTTTGTCATCCATCACCATGACCATATGCACCATGTCCAGAGCTTGGGGTCATCTGAGGTGCCATGCAAGTGCACTGGCACATAAGGTGATTGGAAATGTGACTGCGTGTGCATGGAGAGTCACCTCTGCCATGGCGATGGCACCGTCACATGTAGTCACATGCCACTCCAAAAGAAGATGGTGGCACCTGGACACAGGTAAGTCTCTGGGCATGTGAGGTTGGTGTGGCATGTATTAGCATTCCCAAGTGCGACCTCTAATACACGTTAGTAGGTAATGCACTTTTCCCGTCCAGCAGATGGGAAGCTAAGTGCAGAAACACCCCAGGAAGGGATGGGAGAAAACTGCCACTGGTCTGTTTCAGCAGTGGGTTGGTTTAACTGAGCTGGTTGTACTTAGCTGAATGGGTGCCTCCTTGCTTGGAGATGAAGCAAACCAATTTTTACTTTTCTTTTTTTGGTGCACTCATAAGTACTAGTTTGTCAGGCAACGGTGAAAAACACTACACATGGGGCACAGATAGCGTATGTGCACAGAACCACCTTGAAAAAGTGTCAATAGTGTATTGAGCCTGAAAAACAAGCATGAAGATGAAAAGCATGATGGCTTCTCCCTGCAACAGTGTGCTTAGTAGCCCTCTGAAGTCCAACAAATCTGACATATTTTGTGCATGAATATAAACTGTTACCATTCTCCAGATTTTCACTGCTTTCATAGCAGCCTGAATCCCGGGGAGAGCAGCCACTTTGGCCCTGGCCGTCCATGAGGAGTTTCTCCTGAGACCCTGATTGATCACTATTACCTGGAGGGAGGAGAACAAAAATAAAACAAAATTAAAGCACAGTAGTGAGAATGCAGTGTTAATACAGAGACCAAGGTGAACAGCCTGTGTCTATTCTATTTAAATTCTAAGTACCAAACTGAAAGTCTTAGTTCCACTGCAGAATCCATATGGCTCTGATGGGCCCCTAGGGGGCCAATCTCCAAGTCTCCAGCTGCTGAGGCATGTGGAGGGAGACAGCAGTGGCCAGAGGCACCTAAGCACAGGCAGCAAGGAATGACACCACGTTTGTTCCCAGGTCCTGCAGCATGGCAGCATGGCAGCCACTGAACCAAGGGAAGCTATGTGCAGGCAAATGCATGCTGTCTAAGGTGGCTTGGCTGGTGAAAATGGAACTGAGGAGGTGCCTTATTTGATGCCGACCAGGCTGTGGTGAAGCTCTTACAGCACAGGTGCTTGCTTCAGAATCTTCCTGCTGTGGCAGTGGAGACATGGCCCTTAAAGTTCAATAAAATATATAAGCGTGTAGCCAGGAAATGAGGACATCACTGTTCTGTAGTTGTACTGCTACCGTAATAGGCTGGAAATTGGTGGGAACATGAGTACTGAGGAGGCAATCTAAACTGCCAGGGTATCTGAAGTAGTTTGGAGTAAGCAATTTTCTGATAGACTACCTATTTATTGTCCTTACCCCTTGTCAAATATCTACTCACGATTTTGACTTTTTAAATAGGAACCTGAGATTTACCTGAGCTGGCAAACCCAGGTTTATTTTCTTGTTTGCTGGTCATCAGCAGTTAAAAGGGGTTATCAGTGGCAATGTGTGGACTGAGATCACAGGGTGCTGGGGTGCTGAGGGAACAGTGAGACAAAGGGTGTTTTTCCACCACGCTCCTTTAATCCGGCTCTAAGTCGAACCAGCTCTAAGGAATGCGTACTTCCGTTAATCCGGATCTAGTAGATCTGGATTAAGGGAAGTACCCAATGTGTTTCCATGGGTGGTCCAGCACCCAACAGCAATGGGTGCTAGCCTGCCTGCTGTGGAAACACCAGAGCAACCATTTGCAAATCCAGATATACCCACAAGGGGTCTGCCTGTCACCCCAGGTGATTTGGGGGACAGGGGGTGCAATCTCTGAAGTTGCCTTTGGAAATTAGCACAGGCTCTGCAGAAAAAACCCTTTGGAGCCTTTGCTAATCTCCAAAGGTTACTTCAGGATGACTTTGGAGTTTTGATTTTGGGGCACCGCCCATGGGTGCCCCCTCCCCTGAGCCTCCTCTGGAAACAGGCTCCCTATAATCCGGATTTTATGGCTGAAGACCCCATTGTAGAGAGTCTACATGAAATCCGGATTATAGGTCCTGAAGGACCCATATGATCCGGATTTCCCTAGCTGTGGTGGAAACAGATGTGTCCCTAATGGGGTCTGTAGTGGAAATGTGGTCATCTGGATCTCACCCAAATGGGTCCTTAATGGGTGCGAAAATGGGTACTTACTGCCAGTGGAAAAACACCCAAAGTTGGAATTTTGATGTCTTGCTTTGATTTAATCAAATTATTTTTAACTTTTGCAGATCAGTGGTGGATCTGATTGATCATAGCAAGGCTTCCTTGCTGAGTACTTCTTTCCTGAGTACTATAGAAGCCATTCATGATGCCACTCACTGTCATATTCCTGTAGCAGTTCCACTGCAGTCAAGAGAACAGCTCTATGCTCTGGGTCTCGAATATTGAGCTCATCCAAGTCTTCTTCCTCCAGGAGCTTGAAAGTGTCCAAATCTTCATAGCCATTGAATAGAAAGGTGGGCATGTGTTCCTGTGGTCCAGAAAAAAGTTTGTAGTACATAACAAGGAAACACTAGAGCACAGCAATAAAAAAATAAGGAAGCACATTCAGTGCAGTATGGATCTCAGTTCTTCCTTTCTAACTCATATCCACTAATTATTGGTCATCATCATAATATTTATTACTATTTACACAAAAGATTCCTTTAAAAAGCCTCTTCCCTCCAGCAACAATAGAATTAAATTAAATGTGCTCTTGATTCCCTGCAAATGATCTTTAGAGGCATTCTACTTGTCTCTCCAGCCTGGAGGAAATACCTAGGCATCCATTCTAGCAGCCATTGTGACACTTGTCCTCCATGAATTTATCTAACACTTTCTTAAAGCTGTTCAGGATGGTCACTTTTCTGGTAGTAAATTCCACAGACTGATGATCCTCTAGGTGAAAAAATACTTTCCCTTGTTAACCATAATTCTGCCCATCAGCTTCATATATTGCCCCCTGGTTCTGGTATTGCTTGTAGTGTTCTCCCATTTATGGAAGAACCTTTCAGGAAAGATCCACCAATTATCTACTGTGGGCACTCTCAAGGACCTGGTAGAATTGCATTTGTGGATTAGAGATTTTGGTATTGGTTTAGTTTATTTATTTTTATAGCCACCTTAATTTTTTTTATATTCTGCTCTGCTGTTAGACTGCTTTACTATGTGCACTGCCCTAGTACTAGTACTACAGAAATTTTAAATAGAAAACTTTTTTTCTTTTTGCAAATCTACTAGTACAGAAGAGAAAGCAGAGACCATTACAGGTTGAAGTTCCCACTATCCATTCCACAAGAAATGAAAAATGGTTTCTTAAAAACGATAAAAGAACAGGCTTATTTGGAACATTGCTTTAAAATTAATGAGAATCATGAGACTGAACTTCAAGACATAAGAACTTGGAAAGAAATCATATTTATTTCCCCACATTCATGCCATCATTTATGAAAGTTAGCTGAAAAAAAAACAGTTTACGTTCCAGGATGCATCATCTCCTTAGGGGGCTGTTCTCCCCCACCAGCAAAAACCCTGAGATCACATCCAAAGTGACATTTACACTTGAAACAACATACACAGTACATTCCTATCAAAATATATTCCATATGAAACTTTTCAGAAAGAACAAAACACTTTGCAGTCTGTTGCCTCCTTGAAGTTTCAACTTTTAGTTTGATAATGTAAGAAACAAGAAACAGGAAATAAAGTTTATGACAGAAGCCATGATTATACATCCCGCTTTGGACTTACGGAGAGATGCCTTCTAAAGAAGGATGTAGGGAAATAGGGAGCAAAGGCCAAGTTTCCATTTCATATTCATTCCTGGCAAGATTCACAGGGTCCCTTTAGACTTTGCTGGAAGGTTGCTCAGTGCATGGCCACTGTACATCACTATGAGCCAAAAGAGGGCCTACAGCCCAGGGATGTCATGTTACTGGCAGCATCATATTTGCAGAGTGGGAAAAACCAGTTTACAAATATGGCATGAGCCAGGTTTGTACCTGATGTCACTGTGCAGAAGAGCAATGGTGTCAGGAATGGCCCATGTTCCCATTGGAGCCTGGCAGCCTTTTATCAGGTTGAGTTTCAGGGCCATCTCCAGAGCCATTCAAAATATTACTTCATAAAGATTTCAATGCTGGACAGTGATCACTCCCTGGCCTCAAAAGTTAGTGTGGGCCAGCATGCACCTTCTGAATTTCTGAATGCACCACATGCTGTGTGTGGATGTTGCCTCAGTCAGTCCAACCTGACAGTAAAATGGCTACTAGAACGAATGCCTAGGTGCATCCTTCAGGCTGAGGGGGGGGGGAGGAACTGGGGTGCTTCTAAGGCCATCTGCTGGGACTCGAGAGCAGGAGAAGGTTTGTCCTTGTCTCTGCTTGAGATGCCCGTGAGCATTTGGTGGGCCACTGTGTGCGACAGGATGCTGTACTAGATGGGCTGTGGCCTGATCCAGCAAGGCTTCTCTTATGTTCTTATGTAAAAGTTCACACTGAGATGGTTGCAAATGCATATTTGACTGGCCTTTTCACTGTTTGGGAGGGATAATCTACTAATAAGCTTTTTATTTCCTGTGAACTCAACTTGTTAAACATTGCTCTGTTCACTTTATCTAGTAATATAGAGAGTAAGGCACCAAGTCTTACTCAGAATTATATCCCAGGATAAGGACTTGCCATCCACATTCTAATGCAGGCTACAGCAGGCTCCCCAGGCCTGCTGTAGTCTGCACCAGCACGTGGATGGCAGACTCCTATCCTGGGATACAATCTGGAATACAGCCCAGTGTAGAAAGAGCCTAAAAGACTTGCAAGAGGCAGGCCACAGGGTTGTCAGTGACTTAACCATCTGTTTGTTTATTGCTGCTTTGGCTCTTGTTCCCAGGTTCTGAATTCCTGTGAACTCCTTCCTTGTATATTTGACTTCAAGAACCTTCCATGCTATAGGAAATCCAAGTTTACAAACTCTCCTGCTAAAGTTGTTCCATTGACCCTTGCTTTCTTCAGCCTTTTCTCTCTCTAGCCAGAATTTCAATTCTGAACAGACCATGAATTTCCCAAGAGCACTTTTCACCTGTCAACAGACTGGGCCAGCCTGCTTGTCCTAAGCATAAAGGATATATTTTAAACAGCTATTCTTTTATGGGTAGACTTAGAGCATATTTACACTTGGTTCAGAAGCAGTTTCAGGTAGATCACAGGAAAGTATTGCCCACACCGTGATCCACCTGAAACAGTCCAGAAGGACACCCACCTATTCCTGAAGCTTAGCTGTTCTTGGACAGCAATACAGTTGTCCACAAGCTGTCCTGTGTTGTAAAGCATAGTACGGGAACAGTGTGAACGGGCCACTTCTTGCACAGGGCTAGGTGGGACATCCGACTTCTAGACACAAGGCCTGGAACACTGCCACTCACACGCCTGCTGCTGCTGGGCAGGGATGGAAATCTTCTTGTAGACATTAAGCAGCCTGGAATGGTCTCCGGAGACCATTCCAAGCAGGTAATTGCAAATTCAGTCTTTAATGCTTTTAGTGGCTTTAAATGTTATACAGGAACAACTTTGTTTAATAAAACAGGTACACTGCATCCCTATGAAAGGTCAAATTAATTATTCCATATGAGCACAATCTTGCTGCAGTTTCCACAATTTCCAGAATGTCATCTTATGATGGCCTGCTCTCAGGCTTTTTCTCTGGTACCACTTTCCATATGGAAAGCCCTCTGATGCTCATTTCAGGCACTTTGGCATTCTTTCTATCCATGGCTGCTCTTTCCCCTAGTGGACGAAACTCCTACTACATTTGTTCTGCATCATTCTAAGTGGTTTTATTTTTGGTATTTATTTATATGTATTTTTGTATTTATACACCATGCATATCTGTGTTTGTCAGTGTGTCTGTGACTGTGGTCTGAATATTGTATTTATTTATATTTATATATTATTTATACACTGCTACTTATTTTCTAATGGGAAGCATTATATAAATGTTTTTATAAATAAATAAATAAATAAACTTTCCCTATTCCACTGCACAACTGGAAAGAGAGGAAAATGCCAAGAAAACATTTCTGTTATTCTGTTTATGGGAGGGAGAAGAAGCTGAACAAAAGGGATTATTTTTACTTATAGTATAAATCCTCAGCAGTTACAGTAAAACATTATTGCAGAAAAGAGGTTATAGAATCAGATGATATCTAGAGGCGTTATAATACAAGTGACCTTTAACACTTCCTGCTGTTGGGAGTCTTCAGATGTCAGCTGGCTAAAAAGAGGTCCTTCCTTTTAACAACAGACTGCAGGGCAGATAAACAGTAGATGCAACAGCTTATTTTCAATCTGCCTGATCTTGAACAGCAAACAATAAAAGCAATCTTATCCTGGGTACAAGTGAATTATATAACTATTATATTGTATTTAGCATGATATGTAGTTTCCTTCTTGAGCTACATTTTTATTTATTTACTCAAGGAACTAAGAACTGAACTGCCTATCTCCTGCGGAAAACACTGATTACCAGATCCCCTGCTACTTTTTACAATTCCGCAAATAGTTATTATTGTCAGTGCATTGCATCCTTCTTCTTTAGGCTGTTACGCCGCATTTAAACATCAAAAAACATGGCAGGATATGTCGCTTTGATTTCTGCCCTGTCTTGCAGGCATCTTACGATCAGATCCGTGGGAAGGAAACTCAGGGTGTCCCCAAGACACGCTTAAAAATTCACATTTCCTTTGCAACAGCAGAACACGTCACCGGTAACGTCACAATCAAAGGAGTCAATCTTTCAGCCCAGAAGGAAAAAGTGACGTAAAAGCCTAAATCTAGTTTGCCTTTTATTAAATTATTTTACCCTTACAGCCTTCTTTCAGCCTAACTGCTCCTCTCCCTCTCTTTCTCCCCTTCCTGCGCCTGGACAGGCCTTGTTTGTTGGCTTCACTCAGTCATTAAGGTTGAGGGGGCAGGAGTTAGGTGTGCGACCGCCACAAGGTGACTAGGGTGCGTGTGCTCAGATAGTCAGGTTTGTGGGGAGGCCACAGCATTCTCGACCTCTAACCACTTAAAAGTTTGACTCCCCTGATTGTGATGTGACCAGTGATGTGTTCTGCTGCTGCGAAGGAAATGCAAATTTTTAAGCGTGTCTGAAGGTACAGTCACACCTCAGTTTCTGCAATTTCTGAGAGTGCAATGTTGCTATTGTACAATTCATTTTAAAAATTTTAAAACACAAATAGAGCAAAAAAAACCCCAACCTAGTACATTATACACATTATTAAATCAAACCCTTCATCCCTCAACCAACTTAGGGTAGACAAGAACTGAAGCTGAATCCAGACAAGACAGAGGTGCTGTGTGTCATGGGGTCTCGAGTCCGTGTAGTTGGGAGACACCCTGTCCTTGATGGGGCTGCAATGCCCTGGAAGGGACAGGTGCGCAACTTGGGGGTACTCCTGGACTCTGCACTAACACTTGAAGCTCAGGTGGAGGCGGTGGCTGGGAGTGCCTACTCCCAACTATGGGTGGTGTGTCAACTGAAGGCCTTTCTGGATACAGATGAATTGGTTACAGTCATCCATGCTCTGGTAACCTCTAGATTGGACTACTGTAATGCACTCTACATGGAGGTGCCCTTGAAGATAGTTTGGAAGTTGCAGCTAGTGCAAAATGAAGCCGCTAGAGTGCTGACCGGAACAGCTAGCTGGGTGCACATCACACCGGTTTTAAAAGGGCTGCATTGGCTGCCAATTTACTACCGAGCCCAATTCAAGGTGCTGACTCTGATCTATGAGGCCCTAAAGTCAATAAATGACTTGGGCTCCAAATATCTAAAGGAACGCCTTCTCCCATACCAACCTGCCCATGCCTTAAGATCTAACGGTGAGGCCCTCTTGGTTGTCCCACCACCTTCAGTAGTGTGGCTGGTGGGCACCCGGGAGAGAGTCTTTTCGGTGATGGCCCCCAGACTATGGAATAGTCTCTCCCTTGAGGTGCGTCATGCCCCTTCCTTACATATATTTAGGAAAACGGTGCAAATGGACCTCTTTACTCTGGCCTTTGCCTGAGATGATTATATTTCCCCTGCCAGTACAGATACCAACATTTTAAACATGTTGTGTATTGTTTTGTTGAATTTTTAAAGGGCTTTTAATGTGTATTCTGTTTTTAATCCATTGTTTTAACAGTTGTTACCCACCCACAGACCTCTGAGTATGGGGCGGGATAGAAATGTAAATAATAAATAAAATAAATAAATGGCTCAGAAAAAAATTGCACTGAATTCCCATGTTATATACTGCACAATGAAAAGCTTTTCTGGTACATTAATATTTTTTGTTACTTGATTATTATCTACCCACACTTGACCACACCTTCTTAAAGTTGTCTAATATCACTACCCAATTCTTGTCTGATTTTTGTAATCTAATACAGTGATTCACTAATATCTCCTACTTGTACCATCCTTCTATTGGCAGTCCTTCCAAAGTTTCCCAGTGTCTAGCTATCTGAGCCTTTGCTGCATACAATAAACCTGACAGTTACATTAATCAAAATGAAGGATTTGCCCTTCAGTGGAAGTCAATGGAGGAAAATAAACTTCCATTGACTTCCACTGAGTTGACTAATTCACCTGAGAATTTCTATTGACTTGATTTGGGAATTCTCTGATAGATCAGCCAACCCAATGCCATCCAATGAAGGTTTGCTTTCCTCCACTGATTTGGGCTGAGAGCCCAATGCCCCATGGAAGCACAGTAAAGGAAACATCAAGTGGACAGATAAACCCAATGTAAATCAATAGTTGCTTTTGCTGCCATTCTCTTAATTCCCAAATTTCAATTACTCAGTTTACACAGGCTTCATTTATATGCTGCTGTTGCTAAATGGAGATGCCATGTAAATTGAAGTACGGCTATATTCAATTGCAGATATAGGCAAATCTACAAAGGTGTCAATTCATTATTCCACTTAAGACTGTAAATGAAATCCTATCTCCCAACTTCTACCCAATACTTTAAAGGCAGAGATTAAGAAGTGGATAGGTTTCTGACATCTTTGTTGTTGTTTTAAAAAGGTTGGAATTTTATGTCTTTGGTTGTGAGGCAGAACAACCAAACTGACAAACAAAAATGGAAGTTAACCTTTAAGTTGATACGATCAAGTAGGTCCTCAACAGATTTGGGCTGAGGTGGTCTTCCTTTTCGTCGCCTCCTGGTTGGTCTTTTTGGTTTCTCTTCCTCTTCGTGCAACACATCCACATAGATGAACTTGAAAGTGCCCACTTTGTTGTTCAACAGGCCCATCCAGGTGCCCATAGGAGGCTTGCTAATTATATCAATAATATCTCCTTTCTGCAGGTAAGGGAAGAACATGTCAGCCTGAATACCCTACATAGACCTCTAAAAAACTTAATTATGTTCACTAGATCATCATAAAAGGTGAACTGTATGAAAACCTTACCAGCCAAAAGGTCTAATTTACCAGGAAACTTCTACAAAACTTGGAATAAGCCAAGCTCCACTTTCTATCTTTGTAGAATCTGAAAGAGCTGTGTGTGTATGTGTGTGTGTAAGAAAGAGCCAAAAACTGAAGTCCTTTTAACACTTACATATCATGGGCTAAGCTGGAGCAGTTCTGACAGCTGGACCACTCCTACTGTCCTGGAATAAGCCATTACATTTGGGTGGCTGTTCCAGGACAGCTGTTGTGCTGTGTTCTCCAACGGCCAGGAACGATATTTTCTTAGTTTGGATCCCCCTGGGTCCCATTTCTTTGGCACCCCTCCACACACCTTCCTGGGCTGGTTTACTCGCTACCACTACACTGGACATTTTGGCAGCCTACTTTCTTTTAAGAAGAGGCAGTTGACACTGCCAATGATGTACACAGTTGTTCTAAACTACTAATTTATTTTTGGGGATTTTTTTTTTTTGCTTTGTCCAGTAGCGAATATATGAAGCTCAGGTTTACAGTACTGCATTGTAGGTGTTCTCTGAGCTAAACTATCTTACTGCAGACGTTTTGCTACCTAGCAAGGCGCAAGTGCCCTGATGAAATGTTCTCAGAAAGAAGACTCAGCTAAGAGAGATCCTAAGATGCAGCATTCTTTACTTGATGCTTGAAACAGTAAGGTGGAAACAAATGCAAAACCTACACTTTCAATTCTGTGATAACTTACTTTCGGCTTACCACACATCATTATGGCCGCATTCCCATTACAAGCTTAATACGGTTTCCCTAAACCAAAATAATAGAACTGGATGCAAATGCGAATTTGCCTGATCCCATTACTTTCAACTTAATCGCGTTCGATCCGGATTCTGAGGATCGTACGTGGCGTACGTGACTCAAGGGGGAACTCAAGTGGTTACTTTCTAAAAGCTGCTTTTGGGGGCTGCCCTGCCCTCTTCCTCCTGGCGTGAATGTGCCACCCATAAGGGACCTCTTCAGGGAGCCTAGCTGGGTGGCTGTGTGGCTGCCGCTTGCCTGGATGGAGGAAAAACGGCACTGGGCAGCCAGCAATTCTTTCCCCTTCTCTCCCCATTGCCCAGGGCACACAGCAGCAGTGGCAACTCAAGCCCTCTTTGCCCGCTCACTGCCACAGCCTTAAAAACATTCACACATCTCCCAGAACCTGCAGCTGCTTTCCTTTCTTTTCCCTTTCTAAAGGTCAGAACTTTCAGAATTGCACAAAATTGCAACATTGTTATCAGGTGTGAAGTGGGTAGATTGCTACAGTGTAGCGGCTGCTATAAGGGGTCGATTTTTACAGTAAAATCACTATCTTTGGAAGCAAGCTATTGGGGGAGGGAAACCCTAAACATGTGTTCTCATCCCACTAAAATGGTACTGTTCCCACAGTAAGAAATGTAAAACGTTTCAAATGCACGAACCGGAGCAAGACCTGTTGAAATGAGTGTTAACATTTACAACGCTTTGGGGCGATTTAATACGCAGAAAGCGTGTTAAGCCAACCTCACGTGGGGACTGCGAGGATCGAAACCATTTCGAAACCATTTTAAGCTTGTAATGGGAATTCACCCTATGCTTCTTCAAGGGCTTGTAGAGTAAAAAGGACTGTTTATTTTTTAAAACTTATTTAACATTTGCACACCTACTCTATTTCTGAAGCAAGAGAAATGTCTTACATTTACATGCTTGCCTACACATTCAAACAAAAGAAGAGGAAATAAACACAGATCCTACAGAGAAAAAACAGTTCTGTAAAGCTGTTATAAGCAACAAAATACAGATGTGGTGTTGTCCAAGAAAAAGAGAGAGAGGGACAAACCAATCAGGTTTCTTGCAGAATGATGAGGTTTCCACATGGATGCAACTACCATGGTGAAGTGAATTGCCTGCCTGCTGGGATACTGTAGCAGATCCAATCCATGAAATAGGGGAAAAGCGCAGAATGCATTTTTGCTTTTTCTTTACTCATCACCTGGTGCTGCTGAAGTGCTCTAGGCGTGCAACTCTCATCATCCCTGATTGGATTGGCCACGCCATCTAGGATTCGGGTCGGATTGCTTGATTTAGGGCTTGAAGGATTAAAAGCAGCCCTTAGCCTCTGCCTGGAAATTCACTGATAACCAGAGCAATTCTTCTCAGGCAGGGCACCAGGGTGGCCTTTTGGTGCACTCTTATCAGAGGGCAGGACCTATGGATATGATTTCATACCTCTCCATGCATGAAGGTGTTCAGGGGCATAGGCGTTCAAGTATTTCTCTCTCTACTCTTTGCTTATAGGAGAGAAGTGTATTTTTTAACATTCATCTTTGGGGCCTAAGGAGCATCAAACTGAATGCACAACAGATCACAGACAGCTAACAGTTATTGGGCCACCCATTTAGTGCAACTTCCTTCTGAACTAAACTGTTGCAAACAACAGCAGGAGACTCTGAGAAAGGGCAAAATGGAGCAAAATATTAAAGGGTTCCCCAAAGAAACAATGATAGCGTGCCAGAACACTTGGGAAAGGCTCCCTGAATTAAACCATTTTTGCTTTAATCTAAAAACTGTACCTTAAGTTTCAGAGAATCAGTATCGTAAGGGCTGGGGGTAAAATCAGTGTGAACCCTTGCACGGCCACAGAAAGGACCTCTATATGGAAGTTCTTCGTCATCCCCATCTTCAGACTTGACGCTTTCTCTGTTGCTGGCAGAGGAGTCTGTTGTGCTTACAGTCTGTCCACCTATTTGTGGCAAAAATGGGAGGAGCTTAGAAACGGAACAAACACACAAAACACAAAACACATGTAGCTGTAACTGGAACACCTTGACTCTAGGAGCAGCAGTGTGGACCAGAACTCTCACGTGCCTGATAAATGGGGTATTTGTGTTATGTTATTCCAGGGGGTTGAAAAGATCTACAGGTCTGGACAACTCATTGGCCTGTCTTTAACTGTATATATAACAAAAGGAGAAGGTTTTCTTCCAAGGATCATTTGACTGCTAAGGCACATAGCTTTAGTTGGCCATTTTGGTTCAATAGCTTATTGCTTCCTTTTTGAGGTGCTGAAAGTTCAGGGACGTAGCAGGGGTGCAGTTGGACCCTAACAAACAAACAAACAAAAAATCCGTGAATACAATCTAGACTGAGGTCAAAAACATATAGAGGATGCAGTAATAAAGTCCAGTCTCAGCTGTTAGCCAAACTGGATGCCCCATGGAGCCAGCTGTAGCAGTTTCTGGGGTGACCTCACTTAAGGCCTTATGGAAAATTATTGTAAATTTGTTACACAGAGTCCATGGTCACACCTTCACTTTAAACTTCCTTTAAGCCATCTTCAGGTCTGACTGCTCACGCCTTTTCATTTCCATCCATTTTATTTGTGCATGTTTCATTCAGGAAAGTCCAAATACAGGGTGGAAAGTCCACAAATAAAATGAACAGAAATGAAAAGGTGTGAACAGTCAGACCTGAAGATGGACTGAAGAAGGTTTAAAATGGTGTGACTATGGCCAGAGAATGGATTTATTGCTATAAAACAACAATTTCTTGTCTCAAAATAGAAAGTACATTGAATTACCAGTAACATTTCCCTTCATTTCTTTCTATATTATTATACAGTATTTACTGAAAGCGTTTAGATATTGTTGTTTTTTGTTTTTATTATGGCATGTTTTTATTCCATTGGTAGTGCAGACTGGATCGGTCTACTCATCATCTAAGAATAAAAAAATTTACCCAGAACATGTCAGAACAACTTGTGAAATATTGATTTCCATCAAAATTACTGCTAAGATAAAGCAACAGAAATGACTGATCCCATGTCTTTCTTACTAGTTTATGGCACCTTCCTGCAGCAGTGATGACAAGAACCCAACATTTTCCAGTTCCCTGGGGGTTCCACTGCTGCACTGATCACCAGAATATGTTCTCTCAATAGCCTAGGGTTTGCTGTTACAGCACAAGCTGGGAGACCGGACAGAATCACTTCTGTGACGTTGCAAAAGTGTTTAGACTCAACCTTTTACTCAAGTTCTCATTGTTACTGCACTGATTTTGACTGAAAGAATATCCTCTTCCAAAAAACAGGGAAACAGAAATAAGACATTCATAACTACGAGAGCATTTACTTTGCCACATCTAGGCTCTAGCTGAATTCATGAAAACAGCCATGTCCCCATCAGGGGATGTTGGGAAGGGCAGCTAGGAGCAAGGCGAGATCAGAGGTGTTTTCGCACACGCCAATTTAGTACGTGTGGAAGACAGCTCCGGACACGGCATACGCATTGGCCCAGCGGGGCTTGCGCTCCGACGTATCCGGAGCTGTCTTCGGCGCGTTCGAGATGTAGAGCACTTTGAAGTGCTCTACATGTGTTTGGGCGTGCACGAACTGCCCGCAGGCGTTCGGGAGGAGAAGGATTCGCGCTTACTTCTCGCTCCCGAACAGCCGCGGGCCCGCCTCCCCCGCCGGCGCAGGTTTGGCAATCAGCTGTTTGACAATCAGCTGATTGCCGATCTGCCTCCGCAGCGGTCTCCACGCCCCTGGCCGGCCTTTGCCGGCCAAGACAGCTCCCGGCGCTTTCACCTTTCGCACACAGACGCGCCGGTACGCGTTCCGGCGCGTCTGTGTGTGAACGCTGAAAGCGCCGGGAGCTGTCTTAAGCTTTCCGCCTGAACGCGTTCCGTTTGGAACGCGTTGCAGTGCGGAAATCCCTCAGGTGAGGGCTTACCTTGCTCCTAGGGCTGAGTTTACAAGGGTTTACTCCTAGCAAACTTGGTCCCAGTATAAGAAAGGATTTTAGATGGCTGTTCACATGCTTCTACTTCTCTCATGGACCACAGTAAAAAGTCTTGAGGCTTTTTAGAGATGCAGGTTTAATAAAATTAAATACTGTGGCAAAATGTATTTAATTAGGATATAGTTAGTTCTTGGCCTGGAAAACAATCAATTACTTACTATACAGGGGCCATTTTGTTTAAACTGAATGTAGTCTTCATTTAACTTACTCATAGAACTTTGTCCACTTAAAGAGCTTCTCAAGCTTTCCACTGACCCACCAGCCTTCAGTTTGGGCTTATCCAGAGAATCAGCATCTGGCTGTGGTAGCTGAGGAGATTCTGGCATTATGTCCAAGCTAGAGTCCTGAAAGAGACCACAAGATAATTTATTGAAAAGATTTTGAAATGTAGTTTTGTGCAGATTGAGAACTGTTGCCTTTTGGGTAGAATGCACTGCTTACACATCCAGATTAAAGGACCTCATAAATGTCCTCACTAAGCAATGGAGCATGGCTTTTTGAAAGGCAAGAAGGAAATGTATTGAGCCTTAGAGGTGCCTGAGAGGGACTTCAGAAGGACAGTATATGCCCAACCCTTCTAGCACAAAAGTTTAGGAGAGGGGGATGGGCAGATTGGCATGTGTCTCTAAGCTGTCTCAGGGCCACCTCAAAGGTGTCTCAGAGATGCTTTTTTTTTGCTGTGTCTAATCACAGCCTAGGTCTTCTCAATGCCCCATTAAATATGCCTTCATCCGCATTTGAAAAGCTACTGCTCCAAAGTTTGAGTGTGGAAGTGACTGTTTGAGTGGCTATATATGACACAGGAAATGAAGATAGTGGAATCTCTGGCTCAAGGTTTATCCCATTTGCTTAATTTAAAAAAAAAGAATTGGATGTCAGAGATTGACAGAATATAAAACATGGGCACATTCATCAAGCTCCTACACTATCATAACTCAGGGGTTTTTCAAAATGGCATGTTCAAAGTTTATGCTATGGATCTAGAACTTGTCTTCTAAAAAGGAGGGCTCATGACCTTCTTGGTCAATTTGCAGAGATGTGTCCCGGTTTGGAGTTCTTGCCTCTGCATCCTTGCTCCCTCCTCTTTACAAGCACCCTGTCAACTTGGTGGGGGGGGGGGGTATTTGTGGCAGAGTTGCCTGGTAATGGTGTTTAACATCCAAATAGAGGGCAAGTCTTCACTGGCCAGTATACTGAACCAGCAAACATACTATAAGCCTCCCATCTGCACACTGAGGGCTCCCTTAGACTGCACCAATGTTTGGAAGGGAGGCACCTAGTGCCCCTGCTGGTCCTGCATCAAAGACAGAGCAGAATCTCCCAGAGACTCATCTATACATGTGTGCCTGCTTCGATCACATCCCTGGTGTTTGCCACCAAACTGGCATCCTGTTGCTTATTTAGCACTCGGGTTGGTAGTCACTGACAGACTAGCTGCCAGCCTGCCTTTTGGACCTGCTCCCCTAGTACACACCTTTAGGCCTAGAAAGGCCCCTTTGCACAATCTTGCCCTTGGTTGATGTTCTGGCTATAAAAAATTATGCCTGAAACCAACAGGAAAGCAAGATCGAGGCAACATTTACACAGCACTATGAACATAGCCCTATTCTCCCTGTCTATTAAGAGGAGTGCTGCCCTGTAGCATTCCTCTTAAAGTGGTAGCACACAGTTTGGATGCTGCCTTCTTTCCCTGGGATTTTCACATACTCTTTGCTGGAGACAATTACAGACAAGCAACACGGGGCAATTCCACACCAGCCAGCATATTGGATCTGCAAGCATATTAAGCATAGTAGGCTTGCCAGTCCATAATACCAGCCAGAGGATACCGGCCAGTGTGGGATCATCCATAATGTAAATAAATGCCCAACAACCTAATGGAAATGCTATAACCACCACATGCTTTTTGACTGACGTTCAAATGAATTAAATGTGCTACTCATGTCTGAAAACTGTAAACAAGGCAAAAAAAAATTCCTTCCCATAAAATTTAATTAGCATTTTTTCCTCATTCATTTTGACTGCATGATGGAAAAGGATGTTATTCCGTACTGATTTGTTGGCAAGTTACTAGCTAAGGCATTCATTTCTTAAAAACTCTCTGCAGTCCGTACAGGGTTCATTTCTGCTTATGTGTAAACATTGGCATGTGCACGCATCTTGAGGGCAATAAAGCACTTTTTGACAGCGCAAGAAAATAATGTGGTACAATATTCAAGGCTATCTGGAGCAAGAAATTAAAAGAAACCTGCTGATATACCAGAATTGCTGCCTTATTCCACAGACATGCAATCAGAAACCATCTAATGAAACCTGCTATTTGCATGCTGCAGAGTCATCAGGGAGATCTCTCCACAAATAAAATAAATCTCCAGAGAAATGAAGCCACAGACTGCTAATAAGAAAGTGCCTCCTATCTTTCTAATGTTTATATTTCTTAGAACACTTTTGTGGTAACTTTGCAGAAACATTCCTGCAGATGGACTAAATCTGAAATGAAGGTTAGAACTGAACTGAAAGTACATTGGCTTCTAGGACTGGACCATGAAAGGAAGTATTAAGTGACAATTCAGTTCTCTTAGTTTTAACCTCCTTAAGGTCAACCACAAAACCAGTGTGCTTATGAATAATAAATTATCAAAAATGAGCTGCACTTTACTTTTACAAACACTATATATCTTGGTGTAAAGGGGAAAAGCTTGCAAATACAATTGGATCCTCATATCTGCTGGGGATAGATTCCAGGTCCTACATGGTTACGGAAAACCATGGATATTTGAAACACTGGGAAATCACACCTGATTCCCCATGATTCTTGGGAAATCATGAATGAAATCAAGGTTACCGGGCTAGCAGATATGGGGGGGACCAACTGTATATCATTTTTGGCATAGGGTATTTGATGTCATCAGAATTATTCTTTTTGCCAGTGTCTGAGAGTTTAAGTAAAAGAAAATTAATAATAACCATATTAGTCTTTGCTAGGATAATGACAGCACAGCTGGGAAAATAAGAGAAGGTTTGTCATTGTCAATACTTAGCCTGCAGAAGAGAAGACCTAGAGGAGACATGATCATGCTCTTCAAGTATCTGAAGGGCTGTCACGGTGCAGGGGTACTGTCCCTATTCTCACTTGCACAAGAAACTACCAAGTCTTGTGCTGCACCTGTGAGACTGGAGCCTGCACCACAGCCTCCTCCAGGTGTGGGTTCCACCTGAAGATGGAGGAACCGAGGAACACCTGGGATTGTTGTTGCTGCTTGGCTGCAATTTTGGGTCATTTTCTCCTTTGACATTTTTTAGTTGTCTAGTGTTAATTGGTCTTATGGTTTATTTTTTATCTGAAACTGTGTATTGTAGATTTTAGATTACATAACTTATTATTAGAATTTTGTACATTGCTTATGATATCTATTTGATGTTTTAGTTACTGAAATTGATTTCCTTACTTGCTGTTTATTTACTTGTATTTCTCTGATGTGATGATTATATTTGCATTGTATTTTTTGTTTGCTGTAAACCACCTTGGGCAAAATTTTCTTTTGGAAAGGCAGTATACAAATAGAAAATGAAATGGAAATGGGAAAAGATGGAAGGACTAGAAGCAATGGTATGAAACTTCAAGGGACTAAATCCAGATTAGATATTACGAAAAACTTCCCGACAGTGAGGGTGATCAGTGAATGGAATAGGTTGCCACAGGAGGTGGTGAGCTCTCCTTCACTGGAGGTCTTCAAGCAGAGGCTGTACGTACATCTGTCTGGTAAGGTTTAGGAAATCCTGCATGACTCTAAAGGTCCCTTCCAACTCTGTGATTCTATGATTGAATAGATGGTGGCAAATATGGTGAACAGTTTTAATGGTCAAGCAAACCACAGCTAGAAGGAAATATATGGGATTGCCATATGTCTTAGAATATCTGCAAATTCCTTGGATTCATATACTACCGGCTACAACACATGGCTTCAGCCTCCAGAATGTGGATACGGTGTTGAGTACGATATAATATATGGAATATGTCAGTCTTGATAAGCAATGATATTTGTACAGATAAATCCATAATTAAATATAAATAATATATATATTTAAAAAAATCTAACTCTTGGATAACTGCACCATTTAAAATTAAATGTATAAAAAAATTCACTGTATGCGAACTTCATTTAAAAAAAAGGAAAAACCATTAACTATAACTTCTTGATCTAGAAGCAAAGGATAATACTATAATAGTACTGATTTGTTGATGTGTTTTTATTATGATTTATTTTTGCTTTTTTAATGTTGGCATTTTATATTGTCTGTTTTAATTCTGCTAATCATATTGGGATTATGACATACAATCATAAAAACCTAATAAATAATAACAACTAGATTTCCTCACCTGCTGAACCCCCATGCTACCCAGTTCTCTTGAAGTCTTTTCTTTACAGGGCAATATCAGCAGTGATATGCCAGATACAAAATTATGCAGTTTCACAGTGAATGAAAATACTTTCAACCATTGTGAAAACCTTTTAGGAGGAGAAAGATGACAGCGTTTGTGACTTCAAAATTGGGGAGGGAAGGATAAGAAAATGTATGGCCTAGGATAAGCTTTCCAGAGGACGACTTTTGCACAACGACATTTCATAATCGATATAATTAGGGAAAGTCTTGCTGTTTTTAAAAATGATGATACTGTTCTTAGAAATCCATGGCTTTTGTGTTACTACTAGGGATCATATTAAAACTCGTCACCAATCTGATACATCAGAAATAGGTCATAGGATGCACACACTTTATTCCTACACAAGGTAGCAACTTATTTATATGTCGGGAGTGGGACAGCTTTCCCACAGTCTATAGGAATTACTTCCTTTTCTGCACATATTCACATACTATGGACTGAGGACATTATAGGTTTAGAGCTGAAGTCTCTGCCACCCCCTTGGGGGACTTCTGAATGGAAATCAGTCTCGTGCTATGAAAGATAAGGATTATGCAAAGTAAAATGCAGGGACAAGAGACTAGAACTGGCAGTGGGAGAATCACCTGAACACGTCTCACAGGAGAGAAAGATAAACACACGCCATAATGTTCTGCTTATCAAATACCAGCTTTCGGCTCCTATAATGTTACACTGATTATCCAATGGTCCTCTAGAGGGCGCTATTTAATAAGCAAAGATGGCTTTCACATCTGCTGCGGAAAGCAAGTGGTAACTTGCCAGCATTTACTTGTTATGCTTAGTTCAAGTGGAAAGACTGATGAAAAAATAATAATAAAAAGTGCTGGGTATTTTGACAACCTACCAAACCAAATTGAATGAAGTCTACCAAACAAATGCAATATGACTGGAAAAACAGACCAATTCCAGCCAGGGGGAATTGAAGGAACAGCTTTAAAAGAATACGTTTTTCAGAATGATCTTTAAGTACCAACCATATAGACCTTTGCAATGAAGAAACCAGATATGCTGCAATAGGAAAGTGAGGTTCCAAATGTCCAACTTGCAACGATTAGTGGACAAACTAGAGTTTTCACAGGTTGGCTTGCTCTACAGATCATATTATAGCCCAATGGGGTAACTTTTCCCATTGTTAATACCATCTCCCATATATCAGGGGAAATCATATCAGTCAGTGCATCCGCACATGTTAAAAACAAAAACAGAACCAACCCAAAAACAGCTTAGAGATGGTAGAGATGTGGATACTTGGACAGCTTCCGCCTGGAGTTTTTGGCTATTTTGCCTGGGGAATGGCCTGTCTGCACAACACCAGCAGCTCGGGAAAGGTGCTGGGAAGGAGGCAAAATGGTGGCAAGAGGCAGCAAGAAGAAAAAAACCACAAATTAAAAAAAACAAGAAAGCAAAATGGCTTTTTGATGAGGCTTTACAAACAGCTGAGGAAAGAAGGAAAGCGAAAGGCAAGGGAGAAAGGAAAAGATGTACCCAACTAAATGCAGATTTCCAAAGAATAGCAAGGGAAGATAAGAATTGCAAAGGAATATAAGAAAACAATGGAGTCAGAAAGACAAGTGATCTCTTCAAGAAAATGGGAGATATCAAGAGAACATTGTATGCAAAAATGGGCAGGACAAAAGAAAAAATGGTAGGGATCTAAAAGAAGTACACAAGGAAGATCTTAACATCTCTGATAACCATGATCATGTGATGTGCTAATGAGACCAGTGTGGTCAACAGAATTCCAGCTGAACTATTTGAAATCCTCAAACACTGCACTCAATATACCAGCAAATCTGGAAAACTCAACAAGTGGACACAGGATTGGAAAAGGTCAGTTTACAGTCCAATCCCAAAGAAGGGCATTGCCAAACAACCAATTGTACTCCACAAGCTAGGCTTCAGCAATATGTGAATCGAGAACTAACAAAAGTGCAAGTTGATTTTCAAAGAGGAAGAGGAACGAGAGGTCAAATCACCAACATTTGCTGTATTATAAAGAAAGCAAGGGAATTCCAGGGGAAACCCTCCCACCTAATTCTGCTTCATTGACTATGCTAAAGCCTTTGACTAGATTTGATCATAACTAACTGTGGCAAGTTCTTACCTGTCTCCTGAGAAACCTATATGTGGGTCAGGAAGCAACAGTTAGAACCAAATATGGAATTGATTGGTTCAAGTTTGGGGAAAGAGTACAAGGCTGTATATTGTCAATCTATTTAATTTATTTGCAGAGTACATTGTGTAAAAAGCTAAGACAGATGGATTAAAAGCTAGAATTAAGCTTGCCAGGAAAATATTGACCACCTCAGATACGCATATTGATTAGGATGAAAGAGGAGAATGCAGACGCTGTGTTGAAGTTTAACATTAAAAAAAACTAAGATCATGGCAACTGGTCCCAACTTTTCCTGGCAAACAGAGGGGAAAGAAATGGAAGCAGTGTCAGATTTTATCTAGAGGTGTGGTGGTCCAAAAACAACTTCAGACAATAATTAAAAGATCCTTAATCTTTGGGAGGAATGTTATGGGGAAAGTTCGCACATTGCTTCCTGTCTGTGGTAATCAAAGGGCAAACTTGCCCACATGTGGCCTAAGCATTAGTACTGGCAAATGCTTACTTCACACAAATATGGACACTTAATGGAGATGTGTATGGGTGCCTGGGTGCCACCATCTTACAGTTTTGGTGTCAGTGCTTGTACAGCATGTCACATGATGTGGAAGCAGCTGGCAGAGTGCAGATGGGCTTGCTTGGAGCCTTATTGGCTCTGGCACAAGTAAAGGTAAGTGCATGTGTGGGGTGCTTAAATATGTAGTTGCCTCGTGGTGCACTTCTACATAGGAGCTGTTTCTAGTTTGAAGACAGCTCCTTAAATGTGCAAATGCTCCATCTCGGAGTGCACCATGAGGCAACTAATGGGCCAAGTGCATAGAGGTCCCTAGACAGCATCCTAAAGCCAGAGAAACCACCTTGCCATCAAAGGTCTGTATATTCAAAGCTATGGTTTTCCAGTAGTAGCCTATGGCTGTGAGAACTGGACCATAAAGAAGGATGAGTGCCAAAGAATCAGTGCTTTCCAGCTGCGATGCTGGAGAAGACTTTTGAGGTAATACAAAAGGCAAACAACAAACATGGGCAATCCTCTAGAGACAGTGGAGACAGAAGAACCGGAAGCGCTATGGTCCATGAAGCCATAAAGAGGAGGCCATTTGGGGTTCCTGGTCCATCTTGCGCAGTGTACTCGCAGGAAGTGGGACCTCCTTTAAACTGTACTAACACGCAGAAGGGAAGACCTGTTACCGTTCTAGCTCTGGTAGGTGCAGAAAGTCTCTAAAATACATTCCAGCACTGGGGTGGGGGGGAAAAAAGGTATTCAATTTGTTTTAAACTTTATACGCTGTTCATTGCAAATTGCATTTTGCTGTGTTACTAGGTGTATTCTGGCACTGCTAGGGAACTAGGGCAAGGTGCGTAAAGCCATAAATTCTTTATAGTAAGTGAACTATCAGCACGTACAGAATGAAAACATACGTTTTACTGACCTAACTCAATTCTAACTCCCTTTTATTATTTTACTGAAGCACTTTTCACAGTAAATAGTTTTGAAAGGGCTTTGGAATTGCTTTACTACCTTATACCCGTGGGAAGTTTCTCTGGCGAGGGTATGTATCTTCCAGTGATGCTGCAAAATCCAGGCATCAATAGGTACTTGTTCTAGAAATTAAGCACCCAGCCACTGTTTAAAAGAAAAGAAAACCAAGAAAAAACCCCAAACTTGCATACCTGCTCTGATAAAGAACTGCTGTATTTTTTAGACATCCTTTTCTTCATGGTTTCCTTGACAGATTTCACTTTTTTACCAAGGGATATTCGGGAAGTTGAGGGAGACTTGATTACTTCTTTGTACACAAGATCACCATCTTTGCCCTGGGAAATCAAGGAAGGATCAAAACAAAGGATACCGCTGCTCATCCCCATCTATCCCTGCACAAGTACATAGGTAGAAAGTGAAAACAGCCCCCCACCAGGAACTAAAGAGCCCATGAACCTTTTGGTCATGGCCTCCAAAGTTGGGCCAGGTCACTGGGCATCGTTACAGTCTTAGCCCAGATTACACAATGGGCCAACACTGGCCTGAACAGTGTACATCAACACTAGGGATGTGCACAAATATTTGAAGACATTTAAAACTCAACCGAATTAGTCCAAATTTTGACATTCAAATTCAACTAGTACGTCTATAAACTTGAATTTAAACATTCAAACAAATTTTGGATTTATTTGTTCAAATTATTTGGACATTCATATGTGTACGGTTTCATACACAATGCATACTTGCATGGACACATCTTTTCCATTGGCAACACAAAAGATCTATCAAGAAGAAAAACCAAGGTCCTTCTAATATGAAATAACCAATAAATGCCCTGATTCCAAAAAAGGAATATAAAACCTTATTATAAAGAATAGTTGTAAATTTACTAATAAAAATTGTATATCTTATAAAAGCTTGCAACAATATACAAAAGAAATAACGATAGACAAAAGAAAAAATGAGGGGGGATGGTGTATAAAAACAAGAAAGGAGATAGCAAATGTCCAGCAATGAAAGCGCACCAATCTGAGACTCCTCAGAAAAGGCAAACAAAGAGTTGCGTCCAAAGTATTTTCATATAGCAAAAAGGGGATCTTAAGCCAGACGCGTTTCGACTGATAGTGTTCTTCAGTGGCTCATCCGATCATCCCAAATGAAGATAACTCCTTTCACGTATGCCACAAGGGGCTCTAACACATACACCAAACGTAAAACTTTTATAAAAGGCAAATAAGACAATACTCTCACTCTACAATAGTGTAATACTATCTCTCTTTGAACTATCCATAAGCATTTGTACAGATCCATACATGTTGTATAGGGATAACTACAGGATGCATATGGACGTGTATGGATGCATACAGGATGCGTAATGCAGCGTATGGGCACATACAAATGTTGCCAACATTCGTAAGTACAAATTCGAATCACAAATTCGTGCAAAAGATTTGAATTTGCTTAACTCGACTCAAATATGAATTTGAATTTTAAAGATTCAAATCGAATCAAATTTTTGAATTTTGATTCAAATTGAATCAAATCCTAAAAGTTTCATTCATGCACATCCCTAATCAATATGCATCATGGTAAAGGTGCCTAGGAAACCATTTGCACTGTTTTACTGACAAAAATTGACTTTCTTATAGCATTTAGTTCTGTATTGTAAAATTAGGACTTCTGTGAAGGCCATGGTTGATCGAACAGTGGGACAGCAGTGCTCTCTTGCACTCAGCCCTCCTTCCTCTTTGCACTGAACTGGATACACAGATTCCTGTTTGCAGTGGTTCCCAGTATATGTTTCCCTGGAAACTTTGCCTTAGTGTCAGCTGGAAACTAAGGCTGCAGCTAGGCAGGGTTTACCCTGGAACCAGTGCCATTCGTGCATGTGAGATTTTTACATCATTCACATAATCCCCTCCCCCCTTCCATTTCATACACATGTCTCAAGATGGAAAATTCAGCATATCCACAATCATTGCTGGGTGGAGTCTCTTTACTCCTTTTGGCCTGATTTCGCCAGATGAGTACGAAACTTGTGCGGCAGCTGAATCTGTCATTAGCAAACTATTGCTGACTTCTAATAGTTCTTTGCTACTGACTGAGTCCTTAGAAAGCAACACTGCCAGTTCCACTTTCCGAATAGTATCTTAGAAGATGCAGCGCAAATAGGATCTTCCAGAAGACTGGGCAGGAGATCCCCTTCGAATGTGGTAGGATTCTATTCGGTACAAATGTATTCGTACAAATATCCGACACGAATGCATATGTATCCGATAATATCCCATAACGTATCTGCTCTGAAAGCATCAAATCTGTCCTGAATCCACTTTGAATCCACTCTCAATCCATGTTGAATGCACTCTCAAACCATTGCAGATGTGACTGGCTCAGCCGCTTTCCTACCTCCCCAGTTCATGGATGTACTGAACGTTCATACGAATACGAATGTCAATGTACAAATGCCATACCATCTGATTCGTATATGAATGTCCGAATTTGTCTGAATATTGAACGTTATGAATATTTGTGCACATCCCTAGACATAATGTATACTAAACTTCATTTCAACATCTTCTATTCCCATCCCTCCCTTCACCCAGGTCTTTCTAGGTTGTTTAAGTTATAGTGTTACGCTACATGATCCAGCATCCTCTAAATAGTTTCCCTAGGCATTTATTTCTCTCATTGTATCAGCTTCCTCTAACAAGGGGTAGGGTGGGAAATATTCTCTTAATATCTTGCCCTGTTTCATCCCAGGATTTTTCACTCTTGGACACTCCCATCATAAATAGAAATAATATGGTCAGTCTGTGCATCTTACATTTCCTGTACCTGTCTGCCTAGAAGGTTTTACCTGTAAAAGGTCTGTGGGAAGATTTTGCACAAGATCATTTTATCTTTACTCATCAGGTGTTTTTCCACTGTCACTAGAAGTACCCATTAAGTACCCATTAATGGGTACAAAAATGCCATTAAGGCTGCTTCCACACTTGGCCTTATTCTAGGATATATCTCTGGATAGGGGTCTCTTGTCCACATGCTAATACAGGCTATGGCAAGTCTCACTAGGACCTGTTGTAGTCTGCAATAACATGCAGATAAGAGACCCTGATCCTGAGATATATTCCAGAATAAGGCCAAGTGCAGAAAGGGCCTAAGTACCCATTAATGGGTACTTAATGGGTACTTCTAGTGACAGTGGAAAAACACCCATCGTGCCCCAGTCTGTCTCATCTAGCAGCCCAGATAATTTATTCTAACTCTATCAACCAGTGTGGATGCCTAGGAATGCCCATTATAACATTTAGGATGTATAAAAACTCAGGTATTAGATTTGGAACTGGCTCACATGTTTGCCTGAGAAATCCTACAAATCCAGTCAAAAAGTCTACAAACCAGAATAAGCTATTCTGCTTTGTTAATCAACCTTAAGCAAAACTTTCTTAGCTTGGAAGTAGCGCAGAGCAGAATATATGTTTTTAGATAATGGATAATGTTTTTACTGTATGGGTAGATGCCACAATGTTGCCTGAATGTCAAGAGTAAATTAAAATTGGCTTTACACATTGTTTGTAAGGAAAGATTCATTCATTCCTTAAATTCTAAATAACTTTAATTATTTCCCTGCCTGTATATCCTCTTCCTCCAAAAATACAGAATCTTTCCATATTGGTACTATCTTAAAACAAGTGGTCTAGTAATAGAAAATAAATTAAAAGGCTGCATCTTTCCAGAAGATGATAGTAAACTGCTTCTGTATATGCCAAGAAAACTACATAAAGTTGACCCTAACCTGATTGTACCAAACAACAAAACAATACTGTCATAAGACTAATGCCAAATACTTAGCCCAGGAGGCAAATGTTTCACAACACCAGATGTTTGCATGAACCTGATCAACACCAGTACAATATTCAATATATTTTTCTGTGCAACTCTTTCTTTCCTTCCTTCTCCTTCCTTCACCCCCTCCCTCCAAGCTCAACTTTTCAAATTTTGGAAGTCTAGAAAAACACAGCTGAAGCCTGGCTCTTTATTATTTGTTTTTAAGTTCCGTTTTCAAATCCTTTTTAAGAAATAAAGAGTACTTTTGTTTTTCAGCGGAAAGCAACATTTATGCAGGCAATTAAGGCTCTTTCTGTAGTGGGCCTTATTCCAGGCTATATCCCAGAACAGATACTTGTCATTCGTCTAGTAGTGCAGGCTATGGGAGGCCACGGCAGATCCCTATTCTGGAATATAATCCAGAACAAGGCTAAGTGTAGAAAGGACCCACAACCACTTTTATATGTATATTGGCCAGTGCTGGGTCTTCAGAGTAGCTGACCCAGGAATGATTCAGGCTTTTTGGTGGTCATTTGAACAAGCACTGCCTTTGTTGGTTTGGGAGAGCCAGCAGTTCTGCTTTCTGGACACTTTCTGGGGTTTTTTGTGACCACTAGACCTGAAGTCCGGGTACCACACTTCCTGGTCAATTTTCTCTGAATAGCCAAATGGTTGCTGCAAGGGGTTTCACTAGGGCAGGGTGCCCTGAGAGTGCTCAAAGGCCTCCCAAATAGTGCCAGGGGGTCTATTAGGCCTGCTGCTGTTGCAGCTGACAGATTTTGCAGGAGGCTTTTGCAGAACTGAGGCCCAGGAATTAACAGGCCCTAAAAATGCCTCCCCAATGAGTCACAAGCCACCAAAACTGTTCAGTGCTCTGTCATGAAATGAGCCTGTTCTAAAATGTTCTGCATTTTCTCTTTATTCTTTATATTTTTCTGCTTAATTTTATGAGTCTTATTTTGTATTTTGAATTGTGTTTCCTTTTCGGTATAGATTGCCCTGAGCAGTTTTCTTACAATGGCAGTATATAAATAAAATTGTAATAACAAACCTGGCAGCCACATCAAGTTGTCCCTCTCAGCTACCTTGGGGTAGCATCAACAGCTGATTTGATATATAAACTGATATATAAACACAACTTAATTTCTATTTGCCTAAATTCTATGGCCCTTTCTGCACTGGGCCTTATTCTGGATTATATCCTGGCCTAGGGGCCTCCATCTGCATGACAGATTAGCAGTAAGAAAGAAATATGTAGTAACAAGGGAAAATGCAACAAGAAACATGGAGCCTTCCAGCTCCCTAAAAAACTCTGAAAACGTACAGATTGGGCTTTACCCTATTTGACAATTATCATATTCTTTAATTGGTGTATTGCTTTGAAAACAGACTTGGGGTCTTTTTTGCACTGAAACGCCATGATCTGAATCAACGGCTCTTGGCCAGTGAGGCCTGGAGGTTCAGGCCATGGCCAGGAGCGGTCTGGAACAGCATCAACTGAATGATAGCACTGGTGCTGGCCAGTCCTCACACCAGCCTCAAAGCTCACACAAACTCCAGGGCCAGACTCCAAGAACCAGGGGACTACCCCTTGGCATGTCATTGAAATGGATCCCCCAGAAAACGGGAACACATCTCTGCAGGGCCCTCTAGAACGCCAGTGGATCTGTTTCATCAGCTCTACTGGTGATCCAGATCACAGGCCCCTTGATTGGATCAAATTTTGTCCTGTGTGGATGGAGAGCACTTGTAGTGAGAAGGGTCTCCCGTATTCCACAAGTGTGAAAGGGAGGAACCTAGTCCCCTTTCTGATCCTGCCCGAGCTTTTAAGAGGAAAAAAAGGCAAGTGCTTAGTTTTTGTTCCATGAAAAAGTGAGCTCACTGAAAAGGACCTGCTGCTTCCCCTTCTGTGTCTGCAGTCCAGATGACCATCAGCGAAAAGAATATTAGTTAGCAGACACAGGATTTTTTTTTAAGTGAAAGAGAAAGACGGGCCAAATGTCCAGCTTGCTTTAGTTAACATCCCAAGCTCTTTGTAGGCAAGTGCTGTTCCATGAGTCAAGTCTCCTGCAGCTGTGTCTCCTCCTTCCCTCAAGATAATGCAGCCACCTGGCCAAGGCTCCAGCTGGGACCTCTTCCTAGCCAGTTTCTTCGTCTCTCACACCCATGGCAATTCAGGAACTCACAGGATTTGGATTCACTGAGAGCCCTGTGGTTTTAATTTTAAATCTTCACTTGCCTGCACTTAGGACTGGCCTTTAAATGTACAGAGTTAGTGCTAGGAAGGCCGGGTAGGTGAGAATGACAGGACAGCAGGAACTTTTTGAATTATTATTATTCAAAAAAATATTATTCTGGGTGGCTGTGGAAATGCAAAAGGTCCTTGAGTAGCTTCCTAAGTATGTCAAGAAGAGGTGGCTCTGTTTTGGGTGATGGAGCAGGCACTTCTATCCATATCACCCTTCTCAACTTCATTTTGGAGCAAGGAGGCACCGTTTCCCACAGCATTCCCCACACAGGGCACAAATAAACTGTCTTGCTATGGAGGTGCCTATGCAAGGGATTGCGTCATTCTCTTTCTCTCCCTCCCCTCACACTACAGTCCTATTCATATAAATATGCACCCGAGTGCTACCATTTTAAGAGTAACAGTGCAGAGCCTAAAAAAAAATCAATTGGCTTGCCATTGCCTGCTTCTAAGGAGAAGCTGGAGACTGAACCAGTGACCTAAAATTCACAGCAACTAAAAATGATGCTTTTTCCAGGATTCACCATAACATGATTTACAGTCATGGATATTCTAACACATTTTCGTGATTTGCTTTGATGTTTTTTTGTCCCTACCAAAGATAGACATCAAAAGCAAAGCCTACAGCACGCTGGAATCTTCTTCCTGGTCCGGCATTTCCCCACTTGTCTTTCAGAAGTGAGGAAGGTACCTGGCATGACTCTCTTTTTGAAAAACGACTTCTGAGTGTGGATTTGCATGTTTCTATGAGTTTTGACTAGGTTCTGGGTGTGTATGTGTGTTTTGAGTCCTTCAGAATGTGGAGTGTGGGGTGTCAGAGTGGAGACGGTTGTTAGTGTGGATCGTTTTGGTGAGATCTGAGTGCCTTTTAAGTGGGTTCAGGCGCCATTTTGCTTGTATGTCGTGATGTATTTCATTTGTGGTTGACAAACGAGTGACTATGTTTCTGAGTGAGTGCAGAGGGCTTTTGGCATGTGTGTCTGCAGGTGCAGGTGTGTATCTTTTTGTTCACAGGCACATCTTTTTGGCTGTGAGCAAAAGAAACCCACTATTTTTGCTGCGTCCTGCATCTTCTTTTTATTACAAAAAGAGATGGGGGTTTTTTGGTGCAGAGGACTGGAAAAGATGTCTCCAAAGTAGGGGTGTGCACAAATATTTGTAACATTTGTTATTCGTCCAAATTCAGCCATTCTCACATGAATCAAATGTTATAATATTCATACACTGACATTCGTATGAATATGAGTGTTTCTAGACATTCGAACAAATAGTTAAACTGGGGAGCTGGGAAAATGGCTGCGCCAGTCACATCTGCAACAGATCTAGAGTGCATTTGACATGGATTAATTGCGTATTAAAAGTGGATTCAGGGCAGTTTTAATGCTTTCAGAGCAGATTTGTTACAGCATATGTATCGGATACCTATCTCGGTTACATATCGGATACATATTTGTTCGTATCCAAAATGTATTCATTTGTATCAGATATTCGTAGAAATCTGTACAAATACATTTGTATTGAATAGAATTTAACCACATTAGAAAGGGACTATTCGTTTGGATACAATTTTTCTAACATTCAGTTCAATGCAAATTGAATGCCTAATAATAATAATAATAATAATAATAATAATAATAATAATAATAATAATAATAATAATAATAATAATAATAATAATAATAATAATAATAATAATAATAATAATAATAATAATAATAATAATAATAATAATTGTGCACATCCCTACTTCAAAGGTGATGAGGGTGGCATTTTGCAAGCCATCTCTGCGTTCAGCAGAAAAGCCCATGGAACACCCTTCTCTAGGCCTGATGGAGCTAACAGTCCACATGGCATCAGTGTGTGCCAGTTCTACATTGTGAAAAACCCTTGTTTGAATACTTGTATTAAGCATTGATGACTGTCAAAAAACCCTTGTCCTGGGAGCGAGGCATCTTATTAGTCATCTCTGTGTTTTGCACTGCAGTCTGTGAAAGATTTGGGGCGGGGGCATCTTGTGCAGCATATGTTTGGTGCACGTTTCTTGCGTGGCATTTGTATGTTTTGGCAATACCCACATGGTAGATGCTCCCTGTGAAGGGGGACTGTACTCCTCCCCTTTCAATTCACATTCCTTGTCCCTTCCAAGCAAATGTAATTTTCAATAGGGGTGGTCTACCTCAATGTAAGTCAGGGGATGCTTTTTGCAGTAGTTGCCATAGGCCCAGATTTACACCAAAATCTTTTGCTCCCTTAATGCGTATTCTCTGTAAGTGGTACCAGATGGAACCTTCAGCAGAAGTATCTACTGTATTTTAGCATTAGTAACTGCCATCCTCTATTATTACTACATAGAGATGCCTGATTGTAAAATGAGTAAGAATTCCAACAAGGAAGTTTCACAGTTGCACTTCTACATACTTACCATCTGATCTAAATTGTTTCCAATATGCAGCGAGCGATTTGTCAGGTCAAAACCACCAAAGCTGCAGGTCCTCTGTGAAATAAAACATGATTTGTGTCAACTATATCAGTCCTAAGTTCATTATACAAAACAAATGTTTTCAGTGGTTCAGGGGCCACTGGAAAAATCACTGAATTCTATACAAATGGCAACAAACAAAATACAATGAGAAACTAAATAGGTTCAAACACAATATTCATGCATCATGATGTATCTCCCTGGTCTTCTGCTGATATTGTTAAAGATAATCTGGTTTTTATTTTTACCTGAAAATATACATTTTCTTAGATCACTCCACAAAAGATTTTTAAAGTTCTCTGAAGAAATCACAGCAGGTAAACAATTCTGCACCGTTCATTTAATGGGGGATGTTGAACGTTGTGTGAACTAATTTTCACTTTCCTTTGCATTGTTATAATGTGGTAAATCTCTCAAGCCTGCAGAAGTGATTTAGGGAAATTCAAAAGGGAAAGGGAGGAAGGCCTTCACTCACAGACTACCATCATCCAAGACCTCTTCTTGCCAGAGGAGTGTAAAATTCTCTCTCACACACGTCAAACTTTCAAGAACCCATTAAACACCAATGAATTTCAACAGATTCTCTAACATGCCTTAACCATTCCACATGGCTACTTCCTTAAGTTCTAAGAGCTGTATGTTAATAGAGGCTCCATTCTTGGAAAGCACAGACTTCACATTCCTCACCAAGTCCTGCATGGTACAAAGCAGCTTTGTTACCACTAGGAGAGAAAGTAGGTTATATTTATAGTGGCACAATGTAGTGGAGTGAGACAAGTAGAATGAGTCATTCTTAGAACATCAGCTCAAGCCAAAAACACTGATGCTGATCATAATAGCTTTGCCTCCCTAACACGTCAGGGTTGTGACACCACCTTTCTTCCAAAAACTAAAAAGTGTACTGAGAAAAGTCACATTTTCACATTAAGCCATGAAATACTTGATTCTAGCTCATGATTCTAACATGTGACACTTGTTTTGTTTGGAAAGGTTTAACTCCCTCAGAACGCTGTAATTTGCTTTCAAAGCACTACCTAAGGAAAATCAGACTTTTGTTTCCATGCTTTGACCCACTATGTTGCATGCTTCCATCTTGCCTATTTATCTTGTTGGAAGCTACAACAGAGACTTTGGGATGTAATTATTCCTCCTTTATAACACTGTGACAACAGGTACTTCATATGAAATCTCTCTTTCTTAAAATTATGTTAGTCTATTTCCCACCATCTAAGATTTACTTTTTCCAAGAAAACAATCTCTCCTAAAGTCAAGCACTATCCTATTTTTAATTTATTTTTCCCGAATATTCATGGTAGTAAAGGCAGTAATTACTAATTTCTGTGTTAGTCAGTCTAACTATCATATTCAGGGTAAACAGTGGTGCTTCAATACTTTTATGAAGCAATGCTCCATTCTTTGCCATGTATTAATGGTTGTGCATTTGGACAAAGGAAGTTGAAACATAGGAATCCACCTAACAACAAACCAATTGCTGAATTTGCTTATTAAAAGGGAAGCAACAAAATCTGAGCACATATTGGAAATCAGAAACCTTAACATCTTTAATTATCAACAGAGAGAGCGTATTTTGAGATCAAGCTGCTACAGGTATAGCGTGCATTTATCCTAGAATGTGTGGTATAAATAACATATGTGGTTTAAACAGCATGCATTTAAACTAGCATGTGTTGCAACTAATACCATATGTACAAATCGGGGTCAAAATATGCTTTGGGGCAAAGTGCTGGAACATAACAGCTAAATGCAGGTCATATTGTTGTTACCATGCTGATACAATAAAGTTGACATTTATCTTCCAGTTCTTTCATGACTAGCATGCTGAACAGAGAGTCTGTGGATAAAGAGAATGTAGGCTATTCAATGGAATGGTCATGCAATCAAAAACAGTGGTGGAAGTCTGAAAGGGGCGACACATGCCTTGGCTACAAAAACAAATTTAGATGCCAAAATTAAATGTGAATACAAGACAAGTAACCCATCATACTGAACAAGAGGCTGCTACAGCTCCCTGAGGTTGCAGTAAGCATGAATTATGATCTTAGAGGCAGAAAGTGCAGAAGTTCAATAGAGCTGTTATCACGCATTTGCTTTTTTCAGAAGAGAAAAGCCACAGGAAGTGAATAATTAGAAACTCCATCTAAAAAAACCCCACAATGCACCCTACTCTCCTGTAGGATGAGCAACCATACCACAAGTTAGGGCACATAAAAAGAAACTGGTTTCTGACTAACTACTAGACTGTAAGCAAACTACAAGAAAAGGGACTCGTGTTCACAGTAGAATGGCTTTCTGAACTTGCTGGTATTTATTCCCAGCTTCCTTTTCTCACATTAGTGTGGAATATGAGGAGGCTCTGACCACCACTGGTACACTTGGTCTGTGCAGGACAGAGAATGATCCGTATCAAAGGGACCTTGATCTGGATCATTGGTAGACTTTGATATCAAGTTTAATACACCATCTCAACCTAACCCCCAACATGGAGGTGTGAAGAAGATGCACACCCCCATGTTTCAGTTACAGGGGGACCCACCTTGGCAGTGTGCCATACCGTGCTGCTGAAACGGGTCTCCCAGAGGGCATGAGGCTAATAACCTTAATTTCTGGCCTTTGGAGGTTGTGTGGGGAGGTTCCAAAGACCACATGAGCTTCAGGGCTGGCATGAAGATTGGAACACTCTGCTGCCATGTGGATGACATTGTTTCAGTCCAGTGCAATCCATCCCAGCCTTGCTTGTTCCAGATTCCCTTTTCCAAATCTGTACCAGGTAAGTACAGAAGTTTATGTTTTCAAAGGAAATGACCAATTTCTTACAAACTTTACAGATAAAAATGGTTATATAATGATAAGAAAATTCAAGCAACATTACATTTATCTGTTGATTCATTATTTTGAACAAATGTTTTCCCATTTCCCTCAAAAATCACTTGAGGTAAGTTCCCTTAATGAAGTATTTAGTGCAGAATCAATTAATGCATGAAGCACTTGAGAGAAAGAAGCAATATCCAAGCCATGGCTGCTAAACAAATGCAGGCTGAAAGCTGGTTATAAATCAGCAAGAAAAATTAGGTACTGCTGTTAACCCCTAGAGCCACACCCATAAAGATTAACCAGCAAAAAGTCTCTTTGTCATCTCATTGTGTTGCAAGGCATAATATTTTATGCATCTAACAACAAAAGGGCTTCCCTTCCCCTCTAGAATAGAAAACAATCTTACAAGGTCTGATGACATCCCTCTAATTTCAAAGAATAGACAAATGAGAATCAGTAGGCAGATTTGCTTTAGGACAAGTTGGTTCAAACACATGGCTGTCATGAAGTCTCAGCAGACGGCCACTGATAAGTCTATTAAGCCTCATTTTTTTCTCTTTGGCCCTTTCCACACTAGGCCTTACTCTGTAATGTATCTCAGGATAGGGGTCTGTTGTCCACATGTTAATGCAGGCTATGGTAGGCCTTACCTGGGGCCTACCATAGTCTGCACTAGGATGCGAACAACAGGCCCCTATCCTGGGATATATTTAAAAATAAGGCCAAGTGTGGAAAGGCCCTTTGAGCCTAGAATAAAACTGTCCTACTTCAGAGGACTCTTATGATACTAAACTACGATCTTAATCATTTCTACTAGGGACTAAAATCCCACTTAAACTCAAGGGGCCTTACTTTTGAGTAAATTTGTATATAATTGCCTGGTTAGTGAGAGAAGAACTAGAGTGGGCCTTACATGGTCTAACTAGATAGTAGAAAAGGAAGAAATGCAAGACCGGAAAGTGGAACGTGGAAGGGCGAAGGCTTCCATGGCTAATTTTCATCTCACTTGTCACATTTTTTGGGTTGTTATGCCATGTTCCATTGAACCTGAGCTTTTGGATATGGCTATGAAACACAGCATAACAACCTAAAAACTGCAACAAAGTGAATACATTTGTTCAAGAGGGGAACAGAATACCTCCCTTATTACATATTTACTTTATTTAATAAATACACGTGGAAGCTTCAATCCTGAAATCACGTTAAGCTTTTCATTCCAAAGAAGCACCCACAAGGTTAAGCCGAAGACTGTCTGTTCACATCTTTCCATCTGATGTGTGATAGCAGACTTTCTGGCAACATCCAAACTAGGCCAGAGTCAGCCCTTCAGTCACTGTGTGGTGAATTCCCTTGGCAGAGCTGGTACATCGGCTTTTTTGCTGACAAACATGCCAAACAAGTTGAACATCACTGCCAAAAAAGAAAGCAGAGCCTTGATGAATGCATCGAGGCGGCACTTTCCTCCTTTGTAGGACTGCCCATCCTTCCACCTCTCACAAAGCAGCACACAGACCTTTACTTGCATGAAAAGATGCTTTAGCCACTGGCTCACCTGCTGGATACCAAATAAGCAAAACTGTAAAGTCTTTTTTTTTTTTAAGAGGTTCCCTCCTAGCTCTTCTCCAAAATTAAAAACCGGTTTGGAACTACATGAAAAGAACTAACAAGGAAAGATATAGTCAAAGATGATAGAGATCACTTCTCTTTTTATTCCTCTATAAATTTTGCAAAATAAACTCTCATACTGGAGTTTGATTTACCAGTCTCCCTGATGCCTTATTATTTTAATTAAGCACAAACCACAACCTTCTCTTTCAAGAATATTTTTCTTGCTGAATAGAAGGGTAATGTGATCCACCTAAATTTTTTGCAATTTTGGACCCCACGGACCAGAATGTTCTGTTTACACATTGACTATGACACCCTGTTGGCAAAGAGTAGTGAGTGTTAGGAAGGAGAGAAGGGAAAGTGAATAAATTGTAGCAGGTGGTTAAAATATTATGCTGACGGTAACAAGCAATGCTGACTGCAACCTCATGAGAGCTGGCAAGCCTACTTCAGGGACAACTCTTGGACTCACAGACTTTTGATGGATTCTTAAGAGAACCCTTTTAGTACAGCGGTCCACTGTGGCAGCCCACTTCCTCTTCGCCTCATCCTCCTCTTCCAGCAGACATCGCCTCAAATCCTGCTCTTCTGCTTTGCTCAGGGTCCTGTCAGTAACGGGTCGCACCAAATGTGACAGGTTGAGGTGACTGTACAGGCTTCTCTCTACCACATACGTGATATTGAATTCGCTGACTGCGCTGCGCCCTCGGAGCCTTCTGTTTGGGAAGCCACAGCCGCCGCCGCTGCCTCCCCCCTTGGCTTTGTGGCGAAGCAGCTGCAGGTCACAGAGTGAAGGGGAGATGCCTTTCCTAGTGGGACGCTGGCAAAGGAAAGCTCTAGAACACGAGTAGTTAGAATCTGTCTTTTTCAGTCGGATCTGCTTCCTGACACTCTGGATTTCCTCCAAGGATACTACGACATGGTGCTTGTGCCTGTTGTCATAAAAGCAAACACTTTCTTTACTTACCCCATGGCTCAGAGAGCCAAGGTTCTTCTTCATCTCTCCATCTGTCAAGGAGCGACACACTTTTGGAGTCTTCTCCTCTTCTGGATAGGAGAAGAACGTCCCAAGTTTCTTTGGAGGTTTAATAAGGCCACGGCTCTCAGATTTACTGAAGGTCTTGAGCAATTTTCTGTTAGTACCCCAAGTATCTAGACTGCTGGATGAAGGAGATGTTGTGAGCGAACCAGAATCCTCATCTGGCTGTTTCTCAGAAGAACCATCTGAGTATAGTTGCTTTTTGTGAACTCCAGAGTAAAGTGCCGATCTGTCATCTGGTACTGGAGCACTGTCAAGGGAATGTTCATCCACACCTACAAAGGAACAGACCAGAATATTACCCCGTTTTCCCCACTCATCTTGCTTTGAGAGGTTTAACTATTCCACTCCAGCCTGTCCCTGATCAACCATAGCATGTTCCATCCGCATCATGAGTGCAGTCCCAAACCAACACCAGCAGCAATTTGGAGGTCCCAAGATTGTTTCAGTCCATACAACTGACTCTCTCCCAAGGCACCATCCACCTCTGCCCTAACCCAGGCCCCATCATTCATATATTATGTTTGCTGCACAAGGGTGGGGTTATACAGAAAAGGAAGTATGCCTATCTCCATGATGGGGTTTTGAAAATGATTGTAAAAACTTATGTAAGAATTGAAGATGGGGAGTGGCATTTTCCTTGTTCCAGGCTAGATGCCTAAGCACCAAAGGCTGGATTGCAACAAGAACAGTTATAGAGCTCTTCAAACAGATCTACAGCTAATCTGGGACAGGAACCTCTTGGGACAGTTCTGAATTGTATAGTGCTAGCCTCACACAGACAGTGTATTCAGGAGCTGTTTGTTTCAGGATAACAAACAAGTATTAAAAGGACCTTCGCTTTCATTCGCCGTGGTAACTGAAGTGGAAGCAAAGCAGCCTGCTACATCCCATTCAGCCAAGAAGATCTATCCCCTGTGATCCACTAAGCAATAATTAAGCCTTATGGGACATCTCCCTAAATCCCAATATATTCTTCAATTTTTTTATCAGTAGCCGCTAAAAAGAAGAAGAAGAAGAAATTCCCTTTTTGGAGTAAAACATCTCATCAGAACCAAAACAGCAAAAAACAAGCAAAACATTATGCACTCATTTAATGTAAAATAATGAACGTATAAGCTAATACTTCATGAGGCAATGCAAGAATGAAACATCCATATTCCTTCAGATGTTGTTAGTTTCTAATCCCCACAAGTGAGCAAAACACAAATCATCCAGTGTAGAATTTATAAAACAGCAGATGGAAACCAGATTAAAGCAGACACATACTGCTCCTCATACTCTTTTACTGGGCAGGCAGTGTAATAAATGTATTCAAAGCTGGCTGTACTGTTTAGGGCCTATATACAGCCCAGGAAACAAACCAGCACTGGGCATCTATGGCCCTTTCTACAATGAGCCTTAGTTCAGGGTATATCCTGGAACAGGGCCTTGCTGTAGTCTGCGCTAGCATGTGGATGGACGGCCCATGTTCTGGGTTATATTCTGAAACAAGACCCAGTGCAGACCTTCCAAAATGCTACAACTATGTAATCTGTAACTTCCTGCACCTCAGAGACAAATAGAAGAGGGAAAACAGAGATGTAGGGATGAGCAAAACTGCTCAGAGCATTGTTGTGAATGGCATTCAGATGACATCAGAAAGCCTACATTTATGGTGTTTCCAGGAGATTGCAAAGCTCAGTGTGCCATCACCCAATTGCTACCCTGCCTCTAATTCTGGTGACTGACAGACTGAGCTCAACCATCTCCTCGAAGTGCGGTAAATGTGCAGCAGCATAGGAGCACTGCTTGGTTTTGCTCAGCTCTTGCCAAACCATCACCAAGGTCCTTCTGGCTCACCTGTTCTAAGATGCCCTGTGAGCAGCCTGCCCATATCCAAAAATTAACAAGTGAGTCAAGAAAATCTATTCGAGTGTAAGGCAAACTCTCCATCTGATATATGAATAGGTCATGAATAGGGATGTGTACAAGTATCTGTAACACTCATTATTCAGATGAATTCGGCCAAATTTGGACATTCGTACATGAATCGAATGTTATGACATTTGTATATGAACGTTCATACGAATACAAATGTTTCTGGACATTTGTACTAATAGTTCAGAAATTCGTGAAACTGGGAGGTGGGGATACATATTGGATACGTATGCATTCGTAGCGGATATTCGGACAAAAACTTTCGTACCAAATAGAACCCTACCAGATATGAAGCGGATCTATTTGAAAAAAAATATGAATTTTCTAAGATTCAATTTGTTATGAATCAAATGCCAAAAAACACATCTATATACATCCCTAGTTGTAAAGCTTCTAAGCCACAGCCATCTAGGTCTTCTTGAAAAATAGTTCCTTAGGAGCTCCATCTAATCTAGTCAATGGCATGGAATAATGAGAAGTGTAGTTCAGAAATGTCTGGAGGGATGCCCCTTTCCTCAATGGTATTCAAGAATTAAAAAAAAAAGATTGAAGAATTTACTGGCAATCTTTTTACAGCATCCCTTCCTAACCTGATTTTATTTATTTATTTTACAAAGGCTGCTCTACAGGGTAGGTTGCTGCGTGGTCCATGATTATACACTAGCTTTAAAAGAAAATGATAGGCAGCAAAATATATGTGTTCACTCTATATTTGTTACCAAGGGTGAATATAATTAAAGTCACATATGAATAGAAACACGGTGATTCAAATATAACTTACTCAGGCCTAGATTTGGAAATCTAAAGGTGTTAATTTTTGCTTTCCCCTGTTATAGTAAACCACACCCCCTTGACCCACATGCCACATTTATTTTGACAGGCATGCACAAAAAAAGGTAGCAATGAACTGAAACAAAAACACACAATTTTAACTCTTGTGTATCCCAGATGTTAGGATTAAAACCCAGATTTCCTGCAAAACTTTCACAACTGAACATGTAGGGCAAAGGACCAACCACAGCCAGGTGAGAAGTGCACAAACAGCACATGAGTGTATCAGCATTCTTCTCATCCACAGTTCTCAGAATACTACTACCAGAATTCAGGTACCCAACAACCATGACTGATAGCTGTTGATAACCTGTTGCCCATGACCTTGGCCCTATTCGCACCTACCAGCTGGAGTAGTTCTATCCCCTCACTAACCAGAGACCTTTCTGCACTGAGTCTTATTCTGCATTATATCCCGCAATAGGGGCCTGCCATCCATATGCTATGGTGGACTACTGGAGGCCCTGCTCGAGACCTGACATAGTTGGCACTGGCTAGCAGAAGGCAGGCCCCTATTCCTGGATATAACCCAGAATAAGGCTCAGTGCAGAAAGGGCCCAGGTGCCTCCACTTACTTATGAACTCATGTCTCTTTTCTGCAGTTCCTGACTTAAGCACCAAGAATGGCAGGTGGCTGAATCATTCCCAGCATGTCAGTGAGGAGCTGTATGATCACCCTGCATTTTCAGACCAAAGTCAGGGTGCTAGGGTTGATCAATACAGTCCTGAAGAGGTATCTTCCCATGCACAAGGTTGTACTTGTCCTACAATCTATACCACCAAAGAAAAATACGGTGATGCAGAAAAGCTATTTCTCTATGGTCACAGAATGTTCTTTCCTCTGGATGATCCTTGTTCCAGCCATATATGGAAGGCTAGTAGTACATTTACTGAGAGAATGTGAACTCTCCCTGTTCATTAGGTTTGCAGTACACCACATTTTCCAGTTCATATTAGGAACTTAATGTGTAAATTATTACTTTTTTGTGATTTGTGCAAGCTCCGCCTCATCATTTGTTTGGCATATCCAGCACTAAGATCTCGTCTGACAAAAATGAGCTCCACCAGACCAACCCACCAACCTCTTACTTTAATGTATGAAGAAAGAGAGAACAAATGAAGTCAGACACTTCTTATTTTTCAAACTTGATCTGAGATGTACAGACAGGTTCATTAAATCTATACAGTTTGTATTCAAAAGTCAACAGATGTGAACTCAGATACCATTTGGGACATCATACATCAGCCAGGGAAGTAAACTGAAACCACGTTTGTGCCTTCCTCTTTTCATAATCTGATTGTGAAAACTCCAAATCACTTTGGCTTTTATTTTTTAACATTTATTTATAACACCTGAATTCCGCCCTTCACCCAAAGGTCCCAGGGTGGGTCACAGCATATAATAAAATATCAAACACTTAAATATATTTAAAACATAACCCTCCCAACCTCTCTCTCTTCCTTCTGCCCATCTTGGCAGGACTATATTCATGGGGAACTAGAATCAAAGGCCTAGAGATACATTGGGAGGCTATTCCACAGCCAGAAGGGGAAGGCATGTCAAATGAAGCTGGATAAAGGGTTAAATCACACTCTGCCACAGATGAAATTGTGGTATTTCCCCATCTCCATCCAACTAAACCATATTACTTTTCTGACAGACTCATCATTCCCTGGTAAAAGAGTAATTTGCAGAACTTGAAGGGAGTGGTTCTGGTTAGGTAGATGTTTCAGCCATTCCTCATGAGAAACTGACCTGCTAACCTATGGGGTAAAGTTTTGCATGCACTTTAAGCTAATCCCTTGGAGTAGCATAGCTCATGCACAGCTCATTTCTCACAGCCTTAGAAATTGCAGAAAAGAGGCATGAGTAAGTACTCTAGATTGTCAGGACCCCCTGTGCGTTACTGAAAATTCTGTGAGTTTACCAAAAAGGAGGATGCCAATTTTTGCTTCTGCCAGTAACCAGCTCCTAACGTGTCCCTTGAGGTTATGCTGAACACCAGATTACATCATGAAGAAATCCCCTCATCATGATACCTGCTTCCAATGCATACATTGCACACTGACATAGAAAGCTGTGGTGCATGTTGTTACTCTGCTGATAACATGTGCTCTTTGGCACAGGACCAAGCATATTAACAAATCCAGCAGTCAAATTTGCAAACCAGATATACCCCTCCTCACTCTGCAAAATGTCAAAAATTTATTGAATTAGATCCAAAGAATTATGGGTGGAGTCCTATTTCCGCAATGGGGCTTTTTTTCCTTTTTCTTTTTCCATTACAGCCTCCTATACATCCAGAAAAAAACAACAACCCTCACCAGAGAATTGAAGAATTCTCTGTAAAAGTGTGCAGTATAATCGTTGCAACTGGGCAGAAAGAAGAAATCAGCATATTTCCTTATTTTTAACTCACTCGCTCACTCACTCACTCATTCATTCAATCAATTAATCAATCATTTCATTCATTCAGTTACATTCATCTTTATAGCTTAGATCACCCAGAAACAACTAAAAGAGAGACCAAGATGCCAGTAACAGAGTGTCCCTTGTGAAAATTCTTAATGTGAAACGCTATTTTGATCTTGGCAATTAATCCTAAACTATTGTATAGATAAATGATAAACACCAACACAGGCATCTTTATTATTGTCTAATGTTGGATCCATGCTAAAAATATCTCTTGAGAGGTATTTGAACATAACATAGCTTCACAATAGACATGGATCGCATTTTTAGCGATTTTTGCATGCACATTTCAGTAATTACAATGCTCCATCACCATGACTGATGGGTGGGTAGAATATATTGTTCTTACCTTCAGTGCTGGTTTTTTTATTTTCTTCCACTCTAATTAATTTCTTCCTCACTCGCCGAGTTGAGCTGACAAGCTTATGCAACCTTTTAAACTTCACCGATTCTTCCGACTCCTCATCTGACTGCTCTCTTGACTGGCAAAGAGACAAAAGGAGGTGTTAATAAAGAAATGATCTCATGGCTCCGTCCACTTTTGGAAATCCAGCTGATGCAGACCCAGGCTGCCCATCCTCCCTGGCAAGGCAAAGGCCATAAAGCAAAACTGTCTCTGAAAGCCCAGGACACTTCTCACCCCAACCACTCACCCACGCAGCTTTAAAAAGAGCCGAACCTACCATTTTCACTTCTAAAGAAGCCCAAGGTAAGCTCTCAGGCACTGTAATGTGTTCCAACCCTCATCTTCTTCTCCACACATTGTACAAGAATAGTAACTTCCACGTTGCCTCTGAGCCCACTGCAAGCAGGACAGCACTTTCCTGGGACTCTTTTAGCCATGCTAGTTAAGCTCCTGTGGTTTGGTTCAGGCTCTGGTCTTGTCTGGCCTGGCGGAACTTGACGTTTAAAAACCTGGTTATAAACAGCGTCTCCACACTGAGCTGAAACTCTATCATTGACTACTTTTTTCCAGACTTGCAGGCAAATTAAAAACAGCAGCAGCAGCAAAAATGATGGGAGGGGGACAAGCCGAAGGGAAAGCAAAGGGAAAAAGAGAGCTCATTTGCTCTGCCTTGCTTTATTAGCCGCAGAAATCTCTTCTGCTTCCTCCTCGCTGCTGAGCTTCTCATTTTGAAGATTCCCAAGATTGGCTGTTAATACAGACATTGCATTCCTGCAGAACTGACCAAAGGAAAACTCTGACCTTTACAGTCACTCAGTATAGTCCATATTCCCCAACATCCAATTGTATCTCACATCTGATGCAGTATACTCCGTTCCAGCTGTTTTCCCTCAAGAATCAAACATTACAGAGACCAAAAAAATCCACCCTTTCCAGCAGCAGCAGTGACACCACAAACTCTGAAACAATCCATTCCTTGTGAACCAAATCAGAGCTTCCATTTTTCGTGCCAGATCCAATCCTCAATATGCTACTTCCTCTGCTTTGCCCTGTTTAGAATCTCTGTGTGAGAGAGCAGAGCAGGAGAAGGGGGAGAAGGAAAGAAAGAAAGACAGAAAGGGGGGGGGGTCTCTCTTTGCTTTTACAGTACAGAAAAGCCACTGTACACAATGCATTCCAAGACGGAGGGAAGATTCCAGCTGGAAATCTCTGAAGACTGCAGACCACATTTTGCCTCCATGTATAGCTCAGAGCAACTCATTGCAATTCCAGCATCTAGCTCAAAAATCTCAAGCACAACTTCCTGTCAATGAACTGCAGCGTATTTGAGTTTCTAAGCTGGAATGCAACATTGTTTTCTGGCCACGTTTGAGCCTCACAGAACAAGCCCCCTTTAATGACGACTCCTATAAAGCACTTAAGCATCCAGCTAACTACTGTATTTAGGTCAAGGCAAAAGAAACTAGCACTTGGAGCATCATTTGTCAAATTTATTTGTAATGCAGACAAACTTAAAACAGAACCACACACCCATAAACACATTTCTAGAGCAAATTACAAGCCTGCATAAACACTTCACATGTATGCTTGAGGTCCTGAAATTGCTTAGCAAAAGTATTTATTTTACAGCTTTCAATGCCTTGGCGATTTTGGGTGTGTTTGTCAGCAACACCTAACCGCAAGAAACAGCAAACTTCAGAAACTTATAATTTGAACCACCTCAAACACGACATTCAAAAACTAATTATTAAAACTGTCCATAAAAGTAAAAGTGAAGTAAAAGCAATTATTTAATTATCCCATGCATAAAACAGAAAGACTGAGGTTACAGCAAGCAGTTTGTCGACATCCTCAGGCTGCAGCAATTGAAACTGATCCAACCAAACAGGACCAGACAGTTCCCTGGATGCCTCGTTTGGGCTATGTCCAATTGTGACGTCTAATCCCCTACGATTCTGGGTGACTTTGTCCTCAAAGTCTTCGCGAATTTGTCACAGCAGATATTACTTGGCCCTGGCTCATGCTTCTTTGAGCTTGGTTTTATGAGGCCATTCACTACTCTGAAAAGCTCTGCTGGACGGCTACTCGAGGACGCAACGGTGGCGGAGAAAAAATTCTTTTTTGCCGCCGTCACCGCCACATGGTAGGCACAATAGTGTGCTCTAACCTGTGTTCGGTCAGATTCACAGCCGGATTTACGCCACCTGCGCTCTAGTCGTCGGCCTTCCTGTTTCATGGCCCGTAGTTCCATGGAGTACCAAGGAGCTTTTCGGGCTCCAGAAGCATGCCGAGAGCACTTGGGAGCGATCGTGTCAATAGCCCTGCTCATCTCCTGATTCCAGAGAGAAACCAGGGCTTCGACAGGTGCGCCAGTCATACCAACTGGAAAATCCCCCAGAGCATTCAGGAATCGCTCAGATTCCACAAGTCTCTGGGGGTGGACCATTTCAATAGGTCCCACCCCACAGATGGGAGCTGCCATTGCAAGTCCAAACCTCACCAGCGAATGATCTGTCCATGGCAATGGGTTGACAGTCAGCCCTCCTATCAACGGATACTCACCAGTTCGGTCTGAGGCAAAAACCAAATCAAGGGTGTGACCTGCTATATGAGTCGGGTCAGATACAAGTTGAGACAGCCCCATGGTTGTCTCGTTGCATTTGTTCTGCCAAAGTTTTGTTCCCATTTCTTTTCTTCATTAATAGTTTCTGAATGATGTTGTCTTGCCCCTAATAGCTTTCTAAAACATCCTGTTTAACCACGCTGCTTGGCTTTGGAGGCCTTTCCTTAATTTAAGAATACATTTTATCTGAGCCTCTGATTAGAAAAAAAACTACCATAATAAACATTTTTACTTAAATACAACAAAATACATTCTAAATACCTAGCAACTCACAACTTCATTGCACCATACCACCTTAAACAATTGTCCTACAGATAATCATATACCTTTTGCCCAATAAAGCAAGCATCCCAGGCCCTTTCTTCAAGGGCCCTTAATCTGGATTAAGGGTCTGTATAGTATACACTTAGAATTCCAGATCCACATGTTAATGTGGATCTAGGAACCCCCATCCCTTACAGCAGATGGGACCTGATCTAGATTAAGGATGCCTGATCCAGATTGGGGTGTGTGCTATGCTATTCCACACTAGCACACAGAAGGCAGAGGTTTAGACTGGACCATGGTCTGGTCTACCACTGAATGAGGGAAGTACTGTAGTTTTTAAAATCCTGGCCTTTCTCATAAAACCATAACTAGACCAAAGGAAGGAAAATACTTCAGAAAGGAGTGTATTCCACAGCCTGAATATTATAGCAGAAGAAGTCCTTGTAGATTGACATTAGATAGGACTCTGCAAATGGTGGACAACCAGGAAATTCCATCTATATAGCTGAGGAATCAGAAGAACCTGCATATGAGGGAGAACAATTCTTCAGAAATCTCAAGCCCAAGTTATTTATGGCTTTATGAGCCAACAGCCAATGATAAAAACTGACCTGATAGCAAACTGGGAACCTCTGTGGTCCTTGAGCAACATGACAGGTAGCTCCTCTCAGTTACATTCTGCCACTGCTGAAAGGACCGTTCCATCCGCAGTATTAAACTGCTGTCCACCCTTTAGACTGCCGATGCATACAACACTGTGGCCCGACTATCCCAGTCAAGGTGCACCTCCTGCATCAAATCTGGCAGAAGATGCACTAACCACAGTGATGTTAAGGATCATAGAAAATTCTACTTACACTCCTCCTCAACTTTGAAAAGCAAGAGGACATATTTTAAAGCAGCTCATGAGAAACACCACCTGCCTTGAGGCCATCAACCTGGAAGTTCCCTTTCAACTTAAAAACGCCTGCATTTAAGAAAATGTAACTATTTGAAAGCATATAGGACTTTTTCAGGTTTTGCAACACAGGATCTGTTTGCACTTACCTGTCTGCACCAACCTGGAGCGTCCATGAGTTTCCTCCAGCTGCTCCAGTCATTGCTAGCTGTGGACAGGTAGAAACCTGTCCACAGCTTTACCAGCAGCTGATGTTGGGCTCCTGGTTGCAGTGTTTGCTCTCTCTTCTGGGTGCAAATGCTCTGCTGCTTGACAATCACAGGCCAGTCACTACTGCAACATCCTGGCACATGCTTGATGTTGCTGTGGCCACTGTCAGGGTGATCTGGCTGAGCTGGGCTGTCGGCACTTCAAGTGTTGGTAGTTCAGTTAGGGACAGCACCAGCATTTGAAGTGTGGATGCCTCCCTCTAAGCTGATAAAACCCACACTAGGTTAAGTGCAAGGAGGCCCACAGTGTAGTTTGGTACCCCAGCTATCCGTATATAAAAGTGTCTCTCCATGTCTTCCCATGATGATCAGGGAAACAAGACAATAAACCAAATGGTTCCCTATGTGAAAAGAGTGTTTTCAGTCAGAAATAAGGCCAATTTGCAGCATGCTCCATTACAGAAATATCACTCAGAGGTCAAGGCAACTCTGTTACTTTTACAGGTGCTCAGCTATTCGCTCCAGGGCAGAAACATAATCTCATACCAACTATCTCTGCAGTATTTCTGTGAAGAGCTCTCCTTGTATAGCTTAAAGAATGAAACACATGGATTTACAGTACTGTAAACAGAAACAGCTTGGTTTCCATCCAGCCTGTCACAAGGTTCCCCTGCCATCCAAAAGCCCCTAATGGCGCAAGTCTTAATTATTTTGGCTAATGCTAGATGCAGAAATTCTGTAGTGGATGCTTAAGTGTTTCATTTCTAGTTTCCATGGCAACATCACATCAGATTGCAGACAGCTGGCTCCACAGTTTTAAACCATAACAAATTGACCAAGCCAGTTCAGAAAATTATACTTGCTTTAAAGGGACAGAGCACCGTTTGGCTGCCAACAGAATGGTGCAAAAGCAACAGGGTGCATATTTTTGGCACATGTGCTAAGGCGAGGCCTTTTTCTCAGCTTCTTTTGGAACAAGTGCATCTCTGACACATCGACAATGTTCTGTGGAATCACGGGCCAGTTTGGGTCATTCTATTCAGCGACTACACAGAGGATCACAGGGGAGCAAGGAACAAAATTAACAGCATCTGCAGCTATAAGAACTGCATACAGTAATCTCCAGCAACCTTTTGTCAGATGGTTATGAAACTATCAAGCCAAGTTGTTACTGCTGCTTTGGCAGTACTTAGCTTGTTCTTCTGACGAAAACAAGAGTGCTTGTAACTTGGAAAACTACTGTTATTCCTAGTTTGTCAATTTTCACCTCTTGATCTATCATGTCTCTTTTTAAATAGAATTTTATTAGTTTCCATAAAACTATAACCCATAAACAAATCAACAAACAAAAACAAGGAAAGAAATTATAACCCACCTCCACAGAAAAGCATATAAGAATTAAAGGAAAACTGGAGGTGACTTCTCATCATGTCCTTAATGATTAAGAGAATTTTCATATTCTAACCTGCTCTAGGTACCAAATATAAGTGCTTTTGAGTAATGCAAATAAGTGATTCTTCAATCCTGCCAGTACTGTATTTTCCATTTTACACAGAAAGTCTATAAAGGGTTCCCAATTTTTAGAAAAAAGAAACTATTTTTCTAGAATCAAATAAATCATCTTATCCATTTCTGCCAGATTTAACAATTAACTCCCTTTCTACTGTGAGTTGTGGTGAATTTTTCCATTCATGCTCATACAATAGTCTTGCCACTGTAATAATATATGTTTTATCTAAAAATTTCATTTAGTGATCTCAGAAGGAAGTACTTTGGCTACATTTGTTATCTTCAGGTTCAACATCCTTTGAATTATTACATGAAGTTGTGTTCAAAGGTGTTTTGCTTTATCACATGTCCACCACAAGTGATAAAAAGTTATTTGGCCTTGTGGTTAGAGGGACAGACTCATATCTCATAGTCAGTGGCTTTGATTCTGCACAACTCCATGAAGCCACCTGGGTGCCCTTGGGCTACTCACAGTTCTTTCTAAGCCCTCACAGGGTGTCTGCTGTGGGGAGAAGAACAGGCTTGTCAGCTGCTTTGAGTCCCCATAAGGGTGAAAAAATCAGGGTATAAAGCCAACGCTCCTTCTCCTCTTCTCCAACAAATATTCTAGGATTGTCTATATGTCTCAACCAAAGTCTAACATTGCAATACCCAAAAGCTAGTATTATTTTGCATAAGACTTCAAAGACTTAGGGCTTCGTACCGCAATGACTGTTAGCCAACTGTTCCAGGAAGTGTGATATGGGCATCATATGTTCAGATGATATGTTTTACGTTATCATTTGTAGCCATACAGACCTATGTTTTACTATGCTGCATTGTAGTATTGTAATATATTTAGCCCACAGCCATCACAATGTCAATTCAAATTAAATAACAAGGAGTGTTAAAGCTACCTATATAATTCTAAAATGCTCAAACAGAATTCAAGCTTTGTATGGTTCCATTATAACAAGCACAGCATTTAAGTGGAGCTAGTTTGCCTTCTCATGCTTTATTTGAAGAGCAAAGACCCAAGTGTGTCCTACACTGTAATCACATGGATCCATTCTGAGAGGATCGTGCCCAGGAGGCACAGGAAGTGCTACAATGTTCCTAGAGCTACTCTTTAATGCAGAGGTGTGCTGTTTGCACACTGCATCCTCCCCACTTAAACTGTCTTCTAACTGACAATGGGAGGCTGTTTTTGAACCTAGGAAATGGACCCTTTGGTTTGAATGATGGAGGGAGGCCAGTAAACCCCTTGAGCAGCAATGGTGAGAGCCACTAAGCTGCTACTGTGGGGTAAGAGCAGTTTGAAGAGCTCATCCCACAATATGGTGACATAACAGAGGAAGGAAGATGGCATTTGTGCGGATGCTTCACTCTTCCTCCATGCAGACACGCGTCCAAGGTTGCTATTAAGGCATCATTAATTAATTCAACTTTTTGTATACGGCACTTTACAGCAGAAAACACAACAATACAGGATAAGAATACAGGATAATTATTATTAATGCAATAATGTAATTAACAGTATATTATTAACCGAAACAGAAAATATCAAAATAATTACAGGAATGAATACATCAGTGTCTAAAGTAGCTATGGGCTGCCAAGCCTGGTTCCGGAAGCCAATGCAGCCAGCAGGCCGAGAGTCTAAGGCTGCGTCCAGACTTCTTAATGCTGCGCAGTGGAATGCGTTGCCAGTATCGAGGTGTCACCTATGATGGCTGATACTTCGCAGTGGCATCGCTTTATAGTGACGCAATTACAAATTTATTTAATGCTGATATAGCAGCACTCGCTGTGCAGCATTAAGTAAATTCAAAGCTTCCTGCTAGTCCAGACAGGACGGCGAGAACGAGAGCTGAGCCTGCAGTTTAGCTCCTGTTGGCTGCCCTATCCCACGTTACTTGCCCCTCACCCCGTGTGATCACACACACCCCATGGAAGTCTCACAGCTCCCCGAGCAGGAAGCTACGGGGGGCTGCTATAGTCTGGATGCTGGACCACCGCTTTGTAGCAAGTAAGCTGCCATTTTTTTTTAATACTGTGGATTTAGTCTGCTAATCTGGAAGGAGCCTAAGATGGAGACTTACTGGGAAATTGCTGAGTCAGGCTTTGTTCCCCTCCAGGGTCTCTATATGCCAACCAGATCAGCAGGCATCACAGTCCTTTGGACTCTAGTGGCAGGATCTGGTGGATCCTGGCTCTGTTACACAGGGTCTTAGTTTGCTTTCTGATGATTCAAGCATTTTCTCTAAGGCAATTTAACCGGAACAGTATCATAAACAGCACCACCATCATATCTCATTGACAGCCAGCCATTTCTGTCCCACATTAAAGCTCTTGGGGACTGGGTACAGATAAAGGTGACAATGGAGCCTATCATGTCAGGGCAGCACCACAGGCAATGGACCTTGGTGTGATGATCCTGTAGATATTGTGCCTGTTTTTGACCATTTATTGGTTTTTTGTCTGGTCTGAGGACTTGGGTTTTACCCACAACTGCTTCCTGTACCAAGGCATCATAAACAGATACTTCCTCTGGAAGCACAAGTTCACACAGATTAATTCCACAGCCAGATACTTCATAATCGACATTAGTCATTTCTCATTTCTGGGATTGATTGGAGAGATGGGGGTGGGGAGGGACCCCAAATTCCACTCTGTTTTTAAGAAACATTGTTATCTCTCATTATAATCATATTCTTTTCTGTACTCACTTTGAAAGGGATGCAAAGATGAAAATACCAGCCCAAATTTAAAATGGAAGAAATGTTGCAGAGACATCTACAAGGGAAAAGCTAGAGGATGCAGGAGAAGAAATCTGCTAACCACTCTGACACTCTCTGGTGTCAAAAGTTCAAGTTTTCCAAACAAATAAATATAAACAAGGAATGCTTGCTTGTTCTCTTATTTTAAAGAAAATAATTAGCATGCATCTGGTACAGCTAAATTTAAGAGTCTTCTTCTGTCTTCCTGCCTCCTTTTTGCAGGATGGGAGGGTAGCTTCTGAAAACCGCGAGGCAAACTTGATGACTTACTAACTTTGGCATGTAGAAGGTCTAACACGCTGTTCTGAATAATCGTCCCCTGAGTGTTGCCTCTATCAGCTTGGTGACCCCAGCAACCTAGGCTCTCTCCTTCTCTCTGCGTCTAACAAACTGTGACTTTTGCACAAAATGTCTGTCTTCATGACCTCAAGTATCACACAACTGTACTCAGTTTTACTCGGTGTATAAAGGGAAAGGCTAGCTCTGGTCTCACACAGTTTTTTTCTACACCTCCCGTTTTCTCCTAGCTGTGTAATGTTTAAGGAAGGCAGAAGTCATCAGCTCTAAGCAAATCTACTTGTCACAAGGAAGGCGGGAAAAAGAGTGTGTTGCAGATGGAAGACAATCCCCGGCTTCATAGGCAGACGCTCCCTGACCTCTTGCTGGCCTCAGTTCCTTAATTTATTGCCAGTGGGGTTTCAGAGAAAGAAAATGCTTGGAGGGAGACAGAAGAGTAACACTTTGCACCCTATTGACACCACTAACAAGGCAAATAATGCTTCATTATAACTTTTTCTTTTCCTTGTAACACAAGAAATTCAACTCCTGCTGACTTAAAAAAAAATCTTATTTTTATGTTTTAAATAATCAGTGTTTGTTTTAATCAAGCCCTGAATTTCTTTGATTCGGAGCAGTTTTAGCTCTCATCACACCAACTTACCTGGCCCACTGCCGACCTAGACTTATTTTGGGATTGTAGTCTACCTTCAAAGCCATTTCCTGTGCACCTCTTAAGAGCCCTGAGCAGAAATGTCAAAAGCTTTGACATTAGTGAGCATTGGAATTGGATAAGGTGTTGGAGTGGGTTTGGGCACAAAAAGACTCTGTAGTGCGCTCCAAGAAGTCTACAAAGTGTTCTAGTTGGTATACTAGACCACTGACCCATATGTGGACAACACACAAATCATGGTCTAGTACAGGGGTGTCCAACCTGTGGCTTACAGGCCACGTGTAGCCCTGGATGACTATAAATACAGCCCAACACAAAATCATAAACTTACTTAAACATTACGAACAGACTTTTTTTTTGCTCATCAGTTTTTATTAGGTCTTGTGTACAGTATTTTCCGGCGTATAAGATGACCCCCAACTTTCCAATTAAAATATAGTTTGGGATATACTTGCCGTATAAGAAGACAACCCCCGGCGTATAAGATGACCCTCGACTTTTGAGAAGATTTTCCTGGGTTAAAAAGTAGTCTTATATGCCAGAATATACAGTATTTAATGTGTGGCCCAAGAAAATTCTTCTTCTTCCATGTGGCCCAGAGACGTCTAAAGGTTGGACACCCCTCGTCTTGCATATCACACCCAGGGCCATTTTGATGGGCACTCAGAAATATGTCATCTGGGGGCACTCAACACTCATCCCTGCTGGCAAGCTCCATTTCTGGCTACAGAACTTAGGCTGGAATAGGCTATGCACAATATAGATCGGTGATGGCCAACCTATGACACGCGTGTCACAGGTGACACGCCAAGCCCTTTTGGGTGACACACCTGGTCACCCTGGCACCTGGGCGTGTAGTGCTTGCTTGTTCTTGAAGTGTACAAAATACCAACTTTCAATTGAAGATTTAGGAAATGTAAAGAATTATTTCTTTTTGCTTTTAATAAAATACATATATCAAAAATATAACTTTTTTACTAGAGCTACAAATATCACAAAATTATGGATATTTCTAGATGTGACACAGCACCCGAGTTAAGCTACATTTTCTTGTGAATTTTGACACACCGAGCTCAAAAGGTTCGCCATCACTGATATAGATGGTCCTTAGTGCATGCAGCAGCAGCAGCCACCAGCCTTTGTGGCCCAGGCTACCTGAAGTAGGTCTGTATAGTGTGGGATAGTTCATGCCATGCAGAAACTACTGTAGTCACCAGACTCAATAGTAACATAATGCTAACAAAGAGCAACAACAAAACCTCCTGAATCCTCCTAGCAAACTGATGAGGTTTAATGTGAGAGAGATTCAGCTGAATCTGGATTACGTATTCATTGAAATTTTCTATACAAGCTAATAGATGTATTTAATAACTGCACATTGGCGTAAAGGGCGTGTATATTTACAACTTCTTGCTGCTTTTTATATATATGCATTTGTTTTGTTTTAAAAATTACAGAATGCCTCATGAATCTGTGTGTTATCTTTGCACAGAGACCATGCTAATCTTCTCTGTATGTTCCAATTTTAGTATTCGTGCTGCCAAAGCAAGAACATGCTACCTTTTTATATAGGTGCTTACAATAGGTAACACAATTTAGGAGTTTAAATCCTTAGATGAATAAAAGAGGGCAACATAAGCAAATTCAAGCCCATCTCATTTTTCAGACCATTCCTGTTCTGACTTTAAAGCACTGCCTGCACAAATCCAGTAAAAGAAACACCCAGGAAAATAAGATGCTCTTTGCTTAAGCAGAACAGGGGCACAGGTTAATAGAAAGAGCCCTGCATACGATACCCCTGGGACTAAGTTTGCCACCCATCTAACCTCTGCAGACAGGGATGGCAGAAGCTGCCTTTGATTAAGCCATATGTGAACAGACATTCCCGCTGCTGCTGCTGTTCTTCATGGCAGTGTCAAGTGCAAATCAGGGTGGGTTAGGAGGCACTCAGTGGACAGGTGGTGATGTGCACTCATCACATTCTCAGGGACCATTTTATGTAACCTTTTCAGCAGTGCAAAGACAGCCCACATGGTCACATCCTTGCAGTTCTTCCAATGCAGAACTGGCTTGCCATTATCTTCTTTCAGGGAGATACCAGGGACTGGATCTATAACCCTCTGTTTTCCAGGTAGGGCTACTTACAGAAGAAAGAGGAGGAGAAGAGTTGGCTTTTATATCCTGTTTTTCTCACCCATTTAAGGGGAATCAAAGCAGCTGACAAAGCTTTCTATTCCTTTTCCCATAGCAGACCCCCAGTGAGGTAAGTGGGGCTGGAGAGCTCAGAAAGAGAGCTGTGACTAGCCCAAGGTCACCCAGCTGGCTTCATGGAGTTGTGCAGAATCAAACCCAGTGACTGTGAGATATAAGTCTGGCTCTCTAACTACAAGACCAAACTGGATCACAGTTTATTTGATACCAATGCAAAAAGCATTCAGGTTGCTAGTCCTGTTTATAAAGGCCTGTATGGCTCAGAAGACAAGAACTGGTAAGAACACCTCCTGGCCTGCCAATGATCTCAGATTTTCTGGGAGTGCTTTACTTGGCTTTTTCAGTAGCAACCGCTGAGGCTGTTTTCACGCTTACCGTGTAGAAGGTTTCTGTCCGCTCACTGATGAGGCACATCTGTACCAGGTTGCTGCTGCAGCTCACTGAACCTTCCCTGGAGCAATCCAGCTGTGGGCTGACCAGAAGCAGCTGGATTACTCCTGGGGAGGTTGTTTTACACCTTCTTCCAGGTGCGACATGGCAAGGTTGCATGACTGTGCCTACAGTCATTCACAGAATCCAGATTGCCATGGCAACACTTGTCCTTTCTCTGGATGTTGCTTCGGATGTTGCCTTGGTGCTGCTGCTGGCAAGTGCTGCTGGCCAAGTATGGGGCTAGTTTGGTACTTGCAGTGTGGATGACTGCCACAGCACTGGATCCTTACAGGTTTGTGCACATGCAAATCCAGCCTGAGTATGTGGGTCTTATTATAGGCACTTCTTTGGCAATCTGTTAATGCCCAGAGCATCTTAACTGTTGAGCAGAATTCTAAACATATGTTTTTTAAGTGCTCATTAAATAGGGGGAGGCGAGACCAAGCAATCAGACACAGCAACAGATCTGTGTCTGCTTCTCAAAAGGCACTCCTAGCCACAGAAATTACTTTGACTCTTGGTATTACAGGGAACTAGAAAAAGCTCTATTATTCGGGGGGGGGGGGGGAATAATTTTTAAAAGAGAGAAGAAATGAGAGATCTGCTTCCCAGAAAAGGTACCTTCCCAATGTTGCTTTACCCTTGGAAAGAATTATAGGAACAAAGTATTTAACTCCTAGAAGATCCCATTTTTCTGGCTTCCTTCTATCCAAGAACATAGCAGAATTCTCACACAACCATTTATTTTTGAATATAGCTGGACTCTTAGGGGCAGGATGAAGTCAAAAGCTGGAGTGACTCAAGTGAGTTGAATGTTAGCCACTACTGGGTTGGGACATCTGATGGACAAATGCCTTGAGGAAGCTTATGGGAAGAAAGCTCTCTTGCAGCAGTGAGGTTTCCAGTGCAGGACCACAAATGCCTGGGAAGTCCCCATTTTCAGTGTGTCATAGAAACAGGCTGGTTGAAATGGACACTAACGTCACCTCTGCCCTCCACCATCCACCCACATGGGGAAGAGGAAGAAGCTTAAGTGCAGAAAGCCATCCTGAGAGCCACTGAAAGACAGTGTGTTGTAAGCTGGTTCATGGAGAGATTGTGATGGCCCAGGAGCCAGCTGGGAGCCAGGCACACGTTACTGCATTCTTCGAGGAGCATCTAGATGTTTGCACATTATGTTCCTGAATTGGCTGAGTGTCTCCTTAGAGTATTCCTAGATCCATCTGATACTGATAAAGGATGACCAATCAAGTCATTTTCATTTATCTTTTTTTCATCTATTCTGCTAAGTGACATACTCTTTGACATACTTACATTATCTGTTCAGTTATCCCTCAAGCTTTATGTATCTGATAAGACACAGGATAAGGAAACATCTTTTAAACCTACAGTATTGCTGAAGAGTTAAGTTTAAGGATAATACTAGTTTTCTTGGATGTAATTTAATACAGTTCAGAATTAAAACTATTCAGCCTTTTAGTAAGAGCATAAAACTTTGACAAGGGCATCTGTAATTGCTGATTTTCCGACTGTGGTCCTTTCTATTACACTATTTATATCTATACTAAGAATTCAGACATCTCCTTCAGAAATCTTTTACACTGAGAACATCCAATTACTCAGAGTAAATTTCACAAGCAACCATGATATCTGATTTGAAAGGAATGGATGTCCTTTCAGTTCAGTGCACCTTTATTTAGAAATCCCACTGAGTTCAATGCAGTTTATACATAAATACATTTATGTATAGGATTGCAGTATAATTTTGGATTAGTTCTTATCTGGAATTTTCCAATTAATATTAAAAACAAGCAGCTGTCATGCCTCATGTCCTCTCTGACTTCTCAAAGGAAGGCCCTGCCAGCCAAAGAGAGGGAGGTATGCCTCAGGAGCCAAATTTGGAAACTGGTTCCGTTCCCCCCAGATGGGGATAGTTTGGACTCAGACGATACACAACACCCAGAGCCGAGTTCTCTCCAGAGAGAACAACAACAGCTGTGCTGCTCGGTTCGCCTCCCTGCAAAACAGCTGTGCCGGCAGGTGTGTCACTCTCCAAGTCTTACTTAAGAAATGTCCAACTCTGCACCTGCAGATGCAAATAAAGAATCTCCCTACTCATGTGAACCCTGATTCTTGATTCCTGACTGAGTTCTGACTTACAACTCTCTAGTACCCTGACTCTTGACTCATTTGACTCGGTGTACTCTATATCCCCAAGAACTCTGAAAACTGACTTGGCGTCTTGCTGTCGCTAGCTGGGCATGTGTGCATAGAAGTGCTTTGCTGCTACCACCTGCTGTGGACATGACAGCAGTGAGCCACAGCCATGCAGACAACATGCTGCCATGCACAGAACACTACTAACTTAGGGTGTTTTTCCACCAGACTCCTTTAGTCCGGATCCAGAAGATCTGGATCTACGGAATGGGTACTTCCCTTAATCCAGATCTAGTAGATCTGGATTAATGGAAGTACCCAATGTGTTTCCATGGGTGGTCTAGCACCCAATAGCAATGGGTGCTAGCCTGCCTGCTGTGGAAACACCGGAGCACCCATGTGGCAAATCTGGATTGGCCCACAAGGGGTCAGCCATTCACCTCAGGTGTTTTGAGGGACAGGGGGTGCAATCTCCGAAGTTGCCTTCGGAGATTAGCACAGGCTCAGAAGTCAAACCCCTTATGAGAGACGTGCATATTAATTAGCTCTTTGCTTGTATCTCTCCTGTGAGCAGTGATGAGTCAGCCTCATTAATATGCACCTCTTTCCATGCCTGGAGGTAACAGGCAGCTCCCAGCAGTATTGCTCTTGCAAGGGGTTTCTCTGCAGAGCCTTTGCTAATCTCCGAAGACAACTTCGAAGGGATTTCGGAACTGCCTTCGGAGGGAGCCTCTTCTAGACCCCATTACTGGATTGTAGTGGAAACAGGCTCCCTACAATCCGGATTTTAAGGCTGAAGACCCCATTGTAGACCCTTTTAATGGGATCTACACGAAATCCAGATTATAGGTCCTGAAGGACCCATAATGATCCAGATTTACCTAGTTGTGGTGGAAACAAATGTGTCCCTAATGGGGCCTGTGGTGGAAACAGGGTCATCCAGCTCTCAGCCAAATGGGTCCTTAATCGGTGCTTCAATGGGTACTTAGTGATAGTGAAAAAACACCTATAGTGCTCTACAGTGATCCCCAACGGTGCTCTGGGTAAATCTCCTGACAACATATGTGCTTGTCTATTTAAAGGTAATTAGGCAGCTTTTATTAATCTATCACTTTTAAGAATAAGAAGTCCATTTTTAAAAATTCCTATGTGAGGTCAACTGATACAATTAGCTTTTTTCTTTTTGAAAAAAAATGATTTTTTTAAAAAAAGAGGGAAGGCCATTTGGCAGAAATAAAAATTATGACAAGCAAAAGGGTTGTCACTTTATAGTTTCAGGAGATCAACAAGATACTCTGTTTAAGGCAAAGCAATGGAAGAGACCAGATGAAAATTATGATTTTTAAAAAATTATGATTTGTGAAGGGTGTGTGCCTGTAAGATGTGGCAGATTGTAGGATATTCACAACTTTTACAGCATCCCCTGCTGGTTGATTCAAAGTAAGAACAGCATGTTCCACACAAAGAACTTGTAAAGTCTTATCTCTCTGCTGAATAAAACATCAGGAAATCGGAAACTGACATGTGTACAGAAGGAGGAAGAAAGCACTGGAAAAGACAATCCAGTAAGATGAAATGAAGGAAATTTTAATCACCAGTTTAAAGAGCAATTAGGTCTGGCACTGCTGGAATGCAACATGAACATGCCATTAGGATCAAATTCCATTTCTTAAAATCCTGGTGGCCAGCATCTCTTTTTCTGCAAGAATGTGAGAGGCTGATTGCATAGTATATAGTATGTCCTTAGCCTACTTAGTTGTGATTTTTAAGGGCTAGATAACCTGGTATGAATCTGAGCCAGACTCCAAGACAGATGTGAGGAATGTCAAGTTAAAATGTTGACTGAGGCTGCCTGCATATGCCACTGTTGGGCCATTGTATGGTTGAAGAGTGGATGGAGAGTCTGCAATACCCTGTGGCAGAGGTAGCTGTGTTGAACCCTTGTGCATCTTGCCCAAGTGGCAATGAGGGATGACCTTTATGCAAAGTGGAATTTTCCCCTCCAAAGCTACCCTGACAGCTGATTTGGCAATTGTTCTACACTTGACCACTGCACCACCCTCATTCAAACGAAGAACCATTATGTTCTGGTGGAACTTCCAGTCCCTGATCAGCATGCCCACTCAGGCAGTTTCTTTCTGTGCATTGCTTTCCATATGCAGAGACATTCTGGAAACATCAGAGGAGGAGAACAGAGTCTCAGTTGTTTGACCATGGTCGTCTTCCTCTCCCGCCAGTCCCTGTGGCACGCAGCTTCATCCAGGCTCACAAGGGACTTCATATGCACGGCACCTGGGCTGGTGAATTCAACACAGCCATCCAAAGCAGTAGATACATGTTCACAAAGTTATTGCAAACGTGTCACACAGGGACAGTTAGCCAAATGTGAGTAGTGATGCACCATGAGACTGACTGGCCCAGTATGCCTGACACATTCCCCTTCCCCTAAACTCAGAAATAATTTCAGAGACACAAAAGGAGCTGCACAGAACGGTAGAGAAGCCACCCACATTACTGCTAGCCTATTTCTGGAACACTCCAGCATGCATCAGCACTATAAGGTGTCTGCTAACTAATTCACAAAAACACAAAGATGTACTACATCAACGCTAAACATAAGGCATCTATTTGAAGCCAGGAACAGCTTCATGATCATTGCCAGTTTTATCCTCTCTAGCAACAATGATGTATGACCCCTTTCCCTCTGCTCTTATGTACAAATACTTCAAGAATGTCTTGCTAAACATTAGGGACCACTTGTTAAGGGTTGAAAACATTTGCTCACCTTTTCCATTATTGGAGGCTTCTCATGCTCTTAGGCAGGGATGGTCCAGCCCTGATAACCAAGCCCCTTTCTGCACTTATCACACTTAATCCCTATTACTGAATCTGGATTAGCTAGATCTGGATCAACCACAGGCAGAGGCATCTGCAGTGACTGGGCATTTGAGTAGCAAGAAGTGACACAATGAAGATGCCTAAGTCTGTTCCATATCAGTAAACGCAGACCTGAAAGAACCACCCAAACTGCAATGCAATTGGCCCACAGCACCTCCAAAATCTGATGCAACTGGCCCTCATCCCTGTTGATCAAATCCTGCATCTGGGTAGCAGATGAGGTGTACTAAGCTGCTCCCTGATCCAGATTAACACATAAATGCCAAAAGGGCTTGAAAGATCATTCAGATCCTTTTGCAAAGTGTCCCTGCATGGAAACTGTGCCATTGGGGACATGGTCAAGTGGATGACCATCCACCCTGCACTTGGGTCTGAGAACACTCTACTGTAGGAGCAATCGCCTCAGCGTGTGTCCCACACTGTCTGCCTTAATTCTCCAAGATCCGAACTATTGGCAGCAACAAAATCTTCTGAAGCAGATAAAGAGGGGCCACTTTACTTGGCAAAAGTGCTTTGAGAATCATTTCAGCTGAGAGAGGAAAAGAGGAAAGAAAACAAGCAGGGCTGATCCAGGAGCATGAATTTCACATCAGAAAGGATGATCACGGCTTGAATTGTAAAGCCTTTCATAATGCATACTTCCTCGAGTATGAAATGGACACACAATGAAAGAATTAAACCTTAATCTGCATGTACCTGGCTCACAGCCAATACAGCTGCTAGCTTGGCACTTTTAAAAGAAAAACCATAGGCGGAAACTCTCCAAAGCGAGCCTGGAATTAACAATGTAGTGACAACCGAGGTCAGCGTCTCTATAGACCCAGGGGAGATCATATCTCGTCCTTTGCTAATTGTTCTTGAATTTTAGCTCGACAAGGGATCGAACATCTCAATTTGCCATTAGAGAAAGTGTAAAGGACAGGGGATTGAGTGGAAAGCACAAGATCAATATAAATTTAATCTTTTCAGCCTGACACGACCTTGGCACATTTTTATTATTATTTTATTTATTATAAAAAATGTAATGCTCAGCTACATCCATGCAAATCTGACTGGCAGATTGTCTGTTCTGTTTCCTCTTAATAGTAAACATGACGTTTTGGCAGTCATTTTGTGCTTCAAATCCCATTTTGTAGAGCAACATATTTTCTCCCATGGCGGATATTAAGGGAGAATATTACTAGTCAGCAAGCCCTAACTTCTAACTACCATTTCATTCTAAACATATTTCACTGTAATCCTAATGGAACATGCTCAGATTTAATTCTGAATTAACACGCTTGTAATGACACTGCTATTCTTACAATTAAACACTACAAAAACAAATTACTTACGATTAATGCAAATTATTATACTTGAAAATAAACAACATATATCAATATGATTTCAGATAACCAATTTCTGCTTTGCGGTAGAGGAAGCTCCAAGTCCAATAAACAAACCATAAACAAAGAAGCACATTTTACCTTGCACACAGGATGAGAGCCAGAATGTTGAAGTGGAAAGATTGAGCCTTATTGACTACATGGCAAACAGAGTAATTAAGAGCAATATATATATATTTTTTGCCATGGATATTCCAGACTGCCCCCAGACATGGTCAGTTCTCCTGCATTCTCCAGCTCTTGAGACTGCTTTACCCTTTTTTCATTTTGTATTATATTTTAATGGTTTGGTGTCTTAGTAATTTTGATTTTTGGCTTTGTAACATTTTTATTACATCTTACTTGCATAGGGAACTGAAGATGGAGGGCTGGTTATGGAAAGAAAGAAAGAAAGAAAGAAAGAAAGAAAGAAAGAAAGAAAGAAAGAAAGAAAGAAAGAAAGAAAGAAAGAAAGAAAGAAAGAAAGAAAGAAAGAAAGAAAGAAAGAAAGAAAGAAAGAAGGCAAGTTGCATGAATAGATGCTGAGTGTGATTAGTAAGACTACATTAAATCATACCCGGCATATGGTTCAGGTGAACAAAAGTATAAATCATATCTTCTGGTACATGAATGCCACCTTCTGCTGAAAACAGTACAGTATTATGTACAGGAAATTGTCAACCATCTGGTAGGAGATGGATTTAGAGTGCCAATCAGTTTTTTTGCAACCTTCCATTCATCAGCAATGCTGCAGTAGGAGGCCTGGCAACCATCACTCTTGTGTTGATCTTAACAACAGGATATGCTGGGATCACACAGAGGGCAAGGTGATCAAGGCTCGATGGGGCTGGCTAGTGGCACCACTAGCAATCTGGTATCAGCATAATAAATGGTGTAGTGTAGAGAGATCAACAAAAGTTGTGATGGAGTCAAAGCACATACACACTTACTCCAGTTTTGGAAAATATGGTACCCACCGGTCAGAAAACTGCACCCACCCCTTAGATTTACTGAGTAGAACTCAAAAACCCCAAGAGCTGCGATAATTGAGCTTGTGAAAAATGAGTTTGGCATAAAGCATGAGTAAAAACTGGCCATCATATCTGAGGCAAATTTTCTCTACCTTATGCATCATTTTGCCTCAGTCGTCAACTGCCATATAGTTGAGGAGCCAGTTAAGGTGTGTGTTTCCACTTGTAGCAGCAACAAGTGCCTTGTGGCAATCTTGCCACCCCGTTACCAGGCATGATCACCATCTGAGATGCCATTTCGTGCAATTTACTACCCTCAACAGCAGTGTTTCTAGGTACTACTTTGAAGAACGCTTTTTGGGTTGAAAGTGGAGACAAAGAAATGCCCTTTCAAGCAGTGATTGTGGAACTTGCCCCACATGTCCAATAAACTGGTGCCTTCATTTTAAAGAGAAGACATGGCCATAATTACACTCTCATACGTCATCATTTAGCAGCATCAAAGAGACTAAGGCTTACATTACAATTAGAAGATCCGTCAAATGCTGGGTAAGAACTGTCAGGCCACTCAGAAGACTCTATGCTACCTGACTGTCGATTCTGGGCTTCGTATTCTTTAAGCTGAAACAGACACAAACAGTATAGTATTAATGAATACTAAAAAATATGTGGTTTGATTACTTCAGATGTTTCCCAATAATTATTTTTATAAAAGGAATTAACCAACAGGGTAATGGACAGATTGTGTTTCCTGCCACAGAAGCATAAGGTCACTAAGATCATCGGGAGAGTTCCTGCTACAGCTTGCCTCACCTTGTCACCTTGTGGTGGCCTTCTCTGCATTGGCACCTACCCTTTGGAACTTCCTTTCTTCTTATATCCATGAGGTACATACATTAACAACTTGCAGGCTCCCACTGAAGACATTTTTCTTTACCTAGCCCTTCCCAGTCGAAACAGTAGCTTCCCATGCACTATTCTTAATTGTCCTTAATTATTTCTATTGTATAGCATTTTATTCAGTTTTAAATATATTAATGCATTTCAGAAAGTGGGCATCATCTGTTTTTTTGCTTTGTTTTATGATGAAAACCAGGATTTTAAGATAAGAAGTGGTACGGAAATATTTTGATAAATAAATGAACATATATTAAAAAGCAACCTACACTTCCCATTTCACTTGCAGTGCTTATTACAGAGGGAATCAGTACCACCAAACTAGAAGTTTGTACAGTCTGAGGGATATCCTTCCTTCTTATCTATCCTTTAAGATAAATTGAGATGCAGTGCCACTTGAACCATGGGAAGGACCACAAGATGGCAAAGGGAGGATCAAAGAAAAGTTTTCATTCAGTTCCCCAACTGGCAAAGTCCCACCTCTTGTTACCCTACAATCAAGGTCTATGAATTAATGCTAAAAACAAGACCTCTGTTCAGTAGTCACCGAATCACAGAGTTGGAAGGGACCTCTAGGTCATCGAGTCCAACCCCCTGCTCAGTGTTAAAACTGAAGTCTGCTGAATGTAGATCTGTTTAAAGGAGTATTTATTGCATTGTCATAGCACTGTGTTTCTTCAAAGTTCATTTAAACAATTCTAGACAGATAATGCTTGAGTTTTGTTCCACATGAGTGGGTGAAAACAAGTGCACTTCTAATATATTGTATACCAAATGAACAGTTTCTGGTGTATATTGTTAAGAATATTCAGACGCTGAAAATTTTGTAGTGTTATGATCAATATTTTTAAATATATATATTTTGAAGGCTAGACATATAGAACAGGCAAATGATCACTAAAAGAACAGAACTTTGGCTGAGATCAGAATCCATCCTGGCTACTAGAGGGTGTGGTGAGAGTAGTTTTTTCCTCCCTAACTTGATCTGCTAACTCATGCAGGACTCTTTAATGCTGTCTGCTTCCCACTAGGAACATTTGTTTAGTTGTTTGTGCCACAAGAGCAATTTAATCCCATCGTCTTGTAACAAGAAGATGCTACTTGAACTAATAGTATCCCCATCCCAAGCAACAGAGCTTCAAGTTTAAAGTACAAATGTGGTCACTCAAGCGGAATAGTTGATGTATTCACTTCACCTTAGCCCTGTCCCCATGGAATTTAAAGTGTGCCAGGACACTCCTTTTGCCTCTGAGCGTCCCCATTCCAAGCTTTACAAGGCACTTAGGGAGCTTAGCAAAGTGAGACACCCGCGATAAAATACGTGCACTTTAAAGAAGAGTTTCAGCGCTCTTTTGGCGATTCGCGGGTTTTGCTCACTATATCTGCCTTGAGGACCCTCCGTGGCAAAAGGGGGGGGGGGATTGCTTGCTTGCACACACAGCCAAAAAGCATTCACACATCTGAGAAATGCAGCAGGTTCGCTTCCTTTCCTTTGTAAAAAGAGCCAGAATTGCTCAGAATGGCAACATTGTTTTCAAGGGAAGCCTTAAAAGAGAATGAGCGAAGGATCGCGCTCCCGATCCTGCAGCCTTTTCTAACAGAGAACAAAGTGAAAGTAACTGCTGAAAGTGAATGAAAGTGACTAAGAATGAGCGCTCATCTGCTTTGCTAGAGGCAGGAAGCAGTTTCAAGAGACGGAGATCCGGCGATTTTTCCTTTTAACAAGAGAGGGGGCGGGGGGGGGGGGAATGCCTGGAAAGAGAAAACTGCTACCACGGGGACGGAAAGTCCGTTTAGATCGCGGCTGCCAGGGGGACGCTTATTCTGGAAGTGGAGGGGACTTTTAAAGTCAGCTATAACAGAGTGACTGCAGAGGAATCCGAGAGGGGCTAATAAGTCTTTTGGGGATTCAGCCCTTGTCTGCCTGTCCTGAAATGCCCAAATGTTTACAAACTTCTTGCTTACCCTTGTTTCCTCAAAAACATCTTGTCCACACCTGGAAGTATAACTTTTGGGATAGAAGAGTATGAGCTCTCTTCAACTAGATTTACCCTAAGTCCATTTGCACCCACCTCCTTGTTACTGCCAAAAGTCATTAAGAGATGAACTTTGTGAGCCTGATGTGCGAATAGATTTCTGGGTCTACAAAGACCACTACCGAAATATTTACAGAGTTGAAGGACAAGATCCAAGATCCCTTTTCCTCTTTGAGCTGATTCATTGTTACTTAGGTCTTGGGTAGCCTGAACTTCAGCTACCTTGTTCTAACAGGACAGAGTTACTTGGCTTCTCAGTATCTAATCAGCTGTTCATTATGGGTGTTTTTCCACTGTCACTAGAAGTTCCCATTAAGTTCCCATTAATGGGGACATTAATGCCATTAATGGGTACTTAATGGGTACTTCTGTTGACAGTGTAAAAACACCCTATGTGTTTTTACACTTTCCAAGCTTTTTACACTTTCCAAGCTATGCGTTTTTACACTTTCCTTCAGCTTTCCAAGGAGGCCTGCACAGGTGATTATTCTTGATATTTCTGGACCTTCTACCTGTACCTAACCTATGAGGATGATTTCCGGAATCTTGGAAACTCCATATTTGAATTAAGCCTATTTCCAGGGCTACTGAATTGGTCTTAGTCCAATCATGTGTGTTTGTGTGTGTGTCTGGAGGAAACTGTCAACATCCTGGGACCCAACAAAGCACCCAAAAGTTAGGCCATGAGGACTGATAGGTCTCTAGATTAGCCCCTAGTCATAGCAAAAAATGAGACTCAGCTGACTCAGAGGGCTGATGCTCCTGTAGAGGAAGGCCATACATAGGCACAGATGCATCTTCCCTGTGCCAAGGGAATTGAGGAGGTATGCTAGCTGTCCCTAGCAGGGTTATAGTGAGGCTATGATCAAGGAGGTACTTCTCCTCAGGCACTTCATACTGCATGTGCGGACCTGCTGCATATAGTGCAAATAACTTATTTAACTAAACATAGATGACAACATTGCTTTGGAGACAAACCTCGTAGAATAGTGATCCTCAGATTTTTAAGGGCATTTAATCTGTAATCCTGTATTTACTCATCCATGAGTAACCCTCATCAAACTCTGTATGTAGCTTACATCTGCAGACCGACAAGTAAGGTTATACTGGTTATTCACATAATTAACTTAATTTCAGAATATGTGGTTGTGGCAGTCTGAAAACCAACTTGAAATTTCAGATAAGCTTCAGTATTTCAAAATTACTGTATTTCAGACAGTACATACAAACTTATTTATTGTACTTTTATCCCACCCTATACTCGAAGGTCTCAGGGCGGGTAACAACATTTAAAATCAGACATATATTAAAACAACAACAGTATATATTAAAACACATTATTAATGCATATTATTTGGATAATGCAGAGTAAAGCACATCCAGACCCATTTTATTCTGGATGATCCATGCTTGATAGGTAAGAGTCTATCATTTGGCATTTGCCTGGAACACAGAAAAGACAGTAAAGGAATAAAGACAGAACCAATTTGCATTTCGTACCCTTGCAAGTGCTTCCTCAATGGTGATCATCTTTTCTTTAACCATCATCATTAGCTGGATCCGCTCCTCATCACTCATTGTGATTTCACTTGCCACATAACCAACATCTTCTCCTGAAGATAGAAAAAAAGCAACACAAACCATTTTTTCAATGGAAAATGTACAGATGTTTGGGTGTATGAACTCACAGCCTTGCCATCGATGCTATCCATGTTTAGTTGTCCCTTTAGATGCTCACGATTAAGCATCAGCATCTTGGGAATCAATGAACTAGCAGGGATGGGAATGGGTGAATTTAATTCCGGTGACAAACAAACAAACAAACAAAAAGTAGAGAAAGCAGTACTGGGGTACAATCTCTGTTCAAATCCAAGGCAAGACATTAAACACCAGGGTAATCCAAGTCTATGCCCCAACTATTGTTGTCAAAGAGGCAGAAGTTGGTCAGTTCAATGAAGTCTTGCAACACTTTCCAAAACACCAAAAGGAAGATACCACTTTCATTATTGGAGATTGGACCGCTGAAGTAGGAAATCAAACGACAACCAGAATAATGAGCAAGTTTGGTCTTGGAAGTACAACATGAAGCAGAAAATAAAATTTTGTAAACATAACTCACTGGTCATAGAAACATTCATAGCACCTAAAGAATTCTGGTTAGAGGTTCATTACACTGAAGCAGCAACAACAACACATCCCCCCACCCAAAGAAACAAAGCAAGAAAGCAAAATAGCTATCTGATGAGACTAAAAGTAGCTGAGTTGAAAAGGAAAGCAAAAGCCAAGAGAGAAAGGACCTAACATAAATATAAGAGATTAAGAAGGGATTACAAGAAGACACAGAACTACTATACAGGATAGAACATCTCTGATCGTCATAATGGTTTGGTTAATGACCTAGAACCAGACATCCTGGAGAGTGAAGTCAAGTGGGCCTTAGGAAGCATTGCTAACAAGAAGGCTAGCAGAGAAGACACAATTCGAGCTGAATTTAAAATCCCAAAAGAGAATGCTGTTCCAGCTCAATAGTGACCACAGGGTTAGAAAATGTCAAAGAATATTCAGACAATTGCACTCATTTCACACACTAGTATGGTTATACTCAAGATTCTGAGAGTTAGAATTCAGCAATATGTGAACCCAGAACTACCAGAAGTGCAGGCTGATTTTTGAAGCAACATTTGCAGGATTATGGAAGAAGCAAAGGAATTCCAGGGGAAAAAAAACTACTGTATTTTCTGGCGTATAAGACTACTTTTTAACCCAGGACAATCTTCTCAAAAGTCATCTTATACACCGGGTGTCGTCTTCTTATACGGTGAGTATATCCTAAACTCTATATTTTAACTGGAAAGTTGGAGGTTGTCTTATACGCCCAGTCGTCTTATATGTCTTATACGCCGGAAAATACGGTACTTCTGCTTTATTGACTATGCTAAAACTTTTGACTATGTGGATCACAACAAATTGTGGCAAATTCTTAAAGAGATGGGAGTATTGGACCATTCAACATGTCACCCGAGGAAACCGTATGCAAGTGAAGAAGTAACAGGTTAGAACCGAAAATGGGTAAACTGTTGGTAGAGGAGACTGCAAAAGCTTTCTTTAAGCTCAAAATTAAAAACAAAACAAAACCCTAAGATCACTGCATTCGGTCTCATCACTTCCTGGCAAATAAAGAGGGGAGAAATGGAAACAGAGTCAAATTCTATTTTGCGGGCTCAAAGATTACTGCAGAGTGTGACTGCAGCTATGACATTAAAAGATTCTTGCTCCTTGGTAGGAAAACTAAGGCAAACCTGGACAGAGTACTAAAACGCAAAGACATCACCTTGCTGACAAAGGTCCAAATAATCAAAGCTATGGTTTTCCTGTAGTACAACCATAAGATGGACCATAAGTAAGGCTGAACACAGAAGATGAATGCTTTAGAATTGTGGTGCTGAAGAAGACTTTTGAGAGTCCCTTGGATTGCAAGGAGATCGGATCAGTCAATACTAAAGGAAATAAGCCTTCACTGATCACTGGAAGGATAAATATTGAAGCTGAAGCTCATATACTCTGGCCCCAAAAATGAGAAACAGGCAACACAAAAGATCTATCACCAAAAGAGAAACAAGGTCCTTCCAAAATATAACGACAGCAAGAATGTCCAAATATCAAAATATGAAAATATGAAAATATGCAGGACCCAATTGTAAAGATAACTGTAAATTTATTAAAAATATCCTATGTAATAAATCTTAACAATAGAGAAAAAACTGGGGACGGTGTATAATAACATAAAGGGAAATAACAAGTGTGTGTATAACTCAGAAACTCTACTCTGTAAAACCTCAGGTGAAACATTCAAAAAGCTGAGTCATGTGTATCTCTGGTTGGTAGTCCGATACATCAGCTACTAAAAGGGAACTTAAAGCCAGAAGCGTTTTGACACTGGTCTTCTTCAGTGGCTTGAAATATAGCCCCCAACGAGGTTAAACTTTCTAATATATTCCACAATGGGCTATAATGTATACACTGTACACTAACAGTTAAATGTCAAATAAAAAATAGTCCCACTAGTATACAGAATATTGTTGCTCCTCTCAAAATGTGCCCCAGTCCTCAGCACCCTCTGAATCTCCATTTTGCAGTGGGCAGGCACTATTTTCTGCAGCACCTCCATATATAGCAGGGAAAAGCACCCTATATTCTAGAAACTGCCAAAAGGTATTGTGCCAGCAAAGAAGCCAGTCTGATTGCTGCCAGTCACTTGCTGGCACTGAAAATGGAGACAGGAAGGCAATGGGCATTTCTTTAGACAGGTTAAACCAAACCTTAATTGTTATGTATTTTTGGATAACAGCCATCCTCAGTACAGCTAAAGAAAACCTGGATATGGACAAGCTAGATGCTGTATACCTCCAGACCCTTCCATGCTGTATACAGACCCTTCTTTTCTGTAGCCCTACAATAGGGATGTGAAAACAGCCAACCAAATTTTTGTTTTTTGTTTTTACACTTGAGATGGCATTTGCCCTAGGAGCAAGATCAGTGTAGCTCAGTGACAGCAGAAGAGAAGAGGCCATTTTTATTGTGGCCACAAACCTGTACAAGAGAGCATGTATGGCACATACAAAAATTTACAGAAGGTTAAAATTTGATCAAAATAAGATTTTTTTTTCCATAGAGAAACAAAATATAATTTTACAGATCTGCTGGAATATGTCTTTATCAATGGTTTAAGAAGGTCCCCATGATAATTTTGGTTTAACGAGCTTTTGAAAAATATATGGTCTCAAATTCCCTCTGATTTTATGGTCAGATGGGACATTCAGATGCCTTGGAGAAAATCACAAAGCCATTACAGGGCTGGGATAAAAGCCAAATTTCTTATGTGAGCCAGAAGTTCCAAAACCACAAAGACAGTCCATTAATAATAGTAGTCAAACATGAGAGCAAAGGATGAGTTGGTAAACAGCCAAAGGTCAGGGCCAGGAAATCAACAGACCAGGAACAACTCACCACCAGAGGGCCTGGGGCTGACTGCTGGAATTCAGGCTGGTGGTGGTCCAAGAACTAGGAAGCTCCAGGACAGGGATTCAAACAACATCTCAAATGTGCATAATTCAGGAAACAAGGCAGAGTGACCTCTTCCATCAGTAGCTGGCTTCATACTGACACCCTGAACCTTGGAACTCAGAGGTTTTTAACCACTGAAGAGGTGACAGACCAAAGCTATGGCTTTCAAGCTTCTAACCAAAGCCACCACATGTGCTATCAGTTAGTTCAACTGTCAACTCCACTATTGTAGTAACCATACTGAACATCTCCACAGGCTGAAGCAGAACTACTGTAAAATGGTACCTGTAACTCAACTATCAACTCATAGAGATGAACCAGAAGCATACTATGAATTCTTGCTTTATTTAGCTTCTAATACTGTGGTAGAGAGTGTGAAGCTTGGCTATCTAATTGAGTATGATGCAGTACAGTTGGCTGTGATGTTTGTTTGGGCCCTTTGCTGTTACACATTCAACTAAGCGTGACATCCTTTACTGAACATAGAACCTGGACTGACACAATTTTGCCTCTGTGGCACTATGGATGTACACTGGTGGACCAGGCATCCACAGTTCCTTTAATCCATGCTTTCTATAGGTAGTGACTATTTGCATAACACAGTTTTGCATCACACAGCACTTTGTGGAAACAAGATCATAGCACTCTTGTTTGCAGTATTTTTGGGCTGTTTTTTCAAGAACCTGAGCTTTCAGATTTAGCTACAATATCCATCATCAGAGGAACAGACTCTTTGAAGAATCAAAAGCAACTGGTGTCTTCTTAGAACTTGTTTCTCTTCTTATAGATTCCTGTTGTTTCATTGGCAGTTGGCAAGTTAATGAAGCATTGGTCTTTTCCTGGTCATAGCACTGTATGAAAAATTGCTGAACATAGTTTAAACCAAGGGTGCTCAAACTGCAGGTGTGCAAAGAGTGGGCAGTGATTACTTGCAAAGATAAATGGAGGTTTAATGTATATTTTGTCTTTTATTTGTATTAACCACAGTAAGCCAGAAGACTACTTCGCATTGTCCTAATTAAAATGATTCAGCTCGTAGAGAAATGAAGCAACCACATTATCCAATAACTTTCATTCTGTGCTGAACTAAACTTGGAACGGAATATCTCTTAAGAAACAAGGAATCATCAGATAAATTATACAGCTTCTGACAGGTCCACAGACAATATTATGTACTCTACTTCCTAACAAGGTAAGAACCATTAAGCAGAAGAGTAAATCAAATAGGGGAAATGGACTGAAAATTTTGCATTCATATTTTGCTTAATGTTCTAGTAATTATATAAACTGCAGTACTCTAATAACTATATTTATAACACTAACGCTGATAGTAAAATAGAGCAGACTTTTGAAAAAGCTTACCTTTTGAAGACTGCCTCATTAATCTCTTCTGATTCTTTCGGAAGTTTTGCCAGAAATATCTATTCTTCTTTTTCCAATCTGCTTTACCTAATGGAAACATTTTTTCTTTTGAAAATATATACGTAATACTATGCATTTAACAACGGAATCAGTTCCCTCCTCCCACATAGATCTTTGGGAAGAATGTCTGTGTTAAAACAGATATGACATAAATGCTCAAAGATTACTGCAGGATGATTTTTATAAGCAACTAAATGTTACTGCAGAAAATACAACTTCCTCATCAATACTGGCAATTCTGAACCTCATTTTTTTAAAAAAAAAATTATCATGCACTGAGTACCTAACTGAAAATTGGATTTTTCTGGGCTCTATGATCTTTACTTGATATTGCTGGATGAAGTATAGTTTCTTATTAGCAATTTTCAGTACAAGGTGGCAGTGGATATAGAGGAAAGCAATTCAAACAGAAAGGTCATTCGGTTTCCATTAAAAAAGTATTTCTCATTTAAAAGAAAGGTGGCTAGTCCAAGTAACTCTCTCATCCACAGGAGATTAAACAAAACCATGCCAGTACTTCTTTGCACCCAGTTAGTAATTTAAAAAATGCAAAAGAAAGGAACCCTAAAGATATCAAATTATTTCTTAAAATTATAATAGTTGAAAAAGCCTCTTTTCTCATGGAGCAAAACAAGTGATCATCATAAAAGACCAGAGAACATTAAGGAATTTACCACTGATAACGGTCTTAAAAAAGAGAGAAAAAGTGGATGAAATGGGTTGAAGCATACTGACCTATAGCGCTTTCTTCTGAACTTGATTTATGAAGGGAGCACCTAGAACATAAGAAAGAGAACAAATAATTTGTAGTCAATTTCTTGTGCCTCGAGAGTATATTGGATCTTAGTAAAGCAGGATTTGAAGCATCCAGTATTACTGCTCCTTTTCATATCAGTGCACACAGAAGCCAGCAAGAGAAATGGCATCTGATCACCAGCCATACTGACACAATGGCATTAGCTCAGCTCCAGTCTGAATGATCTGAAACAAACTTCTTGTGACTGATGCAGAAAAATATGTATGAAGAACAAAAGAGTCAAAGTCTCAGGGTCAGAGGGGAAAACGTGCAGAAGATCATCCTCTGCCCTCCAAAGTTGTCTACACTAAATTCTGTGCTACACAGTACATTTTGCTACTTTTTTACCATTGCAGTTCACTGCAGGGTCCTTCGTATAATAATTATAAGATTTTGAGGATTTAGCAGTTGGCTAATTATTGTCTAGCGTTAAAATTAGAAACAGAAAATAGATGCAAGCATCTTCATAACATTGGTGGACTCCAGCTGCTCTCAGCTACAATTTCCATCAGCCTTAGCCAGAACACACATTCAGGATTTTATTAAAATGTTAATCATCATCATTCTAGCATCACTGCTGCCAACACCACCACCATCATAGCTGCTAGGTGTTATTAGAATAATAAAATACTTCTCCCCACATTATTTAACACTACACAAATTGCTTAGTTGAGGTCCTGACAGGAAAAAAAAACAGTTTTAGTACGGACACAGTAGAGTTCTTGGGGACTCTGACCATGTTTTTATGCTAAGCATGGGATGGACTGAGGATGGGCACCACTTCAGGAGTGCCTGAACCACCATGTTGATGGGCACCTCCTCATCTCCACTCTGTGAAGGCATCCAATAATCTAGGCGTTCTTCCAAAAAGTGCAGAATTGTGATATTCATTCATTGGACATCTTTTATAACTTTCATTGGAGCTCAGTGCATCTTTCAGGGCGATGCCAAATGCTGTTTCCTGTGTGACATTCTCTCCAAAGAATCTCAAATAAAGGGAACCCTGAAGGTGCTGTTTTGGGTGTTCATTCACCATCCCGTGGCCAAAAAGAACAGTGGTGATAACCAGGGCCCAGTTATGTACAGCTTCCATAAGTGAGTAATTCCTCAAGTGTTGCTTTTAATCAAGTAATACCGACTGTAATTTCTTCTTCTGTACATACATGAAAAGTCATTCTTTCATATGGGAATGCTGTTTATGTCTGATTAGGAGCTTCTGTTCTTCATTTTTTTCTCTATTTAACTCATTGAAGAACAGTACAGGTCCTTTCTGATCTGCACTATCATGTGGACCAATGAAGACCTGAAGCTGACTAAAAGGGATCTTGTTCTGGATCTAAGTTAAGATCAGAAAGGCCCACGGTCAGCCTTTGTGGACTACTGAATGGAGGTAAATTATTTCAAGTCAAAGCACACACAAAGTGAGAGAGGAGGCAAGTCCTCAGATTTAATAGACTTTTAGTTCAATAAATTAAGGTTATCCCATCCCTTTAAATTGGGACAAGTGATCAGGTTATCACTATCCTGAATAACCCTCTAAGAACTGAGAAGGTCATAGATTTAAGCCCCATGGTCTCCCAAGAAGATACAGAAAACCACTTCTGTTGCTTTGCTAAGGAAATTGGATGGATGACCCAACCTTTGGTACAGGCATGGTTGAAGCAAATCCTTATTTGTTGGTCATAAAGGAACTCTAGAAATATTATTACTTCCTGTTTTAAAACAAACAATAATCTACCAAGCAATAATGCCCTGTAAAAAGAACTGAGACATAATTTTTCTTCTTCTTCAGTTTAAATTTATATTAGAAGTGCACAGGAAATAGATTTTGAGTTTTGTTCTTACACATGACAAAATATCTGTAACACAACCACGGCCATTTCAGCACTTGAGGAGCCCAGAGCGCACCAGCTCCTACCATTCTGAGCTAGAGCACCCCACTATCTTGGACAAAGGCTGCCTGCATTCAGACAGTATATTCTGGGACAGGCCCCACGGCACCCCGTAAAGTAAAAGCTCACTTCAAATGTTGAACTTTTGGTTCAAAATGTTTAGCAAATATTTCATTTAATTTTTGTTTATTAGTCCTAAGAAAACAAAAGCTCAGAAGGAGAAAAAAATGACAAGACAAGTTACGGAAAGAGAAACTGTAATGTTGCAATTGTACTGCTGCTTTGCATTAGTAAAATTTTCATTCCTACACTATAAAAACAGTAGGATTTATAGGTCCTGGAGAGAAATGAGGAATATTTGCAACAACAGCAATGATCTGAAAAGTTTCTGCACTACATCCTTTCACACCGATTGCAGTATTAAGGCTCAATTACAGCTTCATCAGTAATTTTTAGGATTCGCAGCAGAGGGCACTGCAGTGTTTTTCACAAATGCTGAAAAGCTCCAGCTTGAAGAAACACTAACGGTGAAGACAGCCTGTAACTGACCCAAATGCTCCAGAGCCAAGGATTTATAAGCATGAAAAACATAATCATCAACTGCAGGGCATCATGAAAGGGGAAATGATAGCATCAAGTTTAATTTTGATCCAGGCAATTTATCCAGGCAATGGCAGTAACTGCAGAGTTTGGAGTTAGTGATCATTTGGGTTGACAAACTAAGCTGAACTAGCCAGTAAAGCATCCAGTCAATCAATGGACTAAATTCCAGACCCAAACTGTACCAGGTGAGTGTTGGATAGAGGCCATTCCTATAGGGCTGCATCCAGATGTTGCTTTTTTATCCTGCTATATTTGGATATTAAAACATGGATATTCTCTATCTATATGAAATGTATATCCCACCCTTCACCCAAAGGTCCTAGGATGGGTTACAATAAGAAACAATAAAACATTTATAAAATATTAAAACATAATTAAAAATTCAACATCTGGATGCAACCCAAGTTTCCTCACTTATCTAATTTACACGTGAGGCAGCCTGTAGAAAGAAAATCAAAAGCTTGGTCTGGTTTGCCCCCACAGTAGTAGTAGTTAAGTGCCTGACAGTTAGAAATGAGCTCTAATAAGAACCACATAAGATTCCCTTCCCTTCCCTTGTATCACCTTAGCCCAGCAAGGAGGAGCATTCAAAGCAAAGTTGGGAGGTCAGAGAATTGCATTGAGCTCTCATATTATTTCATTTCTTCAATGTCCTTATTGCTGTCCCATATCACCAAATGTGTGCTTTTGTTATGTTTCCACCTGGAAAGAAACAGCCTCTGCTTCTCCTTTAGGCTGTCTTGTTTTTATTGTTGAATTGTACAGGCTCACCTCATGTTTCAGGGATATGTCATTTTCTATCATCTTTAACCTTAGCACCCAGCTTTTCAGGCTAGGTGGGTCTATTCATAGTCATAGATAAACTACTGAACTGCAAAAATGGAGGAAGGATAAATAATGAACCAACCTGACCTTTTCTGAACTTCACTCTAGGAGCTTTACAAGAGCTATAGGAAATCAGCTTCATTATAATAAAAACTGTGGCGGGAACAGTTTATTGGACTTTATATATTTAAATGATAATAATATAAGGAACTGCAGCTCATTTTATTTTATTTTATTTTATTAAAGGCCAGAAAGCCCAAAGAGAGAATCACTGGATTGCCTGACCTAGATAGAGTATCTGTTTCCATGTGCAATTACTACAGATTAATAAAAACATGTTTTGGAATATTTTCTCCTTCTAGTGTAACAGTAACATCCTGGGTGGGGTAATTTGGGTGCTTTTCTCTTTATAAACCTACAAGGAATATTTCAACCCATTTGCATGGACAAACCACTCATTTCCCCCACTGATATAGCATTTATTCATTACATGTCTCTCCTGTGGCGTTTATTTATTCATCCTATCCATTTCATTCAAAAGCCACTGAAGTGAGTTACAGGTTTGGGCCTGGGAGACCAAATTCTCTTTGTCAGGTGTACTGTTTTAAACCAGTTCCACTCTCTCACTTTACCTCACATGGTTGGAGTGAGAATAAAAGGGGAGGCTGGGGGAGTGTTTCTGCACTTACCCTTTGACAATCTGGATCTGCGACAAGCAATCTGTCCTTAACTGAGACAGATTGACCTTGGACAAAAAAAAAAAAAGATGACCACACTGGGATGGTTTGTTCCAATCCAGGTCCAAAATTCCAATGGCCAGGAGAGTTCCCAAGGGACCTATTTTGGTGGTGTTCCTTACTGCACTGTCAAAATGGGTCCCCTGTGGTAAATCAGAAACCAGGTGTGTCTGATTTACCACCAGCTAGCATGCTGGTGGACCTAAGTCCAGTGGTATTCTAGAGCTGCATTATGCTCCATCTAGTGTTGAAGGAAAATACTAGCATCAGTCAAACTGGTCTAACATGCAGAAGAGAGGCCCCAGTTTTAAGGGTAAATGCAGAAAGACTCCAGGAGAAAAACATCCGTACCACCTTAAGCTCTTGGAAGAAAAGTGGGCTTTAAATGCAATAAATGAGAAAAACTAACCAGAAACTTTTACACACATCAAATATGCCACTTATTATGCTTTCCTAGGCTCCCAAATTTTAAAACAACTATATTGAAAACTTCCCCAAACTTCATAAAATAAAATTCTGAATGAAGAATGTGTCTTTTTTTCAGGCTTAACAAAGAGTTTCACAATGTGAAGCACATTTAGAAAATCAGCAGTAGAGGAAACCAGTCAAGGGAAATCCGTGGTGTGAAAGGAAACCTGTTTGCCCCCTTCTCTCTTTCCTTGGACCGACTCCCTCTTTCCCCAAGACCCTCATTTGGTGTAACAGGCAAAAAGCTGTCATCCCACAAGTTGGACCCTGCTATCATCATGTCCCCTCTCTACCAGTCTTCAGGCCATCAGACCAGTGGCTTCATTGCAACTTTGCTTTCATTGTTTTTACTGTAACCCAACCTGAGACTTTTGGGTATAAAGTGGGATATAAATATAAATAAATAAATAAGAAAGAAAGAAACTTGTCCAGTGATCAGATATTTGTACATATTTCATTCAGTGCAGCATATCATGAATATTTCACCACCTCTCCTGGCTTTCCGCCTTTTCAAGAGTTCGAAAGAGGAGGGAAAATTAAAAAGGAAAAAATACAAGTAAAAGAAATAAGGAATAAAACTCTTCCAACCTTGTTTGTGCGAGCACTCAACTTCTGCCTTAACATCCAACTCACTTGATTTGTTTTAGGCCTCCCTAATGGGTGATGGCTACTGTCTTTAACTGCTCAGTCAAATTTCACCTGACCTTTTGGTCACATTGACTCTTATTGTTTTTCCAGCAGGCAGCAGGGTATGCAAATCAGCTCCTGGAGCCTCAGAGGTTTCACAGAACAGGTGTTAAGCTGGCAGGCCTGCAATTTCCTGGGTCTCCGTTAAGCCTTTTTTGAAAATTGAAGTCAACATTGGCCACCTTCTAATCCTTGGCTTCTGAAAACAACCATTGTGCATTTTGACCACTCCTGGGTCAGAACACCTAATAAGTTTGTGGCAGGGTCAAAATCTATATTAGAGATTTCAGTGTTTTAAACATTCTTACTAGCTCTCATCACAGATTTTAGAGAGATATTAAAAAGCAAAAAGCAGAAGGTGTGCATTTTCCTTTCAACAATGTACTATGTGCATGTTCCTGCCCTCTCTTGCATAGTTGTGTACAGCAATATTGAAATGTAACAAGGCAAAAAAACACACACCACCTTTTGAGACTTCACATTCTGAAGATATTTTTCTTCAAGTCTTTGGCTGAGGTGCAACTGATGAAATGTTAGGCACATTATGGAAGAAGAAATTTATGACACCTGAGAATAGCTTCCTTGTTTGACTTGACAATTATGGTGCTTTATGTTGAACCTGCAACTTCCTCATGAATGTACACTGGACATGATTTGTGTTTTCCCATTCATAGACTGACAACTCACTCTGAAACTTAATGACGCAGTGACACTTGGCAGAAGTTTCAGTGCTGCATATCTGAAAAGCAGCCAAATGTCATTATTCCATGGCTTTGGCCCTCTGGCTTTGCTGTGCTCTGATGTACAGCTTCATTAGCAGACTTCTAAATGATATGCAGTTCAGGGTGCATAGTAAAAAGACTCTACAGACAGTGGCTCAAACAAGGAAGAAAGAAATTGGATAGATGGTCAATTACACACCATGAAAAATGATATCTGCTTACCATTGGATCCTCTGCATGGAAGGCAATGGATGCTATTTAGAAATATTCATAATCTTAATGTCATACTTTGATACCTTTCCTAGATATAAACATGGAATTAGATTGGAAGAAACAATTAATGGCTTAGCTGCAATCAGACAGTGCCTTCTTCAGTTGTCCATTTAAGAAAAAGTGTCCTGTACCCAGACATCAAAAGATTGCTATACAGTTGTTCAATTGTAAAGATAAGAACCTACCTTATTTTTGCCACACTACAACCTATATTTACTTTCAAGTCAGGCAACACCTACCATGACTACAGGTGCCACCCACTGATTAGTCACTCAGTGGGAAACCACTGCCTCTTTGTTTAAGCTAGGTTGGGGTGGAAACTATGCAAAGAGATACCTTTGGAGTGATGAAATTCCAAATGCTGAAGAGGTGTACTTTCTGAGACTTCAATATAGCTTAAGGGAAAAAATGTCTGACATTACAAACTCAAATTCACCCAGAGGGTGTCTCTTTACAGCTGTTAGTTTTCAGGTGCAGACTGCAACCAGCATTTTTAGTGTTCTTGTGTGGACGTTTTGCTGTGGGAATTGAAAGAAAAGATAAATATGGCTAATTGTTACGATTCTCTAACATTGGAGAATTTCATCATAGTTGCATTTGCACAAATACATGCCATTCCGAGTGGAAATGCCATTTTAGTTTCCAAAGTATCCCCTTCTTTGGATGTTCCTGTTTGTATATATTTTGGAAAGAACTAGAGAAAGAAATGAATGTACATGTATAGCATCAAAAGTCTCAGAAACTATCCTCATTTGGGCTGTGGTGTGTAACGCTTAGCACCTCTTTGCTAGAGCAATGACCTTTCAGTGCAAATAGGCTGGTATAAAGTTCTGGCTTACATCTGGAAGACCAGAAACATGAGTACAAAAGCCTTTTGCTTGCTTCCTTTAAAGGCAGTTTGTTTTATCCGTTTCCATTATACAATGCATACTATCTTGAGACACCTTTATGAGTGCAGCTTGGCTGGCTAATTATAGGATGATTTATTTAAGGCAGGATGTCATTGCAAGAAAAATGGGTCCTTAGTGTTCCTATCAAGATTTGCATGAACCTGAAGGGAAATACAAGGCTGAGAGGTTCTGACCCTGCTAGCATCAGTGTGAGAAAGATGGGAAGCAAAGAGGTTCTATTCAATTATCTTGTCATTACGTCTCCATAGCAATGGCTCTTTCAGCTGGTAAAAACTTTCTCAGCAGTTACAAACCTGGCACTCTTTTTGTTCTGCCCTGTTCTCCCTCCCCATAGTCACGGGCGTCTATCTATGTCAATTCCATAAGCAGTCCCATTCATTCACTGCATCCTTAACCATGATACAATTTGGCTTTCTGGACAGCAACAATCCAGTAAGTTACCTGCAAATCTCTCTTCTGGTCATGAATAGTTAATGTAGAGAAACCCATTTGCTGGGACAATAGGAGGCAGCAGGGGGCAGGGGGCAGAACCCCATGATTTTTCCAAAAAGGAAGGATCTTGTTCGTTTGAACTAGGGCACACAATAAAAGAACATCTCTCCTAACAACATTTCCAAAACAGTGGGAGCCGCAAGAGAAACTGGGCCCCATAACAAGACCAGAGCATGCTGCTTCTATCTGTAAAGCAAAGTACTGGACATTATGTCTCCCCTTCTGTGGTTGCTCACTGTGAACACACATGGGCAACCCTGATCAGTATGTGAAATAGCTATCTTCTCCTTTGCATGTTGGAGGTGTGGTGGTGGAGGAGAAGAGAAATCACGAGGCTGCAGGGGTATCTAGGATGACAAAATGAATGCCTTGGAAGCAAAGGAACACTTAGCATAGAAAGGAGGCTGCTATGGTGGCAAGAAAGGGTGGATGGAGGGCTGCAAAAGTATCTCAAGTGATTAAAACTAAAGGACTTACTGAAGAAAATGTGCAGGTACTCAGGAGGTTGTAAATGTCTAGGCCATAGATATTAAAACTCTATACTTTTAGCACCTTCCCTTTGCTCTCCCTGGCACCTACAATGACTTGCTGGATGAGGGCCAGCATGACATGCACTACTGATACTTGGGCAGACTGAACTAAGGGGGGGGGGAGGAGAGGTCAACTGCTTGTGCAGCATATCTTCCAGGATAGAAAGTGCAGCACTGGGCCAGACCAGTGGGGTAGTTGCTGTGGTCCACAGGAATGGCATCCCTCTGGCCAAACAGCTCATGTGCTATATGACTGACTTTGAGGAATTGCTTCTGGTATTAGGTTCCAGATACAAAACAGGTGTACTGCTCACACCGCTGCCCAGCAACCTTCCCTGTCTTTGCTGGTTACAACATCTCAGGAATAATGTTGGGACCTCATGGAGGTGTTGCAGGCTTTCAATATCCATGCAGAAGCAACCCTAACGAGGTTGTCATAGCATCTTCTCCTTCATCACTGTATCCCCAAGTAGCTGTCCAGCAGAATATCAAGTAGGGAATGGCCTAGCTACATTAGGTTGGAAAAGAGAAAAGTCAATGACATCTGAAGTTGTCTCTGACAAATATTCAAGGTAATTTCTAGGATTAAATGCTCTCCATTTGGGACTGTCCTTGAAGATGATTTAGAAGCTGCACCTGACATAGAATGCAACATTATGACTGCTTATGGGCAAGACTGGAAACATCACACAGGCTTCAAAGTACTACACTGGTTGCCAAAGTTTTAACTTTCTTATAAGGATCCCAAATACATAACAAGTTGCCTCCTTCCATAGAAATCTGTTTCTGTATTAAGATACTGAAGAGCCCCTCCTGACAGTTCCACCACTCTCAGAAACTACAGACCTCCTCTGTAGTAGCCCCAAGTTATGGAATGAGCTCTCCACCATATATCAGAGTTTTATTCTTATATATTCCATTTTCTGGCATAAACTGCTCTGAGACCACTTGATATGGGACTAGAAATAAATGCAAATAAATAATTTCATCAGTACTAGGCAATCCTGTGCCTGTGAGGCTTTGTGTATATAATTAAAAACCCTTTTAAACAAGAACACTCCTGATTTTTAACACATGGCACAGCCCTAATGTCCAGATGTACAAACGCAGGCTTCGCCAGGACACAGGCAAAGAAAAAAGAAAGAAACTTGAACTGTTCAAGTAAACTGTAAAATCCAGAAATGAGGGAAGATTTTGACTCTGAAAAAAAATCCCGCAGAAAAAGCATCTTGGCATGAGGCGTCCAGCATATCACCAGGGCGCGAATGTGTTTTGGTCTTCATAAACAGCATCAACTTGCTGTAACAAGCTCTACATTCTTCTGAAAGGAGGCTTGCATTTCTCAGAGAACAATTGCCAGGAAGAAATATTCCTTCAGCTGCTCAGAGGCACACTGGTCTGGCTTGTCACATGTCACAAGCAGTCTTTGGCTTGCTTTTCATTCCCATTGTGAGCATTATTGTGGGAGTTTCCTGCCCTACTTCTCTCAGGCAAATTATTTGCAAGCAGCATGAATAATCTGACCACCAATGAAATCTAGCCCCAAACATCATTCTCTCTCTTTTTTGATCGAGGGAGGGAAGGAGAGAGGACCAACAGTCTTTTGTTCTGGAACAAACTCAGTTTATTTAGAGAGCAACTGCTCCTCTTATGTCCCGCTTTCTTTCTGTAAAAGATCTACCTTTCATGGATAGCAAAGCCAGGAGAACACGTATTCTCCAAATTAACTAAAAGACAGCTTTCAAACCATTGCAATCCTTTCCCCTGGCTTTGGTTTTTTGCTCTCCCCCACCCTTCTTTGCAGTACAGATTTCTTCTTGTTACCGATGAGCTCAATGGAAAATGTCACAGTTAATTTGGTTGCTCTGATGATTCCCTTGCAATCAAGGATGACAGTATTTAAACTGAATGGTAATATGACCCAGAGGGCTGAGTCAGCATTCTTCTGGATTAGCATGGCCGCCTAGGCGTTCGCTGTGATAAGGGCAAGCACCTTATACATCGTGTTTCAGTAAAGTGAATTCTGCTTTGTCGAAAGCATTCAAGTATTGATGGAGATAAGGATGCAGACTGATTTAGATATTTAGATTTGGATGCACACAACTTTGCTTGACAGCCAAATCGTTTACCTACCTATGCACACGGGAGGGGACCAGCTGCATTATCTTTTACTCAATCTACAGAGTTACCCCAAAACAAATTTTCATCGTGAAAGGATTCTTGCATAGCATGGATATCTGGCAATCTTTGGCCCTTTCTGTACTTAATTTGCTTAATCTGTACTAGTGAATTCAGATTAGCTAGATCTAAATCAACCACAGGCAGAACCACCTGTACTGAGTGGGCATTAAAGCAGCAAATGCGTGCTAAGGAGCACTGCAATGAAGATGCCTAAACCATGTTCCATAACAGTGGATGCAAACTAGCACTGTAAGAGCTACCCAAACCATGATGCAATTGGCCCACAGCATCTCTAACACCAGATGCAATTGGCCCATACTGCATCAGTCAATGCTGCATGCAGGTAGCAGGGGTGAGGTGCCTTTGAAGGCAATCCAAAGACAACTGCACTATGGATGTATAGATGTTCTATGTGCAGATACTCCTTCCTTGATCTGGATAAGATGATGCTGGCATGGATGTAGATACATTTATTAGTTCTACAACTAATCTGGATTACTGAGCCCTGAGCATGGATCTGATCCGGATTAACATTAGTCCCATGCAGATGTGTACTAAATGGCTCTTTGATCTGTGTTAACAAGTGCAGAAAGGGCCTCTCTGTATGTGTGTGTGTAAGAAACACACCTTTATTTGAATCTCACCTAATGCTGCATTACAATTAATGAATGATTATTTTCTACAAAGTGCGCACTGTGTCATATTGTGAATACCCACAGAAAGTGAAACTAGCACATGTACTAGTCTGGTCTAACATCAATAGCTTTCTTTGTTAACAACACAGGAACTAATGCTTAGATAAATTCATGGAGGCTAGGCGTATCAATGACTACCAGAATGCATGCCCAGGTGCTGCCTCCAGGTTGGAGAGATGGTCAGGAATCTCTAAAGGGCATTTGCAGGGAGTTGAGAGCAGGTGAAGGTTTTGTCTTTGTCTTCTGCTTGAGATGCCCAGAAACAACTGATGAACCACTGTGAGAAAATGGTGCTGAACTAAATGGGCCGTGGCCTGTTCTTATGTTCTCATGATCTCATGTTCTTATGATCTGTCCATGATTGGTATCTGTAGTTTTAGGAGTTCTGGCAGAAGGGGGGGGGGATGTGGGGAGAGCTCGGGGAAACCGGAGGTAACTGGTTAACTAGGAAACTGAGAAGAGACTGGGCTTTCCAACAGAGCAGGAAATAAGAGAGCTTGGCCACTCTATAACTATGAGGAGGTGGGGAGGAGTCTAAGTGGATACAAAGTCTAAAGAAGAGACTCTACACTAATTTAGAAGCAAAGAGCTTTTCTGCAAGGGACATTGTCCCATGATAAGAAGGGGTCAAGAGGCCTCCCTTCCACATGCTACTGTTATCCATACAGGGCAGAGTTTAGATTGGGCTGAGGCACCCAAAATGTGCCCTAGGCTGCTTTACCCATAGACGGTGACATAGATTCGCTAAGGACAGTATACCAAACTGTGGAGGTGTGTGGCAGCGCCCCTCTGTGGTGCAGTATATCACAGGAGGATCTTCTTCAGTGGTGAAATGGGGGCATCACCCACATGCCTTCTTGAGAGTTCCGAAGAGCAGGAACACAAGCTTCTGAGTTGGCCCTGGGGCTGGCATGGGATAGGTCATCCTAATGCAGACAGTCTTGTCCCTTGCCAGAAGCAACCAATTCCAGCTTAGGACAGTTCAGTTGCTAATCTCAGGAAATGGCCAGACGTTCCCCACCATCATCACACTGCACATGTTCTCACTGACCAACATAAAGAAAGAGAAGACAAAAATGATGGTCATGAACTACTGGCTTCTTAGAGCCTTTCTGCATTAAAAGACTGGGATATGAACTGGTGGGTATGGACCAGCAAATTCTACTGACCAAGGTGTGGGTTGGCCCAATGACATCTTCATGATGGGGTTGGTCTAGACCCACCCCCAGCCCAGCCCAAAGCTCACATGAGCTTCTAGGCTGTGCTCCAAGGGCTCTGAAGTCTGTTAATTAAAGTTCCTAGCCTGTGGGCCTCCAGGGAACCTGTTTTGGTGGCATACTTTGGCCCCTAGTATTTGGGAACATGGAGACATTTTTTCTGCACCTAGGGCCCACTAGTATGTTGGCAGAGCTCAACATTGAGGTCTACTGGCAATCCATATTACGGGCCCCTTGACCTGGATCATACTATGTAGTTGTGGGCAGGGTAGTTAATAATAAACTACAATCAGGAATATGTAAAATACAACAACAAAGTTACTCATGGATTCAATCATTATTCCTCCCCCTGGGTAGGGCCCATAGCAAACAACAGATATTTTGGCTAAGCACTTCATTAAGACACACCTACAGGATCAGTGCATAACATGACGAAGAATTCTGCACTTACTTAACAACTGCAGCCGAAGAAAGTGAAATGTTCAGCTGCTGAGCAGAGAAACTTCCATGATCTGAAAGGAAAAGCTTCCAAAGTGCCACACAGCTCAGGAGCCCACCTGCCATTTATGAACACCCTAGCTAGGTCTAGTCAATCTCTCGCCAAAATTAATCTTATGCCATGAAGTGAGAAAAAGATCTCTAACACACAAATCCTCTATAGTAAACTTAGTAGAAAATTTGAACTTTTTTTTTAACAATAAATGGAAATCTTCAATTCGCACATCTAAGGCTTTATTAACATGACTAAAAAGGGTGGATAAAAGAAAAGATTTGCCATGTCTATTTCATGTACTACTGGGTACAGTTTCAGAGACTGTTGGGGCAGCTGTGATCACATCCAATTAAAAGAAGTGACAATCTTGCTATTATTTGGACAGCTGCAAGCAGAGTTCATTAGTACCTTATGAAGAGTTGTCTAGTTTTGTATCATAATGCAGAAATATTATTATCTTATTAATGTGATAATGCATGAAGAATATTCCAGAATAATAATACCGTAATAATAGAAATAGTAATAAAAGCCTTGTCATTGATTAATGAGATGAGCTACTATTACAATATATGCAGCACTTGTAGACTCCAAGCAACTGGGTGTACATGCCTATTTAGTAACACTTTACAGCAGGCAGTGAAGATTTCCCTTTGTCTAATGCCAAGTATTTATGGCAGCTTTTGTGGATTTTGCACGGCAGAAATTGGACTGAGACCACCAACTCATTTCTCACAAGCTTTGAACAGGTGGTAATGACACCGAACTGGACAAAATCTTCTCTACCTGTAGAACGAAGTGCAGATATATTACCTCCAACAACAAAGTATGGGAAACTGTGTGTTCCAATAACAAGAACCCAGAAAGCCCAGGTTTCTTCTCCTTCTCTCCCGCTCCCCCCCAACCCCCCCCCTCATACATGCATGTTTGCACACAAGAGGCAGTTTCACATAACAAACATTCCAGTCCCTCTTTAAGAATTCTGGAGCAGCTGAAGTCTTAAGAGTCTATGAAATGCGGTTGGCAATACGCATTTGGGCCTTTAAATACTATTTGTTGCCAGTTTCCTGGTACAGTAAGTTACGATAACCCTACTCTCTGAACCACTGAGAATTGCAAAATTAGTTATGCTTCTGTGGCAAATCCCCTTGAAGTTTTAAAGCACTTAATACTGACAACACCAGACACTGTGAAAGGGACATGGTTTTTCTTTCGAACTGTGAAAAAATGTCTACATCTTCTCATTAGTTTTGAAAAACCTAGCAGAACAGCTGGCAAATGCTTCTACAGCAATAACATGTTTTCAAACAAATAAAAAGAATATCACTTTCAACAGGAAAGTTTCTCCTCTCATGTCGACAGTCACTGGCTGCTCCATTTTGCTAAAGCATTATCCTAATTTCCAGTCAACTAGCAAGGAGAAAAAGGCCCTAAACCAAATTCCATGACCTACAATAGTACAGCCAATTCTATGTCAATAAGATATTTTTGAAGTTAATAACTTTTAATTTTGTACTGTCTTACTTTGGTGGTGAGCAGTTAAGAGACTTCTAAAGATCAACTTTATACACTACCTTTGGTATTATAACTACCACAGCTGCAAGTCTTGAGGCTCTTTACATGGACATGATATGACCAAAATACACTATTATATAGCAAACGTTTGATGTACTTTGCCTCCACCTGCTGAGAGAGGCAGAACTGTGCTACTAATGAAGGGTAAGATGCTGAGGGATAGTGTAAATCAGACCAGTGCTCAGGTAGGACCAGATATGAATGTTGACACATCTTGGTCACATTGAGAAAGCTCTTCATTCTAGGCAAAGAGCATGCATGCACATTTATTTTTAAAGAGAACAAAAGAAAACCAAGGAGCATTTTGGTGAGAAGTTTACAAACTCCTCACAGCCTTTTGCTTAACCTTTGCAATTAGAACTGCTCGAGAGGGAAAAAACTGCTAAAAATGAGAGCCACAGCAAAAGGAGCTGGTTTGGGAAAAGTACACCACCCTTCAGCCTAATGTGCCTTCTTCTTTTGAAATCAGTACTTTATTGTCTTTTTCTATACAGACACATGAAATTACATTTCCCACTGTATTGCCCCAACATATTATTATATACCAAAATAATTCTCAATCAATGATACATTTTTTTAATCAGTGAAGTGCATACAGAGCATTCATCAGGGATAAATGCAGCTATTTCTCTTGAAATTCATTTTATAGAAAGCCAGAAGAGTGTAATGCCACTTGAAATGTAATCTAAACATTGGCTATGCCATATGGAGAGCCCTTCATGTATGACGTCATGCTGCGTGAATCAGGAGAATAACATTTTCTCATGATAATGGAAAAGTGCTCCTCAGATTAAACTTCATATAAGAAGAATCCACATAGAATGGAAGGATTCACTACAAGCTTAGTGCCTCCTGTCCTTCACCTTCACAGCCAGTTTGGTCTAGTGGTTAAGGAGCGGGACTCTTATCCGGGAATACTGGGTTTGATTCCACCCTCTCCCATGAAGCCAGCTGGGTGACCTTGGGCTAGTCACAGCTCTCTTCCAAGCTCTCACAGCCCCACCCACCTCACAGGGTGTTCTGTTGTGGGGAGAAGAATAGAAGATTTGTCAGCCGCTTTGAGTCCCCTTAAATGGGTGAGAAAAGCGGGGTAGAAAAGCCAGGTCTTCTTCTTCTTAAAGACAGTGCTATGTCTGCATGCCAACTTCTCCTTCTCCCCAACTGTCAAGTGTTTGGTCTTGGCAGAGGGGATATCTCTGAACTCAGGAAATGGTTCCAAGGACCATTTCCTGTGTCCAGCCAGCAGGCTTGATGCTCAGGGGACAAGTATGTCTCCTTGGGCAGTGGCAGTAGCAGGACCCTTGCCACAAGGAAAGAGCAGTCTGAAGATATCTGAGAGAAATTCAAACAGCTCTACAAGTGAAGTACTTATTTATTTATATTTCTTTCCTGTCCTGTACACAAAGGTCTCAGGGTGAATTGTAATAAAATCATTATAAAAACAGATAAAAGAGATTGGCTAAAATAGTGACAGGGCCTGCACTGGGAGGTGATGTTGTTCCCTGAGCCAAAGGCCAGGGTAAAGAGGTGCGTCTTCACTTTCACCTGATGCACCTTGTAGGGAGATTATTCCATATACTCGGGGCTATAACCAAGAATGCCCTCCCACATGTTCCCACACCCCTAACTGTTGAAAGTGGTGGGGTGGCCAAGGAGGCCTCACCAGCAGATCTTAGGGCACAAGCAGGTCTCTATGGGAAGAGGTGTTCCTCTAGATATTTCGGGTCCAAGCTGTTTAGGGCCTTATAAGCTAACATTAACAGCTTGAACTGGGCTTGGTAGCAAATAGGCAGTCAATGCAGTTCTTTTAAGGTTGGTGCGGTGAGTGTCCAGCCAGCAGTGCCAGTTAGCATTCTAGCTGCTAAGCGAATGGGCACTGAAGGGGCAGCGTCACGCAGGGCAGTGCTATGGAGCATTAAGCACCATAAAGGAAACATGCATATCCTATTGTATTTTTAAAAAGAAAACTTAAAATGCTCCATTTATTGAATTTTTAAAATCCAAAATTCAGTGTAAAAAGCTATTACTGCCACAGCTTTCATCATATTTACTTCTAATTTGTAATAGATTCAGAGTTAAGCCAAAAACTAACATTATAAGCAACCAAACCAAATCTTGTTTGAGCGTACCTGCCTTCCACGTGCCCTGAGGGCTAGGAGCAAAAGTCCCTGGCCTCAGAGCCCCTGAGGGGCCCATTTCAAAGATGAAGCAAGACATGCCACAAAATGGGTTCTCCATGCTCCTAGCACTCCAGTAGAGATTACTGTCGAGCCTAGAAGTGGACCAGCAGACCATCTTTGGCTTCCTGATCTAGAATACTCTCAATCTTACACAGACAGAATATACCAGAGTCTGTAGTCTGCACCAGTATGTGGACAAAAGAAGCCCAGAAGTGGACTACCACACTGATAGATCCAGGTCTAAAGTCCTTTAAGAAACAATCCAGTTCAGTCTGTTTAAAAATGAACAAGGCATCAACAATGACTCTAGTTAAAAGAGAAAAATAACATTTTTCTGCAAGCTGTGCTTACAAACTCCTGTACAATGTAACTGGGTAGATGGATGAGAGAAAGCTGCTCATCTAGAGGAACAAAGCTCACACCAATCAATCAAAGTGTCACCTTTGATGAACAGACACCTAAATCATGTCTCTTTTGGCCACTCAAGTTCTCAGCTTGCCATCAAATGCTCATAACCTCTAGTAAATCTAAAAGGAACTTGCCCTCTTTAGATGACATTCTACAGTGCAATTGCCTTGAGGATATTTTGTAAGGTTACAGGGAAACCCATCTGTCTATCTGCAGATATTTTCACAACCACTTCTAACATGTGAGGTGTGATACACAGAAGCTGGAACTTTTATCTCCAAGGCAGCAACGTGACTGTAAGGCCAAAAGCAACTAAATTCCCCTGAAACCTTATTGTTTTACTCCCCAGGAGAAATAACTATATTTTGATAATAAGTTAATAAGCATTTGTCCCATCTACCTGGTTTTTGGAGCTTGTATTTTTAAAAATGCAAAGCGTCAGAAAATGATATAAATTGGGAGGAAAACACACACACGCACTGGCAAACTGCCAAATAAAAAGGGTTATGTCTCTTTTCTTATACTAAATTCTTCTGTAGGCTCATATATAAAAAAGAAGAAAGCCCTTTGATCTGAATTAATAGTTCGTGTGAAATTTAATGCATGGTGCAAAACTTACTTTCTTTCTGTTTCTGGTGTTGACACCACACTACTGAAGCCAAGGGATTCCTGTAAGAGAAGATTCATTGCTTTGAGCTGAGGCTGAACAACAGCAGGCTTTATTATCTGACTGATGGAGAATACCAAATTGAAGGCAACAACAAAAATAGATCATTGCCTCCATTGTGCTTACTTCAATCTGGGATCGCAGCTGTAGGGATGTGGAGTTGGCGTCGGGTTTCTCCTGAAACAGAACAGATGCCTAGTCAGTGTCACATACAAGAAGGACAAAATACATTTTGCTCGTTGAGGCTGCATCCAGGGGTTGTTTATTTATTCTGCTTTATTTGGATATTCTGGAACAAAGCATGGATATTCCGGGAGAGTACAAGACAAAGGAAATCACTAAGTGTCTGGATGTCTGGAAATCAGCGGTACAAATACAACTACACAAGAACACAATTTTTAAAAACACCACATAAGCATCAACTAGAAACATCTCAATTACTTCTTTTAAACTGCCAAATTTTATTTTAAGATTATTTGCATTGCCTTTGCTTTCCTTCCAATATATTATATGGCCACTAGATGGCTCAACATGCTGCACCACACAGTACATTATCACAGTCTACAGAACAGGACAGAGATATTAAGGCGAATGTCACTTTGAACAATGCATCTCCTTGATAGAGTAACCTATCTTAACTCTGTCTTTGGCAGCCCTATTTAATCTCATATTATTGCTACCAAAGGAGATATAATTGTTTCTTCCTGTCTTACCTATTTTGCTAACCTTCTACAATGGGAGGCCCAGATAACAAATACAAGAGTTTCAATCATGGGCAGGGCACCAATTTTAAGGTCTCCCTCTGTTGTGCAAAACATGGAAGTTTTCATTTTGGGACTTTAGTCCTTAAAATTGCAAACTGCAACAAATAACAAAAAATAATAATATGGTTGCTAAGGCTGTATAAGACACCTACTACCTATTTTGCCCCAGCTTTTGTCTGTTCTCTGTTTCTACAACATAAAGGCAGGAGTTTCTGTTTGCAGTTATCTATAGCTTATCCCTGTAGCCATAACATGAACACTGTGAATAAATCTCACTATCCTGACCTTGGTTACTCATGAACAAAATGGTGCCTTTGTAATATCAGCCACAACTACACCAATCTTGGTTCTCAACCTAGACTTTGATATCTTACTTCAAAGATTTCATTACTATGACAGGGAAAGAGTCAGGCAACCTACTGCCCTAAAGTGTTCTGGAACTATCAATAACACCTACCATAACTGGCTTTGGTCATGCTAGATGGGGTCAATCAAAGCCCCAAGTCCAGAGGCCAATTTGCACTACAGCCCGTAGTGCATGATTAGGTAACTTCTGGGGAAGACCATCCACACCTTGCCTTCCCAGAAGTCCCCTAATCATTCACTAGGTGTTCCACACCTTTACTAACCTTACCCAATCACTTACCTGGCATGTCCAGGCAGCAGCCGTTTGCACCTCTTCCGGTGCTCCAGGGTTGTCTGAGGTGCCGCACAAGTGCACTGGCACCTCAAATGACCATAGATGTGACTGCACGTGTGCAGAGCTTTAAGCATCATCATGGTGAAGGCAGTGATGCACACGCAGTCGCAGAGGACACCACAACCAAAATGGGGGCACCCTGAAGAGTGACTGATTCATGGGGTGTAAGTGACTAGCGCTCACAAGTGTGAGTGCTAGTCAATGTTGGGTCTTCACACTCCTTTCCAGTCCAGCAGATGGGAAGGGAAGTGCAAAATCACCCCAGGTTGCCTTCTGCTTCTTTCTTTCCAACCGGTACATCTAAGATATAAGAAAAAGCTAAGTGAAACGAGGCCATTTCCCTAACCACAACTTGGGCTCCATCCACACCAGACACCCAATGGAGTGACTGGTGTGCAGCAGGAGATGGAACCTGCATATATAAGGCCACCAAAAGGCCCTCCTACTGGAACTCTGTCTGGGCAGAAGGTATCACCAAAACTCCAGGTAAATACAGCAAACCTGACCAGAACTCTTGACCACTGAACTGACACAGCATTACACGATAACCCTTATTCTAACTCCATGGAACTGGAGTGCCCCAAGAGTAGCTTATCTTTCTCTTGGATTAAGATGCTACCTTTGGCATCTGGAGTGGCTGCCCTCCTGGCCTTTGGGTGACCATAGGTCACTGAAAAATCAATTAGATGGATCCTGCACCTTCTATGTCACACATCTGGCTACAAACAGGAAAAAGAAGCAGGGGAATTGGCAGACGAACAGGCAGAGATGTGAGTCATGAATGCAAATTTGGGCACATTTATTTTATGCTATTTAGAATAAGCCCCCAAAATATTTGACAATGATGTGTTTCAAGTACTTATACCAGTGATGGCCAACCTATGACACTTATGTCACAGGTGACACGCCAAGCCCTTCTGGGTGACACACATGGTCACCTTGGCACCTGGGCATGTAAGTGCTTGCTTGTTCTTGAAGTGTACAAAATACCAACTTTCAATTGAAGATTTAGCAAACGAAATTCAGCAACAAAAGTCACTAATGTAAAGAATTATTTGTTTTTGCTTTTAATACATATATCAAAAATATAACTTTTTTACTAGAGCTACAAATATCACAAAATTATGGATATTTCTAGATGTGACACAGCCCCCGAGTTAAGCTAGGTTTTCTTGTGAATTTTGACACACCGAGCTCAAAAGGTTTGCCATCACTGACTTATACAGTCGAGTACATGGTCTAGGAGCAGGAAAATCATGTTTTTACAGCAACTGTGAAGAAAGTGTATAGAACTGTCAGGTGGAAGATTCCTGACCTGCCATCTACTCAAATAATGCCACAGAAGAATGAAAAGCTATTGGATTTTTTTTAAGTAATGTATTATTTTGTCTATTTGGAGTATTTGTATACTTGTTGCTGCTAAAATATGATTGCAAAGTTATATATAAAACATTGCAAAGGCAGCTAAAGTCATCAGTTGCACAAATTATAAATTATATACAATACATACTAGTACACTTAGCTACTGAAGCCATGAAATTAAAATATGGCAAGCCTGCAGAGCATACAAAAAAGCAGAGAAATCATTATGTGTACGAAGATTCGGTAGTTACATATGATTGTGAGAGTTGGGCCATATGGAAGACTGTGTGTTGAATAACTGATGTTTTTGAATTGTGGTGTAGAAAAAGACTTTTGTGATTAAGGAGATCAAATCAGTCAAGATAAAGGCAGTCAACCTGACTGTCCATTGGAAGGACAAATACTGAAGACGAGCCTAAAATACTCTGGTGAGAGTGAGAAGGGAGGACTCATTGTAAAAGGCCCTGATGCTGAAAAAGACTGAAGGCAAAAGGAGAAGGAAACGGAAGAGGATGTGATGGATAGAAAGTGTAATGGAAGCAACGAACATGAGCTTGGGCAAACTTTGTGAGACAGCAGAGGACAGAACGGCCTATGGGGTCATGAAGAGTTGAACATCCCAGTTCTAAACTTGGTTTAAAATCGCTAGGCTCAGGCACAGATGGCGTTCACCCTGGTCCAAAATGTTAAGCTTTGAAAAACATGAGAAGGGTATGATTGGGTGGCAACGAGAGATAAGCAACCAGATTACTCCAACTTCCAAACAACAGCAAAGGTGCATCGGTTGGGGTACAGCTAGTAGCAGCCATTGCTACAGGGACCAGTGGTAGTGCCTAGAAATACCATCTACTGGTTCACTGGGGTTGCCTGAAGTCCTATGTTTGGCTGCCAATCACTTGTTTATCTGACCAGTGTATGGTGGTTCCAGTCACTTCTGGGTGCTCCTGTGGTCACAGCTGCCCTCAGTATAACTGCAAATGGCTTGATATAAGACATCTTAAGAGTCTGGACAAATTTACAATGCCATACATTCTTCAAATTTTAGGGAGCACTAAACAGAGTTTTATTCAACCACATGCTCTTATTCTGCAACTGTCGACTTTTGCTTCAAAATAAAAAGGAACTGATTTGTGCTTTGTGTACCAGTTAGCTGATACTGAAGCAGCCAATAAAATGAGACAAGGAGCTTTTTCACTCTTTCTGGACTTAACAGGACAGGAAACACCACCACAAAAGAAAAAAAACACTTAGGAAAACAACAATGAGAACAGAAGTAGTGGATCTTCTTCATTCTCGTTCTGCCACTTCCTTTCCAGAGCAATTTTCCATATAAAACAGATGGACGAAAGCCCCTCTTCCTTCATTACTTCAGCCAAGGCAAAAGCCAAATGACCTTTCCAGCTGGAACGGTAACCGGATCATTGCAAGATTCTTTTTGGCACTAGTCTGCTCCCGACAGGCAGTCTGAGGAGGAAGGAAGCGAGCATCTACCTGTGCAAAATGCTGCTCACTCCTGCCAGGTTTTGCTTCTGTCACAGATATTAAAAAGAGGGAACATTTTACCAGTCAAAACAGCCTCAAACTCCATGCAACGACGCAGCATGACCTGCGATCTATTAATTTTCTTTTCGGGCTTCAGAGAAGCAAATATTTGGTTATGGTCTGTTTGGTATTTCAAAGGGAGGGTTTGTGCCGTAAGTGCTTAAATCTAGATACAATCTTTGTAAATTCACATTCCTCTTCCATCTTTTTAAAGGGATTCTTTGGTTACCCAAGGAGACTATAAAATAATAAGATTTACCCCGCACAGTAGATTTCGTTGTGAAAGGAAGGTGGAGAACGTCTCTCCCACACCAAAATAAGCTTAGGGAAAGTACCAGCTGCATCCTGTGTTAACAAAATACAGATTCTACTCTTCCTCTCTTCTCTTGTTTATGCTATGAGCAACCTCCCTTGTCTCAGCATTTAAAAGCCACACTGTTCCTTGGGAACTCTGAAAGGACATAAGAATTAATTTTGCAGAAACAGCGGTTGGTTGACAAGTAACTAATCAATGACATTCTGAAAGAGTTGCGTTCTGCACATGGGCAGTTCTGTTTTGATTTTGGAAAGATGAAAAGATGCCCTGAACCTCCAGAACTGAAGTTTTGCAAAGGAAACAAACTGTAGCATATTGATGTAAATCGGTGCATAAGGAAAGGTTTGGGTTACTGCCTAAAACTTTGAAAAATAAACATTTGAAAGGTAAGTAAAATACCTCTAAAATCTGAATCTAGCTTCTAGAAATATGGCAGAGCTTTCAAAGCTATCTTAGGAATTCTCTAAATTTGTGGGGCAAGGTGAATGACTTATTCACTGAACAAGGTGAATAACTTATTGTTCATTTAATCCGTTCCCCATTCCATCACTTTTTACACTGCTACACTGTGATTGATTTCCTGTCTATCTGCCCTCAGAAAACGTAGCTGCCATTTTGGTAAGATGCCAGTGGCTATAGCCATTGCCACCATGACAGTAAGCATTCTTGACACCTGAACAAAAAGGGCCACAATAGATGCCATATATCTAGAGGCAATCTAAGGCTGTGATCAGAAAAGGTGGATTAGAGAAGAAATGGGAATGCAAGGGCCACACACTACTGTCCTGGTGCACCTCAGAGAAGCTCCAGTTTTGTCTAGTGGTTAGGGAGCCAGAGTCATATCTGGGAATACCGGGTTTGATTCAGCACTCCTCCACAAAGCCAGCTGGATGACCTTTTACTAGTCACATCTATCTTTCAGAGCTATCACCGCCCCACCTACCCCACAGGGGCCCTTTCTGCACTTGGCCGTATTCTGGAATATATTCCAGAATAGGGACCTGCTATCTGCATGCTAGTGCAGACTATGGAAGGCCCCAAGTGAGGCCTGCCAAGGTCTGCATTAGTTTGTCACCAGTAGACTGCTATCCTGAGATATATTCCAGAATAAGTCCAAGTGTAGAAAGGCCTAGAATGTTTGCCAGCCACTTTGAGTTCCCTTAAATGGGTGAGAAAAGTGGGGTAGAAAAACCAACTCTTCTTCTTCTTCCTCCTTCTTCCTCTTCTTCTTCTTCTTCTTCTTCAGTTATATCTAAACACAGCCTGAGTCCTTGGGTTTGATTTTGCATTCAAAACCTAAGCTGCTGCAGTTAACAAAGCTGAAGTGTTTGGAAAAAATTAATTAGAGCAGCGACTGTCAAATATTTTAGACATGCAAGAAACATATTTTATATTTCTATTTAGACTATTGCAAGTTGTCCTTTTAGCTATTACAGTAAAACATGGGATGTTTTCTGCTCCATTACTCATGCATGTAATTGCCAGACGTTGTATGTCATATTCCAAATGAATGTAGTTTCGTGTTCAACACAACATGAAATGAAGTGGGGTTGTGGATAGAATTTTGTTGGGGGAGGGAATTCAGTAAAAAATGAATATTTCAATTTTTTTTACACATTTCCTCAAAGTCATATTCAAGAGCTAAGTATGGCAGATACTTATAATCACCCCTTATATAACCTATTTTAAAGACATTTGTTTTGCTTTTATATAGTAAGTAAAATATAACTTCCCTTCCTTAAGGCAATCCTAGAAACTTTCAGTAACATAATTTGGCTTCTGGGGTTTATTGACTTGCATTGGAAGAGTGAGGCACAGCACCACTGGAAAACTGGGTTTTTCCTCCATAATGGCACTGACTTATGCTGGCAGAATAGGCCTCCATGGTTCACTGATGTAATGACCCCTTAGCAAAGTAAGTTGTTAAAGAGTACTTGTTAAGCATTAGTTAGTTGAGATATCAGCTGAAGGGGGTGTGGCTTGTTGCATCCTGGCAGGGAGGGGGGTAAGTTAACCCAGAGACAGCCAATGAGCAACCAATGCCAGGAGAGGGAACTCTATAAAAGGACACATCCAGAGGAAGAAAGGGTCTTTGTCTGATCATCTCACGGGGTGTGGGTAGCACAGGGGCTGGGTCCTTATCAGCCTGTAGGGATTTATAAGTTAGGATCCAGAGTATTAGAATAAGTGTTTAAACAAGAGAAAGTGTTGAACCTGAAGTAACCGTATTCTTAAGCTGTTCAATATATGAAGAAGTTGTAAACAACAAAGCAAGTTATCTTTCGTTTCAAGTGAGCCTGACTGAAATCTGTCGGTAGGAAACATAAGAAATATAAGTGTACTGTCACTTTAAAAAGGAAAAGTCAACATGACAGAGTGCCGCGGTTTGCAGCAGGGAAAGTCTCCCCGATCAAAGCAACAAACTAAACGGAGAGAGTGTGTATGTCGTAGAGGTGGTGGTGGTTGCTTGAATGGAAATGAGGCTTTTGAAGCTGTTTTAAAACTTAATAAAAGGAGAATGAGCTTACGAAGTGCCAGGCGAGGTCGAGGTCAAATCCCAGCCACGACAACTGACCATATAGTTTCTCTTTATTGGTGCAAGACACCAATATGGTGGTCTGTGGGCACCAAACCACTGAGTTGTAAGGACAAATGTGTAACATAAGGCACAGCTTCTGACATACGAACCCCATATAAAGGGTTTTTAAAACTGTTTTTGGTATTGCTCTTATCATGCTGGATTTTAAATGCTGTACTAGTTTATTATTGCTTTTGATACATTTTTGATATGTTTGTTTTTAAAGGTTGTTAGCTGCCCAGAGACCCTCAGGTATGGGGCGGAATATAAATATAAATATAAATAAATAAATAAAAGTAAGCAGGATTCACCTGTAAACAACGTGTCAGACTACAGCTAAACCTGTTAAGAATCAAACGACCTTTTTACACTGGACTGTTCCAGCTGGAACTGTTCCTAAGAGCTGTCTGCCTTTAGATGGCCTGAAACAGCCTCTGTGGTACTGTATGAGCTCCAGGACCACCAATTTTGGCAGTGCAGTTTCGGTACCCCTAGTAAACTGGCTCATGGAAGCACACACCCTTCCACACACGTCTCTGGGCCAATTCACTTATAAGAAGACTGCAGTAGACCTACTGGGTTACACTGCCCCCAGTCTGAACGGAGCAGTCTAGTGGAGTAGGGGTAGGGGGGATGAGCCCCAAAAGCTCATCAGTAAGTGAGGAAACTGCCCAAAACATATAGCTTCAGTTTCTATTCCTTTTCTCTTTACCATAACTCTGTAAACAGTTTTCATTACCATTATTTGGAGAAAAATTGGGTCCCCATAATGGCAGGATGACTCCTATTTAGCACCCAAGCAGATAATTTTAAAGACAGAGCTTTTCTGTACCCTTGCTCTTTATTAAGGGTCTGTGTAGTATCCATCTGTGCTTCCATATCAGATGTCTTTTTACTTCAGCCCTGAAAAAGTGGGATGCTGATGGCCACCAGGTGTTGCATATCAAAGAGGCCTCACTCCTGCTGGTCTGGCTGTGCCTGATCTGGATTAGGGAAGCCTATTTAATTGGCTCTACCATTTCACCAGCAGCCCTGATCTGTAGCACCTGTGTTTGGGATTGGGGTGAGCCACAGAAATACACCACACAGGTCCCAAGGCTAGGAAAAGGGGGATATGACCATGAAACTTTTGAGAACTTCAAGGCCATGTGTCATAGACAATCCGGAGAAGCACCATCAGTACAACAAGGTTTTTGAAATTACTACAAATCTTGGGTGCACTGCTCACACTGCTAGCTTTCTAAAGATTGTGCCACAGTCCACAAACTACTGGAAAGAGTACCTAGGCCATTATGACCTTTTAGGCTTCATATGTTATAATCAATGCAAACATAGTCTCTGCTTCTATCTATGAAGAATTTGGAAAAGATTCCTATTATTCTCTTTTGCCAGAACATTCAGAACAAGTTCAGAATGGATCAAAAATAGAAAGAATACAAACGTGTTCTTACAGAAAAGATTCATAATATTCCAAATGATTTTGAATTTGTTTCAAGTTGGAACAAAACTCAAATTCTGTTCCATTCACAGCATGCTTGTTGGTCTTGTATCCTGGCCAATGTGCAATTGCCCTTAGAACCTTTACACACTTACATGTGCAGGCCTAGCCCCTACAATGGTCCCAAAGCTCACCTTTCACACCACTCCAAGGTCAAGTTGACTACTCAAAAGTATGCTAGCAGAACACTTTAAATAGGTCCATTGGTATACTAGACAAGATGCCCTTTTGAGTATTCTGGTCTACACTTCATCCAATATGGCTGGAACAAACTAGCATGGGGTGCGGCTTCTCTTTAAACTACACTAGCATGTCAGAGAGAGGCCCATGAACCCCTTGCTATACTGGATTAAAGGTAAGTCAGGAAACCACCTCAGACAAGAAGACTGATTAATGCTGAGGCAGAGTACTCAGTGCAGCAACTGGCAGTTTCTCTGAATGCAGCACAATGTTACTACATCTAAGTTCATCCTGTATAATACAGTATATTTGACTATTCGTCTTCCATAAAAATGAATGATGAACAGTCCAACAGGTTATACTTGAATGTAAACATATAAATCAATGTCCATTGTATCCAGAGAAGCCAGACCCTTAACTAAGGCTGTGCTTACACACAGCAAAAAAAGGCAACACTATATCCTCCTTATCTGAAACATCTCAGGGCAGGTCACAATAAAACTAATACAAAACACAATTAAAATGAACTGACAGGTATCTGAAAGGGGAGGTGAGGTTTCTTCAGTCAAAGTCACCAATCACCTTAATGTGACAGTGCCTGATACACCTCATAGGGGAAGCTTGTTTCACAGTCTTGTGGTCCTCTCAATTGTCCCAACTCCCTAGGGTCAGCCCACAGCCCTTCAAGTTCAGCAGCCAGTCTCACACAGTAGCCCAGCAATTTCTTCTTGGCATTTTCCAGCAGAAGACAAAGACAATGTCTTCACCTGCACTCAACTTCCTGCAGTTGGCCTTGACAGGCATCTTGCCTATTTCTTCATCCTGAACAAAGTGTCTAGGCATCCATTCCAGTAGCCATTGGTACGTCTGTCCTCCATGAATTGTCTAACTCTTTATTAAAGCTATTTAGGCTGGTTCCTGTTACCACTTTTTCAAGTAGTAAACTTGAACTGGTAGTCCAAACTCCAGTGGCATTCTGGCCACAGTTTGATTCTCTTGGCCAGGAAGTAACATTCTGGAGCTTCAGATGTCTTTTTACTTCAGCCCTGAAAAAGTGGGATGCTGATGGCCACCAGGTGTTGCATGGTTAGCTTGTGTGGAGGCAGCTTAGAAGGAGACTCAGAAGCCTGCTCAGCATTTTTGACAAATCACTTCATGTAAGGAGGTACCAGAAAGTCTCCTGGTACCTGTATGGAGTAACGCATATCCCAGAGAGGCTTGTACGGCATGACTTGGGTAATTTTGGCAAAAAGTGAAGAATTTATTTTTAAGAAGGAAAATATCTCCAGGCTTTTTAAAACTTCAAGATTCAGAAGTTCTGATTCATACCACGCTATTTACGTATTGCACAACTTCAGTCCTGTCCTAAAATTCATCCAGCTGTACTGTAATTTGCTTTAATAATGAGACATTGACACAAGTTTACTATTTTATATTTCTGGGCTGCTCACAGAAAATATTATGGGAAGGCCTCCGTAAAAACCAAAATATTTATATTTAATATGTACAGTTTTATGAAATATTTACATACAACTTACAGTTCCGTAGAGTATCTGAGTTTTGTGTGTGTAAGTGTATGTTCTGCATGGACCCTTAATCCATATTAAGGACCCATGTAACTACACATTATGGGCCTCTGTATCTGCACATTAATGTGGATCAAGGAGGTTCTGACCTCCGCTGGTTTGGCTCCTCTTCATTTTCCAAAGCCCAATCCAGAGTAAGGAGGCCCTTAATCTGGATCTCTGGCAGAATTGTTATCAGTACTACCAGCGAGACCAGTGGCTCTGATCCAGAACATGAAACGCATGCAGAAGGCACGCCTCCATGTTCCAGGACTACTGGGGTGTGTTCTTCAGCAGTGCACCATAGCTCACCCCTGAAAATCACCCCCCACAGGACTCAAGACTAGAAACTTTCATTCCTAGCCCTCAGAGGCATAAGTGTGTGGCTTTAAAACTTGTCCGAGCTTCAAGGCTGTGTGACATGAGCGATCCAGATCAGCACCATCACCATGCCCACACCTCCTTAAAATCTAGATCAGTTGGCCAGATTACTCTGTACCCAGCACCATTTTCCCTCCGCCCCCTCTTTCCTGATTCGAGCCAGGTTGACGTCACCAACCCCTGTGCAGGAGGGGCTGTAGCAAGGGTAGGGAAATGCCACGCAACGCCCCTTCCCTGATCGCAAGTGCTGGCCATTTTTAAACAGTGATCAAAGAGAAATGAGCCTCTTCTCCCTGCGATCTGATCACCAGACAAACAAAAAAGAACTGATCGCCCCATTTTGACAGCAATGGGGGGGGCATCTGGCCCTTGCTGTCCCACAAGCCTCTTCCCGCAACCCTTATTCCACCCCCGCTCCCCATTCACCAGCAAGCTGGCAAACTTCAGAACCTGCTTGCCTGTCATAGTCTGGCAAACTTCAGAAGCTGATTGCAGCTAAAAAGCTAACTAAAGCCACTACCATGTTTAGAGGCCGTTTAGCAGAGAAAAGCTTTTCTGCTAAACTGCTTCTAAACATTGTAGTGGCTTTGGTTAGCTTTTTAGCTGGCAAACTTCAGAAGCTGCTTGCCAGAGATCAGGGAGCAGGGGTGGAATAAGGGTTGCGGGAAGAGGCTCAAGGGACAACAAGGGCCAGATTACCCCCCTCATCACTGCATCTTTACCTGTCAAACTGGGACGATCAGTTTTTTTTACGTTTGCCCAGCAACTGAATCGCGGAGAAAAGAGGCTCATTTCTGTTTGATCACTGTTTAAAAATGGCCAGCAGTTGTGATCCCCAATGCACAGGATAGAAACGGTGAACACAGGATGTGAAACCCCATCTCCTAAAGACGCCAGAGTCTTATCTCCTTCCCAAATAGCCCAGGAGCATCCCATGCACAGACTTGGCCCCAAAAATAATGTGGACTTCACTCCCAAACCATAGCGAGAACAGTTTTCTAGAGGACTAAATTTAGCACAGGTTTGGGTGATTTGGTCTGCATGTAGCCCAGTTTGGGGGCTTTGCATGGGGACGCTCCTTGCCAAATTCAGATTCAATTCAGCCTTTATAATGAATGCGGACATGACCTAAGGCCCTTTCTGCACTGGGTCCTGTTCTGGATTATATTCTGGAATAGAACCTGCCATCAGCATACTGGGGCAGACTACGGCAGGCCAAAGTGGGATATTATCTGGAATAAGGGCTTAAGAGCTAAATCTTCAGAGTTAATACTGAACAAGAATTCATACTGACTAGATGTAAATTGCCGGAAGCTAATTATTGAAGAATTTAGCAAATGGCTAAAATGCTGGTGTTTAAAACTTAGTAGCTTTACAAGCACCAAAATAAAAACACATGTCTACCAGCGAGCCAGCAAGTAGAAACAGGAATTTTAAAAATGCTCACAAACATGTAATTAGCAACATCCACAGCAGGACAGTCTGTCAAAACAGTGGCATTCTTCTGAACATCAACCATAGTGAAAATAACAAAGAACCATCTACAAATACAATGGTCTGAATTTTAAAGCAGGTGCTATACAAGCAGCCATGAAATTGTTTTTGAGTCTGCAGAACTACTGGACGATAAAGAAATCACTATATGGTTCAATAAAAGACAACAGTGTAAAGGTCTTTCCGCACATGCCCTAAAACTAGAATTAGGGCCAGATGTGGGAAGGATTTGGACATGGCATCTGCAGAGGGAACCCAATTTGGGTCCCTTTGCGGACACCACGTCCGCATGTCGGCGCGCAAAACCGGTTGCTTAAAAAAAAATAAAAATCAGGTCTTACATCTGGCTTTTCCCCTGAAACCGGTTCAGAAGAGAACACTTCCGAAGCGGTGGGGAAGCCAGATTGCTGGCGCATGCCCAGCTGTCACACAGGGAGAGCGCATGCCCCCTGTTTGACAGCTGGTCCTGCCCACTGACCTGCGCCATTGGCTCCTTCGGGGGCTCCCAATGGGAAGGGGCCAGCCAGCCTCGTGAGGGCGACTGGGAAATGGAGGCTGCAGCGCACGCAGGCACAGTGGAAGCCGGGTCCTAGCTTCCAGAAGCCAATCCGCCACGACCAGGTAAGACCCCGATCGGGACCGCACGACCCTGCCCCACATGTGTGCATACATGCGGGGCCTCTGAGAATCTGACCCTATCTGGGTCAGATTCTTTTTACAAACCGTTCTGCCAGAAAACTGATTTTTTAGATCTGTTTTCGGTGACAAGTGCGGAAAGGCCCTCAGTCTCCCTCATTTACACTGAGGTTTGGAATTATAAAGTACCTATACTGTATACTGACTTTAAAGTACCTACGTTTGACCATTATATGCCAAAGCAAGTAATGTATTTAAACTACAACAGACACAGATTATGTGCATGTGACACAAATGAAGCTCTATCCAACATCCTAGTGCAGTGATGGTGAACCTTTTGAGCTCGGTGTGTCAAAATTCGCAAGAAAACCTAGCTTAACTCGGGTGCTGTGTCACATCTAGAAATATCCATAATTTTGTGAATTTTGTAGCTCTAGTAATATTTTATTAAAAGCAAAAACAAATAATTCTTTATATTAGTGACTTTTGTTGCTGAATTTCGTTTGCTAATATTCAATTGAAAGTTGGTATTTCGGACACTTCAAGAACAAGCAAGCACCACACGCCCAGATGCCAGGGTGACCAGGTGTGTCACCCAAAAGGGCTTGGTGTGTCACCTGTGACACGCGTGTCATAGGTTGGCCATCACCGTCCTAGTGGGACAAAAACAACAACAACACAGCCTTGCCTTAAATATGATATCTGAAGCTGCATGCATGGCTTCTTTCTTCCATCAGTCTACAAATGGAAGTGATAAGGAAGAAGAAGAAGAGTTGGCTTTTCTTACCCATTTAAGGGGACTCAAAGCAGCTGGCAAAGCTTTCTGTTCTTCTCCCCACAACAGAATAGAGGTAGGTGGGGCTGTGAGAGCTCAGAAGAGAGCTGTGACTAGCCCAAGGTCACCCAGCTGGCTTCATGAACGAGAGCGGAATCAAACTTAGTATTCCCAAATAAGAGTCCAGCTCCCTAATGACTAGACCAAATGGAACCTTTCTGCACTTGGTCCTATTCTGGAATATATCTCAGGAAAAGGGTCTGTTCTCCTCATGCTAATGCAGACTCTGGCATTACTGGGGCATGTTGTAGCCCCATGTCCCAGAATAAAGCCAAGTGCAAACAGCGCTACTGTGTCTGTGGTTCATTGCACTAAACTGGACCACAGGAGGAATGAAAACAGTGGCATTTTCCACAATAAGAGGGGGCTGCCATAGTCTGCACTAGTATGTGGATATATCCAAGAATAAGGCTGAGAGTTTGGGAGAATTTGCATTTTGTCTCCTGTCACTGGGAGGTGACGCACTAGAATGCTTTAGGCATCTGTACTCAAAGCATTTGAAACTTAGCTGGTACTTAACTAAGTGCCGTCTAAGTGCAATGGTCACCATTACGGTGGCCACCACAGAGCCCCAGTGATGGCAGCTATATGGTGCTGCTGCCAGGGTGATGGCACCTACATGGCTGCTGCCATCGTGTCATTGTGCCTGCAGGGGCTGGTCACATGCTTTTCCTGCATGTCTTCAAACAGGAAAAATGCAGAAGGAACATGGTGGAATGTGCAGAGCTATCCCAGTTCTGCTGCTAGTATAGGCATTGAGTACTTTTGAGTGTTCCGTGCCTATACGGCATAGGGAAAACTATGGCAAAGAAATGGCTCTGTAAAGTGCATATGCTCCATACTGGTGCATCCCCCGTGTACTGTTACTTAAGCAAACTGTAAACCTTGACTAAAGCAAGATCCACAAGGGAGGAGAGAAAGCACTATAAGCATAACACTATTTACCCTGTGTTTTAAGGGAAGTGCTATGCTTCTACAGTCACTGTGCTTCTACTCTCCGATTACCTATCTGTGATGTTGATGGTTGGGGGGAAATGGCCCCAATCACCATATTCTTTATCTGACACCAGGCCACCCAGCTGTACAGTTGCAAAGATTCTAGTGGCAATGGGACTGCTGAGGTGGTACAGAACTCTTCTGGCTGCTTTGCTGCTCAAGTGCTGTACAGAGTCCTTGTGGAAGCACGTTTGTGGGACAATTATGGCTCCATATTTGACTAGCACATCCAGTACCCCATGGGCAGGGGGGAAAGGGTCATGCAGATTGTCATGATGCCCAGCAATCCAGAAAGTGCCTGCCCTCTCTGGGAGTAGCTTGGCCCTGTTAGGATGCTGGGTTCGTGCAATGGCCAAGTGAATACTACAGTGTGGACACAAAACACTGGTAGCAAGCGTTTCAACAGTAAACAAAAACAAGTATATTATTATACACAAGCAATACTAGAAGATAATAAGGTTCAGGTATTTGTTGGATTAACTCAGGTTTAACTCAGTAAGTCTCTTAAGGCTAGGAGATACCCCTTTCTCTAAAGGAAAATAGTTCCCCTTTTAAAAGACAAACCTCTCCACGTTCCTCCCCCTTTGACTGCTTTGCCACAGCTCAAGCCCAGCCAGTGTACCAGAACGTGGCCCTAGATGATCACAAGGCCCAGTCCGTCCTTGCTTGTCCAATCATCCAGCCTGGTCAGTTGCTAGTGAAGTCTCCCTCAGAGCCACAATCCACCCGATTGCCTCCTTCAGAAATCACTCAGCCCAAAAAGACCACTGATCAGCTACTGGTTCCAGCTCCCTCAGGATTCAGCTCTCTTCCTTTCAGCTCTTGTCCCAGCATGAAGACTCCTTCTGCTGTACTCTGTGTTCATTTATACACACACCCCTGATCCTGATTGGCTCTAGCCGCAATAAAATGCTGCTGGAGACTCCTAACAGAGGTTGCTGTCCCTCCAGCCTGATTGGTGGGAACTCCTTCTCTAGCCCCTCCAGCACTCAGATCCCCAGACAGCTTTTCCCTCCAAAACCTTACTCCAGCCAATCACTGCAACAGGGCCCGCACAGGATTTCCCGCTCTTTTTGCAGCCCAAATCCCAGGGTTTGCAACAAACTGTTTGCAACAAGGCTGGCTATTGCAGCTTGCAAGAAGCCTGCAAGGCCAGAAAGCAAAGCAGTTTGCAGCCTGTACCCTGAAACCGTCACACAGATCTTGCCCATCTTACACTGCATACATAGCACCACAAAGGTCCTGCGTGGATTTGGTCTTAGTGTTGTATGCCAATACAGTAATTTTGTTTTAAATACCAAAAACAATGGAATGATTGAAGAGAATTCTGGCATGCAACTGATGACTGCTTCACACTGCTTGTTAAGGGGATTCTTTCCCCCACTACAAAGTTCTGCAACAGCAAAGATAAACCTAACAAAATACAAAGAATTCTATCTGGACTACAGTAGTCACTACAATATAGATAAAACCTGTGTGATCTCAGCAGGGTATCATTCATCCCTCCAAGCTGGATGAATTCAGACTGATCTTCTTATCTTTTGAGGGAGAACAAGGCGTGGTTGAAAAGGGCAAATTAGTAGAGAGGAGTATATCACTGCGAAAATGCACCTATGATTCTGAGCATTCTTGAGAACCAGAAGAGCTGAACAGTTAGCAAAAACAGTGCATAGTTGTTGGACCAAGACCAGGTGCATTATATAGCCAGCAAGTTTTAACCTGAATGCACAACACTCTTGACTCTTCCCCTATTCAAAGAAAAATAGCTTGTGTGCTATTGATCTACAGGCATGTAAGAATTATTCATCAAAAGCTAACACCAGAATTTTTTATGTGTGAATGAAGAGATACATCTTCAGGGGAATATGCAGTTGTAGCCTTGCGATGCTAGAAAAAACAGTCACAGCAGTATCCAAGGTTATATTGACTAAGGATGAATTATTAAATCCAAAGCAGACCCGAACTACATCTGACAAGCAACATTTTAATGTGTTCTAAATGTTACATTTCTTTATGTTTAGGACAAACACAGCAGAATCTTGTTTTCAGTTCAGCTCAAAACCCTTAGCTATTACAATTCAAAGTGTGATACAGTGGATATGACAAGTCGAGGCAAGTGAAAGATAACCTAATAAAATACAAATCTGTATCTAATAAAACATGAACTAGGGTTGCAGTTTATGGTCCTTTTCACACTGCCCCTTATTCCAGAGCAAATTCTGCAATGAGGGGCAGCATGTTCACACACTTGTATGGACTAGACACTCCCCCCCCCCCCCAAGCCCCAGTCATACTTCATCTGTGCTGGATGAAGTGTGAACTGGACAAGAGCATCAAAAGTGATTTCCTACCTGGGGTCTCTATGCACTTACCTGGAACGTCTGGGCAGCGGCCATTCACACCTCTTCCAGTGCTCCAGGGTCATCTGAGGTGCCATGCAAGTGCACTGGCACCTCGGATAACCATAAATGCAACTGTGCGTGCGCAGAGCATCAGCATTGTCATGACAACGGAGCTGACACACGCGCAGTTGCGGGGTTGCTGCGACAAAAATGGCGGCGCCCAGAAGAGGACTGGCCCCCGGATCGGTCACAGGTAAGTGACCGATCATGCAAGGCTTAGGCTGTGGTTACCTAGCGCTCACAAGTGTGAGTGCTGGTTAACATTGGGTCATCACACTCCATTCTCATCCAGCGAATGGGAAAGGAAGTGCACAAACGCCCCTGGTATAGTTGTGTTTCTGCAAAACACAACAGCATGTGTTCTACAATGCAAAAAGCAAAGTCTGCCACCTTGCCTTCAGTTTCCCAGGAGTAAGCCCCATTGAACACAAAAAACCTTACCTTTCCAAGTAAATACCAATTTGATTTATTTTAGGCCTGGCTTGTTGCTTGGATCTATCAAAAAGCCTTGAGTCCTTTTGCGGAGAATTCAAGCACTCTAACTCTGGCCTCCAAAATATGTAGACTTATCTCAAGTTAATCACTCCTACTCTAAAATTATCTGGTGCCTTTGCAAGATATGCACAGCAAACCTAGCCTTGCTTGCTTGTTAGTCAAAAGATCTGCATTCCTTGCACATTTTCAGATTCACGAACTTGGTGGCAAAGCAAATGCTTCATTTTTGTCTTTTGGATCTTGCGGCTGGAAGACAGAGTGGCATTTTTTATTCACAAAAAACGAAACCTCAAGCTTTCTGTTGTTCTGGCATTTAGAATGCTACTTTTTAAAATACTAGTTCCCTTGATTTTCCTTTGCATTTTTCTGAAACAAAAACCAGACCATCACTATATCTGTGTACAAAGGGACCGCAAATTAAATTAGACTGCAAGTTTATTTTCCTTTTCCTATTTTTCCTGTTGTCTCTTACAGACCAGGTTTAAGATGTACAAGCTTAAGTTTAGTGAACAATTTGGGTCATTTCAATTAGTGCACAGCATTAATTATGTTTGCATGCCTTTAATTTCTTCCTACTTCATAACATCTAGAGTAGAAACAGTGCTGCCTCCTTACAGCTGAAGCCACTGAATAGATGTACTGAACTACTCCACAACTGCTCTATTCGGATTTCAAAGCAAAAACACAAAACTGTTCTGTCTCAGCACAAACCTTGTGCTTTGATTCAGGAGCACCAGGCTCCTTTTGAGCCTTGTTCTTTGGGCTCTTGAAGTCGAAAGAAGCAGCCAACATTGTACTGAAGAACAAAGGCTTAAGTTGCATTATCAGCTAGATAAAAGCATTCTGGTGAAAGGGCACATAGATTATATGTTCTGTTCCACACCACATTATCTGCTGCATTCAAAACATTTTTAATGCACTTCTTTATAACATTTGTATAACTCTTCCATACATTTGCTAGGAACCAAAGGGCATTCTATCAACCAATCTTGTCCTGCTTGTCTTGGAAATAAAACAAAATAGAACTTGGGCCTTGTAGAAAAGTGCCCAGGAATAAATATGTTGAAGTCATCCAGTGCCTAAAAAAAGCACACACTGTCAGTACTGTACTTGAAATGCACTCTGATAATGGATGCCCAGAACTCATTCATGCTGATGATGACAGAAGAAGCCTAAATAAAAAACAACTCAAGGTGGAATTCTGTCTGCTTGGAAGTAAAACCCACTAAGCTCTGTCAAGTTTAATTTGGAGGAATGAATGAGACTGCACTTCATGCCAACTCATAAAAATGATCAGCAGTTATCACCTCCTGCAGCTTAGCTTCATTATAAAGAAGCACAAGAAATTCAACACTCTGAGTGAAAAATATAACAAATAGCTACAAAGGCAGTGCATCGCTTACTAGCAGGGAAATTATGTACAAAATAAAACAACTATGACTTTGTGGAATAATGTGCAGTATTTAACTAAAACTAAAAACAGAACAAAATCTTTAGCAGTTCAGTAGAAGCAGTTCTTGGATGGCTCCAACAGAATATGTTCTGCATAGAGCCATCCAGAATGAGATTTTGTGTCAGTATGAATGCACTTTCCACGCACATGCCATACTTGAGGCAAGATTTAACAGCATGGTAGCCTTCACTTCTTTTAGTTGTATTGTTCTACTAGACTAACTGTACTTATTTCCAAAGAAAGGTTAGGAAGTGCCAGAGTTCGGTTCCACTCAAAGGTAATCCTGATAAGGGCCAAAGGAGCTGACCAATATCTATGGTAGCTCAGAGGTGGGAAGGTGGTGGGCTTTGTTCCCTAGATTGTATGGACAATCAAAACACACATAAGAGTTTCCTATCCAACCTAGTTATCAATGACCTAAAAGAGGGGCCAGTAGTTGTGCAGAAGAACACATTATGCTGGCCAAAGAGAGGGCATGGAGTTAAGAGGTGTATTCAAATCCCCCCCCTCCCCGACTCCACTGAGAAAAGTGATCTTAGAATAGTAATTTTAGGTTGAATGAAAAGTTGCTTCTATCAGTGGAAGGGGCATGAGGTTGGTGCAGCTATTGTACCAGCATTTGGATGGTGCCTGAATGTGGCATCTTTACAGGTTAACGTGCTTTAATTTGTATAGAACCACATAGAATTAAAGCTGAGGTATACGAGCCAGGATGGCACCCACAACTGAGAGGTCTTCCCAAACTTCCAATTTCGCTCATTAGTGCAGAATACAAGAGACCCTGCCCACCATGGTATACTCTGATGGAGCGTAAATCCAGATCAAGGGCCCTTGACATTGAGGACCGCTGGCAGACCAGACCAGCCTAGTCTGGAACACACTTTCTGACATACCAGGGGACCAATTTCAGTGGCATACCAAAGCATGGTCCCATAATGGATTCCCTGGGGACTTTGAGGCTAGCACTCTGGAGCCCTTGGAGGAAGGCCCCAAAGCTTGCATGAGGTGCTGGTCTGGAGTAGCACCATCATGCAGATGGTGCTGCTGCAGACCACACCTTGTTGGTCCAGACCCACTGGTTTGGATCACACCCTTTTAGTGCAGAAAAGCCCAAAGTGTAAACCAAATATGTTGTCCCTCATAATTGTTGATGGAATCTAAAGCATCATTTAAGAAAGCATCTATTCATTCAGACTAAACATTCCATAAAATGAATAGAACACTATTTTAGGAAGGAGCTAAACTTAAATTTTAATCTATCTTCATAATGAGAGAACACATCAGCAAAATTAGATAATGTGAATAGAAAACTGTTTGTCACTATACTGGTGTGTTCTTTCTCTCCAAAGATGGCTGCAAAGTACGTTACAACTTAGTTCTAGTTGGACCCTCAGCTATCAGGGAGGTGACTTCCCCAGAGACTAAAAAGCTATCTCTTTGAGCCAAATTATATTATTTCATTTTAAAGTAACAGCCCACTGAAATCTATTCCCTCCAACATGCTTGGTTTAATTATTCCTTAGTAGCACTTCAGCAAAAGATTGTGCCCAAGACGGTATAACTATGATCAGTGTGAATTAGACCTTTCAACATGGAATACGGTATCTGTGTTCTGTTGCAAAAAGAAACAGTATAGAACCAGATGAAATATGGACACAGCAACCTCAAACAAAAGGTATCCCTCTGCCCTGTGGATGTGTTTTAAAAGCCACAGTGGCAATCATTCTTTTTGGTCTCCTACTACATTTAAGCAGCGATGCCAATAAAATGCAGACAGACAGCGCAAAAGGTTTGATGAATTAGCACATTTCAAGGGAGTGTCACATCAGCCTCTGTGAAGAGCGATCACAATTATTTACACTGAAGGCTATAATCAAACAAACTCAAATTATTCCTACTTGTGCTTCTATAGAACTGTAAAAGGTAAAAAAGAAAGTGTATTTGAGACATGATTCTTTGCAACAGTTCTGACTAGCCAGACAGATTTTAAGATTACTTCACTGGCAGATAATGCTGACTATCACCTCCACAACAATAGGATGAAGATGAAAGTAGTCCAGACTTGTGGAATCAACAGTAGCAAAGACAGTGTAGATGCAAGGCACCTGAAAAAGGCAGATGAGAAGCCCAGTGTAATGTTACTGTTACACTCTTGCATCTGAGAGGGGGGCATCTTCAATGGCCAACTGAACACAAACATTTTATTTGTGCAAAACCCAGTTAGGTCTCCAAGATGTTTTCTCATCAGAAAAAGGCTACTGCAATATACTTGGTACACATATATTATTTGGATATGAACTTCATTAATTTCAAAGCCGCTTTACTTTCAGGCATGTTTATAGCTGGAATATATTAATATATTAAACAGTGTATCTACCTGGAAGTGAGTCAATTTAATTAAAAAAAAATTTCAACTAAAGGTATTTCAAATTCAGTAAAACTCAGAACAACTTTAGAAGGTCAGTGCAATGACACAAAAATACGCTGCTGGGTCATGGGGAGGGACACAGCTGAGGGGCAACTTTAGGAAACCTATGGAGAATGAAACATAACATGGTCTTTCATGCTTTAGATAAAGTTCAAAAGGAATGTACTGTAAGATAGTCATCTGTACAGTAAGTCTTCCAAGCCTGGTGGCAAACATCACGGTTTCACAGTGGCAGACAAAACACTTTTGGGATATACGTGGGGGCTGTTTTTAGAGGAAAACAAAGAGGCATAACGCACACCACAGAATGTCCATGAGCCACTGCGTACCCTTCAATCAAAGGACTACAATCACAAGAGCTGCTGGAAATAATATTTCCAGCTGGGAAGGAGGGAGTCTGTTATTGCTCTTTGTAGAACAGAAGATAATCACTTAGAAGGCTGCGCATTAAAAAATAATAACTGAAAAATTAAAGTGCCCCAAATGGCAGAATGACTAAAACAGCTCTTGCTACTTCAAAGCCACACTATCAAGCGGGCAAGCTCATCTGCAATCTAACTTCTGACCTCAGTGTCAAAAACTTTGTCTTACAGCCTTACAAGGACATGCAAGCTAGACTTAAGGCATTTCAAACACAAGAAGAGCTCTGTTCATAACAAATGCCACAGTATCTAAAAAATATTTTGATATTGTTGTCATGTCCCAAAAAGGTGATGTAAAAGCGGATAGAGCACATCAAGGATTACTTTAATCATGGGGCACTAAGGATTTTTAATCTAGACAGGATTAAAACTTCACAGGGAATGCTCCGCAGTCCCTGTGCATTATAGAATTATTATTCGGAGTACCAAAAAAAAAAATCTACTTACAAGGGTATTCATCGCAGAGTATTCCTTTCCTTTGCATTGTCCTGGGTATTTGGGCAAGTTTGCTGTCACCCAAGAAGCAGCAGACCTATAGAGAGGTAGGAGTTGAGCACGTGGGCAGAAGAAGCCTCCCTGCTGTATCTGAATTTTGAAGACTGTGGGAACAATCTATACTGCAAAGTAAAGATAAGCTCCACATTTTTAACTTACTGTCTGGAGGCACAGTAAAGCTTGCCTTTGTAGCTCTCCGAATACAAAAGTCAGAAGTGGAGCTTGATGGCCCTGTCTTGCTTCAGCAGCAAATCATCCCGGCTTGAGAAGGGTTGCATATTCCAGGATGGAGCAGCCTACTCTGTCCCAGGATACAAAGATCAAGAGTTGAAATGGCCTAATTGTCAGGGAAAATTCCACTGCAGTTGCGAATTAATGGGTACTATCCAGCAGCCTAGCATAATAATATATCTTAGGCCCCTACAGAAGTCTGGAAATCAAAGCAGAAGAACTCAATCAATGCAACCATACTGATGACAAAAACAGAATTATGATCCTTTCTGCACTTACCTGATGGCAGTGTGGACCAGGAGGTCTGGAACAAGCAACTTGTCCCTCAGCAGGGACACTTTTCCCTTCAGTGAGCTGCTACAGCCCAAATCCCATGTGGGCTCCAAAGCTCCAGAAGAAAGGGATCCTAGCTTTGGAAGCCCTGATAGACCCATTTCAGCGGCACAATAAATGGGTACCTGGCAAACAAGAACACACCACCACGATCTAGATTTTCACCTGCTAGTATGCTAGTAGACCTTTATATTGAGGCGGACTGGTGATCCATATCTAGTACCTCCAGATCTGCACCATGATCCATCTGGTGCAGAAGGAACATACTAGTAGCGGCTGAGGTCTCTGGTATTCCATACTAATATGCAGAAATGACTCCCCACACTCGGACTCTTTCATAATGCAGATCTAAGACAAGTGCAGAAAGGCCATTATGATTTATGTGCTGCCCAGAAACTGTTTGAAATGATGTGATGATGTGGTAAATTTATGTACAGTATAGTCCTTTCTACACTGTGTGGGACTATCATGTGCTATGATGTGCTATGGTGCACCAGAATAGGCAACCCATCCCAAGGTGGAAAGGGCTATCTCTGGATCACTTTAAGGAACAAATGTTCTGTGCTTTTGAAGTTACCACCTTGGACTTTTTTGGGTCAGACATTCAGAAGTCAGAAGCTTCTGCCACTGCTTCCATATGGCCAGCTGGTCCACAGCTGGTGTGGGATGCAGCACCACTTTCATAGTTTATCCTGCTCCGAGGCCTCACGGTGTGTGGATAAACTGGTTTACCGTGGAGCATTGTTAGGAAAATTCCAAACCACTATGAAAGCCAGTTGCCACTCTATCAGCAAATGCTATTCATATTAGTTTCTTAATAAGCAGAAAGGTCAGAGAGAAAATATTTCCTTTAATTTTGTATGCTGCAGCATAGGAAGCCTGCTTTGCAGAACCCCATCAAGACAAACTTTGAGCCTCCCACATTCCAGCTCAATCTATTATACCTAACCCGTCCAGTAATTACAATATTCCCAGTAACACCTTCTAGGTACGGAAAAGAAATACATATCAGATTTCTCTGACATGCGCAGTAGAGACAAAGTCCATGGGTGACTGGTTCAGACCAGTTATTCCTTGAAGCTACCTTATCAGTCTCTGTTTTTGCAGACACACTGTCCTTGGAGAGGATTCCTCAAAGCGTGGTCTCCTAGTGAACCAATACAGACACAGCATTCTACTGGGCCCGCGTGGCCAACTGATTGACTCAATGCAGGTAAGAGTCACAGAATCCAACAGAAATCTATGCAGAAATACAGATTAGGTTACCTCTTAACAGATGCCTATCCTAATTTTCCACTTGAATTCACACATTGAGGGAGATGTGAATACTTCTCAAAGTAAGTGGTGCCACTGATGAACTGCCCTCATTGTAAAAATAAAATTTAAAAACTTTTTAAAAAGTGAAAAACATGTTTATTCATCTAGGTATTACATTTAAAAAAAAGAAAACTGTTGAAAACAAATTGAAACTTACAGAAGGAATTACTACTACACTCTCTGTTTACAGAACCAATATAACTCATAATCAGGCATCTCTTGTCCAGAGACTCTTAAGTTAATACCATAATCTTGTTGTAAATAGTCTCTGCATTCCAAAGAGGGTCTCCAAGTTCCAAAAAATTTCCCTTCAGAAGGGTTTCCCTGCATTTGTTTAAACTGTGCTGTTATACTTTCTATGCTCACTAGATGTCACAGAAGTTGAATTCACAGGCGTTTCTGCACTTGGCTTCCCATCTGCTGGACAGGAAAGGTGCATTACCCACTAACGTGTACTAGCATTTGCACTTGGGAATGCTACTATATGTCAAGCCTGTCATGTTTGGGGTCATGTGAGGTGCCAGTGTGCTTGTGCAGCACCTCAGAAGACCCTGATCCCAGCAGAGGTGTGAATGGTTGCTTCTCTAGCAGGGAAAGGTAGGTATTAGGATGCGTGTGTTGCACGATTTCGTGCACTACCACTAGTAGATGCTAGGGTAGCATCTGGTAGGGCAGGAGTCATTCTGGGTTGAAAACACCTGCTGCAGGTGCAGATGTAACTTACCAGAAGCTACCCCATCATCTACTACGAGGCCTTGTGCAAATTGGCCTCATGTCTCCACTTCCAGCAGCAAGAGAGCCAATTCTAGAGTCAGATATAATTTTCTGCATTTCTGTTCCTAATGCATCTTAGAACGGAGAGATCTTAGCACAATACCACCAAAGGTGAGTGAATGTGCCTTTCTCCTTGTGGTAATGACTGCATGTAGAAGTCATGCCATGGGCTGCCTCCAGACTAGCAGAATAATTCCACAGTTAAATCTAAAAGTGCAGTGTACTTACTGCACAGTGACAACCGGGTGTCCTGACTGGAAAAGCAGTTCTGTAGCTTCCCCCATCAGAGCTGCGAGAATTGAGGAGGCGTGCACCATCACATGGGTTGAGACAGCCAATGAAATTCTGAACTGCCCTTCCTGATCTGCTGGCATCTCTTCTGCTTTTCTCCCTGCATTGGCTTGCAGCTCTGGATTTTCTTGATACTGTGAAGTGAGTGTTGTTGAACCAGCATTAAGGTAAGTGCACAGTCCCAATCACATAATGCAATGTGACAACTCAATTGGGACTGAGCATTCCAATGCAAAGTATAAATGTATCTGGATGTAGCTCGGGACAGACTGGGAGAATTAGGCAGCAGGCCAATGTCATTTATGTACTATCTTTAGGTGGGTTTCTTTTTTGCTACCGAGCTTGCTTATTTGAAAGATCCTGAAATGGTGAGTTTAATTCATAATCCAAAGCTTGTTTTTAACTCTGTAATTTTTGTGTATTTAATTTCTAGGAGTGCTTTTTAAATATTGCTGACAGGGCTTTTTCTGTAACCCTGTGTCATGTCAATATTACCTTTCCCTCTTTTAAATCTTGAAAGGTCTTTTTACATCTGAGAGCTCAAAAAATGGGTTATCACTGATGTTCTTTAGTTGTTGCGGATCTTTAGTCAATAAAAAAATAGGTAAATAGAAATCATTTAATCCAGCGTTATCTTAAATTTTGAAGTTTGATATTGGATAATAATTGACCTATTGGAGGCAATAGTTCCAGTGGGGTCAATGGGGAGTCAGTGTCAGATTTTTCCCCCCATCTAGGTCAGATACAGCATGTTACCTTTGCGATCTCAGACACTTAGCTCTCTGTTCTAGGGATTCTATTTAAAAACTTTAAAAAAAAAAGCATGCAACTTTTTGTGCATCCTTTCCCCATAGAAACCTTCAAAGGAATGAGAGCTTCAATAACACCATTGCTAAAACCATTTTGACAATTCTGACACCTCCTTTAGTGTCTTTGATGTCTTAATTCAAAATGTTCAATCCCTCCAGGGAAGAAAGCCATGAGACAGGATGAGACTTGCCTAGATATCATTTTGTCCACAGTTTGCACTGTAGTTCTAAGCATGCATGCATACATAAATAGGATTGCTATTTTGCAGCCTCTCTGCAACACAGAAGTTCTTACCGTAGTCTATACTCAGCCAAAAGACCATCAAAGGTTGCATAAACAGGAACATTACACTGCTAATACCTGCTATAATGCTAAATTATATAAGACGTGGAAAGTCTTCTGCAATACTTATGAATAGACAATGACTAAAATTCAAAATGTCCTTTAGGAACAGAGTCATCTATATAGTTTTCTTGTAAGGCCAGCTGCCAAACGTATTTTTAAAATGGATAATTCTCAGAGTATATCAGACAACTATTTGCCTATAATAAAGTATTACTACTATCAGTCACAAAGTAATAGAGAGAAAGCAAGGGAGAGAAAGCTAACTAAAAAAGAATACTTTTCTGCCTTCGCTGGTGTGTTCCCAGAGGATTAAATATTACATGGCTGATAGGAATCTTAAGAAAACTCCCAGAAATTAGGACTTCCAGCCAGAGGAAACCACTTACAACATTAGAGCTGGGGTGTGGCAGGATGTCAGAGGTGAAATCCAGCTCTTGATTCTCCTTGTGCTGAAAAAAACACTGGTGAGAGCTGGATCCTGGACTTCTGCTGAATTCTCTGGTTGAACCGAATCACAGAAAATATGCTGAACCTCCGCCATGAGCCATGGGTTTTCTGAGCTGCCCACATGGGCCCCACTACTCTAAGGAAAAACGTTTGAAGCATCTATAAGAGCAGCTGGTTGAATGAGGAGACTTGAGGAAAGATTCTGAGAAATCTAGCCAATTAACAAGGAAAAGAAACTACTATTGTTTGCCACTATTGTTCTTATTTTGGTGTTGATAGTTTTTCATTGCAGATACAATGCTCTGTTCTTGCAACTGATTCCCTACATTTTTTATCTTTAAATAAAGATAATTTGTTTATTAAACTCTGAGTGTTCAAGCCTACTCTTTCCCACTTTCTTTGAGGTCAGCTTCCCAATTATCCAAACCCTAGTGTTAAGATCTTCACAAATGCAAGAACTCTTATACACATGATTGGTCCTGAGGAATCCTTTACTAGCTTGCTGAATTGTATATATTTGGCTATGAAATTAAATTGCAGAGAAGAGTGAAAAAAGAATCCTGCCATAGTTACTTATACTTGGGGCACTTAAACCTATATCCAGATTAGGATGTTTGTTTAGCCCTCTTCAAATGCTACAGGACTACAGCTGCGATTACCCCTGAGCTTGGGATGGGCTACAGAAGTCGGACTCACAAACTTCTAAAGAACTCACTAGAGGACTACCAGCTCTTCATCAGCAGCACTGAACCAAGCCACACTGTTCTGTGATCTGGATCAGTAGGCTGGGTTAATCCAGATCATGGGCACATAAGTGCAAGGAGGACCATAGACTGCAATAAGAGCCACACACACCTTAAGATGGGGAGATGAAGAACCAAATTTAGATAAAGGTCCTTTTTACACTTTCCTATGCTGAACCACTCTAGCTGGAACCATCCCTACTGCTCCTAGGATTATGAAAGGTGAGGAACAAAGATTCATAGCCTCAGAGCCCCTGGGGAATCAATTGTGATGGTGTGTGCTGACACATGGAAAGATACATATCTTCTTCATATAATGGAGATTTCAAAGGACTTTTTTTTTATCTTTCCCCCATACCCTTTATGGTCTAGCTTTATTTTATTTATATCTTGCCCCATTGCCCATAGGCCTCAGGACAGCTCACAGCAAAAGACAAGTACAAAAAGCAATGTATATTATGAGAATAAAAGCTATCCTAAAAACACAGTTAAAACAAATATTAAAAATTCATGGTCCAGACCAGTCAGAGCTAGTGCGGCAATAGTTAAGAATTACCAGGAATCCAGATACGCTCTCTTGATCTGGATTATGCTCCATCCTGTGCAGGCAGAGTGTTCCAGCAGGCTTTGGGAGGTGGCCTGGACCACATTTTTGATGCAGATGGCAATGTTCCAGACCACACCATGTCATGATCTGGTCCTTAGGACCTTGTTGGACCAGAAGCACTGAGCTGGATTACAGCCCACAAGGAGCACAAAGACTCATAGTTTGAGAACCATTGGCCTGAAGATTAGATGTCTCCTGTGCATTTCCTTAAAAGACATAAACATATATATGCCAATCTATAGTCCATTTTACAGCAATTAAGACCATGGAAAATGCTGAAAAAATGTCAGAATGTAAAGAATTTTAAAAGCTATAAACTATAGAACCTGATTGTGGTTCTTTTTAAATGGAGCTGTTTTAAATAATTTTTAATATTTCTTGTAATTGTACATTTAGGATGGCTTTTATTCCCACAATATACATTGCTTTTTGTAAGATATAAATAAAATAACCCAAACCATAAAGGGTATGGGAAACAGATAAAAAGCCCTTTGAACTCTCCATTGTGAAGAACAGGTCTTTGCATATTGCGGTTGGAAAAATAGATTTATACATTTAAAAACTATAATCCAAAATAAACCCAGATGTTCAGAACTCTTTCATCCTACAATGTTTTAAATATACCATAGAACCTGTAGTTTGATTTCTATACATATGGTTTATTTGTGGCCCAAAGACTATATTTGCACTTCAATTTAAAATCTTAAAGGTGGTAGACTCCCATCTCACTTCTAATCCATGCTAAAAGCCAGAGAAAGCATTTTGTACATTTTCTGGCCTTTAATGTGAATCAAGGCACTACAGAATCCAGATGCTGCCACCTCTAAACTGTTTGTTGAATATTTTTTAAAAAAATAATTATTATTGTGTGCAGATGCAGCTGTAATCTATGTGGGCATCAAACTTTGTTCCTATTTGCAGGCAAATAAAAAGGTAGCCAATCAATTGCCTACCACTGCGCATGATAAAGCAAGATGTAAAGGCATCCCATTTTAGAAGAAGAAGAAGAAGAAGAAGAAGAAGAAGAAGAAGAAGAAGAAGAAGAGTTGGCTTTTCTACCCCGCTTTTCTCACCCATTTAAGGGGACTCAAAGCGGCTGACAAAGCTTCTATTCTTCTCCCCACAACAGAACACCCTGTGAGGTAGGTGGAGCTGGGAGAGCTCAGAAGAGTGCTATGACTTGCCCAAGGTCATCCAGCTGGCTTCATGGGGGAGGGCAGAATCGAACCCGGTATTCCTAGATAAGAGTCCGGCTCCCTAACCACTAGACCAGTAAGAGTGATCAACCAGTGGAACAGGCTGCCACGGGAGGTGGTTGGTTCCCCTTCGATGGAGGTCTTCAAGCAGAGACTGGACGGCCATCTGTCTGAGATGGTTTAGGAGATCCTGCCTTGAGCAGGGGGTTGGACTCGATGACCCAGGAGATCCCCTCCAACTCTACCATTCTATGATTCTATGAGACCAAACTGGCTTACCTCACTTTAGAGGTAAAGCTTCATCTATACACTACTATTAATGCATATGTATTGACTTAAGAAACAGCAGCAGCTGGCAAGGTGATGATTCATTATTCAGCTTTGATGTCAGCAAACAGCATTTTCTTTTGCAAGGCACAAAGACAACATTGAGGCCTAGCCCTTTCCCTGCACTTCATCCTCTGAGCTGGGGCTGCTGAAAATATCATGCTAACCTCACTTTTCTAGAAACAAGAACTAGAGAAAACAACGACATGGCTACAATTTCAGCGCAAACATTAGCAGACCATTCCAAATGTTAAGTTCTGTTATATTCAGCAGTGTTCATTAAGTTTAAGTTAACTGTGAATTGGTCTGCAACCTCAGGTGATAAAAAGAAGTAAATACATAAATCTATCTTTGTCCGCACTTCATGGACTTCCCTATGTCTCATGTAGCATGGTCTGATGAGCATGGGCCACACTGGAGAGGTTTAGAAGTAGCCCACTCCATGGGCTTCCTGCATTCGGACAGGCTGTCGTGGGCCAATTTTGGATCCATTGCTGGAGGTAAGTGCAGAAAGGCCCTAAAACATAATGCGTGAGGGATTTTGTGGTAATCCTAACATCTGATGTGTGATTATCTTGATCAAATTATCAACTCAAAATGGAGAAGAAGCAAGGTTACTTTAAGGATACGTGTTTTAGGAAGGTGCTAAAATAGGTAACATCTTAATATGGCAATAAGGAAAAACTTGTAGCCTTCTAATTGTTGCTGAACTATAAGTTCAGAATTTCAGAAGATGAGTCATGCTGATTATGGGGCTGTTGGGTTTGGAAGTATGTAGGGTTTCTGCTTTCTTTTAGCATAGGAAGAGAGCAATGGGGAAAACTAATCTGGCCTTGCTGAGGCTGAAGCAGGGCATTCAGGCAACCCTTACTACCCCCAAGTCCATCCACTACCTCTGAAAAGCCCCCTGGAGGCCATGCAGAGACTGTGAAGGCCAGGAACAAATGTTTCTGGCCTGGCTGTCTTTAGGGTGGACACACTTCCAGTGGTGATATACAAGACTATCGTACAGGGACATGCTATCTACATCCCTGTGTGCTCTAGTATGCAAGCCCTGAGTAGGCCGTCAACCTCTTTCATGAGGTCTTTTGTATAATTTTCAAAGGGTCTTCCTGCATTTACTGATATTCCTTATCAGCAAGTGCACTAACAGCCTCCTTTCCACACATTTACTGCAGAATTTGGGAGGCACCACCCGCTGCTGGTATACTCCATCCACATAGGTTGATGCATAATCCAGATGACAGAGGCCCCCCTCTGGATTACTGGTAGTCCTTGACACCAATAACTACAAGCATATCAGCTTGACATGCCTCCACGTTCCGGACTACCAAGGGACCCCATTTAGGTGGTGCATTCCCTTGGGGGTTCCAAAGTTTGGAACTTGGAACCCTCAAAGGCCAGTCCTGAAGCTCATGCGGGTTTCATGGCCAGTATCTGGTCTGAACCAGCACCACCATGCAGATGAAGCTCTTCCCAACCACACTACTTGTGTCTGAACCAGTGAGCCTCTCTAGTCCAGAGTCACTGAATCATGCAGAAAGGCCCGTATATGTAAGGAAATAAAAACTTTGAATAGATCTAGCATTTTGACTACTGCAACCTTCTTTTGGCTGGCCTCCCCTTATCTCCTCTTAGCCCTCTGCTGCTAAGATCATTTATCTAGCTTGTCGCTCTGATCATATTACCCCACTTTTGCAATCTCTTCATTGGTTACCTATTCCCTATAGAATCCAGTTGTTTTGACTTTCAAGGCTTTACATAACTTGGCTCCACCTTATCTCTCTGCCCTTATTTCCCCTTATCAGCTTCTTCAAGCTCCATCAACTCCTATCACCTCACTTGGCCCAGAATTTCTCCATCCCTGGCTTGCCTTCGTCCCTTCTCTTTGGCTGCTCCATGCTCATGAATCTGCCTTGGTCGGCTTCCCTCTTGAAGTTTTTCAGTTGCAACTAAAAACATTCCTGTTCTCCAAAGCTTTTGCAGACTCACAGTAATTCATGATTTTAGGGTTAGTATGCTTAATCTTTGTTTTCATGTAATTTTATTTTTCAGTTAGATTGTATGCTGTCGGCAAGCTCTGTTTTGTTTTATCTTTTATTTGTAAAATGGCATGGACACTGATGGTACTATAGAAATAAATGTTGTTGCTGTTGATGATGATGATGATAAGAATAACAAAAAGAATAACAGATTTAGCAAGGACATACTGAAAAAGAATACTAGACTCCTACACAGAGGTATCCTGGAAACAGAAGCAGGAATGAAGACAATTGCTCTTCTGGCATTTCTCTGAGTTCATGTCCAAGTGGACTGAATACAACTCACACAGCTTTAGGAATTCTGAGAGTTCAGTGTTTGCAAAAAGAATTCAAACACTCTTTAGCATTTCTGTCACGGAAGAGATGAAAATTAAGTATATTCTTAACATATATGCCTATATGCCAGTGGATATGAAAACATTCCTAGCCTGGCCCCCTCTTTCCTTCGTCTCTACTTCTGGCTTTCACCTTGCAAGGAACAACAGTGAAATCATGCACTTCTGACTTGGATTTTCTCATGTCTGTTTTAGCATACCTGGAAGTTCTGCATCTTTGATGTAAACTAATCCAACTCACATGGCTGTTTCAAAACCACCCTCCTCAGCTGGGTCACGGACCAGAGCCAAATTATGCCCATCTGTCTAAATGGAAGGGAGCTCTCTAGTTACAAACTATGCTCCATTAACTGCCAAAGAAGCTGCCAGGAGCTGATTTCCAAAATTCCTGAACAGCAGACAAAAGACTTCATTACTGTCAGTTGTTATCTGGATTAGTCAGTATGCTGTACTGGTGGGTAAAACAGAATCACATTCAATTCTGTCCTGATGGCAAAAGAGATTCAGACCTCTGCATACTAAGGGGAATATATTAATTTTAACTGGCCACATACCATCACATCAGTCTGGATGTGCAACATTAGAATAGATTAACAAACTTAAGGTTAACAGAAGGAATTTGTATCTTTGCTAATAACAGGGGAACCCATGTATCTGGCTGCCTTAGCCACAGCTGCAGCCTTAAACTTAGTCTAGATAGCTGTAAGAAAGAATTAGATAAATTAAGGTGGGCCTGATGCATCAGTTGCTACTAGAATGGATGCCTAAGATGTCTGTCCAACTGCCTCTGGGTTGGACAGACACACAGGATGCCTCTAAAGGCCATTTGCAGGGAGTTGAGAGCAGGTGAAGGTTTTGCCTTTGTCTTCTGTTTGAGAAGTCCAGAAGCAATTGGTGGGTCATGGTGTGGGACAGGATGCTGGACTAGAAGAACTATGGCCTGACTCAACAGTGTTTCTCTTATGTTCTTAGCTGCTTTGGTTCTTATAGCATGGGTGTGATGTCCAGCCAGGACTGTTTTAATCTCTCCCTGCATTTTCCTCAGTAATTAGTTCAGGCCTTAGTATGTTTTAGTATAGGAATTACTTCATTGTACTAGTTGTGGGAGGAGTTGCATCTTACCAAGTTTGGTTTGTCCCTTCCCAGAAAGCTCCTCTTTAGATAGAAATTTCCTGGTTTTGCAGTTTTCTTTTGGGAGAGCTTGCAGAGAGATGTCCTGATAAACAGCTAAAGTTTTGGTGGCAAATAGGCCCAGACAGCCAGGAAGGGCATTTCTGCCACTTAAGCCAAATTAATTACCAGAAATCTGAAGTTACTAAAGGAAAGAAACAGGAGCTGAAAGACCCTGCACCAGCTCCATTGAGTGAGATCAAACCCAGAAGGATGACACCCTGAAGACTGCTGAAACTTTCAAACTGTGTTCTTTATTTCAAGGCTAGCTAGAGCCGGGGAGGAGAAAGCCCCTTACTTATGTTCTTTAAAATAAATTTCTCCCTTTTTAGACTTTATATTCAGCATTGGAGCTTTCTTTGGGTTGAAAGTGTTTGGTCTCACCAGGGTACCAGTGTTCCACAGCTGAACCTGCCACCGCCTTTAGTCAGGTGTGTCTTCACAATGGGCATCCTTTCTCCCATCTGTCAAAAATGTTCAAGTGTGATATTCATGGGAAGAGGAATCTTCTTCCCTACACATCAGCATCAGCTATGATTCTGACATAAGATGGGAGAAGCTGTCTTTCTTTCCCTCTCCTGAGCCAAGGGTTTTGAGACAGGGGAAAGAGAGAGAGGCAACATTTCCCTTCCCTTGTCAAAACCATAGCTTATCCTAATGTGTGTGTCGGGGGATGGGGGAGGAAGCCTCTCCTGCCATCAAAATCAAACCTGAAATATCATCTCCATCATTTTGATAGTCAGGAGCACTGAGCAGTGTGCAGAAAGCTGCCACTTTTGGTAGCAGTCTTCCTTTTCGCTTGCAGATACTGCCTGTGATAACCTTAAGCAGTCCAATTGGATGCTGATTACATTCACAGACACACTGATGGCCTTTTTTTGCATTTAACTGCTATGGGAGAGTATCCCATGGCAGTTAAGATCAGGGATAATGGTCTGGCATTCACACTGTGAGTGCGGCCCCATCCCAAACTTCACCCAGACCTATTTGGGTCTCAGTGAAGTGCAAACAGTCCTGTGCAAGACCATCCACCTCTCTGTAGCAAAAGCCATGAAAACACAGGCTTTGGAGCAATTTTTACTTTTCCCCCCCTATAAATCTATGATGAAGCCACATTTGGAATATTGTATACAATTCTGGTCACCATACCTCAGAAAGGATATTGTAGAACTGGAAAAGGCAGGAAATGTTCTTAAGTACTGTATTTTAATGAATATATTTATTTATTTAATTTACATCTTGCCCTATTCCACATAATTGCAGGGCAGATTATGATAGATTTTAAACCCAAAACAAACCAAGTTAAAAAGAGAGTGCAAATAGAACAACATCAGAAATAAAATAAAGTCACAGCATCCAGGAGAGAAGAATAGAGTACTTAATTAACTAAAGTCTTGAGTAAAGAGGTATATCTGTCTTGATGTCTGATATTTATAGTGAAGGTGCTTGATGCAGCTCAGTGTGACTGAGGTAATTTTGTACACCAGCCAAGTGAAAGTATAGATGTGGGAGTTTTTTTGGTATGTCGTTCAAAAAACAGGCTTGCATATTATAATTCAAGGATGCTTCCCAGATGAAAAAATCCTGCAGAAATCAGGCCAATACCATATATATTTTGGCAGCAGAAGATAACAACTCTACTGTCCATGAAATGCATAAGTGATGAGGATTAAATAATATATGGTGCTTCCCAAACAACAGTCCTAGCAATCAAAGCAGAGAGCCGGACCAACTGTAGTCCACAAGCAATGCTGTTTTCTTTCATTCTTTCTAGAGACTAACAAAAACTAGGACCTACAGCTGTCATTCACTTTGTCATTTGGATTTTATCAATCTTCCATGGAATTTATGCAGGGTCTCCAGATACAACCTGTCCAGAAACAGAAGCAAATCACAATTTGGGGGCTTTGGAAGATTTGCTACACCATATCCTGTCAAACCAAGCAAGTGGCTTTATTTTGGAATATATCCTGGAATAGGGGCCTGCTTTCTACATGCTAGTACAGGCTACAGGAGGGCCCAGATGGGACCTGCCAGAGTCTGTATTAGCATGCAGACCACAGGCCCCTATCCTGAGATATGGTCCAATAAAAGGCCAAGTGCAGACAGGCCCAGAGTCTCATCACTTGCCCAGTTCTGCATCTGGCATGGATCAATTTGTTAATCCAATGCCAATATTAACTGTCAATGTCTTGTCTCCAGAAGAAATGACACGATGGACACTTTCATTCCAATTAATGTTTTCAGCATCACATGTGAACTCCAATTAATACCTTCAGCATCAGTCACATGGAGGAGGAGGAGGAAGGTTTGCCAAAATAAATGTTACAAAGATCCAAGATCCAAAATTTGTTATATTCTCTGTGTTTTTCACAAGGACAGCTATGAGGGAATGCAACACCAACCAAACCAAAACCAATGCATGAAGGATTTTGTTGTTAGTTCTTGCTAGCACATTTTATGAGGTGACATCATCTTCTTTGAGCAAAAGCACAAGATGTTTTGGGGCCCTGCACTTAACTTTGTGGAGAAAGGGCATTTGCCAAGCCAAAGGCAGTAATTTCTCTGACATGCATTTTGGCCTGGGCAGCCACACTTCCTATGTTTAGTTGCTGAGGCAGCGCAGCTACCAATGCCAAAAGCAAAACATTAAATAGATACTTCCTAAACTAGATGAAAATGTGTGCAAAGTGACGCTGGGACATTAAGAATTAGATACAGGCCAGCCATCTCCTCTTTGTGCAACACTGGTTTGGAAAGAAAAAGACACTTCTGGGGGTGGAGAAGAAGTAAGCCAGATTTATTTTCTCAGATTTGACACAATTCAGAAAATTGCCCGATTTCGTGTTTCTCAAAAGTATTCTCACTTTTCCATGAGAGCCCCTCTGGAGAACGGTAGTGAGAGCTATTTCATCATGATGATGAGAGAAAGAAAGGACCTCTTTCAGATCATCTGGGTCACAACATTTTGGAGTGATCTACAGGAGGTTCCTTGAGTCACAAGGAAGCAGCAACATCTCCCATGTACCACTGAACCTTTTGCCCTAGGAACATCTTAAAACATTCCAAAGAGAGAAGACATTTCCTCATTTACACTTAAGTTTTAATCCAGCTTTAGTCCACTTTCAGAGTGAGATATCAGCAAAGTGACAAGCTGCTTTCTTTGGCATTATTCAACTCAGAAACCCCACTTTTTCAGTTAGACCGTGGCCCTTTCTGCACTTACCTGGCTTAAACTTAGATCAGTAGGTTCAGAATAACTGAGCCTATTGATTTAGATCATGGGGAGGCATGGGCTGGATCGTCACTGTCTGCAGTGACAGTGATCAGCACTATGCCACACTATGGTGATGAAGTTTTTGTGAGTCCCACAGTCCATTCTCCATCTCTGAAAGCTAGGAACAAAAATTCTTAGCCTTTGGGCTTGGGGCAGTTGGCAGCATCCTATGGCACACCACTGAAAAGCACACACCGGTAGTCCCAGAACATGGCAGCATGCCATCTGCACACCTCATGTTCTATAACAAGGCCCTGGTTCTTCTGGTGGACCCAAGCAATCAGAGCCACCAGAGATCCAGATTAAGGGCCTCTTAATCAGCATCTGGCCTTGTCTAATGTAGACAGAACCAGACCAGTGAAGGGCAGGGCCTCCTTAATCCACGTTACCATGCAAATGGAAGGCCCAGAATGTGGTCTCCAGAGCTCCTTGATCTAGAGCTCAGTTAAGTGTAGAAAGGGCTAATATCTTCTTTCAATCTGAAGGTGGGCTGAAGCTGGATTAAAATTTAGGTGTGAATATAGCCTCTGTCAGCAGCAGGAAGAGAGAGTATTAATGAAGAGGGTTTTATTCCAAGTTGAAAAAGAATTCAGAAGATAACCCTTCCACCTCTATTCTGAACTATTATAAATCCTTGAAGGCTCCTATTTAGCAGTCAGAAAAGCTGTAAGAGAGAAGTAGAAGAAATTTTTTAAAAGTATAATTTCTGCAAAGCTCACTCAACTCTAAGGTCTTTTTGTACTATTATGGAAAAAGTCTTGTTTGAGCAAGGGTCTTTTCACTGTGTTTGAAAGAGGGTGCTTTTCTTCACGATCCATAGTGTGTTTTCCCAAAGAATTGGCACGAGCTTCCCCACAACGTGAAAAGAAACAAAGAATTTTTTCTATCCATGGACAGAAAACAGCCAAGCCTGCCCTGGCTCACACTGTTCTGGCATCTTATATTGTGTAAAATTCTGAAAGTAAATTTTTGTAAGCAGAAAATGACAAATTATGTAAAGGACAATTAAAGGGCTGTCACACGCCTCGTGGCTCACAACAATGGTCCGCTCTGCTGCATCTACACAAAATAATTAAGATATTCACTTGATAATAGTTGAGTCATGCTATGCACTTTAACCCTAGTGGTATTTTGAAAACAGATCACGTCAACAATTGTTATGACTTTGTTTAACAGAATTTCAACACTAACTTTGCTGCCATTCCTCCCCCAAAGACTATAAGAACTAGGAAACAGCAAATCTGAACTGAGCCCCGCCCTGGCCGAGCTAGCTTTAGAAATCAGAATACTTTTCACACTTACCTCTCTAGCACTGTATAATAATACCATACCAGTTAGGTAAGGTAGCATCACAGCAGCAACAGCCATCCACACTTCATGTGCTGGAAAAGCCCTATATTAGGGCTGGCAGTACTCGAAGTTCAGCTGGCCAGGCTAGATCATATGGCAACACATGCAGCAATATCTGACACACACCTGGATGTAGCCATCATGATGTGGATGCTGTGCGTTGATTGTGCAGCCACAGTCATGCCACCACATCTACTTGCCACACCACACCCGTGAGATCATAGAATCATAGAATCATAGAATGGTAGAGTTGGAGGGGACCTCCTGGGTCATCGAGTCCAACCCCCTGCTCAAGGCAGGATCTCCTAAACCATCTCAGACAGATGGCCGTCTAGTCTCTGCTTGAAGACCTCCATCGAAGGGGAACCAACCACCTCCCGTGGCAGCCTGTTCCACTGGTTGATCACTCTTACTGTTAGAAATTTTTTCCTAACATCTAAACTAAATCTTTTCCCCTGCAGTTTCACCCCATTGTTTCTAGTCCTTCCTTGAGAGAGTGAGAACAGGGCTGATCCCTCTGCCCTGTGACAACCTGGGGCGGGGATACGGCTGGCAACGCTGCCTCCCATTGGGTGCGAGCACCCAAGGGGCGGGCAGCGCTGTCAAGCCGGCTGCTCCGCGTCTTGCCGGCTGCACGGGGCGGATTGGGCCCGTGCCGCTGGCAGGAAGACGCCCGGGCACCCGGGTGCTCATCGGAGGGCCCGGGGCAAGGTCCGTATGGGGCAGGAGCCCTTCTGACATCGGAGGTCCTGGCTCCAATCTCCAAAGGCTTCCCCGCCACACGGATCGTGCCCATCTGCGGGGCACGGGCACATGGATCTAGGCGCGGGCGCCCCGCAGATCAGTCCCCCACCCCCCCACCCCCCAAAGCCCCCACCCCCAACCACCCTCCGAGCCCGATCGCGCCCATCTTCGGTGTATAGGCGCCTACACCGAGGCGCCTACACCGCAAAGATGATTCTTCCCCCCCCCCCCAAGGCCCCGGGAGGATGTGCGCGCGATGCAGGACTTACCTGCTCGGTGTCCGGCCTCTGAATGAGGCGAGGATGCCGGGAGCGCGCAGCACGCAGCCCACCGAGGCCCCCTAGTGAACTGCTTGTCCAATAGGGGGCCTCGGTGGGCTGCGTGATGTGCGCTCCCGGCATGCTCGCCTCATTGTGAGGCCGGACAGCGAGCAGGTAGGTCCTGCGTCGCGCGCGTGTCCTCCCAGGGCCCTGGGGGGGGGGGGAGAATCATCTTCGCGGTGTAGGCGCCTACACACCGAAGATGGGCGCGATCGGGCTCGGAGGGTGGTTGGGGGTGGGGGCTTTGGGGAGTGGGGGGGGTGGGGGACTGATCTGCGGGGCGCCCGCGCCCCGCAGACGGTCGTGATGGGGGCGGGGGGGGGGGACCCTTGGGTGACCGGAGCGATGCGCTCTGGTCGCCCAAGGGGTTCCTCGCCCCCAGCCAGCCCAGGATCGGCCTCCTGCCACCCCGGAAAGGGGCTACAGGAAGCCGATGCTCCCAGGTCCCCGACTCCGGCAGCCGCAATGTGGCCGCCGGGGCCAGGAAGGGCCTAGCTCCCCCCCTCCCCGCGGAGGGCGATCTCCTTCGTTGCCGGGCTGCGGGAGTGATCGCGCAGCGGTGGCGAGGCTGGAGATGGCAAGGGGTCCTACGATTCGAATTGTGGGCCCCCTCACTGTCAACCAGCCTCGCCGTGGCTGCTCGATCACTTCCACAGCCCGGCAACGAAGGAGATTAGCCCAACCGCCATCAGCTGCTGGGCCGATTTTCGGCCCATGCTGACGGCGGAGGCGTGGCCACGGCTGTCAGGGAGAGAAGCATGAGCAAATGCTTCTCTCCCCAAACGCGCTGGGACGCTTTGTATGCGCTGGAACGGATGCAGAGCACTTTAAAGTGCTCTGCATCTGGAACGCGCGGAAGACAGCTCCGGACATGCCGGGACGCAAACCCGGCCGCGGCAATGCGAATGCCGCGCCCGGAGCTGTCTTCCGCCCGTTCGAAAACGGCGTGTGCGAAAAGGCCTCGGGTCTGTCCATAGTCTAACTAGCACAGCTTCCTCCTATCAGCTATTTTAAAGACCATTTCAGGTAGAAGACTAAACATATACAGTGGTACCTCGACATACAAGTGCCCTGACACACAGGTGTTTTGAGATACAAGCCGCCGAGCGAGTGATATTTTGCTTTGAGATGAGAGCAAGATTTGAGATACGAGTATGTAAATACAGTACAGTACATAACAAAAACAACTGAGCTGGTGTTTTGGGAGCTGGAATGGATTAATGGGAAAATTGCTTTGAGATACGAGCGATTTGACATAAGAGCAAGGTTACGGAACGAATTAAACTCGTATGTCAAGGTACCACTGTACATCGTCACAGGGGCAGATAAAGACAGGTGGGGGTCCCAGGCAAAGTATAAATTTGGCACCCCCTTAAATAGATGTAACAAGGTGTGCTGCCAAAATAGGTCCCCTGGGGCTTTGAGGCCAGGAACGTTTGTTCCCAGTCAGCATAGCTTTTAGAATCAGGCTCTGAAGCTCACATAAGCTTTGGGGTTGGCATTGAGGCTAGACTGAAACAACCATGACTTTTTCCAGTCCAAAGCAACCCATCCTTACTTTGGAATGAATTCCTTGTTTCTGACCAGTTGATCTGGATCACTGTCAGGTAAGGGCAGAAAGGGTCTATATGCCTATTTATAGACATAAATATCTCTATGTTTAGCTCACATATGCACACACAAGTTTGAAGGGGCATGTTAAAACAGGTAAAGATGATTGCAAGGGCACATATATGCACTGCTCCTTACAACCCTTTCTCTCTCCCCATTGCTGTTGCTGTTCCCCATCTTTTACCACCTCTGCCAAAAAAGATACTTGTAAGTCCAGATTCCTTCCTGCAAGAGGCAAGAAGGCAGCTCTTTATCTTCCCCAGGTAATTTTTCTTTCCCTCCTTCCCCAATATTTTTTCACTCTTTCTTTATATTTCTATCCGGCCATACCCGAATGTCTCAGGGCGGGTAACAACCTTTAAAACAACAGATTACAAATCAATATGTATTAAAAACCATAATATACATAAAAACATTTAAAAGAGTCAGCATGGTGCGCCTCTTGTCCCATCACATTGCTCCCAAGCTTCAAAGTTCAAGGAAGCCAAGAGAAGTTGAGAACTCAAAGCTCAAAGAGGATGGTAAGGAAACTGAGGAGGAAGGAAACCTTTTCTCACTCCTTGCCTGGACCCTTACATGCCATGTGGCCGCACAGCATCTGAAGTTCATTGCCTGAGTCTCCTGAATCCCAAAAAGGTGCAGGGAAGGAAATGCAGCTATATGGATGCAAAGCAAGGGCGGGACAGGCAGGGAAGGTATGCAAAGGAATAGACAGCCTAGTAGCAACTTGGACTCTGCCTTGTTCTCTTCTCCCTTCCTCCCTTACCTGAAGCAACCGGCACCTGTACAGACAGGCAGCAGACTCCAGAGCCTCTGCAACTACAAGAGCAATGGCTACTGGGACACTCACAGCTCCTCTTCTTTCGCCCAGCTTCACTGCCCACTCCTTCCCTTGCAGAATGCCAGTCCCTCCCATGGATTCCTATGCACCCCACTGTCTACAGTCAGCCCAGCAGTAGCAGCTGCAGGCAGGACAAGATCCCATCTCTCTTAGCACCCTTCACAGCCAGGACTCAGTGCAGCCACTCTATTGACACTTCCTTTAATCTGCCCTGGCATTCACTGATTTCCATTTTCAAACAACAGGTAATTCCGAAGCACAGACTACGAGACATCAATCAGCAGAGAAACAAATCGATACTAAGAACAATCACAAACAACTGGTGAGGAGGGTACGTAAGAGTCTAAGTCTGTGGTAGACAGACATAATAGCTTTAAAACAGATGTTCCTATAGTTTGATCATCTTTCTTCATGAAGGAGAAGATGGACTTACAGATGAGGGTTTCTAATCTTGAATAGCTGTGAACAGAAGATGACATTTCCACAGATGAGGCTTGTCCTACAGGCAAGGCCATCACAAATTCTCCATTCTGCTCACTGCTACTCAAGTTTAAGAAATGTCACCAGCACTCCATATGACAAATAGAAAGAAGGAGTAGGATATGAACAAAAGTTTCCTGCAAAGGAGGCATATACTGTAGGGAGTTTCCATTCTGGTCAATATACCAGCATGTGGAAAGGAAGCTCCTAGTAAGCTTGCTGGTCCTGGTGTACCAGTCAAAATGATCAAAAGAAATTAACATCCCCCCCCCCAAAATTTAAGCTCTTAGGGATAAATAAGGCTTTATCAGCATGGTGCTCTCTGGATCTCCAGCCACAAGTAGTATTTTTAATCGAAAACATTTAAAGTGCTGCTGGTGAACAATTTTAAGAGACCAAGTTGAACCACTGTAAAAAGGATTTTTTCCCACCCTGCAGCCTTTCCAGGAGATTCAAAGAGGGACATTCTCATTAAAAAGTGGTGATTTTGAGATCTTATCTCTGGTCTAGGTTGGCTGTCGCTAACCACAGCATCTGGCACCTCTGCATTCTTCACAGTGGTAGTAGATTGCATACGGGCCCTATTCCTTTTTCACTTACCACATCAAGATCTTGAGACACCCTCCGTTTCCGGAGCTCTTCCATCCTCTCACACACATCTGTAAAGCAGGTATTGTAATAATCTGCATACTGCTGAGCTAGGTCATCAATGTTGCCCAGAGACCCATCCTGTAAGAAAGATCCAGGAGAACTAGATTATAATTAAACATTTTCAGAGCAGGTAGACAGTCTCTTATAATTACCTTGCCGGTCTTGCAAAAAGAAAAAAACCCTCATAACTATTGAAGAAAGTATGATGACTCAGAGAAGAGGTTGACTCTACTTAAAGCATCTGTTCAGTATTTTACTTCAAAAACAACCATTATGTCAGGAACAGGGCTGACTCATGGAACGCAGGCCAGGAATTGTAATAGGTGTTGCCTAATGGGAGTCCAGCCAGAAGAGGAAGAAACCATCTCCCTTCTGGATGGTCTGCAAACAGTGACCTACTTTGCCTGCCTACTTGTTGTGGCAGGATTTGTTTGGGACTTAACACCTCTGTCCACTGAGGACTGAGACCTTCAAGGATATTCATGAAATGTTTTATTTATTTTTCAACACTTTTATAAATGGCCTAGATCAGGGAGTTAAAGGGATGCAGATCAAATTTGCAGATAATACAAAGCAAGGAGGAGTGACTAACAGTTTGGAAGAAAGTTCAGAAAGCTTAAACAAGCTTGAACAATGGGCTAAGACAAACAAAATGAAACTCAACAGGGAGAAATGCAGAGCCCCTGCATCCAGGTAAGAAAAACAAAAGGAACAAGAACAAAATGGAAGACATCTGGCTTTAAAGCAGCACTTCTAAAAAGAACCCAGGGGGGTACTAGTAGATCACATGAGCCAGCAGTGTGATGAAGCCACAAAGAGGGTGAATGACAACCTGGGTTATGTTAAGAGGGGCACAGATTCTACCTTTGCCAGGCCTCACCTGGAGTACTGTGTCCAGTTCTGAGACTCCCAATTTAAAAAAGACATTGACAAACGAGCCAGTTCCGAGGAGAGCCACCAAGATCTTCCACCTACAGAGAAGACTATGCTGTGAACAGACGCAGCAAAAACAGCATCTCTGAGGCAGCTCAGAGACATCTTAGAGATGGCCAGCCTTGAAGCTCTTATGAGTTTCAGTGCTAGTATCTGGGCTGTCCAAGCCAGCTCTAATGTTCTGATAGCACTGTTCCAGACTATGCCTTGCAATGGTTCAAGCAAGTGGGCCTCACTGGTTCAGACCTACTGGTTTGAATCACAGCCAGGTAATACAGAAAGTCCGTAGGACAGTGGAGCAAGTGAAAGCCTTGCTCGAAGTCTTTTCACGTGGAGTCTTAGTCTGAGTGGAAACAAGGCTTCATTTGGCACTGTTGTCCTGCCTGCACTGTTTGACGGCCATGGTTCAAGGACTATCACTACCAGGAAGCCTGGGTGGTTAGAGTCAGGCTCAAGCTGCATATTAGCCACATCTTCGTGCCATGGCAGAGATGGCCTTCTCCCACTGTGGCGGATCTCCATTCAACCTTATGCAGAAGTGTTTGGGGAAAAGTATTAATACTCAAGGGGCCAGGGAAGTGTGTCTTGGGCTTTGGCAAAAGGAATAATACCAAAGTTGCCAACTTACACCCTGACCCCTTAGGCTGTTTTGGCATATTTTGTGGATATGCACCAAGACTATGAAAGGCGTGCCTGTTCATGATACCAACATGCAAGGTGAAAACAACTGTCCCTGTCAAACTGCTTACTGAGTTAAGTGCAACTGCAGCCATTATATTCATCCTGTCAATTGTCCTTGAGTGCAAAAGTTTTCTCTCACAAATAACCAGCACAAGATTCTTGTTCCAGATCTAGTATGTTGGGACTTTTAATCTTTGGGCCTTTCTGCATGTACCCTTACTACAGATTAAGGATCCATATAGTATAATTTTAGGCCTTATTGATCTGCAAGTTAGTGCAGATTGATGAGGCCATACATCCTCTGGTCCACTCTGTTTACATCAGGCAGAGAGTGATCCAGATTAAGTAGACCCTAATCTGGATCATGGTTCTACTAATGGACCACAGCAGGAACACAGGAGGTATGCAGAAGGAACGGCCAGAGTATACCTTTCAGTGCCACACCATACCACACTGCTGAAAAACACCTTCCAGAGTCTAGGAAACATTTGTTTCTAGTCCTCAGAGGCATGGAGCCATGGCCGTGAAGCTTGTGCATCTTTGGTGTAGGCAGCACTGATCCTGCTTAAGCCAGATCAGTGTCATTAGTGATCCAATCCACACTTTCCTTTGGTCAGGATCAGTGGGACAAGCTATTCTGAACCCACTGATCCTGACCAAGTGAAGGTACAGAAAGGGCATGCAGAAAGGGCCTTTGATACTTATTACTCTTTCCATACAGAGAAGCTCTCCTGCCATTCCCATCATAATTAAGTGGAGGAAACAGAGCACACAAAACTCTTGACTGGGACCACCACAGGGAAGAAAGAGAAACTACTTTATGTATGGCCTTAATTAGTGAAGGGCATTTTTCACAAATATTACCCTTTAGCCTACCTTTAAAATTCACAGTGTGATACAGTGAAATTTTGCATTCAGCAGTGTGGATAATAGAGATATGATTCATGAAATCTAGTGGCTAGGGAATCTCCCTGGGTCCATCTGACTGGGAGATGGGTACAAGCAAGTCCCATCAGAGGTGGAGGGTAGGACAGTTGCTAGAAAGGATGGCTCCTCTGAGAAACCAGAAGAGGTAGCAACTGGAGAAATATCTGGGGCTGCCTCATACGATATCAGTTCCCCCCTTTCCTAACAGCTGTCACATGAGGGTCCTTGCTGTTTCAATTGACTCAGGCCACAGTGCACACACGAGTTTCTCAGTTAACATACGAACTCTGCATTCCCTGTACTTCCTCCATGTTGTAATTGTCACCTTCTCTGGTTTCTTCTACTTTCCTCCCAGGCCTTTCCTAAGGTAAGATCCTTCCTTAAGTAACTGTCTCTTGTGACAATTCTCCTCCTCAAATTCACTTTTTAGATGCAGAGTAGCACTTTTTAAAAAGTAAAATTGCATAGTATCAAAAATGTTTTGTGTGAAAAAGTGTTCAAGGTAGTTGCACTGAATTCTGAGTCCTGACCAATGTGTCCACTGCAGGTAGAAAAAGCCTACCTGAAACCAAAGAGACTCTAGAGCAAAGTTTTATTTGTTCTAGGAAGCTCATTTAGCGTTCACAACAAGGTTTTTCTGTATTAAGTTATTTACTCTGTAAGTGGGAGAACAGTTGACCAAGGGTTGAAGGAATCAGCTGTTAGAAACAGATGAGAAAAATAGCTGTGTAATTATGTAAAAACTCTTAAGAGCTATTTCTTTAGATTCAAGGCCTTCTGCAAAGGAAGACCAGCCCTGAGTCTTTATTTCGGGTAAATCTGTCAACAAAGAATATCTAGAGACTCTTTAAGTTAAACAAAAGAACTAAACCTTATTTAAAAGGAGACGTAAGACAAGTGCTAACTCTTTTGCATCAGAGTCTCTGGGGGCAGGGATTAATGAACAATTAACCATATAAGGAAGTAGGAAGGAGTAGTACGTTTCTGTACTGTCTATGTTCCCATCGGCCCAAATAGTTGGTCCCTACAGATGGAGACACTGTTCTTATAGTCAAATGTCTTTTAATTCTAGAACCCTGTTGGAGCAACAGTTTGCATAAGACAGAACTGGGATTGGTGAGATCGCTTATGACTCCAGAAACGATAAGAATCTTGAGCTGCTCTTTGAACAGAGAAAGAGACTGGAGAATGGGCTCTTAAGTTCACACTGGATGAAGATCTTAGGGACGATATGTCCTATGGACTCCTGAAGAAGAATACAAATGTGCCAAGCCTGACCTGACAAAGGAGGCTTGGAAAGTTTTAATCTTCTGCAAAGAAGATCACATGCTTCTCTGCTCATTCCTCTCCAACTTTTTTATAACTCTTTGTTCGCTAAGTCTGCTCTGTTTTTCTTAGTTAAGAGGTCTATTTAATGGAAAATGATATGGGAAAATGATATGGGCCCTTTCTAAGCCAGGATAAGTTGCCTCTGGAGCAGGACAGGCTCTTTTCAGGCTGCACTTTCTGGAGCACCACCTGTAAACCCTGTAGTATATTAGATTCTGGGGGCATGTCATGTGCATGCTTCTGTGGTTTGGTATACTGCCCATGGTCTAGTTGTGTCCTGGTCTGGTCCTTCTTTCATCCAGTGTGGAGGACCAACACTTGCAGATCTTGATCTAGTCCACACTAGAGTGCAAACTGCTGCCCTTATTCCAAACTTGTTCTAAGTCCCTTTCACACTTAGGCTGGGACACACAGGAATGGATCACCCATTCACACTTTGGCCGGTAAGGGCCACGTTCACTTACCAGCATCCATCCTCATGTGTCCCAGTACAAAAAAGCTGCCACGGGGGTGGTACGCCCCACCCAGGCCTGCTGCCATTGGACTGTATTGGCCTACTGGATGACAGGCCCATCCAGGGGTCCCGTGGGAGCCCGTGGGGACCTCCTGGTGCCCACCCCCACCCAGGGGACTGCGCCACCACCCAACCCCACATGCGTGTCTTATCTGTTTGGCCACCTATTTCACACTGGGCAGTCCCCAGGGGTGGGGTTTGCCAAGCTTGAATTGTGGCATTCTGAGCAGGCACATGCTGCAGCCTGTGATTGGGCTGCAACATGCACCTGTGCAGAATGCCTGGTTTGATGCAACAAGTCCTGCCTCCAGGGCCTACACTGGGACAGCACTGTCCTGGTCTTGCCCCTTCCCCGAAAGGGGCTGTCAGCCGGCGGGCCTGAAAGGGCCCAGTGGTGGCACCCTGGGGTGGGGCTCCAGAGCTGTCCAGCAGGGAGTGTGTGAATGCTCTCAGTGCCAGACAATTTCGTGCTCCACACTCTGGCTGCAATTAGGCTGCTCTGAACCTTGGGAATGCTCTGTCCCAGGGCTGACCTAATTGCTTACCAGAGGCCCTAGTGCGAGTAGGCCTCTAGAATAAGGGGCAGTGCAGAAAGGGACATGAATTAGTAGAAATGCTTGGATACATTTGATCATTAACTTTCCTTGTTTTGCATCTGACTTGATCTACAAAACACCTGCATTCAACTTAAATACTAGCTACTTGAGAGCTTCATGACCGTCCTGTGAGTGAAAGAGTTCAAGCAACACACACTCTTCACTTTTTCAAGCATTTTAGCGTTCCTTCCACTTTGGGTTCCTTATAGAAATATGAGGTTAGTGGGAGGTTTCCCCAAGAGATCTGGGGCCTGTTCACACTTATTTATTATTATTTATTATTTACATTTATATCCCGCCCCTTACCCAAAGGTCTCTGGGCGGGTAACAGCAGATTAAAAACAACTATACATTAAAAGACATTCAACAAATATAAAACAATATACAATATGTTTAAAATAATAGTGTTTGTACTGTGGGGGGGGGAGGACATAAGCAGCTTAGCCAAAGGCCAGGGCAAAGAGGTAAGTCTTCACTGCCCTCCTAAATATATATAGGGAAGGGGCATGATGCACCTCGAGGGGGAGGCTATTCCATAGTCTGGGGGCCATCACAGAAAAGGCTCTCTCCTGGGTGCCCACCAACCTCACTATTGAAGGTGGTGGGGCAACCAGGAGGGCCTCACCGCCTGATCTTAAGGCACGGGCAGGTCGATATGGGAGAAGGCGTTCCTTTAGATATTTGGGGCCCAAGTCATTTAAGGCCTTATAAGTCAGAGTCAAAACCTTGAATTGGGCTCGGTAGCGAATTGGCAGCCAGTGCAATTCTTTTAAGACCGGTGTGATGTGCATCCGGCTAGCTGTTCCGGTCAGCATTCTAGCAGCTGCATTTTGCACTAGCTGCAACTTCCGAACCATCTTCAAGGGTAGTCCCATATAGAGTGCATTACAGTAGTCCAATCTAGAGGTTACCAGAGCATGGGTAACTGTGGCCAAGTGATCTCTATCCAGAAGAGGCTTCAGTTGACGAACTAGCCGTAGTTGGGAGTAGGCGCTCCTGGCCACAGCCTCCACTTGAGCTTCAAGTGTTAGCTTAGAGTCCAGGAGAACCCCTAAATTACGCACCTGTCCCTTCCAGGGCATTGCAATCCCATCAAGGACAGGGTATCTCCCAACTACACGGACCCGAGATCCTGTGACACACAGCACCTCTGTCTTGTCTGGATTCAGCTTCAATTTATTCACCCTCATCCAGCCCATTGCTGCCTCCAGACACCTGTCAAGCACTTCAACCGCCTCTCCTGATTCAGATGGTACAGAGAGATAGAGCTGGGTATCACCTGCATATTGATGACACCTTACTCCAAATCTCCTGATGACCTCTCCCAACAGCTTCATATAGATGTTAAATAGCATGGGAGATAAGATTGATCCCTGAGGAACCCCACAAGTGAGTTCCCAGGGAGTCAAAACAGTATCTCCCACAGCCACTATCTGGGATCTATACTGGAGATAGGAGCAGAACCAGTGCCAAGCATTGCCTCTCACTCCTAAACTCCGTAATCTCTCCCAAAGGATACCATGGTCAATGGTATCAAAAGCCGCTGAGAGGTCCAGGAGAACCAACAGGGTAGCGTTCCCCCTGTCTCTCTCCCGGAGAAGGTCATCAACCAGGGTGGCCAAGGCAGTTTCCGTGCCATGACCGGGCCTGAAGCCAGATTGAAATGGATCTAGATAATCAGCTTCTTCCAAGCATGCTTGTAGTTGAACAGCGACAGCCCTCTACAGAACCTTGCCTAGAAAAGGTATATTGGCCACTGGGCAATAGTTATTTATGTCTTCCGGATCCAGAGAGGCCCTCTTCAGGAGGGGGCGCACCACAGCCTGTTTCAGGGCCAATGGGACCACCCCATCCCTCAGAGAGGCATTCACTACCTCCTGGATCTTGTCGGCTAGTCTTTATCAGCCATGAACGGCAGGGATCTAGAGAGCATGTCATCGGCCGCACCCCTGCAAGTAGCTTGTCCACGTCCTCAGGCTGCAACAATTGAAACTGATCCAACCAAACAGGACCAGACAGTTCTCTGGACGCCACGTCTGGACTCTGTCCAATTGTGACATCCAATCCCCTACGAATCTGTGTGACTTTGTCCTCAAAGTGCTTTGCAAATTTGTCACAGCAGATATTGCTTGGCCCTGGCTCATACTTCTTAGAGCTTGATTTTATAAGGCCATTTACTATTCTAAAAAGCTCTGCTGGACGGCTACTCGAGGACGCAATGGTGGCGGCAAAAAAGTTCTTTTTCGCCGCCGTCACTGCCACATGGTAGGCACAAAAGTGTGCTCTAACCCGTGTTCGGTCAGATTCACAGCCGGATTTACGCCACCTGCGCTCTAGCCGTCGACCTTCCTGTTTCATAGCCCGTAGTTCCATGGAATACCAAGGAGCTTTTCGGGCTCCACAAGCATGCCGAGGGCACTTGGGAGCGGTCGTGTCAATAGCCCTGGTCATCTCCTGATTCCAAAGAGAAACCAGGGCTTCGACAGGAGCGCCAGTCATACCAACCGGAAAATCCCCCAGAGCATTCAGGAATCGTTCAGATTCCATAAGTCTCCGGGGGCGGACCATCTCGATAGGTCCCACTTCCCCACAGAGGGGAGTTGCCGTAGTAAGTCCAAACCTCACCAGCGAATGATCCATCCACGACAACGGGTTGACAGTCAGCCCTCCTATCAACGGATACACTTGGTTTTATTCTGGAATATATCCTGGAATAGGGACCTGCTGTCCACATGCTAGTGCAGGCTACAGCAGGCCCCAAGTGAGGCCTGCCAGAGTCTGTATTAACATGTGGACAACAGACCCCTATTCTTAGATATATTCTAGAATATGGCCAAGTGCAAACAGGCCAATGAGCTAGGACCTCTATGGGAGAAGACATGCCTTCAGATATTTAGATATCACAGTACAACACCTTGAACTCTACCTGGAAGGACGGTAGTAATATAAGTCTGACCAGAAATATATTCCCCTTACCCAACATGAATTTAGTATTTTCTGTGTGTTTTAGAAGTGGGGTTGCTAAGAAATATGAAAGTTGAACCCTACTAATTTTGAGGGACAACTGTACTTTTGAACTGCACAGGTTTACATGAAGCAAAAAACCCAAGTCCTCACTCAGAAGTACTGTAATAATTTTTATTTTGTATAGGTTGTCCTATGCTGTATGATTCTTTTGAAAATCACATTGTATTTTAAAGAGCAATGCTGTGGTGACATTCAGCTGCAGATCCTATTCAAGTTCCTCAGACATACTGTACATATTTTTAAAAAACTATTATACTACTCTTTGATATTTTGTTTTGGATTACAGTGTTAATTCTACCATTAAGGGAAACTTTTCCAGCACATGTTCCATAAGCAAAGTGTATTTTTCTTAACATGGAAAAGACTGCCAAGATCAGCACAACTTTCTTGCAAATAAATATTTCATTGGCAAGGCCTTTTTCCAGAGTATATATTGCATAACAGATCCTGCACTTGAAAGAAGTAAATTAAAACCCCAATAAACTTAAAAATGTTATTAGCTTTTTCACACTGTTTCACAGTATGCTTGCTGGAATGCAAAGCCTAACAGGAAATACTCAGGGAGAGAAAAAAAGTATTACATTTTAAGAGGGAGGAAAGAAACAACGTAATAAAAATTAAGCATTTCTGCCACTTTGTGACACCTGGTGTCCGATGCTTCCCTTTGAGATTGTCTTCTATGCTAGAATACTCCCTTCTCGTCAGTATACATGCTTAAAATTTTTTGATGACATAATGACAAACAGTATACTTGATGGAATGTCACAGGATTCCTGCAGGATTAGTGAAGCACCATGGAAGCACCGGAAGGAACCATCATGATGGATGTTAATGGAGTGAGTAACAAAGATAAGTTATAATGATCTGGCACTTACTAAAGTAGATTTATTGGTCATTGCACACCAGCCTGATGAATTCACTGGCAACACCATTTGCACTTGATGCAGAAGATAATAGAGAGCAATGTTTTGCCAGGTTTTTTGCATTTAAGTAAATTAAATAAATCCCACTGAAGAGTCTCCAACATGCTGTGAGCTATTTTTTAAGAGACCTCTGTGCTATGCACAGGCATCTATGGGTCTTTATGTTCTTCCTATTCCAAGATCAAGCCCAGTGAACCTGGACCAGCAAGGCCCACTGGTCCAAACTACAGCATGGCACAGTGGTGTCTGTACAATGATGCTGGCCCAGACCAGCCCTGAAGCTCACGCAAGGTTTGGGACAGGCCTCCACGGGCTCCAAAAGGCTAGGAATGGATGTTCTAGCCTGGAATCTGAGCCAGTTTGGTCTTATGATTAGAGCGCCGGGCTCAAATCTTGTACTCAGTAAGTTTGATTCCATACTCCTCCAGCAAGCCAGCTGGGCAACCTTGGGCTAGTCACAGCTTTCTGCTGAGCTCTCACAGCCCCACCTGCCTCACTGGGTGTTCGCCGTGAGGAGAAGAACAGAAAGCTTTCTCAGCTGCTTTGTGTCCCCTTAAGGGTGAGAAAAGCAGGGTAAAAAAGCCAACTCTACCTCTTCTTCCTAGCCTTGAATCCCCCAGGAACTCATTTTGATTGTATGTTTGGCTCACCCCCCAAAATAGGTTCCACTTTAAACTGGAAATGTGCCTTCTGTATGCCTCCATGTTCTGCAGTCGCCTGAACTAGTATGAGGACTAAAGTTGAGGACTACTGGTAATCCAGATCAGGCCCCCCATACCACTTGGACCAATGAAGCCTGAAGGGGACTATGAGGGATCCTGTTCCAGAACAGAAATGAGTGCAAAAAGGCCCAGTGAGCTAACTTTTCAATTCAGTACACTGTAAAAAACAAAAGAATAAATGCTCTGGGACATATTTGAAGATAAGCTACTTATTGAGGTGTTTCAATACAGACAGGATACCATCTTTGCATAGCAGATAAGACCAGCATGAGAAGTTTTTTCTAAAAGCTGGAATGCAGCAAATTTCAGTTCTGGGTGCTTTTTACAGGGTTTTTTTTTTTTTTTTTTGGTCATGTGCTCCCTTCCTTCTCCTTTTCTGACAAAAAGGGACAAAAGAGAAATAGTGACTCTATGAGAAAAGTGGGTTAGAGATCTTAGAGATAAAACTGAACATTAATAGTGCTGTCTGGATGTATTTGCGATCTTGCCTGTCTTAAAGAAAATGCAGACCAATTATGGTGTAATTATACATTTTGGGGACAAAGGATGAGAGCCAATATGTTTGAGAGGATATTGGCAACTCAACCGCAGATGTAGTTGGATGAAAGAGATGATTTAGATTCACTTCTACTTGAGGTTAAGCCAAGTTTTGGCAGCCTGTTAGATAGCCTGCCAAACACGAAATGTGGGAACGTTTCCCTGATTATTTACCTAAATCTGTCCACAGATGATGGTGAAGATTAGGATGATTAAATGTGTGTGTGTATACATCCACTTCAAGGTGAATGGAACACTGTAAATGATATCAAATGAAATATAAAGTATCTTTGAGACCACTGACCATGGCATCTTGGTGGCTCTGCTTTGAAAAACATGGTTTTAATTTTATCTCAGAAAGTGGTACTGAGAAATTTGTACTTGGTTCCATAGAATTTGTTCAGTTATAGTGACCAAAATTTAAACACATCTGTGCATAAGCAGCTAGACAATTTTTCAGGAATACAAACTGGGGTACCATCAACATGAAGATAACCCCAGGCTCCACCTCATTTTGTTATCAGCTTGCTGCACTACAGCTCTCATAGGGAATTGTCAACTGAGATTTCCAAAGAGCACTAGACTTGTACCTAAAAGGCACTGTAAAATACTCAAAGATGTGGGGAACAGCTTAAAAGGACACTAAGAATATTGGAGCAAACTGTATTATGGTCAGAGAGGCTATTGTCCATGGTTGGCAGGACTCCTCATACATTAATATTAGAATCTCATATGCTTGGCTATGGGACATCACAGCGAACATACTGACTCCATTCTAGTTCCAAACCATGACTGGCACATGCAGAAAAATATACATTTTGGGGTATATGGACTACCTTACTGCCAGCGCAGTATATAAAATCATGCATGATATGGAAAAAGTAAATTGAGAAAATTATTTTCTCTATCACACATCACTAGAACCAGGAGTAATTCTGTGAAACTGCTACGCAGGAAAGTTAGGACTGACAATGGAAAGTATTTTTTTTTTTATCCAACAGGTTATCAGTCTATGGGATCTGCAACCAGAACAGGTGGTGACAGTAACTTGAAGGAAGGTTTAGACAAATACACAGAGGACAGGTATATCAACGGCTTTGCAAATTGATGTCTAGGTACTACCTCCAGCTTTCTCTAAAATCTATTTGCAAAGAGTTGAGAGCAGGTGTGGAGTTTATGCTTTTGTCTTTTGCTTAAGAATGTCCAGAAGCAATTGGTGATCCACTGTGCGAGACAGGATGCTGGATCTGATCCAGCAAAGCTCCTCTTGTGTTCTCTTATGTTCTTCAGTGCTGTGAAAAAATATTTAGCCCCTTCTCAAGTTCTTCTGTTTTGCATATTTGTCGCCCTTGTTTCAGAATTTCAAACAAAATTCAATAGGAGAGAAACACAACATTTGAAATTCAACTTTCAAATGAGCATTTCATGTATAGAAGGAGAAAAGTTATCTTATCAATTACACTGAATCAAGCATAAAAGCAGCCCTGGGAACATCTACACATACAGTTGAAGAGCCTTAATTCAGAAAAGTGTTTAATATAAAAATGACAATAAAACTGAGTGACTGGAGAACAAAACAGTGTATAACTTCCAGGGATCCCATTCCTCCAACAATGACTCACTTAGAATCACAAATAGTCAGATCCTCTGAAGACAAATGTTTTGCACAGGAAGTAGGCTATGCTATGCCAAGTTGATCCAGCCTTCATAGTCTGTTCCACACTGGGCTAGGCTAGGCTAGCTTGCATTAAGAGATGTCTGCATTCAGACAGCTTGGCCAGGCCCAGCCTGTCAGGCTCCCAGCTAGGATCTTGTCAACAGAGTTGAAAAGAGACTAAGCATTTTATACTAGACCATGAGACATGCTGAGTACACTTCCTTCATGGTGTGGTATACTACAAGGACTCCTTTTAAAAGTTAACTATGGACTGGGATACAGCACCATTTTTTTTTAATGTGGATAGGCCATAGTACACAAGGGCTTGGCGTAGAATGCAAACCTGGTATCCTGGTCTGTTAGTGTGGAAGTACCTCAAGTGTTCTTCTCAGGTATCAGAATCAAGGAAGGTGAAATGGAGCTCTTAGATGTATTATTGGAGTTTGTACCTTGCCTTAGATTGGAGACAAACTAGTGTGGAGATGAGACTCCCTGCCTGCAGCTGGTGAAAGGACACTGGCTGTGTCTTCACGGGGCTGCTGTTGTCAAGGAACACTGTTTCTGCATAGTGGACTGCTCTATGCAGAGTCATCAATTCCTGGCAGAATGCCATATTTCTACAGATTTAGTGCTGGAGCATGCTGTGATGTGAAAATGGCACTACAACTGGCTCACAGCATTCCTGATTGGTAGACTGGCCCAGTCCTTGCATGCCTACAGAAGACAGCCCCTGGGCCAGTCTACCAGGGCTCCCAGAACATTGCATCTGGGCACCTAGATGAAAAAGGCCTGGCCGGCAACTTTGGAAGCCAGAAACTTTCATTTCCACCCTCCAAAGCTGGGCTGAGCTGGGCTGTCCATAATGTGGACAGCCCTTGTTGTTCCCTGCCAGCTGCCAGTCTGATCTTGGGCTGGGTCATCTGAACTAGCTCAAGACTAGACCTGTATGCCATGAGATATGCCATGCAGATCTTGCCACTGATTCACCAGGAAGAGTGACAATTGCAGCCAACCTGCTCTTCTAGTCTCTCAGAGAAACCTGAGTAGCAGGAGGCATGTCAATCCAGCCACAGACTGTCCCCATGGGCTGCCAGCCCACAGAGGAAAGGATGTGCCAGAGTGAGTGCAACCTATTGAGAAGCAGATGAGTGGAGCCTTGGACTCTTGCAGTGCCACTATCTTCTTACAGGTTATAGATAATGCAGGAACAATTCTTCCTCCGGCATGTCTTGAGGGAGTTCTCAAGTGGACTAACACTATATCAGCAAATCTGCATTTAGATTTCTCCAGTGGAAACCAGAGGCTCACCAGTTTGATGCCCAGAGACTCTCTCAAAAGTAGTTAATGGCAAATTCCTGTCCAGAAAACTGTACAGCGGTGCCCATGGACGTGCCCATACATGTCAATAGTACACAAAGGCTTGGTGCAGAGTGCAGACCTGGTATCCTGGAGTTTGTTTGTTTGTTTATTTTTTACATTTATATCCTGCCCCATACCCAAAGGTCTCTGGGCAGGTTACAACAGATTAAAATAGAATATACGTTAAAAGACATTAAAAGTTCAACAAATATAAAACAGTATACAATATGTTTAAAATAATAGTGTCTGTACTGAGAGGGAACATAAACAGCTTAGCCAAAGGCCAGGGTAAAGAGGTGCGTCTTCACTGCCCTCCTAAATGTATATAAGGAGGGGGCATGACGCACCTCGAGGGGGAGGCTATTCCATAGTCTGGGGGCCATCACAGAAAAGGCTCTCTCCCGGGTGCCCACCAACCTCACTGTTGAAGGTGGTGGGACAACCAGGAGGGCCTCACCACTTGATCTTAAGGCATGGGCAGGTTGGTATGGGAGATATGGGAGTTGGTCACAACTTGGTCATACCCAACAACAGCAATAATGGAATGGAAAAATGATACAATTTCTGTAAAAAGAGCTAGATTTGGAGCAATATAAAGTAAAAAAACACTAAGAAAGCATAACAGGATAAGCTACAAAATTCAAATAAATTTTAAGAAAATAAACAAAATACTACCAAATCGAGCATGAAAAATATTAAGTTGGCAATTTGTAGCTGGTGTGTAGGAGCCACTGTAAATGCTGGGAGAAAATTTGTTTTTTCTGCTGGCTGATACAAGACCTCCTTTGCCATACTTAATAGACATCACAGGCAAACAGCAAGTCAAAGTTGGCAAATTTGCCCGCTCCAAACCTGCTGTGAGAGTTGGGAGTCCTCAAAATCTAGCAGAGAGCAATTTGAGCAGCCGTTTCTGATATTGTGCTGCTAAATTTTAAATTCCTTTGTAATCACCCTGAAATCCTGTCTTTTGAAGAGAAGTAAGCAATAAGTAAATCCTAGCCTGAGTCAAAACATAAAAACAGCAAAATAAACCAGATGGCTGGAAGAAAAAAAGGCACAGCCTTGCTCCAAGAATTAGAAACTGAGAAATATGGAACGGGCCATTCTCCTACCTAAGGCATGAAGTATTGAGCCTGGATCATATACAGATGAATAGAAGAAAACATACCATTTGAATTAACTCTAGACATAGGAGATACTATGTGGTGGCAAGGTAAATATTAGCAATTTATATTTAGGAGTCAGTCTGAATAGAAAACCTAGTCATGGATAAGTGCTTGGAACAGAACTTTATACAACTTGTTTTTGGCTTTGCGCCTAAATGTAAACAGGGAATAAAAAGTAAGACAGTAAATAAGCTGCATTTGTTAGGTTGTTTTTTTTTTTAATGGATGGCTTGAAAACACTTGAATGTAAATTAGGGGCCTTTCCGCACAGGCTCTAAAAACAGATTTAGAGCCAGATGTGGGAAGGATTAGGACGTGGCTTCTGCATAGGGAACCCAATTAGGGTCCCTTTGAGGACTCCATGTCCGCACATCGGCGCGCAAAACTGGTTTTAATTTTATCTCAGAAAGTGGTACTGAGAAAATCAGGTCTTACATCTGGCTTTTCCCCTTAAACTGTTTTGGAAGAGAACGCTTCCGAAGCAGAGGGGAAAAAGCCGGATTGCCGGTGCATGCCCAGCTGTCACGCAGGGAGAGCGCATGCTCCCTGTTTGACAACTGGCCCTGCCCACTGGCCTCCGCCATGGTGCGGCCAGCTGCTGCCTTCCCTGGCCTTCCCCTCACAAGAGAAGGGGCCATGGCCCCTTCTCTTGCCAGGGGAAGCCAAAGCCTAAACACCCCCCACCCACCCAGGGTCGCATGGTCCCGACTGGGGCCTTCCCTGGCCTTCCCCTCGCAACCCTCACAAGGGTGGCTGACCAATGGGAAAGGGCTAGACACCCTTGTGAGGGTTGCTGGGAAATGTAGGTTGCGGTGCGCGCAGGCACGATTGATCCCCGGCCCTCCTGCTCTCAGAATCGCCCCGCCAGTGACCAGGTAAGCACCCGAAACGTGAGCACGCGGCCATGGGCGGGGGGTGTTAGGCTTTGACTTCCCCTGGCAAGAGAAGGGGCCATGGAAGCTCCCAAAGGAGCCAATGGTGCAGGCCGGTGGCCGGCCCAGCTGTCAAACGGAGAGCATGCGCTCTCCATCTCTGACAGCTGGGCATGCACCGGCAGGGCTGGTTTGGGATGGGTGCTGTTGCGTCCGTGCAGCACCCACCCCAATCTGTTTCCACATTCGGCCCTGCTACCGCCGCCGCCCCCCCACGCATGTGCATACACGCGGGGCCTCTGAGAATCTGACCCTATCTGGGTCAGATTCTTTTTTAAAACTGTTCCGCCACAAAACTGATCTTTTAGATCCGTTTTCGGCAGGACGTGCAGAAAGGCCCTTATACACCTATTTTGAAACCTTTGTGGACTAAATCGGTCCTGCCCCCGGCTAACCACTGGTAGCATGCTTCGTCTGAATGAGACAGAACATATTCCAGACTGAGAGGCCCAAAAGGCCTCCCAATCCACTTCCAGTACAGAATACCAGTAGACCAGCATACATGGGCCGTGGGAGGCCCATTTTAGCCACATACTTCATTGACTTCCCAAAATAGGTCCCCACGGACCCAAAGGCCAGGAACTTTCATTCCTGGCTGTCAGAGGTGGGTATGAAACTCGTGCAAGGTTCAGGGCTGTGGAGGGGCTGGTCCAGAAACAGACTAAGACCAGAGCCTGCCTGATCCAGAACCACAGATCTGGAACTGCACCCTTAAGTGCTGAAAGGCCCAATTTCTGTTCTGCATTTCCCAATGAAAGCACCTTAAAAATACACCTTATGTAGAAACAGTTGCTAAACAAATGTAAATAACACAACTATGGGAGTGTCTGTAGCTAAACGGCAGAAAATCTGCTTTGTATATAAATGCTAGGAAAGTGTCTTTACCTTCATTTTGATTTTTTTAAAAAATCCTGGTGGTATCCATGTCTTATTACTTTGGTAGTTCTTGTTTTCCCCCTTAGAGGTGGCAGACTAACTTTATGCTGTTCAGCTTGGCCAAAGAAAAAGTTTCCAAGGCAATGAAGGATACAGAAGTAACCCCATCCCACTCATCACTTATTTGGACCAATTGGCTCTCCAAACATATTGCTCTTGAAAGCATTAGGGTATTTCTACACTGTGTGGGCTATCCTATTCTGCACTGGCCCACCCCAAGCAATGTGGCACATAAAGGACCAGGCTGCCACTGGATGGCTAATTCTGGGCCATCTTCAGAATTTGCCAGCCACGGGTGTTTGGGCTGGGGACCAAGAAGTGGCATGCTTCCAGGTGCCTGTCAAAATGGCACCAGGCATGCTATACCAGACTAGCAGTTGCATGAGCTGTCTGCATGCAGGCCTTTGGGCTAATATACTCGTAAGCAGTTCATATCCTTTTTTTGTGCCACAGTCCACTGCAAAACTCTGTCCTATGTAGAAGGAGCACTTTAGCAGAGACATATGGTCTTCCAGCAGATTACTCTACCATGCGCCCCCAATGCAGACATGACCTGCAGACATGATACTGTATAGTAGCCCCAATTAATACTCCAGCGAAAACTTGGCTTAACCCAGCAAACAGGAATGAGAGAGAAATGCTTCTCTGGGACAGTTCCACTTTTAAAATGTCTCCAAAAAAATACATATTTTAATTGTAAATTGTACTGAACTCACATACAAGGAAAAACTCTGGGGCAAATGTATGAAAATCTTTCATTCGTTTTAAAGAAAAGACTCTCCCTCTCCCCCGAGACAACTAGAACTGATTATATGTGAAAGTTATAATGGAAACAGGATGGCTTTCCCATTCCGATAAGTTCCCAGTCCCACAGGAGCTATTAAGCACTTTCTGCCAAACATCCAGAAAAGTGTATTTTGCCCTCAGGCATTTCTGCTTAACATGCAAAGCTCCTAATGGAACCAACACTCAGGGGCACACTTAAGATTTTACCTTTTAACTCTACAGTACCCTTTAAAAAATATTTCATTTCTTCAGACCAATATTAGAAGAGGTCTGCAGAATAGTTCACTTTCTCAGAGAAACAGAAGGGGGGAAAAAACCCCTCATCAGGCTATTTTAATCAGACCATGATCTAGCAGGATGGCTACTAGGATTCTGATCTTTGCACACTGCTGAAATTCCATAGAGGCAATGGAGGTGGGGAACAATTTGCTCTGAAACAAAATGTGCTATGCGGGTGGGTGGGTGGGTGGGTGTTATTCAAATAGTTTCATCATTTCTGGGGCCGCTCCCTTGCAGGCCATGACTTACAGCTTGTGGCATCAAAATAATTTATTCTCGTCCTGCCACCCTACTTGGTGCACTTATCCAAATTATGCTATAATAATGATAATAATAATATTCCAGGTGACAGCAGAATTGAGGAGAAACAGTTGGAGAAGCTCACCAGATATGAAGATCTGAGAACTGAACTACAGCGACTCTGGCGAAAACCAATGAAAGTGGTCCCAGTCATCCTGGGCACACTGGGCACGGTGCCCAAAGATCTCAGCGGGCACCTAAAAACCATTGGCATTGACAAAAGTATCAAAAGCGCCAAAAGTATCATCTGCCTGTGACAAAGAACTGGTGGGATCACATGCCAGAAAAAGTTGTTGAAAATGAACAGGCAAAACTACTTTGGGACTTCAGGCTTCAGACTGACCAAAAATTGGAGCATAACACTCCTGATATTACAATTGTTGAGAAAGAGAAGGTGTGGATCATCGATGTTTACATCATCATCATCATCATCATCATCATCATTATTACTATTATTATTATGTAAAACAACAGTTACCCACAGCAAACGAGATCACTATGCTGGATTTCGTATTATATCACTAGTCGGGCACTTCCCAAGCACCTAGGACTGTGTGATGTATCGGCGAATTATGCGAGCAGACTCCAGTAAAGTGGCTTTTTGTAGTTGGCAGATGGATATTTTGTCAATGCCAATGGTTTTTAGGTGCCCGCTGTACACACACACACACACACACACACACACCAGAAATGTGATACATGGTGTAAATATCTCTTTGTACAGGTGCAAAAACTGGTGCACAGTACTTGCTACATAGCTTGTCTAAGCCCAGAGATGCCAACCGCTGCTTTCAAGGCACAGACATTCACTTGAAGAAGTAGAAGGAGAAGAGTTGGCTTTTCTACCCATTTTTCTCACCCACTTAAGGGTACTCAAAGCGGCTGACAAAGCTTTCTATTCTTCTCCTCACAACAGATTATCCTGTAAGGTAGGTGGGGCTGTGAGAGCTCAGAAGAGAGCTGTGACTAGTCCAAGGTCACCCAGCCGGCTTCATGGAGGAGGGCGGAATCAAACCCAGTATTCCCAGATAAAAGTCTGGCTCCTTAACCAATAGACCAAACTGGCTCACAAAGTAACTATGGTCTTGATTTTTGACTGCTGGTCCAGTGATAAAATCTCTCACACATTCTGAAAACAGATCGATCTGTTACATTCATTTTTCCAACCTCTTCCACATGGTTTCTCCTTATTTTACTCTCACACAAATGACTTAAGATCCCTTATGGATTACAGAGAAAGCACTTCTGACTTTAAGCCTTGTATCCTTTCAGAAATATTTTTTAAATTTCCATAATATCAACCACATAACATTTCTTAATAGCTGTACAGAAAATGTAAACAGAAAGGAACTGTATATCACAGCCCCAGTTGCTGCACTCCACCCACTTCCAGAAAGGGTTCCTGCGGAAATCCTTACTGCTCCAAAATTGGGTGTTACTGCCTGGAGGGTATAAACAATGACATTCTGTTTAACTTCTCAGTGTAGAGACAGAAGGGTTATACGTTCCAAGAAGCACAGAAATAAGAAGGCAGCATTTTAACATGGCTAGTTCTTTCAACAATATTAGGCCTTAGAAGAACATCTAGGGGAAAAATGACAACTAAGCAATTTTGATTTTTTTTCTTGTTATTTGCAGGGGGCTTCCAAAATAGGAAAGCAGATAGATGGCATGGCCCATCAAAAATTTAGCTTTGTAGATGGAGCATACTGGGGAAGAGGGTGTGGCATCCCTTTAACAACTCTGGCACGCAGAAGGAAGGCCTCTAGATCCCTTGCTGGTCCGGTGTACCAGCAAGTGTGAAAACAGCCTGTATCTGCTTGTCACCTTACTAAGCAGTGTTCCGGTCTGTCCTGCATACCTAGTGTCTATTATAAAGGTGAAGTGTTGACATGCTACCACTTGTCTCCTGCTCTTGGAATGTAAAAATACAGAAGAAGAAGAAGAAGAAGAAAAAGAAGAAGAAGAAGAAGAAGAAGAAGAAGAAGAAGAAGAAGAAGAAGAAGAAGAAGAAGAAGAAATTGGCTTTTCTATCCTGCTTTTCTTACCCATTCAAGGGGTGCTGTAAGAGTTCAGAAGAGAGCTGTGACTCGCCCAAGGTCACCCACCTGGCTTTGTGGAGGAGTGCGGAATCAAACCTGGTATTCTCAGTTAAGAGTCTTGCTCCTTAACCACAAGACCAAGGGTGGTTCCACACTGGACCTCCAAAATATGGATCTATTAGATGTGTCCGCACTGCAGAAGTGTCCTTAAGTGGGCCCTCCCCCTGGCCTCCATGATTGGCTACTCTGGAGCCAAGCATTGCAAGCTGGGGGCCTCCTATCTTGGGGCTCCCCCTCACCCCAGAAGCTGCAGATTTTGGCTTCTGGAGCCAGGGGGTTTCACCTACACCCCCCCCCATCCCACCCCGGGGCGAGCACACGCGATCCCCTCCTTACCTTCAGGCAGCCAGGCCAATTCTGGCTGCTGGGGCCCTGCACGCTTTGCATGTTTGTGCAGTGCGCCTCCCTATTGGCCTCCTGAAGCCAGGCACAGCCCTGGCCAATAGGGAGGTGCACTGCACGCACACACAAAGCACGCCGGGCCCCAGCAGCCAGAATTGGCCTGGCTCCCTGAATGTAAGGAGGGGATCACGCTCGAGATAGGAGGCCCCCGGCTCACCATGCTTGGCCCTGGAGGAGCCAATCATGGAGGCCAGGGGGAGGACCCACTTAAGGACACTTCTGCAGCATGGAGACATCTTAAAAGGATGTGTCTTAACTGCAGAAGTACCCATTAAACACCCATTAAGACTACCTCCAAGGTAGTCTTCCTTTAATAGGTATTAAGGGCATCTTAACACCCATTAGAGATCCATCGCACGTGAGCCAATGCGGACGCACGGGTCTCTAATGGGTGTTCTAGTGCAGACGAGGTTTTATGAATCCGTGCTTAATGGGTGCTTAATGGGTGTTAAGTGGCCAATGCGGAAGAACCCCAAATTAGCTCACAGAAAGCTTTGTCAGCTGCTTTGAGTCCCTTTAAATGGGTGAGAAAGGCAGGGTATAAAGGCTAAAGCACAATTCCAGCACTGCAGTATACTGATCTTGCAAGTCAGGGGTATACATTTAGTCCTCCATACATGCTAACACTGCATTGTTCCTCTAGTCACTGAACCAAAGGAATGGAGCATCCCCTGAAATCCAAGTTCTCTGTGAAGGCCAATGCTGAATTTCTGGAACAGACCTGGGAGGTAACAAATAACTGTGAAATTGCTCACTTGGTGTTTACGTACATTCTGATCCAAACCGTATCAACAGAAACATCCAATATGTGTTTTATTTCAGATATCACATGGCACTGCAAGAATAGCTGTTATTATACTGCATATTTTTGTACACAGCCAAATTCCTCACATTTGTAAAATCCTGCTCACACATAAACTCCATGGTACTGGGGCTCCACTTTTGTATGTGTTATTTTTCCAGCCAGCAACAAAAAGGCTTGCACAGAAAGCTATTTTATTTAGAAGCAATAACGCACCATTATCAGGGGGCTTCGGCTCATTTAATTAAACCAAGTACAATTGCTCTCCTGTGGGCTTTAAACAGCAAACATCCACTTAAACATTATTTAGATGAATATCTTTGAAGTCCTAGGGACTGCACAGAGTTTCATGTTTATATCAATTAGGAACATCAGCATGCTAATAAAAGCTTTATGTCTTGCCAGTTTATAAGCTTTTCCACTCTTGGATCTGGTAATTTGATTCCTTTATGGTCTTATATGCCCATATTGCTTCATCATTGCAAAGTGCCTATTGATGAAGCTAAACGGTCAGCATTCCCAAGTAAACAGAATGAATACCCCACTCTCATAGCTAGCTGAAGAGCATGCTGGCTCGGTTTGTTCTGAAGCAGGGGCTTACGCACAGCAGCAATCCTTACACTGGTTGATGTTGGGATAATGAACCCTGTCTTTTTCCCACTCACTCAGTCCTATACTGTGGTTTCTTGCAAATATGGCACAATAACATGCAGCTGTTTCCTGTTTTGTTTTTTACTCCACTGATTTAAGCTATGAATTTGAAGAAACCCAAGGGCACCTTCACACTAACATGGGAAGGAAAAATGATTCAGGGCAGAGAAAGCTTCCTGATCAACTGAATAACAGAGAGCTATACTAGTCTGTTCTGATCCTTTGTAGCTTTGGAGAAGACTTCTCCACACCTTTACCAAGAGTGGCTGGTATGCTCCCAGTCAGCAGCATTCACACCCACTTCTGGGTGCAAAGCTTCAAGATGGAAGGTGGTGTGGCGTAGCCATGGCTGTGCAATTGCGCACCACATTGTGATCACTATGGAAATTGCCAGGTGCATAGCATAAATTGTGATGGCTGTTGCCTTTGCAATTTGGAAAGTCTGGAATGGACCATCCACACTGTGAGTGCAGGTGGTACAGCTGGAGACTGCATCAGCGCTCATGGTGAGAATGCCACCCTCCTCACTCAGACTTAACTGCGTGGAATGGTATTGCTCTACTATTCCATGTAGTTAAGAGTGAATAGGCCCTTAATCTTCAGTTAGCATTCCTCATTATAAGAGCAGCTGCACTGGAATGCACAGAAACCTGATTTTCATTCCTGGTACCCCTTGAGGCACTCAACAGTACAAAAGTGCACTGAGCCATATGTATATAATACCCGATTCTGAATTAAGTTTTGTGGAAACTTCTCACCTGAAGAGGTTTCCATGTCAGAACATAAGAACATAAGAGAGGCTATGCTGGATCAGGCCACAGACCATCTAGTCCAGCATCCCATCACACACAGCGGCCCGCCAAATGCTCATGGGCATCTCAAACAGAGACAAGAACAAACCTTTTCCTGCTCTTGAATCCCAGCAAATGGCATTAGAAATGTCCTGCTTCCGCCCCCCCCCTCTGAGAAATGGTCCAGAGCAGTGCCTTACCATGCTGCTTCATAAACAGAAGGTTTCTACAACCCCATTTATTTCTATGTTACCTCAATTTGGACACTATAAGTAAATATTACATTATAGTTCTCACTTTATCTGTGCCAGCCTAGGGTCCAGCAAGCATACTAGAAGCCTCTATTCCACATGCTGGTATGGTCTAAGAGAGGCCCCAGGCAGAAGGCTCCAAATATGCCTGCTAGGCCACTACAGAAATGCAGAATCACCCCTAGTTTCCTAAGGAGTTGACACTGCTAGTATAGTGAATAGCTACTGCATGGCATCTTCTCACCTCCATTCCCTATGCCATGGTATGAAAATGAAGCAACACTTAAATCTATCTTTTAGGGGTCTTCCAATGGCCACCTTAATATAGAACAATTTGAAATAGGGATGCAATTTGTTTTAGAGTCTGCAATCAAGCCAGACAACAACTGTTTGGCCCAAAGCTGAACCATCTGATGATGCTGTTTGTAGAAGGTTCCCAGGGTCTGTGAGGAGATGTTTCCCTGGCAAAAAAAGAAAAAAGAACAACATGGGATCCCTACACAATACAGACTTTTATGCACTTAACTGGTTATGACCTGAACCACTAGGCCTGGACCAGCAAGTCCCTCTAGTTGAAACCATGGCAAGACATGGGGAGTTTTCACACTTCCCATCTGTTTGGTAGGAAAGGAGTGTGAGCTCGATTAACTAACATTGACTAGCGCTCACTCTGGGAGTGCTAGTCAATTTTAGCTGTCCCCCCCCCCCCCCCGCCAATGATTGAATACTTTCCTGATTTGATTGTGAGACTGGTCCTCTTCTGGGTACCGTCATTTCAGCGGTGGCACCCTCCATGACTGTGTATGTATCAGTATCGCAGCCATGATGATTCTGATATTCTGTGTACGTGCAGGCGCGTCTATGGTTGTCCGAGGTGCCAGCGGGTTTGCGTGGTACCTCAGATGATCCTGGAACACCAGAAGAGGTGCAGATGGCTGCTGCCCAGATGCTCCAGGTAAAGTATCAGTAAGAAATCTTGCCTCCACTGGTCTCAGCAATCTGCAAAGTAGATTTACACTTTGCAGATTTACTCTTAAGATGGTAAGCATCCTGCCCAAACCCTGATGGGGAAGGCGGGCTGACAGCTGAATCAAGTGTTTAATGCTGTTTGGTATGTGCATCTGTCAAAACTGCAAAGCCTGAAGAAGGGAGGCAAATGTACACCACAGCTGTAGAGACATTTGTTGTTGTTGATACTGTGATTACACAAACCTTTAATATTACAGCTATTAGGCTTCCTACAGTCATCAATGATTTCAAAGCAGCATAAAACTGTAACACCTCCATTTAAAGATCATTGGCAAAGAAGATCTTACTGGTTCTAAAACCCTGTTGCACTGGCAAAAATCCAACAACCTTCTTTCTGATTTTGTTTGTTTTTGGTCAGCAGAAATTTGCTTCCCTGCAATTACAATTCATTATATCTGTGCAATGACAGAGAACAACAAGTCTGCTCTTGCTTCCGAAACAGTTATCCAAAAATCACCCTTGGGTTTTTTCCTAATCATTTTATTGCTAGACTACTCAGATCTTTCAACCATCTGCCATAAGATTTGGTTTCTGGGTCCCCCATCTTGCTAGTCAGTGTTCCAGAATACATTTCAGTTTGCCAATATCCTTTTTAAGATGAGATGCACAGAACTTCAGGTTTGGTAAGAATTATGTTAAATACAGGAAAGCTATTACTTTCCGTATTCTAGACTAGTGGTTCTTCAACCATGGGCCTATCTGAACCAGTGGGTCTGAACCAGCAAGAACCGCTGGTTCGGACCACAGCAAGGTGTGACCTACAATAGCACCATTTGCACCATTTGGCCTAGACTAGCTCCCCATACTGGTCTCAAAGCTTGCATGAGCCTCCCATCTTCCACTTTAACCTGCAGAGGGGAGGTATGCGGTCTGTTTTTGGAATCAAATTAAAGGCCAGTGCAGAAAGGTCCTTGTGCCTCCAGGTGCTGAATAACTACAATTCCCATCATTCCTTGCCTTGGCTACAAAGACTGCAGTTGCTGAAAGCTATAGGTAACAACATCTGAAGCCTCAAACATAAGAATTATTGATCTAGACTCTTATGATTTAAGCTGTGTAATCTTTGGAATTTCAAAACATAGGTACACTTTTGATATTTGGACATAAACATAGCTACATCAAAGTGCCAAAAGTTAAGATAATAACAAGAACAATATCTAGAATCTGTACATTTTAACATCTTCAGGCCACAGCATTTTAGTCCTTTGAACATTCTCATAGAGTTTCACTACGTCTTTCATGTTTTAATTAGGTTCCTCAAGCTTTATGCAAGGATTTTGTTTTCCTATTTTATCCACCTTAAAAATGCATTTTTCACAAGTCTGTGGAAGAGTTCACTTATTTTGTGAAAAAAACCTATAAAAGTGACCGCACATTCCAAGAATTTATTCAGTTACAAGCTTTCAGTGAAATGCAAAATAGCACCATGTTCAGAGCTGCCACTTTGGTTGTTGCATCAGTAATACTAAACAGAAGAAAAATCTGGTGTCCGGTCCAAAAAATTCAAACCAGACACACATGTGCACATATCTGGGCTGAACATCAAATACTTTGGAAGCACAACTTGTGCTCTTTATTTTGGTAAAGATATTTAACTTTAAATTATGTGCTATTTAAGGATCATTTGCCCAAAATGAAATACGCTTCTATACATTTTGACATTTTTTAAAAGTTTCATTACTCCTAAGACCTCAAAGACTATTTTTAAAAAGCACATGCTCTTGGCATAACAAAGAAACTTCTGTCATGGCAGTGTGTTAAAATCTTCATGAGTGCCAGCTGTTTCTATGGCATGGAAACAATTTTTGGACCAACCAACATTTTAAAAAGAGATCGTCTCCTTATCTCAAGAAATACCTTTATGTGCATTATTTTTTTCACAAAGCAAAATGTTTGTCCAGGGAGGCAAAGAGGGGGAGAGTTCTGGGGTCCACATTCTGGGCAGCAACTCTCTCCCTAACCTTGGTAGCACTGCTCTAAGTGCTGGTGAGGTGTGAATCACCACCATTACGGCAGTGGTCAGAGAACCTCACCAACAGTGGCAATACACCAGTGTGACACTGTCGCCCTTGTGATGGGTCGATGCAGCACTAACTTCACTTGCATTGCCCTTCCCAGGCTCCTTTTGAACCTCTCCCGGTAGGAGAGATTGTGGTACTTATTATTTTAATATATATCTTTTTGTTTGATATGTTGGATTTTAAAGGTTTTAATCCGCCCTGAGACCTTCAGGTATAGGGCAGGATGGATGGATGGATGGATGGATGGATGGATGGATGGATGGATGGATGGATGGATGGATGGATGGATGGATGGATGGATGGATGGATGGATGGATGGATGGATGGATGGATGGATGGATGGATGGAGGCTGAGCCAGGTGGTGCTGCATATACATCCACATGCTCCAGGAGTGCTGCTGCACACATGCAGCTGCCCTGGAACAGAAATTGTTCCAGGAAATATGAATGATGCATGCAACATCACTCTTGGAGTTCACCAACCAGGTAAATGTGAACACACAAAGCTAATCCATGCCACTTTCTTATTATTATGCATTGCCGTAATATAATCAATTTCCTAACCCAGTTGATATGGGAGTCTTTTCATGGTATCTTGGCCAGTTCCCTTGGGTCCATTCTTTATGAAATCAAGCAGATGAGAAACCCACATGAAAGCCTTCTCTGTGATAACCTCTGGCCTTGATATCTAGCTTCCTCTGAGTACCACCCAGGGAAGGAGGGAGGGGGGGTTATATTTTAAATATGATTTAAGAATATTCTATATCTTTTATCATTTTATTGTTGTGAACCTTCTTGGGACCTTCTAGTCAAGGGCAGAATATATATTTTTAAATATAAATAAAAAGGCAGGGAGATCAATAGAGAGAGAAAAAGAAGAAAATACTTTAAGAAGAGGCTCAGAATGGGGAGTGAAGATTAGGATGAAATTTGAAGCAGTGTACTAAGGAGACAGAATATATGAAGAAGACTAAATACAGACTTTTGAGCAAGATGGATCATCAGGCTGGATGGTAAAACGATATCATACCAGGCCACTAACAATCCAGCACAGTGGCAGCAATTCCCACTTGACAAACAGTAAACCTGCTTTGTACGAGGTCAAGCAGTCTTTATAAATGTGAGTGGCCTGCCTGGGGCTGCCTGTATTGCTAAGACAATGTCCAAAGCAACATCTGGTAAGAGACCAGGCATTGCCATGGTGATCCAGATGCTGCAAATGACTGAACAGCTGCAGTCAAACAACAGCACCCCCCTGCCACACCACACCGCACCCAGAAGAGACTGTGAAACCACACCACCAGGGCCAATCCAGCTGCTCCTGGTCAGCTTGAGGACTGCTTTTTAGCTCCTACTGAACTGCAGTGACCCTCAGGTGTGGACGCACCTCAACAGAGGGGTTGGAAACACTTTAGATGGTAGGTGCAAAACCAGCCTCAGTCTGACTCATCTGGGTTCTCTGAGTCTGAGAACCGGGCAATAGAAGAAGGGCCCTTATTACAGGCAAGTTCTTTTTGCTCTTCTCTGGGAATCAGCTTCATTAGAACATATACCTATTGTCTCTTCACCTGTACTCTAAGGCAGAGAATGGACAATTGGTCACATATTTTAAGAATCTAGCAACATTGGTCCTCAGTCTTCTCAATGCTCAAAGTACATGGTTCTTACAATGGCCTCCTAGATGCTTCTGAGAAGCCCACAAGTAAAACAGGAGTACAAATATTCTTTTAAAACAGCTGTGTCAAGAATTTCAAGGGGAGGAAGCAGAACTGTGAAAAAAAAAGAGGATATGTGCCTTGTCACTTTATGCACTTGGGAAACTTAAATCCAAACTTTCTCTTTCAGAATGAATAACATCAGATAGCTCATGGAAATTTGGAACCTCCGAAGCACTGTGTGACTGTAACATGATAGAAAAGTCTTAGCATAGCCCCAATTCACCTAAAGCCTCTGTCTTCAGAAACAAGAGAAATTAACTGTAACAAGTCCAAAAATTCACACAGAAAAACAAGAATCTTATTTTAAAGTACAGACCTCTTTCCTGAAGTCCATAAACCTAAAGGTGAGGGTTCAGAAACAAATGCTGTAGGCAGAGAACAACTAGAAGCGTGAGCTAGCATTTATTTTCAGATAGTGGAATAAGTAAGTGATGTCAGGATGCAACCTTTATGACATCTGGGGAAAAAGACTTGCACCACCAATTTATGAGTGAAGTACCACCTAATATGTGAAACCAGGTTAATTTTTACTCTGTGACACATGGCATGAACACAGGCCATTCAACTTTTAGAAGTAAATTGATTTGACATCTCGTTTCTACACTATGAAGGAGATAATATGAGATTCTTTGAAGAGGGGAAGAGAGATTGAGAAAGAGACTGATTTCCAAGGCTTAATTTAAAGACATTATGAAAGGGGCAAGCTTTAGCAGTGTTGGGTAAATCATGAAAAATGCTAGAATACCAGTACATTGTAAACATTTTGCAAGAAATGAAAGCAAAGAACCTGGTGCTCTTAAAATTCACTGCTTTGCATAGCAGGCAATTGTTTATGTAAGTACACAAGACAAATTAAAAGTTGCAAACATTGCACATAATACTGAATGCACCACTTCTAGGCAGGTCAACCAAATATTTAGCAGGGGCCTCCCTTCCTCCCTTCCCTTCTCCTTTAATAAAAAAATGGCACCTTTATAGTTCAAATTCCTCTTGAATCACTGAAGAAAATATAATTTGGTTCCTTTACTTAAGCAAAGATTTAAAGCATAACACAAAAATAAACAGCCTTACAGTTTTATTAAAAATGATTTTTATATTTAATTTGAAAACAACTCGTCACCAAATGTGTTTTTATTATACCTGCTCCCCAAACTGAGAGGTCTCCAATTGCCAGGACCACCTCCAGTAATAATGTGAAGGAAAATCCTTTTAAAACATGCACCATGGAAAGCAAATCAGACCTTTCTTAAAACACTGAAGCTGATACAAAGCCCTGCTGATACAAAGCAGTGTGATGTTTGGGTTATGAAGATGATAGGGAGGAAAAAGGTTTTCTCAAATGTTCTCATTCAGCTGTCTGGCTTTATAAAGAGATTGGTAAAGCCTTGAAAATAAGTGTGGCTGAGAAGGTCAGACATTCCCCCTGTTCTAAATGTCTACACTTTTCTACTCCCCCTTTGGTTTCAGACACTTAGTAAAAAGATCTTCACAAAAGTCCAAAGGAACAACTAATACAGTAGCAGTATGGCTTTCACCCACACTACAGAAGACCATGATTTATCTTCTCCACATGCTTTTGGATTCTTGCAGATGGATGCCCACTCCATGAAGCAAAAGAGTAGTTGAGGTAGGCTAGCAGTGGAAGAAAAGGCCTTCAGTTGATTACTGGCTGGTATACTGGACCAGCAAGTAAACCAGGCACCTCTCTTCCTCATACTGTTGTGAGAAAGCAGAAGCAAGCAAAAAAAGAGGACATCTCTGTGTGGATTCTTGCAGATGGATGCACATTCCAAGAAGCAAAAACAGTTGATGGGGAGGATATACTTCTTGTCACTGTGGGCACTTTGGAAACTTAAGTCCATACTTTTTGTTTCAGAATGATTAACATCAGATTCGAGAACACAGAATATCCTCTTACTGCCCTTCACTTCAGTAATTTGCACTCTTATTTTAAAATTATAAGTGGGTAAGTCCCACTGGCAGCCCTGAACCTCTAGTCCTCAAATAAGCTCCGCTGTAGGGGAAACAAGTTCCAAGAAAGAGCCTCAACATGAATGGAAAAGATTTGCTGACTTATAGATCATTCTGCAGGCTGCACTGTGTGGAGCTCTGGAGGGCCCCTAACCCCATGGGTGGTATTGTCAAAGAGGATACAAGGGTTTGTAAGAGGACGACAGCACTAGAAAGCAGCAGGTGAGAGTGCTGAATGCCAAGCGCAGCATCCTGGAAACCAACAAGTTGTTGAAAAAGCAGCTGTTCAAACATTCCCAGTATTTAATGACCACATTCCCATGAAGAAACAGAAGAATGTGTCAAATGGCAACAGTTCAGGCTGCAACTATTTTGCCAGCACAATAATGAAGTTTCGTTTTCAGAAACCACCTACTTGTTGTAGCAGCACTGGCCACTTTTGGATACAAGTTAAAGAAACTTATGGGAAGGACAGTCCCACTTCCAACAGCTTCTTGGAGCCCAATACAGAAACCTTCATTAGACATTCGGTAACATGTTTAGCACCTTTCTGTAGTAACTTTGCCTTGTTTTGGTCCAATGGATCTCGACAAACAAGGTTCTCTGCTCCAGAACACACCATGGTATAAACAGCACTCTCTACAAAATGCTTCTGGTCCAGATCAGCCCCCAGATCAGCCCTGAAACTCACATGAGCTTTGGGATTGACCTTCAAGAGCTCCTAAGAAACCCATTTTGGTGGAATGCTTTAGTACATCACTGAAATGGTTCCCTGGTAATCTGGAAAACAGTGATCTGGACTGGGCCAAACTGGTATATCAGTAGTCCTCAATCTGAGGACCAACAGTAATCCAAATCAAAGGCCACTGGTTCTGGATTATGCTCCGTTCTATGTGGAGGTAATATAATGTATCATCAGAAGAGACCCTGAAGCTGAACATGAGGGGCTGAAATACAGATCTGAGATTAGTGCAGAAAGGCCCGTTATTCTTGCTGCGTGTTTGTACTACTGAGAGATCATAGTTCTTTATTTGGATTGTTACTGAGGGCAACACTTTTTTTTAAAAAAATCTATTTTATATTGAGGGCAACACTTTACCTGGAAATGAACAGATTAACAGTAGAATTCTGTGCAGATTCATCTTGGAAGTTTAGCATAGCATGGCCCCACACGATGTGTTATAATAGCCTGTATCACCAAAATTTTCTCTAGAGGTTGTGCTTATGTTTTAGGAAAGAAGCTAAGCCTTTCTAAATGACTGGTGCTGATAGACCTGTCTCAAACTCTTCAGTATGCATGTGCGTGTGTGTGCTCATGTAAAAAAAAAAAAAAAAGATCAGCAGCAAAGAAATGCAAAGTGGTTGCTGATATTGGGTACCACCTAGTTGGGCCTGACTCCTGGTTCATTACACGGGCACTGTCAGGGGCATCCTTGTTGATTTTCTTGGGTTTGTCATTGCTGACTTTTTGACTCTGTTTTCCGAGCAGCTTGCTCTACCACTGAGCAACAGCCACTCCCACAAAAAGGTAGACAGTGGTAATTAAGATAGTAAAGTATTGCTATTTCCTCTCAGCTCATGCCAAACCAGTGGCATTATCGTCAGAAACTGGCTTCCACTTTCTGCTCAGGGGAGCTTTAGGCACAAATTGCCCTTGGGCATTCAGTCACTCACCTCCAACTTCTTAGTTTGGTCTAGTGGTTAGGGAGCTGGACTCTTCTCTGGGAACACTGGGTTTGATTCCACTTTCTCCCCCCACCCCCCGAAAGCCAGCTAGACGACCTTGGGCTTGTCACAGGTGTCTTCTGAGCTTTCACAGCCCTACCCACCTTACAGGGTGTTCTGCTTTGAGTCCCCTTAAATGGGTGGGAAAAGTGGGAAATAATTATAAGGACTTTTGTAGCAAGGGGGGGAACATATGCAGAAAAAGCAAATGCAACAACAGAGTAAAAATAAACTGAAAAAAATAAGGATAGATATAAGATGGGAACAAGATAATTAGTGAATATAGGATTAGTTTTCGTTATTAGTAGAAATGTAATGAAGATATGACTATTAATATCAATAGGGCTAATAATAGAAATTTTTATTATTTGAATAGAATAGCTTATAGTTTAAGTAAATGCTAATATAATAGTGATTTAGCGTTAGATTGTGTGTGTTTTTGCAGAGGGCTAGTGAAGATGGGAGTATAAGGCAATGACAGAAGTATATGAATAGTATAGGTTATAGTTTGGGAAATTAGGAGGTCACAAGAATTATGGTTTTGGAATAATTATGTATGAAGAAGGTGATTAATTAAGATTGGTTCTATGAAGTCTATAAGGTCAGCTGAAAAACAGAAAGGAGCATATAGAGTGCGGACGAAGAATGTTTGAAAAACAAGGAAGTCAACCAAAATATTAAGAAGATGGACATTATTAGATGTCAATTACTTGTGTTTGGATTTTTAAGGTTGTTCATGAAAATGTTTTAATAAAAAAAATTAAACAAAAATAAAGAAAATACATAAAATTCTGATACCAGTTGAAACACTGAAACAATTTTAAAGCAAATATGCTCTGCACAATACTCGGCACAAGCAGAATTGCTTGTTGAGCTCATCACAGTGATTTAACGCAGTTATTTTTTCCATCAAAGCTATTCTATGCAACCTTTCAATAAAAAACTTAATAAATTACTTTAATCATCGGTAACTGTCACAAAGGTTGCTTTTTATTTCCTTCTACAGATTGAACATTTTATTTCTTTTCTGTAACTCTTGGTAACTCTTGCTATATTGAATAAACAATTGTTTCTCGATACTTAGTATGGAGTCACAAGATGAGCATTTTCTCAATTGCACTGCCAAAAGGTTACATCACTGATGAAGTTCATTTCATATTTGCTAAAGATTGGCTCATCTTCACATATATCACTTACTTTGCATCTAATAGTACAGTGAAAGATTCTTGGCAAGGAAGAAATAAAAAGGGCACTAAACAAGTTACAGCATCAAGAGCAAAAATACACAGTTTTATCACGCTCTGTATCTTTCTCCCCCATATGTGCACACACTAAACTTTGAAAATGTTGCAAACTACAATTATTATACCACTACAATATGAAGGTTTTGGAAACAATTAATTCTCCCTTGGACTAATTAACAAAACAGTGAAACTACTCATCCACTGAGACTCTGATGCAGTGACTAGTACAGAAATATTTCATGAGGTTAATTAGGAAGGACAAGCAACATGACAGCACAGTCATTTCCAGTTCAGCAAATCCAAACACTGACTGTCCTTCCTGCAGTATTTCTCAGCTGTAGGAAAACTGGCACAAACACAAGGGCTCCTAAGCAGGGATTTATAAATGCAACTTTTTGATGATAAATAGATTCAATTAACTTTATTATATCACAGTATCCCAATTATTATTATTACTATTAAACCACAATTTAAGAAGATAGTTAATGGAGAACAATGGAACTCTTGGAGCAGATTCTGACTAAATCCAGTAGGTCACAAGGAACAATTCGAACCTGGTACAGTAAGGAGATGGGTACTGCCTCCAAGTAGGAGAGATAGGCAGGATGTCTCTGAAGGCCATTTGCAGGGAGTTGAGGACAAGTGAAGGTTTTGTCTTTGTCTTCTGGAAATGCCCAGAAACAATTGGTAAGATAGAGTGCTGGACTAGATAGTGTGTGGCCTGATCCACCAGGGTTCCTCTCATATGTTTTTATGAATCCAGCACTGGCAGTACCACTATCAATATAAAAAAAGGCAGCTGCTGATCTCTTCACTAATTCCTGTCAGGAGTTCTTCCTACCAGTGGGGAGGCTAAGAAGGTTGGGGTTTTGCTTTTCTTCTTGGAAGAGACTAGTGTAGCAACTTAGTGACACAGGCTAAACAGGATTATGCTGAATGGTTAATGATTAGTGGGCATTTTATGATGAACACGGAGAGAATCAGGCAACATACCACAACTATTAACAAACTACAACAACAACAGAAGTAAAAGCACGATATGATTGCCTTCCCCATTACAGAACAGCATGTGAGGATGTCTTGCTAGAGTACCATTTGTGGTGTCTTACAGCAGAACCTCCTCCATGGTGGCATCTGCACTCAAACGTTCACTAAGGGTGCTTCTGTACATGCCCTTTAGCAACCATTAAGCACACATCTGGAAAACCATGTCCGCATAGCAACACCCATTAAGCACACTTTGGGAAAACCGCGTCCGGACAGTGACACCCATTAAGAACACTTCTGGCAAACCGCGTCCACACAGCGACACCCATTAAGCACAGCTTGGGAAAACCGCGTCTGCACAGCAACACCCATTAACCACACTTCTGGCAAACTGCGTCCGCACCTATCTGGCTCTAATGTGTGCTTAATGGGGTTTCCCGGAAGACCGCATTGAAGGTAGTCTTAATGGGTGTTTCTGCTCTAAAACCGCATTAACAGGGGACGCGTCCGCACACGGACAGGAGAGAGAACACATGGGGCGGGACAGGAAGTCACCGTGTTGAGTGTGGCGATGTGGCATGGAGCTGCCATGTTGAGAAGCCAGGGAGAAGCACAGTCCAGCCATGGAGTCCCCCCCCCCGACGGGCCTCGCATTGGGTAGGCACCCACTTACGGTGGCCGAGGGGAAACAAGCTGGACCCGTGGGGCAGGTGGGTCACCCTAGGGGCCATTTCGCCCCACGGGAAGGGCCTCGCTCGTGGTTGGGTCACGATGGCATCCTGGGCAGGGGCACGGGCCCTCCCACAGCAGCAGGATCACTGACGGATATGGGCACGGCTCTGATGAGCTGGCCAAAGGGGACCCACAGCAACCCTGGCCCCAGGCTGCAGCGGGTGCAGGAGGCAGCCCTTCCCTGTGGGCGCTGCCTAAAGAGAAGTCTTTGGAGAGGTGGCTCTCCTATCCTGCTTCTCCCTGCCATGTAAGGTGCATCCAAGCGGCAGATGTGGTGTGCCCGTCAGCTACCCATCACCGGGCGCTGATCGGGGGCCATAAGCCCCCATCAGAGCTTCGGGAAGGCATTGAGTGGCCGTTCCCTCGGCCTGGCCTTTGTCTTCATGGCGGAGCCGCAGCTGGCACAGGGTCGCCAGGTCGCAGAGCGGAGGCGAGAGGGCACTCAGAAAGGGTTGGGAGGAGGCTCCAGGTGCCCTGCCCTGCCCTAACCCCTGCGGTGTCGGGAAACCAGGGATGCGAGGGCGAAAAGGCTGTGACTGGAACTCTGCAGCCGTCCACGTGCACACAGCTGCCCTCCCAGTCCCTTGCCCAGCTGTCAAATTGAGAGAGTCCAGTCACAGAAAGCAGGCTTCGCCACCAAGCAGTCACAGGTTCCTGGACACGCTGCTGATTGGTCGCTGGTCCATCCCTGACGCATCCGTGCAGGCAGGAAAGCGGTGGTGACTGATGGCTGGATGCTCCAATCACGCAGCTCCTGGAGCAGCCGTTTGCGAATCTGTGCTACCATGTCTGCACAGTGAAGGCAGTATCTTTTCCGCGCAATCCGTCCTTCCCACACCTGTGTGGACGGAAGGGGTGTTGGCAGACTTAGTGAATCCAGATCTACCTTAAACCGGATTTAGTAAATCCTGATCTAACGCAAACCGGACTTAGGAAATCCGGATCTACACAGATTGGATCCGGATTTAGTAAATACGGATGTAATAGATCTGGATTTCCAGCGGTAAGTACGGAAGCACCCTAAGATATTTACTCAGATTCCTTTTAACTCATTTGTTTACCCACACATTCCCAATGTGAACAGTTACTTGTCTCCTTATCCTACCCAATTTTATCACCGTTCATATTTCAACCTGAATTTTAATTATAATGTACATTGCTATGGGATTTTTTAAAAGTGAAGAGTGAATGAGTGAGTGAGTCTACACACACACACACACACACATGCACGCACGCATACATACTCACTCACTCACTCACTCACTCACTCAGTAAATGGTTATGTAGCCTGAGATCCCCATTTGAGATGCTTCCAGGATCCAGTAATCTAGGAGTCCTGAGTTTTACATAAGATGCTTTCACTGAGGATAGGGGCCTTTGTGCAATTATGCTTAAGCTGATCCAGGAAGGGAGTCAAAGGCCTGCCTTCCAAACAGTGGACCGGCTTAAAGGGAGGCCTGACCCCCTGCCTAGCACACTTTGTCCAAATGGCTACCTAGACCAGGATACTGGTAGACTTGTGTTAACAGATCAACCTGAAGCCTAGAGGTCTGGAGAACAGAACAGAGAAGTATGCAAAAGGGTGAATACCTCCTTTTTCCAATTAATGGGGGGGGGGAATCATCACCACCCTTTAACCTAGAAGCTGGCTCTGATAATCTTTGGAGACAGCACAAAGGCTGCCCCAGAACAGCCTTCCAAGTGTCTGGGACAGCAAGGTCATTCCTGCTGCTGGAACCGATCCAGCTTGGCCTGGTCCTGCCGGAGTGGGATACTCAAGTAACTGTGGATGTGACTTATGAAAGGCTAGGAATGCTACACACTTGGAGCCTACCATAGTCTGCACCAGCATTCAGATTGCAGGTGCTTGTTACAGGATATAATCTGGAGTAAGGCCTAGTACAGAAAGGACCTTCATTTTCTGTTTCTCAGTATGCTATAGCTATTGGGTAGATAGCTCACTCGTGATTTAGCTCCTTTCTGCATGGGTCCTTAATTTGGATTAAGGACGACTGTAGTAAGCATCTGGTCTTATAGATCCACACATTAAGGCAATTCTATGAGGCCCCACTCCTCGCTGGTGTGAATCTATCTGCTTTAGGAGAAGGCCTCAATTTGTATAACTGGTAGCTTTACTTAATCAGATCAACCAACAGGACCAGAAGCCCTTATCCAGAACATGGGATGTGTTCAGAAGGCATATATCCCTGTCTGGGAATACCAAGAGATGCATTTCAGTGGTACCCCATCATGCGTTGACATAATCCATCCCCCGAAAGCTACGAACATTTGTTCCTAGATCTTGGAACCATGGGAGCGCAGCTGTGAGGCTCACATGAGATTTGAGGCCAGATCCCACACATGCCTTTCCATGTTTGGAGCCAGCAGGCCAGGCTGTTCCAGACTCACTAATTACGAATTGTCATATTATCTACGTATAAAGTTCTGCAGAGTCATTATGCTTCTCCTTTCTTCATCACAATGTAGTGATCTGAACACATCTGCTTCAAAGCTCTTCTCACCACTAGGATATTTCAAACAAAAGTTGGCTGAACATCAGTTTGGCAAAGTAATATTTTGTTTTCCTTCTCAAAGTCCAGCCTACTGAAAAAGGAGCACTTTCTACACCCACCTGATTATAGAAACTTCTACCACATGGTAATAACTGGAAAACCAACAATTTGCTCTCATTTAAATTCAAGGAACAACTGAAGAGTACTTCAGATTATGATATTAGAGTTGGGTTACCATGTTGCATAGGCTGACACATTCTAAACTCATTCGATAAACACAGAACTTTCTACTAACAGAACTGGGTGGTTCTAAATGGATATTTCAACTTATTTGCTCTCCTTTCCTAAGGCTCTCAAGATGACTACTAGTACCATATTATTAAGAATGTTACAGCCACGTTTCAACATGTGTGAGTGCAAAACCTGCAGCTGGAAATGTTCTTATGTTTCCTGAGTGCATGGGCATTAATTGAAGCTTCAGAAACTATCTAAATTCCTGGGTTTTCCTCACTGAAAAGTGCTACTCTAGGGAACAGAACAAAAATGAACAGACGTTCTCTTTCCCATCTGAAGTCTAGGGAAAAACAGAAGACACTAACAGTGTGACCTTTAAGAACTTTGTTATATCCTCAGTGTCAATGTGAAAATAATTTGAATTGGAAAATTTGAAAAATTTAATGACACCTAAATGAATCAAATTATAACTTGGATGGTGGCAGAATGAGTGCAAGATACATCAAGAGGAGCTTTGAGTCTAGATCATGGGAAGTAATTATTCCTCTTTATTATGGTCAGATCTCATCTAGAGTACTGTGTCCAGTTCTGGGCACCCCAATTTAAAAAAGCCATTGACAAACTAGAGCCCGTTTAAAGGAGAGCCACCAAAATGGTTAGTGCTCTGGAAACCAAGGAACGGTTGAAGGATCTAGGAATGTCTAGCCTGTAGAAGAGAAGACTGAGAGAAGACATGATAGAGGTCTCTGAAGGGCTGTCACAGTGCAGAGGATTGTCCCTATGCCTACTTGCACAAGATGGAAGGACTAGAAACAACGGTATGAAATTTTAAGGGAGTCAATACAGATTAGACATCAGAAAAAACTTTCAACGGAACAGGTAGCTATGCGAGCTAGTGAGCTATCCTTCGCTGGAGATCTTCACATACAGGCTGGATCTACATCAGTCTGGGATGGTTTAAAAAATCCTTTGGACTCAATGACCCTAGAAGGTCCCTTCCAACTCTATAATTCTACAATTCTATGATAGCACACAGTTTGCTTTGAGCAAGATGTGCAAGTTTTTACAACACAGGAGAAACTACTGCACTCAAATATTGACATATTTATGATCAAGGGCTTGGATAACAAACTGCTTTGCATCTCAGCAATTCCTGTTCTCAGCACAATCTTAAAATTAAACATAACCCCGTGTTTGGCTCCTCTTATAGAGCAGGACATTTTTTGAAAAAGGTAAACATAGAATTCAGAGACACAGGGCATTTTTGCACTTCCCTTCCTATCTGCTGGATGGGAAAGGAGCGCAATCACCCAATGTTGACTAGTGCCCACACTGTTTCATGCTAGTCACTTAAAGAGTAAGCCCCACATGACTGGTCACTCACCTGTGATCGATCCCAGGGCCAGTCCTCTTCAGGGCACCACCATCTTGAGTGTGGTGCAATCCACAACTGCGCGTGTGTCAGTGCCATCGCCATGATGACACTGATCCTCTGTGCAGTTGTGTCAAGAGGGCAGGAGAGCTGCCAGCATGTTTCAGCAGTCCAGCAGAAGAGCAAATGTTCCCTGGCTGGACAACTTCAGGAGCACGATTTTGTGCTCCCGACCTAGTGAATAATGAGATAACTTCTGGGAAGGTAGGAGGCACTTGGAGGCTGAAACAGCCTCCTCTAAGGGCAGATGCTGTTCCCTAGATGTTGCCTAACTATTCACTACAGGCCAAAGTGCAAATTGGCCTGTACACAGAGGAAATCCAAGTAAAAAGTCACCCATACAGTAGCTGAGGAATTGCAGCATGCCATGTAAAAACTTCCCAATGTTCTCAACACCTGATCTTCTAGTAGTAACATGTCTGGACTCACACACTTTAACCTAAACACCGTCTTCTGCCCATCTGTTCCTCAAGCATTAAAATCATTGCAAATGGGATGTTTAGCTATTTCAATATGACATCACAGAAGCTTCACACTGAATTATGAACCATAGCTGGTAATTTTCCCTCAGCGACCACAGTAAATAGCTGGCAAAACTAGCATTTTCTTTGCTGTGTTCCCCTCCTGCGGGCACGGAGGTTACAAATCAGTTTGTCTCACTCTGCACATTCCCCACAGTTCATTCCACAAGAGTGAAATTTGCCAGGAAATGCACCCAGCTCCCAGTCACCTGCGCCTTCACAGAAAGCAAGAAAGAATCAGTGCCTCGGGGCGTGTTCCCACCTACCACATTTCTGGATTATTCTGGTCTGGGTTCTGGAGTGGGTTTGAGTTTTCCAGCTGGGAACAGCACCAGGTGCGCATCGGGCTGTTCCCATAGCTGAACCCACAAGTGTGCAGAAGCATATGATCGTTCTTTTAAAATGACATGGTGTGGCAGGAGCCGCCACTGGCACCGCTGCCGGGCTCGTTGTTGCCTGGCGCCCCCCTCTGCTCGGCCAAGCCACCACCGCTGCCAAGCTTGGTAACAGCGAGCTCAGCCCCCCCTTTCCTCCTTCTCCTCTTCCTTAGCGCGAAGGCAGTTTAAGGGGGGAAAAAACCACCATTCCCGTCTCTGAAGGCTTTAATTCATTTACTGGCACAAAAAGTCCTGTTTCAACAGGTGTGTCCCCCCCCCCCCCCGGATTTCTGCAGAAGTTTCTGCAGAAAATCTGGGGGAAAAGAAGTGGAATGGGAACAGGGCTGGTCATATTTGGATTACAGGCCAATATAATAGGAACTCTGGATGCCGAGTCCCATTCCAGTCTGGATTTTTGACCCTATGGGAATGCACCCTCACTGAAGCAAAAGAGGTCAGTAATCTCATCTGCACCTGGATGTGAGATGCTTTGGGATAATGATATATGGTCTCCTAAAGTTTATGATGGAAATGTTAGTTTTATTTTATTTCTAAATTTTTATAAGTTTTGATTACAAGTTGTTTTACTGTTTTCTGGAAAAAACAAAACCCCAAAACAATTCTTAAGAGCTTTTTAAAAAACGTTTATGCCCCATTTTGGAAAACCTGTTAGTCTCTGTTACACTACTGTGCCTAAAAAAAATCACTAAGCTGATTGAATGTCTCTTTATCTCTTTAAGTTTTAGAGATGAAGGTTCTTTCTGCACTTACTGGTTAATCCAGATCAAGAAGCTGCTTAGTACACATCATCCACATGAGACTGATGTTAATCTGGATCAGATCTGTGCTAAGGGCTCAGTAATCCAGATTAGTTGTGAACTTGATAAACATGATCTATATCAATGCTAGCCCCATCTGATCCAGAGCAAGGAAGAAGTGTCCAGACAGAGATCTAGGAAGCATGTGGGTGTGGTTTCCAGTAACATCCACAGCTACAAGATGACTGAAGACACCTTTGCAGCACCTTTGCATCAGCAGCCACTTTTGATGGCATCTTTATAGTACCTGCAAAGACACCTCACATCTGCAGCTAGATGCAGTGTTGATTAATGGGAAGTTGGGCCAATTACATTGGGTGTTACAGGTGCTGTGACCCAAAACTGTGGGTCACAGTTTGGGTGGTCCTTACAATGGTAGTTTGCATCCACTGATGTGGAACAGGGCTTATGCATCTGCACTGTGTTGCTCTTTAGCACACATCTACTTCTGTGAAGCGCACTCAGTGCAGACATCTCTGTCTGCAGTTGATCTGAATCTAGCTAATCCAGATTCACTACTACAGATTAAGTGAGGTAAATGCAGAAAGGCTCATAGAGCCTTTCCACATATGATCAGGTCTAGGTTTCTTCTTTCTGCACACTAGTGCAGAATAACAAAGGTCCCTCCCCATCCTATTATGCTGTCTGCACAGGTGAGAGTGTGGACTGGGCTAAGACTGGGCATCCTGGTCTGGTCTACTAGTGGACTTCTTTTTTGGATGAGTACCCCTACCAGTATTTTAGGGGGTGGTATACCAGAGCATGAAGGTATGTGGATGGTGCACTCTCATGATCTGGAAAATGATGGGGACTCAATCTGGCAGCACAACATGGTCATGTGTACGTAAGCTTTTCAGCTGGTGCAGGGGCTGGCACAACAGGCCATCCCAATGTGGATCTTCTTCCATTTCATTTTAATCTTTAATTAGGCAGGTCAAATATTATTGGCCACTATCCTCCTAAGGAAATTTCTGGAGACTTCCAGTGTACTCCTGGGAATGTGTGGTCATTCTCTTCTAAAATTAGGGAAACCAAAGGAAATAAGTGCAAAACAGCAAGCACTGCATGTTGCAAGCAGTTCTTGCCCACTGCTCCCCAAGCAATTTATCCGAAACAACCACGCTAGTTAGTTTTAAAATCTGACCCATCCTTCAAAAATTTTCAAGTAATCCTATCAGAAACCATCAAGTAAAGATTTTTTAAAATCTGCAATTATGGGTAAACACAATTCCAACAATATTCAGTAAGTTTTTCTTTTCCTTTTTTTTCTAAAAATAACTAATATTGTTTACTGTCTGCCTACATTTGGATCAAAGCAGCCTTATTTTCTTACTGTTTGTTTTCAATAAACAGACATTATTGTAGAAAAGGGACTGAAAGAGTTAACTATTCCATTCCTTAGCACTACCCGCTCTGCAACTGGTGTGGTTACAGTGGTTGAACTAATTAAATTCAGGGCATGTATGGTGTAAGCTGAACATTTTTGATCCACCATAGCTATTGAATTATTGAACCTCAGGGGAGGGAGGAAAGGAATCAGCAACATGAAAGAAGCATTAGAAATATTTAATTTCCTGCATAATATTTAACTTCATAATCAAGCACCTTGATAAAAGTAGAGCACTGTGGAATGATCTAGGAAGAGTTCTTTCTTTCTTTCTTTCTTTCTTTCTTTCTTTCTTTCTTTCTTTCTTTCTTTCTGGAAAAAGTTGAAACTTTCACATGCAGCCCCATTCCATCTCCAGGTAATGCACAATTATGATGCAAAGGGAAGAAAGGAAGAAGTTCGACTGTCACCTGAAAAAGGGTGTTCAGGCGCACGATTCGTAATTGTGTGTAAAATCCACAGCTCTAAAGCGTGGAGAATTCCCAGGGATACCTGATATACCGCTGCTAACCTTAAGCGCTACACTCTCTCACTGGCACCGGGCAGAAGCAAATAAGTGAACTCCCTCAAACAAACGCAGCAGTGCTAAAAAAACAAAACAAACCACCACCCACCCGCCGATTTTGCCTTGGACGTCCCAAAGCGCCCGAGGCTGACAAACGGAGGCGATGGAAGCCGCCGCCAGGGTTCAGCAAAGTGACCGAGGGGGCTCCCTGGTGATGAGATCTGTAGCTCATCACACACTGTTTTTACAAAAATGGAAGTGGCCTTACTCAAAAGGAGGCAACTGGGACACTTGGGCTGTGGTCACACCTAAGTTTAATCCAGCTTCAGTCCACTTCCAGAGCGAGAGAATACATCAGCGAGGTGACAAGCTGCTTTTTCCAGTGTTGAATAACTCAGAAAATCCACCTTTGGTATAGATCGCGGGAGAAGAAAAGTACCGGCCACTTGGCTGAGGTGTTCTCTCGCTCTGAAGGTGGACTGAAGCCGGATTAAACCTTAGGGGTGACCACAGCCTCGAAGTCCCCCGTCGCAGCGCCTCTCCCAGGTGGCTCGTTCTGGGCACCTTGCTCTGAAAAGGCATTCTGGGGAAGCCCCTCGTTCCCCCAGCCCCCCTCGCCCCTCTCCCTCGCCCGGCCCCACTTCAGCCCACTCACCAGGATGCCCATGACATCGGTCCAGAGCCGGGAGAAGCTCTCGGGCATGTTGCCGTCCGCCTGGGCTTCCGGGAGCGCCGCGCTTTGTTCCTCCTCCATGGTCGTCCCGAGCGAGCCGAGCCGACCGGCGCGGCGCGGCGCGGCGCGGCGCGACAGGCGCACCACTTTCCCCTCAGCCCCGAGGCTCCCCAGCCCAGGGCGACCCGCCTCAAGCCCTCACGCCCGGCCGGCAGCCGCTCGGCGGTGCCCGCAAGGCAGAGCCCCTCGCCAGCCACGACACCTTCACCATCCCCATCCCGCCTCCGACGGGACCCCGAGGAAAGGCGGGCGGGCGGGCGGAGGCGGCGCTTGCTCGCTCCCTTTCCTCGGCTCACTCCCGGGCACTCTGAGGAACTGCTGCCGTGCCCCGCACGAAGCTCTCTCCTCCTCCTTCTCCGCCCGCTCGGAGGAGGACGGGCCGGGAGCAACAGGGCAGCCAAGCGGCACGGCCGGACCCAACCACACGCCTCTCCCGCGGGGGCGTCCAGAAGAGCCTCTCGGGCAAGGAAGGCGAACTTTGCGACGGGAACGACGCCGCTGCCCCGCAACAGCGCGCCTCCTCGAGCCGAGCTCCCTCGCTCTTTCCCCCAACAGGCGCCCGACGTTCAACTTGGAGGCGGCTCGGCGAGCGCCCTCCCCCCTTTCCCCACAGTGGCCTCTCCCGCCCAGCTCCACATGACTGCGCTCTCTGTCTCGCTCCCTGAGAGAAAAGCTTTCAGCGACAAAAGGCGCTCTGACGGCCTCGGCCCCCTTGCATGGCAACGAGCCCCGGAGACGGGCGAGCAAATCGCCTCTTGAAAGCGGAGCCTGCCCGAAGCTTCCCCGGCCGCCAATACGAGGACAAGCTCACTCCAAGCGACGGCCGCTTCCCGGGGGGGGGGGGGCTTCCACCACCAGCAGCCCCTTCTCCGGCAGGCACGTCAGGGATGCCCGAGGCTTTCCAACGCCTTGCCCATCCGTGCCCCCTTCCGCCTGCCTACATTTCCGTGCCCCATTTGGCTAAACGAGCGCTGGCATCCCGGACAGACGGCTCAGCCCCTTTGTCCGCGTGCCCACTCCAGCCGGGCACAGGCGGGCACATCATGCACCGGAGCTTCTCACGTTCCAGCTTCCTAGCAGGGCAGCAGATGCGCTGCCAACGGAGGGGCACGAGTGTCCCAGGAACACACGTTCTTCCCGCCACACAAAAGGGCATTCAGTACTTCAGAGAAATCCTCAGGTGTCCCCTCCAATAAGCGGCGATAGCAAGGAGTTATCGCAGCGCCTTACTTGACGTAATAGAGTGCCAATGGGTCTTCCGCATGCATACTTAAGGCGCAGAGTGAAAACCTTTTCCACTGCCACCTGCATCCGGACAGCACTATGAGGTCGTGATGTGGGGTATCACTTCCCAGCCATAATCGCTTACTAGTCAGACAGTGCTGGTCACAGTCTGTAGCAAATCCACCACAGGGACACCATAATGGCATAATATTTTCCCCTGTCTGGACAGGGCCCATGTCATCCCTATTTGCCTTAAGACATGGAGGGGAGGCCCTCTTGGTTGTCCCACTACCCTCAGCAGCAAAAGGGGTGGGCACCCAGGAGAGGGCCTTCTCAGTGATGGCCCCTAGGCCATGGAATAGTCTCCCCCTTGAGGTATATGTTTGGGAAGACAGTGAAGACGCACCTCCTTGCCCTGGCCTTTGGTTAAACGGGAATAGACTCAAATGTATTAGATTCAAAACAAATGTGAATACATTCAAATTTTAAACATTCAGATCTTCATATATTATAATCAAATCGAATCCCAAAATAGCATTTGTGCACATTCCTAGCCAGAACAGTGAAATTTGGAAGTTCTATACTTTCACTATCAGCCCTCATCCAGCGCTTGAAACAATTCACGGAAAAAGACAAAAGCTCTGTATTACACATGCATGAGAATGAATGCTTTTCACTAAATTTGATTGCTTAGACAGCCATAAAATCATGAGTTTGTCCCTCATAAGAATTTAAGAACATAAAGGGAGCCCTTCTGCATCAGGCTACAGCCCATCTAGTTCAACATCCTGCTTCACACAGGAGCCCACCAATTGCTTCTGAATATTCTCAAGCAGAAGACGGAGGCAAATCCTCCACCTGCTCTCAATTCCCTGCCTGTCTCTCGAACCTGGCGGTAGTACTTGGCATCTGTTCTAGCAGCCATTGGTACATTTGTCCTCCATGAATTTGTCTAACCCTTTCTTAAAGCTATCCAGGCTGGCTGCTATCATTACCTCTTCAGGTTGCAAATTCCTTTGATTGACAACTCACTGCATCTTAACTCTCCTGCCCATCAGTTTCATAGACTGCCCCTCAACAAGCACTGTGAAGATTAAAATTCATACATTTTTGGATTCTGGAGCCTATTTATATTTGAATGCTGGGTATGGTCAGGACAGAAATCAGGACAACATGTATACATATTCCATTTTATGCAGGAATGTCCTCCATGAGGCCAGTGAAGTTGCTTACATGAGAGCATGTGTGATAGCATCTTATTGCAGGTTATTCCTGTCTTAGTTGGGACATCAAGTACAGATCACGTGGATTAATAACCACCGACCATAGGATGACACATATCAGAAACTCAGGCCAGCTACTGCCAACCCTATGGGAGTGGGGAATTGTGAATATGATACAGACAGTAACACACACTGTACACAGTATTTCCTAATTATTCTCAGTTTCATTTTTGTAGTTTTATTTTAAAAGGCCTTTGGACATAAGATGGTATATAAACCTAAATAATTTGATAAATGCAGGTTCTGTGTAATCACAAACTCAACTCCCGACAAAGTTTCAGTATTTGCTGCAGGCTGGCACTTTTCATTTTTTTCCCTTACTGTATTGGAGGGATCTGAAGCTGTAGTTCAACACCTATCATCCATCCCTCCCTCCCTCCCTCCCTCCCTCCCTCCCTCCCTCCCTCCATCCATCCACCCACCCACCCATCCATCCACCCATCCATCCATCCATCCATCCATCCATCCATTCATCCATCCATCCATCCCTCCATCCATCCCTCTGTCCGTCCGTCCGTCCCTCCCTCCGTCCGTCCGTCCCTCCGTCCGTCCCTCCATCCGTCCGTCCCTCCGTCCGTCCCTCCGTCTGTCCATCCATCCATCCATCCATCCACCGAACAATCCCAGGGTGGTTTACAATCAGATTAAAACATATCAAACGGTACAAGGACTCTCTGGAATGGAACCATTGGGAACAGTGAGGGACAACTGTATTAGGAAGGCCCAGAGAAAGGTTAACAAGTATGACAATACAGTGGTACCTCGACATACAAGTGCCCTGACATACAAGTGTTTTGAGATACAAGCCGCTGAGCGAGTGATATTTTGCTTTGAGATGAGAGCAAGATTTGAGATAAGAGTATGTAAATACAGTACAGTACATAACAAAAACAACTGAGGTGGTGTTTTGGGAGCTGGAATGGATTAATGGGAAAATTGCTTTGAGATACGAGCGATTTGACATAAGAGCAAGGTTACGGAACGAATTAAACTCGTATGTCAAGGTACCACTGTATCTGTTCCATCATGCTGACCATTTCTGTGTTCTGGGGTCATTTAATATTTTCTCAAGATTGCCACACAGATGTTATGCCTTATTACTAGGGATGTAAATACCACTGAGTAAGTCTGTTTTTTTCTTTGCTAGGAACAAGGTGGGATTAGGTAGTCAAATAGGGCCATTGGCTGCTGAGGGTGCTGTTTATTCTGGACAAGCTTTTAGTCTCACCCTACAAAATATAAGCCCCCATTTTCCTTCCTTCCTTTCTTTCAAGGACCCATCCCACACTAGCTACACACTGTTACCTCATGAGAAAGTTAATCATGAACTACAAGGAAAAAAGAAATGATAACTAGGAGCAGCCCTGTCGCCAGGGGCAAAAGACAAATGCAGGATTTCTGTTGCTTGGCAACATTCGCTGACTTAAGTTTATTTGCTTATCTTTTGACAAGCGCCTCATGTTAGCATGCACCCTAAAGAACAAACAATGTCTGTGGTTATTTCTTATATGGGCCTTATTCTGGATTATAATCCAGACTAAGAGCCTACAGGCCACATGCTGGGCAGACTGCTGCAGGGCCTGAGATAAGTGACCATACACATGCTAACTGGGATGAGTGAGATTTTCATGAGTAATCCAACAAAGCCAGCAAAGGTGGTAAAGCTCAGAGAATGCCAAGGTGCTTTGCTTTGATAGCCAAGGGTAATACAAAGCGACTATTGACATTTTTCAGAAGGAAGAAGGGACTCTGTTTTCAAATACACAGCTCCTTTGCATAACATTTGCCAAAATAGAAGGAAGAATAATGAGATTTATACAAATTTATACAATTTGCTATTTACTTTTTTCTATTGCCGTTATGAAATGCAGCCAGATTTTGGAAGAGCAAAAAGGGGAGGTTTGATTTTGGATGTTTTTTTTTTTCCCCTTCAAAAACCAGCTGTTTAATGAAGCAAATTATTTTTTGTGAATCAAACCTTTTTCAGGCTGCTTGGAAAGAGTGTGGTTTCAGAATGTCTGGTAGATTCTTTACTGCTCTCACCTGAGACAACTCAGAATAGCTGAATGTTTGCTCAGAGATCTGTCATTTGCATTTAAATTATGTGGCCAGCAGCAGGTGTTAACACTACACAGACACTTAATTGAATTGGCAAAAGTGACTTCCCAAAGCTCCAAGGAAGTTTACAGAAGTAAAGAGAGAGCACTTAACACTCTTGTAAATGAGCACAACATCTAGGCATCCTAACTGCCTGCATTCTCCCATTGCTGCTAAAGCTTTTGCAATGTTAAACTCTGGGCACCATGTATCATGCAGACATAAGCAACATTTTGTATAAGGAGATGGCATTCCTTAATGGTAACACAAACACACAAGACAGCATGCAAGTGTATAATTTGGAGAGAGAGAGCTGCTGATCACTAATTCAGTACCAAAAGTCACCCATTTTCTCCAGTCCTTGCCAGTCCTTGCTTTGTTTCATAACTCTCCCATACAATTCATTGGACAACTTTGCATGCCCACCAACATAGAGGGCTTTTTTTTAAATAGACAGAATGAATAGCACATCAATCAATATTGCTAAATGCCTGTTTGATATGGTTCAGAAAAGCCATTTCCCATATGAAATGCATTCCACATGTATCAGACTTCTCTGCGCATATGTGCAATGAGGTGACATGCAGCACTAAACTACACTGTTTGCACAACTTTATGGCAATCAGAAGCCCACAAATACAGGCATCCCAAGAAAACAAGAAAAAAGTCAGATCAGACACCCCTTCTAGCCAGTAAGCTCAGGTGTACTGAAGAAGCATGAAGTGGAGAAGACTATTCTGGTCTCCTGCTACTTCTGGTTTGGTGTAGTTGGATTAAATTTACCAAAACACTGGAGGAAATTTGTCCTGTTGGGTGGCATTGAGGCAGAGTAGTTCCTGCCGTTCTAAAGAGTGGAACACCATCCTTTAGAATAGAAGGTATGCAATTTGTATGCTCTTTTCCCCTTGGCAGTGAAAGTGACAATACCATGGAGCTTTTGTTCCCCAGTGTTGATGTCTCTATCTAAAACTGTTTTGGGAAGTGAAGTGGCCATGGAAGTCAGACATTTTGTATAACTCTCTAAACATGGCCCTTTCTGCACTTCGCATTCCAGAATAAGGATATGCTATCTGCATGCTAGTGCAGGCTATGGAAGGCCCCAAATGATGCCCACCATAGTCTGCATTAGCTTGTGGCCAGCAGACTGCTATCCTGAGATGCATTCCAGAATAAGGCCAAGTGCAGAAAGGGCCCAAGTCTCCACCATTTGGCCTGAAAGGAGCATTTTCGGGTAAATGTGCTCCTTTGACAGCATGGCAATGGTGTGGAAGAATAGGCGAAAGTGCTATGTGAGTGCTTTCCCTGTTAACAGTGCTTATAGGTGGTTGTCTTCTCAATGAGTATGTGGGGCATGCAGTACCAACATGTTCTGAGATGCTGTGAATATCCTGCCTGACTCTAGGGTGTTTTTCCACTGTCACTAAAAGTACCCATTAAATACCCATTAATGGGTACGTAATGGCATTAATGGGTACTTCTAGTGACAGTGGAAAAACACCCTAGTTTGGCTGCTGGTGGCTACATGGGTACCTATATACAGTTTTCCTGGGAAAGGTATGGAAATGGTTTGCAAGGACCTTCTTTGGAGGAGCTGGGAATCAAATCTGTGATCCTCTGTTTTCCAGATATTTGCACTATCACTGAGCTATTCCAAGGCACACTGGTCTATACTTAAAAAAGAGAGAAATCATAGCTCTTTTGAAATTAAAAAAGATTTTCCCTCCACAACGATTGTTTTCTTAATTCACTGACTGGAAGTTATTTGAAGTCTAGAAGTAAAATAAACCTTACCTTTAAGTTCACACTGGAGCATACAAGCAATACTTAATAAAGTTCAGCTATATCTTTTTATGTATGCACGTGCATATTTTACACATTCTGCTTATATGTAACCATCAAAACGTGGCTGATCTACTTATTTATATCAGCTTTGCAAAGAACTGCTGCTATGGAATATCCCTGTACCATTACTATCCTTTTCCTGTCTTTTCCAGTGATATCTACCTCTTTTAACTTATACAGTGCTGCACCATCTGGAAATGAAAGATTGTACTTCAGGAGCAAGAGGCCTATGGTCTCCAGATGCTATCATGCAAAGCAGCCAAGGTTGTAAAATGGTCTGTAAATATTATTGATATATAACTCACAGCAATTCTAATCAGCAAGGCAATAGTCAAGAAAAATAGAAGCTGTAGCCCATCAATATCTGGAAGACCACAGGATACCTATGCTTAAACTAAGGGTACAACCCAATATCCTGAAGAGGCACCCTCTGGGCAAACTGGAGGTCCAAAGGACTGAGAGTGTTCCTCTAAATTTGCCTTATCAGACTTGAATTCTGGAAATCAGATTGGGCAGGAAACTACATAAGCAGAGGAGGGGAATGTAGTCAATCACAGCATGTAAAATGATTGTTACGGGTGAGCGACCAGTCAGGGCCATGAAAAGCCAGATAGATGAATGACCAATCAGTGGGCAAGCACTCATTGTCAAGGAAGCAATTGTTAGACTTGGAGGTGAAGAACACTGAAGTGAGGGGAAAATAAGGTAGGCGTATTCATTTTTGTTCTTCTGATTGCACCTTCAAAGTGCTCCATATCTAAACCCACCACATAGTGCTGAACCTGGCTTCTGGAACTGAGGACTGGGAGGAGGCTAACATCACTCTGATTTTTAAAAAGGATGCAAAGGGGAACCCAAGAAATTACAGGTTTGAAAGCTAAGCATCTGTCCCATAAAACATAGCGGAAACCATAAATAAAGATAAAATTCTGAACATTTGGTGGCACAGATTTTGCTCAGATTTAGTCAGTATACCATGTGTACAGGAAAGCCCTTCTAACTAATCTTTTGGAGGATTCAGCTTTTCCACACGATGCACATTTTATATACTTCAATCAGATTAAAAAAATAAAGATTTAGACCAATTCATGGAAGTCAGAGCTACAAAGGCTACTATCTCTATCATGGTATACATTCGAAGGCCAGCTCCTGGGAGACTGCAAGCAGAGAAGACTCTATGCTTGTGCCTTGCTTGTGTGCTTCTATGAGAACACTATACCACTATGAGAACAAATTGCTGGACTAAATGGACCGGTGGGGTACATTCGGTGTTCTTAAGCTCCTGTGCTGCATGATCTGTTGAAGGTTGCAGACAATCCTATTGCCAGACAGTCCCTCATTAGCTAGCTTTCCCTTAAATTGCAATGTGTGTACAGTGGTTTCAAAATTAAACCGCAGCTTTAATCCATTCTTCTCTTGTTTCCTTATAGTATTCTTGGGAGGTAGACTTCAGTGACTCTTATTCCATATGGTGAAAGAGTAATTTTTTCTAAGTTAAGCAGGAAATCTCTTCCAGAAGAGGGAAGTCCAACACCCTGTTCTGTAGATTGCAATAACTATAATTCATATTTGTATCAAGGATATGATTCACAAGTTTGCACAAGTTGCCTATGGAACCACACATCATTCAAATAACGTGTGTCAACCCAGTGTAGAGAAACTACTCAACACTTACCTTAGACCTGGAGGTATCATTTTAAAGCATGCTACAGCCTTTACCAACCCAGTGTTCTCCAGACTAGCTGTGGAATATTACACTACTTAAATCTTACTAGACTTAATCCTTCAATACAAATCAATAAGGTAGATGTATGAAGGCCATATAAGTTGCTAATTGAGTATTCAACTATAAAAAATTAAAACTTGCTATTTCTTTTCCTTTACACATCAGCTCTTGTCAAAAGTATAATCTATGCTCCAAAGTCTTGATGTGAGAACACGAATGAAAAACTCCCAGTATTTAGTCAGATCTAAACATAGACTGAGGATGGCATCCATCTTTCTGAATCACAAGGAAAAGGAAAGGATCATATCCTTTTGTCCTGCAAACAGATGTTATCAGCAATAGCCTCATGTCCTGTGTAGCAAAGCCTGTTTTCTGTTACAGAGATCAAATTTCTCAAACAAAAATCAAGCCCAAAAGCTTTGCCAAGTCTCTCCCAGATTACTGATAACAACATCTATAACAACGTCTTCCGATACATCATGTTTTAACCAAAAGCCAACTTTTATAAGCATAATGCTGTATCTCTGATTCTGACCATGGACAGGTAAGTGGAAAGAGGACCTATGTCTGAGGACGTCAGTTAGCAAAAATATAGCAGACTAGGACAACGCGTCATCTGAAGTTTTCAAATCTTCATCTTCTGATAAAATCTCAAAGCTGTTTACAAAAGATATTAAAAACACACAGAATAAACAAAACTGGTTAAAACACATTAAAAACCGAGTGGGCCAGGAAATACATATTTTCACAGGGCATGCCTGAGTAAAAAGAAAAGTTTTTAACAGGCTCCTATAAGTAGTACATCGAGGCACCTCATGAAAAGCAGAGGGAAGCACATTCTAAAGGTAAGGTGCCATCACCAAGAAGTACCAGATAAAACTGAACGAGTCTCAAATGAAACTTATGATTGTTCCATTTCATTTTACTTACTCACTCACCTTACAGTTAGCATCGCAGTGTAATAGAACTGTCTGGCACTTTGGACACTGGGAATATTCCAGAGGTTGGATAAGATATTAAAACTAGGGTCTAAAAACAGTCACAAATAAGAGGAGTTTAGACCAAGGAAATGGGGAGAGACTGGGCAAAAACATGTGCTACTCTTCCTAAACCAAACTATAGCTTTCTATATGAATTAAGAGTAAGAAAACACAGTCAATTGAGTACTTTTTTTAGGGGAGTCAGCAGAAAATAACAGTTCACTTCACACATTTAACAAGAGAAAGCAAAGGGGGAATTAACAATAGTTTAGTACACTGTGTTTATATACGTGGCTGAAAGGAGAGGAAGTCAACACAATGTATCACAGGAGAAAAGGGAAACAATTTTCAAATACTCCATATCCCCCTTTGCCACAATGTTTATCTTTTCCCCCATATGAAGCAGAGCGCGCAGTGAAAGGGACCAGAGGATGTGAAAACAATGCAGTAAGGCATCAGTTTATGCAGGTTCCATCAGATCATTTTCACTGTTGTGCACCTGAGGAATTGTGTCCCAGTACATTGTATGAACCCATATTTGTTTTATATTGTGCAGTTGGGGTTCTGGTGCCCCCCCCAGTTTTTTAGTTTGAAAATAGGGAAAGTTGATCTGCAAGGAGGAGGGGGCTGCCCTGCAAAGGGGGGGGGCTGCCCTGGTGGTGATTTGATCACTAGATAAAGTGGAAGAAGCAGAGACAATGGAAGAAAGGAGCTCAACCATCTGATGCCGATTTGGGTCCAACATATGAAATGTACTCTGCAGGGTGTTTCCTCTGACCAGTCAGCAAGTAGATTACAAACAAGCACAGGATGATTGAGCTCCCTTCTTCCCCTGTGTCTGCTTCCTGTGCTATTTTAATAATCCTATCATCCCCCAGGGCAGCTTACTCTGGGTAGATTCATCCCTCCCCCTCCCCTGGCCTCAAACTTGCAAATGGAGGAGCAACAGGCCAATCCAGTTACATCTGCAACCCCTCCTCCTTCAGCCCCGTTTGTCTTGGGTAAATTTCCACAGCCCCCACTTTTATATTATACATTATTTCAATTGTATATTTTTCATTGTATGCCATTTTAACTTAACTTGTACATAAATTGAGGTACAATATTGGGAGGGGCTGTAGCTCAGTGGTAATGCAAACAGCCTGGAAGAGTTGCTGATTCAATCTCCAACCTCTCCCTGGAAGCAGGTGATGGCAAACCACTTCTTGATTTCTGCCAAGAAAACTGCACAGAGGTACATATGGAGGCACCCATATAGTCAACCTGGAGTTGATCATGATCATACCCAACAATAGCAAACTGAGGTATTACTGTATCTTAACACTCTAATAGTATAAGCTAACTCTAATAGTATAACTCTAATAGTATAAGCTGAAGAAGAAGAGTTGCCCTTTCTACGCAGCTTTTCTCACCCATTTAAGGAGACTCAAAGCAGCTTACAAACTTTCTGTTCTCCCCACAACAGATACCAGGGTTAGGTAGGTGGGGTTGTGGAGGTCTGATGGAGATCTGTGACTAGCTCAAGGTCACCCAGCTGGCTTCATGGAGGAGTGCAGAATCAAACCCAGTGACTAGTATGAGATACGGGTCTGGCACTCTAACCACAAGACCAAACTGGCTCACCAGAACAACATAGTGGTTCCAGAAATTGGGATATTCTGGGGGATCATATTACAATTGAATCAATGTAATGCAGTATTGCCATCCCTGAATATGATGACTCTTAAGGGCTGCTAGCACATCCCCCCCCCTGCATCACATCTGGAGACTGAGCTTGGGGATTTCTGCAAGTAGTTTGAAAGTAATGCATATATTTCTTGTGTTTATAGCTACAAAATGCAGTTTACTGTGTATGTATAAATTTGGTAAGCATTTAAATGTCCTATTTTGCAACTGAATAAAGCAACAACACAGCTTCTCAATGCCACACTATTTGCTAGAGCAAATTTATCTCCATCATGATGCAGTTCAACCTAAAATATTTTGCTCATTAATCATTACATTGTACTTGAAATAAATTTAATTCAGGCATCTTATATCATGATTAATAATGTTTGCTGCTTTCTAGTCTGCAGCCCAATATATAAGATAGCAGGAGGGGAAAGTAATAAAACATAAAAAGTGTATCTGTCGATCTATCTCTCTTTCAGTGGCCATACAGAGGTTGCAGAGATTTTACTATAACTCACATGATAGCTAGGAGACCAGCAAGTATTTATCATTCCTTCAGACTTCAGGCAAGAGAAATAAAATTTGCATCCTTATATGCAAACCAATCACCATAACCTTTTGGTATTGTAGATCAAAGTGGTCAAAGTGCAGTACACCTTGAAAATGTTTAATGAAGAGACCTGTCTGCACAGACCCTTAATATGGACTAAGGCTCTGTGTGATACATTTATAGGTCTCATTGATCTGCACACTAATGCGGATCTATGAGGTCATACATCCTGCTAGTCCACTCCATCTTGCATTAGACAGAGTGTGATCCAGATAAAAGGAGGCCTTAATCTGGATCACTAGTAGTCTTGTTTAATCAGGTCTACCAGTGGATCACCACAGCCCTGTTCCAGAATGGGATGAGGACAGACTGAATGTCTCCTGTGTTTGGGATTGTCAGGGGAGGCCCTTCAACAGGGTGCCATAGCATGTTGCCAAAAAGATCCCGACTCTTGGAAATTTTGTTCCTAGCCCTTGAAGGTATGGGAGCGTGGCCTTGAAGTTTGTGTCACTGCAGATAGTGCTGGTCCTGCTCATAGTCTGGATCAGTGGTCCTGGCTATTCTGGATCAAATGGTCAGAATTAAGGCAGGTAAGTGTAGAAAGGGCCATGTTCTGGGCAGTACTTTAGAAAAACAGCTGCTGCCAATTAGGATTAGCTCAAAAGAGAATTTAATCCAGCTGCTAAACAGTAATGAAGATGAGATAAACCCTTATGGCATAACATACATTTTAATAACTAACCAATCCACATTTTTATGTATTTAAAAAGAGAGAGAGAAAGGAAAAGGCAAGCAAATGCTGCCTTAAATGCTACTCCAAGTATCTCCAAGCTATACTTCCAATTCCTATTTTAAGGAATTATTATTGTGGTGGAAAGATGAACAGGAGGAATTTCCATCTCCAAGGTTAGTGAAATGCATCAGTGAGGATACAAAAGCTTTTCAGATCTGTGAGCTCGTTATGCCAAGACATACTTCTTTTAAAAAGCAGCTGCTTCAGGAGGGAGGGGGTTCGTGCTGTTCAGAAATACAAAACACAGACTTATTGCAAAGTAATAATTGCATTTAATTTAAATGGCAGTTTCTGCCCAATTTAGAATGTGTTTTCCAGTGATGACCAGCTCAGTGAAACCTAATAAGATGCCCTGCTATTTAAAGGCTGTACACTTTCAACATTTAACCTAAATGAAGTGACAGAATTCATACAATCCACAGGCTCCCCCGCCCCCCAAATCTGGCTGGAGAGCACTTTTAAGTAAAAAGACTAAAGTTGTGGTCCTATCTGACTTGGCTTTTGATAGTTTTGTGAAAAATCCTAGGTAGGATCCACAGTGGGCTGCTGTCCTGTACCAGCAGCCCACGAGGTACACCTTGGGCTTGTCCCCATGCTCTATATACCCTGAAGCAAACCTGAATTTGACTCAGAGCATCCCCATGCAAATGCTCTAATCCGGGCTACATGCAGAACAAATCGCCCAAACCCATGGGAAAAAAAAACCTCCCTCGCAAACTGTTCTGGTTTGCCCCAGTTTGACAGGTAAACATGCAGTGATGGGGGGGGCATCTGGCCCTTGTTGTCCCATGAGCCTTTTCCTGCAACCCTTATTCCACCCTGATTGCTGGCAAGCAGCTTCTAAAGTTAGAGGCAGTTTAGCAGAAAAGCTCTTCTCTGGTAAACTGCCTCTAAACATTGTAGCGGCTTTGGTTAGCTTTTTAGCTGGCAGGCAAGCAGCTTCTGAAATTCACCAAAGTTTAACTGTCTCTAAACATTGTAGCAGCTTTTTTTTTTTAAAACAAAGCTTTTTAGCTGGCAAACTTTAGAAGCTGCTTGTCAGGGAGCAGGGCTGGAGTAAGTTAACCAAAGCTGCTACAATGTTTAGAGGCCAGTTTACCAGAGAAGCCTCTAACTTCAGAAGCTGCTTACTGGCAATCAAGGAGCTGGGGTGGAATAAGGGTTGCAGGAAGAGGCTTGTGGCACAGCAAGGGTCAGATGCCCCCCCCCCGCCATCACTGCATCATACTGGGGCGATCAGTTCTTTTACGTTTGCCTGGCGATCAGATCGCAGAGGGAAGAGGCTCGTTTCTGTTTGATCACTGTTTAATGCCCAGCAGTTGCGATCGGGGAAGGGGTGTTGGGTGGAATTTCCCTGCCCTTGCTCCTATCAGGAAAGAGGGGGTGGAGAGAAAAAGATATGGTTTCCTGATGCAGGGGTTTAGTGCAGTTTGCATGGGGACAGGTGTAGTTGACTTGAGCCCATGCTTTTGTCAATCACATGGGGATGGGTTGATTCGAACTAGAATATGTATTGGGAATATCCCGAATCCAACCCGAAGTAAACAGAGTGCATGGGGACAAGCCCCTTGTCTGCACTCCAAAGCTGTACACTAGGAGACCCTGCTTCTTGTGGAATGTTGCATCTACATGCAGCAAGGCGTTGGAGTGCGCCCTGGTGCAAAAATGGCACCAGAGTCTACTCCAAAGGGGCTTCAGAGTGGTATAACAAGCATTTCATGTGATAGGCTGGCATGACCACCACAGTGCAGGCACGCATTAGGCCACCTCATTGCATGCACAGATCACTTGATCCAGGGAAAGACCAGCCCTGCATGGCACCCACTAATACACAGCACATGAAAGTAGCCCTCTATAGTCTAAGCCATTTATTAGGCTTCAAGATCAAGATGCTGAAAAGCTACAAAGAACAACATTTAGCAAAAATAAATTTCGTGTGAGCTGCAACTGCAAGTTGGTTATTTTTCTAAAAATTGGTTTCTCCTGTTTGTAAGCCCTTCTATGAAGTCAAGAGGAAATGGTTGCATTTATGTTTGAGTGTGTACATTCCTAAAAGGTACTACAAATATTTGATATTCTTTTACTATTGCTAATGTAGGGAAAATGCAAACATTTCATTTGCTCTTTTAAAGCTTTTATTACAATGAGAAGGAAGAACCTGCTTTTAAAAGAAAATTTGAGTTCCAATCTCATGAGGACAAACATACATTTGTAAGATATATAATGTGATTCTCTTTCCTCCACCCACCCACCATTGATTTTTATATCATTTTACCTTGTGATTATAAAGTAATATGCAAAATATATAGCTAAATATAACAGAACATTAACACACAATTAAACAGTATAGTAATAACCTATTTTAACAGTGCAATGGTATAATCAGCCCTCTATATTTGCAAGAGTTGGGTTTTTCAAAATTCGTATGGGTTGCAAGTTCATGAACATATTGGACCTATGGAAAATGGGCGGGGGGGGGGGAGTAGGGAAACAGCCAAATAAACATGGGGGTGGTTAGGTGAGTTAAGGGCCAGCACCACTTTCTGAAGCAATGCCAAAATGGGTCCTCTGTCATATTCTGGCCTATGGAGATAACCTGTCTATATTCTTATAGCATTCAGAGCCTGGTCTGCTGGAAAATCTCATTGTCAAGGTATATTACAGGACTGGAATAGTCTGGTGCCCTATCCCAGTCTGTGGCTTCATTCAGTGTGGATGATGCGTACCAGAAGGAGGCGGGGCTTGTTCTGACCCATACTAGCAGGTTGAAGGCAGGCCTCTGTAGACTGTACCAAGGATAAGTAAGGAGATGGTCTAAAGTGCCATGTTTGATATTTCTCTTTCTAGAATTAGCTCTGCAATAGATTTCTAGGCTATGGCAAAGTTTGTCCAAAGCTTGCTTTGAAGGCATTATTACTAGGGGTGTTTTTCCACTGTCACTAGAAGTACTCATTAAGTACCCATTAATGGGTACAAAAATGCCATTTCGTACCCATTAATGGGTACTTAATGGGTACTTTTAGTGACAGTGGAAAAACACCCTAGGAGTGTTAACATTATGGATGCCACTGCTAACTTTTGATGCCTTCCCTTTGTTGGGTTATGTGCCAGGTGTCAAAAGAACAAATTCACCCTACTTGTCCTCAGTCAGACATACAGATGATTTTAAAAGCCCATTGTGAAATACCCAGTAGTCTAGACTTGGGTCCTTTCCACACATACCTGACCGTAATCAAGATTAATAGGCTCAGATTGCCCCAGGTCAATAATCCAGATGCAGGATCAACAACGTCTGCACTGATCATACTGAACTGGATCGCCCATGTCACATGGCCCTGAAGCATGAATGACCTTCAAAGTGCACCCCCATGCCTCCCAGGGCTAAGAACAGAAGTTCCTAGCCTCAGGGCCTCTGTAGGTTTTTTTTTCCAGTTCAAAAACAATGTAGTACTAAAGCACAGAGCCATGCCTTTTGCACTTTTCCCATGTTCTGGATCAGGGAACCTAGTAGTAGTACCAATAAAATGCCAGAAGCTGTGATCCACATTAAGGTCTCCCAGTCCACATCAGTGTCCGCCAAATGCAGATGGCATCGGAATGGTGGGGGGAAAGGCTAAACAAATAAGGAATATTAAAGGCACAAACTAGTAGATACTCGGGTAGCCACCAAAAACTGTTCCTGCTGTTCTAGCTATGCTAACTAGAGTGGGAGGTACAGTATATGATATAAGAGTCTGCAGTATTTCCTAGTACAATGCATTGTATACTCTCATTTACTATGTGACACAGTGTCTTTCTCAAGCTGGTCTCCTTGTGACTGGAAGTCTGGCTCTCTAACAGCTGCTGTAAGCAGTCATTGCTCCTAGCTAGTCTTAGACAAGGAAAAACCACTTGGAAAGAGGATAAACGGAGGAAGATCATGAATTGCCTGGTGAAAACCCTCTTTGTGTCACTACCCAGTAGTGCCTTAGCAGATTTGCACTTGCCTAACAGCACATACAAACATTTGATTGATTGATTGATTGATTGATTGATTGACGGATCGAATGAATGAAACGAATGAATGGGCAATGGAAGCAGCTGAACAAAATTTATATCACAAGTGATCTTAGAGGTGTACTGCCTCTGAAACACAGAGAGAGTTTCAACACTTTGAAACATCCAAAAACTGTCAGCCAAAAGTCATGTGTTTTGGTCCACCAGTCTTTTTTTTTTTTTTGCTGGGCTTTTGTTTGGGGTCAGCCAACTGCTAGGACGCTGGATGTCAGGCTAGCCCTGCCTGACACTGGATTCCCTATCTGGCAATATTCTGAAACATTCACAGTGGCTTTCGGCACACTTTTCAACTGGAAAGTGTTAGGATTGTGCAGCTGGGACCGCTAATTGAGCTAAGCATCTTGCCTCACAGTAATGTGATTTAGCAGAAGCATTGTAGATTGTGTTAGTTGCTAGCATTCCATCACTTGGCATTAACTACCTTTCCCCTTAGGTAACACTTGCACAAGTCATTGCAGATCAGGATATATCTGTACTGACTGAATGCTGCAAAGCATGATGAACCATGAAATGATTCCTTAATGCATGCTACAGAGATAAAATGTATTTGCAATTTGTTTATTAAATGTAAATAGCTATATAACTTAAGTTCTTTGGGCAGCTTATACGGAAACCATTAAAAACATAGATTAATTTCTTCTTTTGTAAAATCATCCTGGGGGAGTGTGGTTGCATGTATGCACATGAATGCATGCACAATGCTTTAATTCTTCTGACTCGCTTGGAAATGCCGTCTGAACTCTTTGACAACAGGTCACATTATTAGACCGTCAGGCTATAGCCAGGCTGCTCAGACAAAACTGACTGAATGTAACTGATATGATTGTGGATGGCCATTGCCGGCCTGAAGGTGAAGAAAGTCAACTTCTCATGCTCACTGTATTTCAGAAAAAAAAAGTTTCACTCATTTACAGGTGCTGGGGAGCATCGTTTTGTCACTTGTATTAACAATTAATATGTATTTGGGTTTCACTAAGGATATTGCCACTTCTCTGTGTGTGTCACCTTCACCTGAGTTTTGTTTGCTCAGATTAGTATCTCACTCAGAAAACAAAGCTCTGACCCACTTACAATACTAATTAAAACAAAAATTGGGAACATCACTTCAACAGTTGTTGCCATTTGGATAACTCTGAGAATTTGAAAGGTTTTTTTTCCTTTCACCCGAGTTACACAATTGTAAAAGAGATCCACTTTTATCCAGTAAAAGCAATGTCCAGGATCTTCTGTAGAGAACACCAAGTGGGATGTTTTGCCCCAAAAGAGAACATGAAATAGTACATGCACCTGGCAGAGCACTGTATAATCCAGAAACCAATGTGGCTCCTTTGTCCACTCTTAGCATCTCCTCTCTTCTCTGCCTGTGCCAAATTTAACTTCTCAAAAACTTGTCTGGCTAGATTCACCTAAGGATCAGGACAGAGGATTTCAGAACTAAGCCAAAAAGCTGAAGTCTTATGTAGGGGACAGGAATTCAAAACTAGTAAGACAGCCCAAGAACAGGTAATAGGCAAAAGTGAGGTAAAAGATATATAACAACAGTACAAGAGTCAGAACTAGGAGCTCAAAAATTAGAAATTCAGTATCCCAAGATCCTGAGGTTGAGGCACAGAATTCAGATTGTTATCCTTATTGCATTCTAGGGCAGTGAAGATGGGGAACAGATCCACACTTCGCCATCCTGGATCCATTCCACACTTACTGAGACAAAATGAATTTTCAGATGTCCAATTCATCTCTACACTATACTGGATGGCTTTACAAATTCATGGAGAAGAGGTGTATCAGTGGCTATAGAATGGATGCCAAGTTACTGCTTCCAGGTTGGTGAGAGAGTTAGGATGCCTCTAAAGGCCATTTGTAAGGATTAAAGAGCAGAGGCCTTTTTGCACTACAGCCCAATGGCTGTAGTGCAGTTAGGCTACGACACTTGGGGACACTTTCCCCACTCACATCTCCACATGTTCCTATCTGCCTACGTGCAAATGGGAAAGTGTCCTCAAGTGTCCTAGCCTGAAAAAGCCAGATGGGGGCGGGACCTCTTTCTGCCATTGGGTCTGGCTGGATCCAGGGGTGGACAGGCCTGTTCGGTCTCTTCCCCAGGTTCCTGCAGGTTTTAGGGGACTGGATGTGGACCTGGGCCTAGGTGGGGATGCTTGTGCGTGTGCATGCAAAGTACTTATCTTGTCCTTGCCGGGTCCTGAAATGGCGAGCTGAATGAACAAGCCATTCAACTAGCCAATCAGAGCTAGTTGAGAGAGCGGCCGGCGCGCACAAAGCTCGGCATTTCAGGACCCGGCGAGGATGAGGTAAGCACCTCGTGCAGGAGGGGCTTCCTGCAGGCCCTGGAGGGGGGGGGGTTCTTGCAGGCCCTAGGGGACCTAATCCGGTCCCCTAGAACCCACAGGAACCCGGGGAAGGTATGTGACCGGCCTGCCCAATAGGCAGGGCCAGAGGCGGGGCCTGAACCAGTCAGGGAGGGAGGGATGTGAACGCTTCCTTCCCTGATCAACTTCAGGATGGCCCTGAATGCCCTGGGCCGGGTGTAGAGCAGTATTAACACATTGAGGGTGCTCTGGGACAAGCTGTGTGCAAATGCTCCATCACAGAGTGTCCTTCGCGCATCCCAAAAGCCTTCATGCAAATAGGTCTCTCGTGAAGGTTGTGCCTTTGTCTTCTGCTTGAGATGCCCAGAAGCAATTGGTGGACCACTGTGTGAGATAGGATGCTGGACTAGGTGGGCTGTGGCCTGATCCAGCAGGGCTTGTCTCATGTTTTCAGGCTGTGGTTGCTTTAGCACATTAAAGGTCAGGATGCAGAGGTTAACCAATGAGAGAGTTAAGCTGTTTTTGCATAATTTTAAAAAAAAGTTTTTGGAGAAATATATTAGACAGATCTTTGTTTGTAATAAGAAGATGAAAGAAAAATAAATGCTTTCCATAAATATCCTCTCTTGCTCTCTCTGGCAAGAGAGGTATCAGGATATTACTCTTTCAAGTAAAAACAGATTGAAAAGAATTTACTTTAATTCCAGTGCCCATATGATTTCAGACCTAGGGAATGTTAAGACCCTATCAAATAGATGCACCATTAAGACAACATCCCATCTGCTCAGCAAATGTCCAATTCTCCCTAGCACCTGCTTAGCATGAATAAAAGAGCAAAGACTTTTGCTATGGGTTGGATATTTCTGTAACACAAAGCAGGTCTTGTGCTCGCGGTTACCATTGGAGCAGTCTCGGAAAGTTTTCAATACTCCTGCCATTTAATCTTGTGAGCAAAATGGGTTTTAAATAGCCTTCTGTGATCATATGTAGACTGCTTTTTTCGTATTCTTTTTTAAGAAAATCAGTAGACGTATTTATTTATTTATTTAAATTTCTATCTTGACCTTCATATGGAGGTCTTAGGGGCAGGTCCCATGATACATTAAACTATTGGCAGTATCTCTCTGAAGCCCCTTTGGAGGGATTCAAGTACAGCTGAAGGTTTTGCCTTTGTGATCTGCTTGAGATGCCCAGAAGAAATTGGTGGGCCATTGTGCAAGACCAGGTACTGGACAAGATAGGCTATGGCCTGATCCAGCAGGGCTCCCCTTACATTCACCTGCCCCAAACTGCAGGACAAAATATGGAAAGAGCATTAAGAGTAAACGGTCTAGGTGTGGTGGTTCCTGAAAGTGACCATGGCCTGAAAATTTATAATGGTGATGTCTAGCCATACCTTAGCTGGGGGGGAGGGGGGAGGGTCTATTCCAGTCTCCCAACTTGGCAAAAAATTAGCCAAATTTGGAGTAGGGGTTTGCTCTTTTGGGTCTTTGCCTGACTGCAGAATGACAGGTTGGCTGGCTGGCATACTTTGGACATTTTCTTAGCTTTTTTAGGTTTGTTTGGTTGTAGAAAAATTACCTGACAATTGATTTTTTTCTGAGTTTTTTTCCCATTGGTTCCTATTTTGCCTTTTTTCTGTGCTTGATAAGCATAGGGCATATGGACACGCGCCCCACTACTTCTCCTGCTCCACTCAGGGACTTCAAAAATAGCCAGGCAGCCCCAAGAACAAAACGAAAACTACACTGCTGCTGTGTCTATTGACCTGGCCTGGCAGTAGAGAAGAAGCAATCACCAAAAGACAAATGGTGCTGATCCAGATCAGCCCACACCATGGCTTCAAAACTGGCATGACCCTCACAGCTGCACCTTCATGCCTCTGACAGCTAGGAACAAAGGTCCCCAGCCTCAGGGATTCTGGACAGATGCTTTTAGCAGTTTTCTCTGGCATGCTTTCTGCACGCCTCCTGTGTTCTGGAGTGGGGCCACTTATTGACTAGGTGTTACCTTGCTTGTACAGCTTCTTCAGTTGTACAAGAGCTGTTAAGAACAGCCTACTCGTTGGGTAGCTTACATACTAGAGATTAGGGATGCGCACAAATATTCATAATATTTGAAATTTGTACGAATCTGGCCGAATTTGGACATTAGAATTCGAATTGAATGTTGGCACATTCAAAGATTGATTTCTGAATTTGAATGGAATGTTTTGATGCATTCATATGAAGGTTCTTATGGGATTCATTTGGCATGGAACATTCATATTGAATATGAATACTACCACATTCAAAGGGAATCTATTTCAACAAACACAAATTTTCTTTTATTGGAATTGTGTGCTCACTCAAGTAAATACTGGCTCAACTGTACACATTGTGAGCTTGTTAGTTGCCTTCTTTTGAATTAACCTTTTGTAGTTTTGTGCCTATCTGATTTTACTGAATGATATCACTTGAGTTGTTAGTTTTATCTCAACTCATAAGCAGCTTTGTGGCCACTGTCTGGTAAAGGGTGGTATGTAACTGCTAAAAATAAAAACACAGACTCAGAGAGAGCCAGAGAATCTGTTTTGCTACAACAATACTCTATTATGCTGTCAACACAAATACCTAGTAAAATCTAGCAGATGGAATTAAAGCACTGATAGAAAATTTTTTCAACAAATCTGTGAGACTTCTAGCTTTCAGATGCCTTGACTTTAAAGAATGGTTCAGGTGGCAGCTGTAATATCCTGAACATTTAGAAAAGATGAGTGTAATATGCTTAGAAGGTTGGGTTGCAACAGCAGGTAGTACAGCAAATATGAAGATCAACACTTATCTTCCCTTTTCTAAAGCCATTTCCTTATCCTGGAAGTGGGACTGGTTGGTACTGTGAAGGGATAGGACTGTTTGCCTTCAGACAGTCCAGGCTCAAGAGCCATTTGTGAAAGTTTGGCCCAGCCCTTGAAGCCAATGCTCAGCCTCTGAAGGCCAGGAAAGAGAACTTTCCAGCCTTTGGAGTTTCCAGAAGGGACCTTCATGGCATTTACTGACTTACAGTGCCATTTCTGACACCACTGGAAAGGGCCCCACAGGAAACCTCATTATTGAGGTATACTGGTAAATTGGGGCTGTGATGAACCAGCAAAAAAAAAAAAATCTGAGGTAATTTAGAGAAGGTTTTGAGGTGGGATCGTTCACACATCAGTCTGTTCCTCCCTCTCTCCTGAAAATTCTGTGCTAGAAAAGGTGGGCTGGGAATACAAGGGCCCACATTCTGTCTCTGAGGAGCTTCAGTGGAGTATTCCAGGAAGGGCTGCTCTGTCCTATGCTAATGTTAGGAATGAAGCGAGCTAGAACCTTCTGTGGACCAGGATTCTGGTCCATGTGGAAAGGGCTTAAGATTCAGTGTGAAGTCCTTCACAGAAGCAATTAGCACAAAATTATATACCACAAGAGGAGAAATTTATTGTGCCTCTCGTGTGACTTTTGGAGACAACAAGCTGGGTGAACTTAGAAACTTATGCACAATGTATCTCACAGCAGGGCTATTTATGCAGAAGGCCAATTTTGGGGCAAAATCTTCAGAATACAACCCCCCACATTCTCTTCTCATATATTGGCCTGAGTGGGTTCCTGTACTGCTCTACAGAAGGATGAACTTTTTTTTTAATGTCACAGTTGGCACTAAGTATGTTATACGATTGCCAACTGCTGAGACTGGCTGGCTCCCAGGTGCTTTTTAAAAAGACCTTTGGAAAGGAAATGCCACAAAAATGAGAGCTCTATTCTACAGTTTCTACACCCTTTTTCCCTGTGGCCAAAATCATATTAGGACTTTTGGCCATAATTTACAAATGCAGGAAGAGAGAAAATAAACTGCTGAGGCCATTTCAAGCAGCCCAACGGTTAGCTTACACTTGGCAGTGCAAGCATGAGCCCTTTCTGCATGGATAGTTAATCCGGATTAAGAGTCTGTGTAGCACACATTCGGGGTCTCTACACTAATGCATATAATGGGGGCCCACCTCCTGTTGGTCCAGCTCAGTCTGCCTTTGAGGGAGCCTAATTTGGATTAAGGAGTAGCAATGATAAGAAGTCCATTTAGTGTTCATCTGTAATGGGCAAGTGACATAAAACCAACATAAAGAACACAGTTAAAAATGACAGATAACAATGCCTGAAAAGAAGAGTTGGCTTTTATCACACATTTAAAGAGACTCAAAGTGGCTGACAAAAGTTTCCCTTCTTCTCCCCACAATAGACAACTTCTGAGGCAGGTGGGGCTGTGAGAGCTCAGAAAGAGAGCTGTGACTAGCCAAAGGTCACCCAACAGGCTTTGTGGAGGAGTGCGGAATCAAACCTGAGCTGTCATCACACCTAAGGTTTAATCCAGCTTCAGAACACCTGAGCGAGAGGACATATCAGCAAAGTGACCAGTAATTTTCTTTCCATATTATCTATCCGAAAGGTGAATTTTCTGAGTTATTTAACACTGAGCAAAAACAGTTTATTTATTTATTATTTATATTTCTATCCCGCCCCATACCCGAAGGTCTCTGGGTGGGTTACAACCTTAAAACAGCAGATTAAAACAGAATATACATTAAAACACTTTAAACATTCAACAACTCAAAACAATACACATTATTGTATCACTTTGCTAATACATTCTCTCACTCAGAAAGTGGACTGAAGCTGGATTAAACCTTAAGTGTGATCACAGAACCAGTGACTATGAGATATGAGTCCAGCACTCAGACCAAACTGGCAAGCTCCCTCTTTACTCCAAGGTAAGGATGGGCACAAATGTTTTTTTGTATTCGATTCATATCAAATTGAATGCAAGAAAATTCATATTCGTTCGAACATATCCTCTTCAAATGTGGTAGGATTTGTATTTGATATGAATGTTCAATTCCATACAAATCCCATACGAAGCTTCATATGAATGTATCAAAACATTTGATTCCAATTTGAATGTCCAAATTCAGCCAAGTTGGAACAAATTTTGAATGTTACAAATATTTGTGCACATCCTTAGTTCAAAGTGAGGATAAAGAAGCATGTCTTTAACATATGGCAAAAGGTGATTCCGCACTGGCCCATATACCAGACTAGCAAGCATACTAGGTGCCTCCCTTCTGCAAACAGGTGTAATTCTGCACAGACAGGGCAGAGCCTCCCTTAAACTGCACCGGGGAGGCTCCTAGTACACTTGCCTGTCTGTGGAATTGTCCTAAAGGTTTTCAGTGATGAGGCTAGACCACACCTCTGAGGGGAGGTCATTCTACCCCTTGGGGGCTATCACAGAGAGCTACTTATGTGTAGACTTATGTGTAGACAGAAGATGAGGATAGTATTCCTTTATCCCTGCCTTTGATTCCTCCTATGGGCAACAAGCATGGCTGCTACAGAGAAAATTCACTGCACAGACACCTGCCCATGAATAAGGAATCTTTACTCTTTAGAACCCAGGAATGCAGTATGGGTGTCCTATTTGTGTGAACAGGTGTCTACATACAGGAATTCAAGTAGACAACTGCATGGCACACAGTTGTTGCCAGAATGAGCGAACGAGGGGAGGTGATTATAAATATGTACTCTCATAATGTGCTAGTGAGTGGAATGTTTGACTACATTTTGTTTGTTTCTATGTTTGTATTTTTCACAATTCAAGAGCCAGTAGAGAAGCTTAGGATGATGATGGTGATATGAACGTCAGCTGCCAACCCTGAACTTAATATCAGTTGGATGGTATCCAACTGAAGTTAGATGTGAAAAGACCCCTAGATTCTGGTAGCTTGTGAGTAGACCTTGTCACTACTCACTGCCATATGCAAAAGAAGACAGGACATTGTTTACTAATATGATAGGTACAAAAGAGGCCTGTAGTTATTCCTTTCCACATTATCTAACCCAAAAGTAGATTTCTTGAATTAGATAATGCCAAAGGAAAACAATTATGCTAAAGAGGAGGTTTTGGAAGGTATGGTCTCAACTGCAGGCTACAACTGCTGAAATGCCCTCATCATACCACTATTATTTTATTTATATAACAACTATTATTGTATACAACTATTCTGAGGTCACCATACCTCAAAAAGGATGTTATGGAGCTGGAAAAGGACAGCTAAAATGATCAGGGAAATTAGAAGCCATCCCCCTATAAGAATAGACAGCAAGGTCTAAGTCCATTCAGCCTTGGAAGAGCAAGTTTAAGAGGGGACCTGACTGATGTTTATAAAATCAACCATGGTGAGGTTTTAATCTCTACCTTCTGTTTGAGAATGCCCAGAATCAAGTGATAGGCCACTGTGCAGCTGAGACAGGATACTGGACTAGATGGGTGATGGCCTGATCCAGCAGAGTTTCTCTTATGTTTTTATTAAACGCATATAGACCTCACCCTAAAAAAAATTAGGAATTTTTTTCAGGTTGCATATTGCACACATATTAAAAATCCGCTGTTGCCAGTTTCTGGGTGCAGGGAAGTCACTGCTAAACAGTAAACAAAGCAGACTGTGCAATGGTTTATTAGAACAGAGAAGCAGTAATACTGCCTTCAATTTGGAGGGGCAGGTGAAATATCCAGTCCAAAAAAAGCTCATGATACTGTGGTGGTTTGGCAGATTATTGCAAAGCTGTAATACTTTGATATGTTAAGTAGTTTACCAGTAGAACATGTGTTTATGTAACATTTTTATCTAGCAACAGTAGCCTAAAGCCAAGACTGTCTAATATCCAGATGCTATCTGTATCTGTACAGGAATTTTGATGTATCTGTGACTTTAGTTTGTAACACATATTGGCTGTACTTTAGTGTAACAAATTCTGTCTTACTGTCTAGTATCTGTTACAAATTGATAAAACAGTGCTACAGTCTGAATTGTACCCCAGATAACAATTGTAACAACCTGTATAGTTGTCTCAAATCAAGAATCAAGGTAACAGTGGGCCTATATGCACTTGGCTTTATTCTGCAATACATCCCAGAATAGGGTTCTGCAGTCCACATGCTAGTGCAGGCAACAGTAGGCCCCAAGTGAGGCCTGTCACAGACCCCCTATCCTGAGGTATATTCAAGATTCCAGAATGCTGCCAAGTGTGGCTCAATGTTAGGACCTTTCTACACTAAAAGACTGGACCAGCAAGGCCTGCTGGTTTGGGCTTTAAACAGGCATGGTCTGGAATGATGGGACTGGCCCAGCCCAGCCCCCATGCCCATTCTTGCATAAGCTTCAGGGCCAGCCTCCAAAGGACTAGGAATGAAAGTTCCTAGCCTTGGAGCCTCCAGGAACCCATTTCAACTGTGCTTTTGTGCACCACCAAAATGGGTACTCCAGTAGTCCTGAAGAAGGAAATGTGCCTTTTGCACATCTCCATGTTCCTGACTTGTCAGTACTGGTCTGCCGGTAGTCTTCAATTTTGATGACAACTGATGATCCAGGTCAAAGGCCACTTGATCTGGATTATGGCCTGTCCTATGCAGACAGAGCTTAAGAGCGGTGCATGTGACCTTCCATAATCCCCACTGGCATGAGGAAGAGAGGCCCTTAGTGCTGGTAAGGAATATCAGCAAGTGCAGAACGGCCCTTGGTTTTATATTTTTTAGAACTACTCATTAGGCAGCAATGGCTAATCCACCAGAATCTGGGGAGGGAATAGGCAAACCTGTGATCCAAGCTTTGTCTTTGATAGGTCAAAGTCACCAGTGGAAGACTAGCCCTCTCTCCTTGCCCTCCTGGTCCTGCCACACAGACAACTGCTGCCTTTAAATGTAAGTGAATACTGCATACAAAGGGGAAAAACACATTTCTGTGGAAGGGCATTTGCTGTACAATTTGGCTTTAGCTGCAGTTTGGTCTGGAGGTAGTTCATTTGCAACTTGCCTCTAAATCAACGTTTCACTTCTAAATATATATTCCTCAGGTGATTAGAGGTGAGCAAAATACTAGCAATTCTAGTATTAAAATGAAGTTCATTGGTTAGTATCAAATTATGGCAGACTCCTGGTTAACTGTATGGGCACCTCCATGGGTGACTCCCTGTAGAGGTGTGTACAGATTAGCTTTTGACCAAATGGGAAAGTTATCTAGAGGGCACAGAGTGCAGGTGATCTCCGTACAACTCTGAGCTCCTTTCGTCTTCACTTGGTGATCTCTTAATCTGGGGGGCATGGTGGGTAATGGGAATGTCCACATGGTTAACTGAGAAGATTAGTTCTCTGTACAATATCTGTGGTGCTCATTATCCCAAGGCGCTGAGGAAAGCCTGGACTTGCTAGATGAAGCAACTAGCCAGTTTGGTCTTGTGGTTGTAGTCACTGGGTTTGATTTTGCACTTCTCCATGAAGCCAGCTGGGTAACCTTGGGGTAATCACAGCCCTCTTTCTAAGCTTTCACAGTCCCACCTATCTCACAAGGTGACTGTTGTGGGAGAGAAAAAGCTTTGTCAGCTGCTTTGAGTCCCCTTAATTGAGTGACAAAAGCAGGCTATAAAAGCAAACTCTTCTTCTTCTACCAATCCCAGGACTCTTCACCATCATTCAATCCTGGTAAATAGCAGTTTGGGACAACTCTATGAAGTCCTTCCTGTAGAGTGAAGGGCACCATGAATACCACTTGTGAATGACAAGATCTTTTTTGAAAAAGATGAAATCTTAACTTTAAAAATAACTATGTTATTATTGTGATAGGAGTTAGGCTCACAAATTCCAGCTTTACCATGCAAGTACTTTATATTTATAACAACACACACACACACACATTGATGTTCTTTCTTATCAGGAGATGATGAATCCTTTTTGAAACAACTGTATGACGCCAGCATCCTAGACACAGAAACATGCTCCACTGATCTTAATTAGGGATGTGCATAAATTATCCATGCATTCGAAATCCAGACAAATACGTCCAGATTGCTAGATTCATGGACAGATCAAATAGGGCCCTATTCAAAGGGCCCTATCCGTCCATGAATCGGATAATCCGGTATCTGTAGAAGCTTTGGTAGAAGCTTCTAATGATAATGGATTACCCTGCACCCCCTCCCCCAGGCCAGCCTAACCCAAACCTCCCCTCCGGCGCCCACTTACCTGCTCTGGCAGCACTATGGGCCTCTTCCAGGGCCTGCGCCACCACTGGCGCACGGCCACCTCACCTGCCTGCCCAAGGCCCACTTGCCTGGGTGGTGAGCTCTGGTGGCAGTGTGGGCCTCTTCTGTGAAGCGATGGTGGTGGTGGCATGGAAAAGGCACTGCAGAGATAAGGTAAGTGGAGAGGGGGTGGGAAAGGATGGGGGGGAGGGGAGGGGAAAAGATGGGTGGGTGGGTTCCAATGGCTAAATACAGACCTTCCGGAAGGTTCCAAGGTTCCAGCAGGCCTTGGAAACAGCCTGCATTGCTGCCATAGCTCACTAGCTCACCCGCTCACCTCCCTGGGGCCCTCTTACCTGGGGTGCAAGCTCCAGTGGTGTGGCGGGCCTCTTCCGGGGGCTGCTGAAACCATGAAAGCGTTCTGAGGGATAAATACAGATCTTTTGGTAAAACCGGAAGGCCTGTATTTACCCCGAGGAGCCCTTTCGCAGTTCCAACAGGACCTGGAAACATCCTGTGCCACCACTGGAGCTTGCCTGCCTGCCTCCCTGGGGTGCATGCTCCGGTGGTGTGCGGGCCTCTTCTGTGAAGCGACGATGGCGGCGGGATGGAAAAGGCACCGCACAGGTAAGGTAAGTGGAGAGGGGGTGGAAAAGGATGGATGGGGGAGGGGAGGGGAGGGGAAAGGGTGGGTGGGTGGGTGGGAAGGGGTGGGAAAGGACGGGTGGGTGATTTGTTCTGTGGGGGGTGGTACTTGGTCAGAGCCTGATTTGTCTTTGTGCACACCCCTAATGTCTTTATGCACACCCCTAATCTTAATGGCATTTGGCTCCACACACTAGCTTTTTAACGTGCACGGCTATGGGACTATTTTCAATCAGGTAGACTCTGTGAATGTTGTACAGTTTCTGCATGATGCAGTGCAGATCACATGAAAGTTGCACAACATGTCACAGAGAAATAATGATGGCACACAGTTTGTATAAACATTATGCTTAAGAAAGCTAATACGAACAAGCCACAGAAGTATGCCAGATGAAAATAAAAGTGTCTCCTTAGCATCATAACTGGGATTCCCAACATATAGAAAAATGGTATTTCATGGCAAGAAACACTTGTAGGCACCCATGTTTATGTTACATTATATGTGACTTTCTGTTAATTTAAATATCAAAAATGCTGAGATGAACTCAGAGTCAGAATTTTGCTATCTGAAAGAAGAATAAATCTATTGTTTATTAAAACAAAAAACTAATAAATGGCTTTATTGTTCATTTGTTTACTGCAGCTCTTTCACAATTACACTCGGCCTTACAGTTTCAGAAACAAATAACAGCTCTGGGAGTGCTTTTGGGTGCTGCTGCATAAAAAATGTTGATTTTCTTCTTTGTGTTGTGTTCTAGCAAACAACACTTTACGTGGTATGGTGCAGCAGTGTCAAATGGCAGCCCTCCAGATGCCTCTGAACTACAAATCCCAGCACTCTGTGACAGCTAGTACAGAAAGCTGAGAGTGGAATGCTGGGAGCTTAGTAATGAAACACCAAGTGAACCACAATTTGAGGCCCCTGATACTTCCCATTTGACTGGACTTTCCTTTGCTGGAATGCCCGCACAGTCCAGCCTTTAAAAAGTTCAGCAAGAAAAACAATTGTGCTGAAGCTAAAGTGACTTAGCCAGTGAACCAATCACTTCTTCCAAAGCACATCAATGACAAAAAAATAAAATAAAAAAAATCACTTCCTATGGCTTAACCCACATCACAAATTTTCATTACATTTGAATAGCACATTGTTAACAACTCAGAGGGCGTGGTTGTGACTCAGGGATAGAGCAAAAGGCCTGGAAAGCAGAGAGTTGCTGGTTCAATTCCCAGCCCTCCCCCAGATGTTGGTAATAGCAAACCCCTTCTGTATCTGCCCATGCAGTCAACCAGGACTTGGCCACGATTTGGTGTTACCCAACAACAAATAACTCAGACACATTTAAAAACTTGGAACAGGTACAATGTATACACAACTGAGAACTAAACAAGATGAGTCCTTAACGCAACTGAAGAAGTACTTCAGTATAGTTCACTAAAAAATCCTTAACAGCCTAGACAGGAGGCTTTACTGTCCCACAATTTAATGAGGATGCCAACCATAGAAGTTAACACTGACAACACCATACCCAAACCAACCGGCTCTTCCGATTTTTTTTTTTAATACAGTTGTTATAATTAAACTCCAGAGATCAAGGAAGGAAGGATTTTATCTAAGGATTTTTGGAAATTGTAAAAACAACAACCCAGAAACTTGTTGTGTGATGCTGTACAGTTCTGTCTTGAACAAAGCCATGGAGCACAATAAGGAGGAGGCAGCTAGTTCGACCAATAGTTACAGCACCAAGGAAAGCTCCAAATTAACAAGTTGTTCAGCCACTTCAGGTCTGGATGTTCTTAGCCAGACTTCAGCTGTGGCTGCAACGTCATTCCTGAAGATTTCTTCCAAGTGTTATGGTTTGTTACTAGGGGTGGTACTATGGCCTCTAAATAGAGTTGCCATTCGAGTCGTTCAGAGACGGCTTCAAGGTAGGATTGTTCACACACCACTCTGTTCCTCCCCCCTGCCCCGAACATTCTCTGCAAGAAAAGGTGGATTAGAAAAGGCTTGGGAACATGAGCGCCACATCTGTGTCTCTCAGGCACCTCTCAGGCGTGCCTTTTGTTACATCTGAATACAGCCCTATTTGAGTACTAACGAGGTATAACGTTGCTCAGCATTTAGGGATAAGCCAAGGTCAGCTGGGTACAGTTTTTCTTCAGAAATAATTAATGTAGTGCCTGAAAACCACAGTTGTTATCAGTTCAATAATATTATCATGCCTCCCTTGCATTTCATAGCTAAAACAACATTTTAAATGGATATGTTCTTGACAGCTGAATGTGTTGCAGTATGGAGCCTTGTAAAATGATCCGTGATCTCTGCAGAACTGCCAGAAGCAAGAAGCAGGACTAGTACAGACATTTCTCAGGCCTTCTCAACATCAGTAGGCAAAGTTTTCTGCCAGCAACACTCAGTACAAATACTGTCTGGTAAATAGCAGCTGCAAAGGAAGAAGGATAATGCCAGGGTACACAGTGCTCAGCTCTCCTTCTCAGTGGTTTAGTGTATGTTGGCCAAGTAGTTTGAATCTACCTCCAAGACTTCTTTTGAAGACTTTCTTTGGAAGAAAACATTTGCTTCTTTAGGGGAAATAACAATTTAATTTTAAATGCAAGATTTATGGTATTCTGTTAAACTGATGAAAGAGGTATAAGCACTTCTTGCAAGATATCTGGCAATCAGTTAGATCCAGCTTGTCACTCATTTATGACAGACAGGACAACAAAGCCTGTTGTATCTCTTGCTTGCTATGTGAATGAAACCCAATACAAAACCTGTGGGTTCGCATGGCTTATGCTTGTTTTCTACTTGGCTTGGGATATCTTTGCCTGGGCAAGAATGTCAGCAACTGAGGGAGGGTCGCATAAATTCTGCCTCACACCTTGTGTCAAATACTGTGTCAACTAACCACCCTTCTGTAGGCTGCATCCGCACACTAAGGTCTTTCCCACCCTTACATTTGGAACAGTACAGTGGGAAGTTTAGCCCAGTTTTGGCTCCCCATCTTCCTGCACTCTGCTGCAGACTAGAGAAGCCCTGCCCCCTGCTAGCTTGTTGCGTATGCACCGTACGCAGCGTGGCCCAGTCTAGGCAGCCAAAATGGCTATGTAGACTGGGATACCAGTAGATTGGTTTTAATAGGTCTACTAGTGGTCCAGGAGTTGCTAGGCTGGTTCAGGGATGTGTGCAGAAGGGTGTACATCTTCATGTGCTGGCTTAACAGGGGGACATGTTTTGGCAGCACACCGAATTACAACACCCAAACGCCCCCCAGGGTTCTGAGACTAGGAACCCTAATTTCTCACAGAAGACTCAAAGCTTTAGAGTGGTACAGGACATTGCAGGGCCTGTCCCAGAAGAGGCATCCAAGTGCAGATGGCTTTATTTCAGGCCAGCTGGACTCTTCCAGTCTCCACAGGTGTGGAAACAGCCAAGGAAAAAAAACGGTGACAGCATCTGTAAGGTAGTGTTCTAATCCATATTCAAGGACAGAAAAAACACTTATCAAATGCATTATCTGACCTTTAACGTGGATTAGAGATTAGATATCCACATGCTAAACCACTTTTGAGCTGATTTTCAAAAATTAATGCAGAGGTAGCCAGAATATCTTTCTTGTCGATTACCTTCCCTCATACTGGAGATTTCCCTTTTCCCGTTATCTTTGGGTTTACTATTCCTTCTTTGTGCTCCATGTTAATTAAGCTAAATGGAGACCAGAGGAACAAGCGTACTAGGAGCCTATCTTCCATGTGCTGATGACCATGCTCAGGAGTCTCCCTTAAACTGCACCAAAGAGAGATTTGAGTATACAGTACATGCTTGTCTGGTATATTAGCCAGTGTGAAATTGCCCATTGTGTTTTATTCTATCCTACTTTATTGTATTAATTGTGGGTTTAAAAAGCTCCTTGAAAGGATAACGGAATAAATTTTAATAAATGATAAATGAAGGGGTAGAGGAGAGAAACGCTTTGAATAGATAATGGTAATAAGTATGAATTCTGAAAGGAGACAAAAACTAGATAATTCTAAATGAGGCAAAATAGAAAATGAAACTGAGTATGTGAGAAGTGGAAATTCCTTTTCCCACATACTCAGTTTCATTGGGGAAATCCTGCAGTAAAATTTCTATCTGGCCCCACAAACTGGGGGATTTTCTCTTTAGGAGAACATTTGCAACTAATGTATTATTGAAAGAAATTGCAGCAATATTTAGATCTCAGATTTACAGGAACTGCAACTCTACGCTGACATGATGTACATCAGAGTCTTTTATACTATGCAGATAACACATCCTTTATATGACTCTTTTCTGTTGTTGTTATACTTTTACTGCTATGAGGTACCTTGGGATTCATTATGAAACATGGTGTAATATTGTGCTTTAAAGAAGAACTATGCATGCCATAAATTCTTGCAAAAGGGATTCAACATTAGCTTGGGGCTATCTTATCCCTCCCAACTGTCATCAAACAGGCTCTAAAGGAACCATCTTGCCTATGGGGAGAGGAAGAGAGAAGAAAACAGGGTGAGCACCTTCCACCAAATGCCCAGCATTGACCCTCCCTCCTAACTGTCACCACACAGACTGTGAAGGATCCATTCTAGCCTGTGGAGAAGAAAGAAGGAAACTGGGTGAGCACCTTCCATCAAATTCCAAATATTGACCCCTCCCTCCCAACTGTCACCACAAAGGTTATGAAGGAACCATCTTGCCTGTGGGGAATGGAGGAGAAAAATATTTTACTATTAAAAGGACATGTTGCTGCCAGAGTGTCCCTGTTCCCTCCCACACAATGTTTCTTTTGTATCTTGTCTCTTTACATTGTAAGCCTGAGGGCAGGAACTTGTCTAAGGTTATATATTGTAAGCCACTCTGATAGTTTTCTGGTTTAAGGGTGGAATATAAATAACAGGAATGATGATGTTGATGATCATGATCATGAAAGGAGAGAGGGAGAAACTGCTATGTGAACAATCCCACATACAAACCATTTCTAAGCTGCCTCAGAGGGATTTTTTTTAATCATGTGTGAATACGAACAAAGGTCCTATCTCCAGTATCATCAAGCTATGTCATCAAACACCTTCACAATTCTCTTTTGGAGCACAGAGATGTCTGATAATGTGGTGAACAGGGTGTTGTCATTGAAGGCAACAAAACATGCCTTACCATGGAAGGCACCTACAAGGGCATTTCTACCCTCAACAGGAACAGAGCATTTGCCACAGGGTGCATTATGCCACTGCCATTGCTGATGTCTGTCGACATCTTGCAGTGTAAGCAGGAAAGTAGCCTTAATTTTTAAAGTTTAATTGGGCATCCCCATGGTAGTAGTAGTAGTAGTAATAATAATAATAATAATAATAATAATAATAATAATAATAATAATAATAATAATAATAATAATAATAATAATAATAATAATAATAATAATAATAATAATAATAATAATAATAATAATAATTTGTATACTGCCCTGTGGCAACCCAATCCGGGCGGTTAACAGCAATAATATAATAAAAACATCATGTAAGAATAAAACATTATAATCCCTCCCCCCTTAAAAATATATTAAACAATATAACAGATTAAAATACGATATCAAAATCATAATCGCGAGAGTACCCATGCAAAGCCCTAATTTGGGCTACATGAGGGACAAAATCCTGCAAATCAAAGTAAAAAAAACCCTTGATAACTGTTCTTGCCTCGAATTATGGGGCAAGAACGGGTTATCCTGGGGGCATGGGCACACTCCCGGGTTACGACAGCAGCATTAGTGGGCGGGGCTTTGCTGTCCCTGCCGTTAATGCTGCAATTGCAACTGTCCCCACTTCCTGGAGCCCTCAATCGCCCAGGTAAGGGCTTGATTTACCCCAAACAATAGCCTGACAGTTGCCCTGCAGTCAGCTGGGCAGCTGTCAGGCTGTCATGTGCACAAGCAGAGCTTTGCTAAAATGATTAAAACAGATGTGGCTTTCGCGCCTGTTTTAATCATCTTACCAGAGCTCTGCCCTGCTCTTGACAGCCCCTATACCCACCTGACAGTTGCTCAGCTTTTTAAAAACATTTTATTCACATTTTCACATACATTAACACATAGATTAACACATAAATACAAACCAAGAATACAAACCAGTCAATACTATTTACATTAATATATCATTCTTGTGATCAATATATCCTGGTGTTTATTTACACATTATTATATCCACCCCCCCTTCCCTCCCCCCCTTGGATAGATGGTACCATTATATATGATGCGTTGGTATAGAACACCAAAAATTATTGCAAAATTTATTCCCAATGTATCATCACTATGTTGGCATGGATGTGGACAACAGGGTACATTATTGCATATGATGTGGGAATGCCCAGAAGTACAAAAATTTTGGACTGAAGCTTGGGGATGGATAGAAAGAATATTGGGATATAGAGTAAGCAAAACAAAAGAAATATGTATAACCCAAGATATAGAATCACAGTTAAATATAAGTACAGACAAATATCTATTCCGACAGATGATTATGGCAGTTCAGGCTGTTATAGTCTTGGGATGGAAAGACAAAAGTAAATGGCAGATTGAAAACTGGCAGCATTATTTATCAGATCAAATGATTACTGATTATTTAGATAGTAATGAGAGCGTAGTTAAAGATAACAGGGATGTCTGGATGGGCAAATGGTTTAAATTGATAATATATATCCAACAATACAGGTGGGGGGGCCATGAATTATTGAATGTTATGAAACTGGTCTTAAGATAATGAGAAAATAGATATAATGGTACCATCTATCCAAGGGGGGGGAGGGAAGGGGGGGTGGACAGTTGCTCAGTTGACTGCAGGGCAGCTGTCAGGCGATCGTTTGGGGTAATTCAAGCCCTCACCTGGGTGATTAAGCACTCAGACAAGGGGGTGGTGGAGAAAACTACAGCATCCTGATGCAGGGATTTGCTGTGGTTTTCATGGGGACCGACAGGTTCACCTTGAACCCGCGCTATCCTCCATTGCAGTGGGGACTCCTTAATGCGAATCTTAATTTGCATTAAGGCTGCCCTGAATCCACTGCGAGACAGTGGCAGCCCCATGGGGACGAGCCCTAAGTCTCACATTGATCTAAGATCCTGCTTTAATGACCTTTGCAACACTACCAAAAAGAAATAAAAGCTGCTTCTTGATGTCACTCGCTTATTCTGCTAAATATGGATAATCTGGAATAAAATATCCATGCTGTATTCCAGAGTATCCAAATATAGCAGAATAAGTAAGTGACATCTAGAGGCAGCCAGAGACCAGCATAAAATTTGTTATTGCTAATTTGTATGTCACACTGCAATCTGGCAATTTAAATAGAAATACAGTATTTTTCACCACAGTGGGGAAGAGGCAGCAATCAGGTATTCTTTGTGCCTAGGTTCTGATGTGGAATTATCTCATTTTTGTGAACTGTTTATATCAGACTTGGACAAACCTTCAAAAACAGATATTTTATTCTGCATGTTCTGACACATAAGTTACACAGGCACTCTGTACAAATAGAGCCCATTAGGCACTTACTCTCTGGTCTTCATTACCAGGAGAACCTGTCCCAGACACTGTGGTCACCTTTATCCCAGACTTATGATATTAGTTGGCTAGTTAAGCTCAGTTTCTCATGAGTTTAATACTCATTAATGTAGCTGAAAAGCATCTTTCTTCAGGGCAGAAGTAGGAAGCATTTGGCTCCCCACTTACTACAACTTACGCTTTCAGCAAACATCCATACTTATGATTTAGCCTTCCTTCCTTCCTTCCTTCCTATCTCAGTTAGATTACAATGAAATTATGTTAAAAAACACAATCAAGAGTTGAGTTCATTAAAGCAACAGATAACAGTTCCTGAAAGAGGAGGGCAAGCTACCTGTTGATAAGGACAGATATGACATTCAACCTAACATCTAGAGAACCATGGGTTTCTCCTCCTTGTGTAATTCTGAGAAAGCAGGCAGATTGATTAGATAAACTACCACATCTACTCCTCGCCCCATCCAGAAGGCAAAGTCCTTCTGCTCATCTCTGCATACAGACAGGAATGCCAAGCTGTAGAATGAGACCAATAGGAACAAAGACATGCTGCAAATACTTCCAGACAAAAGAAATAAGGAATTTGGAGTTTGAAATCCAAAAGTGACTTCTGTCGCATGAATGCTTTCAAAAAACATTCCAGCTTGTTAGTGTCATTAACATAAATCAATCACTGTGAGCCTAGTAACACACCAACAGTCTACAACAAGGAGGAGGGGCATGTTCAAGGGTCACCCATCTATTCTGGCTACCTTGTGAATTCTTCTAAAAGGTGACATACTAATACAACTGCTAGTGAGTTTTGCAGACACACAAAATATGCCCTCATGGTCTCAGCTCTGGCACAAGAGAGACCTTATTAATCAACCAAGGAAACAAGTCAAAAAGGTTTTTTTTCCCAGTGAAGTGATCCTGTTGGCTGTGCATGTTCCAAATGGTTTCAAACCAATTTTAATTTATTCATAAATGATTGAGAAGTACAGGTATGTAGCAAGATAGCTTAGTTTGCTGATGATACTAAATTATTCAGGACAGTAAAAACAGAAAGAAATTGTGAAGAACTCCAGAGGGATCTACTGGCATTGGGTGATCGGACAACCAAGTGGCAAATGTGCTTTAATCTTAACAGGTACAAATTAATGCACATCGGGGCAAATAATCCCAATTATGTGTGGGCAGAGCTTTCTGCAACATACCAGGAAAGGGATCTTAGAGTTCTGGTGGAATTAAGGGGTCAGCCTAGTGCATAGCAGAAGCAAAAAAGCTAATTCAATGCTAGGAATAACTAGGAAGGGAAAAGAAAACAAGTCAGCAAGTATCATTTTGCCTCTTTATAAATCTATCGTGAAGCCACATTTGGAATATTGTGTACAATTCTGGTACAATTGTGTACCACATCTCAAAAAGGGTATCGTGGAACTGGAAAAGGTGCAGAAAAGGGCTGGGCCATTTCCCTTATGAAATCATCTAGGCCTCTTCAGCCTTGAAAGACTAGACTTAAGAGGGAACCTGATTGAAGTATATAAAATCATGCTTAGTATAGAAAATACTAAGAAAAAATATTTTCTCAATCACACAACACTAGAACCATGGGGCACTCTATGAAGCTGATGGGTAGGAGAGTCAGATGAGAAAAGGGGAAATATTTTTTTTTCACAAAGAGGGTTAATTGGTCTATGGAATTTGCTGCCAGAAGAAGTGGTAAAAGCAACCAGCCTAGATGGCTTTAAGGAAGGGTTTGACAAATTCATGGATGCCAAGTGTATCAGTGGCTACTAGAATGGATGCCTAGGTACATCTTCCAGGCTGGAGGGTCAGGGAGGATTCCTCTAAAGGCCATTTGTAGAAACTCAAGAGCAGGTGAAGGTTTTGCCCTTGTCTTCTGCTTGAGATGTCCATAAGCAATTGGTGAGCCACTGTGTGAGACAGGATGTTGGACTAGATGGGCTGTGGCCCAATCCAGTAGGAGTCCTTTCATGTTCTTAAACAGAAGCAATAATCATATTGATCTTATTTTTGCGAAATCATAATTTTAAATGTTGTAAATTGGAGAATATAGACCAGTATATTGTTACAAACTGGGTTCAAACTGAAAGTCTTTTTGCACTGAAAGGCCGTGATCTGGAGCAGTTGGTCTGTACCAGGGAGGCCTGTTGGTTCAGATTAAGGCCAGCACAGGTCTAGAGCAACACTGTCTGCATGATAGTACTGGTCCAAAACCAGGCCCTGCACTGGCCTCAAATCTTGCATGAGCTTTGGGGCTGGATTTCAAAGTCTCTAAGGGTGCTTCCACACTGGCCGCTGAGAAACGCATTAAAGAAAATCCGTTTCCTGGTGATCCGTCCTCTGGAGGATCCGTCTGAAATAGGGATGGATCTGAAGAGGCTTCCCGCATCCACATACATGTGGGGAGGATGGATCCTGAGGGTCGGATATTCTGGGTGCTGTGCGGAGGCCGCAGCACCCATTCCCAAATGTAGCTGGCCTCCTGCACTGCTGACACCACCCCCGGAGCAGTGGGACTGGAGCATTTAGCTGCCAGTCACCGTGTGTTTCCGCTGGTGCGGGACATGTGGGGGAAGGGCTCTGGAGGCAGACTGGCCTGCTTCCGCCCTTCCCAAGATGGCAGCCACTGGCACATCCATCCCCTTGCCTCTCCATGTGCGGAAGCATCCTGCTTCCACACAGATTGAGGTGAGGGAACGAACTGAAGACCTAATTTTTCAGGTCTTCACAGAGAATGAATTTTTCAGCAGCGAGACCCTATGAGGGTCAGACCTTGTGTGCTGCTGTGCAGAAGCGGCTGCCTGGAAGGGTCCTGGATCTGTCCTCCAGTGCAGAAGGTAAGTTTTCTATGTGTCCTGTATGTGTCCTTAATGGGGTTTTCGTGGCCAGTGTGGAAACATCCTCAAGAACTAACAGCAAGCATTCCTAGCTTTGGAGTCGCCAAGGAATCCATTTCAGTAGTGCATTTTGGTACATTGCTGAAACGGATCTCCCAGTAGCCTGGAATCCAGATGCACGTTTTCTGCACACCTCCATGGGCATTTTTGTGCTTCCCTTCCCGTCCACTGGACAGAAAAGGAGCACGATTAACCAACATTGAGAAGCGCTCGCACTCGGAGTTCTAGCCAATTTTGGCCATTGTTCCCACTCTGAGATCAAATACTTGTCTGATTCAATTGCAGAGGCGGTCCTCTTTTGGGTGCCGCCATTTTGGCTGCACCACCCTCCGTGACTGCATGTGCATCAGCACCATCGCCATGGCAATGCTGATGCACTGCACACAAGCAGTCGTGTCTATGGTTGTCCAAGGTGCCAGCGCGACTGTGTAGCATCGCAGATGACCCTAGAGAACCGGAAGAGGTGCGGATGTTCACGCCGCTAGACAATCCAATTAAGTTTCTGGTAAACACTGGTTAAGGTGTGGAGCATGATTTTATACTCCACAATTAATCAGCAATTAGTGAGCTTCTGGGGAGGCAGGGCACACTTTGGAAGCTGTAGCAGCCTCTTTGAAGTGCAGATGCTCTTCACCAGAAGTTCACTAATTGTTCATTACAGGTCATAGTGTGAATGGGTCCCATGTTTCAGACTAGATCACACTCATCCACTAGCAGAGCTTGATATCGATATTTATTGGTGATCCAGATAAAGAGCCTTTTGATCTGGATTACACCCTGTCTTATGTGGACATAGCATACCAGCAGTGGGAGGGCCCTCTTTTATTCCACACTGATGTGCAGAACGGAGGATCATAGTCCCCTTTCTGATTCTGCCTAAGCAGCAGTGCAGAAAGGCTGTAAGAAAGATTGTAACAAAATGAATTTCAGAATCTCTTGATGACATTCAGAGCACAATGTCCCGCATGGGAGCAGAAATACACATTTCAAGTGAGTGTGTTCTATATTGAACAATTTAACTTAATGAATTTTGCTTTCCTTCCAGATACTTTAATCAGCAGAATGGCAAAGGTGAATAAGAAATATTAATTTGCGAGCAACAGATCATTTCTTCTGTAGGAAGAATTTCATGCAAATAACTAGCAGCAATATGTAGAACTACCCATTCGTTATATTTCCAATAGGCAGATGCGTCTGAAATGATCTATTGTTAGAAAGTATTTGCTGAGTGGCTCATGCACTTAGTTAATCTTCTTTTGTTGTTAAACACTACAAAAATAAGTAAAAAGCTACACAGATGTGTACTGGCTTGCATTTCGAAGTGACGGCAGCATCTCCCTTTATGGAATTCAGGATTGATGTTGCCCCCTAGAGGCCAGCTGGTGATGATGCAGCTTATTGAAGGAATCAACAGAAGTGTTTAGAAAGAGCAATAGAAAGTTGGGGAAAAATTCCTAAACAGATTTTTGTGCCAGAAAGACAGTAAAACTGTATTATTTTTAGAAACTAGAGTAGTACTTTCAGCATTTCCCTTTGATTTTAAAATAGTTTCAGGTCTTCTAAGAGCTGCCGACGAATTTTTTTTACTACAAAAGAACAAATTGATCTTACACATCTTCAGTTTATTGACCCTAATATTGAAACCTATGTTTTTCAGACATAAAAGTTATTCTGAAGACAATTCTAAACCTGCTCAACCCATATTCGAGCAACTGGGGAACAAGAACAATTCTTGTTGGCTAACAGAAGAAGAAGAAGTTGGCTTTTCTACCCCACTTTTCTCACCCATTTAAGGGGACAAAGCTTTTCTATTCTTCTCCCCACAACAAAATACCCTGAGAGGTAGGTGGGGCTGTGAGAGCTCAGAAAAGAGCTTTGACTAGCCCAAGGTCACCCAGATGCCTTCATGGGGGAGGGTAGAATCAAACCCGGTATTCCCAGATAAGAGTGTGGCTCCTTAACCACTAGACCAAACTGGCTCACATTAACATTTTGTGCCCTTGAAAAGGGTATAGGGTATTTAGCATTTCTGTCCATTAGAAATGGGGAACAAAGGCTACATCTGTACATCATTTACTTACGCAAGTGTATTTGGATATTCTGGAATAAAGCACGGATCAGAACTGTTTTAAAGGTCTCACTAATCCATATTAATGATAAACCAGATAAATGTAGTCCACATACATGATAGTATTCCTTAGCACACATTTGCAGTTCTAAAGCCCACTCAGTGCAGATGTTATGGTTGATCCATATTGAACTACTACAGATCTAGCTAAGATGGATTAACTGAGGTAAGTGCAAAAAAGGTCTGGTAAAATACAGCTATCGTCTTCTTTCTAATATGTTAATAGAATTGAGCATCATGGACTCCCTAAAACTAAAGGCCTTTCTGCACTAGGCCTTATGGACAGCAGGCCCCTTTCTGTGATATAACCCAGAACAAGGTCCAGTGCAGAAAAAGCCTAAGGCTGACGGAAAAAAGCAACAACAGATAGGAAGGCTGTTGAGCCCCACTGTACCCATTAGTTTTAATGTCACCTCTATCAAAATGGCTGCCCTGGACTGACTTCTTCAGGCTGTGCACAGGTGCTCTCAGCCAAAAATGTAATGAAGGGTATTACATTATCAATGAAGCACAGATGTGCAATTCTGTCTGAATTCAGGGTGCTGCTTATTGCCAAGTGAATAAGTCTTTGAGCAGATCTCTGCTGGTCTGTGTATCAATATGCTGTTCCAGCTCACTGAACTCAAGCATAGCCTTCTGTTTTCTCTAACACATTAAGCTAAAAAGGAGGACAGGCAGGAGGAAAAATATCCTAGTGGGATTTCACAAAGCAAAGCAATATAACCCAGCAAACCAATATGTACTATTCAATCTCTTTTTCAGCTTATTAACCTAGATTTTAAAAAGGTAACACTGTCTTTTAAGAAACCTGTGCCTGTAATGTTTATTCTTCATCTATGTACTATTTTGCAGACAAAGAGGATGCTTTAACACTTATTTCATGCTTAATATTCACATACAAACGTTTGATCATAGATAGACATAAGAATGATAACATTTGAAACAGAGTCTAATCTCATATGTGAAATTTACAGGTCAACAGTTCAACATTTCATTGCTATTTACTTGTTCATTTCATTTTTACATTTTAAGGAGTTTCAATTTATTTATACATTTCTAAACACTTGTATGCCACCCTTCACCAGCTGGTTTGAATAGATCCCCTTCAAATGTAGTGGGATTCAAATTTGATATGAATGTTTAGTCCCATACGGATCCCATATGAATGCATACAAATGTGTACAAATGCATACGAATCCCATACATGCCCCATACGAAGCTTCATACGAATGTATCGAAACATTTGATCTTCGAATATGCAAACATTTGATTTGAATACGAAAGTCCAAATTTGGCCAAATTAGTACAAATTTTGAATGTTATGAATATTTGTGCACATCCTTCACACAGACTGTAATCACCAGTTGACCCACTTAAAACGGGTCTACCAGTGGTCCAGCCGGCCCTGATCCACAAAACTCCTCCCATGTTCAAGACTAGCGGAGGGGGGGGGGATGTCATCAGTGAACCAAAGTAAGCTTCTGAAATGGGTCCTCCACGACTAGGATTTTTGTTGTTAGCCTTTGGGGCTGGGCCAGAGGCTGAGCTGGGCCAGTGCCACCAGCAGATTATGCTGTTTCAGAACACCAGACCTCCTGGTTCAGACCACAGAGAGGTAAGTATAGAAAAGAGAGTGTGGAATAGCTATTCTGGCCAGTTCTCAGATGTGTCCCCTCAGAATTACATTGTTCATATCTAACAACAGTTAACAAGAAACATTGTCTTTTTTTAAATCAAGTCCCTGCGCCTGCACCTGCACCTGGTAATTTCTTTTACTATGTACAGAAATTTTTACAGCCAAGAAAATTATTGCTCAGGAATAAGTCCAATATTTTCCTCAAGGATGCATTTCTTGCAGTGATACTTACAAGGGAATGTATTTGACAAACATCGTTTGTGTGCACATTATAGGCCTGTCTGAACTGTTGTTCAATCTTATTTGGCAGTGAAGAAGCCAGAGACTGCTAGGTGCTTCATCTAGCAAGCACAGGCTCCCTTTGACATCTAGGGGCATTGAGTTGGAAGGGACCTCTAGGGTCACTGAATCCAACCCCCTGCTTAATGCAGGATTTCCTAAACCACCCCAGACAGATGTAAGTCCAGCCTCTGCTTGAAGACCTCCAGCGAAGAAGAACTCACTACCACTGGAGCAACCCATGAGGAGGTGAGTGTTGTGAAAATCGCACGGGAACACGGCTGCTTACTCCACCATATGAACATTGCCATTACTTTCCTGACTGTGGGTGGTGCAGTGTCACACTTGCACATATTTTGTAACTGGCAGCTGCATCATGACATCATGACATTTGCCAGAGCTGCAAAAATAATGGCAGCATCTGCATGGTTGAGTGAGCAGATACATTCCTGTATAGTTTTTGTGCCACTCATCTGCTCCTTAATGACCTCCTAGGTGCTGAGGAGAGCCTTGGCTTCCTAGGTGAAGCACCTAACAGTCATGGACCTCTTCGCCACCATTCAGACAGGACTGAATGGTAGTTTGTACAAAGTTAGCACACTGTAGCGTGATATTTCTCTTATTAACTTTTATCCTGTGATTGATGACATCAGTAGGTATCATTTGCTCTGTGTTTCCCCCCTTCCTCCTCCTCTTCCTTTTAACATGCTGTAGGGCAGACTATTGCCCCCACGAGCAAGTAGGTCTGACAGCTCACCCTGTATCGATTGTGGTCCTGCAGAGAAAAATAGTCCTGTAAGCAGCTATTATTTTATTGTGGGTTTTTGTTTTTATTTTGTGATAAATAACTATTCGCTTTACTAAACCTACAAATAAGCTGCTCCAGAAAGGAAAGCCCACTGGTCCAAGGTGGCAGGATGAAATTATGTTTGCTTCAAGGTTCCCAAAATGTTTGCATTGCTAGTTGTTGTTGTTTTTAATCTTCTTCAGCAGAGTTACATAAAGGAATGCAATCAGCCTGCCATTCGTAATATATGAATAATTCTTTCTTATCACAAAAGCTACCATATTTGTCCTTGGGTCTCAAAAGAAAAACTTATAGGAACTGATCCCAGTTCCTCACAGTAAAGGCAATCAGTTTATCAATTGTTTGGGGGAGTGAAAAGGTTGATTTTTTTTTTATTTTGCATTTTCATGCAGCAGAGCAATCTGTCTTTTATTTATTGGAACAGAAATGTTGCTACAAGGCACTGCTTAACACAAACACTGTTTAGTAAAACCTTTGGGAACCACATGAATAATCCATAAGACCAAGAAATAAATTCACACTCATCTGTTGCAAAAAAAACTGTGTGTGAAAAGATATTTAATAACTATCTTGACACACTGAGGTATTTTCCCTTTGTCTTGTTGATAGATACAGTTTCTGTTGTGGCACTGATGTCTTTTCTCTATTAAAGGCCAACATAAGCACCTCCTTCTAGTTCCTCGTGCAGTACTTAATTGACACCTTTTCATCTGAACTCTTGAAGAAAACAACTCAGAAGTAGCTTAGAGAAGGCAACATGTGGACACAAGAGACGTTTTCGCACGGGGCTGAACGGAACGCGGAAAAGACAGCTGTGGACACGTCATCCGCATTGGCCGCGCGCGGCTTGCGTTCCTACGTGTCCGCAGCTGTCTTTTCCGCGTTCGAAATGTAGAGCACTTTAAACTGCTCTACACGCGTTCCAACGCGGACGAGCCGCCCGCAGCCGTTCGGGAGGAGAAGCATTCGCGCCTGCTTCTATCTCCCGAACAGCTGCGGGCGCGCCTCCGACGCCGCGCGGCTTTGACAATCAGCTGTTTGTCAAACAGCTGATTGTCGATCTGCCTCCGCGGCTGTCTGCGCGCCCCTTGCCGGCGTTTGCCGGCTAAGCCAGCTTCGGGCGCTTTGTGTGTGAACGGGGAAAGCGCCCGGAGCTGGCTTAAGCTTTCCGCCTGAACGCGTTCCATTTCGAACGCGATGCAGTGCGGAAATGCCTCAGAGTTCTCAACTGATCTCTAATCCACTTTAAAGACCAGACAATGTGCTTTGGTAGTGCTTTTTCTTTAGTGTGGATCAGAGGCATTAGAGAGTGGGGGCCTTTCCGCACAGGCTCTAAAAACGCATTTAGAGCCAGATGCGGGAAGGATTAGGATGTGGCATCCACACAGGGACCAGAATTAGGGTCCCTTTGAGGATGCCACGTTCGCATGTCAGCGCATAAAACCAGTTGCTTAAACTAGTTTTGCCGCTGAAATCCGGACGAGATGTAAGACCTGAAAAATCAGGTCTTATATCTGGCTTTCCCCCTTAAACTGGTTCGGAAGCAAACGCTTCTGCACCAGCGGGGAAAAAGCCGGATTGCCGGTGCATGCCCAGCTGTCACAGAGGCAGAGTGCAGAGGCCGGCTTCTCTGACTTCCCCCTGGCAAGAGAAGGGGCTGAGTCCTACCCCCACCCCACCGAGGGTCCCGTGCTCACGCCTGCTGCTTTACGTCATTGCCGCCGACCCAATTCTGGGACCGGCAGGGCTGGCGTCCATCATGCACGCGCACGCCACAGCCCTTCCGGTCCCAGCAGCCCAGGTCTGCTGGGAAATGTAGTCCATGGCGCACGCATGCACGATGGACGCCAGCCCTGCTGGTCCCAGAATCGGGCCGGCGGCAACGAGGTAAGGCAGTAGGCATGAGCACGGGACCCTCGGTGGGGTGGGGGTGGAGGCAGAACTTGGCTTCCCCTGGCCAGAGAAGGGCCGATCACCCCTTCACTTGCCAGGGGGAAGCCAGGGAAGCCGACTGCCAGATTCGTCCACCTGCCTCTGTGATAACTGGGCATGCACAGGCAGAACCGGTTTGGGATGGGTGCTGGTGTGTCCGCACAGCACCCACCCCAATCCGTTTCCCCATCCAGCCCTGCCGCCGCCACCGCACACGTGTGCGGACGCGTGGGGCCTCCGAGAATCTGACCCTACCAATGAATTACAGCCACTCTGCCCTAAAGCTTTGTATAACCAGTTTGCCTCAATTCATATTTCTTCCCAAAGCCTTCTATAGGAAGATGTGAAGAAGGATACTTTCCTTTTGCTCCAGTTAAACAGTTCCCATTGGTCTCCCGAGCCACAAGTCTATTAATCAATATTCTGAAATAATAATATTTGAGATCCATGTACTATTTCATGGATCTGTTTTTATCTGCTACTACTTTCTCATAGAATGTCCAGATGTATACTTAATATGCAAGTTGGTAATTATTTCTACAAACCACATAAGTAAAAATAGGAGGAATTAGGCCTGAGGTGGTGCAGTTATTTCTCTAATAATGCAGGGCTTACCTACAGCAAATAATAATTGCCTTAATTTGCAGTAATTGCTTTCATTTGACCAGGCACACACTTTTCACTCTCGTAATTATACCTGCATAATTATAGCTGCAGCGACAGCTTGTGGTGACCTTGGATAAAGGTTGCTGGATGGATGCAGTGATGCATATTGACCAATCTGAAGCAGGTGCAGTAGATCCAAATGCTGTCTAGGATGTGGGAAGTGAAACTGCTACTTCTCTTCTGTCCCCCTATAGTCCTGATCCAGGAACCAACTCAGGTAAGGACTTAAAATTATATTCTGCCCTTCATCTGGGCTCTCAAGGCTGATTATATAAAGTAACACACACGTACACACTCACCCATCATTAAAATATACCCACTGACACCAAGAGTGTGGTCCCAAAAGCAAATAGGTAACCAGATCAGAAGTTTCAAGACTAGGATTCTCAGTTAGAGACATGCGACATTTCTGCACTTGGCTTTCCCATCCATTGGACAGAAAAGATGCAGAAGAGACTAACGTTAACTTACGCTCACACCTGCCTAGCCCATTTGCAATTGGAGACTTACCTGGGTTCAGTCACATGTCTGATCCTCCAGTGGGCGCCACCATCTTGGTTCTGGCGTCCTGTGTGACTGTGTATGCGCCAGCATGGTCGCTATGGCAATGCTGACTGGAAACAGTGCAGATGCTCACTGCTAGACACTTTCAGGTAGGTCTCTGGTTGCATTAGGCTAAGGTTAGGGTGCTTGTGGTGCATGACTTCATGCACAACAGCTAGTATGCAATTAGGCAACCTCTGGGCAGGCAGGAGGCATTTTTAGGCTGTAAATGCCTCCTGAAAGTGCAGATGCACCTGCCCAGATGTTGCCTAATTGCATACTATGGGTTGAAGTATGATTCAGTTAGTTTGTGGTTCACAGCAACCCAGGTAGTTCACAGAACTATTGAATGGAGCCAGATATCTGAATCAGTTGCAGACCCTACATCCATGATCTGGAACTATCATAGGCAGTGATTTTCAGCAGCATGCCATAGCGCAAGACTGAAATGCATCCTCCACCCTCAGGCTCTGAGGCTAATAAATATTGTTCCTAGCCTTCAGAGCCAAGGCGGTGGTGGTGGTGGTGGCTGCAGAGCTGGTGAAAGCTTCACAGCCATAGAGAAGCATGGACCGGATCAGTACTGTCAGCATAGATAGAGGCTGATCTGACCCATGACTCCAAGTAATCTGCATCAATGGGCCTCTACATAATCTAGATCAGTGAGCCTCCATGCAACCCAGATTACAAAATGGTAAGTGGAGAAAAGGCCACTGTACCATTTGAACTGATGGATGGGGGGAAATTGCAGTGCGCTAAAGCCCTTTAGATCACTGCCGCCAAAGGAGCTGTGGCTTAACTTTGTCATTTAATGTGTCTTGCAGACACTTATTACAGCTCCAGAGATTGGAATGAAAGCAAATCCCTCCAGGACTTCCTCCACCCTTTTACTAGAAAGCTAGGATGGCCTTTCTGTGATGAAGGGCTCCATTAATATTAGTGCTACAAGGGAAAAATGACTTAATTGTAGATCAATGACCTCATCTAATAACAAAATTCTAAACAGCTCAAGAAGAAAGCAACTTTCTGTCGATATGCCAAGACATAAATTAAAGAAATTACATTAGTACATAATTATGCTAATCAGTAATTATGCCATGAAAATAGTATTTATGGGTTTGCACTTACTCTGACTTTAACCCTAAAGCCCAAATAAAGCTCAAGCACTGAAACTGCAGTGTTAACATTTTTGTAAACTTTCATTATAAACTTCATTTCATTAACATAGCATTCTCATTAAATTCAAAGACTGTTAAAAGACAGACATTTTACTGCTTATGATAAAAATCCAATATTTAAGTGTGAATGCAAACCTGGAATCAGAATTTAGAATATCACCCAAAATTTGTGAACTAATTCTGTGTTATTGTGGCTATTGGTCCTTTCTTAGTTCAAAGAAAAATTCAGTAATGCTATACTGGCCTCTTCAAATGCTACTGTCTAGAAAATAAAATGCTATTTTCTGCAGTTCCAAGCCAAAAGGTAAGTATATGAGCTTTTCTGCTCTGAGGAGCATAGCAATCCATCCCAAGGCTGGGACAGATTTGTGTTAAGTCAGCAGCTGTTCTGGTTTAGTTGCTGTGCTGGGTCTGAAGCTCACACAAACTTTGAAACCAGCCTCTAAAGGCCAGGATTGAATGAGACCCCGGAAGAGGCCTTTTGGCGGTGAAATTTGCACCACCAAAATTGGTTCCCCAACAATTCAGAGCATGGAGATGCACACATTCTGCACAGCTGTATGATCTGGATTCCCACCTGCTAGTATATCAGGGGACCTGAAAAATTGAGTCTGGTGGCAATCCTGACCTAGAACCTCCAGACCTGGGAGACTTCTTCGTCCTGTGCGGATAGAGTATATGAGTAGTAGGGCTTTCCTTGTTCTGTATTTAAACACAGGGGGGCTCTTAATCTACTTGCTGTTTCAATGACCGTATATTCCAGTGTATAAGATGATTGGGAGTACAAGACGACCCCCAACTTTCCAGTTAAAATATAGAGTTTGGGATATACTCAACGTATAAGAAGATGACACCCGACGTATAAGATGACCTCCGACTTTTGAGAAGATTTTCCTGGGTTAAAAAGTAGTCTTATATGCCAGAATATACAGTAATAATATACTATAAATTATCATTGCTTATGTAAGAGTGTAATCATTTTGTTTTGCTGTAAACTGCCTTGAGCATCTTGTTTCAGAAAGGCAGTATAAAATGAATGAATGAAACACCAGCAAGTGCAGAAAGGCTCTATGAACGTGAGAAGCCCAAGTGACGGAAACATGTATGCAAGCTAGGTGTGCCCGGTGGTTCAGTTCAGGTCCTTGAACTGCTGTAAGAGCCACTCTGCACTTATCTTGCCTGACTGGAACCAGTGGACCTGGACAGGCTGGTTCCACACTGATGTATAAAAGGGAAGCCCTTAATTCACCTGTTGGTATAGAACATCAGCAACTGCAGAAGGTCCCTAGGGTTCTCCTGACTTTTCTTTCTGACCGCTTTGCTGGGGTCTGGGGGGATCTCTGCACAATATACCCTTACATAGCTGTCTCCCAATCCTGGGGCATGGCTGGCTTTTATAATTGGTTTATGACTTTCTCTATTTTTTCTCCTAAATAATTATTTTTTTAAATGCAGCAGTTCAAATTAGAAGTCTCAATCCACTGGCCATGCCTACATTAAGCTGATTTAGTCTATTTACATGCATTTACATTATTCCTTTCTCACAAAGAACTTGAGGTGCTGCATGCAGTCCTCCTTGTCTCCTTTTCATTATCATCTATACTGGCCATATTTTGTTATTATGCAAGTCATTTCTGTCTTTATTTGTAGAGTTTTCCACCATGGAAAGTCCAAATGGAAGGTGGAAAGTCCACAGATAAGATGGATAGAAAGGAAAAGGTGTGAGCCTTGCCGTCAGAAGATGGACTGAAGAAGGTATAAAGTGAAGGTGTGACCACGACCCATGTTTTATTCCAGAATACCCAAAAATAGCAGAATAAGTAACTGACATCTGGATGCAGCTGTAAGTTTCAATCCAGACATTACTTACTTATTCTGCATTATTTAGATAATCCAGAATGAAGCATGGATAATCCAGAATGAAATAGTTCTGGGTGTGCTTTATTCCAGATTATCCAAATAATGCAGAATAAGCAAGTGTTCTCTGGATGAAGCTAAAATGAAGTTTATGGGAGGCCCTGAGTGGGGGCTGCCATAGTCTGCACCAACATATGGATGGCAGATTCCTATTCTAGGATATAATCTGGAATAAGACCCAGGGAAGAAAGGATTCTGCTTTTAAAAGAAGTCCTGTATATACATGATTTCTAGTAATTGTAAGGTGTAAAGTTGTGTTTGGCTATGTGCTGTCTAACATACCTGTATCCCACAATCTTGAATTATATTGACTAGATTCAGCAGAGACTGCAAAAAGCTTTTTTGACTGGAAATGAAACTAGAGAAGCTGGCGATCCTGATGTAAATTCCTGACTGCCATTTTTTTCAGCCTACCGTTCCCACTGAACATTTTTCTCTGATTATAATTGACGAAAATTGCATGTTTTTATCCCTTTGGACAAGTGGGTTGAAATTAGTAGTTTTGTGGAGCTGCAGTTGACGCACTGAATACGAAACCTCAAGGCAGCAGGGTGGAGAAATGGAGACCGGGGCTGTTTCGTGCAACAGAGATTGCTGAGTTCGTTCTTAGTCACAATAAATCCAGTAGCAAATGCATTCTTCTCCAATTATATAGTACATAACCATTTTAACCCGTGATGTTTAGCAGCACATAATCTAATACAGAGCAATCATCATCATCATAATAGAATGGTGGATTTTACATTGCCAAAAGAACAATGGAAGATTAATGTAAGGGAAGAGACCAGCATACACAAACCATTTCTGGCCTTTTATTACTTCTCCTGCACACATACAGCCTCATTCTGTGCATGCTGATAGCGAACAGTAGATATTGTTGCCAACAGTTCTTATGCAATGATCCATGAAGATGAGTTTATATCCTTTTGATGGGACTACAGCCACTGGCATTATAGTTCTTTCTATGCGTGGGGCCACACTGCTCTTGCAAGGGACTTCATATAGACATACAATGTCATCAAGAAGGGGCAGACATGGGAACCCCGCCACAGAGAGAAGGATAATGGTGGCAGCCACGCTTGCAACAAAGTAACCTTTTCAACGGGAACCAATATTTGCGAGTCACTACAGATGCTGAGGAAAGTCCTGGGATGTTGGTTGAGGCTCCTGACAGTCTTGGGCCCCTCTAGGCAGTTCCAGAGAAACAAACTTCTTATTAACCACAGTTGGCACATCCCTGCTTCTGAAGTTTTCTTCATGTTGGGAACTTGTGTGGAAAAAAACTGACACCATGCCTCCATGACCGCAGTGGTGGATGCATGGGGCAGGGTCCCTTCCCCCCACTGCCAGTATTCACATATGCTGGCACTGGGACCTGGCAAAATGGTGGCAGGTAGACCTGCAGAGACCCCAATTTCATGCCCTCACACCTGGGCACCTTAGAGGGGTGTCATGCTTCCTGGTGGGTGCACTGATCAGAATCATAATTTTTATTGATTAGTCATCAAGACCTTATCAAATATTAGTTAAAAACCATATATTTATGTTAAAAGACATAAAAGGGAAAGGGAAAAAAGAAATAAAAGAAGAGTGACAACCCGCTTTTCACACTCCTCCAGAATTATGGTACTTGTCTCTAATCTTCATAGCCTTCAGGATGAACAAGGGTGTACTGTACCACAGAACATGGAAGTATGACACCTAAGACCTCTCCCCCAGGTACCCCCACACAAATACAATGGCACAGCCTAAAATAAGTACATAAAATTAATACTTCCTAATTTGCATAGGCTATAAAATTTAATTCAAACAAAAGGTCAGATCCTGTGGAAAAGGCACTGTCAGGTGGAGGGAAAAATATAATTAACCTGTAAAGTTGAAAAAAATGCTCTTATAATTCAAGTAAGTTCTTTTTGTTTTATGTCTGTGCTGAAAATCCATTTCCCCATTCACTGTCATTTTATAATTTAAGAAAGTGAAAGATGGTCTTGAGGATCAATTGCCCATTAGTTCCTCAGGAGACCTCTTCTGAAAGTACAATTTATGTTCTGACAAGAAAAGAGAGTGAAAAATACACTTCTTAGATTTCCCCCCTAATATTGCTTTTACACTATGCATCTACTTATAATTTCTGGAAAACCTCACACAAAAAAGTTATAATAATTTTAAAACTTATAGACAAAAACAAAAAACAATTGCCTGAACCCTGCCTGAAAGAAAAGGTCATCTCTCATGATTAATTCTATTTATGCATGCCAATCTGTAATATCTGCATGGCCTCAGGACCAAAACAGGCATTTCAGGGTCTTTTGTCCCAGTATAAAGAATCTTTACATTTCTCAAGCTGCCTCCAGACAGCAAAGGGAAATGCCATGTATAAAAGAAAGCCTTCTCCCATATTGACCTGCCCATGCCTTAAGATAAGCAGGAGAGATATTTCTGGTTGTATCACTACCTTCAATAGTTGAAGGGGTACAAACCTGGAATAGGGCTTTCTCAGTGGTAGGTCCTAGGCAATGGATAGAGTCCACCCTGAGATGCATCAGGTATATTCACTATATGAAAAAACCAATGCTGAACTTACTGTATTGTGACCCTCCTGAAACCTTTGGGTGTAGGGCAGGATTGATAAACAAACAAACAAACAAATTTATTTATCCTGGCCTTTGGCTGAGGAAGGAGCTTTCCCTCTCTGTTACTTTTTTTGTTTTTCTACTGCTGTATAGGGTGGGACAAAAATTCAAATAAATAACTAAATAGCCAAACCTGACCTTGACTCTCATTGTGGCCTGCCAGACTTGTGTGAGGTTGCCCCTGCATGCATGGTTTCACTTATTAGCAGCACCTTGCAAGGTCATACAACTTCCAAGAGATCCCCTCCTTTTCCCCATTTTCTGCACTTGGTTGCTGTGAATTAAGTGATGGATGGACTGCAAAAACCCAGTCTGCCATCAGTACTGTTTGATGGTCCAGTTGTGATGCCAAGAATCCCTTAGCTTACAAAATGTGTCTGGAAGCCACCTCACTTTCTGGTAGCTTCTCCAGATTGGCCATTTTTCTGTGTATTTCTGCCTACATACACAAATCAGAATCTGGATTAGTGCAGTTTAAAAAAAGCTTCTCCAAAGACAATGAAATCATCACTAATGTGTGAGAAAAAATGTATTTAATGGTGATCCTAGAACACCCTCACACATTGGCTGATACCTAAAGTTCTGTCCTCTCATGAAAAACATTCGTTGAGTACAAGAAGAAATAAACAACATTTCAGTTTCTTTCTCATTGCACTTAAGAATATAAGAGGATCCCTGCTTGATCGGGCCCTGCCCATCTAGTCCAGACAAAGGCAAAATATTTACTGGTTCTTGGCTTTTGAAAGGCTTTGGAAGGTTGGTTGTCCAGAAACACAGGAAAATTAATGAGTTCCCTCCTTGTACTAGTAGAAGCATCTCCTGAAAGTAATGCTCCCCATTGTTACCACTGCAGAACTCCATACAAACTTACATATACATACTAATATTCTCTGTTTAGAAAAAACAGTCCAATGACGTTTCTCAGTGCAATGCATGTGGCTACTCAGAAACAAGTCTGAATATGCAATCTGAATTCACAGTGACATCCAACACCAGGGCAGCACCCATTGCTTTCCACAGCAATCTCATGGGGAGTGGCCTCTTGACATAAGTCAAGTTAAACTTGTTTACTTCACCTCTACTGACATTTGAATCCAGCCATTATCCAAAGGTGAGCTTCTATGTGCTTTGCATAAATCAGACTCTGCTGCATGGGTGTACACATGGTATATTCAGTCCTGAATTTATATTTTGATCTACAATAGCAAACAGAGTAGGTTCAGAAATACTCAAAAGAGATTTGATCAGCATGACATTTTTCAATAGCAATTCATTAAATGAAAATTATGGCTCAAGACTTACGAAACTGATGGTTTTGCAGTAAAGCTTCTCTTAAATCTGTTGTTATGCACTTTCTTCAGTACTATTTTGCCAGTCTAGGCATGTGTATATATTTTTAAGAAAGAGACATGCCAACATGGGTGGGGCACTTGTTTCTGCAGATTCACTGAACCAGAGCAAGTGACCACACCTGTTGCTATACCAGCATTTTGATTAAAGTACTTGGGTTATAATTGTTGATGACTAAGAGAAACACACAAATGCCAAGTGCACTCATTGCTATGGGAACTGCTCTAGATATGTGTTTTAGCAGAGTTCCCTTCATGCAGGATTTTAAACTATTGCTTCGTTTAACTTGTTATGGATTGAAGCTGATACCAAGGACACCACCCAAACCCAGAAATCCAGCAGTGGATCCAGTGAAATCCAGGTGGAGTGGGTGGGAAATGTTCAAGAAGGAAAGAAAAGGGATGAACAAGAAAATTTGGCAACATTCAGACTTTCCAAGTCACCTATACAAGCAACATGGATCCAATAAAATATTCAGTTTAGCACCCATGGTATTTTGCAGCTTAAACTCTTACAGTCTATATGTTGCTTTCCTGCAACAGGTTGACAGAACTAAGTCTTTCCGTGGTGCAAAAATTGATTTTAAGAAAAAGGGCTTTTTCAAAGGTTTTGCCTCAGGGTGTCTTAGGAGCATTGAGGGGGTGCATCATGGTGTGATGGGTGAAAACCCCATATTTTCTGTTAGCTAAAATGGGACTCAGGCTTTAGTGCATGTTCTGTTGCTGAAAATGATCCTTAGCACTGCCCGGTCTAGATCCCCGTATTCTTGCTTCTTGTGTTCAGCTGGAGATAAAGAAAGGAACACACTGCATAACATCCCATTGATCCCAGAGTGGCACCTGCTTCTTAATGCACTTAAGTGCCATTGACTCACAATGTGCTTCTTGCTTGGGACAGGGCTTGAACTCAGTGTTCTAATGACCCCTTCTAACCCTGTGGTGCTATAAACAGCCCAGTCTCGTCATGGGGATGGTTCCTGATATTTACAGCTGCAACAGCATTCTTCCTGAAAGTCACACCGAGAGGATCTGCATGGGACCTTTGTGGTCCTGTGAATGTGACATAAGGGGACAAGGTCATTCAGTGCGCACATTACAGCACATTCAGTGTGGCATCTGCACTGAAAGACTTTATGGAATAGCTTGTAGAATAATACTTGTGGGAGTTTTTAAAGGCCCTGACAGTAATGGGAGCATAGCTCATGGCCACTTCAGAAATGTTTTTGGTTGTACAGTCTCCTAAGTCATAATCCACACACTGCCTTTTACCCAAGCCTACCTGAAAAACTGTTTGTTAGGAAACAGCAACAGCCCATGAGGTCAAGATTTCAGTAGTGACTCGAACAAGACATGATGAAGGTTGTAGTGAAGCAGTGTATGGATGGCCAGATGTTGATCAAACATACTAGTTTTTTCATAATTCAAGTTGTTTAGGATTGTGGAAAAATAATGATGTACAACTGAATATATCTATGAATCAAATGGTGCTTGGTACAAGCCAATTAACTATGTTGAGTAAACCTATTTGAGAGATACTGCATTTCGAAGCTTTAGTTCCAAATACCAAATATATCAGTGGTCTTAGTATTCTAGCTGTCAGCTACAGCTGAGCAGCAAGGAACCCCACCAGGATTCATGATCTTAATTTACCCTGATTTACATAAGACTATAGTGATAATTGTGTGAAGAGCTTAGAAGGCCAGCCTCTCTTGCCACACAAGTGGCAGGTTCATAATAGATCTATTTAATGCAGTTGTCAATTTAAGTCTACTAGTGCCATGCTCTTTTTAAGCAAATTATAAACTAAGCCATATAAAGACAGGCAAAGGAAATTAAACAAAGGCTCACACAGTCTTTCTGAATCCAAGCAGAACTGAACTAACTTAAGCAACAGTACTAACACTAGCGGCACATCAACAGAACATAGTTCCATTGTAGCCCATTTAACTGTGCAACAGTGTCCTTGGCTCTTTCTCACTGGGCCTTATTCTGGGGGCCTTTCACACTTAACTTTGTAGTGCAGGGGTAGTTAGCTCCAAGACGTGTTTTCAGAAATGGCTCCACGCGTCCTGGAGCATCCCCAGAGGTGACCATAGTTTTCATCACAAAGTTGTTGCAAAGCTAAGTTGGTAATCTAGGCACCAGGTTCTAAAGGGGAGAGCAAATCAGATGGAATTGCAGGGATTTTTCTTTTTACAGTACTGTAGATAAGTTGAAACATTCCATGAGCTGCAACTATATTTACTGGAAAAATCTGCATTGTCTATTTTTTGTTTTGTTTTACGTATGAACTGGTTCAGAATCTTAAAATAAGAAGCATTAAGGAAATCTTTAAATAAATACACAAATTACGCACCATATTAATCTTTGTGGCCAATGAAAGGTAGCCCATCATAGAGTATGTCATGTATATGTTCTGCCTGTCCACACCAGGGCACCATATTGCCTAAAGTGTGAAAATGCTCTTGACTGGCCCCTTTTGTCACTATTCTATGGGTGTTTTCGCATAGGCCCTGAAGACCCTTTTAAGAACCCAACTGGTATGCATGTGGTACACATTCGCTATGTACCTTCTGCACTGATGGACCTGTGTGGGTTAATGTCCCAGATTGTTCACTGGCATGGGAGCAGCCAGCAACGATCACTCCCATGCTGATCTTGCTGTCAGGGTGGAGTCAGAGCAGTTAATTCTACTCTGATACTTAGACTGTCCTGGTGGCTGTTGGGATAAAGGCCAGCAAATCTAATGCATGGCCATTTAACCAACCTACCCACTTGCTGACATCTGTGAATGTGTAGATGGTACCTGTGGGTCTACCTATCACTTCAGCTATTGTGAATATCAATGTCTGGTTATTCAATGAAACCAGTAACTTATTCAAGTGTGTTGAAGAAAATTAAAGGCTATTGAAGTGACTTGCGCATGAGGCTACAATTTATGAGTCCTTGGATTTAAACCCCTGCTCAACAAACTGCCCTCAACCTCAAAGCTACCTCATAGGATTGCTTGGAGAATAAAATGGAGCAGAGGAGAATGTTGTGTTCTGTCTTGGTCTCCTCAGAGGAAAGTCTGCATAAAAATGGCACGAATGAACAAACCAATAAACAGTACTACTTATTTTCATGTGGGATGGAAGGTATATTGTGGTATGGACACATCATATGGGTAATCATCTTTACAAGAATAGTTATAAAGTTACTGATTTTCATAAAATGACATTATTTTTCTGCCTGGATTAATAACGAACATGTTTCGTATATTTGCTGACTTTAGTTATTTTTTCCCCTCTTAAGAGCAATTTATCATTCTACCACTGAACTAGAGAAGGAAAAAAAAAGAGCAACAAATAGTTTTGATGTAACAGCGGAGAAGACTGTTTAATAAGAAACTTTCTTTCAAAAGGTGAGCGAAGGAAACTTTCCTCGAAATAATTTACAACTGCTGCAGGCTTAGCACTAGACTGAAAATATAAAATCGCTTTTTCAAAAGGCAAGCAGTTAAAGCAAGTTCCTTTCTCCAGAGATTTTTCAAAGCAGGGCATAATGAGTTGTATTTTGCTTTCTGAAGAAACTCGAGGTTAAATTAATCACAAGTAATTGCAATTTGCTGGATAGAACATGCACATGGGAGGGGGAGAACAGCACTTACAGGTATGACATATATTTGCTTATTTGTTATAAACCTCCACATTCACCCTAGAAGGGGCTTAAGGGTTCAATTTAATTTGTACAGAGAGATCTGTATATTTGTTAAATTTTCTGCTGGGTTGGTTGCTATTTCTTCCCATGTTAGGAATAAGGGGCAATTATTGCTTTCTTCAGGGGAGAAGGAAGGCAGGGCATTTTCTGATGGTTAACTGGCTTTTTTTCAAGTTTCACACTGGTTTACACAATGCTAATCCACAGAGTTGCAAGAGTTCAACACAAGATACACTAGGTTTATATTCTCCTTTGTGCCGATTACAACTTTTGCACCAAATCTCTTATTGCTGCATACTGATCTTGTTTTTTGAATGACACAAGATGTCATGAAAGCTTCATCCAGACAGCACTTACTTAATCTACTTTATTTGGATAATTTGAAATAAAGTCTGGATAATGTGGAATAAAACGTGTCTGCATGTGCTTTATTTTGGATTATCCAAATAACGTGAAACAATAAATGCTGAAGTGGGGCAGCAAATCAAGGTGGACAAATTGTCATCAACTTGCACAAAGTGGTCTTCAGTTTTTGTCCTCTTGTTTTAAATTATTTTCTGCAGCACGGTCAGTTATATGGACAGCTCTTGCATTTAACATAAAAGGAGGGTGGTTTGAGCCAATTTTTAAAGTTTTCTGAGCATTTTCCTTCCTGGGCTGAATACACTGTACTTAAGCATTTCGGATGCATATTATAGTCCTGGGGTAATGCAAGTACAGAATAGTTTAGCCATGGTGTCTGCTTGGGGTAATGTTAATTTCTACACTGTGAGGAAAGGGATCAACAGAGCAAAATATCAAAAGCAGAGGACAATTACAGATATTTTTGAGACTGTTGTTGCATGAAAACAGGAACCTCTCCCAAAGCCTTTGACTGTCCAGATAGCACCTGGACCGACACCTGGTTGTGCTGCTATTTCATGTATGTCTGGAAGCTCAATGACAGTAAAACGTATCAAGGGCCCCCAATGTTGATCCAGTGTACTGATGAGTTATAGTCTACCTTTGCACCATGTGTAGCTGCACATTTAGAAAGTTCCTCACACTAGACGCAGAGATGTGTACAAAGTAAAATTCATAGGTTTGAACAGAAACTTGTTGAGCTTGATTGGATCGAGAACCAGATCAAATAAACTTCACCAGTTCTAGATTGAACTGTTTGAACATTTTAAAAGTACACAATTGCTCAAACCTTGCCTAAAAAGGTGCAAAATTTGTACAATTCCAAAATTGTTGTTTTTTGAAAAAGAAAGCATGGGGTCGATTTCGAACATGTAAAACTGAACTGTTCAGTTCAACCCAGTTTAAACAACCAGCACTGCTCTGGTTCAAATCGAACCAGCCCATTTCGCAAACAGAGGGTGGTTGGGGATCAATCTGAATTGGGTCAAACAATTTGGTTCAATTTGAACCAGTCTGATGCAAGTTTGCAAATCTCCACTCAAAACTGCCTTCACCATGAAAGTTGTTTTTCTGATAGTTTTTGTCAGCCTCTCCACATAAATCGGAAAAGACTTAGCCATTTTGTCTGAAACAGCAGTCTTATCCAATGTACACATTCTTGGCCTCTACTCTCACTTAAATCCAACAAAAGCTGGTTCAGTACATCTCTACTGGGGATTATCAGTAAACTGGGCTAGGGCTTCATCTATGCTCCATCTTGTGTGGACAGAATGTGTTAAGAGGAGGTATAACCTCCCTTATCCCACACTAGCTTGCAGAAGAAAGGTCTCTAGACCCTCTCCTAGGATGGGACAACATCCTGTGTAGAAAGGGGGCATGTTTCTGTCTCTGGTAGATTCTTCCAAGTCTCCAGAAATTCTTTTTTTGGGGGGTGGTGGTGCTATCTTTCAGTACACAAGGCACCTATCCCTGGTTTAACACCACTGTCCAAAACTCCATTTCCTTCCATAGATCAGTGTTATTCAACTCACAGCCCTCCAGATATTCTGGGGCTGACATGGAGTGTTTTTCCACTGTCACTAGAAGTACCCCATTAAGTACCTATTAATGAAATGGCATGCTAAGAACAGTAGTTCAAGAGCACTGAGAGGGCCACAAGCTGAGCAGCCATGGTAGGGAATTCAACAACTAAATTGTAAATCCATGGGTCACATCCAGTCACCCAAGTATCCCTATATACCCCACACAAAGTCAATTCAAATGTGTCACTATATGGTAAAGTTCTTTTAAAAAAATCTATTTTCTGCTTGTCCTTCTTCTGCACAGTTCCTTCTAGCTACTTCAAACATTTTATTATAATGACAATAACAACAACAACAATAATAAATAACTTTTAGCAATGTAGATTGAAACTACAGCCCCATGCATACTTAACAGCAAGTAAGGCATATACCTAAGGCATACTTTTAAGGAAATATACACATCGGGATGTTTTAGTATTGATTCCAGCCTTTTGATATAGATTCCAGGAAAAAAGTAACCATACCAGAAATATTTGCAGAAGAACCTGTCAGGATGTCAGCCAACATTTATGCTGTTTGGAATAAATCTATAGACAGAAGCTCTATCACCCTACAGCTTTGCATACCTCCAATCTAACAAAAGCCATCTCACATAACTGCAGCAGCTGTTACTGTTTGGACTGGGAATAGTAATAAGCCATATGGTACATGAGAAAACCCCATACATATTCTCACTTGGACAAATGTTATTATTTCAGAGGATAAACATATCACTCTATTGGTTTTTCTCTGGAGGTGTATATAGTTCTTTAACCTAATTCCTAGTAAGCCAGTGGCTCTGAATGCAATTTATTTAGCTATCCAAAAGAAGGTAATCAGAATCAAAGGCTTGACTTTCAGAGTTGATTTTCAGTGCTTTAATTTGGTTTTGGCGTCACCGAAGAAGAAGTAAACTGTTAAGTAATCTCAGGGACTTGCTATAACTCAGCAATAAAGCCAGTGACCCAGAAAACAGAGGCTTACAAGTTTGATCCCTAGGGTTTCCCAGGCGGAAGGTGATGGTGAACCACTTCTATATTGAGCATGTATGGGTGCTTCCATGTAGCCACTCAAACTGGTACCAGCTTGATCAAACCTAACAACTGCCACCATATTAGACAGTCACTAAGGAGAAGAAACATTAAAGGGGAGCAGATTAAATCACTTGGTGAGGCTATCTTAGGCTGCCCCAAACAAGGTCCAAAGCCAGGGACAATGTCTGTGGCAATCCCAGCATAGACCTGGGATATTGGAGTGATATCCTGCAGTAAAGTTATGATGGGAAAATCAACATCTAACATGGAATTTAATAAAAAAGCAAAAGAATTTACCAGTCTGGATACTTATTTGTACAATCTGCTATATGAGAGATACAATACCCAGTTAGAAAATGGTGGCCATGCATGCGGAAACACACACTTCTGGGTCATTGAAATACCCTGATTATATGAAATGCCATCACAGGAGCAGCATCAAACAAGGTACAAAAAGAAGAGTTGGCTTTTCTATCCCACTTTTCTCACCCATTCAAGGGGACTCAAAGTGCCTGACAAAGCTTTCTATTCTTCCCCCACAACAGAACACCCTGTGAGGTAGGTGGGGCTGCGTGAGCTCAGAAGAGAGCTGTGACTAGCCCAAGGTCACCCAGCTGGCTTCGTGGGGGAGGGTGGAATTGAACCTGGTATTCCCAGATAAGAGTATGGCTCCCTAACCACTAGACCAAACTGGGTCACCAAGGTAAGTGTCCAGACTAGCTCCAAGATGCTGCCCTGCCTTCTGGCAGGGACAGTGAAAATCCAAACAAGACCCTACATTCCACTCAAAATTGTTTGGAGGCAGCCTTAGATTAAAAAAATTCAGGAAGGCTATCTTGTGGGTAGCTTAGTTATGACCCCCAGCTCTGTTTCTCTGTTCTGTCTGAATCAAGAGAGGTGGTTAAGATGCTTGGCAGGCGTTTGAAGGCAGGAATGAGGCCGATCAACTGAAGTTGAATCCACACAAGATGGAGGTGCTCTGAGTCACAGGGGCTCGGGTTCATGAAATAGGGAGACATCCTATTCTCAGTATTGCCCTGGAAGAGGCAGAATGAAACTTGGGAGTACATCTAGATCATGTGTTGATACTGTTATTTGCTATTTAACAAGAGTATTTTTAACTGCATCAGTTTTTATATACTTGATATTGGTTTTATTGTGCCCTGCTCTAAAACATAAGAATTAACCAAGGGTGTTTTTCCACTGTCAAAATGTACCCATTTTTGCACCCATTATGGACCCGTTTGGGTGTGAGCCGGATGACCCCATTTCCACCACAGCACCCATTTGGGACACATTTGTTTCCACTGCCGTGGGGGAAATCCGGATATAATGGGTACATTTTGGCCTTTAATCCGGATTTTCTGTAGACCCCATTAATTTTCTGTAGACCCCATTAATGGGGTCTACAACGGGGTCTTCTGCCAAAAAATCCGGATTAAAGGGAACCTGTTTCCACTGGAAACAGGCAATGGGGTCCAAAGGAGGCTAGGGGAAGGGGATGCACCTTTGAATTCAAATTCAATTTGAACTCAATTCGAAGTCACTTCAAAGTGATTTTGAAGTTAACTTCAAAGCGACTTCTAAGTTACTTTGAAGTTGACTTCGAAATGACTTTGAAGACTGCACTCCCCCTGCACCCCAAAACACCTGGGGTAACAGATGGACCCCTTGGGGTAGATCCGGATTCCCCAGATGGGTGCAAAGGTGTTTCCACAGCAGGGGTGTTAGCATCCATTGCTAATGGGTGCTACACCTCCCGTGGAAACACATTGGGTGCTTCCCTTAATCCGGATCTACTAGATCCAGATTAAGGAATGTACCCATTCCTTAGATCTGGATCTTCTTAGATCTGGATCTAAGGGCTGCAGTGGAAAAACACCCAAAAATCATTTCAAAATTCATATGGCAAGGAAAGAAGCCTAGGATAAAATTCAAGTTAATGCAAGATGCCAAAGAAAGAGGAGGATTTGGAGTACCAAATTCCAAGTTATACCATGCAGCATGCTGTATGGGATGGATTACCAAATGGTTTTGGTTGAAAGATCAAAGATAATTGCAACTGGAAGGAGTAGGTCTAAGATATGCCTGGTGTGGGTACTTGTGGTATGAAAAAGTGAGTGTTAATGCAGACTTTAAGAATCACTTTGTGAGAAATGCTTTATATAAACTTGGTTAAATTATAAAAAAATAGCCTCTACAGGAAAATGCCGCTTTGGGTATCACCACATGAAGGGTTGTTAAAGGAGTTTAACAATCAGAAGTCGCGCCACATGCATGTGGTGTGCTTTCCCAGCTGCCCCGGGTCATTCTGACCCAGGACAGCAAGAAGATAAGAGCTCTGTGCGTGCAGGTGTGTCACTGTCCCCCAGGGTGAAGGGTGGGGGTGCTGGGGCACCTCTGTGGGGTTTAGCCACCTTGATTGGGGCAGCTCGACCCCACAACGGCTCGCAATCTGTCACAGTGGGCCAGATGTGGGACCCCATGTGGGTCCGGTCTACCAAGGGGTCCCACATCCCCTGTTCTATAGACAGCCACAGATCGGCCTCCCTCCACCCCAGAAAGGGGTGAGGGGAAGTCAATCTGGGTGTCTGGGAGCCACCTCCCCCCCGCACAAGGCCTTCAATCATCTTGCCCGGGTGGGGTTGCCATCGTGCAGGCACGCATGCTCCCTGTGGGTCCCGTCTACTGGACTCAGGATGCCTGCGCGATGGCAACCCAGGCTGGGCAAGATGAGTGATTAGTGTGGCTCCCTGCCACCTGTTTGGCCAATTTTGGGGCAATAGTGGCAGGGGGGCATGCCCGCGGCTGTCAGGGAGGGAAGCGTGTGCGAATGCTTCCCTCCCTGGATGGCTGGGGATGCTTGGAACATGTGAAGACAGATGTGGAGCAGTTTTAACTGCTCTACATCTCAAACGCAAGGAGAACACACCAAGACAGGCTGGGACGGATCCGCCACACCAGCAGTGCATATGCTGTGTCCCTGCGTGTTCTCCACACGTTCGAAAACCCCTCGTGCAAAAAGGTCTCAGGTCTGTTCATCATTCTGCTCAGAAGTCCTTTCTCTCATGGAAAAGATTTTAGAATTAAGGCCCTTCCTGCCAAAACCAACTCATAATGAATTCAGTGGGTTACCTTCCATGGATCTACTATCTGGGCAGAAGTGTTTTGACTGGTACAAGCTGAGATACCTCATTTTCATGATTTAGGATTGCCTAATGTAACTTTCTGCGTCATATTCTGTTCTCCTCTAGAAGGTTCTCTGAGTTTTCTGAGTGATCCAAATCACCTTTTCAAGGAGTGGGAGGCTTCAACAGATACATGTAGAATGAATATTAGATGTCCCAAAAGTTGCATGAGTACTAAAGTATTTCCAAATAAAGCTAGCCCGTCCCTTAAAATAATGGGAAGGCTGTTTCCCTTTGTTTCACTCATAAATTGCTTTATATGTATGCATTAAAAACAAAAACTAAGGTAATTATGAGGCTCTTGTGTGTTAGTTCCTTAAGCCAAATAGTTAATCTTGTTTGAATGAGAAAAGAAAGGCTATATAAAGTCTGTTAATTGCAAGTTATTCCTGTTATAAGCCCCTTGTTTCATTTTATGAACTACTTATTTCCCTAGAACAGAAACACTGTATTTCCTGCTGACTTAAATCGTGCTGCCTGAACGCTAGAAAAGAGTTTAAAATGGGAATTTAAAAATCCAAATAATTTTACAATGTTCCTTAAAAACAAAGCCACTTCTGCAATAATTCATCTCAACAGGGTCATTTGAGTTGATGAAAGCTAAACAACAGAATGACATTCTTCCCCCTCTTGCCCTCTTCCTTCCTCTTCATCTTCCAGGATTTTGAATTTCAGTAAGAGATCAGAAATCACATTCTAGCTTCATAAGTGAGCTATTACAGTACGTTAGAATAAGTACTTCTCTGGAATTTTAAAACCCAAACCAACAACAACAACAACAATCAACTGCCAGCTTCGTCAGTGAATCTTGTCTTAACCAAAAAGGACAGTTAATTTCTAAAATGAAACACTAAAAGCTTAAAGAAGATCTTTTCTCTTTTGAGATACCACAGAATCATTAAATGTTCTGAAACCCATCAGATAAAGAAAACATGGCATTTTGTTTTGTAATTCATGTTACTTACCACTTCCCTCACAAACACAGTCTCAAAATTATCCATAATGAAAAGAGAATGCAGTTTATCTTTCTTTTTCTTAGAAAAGATTCATTTTCCTGCCAGGAGAGAATTATTATGAATCGACTCTCTGGAGTTCTTCCTGACACTAAAAAGGCTCAGTGGCAAATGAGTTTAGAATGATCTGGGTAGTGGCATTTTGTTTTGTGATTCAAATGTTAAGTACGCCTCATTTGTCTGAATGCTTGCAAAACACGTAATATGGGAACAAGAAAGGGGATAACTTCCCCCTAGCATTATTCTTATTCAGAAATGTTCAGCTCAAGTTACTGTCTCACTAGACTTAGTCATTCCTAAAATGTGTATCAAGTGCCAAGTCCAGCCTCCTGGCAAGCATTTTGAGGAAGGATGATATAGGACATTAAGCCAATTTATAACAAACAATCTGAAGTAAGAAACTGCTAGCTTCTAATATTTAGTGGAAATGAAATTGCATAATGTGTACCCTTCTCAAATCTTTTATGAATTTTGCACAGAAAAAAATGATAAAATTTATTCCAATATGTACCACTAAAGCTATTGTAAAATACTTTTGTTCTGTTTTTTTTCTAAACAACCTGGTGTTTTTGAACCTTACTACACTCAGCCTAATCCTATACTGTGACACAGTATGCTGGAACAATGGCAAAACGGTATGCTGGATTCTTTAGGGCAAAACCCAAGAACTTTGGACTTGAACAGCAGAAGTGCAGATATCTGGGGAATAGAAACAGGGGACAGTCTGCATTTACTTGTTACTTTACATCTAGGACCAGCATGGATCCAGGACTAGCATTGATCCAGATCAGAACTGTGCTAAGGGTTCACTAATCCAGATTAGTAGTAGACCAGATAAATGTGGTCTACATCTGTGCTAGCATTTTCTGATCCAAATAAACAAAGGGGCACCTGCACATAAAATGGGTCCAGGAAGAACATGGCCATGGTGTTGAGTGACATGTGCAGTTACAATGCAACTGTGAAGCCACCTTTGCAACACCTCTGCAATAGCAGTCTCATTGAGAGCAATAGTGTTCTTTGCAGTGCCTTTGAAGACACCTTATCCCCTTGCTATTTGGATGTAATGTTTGATCGATAGGATGTGGCCAATTGCATCAGGTGTTGGAGGGGCTTCAGTGCAAATGTCACTGCCTGTGGTTGATCCAGATCCAGCTAATCCAGATTGACTAATATGAATTGACCAAGGTAAGTGCAGAAAAGCCCAAAGTATACTGTCTTGTTCCTCCCCCTCTGGTATTTTCTTAATAAGTGTCCTACAAAGCGCACCCCTTACTGAATCGAGCTGCGGTGGTTTGGGAACAAACTAGAATTTACCCACCAGCATTGTTAGAAGGGATACTGGAAAATATTGCAAAAATAAAAGCAGCTGCATCCAAACTTTTTTTACCCTAGGTCAAAAGCTGTGCTTTAGTGTGCAACATTCAGAATAGGGATCCACAGTAATTATTCATTAGGTTAGTAACATACAAATTTGTACAAATTTGAATATTTACATTCAGATGGAATATTGGCTATATTTGAAAACTGACATTTGAATGCAAAGCCAATACTTTTATGCATTCATTTGATGCTTTCTTATATTCACGAGGCGGTAGAGCGGCTGCTGTGCCACATCTGCAGTGGATTCAAAGTGGATTCAAAGCAGATTCAAAGTGGACTTGTCACAGATTTGGAGGGGATTCAGAGGCACAATGTGGCAGGGATTCAAGGTGGATTTGAACAGCATTGGAAGAGCATTAGCAGAGGATTCAAATCCTACTATATTTGAAGTGGCTCTATTTGCAGAAATACAAATTTCCTTTGAATTTGCGAAGTGAACACTCATGCGCATTCCTAATTCAGTATATAGTCTGAGAAACCATTGCAGTAATCTTAATCCTGAGCTTTTTAAAGAGGTCCACCATTTTGTCCAGTGTGGACACAGCAATCTATAAAGTGGAGGAGTCTGATGTATGACATGCTAGTGTGCAAATGGCAGGTCCCTGGACCCCTTTGTAGTCTGGTATAAAGGCAAAGGCCAAAAAGGCCAGGAAAACTACACAAGGCTTATGATGACAATGACTGAACGTAGAGTCTTCTCTCATACACAAACTGGAGCAAGCACATGGATATAAGTGGCACATTTCTTATGGTGTGTTGCACAGAGCAACAGCACTTGTTTCAGAACCTATTTCCGTCATAGCTGGCTAGAAGCTGGCTACCCTGGCACAATATCACCCTATTGGCCCAGCATTCATTGGCCCAGTTTTGCTCTCTTCCATCTGGTCAATGGAGAGGAGGAGGAGAAGGTATGGTAGAAGGCCATGGGAACAATTTCTTCCACGTGGCATTTATTGAAGTGATTTTACAATTGCAGAACACGGCAGTCACAAATCTTTTAACCTGGCACAACACTGAGCAACTGAAAAACTAGCACAAGGATTTTTTTCCCAAGATAAGTAGGTCATCACTGAAGACCTTTAGCCTACTAGCTTGGAAGAAGATTGTGCTAGAAGGGACACATGTCTGTGCTTGCTGTAAATCTCTCAATTGTTCCAACTGAATAGCCAGACATTTGTTATAACAGGGGTTCGGCATAACATCTTTAGCATGCTTTTGCACAGCAAAAGTTCTTCATTTTTGCAAAAAAAAAAAAGAAAAAAAGGGAGAGACGTTGAATTTCAGCTTATCAATAAATGCATCTCTTGGTTGTTTTCCCTTTGAAATCTCCAGCCAAGCTACTGAATTTCCCTTCATTTGGCCTCACATTTTGAAAAACACAGACAACATTGTCTTGTTGCGAGGAATTGTGAACCCTCTGGCCTTGCCAATTACAGTCAGGATGTCTGCAGTGCTTTATTTATTGTTTAGAACTGAGTGAATTTAGGCCAAAGAGTTTCAAATACATTCCTTTAACACAGCTCTTAGGCTTGGTCTCTGATCATTTGTATTCCCATCCTTATATCACACTGAACAATACTTCTTGTATTATACTGTGTGCTCTGTTCTTTTACTAATCAGAATTCTGAGTTCCTTATAGTACCACCAGTAATATAAACAAACAGAACTGTATTTTAAAGAAATAGAATGATGTTAAGGATTAATGCAGTACTCAAAGCTAAAAAATTCTTTATGATGATGCATGTATTATAAGAAATGAAACTAATGATAACATTGCAAAAAAGTATTTAATTGCAATGAATAAAACAGAGTAAAAAAACCTGAAACAGAGTTGATAGATGAGGTGTCCAGTGATCCCGTCGATGTAGTTATACTGGATCAGTGGCAATCTGTGAGTACCGAGGATGTGGACAAGCTGCTTGGTAAGATGAGGAAGACGACTTGCCCTCTCGACCCTTGCCCATCATGGCTGGCCGTCCGGGGGGGGGGGGATGCATTGAGGAGATTCCTTACGGATATCATCGGTGCATCCTTCAGGGAAGGACATGTTCCATCTTGTCTAAAGGAAGCGGCTGTTAGGCCGCTTCTGAAAAAACCTTCCCTGGACCCCCTGGATATGAGAAATTATAGGCCTGTGTTCACTGCTGCCATTTCTGAGCAAGGTGGTTGAGAGGGCGGTCGCTCTTCAGCTCCAAGCTGTCTTGGATGAAGCCGATTATCTAGACCCATTTCAAACCGGCTTTAGGACAGGCTTTGGGGTCGAGACTGCCGTGGTTGCTTTGACCGACGATCTGCACATGAGCATCAACAGGGGTAGTGTGACCCTGTTGGTGCTTTTAGATCTCTCAGCGGCTTTCGATACTATAGATCATGGTATCCTCTTGGACCGCCTGAGGGGGTTAGGTATCGGAGGCACTGCTTTGCAGTGGTTCCGGTCCTTCCTCTCGGGTCGGTCCCAGAGGGTGCTGCTCAGGGACTGTAGCTCCAGTAAGAGGAGCCTAACTTGTGGGGTTCCTCAGGGGGCCATTTTGTCCCCAATGTTATTCAACATCTATATGAAGCCGCTAGGTGAGATAATACGGAGTTATGGTGCTGGGTGTTAACAGTTCGCTGATGACACCCAAATCTATTTCTCCATGTCTCGCTCGTCGGCCTCGAATTCCAATGGCATCTCTCCGCTCAATGAATGTCTTCAAGCGGTAATGGGCTGGATGAGGAAAAACAGATTGAAACTGAATCCAGACAAGACGGAGGTGCTCACGGTAGCGGCCCCGAAACCAAGAATTGGGTTACAACCTCCAGTCCTGGATGGAGTCACGCTCTCCTCCAGTGACTGTGTTCACAGTCTGGGGGTGCTCCTTGACTCGTCACTCCTGATGACAAATCAGGTAAATGCGACGGCCAGGAGCACCTGCTATCAGCTTCGGCTGATACGCCAACTGCGCCCTTTTCTGGAAGTAAGGGACCTTGAAACTGATGTGCACGCACTGGTAACCTCACGCCTGGACTTCTGTAATGTGCTCTACTTGGGGCTACCCATGTACTTGGTTCGGAAGCTTCAGCTGGTACAAAATATGGCAGCCAGGCTTGTCTCTGGTACATCTAGGAGGAACCACATTACTCCGGTTCTGAGGTCCTTACACTGGCTGCCTATTAGCTTCCGGACCCGGTACAAGGTGTTGGTTATTACCTTTAAAGCCCTAAATGGCTTGGGTCCAAGCTATCTCAGGGACCGCCTTCTCCCGTACAATCCTCCCCGCGCTCTCCGCTCCTCTGGGAGGAACTTACTGCAGCCTTTAAAATCTAGGCTTGTGGCGACCTCCCAGAGGGCGTTCTCTGTTGTCGTCCCCAAACTCTGGAACGACCTGCCGGATGAGATCCGTCAGTTGACATCATTAGACAGCTTTAAAAAAGCTGTCAAGACGGATCTCTTCCGGCAGGCCTTCCCAGATTAACTTTTCCAGATTAATTCATCCCGACTTGGGCCCTTTGACCCCCTCATTCCTCTCGTGGCCTCATCTTTAGTGATGGTTGAGGACTTTCAGAGGGACACTGGGGCTGTTAGCTGTTTAATTATGTTTATGATTTTGATATCGTATTTTAATCTGTTATATTGTTTAATATATTTTTAAGGGGGGAGGGATTATAATGTTTTATTCTTACATGATGTTTTTATTATATTATTGCTGTTAACCGCCCGGATTGGGTTGCCACAGGGCGGTATACAAATAAATATTATTATTATTGTTATTATTATATTTACCTAGCTGCAATTTATTCTGATTAAACACAGGCAGTGTTTTATCTCCCTAAGCTAAAATGCATACATTATTATTAGCTTGTTTTGTAGTAAGTATTATATTACAATAATAGCCCAACAATTTTCTGAGGCGATTTTGAAGAATTTCAGTGGATGATAAAGAAAAGTGGTCAGAAAAACCTGAGGGTCTTCTGGTTCCTTTTTAAAAATCCCAGTTTCTCTGATAAAGAAACATGCTGTTCCCTTAAGATCACAGTGACCATCCATCAAACATCTTTTTATGCTTACAGAGAATGAGGCAAAGTAATTCAGTGAAAAGTCTGAAGTTCAAATGAAAGCTAGCAAAGGATGTGAAATGAATCATCTTTATTCGCCATTTTGTAGGTTTTTCTAAAAATCTATATTCTCGAAACAGCACTTGAGCACTTCGCATGCTAGCTCAATATGTTTCAACCTACTCAGAGATACTTTAAGCTACTCCAGTACAATTGCTCATGTAAGTAGAAATGCTTAGTGCAATTCTTCAAAGAGGCTTGAAGAAGGCAAGATAAGGCCCAGTAGCCAACATGTTTAGTTGTTCAATGTGATTTTGTTCTGGTTCAGCTGTTCAAGTGATATCTGTTTCTTTGTGGTCCCATGGACCCTAGCACACCTGGCCCTTCTGTCCTCAAGTGCCTTCCAAGGTGTGCCCAAGCTCGTCTTTGTTGCTTCCATGGCACTGTCTATCCATTTCACCTTTTGCAGTCCTCTACTTCCTTTGCCTTCAAACGTTCCCAGCATCAGGGATTTTGCCGTAAATATAGCTGCCAAATAATTTCATCCCTAGGTTTGACAAATGGCAGCTGCAACCGCACAGTTAATGTGGGTTGGTGTTGTTGTTTTTTTTCCCTGGACGTCCCAAAGGGCAACATTTGTGTAAATGCTATTAGTTCTTATAACTGACTACAACATGGCCACTATTAGTGCGGATATCAAAAGTTTAGGAAAATAAAAACTAAGGGTAAATTCGGTACTGACCAGTATAATGGACCACCAAGCATACTTGAAGCCTTCCTTCCATGTGCTGTTATGGGCTAAGGGAGACCCTGTGCCCTGCTAGCATGCCCCGTTTGTGCAGGACAAAGTATAAACTGATGGAGGCTGAGCTTTCTGCAACACATCAGAAAAGGGATCCTGGGATTCTGGTGGACATCTCAATGAAGTTGTCAGCCCAGTGTGCAGCAGTGGCAAAAACACACACCAAAACCTAATTCAGTGCTGGGAATAATGAGAAGGGAATATAAGACAAGTCAGTAAGTATCATTTTGCCTCTTTAAAAATCTATGGTGAGGCCACATTTGGAATACTGTGTACAATTCTGGTCACCACACCTCAAAAAGTAAAAGGAGACTGTGGAACTGGAAAATCTGCAGAAAAGGGGAACCAAAATGATTAAGGGGCTGGAACATCTCCCTTATGAAATCAGACTGCAACATGTAGGCCTCTTCAGCCTTGAAAGAGAGCATTTAAGAGGGGAGCCAAACGAAGCATATAAAGTCATGCATCGTATATGTGATGCCCATGTCTATTTTTAAACATATTTATTGTAAATTATTTGTGTTGTATTCAAATGTATTTATTGATGTAGGTCCTTTACATAGAAAGTATTAGGAACAGGTAAGCAGTGGACTGGAACTCCCTGATTAGCATACTAAGGGGGGGGAATGCCCACAGGTACAGCCAATCAGTGTTGGTTCGTGCCAGGTGGGAGGTATAAAAAGCACTTCCAAAGAAGGAAAGCTGTTCTGTGCTTGGGTTTTCTCAAGGAGGGAGGTCTGGGTGAAACCACTCTGTACCTAAGGAAAGATTACTCTCACAGTTCCAGAGTTCTTAGGCTAGGATGAGCCACGGGAAGAATTCTTAAGCAGCCTAGGTTGATAAAGCTTTGTGTGGTCTGAAACAAATGAACTTATTTGAACTTGATTGTTCATACAAGCCTTGTTCTCTTACTTACTTGCTTATTTATTCTAACTAAAGCAACGGCTGTGAAAACAATAAAGATTATTATTCGTAATTTCAAGAAGAACATTTGCCTGCAGTATTTATTATTAAGCTTTGAGGTTTGCCAGGGTAAAGGGAGCCTGTAGCTTTAAGAACAGGGAAAGTGAGAAAGAGAGAGATAGAAGGTGCCATGTGTGGCGTTAGAGATGTTCTCTGCTTGTATCTTTAAACAGAAGGCAGGAGAAGTGGTGCACTCTAGTGCAGGGCTGGAGAAAGACTTGGCCAACGCTGAGGATTATAATAAACAAGCATTTGATTTATTTCAAATGATTGCCAGACTCAGAGAGGGGAAAGATATCCGCCTTGGCTGGAGGGTGTGCCACAGCATAGAAAAGGTGGATAGAGAAAATTTATTTTCTCTATCACACAACACTAGAACCAGAGGGCACTCTATGAAGCTATGAAGAGAGTCAGATCAGACAAGGGGAAGTATTTCTTCACCCAGAGGGTCATCGGTCTATGGAATGTGCTGCCATAAGCGGTGGTCACAGCTACCAGCGTAGACAGCTTTAAGAAAAGATTAGACAAATTTATGGATGACAGATGTATCAATGGCTACTAGAATGAATGCCTAGGTGCATCTCTCAGGCTGCGGGGGTGGGGTGGGGGAAGCATGGCACTTCTATGGCCATTTGCTGGGATACAAGAGCAGGCAAAGGTTTGTCCTTGTCTCTGCTTGAGATGCCCATGGGCAATTGGTGAGCCACTGTGTGAGGCAGGATGATGGACTAGATGGGCTGTGGCCTGACCCAGCAGTGCACGGGCACAACAAGCACATTGCTGCAATGGTTCCCTCAGGTCTGCAGAACTTTCAGAGTTCCTCCACGTTGGCTCTGACACTGGTGTGAGCTTTGGAACCAGCAAGCGGGGGGAGGGGTAGCCTTGTATGGAACAGGCTGTCCCAACGCAAACAGGCTTTTTTGTGTGCCAGGAGCCATCTGTCCTTGTGAGGTCCAGTCGACTTGGTCCAGCCTAATGAAGCCAAATGCAGAAAGGCACTATGAGAATGCAGCAGATCTAGCAATAAAACACAATCTTTTTACTTTATGTCAAACACTTTATTTATGGAAAATATGTCAAACACTTCTGCTTCTTGCTTTATGCAATTAATACAAATATGTATTACCTCTCCTTTTGATGCAAATTCAGTTCCAGTCTCTTCTCACAACCTGCTATTATTAAGCTGCTTGCCCCACACTCAACTGTTTCTTTCACAGTCGTTAAATGTTTACTGCTCCCAATTATCACAATTACGATGCTCAGGCTGTGACCTTGATTGATCCTAGAAGAGAGAACAGCTTCTACACAGGAGAGACTCTCTGCAGTAAATACAAACAAGTTCCTTTGACTTTCAAATGTATCCCTCAAGCAATTAGACAAGGGACACCACCAGTCTTGTCTCTATGGACCTGCCAACACATTGTTTTAAAGTACAGTTTCCTCAGACTACTACAGCAGAAACTTGCTGTGATCATATTAATACATGTGCCAAGCACTTCGAGAAGATGCTTACACTATGAAGGCAGATGGGCTGACATGATGTGAATGATCTGTCAAAACAAGATTAAGTCATATATGCGAAAAGCAAAATCATTAGGGGTTTTCATACAACACATTTAGTGCTGAAAACGGAAGGACTCACCTTGGGCTTATTGATCGATGCTCGTTCACAGAACCAGTCCACTTAACAAAATACACCTTCACAAACGAGGATCTGCCAATCGCACCACTGGGCCAAGAGGTGGGCCATGTACATGGCAAGTGCTCTCCGGGCGTCGTATGCTCTAAAATTCAGTGGCTTTGAAGTTTCCACCCAGTATGATTTAGTGCCAGACAGGGAATAGCCATTTTCTCTCTAGCACTAATTCACTGCAGGCAGAAACCGGCCAAGGTAAGTAGACCCAGCTGCTGCCATCAACCAGGGTGTAATATGCAGTCCTTTTCCAGGGTTTACTGACAGGGTGTCTCAAAGAACAGTTTTCCTGCCTCTGGGGTTGGATGCAAGTCCAATAAGGGTAGCATCATACAGTGCCCCCAGGGCTCTTACCTGCTGTTCTTTTTTTGGGAACCATCTGAATGCAGCCATTGAGCCTGTATGTACATTCTGTGTTCTGAGGCTGCAGACTGACCCCTTGTATGCACAAAAAGTCTATATGCAGAGGTGATGTTAGGAAATTATATACTTTGCTGTTTTGCCAACCCCTAGAAATAATGTGCATTTTTCTGGATGTAAATACACATTGAGTTTTCTATCTATACCACGTCATTCCCAGATTTGTGATGCAATTGTTGTTAAACTGCTTTAAAAAAAATCCTAGGCTTTGTAGAATATATTCTCAAACCTTGTCAGATCATAAAATGATTATTATTCTTTTCATGATTCACAGAGGTTGACTGCTTCATGCATTTTATCATCTGAAGAAAACATATTTAAACAAAGTCAAATTGCTTAGTGGCATGTCTGCCTGATTAAAGCAGGAAAATGTCAGATTCTTGAAGAATAAGGTAGCCCCTATGCCCTTTCATTCCAGGATCTATCTATCTATCTATCTATCTATCTATCTATCTATCTATCTATCTATCTATCTATCTATCTATCTATCTACCTACCTACCTACCTACCTACCTACCTACCTACCTACCTACCTACCTACCTACCTACCTACCTACCTCCATCCATCCATCCATCCATCCATCCATCCATCCATCCATCCATCCATCCATCCATCCATCCATCCATCCATCCATCCATCCATCCATCCATCCATCCATCCCTCCCTCCCTCCCTCCCTCCCTATACTCAGAGGTCTCTGGGCAACAATATTTAAAATCAAACATTACAACATGTCTGGTTGTAAACTAGATTTTGGGACAGATTAGGCCTGAGAACCACACACTACTGCTTAGTTATTTTGGGAAACTCACTCCTAATGCTGCTTTTATTGTTTGATTAATCTGCCTAATACAGAATATGTTTTGTGTCACTTGTTTCTTTTTATTGGTAATTGCTTTAAAATAATCACTTGCTGTATAAGAAAGTTATTTCCTGTATGCCTTTTAAATCTAAGAAACTGTTTCCCATCCCTTGGGATTGGTTACCAGTTAAACAGAACCAGTAGTCCTTAAAATCCTTGCTAAAACATGTGTCTAGAGCAAGGCTCATAACAGAAGACCAGTGTCATATAGACACTACCACCGCATCATGAATTCAAGGCACTACAGATCCATGCAGAACCACCACAGTTCTCTGCTACTTCAGTTATTTTACTTTCTTTAAAGATGGTATTATTATATACTAGTATCTTTCAAGATGAGCCATTAATGGTGCCTGAAAAAATTCTGAATAGGAGAGTGATAGTTATACCACCCACAACACTTTATACTTCAGTTAATGGAATCAGTGTTACAATGGAAGTTTTTTTTTCCAAATGCCTCAACATAGTTTACTGACAGATCTCCAGAGTGGCGATGGGTTAACATTTAGCCACAGGACTGGTCAAACTTTATATGGAATATTTTGAGATTACTTTCATTCTGCAAAACAAGAGATGTTTGCAAACATAGTTTGCTTTGGAAGCACGACATTAACAATAGTTTCTATAATTTGCAACTGACCATTACAATAAGGGGTAGTCTCTTGAACCAGATGAAAGTGAAAAAATAAAACCTGAAAAGATGTGTCCCACACTGTTGCCCAGCTGTCTGGACAATGAGCAATTATTCAGGAGGAGCTTTACTCTGGAGTATCACTAAAAAGCAGGATTGTCCAGCAATGTCTGGAAGTGGCCAAAGTTTGATAGTCTTTCTGGTCCACGTTCAGACCGTGGGCAGATATCTTCCACTAAGTGGATGCTAAGAAACACTTTCAGTATTTATGCCCAGCTCTTTTCAAATGGAGCTTCCACATTCCATGTGTTAGCTTGGAACACAGTTCACTTCCTGGTCTAATTCAAGACACTTTAAATTGGGCCACAGAACAGATTAGGAGGAGCTAGAGCAGGTAGCAAAACACTGGCATGGTGTGTTTAAAGATTCCAGTCCCTGTTAGCAGCCTCCCTATACTGGAGTTCCAAAACGTTTTTAAAGACAGTGTTACAGACAGAGCCTTTTAGGGGTCTAAGTGAGAGCTTACTAGGACACAAGTAACTGTGCCCAAACTATATCCATCTGGTTAAGGATGCAGCTGAGGTAACAGCTGCAGTTGACAAGATGTGTTCCAAGCCACTGAAGCCTCCAGTGGCAAGGCTGGATTGAAAGTATATTCTTTTTTTTAAATAAATTTTTATTATAATTTTATTGTGAACCACCCTGAGATCTTCAGGTATTAGGTGAGATAGAAAAACAAATACAGGAGAAACACTGCTCATCTGAATGGACAAACCACAAACCAACAGCATTTCAGTCTTGTTTGCCCCTTGTGCACTAACTTTTTTATATGGATCAAGGAGCTGCTAAGAACACATTATCTGCACAGGAGTAGAGCTGATCCAGATCAAATCCGTGCAAAGGTCTCATTAATCTGGATTAGGGGCAGACCAGATAAATGTGGTCCACACGTGTGCTAGCACTCTTTAGCACACAACTGCTGGTCTAAAGCCCACTCAGTGCAGAAACCTCTGCCTGTGGCTGATTCAGATCTAACTAATATGGGTCTAGCTAATACAGATTAACTGAGGTAAGTGCAGAAAGGGCCTTTTGAATGGAACTTCAGCTTACTCAACCCTGCCCAGTATGTTGTTACAACCAGCCACTCATCTGAGATATCTACTCCCTTAAAAGAAGCAACTTCCTGCCACCACGTGTCCGGACCCACATGTTTGCTGTATCCCAAAGCATAGCTGCTCCAGACTGAGCCCGGAAAACTAATATGGTGCTCCCACTTTGTGTAACTGGCACTATATTTTTCAGACAGTACTATATATTTGTCACTGTGTGGCTCATATGTCATGTGCATGTGTCATGTAGATGATTGCCAGGCCAAATAAAGGTGAGCCAGGAGCCCAAGTTGCTGGGAATCAAGCCCAGTCTCAAGGAACTACATCTTTCTCTTCTTCCCCTGAAACCTTCTGGTGCAGTGGTGTGCTGGTGAAATAACGTCTGACAGTCAGTTGTTGATCTGCTGCTCAATCTCAGTCTGCACAGCTAGTGGCAAGGAATGATGGGAGCTGTAGTTCAGTAATGTCCAGAGGACCACACATTAGCTACCTCCCATGAGAATAGTAGTTTACCTCAAAGGAAAGGGATGCAATGAATAAAGGAGATCTTGGTATGAATCCTGCCCTGTTTTCACACTTACCTGTATTATTATGTCCCAGGATGCCCAGGTTGCATATCCCAGGCTGGATTGCTGCTGGAGTGGACAGGGCCATCCGCATTGGGACAGCTAATTCCATCCCTGGGTGCCAACTATTGAGCTAGTTTGGTCTTGTGGTTAGAGTGCCAGACTCATGTCTCCTAGTCACTGAGTTTGGTTCTGGACTTTTCCATGAAGCCAACTGTGTGACCTCGGGTTAGTCACAGATTTCATTATGAGCTCTCACAGCCCCACCTACTTCACAGGGTGTTTGTTGTGGGGAAAAGAACAGAAGGTTTGTTGGCTGCTTTGGCTCCGCTTAAACGGGTGAGAAAAATGGAGTATAAAACCCAGTTCTTCTTTGGCTGGGCCACTCCTCAGATCTGGTGCTGAGGTCTTTGAAGGTCCTTTAGACCCCTTCCTGAAATGGACTAGGGGCCTTTCTACAGCTGTTGGTAGCATCTACCAAGTGCATCAAGGGCCTCCTTTCTGCATGTTAGTGAAGAATACAGTAGGACCCACCCACTGCTAGGGCACTCTGTCTGCCAGGACATAGGGTGAGTGGGGAAGGTTCATGGTCAACATAAGTAACACAGCAGGACTGGGCAGAAATGTGAGATAAAATATCATAGACGTCTCTCATCTATTCAAGGCCCAGGCAAGACAAAGTGAGAAGTTCCTGACTGCGAGCTGGCTTTGAAGCTCCAGCTGTAATCTGCTCTGAACAATTCAACCTCATTAGTAATTAAGCTTCTATGTTCTGCACTAGCTGCAACCTTACCAATTGTATCTAAGCTATAAGGCCAAAAATAATAACAATTTGTATGCAAATCTTTATAAGCCCTTTCGCATTTTGCAAAGATGAAAGCAAAATTAAGCAACTCTATTGATGAAGGCTGCCTAGCTTTGTTAGCATATAGCCTCAGTAATGAAAATTCCATTTAGCTAATTATAGAGAATATGATCAGCATGCTCAAAGGGCCACTAAAGGCAAACAGGGGCACATCAACAGCGCTCCAGAGATACCATGCAGTTCCACACCTCACTCCACTAGATGGCGGTAAATGTTTGTTCAGTTTGAGGGACAAATAAACTACCGTAATGTTTATGAACGTTGCAAAACGCACAAAGCAAAATTTGTTCTTCACAATCTTTAAAGGTTAATGGATCATTAAATTATGTTTACACAGCATGCTACTATAAATTTGTAAATATTGTGTTTCAGTTAGCAAGACCATTCCTACTTGTTGTGTTTATATTCTTGAATGCTCAGTATCTTGTGAGAAGGGAGAATTAACTCCAGAATTGCTGAGTTTTGTACCAACGCAAATCATCATGGGTGGAAAACATATTTCATATCAAGATGTCCAAAGACTGGCCTGAGGGCCGTATGAATCACAAAGAAAATGACCTGCTTTGAATTTTGCAGGATGGGGCCTGCACCAATCAGAGGCATTGCAACTCCCATAAAAAGGTTAAGGCATTCCTGTTTTATACTTTCATTTCTAAGATTCTGCATTTCCATTGCACAGTGACATTCTTCCACTCCCACACCTCATCCACTGATACCATTTCACCCGGCCACTCTCACCTACTGACACTTCTTTAGCTCAAATACATTCCCCACTTTACCTGAAGTCTGAGAAGCATTTCTGTTCCCAGCCTGATCATAGCCTTTCCACTTTTCTCTGTTCTATGTAAGTTATTAAGTTGGTTTGTAACTTTGTAAACACTTGGAGATTTTCGATGGAAAGCAATATAGTAGTACAGCTGTGGTAGTAGTACAGATCAAACATCTGGAAGACACAAGGCTAAAAAAAAAAGCAATGGCTCAACCTCTATTAGTTCATAGAATCATAGAATGGTAGAGTTGGAGGGGACCTCCTGGGTCATTGAGTCCAACCCCCTGCTCAAGGCAGGATCTCCTAAACCATCTCAGACAGATGGCTGTCCAGTCTCTGCTTGAAGACCTCCATCGAAGGGGAACCAACCACCTCCCGTGGCAGCCTGTTCCACTGGTTGATCACTCTTACTGTTAGAAATTTTTTCCTAACATCTAAACTAAATCTTTTCCCCTGCAGTTTCACCCCATTGTTTCTAGTCCTTCCTTGAGAGAGTGAGAACAGGGCTGATCCCTCTGCCTTGTGACAACCCTTGAGGTATTTGTAGACAGCTATCATGTCTCCTCTCAGTCTTCTTTTTGTTAGACTAAACATTCCTAGTTCCTTAAGCCGTTCCTCATTCTTAATCACACACAATAAGAATTACCACCCTAAATGTCTTTTCTGAAAAGCTCAAAAGCAACGCTGCTTGGTTTTTGGGTGTTTTTTTGCAAACTATGTGGGACTCCCTAGGACAAGCTTAGTTATCTGGCAAAACGGGCTCTGGCTAAAGATAGTTAAAAAAAAAAAAGACTTTTGGGAAGCATGATGCAAATTGAGCTGATCGGGGTCACCTGAATAGAGGTGCACATCAAGACACAGGCCATCTACACTTCATTGTAATACTGGTTCCACAGCATCCTGGACATGTAAGTGTCTGCACATAACATAGGTTTTTTACACTGCTAGATCCTCCCTTCAAATGGTTTCTTCACAATGAGCTTGAGAACAGCCTGCCTTCCATTTTCTGCCTGATACTGTGTCAGGTGAAACACAGCAGTGGTGTGTGACTTCCACCCACAGAGGCCCTCAAAGGCATCAAAAACCTGCCCAATCCATTCTGTGCTGTGCGTGATTTCTGACCGGGCCTACAGCCACACCCTGTGCTGTGCAGCTACAGCCTCAGTTACATAAAACCCATGGTGCTTCTGGAATGTTCTACATACATTTTGGACCTTCTCCTGTTTCCACTTTTTCCTTTCACAAGTTACAATCCCAGTTGTTGTGTCTCCAAGGAGCAACATCCAAGGAGCAAACACACATGTGCACGCTCAGGGCGAGCAGCACCAAATAGTCAAGTTCCAAAGTCAGTTGAGGGTTAAAGAGTTGAGCAAAGTCAGGGAAAGCTGGGAGTCAAAGTTATCAGAGAGTCAGCATTGTCAGTTATAATTCAAGAAGCAAGGGTCATGAGGTCCGGGGGCTGCAGACTTATGAGTGTTTTGTCTGCAACAGCTCCTGTTCAGTCTAAGCGGCTCTTAAGTAGAGCTGTGAGAGGCACACTCCTTTTGGCGCAGCTGCTGCTTGACTTGCAGATGCTTGGAGCATCTTAGGTGTTCTCGCTGTTGCCGGAGAAAGCTCTGGGAAGTGTGTAGCTCAGCGTCTTCGCTCGAGCTGCCTCCAACTTGGGAGACAAGATCATTGTTTATGTTTGACACTTGTGGCACCCCTTCGTCACCCTGTATGCCAGAGAAGCTTGTCTCGGCTTCACTAGCATGTCCAACACCCTCCTCTTCCTCAGAGGAGGAGGGGCTGATGGCACAAGGTATGACAGTAGTTCTCTCAGAGCCTGTCTCCTTATAGCCAAAGCAGCCCACTCAATGCACAAGAAGGAAGTATCTATTAACTTAGGACAATACTGAGGTCCCCAGAGGATGAGGAACTCACCACAGTACACTGTTCTCACTGAATATTATCTGACTTTTGTGGAAAATGAGAAAAATAAAAAAAGGTTGGTGAGGAATGAACTAGGGTGACTGGATCCCAGACAACCACGTTACATTTTAGATTTTTGTTAACGAGTATGAAGACATGAGTGATGCATAAATTAATTTTCAGTGAATGTTAGCTACATTATTGTTTATAAATTAAAACTGCATGTATTTATACATCATGAGAATATGCAAGAAAAGTATTTCTGATTTTGACCCTTACAATCTTGATTACTTAAACTGAGAGAGTTGAAAGATACTTGATTACCTTCATCATTGTGCATTTGACAGAAATACTCAAAAAGTGATTTTTTTTTAAAAAAAATGAAGTTAAGGTTGAAAGCTACAAACAAAACACCTGCTGTTAGCAACTAAACATTATGGCCATACTGTTGAAAAACGCATGTTGATTATTCTTTGAAGAGAACTTTTAAAGAAAATATAAGGTAGAATGTGTAAATTGCATACATTTAGCTTACATTTACTTTACTCAGAATATACATTGTGGTTCTGTCACTTGAGGTTGCTCATGGTGTAGGGCCCAGAAGGAGAGTTTTCTTTGTGGTGGCCCCAGGCTATAGAACAAACTTCCTGCAGAAATTTGCCCTGCAGCAACTGTGAGCAGATTTTGCCAAATGGTCAAGTTGTATTTGTTTACTTAAATTGACCTTTAAGGGTACTTTTATGTATAATTTAACCTATTCTTCCTTTTCCTCTTCCCTTCTTTTTAAAGCTACCTTGATACTTCAAAATAGGGTGGGGTATCAATAATTAAAGAGAATAAAATCTCCTGACTTTACAAGTGATAACACAAGGAAATAACTGTAGCCGTTATTCATGTTCCTGCTCTCCTTTTTTGTTTACGGTAAATTTTGAACCTGGTTCCCTTCATGACATAAGGAATGAGCAAGGGAATCTACTTGCTTACAAGCTGTATCTAAGGGCACCATTTCAAAAGACAGCAATGCAGCTAAGAAGATGGGCTCCAGCTGCTCAAGGAATGCAGCCTTCCCATGACAGCTGTTTTCAGCAGCTGCTTCTTCTCTGAGGCAGCTAGTCAGGAACTGTGACTTAGCACTTGTGAGATATTCTGGGGCAGGGAAGACCTCAGCTTCTTCTTGAACCTACCAAGCTCTTCCATACTCCCAGCTTTATATGGACCTTTCTGCACTTACCATTTTGTGGCCCACATCAGTGAGTCTGGGCCAGCCGGCCCTGCTGGTTTAGACCATGGAAAGGTGTAGTCTGGAATGGTACCTTCTGCAAAAGACCATTGGTCCATACCAGCCCTTGGCTCAGCCCCAAATTTCCCATGAGTTTCAAGGCCAGGCTCTAAGCACTCCAAGAGCTCAGAACAAGATTTCCTAGCCTTGGAGTCTCTGAGGGTTTCATTTCAGTGGTGAACTTTGGTGTGCCACTGAAATTGGTTCCCATTATAGTCCAGACCATGGAGACATACCTTCTGCATGCCTCTGTGTTCTGGACAAGGGGCGCTGTTTAAACTGACCCCAGTCAGGGGGTCTTCCCCGTGAGGTTCATGCTCTGTCTAGTGCAGATAAAGTGAATTAATGGGGATGGACTCACAGGTCCACACTAATGTATGGACAGATAAGGCCCAGAAGCCAACTACAGGGCTCTTATTCTGGCCTAAAAGTAAGTGCAGAAAATGATGTTTTAGTTAACTTTGCAGCATACTGCTGTTACACTCCTCCTTTGCCACTGACCACACTTTGATCCCAAGTGGTGAAGAAAAGGTTACTGGCCATAAGCACAAGAATCACACAAATCAGTTGCTCCTGGAGGTTGCTTTTTGCTGCTGCTTCAGCCTTATTCAGAAATAAATGAAGTTGCATCTTATGCAAAACATAACCAGAAAATCTCTGACAAAGATGCTTGCACAGAGGCTCAAAATATTCTGAGTTTCAATGTATATTAAAACCTCATGAATAATGTGTGGACTGTGAGGAACGTTTCCTTGTTAGGTGCTCACAGTTGATAGCATATATGCCTAGACCCCAAAGACACTGCTTTTGTGCCTTTGAAGGGGCATCTTAGGGGGTGTCAAAAAAAGCTCCTTTCTGAAGTTTAGCAAGAAAGCAAATAAAGCTCCATTGTTTTAATTTCACAATCCTTAGAGGATGAAGAATCTTTGATGCAGGCTTGTGCTGAAAAAAGCCTTGCCTTCCTGCACTAATTTATAAAGTCAACATGTGAAAAATCGTCACTGGTACTTTGAAATTCAACTTCTCTCTATACTTCTATTTGTTCCTTCTCTACACACAGATCAGATTTCAGAAGTGCACATCTCTTTCAGTTGCCTCACCAAGGGAGCCTTCAGATGGCAAGAGGAAATTGCAGGATCCTTCAATTGCCTTTTTTTCACCCTTCAGATCCCAGGAGACAATCCTCAGGTAACCCTGGCCTCTTTTTGACTTCTTACTGTTCTTGCAAAAGTGCCTATTTCCAACTATGGCTTGTTCACCAGCTACAGCTCTTTTTGGACAATCTGGACACAGTGATCCATATGCTCTGGTAACTTCCAGAGTGGACTATGTAATGTGGACTTCATGGGGCTGCCCCTGAAGATGGTCCAGGAGCTGCAGCTGGTGCAGAATGTGTTAGGCAGGGAAGCCCGTATAAGGAAAATGCACGGATGTGCTGGCAAAGGTAACTAAGAGTCACAGGCGTGACTATCAACAAAGTGCTCAAGGTTGGATTGAGCAAGGTTGGACTGAGCAAGAATTGCGTAAGTCTGTGCAACACTTGCAACACAGGCTTGTGCGACACTCAGGAAGTGAGTCACCATCTCTGATAAGGAAAAGGTATAAAAGTGCCTATACTCTGCTGGTTAGGTTGTTATTGTTGTTGATTGCTGGACGAGAGCTTGGATGGAGAGATGTATACTTGTATACAGCAACCTTTAAGAATAAACCTCTGCGAAGAGAGAAAACTCCTGTTTCAGTCTGTTTCTTAAACTGCGGGCAGAAGAAGGAGGGAGTTCCTGAAAGGCTGGACAGCTCCGGAGATGCCAGCAGAAAGTTTTCCGGGACAGCAGAGCTTGTTTTTCAACACGGCCACGTATTCTGCTGATTTAATACCAATGAGGGGTGACACCACCCCCCAACAGAATGCAGCAGCTAGACTGCTAACTGGCACTGCTGGCTGGAGGCACCTCATGCCAGTCCTAAAACAGCTGCCCTGGCTACATATTTGCAACTAAGCCCAGCTCAAGGTACTAAGATTAATTTTTAAGGTACTAAATATCTAAAGGAATAGCTCCTCTCATACAGATCTGCCCATTACCTAAGTTCTGCCAGTGAAGTCCTCTTACTGTAGAGGTCCCACCACTTTCAGTAGATAGGGGTGGGTCTTGGTCATAGCTCCCAGGTTACATAACAGTCTCCCTTCTGAGGTGTGTCAGACACCATCATTGTATGTGTTCAGGAGACTGGCGAAGATGCTCTTTAAATTTGTTTTTATTATGATTTTTTTGTGACCTACCCTGAGACCTTCAGGTATAGGTTGGGATATAAATACAAATAATATAAATAAAGTAAGCATCTGCCCACTTCCCTTTTCCCCATATGCTTACCACATAGGAGTACTTCTGCAAGAAGAGTGATTCCATGAGGAAACAACGTACAAGGTAAGCAATCACACATGACAGATATCCTGGTGTCAGAGCTGGATTTTCCATGACTTCTCCACACACTGTCCCAGGAGTATATTGGGATAGCCATGGGTATGTGTGGCAATCCCAGTAAAGCCCCAGGAAACTGCATCTGAAATTTGCTTCAATAATTGCTTTAGAGTATTTGAGCAGCATTATGAAATGTCTTCCTTACACAAACTAGGTGTTGAAGTAAATTTTATAAGTTGACAATGTGTACACAGTCATTACTTCACTGGACTGCCATGTGATGTTATGATCTGTCCTTGTGTGAGAATCTGAATTCTTTTAACTGGGCATACCAGCTAAGGCTGAAAAATCCATGGAATGAACTGAACATTGTATAGGAGCTGCTTGTTTGAAAACACAATAATCAACACTTTTATTTGTGCAAGAATGCAAGACAAACCCTGCTGGATTAGACCAAAGGCCGCCCTAGTCCAATGAGCAGTTCTTACAAAAGATAAATAGATGCCTGGAGGAAGCCTGTAAACAGGACTTGGCTGAATTAGCACTTTTTAAACTGATGGTCACCAGCAGTTGGTATTGATAAGTACATTAGTTGGAGCCTAAAGATTTGGATTACAGACTCAGGAAGATCAAAGGAAGAATTTCAGTAGGTGCTGTGCCTCTCTCCTGGGTCCTGATTTGTGGCTGCTACTGAGCACACTGCCTCTTATAGTTAAGGAAACATATTATTTATAGCCGTCAGGCAATTCTGTGGAAAGTATACCATAAGAACATAAAAGTAGCCCTGCTGGATTTGGCCACAGACCATCAAGTCCAGCATCCTGTCTCACACAGTGGGAGACCAATTGCCTATGGGCATCTCAAGCAGAAGACAAGGGCAAAGCCTTTACTTGCTCTCAAATCCCTGCAAATGGCCTTTAGAGGCACCCTGCCTGTCTCCTCAGTCTGAAGGATGTACCTAGGCATCCATTCTAGTAGCCATCATACACCTGGCATCCATGAATTTGCCTAACCCTTTCTTAAAACTATCCAAAGTGATTGTTGTTACCACCTCTTCTGGCAGCAAATTCCATAAACAGAAGACCCTAGGTGAAGAAATATTCCTTTTCTGGTCTGATTCTCGTACCCATCAGCTTCATAGAGTGCCCCTTGTTTCTAGTGTTGTGAGACAGAGAAAAGAATTTCTCCCCATTCACCTTTTCTATACCATGCATGATTTTATAATACTTCAGTCAGGTCTCCTCTTAAACACCATCTTTCTAGACTGAAGATGCCTCAATGTTGCAGCCTGATTTCATAAGGGAAGTGTTCCAGCCCCTTAATCATTCTGATTGCTCTTTTCCAGTTCCACAATATGCTTTTTGAGGTGTGATGACCAGAATTGTACACAAAATTTCAAATGTGGCCACACCAGACTAGCAAGTGTACTGAGAGCTGCCTATCTGCATGCTGGTACTGATACCATTCATGATCATTAATAAAAAGAATTAGCTAAAATACGATTGGGAAAAATTCTGGTATGAAGGCATTTTCTTGGGTCATGAGTCCTAAAATGGAATGCCATTCTATCAGAGCTTTAAGATTTGGCCGTATTTGGAATAAGTAGAGGTTTGACCATTTTTAACTTGGAGTTATTATTAATAAAAGCCTCGGACTTATAAAATATTTCTAAAAAGCAAAGGAAGGCTCTGTAGTATTTTTAAAAAGACAAATCTCTCCATTAAGTTGCAAGCTGCTGATACAGTTAATTCCTGTTGACTTCTCAGTAGTGCCTCGGTGAGCTACTGGAGATGATCAAATCAAGATTGTGCCTGAATGCTGGAATAAGGGTTGCAAAATAAACATTGACATGGGTTAACGATTGATCACTGGGTTCTGAAGAGAGAGGATATCTTTTGTTTTAAGAAAATATTTCAAAATGTTTCTATGGAGGGGGATCTTGCGAAGGTGTGCTGAATTCCATGGATCTGCTAAGTTCGCATAAGCTGTTCCATTACATTTTAACTGGAAGGAAATGATAAGAAGAACCTCATCAGTACTGGGATGGAAGTGACTCACTGTTTACACCTCTGTTTACACCTTAACAGAATTGGATAAGAGGTTGAACCTAGTTGAAGGGATTAAGTGAGCCAGTAGAGGTGCTAAAATGTTAATTTAAGATAAACTTTTGCAATCAGACAGAGACACCATACAGAGACACAGCATGGTTTTATATTAATAAAGGTTGAATTCTCCCTTATTTTCTGAAGAGAAACAGATTTAATGGGGTTCCTTTTCAATAAGAAATCATTTAACCTTATTTTCTAAAATAAGAGGGTTTTTTTTTTATCCTATTCATTTCTTTTTCTTTTTCTGTGGAACTCCACTGAGGGGCACTCCCATGGTGAAAGAGGGCAATGACTCACTGCCTTCCAAGACTTGATTGGATCTCTGTGAGCCAACAGGAAAGAGATAATCCCTTTAAGAGAGTCAAGACTAAGGAAATAAAATATTTGAATTTCAGATGTATTTTTCTGTTTTACCTGTATTGTTTGCTGCATCAGGAAGTGATGATTAAGTCTGGTTAATTTGTAATGTGTTTCATCACATCCAAAGAGTAATTGCGGAATTTTCCATAGTAGTACATTGGTTTTGGGGTAAAACACACCTCTTAAAGGGATTTATTCTGACATCACAATTTTTGGATCAATTTTGGCTATAAAAAGGGCCAGCAGAAAAGGGATGGTGTCTCTCCCTTCTTCCCTCTTGGTCATGTGGAGCTAGAGAGAGAGACTTGAAGACGCCTGCCTGACTTCCATTCTGCCTGGGTTTTTTTCCCCTCCACGTGGGAGGAGTTTTACTGCAGAAGCCACATTTTAAACTTTAAAAGTTTTTTTTTCTTCTTCATCGCTGAGTTTTGCCTGGCTAGAGCAATTGAAAGAGGCTCATTTTAAATACCATTTAACTGTGGTATATATATATTTTTTATTTTACTTCTGGAGAACAAATCAACAAGAAGGGAAGATCATTTTTATTTTATTTTATTTTATTATTTTTCCTGAAAAGACACGGATTGGCTGAGGCTTCCCATCTGCAGTTTTTGGGTACACTGAGGCACAGTGGTGAGAAACAATCCTTAAGTTTTATCCCATTCCTCCTTATTTTCCCTTATCTCTTATGGTTTTCTATATTTTCTGATTTTTGGTTAGGGAATATCTTTAGTATTCAGGGTGATTTTCTACCTCCTTATTGGCTTGGGCATATATCTCCCCCAAAACCGAAGTTGCCAATTTAATGTATAAAATTGTTGAGTTATTTAGCCATGTTTAAAGTCCCTGCATGTTTGTCCTTGTTTTGCTTAAAGGTCTAATGAAAAATGCTTCTGATATGACTTTATATTTCATTTCAACTTTTCTCCTATGTCTCTAATAAATTCTTTGCTCTGATTTAACAAGAAATACTGGTTTCTGCGTCTGAAATTGGTCTTGTCTCTGTTTTCTGGTTATTCCTCGTTATTAAAACCTGTAAAAAGAGATCTAGCTATTCCCCTGGGGAGGTTTAAATTTGATGTTCTTTGGGCTTCGAGAATAATCCAAATTATCCAAATTTTACTCCCGCCACAGTTGCTTCCAGTTTATTACTGGAGCAGAACTGGTAACAGAATTATTGGTGGAGAATGTGGGCAGAGTTTTGCTGCAAGAACTGCAGTTTAAAACTTTTGCATTCTGGATTTGGCTGGTTTTGTAAATGCAATTATAAAGATTATTTTTAATGTATTTCTTTTGGATTTTTGTCCATTTTGGGGATCAGTCTGACTGAGACTGAAGGGATTCCCAATTTTTAAGTCATTTTCGGGTTCCTGAAAGAGATGCAGTTTGCTGTGGTCATGCATCTCTGTAACTTCAAACTTCTGCACATGGAGAAGACATCATTGGTGAGACAGAAGATTGGTATCCTCTATTCACTTTCCCTTATTTTTCTTTAGAACTTTTGGGTTAAGGGATCTTTCTAGTATTAGGAGTTTTCCATTCCCTTTCTGGCTGTTTTATATTTGCAATTTTTAAATGAGAATTTTATTCTCATTCCTTAATTCATACTTATGAAAAGCAATTAGTTCCAGGGTTCTTAGGCCTGAAGAATGAGCCCGGGAGACTCCTTAAGGCAGCCTAGGGATAGATAGACTGTTGAGTTGTTGTGTGTGTACCTGTGAAGCTACACATTTACTTATTTATTTAATTATTCACAACCGTTTTTGTAAGCAATAAAGAACAAACTTTCCGGGGATTGCCAGGAAAAGGGATCCTGTAACTTTAAACAGTGAAAGCCAGCGGGAGACAGCAGCGTCGCAGGTGGCGGTTAGAGACGTTTCCCCGCTTGGGAGTTTACAGAAGCGAAAGTGGCAAACTCTTTAGACCAAGTTTGGAGGGAAGCAAGGCCAGCACAATTTATATAGTTTTGCCTAGCTCTTATTTATTAGTTTAGGAAACGGAGGCTGTCAGTGAGGGAGTGAAATCCCCCCCTGGCTGAAGGGGTTGCCACAGGTCCTCTTTTAGACTTCACCAGCTTGCAGAAGGGGGACTCCTAGTATATTGGGTGGGGCTTCCCTGGTTTGGTATACTGGGCAAGGACTTCCTGTGACTGTACCATTGGAAATAAGCCTCATATATAGCAGCCAATGTGGAATCATCCTTAGCCCTCCTCATCAGATAACTTGGGGTTCATAATTACGATGTATTTGATTTTGTTGGAGGAGGGGAGGACATGTTGGAAATAAAATATTTATCTAGATTAGCTCATAGAGATGTAGTTTGAAGATTCTCTGAACCTTCTACCCTTCACTTCCTGATTTGTCTTAATATTTAGCATCTGTTTACTATTCTCACTGGAAACCGCAGACTAAGAAACAAACACCTGCCTTTCATGTTTAGCATGCTTATCAGGTTATTATGATAAACATGAGTGACATGAAAGGCGTAAAGAGACTCTTGGTTGCATCTTGTCATCCATCTAGTTACAATTCAGATACGCAGCACTCCCAGTTGTGAGTACTTTCCATGTGTGTATACAGTCATATACATAACGAGCTTTTTCTCATGTTCTGCCCCAAAGCTGGAGGTTGGGAATGGGAAAATATGAGAACAAGCACATGCAACTTTTGAACTCTCTGCTACATAGAGAAATAGTTCAGATTCTGCTTGTTAAATGAGTCTAGTATTTTTCAGGAAAAAATACAGCACCCCGCCATCCATTATTTTGCTCTCCGTAAAACCTTCCCCACAGGGGAATTGTAATTTCCCTTTGATGATTTTTGTTATCCTTTTTATAGCTTTTCCATCACCACTGTTTTAAGGTTCAGAAACTACAACAGTATCATGTACACAGAAAGATATGCATAAACAAAAATCATGTGTTTGGTTTGCCATCAAACCAAACACCCATTTGTTCAGTTCAATGGTGAACCAGTTAATCAAACAAATGATTGTTCCCATGATTTTTTCCCCATTAATAAAACACCCTTTCCAAAGACAAAAACACAGCAAACATGAACTGTTCAATCAATGTGTTCATGTTCATGAGTGGCAGGCTGGTTCAGTTTGATGGAATTTCTGGATATCCAAACAACTGTATATGCAGTTTGATGAGAACATTTACAAACTGTTTGATTGAAGTTTTGAACGTGAACCAAATTTTGCACAATCCATACTGTACAGGATGCTCACAGAACTCGATATGGAATTCTCCCCCATGAGTCCAGTGTAATGGTAGAAACCTGCAGGCATCAGTTCCTTTGTAATTAATGCAGCTTTTATTTAGATGTCTTGGGCATCTTGATTCCTCAAGGATTTTTCTTTCTTTCCAGTAGGCCCACGGATGCCGCAGACAGTTTCTAGACTCCACGGTGCCTGCAGGTGGCGCATAGGGGACTAACACTGTTTCTGGTCGGTAATGCTCTATCAGATCACTTTCCATAGTGTCTATGGAGTCACTTTTTGGCTGTGTGGACAAACCTGTATGGTGATGCAACCCAGGGATGATTCTGGGTAGCTTGTGGTCAGTCTCCAGTTTTGAAAATTTCCTTCAAGGAGTGTTCCAAAGGAAGGCTCCACCTTTCTTACTTGGAAAGTATTTTCTTGTCAGGGACAGCTTCTAATGAACAGTGGTTAATTGTACGCAGGCTTTTGAAGGTATGTCATGGGTCATGAGTAAGGAAAAAAGTCACCTAAACTAGTCAGTGTGTGTGTGCATATTTGCATGTGCCCACCTCTAAGATCTAACCCTATAATGGCCCTTTCAAAATCAAAACAAGGATTTAGCAAACTACCATTGCTGTGACTGCTGAGCCCTGCATACTTTGAGAAAAGCAATCTTCTTTTCAGCTCCTTGGTAGCCTGCTTCACCATCCAAAGTAGTCAAATTAGAGTGACACTGATGGCAAAACAACCCTTCCCATCTTTATCCAATTTAGGGAAAAGACAACAGAGCTTGACAGTCTGCAACACTCTGTGTACAGAAAAGAACAGTGATTGTTTTTGGTTGTTCTCTTTTTAATATTCCTTTATCTCTTCTGTTCTTTTTTTTTTAATGAAAATGAAACCAGATTAAAAAGAGAGATGCAGGGAAAGCTTTCAAGGATCTGTGAACCAGCAAAGAAAGTCCGTGATTGACAGACAACAAGCAATTCCATTCAGAAAGAGAAAGAACTGGACTAGGATTTTTTGATCAACTGACAAGAGCAAGCAGCCAAAAGCATTTGGTAACTGGAGGGAAATAGGCCTGATTTTGTCTTTCTGAATGTGAAGAAGATATCTAGATTAGGGATATACACCACATTTGTATGCTAGCTTTGAAGCTTAAGGATCTCCCAAAGAGATCCAGAACATGAGGTTCTATATCTTATAAGATCGGCCCTCTATGACAGTGAGAGACAGGCGAGGGGAAGGGAGAGTGAAGATGTCTGTCTCCACTGTTGTCTTTCTTCTCATTTTCCCTCCCAGAATCCTTTGCAGCTGTGTTGCTGTGGCTGTTACTGCACATCCTGTAGGGATATTGCTTTTGACACACCTTCCCCAGATCTGAACAAGTTATTTGGGCATGACGTGGGTAGGTGAAAGTTGTGGGTCCTGCAGCAAGCGTCTAGGGCCTGTTCCTTTATCAATTCACTGATGGCCCAAAGGAAGACCCTATACATAGGTTTCTGAAGGTAGAAATTCTACCCCTCAAAAACATTTCCTGTAGACCCACGCTGAACTGCTGTTTGACATGACTGAACTGTGCTGAGGAGGCCCAGGACTTCTAGGTGCTTCATCTAGCATGCCCAGTATCTCTATGGCATCTAGGAAAAATTAGGAACCAGGTTGTAGAAACCCCACAGAGAACACATTTTCTCACTCTATCTTATGGACACTGCCATTATTCCCATGTCTGTGAGTAGAGACATGTTGTTACCCGCCCTGAGACCTTCGGGTATAGGGTGGGATAGAAATGTAAATAATAAATAAATAGAGCAAAGTTGCACTTGTGCTGAACCATCACACTTGGGCAAACCTACTGGCATGTCTTGTAATCCATTATTCATTTTTTATCACTTTTGAATGATTTCTTGCCACCAGTGTAAACCAGCTCCTTAATCCTTAATGTCCCAACACATTTTCCTTAAAACATGGTTCTTATATTCCTCTATTGTGAGAAGTCCCCATTTATCTCCTGTTTTTCTATTCATCCATTGTGGGGCTTGCATTTTATTCTATAAATACAAGAGCTGAAACTCATGAAAAACTCAGAAGTAATACCAACTTCAGGTAAATGTAGCTAGTGGTTCTCATTTTCTGGGTATTTATGAAGAAGAAGAAATACTATGAAACTCCACACCCCTGGATAGACATAATTTGCTTGAGCTTCATTATTCCTAAATTTTAAAATACAGCTGAAATAGAAACTTAAGATGATTTCCCCTCCTAATACACTTATTATAAAACTATATCTCTTTGAAGAACCTTGGATATTCTATATAGTGTTCAAAGTTGGCGGATCAAACTGTCTGTAGAAAGATGAGAGCATGCTGATTTTGCCTCCAAGTAATCTCTATTTGGGAAAAAAAAGTCAAACATAGCCAATGAATAGATAGTTCATGTCTCCAGAGATTAATTAGGGTTCTTCTGCAGTCTTGTGTAGGTTTTAAAGGAAGCAATACTTGCTTCCACCCCCCTTATATTTATGGCAAAAGAATTATTTGAGCTTGCAAAAGTCTTTTTAAAAATGAACTACAGGCAACAAGCATGATTCAGAAGAGGGGATTAAGCTAAAGAATTTGGAGCTATAATTTATATGATAAATAGTATAGTAGCTTATATTTCTAAAACTTGAAGCAGCATGACTTAATTTTGCTAGGGACTACAAAATCCCAAACTAATTGGATGTGACTGAAATAGGTGGGACTATACACATGGAGGTGGGTTAGCTAATCAGCAGGAATTCCAGTCCGACGTTTGGGGCAGAATAATCACCATACTGTATTTGTCCTTCATATGACCCCAGTCTGTGAGCCATGATTTGACAAGAATGCAAACTCCTTTAAGCAAACTCTTTTAATGCAAACTATTTTGCGTATATATTTGCACATCCTCTTATCCAACTGGAGAAATGCTGTACCATATATACAAAAGCTTGTTCCCATACAGATACGCCCTCCACTGGGCTTGGCTTGGCTAGCATGTCAGGTTTACATTATTATGAATAAGAATTCTGTAATGCAGATTATGGTATGATCATTTATGATGATTCCAACATTTAAGGATGTATTTACAACTGGGGCAAGGGAAGGCAGTTGAAAAGTGCCTTATAGGTGAGATCTGCCACACACAAGTTTTCCAATCCCACCTTTAATCAACATTTAACAACCAGAAAGTGTGCTTAATGTGGATTAAAGATGGGACGGGAACACTAGCTGCCACATGTTATCACTAAACTGCTTTTGACCTGCATTTTTTTAAGCATGTGAATGCAGTCTCAGGGCTTCTTGTTTTCAGCCTGAACAGAAGACACACAAAAAAAGAGAAAAAGGGCAAGATTAGCACATTTGCTCTCTTGTGCCCTGACATTAAAACAAAAGGCAGCCCACCACTGAAAGGTAGGCTCGTCACTTGCAATTCTTCTGTTGCTAACTTAAAGAAGGAGGAGGAGGAGGAATAAGGAGCTTTAGGCTTGGAGGAGTTTGGGGTGTCTATTGTTCCCTTCTTTGCAAGTGTTTCTCATGAAGGCATGATGATCTACACAGCTGTGCCTTTTCCTGACAGAGCTCCTGACAGAGCTGCATGACATGTCCCTGGTCTACTGCCTGCCAAGTTTCTTCAGTGTGGGCCTTGCCTGTGCTGGATGGAGCAGGCTCCAATTGGGAGTCATGCGCTGCTTCCACAGGTGGAGGTTCAACATCTGATGGTGTATCCGTCTGAATTCCTCATCCAAGGGCTCAGACAGGACACTGGACATCACAGACTCCAAATTCCAAGCACTTTTATTCCTGGCCTTCATAAGAACATAAGAGAAGCCCGGCTGGATCAGGCCACAGCCCATTTAGTCCAGCATCCTGTCGCACACAGTGGCCCACCAAATGCTCATGGGCATCTTAAGCAGAGACAAGGACAAACCTTTGCCTGCTCTTGTATCCCGGCAAATGGCCTTAGAAGTGCCCCGCTTCCCCACCCACCCCAGCCTGAAAGATGCACCTAGGCATTCATTCTAGTAGCTATTGATACATCTGTCATCCATAAATTTGTCTAACCCTACCTTAAAGCCATCTAGACTGGTAGCTGTCACCACCTCTTCCGGCAGCACATTCCATAAGCCGATGACCCTCTGGGTGAAGAAATACTTCCCCTTGTGGGATCCGACTCTCCTACCCATCAGCTTCATAGAGTGCCCCCTGGTTCTAGTGTTACCAGATCAACTCTGGATGTACAAGTATCATCAGGAATGTTAACTACAAAACCGGAATTTGAAATATACCGGGTTTTGACATATGAATTTGGCTTTATGATTGGCATAATTAAAAGCTAAAGGCAGACCATGAAACGTGGAAAGGCCTTAAAATAGCAAGACTGAAGCCATATTGAGAAGACAAGCCTGGAGTTTAAAAAAAAAAGGACATAGTTTCCCTCTCTCAAGTCACAAGCTGGCTGTCTGCAAAAGATAAAAGTCTGTATGCAAGAAACACAGCCTGAGATTTAATCTTGATTGAGTCAAGACAGAGTCCTAGCACCTTAAAAGTCATTGTTTTATTTCCTTTTGGGGTGAAAGATATTGAAATAATGAAGGAGAAATAAAACCATGGAATCTGGGACAGAGATTGGTTTGTCTAATTTTAATTTTAATAAAGAATAAAATGGAATGGATTTTTGGAAGAGATCTGGGTAAAATAAGTATACCAGAATTTGGAATTACTATCTAAATTGGAATGGCCCATTCACCAGTACTGGAGTGTCAGGATGTTGGAGGTGACTCACTGTTAGCAGAATTGGGTAAGTTTGCTGATGTTTGCATACACTGAGGGAGTCCAGTTGAAGGGATTAAGTGAGTCAGGAGAGGTGCTAAAATGTTAATTTAAGTAAACTTTTGCAAATCAAATGGATACAATAGTATTATTGGACTGACTCGCCATTCACACCTTTTGTCTGAGGGTGTCAAGGAGAGGTCAGGAGATGCACTGATTGGAAATGTTGTTAGACTGATTTGCATTTCTTTGGGAGAGGCTATGAGAAGACTGGAGTCACGTACACATTTTTATTCATTAACAAGGGAAGAACGTCAGCAGTTTTTGGTTCCAGTTTTTGCTATAAAAATGGCAGAGAAGAGATGGTTTTGAGGTCTTCTCCTTCTGGTCATCAGAGGAGGGAGGTCTTCTTCTTCTGGTCATCATGGGAGGCTAAAGAGACCTGGAGAGATTTTTCTCCCCCCCCCTTTCTTCTTTCTGCTACACAAAACGTGGGCAGAGTTTTGCTGCAAGAACTGCAGTTTAAAACTTTTGCATTTTGAATTTGGCTGGTTTTGTAAAGGCAATTAAAAATATTATTTTTAAAGTATTTCTTTTGGATTTTTGTCCATTTTGGAGACCAGTCTGACTGAGACTGAAGCACATTTTACCAGTTTTGAAAATATTTTTGTTCTGGAAGCGGAGATAGTTTGCTGAAATCCTACACATCTTCAGCTTTGGACTTCTTGGGCATGAAGGATACAACATGGTGGTGAGACAGAAGATTGGTATCCTCCATTCACTTTCCCTTATTTTTCTTTTTAGATTTTTTTTTTTTGTTAGGAGTTCTTTCTAGTATTAGGAGTTTTCCATTCCCTTTCTGGCTGTTTTATATTTGCAATTTTTTTAAATGAGAATTTTACTCTCATTCCTTAATTCATACTTATGAACAGCAATTTGTTTTGGGGTTTTTGGGAAGCTTTTGCTGCATAACTACAAATTAATTGTTTTACTGAAAGAGGGATAAATTCAGTTAAAGGCACAAAGATCTCTTAGTGGGAAATGTTAATTTCTTTAGTTGTTGCATGCTTATTTCTGTTTTGGAAATGTTTCTGATATGGCTTTATATTTCATTTCAACTTCTTTTCTGTATTTCTAACAAATTCTTTGCACTGATTTAATAAGAAACTGGTTTTTGAGTCTAAAATGATTATTGTCTCTGTTTTATGACTATTCCTCGTTATTAAAACCTGTGAAAGATCTAGCTACCTATTCCCCTAAAAAAAAGTTTAAATTTGGTGTTTCTGGGTTTTAAAATAGCCCAGATCATCCATATCTGCTTACAATTATACTGGAGCAGATCTGGTATCACTAGTGTTGTGCAACAGAGAAAATAAATGTTTTCTATCCACCTTTTCTATACCATGAATAATTTTATTTACTTCAGTCAGGTCCCCTCTTAAATGCTGTCTCTCCATACTGAAGAGGCCTAGACGTTGCAGCCTGATTTCGTAAGGGAGGTGTTCTAGATCCTTAATCATTCTGGTTGCCCTTTTCTGCACCTTCTCTAGTTCCACAATATCCTTTTTGAGGTGTGGTGACCAGAATTGAACACAATATTCCACATGTGGTCTCACCATAGATTTATAAAGACACTTGCTGACTTATTTTCTATTCCCTTCCTAGTCATTCCCAGCATTGAGTTAGCTTTTTTCGCTGCTGCCACACACTGGGTTGACATCGTCATTGAACTGTCCACCAAAACCCTGAGATCCCTTTCCTGGTGTGTTGCAGAAAGCTCAGACACCATCAGTTTATAGACATAATTTGGATTCTTGGCCCTGATGTGCATTACTTCGTACTTCTTAAGATTAAAACACATTTGCCACTTGGTTGCCCACTCACCCAATGCTAAGAGATCCCTCTGGAGCTCTTGCCAATCTCTTTAGGTTTTCACTACCCTAAATAATTTAGTATCATCAGCAAACTTTGCTATTTTACTATGTACCCCATCTTGTAGATCACTGATGAATAAATTAAAAAGCATTGGTCCCAACACTGAGCCTTGAGGGACCCCACTTTTTACTTCTTTCCACCCTGTGAATTTGCCACTTATTACTATTCTCTGCTTCCTGCCCTCGAGCCAGTCACAAATCCAGGACAGCCAGTCACAAATCCAGGACAGAACCTGTCCTTTTATTCCATGGCCGATGAGTTTACTCAGTATCCTTTGATGTGGGACATTGTCAAAAGCCTTCTGAAAATCCAGATAGACAATGTCTACTGGTTTGCCCTTATCCATGTGTTTATTGACACTCTCAAAGAATTCCAACAATTTTCTGAGGCATAATTTACCTTTGCTGGCTTTTGTTCAGCAATGCTTGCTCCTCCATGTGCACGCTAATTTTGTCTTTAATGATGGTTTCTATCACCTTACATGGAACCAATGTTAAGCTAACTGGTCTGTAATTGCCTCGATCACCCTTGGATCGATTTTGAAGATTGGTGTTACATCTGCTACCCTCCAGTCCTCAGATACTGAGCCTGATGTTTGGGAAAGATTACATATTTTTGCTCAAAGGTTGGCAATTTCACATCTGAGTTCCTTAAGGACTACTGGATGAATACCATCTGGTCCTGGTGACTTGTTAACATTTAGTTTATTAAGACATTCAAGGACCTCTTCCTTGGTTATCTCTGTCCAGTTTAATTCTTCAGAAAATACATGCTCAGCTACTGGCATGTGTCTTCTGTCTTCCTCCATGAATACGGAGGCAAAGAATTCATTTAGTCTCTCTGCAATCGTGTCATTTTAAATTATCCCCTTCTGTCCTTTACCATCTAATGGCCCAACTGCTTTCCTGGTTGGATTCCTACTTCTGATATAGAAGTTCTTGTTATTTCTTTTGATGTTTTTAGCGATGTGCTCCTCAAAATCTTTCTTAGCTTTCCTAATGGTCATCTTGCATTTGTGTTGCCAGTATCTATGCTCTCTCCTGTTCTCCTCATTTGGACAAGACTTCTATTTTCTAAATGAACTCTTCTTGTTTTTAATGACTTCACCTACTGCACTTGTGAGCCACATTGGTTTCTTCTTGGACCTAGAAGTCCCCTTTCTTCTCAGCACTGCCTCTGAGTACTCTCTGGAGGCAATGGCCAAGGCTGGAGTAGGATGGCCTGTCCATCCATACTGAACAGTGAAGTACCAAAAAAGGAAAGTTCTCTCAGTTTATTTAAATCAATTTGGCCTTCCCTGAAAATTAATCTCCTTTGCACTTCACTGCATCCCTACATCTAATTCATTTTTGTTGAATAAGCCATGCTGTACAGTGTACTGGATTGGAATGTCATCCCCTTCCCTCACCTATATTTATGTATCACTTCTATGTGAAGATGAAGGAAACTACAGTTCTGGCAAAGGAGATTAATTTTCAGGGAAGTTTTATCAAACTCAAATAAAATTTATCCATTTCTACAAAGAACAATATAGCTGTACATTACAAATGGTGAAAACACTCTGTGGTTGCTGTACATTAGGCATGGTCCAGGAAGCATGCAAGGCAATGCCTTTTCCACAGCTGTGCCATGAAAAAATATTGCAGAAATAAGTAAAGTTAATGGTACAATAAAGCAGTTATGGTGCTTTATAGGGTTATAAATGCGAACTCTCCCTGCCTGTTAAAATTTTGCTATGTTTATTTATTTAAAACTATGAAGTGATTTGTAGAAAGAATCCAATTATTTGGTCAGTTTTCATTTTGGACTTATTAGTTTTGAGTGGATAAAGACAACTTCAAAAATGCACTTCTAATAATATTTTAGAAAGCATTTTCATCATCATCATTTTCACTATTTTCACTATTTCTTTCATCATTGTCACCACCACTTTTACTTTTACTATTACGTCGCTGTGTCATTCAGTGGAAGAAATAAAGCATTCTCCTACTCAGTCACTTTCATAATTAACCTAGCTTAAATCTGATTTTTCTTCTTTCATAGGAGGCATGCTCACAGTTGATCATCATGAACAACAGATACCACAGCTGCAGTGTTATAGAAATGATCAGATATGAAGTGTCATACAAAACAAAACAAACAACCATCGAGTCAAATTCAATATTACAATTAATTACACCCTACCCAATGAAACCATAATCTGGTGTGAGAGCTTTGTCTTGTGTATTGTGCTGCTATGGCAAAAAAAAATATTGAGAGTAATTTGTTGCCCTTTGCTGCAGGGTTGAATCAGGGAGGGATGGGGGGGGGGAGAAATACCAGCTCAGTTCCAAACAAGTTTAAGGATCCATACTAAGTACATTTTCATCTGAATAGATTTTCTTTTTCCAATTAGATGCAAACAGAATGAGAACGTAACTTTTTTGCTAGCTAACAATCCAAACATATGCAGCTTGCATCCCTACATGCTTTGCATTTATATGCACTCATCCATGACTCTTACTCAATATAATTGAAAATGGGTTGGCTCTTCTCTCTTGACCAGGATTATAGGGGAATCAGGAAATACCGGGACTGACAAGGTGGATCCCTGATTTTATTTTAGATATTCACAAGCATTTGAACATGATGCACTGAAATAATCCACAAATTAGCCCTGCTGAAATCAAACTTGGATGGCCAGAGAGTTACATCTGCTACTCTGGATCCCACTCACCTAATAAGCAATAAATAGGTAGGAAGAAAGGAGTAGAGGTTTAGGTATAGTACAGCTGGATTTTATCATAACACTGTTGGATTTTATCAATTATATTTATTTACAGTATTTATACATATAGCCTGGATTTCAACAGATTCTTTATATTTGCAAAGGAAAGTAAGACAATAAAACTGAAAATGTAATCACAACTGGTAATGGTGCTCCTGTTAAACAGTATCAAAGGCAAAGAAGAAAAATGTTTTTATAGACTTTTTAAAAAGGGCACGCAATCAATCAATCAATCAATCAATCAATCAATCAGTCAATCTACCCAACCCTATACCTGAAGTTCTCAGGGCATATCACAATAAAATCACTATTAAAAAAGGTAAAACAGATAATCTAAAACATTAACAGTGCCTGCATGGGGAGGGAATGCTCAGTCAAAAGTTCAGTAAAGAAGTGTCTTCACAAGACATCTGAATACATACAATGACACCCCCTAACACATCTCCGAGGGAAGGCTGTTCCACACACTGGGGGATCACCAAGAAATTCCACTGTCCTGTGCATCACCACCCTCTTAACTGCTGAAGAACACAGCCAGAAGGGCCTCACTCTCAGATCTTATGGAACTGGCAGGAGGAGACATCCCGTTAGATATTTGGGGCACAAGCCTTTTAAGGCCATGCAAGTTAAGGTTTATGTGTTGAATTGAGCTTGGTAGCAGATAAGCAATGTGCCAACAGTGCTTTTTAGCAGTCTCACTGGCTACTGCTAAAGTCAGTGCAGAATCCAGAAGCAACTCCAGATTACTTATTTCTTCATAGTATGAGACTCTATAACACATAGCACCCCTAAGGGGCCCTGATCCAGTCTGTTACTGCCTCCAAGTGCCTACCAACCACTTCAACTGCCTCTCCTGGTTCAGACACCTCCCTGTCTATTTTTTCGGAGAAAGATCATCATCTAGGGCAGGGGTCGGCAAACTCATTAGTCAAAAGAGCCAAAATTTGGCTCTCAGAAGAAATTTCAATCATTGTACTGTACAATGATTGAAATTTCTTCTGAGAGCCAAATTTTTAAAACTTAAACTATATAGGTAGGTATATTGTTGTTCACTTAATTAGGGTACTCCTAAGCTGGAAGAGCCACACTCAAGGGGCCAAAGAGCCGCATGTGGCTCCCAAGCCGTGGTGTGCCTACCCCTGATCTAGGGTGACCAAGGCGATTTCAGTGCCATAACCAGACCTGAAGCTTGAAGCCAGCATGCTTGCAGTTGGGCAGCCATGACCCTCTCCAATCCCTTGCACAGGATGGATATATTAGCTACTAGGTGATAATTGTTTAGCTTATCTGGATCCATAGAGGGCCTCTTGAGGAAGAGTTGGTGGGGCCACCTCATCTCTCAAGGAGACATTTGCCACTCTGCTGTCTAGCTTTAATAGTCAAGAAAGGCAAGGATCCAGAGAGCTTGTAGCCAACTGAACCCAGCAAGCAGTGTGTTCATTTCATTAGGCCTCAATAACTAAAAATGATCTAAGATTACTGAACCAGACAGTTCTCTGGATGCTTCCGTTAGACTATTTTCAACTGTGCAACTCTGCCCTCAAAATGCCCCGCAAAATTCTCACAGCAGACATTAGATAGCAACTGCCCTTGTTTCCTCAGGCTAGATCTTAAAAGGCTATTTGCTACTCAGAAGAGCTCTGCTGGATGGCTACTGATGACATACAAAACAGTGGGTGGGTCGGTGGGGAATAATTCCATTTCACAGCCATGTCTGCCATGTGGAAGACAGCAAAAGGGTAGCTCATATCTCTGTTGGCGGAGAGTTCCATAGAATAGAAGGTGCAATCAGAACTGGGATGTTTCTGTACTTAGCTTCCTGTCCGCTGGATGGAAAAGTGCAGAACTCAGTAATCTGTACTACCATTCACCAAACTAAGCCCCACGCACCTGGAGACTTACATGTGCCTGGGCGCGTTGTTTGAGTGCCACCATCTTCTTTGTGATGGCTGGTGCAACTGTGTGTGTGTCATCATCATGATGATGGTGAGATACCATGCACATGCAGTAGCATTTGGGGTCATCTTAGGTTCCAGTGCACTTCTGTGACACCTCAGATGACCCCTAGCACTGGAAATGGTGCAAATGGTCATGGTGTTGGGCATTACAGGTAAGTAGTCAATGATAGGGTAACATCTGGTAAGGCAGGAGGTGTCTCTGAATTGTAAATGCCTCCTGCAAGTGCAGATGCTCCTTATCAGATATTACTCTACTGCATACTGTGGGGCCAAGTGTGAATTCACCTGAGTTCTCTTCCTAATATCCCATATTAATATTTTTTTTATTTGAAACTTTTGACTATAAATAGTCCAGATACCAAAATTTATATGCACTTAATTTGCATAGACAACTATGGTTCTTATGGTTCTTCCTTTTCTTCTCTGTATTCGTTTTTCCTTTCCCCACTCTTTCTTTCCTTCAGAATTGGGACAGTCAGCTATAGTGATTGTCTGGAGAGGAGGAATATGGAGCAGAGAAGGCAGAACAGCAGATGGGGTATACTTAACACAGATTTGTCATGGTTCTCTCTTTGATTTTCAATATGAACTGGTCTGTTGTGCCCAGGCAAAACTATGATGACCTGCATGATGTTGTTTTATATCCCCATCTCACTGATCTGAGAAGGAAGTCCTTACATGAGAATCAAGTGGTGCATGAGAGAAGCCCTGCTGCATTAGGCCACAGCCAGCATCCTGTCTCACACAGTAGTCCACCAATTGCTTATGGGCATTCCAAGCAGAAGGCAAAGGCAAAACCTTCCTCTGCTCTCAAATACCTGAAAAATGGCCTTTTAGAGGCATCCTGCCAGGCTTTCCAGCCTGAAGGCTATACCTAGGCATCCATTCTAAGAGGTTCCTAAACTGCCTTTTCCAGATTTGTCCTCAAAAAAATAATCTGATATTGCTTTTTAAAATTCATTCGTAAGGGAAGATTTCATTTCATAGCTAAGGATCAGTTCAAAGAGTGAGCAAACCAACAAAAGCTCAGCTGTGCTGGTAGTCATTTTGCTAAAGTGATAAAGAGGCATAATAAAGTAAATAAGCCACAGAGGAGTCATCCTAAAGCTCTCTTATGACTCTTTTTCCAGGCCTTTGCCTCTAGGTGCAATTGACATGTTAATTATGCATAAAAGAAAATCTCTCTCTCTTTCTATATATATATATATATAATCTACATTTTGTTTTGAACATTGTGCTAATCCATAATGACAAGCATGGCAGACAATTAGAGCAGCTTGTCTAGAAGACAAGAAATGGGTAGTTTATATCCAGAAGCCCTCGGAAATTCCCATCTGCAGTAAAACTGATCTATTTCCTCCCAAATAATATGTTAAAGGCTGTCTGCGTTTGTAAGAATGATGCCCTCATTTTAGAAAGCATTTGTGATACGTCAATTGTGTTCAACACTGACTATTCTGAAGGTATTTCCGCTCCAGCCTATGGGCATTTTGGTGCTAATTTGAAAGTTTTGTGCAGGGTGACAGCCATTTGCATAGCAGTGACAGCAAGTTTAATCCTTGCATCCATGACTTACATCTTAGTTTCCAGAAAACCATCCTTCCTTTTGCTCCAGACAAGCAAATCTGCATTCAATTAGAAATTGTTGTTCTCTTGGGAAGTACTTAAATTGATAAATACTATAATTTTGTGGAAGTTAATTTATTTGTGTGAGCAGAATGTGTACTAAAAAATCTATTGCTGGTATCATGGAGGTATTTACAGCTATTTGCTACTGGATAAAAGGAAGAGATCAAGATGAAGCTGGGAAACGATTCTGCCGTCCACCTTCCTCCACAGAAATTTCTGACTAATCATTTTAATTTCTTTTTTTAAAAAGCGGAAGAGTAGTAATGGTGATTTTGCAATTCATTCAAAAAAGAACCAATTCAATAAAGGAGTTGTGGGGTTATGGATACTCCTATGCCTGATCAATGAAATGCCTATAGCAGCCACTTCTTAGAATCAGACTTGTTTTAAAACTGAAAACATTTTCCAGGCTGGAGGAACAGACAGGATGCCCCGAAAGTCATTTTCTGGTATTTGAGAGCTGGTGAAGGTTTTGCCTTTGTCTTCTGCTTGAGATGCCCATGAGAAATCACAGTGGGGCACTGTGTGGGACAGGATGCTGGACTAGATGGGCTGTGGCCTGATCCAGCTGGGCTGTTCTTATGTTCTTTTGAAAGCTGATACAAGTTCCTGTCTAAGAAAGAAAAAGGATGACCAGCTAGAAAACAAACTAGGAGCAAGTTCCCACTTAAGGAATAAAGCACTATATACAATGCTATTTACAACGGGATTTACATTAATATGTAAAGCGTGTTAAAAGGAAGCAAACAGCATCTGGCAATCAGATTCAACCCTGATTTTCTGTCACCACTCTAAACACTTAAAATGCTTCCAAAAATGGATTGGGGAGAGCGATTATTTCCCCTCCTCTCCCCATTGCCCAGGGTACACGGCAGCAGTGGCAACTCAAGCCCCGTTCACCTGCTTCACCTCCACAGCCACCATCCCCAGCAGGGGTTCCCTCCAAAAAAAACACCCTGGTTGGCTCACTCTGCTGCTGCTGCCACCTGCGTGTGCACACACACACACACACACACTTAAACATACACACATCTCCCAGATCCTGCAGCAGTTTCCTCCCTTTCCCTTTTTTAAAGGTCAGAATTTTCAACAGCCAGAATTGTGTAAAATTGCAACATTGTTACCAGGTATGAAGTGGGTTGATTGCTACAATGAAACCGGCTGCTGTACAGGGTGGATTGTTACAATGAAATGGCTGCTGTACATTTTAACTGAAAGGGGCTGACCTGCAGGGTGAAACCCCATCCATTTCATGATATCTTTGCCCAAATACTGCTCTAGTGTTCCCACAACAATAAGGAAGAAGCATTTCAAAAGCCAAACCCAGAAAGAACACCTGAAAAATAAGGTGTTTCTTTATTCCATTTTAAAGCCAAATAATCTCAAAATACCCCTAAAACTGATTGCGAATGGGGATGACGAGGATCCAAACTGTTTTAATTGAATGGGGGTAGCAACAACGAGGATCCAAACAGTTTTTAAACAGTTTTAAGTGGTAATAGGAACACGGCTCAGTAGTACTATAATTTTCCTGAACATCAACAAGGGCATCTTAAGAGTTCACTTTGCTTTGCCACTACTGAAAATGGGCATCTTAAAAATCCACTTTGTTCTGCCCTTTCTGTACTGGGCTTTATTCCAGATTATATCCCAGAATAGGGGACAACCATCTACCTGCTTGTGCAGACTACTTTGGGCCCTATTCTGATTTCAAAGCTATTGTTTCCATTGAGGCAGGGGGCAGGGAAGAAGTAGGGATTGTATCCGGAGTGAGCTCTCATCTCCTAGTTGGAAGGAAAGCATTTTGCATGTATGACAATTTTTTTATCTTGTAGCTCATCAAGCAGAAGAAGGTAGGATAGCAGGGAGGGAAGCCTTGAATGTAGGCTGCTTGCCTTGCCTTGATTATATTACACCCTGCTTTCCCTGTTATTAATTTCCTCTTGCTGTGCTCATATCTGCAAACAATATATGACAACTCAAAGAACATGGATATGATACCCCTAAATCACACTTTGGATCTAGAATAAAAACAGAAGACTTAAAAAACAAACCAACCTATTTGCTTCCCTTTAAATACCAGACTGATGATACACACCAAGAATATCATTTGCATTGTTAGCACAACAAGTTAAACAAAAGCGATTGCCTCAGAGCAAATCAGCACACTGGACAATGTAGCTCAACATTTTGCCACAGCCACAAAGATTCACCGTGCCTAACCCATCTCTGCAGGATGTGAGAGGAACTCCCTCCGCTCAGAAAGAGATACAATCCCAGTTGGGGTACTTGATTACATGGGCCAAGAGATGCAAAACTTCATGGTGCACGCCAGACTAGATCTCTCTCCCCCTCCAAATCTAGCAGCTTGCACAAATACAGAAGTTTGAACTACTGATCACAAAGAGTTGCAGCACTTGTATGATGGAGAATCCTTACAGGGACAGGAAAGAATGTATTCGGGAAGCGCCTTGCTTCGGTTATTAGGAGAGCTTTAAACTAAAACAAAAGGGGAAGGGTAACAAAAAGTCAAGCAAAAATACTCAGTCAATCAAACCAGGCGATATTCTTACTCCCAGAAATAGTACCAATGAACAAACGCATAAATTTTGTAAGGAAAACAGAGGAGGCAAGCTCGCAATAGATATTACAAACTAAAATGCCTCTACACCAATGCCCAAAGCATGAGAAATAAAAAAGGGGAGCTGGAGATCCTGACCCAGGTAGATAAATATGATGTCATAGGTATTACGGAAACCTGGTGGGATAACACGCATGAATGGACCACAAACATTGAAGGCTACAACTTGTTTCTGCGAAACAGACTTAACAAAAGAGGAGGGGGTGTTGCGCTGTATGTTAAAAAAGAAATTGTCTCCTCAGAGGTTCAAGTTTCAGAGAGTGGAAGCTCAGTAGAATCGGTATGGGTAAGAATTCAAGGAGAGAGCAACAGAAAGGATACAATTGTAGAAGTCTATTACAGGCCCCCTGGACAAACAGAAGATATGGATGACCTCTTCCTAGACCAGATGGCTAAACTTTCACGAAAGCATGACATAGTGATTATGGGAGACTTTAACTACCCAGACATTTGTTGGGAATCTCGCTCAGGAAAAAGTCACAAGTCTAATAAGTTCTTATCCTCTCTCGCTGACAATTTCATGTACCAAAAGGTGGTGGAGGAAACAAGAGGATTGGCTATCCTTGATCTAATTCTTACCAACAGAGAGGAAATGGTTGAGGATATCAGAGTTTCTGGGGCATTGGGAGGCAGCGATCATGTTATCCTTGAATTCTGGATAATAAGGGAAGGAAAGCATGAGAGGACTCAGACTTCAAAGTTGGACTTCAGACGGGTGGATTTTGATGGACTGCGGAGGAGGTTAGGAGGGATCAAATGGTTAAATGTACTAAAAGATAGAAATGTCCAAGAAGGATGGGATATTTTAAGAAATGCAATATTAGAAGCGCAATCATTAACAATTCCTCAAAGAAGGAAGAATGGAAAACATCTAAAGAGACCAGGGTGGATAAACCTAGAACTTAAAAACTTGATAAAAAAGAAAAAAGAAATGTTTAAGAAATGGAAGGAGGGATACATATCTAAGGAGGAATATAATGAAATCAGTACAATATGCAGGGCAAGTATCAGAAAAGCTAAAGCTAAAAATGAATTGAGGCTTGCAAGAGAGACTAAAAACAATAAAAAAGGGTTTTGGGGATATGTCAACAGCAAAAGAAAAGTCAAAGAGGTTTTGGGAAGTCTGCAGGGAGAGAATGGAGAAGTGATCGAAAGTGATCTTGAGAAGGCAGAGATTCTGAACTCCTATTTTGCATCTGTTTTTTCCAAGAGGGATAATGTGCATGCAACAGTCCTTCACTGTACTGATGAAGGACTAGGAGAATCAAGACACAAAATCAACACTGAGAGAGTAAGGGAACGCTTAGCTAACTTAAACGAATTTAAGTCCCCAGGTCCAGATGGATTACATCCTAGGGTACTGAAGGAATTAGCAGAGGTAATTGCTGAACCACTTGCTGTAGTCTTTGAGAAGTCATGGAGAACAGGAGAAGTCCCAGATGATTGGAGAAGGGCAAACGTTGTTCCTATCTTCAAAAAAGGGAAGAAGGTAGACCCAGGGAACTACAGGCCTGTTAGCCTGACTTCAATACCAGGAAAGATTCTCGAACAAATTATTAAACAACACATATGTCAGCATTTGGATAGGAATTCAATAATTAACAGTAGTCAACATGGGTTTGTATCAAACAAGTCGTGTCAGACCAACTTGATTTCATTTTATGACAAAATCACTGAATGGGTTGATCAAGGAAATGCAGTAGACATAGTATTTCTTGATTTCAGCAAAGCATTTGACAAAGTATCTCATGCGATCCTCATTGAAAAATTGATCAAATATGGATTTGACAAGGCAACTATAAGGTGGATTCAAAACTGGCTTAGTAATCGTACTCAAAGAGTGGCTTTAAATGGCTGCACATCCAAATGGAGGGAAGTGTCAAGTGGAGTACCACAAGGTTCTGTCCTGGGCCCAGTTATGTTTAATGTTTTTATAAACGATCTGGACGAGGGAGTTGAAGGGAAACTGATCAAATTTGCTGATGACACAAAGCTAGGGGGGATTGCAAACACCAGAGAAGAGAGAGAGAGGATTCAAAAAGATTTAGAGAAACTCGAACAATGGGCTGCAACTAATAAAATGGTATTTAACAAAGAAAAATGCAAGGTTCTGCACCTGGGCAAGAAAAATGAAAAAAGCACATATACAATGGGAGGAATTCGGCTGAGCAGCAGCACATGTGAAAAAGACTTGGGTGTCCTGGTAGATCATCAACTGAACATGAGTCAACAGTGCGAGGCAGCTGCAAAAAAGGCAAACGCAATCCTGGGGTGTATTAGGAGAAGCATAGAGTCCAGATCACGTGAAGTTATTATCCCCCTCTACTCTACCTTGGTCAGACCTCATCTGGAGTACTGTGTCCAGTTCTGGTCACCCCAGTTTAAAAGAGATGCTGACAAGCTGGAGCAGGTTCAAAGGAGAGCTACCAAGATGGTGAACGGTCTGCAAACCATGTCCTATGAGGAACGGCTTAAGGAACTAGGAATGTTTAGTCTATCAAAAAGAAGACTGAGAGGAGACATGATAGCTGTCTACAAATACCTCAAGGGTTGTCACAGGGCAGAGGGATCAGCCCTGTTCTCACTCTCTCAAGGAAGGACTAGAAACAATGGGGTGAAACTGCAGGGGAAAATATTTAGTTTAGATGTTAGGAAAAAATTTCTAACAGTAAGAGTGATCAACCAGTGGAACAGGCTGCCACGGGAGGTGGTTGGTTCCCCTTCGATGGAGGTCTTCAAGCAGAGACTGGACGGCCATCTGTCTGAGATGGTTTAGGAGATCCTGCCTTGAGCAGGGGGTTGGACTCGATGACCCAGGAGGTCCCCTCCAACTCTACCATTCTATAAGATTGGCTAAAATAGTGAAAGAGCCTGCTTAGAGAGCCTGTTATGTTACTTCAAAGGCAATGGTAATAGAACTGAATTCCATGAGAGAACTAAAATATTAAAGAAGGAAATAAAGAAAGAATCTAAAGTTTTAAGGAATAATGTGGTCAAACCAGGTTTCAAATAGACACAGATATCTGATCAGAGCTGATGATTTTAAAATGACCAGAAGAAAAACACAAAATCCTAGACCTCTCAAGACCAACATCCTGGGCTCTAGCTCAGACAGGACAATGAAAGACAATTTTTTACACTGAATCAGCATGTTGATTGATTGAAAAGAGACTGCATCATACAGTCGGAGTTACAACCTTATACAGTATACCTTAATAGGTAGCTTACAGGCCATTCCAGTATCTTCCCTTCTTTCCCTGGCCACAATATTTAGGAGTGTATAAGCATGTGTATCATGTCCCTGGCAGGGATGGGCAGTGAGGCAAGACACATGGGCGCATGCATACGACAGTCCTTGAGGGTTCAGAAGTACTCAGTGTCAGTCAGTGTGGAGCCCAAGCTTGATTAATGCATGAAAGACATGAGAAACAGATGTGCTCTGGGATTTCTCAATCAGTATTATGAAACAGACAAACAAAAGGATTCCCCCTTGAATGTTGCTTATATACAGGACACATCTGATCAGTACATAGCTATCTAGCACTTCAATGGGAAATCATTAACACCCAGACAGCTTTTTGTTTGCCACAATCCCCAGTTGGAAACAGTTGCTTATCTCAAGTGTCAGTTATTGAAATGACAAACTTGACTCTTCAAGCCAGGTCAAAAGTTCAGCCATTGGGACGCCTTGAAACAATCTAGCTCTGCCTCTTCCCAGATTCAAAATTTCCCACTTCAAATCTGATTGGTTCACCTCTAACTGTCTGGGTGGATAAAAGGAGCCCTCCCAGCTCTGGTTCTTGACAGTCCTTTTTCCTTAGGTCGATCATGCCCATGCTGCTGTCCTTAAATCACAATCTGTTGCTGAAATCACTGGCTGAAACCACTAGGCAGTTCTGCTTTGCTACAGCTAAGATCCCAGCTCCTGCCTATCCCTTCTGACCTTCGCTGTTGCCATATGTTCTCTGATCCTGCTATGAAGAAACCTGCATGGGTAACAACCAGTTGCACTAGACGGTATAGGGTATCCTAGAATAGGCTCCTCTATGGGTGTTTTTCCACCGCGTTCCTTTAATCCGGATCTAAGAAGATCCGGATCTAAGGAATGGAAACTTCCCTTAATCCGGATCTAGTAGATCTGGATTAAGGGAAGTATCCAATGTGTTTCCATGGGTGGTCTAGCACCCAATAGGAATGGGTGCTAGCCTCCCTGCTATGGAAACACTGGAGTACCCATTTGCAAATCTGGATTGACCCACAAGGGATCTGCCTGTCACCACAGGTGTTTTGGGGGACAGGGGGTGCAATCTCCGAAGGCAACTTAGCAAAGACTCCGGAGTCCCTTTGAAGTTGCCTTCGGAGGTTAGCAAAGGCTCCGAAGTCCCTCAGAAGGCAACTTCAGAGATTAGTACAGGCTCAGAAGACAAACTCCTTGGGAAAGCAATACAAGAGAGGTGCATATTAATTAGTTCCTTGTGATCAGGATGAGTCAGCCTCATTAATATGCACCTCTTTCCATGCCTGAAGGTAACAAGGGGCTTGTTTTCGGAGCCTTTGCTAATCTCCGAAGGTAACTTTGGAGAGATTTCAGAGGGACTTCAAAGCTTTGATTTTGGGGCTCCCCCCCCATGGGCACCCCCTACCCCTAACCTCCTCTAGACCCCACTGCTGGATTGTAGTGGAAACAGGCTCTCTGCAATCTGGATTTTCAGACTGAAGACCCCATTGTAGACCCCTTTAATGGGGTCTACACAAAATCTGCATTATAGGTCCTGAAGGACCCATATGATCCAAATTTCCCAAGCTGCGGTGGAAACAAATGTGTCCCTAATGGGGTCTGGGGTGGAAATGGGGTCATCCGGCTCTGAGCCAAATGGGTCCTTAATGGGTGCTAAAATGGGTACTTTCTGGCAGTGGAAAAACACCCTCCATCTCTAAATGACCAAATAGTGTAAATTGATACTTTTCCTATACTAAGATATTGCTCCTTGTCTGGTTAAAGCATTATACTATGCCACTGGGAATCTATTTTTGCTTATGTTTTGGCCTCTTTTGGTTGTGCACAGTTCCCCCTCCATTTTTGCCATTTATTTTATTATTTTCATACTAATTATTAATATAAGTTTTTTTCTCAAGAAGAAACCGCCTTTTGGAGTCTCTTCTGCCTGTAGTCTGCATTGGAAACAATATGAGTAACGTCTAGACAAAGCTAATGTCCCCACTTTTAACATGTGTCTAGGACATCTACTAAAACGTGCACCACTAATCAGACAGTCACTTACCCACCATACCTTTCCCCCTTACTACAAGAACCCAGGTCAGTGCAGTAAGCAAGCATGGAAGATTGCACAGCTTGAACAAACAAAGATAGCAATACAGAGGCCATCTTCACAAGGCCACAATTAGGACAAATCCCTTTGTTGATGAAGAATCTTTGTTGATGAAGTGAACATTTTCACAGTAGACCACTACCAAGCAACTGATTACGAACTGAAGATTTAATTACCATTTACTTATTTCACCTCTTTATGCTATCAATTTATCTGGAAAACATTTGAAGATGTCTAATTGTGTAGATCTAAAATTAGGTAGGATGATAAAAGAGCTTATGAATGACAATACAAAATATTTCATTTTTTAAAAATAGTAACAGTGTACTTAAAAAAACACATACTCATATCGATTTTAAACAATGTGCCAAGATAATGTTTTGTCTTGATTTAGGGCCCTTTCTGCACATACATTCTGGTCTGGGGCCTCTGGTCCAGATGCTGAGTCTCCTCATCTGCACTTTAATGCAGATCAAGAGGCCCTGTCCCCTGTTAGTCTGGCCCCATCTGCACAAGATGGAGCCCGATTAAGATGCCCTTAATCTGGATCTATTGTAGATCCATTTAATGAGGTCTACAATTGGACTAAGGGCCTTGTTCCCAATCACCTAAGTGTGCAGACAGCATACCTCTATGGCAGTGTAAATGGCAGTGGTCCAGCCCATGGTTCCATGGATCCAGATCAAAATGATGCAAGTGCAGAAAGGGCCTCAGGTCCTGAACTCATGCCTTCAATGCACCCTTGGAACTGTGAGTGCCACAAGCTACTCTTTCTGCAATCATAAGGGTGATATTCTTGCTTATTTCCACAATTAAGAGCTGTCAAGTTAAAAAATAATTGACTGGTTCCTGGCATGCTGTGACCTTCTCCTTCAGTCCAAAATGAAGGCACTTCTTCCCTGCAAGTCAGGAGGAAAATGAGGGGATAATTGACACTTATTTTCCACGTGCTATATTGGTTGTGTAGGTAATTATTTCTATCTACAATATTGTCAGGCTTGATTCATCGTTCTGCCTAAAAAGATAAAGATATAATCCTGGAGGTTTTTTTAACAGGGAAGACTAATGCCAGAAATATCAAATTATGGAAGAACCACAAATATAAGGTACTTATTTTTACTCACAAGGTTTCTTTCTAAAAACTATGAACTAATTTTTAAATAGGAATTATGGAAAGTGGCTTGCGGCAAAAATGAATGAGACATTCGTACAGAAGCAACCACTGTCATGACTTGTGAAATAAATAAATAAAATGAGACTGAAAGAGCATGGCCAAATAGAAAGAGTAGAATTTCTTACCACCCTAACCCTGACTTTGTACCATGCCCTTTTTTAAAGGATTACAGTCACAGAACTTTCCAATGTCCCCTGGGCTACAGATGAGGTTTTTGTACCTGTTGGATGCCGATGCAGGAAAACTATTTTTTAAGCATTTCGTATGCCGGCCTGACAGACTTAACCTGTTTCAAAGCTGCTTACTAGAAAAATCTAATATTAAGAGACTTGATCAAATTCAGGCCAAGCCTCCATAGCACCATGCAGGCACCCTAGGCCCATCCACAGGGGAATGCACATTTCCACAGTTCGCTGCATGCATGCAATTGTCGGCCTGTGCTGCACCAAGGTGGAAAACAGAGCATCTTTTGCTGCAAGCTCAATGGCTTGAGGCCACCTGCACCCATACCTGCACAGCATGGCTGGTTGCCCTAGCACTGAAGCAAAGGAATTGTTTTTATATGGTCATCAGCCAGAATCAAAATGTATAAGAGTACATTTTAAAACTTGTCATCTTTAAAAAACAATTTAATGTACAATAATAATGACATCATTTAATATTTACAGTTTGTCAGCATTTCTAGTTTTTCTACAGTCCTCAACATTCAATGTAGTTGCTCTTGTTCTTAATTTACTTGCTTTCAAACAAAACTTAGATACATTTAGAATGTTGTGGTTTATCATCTAATAAGCATTTCAGACAATATTCTTCTCCTCTAAGATTCAGGACAGAATGGCCGTAATAAAAGTTCTGCATGCATCCTCATAGAAAGGACAGTGTAGCATGGTAGGAGCAACATCTTCTACCTAGTTCAGTCCACATGGGCAGATGTTCTAGCATTGCATTGTTCTGGGGATGGACTTGCCATGTCGGCTATCCTAAACCTAACCTAACTAAATTCTAAACCTGCTTGATGGAAGTTCAACCCAATAACTAGCATCAACAAAGATGCGGGGATAAATAATATCAATGCATTTTTATTTTCATTTATTTATCTGTTGCTTATAGAGCGGTCCCTCTCTTTGTAAGTAGTGCTTATCTAATAAGAACTGCTCCTCTTATGGGCACTGCTGCTGCTACCACCAGATGCATCCTTATTTTGATGGGAATTTTTTTATATACACATACCTTGTGCATATGCACTCAATCTAGAGGCTGTCAAGTGATATGATCCAAAGAGTGAAGAATCCCTGAATGTGGAACTGTCTCCTGCTAAGCTTTGGACTGGGCCAACTGCATTTCTTCTGACCACATAACAAAATATGTAATGAATAATCCAGATGTGCTTCAACATCTGTGTGCAACAGCAAGTAAAATGGGACTGTATTAAACATGAGCGTGTGTGCATGTGTGCCTATGCGTCTATTCACCAGCTAAAATACAAAACTACTTGTATTACTTCACGGTCTGAATCTTGGAAGTCTATTTACACCTTCCCGGTAGCCGATATCAGTCACTGAGCAGATGGGCAGCTTCCTAGTTTTGCTTTAATTGTCACACATGGAATGAAAATCTCACACCTTATTTTCAGCTTACTGCTTGAAGTCTTTACAATTCAGAACTGACAGGGCCAATTGGAAATGCAGTTTTGAAATCCTGCCTTAGGAAGAGCAACTCATGAAATCCTGCCTTAGGAGTAGCAAGTCTCAAGTGTGAATTTCAGTACTAAAGTGTTCTTCTCTTTGGCCCCCATCATTAAATTTGAATTCATATTTCATACACATAAAAGGAAATACATGTGACACATGGAGCGACATGAAAGCCAGACAAGACCCACCTACTTCCTTTTGTTATTTTTCCTATGTCTGCCTGTCTTCCAGGTTGCTCCAAGCAAGATAGTAAAATGTGCTAGAAGGCACATAAGCATCACTAATATGAGAAACCTGGTATCACTGCCAGAGTTCCTGTAATAGTAACATTATGGGTTCTTGATGGACTAACCCAGAACTGTATTGGGAATGCCATGATTATGACTCAAGAAAACTGCTGGTTTTTACTCTCATCTGGAATCATCCTGAGCTTGAAGGTAAGGGCCTACTTTAAATCTCCTTTCAATCTAAGGCCCTGTCCCCATGCAATTGAAAGTCTGCTGGAACTCTTCTTTTGCCTCTGAGCGGCCCCATTCTAGGCTTTACAAGGCGCTTAGGGAGCTTAGGAAAGTGAGACACCCGCGATAAAATACGTGCACTTTAAAGAAGAGTTCCAGCGCTCTTTCGGCGATTCGCGGGTTTTGCTCACTATATCTGCCTTGAGGACGCTCCGTGGCAAAAGGGGTGGGGATTGCTTGCCTGCACACACAGCCAAAAAGCATTCACACATCTGAGAAATGCAGCAGGTTTGCTTCTTTTCCTTTGTAAAAAGAGCCAGAATTGCTCAGAATTGCAACATTGTTATCAAGTGATCTGTGAAAGCCTTAAGAGAGAATGAGCGAAGGATCGCGCTGCCGATGCTGCAGCCGCTGACTTTGCCGGGGCAGAAAGCTTTTTCTAACAGAGAACTGAGTGAAAGTAAGTGCTGAAAGTGAATGAATGAGCGATCATCTGCCTTTGCTAGGGGTGGGAAGCCGTTTCAGGAGATGGAGATCTGGCTATTTTTCCTTTTAACAAGAGAGGGGGCGGGGGAAAAAGATGCCCGGAAAGAGAAGACGGCTACCATGGGGACGGAAAGTCCGTTTAGATCGCAGCTACCATGGGGGCACTTATTCCGGAAGTGGAGGGAACTTTTAAAGTCAGCTATAACAGAGTGACGGCAGAGGAAGCCGAGAGGGGCTAATAAGTCTTTTGGGGACAGGGCCTAACTCCATGGAGAAACTCCTACTCCACTACTAGTGTCTGCACAGTTTTTTAGACTTAACATTAACAAAGTAGCAGATTTAATTCACATAAAATCTGTTATCGTGCTTAGCGGGAAAGTCACTCCAATAATGGGATGGCATTTGGGGTGTTTTTCCACCACACTCCTTCAATCCGGATCTAAGAAGATCCAGATCTAAGGAATGAGTACTTCCCTTAATCCAGATCTAGTACATCCAAATTAAGGGAAGTACCCAATGTGTTTCCATGGGTGATCTAGCACCCAATAGCAATGGGTGCTAGCCTGCCTGCTGTGGAAACGCCAGAGCACCCATGTGGCAAATCTGGATTGATCCACCGCACTTGCAAGAAACCCCTGGCCACACATCCTATGCTGCCCAGCCTTTCCTGCGATCTGCCGCTAACTTCAAAGACCCTTTGGAGCCTTTGCAGCCTTTGACAGCTGCATTGCTCTCACAAGGGGTTTTTCTTCAGAGCCTGCGCTAATCTCCAAAGTTGCCTTTGGAGGAATTTCAGAGTTGGCTTCAGAGGGACTCTGAAGGGACTTCGGAGCGGCTTTGAAGCTTCGATTTTTGGGCACCCCCATGGGTGCCTGCTCCCTGAGCCTCCTCTAGACCCCACTGCCGTATTTTAGTTGAAACAGGCTCCTTACAATCCGGATTTTAAGGCTGAAGACCCCATTGTAGACCCCTTTAATGGGGTCTACAAGAAATCTGGATTATAGGTCCTGAAGGACCCATATCATCGAGATTTCCCTAACTGTGGTGGAACTAGGTGTGTCCCTAAAGGGGTCTGTGGTAGAAATGGGGTCATCCAGTTCTCAGCCAAATGGGTCCTTAATGGGTGCTTCAATGGGTACTTAGTGACAGTGGAAAAACACCCCTGGATGGCACAGACAGGACAGAAATCTTTCATTATCATTTTGCAACTGTTATTACTATTACTATATCAGAAAAACATCAGAATAGTGCCATTCACACTCAGGAATCATATAGATCCACCTGGGCACTGAGATCTCAAGGAGAGGGCCTTCTTATTATTTGTTGGTTTTTATGTTATTTATAATTTTAATAAAAAAGGGGGGGGAAGAGAGGGCCTTTTTGTAGTTCCTTCTCTTGCAGCGGTATGAGGAATAGGGACTTGCAGGAGGGCCTTTTCTGCTGTGGCTCCTAAACTCTGGAACAGCCTCCCTTTTGAGGTTCTCCAGGCACCTACACTGTATACTTTTCAGTGCCTGGTGAAACCATTACTGTTTAAATAGCTTCTTCAGGGTGCTGTCCTGTTAGGAAGGGGGATATATTTTTACTTATGTTTTGTCATTTGATATGTTTTATTCTCATTGTAACCTGCCCTGGGATCATTCTGTGAAGGGCAGGATATAAATTTTATAAATAGATAAATAAAATAAAATTTGCATTCCAATGTCTAAAACTGAATATAAGAACAGTCCTTACAGAGATACCAGTATGAGAAGCAGAAAAGGCCAAGTGGTTTGTACTGGCTATAGGAAATGTCACTGGTGAAGCAGATGTGAGGGGCAGTTTGAAAAGTATTTGAAACAGGCGGCAGATTTTGATTCTGCCTGCCTAATCTGGCTGTCAACGTAGACAGTGCCAGCAGCCAATTCATGCTGGCGGAAGAGAGACGCGGTGATACTACAGCACAACGGCTTTACTGCTGACTCTGCCTGATGCGATGTCCATTATCCCATCAAGGCATTGTTTCACCAAATTTATTTTACTTTTAAAATTGTACCCAACAGTTGCAGAATTGCTCCTCTGTACACAAAGATTTACAAAATAGCAGAGGATGTTTTCACTCAAAGATGCCTGAATTCTCTGCCTTTTTCTGCTCCCCCTGTACTACTGTGATTATAATATGCCTTAGCACTAAAGTAGCATAAACAGCAGTTTAAATAGCACAAGGGGGGGGGTGTGTGTGTTAAAGATGCTAAATGTCTCATTTTCTGCTTTAACCTTTTCATGTTTTGTGCTTTTCTTTTCCTGCAAAATACTCAGTTCCTCAGAATCGTTGGCTGAAGCTCCATTATCTCTATTGTTCCATGTTCTAGCCAAAGCCTCACCATCTGTTACACAGCTGCAGTGTTTTCTGCATTGGCTAAACTATAATGAAGCCATTAAAAGCATGGAGAGGACACAGTGGAACATTTGGGTTTCTATTGGTAACTAGAATATTCCCTTTCCCCATTTTTGGGATGAGCTAAATTCAAATGCAATGCTCCTCAAGTAAAGAAAATAAAGAAGTTGGAACTGCCACATCCCCCCCACCCTGGCCGCCCAACATCACTTTTCTTTGCTAATATTTTTAGTAATCTCATGCCATCCTACTCTTCTTATATTGATGCCTCATGATTTACTTTTGGATGTGACCTTAGACAGCAGTTATGCCCTAAAGTTACAATCCTAAGTAGAGCTTTATTGAGGTGCCATTAAGATCCATGGAGCTTAAATTACAACAATTTAACAAACTGCAGCTATAAGTAATACAGAGTAATATTCAACTGTAATTAAACTGGCTGTGGAGAGATACATTGCGTCTTTGTCACTGGACCAGTGAGCGTATATTTTATTATTGAAGCCATAGCCGTAACAAAATCAGAAAGAAAGAAAAATGGCAAAGAATAGAACAGAATACATTACAAGTTCAGTAAAACATTTCTGTTAAATAAAAAGTTACAACTGATTTAAAAGTAAAATTAGTGATCGGGAGCTGAATTTAGATTACTAGGTACATTAACTATTCTGAACTTAATGGTTGCCTGAATAAATTTGTCCACTTATAAGCGTAAGTGTCCTTTTACAGCCAAAAGAAAGCCCACTGACTCTTCTTCTGGACCTCAAAGTTTCTTATTATCCTGACAAACATTTAGAAGGCTTTAAAGGATTAGACAAATTCATGGATGACAGATGTATGAATGGCTACCAGAATGGATGCCTAAGTAATTCTTTTAGGCTGGGGGCAAGCAGGACGCCTCTAAGGCCATTTGCCTGGGATTGGAGAGCAGGAGAAGGTTTGCCCTTGTCTCTGCTTGAGATGCTCATGGGCAAATGGTGGGTGTGATGCCTCGTGTCTATTTACTGTATTTAAAAATAACATGTTTGCAAACGTATTTATTGTATGTAATGTTTATACTGTGGAACCACAGTAAGAACAGGTAAGCAGAGGGGTTAGACTTCCCTAATTAGCATATAGAAAGTGGGGAGAGTTGCCCACAGGGCAGCCAATTAGGCGAAGCCATGCAGGTTGCAATGAGTATAAAAGGCATTGACACCTGAAGAGTTTGTTCTATGCTTGGGATGTTTCTGGGTGGGAGGTCTGGGTCAAACCACTCTGCATCCTGAGGGAGAAATTCCCAAGATAGTTCCATATTGTTCCTTAGGGTCTTAGGCTAGGAAGAGCCAGGGAGAGACTTATTGACAGCCTAGGGCAGAATAGGTTATCTGTTGCTGAGTGCATTTCTGAAAGATCGTTTTTTACTATCTTTGGAGTATCTGCTGACTATTTTATTTATTTAATTAGTTTACTGACAAACTATTTACCACAATTCTAAATAATAAAGACAAGAACATTATTTTTAAGAAGCCAAGTGCCCAAAGTGCTATGTATTCTTATACAGGAATTCCCATGGAAAGGAACTCTGGGTCTTTAAAAACTAGTGGAAGTGAGCAGGAGATAGCGAGCCGCGGGAGGCTGTTACAGACGCTTCTGCGCTAGGGGGTTTACTTACTGAGGCAAGGGGAAAGTGGTGTGCTCTTTAGCAGGGCTGAAGACTGGACCGGCTCACGCAGTGCAGTTAAGCGGAAAGAAAAGAACCGCTTGGGCTGAAGGGCGCGCCACAGTGGGCCACTGTGTGAGACAAGATGCTGGACTGGATGGGCTGTGGCCTGATCCAGCAGGGCTCCTCTTATGTTCTTATTCCTAATGGAGCTGTGGAGAAGACAATGCAAAATAAAATGTGGAATGACCCTGATGGGGTCACAGCTCCAATGACAATAATGTTTTAGGTAATTTTTGGTAACATCCAATGGAATATGCTATAGGCAGTGGTTGAAAATGCACCAATTCCCAGTCTTTTAGTGTTTTGGAATGCTTTGTGAGCTCCACATCTCCTTCTGCATCTCAGTTTAATATACAGTCTTGAGGTCTGGGGTCACAGGTTTTGATAATTTCCAGTGGGGAGAAATGATAACGTTGGATGACTTTGGCAAATAAGTCATTCCAGTGATTCTTTCTCTGAAAATAGAAAAAAAATTAAGATGATCTTTAGGTAAATTAGAGGTCCTTTCCATAATCTAGAATAAAGGCTTGTGTGGTAAGCATCTGGCCCTGATCTCCAGGTTAATACAGATCTAGGATGCCACACCAGTCAACCCCATCTGCATTAGAACACCATGATCCATATTAGGGAGGCCTTATTTCATATCACCAGCAGGCACGATTAATCGAATCTACATAATTGGAATCCCTATTATGAACATGGGAGGCATATAGAAACGTTGCCTTCCACATTTGGGAATATTAGGAGACCATTTCAGTGGTGCGCCATACTGTGCTTTTGTGTCCGCCAGAAGCTCCAAGGTTAGGAGCAGCATGGCCCTAGGCTGGCCCAGCACTGTCATGTAGATGGTGCTGTTCTAGACCATGCCTTTCCATGGTTGGAATTAGCAAGCCAAGCTGATGCAGATCCACCGATTCCAACCGTGGACAGGTAAGTGCAGAAACAGCCAGGGTGCTTCCGCACAGGCACTTTAACACCCATTAGGCAAACATCTGGAGACGCGCCTCTGCGCACGCGTTGCTGTTTCGGACACATCTGGTGAGGTGTGTCCGCACAGCAACATGGATTATGGACACTTTTGCGGCGGCGCATCCACATTTGCGGGCCTATTAGGAACACTTCCGGTTAGGTGCGTCCGCACCTATCCATGCCTAAAGTGTGCCTAATGGGTGTTAATTACACACCACATATGATCTGCCGGAGCGAGGGCGAGCCGCGGCATGGAGGTCCCCCGGCTCGCCAAGCATGGTGGGCTGGGGGAGGGCCCTGGAGCACGGATGGGAGGCGGGTGCTGTGCATCCGCACAGCACCCACCTCCAATCCGGATCTATTCTGCCCTGCCACCGCGTGTGTGGTGGGATGGGGAGGGGGGTAGATCCACATCTCTTAGATGCGGATCTACCCCATAAATCCGGATCTACAGGGGATCCGGATTTAGTAAAACCGGGTCCTCTGGAATCCGGTTTTACTAAATCTGGGCGCAGTAGACCCGGATTTATTTGCCCCTGTGCAGAAGCACCCCCAGAGACTCTTTTATAACATGTTGACAGTGCGTGAAATGAACTCTTACTGTTATAGCCCAACTGGAAAATCATTCAAACTCTTTCTTAAAGGAAATACTAGGGTTACCCCAAAGGATGCCAGCTGCATTGGACCAGTCATTGCTTCCTACTCATCAGTACCTTATGAGGACAGAAGGAAATGTATGTCTTAAAAATGGCAATATGACCTGAGCATACTTGGAAAAACCCCCACAGGTGCCACTACCTGTATGCTACACCAATGCTTCTGTAGCCAAACAATGGAGTCATTGTGCCTTCCGTGCCCAGGGCTTCACAAAGCCAAGAGGGTGTCAAATGATGTGCATACTCTCACGTCTTCCTAACCCCATGGCACAGCTACTGTGAGCCCAGTACTCATAATCCATGTGCACTTTTATAAGAAGAATCTTATGGCCTTTATACAGTTCTTGGGACTGCACCAGACAAAGTCCAGAGTATAGGAAAAGAAGATTGAGAAAAACTAAAAGACTAAGGGAATTGTGTCAAGAACAAGAGCTTCATGGCTATAGAACACACACCTGCCTGTTCGGAACAAAGGTCTCTAGACCCAGAAACCAACACTGACAGCTGCAGTCTTCAATGTTTACTAAATAAAGAACAGAATTTTTAGGCAGGAGAAAGATGTCTAGGGAGAAAAACAGCTGGAGGAAAGTGGAAGCTGTTATGATTTCAGGACTCCAAGCATCACAGAACAGTTCCTTTCACGTACAGTAACTATTTATCACTGCCAAATTTATCTTCCCTACAGATCCAGCAGAGGTTTAGCTACAACGGAATGCCCCCCCTGGCAAAAAGACCAATATTTGCCCACCGCAGAAGGCATAAAACAGTAACAAAGTAATATATATCTATACTCCAACCCGACTAGCAAGGCAAATCTGATGTCCCTGGACCAGTGAGTCAGGTTAATGGTTTAGTAGACTCCCTTTTGTTGCTGGACACCTAGCAAACTGCTGACTGTTCCAGCTTTTATAGACATGTTTTTGTGTCAGGAGGCCCCCTCACTTGTGGATAGATGACCCTTTGAGAGAGAAACAGAAGAGAGATGGAGTGCAGTTCCGTTGATCTCTCAGTGGCCTTTGATGCCATTCACAATGGCATCCTGTTGGATTGCCTCCCAGAGATGGGAGTGTGGAGCTTTGTGTTACTCCTACCTGCAGGTGCAATTTTATAAAGTAGTACTGAGTGACTGCCCTGGAAGGGGGGCTGTGGTGTGCTATGTGGGATATAAGGAAAAACGTGAGATTGCCCCTTACTGTGTCCCAGAAGAAGAAGAAGAAGAAGGATTGGCTTTTCTACTTCACTTTTCTCACCCATTTAAGGGGATTCAAAGTGGTTGACAAAGCTTTCTGTTCTCCTCACAACAGAACACCCTGTGATTTAGGTGTGGCTGTGAGAGCTCAGAAGAGAGCTGTGACTTGCCCAAGGTCACGCAGCTGGCTTTATGAAGGAGAGCAGAATCAAACCCAGTATTCCCAGATAAGAGTCTGGCTCCCTAACCACTAGACCAAACTGGCTTGCATAAGAGTCTCCAGCAAAGATTTGCTTACTAAAACATTTAGTAGAGTCCACCCCCACCCCCCAAAAAGCATTTTTCTGGAATAGAGATGTGCATGAATCATTATTTTGTGTTTTGTTTCAAATCAAGCCTCAGACTTCCATCCTTAGTTCCACAAACCAGTTTAGCAATTCATGAGCTGGTTCTGTGAATCCCCTATCACATCCCTAGTCTTCCCAAAAATATCAGAAGCCTTCACCTTTGTTCCTCCTGTTACAACATAACCCACTCCAATCATGCCCATGGCCTTCACATCTTGTCTGTGGCCCCCTAAATTTTTACTCTAGGTGGCCCAGATTGGATCACTGGCAGCCACTTGATTCTCCAGTATGTCAAGCAACCTGCTTTCCCAGTTTATTAGCTCTTCTGAACTAGAGTGCCATATTAGGCTTTCCGAGATGGCGTATCATGATCCTTCCAGCAGGCCATACATTGCTCCAGCATGACTGGCTATGTTTGTCCATGTGTCAATGTGCTTAGCCTGCTGGGAGTACCCATGGTCCTCCATTTCAGATAACCTAATAGGTCAGAAAGCCAGGCTTATTAGTTTGCTGAAAAATCACATCACTGACAGTGATTATGGATATGAGAGAGAAAGCTGCAGATGTGCTTGGTATAGATGTATTGAGATCAAAGAAATGAAAGGGGTGGAAGGCTGCGGTCAGGAAGGCCAGAAATGTGGCCAAATGGGCACTAAGCCCCCCTCAGTACACTTTGGTATCCACCAAAACCTCTTAAAACTTTTGTGGTTTAGTTTGATATCAAACCTGTCAACTGCCCCCCCCAGTTCAGGGCCAAATCAATACTAAATTGAATTAGTTTCCACATCTCTAGTCTAGAAGTAGCCAAAAGGGAGTAGTACATGAGCGCTGAACACATGGCTTCCTAATTTAGCTGCTACTAGAGGTGCCTTTTCTTCAAAGCATGAAAAACAGATCTGCTCTCTTTCCTTGTTTGGAAATTTTGATGGGGAAGAGTTAGTGGATGGCTGGAAGCCATCCATTTTTGGTTTGTTAGAGGACTTCCTGGTAGGGAAGCAATGCAGAAGCAAGAAAGAGTCTCTCTCTCGCACAGCTATGTTCTCCTCTTTTGGAGCAGCACCTGTGGTGAGATGGCTACTGTACGCTCGCTGTGCTGCACCTCCTGAAGTATGTCTTGGAATACTTTTTGTGAAGGATGATTAAAAGGTTGCAATGTGGATGCAGTCCAAAATCATGAATGGTAAAGCCTATGTATATATTCAGGAAAGACAAGATACAGCACCAGGTTTAAGGTAATAAATTTAGAATAACTTTAATGCTGTTCCTTCACTCTTCCAGAAAAAAAATAAATCTTACATGCTTCAGTTCATTTAAAATATTTTTTTCTGACCGGCCCGAAATCAATAATGTATCACCAAAATCTATAGAGATAGAAATCCCTAGCCCATTCATCACATCAGTGAATCATTACGGTTCTTAATAGCAGGGCCTTGTTTCTCACACTTGCAAACAAAACAAAACCTGGAAATCAGAGCTCAAATAAGATTTGAATCTCAAAATTCAAATTTCTTTGAATCGTAGGCTGCCTTCTCACACGCACACGCACACACATGCAGGTACGCAAGCACCCCTACCTCTAAGCTATTTAAAGATACAAAGACAGTTTTCAGGTGGGATCTAAAGTAGCTTCTCTGAAAGGCAAGTGTTATGGTTTTCTAGATGTGGATGGGACAAAATGCATATCTCTGGAGCATCACCTTTCATTGTGGACAAAGTGGTCAAGTGTGAACCAAGGTGGCTGATGACTTCCATATTCTAGTTGTAAATATAAACCTTTCTGCAATAAGGAACTATCTTGCAAATAGAGACCTTATGTGAGAAGATCTGGTACCAGTCTAATGTGGGTCAATTATGTAAGGTGAATGAAGCTTGTTTAGGAGCATCAATTATGTTGAATCCAAACCAGAGCAGTTTTTACATACAATTTCATATGAAATCAATTTAGTGAATGGTTCACAGTACAATTCTATTTCTGTCTACTCTGATGTAAGTGTGCTTAGGCCCATGTAAGGGCTGCAGGGTCTGCAGCTTTGGCATCTGGAACAAGAGTGTATTCTGAAGCCATGTGGGGCCATCCTCTTCCTAAGTAAAGATAAGCAGATCTGTGCCTGTTTGAGAGACTATCTAGGGATCCTGTATTTAGCAGAAGAAAGGACGGCTATAAATGTAAAGCAACATATTTCAAGTTGCTATGGTAAAAAATAAAAATAAAAATGGACAGAATCAGAGCACTGGAACATATGTTGGCGCAATCACAATAGCAGTAAAACACCGAAAAATAATGGCACTGTCATGTTCTTATGCTTATGCCATTTGTAATTGGTATGCAAATCTTATTCTAAATGTATTTAGGACTCACTTTGCTTCCTTTCAAGCTTTTTAATATTCTTATCAGGCACTTTAATGTAATTAAGTTTAAGATAATTAACATTTTCCTTAAAGTCTGCCTATCTTTTTATCCTTGTTACAGAACATTAAATTATACTCAGTTGCCTTCTCCATTCTCTGCTAGGGAAGGGGGGGCACCCCCCCAAAGTCTTTTCAACTTGGTGAAGTAATAAACAAAAGTTGGGAAAACTAATTTCAAAGTATTTGAATGGAAATTGCTTTTATATGCTGATTTTCTGTGTGAGGTTTCCATGTGGCACGGTTCTTTGCATTAATTATCTAGAACAGCAATTCTAAGCATATGGAGTAGGAGTGTGCACAATTTTTTCTTTTGTGTTCACTTCGCATCAAAACAAATGCAAAGGAAATTTGCGTTTGTGGGAATAGAGCTGCTTTGAATATGGCAGAATTTGAACCCACTACAAATGCTCTGGGAATGCTATCTGAATCCGTTTCAAATTCCTGCCTCCAGCTGTGCCTCTAAATCTCCTCTTCTGTGCTTTTGTGGTATCTCTTGGTGCTGTCCATTCCCAAGCTTCGGAAAGGGGTAAAGTGATTTTAGGACTTTTGGGACTGCTCTTACAAGCTTAAATTTGCCCAGATCACACCCTAGAGCTACTATTCTGACCTCTAGTACCACTTCCTTTTAATTTCCTTTCTCTTCACCCTATAAGTCCCCATGGAAACCAGCAATCACTATATATCAAGCATTTATCAGTCCACTGAAAGGCACACAAAACAACTGAACCAGCAATAAGACTCCAACACAGCCATTTCCTTTCATGGGAAGAATATAGAATAATGATATTTGTTTGTTTGTTTGTTTGTTTGTTTGTATTTGCATTTGTATTTCTATCCCACCCTATACCCAGAGATCTCAGGGTGGGTTACAATATTATATCAATCTTAGACAGGTCCCTGCCCTCAGGCTTACAATCTAAAAAGACAAGATACAAAAGGAAAATGGTGTGGGAGGGAACAGGGACGCTCCTAATGATAATAATATTACATACAAATTGAAACGAGGTTCTTAAAGATCTTAACTTGACCAGAAATGAAACAATTAAAAACCTTTAAAGGTGGACTGAGAAAAAAGCAGGTCTTTAAGAACATGTTTGTCACTCCCAAAAGGAGACTACTTTAGGTAAAAATAATAAAAACCCCATGCTGCATAGATAATGCAGATAGTTCTTTATCTGGCCAACAGCAAAAAGCAAGTACTTAAGGTCTTCAGTTCCAATTCTTCAGCTCATTTCTCTTTATTTCAAATTTTCTCTCTTCTTTGATGACTAAACTGAATGATGGTAGAGATGATATAGATAACATTCCCAACATTCAAAGCTCCACAATGAGGCATACTGCGTGGGATGTACAATTTTATCTCTAGAAGTGCGTTTTAGAAGACTTCCGTTTCTAAGAACAGAAACATGTACGGAACATAGATCTGTCTTGAAAAGCTGCTTGCAAAGGAACTTCCAAATTTTTTGTAACCATAATAAAAAAAATGCTTTTTTGTTTTTGAATCTGAATTTCATTACATTAATTTTTTTTTTACTCTGCTCTAGTTGCAGAGAAACCTCAATCTGCAAGTTCACTAAAGCATTGCAGAAAACCTTGAATCCAATTTGGCATAGGATATTTGAATACTCAAGGTTTTATTTTCTGCCAACTGGATATTTTGTTTGCTTCCCCACAGTGGGAGACTTCACAATGAATTTGAGTCTGAAATGGGATCCCCACACATAGACTATTATGTGAAAATTGCATGTAGGCAACCTTAGAAGAGGGAATACATAAAAATTTATAAGATACATGAAAAGCAAATCTGATTAATATTAAGCAGGCTCATCTTCTGCAAAAAAATATACATGTTGGATCATTGTCTCATTTACATGAAAAACATATAATTCATATAGATAGAAAAAGTAGCGGTCACTAAATTAAATTAAAATGGTTAACTGCTTTCATAGAGACATCAAAGGTGAATGAGAAAATATGTTTCCCATAGAATACTCAAATTCAAATAGTTGTTTGAGTAACTATTACTAAAATACTAAAAATACATAATATTAAATTCAACATCTTTTGATTATGGTGAGGTATAGCACCAGACTCCAATTGTACAATAAACCACTTGGTCCTAAATATCTGCATCAGCAATCCTCCTATAAAGACCTGCACATTCAAGACACCCTTTTGGTAGGGGCCACCACAGTTGGGGACATGAGAGGGCCTTTTCTGTGGTAGTCCTCAAGTTGTGGAATGACCTCCCTCCTTGTGGAATAGCTGACATGCAACCACCACCACTGCTATGTATATTTGGACTGCTTGTGAAGACAACCTCTTTAGCGAAGCCTTTCTCTGAAGAAGCACTCTGTTGTGTGCACTCTAAAGCAGCTGCTTCTTATTTCTAAGTTTTAAAGTGGTTTTTAATTATATATTTAATTCTATAATTTTAAATATATATTAAATATATATATTTAATTATATATTATTTTAATTGTAACCTGGTTTGAAACCTTGGGGTGTGGGGAGGGATACCTGCTTTCTCTTTCTCTCTCTGCATCAGATAAAGCTCTAACTGAAGCGAGATGGAGCCAACAGCTACAGTGGCTGGTATTTGGAGCAGCCTCTTCAGTCTGGAATATCCCTGTATTCTCTGCCTGGGGAGCTCATCAAGGATGAGAATTAGTCCCAGAAGTCAAGCCATATACATGAACCACAATTCCCAGTGAAGTTTCGGTATGGGGACAGGGTGGCAATGAATACACACAAACACAGCTTGCTCAATCTTTGGGTCTTCTCTGCACTTACTTTTAGGGCAATCTACAATGTAGACTACAGGTCTTCCTTTTGCATCACTGCTATGTTCCATCTGCATAGGATAGAGCATAATCCTGAAGTCCCTGGTATGTTTTCTGGACCACCAGAGGACCTATTTTGGTGGTGCACCACATCTAAATGGTTTTCCTGAGGGCCACCAAAATGGATTCCCTGAGAGCCCTGAGGCTAGGAACCTTCTCTCTTAAAGAGACCAGCCCCAAAGCTCACGTGGGCTTACAGACTAGAGGAAGGCTGGTTTGGACCAGTGCTGTACAGAGACGGCACTGTTTCAGTTTCAGACCACTGCTTGCTGTGATCTCGGCTAGCAGAACTGGCTGTCCAGACCTACTGATCTAGATCCCAGCGTTTGAGTATTGAAAGGCCCCTTCAAAGAAAGAAATCTTTTCACATGGTGGGTTAGGAAGCATCCACATATTTTGCAGGTTAATAAACTTGTTTGTTCATATCGCTGCTGTGTGGCCAGAGTTAACCTCACATATCTTGTAAATGGTGCTTATTCTAAGGCTAATGGGCTTAGGAGTGCAGTCTTAATCTTTCTAATAGCATGAACATATAATGAATTGAGGCAAAAACCTTGCATTATTTTACACTTGCTGTAACCTAGTGGAACCAAACTGTAATGGATGAATTGTATTCAGTTGGAATTGGTACTGCCTTTAAATTTTGAGTTGGTCCCTGAGATCCCATTGCTTGGGTAAAAGGCATTCTGTTCATGTGAGGAAAACAATATCCCCCCCCCCGCCCCGCAATGATCTGCAACTACAGTCTAACCCAAGTTCTCTGAAAAATTAGTCTAAAATGACATTTTAGCTGTCAAAATTGCAGTGACATTTCAGTTGCTAATATTAGTTAATCAAATAAATATTTTCGCTCACCTTTTGTCATCCCAGCATATGGTGTAACAAAAATAAAAACCTGAGAACATTTGAGCAAGACCAGTAAATGAATTACCAGTCAGAATATAATGAGATATAGGAGTCGGGAGATAAGGAAGGCACAACTAGAATTCTAAATGAGAATAAGAATTCAGAGTACACCAATGCAGATAAAGAAAAGCATCTGCATTCTAATATTACGAATACCAAACAGCAGAAATGGAATATTTGCTATGGTGTGATTATCAAACCAAAATACAATATCGGAGAAGAGAATATTTAAGAGAACCATTTGTTTACTTAACATATTTCCCATATATATGTAAATACGTAAATATTTTCAACATTTCATGATTTTGTTTTTAAAAAATTGCTATCTTTTCTTTGTCAGGTGAAATGCTCCCTCTTCCTATGCATCCTGCCTGACTTTTTGTTTTTAAGAAAGGAATAAACATAGCAGCATCACTGACTGCTTCAGCTAGCAATCTCATGATTCAAAGATACAATACTGCATGACTGGCCCCGAACGGATGTCTCAGCACATGCCCCACAAAAAGCAAAATGCTATTGATATATGTTGTTTGGTTTGTCTTGTTCTGGAGCAGAGTAATAGAGAAAGTTCAAGCAGAATTGTAGATAGAAAACTGGTAAGGCTCAGGAATTATTTATAAATCTATCGGAAACAATTCTTTTGTTGATATAAAAAGTGTTGTTCAAATATAAAACTTCAAAAATTGCAATCCATAGTCCTCCATAACCTAGAACAGTGATTCCCAACACTGTATGTATGGGACATGCATACATCCAGGGATATGTGGAAAGAATTGAATTTTGAGGGGGGGGGGCACACACACATCAACACTGTAAGACAACTATATTAATTACAAATGTTTTGCTAATATGAAGGGCACAATTTACAGAAATGGACTGCCAAGGGGTACACAAGTAAAAAAAAAAAAAAAAAGATTGGGAACCACTCTAGAAAATGCAGCATTATTTGCACTAGAATGAAGCCAAGAGTCAGCAAACTCAGTCAATGTTTGGATAAATAGGTGTTCAACAGTAAAAGAGTTGGCACACTTATAATACAAATGGTAGCTCATACCAGAAATGCACCAGAGGGGCTTAACATTTCTGTTATAACATGAAGCAAACTAGACTTCAATCAAAGTCAATAGAAGCAAAGATTTCTGAGTTGATTTTAGAGATTACCGTTCAATCTCTTCACTTTGTCCTCAGAGAGGAAGAAGAGTTGGCTTTATACCATGCTTTCAAGGGAACTCAAGGCAGCTGACAAAGCTTTCTGTTATTCTCCCCACAACAGACACCCTGTGAGGATGTTGGGCTGTTAGAAGGCAGGAAAAGAGATGTGACAAGACCAGGGTCACTAAGCTGGCTTCATGGAGGAATGCAGAATCAAACCCAGTGATTCCCAGATAAGAGTCTGGCACCCTAACTACAAGACCAAACTCACTCACCACTGTATAACACAGCAAGAATTTCCCCCCCCCCCAAGGTTTTTAAGACACTGTAAATGGTCCTGGCACAATATGTTGCCAAATCTGAAGTTACTACTACAAATGATGTGTGTTCTACAGTCCTTTCTATATTGGGCATTATTCTGCATTATATTTTGGAATAAGGGTCTTCTGTCCAAAAGCTACTGCACACTACAGCAGGTAGGCACTAGGTTCCTCTTCCTGAAAATAATCTGGAATAAGGCCCAGTGCAGAAGAAGTACCGCAATTCTCTGAAAAAAGTAACAGTGGTTTGATTGTAAATCTGAAGAAGATCTATATCATGGGTCAAGATCTTCATGACACTCCCAGAATTTGCATTTGTATTCACACCCTTGCAATGGTGGTGGGATTTATTTATCTTGGCTTCACAGATCTTTGCAATATCCAAATAATCACAGATAGTGTCTAGTAGGATAGGACATAATTTCAAATAATGTTGATGAAAAAAACCTATATGAACTGCATTTGCTCTGCTATTTCAGCAATGCTTATGTTGATCTGGCCATGTTAGTTGAATGAAGGATGACCAAATTCCTAAACTTTATGAAGAAGTTGCTATCAGTTCCAATCCTGCTGGAAGAGCCATTCTTTGCTTCAAGGATGACATGAAAACAAGTGATAGCAACAGAAAGAACACAAGTCAGTGAAGCCCTCTATATTCAGAGACATTTTGATTTTCCTCTTAGCTTCAAACTAAACTCTTGGCCATCTCTGATATTCCCCAAATTTCTGAATAATATACACTTATCAGGGCATGTATGACACACACACATTTTTCAGATACAAAACACATAAAATATGGTCAGGTCTCCACTTAATCAGTGAGCCAGCTTCATATGGATGTGTGAAGAAGGCACCAGCAATTGTCACTGAAAAAGACAACTCTTCCAACTTCAGTTTTTGAACATGGAAGCATCTCTTCTGTAATGAACAGAAGTACTTCTGTTCAGGGTGCAAAACTGTGCCCTGTAACAAATGGCGGTGGTGAGCACCTCCTATAGGAAGTAGAGACACGGCCTATAAGTCTTTTCCCAATATTTCTAATGCCACTTCCAATGCAAACGTAATGATAATGGCATAAGAAATAAAAGAAAAATATAATAGCCAATGGCCCAAAAGGCTAACTTTTTTTTTCTGTAAGACTGCTGAAAATCTTTTGTCAAACCAAACATTTCCAGCGGAGTAGGTACCTGGATGCTGTCCCTCTATGAAGTTAATTTATGTTTTTGTCCAGAAATACAGCCTCAGGCAAAAAATCATGTAGTACAGAGGCAACAACAATGTGTGTATCAATTCTAAGGTGAAGAAAGAAATCTATGGCTCATGCTTCTCTTTCATTTACAGAGACTCTTCAACAGTGTGCCTCTGAAAACATTGAGAATAGAGAATATTGATCCTTCCCTTTATAGCATGTTTACTTTTCAGCTAAAGAAAATCTTACTATTTTTAAATAAAGATTTGGAATCTCTTATGAATGGTACGAAGCAAACAAGTGTAAAATGGAAGGACCTAATTTTGAAAAATAGGAGTGGAAAACAGCAGGGTTCTTTTGACTCAGAATAAACGCTAAATTTTCTTTTCAGTCAATGCAGGTAATCTAGATGGAAAGGAAGAATTTGTGACCAAGAGGAAGGGTTAGTGAATTCTGGTTCATAGAAAACAGAACTGTGGGAGGAAATGTACAATGGGCAGAAATCCAAGTCCAGTATTTGGCAAAGGAACTGAAAATTAATGCTGAGCACATGCCAGTAAGCTTTTGCATGACCAATGGCTCACTTTATGTTTACCTCAGAACCAGCAAACATAAAAGAGTTTCTCAAGACTTCAGACAACAAATTATTAAGGTAAAGAATGACGTTTTTAAAAACTATAAATTAAAGAGTTGTCTATAGAAGTGGTCCCCATTAGAGATTTGCATAAACTGAAATTCAGTGGTCCAGTTTGAACTAAACCAACAACCTTTGGTTCCAGGTTCAATTTAAACCTATTTTTCAAACAACAGGATGATTCAATTCACACATGAACCAAACAAATCATAGTGAAAAACCCTTGTTTGGTATGGTGTGTTAAATTTGATATGGAGGACCCATTTTGATGGTGCAACACATTGTGCTACTGACATGGGTCCCTCAGGCTTCATGGCCAGGAACCTTTGTTCCTGGCTGTTGGAGCTCAGGCAGGTGAGCTTCAGGCCTGGTGCAGGGGGTGGTTAGGAACATACCATCACCATGCAGATGGCACTGTTCTGGCTCAGAAAAGGGACTGAGTTAGGATATGCTTGCCTGTAATCTTTGAGTGTTTTTCCACTGTGACTAAAAGTGCCCATTAAGTACCCATTAATGGGTACGTAATGGCATTTCTGTACCCATTAATGGCTACTTAATGGGTACTTCTAGTGACAGTGGAAAAACACCCTTTGTCTTCTGTAATCAGTACTCCTTCATTTGGGTTCAAATTGACCCAGGTTTTTTGAAGAACAGGATGCAAACTATATTAATTCCTCAGCTTGCTGTGAACTATAAACCAAACCAACCAATCTGAGATCCTTCAAGGTACAATAGAAAGATGAACTACTTACTGATTCTGTTTAGTTTCTTTGACAAGTGTTTTTTGCAGGATCTTGCAGAATCTTCCAAGAAAAAAGGCAATCAGTGAAAATTATAATTGTATTATGGAACTCCTTAAATAGAATGGAAGTTCTAATAAATGTTTAACAAACCAGCTTTGGAGACTGCTTAATGTATGTACGCTTCTTTTCAAACTCATGAGATCTGAAATATGAATACGTAATAGGAGCTGATATAAATGTTGAATTTTTAATATTTTGCACATAAAGAAAAGCCTGAAGGCAACTTTTACCACATTGTGTAATCTTGGGATATGAATTAATCATAATATCAGTTCCTTATGCATATTATAAATATGATGTTTATTTCTCAGGCAGTAGTGATCTTCATTTATCATACCAATGGATTCAAAAATCGCACTCCAATGACATCTTCTGGAATTCAAAGATAAAAATGGCATAAGGGTTTCTAAACTGAAACGATCTCAGAACTCTGAATTTGGGATGGCAGAACAGAGACTGTGACTGCATCTCTTCCTGCCATTTCTAAGAACCTCTGTGCATCTAAGAAACTACACTTCTCTGCAGGGAAAATATGTTAAAGGTTATTCACCAAGAATGTTTGACTGGAGGGAAAGTGTTAAATATACTTCTTTCTCTCTGGGTAAGCTTTTCAAGGTTCCTGTAGGATTTGTTGCTCCTTTTAATTATGAGGGTAAAAACACATACAACATTATGATGACAGATTTTAGAAAGTTGGGAACATGCTTATCAAATTGGGAGCATGCTAATCCAACCCAATCTGTAATGAAGTCCTCATACGTTTAAAGCCAGAGTCCTGTCGTCTTAGAGTGAAGCCTTAGACCAGTCTTAGGTTTTTCTGCACTTGCTGATGTTTCCTTTCCATTAGTGCAGAAAACAGGAAGTCCTGCTCACTACTAGTACACTTTGTCTATGTAGCATGGAATGTGATCTAGAATTCTGGGTTGCTAGTAGACTTTGATATTGAGGTCTGGGGCATATTAGCAGGCCCTAATCTAGAACATGGAGGTACGCAGAAGATACGAGCTACTATGTTTGAGTTACAGGGGGACCCATTTTGATGACACACCACACTGCTTGGCTGAAATGGGTCCCTCAGAGACTCTATGGATAGAAATTTTTGTTAAGGTTCATGCAGGTCAGCTCTGAAGCCCACATGACCTTCAGGCCCAGTGCATGGGATGGGCCGGATTATGCCATCATCATGCAGACAGCATTGTTCTGACTCAGAAAAGGGATTGAGGTAGGATGCTTCAGATATTTAATGCTTGCTGAAGCCAAATTCTGCCTAGTTTCGGACTCTGGGTGTAGGGTGGTTATTCTGACACCCAGCAGGCAACCTTGTAAGTTTCTCGCTTTCCAAACTTTCCTTGAACTTTCCTAAAAAATTAGGCTAAGCAGCTGCTAGCATATACCGCTAACAGCTTGACTTATGACGGGCTGGATAACCTGGAGCGTTTTTGCACTTTCTTTCCTGGCCACTGGATGGGAAAGGAGTGCAATCAAATAATGTTTACTAGAATTCACACTTGCAAACACTGGTAAACATTAGCCCCTGCCCCCACAATCAAACACTTACCTACTATTTGATTGCCAGACAGTCCTCTTCCCTCGGCAATTGTGTGTGCATCAATTGTGTGTGCCATGATGCCACAGTCACAGTTGTGTCAGGAGGTCAGCAGAGCTGCCAGCGCACTTGCGTGGCAGCTCCGTTGACCTCCCCATCCAGCAGAGGTGTGAATAGTCACTGGCTGGACACAATCAGGTAAGTTGGAGTAAGGACTGGTAAGTTTGTGGAGCTCGCTTTCATGCTCCACAGCTAGTTGATAATTAGTCTACCTCTGGGCAGGCAGGGGGCGTTTCTATGCTGTAAACACTTCCGGCAAGTGCAGATGCACTTGCCCAGATGTTGCCTAATTATCAACTACAAGCCAAAGTGCGAATTGGCCCTTGATTTGCTCAGAAAGGTCCAAAACACTACTGGCCTGTCTTTGAAAAAAAATGTAATATTACTAAAGGCATTATCAAAGTGATGAGCATTTGTCTATACAGACACCCGAAGTCAAACTCAGTTTGATAGCACCAAGCAATAACTACACCAACACCAAAATGATGATGAGACTTGTGAATCAGAAGTATCCAGAAAGTTAAGAATCGGAGTATCTCAAAGCACAAGAGAGCCTGAAACGAAGGTTCTATCCCACCCATAAAAAAAAGTAACTTGAAAGTAGCTTGGAGATGGTAACATGTGATCACTAGTATTGCTCTCCTACCTCTAAACTACATTAAAGGTCTTTAAAGGTGCTTTTCCTGTCCTTTAATGTGGATTACAAGCACTAGTGTGCAGATAGTACCACCTCTATGCTGCTTTCAAGCCCTTTCTTTTTATTCTGTGAACAAGTAACTGCAACAAGATGCTGAAGATTTTTGTCTTTTCAGTCAAGCAAAAATTAATATTCATGTACTATGCTATCACCTTGAGCGATTTGCTAAGACAACCAAGGAAAGACACCAAAGTGTAAAGAAAACAAAAGGCAATTACATTATAAAATATGCAATTTATATCTGTATAGACTCGTAGCCTTTAGATTAACCATTCTTCATGTACCATACATCAATAATTAACAATTATATAGGAATATCACTTCTTATCAGAAAATTAGCTACTTAGAAATGCATTAAACTTATCACTTAGCTAATTTATCTTTAATTCTTTATCTTTAATGCCTTTTTAATCCATTTTTTTAAAAATATTATTAATAATCTTATGATTTTGCATTTTATATGTGTTCTAGGTATCTTGTCCCAAGCAAGAGTCTCAGAGGTTGGTATTCTCCAGTTTAAAAATCTGACGGTATTCTTAAGTTAAAAAATTAAGATGCCCACGAATGGTGTACATGAGAATGAAACTATGAAAACAAAACAAAACAAAATCAAGTCTTACATGGTCATCCTATAGCAATTTTTTTAGAAATAGTTTTATTAAAGTTTTCCCATTACACTAAAAATTAGGAAGGAAAGAAACCCCTTTGGAAGCACTTCCCAAAGACTTTTTCCAACTATGCATGGTATAGAAAAGGTGGATAGAGAAAATTTCTTTTCTCTCTCGCACAACACTAGAACCAGGGGGCACTCTATGGAGCCGATGGGTAGGAGAGTCAGGTCTGACAGGGGAAGTATTTCTTCACCCAGAGGGTCATCGGCTTATGGAATGTGCTGCCGGAAGAGGTGGTGACAGCTACATGTCTAGATGGCTTTGAGGTAGGGTTAGACAAATTTATGGATGACAGATGTATCAATGGCTACTAGAACGAATGCCTAGATGCATCTTTCAGGCTTGGGGGTGGGGAAGCGGGGCACTTCTAAGGCCATTTGCCGGGATACAAGAGCAGGCAAAGGTTTGTCCTTGTCTCTGCTTAAGATGCCCATGAACATTTGGTGGGCCACCGTGTGCGACAGGAAGCTGGACTAGATGGGCTGTGGCCTGATCCAGCAAGGCTTCTCTTATGTTCTTATGTTCTAACTATGCTGGTCTAGCATCCAGGAGAAGCTGAGTGAAATGTAGGTGAAACTGGCATTTGAAGTACAAGACTTTCTACACTCCAGGAGCCATAGTGCTAGTATGCTCTAAGCTTGCACACTTGTGGGTGCATAGCGCATATGCAACCTACCCAAACCATCCTGAAACTTACTGCAAATGTGGATGGCTGCCTGAATAGCAGCCTTCTTCAAGCACTGGTGTCAGCTCCAGTTCAGTGCTGTCACCGGGACAACCAGGTGACATGCCATGTCATTGTGTGTGCTGCCTGGCTTGTGACCCTCCTGCACATCTTACAAATAGGAAGGCATGTGAATGGTGCATCTGGAGCCTTACTGGCTCTGGCACTACTGTAGGTGTGGAACACATGAAGGTGCTCCATGCCTATCCAGCCTGTGGGGAGCTCTAGACATGCTGAGCTGGTTCTGGTGAGAAAATGGCTCCCTGAGGTGTGGGCGTACCATCTCAGAGCTCCCCCTGCCTTGACCAATCAGTCAAGTGTGGAAAGGCCACAAATCCCCTGCTCTTCATTCGGTTTTGTTCCTTTTTTCCATCCATCATCATCTCTGCACTTCCTGTTTTCCTTTTGGCATAGTTTTTACTTGACTATTGTCTTCTGCCTTGAAGGTTGCCATTAATTAAAAGCAGATTTTAAAGTAATCCTTCCGGGATATCTAGAACTACCATAACATTTCATTTTCAAAAGATGACTTCAAAAAAAATGACTTCAAAAATGTTTATGTCTGACTTGATCTAGACGCGAGACTTCTCTACCGCAAGGGCTACCCTTGATGTTTTATTAACACATTTTCTCTCTTTCTCTCTCTCTCTCTCTCCCACAATGTACTGGAATCCCTTATTGTACCTGGAGGCAACACTCTGGTTATGTATGTAAAGAAACCAAAGCTGAAAGAAATGAAAAGGGAAGAGTATCACTATCTGCCTCTTTACAAGGATTTAATCTTCCACTTGCAATACAAAAAAGATGTTAATAGTTTACAAATAAATAAATAAATACAAATCAAAGATTTATTCAGTAGGTTTTCAGACAATGAGACTCTGCCCCTGTCTGCACAGACCTCTGAGCTGGATTAATTATCCATGTAGTACAGATTTTGGGCCTCCAATTCACATTAATGGACTTCAAGAAGACTCACCCCTGCTAGTTCAGCTCTGATGCATTAGTCAGAGCCTGATGGGGATTAAGAGGCTCTAAATTTGGATCTTTGGTAATACTGTCTGTACTACTAGAGAGATCAGGGTCCTGATCCAGAACACGGGAGGTATACAGAAGGCATGCCTCCAAGTTATTGGACTACTTGGGGTCATTTATTCCTAGCCCCAGTGTGAGTACGTTCAGATTAGCTCCATAAATGTACTGTAGATGTGTTAATTCCTCCCACTTGTCCCTGAGATCTGGATCAGTGGGCTGGGATATTCCAGACTCTGGATCAACAAACAATAAGTGCAGAAAGGGACTCTGACTTTTAAAAAATCTAGAAAGAGAAGGGTAGGATGTGCTTGCACAGAGCATACCTGCACACATCCATCCTACCTTCAGAGTGGAGGAACAAGGGTTTCCCTCGTCTAAAGTTGCAGGCCATGAGGAATTCCAAAGCTCACCTGGAAATGGACCCAGAAGTCGTTCATTTCTCAACTGAATTGAAGTGGTTTATTTCTCACCTCAAATCTGCATTCACAGTTTGTTTAGGGGAAACAGAGGTGCTCCCGTCAAAGTAAGGGGAGGGGGGGACAGTGACTCCCAACTTCCTATTTTTCCTCTGATCTCTAACTCAAATAAAGCTCTTTTTTATTGCCAAAATTTACAACTGCATAATTACCCGAACTATTAACAGTACCAATATTTTAGTAACACTAATTAAATATACACATCTAGTAGTTAAGTGGCAAGCATGCAACTATCCTTGAAATAATTCAGTTCTGAAAACTAACATAAAAGAGAAAACTGAAGACTCTTTTACTAAGCCGCCCCTCTTCTCATAGTGTTTCAATGAACTAAAGCAAGGCCAGGGCTTCATTTACCTGGCACTGTGGGTGCACTGGGGAGTGCTATGGTCAGCTGCTGAAAAAGCCACCTCTGTGTCTCCATTCGTGAACATGAAAGTGTCAATTTTAGTGGTGCCCAGGAGAGTTTCTGTTGAGGATATGAAGTTGTACCTTGTAAAAATGATGCCTCTCATGGCCAGCCATGTCTGGAAAATGGGTGGCACAATCATCGGTTTATGGAATTTGCTGCCAGAAGAGGTGGTGACAGCTACCAGCCTAGATGGCTTTCAGGTAGGGTTAGACAAATTTATGGATGACAGATGTATCAATGGCTACCTAAGTACATCTTTCAGGCTGTGTGTGTGTGTGTGGGTGGGGGGAAGCGGGGCGCTTCTAAGGCCACTTGCTGGGATTGGAGAGCAGGAAAAGGTTTGTCCTTGTCTCTGCTTGAGATGCATTTGGTGGGCCACCATGTGCGACAGGAAGCTGGACTAGATGGGCTGTGATCCAGCAGGGCTTCTCTTATGTTCTTATGGTCTTATCACTGTTGCCAGAGATAGAGACACAAGGTAGCAAGCAATTTACCAGCACCTCCAATAATAAGAGGAGAGGTCATCCAAGTTTGGATTGAAAACAGAAATAGTATTTTCCACTAAGGTATAGATCTTCAAATGGTGGAAGTGCAGTCTAAATAATGGCATAGGACCAGGAGCCTTTCTGCACTTGGGCCCATAGTCTGCGTGCAGTACACATCCAGTCAGAGCATCTGCACTTGAAGGGGCCATTTCCAGTTCAGAAATGGCTCCTTCTGTGCAGGAGTATAATGCATGTGTGGAGCACATGCAGACTGACCTTGACCAGAGACAGCCTTTGCCATCTCCGGCAAAGTCCATTCACACCTCTAATATCTGCTGGCACCTAAGCTGACCCGAAATATAAGTGTGCATGCACACATCCTGGTGATAGCACTAGTGCATGCACAGTTGAACCAGCCACCACGTCTGACCCTCTGGTATGTCTGCAGACATGTGTGGCATGCATTAGCATTTTGCGAATGGGAATGCACTATTCCCATCCTCAGACGAGACAGGAGGTGCAGAAAAGCCTCAGGAGTTTAGAGATGAAACAGTCCGGATTCAATGTGATGTTGGCTCTATGTAGGTTGCACTGTACCTTAAATTTGTGAACTCTGAATTCTAAAACACTGTTTTGTAATGCTCATGATTCCAACTTGCATCAGCTTTGATAAACTGCAAACTAAAAGAAAAGCCAGTTACTTAAAAGTAAATGAAGACCCAGGCAAGCAAACAAAACAAAATTCTCGTAGTCTGAAAAGAAATGAAACCTGCTCTGAAGTGATAGGTGCTAACAGAGCTGCCAAATCAAACCTAAAAAGAAACATTTTGTGGTCCATGATTGAAAGTAAACATGAAAGAATGTCAGGTAGATGGATGTTTTATTGCTGTTTCATATTTGAAAGTGGCAAACAAGGACGAAATGCAGCTGAAGATGTGAAATTGCGAGTCTTCCATCTATTTCAGGGGACTTGGTGGATGCAGCTAACCTTGTCTTTTGATCATGATCACAACCCCTGTGCCTTTCTACACATTGATCAGCTGTTCCACCTGATGAAAGCTTGTCACAGGGAGCACTCCAGGGATTTATATTTATATGCAGGCATTTTCTCACCATTATATTTTTTTGCCATGGATGCAACAGAAAGGAAGAAAGAGAATGGAGGAAGAGGTTAGTAAATATACTTGCACAGCAGGAAATGAACTGGTAACAACTTCTGACATTCTGAATTGAAAGCTTCAAGTTCTGCTTTGTTTATGATTTCAGAGTCATCAAAGATACATCTGTCATTTCATTGTCAATTCAACACAAGTGGCTTTCTCACCCTTGAGTATCATTGGGTTTCATTCTGATCTCACTCCTTACTGTGCTCTTCTAGCTCTGCGTGCCTTACAAAAAGGACTCAGCTTTTAATTGGAAGATATTTTTATTTCATTATTGTGACTTCTCTTCAAGCAAAAGCAACTGAAAAGAACAAAAGGATTGCAGTAACAAGGGTTTGCTTAGGCTGCCTTTAGAAAATGATGAGAAATACTGGATCACAAGAACTGAAGAACAAGACCCTTTCTGGACTGGGCTTTATTCTGGACAATTACCTGCTACCTCCATGCTGTGTCAGACTATGTTAGGCTCGGTCCGGCCTGACTCAACCCAGTCTGCTGGGGACTGCTATAGTCTGCACGAGCATGCAGATGGCAGGTTCCTATTCTGCAATGTAATCCAGAATATGTTTCAGTGCAGAAAGGGCTCAACTCAAAATGCTACCTATTATGTTTTCTTGGAAATATGATTGACCCCTTCATTCAGGTGAGGAAAATTTGGGTAGGAAAAGGCTGTTGCTGGGCAGACTTCAATGGGTCACTGGGGAGATCCTCCATTAGGCTGGAGAATCCACTGCATTAATTGTATACTGCATATTGTGTACATACATAGAGGAACTGCACATTTGCACAAGGCAAGAACATACTATCTTCATATTCATGAGTTGTTGTGTTAACAGGTTGATTAATAAAACCATTGACTTTTCCCAAATGTGGTCCCTTCATACCTTCCTTCCTTCTCATGAACCTTCTAGGTGAAAAAAGTTGATTAGAAACAGGATGAGAACATGAGGAGCTTTTGAACAGCTTTTCTTGCTATGGGTAAATTCCATCTATGTATTCAAATTTTCTAATTTGATTACATGATTGCCATGGTTACACCTTGCTGAAATAGTCTGTCTCATTAAGAACCTGTACTCAAAATGCACTAACTCTGATCACACCAATACCTTTATGAGAGTAAAGAACTTTCAGGAAAATATGACCTGTTGATTTGCAGAAATTGCATATTGCTAGAATCATAGCAGATAATGCATGAGAGCAGACACACTGAGTCTTTCCAATAAGGAAGGCCTTTCTTGTCTTCATGATTGCAGTATAGGTACTAGTTAAATGCATTGCTGGTTATATGAGTGGATATATGAAAGTAAATACATGTTTTACAACTTAACTACTAGGATCTACATCTTCAGTCAAGAATATATACCTCAAGCAGCACACATCACAGCATTGTTAAGGCAATATGAGCACTTGTAAGATTTCATGAAGTCACTAAGCTCGGCCCCCACATGTACATATTTGGTTTATCTGGAATAGGATTGTTCTTCTCAGTAAAGCGGAAGCCTAGCTGAGATAACCATGCTGTTCCCACAGGAAAAGAGAAACTTAGTTGTGTCTAAGTTACAGAAATAACACATCACCTGATGTTTATGAAAATGTTCCTGGTGAGACAGATAGCTAAACAAGTGTTTCCTGTTCCAACAATATTCCAAATTACTGAAGGGAGGAAAGTCCACAAATCAAATGGATTGGACTAAAAAGTTGTGAGGGATGGACTGAAGAAGGATTAAAGTGACAGGGTGATCATGATTGATGTCTCCCTTGGAAACTGGATCTTTTGCTCTATAGAGCTATAAAAACAGAGCATACTAAATTCATACAGTGGTAATAGAATAAAATTACCAGAGTCAGCCCCATTAGGTTGATTCTGTCTTAAATTGACTAAATATAAGTTTAAAGTTTAAATGAACCTTTTCAGTGCTGTAGTGCAAAAAACAAAAACAAAAACAAAGGTAAGAGTGAATGAATCTCCATGGCTTATTTCCTCTCAATTTTGGCCTCTAACAAGTAAATAAATTTTATCTGGCTCATAATCAGTCCCAACATCTCTGCTGGTGATGTGCTACAGGGACCAGGGAGGGCATGTACTAAGGGAAAAGTCAATAGTCCACAACATGTTATAGTGCATTCCACATAGTTAGGCCCTTTCTCCACTAGGATGTTAATCCGAATCAGAGGGCCTCTGATCCTGATCCAGGGTCTCCGCATTAATCCAGGTCATGGAGACTCTAGCCCCATTAGGTTGATCCTGTCCACATGGGACAGAGCTAGATCAAGAGACCCTTGATCTGGATCTAGGTTATAGTAGGGATGTGCACAAATTTGTTTTTCATGTTTGCTTTGTATCAAATTGAATGCAAGAAAATTAGTATCCTTTGAATGTGGTAGGATTTGAATTCAATATGAATCTTTGATACAGATCCGATCTGAATCTCTCCTATGAATCACCCATGAATCACCTATGTACCCCCTACATATTCACTCTGAACCCATCAAATCCACTCTCATTCCACTTTGAATCCACTCTGAATATACTTTGGATTCCTTTTGGACCCATTACAGATATGACTGGGCAGCTGCTTTCCCACCTCCCCACCTTCACAAATGAAACAAAACATCGTATGAATGTATAGAAACATTCAATTTGTATTTGAATGTCAATCTTTAAATGTACCAACATTCGATTTGAATTTGAATGTCTGAATTCAGACAAATCTGTATGAATTTTGATTGTGACAAATATTTGTGCACATCCCTAGTGTAGATCCCATTTATGGGTTCTACAATCCAACCTCAGGGCCTTAATTCAGATCATGGAGATGCACAGATGACATGCCTTTGTGACCTAGAACTACTGGAAGTGATTTTCAGTGCAGTGCACCATAGCATGCTACCAAAAATCATCTCCCAAATCCCATAGCTAGGAACAGTCATTCCTAGCTGTTGGGGAGTGGGAGGGCAGCTGTAAAGCTCATGCCAGGCCATGTGAGCTTGCCAGCCACAGGAGGATTAGTGCCATCCATGCAGATTGTGCTCATCTGGGCCTCACCTCATTGTAATCCAGATCAGTAGATCTGGTGAATCTCAGTCTACCAATCTGGATCTCCTCAGTTCTTAATGCAGAAATGACCTTAGAACCCAACATATTGTATTATGGACTACAGTAATCACATCTAAAGACCATGCTGTACGTAATGGTCAAATCCTGTTTATTTCAATTGATTGACTATACTACTTTACATATTTCATTAACTGTTCCTCCAAATGTTTGCCTCAGTAACATTTTTTCATTTCACTTTATTCAAAACCCATACATGCAAACAACACCAAACATATTTATCATTCCTTTGTGACATAAATGAAGCACATGCTAGGAAATTTGAAGCTACAATAAATTTAAGATCCCGCATCTTTAGCATCTTATAGCAATTCATCCACCATAATGAGTAAGAACACTATTGGAATGTCAAATAGATGATAATGTAATTCCTGTTACTCCACACCAATTTCCACCATGTTATCATCTTCATCAAATTCTAGACCACACAACAGTTTTTCTTCCCATAATTGTATCAACAGCAGGGGGAAAAAAAATCTTGTCTTGCAGAATTTTCAAAGTTTGCATTTTTCATTAATATATGGTTTAACCAATCACCAATGACACTTTAGATTTAGAAATCTGGGAATATTGCCTTCTAGGAAGCCTGGAGGAATTTGTTTTCTGATAGAGGGAAGGAACTACTGCAGTTGGATTCTTGGATAATCACAATTCAGGTATGGTAGCATAAGGCACTCGGAATTACATCTTGGGCCCTTTTTGCACTTAGCTAGAGCACTTCTATCTGCTTGCAATTGATGCCTGGACATACATCTCCACTGCACTAACCCCTCCCTGGAGCAATCCAGCTGTAGGCTACTAAAAAGTAACCCACAGCCTGTCTAGAAGCATCTGGAATGCTCCAGGGGAGGTGGATTCACACCACTTCCAGAAGTGACAAATGGGTGTGGCTGTGTAACTGTGGCTACACAGTCATGTGCAGCTTCTAGATCACCATGGCAATGATTGACTGCACACCAGATTCTTAGATATTCAAGTAGAACCAGGATGGCCATTGCACCACAAGTGCTGTTGACCAGGTACAGCGCTAGTTCAACACTTGCAGTGCAAATGGCTTCCACCATGCTCCATCCTTAACAGTCTGGTATGGTATTGTTATACCATACCAAGCTGGTACTTGTGAACAGGCCCTAACAGTAGAAGCCTGGGACCGGTCACGGTTTGTGAATGAGGATTAAGCCACTACTAGAGCAGTGCCCACCAGCAACTGGCATGGATGGGTGGAAATGTGCCATCAGCATTCTATCCTTCCCTCCTGTCCGTATATCTTAACAGGGAAGGGAAAAATCAATTGCCTCACCTATGGCTCCTATCCAAAGTTGTTTTCCATTTCTTTATATAATAAAAACCCAGGACTAGCACAAATCTACATTCTGTCCAACATGGACAGCGTGTAGAAGAAGAAGAAGAAGAGTTGGCTTTTCTACTTTGCTTTTCTCACCCGTTTAAGGGGACTCAAAGCGGCTGATAAAGCTTCTGTTCTTGTCCCCGCAACAGAACACCCTGTGAGTTAGGTGGGGCTGTGAGAGCTGAGAAGAGAGCTGTGACTAACCCAAGGTCACCCAGCTAGCTTCATGGGGGAGGGTGGAATCGAACCCTGTATTCCCAGGTAAGAGTCCGGCTCCCTAACCACCAGACCAAACTATACTAGGTGCAGAAGGAAGATCCAGGACACCTTGCTACACTGCTTTAGCAGTAACTGTGGGGGTTTTCCACTAGTACTAAGTACCCATTAAGTACCCATTAGGGACCCATTAAGGGCTCATTAGGCTCCGAGCAGGAAGACCCCATTTCCACTGCAGACTCCATTAGAACCACATTTGTTTCCATCTGTACTAGGGAAATCCGTATTAAATGGGTGCTTCAGGATTTATAATCTGGATCCCTTGTAGATCCCTACATTCCAGTCTTTGGCTATGAAATCTGGATTATATGGTGCATGTTTGCACCACAATCAGGTAATGAGGTCTAGGGGCACCCATTGGGGACACCCATGGGGGGTGCCCCCAAACCCAAAGCTTTGGAGCTGGTGCCTAATCTTCAAAGATGGCTCTGAAGACAGCTCCAAAGAAAGCTCCAGAGAGGGGCACAGACTTCAGAGCTTAGGCCATTTCTATGGGGCCTATCTATGGAGCTTTGGCCAAGCTCCGGAGAATCTCCAGAGTGATTTGCCACAATCTTTGAAGATTCTCCACAGTGGCTCTGAAGTCTCTCCCCCACACACACACGTGTTAACCCCCCCCCCCAAAAAAAATTGAGGTGATGGATGGGGCCAACATGGGTAAAGTTAGAATCGCCACAAGGGTGCTTTGATGTTTCCACTGCGAGCATGGCTAGCACCCATTGTTATTTGGTGCTACACTGCCTGTGCAGACACAGTGGGTTTCTTCTTTGATCCGGATCTACTAAATCTGGATTAGTTGAAGGACCCATTTCTTAGATATGGATCATCTTAGATCCAGATTAAGGGAGGTAAGTGGAAAAAAACCCAGTGACTCTTTCAGGAAGATATTGCATTCCAGTCTCACTGAAGCCAGATATTTACTTTTTGTTCTCTGGTGGGCAACTTAAAACAGCAAGACTTGTCCTAAGTGAGAGATGAACAGATGAATAAAATGAATCTTTGTTGGTAGCTAGGAGCTGTGAATCAGAGTTATTCCACCTGAAATACTCAAGAACACTATTTATCCCATTTCTGCTGAAGTCAGCTGGTTCAGGGACTCAGGGTGTCAGAAGCTCTCTCTTATAAGCATCTATATCCCTTGTGTCTAACTATCAATCCATCTGCGTGAGTTATCTTATTTAGATACAACACTCTGAAACAGACAGAGGATAAAAAACAGCCAGATTAGCTACTTCATGTTGTAACAGCAAGTTTCATAGATTTCTCTCTTCCTTTGCTTTGTGTATCCTTTCAAAGAGGGTAGGGAGATGTAAAGCTCGGTAAAGATCATAAGATGGCTGGTGACAAGCAACAATTCAGCAAAAGCAGGGGGAATCATAAATTTTCTCAAGCAACAGTATTTTATTTCTGTTTTTTTTATTTGACAAAGAGTAAAGTAATACATTTTATTTCCAAATCTTTTCCTATCTATTTTCCTGTGGAGATACTGTGCAGGAAGAAGAAGAGTAGGCTTTTCTACCTCACTTTTCTCACCCATTTAAGGGGACTCAAAGGCAGCTGACAAAGCTTTCTATTCTCCCCACAACAGACACTCTGTGAGGTAGGTGGGGCTGTGAGAGCTCTGAAGGGAGCTGTGACTAGCCCAAGGTCACCCAGCTAGCTTCATGGGAAAGGGCGGAAACTGTCATGTCTCTAGCCAATAATGTGCAGAGAGCAAGCACACACGTTTGCACAGAAGAGCAGCGACAGCCACAGTCACCCAGAAAAAGTCATATCAGAAAAAGTCCAAGTGAGAAGTACTTTGGGGGCTTAAGAGTTAATCCGTCAGCAAAGAATTCCAGGGTCAAATAGCAGAGAGAGTCAGTGTTCATAAACCAAGGAGCAAGATCATGAGAGGTGTGAGAGTTTCAGCTTTGTGAGTCAGTGTATGCTGCCTTAAGTAGAGGAATCCAAATTATACCTCCTTTGCCCCACGTGACAGGCACGGAGTCTGTCAGACGTGGGAACCTGCTGGAGCTCAAGGCTCAAACCGCTTGGCACAGGGCGCCGCCTAGTGTCTTCCGACTGTGAGCTACTGTCGGCTTGAGATATGGGCAGATCCTCTGTTCCAGGTGTTTGTGTCAGGCATTTTTTATGCTGCCCAGCTGGGCAGCCAGCCTGAGCCTAGCTAGGCATCTCGATTGCCCCTTCATCCTCAGAGGAAGGGGTACTGAGAACAGGGGACATGACAGAATCAAACCCAAGATTCCCAGATAAGGGACTGGCTCCCTAACCACTAGACTAAACTGGCGCACTGGAGAGAGCACTATGAGACCACAGTTCCTCTGCCTACATACTAAGGCCCTTTCTGTACTTACTTGTTAATCTGGATCAAGGAGCTGCTAAGAGCACGTCATCTGCATGGGAGCAGAGTAGATGCAGATCAGAACTGTGCTAAGGGCTCACTAATATGGATTAGTGGCAGACCAGATAAATGTGGTCCACATTTGTGCTGGCACTCTTCAGCACAGCTGACTCAATGCAGATGCATCTGCCTGTGGTTGATCCAAATCTAGCTAATCTGGATCTAACTAATCCAGATTTAACAAAGGTAAGTGCATAAAGGGTCTAAGACTAATGTTACTATTCTTAGTGCTATTCTTAATGCAGCAGTGTGCTGCCTCCCTGCTGCCCGCTGGCTCTGGCCACTGTAACATCAGATACTGGGAATCTTTGTTCCCTGGCTGCAATATTGATGGCCAGGGTGGTGTCTTTAAGCATGGGCACGTTGCTGTGGAACCAAGTAGGTCTTCTTGAGTGGTACTGGCATTGGCAGCACAGCGGTGGTAGTGTCTGAGTTCTTTTACCACTCTGCCAATCAAGTGCTCCAACATGCACTTACGGCAGCATGGCATTTAAATGAGTGCCGGCCAATGCAAAAGCTGCACACCTCCAGTGCACCTAATGCACCTGGAAGTCCTGGAATAAAGACACTGTGTAGTAGGAATGTGGTAGGATTTGAACTAATTTTGAATGTTACAAACATTTGTACACATCCTTACTGTGAAGCTCTTACTCATATCTTCATTATTCCCAAAGACAGAGGAATCACATATGATCAAGCAAGATAGGGATGAGGAAACTGTCATGAAGTCAAGGAATTTTACTGTCATTTTATATGAAGATATATGGCTTAGTTTTTCCCTCTGAAGATCTTGCAGATAATTCAGAATAATCCTTCACACTTCTAGCATTTCTGGGCTCCTCTTCCTCTTCACACAGCCAAATAATTTTTGCAGATGATGATGATGATTCTTAATGGCAGTAATTTATTAGGCACAAAATAAACTGAATTGCATTATTCTACCTATTTCCTTGAATCTCTGAAGATTTTCTAAAGCTTTTATATGTTTAAGTTGCCAGTTCTGGCTGTCTAACAAATCCTGCATTGAAAAATTGTTACTAGAAGACAGGAGTCTTTTCTGCAGACAGGATGCCATTATCACTATCATAATGAGAAGTATCACTTTCTCTCATCTGCTCCATATGGGAAACAGCTTTAAAGCACTAATATAAGAATGTATATTGTTAAATTATGGTTATTTGTCTCTCTTGCTGACCTAGTTTTGCAGTTTCAGGCTGCAAGTAATTTCCTTTTGAGTAAAGTATTTTTAAACCTTATTATTGAATGCTCATTTTTATTATATGTTGTGTTATAGTTCAGAATATTATCTTATATAGGCTATGATCCAAAGGGCCTTTTTGCATTCATTTCATAATCCTCTTAGGCCCCATTTGTCTGCATATTAGTGAAGATCAGTGAGGCCTCATTCATTGCTGGTACACTCCACCTGCTCAAGATGCAGCATAATTTAGATTAAGGGACTCCTTGATCTGGATCACCAATAGAATTCTATTTTGAGGTCTATTCACGTACTAATCTGGAACACAGAGGCATGCAGAAGGCTGACCTCCATTTTCCTGAATATCAGGAAATGGGTTTTTAACCCATTGTGCCCTGCCACAATGGGTTAAAAACATGGGTGGGTAAACTGATTTTTAAGACTGACATCATTTATCAGCAGATTGTACCCATTTTGGGAAGACATTCCTTCCAAACGATGACTCATTCATACTAAACCTATCTAGCCAATAGTGTTTAACAAATGCAGATAAATTGGATTATGTAGCCACCCTACAAATTCTTGAATGGAGGCTGACATTTCAAGAGCTGCTGATGTAGAAGCAGCCCTAATACTATGTATGGTAATGTGAGATGGTGGTTCTAGACTTGCAGACTCATATGCCAGAGCAATACAAGCTTGGATCCAAGCCCAGGCTCACTGCTGAAGCCCTGTGACCCAGGAAGCGTGGTCCCAAAATCACATCAGACTGAGGACCAATTCGCACTTGGCCTATTAGCTGACAATTGGTTAATCCCCTGCCAGCCCAGATGTTAACTAATTATGAACTAGCTGTGGGGCACAAAATTGTGCACCACAAGGTAACTAACTTTAAGTAACCATTTCCAGGCACCTACTTGGGAGTGTTCAGAGGTGACCATCTGCACCTTTTCTGGTGTTAGGGTGTCAACTGAGCTGCCACATAAGTGTGCTGGTAGCTCAGAATACTCCTGACGTGACTGCACATGCACAGAGTGTCATTGTTGCCACAGTGACAGTGCATGTGCTGTCACACAATGCACAACTACCAAAATGGTAATGCCCTGTGGAGAATACTGGACCCCCTGGTTTGGGGCCTTTCTGCACAGGCCCTCAATATATTTAATAATACTTCCAGAGAGAGGCTGAAGATCAAACCTGCAACCTGCTGATTTGCAGGCAATTTACCCTACCACTAGATTCTGGAAATCCAGTGTCTGCGGTTAACAAGTAAGTTGCATTGTTATTGTAGGTCTGGATAATGTAAGGTAAGTAAAGCTCAGGATCTAAAATAACTGTAGATAGGGAAAGTTATTTTAGGTAAACGACCAACATCTGAAGAATACTGACGCTTGGTTTGACTTCGGATGACAGAAAGAAAGCAAAGAATCTTCAAACACTGAATGCAACTTGTCAAAACTGAGGAATAGATATAATTACAACCATTTTTTTCTGACATATTGGAGCTCGGTCTTGTATGCTACTTCACAGATGTTATTTCAGATTAAACTGTAGGCTGTTGAGAGTGAAAATGGCATACATTTTGTCTGTCATTTGATGAAATTACATTTCCTAACAATAATTTGTGGGACAACAGAGCTTGCATAACAAGCAAGCTAATCTGATCTCTTTCTAAGATACAGTGTCAAAATTTATTATACTGCAATTGTGGTGAGGTAAAAGTAAAAGGCAGGAAGGAGACAGGTTGTTGCCATACAAGTTTTTTCTTCTTTCCAAACGACATGAAAGATAAAGGAGATGTGAAGTGGTTTTTTCACTGGATCACGACAATTCTCTTAGTTCTGCCGTCTACCCTTTTTCTAGTGAACAACGGCTGCCTCAAGACGGCAGCTCAATATACCAATAGAAATCAATAATGTGGGGGCATTGTCTCCCCTGCTATTATTGCTTTCCATCCTGACAGCAGTCCATGTTTTGGTCACATGAGATCCAGGTAGGGATGTGCACAAATATTAATGGTCATTTTGCAGTCAATGTTTGAAAATTCATATCATCATTCATTCAAACATTCAAATTTGCTGCCAAACTACGGATGTCCACAGATATTCATAACATCAAAATTTGTATGAATTTGGACATTCAGATTCAAATCAAATGTTGGCACATTAGAAGACTGATATTTGAATTCGAATTGAATGTTTCAATACATTTGTATGAAGCTTTGTATGGGATTCGTATGGGATATGTATGGGATTTGTATACATTCATAAGCATTTATATGGGATTCGTATGGGATTGAACATTCGTATCAAAGTCAAATCCTATTACATTAGAAAGGGATGTATTCAAACAAATATGAATTTTCTTGCATCCAAGTCAGTTAAAATCAAATAAAAAAGAAATTGTGCACAGGGCTAAGCCAAAATTTTTTTGCAGCTTTTTTTCTATTGAAAAAGCTTACTTTCATCAGTAAAATACTGTGAGAGTGCAAAAATTTGACTGATTTTTCATATTCATGAGTCAGAAGCATTATTTCAAATGCCTGGACGTTTGTTTCAATGAAAAAATGTGCAAATTTGAATATTCAATCACATTTTTAAATGTGCATTCATTCGTGCACATCCCTAAATCCAGGCAATTCAGCTGCCATCAAATCCCAGATGGGTATGTGACTACATCCACACATGCATGCTGGATGGAGTTCCAAGTGCTGCTCTGTCCAGAAAGGTAAGTCCATTGTTTGGTTTTCCAGCAATAGTTTTAGCACCTTTTAGGGATGAAAAAGTGGGACTATTGTGGTGTTGCCAATGAAAGGTGAGGTGTCCCCACCATAGCAACATCATAACAGCACTATGTTTGCACCATCTGGATGCACTTACTATATTTAAGTGTAAAATGTACATGTTACTGAATTTACCATAAGTAAATTGTTTTGCAGCTTACTGAAGACTGGAATATTTAACTGAATTAATGGATTCACCTAAGAAATTAGGGGTGTGATCATAAGGTGGTTAAGCCTTAACCACCTTTAGTTTAAGACTAACCTAAGACTAAACATAAACTGGCATAAATCCTTACCCTAATCTCTCTCATCCTGGTTTGACCGAGGCTTCATCCCAAATTAAAAATAAATTAAAATTGAAGAAATTTATTTTTCAAAAGGAAACACAAAAAAGGCTGATTTTTAAAAAAGAGATCATTTCATTTCTGTTCCTCCTTGTTCTTTTGTGTTTTCAGCCTCCACTTCATAAGTAAGTGATCAATAGCTCCTTTGTGACAGATTCTGTAACCAAGACTACATCTGCACACAGGTTTTTAAAAAAAGTGGTTTAAAGGGACTTACAGGTGATAGCATCTATAACCTAGTGCCGCTAACCTAAATGGCAAAAAATGCACTTTTAAAGGCCTTTAATATGATAAGTGTTAGGATGGGAAATGGAGTAAGAACAGTAGTGTCCACATGCTAGCAGCTTTATGCTACTTTATTCATGTGTGTGGAAGCACCCTCAGGTACCACCCAAAACGTACCTTCAATAAATCAACCTGTGCAGAAATTGATCCACTTTAGACTGGGTGTTGTTCAAATATCACACTGCTTTTGCCTCAAAGCACTTTAGAATCTATTGTGTTTTCATCATATTCCTCCCACCTGTTCCTGTCTCTATTGTTGTAATATTGTTATTGGTTGATTGTTCACCAGGTCCTGCCTCTATTCCACCCATCAAGGAGGAAAAGGAAATATCAATAGAAGTTCTTTCAAACAACATTCAGATTTGAGGCTATATGAAAAGAGAGGGAAAAACAGTTCCTTGGTGTAAATCCTACTGAATCCAATAATACTTACTTTTGATTAGACATGTTTAGATTGCACTGTTAAGTTATAAAGCCAAGAGCTCTCAACCAAACTCTTCTTTTCATGTGGACTTATTAATTTATACAAAAGAGTGCAAGGTTCAACAGTCATTTCAACCAGCTACATTTGCAATATGTAAATTGACATGTAAATTGTATGCTGCCTTGGTTTGCAGGGGTCAAGATTCAATTAATATGTATACAGTGATTATAGAGTGGAGGCTTTAACTCATTAACTTGAAGGAGTAGGTATTGACTTCTGGCAAGAATGTTCATATTAAAAATGTTGTTGCCTGTCCAATACATTTCCCTCCTGTAGTAATAGTATCAATCACAATTAGCATTTAGATTGCCATAATTATTCTGCATGTATCTTTGGAACAAATGATGAAACTGGAAAGTAAGAAGATCACACGGATCTTAAGGGTATTAGACCTATGAATATTCTAGTTTAGGTTTATCAAAGTTTGAAATGACTGAGAGGATGCAATTTAACGCAGGCTGTGATCAGACATGGTAGAAAAAAAACCATCTCTGAGGTGCTTCTGAGGTGGATTAGAGAAGGAGGTGGGATTGTTCAAACACTGATCTGAGCCTTCCCCTCTCTTGTACATTCTACGGTAGAACAGGTGGGTTAGAGAAGAGTTGGAAACACGAAGGCCACACACTGTCTCTCTGAGGTGCCCCTTTTGTTATGTCTGAACGCAACCCTAAACTCCCTGTTTGAGCTAAAAATGGTGCAGGAGACAGGAAAAAGAAAATGGCTTTCGGTGAGGTGCAAACGGCTAAATACAAGTCAAGAAAGTGGATAAACTGAATGCCAATCGACTACCAATTAGGAAAAGTTCCTAGGGCAATCTAACATATGTAGTGTGGTAGCTGGTGTGCCAGGCAAGAACCTGGAAGTTTTTGCTCTAATAGACAGGCTTTATCCTAATGTCAATGATTCAGATTTATATTTACAAATATACGGTATTTGACCTCTAAAAACACAAAGCACAATTTTTCAAGGTTTGAGCCTTCCTTGGCAATTTGGTGGGAAATGCCTGAAAAAGCAGGCATGGAAAAGGACTGCAGCAAAGAGTAGAGAGTATTTTTTCTCCTGCCCTTTATATCCTTTAAGTTTCAGTTGAATGTTTGTCTTATTGAGCTTTGTATAATGGACTTTTATTATGATACTGGTACACTTTTCTTACACAGAAGCATTTGTACTCTGCATTTTGTTTCAATTAGCAGGGCTACATTTACTAAAAGACATAGTAATCGATGAAAGTTCCACAGATCGATTCAGAAATGGGTGATTGCTGGAAAACAATTAGAATTGTTTTGTTTGTTTTTGCCCCAGCAGTTGCATTTGGCTTGCACTGATGTCTGGATTGTATTACATTTTGATTTTGATTTTTTCAACTTACTGCTTGCAAATATAAATGTAAATGGAAACAATCTTGAAACAATAATAAGACAGTTAAAATAAAAACAGTTTGGGGGTCAATATTTTTAATTCTTTTTTTTTTTTAAGAGTGACTTAAAGCAGTCATCTAAGTCTTTGGCTTACAAAGTACTTTGAACTGCAAAGTCTGTATCCCAGGGGCCTGCCATAGTCTGCACTACCATGTAGACAGTAGGGCTTCTATTCCAGGATAACATCCAGAATAAGACCTAGTGGAGAAAGGGTCATAAGATACAAATACTGTTGAACTATGCAATTTTCAAGTTGTCTACAAAGTTCTGGAAAACTTTCAAACACAATTAACCTATGGTTTTGTGTAAATCTATTAAGAGACAACTTTCCCTAATAATCTGCTGAGATTGTGCTCTTTGTATATCAACCACTGAAGGCCTTGCATGTGCCTGAAAAAACAGCAGCTGTAAAGGAGGACATTGAAATGGTATTTGCCTTGCCAAATGAACTTGAATTGAAATTAGTCAATCACAGACATCCAGATTCACCTATCTCCAAGGCCATTCTAGATATTTAGCAAGCTTTGGCTGATCTGGTCATCTTCTGAAGCTAAACAGCATTAATCCTGATTATGAATGGGAACACACTTGCAAATCCCAGATACTACTTGCTAGACTGGGAATCTGAAAAAAATATTCGGACTTGTTGAGAAAATGTGATAGATTTGCACATGCAGTCATCATAGGTTAATTTAGGATGTGATCAGACATCCTTAATAATGATGTACCCTCTGGGTGAATTTCAGGCTGTCAGTAAAGACATTTCCCCCCTAAATTCTTCTTACCCAGCCTTGAAGCCTGGGAATGGGCACCTCTTCCTTATCCAGGATTTAATAGCGCAGATTTAATAGCTGTATAAGCAGAGATGAGCAGCAGCAGCAGCAGCAGCAGCAGCAGTAGTAGTAGTAGTGTTGGCTTTTTTACCCCACTTTTCTCACCCATTTAAGGGGCCTCAAAATGGCTGACAAAACTTTCTATTTTTCTTCCCACAACAGACACCCTGTGAGGTAGGTGGGGCTGTGAGAGCTCAGAAGAGAGCTGTGACTAGCCCAAGATCACCCAGCTAGTTTTATGGGGGAGTGCAGAATCAAACCCAGTATTCTCAGATAAGAGTCCGGCTACCTAACCACTAGACCAAACTGTCTCAATGGATGGATTATATTTTAAATATGGTTAGAAGAAGCCAATATGTTTTAGAATGTAGCCAATCACAGCATGGGAACAAATGCAGTCAGAAGGGACCAATCAGGACCATGGAAAGCTGGGCACATAAGTGGCCAATCAGTGTTGTACAGTCAGTGTCAAGAAAGGAGTTGTCATACTTGGAAGTAATTAACACTGAAATGAGAAAAAACAAAATAGGCATATTCTTTTAACTGTTTGTTAAGGTTTTTGGCAGCATTTTTAGAAGAGATGTTTCTTTTCTTAAAGGGGCAACTGAAAAAAAGCCCTGTCTGGTTGCATCCTTAGAGACATCAAAACCTGCACTAAATGGACAGCTAGGCAATGCTGGTGCACAGAGATGAGGGCCACTCTAGCAATAAAGTGTTTTAGATGTCAGAATTGTGCATATTCATTAATCTTCAAGTTCAGTTTGCATACTAAAATCAGATAATTATGGCAGCACCAAAAGTCATGCTCTTTAAAAGGTTGTAAAGTGGTTTCACCTTCATCTAAAGGTGGTCTTCCTAGTGAATGCTATACTTTCTCCCTGTATGGATATGAAAGGCAGCAGAATTCACTCATTCAGGTATTCAGAATAAACTCAGATGCAGGCGAAGTGTCATCTTTTTGGACAATAGCAGAGCTTGCTGCTCACTCAACAGAATAATAAACATTCCAGTAATTTTAGATTTTGCACAAACTGGGAAAAGTATTTTTAACCCTGTATTGTGTATTCAGCTGGAAAACCATTGCATAAAAGCTGCATGTAGCACATAATTGTTATTTATGAAGCATCTGGTAATTATTGTGCAACCTTGCATGCATAGCTGCCATTCCTATTCATTCATTCATTCATTCATTCATTCATTCATTCATTCATTCATTCATTCATTCATTCATTCATATTCCACTCTTCACCAGAATGACTCAGGATGAATCACAGCAATATAATATGCAACATACAACTAAAAGGGTTGGGCATAGACAAATACGGCACATTATCTCCACCTACTGCAGATAATTTCATTTTGATTCTGTGTTGTTGAACATCAAGAAACTGCAAATCTCAACTCCCTCTGGTTTCCACAGTTCACATGGATCATTTCTTTACAGCATACATTTCAGAATCTGAGCCAGTTCTGCTTTTAAATGACATAAATACTCGGAAGTCTTCCACTACCTCCCCAGGGAGACATCTTTATTTCACTCTCTAATAGATCTCACTATGTGGAAAGGGACTTTTTTCCTATTTGCCCAATTTGAGCCCATTATTTCTAGTTACGTGTTCCCCCCTCTTTCTTTCCATGCTCTGTAATGGTTTTCATTCCAGAGCATGAGTAGAAAATAGCCTTTAATGGAAACTTTACTCTCTTACTGCCTTTATGTCTCACCAGGTTTTGGAGAAAATGTTGGCCTGGAACAATAGGCAATAAGTGTGGTCTTCTAAGAACAGACAGATGTAACTTGAGAGCAATCCACTGCTCAGTTTTCAACCATAATTATGGAGCACAGAATTAAAGTAATAAACAATAACAGCCATGATATTATCTTTGGAAAGAGACAGCCCAGAATTCAGTCATGTATATGTTGTCTAATTCTGTAAGCAGAAACCATACTAATAAACTCACTGCAACCAGCATAGCCACATTCTTTAACTCACCATTAACTTTTCCATTATTATACAATTGAAAAATTACATCCAAACTGTAGTGCCATTAAACTGTAATTCAATTGGAGCTAATCTGTATTCTGTATTAGTTTCCTCTAGTTATTTTATTTTATTTGCAAGAATAAGCAAAATATACTCCATAGTTCAGTATAACTTCTTAAACCTATAATATATTAATGTTCACATTTTCATTTAAAGTTCTAAAGAGACAGTCCAGTTGTAGTTTTGTAAGATTCAGTTCAATTGGTTACTGAATCTGGGCTTTGGTAGTGAGATGATTTTGTTAGTGTGTAAGTGTCTAAACTGCAATTTTCAGCCCTTTTGGATTCTGCTGTCTCTGTGAAGCAAAAAGAACAAACCACAGTGCTGATCTTCTCTACACAAGTATTTTTTATGTCCGATTTCTCCAAAGCAACTTACAAAACACATACTACAATCTTGACCACCAACTGCACCGTATAATACTGTATTAGGTTCCATTATTCATTACACTGCAAACCTAAATCATATCCCTGGTATACTGTATAATCAAAATATGCATGGCAAAAATTATGAAAATCATGGATCTTGAGTTTTAGGATTTCATAATGGTCTAGAGAAGAATTGAGTAAATCATAATGCTTTCTGCCATCCCCAGAGATCCATGAATGTACACAGGATCTACTCATAACCACCACCAAACACATCATATTCATGTACATGGTCCAAATAATAAAATCAGACTTCAACCTCATGAGGCCTTGGTGCAAAACCAAAGACTACACATCTTTATCTGTCTGTGATATGGATCTGTAGTACACTGTCTACTGATCTGTAACATATGGATTTTTACACAAAGCATTATCAAATATATATATTGTCATACTTATGGATGAACTGAAATATCTGTGGATCTCATACTTTTTGGCATTTTATGGAACTACCTTTCATCACAAGGAATCCTTCCAAAGTTCTGTCAGCATCACCCCTGTGAGTGCTGACTTTAACATAATACTGCGTTGCATTTCTCAAACCAGGGAAGAAAACCTCAAAGTTGGATAGTAATCCTGGATTGGATTGATTCATTATTTTGTTTTAGATCCTACTTAAAAATCTGATACTACCATATGGTTGTCCTTTGCCTCTCAGATCTCTTTGTCACATGCTATGCCCATTACTTGCTGTATACTGTAGTATAACATCCAGATTTGGATCAACATGTGTGACGGTTTCAGGGTACAGGCTGCAAACTGTTTTGTTTTCGGGCTTTGCAGGCTTCTTGCAAAGCTGCAATAGCCAGCCTTGTTGCAAACAGCTTGTTGCAAGACCTGGGCAGAGGCTGCAAAAAGGGCGGGAAATCCTGTGCGGGCCCTGCTGCAATGATTGGTTGAAGCTGCCTTTTGGAGGGAAAAGCTGTCCGGGGATCTGAGTGCTGGAGGGGCTAGAGCAGGAGTTCCCTCCAATCAGGAGTTTCCAGCAGCATTTTATTTCAGCAGTTTTCCCCAGGAGCTTACAGCCAATCAGGGTCAGGGATATGGGTATAAATGAACACAGAAGACAGCAGACTAGGTCTTCATGCTGGGAGAAGAGCTGAAAGGAGAAGAGAGCTGAATCCTGAGGGAGCTGGAACCAGTAGCTGACCAGGGGTCTTTTGGCTGGAAGATCTTGAAGGAAGACTTCAATAGCAACTGACCAGGCTGGATGATCGGACAAGCAAGGATGGACTGGGCCTTGTGATCATCTGGAGCCATGTTCTGGTACACTGGCTTGGCTTGAGCTGTGGCAGAGCAAGCCAGAGGGGGAGGAATGTGGAGAGGTTTGTCTTTTAAAAGGGGAACGATTTTCCTTTAGAGAAAGGGGTAGCTCCTAGCCTTAAGAGACTTACTGAGTTAAACCTGAGTTAAACCAACAAATACCTGAACCTTATTTTCCTTCTAGTATTGCTTGTGTATAATAATAAACTTGTTTTTGTTTACTGTTGAAATGCTTGCTACCAGTGTTTTGTGTCCACACTGTAGTATTCACTCGGCCATTGCACGAACTCAGCATCCTCACAGGGCCAAGCTACTCCTCAGAGAGGGCAGGCACTTACTGGATCGCTGGGCATCGTGGCAACATGCTATTTTGAATATGTTTACAGAATCAGCTTTTGGCCTAAAACAAGACTGTGAACTTCTTCTGGGCTCAGCCACTGCCACCCTTTGTAAGGACAAAATCGGAGGAGGCGAAAAAGGCATCCTCCCCAAAGAAAATATTCTTAAGTGTAAAGAAAATTTTTGTTGCTGGTGTATTGATGTTCTGTATGAAGACTTTCTTCATGTTTCTCTTCCCCTCTCCTTTGGCATGCCTTTTTAAATAGGGAGGGAGGAGGAGGAGAAAGAAAAGAAGAAGTGTTTTTTTTTTGCCACTTTTCTCACCCATTTAGGGCACTGAAAGCAGCTAAGAAAGCTTTGTGTTCTCCCAGCAACAGACACCTTGTGAGGAAGGTGGGGCTGTGAGAGCTCAGAAGAAGATATCACCCAGCTACCTTCATGGGGGAGTATGGAATCAAACCCTGGGACTGTGAGATATGAGTCCAGCACTCTAACCACAATACGAAAAAGGAAGGAAGAAGGGAGGGAAAGGCAGACACAACTGGGCTTCCTTTCAGTGCTGATATCATATGCATCTTCCCATATCTGGAGATGCAGTAGGTGGCATGTTGAAGAGGACCACGCCTCAGAAGCACTGAGAAGTGAGAACCTTGGGACACTTCCCTCACCGAGATCAAATTGCTATGTTCAAAGGAGCACACACACTGTGCTTAGCCAGAGCCAAAATAAAAGAAAACCCATTTTCCTTCCTTTAGAAAGTTATCTCCAACTGCAGATAACCCAGACCAGTGTTCACACCAAAACATTAAGCTAGACCGGTGATGGCCAACCTATGACACGCATGTCACAGGTGACACGCCAAGCCCTTTTGGGTGACACACATGGTCACCCTGGCACCTCGGTGTGTAGTGCTTGCTTGTTCTCGAAGTGTATGAAATGCCAACTTTCAACTGAAGATTTAGCAACCAAAGCCACTAATGTAAAGAATTATTTGTTTTTGCTTTTAATAAAATACATATATCAAAAATATAACTTTTTTACTAGAACTACTAATATCACAAAATTATGGATATTTCTAGATGTGACACAGCACCTGAGTTAAGCTAGGTTTTCTTGCAAATTTTGACACACTGAGCTCAAAAGGTTCACCATCAGTGAGCTAGACTAACTGAGGTGAGGGGTGGGGATGGGGGAAGAAGGATTGGAAGGGAGTAAAATTCACTATGCAGAAACTCTGGACTATGACAGAAATACAACAAGACTTGCACTGAAAATCACATTTTATTGTGATCTTTATGAATAGAAGTCAGCTCAGAGGTTAGGTCCACAGAAAAAGTCTAGAATCTGACTAGAAATCTACCAATCCCAGGATATCTGTGTATGCCATGAAAAGAAATCTCTTAGCTTGGCAGAGTGACTTAGAAGATGAGAGGCTTCTTTCAATACCAGAGTCTGAAGTGCGCTTTGTAGTAATATGCTGTTGGATCAACTTGACAGGTGTTTCTAGACCTGTATACTATTTTGGCCTCATGGATGCTATTTTTTTAAATGCGCCTCTGACTTGCTGGTGCCTTTTAACCTTTTAAAGTCTGGCAAAATTATTTCTTATTATTTTCAAACTGAAACAGGGATGCAGAGAACTACAAATGAAGATTTATATGATATGACAACAGGGCCTTCTCTGTGTTGGCTCCCAGACTTTGGAACAGTCTCTTCTCTCTGGGGATTCATTTGGTTCCTACTTTATAATGTTTTCAACACCTGGATAAAAGATATCTCTCCACCCAGGCCTTTGATGCTAAGCTTCCTCTGAGCGCTGCCCTGTCAGGGTGGGTGGGGAGGTGATATTTTAATTATGTTTTAGGTATATTTTATACATTTTATATTTTTATTACTGTGACCTGCCCTGGGACCTTCAGGGGAATGGTGAGACAGAAATTCTTAAATAAAGAAATACATACATACCTACATACATACCTACATACCTACATACATACATACATACATACATACATACATACATACATTTCTGCCATATCATTCATCTAGCCCGGTGATGGCCAACCTATGACACGTGTGTCACAGGTGACACGCCAAGCCCTTCTGGGTGACACACCTGGTCACTCTGGCACCTGGGCGTGTAGTGCTTGCTTGTTCTTGAAGTGTATGAAATACCAAATTTCAATTGAAGATTTAGCAACAAAAGTCACTAATGTAAAGAATTATTTGTTTTTGCTTTTAATAAAATACATATATCAAAAATATAACTTTTCTACTAGAGCTACAAATATCACAAAATTATGGATATTTCTAGATGTGACACAGCACCCGAGTTAAGCTAGGTTTTCTTGTGAATTTTGACACACCGAGCTCAAAAGGTTCGCCATCACTGATCTAGCCCATGCAAATTCCGTGTTGACTTTTCTTGAAAAGGATTAAAACTGCTTGCTGTAAGGACCAAAAGACATTTCCACCTCACAGAATCTCTTTTGAAAAGGGGGAAAAAGTTAACGCTAAGAAAACCGTGAAGTGATTTATGGCTGCTTTAGATCAAAGTTGTACCACTGCAAATCTCAGCTCCCCCCCCCTTTAAAGATAGGGAGGAGGCTAACTGGGCAGGAGAGGGAAAGGAGGCAATACTGATCATATTTTCTCTCCTATACCTCCATCCTTGGCTCTTTATCACCCAGTGGCTTTGTGTAATAACTGTTACTGAAAAGGCTAATTTAAGATCTAAATTTATTTTAATTAGGCTTTACAACAGTGCAGCAGATGTTAGTCTGTTTAAAGACAAACTCACACTTGCTAAGAATTTCAATGAAGACCCTTTTTTGAGACATCACTTCAGAACAGAACAAGAGAATCGAAGATACATTAAGGCAGGGGGATGGAGGAAAGAAAAAGGAAGAAGAAAGGCACAGTTCGTGGAAAAACAAACAACTTTTTCATTTTGTTAGACGTGTCCTGTTATCTGTTCCAGCACCGTACAGTGGAGGTCGTGGTGCAGTATTAATAACTGCCAGTTGTTGTTAACTACTATGGAACACTAGATAACCTTACTAACAATCTATATCTAGATCTTAGGCAGCAGAGTAATGAGTCCCAGTGGACTGAAGCACTGGGCTTCTTTGTGTAGCTATTGATCTACTGTAGAATTCTGATGTGATTTAGATAAGAGAGGAAGAGATAATAGCATTGATTATTCTGTTTAGGAGCCAAGCAGACTAAACTCGAGTACAACACGAACACAAAACACATGCATGCAAGCTCTCTCTCACTCCCTCCCTCTCTCTCTCTCTCTCTCTCTCTCACACACACACACACACACACAAAGGCTTCACTTTGTCACACCTTGTCTTTCCTTTGGAGTTAGAGGCAACATCTGGTGTCACAGCTATAGGCCGAGCCGTACATCTTGCTAAGCATGTAACTAAGCACTTTGATATAATGGGACAATTGCATTTTCTTCCCTACTCCATTTTTTTTTTTTTTGCATAAGTATACATACAAAAGAATGTCATGCAAAATTGGCAGCTTTCGAGCAGCAAGGCTACCAGCGGTAGATCTTCCTCTGACAACCAACTATGCATAGCTAATGTTCATTTACATTCCTCCCAACCCATTTTGCTAGTTAGCCCGCTCAGTTAGCTTTGAAGAGCTAAGTGCTGCAGCTGTTCAACGCTGGGCAGTACAAAAACCAGCAGAGAATAATACGGCAGCTTATTCCTCTGAACACAGTCTCAAGTTATGTAGACATCAGATTCAGATCCTCATTCTGGACACAATTTTGCATGCTGGCTTTCTTAAATATCCAGTAAGCCCTATAAATCCCATAGAATTTTGCAGACCTGAACAAGTTGCAACACACCAAGTAAAAATCAAACAATCCCTCATGCACACATTTTACAGGTTTCTTACTTGACCCCAAGACAAGTTCCATGTTCTTTTATGTTTATTGATCTAATAATGAATCTCTACACACGGCTGTCTATCTCTTTCAAAATTCATGCATCAGTTTCTACAAAATCAATTGAGCTACCACCATCAAATGCACTATAAAGAATATCTAATATCCATCAGAAGTGCTGCTGAGTATTTTAGGCTGTATCCAGACACTGCTTACTTATATTTGGATATTCCGGAATAAAGTGTGGAATCAGGTGATGAAACATGTACAACAACCAAATGTGGCTCAGAGAACTGCTACAATGGAAAACTTCTGAGTATCTGCAATCTAGCTTCAGTACCCAGCTAGTAGTCTACAAGAGCAGTATTTAACATTAAGGCGTTGCTCTATTTTTTCTTCTTTTGAAACTTTATTAAAGTGAGACAAACAATTTACAACAAATTTGTCTTACACAATATAATGGAAGTTGCTCTATTTCAATTTTTTTTAAAAATGGGACAACGTTCTTATGTGTTCCTTCTTTTTTATCTGTATTATTTTAACCTAATCAGCATCCCAATGAGGCATTAAGAAAGACAGAATGGCACTTAAAATATGAATGAATGAATTACTATTTTCCTACTGTATTTATAGAACCTGACTTGATTCCAAAGAGAATACAACAGACTTTATTTCAATAAACAAAAGAAAACATTCTTCTTGAACTGCAGACTTGCATGCTGTGGCACAACATATGCTTTCCTGTAGGGATATTCTGTACTGAATACAGATTATTACTACTTGGGAAACACAAGACTACCTCCACATGAGCCAATTTGTGGTTAGGGAACCGGACTCTTATCTGCGAATACTGGGTGTGATTCTGCCCTCCTCCATGAAATGAGCTGGGTGATCCTGGGCTAGTCACAGCTCTCTTCTGAGCTCTCACAGCCCCACCTACCTCACAGGGTGTTCTGTTGTGGGGAGAAGAACAGGAAGCTTTGTCAGCTGCTTTAAGGCCTCTTAAATGGGTGGGGAAAGCAGGATAGAAAACCCAATTATTATTCTTCACTTGGTGAGAGGAAAATCGTGCAGTGAGCCTGGGTCCTTAACATTCTGGCACTTATTCCCATGATGCATCTGATGTGAAATACCCAGAGCTGCACAAGTGCCCACCTCTGTGCTTGCACAGTGGGTATTTTCAGCTGGGTTTCACTCCTGTGCTTGTGCAGTGAGTATTTTCAACAGGAGGAATCTTTGGAGCAAGTGACAGGCAAGGTAAATTATACTGCTATGTGGTGTTTTTTGTCCTGCAATAGCAATGCCCCAGAATTTCACCTCTACATCCAGGGATTATGTTGGGATTGCCATGGATATGTGTGGTAATCCCAATATAGTGCTCGTATAATTCTGGGTTTCAGATCCTGTCTGAATACTGTCCAAAATCCAGGTGAAGCATTTTTAGATGCCATAAAACATTCAAGTCACTGGTAACTATTAGTTTTCATCTTGCATTTTCTATTCCTCCAGAGACCTTTTTGCAGGGGTAATATTTTAGTGGTGATTACGGTGCTTTAGGGTTTTGGCTGTGAATTCTTCAAGTGTGGAAAGGAGGCAGTAGATTGGTTTCTTCATGTCCAGTTGACACCATGATGTGCTTACAAAAATTCAGATGGAGTGAAACTTACATAATTGATAACACCTTTAATATCATTCAAGAGCATTATTGCATGGAGGCTATTAATAATATTCCACTTCCTCCAGTCCTATTTTTTATACAGTTTGCCAGATTTTCCGAGCTTATTATTAACAATATTTTAATGAAATCTGTAAGTATGGAGAATAGTTAAACATGATACACTCTTTACTTAAAATGATCAATAAGAGTCCTTTTAGGCAGTTTAATCCTAAACATTATTAGTCTGAAATAATTCCTAGTGAATTCCTATGGACATCAATTAAGACTTACTGAATTCACTTGCACTAAGTGCCTATATGACTGTCCTTACACAACAGTAAGCTGACTGGAATTCATGGGATTTAGAGGCCTTTCTGCACTTAATTGGTAGAATGGCCCAATGCCCCTCCAGAACACCTCATCCACACTGCTTTCCAGACTATAATGGACCAACCACTCATGCACAGAGGGTGGTTTGGTATACCTGGGCTGAAAACCTTGGTACCATATTGCAGGGCACTGCAGAAGGGGCTAAAACAGGCCTGACTGGCAACTATGTATCTATATTGGCATGAGGCACTAGCAACCCATACGTCTGTGTGGTGGATCACCTGATTTGACCCAGAATGGAACAGGAAAATGTGCCCTGCATGAAAATGGCCTAAGACTCAAGTGTAATTCCTGGTTTCACAGCATGAATCACCACTGGAAAATTCACTAGCTGACTTAGCTGGATGGTGAGGCATGAAAGCCAAAGCAATTCCTTACTAGTCTCTCCTTTGCTCTGATTGGTGTCTGCCTGGTGTCCATATGACTTGATGCAAAACTGATGTAATTAAGGAAAACAGCAGGCAGAATAATGCCCATTTAACTTATTTCTGTCTGCTGGCATAATATTGCACACAATTATATTTCTGAAAACGTTTTGCTTGTAAAACAGGGATGAATTTGTTTAGAAATGCAAAATAATTTAGAAAGCATTGCTGTGAATACAATAGTATCACTCTTGCAGTTAGATGATGAAACTGATTAAAAATCTGCCCTCCACGCTTAACATAGCTGTGCACCAAAATTAATTGGCAGTACTGCCTAGAAAGCCTCTTAAATTCACTTATGCTAATCAGGCAAAGAAAAAGTTTCTTTGCTGAGGAATTTTTAATGCTGGATAACGGGTGGTCCAGTCAAGCAATGCAAATTAATCACCTCCCTAACGCGGCTGCAAATTGTGATATTTTTCATATGGCTCTAAAGGACCAGTTCACGTTACAAAAAATGTCTACAGAGAATTACATGGATTCATATTTACTTGTATCTGTGAGAACCAGAAGCTCTGGGAAAGACATTCAAAAATGATTAAAGTTCCCGTATTCTGGAATGAAAATGAAGAATGAGTAAGATAGCTGAGCAAAGGAATATACATATATACATATATACATATATACATATATACATATACATACATACATACATACATACATACATACATACATATATATATATATATATATATATATATATATATATATATATATATATAGAGAGAGAGAGAGAGAGAGAGAGAGAGAGAGAGAGAGAGGCACTCCAAATGAAAGAAAGAAAGAAAGAAAGAAAGAAAGAAAGAAAGAAAGAAAGAAAGAAAGAAAGAAAGAAAGAAAGAAAGAAAGGAGTGTCAAGGCTGAATCTGTGCTTTGTAAAATGGGCCAGTAAAATTTAGAACAAAGGAGCCTTAGAAATTGTTTGAGGGAAAAAAGCCCACATGGCAAAACCAGTAAAGCCTTTGTTTTGTTTTTTTAAATTACCACTTATGAATATTCATTTACTATGATTTGTGCACCATGATACGTGTAGGCATGCATATGCAATGGAGATAATGGAAGTCTGAATCCTTGAGGAAGCATATTTTTAGTTTATCATATAAAGACTACTAAATAACTGATGTGCTAAAATACAGCAAAATCTAAAGGCCACAGAAAATAACTGATTCCATGGAGAACATACCAAGCATATTATGTATGCAGGTAGAAAGATGCAGGGAAGGATCACAAAATACCCTGCCTTAAGTTTAATAACCCATTTAATATTGCCTTTCAATTCCATTTCATGCTCAGTAAAGCAAGAATAACTGAACCTTTCACTGATTCTGGCATCCGCCAAATAGCTTTTGTTTTGAAAGCTCCAGTTGTAATACCTTATCATTGTCAACAATTAAGGTCTACTATTGGGGTCATATTGGTGTTTTCCAGTGATATACTCAATATCTGGCAAATGGATCGTCCCAGTGACAGATGCTCATTTTTATTCTGTTTGGTTTTATTTTTGGTCTTGAATTATAGAGCTATATCTAACTTCATACTTTAAGGAGATAATGTAGACATTTCTTACCTGTCCATTTTGTAGCACAACCGTTGTTGCAAACTGGTGCAAGATTGAAATAACTGTAGGGCTGAGGTAAGCAAAATGCAATTCACTGTCCCATTTAGTAAGGTTAATGGTTAAAAAAAAAGGCAGGGAAGGCATCTGGAAAACGCAAATGGCTATAGCTGTCAAGTATGTGCAACACAAATAAATAGTATGTTGGGATCAGCCAAATGCATTTTGGCTAGATACAACTTACTAGCCCTGTAACTCAGGGTTAAAATGTTGCATTACATAAGTTCTACAAGCTGAATTTTCTTTCTGAAGAAACTTCCCCACCAGGCTAGGAAGTGTCAACAATTGAAATGTTTCATTCCTTGCTTAATGATGGTAGATAGAAAAGCTAGTCCTTTATATATATATACAGCAGCTAGTCCTTCATGTGTGATTGGTGAATAAGTAATTTTTCATTTCTTGGGCAGTGTTTTTGTCCTGGTCATTTTTTTGGAGGGTCTCTCTCTCTGTATATGCACGTCCAAATACTTATAGCGTACATTTAAATATATTTCATTACATTTGATTGCCAGGTTTACACATCTTTGCCCTTTAATAAACATTTCATGCACGTTCAGTTTTGCCCAATATTCTCCTCCTATGTTCCAGCTCAACGGCACTGTGATTGGCCATATCAAAAAAGGGGAAAGGCCCTTTTTCCTCATTCGGAATGCCCCCTCTGGCACAGATAACCTAGGCTTGCATTTACACTAAAAGCAAGCTGGACTAACTGGGAAGGGGAGAGTATAACATTTGGATAAAATCTGTTCTGCCAAAAATATGGATTATATGAGATATTTTATCAGACTTGCACAAATAATCCATTTTTAATGTAATCTCTGCAGACCATAGCTGTTTTGAGGAGACACAAAAGTTTAGGTGTAGATGACCTCACAATTAAAAGCATTAAAATACTACCAATAAAACGAGAATAAAAATTTAGAACAACAACAACAAAAAATGCATATTAAAATCCAGCATAACAAATGCCTACTACCAAGGTACCTTCCTATAACCTCAGGAATTCACATGGAACCCCAACAGGTGATGGGTTTTAGCTATCACTTTGGGTCTCAGTGGCTGAAGTGAGAAATATTCAGCCAGGACCAGGAGGAGCAGCAAGTGGACAAGTGTCAAGAAATGACAAATAAGTAGGTTGGTAGCAGGCCCAATCAAGTGAAGATATAAGCATCTCAATAGACTAATGGGCTCCTAGTTTCTGTCTCTAAGCAGTTGACTGCCTGTTCTTTTCAAGTGAAGCTGGAAGCAAGAAATTCCTAAGAAACAGGTGGCCAAACTCTTGGAGTGCATCAGAACTAGAAGGCCCTCTTTCTCTCTCTCTGTATAACTCTTTTTAAAAATGCTTTTGCTCCTATTTTTTCCCTGTTCTTAGAAGTCACTTTCAGATTTGATCCTGAAAAATGCATACAGAAATACAATTTTTATAGGAAAAAATGCATTTAGAAGCATACATTTTATGGGTCACTTTCTTTAGCCTGTGAAATTAGCTAAACTACATAGTATATAGCAATAATTTGAACTGAGCACTTTTTAGCACTGCAAAGAGGAATAGGCTGATTTGTCAGTATTTAGCTCAGAATAATGATGATATATGGTGGTTGCCTATTTATATGAAGGCATTAACTTTTGATCAAATCATATTATTTGCTGATATTACTAGCAGTCACCCACCCACCTCTCTTATTCCTTGGCTCTAGCTCTAAAAACTTCCCTCTAATCGTATTTTCCTTATCATTCTGCAGAAATTGTCAGCCTACCCACAAACCTCTTTCTGTAACATAAATTTCAGATAACATTCAAATGGAGAGATCCACCAAAGCTGATATATTATTACATGACATAATAATAGGAACCATGTTGGATCTGAATTATCTTCTTACATTGCAAAGGGTGGTTAGTGCAATAGTGTTTTCTTCACATGTCAGCAGCTGGAATTCTGAGACACAAGCTTCACCTAGACAAAACTTACTTATTCCACATTATTCCAAATTATCCAAACAATATGGAATAAGTAAATGTTGTCTGGATGAAGCTACACGTCTTTGATCCCTGAAGTAAAAAACAGTCATCATGAATAGAAGTCACTGAAAGCCATATCCTTCACAAATTTCATTCCATTCCATTTACATTTGCCCAAGCTGTTGACCATTAGCATCCTAACACTATTACAGGCAGGGCCACCATCCAATCTACTTGTTGTACATAATTTTAGTCATATGCTTTGCACAATCAATGTGGGTTCTGTCTGTAAATTTTTAATATTCTGCACCTTCTGCTAAAATGCTGGCGAAGGATTAGGGTTAAATGAGGTACAAGTAGGGTTCTCATTTTTTCTGATTCTCTGTGTGCCTAGTGTCAACCCCAGCTTGAACAGAATGGGGAAGCAAAAGCACTTATGATTTTTAATTATCTTGCTGCACTTGGTCTTGTTTTGAAAAATATCCCAGAATAAGAGCCTGCTGTCTACATGCTAGTGCAGACCATGGCAGGCACCAGGTGAGATATTTTAGACCCAGTACCATATAGACCCATGGGCATATTTTTGTACCCCTCTGTATATATAGTACGTTTGGACATAAGTTAATCAATTCTTCTAGCTGATAAGAGGCAACTGGTAGCTTAGTTAACAACAACAAAAAAGAAGTATTAAGAAAGAAAACATTACAGTCAAGTGAGCCCCTTAGCCAAGATGTGTGACATCCTCTATGGTCAGAGATGAGTCCAAAAGTGATTAGCTTTGAATCTCCATTATATAGGTGGTTTGAGTAATTAAATCATGCAAGGTGTCTTTCTATTCAAATAAGCCTGATTGGTTTATTTCAATGTACTTTACTCTCACCTAAGGCTTGATTAGTTTATGTCTTAATATATGATTAGTCTTGATATGTTTTCCCTTGATTTAATCCACTCTGTACCAAGGTGTATTGTACCACCAAAGATGCACTCTATTTTGGGTTGAAGGTGAAATCACAGTGATTATGAAGTCCCAGGTGGCAGGCTGCAAACAGAGGTATAGTGCCAAGAAAAGCTATACTATCAAACTATGTTTTCCACAATCCTTTTATACTCCTCATGCTAAAGTCTTTATTCAGTTACTCTTGCATAAGATCAGACGAAATTCTGCTCATCCCAGATGCACCAAATACACGGGGCGAGGGGGGGGGGAACTGACCCTTAAGAAGCATAATCAGAATACAGTGGTACTTTGACATACGAGTTTAATTCGTTCCGTAACCTTGCTCTTATGTCAAATCACTTGTATCTCAAAGCAATTTTCCCATTAATCCATTCCAGCTCCCAAAACACCACGTCAGTTGTTTTTGTTATGTACTGTACTGTATTTACATACTCGTATCTCAAATCTTGCTCTCATCTCAAAGCAAAATATCACTCGCTTGGCGGCTTGTATCTCAAAACACTTGTATGTCAGGGCACTTGTATGTCGAGGTACCACTGTATATCAAAGCTTCTAAACCTATTGAACACATATTTCTCTTTGCACAGGAAGGAAAACATACCACTATTTGTCCTGACCTATAACCTTCAAACTTGGAATTATAACAATGAGCTTAGACACTGGTGATCCTATCTTACAGCATAATTTTTAGACTTTCTATATCCAATATACTTAAGAATATAAGAGGAGCCATGCTTGATCAGGCCACAGCCCATCTTGTCCAGCATCCTGCCCCATGCAGTGGTCCACCAATTGCTCATGAGCAAAACCCTCATCTGCTGACACTTTTAACATGGCTGCTGAGTCACCAGAAATCCCCAGCAATAACTGGAGGGAACTAGATTGGCTGCAGTACAGTGGATCCTTGTTCAGAGAGATGGTGGGCCTGCAGATCAGAACCCCTTTGGAGCCAGGCCTGCTGCCCAGAGCAAAATGTACCCCCAAAGCACACACTTTCTCGAAGGTAGACTATTTACTGCCAGCAAGAAACACTGTGAATATACTTTTTCTTACGCTCTTTACAGATAGCATACATTCTGAACTCTTGGAGGGAGTGTTGCACCTACCTTTGTAGTGCAGGTGGAGGGCACTCTGGTATGGAGTGCCTGCACTTTATGGAGCTGTTCCTTTACCAGAAATGGCTCTGTGCATGCTGGAGCATCACCTGCTCCATATAAACATGGTGCTGTTAAAAATGAACCACATCTATACTAGTGGCAGAGATGGGACAGCACAGCACGCTCCGGCATGCACCTTCTGCACTTCTTCCTGTTCAAAGCTGTGCAGGAGGAGCACATGACCGCCAGTGAAGGCATGATTACATGCTGCGGTGCCAGGTCAGCTCAGCTATAGCATCATGCAGGTGTGCTAGTGCTGTTACTGTGGCTCATGATGGCAGCTGTAATGGTTGCCATTTGCACTTGGCCGGAGTTTGCCAGTGTGGACGCTTAAAGCATTCCAGCAGCTTGTCTCCCAGTGATGGAGGGGATGTGTGAATTCACCCTTAGTCTCTACTGGCTGTTTCTACTATGTGCATCATTATCTGTTCATTATTATTCTTAACCTCCCCAAACACATATCTTTATACATCACACATTAATAAGCTTAGGCAAAACAAGAGGTGGGCTATAATCCCCTTGTCTTGCAAAGCTTTCCCTAATTTTCAATCTTCCCATTCATAGCTTGTCCTGGACTGCCTGGCCCATTTGCTTTATCTTCTGACTTCTGCCCAATAATCCCTATTTTGGATGTGTTTCTTGCTTCTTACATAGGAAGTCAAGCAAACAATATGATGGATGCAAATTATAAGCTATAGCGGAATCAAAATGCATAGTTATAAATGTGACTTTATTAATTATGGCTATTATTGGGCTTTCTGGGTATTGCATCATGGAAGCTATATTGGTGTATCCCAGCACAGCTATAGAAAAAGAGAAAAATACATTCAGCCAGGAGCCGAAGAGAACAATAGCAAACCGAGGGGGGGTGGGAATGCAAGAAATCTGTTTCTTGATCCCATGAGGTAAAAGTTGCAAAAGAAGGGAGCTTCCAGCAGCTCATGACAATGCAGACAAAAAGACTTCACCATATTGGTGATGCTGTCTGCAGGACCCAAGTATATTGGGGGTGGAGACTATTTCTGTAACCTTTAACTTTAGCATTATATCAAATCCACATTAGCATAAATATTAAGCAGCTGCCATTTCGTGTGTGTGTGTATATATATATATATATATATATAGGGTCTACCTCAGCTAATCAGTTTTTCATGCATTTAAATAGGAATATTAGGATGTTGGTAATTGCTTCAGTTTTCCCCTTTATTTTTCTGACTTTCCATTATAGATTGTTGGGTAACACATAAGTAAATTCTTATCAATACCCCCTATAAGTGGAGAGCTTTGTTGACAGCATTCATTCTTTCCAATATAAAAAGAGGTTTTGTTTTGCATCAATGGGGAGAAGACCTGTTTTGGACAACCATGTAGACCCTGAGGGGAATTACTTTGCAGTTGAATGCATTTAATTAAACACAATGTATTAATTCACAATTCAATAAAATACACTGTACAGTCAGTGATAGATTGCAAGGAGGAACACGGGTGGAAAATATTTAAAGAAACAGGATGATGTATCCTGGAGAAAATTATGAAGTGATCCGTGCAATTGTCGGGGGGGGGGGAGAGAAATTAGGGTATTAATCCAACTGCGGAAGTGATGTTTGGGACTTGGCAAGTGACAAATGTTATGTGCACCAAAGTCTGATATTACAGAGCACACAACTGTGTCTAGCTGACAAAAAATATTTGGTACCTGGGGACAAAAATGTTCAGTTGAGATAAACATCTTATGGTTGGGATGGTAGCAATGGCTCTTTCTGCACTTACTTGTCATTTGGATTAAGAAGCCTCTTAATCCAGATCACAGATCTGCACATTAATGCAGATCAAGGATGCCCCATCCCCACTGGTCCAGCTCTGTCTGCACAGGATGGAGCTCACTCTCGATTAAGGAGTCCCTTAATCCAGATCTCTTGTGAATCCATTCTGGAACATAGGGGGCACGCACATGACATGCCTCCATGTTTTGGAACTAGTGAGGCATTCGTTTTAGTGTGCTGCCAAAAAACATATCTCCCTCAGGCTCCAAGACTAGGAACTGGGGGGGGGGCACCTGCAAAACTCACATGAGCTTTCCAACCATGGGGAGACATGGACCACTGATCTGGCCCATGCTTCCATGCAACACAAATTCCAGTTATTTATATTTTATAAGCACCTCTTTCCTGCAGTTAATTTTCCTTCTCTTTCTCTATGTGTTGTTCTTTTTTGAACCTAGAATGTCAAATATACAAGTCTTCTAGTAAAAAGCTGCCAATTTTGTGTGACAAATGCTTATTTTTGTACTGATTGTCACAGTAATGCTGCCATTTCGGTTCACTACCCTCATATTACCTGTCATGAACTCAGAACGCTGTACATTAGGTCACAAATCAAAAACTCAATCAAATTTTATGTTAATATGAAACATGAGAAGAATTGTCATTACAGCTTGCCATGCCTCGTGCCACCATTTTATGCCATCACTTTGTAAAGCTCTAAGTAGATATTGACTCTGGTTGTCAGTATTAAGATTTATAGGCATATCATATTGATTAGGTCACGTCTGAACCCTTATAACATCACAAAGTTTAATAAATCGTAATAGGAGCCACATGCAAAAATCAATCATGCTTTAAAGTTATACAGATTCCCTGCATATCCATGCACAATATTTTTATAAAACAGGAATTTCAAAAGATGAAACATAAGATATAGCTCCTGGTTAAAAATAGCTGAGTGTAATACTACTGTTCTAAAATTCTGAAATTGATTGAATAACAAGGAGAAACAGTGGTTCTCAACCTTCCTAATGCCGTGACCCCTTAATGCAGTTTCTCATGTTGTGCAGACCCCCCAACCATGGGGGCAAGGCAGCTGAGAGAGGGGAGTGAGGGGTGGTGGGAGGCTCGTCACAACTTCTCTGAAAGGGTAGTTCAACCCCCAAAAGGTTTGTGACCCACAAGTTGAGAACCACTGAACAAGAATGTGCTTAAATTGCTTTTCTTTGATAGCTTGGCCATGGTCACACACCTTCACTTTAAAACTTCTTCAGTCCATCTTCAGCTCTAACTGCTCACACCTTTTCATTTCTATCCATTTTACTTGTCCAAGTGGAGGGGTGAAAGTCCACAAGAGAATAACATGTACATGGCTTATTAGCTTTACACACTGAAACACTTTTATACTTGTACTTGTACACTTTTACACTTTTATACTGTTGTACGTAACAGAGAGGTTCAAGAACATATGAAAGACCCTTCTGAATTTAACTAGTGGCCCATTCAGCAGCATGTTCTCATAGAGGCAGCTACTGGCACATGGAAGCCCACAAGCAAAACATAAACCTTGCCATGCTCAAAGACTCTCAGGAACTGGCCACTACACTTATTCCAGATTAGATCCCAGAATAGAGACCTGCCATCTGCATGCTAGTACAGACTATGGTAGATTCTGGCAGACTATGGCAGCACCAATGTGTAGATGGTAGGTCCCTATTCTGGGATATAATCCAGAATAAGGTTCAGTGCAAATGGCCTTTGGCATCACACCTTGTGGCAGAGAGTTCAAAATTGCCAGTTTATGCAGTATTAAAAAATGTTCTCTAAATTATGATAATAATGCAAGTAATGACACACACATTCTGATTCTAGAATGTGTAATTTTACTTCTATTTGAAGTTCCATTACCATCTTGTCTAGAAAGTTCAGCTAGTAGCTTCTAGTAAATCAGAACAGAATGCACCTACAATTCCACTGAACCTCCCTTATTCAGAGAGGGAAAAGAGCACATTGACGTCTACTTCCTATTTCATTCAAAGCAAAGCTATTTAGGCTGCGTCCCCAAGCAACTGATTTGCCTCTCTAGTTTTCCTCTACTGTCCCTCTATTCCAGCGGACTTTAAAAGTGCTGTTCAATTCCGGAATAAGCGTCCCCATGAGGTTTGGTAAAACATGCATTTTAAATGCACCTACCATCCCCAAGGAAGTGTGTTTTGCTTGCCTGCGTCTTTTTCTCCCTGCCCCCTCTCTGCTTGATAGGGTGCCGGGGAGACAACCCCCGATAAGTCCAAAAGAAAAATAGCCATATTTACAAGTTCTCTGTTCATCTCCCCTGCCTGCAAAACCCACCAGAGCCATTTATCACTTTGGGATCCAGAGCTTGCTTCCAAAGATAGTGATTTTAATCACTGTAAAAATCCACCCTGTACAGCAGCTGTTACACTGTAGCAATCCACCCACTTCACACCTGACAACAATGTTGCAATTCTCCGCAATTCTGGCTCTTTAAAAGTTCTGACCTTTAGAAAGGGAAAGGAAGGGAAGGTGCTGCTGTTCTGGGAGATGTGTGAATGTTTAAGACTGTGTGTGCAGGCAGCGGCAGCAGCAGGGCCAGGGTGCTTTCTTTGGAGATCTTGGCCGCCAAACCCCGCCGCTTTTGCCACAGAATGGTGCTCAGAATACCCGTGGTAGTCTTGTTTAAAGGGCATTCTTTTTCCGCGCATTTTCCTTCTTTTGTGCCGCTGGAAGCTTGGAGAAAAGCCATGCATGGGAGTGTTCAGAGGCAAAAGAAGCTTTTTAATGAGCTTTTTATTGCTTGGGGATGTAGCCTTAGTGTCTCAGGCCCTTACTGTGCTGGACCTTGGACTGGAATTTGGAAGAAGAAGAGAATGAGCTCTTTCAAAGGCAGGACATAAATGCCATAAAATAGACAGGTAATTTGGAATTCATATTATTATATTTATTAGCCCCCAGATTTCATTGTTCTGTAAACTGTATTCTTAGAAACAGTAGGATTCATTATATATATACATATATAAAAGGTATGGTGGAGAATTTACTTAAATAAGTGTGCCAAAAAGTATAATTATGTTTCTTAAAACTGTTGGCTTGCTTGAGAAGTTTGTGTTAACAGATGGGAAAAGGACACTGTTTCAAACCACTCTAACCCCACCGCAATCAGATGCATGTTTTTCAATGCACCAATGAAAAATCGGGCGTAGTTTTCAGATGGGCTTATTTATATGTTGCCTTTCTTGCCTTCATGGAAAAACAACAGCTGTTTCCCCTTTGGCGTTATAAGCAAAGAGATTTTGATTTAAGAAACAGCACCCATTTCAAGTTGTGCTCATATTAACTTCCCCTGTAAATCACAGAGGCAAAGTAAGGATAAACTTTTAATTCAGCATAAACCGGTACCTTCCCCCTTAATGCATAAACATATAGGATGCATTATTATTACTCCAGCAGGAGAAGCTGAGAATTAAGCATTGAGTTGTTGTGTTTGGAAGTCTCACAGAGCATAACAAAACCCCAGCTTGATGGTATGTTTAGGACACTAGCTTCTGAACATAAGAAGTGCTGTGCTGCATCAGATCCACAGCCCGTCTAGTCCACTAGCCTGTTCTCACAGTGGCCAAATAGGTGCACAGAGAAGACCATCAACTGGACGTGAGCACACAGTTTGCCCTGCTCACAGTCTCCCAGGAGTAGACCTTTAGAAGCATACCAGCTTGTGCTGCTATCAAAGCTAACGGCAATTAATAACCCAAATATCATGCTGGCTGGGATTTAAAAAAAGATCATCCAAAGACTAGGGAGATAGATCCTGACCACTCTATCTGGCTGACATGACAGGCTAATATTCCTTCTTGTAATTGTTTTGTAGTCAGGAACCAGAAACAGACAACCCCTATTTGATTCTCAACCAGGCAACTGTTGCCCCACCACTGCCACAATTTAAAGGGAGGCAAGAGCTGTTCCAAACTGGCCCAAGAAAGAGGAGTGGAAGCCTAAATTGGCCAGGCTGCACAAGATTGTCTCATTGCTTGGCAACGTAGGCAAATTCTGCAAGGGAAAAGAAGGGCACAGAAGATGGCCACTCCAAGGCCATAGTACTTGCTTTGGCCCAGGAGCGGAAAGGAGGACTGTCCACTCAGCTCACACATCCTAGCATGTGTTAACTTTGAGGTGAGTGAAGTTTCCAATCAGGTCAATGATGCCAATTGCCGGAAATAGCCAAAGAAGTTGGCCATTTTTGACACTATGCATTATGGACTGACATGGCTCTCTTTTGCAGAGTATTTTTTATTGCTCTACAAAAGGATCACTCCTGAGAGCAGATTCCTGCACGTAAACACTGTGTGGGGGCAGCACAGCATGGCTACAGCTGCAAGCCGTGAACCACACCACCAATCATCATAGCAACAGCCCAGTGCACATGGCTGTTGCTACAGCATCCACACTGCACCAGGTGCAAGGCAGGTTTCAGTTAGGTTTGGGATGGGGATGGTGCTTGTAGTGCATATGCTGGCCACCATCTCTGAACTTAACTCCCATGGGACACTGTGGGAACCACAGTGATTTAAGAAGGAACTCTTCTAATAAATATTACAAAACATCAAGCTTCAGCATATGAACAGCAGAAGAGTTTCCTTCCCATGATGTGATGTCAAAATTGCACAGGCAGGTTTGTGACGGGTTAACAAGATTCTTGTGGAGAGGTGAGGCAAAGAGATGTTGTTTTGTGAACTGTAAAATCAGCCCTGAAAGATTCTTGGCAAAGGGTCTTAGGGCCTCAATTAATTAAAGTTCAGCCTGTTGTTCTGGTAAACGGCACACAGTTGGGATTTGCTGTTTGCATAATTTACACTTTCTGAGCTGGCTGACTCTCAGATGGAGCCTCAAGTGAATTTAGTCAACAACTGCATCCTTTTTTTATTTCTAGGTATCATATTTGAGCAATTAATATTTTCTGAATAATTGAACTCTTTAAATAACAATGATTATGTGTACACTCAGATTAGTCCTCTTGGAAGGTCTTTGCAAGTACGAAATATAAGTGATCCCCCCCCCCCCCCAATCTCCACTTCATGGTCATAATTCCTAAAGGAAGCCTTTTTGATGGTGTTCTATACATGCTGATGTAAATTTTGGGCTCTTAGAAATATGCCACCGAAACTCTGTCACTGCACTCTCTAGATACCGCAGAGTCAGGAAGGCTGCCATCCAAGTGTTCTTTGTTGCTTTTTCTCTTGGCCCCAATAGATGAGGCAAGAGATTCAAATGCAATTGGAGACCACAAACACATAATGACATCCATATTGTCTTCTGATATCCTTGGCAAGTCAGCTTTTGTATAATCACTTGCTTCTTCACCACTTTTGACTATGCCTCAGGAGCCAATGGTAGGATAATGTGATCAATGATTCTCTACTGCATATAGAATATTTCAGGGTACCTAATGCAGTGAAGCCTCTTTTCTGAGGCACAAATGTTAAGTGGACATGGCAACTCCACGTTCCATCCCAGAACGTCTGGTAGTAGCTGGCTGTTCTTCTTTTCTTACAGCTTACTGGGAAAATCTTGGATTCTATAGTTGTGATCAGACGCAACACCAATATCAAAATCAACTCAAAGGTAGCTTTGGGATGGGATTGCTCACACACCACACACTGTCTCTCTAAGGTTCCCTTTTCTTTATGTCTGGATGCAGCCTAAAAAGGGTTCTGCACTTCTACTAAATACCACAAGTATACTTAGAGTAGCATGTTTCTAGGCTATGACCTAACCTCAGATTCACAAACCTCTGCCATGAACGTCAAACTCTCATTGCATTGCAAAGCCAGAGGCAGGGGAAAGACATTCAGTTCCTGCTAGATACAGACAGGCACTAACTGAGGAGTTTCTGTGAGGCCCTCATCACATCTTTAGTTTAAGACAACTTCAGGTTGTCTTCTGATTGCGTTACTCACATTATTTTTATTCAATTCATTTTCCAAGACGGCCTACCCCTGTTAAATAGTTCTAACCAGAGCCACCTTTTCCAGAGGATTCAGCCCATCTTGGCATTCTCTTCTTCAGTGTGAGTGGGGTTGAACAGGCTAAATGAGGCTGAACCATGCTGTGGTGGGTGGAGTCTAGTTTTTCCTTTTGGCCAACCTCTGGGGCAGTGGTTCTCAACCTGGGGGTCGGGACCCCTTTGGGGGTCGAATTACCCTTTCAGAGGGGTTGCGACGTGTCTCCTGCAGCCCTTCCCTCCCACCTCCCAGCTGCTCTGCCCCTGTGGTTGGGGGTCTCCACAACATGAGGAACTCCATTAAGGGGTCGCAGCATTAGGAGGGTTGAGAAACACTGCTCTAGGGGAAGGCGGCACACACAGAGTTCATGAGGCACTTCCCCCTGTCTCTTTAGTTTATGTGTATGATTGCTCTATCTAGCATTTTATTATTATTTTTTAATTAATCACATGGAGAAGAAAAACACACAAAAAAGGAAGGGGCATGGAGGTGGGGGAGCAGGCTTAACCCCCCCCCAAACACACACCCTCACACCCCTTGAGTGGCATAATGGTATCCAATAAGAAAGACAGATGTGAGGCAGCAAAAGAGGTAGAGAGCCAAGGGTTCCATGGAGGAGCCTCAGATCAATTGTGGAGAAAGTTGTGAGTGATGCAGTCCAAAGCGAGGATGGCCTGAGAATGACCTATAATGATCTAGGTGTGAACAGAGCTGGTACAGCCTCATTTTGAATTATATATAGGATGTCCTGTCTCATATGGGTGTGACCAGGGCCTGAAAGTCCTAAACTCACATACTGAGGTGCAAAAGTGCTGGACTATTGGACTAGTCTGTTTGAAAATAAAAACCTTAGTCTTCAAACTTTCTATTGTTGCAGTTGCCCACAAGAAGCTTATTTGTCATTATGAATTCTCTTCTGTAAACATAAAGGCAGTCTGAAGATAATGATGAGGATGGTGAGAATTAGAGTAATAATAACTGTTCTCCAAGGATATAGAGCCAGCCTGTAATAATAAAAGAAGGGCTCACATAACCCTCCCTCCCCATTTCAACTTGTTGCATGGATGGCATATTGTTAAGAGGTGTAAGATTTATGCTGTTCTCTTTAATCTTCTTCACACCTTTCACCTTCCACTGCTATAAAAGAGATTATGTGACTATATGCACATAAAGAAGTAAAAAAAGACAGAAAGGCTTAAATTCAGTTAAAGAAATGAGCAATAAAACAATCTAATATATGAAAAAGAAGGCCGTAAAAGAAATGCATCAGGGAAAAAATGAATTCTCAGTACAGGATGAATAATAATTTACAGTACTGAGTTTAGAAACAGACTTGAACCAGTAGGTTGTTTTAACAGGTTAACATATTTTATATGATTCCTGGAGTTTTTTTGTATTTTATTTTCTTTTAATGAGGAGAAGAAAAAGATTTAGTATATGAACCCTGAGATGATTGTGTTGTCATAAAACACGGTGATTCTGCTTGTTTGAAATAAATTATTCTTAGAAAGCCATTCTGAAGGCAGAGGAAGTGCTACCGCTATTGATTTCTCTTTTTATATACTTTTTGCCCCCATTTCCATAGGTCACTGCTCAGACAGGAATTTAGCTTGCATATAAAGTGACGGATGTTGTGGCAACATTCACAACCAATTTTCATAAAATACTTGGCTGTGCTTTTCAATTGTAATGCAGGAGCGCACAGTAATGCAGGCGGTTTCAGAAGCATGCTAAAGCATGCCAAAGCAGGCACTGCAGGCATTGTAACTGTGCTAGAACGCTTTCCTTGCATTCATGAGCTCTTGGTTTAAGTCTGATGGTCCTGATCTGGATGGATCACTGGTCTGAATCCTATGATGCACCTTTTTATGACTGTGGGACAGGTATCACTAAGGCGACAATGAGTTTTGAATTTTCCCCTTTGCTTTATTTTAAGGGGTTTCTACAAATGAGATATTGTTCAGATTTTTCAAGAGAGTGCTTCCTACAATAGATAACAACAATAATTTGTTTATAATTTCCCTTTCAAACATATACAAGCAAAATAAAATTTAAAAAATTGAACACTATATATATAAAATCAACATCCTGGTTCCTCATCCAGTGTTTCACACCTCAGAAGCACCATACCAAGATAACTCACTTTTGTGAATCAAATAGGAAGGTCTTCAACGTCTTCCAGCAAAAGGTCTCCAGAAAGACTGTTCCACAAATGTGGGCCCAGGTCATGAAAGGCTCACAGTCTTGAGATAACTGTGCGTGTTGTTGGAACAGCCAATAAACCCTTGGACATAGAGCCAATAAACCCTTGGACCATTCCTAGATGGTACACAGTATGTCAGGCAAGTTGCCAATTAAATAGGAAGACTAGAGCACATGGCTTTAGTCACCAAAACCAACCCCTTTAAATGGGCCCTGGCTCAGATTGGCAACTAAACAAGGCATTTGCTGGAGACGTACAAGTATTTAGGAAGATGTAAAGCAACCTGATGAAACTTGGTTGTGAAACAAGTTTTTAAAAGAACTAAACAGGAGTTATGAATATACAAACAGAAAATCACATTATTGCTTTAGTTCATCAAGACCATGTCATTAGAGGAGGATTGGTTCTTGAAGCAAATGGCCCATCTAACTACGAAGAAGGAGCAAGTGAGTTGGTCAATGATCCTTAAAGATTTAGTAAGTGTCCAACAACACAGAATGCAAGCCATAACTGATTAAAAAACATTCTCAAAAAATGGGCCCAAGTTTTGAAAACAGCAAAAACAAGTAACTCAACAATTAATTAACTGTTCTGTTGTTATATTTATTATTTGATTGTAATGTATTATTGTTGCAAAATAGGAAACAAAGAAAGAAATGAATTAAAACAATGAAGGGATAAGGAGGGGTGGTTTGCAATCTACAGTTCTGAATATTCAAGAGTGGCAAAGTGTTCTGGTCAAAAGCTTCAGCATGCTGCCTCATAGTTAAATGGGCCAGGCTTTCTCATTTGTTTGCCAGGCATCAGTGCAACAGCTTAGATAAGGACTGACAAAATTAAATCAGGAGCTTCTCTGCACTGATCTGATTAGGCTGTCATGGGCTGTTCACACTTGCCATGAGGAAAGCTTTCCCAAAGCATCCATTACCAGCCAGATGTTCAAGTAGTCCTCCCGTTTACTGGCCTGCACCCTGCGTCTGAAGCCGGAAGTTCCACCTCCTCACTGCAGTGATTGGCCGGGATGTATTGAGGCTGATCACATCAGCACCCGTGATTGAACATGCAGCACCCACTACGCAGTTGGTGACCAAATGTCCCTCTCACAACTCAATGACTGGATGCTGCTCCCAGGGACGGGTGGTCCAGTCACATGAGAGGTCAGTGATTGATCACAGCTGTAAATGCCAATGTTCTTGTGCAGACGCCACCTCCCCCACCCACCAACTGCAGAGAACCGGAAGAAGAGTGAACTAGTTTGTAATGGATATTGATACCTGATAACAGCTGATAGGAAATTCATTAACATCACTAGCCCCTTTTTAAGACCCATAACAAAGATGAAAAATGGGCTAGGAAATGCTGAAAGTTCAAGAAACATGATTGTCACGATCCCCAGCGTTCCAGTAAGTGCCTGCCCTCTCAAGGAGTAGCTTGGCCCTGTTAGGATGCGGAGTTCGTGCAACGGCCAAGTGAATACTACATTGTGGACACAAAACACTGGTAGCAAGCGTTTCAACAGTAAACTAAAACAAGTTTATTATTATACACAAGCAATACTAGAAACAAAAATAAGGTTCAGGTAGTAGTTGGTTTAAGTCTATGAGTCTCTTAAGGTTACCAGCTTCCTAGCCTATCAGCTCCCCTTCTTAAAGGAAAATAGTTCCCTTTTTAAAAGACAAACCTCTCCACGTTCCTCCCCCTCTGACTTGCTCTGACTCAGCCTAGCCAGTGTACCAGAACGTGGCTCTAGATCAGTGTTGGTGAACCTTTTGAGCTCGGTGTGTCAAAATTTGCACGAAAACCTAGCTTAACTCGGGTGCTGTGTCACTTCTAGAAATATCCATAATTTTGTGATATTTGTAGCTCTAGTAAAAAAGTTATATTTTTGATATATGTATTTTATTAAAAGCAAAGACAAATAATTCTTAACATTTGCTAAATCTTCAATTGAAAGATGGTATTTCATACACTTCAAGAACAAGCAAGCACTACACGCCCAGATGCCAGGGCGACCATGTGTGTCACCCAAAAGGGCTTGGTGTGTCACCTGTGACACGCGTGTCATAGGTTGGCCATCACCGCTCTAGATGATCACAAGGCCCAGTCCGTCCTTGCTTGACCGATCATCCAGCCTGGTCAGTTGCTAGTGAAGTCTCCCTCAGAGCCACAATCCTCACGATTGTCTCCTTCAGAAATCACTCAGCCAAAAGACCAATGGTCAGCTACTGGTCCAGCTCCCTCAGGTTCAGCTCTCTTCTGTTCCCTTCAGCTCTTGTCCCAGCACGAAGACCCCTGGTCAACTACTGGTCCAGCTCCTTCAGGATTCAGCTCTTCTGTTCCTTTCAGCTCTTGTCCCAGCATGAAGACACCCTCTGCTGTACTCTGTGTTCCGTTATACCTTTTTTCCCTTGGCCCTGATTGGCTGTCACCTCCTGGGGAAAACTGCTGCAATAAAATGCTGCTGGAAACTCCTGATAGAGCTGCCTGTTCCCCTTGCCTGATTGGTGGGAACTCCTCCTCTAGCCCCCTCCAGCTCTAAGATCCCCGGACAGCTTTTCCCTCCAACTACCAGCTGCAGCCAATCATTGCAGCAGGGCCCGCACAGGATTTCCCGCCCTTTCTGCCGCCTCTGCCCAGGTCTTGCAACAAGCTGTTTGCAACAAGGCTGGCTATTGCAGCTTGCTAGAAGCCTGCAAGGCCAGAAAGCAAAGCAGTTTGCAGCCTGTATCCCTGAAACCATCACAATGAGTCTAGTTTTTAATCATAAAAAGGGATTAGGGAGCATTACAGGCAAGACCACCTTATATGGAAGAACTACATCTGATTTAAGAATCACCAGCTATTTTTCTGCACGGCATGAATTCTCCCATGCTATGTAGGGCTGATTATGAGCCAGATTACTTGATCCAGCCCACAATTAGCCATCCACAGTATGGGAAAATTATGAGGGCATCCTGTGGTGCAAGCTAAGGACTGTCTATATTGTGTTAATCCATCCCAGCTGGTAACTTTCAAGGCCAGGAATGAAAGCCTTCAGTCTTGTTTCTGGCTGGGATTTTCTTTGCTGGGAAACTAGAAGTAAAGCACTTTCAGAGTTGCTTCTGGTAACATGGTGAAATAGTGCCATGCTCCTTGCATCTGTAGACCAGACCAGACATTTGTTACCATCTGCACACAATCAACAAGGTTGATCTACCACTGGGAACACCAGGGACCACTCAAAACATTCTTCCTTTAGAGCAGGTTCCAGCACCACATTTTTGCTGAGACTGTTGCTCCAATGCTACATCCCATGCTTTCTGTGGAAGGCATGGCCTTCTGGTAGATTAGTCTGCAATATGGACAGGCTTACAAGCCTCAGAGTTACTAGCCAACAGGTCTGTGCAAATCTTGATACCATCTGCCCATAAAACCAAGCAGAAAACACACTATTGACTAAATCCACATACCAGAAGGGACAGCTATCAAGAAAGGGACCTTGCATAAGATCAAGTTGATAGTCATTTTATGGAATTGAACTTTGTGATGCAGCCTATTAAGCACAACTCAAACCACACATTCTTCTATCATTTGGTTTACACTCTGGCAAGTTCAGCTTTCTTTTTCTAGCCTGCAGGCTTCCTTTTTTCCTTTTTTTTATTTGTAAGGATGAGCTGTAAAACAGGAGCAAGACTAGGATACAATCTCCGAGAGTTAAAAAGCCTGATTTCATGAGCCTTTGGGCAGGATTGTCTTTATTCTGCTGTCCTGAATGACCAGTTTTGCTTTTCTGGGAGAAAAAATAATCAGAAAAGGAGCAGCATTGAAATAGCCTCTTCAGAAAGTAGCAACTGTAGAGATTGGGGCCTCCATAGCCTGCACTAGCCTGTGGACAGCAGGGGCCTTTCTGCACTTGGGCTTATTCTGGAATATATCCCAAAATAGGGACCTGCTATCTGCAAGGTTGTGCAGACTGTGGAAGTCCCCAGGAAAGCCCTGCCATAGACTGCATTACCTTTTGGCCAGCAGGCAGCTATCCCGAGATATATTCCAGAATAAGCCCAAGTGCATCAAGGGTCCAGGGTACTATTCTGGGAAAACATCTGGAATAAGTCCCAGTTCAGAAAGGGCCAATATCTGTGCTAGAGCCAAGAGTGAGGTTTGGTATCAAGCTACTAACAGGCTTCATCTTTGATTCCCATAACAGGAAACATCAGAATTTGACTGCAGTTAAGGACACTTCACTGAATATAAGTTTCCCTAATCTTCAAAGGCTTATAAAATTTCCCAACTCAGCAGAAGTGGAAAAATTTATGCTTTTTGGGAACAGATTTAGGTGTGTATGTGTGTGCATAATTTTATAGCCCTACAGTTATCAAAGGTTAAGCCGCATTAAAGAATGATTGTTGGTCTTTTTTTAAAAAAAAAATCCCTGGATTATCTACATATTTCTGCCTTGCTTCTCCCAGAGATTCTAAAACAAATCAAATGACCTGAGCTTTTGAAAATATATTTGTTTATAGTGTAGAAAAGCTAACAGATGGTTTCTTGGCAGCATCAGGTAGAATGACATTTTGATTGTCAGTGAAAATAGTTGTACACAATTTAGGAGCAGCCTAATTCTTGGTAACCAGGAAAATCCACGTATTGATTAAAATGCGTCTTCTTTTTTTAACTTCATGCCACGCCAAGATTGCTATAATAAAATAATGAGCTTGTGGGTATTTATTTTGTATTTTTGTTTGCTTCTTAAAACAAAACAAAATTTTATTTTTCCCTAGGTGTTTAGGGCTGTGATATGAAAGCAATGGAGTTGTGTGTATTTATTCTGCATTTTTTGTTTGTTACCAAGAAAACAAAAACAAAATTCACTAGGTGTTCAGGGCTCTGACTCTATACTTATTTACACTGGAGTAAATCCTACTCAGTGTTGCAGCGGCCCATGGACTGCTTCCACCAAGGTGGCATGGGAAGTGAAAGGCTCCAAATATAAGCCTCCTTTTCATTTTTACAAAGAGTGTTTGGGTGGGGCTGTTCACACTTAACCAAGGGAAGCAGTTCCAGCTGCTCTTGGGAGACTTATCCACATGCTGCCCCCACAATTCCAAAGTTCATTAAGGCTGTCTCAGTCTTTGCTAGCTGTGGACAACAAACACTTTGTCCACAGCTCGGACCGGAGTAGCTAGTGAGTTCCTGGTCAGCAACTTTCTCATCCTCATCCAGGTGCAATGCTGCAAGTGAGTATGATTGTGTAGCTGTGCAGTTGTACGTCACATCCTGATCACCATGGCTGGATGTTACCACAGTCATAGCAATCTGGTCTGCCCAGACCTGGCCAGCTGCACTTCAAGTGCTGGTGGTCTCATTCAGGACTGCATCAGCACTTGAAGTGAGGACGGTTCCCTCTGTGTTGGATCTTCACCTCTCAGGAATAGTATAATTATGCCACTCCAGCAGAACAGTCCCAATATATGTACTATCAATCAATCAAGTTTATAATAGCCCAGAAACCAAAATACAAACAGTAACACAAGAAATAAATGCAAAATCACATAGACATTAAAAAGAAACCTTAAGACGTAGATAATAAAAAAAATGTACAGGGGAAGAATAATATTAAAATGCTAAGCACTTTCTTATTTTGACTGCTATTGCTACAAACTTGGCAACATTATGATGGTATTTCTACCTGAGAAAAGTATTTTAAGAATTTCCTAAGAAGATTAACAGAGGACATAGTAAGTCTTCTTCAATCCCATTATAGAAAATATACCCTAAGGACTCAATTTCCTGGTCATTACAGGGGCAAAGGGTTGGGCTTAGTAAATCAACTTTAGAAGAGAGTTTATAAATTCACAGCATTATAAGAGACCGTGTCAGAAACAAAATACTGTTGCATTTTTGTCCATCTGGTAGGGTGTTAGTTCTGATGAGACAAATATTATTAAGTTATGTGTATGTACTAAGAAATCCCAACTCCTCTAAGAGGCATGTAGATGCTGGCAAGAGTCACAAGGTGAAGGAAGAAAACAAAGGATAGTATGCTGACTGCACAATGCCAACTGCGTGCACACCAATTGCACACCAGGACTTTTGTTCCCTATCTGTGATGTTGTCTGATCTGGAATCTTTAGCCAGTTGCTGTATTCAGTGATAGGTTGGAGATATGGTAGCTGCAGGACAAAAAGAAAAAAAAGAGCTGTTGTAACGCCTGCAACCTAAATCCAAGGGCTCAGGAAAACCTGGGGAAGCAGCCTATAGCTACTTCGATTGTGGCTGCAGTTCTAAAAACCATAGTGTTGCGGGTTACAGCCAGGAGGCTGTAGCGATGGAGGTAACAGCTATTGCTATTAAGGTTCCTTGCTGGGTGTTATGAAAGTAAATTCCTTTGATCTCTACCAGCTTGAGATCAGGGACCCACCATGTGCTTAATGGCGGACATTAAAGATCAGAAGCACAGGGAAGAGAGATTGGGCAGGAGACAGGATCAGCTGGAACAGAGAGCGATTTATTCTTCTGCAGAACTTTAAATAACACTCCAAAAGGGGGCATGGAGGAAGTGATGTCAAGGCAAATCTAGGCAGACAATTGATTGAGGTAGGCAGGCAGGTCAGAGGTCCCTGGCGGTGTCACATCCTGTGGCCAGAGGTGGGGAAAATCCTCAAACAGGAAGAGAAGGGACATGTAGTCTTAAGGCCATGTGCTTTGCAGTTGCCATAATGCCCAAAGGCAGTTGCAGAATGGAAAGAATTCAGAAGCCTAGTGGCACTGAGTGTGTACTACATGTCTATGGAAACAGGAATATTGTTGCTCCTTTTACTCTTGGGGCGTGAGAATTGGAGGGCTAAAGAAAAGGAAGCCATGGGAAAAGCTGTACAGCTTTTGTGGTTGCTCCAAAGAGCATAGTGCTTACTCCAACTCTGCCAATTAAATGCTCTATTGAGTGCTCTCAGAGGCATAGTGAGCCCATGCAGATTCCAAATTCATTCTGTGCACCCAGTGTGCCATGAGGGTGCAGGTCATGCCAACTCTGCCATCTCATGAAGCATTCACAGCACCACAAAGGCACTGTAAAATATTGCCTTAGTTACAGTAATAAGACATGCTTTTTCCAGGCCAGACCAGGATTCTTCTTTGTAGCATGCACCTGAAGCATGTCTTAGATAAATGAGCCATGCAAAATTTGGAATATTTGTGAACATAAAGTGATACATCCTTAATTATGTCAGCTTTCTCTCCATTAAAATGTAACTGTTAAGGAGAAGAAGGTTTACAAAGTTGACTTAAAACCTTCCACAATAAAACCAGAAGCTCTGAATTTCATGCTACTTTAATATGTCTTTGAAGTAACGGAAAAGCTATTTTCCAGCAATTGCTTCAAGGGCTCCTGTAATAATGTTTTTTCACAGAGGAGCTATATTTTTATCAAACAAGCTGGGAGGGAGCATTTCCCAAGTTTTATTGGCATGTCTCTTTGTGTCTTTCACTCTATTATTTTATTTGCTGATCTAATTTCCTATCAGTTACTAATTCAATATTGCATCTTTCCCCCTCTCTTTATTCATAATTTAACTGACTATCAACATAACTCCAATATAGTAAAATTGTTTCTGCAAAAAAGAGGACTCTTTACTTGCTCCAAAACAAAAGAGCACAGCAAAGTTTGTCAAGTTTTGTAGCTGGCTAACTGGTCATAGTTTGTTGGAACCAAACAAGCCACAGTCTCTGGATCAGATATGCTCAGGATTTTAATGGTTAACCATCAATTAACGTTGACTTTGATAAATGAACTCAGCATATTTGACAGGATTCCAGGTTTTTTCCCCCTGAAGTAACACTTAGGCTGTACTCAAACTTGAAGGAGGAAGAGAAGGAGGAGTTGGTTTTTCTACCCTGCTTTTCTTACCCAGTTAAAAGGACTCAAAGCAGCTGAGAAAGCTTTCTATTCTTCTCCCCTCAACAGAACACCCTGTGAGTAGGTGGGGCTGTGACAGCTCAGAAGAGAGCTGTGACTAGCCCAAAGACACCCAGCTGGCTTTATGGAGGAGTGCGGAATCAAACCTGGCATTCCCAGGTAAGAGTCCAGCTCCCTAACCACAGGACCAAACTGGCTCACTGGTTTAATCCAGCTTTAGTCCACTTTCAGAGTGAGATAACACACCAGCAAAGTGACAAGCTTTTTTTTCAGTGCTAAATAACTCAGACAATTCACCTCTGGGATAGATAACTTGGAAAAAAAAATACTGGTCACTTTGCTGATGTGTTCTCTCACTCTGAAGGTGGACTGAAGCTGGATTAAACCTTAGTTGTGACTACAGGCCTTATATCAGTGAATACAGAGGTGATACTAACCCTACAAAATGAACCCACTCTGGCTCCTACAATTTGGAAGCCATTTTAAGGACATGAGTCTGCTTCATTTCTCTTTTTCCTTTTGCTAGTGGGTACTCAAAAAAGGACATAAACTTTTACTGCTTTTGAGAAAAGAGGGTGAAATCTGCAGCTGTATTAGTTTCATAGATGGATAAAATCTGACAAATATACGGAAATCAATTTAGTGGATTTGTGCAGGTGCGTTTAAATATATATTTTAAAAAGCACTTATAATGTCTATATCTGAATGCAATTTCCAGCTTTCTGAAGATAATGGGAAATGTGGTGGTTTTTCTTCAAAAGACAGTATTAAGAGTTTTAGGGTTTATTTAATCTTCTGTTGTAGTCTGTTGGCAATGAGTCTAAAAGTTGCACACATAAAGGATGCCCTTCTGGATAACAACCTTTAAAAACTTAAGCCAGACAGGTTTAATGTCTTTTCTTTATCTTTTCATTTCAAACACTTCTGTTCCATCCTAAGGTCCCTGGGTGGGTTACAATATATAATAAAAACAAAAGCATACATATAAACACACATACATGTAAACATACTTAAAATATAATTATCCTACCAAGCAGATATCAATGTCTTGGGTAAAGAGGGATGCTTTATCAAGCACCAAAAACTATGCAGTGCTGGCACTTGGCATACCTCCAGTAGTAGGCTGTTATACAGCCCTCTTGCATGCCACCATCCGTTGTACTTCTAAGGGTGGTGAAACTACATGGTGTGCCTCTCCTTGGCCATTTCTGCACGTGCAATGAAGACCCCATTAGGAACCTGGTAGGTACGCAACTGCTATGGATCAGTTATGTATCTTCTGCACATCAACCTCTTAAGGATCCCATTAGGAACCCATTCTGACTGCATTGTCCACATGAGCACTGTTGAAATCTGGATTTAAAGGGGTCTTCAGGCCTTTAAATCCAGATTAATGTAAGACCCCTTTAATGGTTTCTTCAATCCAGTCTTCTGCCATGAAGACCAGTTTAGAGGCCACATTTCTGCACATTTACTGGGGCAATGAGATCCAGAGGCGGGCCTAGAGGTCACCATTTGCAGTGGGGCAGCTCCAGGTCCACCCTTCAACACACACACTACATAGGCCCACACATCCTTCATAGCAGTCTATAAAGCTGAGCACAAGCTTCATAGTGGCTACACAGGCAGCTACAAAGCCATGTCTCTCTGCCACGCCCACTGTACCTAGAGGTGACCCTGATTGACAGCTTTGCGGGCCACCACATACCACTGGTGGACCTTCCTGCTTGTGCCTAATCAGGCCTAATTGGCACCTCAGGATGGATGCTACGGCATCTGCATAGCAGCCCTATTTAGCGCCTTTTGCCATCAGGTGCTATACAGCACATGCAGACTCATGGGGTCCTCACCATGATGTGGACCTACTTGGATCAGATTCTATGAGGACTGGATACCAGAGATCCAGATCTTCTTAATCCGGATTAAGAGAGATAAAACAGGATGTAGCGGATTCAAATCTTTTTTTAGCATTTGGATTTTAAACATTTGAATTGAATCAAATGCAAAAAAAAAAAAAAAATTGTGCACATCCCTAATTTGAATCCTAGCACATTTGAAGTGGCTTCGTTCACACAAATGCAAATTTCCATCCCATTCTCTTTGATTCGAAGCAAGCAGGAAAAAAATGTGTACATCCCTAGTTGGATGCCTCTAAAGGCCCTTTACAAGTAGTCGAGAGAACCAACATTAATTCTTTCAGCAGCAGCAGCAGCAGAAGAGCAGAGAAGGCGCCTGTAGAAATTTGCTCTTTCTTGTGTCGCTGCCTGCGCATGGTGGCGCCTCCTCCCCCTTGAAGCCGAGGCGAAGCCCGAGCATATTGGGCCTCGCCTTCGCTTCATGGAGGAGGCGGTGCCGCGCGCAGGCAGTGGCCGAGAAAGAGCGAATTTCTACAGGCGCCGTCTCTGCTCTGCTGCTGCTGCTGCTGAGAGAATTAATGTTGGTTCTCTCGGCGGCAGCAGCAGAGCCGAGCGCCGGCGCCTGTAGAAATTCGCTCTCTCTCTGGCGGCAGCATTCGCGCAGCACCTCCTCCTCCTGTGCGATCGCGGGCCGTATCAATTCAGCCCGCGGGCCGCATCCGGCCCGTGGGCCGTATGTTTGACATGACTGGTCTACAGGATCCAAAATTGTGACCAGTGCTTTGACTGTAGACCAGCAATGTGGCCAAAAAACTCCAGCCATCAGTTGTTTTGGGGTCAAGACAGCCCATCAAATGCAGCTTCACGTACAAGCTTTTCAGTAGCATTCAGAAAGGATAAGAATGGCATCTGCTCTGCCATCTTACTCTGTCAGTTACTGGCCTTTCTCAATTGGCTTACCTCACAGATCTAGCTTTTGCTTAGTTTTAACTGATAACAAATTGCTAGCTTTGCTCCTCATGATCAAACTGGTGGAAAGAAAGGGAGTATCCAGGGATGTATATATGACAGGATCTGGGAGAGCAGGTGCTAAAAAGTAGAGGGTTCTGTTTCTACCTTCTCTCACATGGTTTCTTATTAATGAACAGTGAAATGTTGGTGGAGCCACAAGTCTTCGTGTCGTTGTACTTTCATAAGCTGGAGCTGGAACTGACAGATACCAGGACTGTCCACTCTCCACCCCCATTGTTGCCTCCTCTTAGGATTTGGGTGGGGAATGGTCAATAGGGATGTACATGAATGCATTTTTTGCATTCAAATTAGAATTCAAGTTGATCTGAATATTCAAGTCAATTCAAAATTTGAAAATCTGAATTTTCAAAAATCCGATTTGAATCTGGATTATCCAAATCCATATTTTTGAAAATCCAATTCGAACTGAATGATATGAATGTCAGCAACACTAGTATCTGATTTCTGAATTTGCGCGCATCCCATTTTTGTCCTGTTTGCATCCCGTTGTCATCCCGTGCTATATGCATAAATAGACCCGATATTTGGATGCGATATAAACGGATCTATTCAGTCGATATGGGATTTCGAAAAATCTGAAATTCGGCTGAATTTGGAAATTTGGATTTTTGAATATCCAATTTGAATTCAAATTGTTCGCCGAATTCAAATCAGATTTTTGAATTTTTGAATATCCGTGCACATCTCTAATCGGCAACCATTGCCTGAAGCCCCGGGTGACTAAAGGGCTGGGTGACTATTTTTAGCTGCAAGTGAACATAGCCTATGCTTGTGCTAAATCTTGGGTGTTTTTCCACTGCCACTAGAAGTACCAATTAAGCATCCATTAATTGGTACTTCTAGTGACAGTGGAAAAACATCCCTTGATCTGTGGGTAGCTTCAACATTAGAGGTAAACAGTTATGGGAGTTTAGGGGTTCCAGATGCTGCAGCTTTCTTATCTGTTGAGCAGAATCTCTGAGGCTATGAGAGTGTGAAAGGTAGCTTAGGAACCTTTGCACTTAGGGCATGACAGGAGTAGCCATGGTAACGGTATAGGAGACCGTCAGGTAAAGGTGATGAAGAGAGGTGGGGTGATAACACCAGAGGGGAATAAATAAGCAAGCATCATTTGCAAGCTTACTTACAGTGGGCCTCTGGATCAGGTGGCAACACAAAACTATTAGAGGTTTAAAAGACCCACGAAAACAAAATTGTGCGTAAAAGAGAGATCAGTCCCAGCAAAATGTCAGCCATTTAATTTCATCCATTCATTTTATATTTGTTTTTTCTAATGTTGTGACCCACCCTGAGACCTTTGCGTATAGGGTGGGATAAAAATCCAGATAATTAAATAAAATCAGATGTATAACCTTAAAAAAAAACCAGATGTATATATAATCTGTTCAAAAGTAGCTCTTCTGAAACATTTTAGTGAAAGCTCCATCTGAAAAGTATAAAAATCCTATGACTTCAGTGTACGTCTGAAACCCATTTTGTGCCACAAAAAAACAAAGCTCCTCAGTTATACTATACTTTTATTTTAATCTCCTCCACTCAGGGGAGAGTGCAGAAAAGGGTTAGAAAATATGAACTCCAGGTAGTCACCTCCTCTACAAGACAGAAAAACGAGAAAAAATGTAATTGCTAACAGTGTTTTAATTCTGAATTTATGATTTGTTACTAGATAGCACGGGAAAAAAGGAACAATGCAAGTCTGATCTACGTGCAGAAAGAACCCGGAGACACACACAGTGAGGCAATTTGTATAGACCACATTTTTTGTACCTCAGGGAATATTTATAACTGGTTGGTTAACTCAGTCATCTAACTGGTTCAAATTAATGATAATTTCGTATCGTGTATACATTACACACCAATGGATTAAGAAACCTGAAACCACCAGAATAAAAAGGCAGCCCATATGATTAGTTAAGTGCGCAAGTTAATAACTATTAAAATAGGGTACCAATGAAACAGCCCAAATTAGACCTTTCAAAACACTTGTCATTAAAGACGGATTGTTGAAACTTCAGACAGGTTAAACGTACACTGTGTTTTGAGTGAAATAATTATCTTTCCAGGGTTGCAATTACCAGAGTGCTTAGTTGCCATGGGAACCAGGCAACATATAGATGTTGTCAGCCGAAGACATCAAGGGGCAGACAGCAGATTTTCAAATCACTACATGCCAAGTGTCAGCTGTCATACACTTCACTCTTCAGCCAGGAGAAAAATAAAAAGAGATTAGCATTTCAAAACAATATATGTAATAGCATTAAACCGACAACTCTTTATAGAAGCAAGTAGTCGGCATCCGAATTCTCCCTCTCTCAATTTCTCCTTTATTTAATGTTTATCAAACAAACGGAGCAATACAAGGAATTAAGGGTACAATGTCAGCCTTAATTCAGGGCTGACTTTGCTTTTCTTATAACTTTAATCCTGCCTATTTTCCTGAGTTAAAATGCCCTGCTGTCTTGGGCTTTGATGCTTTTAGTGTGATGCTCCTGTTGACCTCTTCTCCACTTCCTTTCAAGTAAGTAAAAGACATAATAGGTCTCACAATCTGTCTATAACAACATGAACATGCACCTATGCTGAGAACACTCCCTTGGTGTGGAGGTTGCAAATGCTTCCAACTGTGCTCTGTGCTCCAATGATAAAAACAGGCCAACAATCTGGCCTTAATACAATCTTTCCTTAGCTCACCTCTGGGATACAATATTTTATGGCTAATTTTGGTGTACTCCTTACTTTACATAGCATCCTGATGAGGGGCTGTCACTATTAAATTATCTCTTAACTCATTGTGGTTGATGAGTTCTTTGCTTTTTGCCAAATCCATGACAAATGTAACATCAAACAGGAATTAAAAGCTGATGACAGCCTGAGCAAAATGCTCTCTTTCATCCTTCTTCAGCAAACCTCTCAGTACTTGGCAAGAAATTCAACTCAAACAAAAGAAGTCATAGCAACATAGAAGACCACAAGTAGTAGTTCAAAATAGCGAAAGGTGTAGGGATCCATGATGGGGCTTTCTCAGTGGCTGTCTCCAGACTACAAAATAGTCTCCCCCCCTCACATTACATGTTCAGGAGAACTGTTCCCACCCTCATTTTAAACGTTCAGGAGAGATTGGTGAAGATGCACCTATTTACCCTGGCTATCATTAAGGAAACAGGTTTCCCTCCCCACTTCCAGGTACAGTTATTGTTTCTAATAAGCTTATTTTACATTTTGTTTTTATTGCTGTAATCCGCCCTGGGATCATTGGGTACAGGGTGGGATAAAAATGCAAATAAATAATCCAGTGGTTAAGGAGTGGGACTCTTATCTGGGAATAGTGGGTTTGATTCTGCACTCCTCCACGAAGCCAGCTGTGTGACCTTGGGCTAGTCATAGCTCTCTTCTGAGCTCTCACAGCCCCACGTACCTCACAGGGTATTGTGTTGTGGGGAGAAGACGAGAAGGTTTGTCAGCCCTTGAGTCCCCTTAAATGGGAAAGAAAAGCAGGATAGAAAAGCCAACTTTTCTTCTTCTTCTTCTAAATAAAACATCCACCACATAATGGGTCCTAGGATAATTCCTGGGAATCACGGACAAGTTCAATCCGCAAGATCTCATGGAGGCATCCCAAGCTATTCTTGAGGTTTACCTCAGGCTATTTTGTGGCATCAAGAATGGCCTGGGAGTAGCATGAACATGATACTTTGGGGTAATGCCTTCCAACCACACGTGCCCCACCCTCACACACTGTACATGATGTCTCTTTTCCTGGTTGTGGCTAGGGGTGGGCATGGTGTCCAAAGTCCAGACTCAAGGGCTGGAGCATACCAGCCAGCCAGACATTTAGAATATAAGAGGAGCCCTCATGGATTGGGCCACAGCCCATATAGTCCAGCATCCTGTCTCACACAGTGGGTCACTAATTGCTTATGGGCATTCTCAAGCAGAAGGCAAAGATAAAACCTACCCCTGCTATCCAATCTTTGCAAATGGCATTTAGAGGCATCTTGCCTGTCTCCTCAACCTGGATGATGCACTTAGGCATCCATTCTAGTAGCCATTTATACACCTGTCATCCATGAATTTATGTAACCCTTTCTTAAAGCCATCTAGGCTGGTTGCTGTCACCACCTCTTCTAGCAGCAAATTCCATAGGCCGATGACCCTCTGAGTAAAAAGAAGAAATAGCCCCTCTTGTTTGATCTGTCTTGCCTGCTGCTGCTGGACAGGAATGGGAATGTTCCTGCATCCAACACATGAATGGCCCCAGTTGTTCCTTATATTTTCAAATGACATTATCCCAAAGAAGAAAAACTTCCTGCTACCCTGTATGTATACCAGTTAGGATTCCGTAGAAAACAGAAATGAGAAGCCCAAATATTGGATCCGTATTAGGGTGTTTTCCCACCGCACTCCTTTAATCCAGATCTAAGAAGACCCGGATCTAAGGAATGGTACCCAATGTGTTTCCATGGGTGGTCTAGCACCCAATAGGAATGGGTGCTAGCCTCCCTGCTGTGGAAACACTGGAGCACCCATTTGCAAATCCAGATTGACCCACAAGGGGTCTGCCTGTAACCCCAGGTGTTTTGGGGGACAGGGGGTGCAATCTCCAAAGTCCCTCCGAAGTCCCTTCAAAATCCCTTTGAAGTTGCCTTTGGAGTTTCGAAGGTAGACCCCTTCGAAGGTTCTGAAGATAGACCCCTTGCAAGAGCCTGCATATTAATTAGCTCCTTGTGAGCAGGGAGGAGTCAGCCTCATTAATATGCACCTCTTTCCATGCCTGAAGGTAACAGTCTGCTTTGTTCTCCCTTTGTTCTTGGAGGTTTGTCTTTGGAGCCTTTGCTAATCTCCGAAGGCCCCGTCCCCCTAGCCTCCTCTAGACCACATTGCCTGTTTCTAGTGGAAACAGACTCCCTTTAATCTAGATTTTCTGGCAGAAGACCCCATTGTAGACCCCATTAATGGGTCTACAGAAAATCTGGATTAAAGGCCAGAAAGTACCCATTTGATCCAGATTTCCCCAGCGGCAGTGGAAACAATCAGGTCCCAAATGGGTGCCATGGTGGAAATGGAGTCATCCGGCTCACAACCAAATGGGTCCTTTCTGCCAGTGGAAAAACACCCAAAATGTATGGAATATAAATATTTTTGAAGGAAAAAAACCCTGTCAATTGGAGAAAGTCAAGGTTCATTCAATATATGCTATGTGATGGTTTGATAATATTTTAATTTAGATATTGTATTTAAATACTAATGCCATCTATTATTTACAGTCACTCTGGTGGCTATGAATTTTGTTACATGCTTATGCAAAAACTTCTAAAAGACCTGACAAAAATCAGTTTTTGTTTTACAAAAAGGCATGCTAAAGACACAGCATGACCAGCCCTCAGCAGATTCAGAGCTTTTCTAATGCTGGGAATACTCTTGTTCTTTCACATTCTAAAGTGTATTTTGTCTTGACTCTTGCCAGTACAAGGATGCTTGGATGAGGGTTTGGAGAAAAGAGGCTCCACTATCTTTGAAGTGACAGCTGAGTAATCCTGAAGACCTCTGTGTACATAACTTGCTTATTCCTCATAATTTCTACTACTACGATGCAGAAGATCAGCTAAAGGAATAGTGCTTTGGCTCTGGTAACATCCAAATTAAGACTGCTGAATATGGTCTGGAACTAATGCAGTGAGACTGGTCAGGTGCACATCATACTAGTCTTGAAATGTATTTAGTCACTAGTTAACTGTTGAGTTCAAGATGTTGACAATGAGATATGAGCACTGTGAGAACTACATTTTTCCAGCAGGGCCTCCACTCATACAGACCGGCTTGGACTTAAGATTACAGCCATTAGGATTTGCACTTGGGTTTGAGGGCCTTCTCAGTAGTGTTCTCTAAGTTGTATGATACCTCAGTTCTTGGTGCCTAGCTAAGATATTTGTGTTTACCCATGCCTTATCACCTACCTCATTAACTATTTTTTCCTGGCCTACACATGAATGTCTATAGCAGGATTTCCTGTATATGGGCTGTGACTTCTTCATGGATCATGGAAAAATTTAAGAGGGGCTCATGGAGCCCGATATTTTCCAAAGGGCAGGGGTAGCTGGGTCGTCAAATCTTTGGATTGATTGGTGGGCTGCCAATCACCAAGATTTGGGAAATCCTGGTCTATACTAATGTTTTTGCATTTTAGTTGTTTTTTCCACCTTAATGAATTTAGTATGACTTCTTGTTGTTTTAAAGTGTAAGTCTTTAACTCTCTTATCTATTACTGTTTAGGTGAAAGGCAGGCTAGAAATGTAATAAATTAAATGAACAAGTAGTTACTGATGAATGTGAAGCTTGCAAAAGTGTTCATTCCTTGATAATACCAGCAAGTCAGCCAACAACATTTTAGGGCCATTTCCATACTTCTGCAAGGTGGAGTGTTCCAACAGAAATAACTCTTGACAGGAACTGTTCCTAGCTGGAGTGATCCCTCTGCATTTGGTTCTGGGACAAGCCCTGCACCATTCCAAAGCCTTTGAGGGCTCCAACAACCATGAACTAAAGTTCCTGGTCTTGGAGCCATAGAGGGACATATTTTGGTGGCACAATTTGATGAATTACTCAAATTTGTCCTTCTGCTAACCAGAACAGGGTGTGCAGCCTACTGCATGTCTCCTTGGATTGGTCTAGGTACCTCTGGAATGCCAGTGAACCTGGGGAAAAAAACAGATTTACCAGTATCCTGCTATAGGTGGCCATTTTGGCCACTTGGATTGGGCCATGTTATATCCAATGCAGATGCAATACGCTAGCAGGGGGTTAGGGCTTTCTAGACCACACCAGAGTATAGAAGAGAGAGGGCTTGAAGAGGGATAGGTCCCACACCTTATTGGATTACCGTTAAGTGTGGAAAAGGCCTAGGATACTTAGGATAATACAGCCTATAAAAATGTTTCTTTAAAATGAAGTTTGCTCCAAAGAAAGGAAGGGAAGGAGGAATAAGGGCAAAGTTTCTAACAAAGAGACACAGAATTAAAAAAAAAAAGTTTTGAAGTGAAAACAAAAGAAGAGTAGCATCTGGCATACATTTTTTTCTGGACTTTTGGGATACAGAGATATCCATAGACACCCCGACTGCTTTAGCAAAACTGCTATCCTCAGGCAAAATAGAATGCAGGCAAGGTCCGGAGCCAAGTTTAACTCACTAACTGTAAGAATCGCATGTCAGAGGACACAGGTTTTTATTTCAAATAACTTCATGCTGTAAAACCTGATCCTCTGCAGCTGAGTCCTGGTTCACAACTAACCTCTAAAACACATTAACGCTATTCTTAAAAAATAAACTAAAATCCCAAGGTATTCATAAAGCAAATTTAAAAAGCAATAAAAGAAGTACAAAATAAAAAATAAAATAAAAACAAGGCAGCCAAAGCTGTGTAGGACAAATGTTGCATTTCTGATTAATTTTAGGGCCTTTCCGTATTAAAAGGCTGTGATCTGAACTAGTAGGTCTGGACCAACAAGGCACAAGGTTCAGATTATGGAAGACATGATTTGGAATGGTGCCATCTGCACAACGGTTCCTAGCCCTGGAGCCTCCTGGGAATCTATTTCAGTGGAACACTTTGGCGCACTGCTAAAATGGCTCTCTTGGTAGTCCACACCATAGAAAACAAGGGGAGCCCTCCTGGTCACAGCCCATCTTGTTCAGCATCCCATCCCACACAGGGGCTCAGCCATTGATTCTAGGCATTTTCAAGTAGAAAAGGACAGCAGTGCCTTCATCTGCTCTTGACTTCCTTTAGTGTCTACTTCCCTGCTTGTCTCTACAACTTCTTCCTTGCTTTATACCAGAATGACTATTTAATCAATACTTATGTGCTAATATACCATACATATAGCTTGTGAGAAGCCATTAATTTCTTTAGTTTTAATCCATGATATGTAAAGCAGCCACCAATAATAAGGACATTTGAAGAAGTACCAGTTGCAGTTCTGCAGGAAGCACCATATTCCCAAAGTATCAGTAATGAGCTGGGAACAGCCAGTATTTGCAGGACTCCAAAACTTAAAATCCATTTAAATATTTTACAGAAGAACATTCACATACAGAGACTTCACAGATTCCAAACTATTCCCAGCCCCCAAATCTAGCTGTAAAAATCTCAGTAAAAAGAGACCTTAAATATATATAATAATTTTGCAAAATATCAGCCAAATAACATACATGAGGAGCTTCTGCACACTTAGCTATCTACAGTGGGAAAAGGACCCAGGTAAATACAAGAATGAGACATTTGCAGATCCTCAATAATCCAGGTAAGTAGATACTTATAGCCCTCTCAGAAAAATTCTGACAACACAGTCAGTTGTTCATTATGTCCCTGAGTTTTGCCCCTTCTGCTTTTACTCCACTCTTTACTTATCTGCATTGCCCTATGCACAAGTGCCCCAGATGCTGCACGCACACAGCTGGAATAGAGCTGTGTAGGCACCATTGTACACGCAACTCTATGCCACATCATTTAATAATGCAGCCAAAAATCTTTCTGTTCCTCTGAAAAACTGCTCCTGAATAAAAGATGTTGGGACCCTTGGAGGAATGTTCAAAATGCATTCTCATACCCTGAAATACCAGTGACAGAAAATGAAGACACAGTAAGACTGTTTATTATTGTCTTCAAATCACTTCTGAAATTGTTTCTCCCCAAATATACTGGAACATAAATCATTGGGTTGCATTATTTTCTGACATTCTACATTAAAAAATGTTAACCCAATAGTTCTCTTTCACATTTGTTATAAGGATCTTTGGAGAAAATAGGAAACATTCCCACCAAGACTCGTTTTTAATGTATTAATTATCTCCCTACTTCAGATACATTTAGATCTTAATTTTTCTGTCTAGCTGCTTAGTTATTTTCCCAAGTGGAAGCAAGAGGAGAGACTTAATGTCTGTCCTTTGTTGCCTTAAATGACATATTTGCTTTTCAAAGAGAAGGGTGACAGCTACAGCACGCCCTGGAGACGACGTACATCTAAGCAATGAAAGAACTCCACTGCCTGTTTATTCCAGAAGAGTTAGGATTTTCTCTCTCTGCTCAAGGAGGGACAGGCAAACCACATCACAGGCCCAGTACTCATCCACTCTCTTCATTTCCTGAAGCGTCAACCATCATAATCCTTATGTGTGGGGAACAAGAAATAAGGAGTAAGTTGAAACACACTGTAGTAACCTTGGGGTACTCTGCAGATCCTGGAAATTTTGGGCCTGTTCACATTTCTGTGATTGGTACGGTATAATAACACCATACCAAGTGCAGCAGGAGCCATCTGTACTTCAAGGGCTAGTAAACCCCCAAAGCGGAGAGGCTGGGTCACCATGGCAACAGCTTCCGCAACAACTTATGTGCACCTGGACATTGCCATGCTGATTGGGACATGGTACGGGACTACACAGTTACACTCCCATGACCACTTGCAGTGTGGCACCTGGAAGTGGTTGCAAATGCTGCTGTTCCTGGTAAAGCTGTGGACTGCACTTTAGCAGTACACATCTAGTTTGGAGTGGTGATGGATTGGTGAGCTCCTGGTTGGCAGTGGCATGCCGACACACTTATTCAGTGAGAAGATCACAGCACACTAGATGGTAAGTGTGAACAGGTCCTTGTACAGCTATCAAGTTACTTCACTCCTGTCAATATGAACGTTGTTTGGTAACCCTGTTCCGCTGAATTCATCAACTTTCCCAGTTGTGCTTTTTCTCTCCCTCTTTCCTCCCTTCCTTATTATTTTTATATCTTACCCTATTCCCTGAGGTCTCACCAAGAGCTGCAACAAGCTCTCTTAAGACAAAAAGGGAGAACAAATGATACAAATAAGATTTCAGCATTGTCCCTTGCTGTGGCTCATCAGACACACATTTATAAAACCCAGCACAGATTGGCTTATCTGCAGTCTGACAAGGTGCATGCAGCATTGCCTTGCTAAGGACTTCTGGGAGCTCTCTTCAAACCTGTCTCTTTCTTTTATTTATTTATTTATTTATTTTGTGTGTGGCTTGATGGCTGTTGGAAGGTGATATCACATGCACCTCACCAAATATGCAGGTAAGCAAAGCTCATGCAGGAAGCCAAGTGTTGCTTCATGTTGCAATTGGGTTGATTTTAAAGTCCTGAACAGACGGATTATACAACTTCCAATCATGTCTCTTCGCAAAGCTGTAAAGAGGGAAATAATCCCACTCAAGGCAGCCTTGGAGTGAAATAAAAGTGGAATTCCACTAGCTGGGAACTTCTAGGCATCAGGCGGGCCTTCTTGAGCACTCTTCTATTGTTTGTACTCTAGCTGATATAGCCTATTGTCTTTGCAGCACTCCTCCACAAGAACAGTTACAACCATAGTACCACTGTAGTGGGAATGTTGCCTCAGGCTAAAGTCCCAGAGGGGCCATAGTTTGCCAACAAACCAGGTTCAGACAGTATGTCACACAGTGGATGAACACAAATGCCAGCTTCTCAGTTGCCCTACTAATGTTTCTGCCATTGTTACCTGAAGATGCAAAATACCACGTATCCATATAGGTAGCATTAGACCTTGAAAAGCAGACCTGCTCCATGAAGTAATATCGATAGTCACAAGAGAAATAGCCTTCTCCATGGTGGAGCCAAGGCTCTAGAACAGCTTTCTTTTTGAGTTTTAATATCCTTATATGCTGTTTGGAGCAAGGAGAAGACATTTTTATTCACCTGGGCATTTTAAATTTCTGTTTGGTTCTATCTGACCATTTTGCAGCAGCCAGAAACCTTGTGTAGGCAGAACCAACCTGCAGAAGCCCAGTTCGCTAACTGGACCTGCCATCAAGGGACAGGACTTGGACCCAACACACGCAGCCCCACATTCTGGATCATCTGTCAGTGTGAGTTTGAGGCAACGGTCAGATCTTGTCCCCATGCCAACTTTACCACTCTGATTGTTAGATCAGTTGTGGGCTGGAAGGTGGCCACATCTGGTGTTTGGACACTTGCCCACTTGCCCACTGATTGGCCTAAAGATGGTCAAAAGGTTGTATGCTGATGGTGCCATATTTTTTTCACTAGCATGATGATGTGGTGAGAATACAGTGACAGACTTTTTGCATAATACCAAATCAGTATACAGCCTGGCATGGATACATTTTAAGCATATTACTTCTACACCTATCCCTTTGGTGATGCAATTTACTTTTGGAGCTCACCTACATTCCCTACTACCATCTTGTGAGTAAACTAGAATGTAGGAGGCCACAGATCTCCAAAGGCCAGTTTAGCAGGGGGACCCATTTTGGCCATGCAGAAAACTGTACCACCAAAATAGGCCACTTGGGGGCTCAGAATACAGAGGCTGACTCCAAAAACGTGTGCAATCTTTGGTGCCAGGGTGGGGTCTGTCTCGGAACAACCTTCCAGAAGGCTCATTTTGGGACAGTAAGAACAGTCCAGCTGATGGAATCACTCTGGTCTGGCCCAGTCTTGCTGGACAGGACAGTGAGGTAAGTGCCCTATATCTCTGCACTAGAAATGGATGTTAAGTAAATATCTTATGCACTCAGCTTCTGTTACCATTTTTTTCTATCTGAATACTCTGATGTTAAAAGATTTCCTTTTTCATTCCCTTTTTTCTGTTTTCTATGGATTTAAAAGCCTTCCAAGGTGAACACAGAGGTACTTGTATACAACAAAAGTTTTTAGCCAATAATCTTTCAATTTAGCTGTCAAAGAAACCACAGTGTACATGCGAATTAACAATTGCTATTCAGTTTATTCCAGAAGCATTATACTTGACAATATACATCTTCCTTTTGCATCTTTGTTCTCACTTTCTGCATTATCTTTTTTGAACTTGCTATCTTTTATAGACTGTGACCTTAAACATGTTGAATTTAAAAAAAGGAAAAAAGAAAAGCTTTTTGTTCTACTTCTATTGTATCTCTAAAAGGCCAGCCAGTAAAACTTCACAGGTGGTAACAGCCTATTAAAAGGAAAAAGATACTTTCTTCTTATTGAGAAAATCTTCACTCCTCTGTTACAAATAAATTACTACTTGTTTGAAAATTATAGAGCTGGGTTGTACATTTATTTATTTCAACTTATTTATATCCCAATCATCTCAAGGTGAGCCACAAAATTAAAACCATAAAATCTATTAAATGATTATTAAAATCAGTAAATTATGTAAAACATATAATTCATAATCCTGACCCATTCCAGGGCATTAGGAAGGAACTAAACTTCAGTAACCTTTAACCAGGCACCAAAATCTACATGAAGCTGGCACCTCGCATACTTCCATTGGAAAGTTTGTCTAAAGCCTGGAAGCCACCACAGAGAAGACTCTTAGGGTGACAGAACCACAAGAATGCAGTTCCCTAATGATCTTAATAACCAGACACATCTGGATGGCAGGTGCTCTTTCAGATATTTGAGGTCAAAATAATTTAGGACTGTATATGTAAACTGAAAGAGAAGGACCGAAAATGTGAAGTACCCAGCATGCAAAAATGAACAGAGGAATGGGAGTATTTATTGGTCTCTATATATTTTCTAAAGAAAGAAACTGACTCTGTGTCTGTTTAAAGGGGTATACTTTCTAAGATGGGCAATTGAAAATGCCCTGTCTGATTGCACCCTTAGATTTTCAGAACCACTTGCTAACTTAAATATGTCTGTTCCTTCTCCCTTTGGTGAATAAGGGGGACAGTGCTGCATAAGAGCTTAGCTCTAGGTGAGCAATTTGAAGCATTATTATTATTATCATTTTTAGTGAAGAGAGGCAGATGGTATCCTGTTTCTACCTTTTTCTGGATAAGTTGGGTTCTCTTTGCATCTCAGTTTTTTCCTTTATCTCTTGTATTTAAATGAGTTTCTGACCTTAGCACTTATTGTTATTTCATGTTTTAACTGAAGTGTGGAACCAAAGCACTAGAATGAAGTAATTCCTTACTATGACAGTTATCCAGAAGACAGCAAAAATATATTTCATTATAATATTCTGCACTCTTTCATATTAGCATAAGCTATACAATCCACACATCATCCACTAGAGATTTAGGAACTACCATGAAATCTCTTCCATTAATATAATCACCATTTTCAAAATGTTTCCTATGAAAACTTGTAATATCGCTGTCTTTCACATGCAAGGTTCTAAGTGGTTAATTAATACTCGTTAATTAAATGGCACTTCAGTACTTTATTTTTTTACAGGTTGCCACAATAAAGCAAAAGTGTGAAAACACTGTTAATTGACTGCTAAACTCACAAATTCTTAGTACAAGACCACACAGCCAAGTTTAAGAAAGACTACAAATCTACCATGTCTCCACCCTAATACATTTAGCAGTAGCTTGTGGCTTTAGCATTCTTATCCTTGTCATCCCACCCCTAGTCTATCCCCAATGCACTTTGGAAGTGCTTGTCCTGGGTTTAATGTGCATTAGAGGTGAGACAAGCAACATTAACAATATAAAACATACATAAAATAAAAGCCTCCCTCTCTGGCACGAGAACATTCAGAGGAAGAGAAGAATGTTGGCACCTGGGAGGGTCCAACTGTGTCTGGGGGCAAATGAACACTCTGAATTATCAATGCGCTCTCTTTGGCCTGACCCAGATGCTGCCCCAAAATCTTGCAAACAAGGGTTATCCCAGAGTAAAGCCCTCCTGGAATAATTGCTTGTTGACTGCACATCACAGGGCTGGCACTGTCTTTGTGCAATATAGTGATGTGTACATCTGGGTATTCTGACAACATAAAATACCTGGAAGTGCACAAATACCACCATTGTGCATGCACGGCTGTCTTTCTCAGGCCCCACATATGCATAGTGGCCATGTTCAAGATGATGGCTCCCAACAATAGCATCCAGACTGGCAAGATTTCAGGAAAACTGATGTGCAGAGTTGGATTTTACCAAAATAAGATACAGACAGGTTTCACCCTGATAGTGCAGGGCTATGCTGGTGTTGCCACAGATACATGCGGCAATCCTAACATAGTCAAGACATAATTGCACTATTCCCCATCTCAGTGTGGACGTTGAGGTCTTTTTTTCCTATTCATTTTACTGTTTGAACACAACCTTGGTGCCCCTTTTGTGGTACTATTGAATTCCACTGGTAAATTTAGCCTAAGCAGTTCACCTAGCAGTCATTATTTATTTAATTTGTTTTTGCATCAGACAGTAGCCAATGGAAAAGGAACCACCAGTGTTATGTAAGGGACAAAGTACGCACATGCCACATGCTATTTCTGATACACACACCCAAATGGATTGGGAAATCTGACCAATGATTAGATCAAAGGAAGATTTGCCGGCATAGCATGGACTTCAGATGAGTTTCACGCTGCATTCACTTCTGTTGGCTGTATCCATCAAAATGTCTTCTTTTCCTCTTTCTTACATTCTCTGCACTCATTTCAATCCCAATGGTGAGGAATTGCCTACAGCCAGTATTCTGTTCTGCCTTTGGTAAAAATAAGTGAGAATAAGATATTTTGAAATATACTATTGAAGGCACCAGAAGGAATAAGAATAACAAAGAACCAAGGAAACAAGCCTTTTAGCAAGACTGTTGCTCCTTGTGTCATCATTGTTTTTAGATTTATACTATGAATATGTAATATTAAATATAAAATTAATATATACATATAATATATATTATTATAATATATAATATAATATTAAATTTGAAATATCCAGTTCAAATTATAATAGATATACTGGCTGGAATTGAGCCAGCAGTTTTTTGATATCTTCTGACTAAAACTATTACTGGTTAAAATCTAGCTAGTGGAGTCTTGAAAAGATTTGCACAGTGTTTAAGAACCACAGCTTTGCTGAGCCTTCAAGAAAGGTGAATAATTTTTAAATTGTTGAGTAGTTGCAAAGCATTAGATTATGAGTTTTCTCTCTTAGAGCTTCTATTAGACCATGTTGGTGCAAGTTTGCTTCTTGGCTGAGCTTCCATTCATGCAATTTATTTGAGCTACTTCCAGAGATGGCCTAAAATGTGGGATTATCTTGGGGCTATGTTGAGATTGCCACACATGTCCATAGTAATCCCAGCATTGAACCAGAGAGGGCTTACCTGACTAGGTGCTTTTTTGAGCAGTACACCATCTTGGAGATGGCCCCCAGGCATCTTGGAGATCCCCCCCAGGTATACACACAGTCACACACGGACAGAGAAGTGCATATGCAGTGCTGAAATCAACTACAAAATGGCAGTCACACATGTGCAATTGCACACTACCAGGATTACATGGAACACCACTGCAGGAGCACCAGACAAGGTGTGTGCGTACACTAGCCCAGCAGAAATGGCAAGCAACTGAGGGGTCCAAACAAGTTCTTGCATCTTCTTGTCACTGTCTGGAGGCAGCCTTAGTTCTATTATTGCTCTCATTTAGAACTTTTAGCTATTTTCCATCAAAATCCTAGGTCTATGAAAAAAAGGTGTGCAAAAACAAGCTAGCATCCATTTAAAGTTCCTTTGAACCATGTAATCTGCAAAACTAAGGCATAATTGAAAAAGCATGGAAGCTTTGCAACATGCCATCTTAGCTTAGGCTGTGTTCAGACCTAAGGTTAATGCAAAGAAGAAGAGGAGGAAGAGGAAGAGGAGGAGGAGGAGGAGGAGGAAGAAGGTAGGTGAGGCTGTGAGAGCTCAGAAGACAGCTGTAACTAGCCCATAGTCACCCAGCTGACTTCATGGGGGAGGATGGAATCAAACTCGGTATTCCCAGGTAAAAGACTGGCTCCCTAACCACTAGACCAAAATAGCTCAGTGACATCTGATGGAACAGCTTTTTTTTCTTTTTTTTTCTTTTTTGGTCACCATCCATATGCTAACAGTAACTGTTCATTGTCTCGGGTAGATAGATGTGACCTTGAAATGTAAGATTAATCAGTTTGGGGGGTACATATTTATTTATTTGCTTGCTTGCTTGCTTACTTGCATTTTTATCCCTACCTATACCCAGAGGTCTTAGGGTGGGTAACAATTAATTTGCCTATATATGGATATGCTATTTGAATGTGTTCACATCTATTAGTCATGATCACAAACTGGTAAAAATATCTTCTTAGGCCAGAAATGCTCAAAATGTGGCCCACCACATATGTCCAAACGACACATCTACCATCAACCTGTCATCTCTCTGCAGCACGCTGAACCAAACTTTCAGTGAGTGCACTAGATCAAAGATGGTGTGCTGCACTGGGAGAGATCCCAAATGAATGGCAATCATTTGGCAAATATGGGTGATATTTATGGACCGGCCATGGGAACACATCTGGCCACAGTTTGAGAACAGCAGCTTAAATTAACGTAATTATTTCCAGAATTCTTTCATTTAAACTGACATTTTCTTGATTAGGCATTCAAACTGAACCAGGAAATGTCAGTCTGTACAATCAAATTAAATGGAACCTATTTAAAAATTGTGATGCAACCATTAATTTGATTTTTCCTCTACTACTTATACTGACGTTGGCCTTACAATCATAGAGTAAAAGAAGAATCATGATTCAAAGTTTCTGAAAAAACACTCAAGGGATTGAATCTAAGCATGATTTTCTGTCAGCAGAGACATTCTTTCAATCATGGAAGAGCAATTGTGGGAAAAGACCCAACATTTAGAAACATTTACTCAAGGCCCATTCTGCACTTCCACGTCTTAAATCCTGATCAATGGGTCTGGAGTATCCAGGCCCACTGATCTGGATTGTAGGGAGGCCATCTGCATTGATGATGCTTATCCACATTAACCCATACCATTGCTTTGCAGCCGTACCTCCTTGCCTCCAAAGACACAGAATACAAGTTGAGGCCTTGAGGTCTTTGGGGGTGTTTTTTTTATCAGCCCATTATGGTGCACTGCTGGAAAATATCATCTAGTACTCCTGGAACATGGAGACATGCCTTCTGCATGTCTCCCTTGTTCCAAATCAAGGCCCTGGTGCCTCACCAATTAAATTAAAGGCTTCTTAATCTGGACCTTAATCTGGTTGTAAAGAAGAGCCTCATTGCATTTTGTGACCTGTTTGTGACCTAAATCTCTTGTGAACAGGCCATAAATGACTTTGGTGGACCTTTAAAGTCTATTCACAGCAATTTTGTGTCTGTAAAGCTCATGCTATAGTTAGAAAAGCAGCCAAAAGGGAAAGATACCACCATGCCAGCAGGTAAATGCTGCTCTGTTATGGCTTACCCCTCTCACCCCTCTCACATATCCCCTCCCTTGTACTCCCCTTTTACCCTCACACACTTTCCCTTTCATACCCTTACCAGGATAGTTTGGTTTGTACCACCAGCCTCCTGCAACTTTGTAAATGGTCCATTTTATGAGGCCTCAACAAGCTCTTAAGCAAACCTAAAGGCAAGTTTGACTCCCAAGCAAGCCACGGAACATCTTCGTTTGTTAGCTGTGAGCCAATTCACACAATGAGGGTCTGGAACGTCTCAAGTTATTGTATGTTAAATAACAAAACTGTGCATATGTATTTCATTTGTCAACATAGAGCAGCCTGATGAAACTTTCAATTTGGCAAGCATGAGACATTTTCCTGTAACAGATTTCATTTAGAGATATTCACTTAAGAGATCTCTGAACAGCATCTCTCCTGTCATTTGATTTATACAATACATATTCATCATACTTAGACCAAATGTCACTCGTGCCAGTGATTGATGCCTTATTAGACTATGGCCCTGTAAAACTGCAGTGGGCTTTCTCCATCTTAACCAATACTAACAGAGCCACAGATACCTAAAAAGCATCAACTATACACTAAGATGGCATTCCAATGAATTAAATAATACCCAGTGTTTGTATTTTGAAAGGTAAATAGGTGACCTGTCAAATATTATGATGCGGAAGAAAATTACTAATGGAACAAAAACTTGCTATGTTTTTTGTCACCATTTATTGGAGTCAATGCACCTGGAAAAAATGAAAATCTTATGAACCAGATAACATGTTTCCACTACATTTATAAAACGAGCACATTTTTTCTTAAAAGCTGCAAGTTTATTTTTCCTTTTTTTTAACAATGAAATTATCCAGTGCTATCACTAAAGAGAATTTTAGCTTAAATACATTCATGTGTGTACACAATTATGAAACATGAGGCACAATTATTAGAATGTTTATTTGTTTTCTGTTCCATACCGTATGGGCACTTTACATAATTAAAAAATCACAGAAAAACACAATTAGGACCAAAACATTAAACACTAATATAATAGAACTACAGGTGAGGACATGGGAAGAGCATTCTTCCTCATAAATCCATAAAAAGCTATGTCTTCATCAATTAGTAATTATAATCTTGATACACCTTAAAAGGGAAGATTTCTTCATTATCTGTGGCTACTGAAAGAAGGCTGTGACAGTTTATATAGAACTTTTTTAAAAAATAAAACCCCTTTATTATTCAATTGCTTCCACAGCACAAAGCTTATTTGGCATTGGGTTGAAATACTGTTGTCTTTGGAACGAGACATTTATTCATTCCAAATAGTTATATCATGTCCTTCATCCTATGGTCCAAGGGTAGGTTACAACATTTAATAAATAAAGAAACATAAATATTTAGTGTGATGAACCAGCCCAGCCCCTCCTTCCTTGTCCTCCGCAGAGCAACGCAGAAAGCAAGCAAGCTGCTGAGCAACCAAGTCGCGTAACAGCTCTGGCAGGGCTGTGTGCCAACCAGTCCCCCCCCCCCCCCCCGCGGTGTCCTACTTTATATGTCTGTGAATCAGATTCCCTTAGACTAGCAAACTATCTAAGCTGTAACACAAAGTAACATAAAGAAGTAAGTTTATACTTGACTTGAATGTGCTTCAGTTGCATGAAAAGTATGATACTGAAATTAACAAACTGTCCTGTTCCCCTCAGAGAACCCTACTGTGGGCCAGCAGTTCTTATTAAGCTCCACAGTAAGCTCAAAAGGATCTTAGTCCTTGCCCCTCAGGCTCTTCTCTACCTGATGTAGGTTAAGTTCAAAAAAATAAAAATAAAGCTAGACTTGCAGCAATCCCAATCCTTCTCCCCTGGGTTCTACTCCACTCTGGCTCCCAGTGGAGAGACCCGCACACACATGCACATTTTAACTCATGCGCCTCAATCTCCCTCTTCACAAGATGAGAGACTTCCTCCCTTCCCTCTCTTCTCTTTACTGGGAGGAGAAGCCTACCACCAGGCAGATCAGAGTAACCTCCCTGATCCCCCTCTTCTGAAGCTCCGCCCCAGCTGTCAGTCACAGAGCTCAGCAAGCCCACAAAATGGCCGCCCTGTCTCTGCCTGACTGGGGTGGATGCCACATTTAGTAATGCTAATTCTCTTTACTTGAGTTACAATGACAGCAACCAATACCCCTGTATTTTTTGTATGACAGGTAACATCTTTCCAGCCCTGTCATCTGATATAATGACAACCATTATATCATCCTAAAATACGCCCTTTTCCTTGAATTTTGCAGAAAGTAATGGGAAGATGCCATCAACCTTGAAACGGCTGTGTGTGTTTCTAAAGAATGACCAAAAATCAATTTTATAGTGTTCCATTTTCAAGAAAATTGAATTCTCAGAACACTGCACTTGTTAATACAGAAATTAGCTACTATTTTATGTTTATCAATATAGCAAAACAAATGTAAGTGGTGCAGCCCCCTTCCTCTGCTTTAGTTATACAGTAGAACACTTTTTTTGTAAGGAGAAACCAAGTCAAAAGACAGCATCAGGAGATGTGAGACAGTTCAGGCCAAAGGATGAAATGTCAATAGGCTACTTCTAGACTGATTCTCCATTTCTATCTACAGATTATACTCAAATTGTGCATTTAACACTGTAATATTATTTATTTATATAATGCTATTTACAGTGCTATTTACACAACTTCTGTGACACTAGTTAAATAATTGATTTTTAGGGTGCAGAAACATGCTAAAACAGCCAGATGCCTACCCACTTGCCTTTTCACATGCTTGGCTGGCTTCCAGATATTTGGAAGAGCAACCATCACGAAAGAAACTGACAGACAGAGGTAAGAACCTGCAGTTGCCTCCCATGTCTGTCAACAGGCAATTGTGAGATCTTGCCTCCTTCTGCCTGGGGGAAGCCTTATAGTAAGACTTGAACAATTTAGTAAGCATTCCTTGTGCTACATTCATTTTTTTCAACTTTCACTTTTTATTTAACCAACATTTAATTCTGCTTTCTTTTTGGAATCTCAAAGTATGGGACATGGGGCATGACATAAACATGTGAGGAAAGCACACTGCTCTCTGGCTTAGGATATCCCTGAAGTTCAGAAATACAACTAGGCTTTCTGCAAACCCTAGTGTTTTTACCTTCAGATGGCATCAAATATTAGACTTCTGTTTTAAAGAATTTAAATTCATATTCTGTCGATGTGTGGAAATACTTTAATTCCATTTTGAAAATATTGACAAGTGAAGGAAGCAGTGAGGAACATAATGGATTTTTCCCCTATGCATTATAGGTGAAGCAAAAGAATATTAATGATATGCTAATGTAGTAACTCAAGTCTATGCTTTGACATGTGGTTGTCATTCAAAGACACTAAGCATTTCTAAAACAGCTCATTTTTGCAGTCTGAATAATACTTTCTTTATGGATCATTAGGCATTGAACCAAATGATTTATGGTTCCATACATAATAGCTGGATTCTGATGACTTAAACCACAAACACAGGCTTGGAAGTCAACTGAGCTCTTTTAGTACAACGCAGTTATCCTAGTATATAGAGAGTAAACCTCTTCCACAATCTTCTATTGCCAACCATTGGTGCACTGGAAATTATTAGAATCTTGCTCCTGTTTACCTTTTCCACTGGATGGTTCAATTCCGAGTACCACACAGGATAAGAATGGTGGATTATTGCCTCCATATCTCATATAAACACAGTATAAGGAGTCATTTGTGACTGTGAAAGCCAAAAAAGCTTTCATCATCTCATAGTGTAATCCTAAAATTATTTAGGCAAGATCCACATGCAACCTTAAACTTGCCAATCCTTCTCAATCCATCTTTTCTAGTACACAATGTTCAGGAGAGGGGGAGGAGCAGACTAGTATGTGAATAGTCCCACCTTGGCACCTCGTCTAAGCTGCCTCAGAGATTTTTTTCCGCCAGTGTCTGATCACAGCCATTTATATTTTAGTTCTACCTTTCTGCTGAGCCTTCTGACTTGGCATATAAGGGAGTTGCTCATTTCATTCTCTCAGGAGCCTTTAGGTGAATGCTATCCAAATGGCAGTTCAAACACCCAGTGTCCTCTGTCAATATTGTTGCCCAAGGTGCTTGACTATAAAACTCACATTTAAAACGAAGTGTGATGCACTGGTTGGGAAATACGGTGTTATTAGAGACAAACAAATCAGTAAGGAAAAGGTCAAATCACTAGCCAGTAAACCTCATAAGGCTTTTCACTGTCATTAGTTCTCAGCTGAGAGCTTTATAACTTGGGAATATAATTACTGTCAGGAAAGATGCCAAAGAAGCAATCAAGGGAAACCAGGGAGCGGGAGGCCGTGTCTAAAGCCAGAGAAATATTCTTCTATTATGCCTCAAAATTAGTTTGGTATTTAGTCCTACCACAAACAGTAGACATTCAGAATGACAGCAGATCACCATATGACTGATATATTATACTTATATTTCAAGTGTGCACTTTGACCTTTCATTTTCATTTTGTTTGCACAGTGTTCCATTGCATCTCTTTTCTTTCTTAATTACAGCTCTCTCTATGCTCAGATTGCTATCAGGATCACAGTGCACAGAAAATAAAGGATACTTGTTTCTTCTCTTGCAGTAACCTTACAGCTATCAGACACCTGAGGTACCAATGAGATGGCTTTGAGATGGGATTGTTCACATATCAGGCTGTCCCTCCCCCCTCTCCTAAGCATGTTGTGCTAGAAAAGGTGGATCAGAGAAGGGTTGGGAACATGTCGGCCACCCACTATTTCTCTGAGGCTCTTTCTTCACTGGGTCTTATTCTGTATTATAGCTCAGAATAGGGACCTGCCATCGCCATGTTGATGGGGACCATGTCAAGATCCCATCCAGGACCTGTCAGAGTCTGCATCAGGAGGTGGACGGCAGTTCCCTTTTCCAAGTTATAATCTGGAATAAGGCCAAATTCAGAAAGAGTCTGAGGCACCCCTATTGTTATGTCTGAACACACTTCTAGGCAGACGTATTTTTCACAGAGAGGTAAGAAGCTGCCATTCTTATAACACTAATTAAGAATAACAAATAAATGTTCACACCGTACATTAATAGAAATGTGAATTTTGATCCCAAGTGCCTGAATTAAGATTAACTATCAGATCACGAGAATAGGAATGACAACTTTAAGCTTGCATTGCTAATAAATAAAGCTTCAGCTTCTAGTGCATGTTTCTGGTGAGCTCTAAAAAGTGCAGGGGACTGTAATGGGTTGATTGATGAGAGGATGGAAAGCATTTTTGGAATTATTATAGGGAGGAATAATCAGGGAAGATGAATATACCAAAAGAGGCTGCTGCTGGCTATGTTTTAACATATCCATCTCAGTGATGTGTTTTTGAAAGAGGCAAGCAGAGACAATGATATATGAACTTCTGCAAAGAGTCTTGGGGTGCCTGAAACCTATAGTCTGCACTATGAAGCATTACACACACAATCCTGTTGCAAAATGAGAATAAACCAAAATATCACTATATACATACATAAATCACAACTTTTAGAATCCTATGTAAATGTATGAAAATGAAATATATTTCTAATAACATACAGCGCTGGACTAACAGAACCTCCTGGCTAGTAGGATAGATAACGTCATCTGCTTAAAAATACCCCATAAAATTCTCTTCTCTGCAACAATATGATGATTCTTGAGAGAGCCAATAAAACAGCATCATTCTGGGGTTTTGGCTTGTTCCTTCAGGTGATCAGTATTACATTAAAAAAACCAAAACTTTTTACAGCTTAGTGGCAAAATGCAAACTCTGCCTGACAACAGAAGTCAAGGAGAGTTGGAAAGAAAGTATTACAGGTTGTGGGATCTAATTATCTCAGAAGAAAAAAGCCACACTTGAATACTAAAAGCGATTGCTGAACCAGTCCAGTTTTCTGAATGCCATTCAAAATACCTTTCAGAGCCTAAGTATTTACCATTCCCAAAATTTCTTCAGCTTTCAAATAGCCTGTAGTTCCTTTATCCTCTCTATGAATAAATTCTTTATGCAGATTCATTTTTTCAAAAAACTTATTAATTAAAGAAAAGTACTTAAAGAAAGTGAAGGTGTAAACATAAATACCAAACAAACTGACAAATGTACTGAATGATGCACAGTAAATCACCACTTAATATATTTATCCAAGACTATAAACACAGGCTTTTAAAAAGTCCGATTCAGTTTTCATTCCATTATTGAAAAAGTAAGACACTAAATTAGAACTGTACTAGGCAAACAAGGAGGTTAATTGCAATTAGATTACTTAGCCAAGATTTGATAATTTGTTATATAAATTACATGTTGTACTGGCATTTGTAGCTTATCACTTATAAAAACAATGGCTCATTAGGGCTCTTTTAAAATGTGTTACCCAATCTATGTAAAGATAGTGAAAAGTGCACAAGGTAAGTTTATCTCTGTAGTAAGAAATAACGGGAAAGCCTGGGTTTGTCCTATCCCTTTTCTGGGATCAAGAAGCTGGTGATTAGCAGATGGTCTGGTCACATGGGCCTCAGAGTCCAATAGGACATCAGGTTCTCTGACTAAGCAAAAAGCACAGTTGGGGTTAGAGTGTGACCATTTTTCAGTTTAGTGTACCATCTGCACACCCCTTGACAATGTAAGATTAAGTGCCCTCTTTTTATGGGGCTCAGTAGGATTTATTTTCATTTCAGTGTATTCAGATTGGCTTCAGGACGTCCTTTTTGCCTATCTTCATACTGTGAAAAATACAACTATTTGAAAGCATGAGGCTGGATTAGGCATGATCAGTAGGAAGCCAGTATCAGGAACACTGTAAGGCTTTAATTGAATCAGAAGCAGCATCCTTTAGGCCCGGCTGGGTGAATCCCTTAGCTGTAATTCACCTTTGACTGCCAGCTGTTCTGTGAGGGCTGCATAAATGACGGAATGGCATGTCCTCTGCTTCACCTCCAAATGCCAGCCAGAGGTGGTGCAGAGAGTGTCTCCACAAGGTGGACCAACTCAGTGGTGCCCCTTGAATTATTGTGGGCCTGGTGTTATGGATTGGTAAGTTGCTTGCTGTTAGGGGATATTCCTTTCTGTTGGGTTTATTAGTTATGCTTTATTCTTGCCTTTCAGATCCTCATGCCTCCTATGTTTAGGACTGTGATCAGATACAAAAACAAAAAAAACCTCTGAGGTGGCTTTGAGGTGGGATTGTTTTCACACCAGTCTGCCCCTTCCTCTTCTCATGGACATTCTGTGCTCTAAAAGGTCAATTAGAGGAGACTTGGGAATATAGGACCACACACTACTGTCTCTAATATATCCCTTTGGATATGTCTGAATACAGCTTAGGTTTGAAGTCTGGGAACAATTTGTATCAGTAAATATGTAAATATGACTATTGCACTTTTCCATGTTTTTTTCCTCAAGATTTCCTACAGCTGTATCCTTATGAATACAGTGACAGATTCTATCTCTGCTACACTGTGATAGAAAAGTAATTTTCTAATGCCTCTGGCTAGAATTTAAACAATGCAAATTAAGAGGTTCAAATGACAAGAAAGCAAATACGATGAAGAAATTCTGATGACATGAATCGTTTGACAAGCACATCAGATTGCCTTGCAAAGTTTATTCAGCTTGTTTTTATCTTCAAAGCTATACGTGGATAGGCTACATAAGAAATACTGGATATCTGCATCGGTTGGATGGCCTTTAAGGTTTCTTCCAAGTTTATGCCCCTGTGATTCAACAACAACAACAACAACCAAAAAGCTTGTTGATCTTACATGGTACATCTGCCAATTGTTCTTTTGAAACTTCTGCTACTTCCTGAGGTTTAATCTAGCTCCAATCCACTTTCAAAGTGAGAGAACACATCATCAAAATGAGAACCCATTTTCCTTTGGCATTACCTAACTCATAAAATTCACCTTTGAGACTGATAATGTGGAAAGAAAATGACTGGTCACTTTGTTGTTGTGTTCTCTTTATCTGAAGGTAGACTGAACCTGAATTAAAGCTTAGTTCTGAATGTGGACTTTTCAAAAGTTTTGGTTGCTTTAGTTGAAAGGCTTTGCCTGTTAGGAATATTTTCACATGCTTATTTAGAAAACATTAGTCTTAGAGCTATTTATGCAGTCCAGAGGCTTCTTGTGGTTTCCTTACAAACCAAGAGAAGAGTTTCATCAACAGTGTGAAAAGCAAACTGTGTGAAAGGCCAAAACTAGATAAGGAATAACTTCATTCTCTTAACACAAAAACAAAAGAAGCTTCTAAATGATCCTGAGAACTGCAGCAGCTGTCTCTGGGACTACTAGGCCCAGAGACCTCCCTGGGCCCAACTCTGTCTACAAGGAACTAGTTTTGGAGACAGCTACAAGGGGGCACTGCTTTATTGTGACCCTGTTGCTTCTCCTTGATCTCTTGGCAGTTTTTGATACCATGGGTATCTTATCGGAGCAACTCTGGGAATTAAAGGACTCGTTTTACAGTCGTTCACTTCCTATCTCTGAGGCAGGCTTCAGAAAGTACCAATGTGGAACATGTGTTCAACACCCTGGAAAGTCTCACATAGAGTCCAAAGTAGAGGCATCTGATCCTGGATGGAATTGTTTGGCATCAGAATGAAAGGGTGCATGATCTGGGGGTGCTTCTGGGCTCATCACTGTCATTTGAGGCTTATGTGGCAGTGACAACCGCATCTTCTTCCACAACTCTTTCTAGATAGAGACAACTTGACCATAGTGATCTATGCTCTTAATCTCCACATTAGACTACTGCAATGTGTTCTGTATGGGGCTATCCCTGAAGATTGTCCAAAAGCTAGAGCTAGTGCAGAATGCAGTAGTTTTATTGCTAATTGGAGTCCCTGGCACAATTCCAAGTGCTGATGTTATCATATAAAGCCCTGGTTATCTGGCACCTTCTTCCATTTAGATCTGCCTTAGTATTAAGATCACAAGGTAAGGATCTTCTAGAAGTCCCATCTCTTTCAGATGTGCAAGGGACAGTGACACACAAGTGGGTCTTTTCTATGGTGTTTTCCAGACTTTGGAACAGCTTCCCTCTGAAGCTATTTCAAGTACCAACTCTGTATGTCTTTCTGCTTATGCCTGCTTAAACCAGACCTCTTCACCCAGGCCTTTGATGTTTAGCTTACTCTGTTGTCCTAGCAGAGTGGTAGGAAGGGTTACACTTTAATGTAAGTTTTACATTGTTTTATTTTTTTTAAAAAAATGTTTTGACACATCCTGGGGCCTCTGGTTCAAAGTTGGGAAATAAATAAATAAATAAATAAATAAATAAATAAATAAATAAAAATAAAATTTAATGCTCTTGATTTTGCATTCAAGTAACAAAATTTTTGAAAGGCCTCATACTATACTTCTATCCTCATAATGTCATAATCCAACCTGTAGCAATTTCATGCTCCCAAACTCCTCTGATGCACTGATAATGCTATTCATTTACTTGTATAGCAGAAAGCATCTGTGTATGCAGAAAGCATTATCAAATTACCTAAGGCATACTGGATATCGGTGGTACAAATAGAAAATATATGCAGTTTTTAGAATGCTGCTATTCTCAGATTGATACTACAGTGGCTCTGAAGTGTTAATCTGAGTACATAACAGAAGAGAACCCCTCTTTCATTTAATTCTGAATTAGCTGATGGGAAGGAATAAACTGTTTACAGTCTTTTGTTACCATATAATAAAATGTTTTTTGAAGCAGACCAACAGCTTCATAAATAAATGTGGTCTGAAAATATAATTCTAGGGGCTGCTGTGATGGTTAGAAATTAGTGCACGTAAGCAATAGTGCCTTCAGTAGGAACCCAATCAACTGTAAGTGCTACTGTTTGGAAAGACAAAGTGTCAATGTTAATGTATCATGCTCTGATTTTGTCCATGGGACATTAGGCAAGCCAAGTAAAACAAGGCAATCTAAAACATATAATTCAGTAGCTCAATATCATATCGGTTCTATGCAGTGTAGCATGAAGACACCAGTTATATTCCGAAGGTTGCAAGCCTTCTTTTCTAGGATTATGTTGCCCATTTCCTTGCAAAAAAATTAAGACCTACTTGGTAAGGGCAAAGACTGAAGCTAAAAGCTCATTATAAATCCTTTTGTATTAAATTTACCGGTCTACAGAGTACAGTGATAAGCTTTCTGACCTCAATCCCTCTGGATGTGACTTCATAAATGAATGAAACTAATGTGCTTTTTGCTCTATGGAATGTGATTCAGGCTAATCCCACAAAAAATGTGGCAAGGTGAAGGTGAGGTCATGGACTACAGACAATAAAGACATGTGCTGATACAATACATGGGTGTACAAAAATCGGAACGGTAATTTAATATTGGTCTGAAAATAATAACTATAATAATAATAATAAAAGAGCACTCATAGTGCTTAGAGAAAAAAATAAGGAAAAAATCCGAAGTGGATTTCAATGTTAGGAAAACTGAGTAACCACAGGAGATTGTTTTAGAGTAGGGATGTTGCCCACTAAAGCTTGCAAAACTTCAGAACATTTGGATACAAAAACACAACTTTCCAATGAACACTCATTTGAAGACCCAGTGGATCATTTAAATACATGCTGCAATTCTTTTTATTGTTTTATTTGACATATATTATTATTTTATGTACTTAACATAGAATCATAGTTGGAAGGGACCTCTAGGGGCGCCAAGTCCAACACTCTGCTCAACTATCCCAGACAGATGTAGGTCCAACCTCTGCTTGAAGACCTCCAGCAAAAGAGAACCCATCCCCTGCTGTGGCAACCTATTCCATTGACTTATCGCCTTCACTGTCAGGAAGTTTTTCCTAATATCTAATCTGTATTGACTCCCTCAAAGTTCATACCATTGTTTCTAGTACTTATAGAGTGTTAGGCAACCTATCAGATATTACGTAGGAGCAAGATGGCATCTGTTTTAAATCTAACAGTGCTATATATTTTGATCTGAATTTTACTAACCAGATATGACCAATCAGCATGCTTGAACCACAAGACTACATTTATTATTGTTGTTCTTATGATTAAAAAACAAAACAAAAAACCATGTTCTTCAGTGGACCCTCAATGTTCTCGAGAGTTCCAATCAATGAGCACATTTTAAAACACTCAAATATTGTCACTAAGACAGGCAAGGAGATACAAGATACTTAGATAACTTGCAGAAATCAAGGGACCACAGATCTCATTTTTAAAAAGCAGTGGGGTGGGGGGGAGAGATAAACTTGTGATCTTAGTCAGACAAACCACCTATGCTCAGGAGCAGGACTTCTTTGACTGGAATGAATTTCAGGTTCTTGGTCCTCATTCAGTTCCTTTGATTCTCAACAGAATATTTGCCGAAAAGATATAGACATGCCTGCTGTCAGGATAACAGTTGCTGCAGCTGCAATTCTGCACTTGCTCTAAATTTTCACATGACTTGTCTCACCATATATATAGTCTTGTTTAACAACAGGTTCATTTGCATGCATGCAAGATTCGTTCCAATCTGCTGTTAAATTCAGCTAAGCAGAATCCTGCTGTTTATCTTCTTCCCAATTCTTGCACTTACAGCATTTAATTCATACAGTAGGCTAAATGTATTAATACTCAGAACAGAAACTATCTGCACAATTAATGAATAAGAATGTGCTACCAGAAAATAACATGGGTTAGGACTCAATGAACCCTGCAGTGTAACATTTATAATATACTTATATCATAATTAAATGGATACTACTTCCAGGCAGCAAATCATCAGACAGGCATTCCAAATTTGGCCTTATATATCCAATCCAAACCAGTTATACGAAACATACAGAAATCTGATACTAACCAACACAAAACTACAACACTATGTTATGGCTAGAAATATGAGCAAGCGATACTCTATAGATAGGGAAATAAAAGGTTGGAAGCTGTTCATATGTGCAATTTAAAACTCTGCATGGAATGTGAATTATACTTGTTGAGTTGCAAAACTATGAAGATGAAATCTGTAAAGCTAAATACCACCACAGGCCAGAAGAATAAGGTAAATTTAACTAGCCAGCCTCCCCAGATAACACTAATTTACAAAAAGAAGTAGATCAGTATAATAACTCCACAAAGAGCACTTACCACAGTAACCAAATATTCTCACAGCAGCAATGAAGGATTTCCACTTACCTAAAAAATAAAAACAAAACAACTCTTTTTAAACTAGCGCTTCAGAAGTACCATTTAAAACAAAACACAAAAAATGTACACACTTCATCTTAGCTTTACCAGCTATTCTAAATACAGAATTATGAGCTAGTGTTGATCCAAATATTTAACAGCTCCCTTCTGTATTTAAATGGCACGTGTATCAGGGGCAGCTTATGGAAGCAGCTGAGAAGGGGGTAGATGGCACAGCACTTCATTTTCAGATACAAACAAGGCTAATGGGCTTTGGAAAATTTGCACTGAGAGTTCCAGTCTTTCCTTTATCTTTCACCCATCCCATAGCCACCCAATCCGTAGCCTTCTTGCAGCATGACATATCAACTTCTTCAGTGTGAAACCAAAATGAAATGTAGACTCCCGTGAAACCATACAAACTGACTTAACTTCCTTAAAACGTTCAGAAATATTTTTGCTGAAAAGTACCTCACCCCCATCATCCAAGTCCAGGTCCAATAATATAAATGGAGACAAATGTGCACAGGAGAAGCAAAGCTGAAAGATTAAAGTAGCACCGTTGCTGGTATGAATACGCAGCCCATTCCTGACAATTCTTGCTTCCAGCAAGCAAAGAGTGCAACCATTGAGAGCTGTCCAAAAGGCCAGTGGTGCTGAACTAAACTGTCATTTCTTTGTGGAAGCATGATAGGATGACAAACTAGGGATGTGCACGAATATTTGGTGTGTGTGTGTTTTGTATTTGATTCATATTGAATCGAATGCAAGAAAATTTGTATTCATTTGAATAGATTCCCTTCAAATGTGGTAGGATTCGTACTCAATACGAATGTTCAATCCCATAAGATTCCACAGAAATGCGTATGAATACCATATAAATCCAACTCAAATCCCATACAAAGCTCCATATGAATGTATCAAAACATTCAATTTAAATTCGAATGTCAGTCTTCGAATGTGCTAATAGTCAATTCAAATTCAAATGTCCAAATTTTGAATGTTATGAATATTCGTGCACATCCCGATGACAAACCATTGAAGTTTAGAAAGCCTTCACATGGCAAGGTGAAACACTGAGCCTAAAATGAATCTTGTACTGTCTCTCACTGAAATCCACCAGACTATTCCTGCATACATTTTCTTATGGACATGTCTGGTGAAGTCTGTTCAGCATTAATTTGGAAGCTCACTATGCACCCAATTTCTTTTTTAATTGTTTAATTAAAGCATTTATATATCACTTCTCATTAAGCAGTTTACAAGAAAAATTAAAATCAAGGCAAAATCACATGCAGAAAAGCAATAATTAAAAATTACTGCTATCACCACCACACGGTAGGCACAATAGTGTGCTCTAACCTGTGTTCAGTCGAACTCACAGCCAGATTTATGCCACCTGTGCTCTAGCAGTCAACCTTCCTGTTCCATAGCCCTTAGCTCCATGGAGTACCAAGGAGTTTTTCGGGCTCCACAAGCATGCCAAGGGTACTTGGGACCAATCATGTCAATAGCCCTGCTCATCTCCCAATTTCAGAGAGAAACCAGGGCTTTGATAGGAGCACCAGACATGCCAACTGGAAAATCCCCCAGAGTATTTAGGAATCACTCAGATTCTGTAAGTTTCTAGGGGTGGACCATTTCAATAGGTCCCACCCCACAGATGGGAGCTGTTATTGTAAGTCCAAAACTCACCAGCAAATGATCCGTTGACAGACAGCCCTCCTATCAACGGATATTCACCAGTCTGCTCTGAGGCAAAAATCACGGGTGTTGCCTGCTATATGAGTTGGGTCAGTTACAAATTGAGACAGTGCCATGGTTGTCATAGAGGACATGAGGAACTGAGCTGGTCCACTGAGCATAGCCTCAGTGTGGATGCCGAAATCCCCCAACACCACTGTGGCAGAGGCTTCCAATATCATGAGCAAGACCACCTCAGCCACCTCAGCTGGTTAGAGTAGGGGGGTTGGCAGGCTTCCCCAAACTCTGCTGGCTGGAAGATGGAACAGAAGGGGTGATAGCTTCAAGATATCTGACACCCTTTCTCCTCATCTGTCTCTTCCACCTCCCATCACCATATCTCCCCCTGCCCATTTCCACCGTAATGCCCTGCTCATGCACTCCTCCCCCTATTACTTGGCCTTGGCACATATTCCCTCCCATGCACTTATTCACACACGGAAACACTTACCCACAACAAACACACCCACACAACCCCAAATCTAGTGTAAGACAACCACCCTGACACACACAGCCACACACTCACACCCACCCACACAATTTAAAAGCAATATTAAACAATGAAACAAATTTAAAAACAGTACTATTTTTAAAGACACACACACTCATGTACACCACCTTTCGACACCACCTTTTGTGCAGGGGGGGGATCCTCATCAGGCAGTGCTCTTGTTGTCCCCTGCTACTCTTAAGAAGTTACAGAGAGGGAGGAGCCCGACAGGTGGCACCCAGGTGGTGTTTGGTGTCTTTCTTTGTCCCCTGCTGCTCCTAAGTAGTTGCAGAGAGGGAGGAGCCCAACAGGCAGCATACCCAGGTGGTGTTTGGCCCACCATCTTGACTGTTTCTGGCAGCAGCCCTAAAGGAAAAGACAGTGCTGCCCTTCTGTTTTCATATAGCTTGTGTGTCAATGGCAGGAGCCTTTCAGCGATAGATGTATGATGTAATTGAGATGAGAATCTAACGTTTACAATTTGGCTTTTTATTCTGCAAATGCAACATATAAGACACATTGAGGTTTTTGCCTGTATTTTTCAAATAAATTAGTCAGGCTTGGCTATACAATTTCTAAAAACTGTTTTTATTCCACTGTTTTTAATTTTTTTAAAATGAGAAGAGTGGTATGAATGAAATTATACGTCCATGTATAAAAGAAGGGGAAGGTCAGAAAAGAGGGATATGAAGTACAATATGAATTGTTTTCTCTTCCATAGAGGACATGAAGAGGTTGTCATAGAGGACATGAAGAACTGAGCTGGTCCACTGAGCCTAGCCTCAGTGTGGATGCTCAAATCCCCCAACACCACTGTGGCAGAGGCTTCCAATATCATGAGCAAGTAGTCTGGAGACTTCAATCAAAAGGGACCACAAAGGCAGAATGCAAGCATCCATTTGAAGCTTAACACACAGTTTAACACACAAGAAATGTGACATTGCCTGCTGTTCTCTAGGACAAACTCTTTTGCACAATATAGGTTGCACTTTTGTGGAAATGAAATAATAAAAGCTTCAAGCAATAACAAATTCAGAGACCCTAGATATATTTTCTTGCTAAAACTGGGTGTTTACACAAAATTATGCAATTGCTGTGTTACTTGCCCTCTTTTTCTTTCCTTTATCAGCATTATAACTGAGAGTAAAAGGCCAAACATTGAATCCTGATGCCAGTGTGTGTGGGCATCACGCACAATCTATTGTGATCTGCATCAAAATACTTTATTAGCTGCAGAGCAGCTGATATACTATGAGTCATAGCAAAACAAAATCTAAAACTAAAACAAAATCTCTCATCTCTTAGAGATCTATGGACTTTGCACCAATACTGATTTGTATCTAAACTGTCATCATAAGGCTGCCTGTTGCTTTTGTAGGAAAGTAATATAAAAAGGACACACCTTTAATTAATAATATAGAAAATAGCATTCAGCAGTAGAGCGACCTAATTATTTTTGTGGTTATTGTCTTCAGTTTTCTGTATACTGTTCTTATCAGTACCCTATTAAATGCAATTGAGTGGTCTGCATCGTTTGTCAGTATCTACTTAAGACATCTCCAAGGATATGGTGTGATGCTATAGAACATGGAATTAATATTTTCTGATTAACAGAAGCAGTATATGTTGCTGATTAGAGTCTATAATGATCTTTTGTATGGAATCAATGAAGAGAAAATTCAAAGTAAAAAGAATAAGAAAATTCCAGCAATAAGAAATGAACATAAGAATTGGATCTGAAGACCTCACGTGCTTGCTTTTTGCTGTTCCCTGTTCCCTCCCACACCATGTTCCTTTTGTTTCTTGTCTCTTTAGATTGTAAGCCTGAGGGCAGGGACCTGTCTAAGATTAATATAATATTGTAACCCACCCAGAGACCTTCGGGTATAGGGCGGGATAGAAATACAAACAAACAATCCTACAATATGGTCTGTGAACAAGGAGAAAGTTTGGTTTCGATAATGATGTGGAGGGCATCTGATCTAATCCATATGTATTTAAGTCTTTATCTTTGTTAATTTAATATTTAGATACACTTTAATTTTAGATAAAATATCATCATTGTTATTCCATCCGTTTTATCACATAACATCCTTTTACTTATATAAAAAAGTAGGTTTAGGGTGATATTTGGATGAACCTGGACTTGGAATAAATTAGAATTCTTCCTGTTTAAATTAATAACTGTTCTTAGCACTTGGATTTTAGCTATCAGTTCCATTCTCAGGAACTAATGAGGTGCAGATAAGAAGGAATTAGTTTAATTAATACAGTTGAACCTTGATAACACCAGGGTTCTGTTACCAGAAAACAGCATGTAAATGGACACTGTGTAAATCAAGCAATTAACTTCAGTAGGGACCTGAGGGCTAAGGGACAGCTCCACTGTATTACACTGGAATGAGCAACCTACCTGAAAATTACACCGACTTGCACTGAATTGACCACTACCCCTGAAAATTACCTTGCTTGGGAACTGGCCTCGCCGTGAAAATCAATAGAGAAAAAAGAAATTCTCCATTGACCTGCAATGGTTTAACTGACCTGCTCGAGAATGCTCTCAAGGTACCAGGTTATAACAAACCGTTTCCGCTCATCAAATCAAGACATGGGTTTGTCACAGGTTGTAATGCTGAAACAAGAAGCCTATATTTTCTCTACATACTCTCAATAGGATTTCAGTGGCAAAAAACTAGAAGGAAGAAGACAATGGAGCTTGGGGGCACAATCAGGGCAAGTGTGGACTGGGTATGGAGTGGTGTGCTGAAACACAGCAATGGCCAAGATGGAACTTTCTAGCAATGGCTGTTAAACACAGAAAACAACAGGCACTAAAGTCCAGGAAGGCAGAGTAAGAGAAGGGGGGGGGGTCTTTTGAATCTTGGTGAGAAGACAGAATTATTTGACTTTTCTTCCTCCTTCCACAGTATTGGTTCAGATGAAGCAGCTCTGGCTGCTGCTGAAGTGGTGGCACTCCCTGATAGTCCTGGCTGGTCCTCCAGATAGAAAGTCTTCCTCAACTTCACATTTTTATGAAGGGTTCCTGCTTCTTCTGCCGCAGGCGCTGCTGAAGGACTTGAACACATCCTTTCAGCACAAGGTCTGCTAGCTCTGAGACCTTCATGAACACTCTGTTAAAACAGCTCTGGGCCCCTCCTCCTACTTTCCCCATGTGTTGATGGATGATCTCATTAACTCCTCCATATTTCCCTCCCCCAGTTCCTGGAAGTGTGACTCCAGCATCCCTGTCATGTCCACCAGCTACAGACCCTCAGAACCTTCCCTGCCAAGACATCTTCCAGATGTCAGAATCCCGCTGACTTCCTCCTTACCTGTGGACACAGGGACACTGCCAGTGGCAGCCTTCTACAAAAAGTTTGCCCAGCACCATTGAAATTGCAAAGATCCAAAGCACTTTGAAGGCCTCAAATCCAATTAGTAACCTTCAAGAAACATTAAGAAGGCCTTAGAAAGTCTATCAAGCAGAAGATATGACGTTGGATGGAGAGTAATGCCACTCCCACTGACCCACTCGTCAGCGATGTCTCTGTCAGATATAGACAGGGCCTAGGAGTCAAAGATTCAAACCCAAGTGTACAAGGGGTAGCAGCTTACAGAATATATAGGGTTTGTTCAGACTTACAGATACTACGCATTCTGATGCGCAGTCTGGGAACTGGTGTCACATCTGACACCTGATACTGTGTAGCAGCAGTTCATGATGCCGCTGCTACTTTGAATTTACCTACTGCAGAATGATGAGCACTAGCTCCACAATTTCAGGTAAATTCAAATGTTCCCGCCAGTCCAGAAAGGACGTCGAGAACAGCAAACTAGAGCTGAGCCTGCAGCTCTGCTCCCTTTGGCTGCCCCATCCCATGTGACGTGGCTCACCACATGTGCCACAGAAGTATTGCAGCTTCCTTTCAGAAAGATGTGGGGAGGCTGCTGGAGTCCAGACAGCGCGTTGTGTCTTTGCAGCATGGAAGCTGCTCTTTTTTCCTCTAACGGATTTTATTCTGCTAATCTGGATACAGCCTATAGTTATTTATCAGGAGTAAAATATACTAAGAAATTCCACAAATCCTGTGATTCAGGTTTAGAATTCATATTGTACAGGCTGCATAACTTTGTAGGCTAGAACGTAGTTTAACTAGCTAGTTAGATAGCTATACGATTTTTTTAAAATCACCATACCTCAATTATTTAAGATACTATGATTAAAGGCATATTAAAAGCAACAGAATACAACAAACTATTGATCAATCAAAACAATAAAACAATAATTAAAACAGCAGCAAATCTGAGGTGGGAAGAGAGAGGATTTTTCCTATGTGTGATGTCAATCTTGACAAATTCCATGGTATAATTTCCAGCATTCACAGATCAGAGACAGCCATGAATTACTGTCTAACACATTTCATTGTTCCCATGGAAACAGATGTGGGAGGAACCCCATGCTATTCTCTGTACAGGAAGATATGGGAGGGAGGAAGACACTCATATTAATAACCAATCCAGTTTTCACAAGTATATCAACTGCAGTGATACTTAAAAGAAAACTCAGATTAATATATTTTAATGCTTGGAGCAAACAGAAAGCACATTAAAAGCATTTTAAAGGAGGTGAGGTCTGATCCTCAGCAAGTCTCTTCTACATACTGTCCAGGGCATTTCAAATATTCTTTTTATCTATTCTTTTTTTTTCTTAGCAAAAGAATGCATTATGCGAATCATTTTTTTTAAAGATACATCTTTAAAAATAAAAGTATTAATAAAAGGCAATGAACTGCATATGGTTTTGTATAACGTAGCTTCGAGCTACTCGAAGTTCCTTTCAGCAGTTTGCTCAGAATATGCAGTGCAATGTCCTATAATGCTAGGATTCCATTCCAGCAAGTCATCCCTTTGTGGGAAATCTCATTTGAGAAGCAACAGACTTCAATGTAAACCCACAGTTTAAAGGAAAAGTGTCAAAACCCTCCCATTGACTAACACTGTGGTAAACAACTCCAGAGGCCTTTCTGCACTTGTCCTTACGCTAGAATATATCTTGGGACAGGGGCCTGCTGTCTGCATGCTAGTGTAGGCTTTGGCAGGCCCCAGGTGAGACCTGCCATGGTCTGCATTAGCATGCAGACAACAAACCCCTATCCTGAGTTATATTCCAGAATAAGGACAAGTGCAGAAAGGGCCATGGTCTTTCACTGACTTCAATACAAGTCAGTGGGGAAAAGAAACTTGCATTCAAAGGAGCACAGCATAGACCCTTCTGAACATCTGCCATGGGGGCAATGCCTGAGCACACAAATCCCACACCTGGAACACTCACCACACCAATGTCATTCCAAAAACCCCCGCCAACCACACAAATCCCAGTCCTAGTTTGATTACTTTCCATACAGGGTGAAGGTAGAGCCCTCAGATACTGAAAATGAGAATATACTCTCAGCACCATAGACAGACACTCCTGCCTTGCTTCCAGCATACTTTGGAGCCATCTTTTCCAAACCCCAAAATAGCTACTGCAAAAACATGCTGCAAACAGGCAAGAACTGCACACATTTTTTGCTTAGAGCAAAAAGGGTATGCAAACTTATACACACCAAAGGCACTCTACACACACACACACATGAAAAGGTACTCAGCACTCACTCAGGAACTCAGTCATCCACTTGCCAACCACAGGACAGACACACTACAGCACATAAGCCAAGCACTCAGAAGCACACAAACACATACAAAATTGGTCAAAACCCACCCAAACAGCTACACCAATGACCTGTTCCACCCCACTCCATGTAGCCCAGACTTCACTCCAAAGGTACACCAGACCCATTCAATGCTTACAAAAGCTCTAGTCAAAGGACATCAAAAGTCACAAATCTACAATTTATTTATTTAAATGTATTGTTTCATTTGTATTTCTATCCCATCCTATGCCTGAAGATCTCAGGGTAGGTTAGAATAAAATCAGTATAAAAACAAAAGAAAAAAGTTAGCTAAAACAATGACAGTGCCTGCATTGCTGGAGGGGGGGGGGTAGTGTTTCCTCTGCCAAAGACCAGTGTAAGGAGGTACATCATCACCAAATGCCTGAATACACCTCAAAACTATGGACCATTCCATAGCCTGGAAATGTCTCCATGAAAGCCATGTGTCTCCACATTCCTTAAGTACTGATGGGGGTGGGACTGGGAAGAGGGCCTCACTGGAAGATCCTAGGGAATAGGCAGGTCTACATGGCATGAGGTGTTCCCTTAGATATTTGGGGCTGAAGCTTCTTCAGGCTTTATAAGTTAATGTTAAGAAAAACCAACCATGCTAAGCACCTTCCTTACTGGCAAAAGAAAAGGAGGACTATGGCTTCTGGACCAGGAGGAAGGTTTCATCATGCTGTAGGAGTAATATCTGACCTCAGAAGTTTGGCAGCAAAATACTTTAGACAAATTCAAGAAATGTACTAAGAGAATGGTGGTATGAATTGGTAAAATGTATAAGAAAATGTACTGCAGTTCAGCTGTTAACCAGATGTATTTTGATTACAGATTCAGATACTCTCAAGAAACAAAAAATGAGGACCTAAAAAAGTTGATCAAGCCACTTATTTTAGATGGTATTATTATTCATCAAATTATAGTATTTTATGGCCAGCTTAGATGTTAGAGGAAATATAGATCATATATGAAGATGTATAATTAAAAAAATAAGAAAGTTTCTGTTTTGAAATATGAATCTTGCAATCCTAGCTGAATGAAAGCAAATAACTCTCTGCAATATATGTAAAGGAAAAATGTGTCTGCTCTTCAAAGCTTTTTTTTTCTAGGCTCCCTCCAGATAGGGTGTAAGACGATTATTCCAGGTTTATTTTGGGATTACCACATACGTCCAGCATAGTATCATGCTTCATGCCCTGTCTGACACCTCAGACAAGGAGTGCACCACTCCTGCAAGCCCAGACGAGGGAACCACAGGGGCCCATCCTGGAACCTGCTCCTGTCTGCCCACACAGCCCTTCATAAGGACTCCACACCCGGCAACCTTTGTTGCAAATCAAGTTTTTTTCCTGGCAACCCCCATCTTGTGTTAATCTCTAGACTCCTGACCCTTGGACTGCCTTTCAATGGATTTCTGATAACCTGACCCCTCTGGCTTGTTTTTGACTATGTGTGACTCTCTGACTCCTGGCTAACTTCTTGACCTGACTTGGCTAGCCATGCGCATGTGCGTTCGTGTACTTCGCTGCTGCTACCCACTCCAGACATGACACATAGCCTGAGGATGTTGGCATGATATCTCACAATAACTTCATTATGGGAAACTTAACTCCCAACCTAGGTTTGACAGATACAGCAAGATCATTTACCGTATTTGGACACCTGCTCAAGTGATCCACCATCTTAGAAATGGCCAGTATGAATGTTTAAGGCCAAATCTAGCTAAAAAAGATCACTACATATATTCACAGAGCGGCAATTGTGCATTTCCAGATATTTCACCTCATAGAAATACATACTGATAAGTATCCCCACTTTCCCCACACTTTTGGGCAACAAGCAATAATTCCAGAAGTACATTATTCCAGAATATCACTAAATATCTGGCAATGTGGTCTAGGATTTAGAAAAGACATATTCATATATATGACAAAATCTTGAATGAGTTGTTAGAAATCCCATTATCCTTAGACACAAGTGGTGTTTTTAGTCATCAGATATATTCAGCAAACACATGCCTTTGATCTCCACTTGATCTCCATTTGGTAATGCATTTTTCTGAAAGTCAACAAAATTATTTAGGGCCACAGTCAAACACTGTCCTGCAGTTTTGGAAACAGTGCTTTAGGGTTGTTTTTAGAAACATCAAAACTTCCATGACTTCTTGAACATAGATATCCTCAATTATGAGAAAATTATTAGGTGCACTTACTTGTATAATGCTTTGATTACACTTTATAATGCGTGCCTAAACCAATATTACAAGTGATCTTGTGTTAAAAAGTTAGTCTTGAGGGAGCCCATTTCTGTTACCATATTTTCCGGCGTATAAGACGACCCCCAACTTTCCAGTTAAAATATAGAGTTTGGGATATACTCACCATATAAGAAGATGACACTCGGCGTATAAGACGACCCCTGACTTTTGAGAAGATTTTTCTGGGTTAAAAAGTAGTCCTATATGCCAGAAAATACAGTACCTGTAATTATCCTTTAGGTTCAAAGGCTTCAGGTAGTTCACAGCCCAGAAAACAGGATAGCCTAGACTGTTTCTGTATTATAATGCCAGATTTCTGTCTGGCTGAAATTTCCAGCTGTTCATCACAATATAGCACAGATCACAAACTCTCTTTGGAGATGTTCCAAAGTTCAATCCCCAGGACTTTCCACTAAGAAAACAATCAGTGAACACCTGATGTCTGGTGTGAAAAATTGAAGAATTTAAGAGTTCAGCAGCAGAGGGATATGAGTTCGTCACTATCCTAGTTCACAAATCCACAAGACAATAAAGAGTACGGCATGACCAAAGATGTAAAGGTACATAGTATCTTTGAGTTTGGCATGACAAAAGATGTAAACCATCCTCTCACAGACAACTACTTAGAGATTCTGAAAACACTGAAATAAGCCAGTAGCCTTCATAGTTTCTTTAACAAACCTGAACTGCAAAGCCTAATAATAATCTTTTAAAGATACATACTGACCTACATACCAAACAAATCTAAAACCCAATTTCCATTATTAAATCTCATTCGGCATTCCTTAAGTTTGATATACAGTATGTTTTTGTTCAACAGCATCTAGAACACAACCAATGACTCATCAAATCTACCAGCTAATTTTCAAAGTGGCCAATATACATACTAAGGGCCTTCTCACTGATAGCTCCCAGATTATGGAACAGCCTCCCTTCAGATATATATCAGGAACTCCCACTGTATGCATTCACATACTCGGAGAAGCACCTCTTTATCCTAGTCTTTGACTGAAGATGCAGCCCCCCTCTTCTCTTTCAGGAACTGTTACTGTTGTTTTAGTCAGTTCATTTTAATTCTGTTTCTTTTTGTAAGTTTTATTTTGACCCGTCTTGAGGCCTTTGGGTATAGGGCAGGAGAGAACGAATGAACAAACAAATTTAACTGCAGTCCTTTACTAAATAACAATAAAGGATGATAACAGCTTACAAACTGCAAGATTGCTTGTGAGAAAGAACAGTAGAACCACAACTCCAGTACTTGACAATCTCATTGCATCAGAATTGAAATCTCAGGTGCTATTAACCTTAGATTGAAAGACTGTAGGCATGTGAAGTAATGGACAGATCCTCTTCCCCCAGAGCCTCTTTTGACAGCTGTGTTTCCCATCCGCCCAGCATCCTAAAGTTTAAATGCTTCTGAATATTGTGTTCTGTTGGCTGACAAGTAGGAAGGACTCCCCATCATTTGAACATTCCTGGACTGTTACCTGTCTGTTTTTAAAGCTTATTAGAGAGAAAGGGCTTGGATTCTGGAGGGACAGCTTGGAACTTTTCTAAAAAATCTTAGGATTTTTCTTCATTTATCAGAACTTTGGATCAAGAAGGCATCCCTTCTGCACGCTTTTGAAGCTTATGGGAGGCTCGTCCCACTCCTAGTAAGCGCCATCCACACAGGGTGGAGCACAGACTGGGTTAGGACATCCAAAATGGTGTCCCGTCCTGGTCTACTGGTAGTTCTAAGCAAGATGTTACTGCCTTCAAAGTATTTGGAAATACCTCACACCAGTTCCAAATCTGACATGAGCTTCAGAGTTGGTCCAGGGGCTGACACAGAACAGGCCATACCAATGCAGATGGCTGGCTCTGGGCTAAGGTGATTATACTCCCACCCCCACTGTAGATGCTTTTATTTTAATATTTGGGATATTCTTTTAAACAGGTTGAATCTTTTAAAAGTGTTTCTAGGTATTTTATTGTTTTAATATATACTGATTTGTAAACTGCTGTTTTAAAGGTTTTCACCCACCCTGAGACCTTTAGGTATAGGGCGGGATAGAAACACATACATACATACATACATACATACATACATACATACATACATACATACATACATACATACATACATACATACATACATACATACATACATACATACATACATACATACATACATACATACATACATACATACGTGAGGAGCAATCTGCCCTCACTTGGGATAGAGGGTGGCCCTCCTTATACCAGAACAGCAACAGTACGTGCAGAAATGGCTTTAAGCCTGGGTACTGCATCCAGGTTGGAGAGACAGACAGGATGCCTCTTAAAGGCCATTTGCAGGGCATTAAGACCAGGTGGTGGTTTCACTTTCATCTTCTGCTTGAGAATGCCCATAAGCAATTGGTGGGCCACTGTGTGAGAAAGGATGCTGGACTAGGTTGCCCGGTCCAGCAGGGCTCTTCTTATGTTCAGTTTCATCTGTGTGCACAGAGACTCTGGTCATTACCCAGACAGTTTAAGGCTGGAACAGTTCAAGAGGTCCACAAGCCATAACACCTTGTGGAAGAAGAAAGTTAAATGGATGTAGACCAGTATGGGTCTAACCTGCCTTTGAAGCCAGAGTTACAAAATCAAATATGTTTGGAGAGATTCAGATCTTAGATACACAGCTCTGGATAAAGGGTAGAGCTATCATATGGCAATGGGAGCCAGTGCTGAGGATATTTCAAGACCATGTGGCTGAATTCAGGAGCATGGTGTGGATTAGCATTTCACAGAAACCTGCTTTCTTAATGTCCTCCTTTGCCCCAAAAACCTGCAAATTATAGAGGAATTTCTTGTGAATCTGTCATTATCACACAATTAGGAAGATGGTCTGATCACTTCTTTACCATGTGAAGTTAAAGGACCTTTTTACACTGGACCATATTCCAGATTATATTTCGGTATAGGAGCCCACCATCTGCATGGTTGTTCAGGTTAAGGCAGCCCCCAGGTGGGCCCTGGCCCTGTCTGCTCCAAAATGCAGATGTCAGGCCCCTATTCTAGGATATAATACAGAATAAGAAATAGTCCAGAAATGGCCAGAGATGCACTACTGCATTTTTTCACTGTTCCATATTTGTGTTCTATTTGTGCTTAGAGAATTTTTCAAATATGGAACAATACAGTTTGCCACAATTCTGAATGTATTCCCCAATATCTTATTTTCTTGTTCTCTCTGTCCTGGGGTCAGGTGTATATGTTGATAAATGCTTACAAACTATTGATGCAAGGTGGATTTTTAGATGCATAATGATTTAAAGGATAAATTGAAGTTGCATTCACATACAGTAGGAAAACCACTTCAAAGGCAGCTCGGAGTTTATTCAGATGTGGTAGGTGTCCATTATATCTCTAATGTGCCTTAATGGGTAAAAATTCACTTGAATTGTATTAGAAGTGGATTTGAAGCAAGACGGGAATATTAGCTGCCACAAATTACTGCCTCTAAGGTTTTTCTGCAATTGCTATTATTCCTCACCAGCAAGAACATTAAGGGCCTCCCTTTTTGCAGGTCAATACAAAATACATGGAAGCCTTGCCCAACATTGGTATGCTCTGTTCACACATAGGCCCTTGATCTGGATCACCGGCAGACCTCAATATCAAAGTGTACTGGAATACTGGCTGGGCCTTGTTAAAAAAACAATTGTTCAGAAGGTGCATGCCCTGTTTTCCAGTTACAGAGGGACCTGTTTCAGCAGCATGCCTTACTGTGCTGCCAAAATGGATCCCTCAAGACCTTCATTGCAAGCTGGCACCAAAGCTCACACAATCTTTGGGGTGGGGCCAGTGGCTGGGGTGGAACATGTTGCTGCAGATCATGTGTTCTGGATCTGCACCAAATAAGTGCAGAAAGGCCCCAAGATGGGTTTGGGTTTGGGTTTGTTTTGCTTGCTTGCTTTGTAAGAATGCAACTTAACTTCAGCATATGGATAAAATCTCATTTGATGATGTTCTAGACAGATGAAAATCACTTCTTAACTCCTTTTTTTAAGCAGTATACTAAAATGTCCATTAATATGCCAGGAATATTAATTAAAATAATAATGAATTGTACATATGCGGTGTTTGCAATACAGGATTGCTAATATAACTGTTCAGAAATATGGAACCAAGAAATCTATGGAAAAATTGGTTTACAGCAAACAAAGAATGTATCTCAGACATATATTTCCAATCAATTTCATGCTTATTTGGGGAATAAAGCATGTGTGTATGTGTTCTTCCTTGAAATGGCCATTATTTGAAATCAAATAAAGAACTAGCATCTTTCCTGATATAGCTCTTTAGAGATTTTTATACAGACACTATTTTACTCCAAATGGCTCCTTATGTTCAAAATTTTAGGTAGGTTGGCTGTGCAGTTTTTACAATCTGAGAAATCAATACACAAATGGACTTTAATGATGGTATTCTGGTTATCACGTAAGCACTGCAATTATCATATAAAAAAGTAAAATGTAACCTCACTCAGTAACTTAAAAGTATTTTAGATTATGGTTTCCATAAATAATAACTAAAAAAGCTCTCTCCTCTAGACTTATTCTGTTCTGTTTAGAGTTTAGTCAGGCAAGGTTGCATATGTACTGCAAATGCTGTGGAGATAAAAAAGCAATAAAATATACTGTTTTCATCCATTTGTTTAAGACCAAAGTGTTTCAATTTTAGACAGATTCCTTTTGGGAAAGAAGAACAGAATCAGTATTAGAAAGCAAGGCTTTAAAGTGGAGAATCATTAACAGGAACAGGAATAGGAATTATAATAGGTCAGGATAACTAAAATACACATAGTTTATCAGAATATTTTATTACTGTTCCCCTTCCTCCTTATTGAAAAAGTGTTTGTTCATTCCAGCATTCTCAGTGCGAGTGAATCCCCACCCAGGCTTTAATACTTTTTGTTTAAAAAATGTTATTTTAGATTGTTTTTTTTCTTATTTTTTTAATGTTTTATTATAAGGACTTTGGGATTTGATACAAAGAAGTGGTACAATTGTGTTTTAAATAAGTAAGATAAACAAAAAGTTAAGCTTCAAATCAAACCCTGAATAAACTTGAACACATATCTGCAGGACAAAGATGGATGAAGACCTTAGGGCTTGCTCTGTCTGTCTGTTTGTTTGCATGTTGGATGTTTTTGTGATTATAGTTACACTGAGATTTAACAGTAGGAGGGTAATGGGAATGTTGTTTGCTGCTGTGGCAGGCTAAAACAGTAGGGGAATAAAAAGAAATGTGTTTACACTTGAAGATGTCACATAAAGCAGCAGGAGGCTCCTAGTCTTCTGCCTTGAATGTTCCTAGAGGAACACATCTGCATTATTATGCGCTCCTTCACACTTAGTAATCCATTAATTGACTATTAGTTGTATTGATTTTCTAGCATATTTGTAATTTCTGCAATAATTTACAGAGTACTGAAGAAATTAACTATATAAGTATTGACCATCTGCTTCAGAAAATTCTGCATTAACTGCAGCAAAAGGGATTCGAAGATTTTTTACTCTCTCTGAATGACTCTGTTCATACCACTAGAATCCTCTTGGTTCAGCTCCGTAGTAAGGAGCCACAGGAATTAATGTGCTTGATTTGGAAATGGAGCTTAAATGGGTGGAAAAAAATTCACCTACTTATAGCAACAGTATGCCATATTTTAATGTTCTACAGTACAGTAGATAGCTTGGGTTTTCCCCTGCAAACTACAGTCCATTAAGCATGTAGGGCTTTGGTGAACATCAAGTTTGATGGAGAATTTCCACTTAACAAAATGCATTTTATATTCTCCTGTTCAAACAGCTGTCAAGATACTGCGGTCACCAAATGCCTGCCTTCCCTTTGGCCTCAGATATAGAGGGCGGAGAGTTAAAAGCAGCTAAACCTCATGGTGTTTTGGAAACTTGTCTCCTGAGCAGAAATTAAAACAGCACATATTAAACTGCATTCAAAGCAATTTCAAAAGTAGTTTGTCAAACAAAAGTCTGCCTTTACTTTTTAAGCAGAGCTGAAAGTCTAGCTGGTATACACACAATGTTGATTAAAGCCAAAACTGTTAATAAATATTGCTTCCTACGCTGAAAATATATATGCTTCCTCGTCTATGTGTGTATGAATGCTTTTATCCTTTCTTCAGTGAACCCTGTTATCGATAATATCCCAGAATACGAACCTGCCATAGCAAGTATATGGCAGGTCCGTATTCTGGGACATAATCTGAAATAAGGCCCAATGCAGAAAGGATCATTAGAGGTTTTTATCATCCTTATTTTAGTATGTACCATATCAGATATGCCTATTCTAGAAATATTAAAATCCAGGTGTCAAGGACAACCAGAACTATCAAGGAAATCTGAAAGAACTGAAGTCCCAATGCCCTTTAAGATGAGTTTGAGTGAGAAAGGTATACATGTATGAAGTGATGCATAATTTTTCTGTGTAGTTAGACTGCATACACCAATAGCTCTCATAACATATATAGGGGGTCTCTGCAATGCTGAATTTTCAATAACCTTTAGATACCAGCAACAGCACTGGCATGAAGGTGAACTTGAGGGATAGATTAGGAGATAAGTTCTGGTTCAACTCATCTCCTTGGTGCTTTCATCAGAGAAATTGTGATGAATTCCGTAGTGGCACTACAAGCACACACAGCGCGTGGTGTTTCATTTCTGTTACTAGATTTTTCATCTCATAACCAATTTGATCATTTCTGTCATTACATGACAGAGCGTAACTTAGTAACTACAAATAATTCTGGTAGTACATTTTCATATGTCTTGCATAAATAGTGTACTATATAATCCGCTACTTAGGGAGTATTTTGTCTACACAAGCAAGATTTGTTTTGTTAATATAAATGTGTTGTACTTGATTCTTCCTAGGAAAGGGGAAAAAAACCTTTTCTCAGTGGCTTTGAAAAGGAGAGACACATTATCTAAATACCTCTAATCACATTATTTGATAGCGTGATCCTGGTTTACATCAAAGCTTGTTTCAGCAAGGCCAAAGCTGCAGTAGGTATCTTTGGGCTGAGATAACAGCAATCACTCAGGGACCATATTAACTAGGATACACCGTGAAAGCTATTTGAAAAGCGAACCCACAATTCTGGGATTAAGTAAACGGATACCTGTGAGTCTTTAGGGCCCTTACGCAAAGACAACAAAGCCAAATATGACTCACAGTGCCTGAAACTATTTGAAGGACATAAGAACCTAAGAGGAGCTCTGCTGAATTGAGTCACAGCCCAACTCGTCCAGCATCCTGTCTCACACAGTGGACTACCAATTGCTTCTGGCCATTCTCAAGCAGAAGACGAAGGCAAAACCTTCACCTGCTCTTGACTCCCTGGAAATAGCCTTTAGAGGCATCCTAGCTGTCTCTCCAACCTAGAGGAGTATCTAGGTAACCATCAATTAATTAGCTACTAGATGAAAGCCAGTGGATTATATAATATTTAATCCATATACACATACACACAGTTGGACTCCCATATCCCCAGGGGATAGGTTCCAAACCTTGCTGCAGTTACTGAAAACCAAATATATTTCAAACAGTGAGAAATTGCATTCAATTTCCCATTATTTCTTTGAAATCCTGTGCGATTGCACAAGAATCTGGGAAATTTCACATGATTTTGTGCTATATTTCTCACTGCCCCGGGCCTCCAGGAAGCTTCAAGCAGGCCTAATGGCAGCGGGGGGCGGGGGGAGAGGCTGGTCTACTCACCACAGATAATTGAAACCGCGGTTACTGGATCAGTGGATACAGGGGTCTCACTGTTATAGCAGAAAAATCTGAATGATGCAAACTACTGAACATCTTTGTTAAATGCACATATTATAGCTTAAGAAAGGTTATTGTTCTGTTATTTATTTTTCATTCATTTTTGTTTTTTACCCAGAAACCTGCAGAGTTATGCTTCTTACTTTCTACAAGTATTGCCTTCTTACTACGTCAGCCTCCTGGCACAAGACTTCTTTGTTTTGTTTTATTCTAATGAGGACAGCAGTGTTTTAGTAGCTCCATGAAATAGTGTGCATTTTATTAGGTTTGAGAGAATCCCCAGTTTTGACAGTTGATGCTGACCTTGCAAAATGGAAGGTAGTAAACCAAACAGCACAGACCTGTGACAAAACCATCCTCACACACACAAAGGTCACAAAGAAGGTCTACAGATCAGAGCTGAGATAGACAGCTGAACAAAGGAAGATGTTCCATATTCATTACTGATAGCCAGGAAAGCTGATGATGACACATTTAGCAGGGCAGTTGACAATCCTGCATGTTCACCCTATAGGAAAATGCATCATTTAATCTAATTTACAAGTTTTGTGAGGAATATGTACCATTACATACAAAGTTTTGAAGTAGTGTAGTTACATGCAGAGAGTATCCAGTTACTTAAGAGTGGCTATCAAAGATCAGCATAAAAGAAGCAGAACACGTACAAAAGCATTGGTTCTAATTTTTGAAATTTTGTTGGGCTACTTTGCCACTTTAGTTCTCATATGGAGTGTACTTGTTATTCTTTTGTTTTTTATTTTCAGTCAGAATGTTTTTCAGAAAAACATACCTAGCTGCTACAGTTATCAATATTTTGCAGGTATTTGCAAGCATATCAAGAATGTATGGATCATGTAAACAAGTCAGCCATATTAACACTTAGCAAATAATACTTTTATAACTCTAAACAGTTCCACACATAGTTCATGCAATCTAGAATTTGCTTCTCACAACTGGAAAGCCTCCTCTCTCTGTGGAAGGTTTCTGATTCAGCAACCCTCATCTTATAGAACAGGGCAGGAAGGAGGGGTCTGTTGATTCTTCCTGCAGCTTTGTAAAATCTACACACAGACACAAATCTGCCCTGGAAAGTCATATATTCTCCCAAACAACTAAGACAGCAATGGCAAACCTTTTGAGCTTGGTGTGTCAAAATTCGCAAGAAAAACTAGCTTAACTCGGGTGCTGTGTCACATCTAGACATATCCATAAGTTTGTGATATTTGTAGCTCTAGTAAAAAAAGTTATATTTTTGATATATGTATTTTATTAAAAGCAAAAGCAAATAATGTTTTACATTTGCTAAATTTTCAATTGAAAGTTGGTGTTTCGTACACTTCAAGAACAAGCAAGCACTACATGCCCAGGTACCAGGGTGACCATGTGTGTCACCCAAAAGGGCTTGGCGTGTCACCTGTGACACGTGTGTCATAGGTTGGCCATCACTGAACTAAGAGGTAGCGCCTGCAGGAAGATCTAGGGATAAGCTTCAGGGATTTATTTGCATACTCAGCTGCTTGGAGTCATCACAACCGAAAGGTGAGGTGGAATTGAGCTGAGCAGCTCAAGACAGCATCCCACAACCTAACAGTAGGTTTGTTTGCACTTAACCCAGTGGGTGAAGATCAGGTACAGAGGGAGGCATCCACACTTCAAGTGCTCATGCACTTCCCAGCCGGACCACCAGCATTTAAAGTGTGGATGGTCCAGCACAGGCAGGCTGGATCACCATGGCCATTGCTGCAGCAACATTCATCTTGTGCCAGGATGTCCCCATGGTAACTAGCCCATGGGATGCATCTGAGCAGCTGCACAAACCACACACAGTGCTCACTCCCAGAGAAAAGTGCAAATGCAGTGACCAGGAGCTCACAAGCTGTTTCCAGTGAAGCCGTGGACAAATTTTTAGTTGTCCACAGCTACCGATGATTGGGTCAGCTGGAGGGAACTCCCAGACAATGGAGGCATGGCATGTGGACATGTCTCCCTGGAATGGCTGGCTGGAACTGCACCAGGAAGGTACGTTTGAATGGGCCCACTGTATAAAATCCACTATGAAACAAGTGAGTTGGGCACTAATTCAGTCAGCAACACAGAGTTCATAAATAGAGTTGGGCAGTGCTTCTTTTGTTCATGTTTTTAAAAAGATTTCCCAAAATAAATGTAGAAACAGGCACAGGTATGGGACATGTGCAACCATTTGACCATCCTTGCACAGCGCAAGTTGTTCCTAGCACTTAGAGAATGAGTTTGAACTCTTGAGGCCAAGGCAGCTCAACCAGATCAGCTGAGAGAGGTAGAAAAACAGATGAATGGGGACCTTGCTCATGAGACAGCAGAGTATGAAAAACATATCAGCAACCACAAGAAGATACTGTATATCGTTAACTGAATGCTAAGGCATTCCAATACACCACATTCTTTCACTCTACTAAACAGAGGTATTCTGAGATATCTCTTGCTGCTCCTTGGAAGACATTATCCACTTCCATTAGAAGAGAGTGGCATGGGAACTCCCTGTTGAAAGAAATGAGATCTTTGGTTTGAAGCGGAAAAAATCCCAGAAAATTACTGGCAACCTATGTAAGCCACCACTTAAACCTGTTATCAAATGTATTTATGCTAGATTTCAAAGAAGGAAAGTGTCATGTTGTGCAAAAATATGGTGTATGCTATAAACTTCTACAAGATTATACAGGAACAACCCAGTGGGTTTTAACTGCAGTTTTTAAGAAGAAAAGTTTATTAAACGTTTATTAAAAGTTTATTAAAAGTTTTGCATAGGCAAAATATGTACTGAGCTATTTAGAACACAATAGTTACAGATAAACTATAATAACTTATTTAGATAACCTTGAATTCAATTGCTTCTTGAGGCATTTTTGCATTTCTCTTTACTGGACTGGACCAAGTAAACCAGACCCTACCGGGACGGATCTCTTCTAGAGCAGAGCAAGGCCATCTTCATGGAGACAACCTGTTCCATTTCAGTCTTTACATTAGTTTGTATCAGTTTTTGAGGCAGTGCAGGGTGTCTCTGAAAGCTTTGAACACCCAGGGGACCCATTATGGCAGCTTGCCTGCCTGCACCACCAAAAATGGTCCTATGGTATACTGGACCACTGAAGCTTGGGTATCCACATCCCTCAGTTGCCTGGTGTATCATGCCCTAGTTTGCTGGTAGACTTCAAAAAGAGGTCTACTGATAGATTGTTCAAAGCCACCATTTTGGACCTCTTGGTCTGGTCTATACTCTACTCTGTGCAGACATAGGCTGTGATCAGACACAGCAAAATAAGGTATCGCTGAAGTGGCTTAGAAATGACTTTGAGGTAGGATTGTTCATATACCAATCTGCCCTTCTTTCCTTTCCTATACATTCTGTGCTAGAAAAGGTAGGCCATGGGGGCCACAGACTCTCTGTGGTGCGTCTGAGGTGCCCCTTTTGTTATGTCTGGACACAAGTTAGGGTATACTAGCTGGGAGTCAGGACTCCCTTAGACCAGATAACCATGTGGAAGGGAGGCCCTACTATGCTTGGTGGCTTGGAATATTGGCAGTGCGGGATCATCCTTAGAGTCACTGAAAAGTAATTGAAAGATGTTTGTAGCATTTCAGCACTAACAATTATTACATAAGCTTTCATGACAGTGTGCAATGCTGTTCTGATATATAGTTCTGTTTTGTGAACCCACACACACATAAAATGTTCATACCTGCTGCACGTTGTTTCCTTTTAATCCCCTATACAATTTGAGTTTACATTTGCAAAACATGCAACTCAGAATAATGTTTCGCAAATCTTACAAATGGAAATTAATGCAATGATAAATTTGTTACTCTTTAAACTGCCATCAGACTTGCTATTAAAAGATGAATCATTAAAACATTATTAATAACAATTTAACAGACATAAAATTTGGTCATGAACAGTCATGATGCACAGAGGTCTGGCCCTCATCCCAAAATAGACATTCTTATTGGGCATTTCATAATTCATAAAGCCAGTGAAAATGAAAGTAATGACTGATGGACTTATTAATAGCTGTGAAATGGGTAACAGCAAACTCCTAGAGAGATAAAAATAAAGTTACTAATTGGCATAATTTTATATGGAACTCAATAGTCAATTAATTTTTTTATTCCAGCTATCTATTATAAATGGGAATATCTCGAAAATATCACTTACTGAGATATGACAACCTATTATTCATGTTATCTCTACCAACCCCATCAAGGACAGGGTGTTCCCCAACTACATGGAGCCAAGACCCTGTGACACACAGCACCTCTGTCTTGTCTGGATTCTATCAGGAGGCACATGTATGTTTTGAAACACAATAACAGCCTCTGCTTGCTTTTTTTCCTTCCACCTATAGAAATAGAAGTCACGCCTCATCCCCCAGACCTCCTTCAGGGTAGATTCGAAGATGTCCCTTATTCTGAACGAATCTGTCCATGCAGGTTGAACCAGGTAGAATATGTTGCTCATACAATATTACGCTGTCATTTCTATCAGGAGGCATATGCAACTTTTAACACCTCTATTGTGCCCCAAATTCTAGCAACGGGAGAAGACATTTTGTCTGAAATATTTATTACAAGACAATCAGAATCCTTGGACTGTAGCTAAGTTCTGTCTGACAGCAATTAAATTAAGAACAAGAGCAACTATGCCTAATAGGATTGCCGAAAAACTAGAAATATTGTATTTTAAATCTCACCTTTTATACTATTTTAAATCTCTCCATTACACTATTTTAAATCTTACCATTTTATTATTGTGCTGCTAAACTTTCTTTTAAAGCTATTTTTATATGTGGATTTGAAATTCAACAAGAGATTTTAAAGGTACTTTTTATATTATGATTTTGGTCTGTGACTGTAATAAAGTTCATTAATTCAATATGCAGCCTCTAAGGATGTGGATCTATGATATCATAGCATGATACATTTCTTGAGCGGCTTAAACTGAGTACAGAACATCTTAGATATTTTCAAAGTGAAATAATCGCAAATACTGTTCACATGTACTTTCTTTTCCAGCTGAGAATCAGCATAGCAACTTAGTGATCATGGAGATAGCATTCAGGTTGACAGGCTGAGATAACAAAAATGCGCACAATCAATTTACAAAATGCAAGAAGAACTTATGGGAGACAAAATGTTGATTCAGAACCATTTAGCGATGACCAACTGAGATCTAGGAGAGCTAAAAAGAAATGATTTATAACTCAGTTCATAGCCGCTTTCAAAGTTACTGCTTGAGAGCTCGTATAACCAGTGATAAGGGTTTTTCACAATTCTTGGAATGGATATCCGTCAACAGATGAGGGGATTTAGAGCTGCAAGAGCTGCTCCTAGCTGTTGTTTTTCATTTTAAAGGAACCCGAGAAGCAAAAAATGATCAACATGACACATGAAAGGAGAAAAATGAACAGTACAAAGAACCTTTCAAGGTATTTTTTTTTAGCTAAAGACTTCAGGTCCTTTCTGCACCTTTCTTCATATATTATATAATAGAGGAAGCCCCTACCCCTGAACTTGTTTTATCCACATGGGAGAAAGTGGTAGGCGGCACCTCTCCTGGTCCTTCTATGGACCTCTTTAAACAGACCAGAGTACATATTCCAGACTATGAAAGGTGTGTAGCCAGCATGCCATTGTACCTTGGAAGACTGGGCCATGGAGGGGTGGGGACTGGAAGTGGCACCAGAAGTCAATGCACTGGGAAAACATTTCTCCTGACAACAGTGAAGACTCTGCACTGATTTCAAAGGCTGGGTTGTATCTTCTGGAGTTGGTGGTGATGTGACAAGCCATCCAAAATGTGGACGGTCCTATTCTGCTCTAGCAGCAACCTGTCCTTTGCTCCTTTAATTTTGCCCTGGCCTCAAACAGGGAAGGTAAGTTATGAAACAGGTCTTCAAATATACTTTTCACACACATACACATACAACAACCAGTTGTGCAAGGACAAAGCACCAACAATTTTAGCAACTTGACCTTCCATTGACTTTCTACAATTGAGTTAGTTTTTAAAATGCAACTAAGCTCACTGATGCAGAAAAGAGACTGCATACAATGTGGCTTTCAGGTGCATTTCCAATATTCCACCTAGTTATCTGAGTATTGCTTTAAGAAACATTTAAATCAATAGAAATTGCATTGTCGTTAAGTGCTTTGAGGGTTAGGTTATTTTAAATTTATGAAAAATGCAACTTTTCCAAACTGCTTCTTTTTTATATATATAGTTCATCCTGCAACAAATATTGTATGTCATTTTTGAGATCCTGTGCAAATCACCAGGCACTGGAACTTTCAGTGCTGCAATTGCAATGTGTGCAGTTTGCACAAATATTTTGAAAATTCTGGAAGTTTCTGCACAAACTGTAGGTAAGGGAATAAGGATGTTTGGCCTATTTTGTACACGTTTTGTTGTACTGTATAGGTATGCCATTTGTGTGACTGTTACCAGCAAGATCAGTATGAATACGCAACCCATTCACTGCTATTACTCACTTTGTGTTGCCCTACTATCCAGGTCTCCTGGATAGATTGGCAGAGAGGAAGAAATTGCAAAGAACTCATAATAAAAGCTGCCAAATGAAAGACACTGGCCAGGCCTGAATCAAAGCTGTCAGAGGCAGTTTACTGAAATCCATCTTCATATCCCAGGACAGGTTACTGCTGAATGGCCTGCCATACTCCATACATGGTCACTAACTCCAAAGAGTCCTCAGTCAGAGGGAGCTTTTAGGCTCTGAAGTGTGGCTTGGGGGATGAGACACTTCCAGGGCACTTCTTGGAGAACCACCAAAAAGGGTTCCCCCCGTTGATATACTAGATCATGGGGGCACACCATCCATATTACTCTGTGATCTGCTATACCGAGCCTGGGTGGCTGCAGCGTGATAGGGGACAGGGCCTCTGGTACCCCATACTAGAGTGTAGAGGCAGAGGCCTACCCTAGACCATGGTCTGTTCTACTGCCTAATATTTCGCTATTGGTAACAGCTGCTCAACTGTTTTTAAGGGATTTTCCAGTCATAATTTTAGTTGCTTTAATATTCTAATGTAATCCAATTCACACTCCTTAGAAAGAGCAATGTGGTGCCTAAATAGGAGAAAATAAAGAAATCACAGTGGTGCACTCCATGCACTTATAGAAAAATGAGCACAAAAAGCGTTTTAAGGTACAGTAAGAACAGTTAAACTAAACAGGCATCACAATGACACCCCCCCCCCAAAGAACAACAGAACATAACAAAACCCGAGCATTAAGCACATCTTCAATGCAGTGAGAGAGCTGCAATCTTTTGGTACTCCACACAACTGGACTTCCTCAGAATAACTGATACTGGGTACACTTTGATAAGGTAGTCCAAAGTAATACCATTTAGAATTGACTAAAGCCCAAAACAGCTCCAGTTGGTCAGTCTATAGAATTTGCTGTCAGAAAAGGAGGTGGTAGCAGCAACCAGCCTACACAGCTTTAAGGAAGAATTAGACAGATTCATGAATGGCGAGTGTATCAATGGCTACTAGAATGGATGCCTAGGAACATCCTCCAAGCTGGGGAGGCATCCTCCAAGGGCCACTTGCAGGGATTCAAGAGCAAATGAAGGTTTTGCCTTTGTCTTCTGCTTGAGATGCCCAAAAGCAATTGGTGGGCCACTATGTGAGAAAGGATGCTGGACTAGATGGGCTGTGGCCAGATCCAGCAGGGCTCCTCTTATGTTCTTATGCTCACATTACTTGCTCCAAAATGCTGAGTACCTCTTCTATTCTTATTGTTATAGCCCATATCAGCAATTACCAGAATAAGCAATCTACCTCAAGCTGGGAAGAATGGCTCCTGGCGTGGTACAAGGCCAACAGCATTGGGAGAATAGTTCCGTGACAGCCCCATCACCAGCTCTGAAGATTGAACCAGCTTTGGTTCAACCACTGGGAGCTTCTGAATCCTCCAAGGACCAGGAATGAAACATCTTTCTTACACCACCAAAAAGGCTCTATTGATCTCTGTGATCCAACATACCAATAGCCCAGACCACTATGTCATTTGAGGCACCCTAGTCCAGTCTACACACCCTTCTATTTTGATTGTACCATACCAGGAGGGGTCAGACCCTCCTTTAAACCATACCAACATGTGGAAGGGAGGCCTCTGAGCTGCAAACTTTGTTCATCATAAATTTCCCTAATCACAGGACCTCTTGTAGAGGAAAGGCTTTATTTTAGTGCACAACACAGTGGTAGGATGTCTGTTCCATTATTAAGGGGAATAATATCTTCAATAACCAATTGAAAGAAAATATTATGTTTGATTGAATGACATCATGCATTTATTTACTATAAATACGGATATATGCCATTTATAGAATGGCATATATCCATATTTTTGGAATGTCACTCATTTGTTGAGGATAATTTTGAAACCAAACATAAAGCGGCCCTTTCATTGACTTTGTTCCCTATTCCTCTACACAAGGAGAGTGAACATTTCAAAGAATGCTGTGGTGGAACTAACAGTAAGCCATTTATGCCTTTCCAGGAATACTGCTTTGAGGTCTCTTACTGCCCATCACAGGTGCTGCACACTACTAGAAATAAAAGCTCTCCTGCCTACTTTTTAAAGGTATGCATTTAAAATGCAGCTGGTGTAGCTCTCTTCTAATTTAATTCCTTTTTATTATACACATGTGACACAACTATCTATTGAAAGCTTCTCACATTAGTTCAGGCTTGTTGAATGTCAGACACTCTTGCAAAACAGTTGGCCTTTTTTTCATTTTAACAGAAACACAGATGGCAAAGCCTTCAGAAGCCTTACTTATCTCCGGATTGGCTCTGTAAGCCGGAAAGTTCCAAATGTGGCTTTTGAGGTGCTTCTGAGCTACAAGTCCTGTTGGCTCTATACAGCACAGAAAAAGAAAAAGGCAAGAAAACATGACAGTCGTCATTCAGAAGTAACTGGAGGGTTATAGTTGGCCCACACTAATGTAAGTTTATACTAATAGCCAGGTGGGAATAAAGAAGAGGCAGCCCTTAAGACTTCTTTGGAAATGCGGTCAAAAAGTAAAGGAAGGTAGACATATTTTATCTCCAAAACAATGCAACAGAATTAGACAGCAGCAAAAAGGAACAGTCGGGGGGAATCAGCTCCCTGCAGACATTTCTGAACCATACTTTGTACCTTGGTTGGTAGGACTCTGCATGAATCACTACCATGGTTCAGTTCAGCTTCAAACCAATTAAGTTCAGCCAAGCTGATGGGAAAGAAGAAGAGTTGGATTTTCTACCCCATTCAAGGGGACTCAAAGCGGCTGACAACGCTTTCTATTCTTCTCCCCACGACAGAACACCCTGTGAGGTAGGTGGGGCTTTGAGAGCTCAGAAGAGAGCTGTGACTAGCCCAAGTGCACCCAGCTGGCTTCATGGAGGAGAGTGGAATCAAACATGGTATTCTAGCTCCCTAACCACTAGACCATTCTGTTCCAATCAAAGCATGCTGTAGCCAAACTATTTTGGTGGCTTCAGTGACCCTTGTCCCCTCCCCTTCTCCAAGTTTTCAAAGAAGGAGGGAAAGATAACTCAGGTCGGGTTCAGATGTTGGCCAGTGTTCAGGAAGTTGGGAAAACTGAGCCAAATCTTGTGCTGAAGTCTATTTTTAGATTCATGAACATTTCTAATCCCTCACTGTTGGCTGTGATGGCTAGAAGTGGGGAAAGCTGAGAAAACGTGATCTGTGCTAAACAACATTCAGTAGCAAAGGAAACAGATACATAAAAATGATACAAAAATTATCACAAACTTTATACTATTAGGATTAGTGTCAAAGGAGACAGCTATGCACACATTCATAGCCATAGGGCGTACTGTGAAAGCATTTCTGTGAAACGGAACCATTGCCTTCTAGAAAGAAGCCTGAATTACTCATGACAAGCTACTTACTGTCACAGGGGTCACGAAAACAAGGGCATCTCACCCTTGCTTTAAAAAATAACCCTTTCCCAAGATTCATCAACACTTGTTCAAAATATTGTTATGGTACTCAAAATGGTTATGGCTGTGTTGTAAGCAGAGATTTACCTTCCCTCCACTCCACTGCCTAAGCTCAAGGGTTACTAACACTGGTAAGAATGAAACCAAGACAGAAGTGTGGCTCATAGGAGAGACTGTCTGCAAACAGAACGCTGTTTGTGGTTTTTTCCATAAGGTATTGAATTTACATGAATTAAGCTTCTAATGATGCAATAAAACCATTTCCTAATTGCTATGTGCCTGAAGAGTCTCTAAATAGTAGTTCAATCCTTAACTTGCCTTTAGGAATCCATTATTATTATCATGCCTTTTTCACAGTAAAGGATAAACACACAAATCAAGTGCCAATAAAATCTCACTTATCCAGACTTACTTAATAAATTTTTGTCTATTTCCTGAGCCTCTTGCATCTACCCTCCAATGAAAATAAACAATATTCTTTCCTTATTCTACATGAGTTTAATAAAAGGCAAACACTGGGAAGACAGAATATACTTCACATTGGCTATATTATTCTTACATGTTCTAGAATATCAGAAGTGGTTGAGAGTGAGGGGCTATGATCACAACAGAACAAGACTGTCTGTGTTAGGATGGACCAGGAAGCCAAGCCATATTAGGCTTGGACATGCCTAACTTTATGCTGCAGCCATAAGGAAGAAACCAGAGCTTACCTTGCAACTCTTGAAGACAACATGAAATGGAACTGAAGCAGGGGTACATGAGCAAAAGAGTTGCAGCAAAGAGCACGCCATGGATTGAGCCTCACTGCTAGTTCTTTCTCACATACTGGGGATGCAGTGCTTCCTCTTTCCTGTTCAATGTTTATCTGGTCCCTGCTGCTTCTAGTTTTAGTTCCCAAGCTTTTAGTAAATCTGGAGATGCCAGTAAGTGCTATGAATCTTCCTCTTCTGCCCACCTAATTCCCTTTTCCCTGAAAGGTGTCCACTTCTCATTGCCCCTTCTGGTCTACTTCTTATTTCCCCTTCTTCATGCCACAGCTAAGCAGGGCAGAGATTAGTAGTCCTTTGCCTAGGTCTGTTTCTTGTGTCTAAATAGACTCCACCTGCAGCTGGAAATGATTCTACACTTACAAACTGTGGTGGGTTTAGGCAGCTTCCCCAGAAGCACAGCTGTCTCTGATAGTAAATGACCAGAGGCTTCCAATCACTCTTGTAGATGCTAGGAGCCACCAGTGGCACATCAGAAAAGTGTGTACATAGTCCAGTCTGAATCACAAGTGCTATTGGAGTGTGTAACAGACTTTCAGTATATTCCTGGGCACTGACTGCTACAGAAGAAATCCATAAGCTACTGTTGGGCTCAGCCACATGAAGGAGGCAATTTCTGTCAGGCTGCATCCCCAAAAGACTTATTTGCCTCTCTGGGTTCCCTCTGCTGTCACTCTATTCAAGCAGACTTTTAAAAAGCCATGCACTTCTGGAATAAGCGTCCGCATGAGGCACAGCAAAACGCACATTTTAAACGCAACTTCTGTCCCCACGGAAGCGTGTTTTCTTTGTCTGCATCTTTTTCTCCTCGCCCCCTCTCTTGTTGATAGGGTGCCAGCGGGAACAGGGAGGGACTGTGCTCTGTGCGGCCACAAACAGAAAGAAACCCCTGACAAGGAAAAATAGCCATTGGTTCTCTGTTCGTCTCCCAGATCTCCACCCCCCCGAAATGGCTTCCCACCCCGGCAAAGGCAACGGATGCAGTCATCGGCCATGTGATCTCTCTCAAGACTTCACTCTCAACACTTTCCCTCTGACTGTCAAAATCCACTCTGTACAGCAGCTGTTACACTGTAGCAATAATCCACCCACTTCACACCTGATAGCAATTGCAACAATGTTCAAATTCTGCGCTATTCTGGCTCTTTGTAAGTTCTGAGCTTTAGAAAGGGAAGGGAAGCTGCTGCAGTTCTGGGAGATGTGTGAATGTGTTACTGCTGTATGTGCAGGTGGCAATCCCTGCCCCTTTTGCCACGGAGCGTCCCCAAGGTAAATGCTGCGAGGAGAACCAGTGACTTCCAAAAAGAGCGCTGAAACTCTTCTTTAAAGTGCACTTTTTTGTTGCGTGTTTTCCTCCTTTTGTAGCGCTGGAAGCTCGTTGAAAAGCCTGGCATGGGGGCGCTCAGAGGCAAAAGAAGATTTTTAGCAGACTTTAAATTGCTTGGGGACAGGGACGCACTGTAAATTCTCAGTGGAATTGTCTGTAGAATTTTTTTAGTTGCTTATATCTATAAAAATTGCCTCACCAGGCATATGTAAAAAATAGTTATACATGGAGCTGCATGGGATCAAAAACCATCTCCCTCACATGATTATAATCTCTTGGACAGCAGGAATGCACTGAGTAATTTGCAAATGCTTCTGTTATCCTTTAGTATAATAAAGAAAAATTACACTGCATACTGTGTGCAGTTTTGATCACCTCATTTGAGGAAAGATGCAGCAGGGTTGGAAAAGGTTCAAACGAGGGCAGCTAAGATGGCTAACAGGATGAAAAATCTTTCCTATGACAAAGTCTAGAATGGTTGAGGCCTTTTAGTCTGGAAAGGAGAAGAGTAAGAGGAGACATAATAAAGCATATAATATTGTATAATAATGCATGGTTTGGAAAGAGCTGATAGGGAAGTTTTCTCTCTTTCCTAAAGGACTAGAATAAAGGGTCATCCACTGAAATTAAAACCTGGTCAAATCAGATAAAACAAAACACTTTTTTTACACAACTCTGGAATGCACTACCACAGGATGTAGGGCCACTTTGCACATGGCCTGGTAGTCCACATGGGTCAAGATCCCACATGGAGATCCCGCATGTGACGGAGCCATTTCTTAATCATATAATCATATAAAACGTTCAAGGATAAAAACAAAATAAAAATAAAATCATTATTTGTCCCCATCACCCTTACAAGACTCAATGAATAATTTCCTAAATCGGGCAACCTTAACAAAATACAAAGCTACCCTGCATTTCTTAACCAGAAATGGCTCCTTCCATGGGACAACTCACCCCATGTGGACTATGCATGATGAAAGTTGAACTGCACCTCATGTACACTTACTTTGCACCAGTGCCAGAATCAGTGAGACTTTGGATGCTCGCTTCATACATTTTCCAGTTTTAAGATGTGCTGGATGGTCCCATGACACGCTGCACAAGCATGCTGGCATGGTGCATCACCTGATTACCCTGGTGACAGCTCCACGTATGCAAGCTGGTGCTGACACCAGGATTTGAAGTTGGCTGCCATTCAGGCAGCAGGTTAAGCATGCACTGAGCATCTGTAAATGCAGATGCCTAGTACATACTTAGATCACTTCAACCCTTGCTTTCTTGGGTCAGAAAGCAAAGTGCAAAAAGACCCTTAGTGTTGACGCTTAGGGGCTTTTTAAAAGGGCTGGGTGTATTCAAGGCAATCAAAGGCTATTAGCCCTGGTGATAGGGTAAATGCCTTTCCAATGTGAATCAGTTTACCTCTGGAAGACTATGAGCAGACAAAGCTGTAAGCTTGTATCCTGCTGAGGGCCTTCATTGTGCAGTTGGTTGAAGTCCTATTCTCTAACTTTGTTCTTTAAAACATGCATACAGAAGGAATTATTTTTGCTGGTCTACCGAAGGATAGACAACAATACAGTCACAGCTAATACGCAGAAAAGCTAAGATATGTTGTTGATTTGATAGCATAATGACTTCATATCTAGCTTGGTTTTGTCATTTCCACAAGGTCAAATCCATTACTGCTTTTACTCCAGACACCCAAACATTCTATTTTTAGATTATGCAATTCATCCCATTCCTAAAATTCATATTTTTGAAATGTGATTGATAGGAAAACCTTTTTTAAAAACTGACTTATTGTCCCCGGTTTCATAGCACCAAGATAAAGGAAGGTAAAAGTTTAAAGGGGGGGGGCTCACTGCTTTTAGCAAACATGAACCAGCAACAGAATCTATTTCCTTTCTCATCCTCATTTTTCATTCTGTGGAGTCACTATGTGGGGAGCCCTGACAAGAATACATTTATGAGAGACAAAGAAACAGGAAAGGCTGAATATATTTTAGTTAAAGGTCCTTTGGGGCAATGGCAACAGCAGCACAAACAAAATAGTTCTTAAGTCATGTTTCTTTTTGTAGTACTGCAGCAAGGACATTTTCTGGAAAATAAGAAAAGGAAAGAGAGAGGGCCAAGGCACAGTGTTTTGAAGCCAATAGGACTATAATATTATGCTTCATAGTTCACTTGGAATAAACCCCACTGAACTCAGTAGGTCTTAGTTCAAAAGAGGGATCTATTGAACTGGAGTATGAGGCAGAAACCAAATTCAGTAGGCATTTTGAGGGGTTCCCATTGGACTTAAGCACCTTTTCCTTTCCCACTCTGATTTATTAAAGCAGAAAAGAGTTTTCATGATGACTTTTTAAAAATTAGCTAACCGAATTCCAATGTTTGGAGGGTTTTCACCAATATGAAGATTTTATGCACTTAGCCTAAATCTGGATCTGTCTTTTGTCCACAGGCTGGTGTAGATTAGAGAGGACCCTCCCCCTCTGATACACTCTGTTTGCACAGTGGAGCATATTCTGGATCAGGAGGCCAAAATGGCCTCCTGGTCTACTTCTGGGCTGGAATACTGGTAGAGCTCCATAATGTGGTCTACTGGCATACTAAAGGCCCTGGGGGACCCAGTTTACCAGTTGCTCCTTGTTGAAAAAGGTTCCCACTTTCCTGACCATTGGGGCTTTGTGGGGCTGGGTTTGAAACTTTGAGATGGTAGGGGGTGGTGTGGAGTGACATGGAGGATAAGATACACATCTGTGCACTACAAAATCTCTGATTTGGACTATGCAAGGTAAGTGCAGAAAGGTTCTTGCTTTCCATTCTGTTTTCAGATGTGCTTCTTTACAATGTATAGGCATAAAGATCACTACACAGAGAAAAAAATTCTAAACTATATATGCACATCAGTTTTTGAATTACTTAAGGAACACTGGTACTTAAATCTGTGGAAATATACAGGGCATGTAGAGCACAGTATAGTGATATCCTCGGTTTTGTTAGATGTGAATCTTAGGCCCTTTGCACATTTGAGGTCCTTGTCTTCACCATACAGTAGACCAGTGAGCTTCTATTCCACCATATCCCATTCATGCTATGGATCTCTTTAAAGGGGTTCACAAGCAGATCAGCAGTACCAAAAATTGCTTACTCCACCTTCATTGGAAAAAAAACATAAAGGCTAAAGATAAGAAAAGGCTCCTGTAATAAATTAAGAGATTTATGTGATGAGGAAGAAAACCAAGAACAACAGAGTCACACATTTCCTTAGAAACAACAGAAGGAACTGGCTATTAGCCAGACCAATATGTAAATATAACAGACACCAAGACCTGGATAATTAACCAAGCAATGCGAACAGAACTGAAAAAGGCAAAGAGCAGATGAGAAGAGTGGCTACAGACTCTCCTGGGGATGTCCATCCCTGAGCTGCATCAGTACTGTCCCAGAGCGTTCAAGAGCTCACTCCAGCTGCTTCGATGATCTGTAGCTGCGGATGAGTAAAACATTATCCACAGCTTGACTGGGAGGACCTACTGAACTCCCAGTCGTAGCATACACACTTTCTTCTGGATGCAAATGCTGAGAGTGGGCATGGTGGCTTGGCTGTGGCTGCACCGTTGTGTGCCACAGGCCAATCACCAGGCCAAAGTCGCACCATGCAACAGATGTTGCTGTGGCCATTGAAATGGCGATCCTGCTGGGCCATCCACACTTCAAATGCAAGTTGTTCAATTGAGGAGTGCACTAGCACTTTGAAGCTCAGATGCCTCCCTCTGTGCCTAATCTTCACCTCATTAAGATGTACTGCTGTATCATCTCACTGAATTAAAACAGGTGCAGGGATGTTGTAAAATCCCAATGTCTCCAAGAACTTAGAGTATGGCTAGCATAACTGTCTAGAAAGTTCCTGTCTGCTAGGTGGGTAGGTGGCATTGGTTCCTATATAAATGTAAAATGTAAATTTCTATTCTTCTCCCCACAACAAAACACCCTATGAGGTAGGTGGGGCTGTGAGAGCTCAGAAGAGAGCTGTGACTAGCCCAAGTGCATCCAGCTGGCTTCATGTAGGAGTGTGGAATCAAACCTGGTATTCCCAGATAAGAGTCCATCTCCTTAACCACTAGACCAAACTGGGTTGCTAAGGAATCACCTCTTTTTTGGGAAGCACACTGGCACCTCTTGTCAGATTACAAAATGTGCAGTTTAACTGTAGTTTCCTGATTCCATAATGTCTAGTATGTTATTTTGTTTATTTGCTACTCTCATTTATATTTATGCTATCTTTCCTGACACTGTATGAAATAATGAAAATCTAAAGCTATGTTAGGCTAACTCGCCATCAAAGGATGCAGGCAACTTTCAACTTTTCCATAACATTAAAACAATAAGCAGCTTCTGGAGTGTAGAAATTATCTCAGGATTGCGAGATAGTGTCTTGCAAATACTCTCTTACAAGCCTTATGTTACACATTGTATGAAGACGCAGCACGGTGGCCATCTGAATGCACAAAGTGTATTTTTAAGGCATTCATCATAAAAAGAGCATGATGCCTCGCAGCTCGGTGCAAGATACATACGTGGCCTCCTGAAGCCAACATATGGATCAGATGATTCTGCACATTCTGTTCCTGCTGATAGCATCACTCCTGAAACCCCAAAGCATCTGCCTTCATCAGCTTTACTGCTGTGTTCACAATGCTACTAGTTGCAGATGTTTTTAAAGAAAGAATACCAAGTTTGCACATTTCCCAGATGGGGGAAAAATCAATTTCAGTGCCCCAAATGAAGGAAGCACTGATGCGGAATGCCACTAAACACTGCCTGTTCTGTGGGGCAGAAGCCATAAGGGAGATTTAAAAAATAAATTTTGAATAGAATTTTGTCATTGAACCACAGTTCTTAAGAACTGCAGAAGGGCATGGAGATGAATTGGGAATAGAGTTATCTGGGATGTACACATTTCTTTCTTTCTTTCTTTCTTTCTTTCTTTCTTTCTTTCTTTCTTTCTTTCTTTCTTTCTTTCTTTTCTAATATGTTGCCTTAACACAAAAGCAAATGACATAAAACAGATCAGATCGGTATGACTGTTATGTCCCAAATGCTTCTAAAAAGCAGTTTTTACTCTGGTTGGGGATTAAACATTATTGTTATGGCCAGGGAGATTTCCTTTGGGATAAACATACCACACATATACAGATACTTTTGTCACAATATTAATAGACAGGGAACTGTGCAAAGTGTTATGTAGTGCCAGTAACATTACAATAGCCGTTTCATGCATTTAAATATACTTTTTCATTTTTATTTGTTTTCATTTGGGAATATGAACAAATTATTCCTTTTTGGCACATTTCTTTTTCTAGGCTATATGTACTGAAGATGCATTTGTAGCCAGCAGGCCATTCATGTACCATGAATAGCAATGTAATGAGTCCAACACTGTTGAAACCATAGTACATTCTGTTAACAGTGTGTTCAACTCAAAAATTTGTATCTTTTTGCCATCGCTGGTGTATTGGGCATGGTCTTATCAAGAAAGGTGCCTTATACTGAGATTCTCCTGAATTACAAATGACTGCACTGCTTCTTATTTTTGTATAGCTACTTTTCATAGATAAAAAATAAGTTTTAAACAAATAACCAAAATCTTGTTTTAAAAAATATGTGCAGTAACATATTTGATTTTTTAATGTAAAAATATTGTCACATTTATTCTTGTCTGAACAATTACTATAATGTTTATTTTTAAAATATAAACTTCACTGGTTAGTAATTAAAAAGACAAACCGGAGGCATAGTTCAAGTACAGCAAATATAGTTTTTTTAAAAGGACTATATCAGGCAAGAGATGTGTCCAATACCTGGAAATAACATACTTGATTTCATTTTTCTCACTTCTAACAAACCCTATAATTATATTATTAATTGCATTTCAAAATATATGCTTGTTAATTAAGAGCAAGAGTTACATATCAACAAATCCTAGCAATCAGAGAACTGAAAAGAAATATATTTCATATAAGATTTTAAAGGAAAGAACAATTTTACATAGAACGTATTTATGTAATCCATAGCAGATTTCTATAGAACATTGTTCCCTAAGATGGTTTGTTAGGGGGGGAAGGAATGTTGCAACATAAAAAAAATCAAAATACTACAAATAACACTGCCAAAAAGAAAAGAAAGGAAAGAAAGGAAAATGTTATCTGTACAAAAAGGAACGAAATAATTTCAGTTTTAAACTCAGATTTAGATTATCTGAAATAGTGATAGACTTCTCCACTTTTGTCCTTAACTTGTTGCCTTATAAACCAAACCCACAATCACCCAAGGCAACTTTAGCTTTAAATATAGCAGTATAATTAAGAATATCAGAGCTTGAAGTGTTGCATATTACAAATGGAATCTCTCGATAAAACCCCAGTGTTTCCCCTTCTCCCCTTTTATCCCCTACAACTAAAATGGAACTAGGGGTGCTTCTGTACTTGCTGCTGAGAAACAGATTTAAGAAAATCCATTTCCCGGTGATCTGTCCTCCTGAGGATTCGTCCGAAATAGGGATGGATCCTTGGAGGCCCCGCGCATCCACACGCGCGCGAGGACAGATTTGGCTGGCCGGATGACCTGGGTGCGGATGTTGCAGCAACCATTCTGGATTTGGCCTCCCACGCCACCGACACTGCCCCCAGAGCCACAGGACTGGAGCATGCCGCTGCCAGTCAGGGTGCATTTCCGCTGGCGCACTGGGGAGGGCAGAAAGAGGCCTCCTTCTGCCCTCCCCAAGATGGCAAGTGCCGGCACATCTGGCCCCTTGCCTCTCCATGTGCAGAAGTGTCCTGCTTCCAAACGGATTGAGGTGAGGGGCTGGATGGAAGACCTAATTTTGAGGTCTTCACAGAGGCTGGATCTTTCGGCAGTGAGACCCCATTAAGAATGGGTCTTGGCGCTGAAGTCCTGGATCCAGCCTCCAATGCAGATGGTAGGTACTGTATGTGTCTTATGTGTCTTACATGTGTTCTTAATGGGGTTTCTGCAGCCAGTGCAGAAACACCCTTAGACCAAGGGTGGAACTTAAATGGTATTTTGTTTCCTTTGCCATTTGTTTTGCCGCTGCTTCCTTGACCAAGAAATATAGCCTGTCAGAAATGGACAGTTCAGGCTTTAGTACACATTTTAAGATGGTTCATTAGGCACAAGATTTTTGCTACCTAACAGAAGTTCTCCTATCCTATCCATCAATCAAAGTTTTCCTACCTTATAAAGTAACCACAGGAACTAACCTAAGGTCAGAAAATACTTCAGTCATACAATTACTTGAGGGAATTTTTTCCTCTATTCTCTGAAGATAGAATGGTCAAAAACCACTGCTAAACAATACATGACAAAGTCACTGGTATTTTTACGGTGGGCATATTTAGAAAATGTAAATAACACATAACCAGCAAAATTACATGGGGCACAGTCCAGTCACAAGCAAGCAGCTTACATTCTTCATGTTTCAGTACAGGGCAATTAATATTTTGTTTCATTTCTCCAGTAAAATCAGTTTTAATTATATCCATTTAACCAAAGGCCAGGCCAAATCAGAGATTCTTAACCTGGGGTCAGTCCCCCTCCCCAGGGATCAGTGGAGGTCTCACAAGGGGTCTGTGGTGGACCAGCAGCAATTTTGGGTGGGATGGGCAGGCAGGATGCAAGGTGGGGCTGAGTGGGGGATGCGAGGCTCAGGGGGGTCTCTGGTGAAGAAAAGGTTAAGAACTGCTGCTTTAAATATTTATTTTACCTTTGTACTACAATGACAATATGTTCTTGGTGTATATTGTAAAAGCAGCAGCATAATATCCTGCAGAATTTAAAAGGAGTATGTTGATTGTCTTGCAAATTGTAAACTTGTCCATTATGGTGTTAAATGAAAGAAGGGCCCACATGTCCGTAGGACCACATATTCAGCCCCTCATACTTATCACAGTGGGAGAGAGAATATTGGAACGTCCCTAAGGAAAGTAGGAAAGTCCTGTCTCTAACTGCCTTTTGTAAACTGGTAAAAACATTTCTATTTCGGAAGGATTTTCAATCTTAATTTAAATCTAATTGTTTCTCCCTGATTGTTTAAACAACTGTTTTGATAAATTTCAGTTGTATAATATGCCTTAGTTTTAGAGTGTATGATATGTTTCAAGTTTTATGCATTGTATTATTATTTATTTTAATGGTCTGTGTTTAATCTTTGTATAGTATTCCTTTTCATTGTAATTGAGTCCCTTTTTGGGAGAAAGGCAGGGTATAAATAAAGTACTTGAGTGAAAACTTTTTATCAATGGACACTCCTGATCAAATTAAGAAATATGATATTCTATAGTTTAAACTTCTAAGAGAGGCTGCATCCACATGCAGGTAACAGGGCAGCACTAGGGCCAGAGGCCACACTCAGGTCACTTCAGGTTGTCTTCAGGTCGTGTTACTCACATTATTTTTATTTAAGTCATTTTCCAAGCCAGCCTACCCCCATTAGATCGTCTTAACTGCAGTCCTCATTTTTACAGGACTGATAAGGACTCTGCCTATCCTGGCATTCCAGGCCATCTTCACTTCCTCGAAGTGTGAGCAAGAGGATGGGCTAAAGGAGGCTGAACTGTGCTGTGGTGGGCAGGGCCCTGTCTTTCCTTCGGCCAATCGGCATGCACGGAGTTCATGAAGCACCTCCCCTTCTCAGTTTATGTGTATGATTCCTCTATCTAGCATTTTTACACAAATTCATTATTATTTTTTAAAATTGAACGGAGAAAAAAAGCACATGAAAAAAGAAGGGGGCATGGAGGAGGGGCGCAGGCTTAAAAAAGAACTGCAAACACACACCCTTGCCTCCCTTGAGTGACAGAACAGCATCCAATAAGAAAAGAGGTAGATTTGACACAGCAAAAGGGGTAGAGAGCCAAGTGTTCTGTGGAGGAGGCTCAGATTGATCACGCAGAAAGGTGTGAGCAACGCACTCCAAGGTAGGGATGGCCTGAAGATGAACTATGTGTGACCAGCACTAGTACGACCTCAATTCAAATTAATGAATAGGCTGTCATTTCTGCCCCAGAGAAACATTCATAGTAATGATATTGATGATGATATTGGAGAAGTCATAAGGACAGAAGGAGCAGGGTCTATTTAAACACCAAAAATGTTTTCCACATCTAATCTAGGGCATGTAACAAGTCTATATTATTATCTTAGTTTCCAGGAAAAATATTTCTACTGTAAAAAGTATGTTTTGTTTTTATTATCAAAACCCAGACTCTGAAAGTGAAAATCTAAAGAAATCTATATGTGCATAGGGAACAACAAAATAAATACAAAGTCTGAACCAAGGAAGAAACTACACAGTACATAGTAATGACAGCTTTTGAAGACCATTTGTTAATGAAAGTTGTGGTTTAATCTGTTGTAAAGGTAATCTAATAACAGAACACCATTTAAAACTGAACATAAGGTTCTTATTGTAGAATGTACCTAATATTGTGGAGAAATAAACCTCTCTGCTACCCCTGAGACATTTCAAATCAATGTTACAAGAAAAAATATATCAAGGATCCAATAGTAAAAACTATAAGAAACAAGGGCACTAAGGATAATATTATTTCTGCAATAGAGGTATAGTAGCATATTTCTAAAACGTCCTATTAAAAACTGGCATGCTTTTCTCCCAATATATTATAAAGGAACCATAAAATGATTAAAATAAAAGCCTCTATGATTTTTTATTTCATCAAACTTAGAGCAATATTCAAAGAGTTTTACTGGCAGACTGCTTAGGATATCATCCATATGGCCTCCGGGCACCTGTGTGGTTGGTGGCCAAATACATCTGCCCACATCTGGGTCCCAGGTCTCAATTCACCAAAATGGTGAGCTGTCTGTGAGCCTTTAGACACTATTCCAAGGTTGTTTAGCTGGCAGAGACCTGCTTACCATGCAAAAGTGACAGCCAAGAATTGGCTTGGGGGGGAGAGGAGGGGTCAAACGTGTTGTGAACTAAAATCAATGCACACTCTGCTGTTTTCAAGGCTCCAGTTCCTTCCTACGGCAATAGTGGCAGTAACTGTTACTCTCAACTTTAGATTCACTCAGAAAAGCCTGAAAGTGGATGTGTGGAGTCCTCTTCAATCTTATTATCACTTCAGCTGCATCTGCACACAGTTAAAAAAGAAAAAGAGGAAGGCTTAAAAGCATTTTAAACCACACTGAAGACCAGATAATGAATCATTAAAGGCCTTAAATGGGATGGAAGCACTAATATCCAGACGACACCACCTATAAGCTGTTTTCAAGCCACTTTCTTTTCATGTGTGCAGTCTTAGATCTTTTATGCACTAGGTCTTATTTTGGATCATATCTCAGAATAGGAACCTGTGATCTACAGGCTGGTGCAGAGTACAGTATAGCCTGCCTGAAGCCTTTTGTAATCTGCACTAGGATGTGGCTGGCATATCCCTACTCCAGAATATAATCTGCAATAAGAATGTTCACAAGAGGAGGGATGGGCAGGCTGGTGTGTGAATGACCCAACTTGCACAGGATCCCATTTCTAAGTGGCCTCTAAGCTGCCTCAGTGATACTTGAGTATGCGCACGGAGCCAGATTCTTTCTTCACTGTTTTCCCAAAGAAGTGCTCTGCTAATTCTCTTGTTTCCTTTTATCAGAACCCTCCAACCTATTATGAGGATCATCCTGAAATGTTCCTCATTTTATTCATTTATAACTAAGGACAAAGTGAAGTGAGGACATATTATAGTTTGACCTTCTGGATTGTGCAGACCCATGTACAATATGGATTCTGCCATCAACTGCCATGATGTAAAACCTCACAAGGCACCAAAGCACCTCGTTAGTAACTTGCCCATCTTGTTTCATGGGAGAGTGCCAAATGTAATCCCTATATAGTATAGTACAGTCATTCTCAGCCTCAGGCACGTGAACCCCAAGGGGTGCAAACCAGGACATTTAGGGACATGCAGAAAACAACAACCCTGAATAATGGTGGGGAAAATTAAGGAAACACTTAAGTTTTACAACATAACCCCAACTCACCTAAACTGCCCAGTTTGATATTTCTAAACTTTAGAAATATCAAACTGCCCAGTTAGGAAGCATAAGTGACTGTGTATCAATTTCACCTGCTTTAGTGCAAAAGTGACAAGAGGTCCACTGGAGGGGCAACAGCAAGATAAGCCTCAAACAGAGAATGGTTTTGCACAGGTAGTCCATCTCCCCCAGAATGGCACATCCAAATGTGTCATTGCTAGAAGGTTTGATGTGTCTTCCAGCACAATCTCAAGAGCACGGAGCAGATTCCAGGACATTGGCCATTACATGAGGAGAGCTGGACAGGACCATAGAAAGACATCACCCCGGCATCAGGATCAAAATATGTTTCTTTATCCAAGGAGAAACAGGAGGAGCACTGCTAGGGCCCTACAAAATGGCCTCCAATGGACTACTGGTGTGCATGTTTCTGACCAAGCTGTCAAACTCCATGAGGGTGGTCTGAGACCTTAAGATCCTGTAGTGGGACTTGCGCTTACAACCCAGCACCACGAAACTCAACTGTCATTCACCAGAGAACACCGGACTTGGCAGACATGAAAGAGTTTGGAGATGCAATGTCACACGTAATGCTGCTTGCAACATCATCCAGCATGATCAGTTTGGCAGTGGATCAGTGATGATCTATTATAGCCAATAGTACCCTAACCACTGTTAGGCACTGGGGTGATAGAGCTATTGTCAGACCTTACACTGGTGCAGGACATTGTCTAGCCTCATGTGGTCAAGGTGTGTAGGTAGTTCCTGGATGATGAAGGCACTAATGATGAAGACACTGGCTCTCTCATTCTCCAGACCTGAATTCAATGTCTCATCAAGACAATGCTCAGACACTCTCAGGCCTGCATACTGGCACATGGGTGCCAAACGCACTACTGAGTCACATCATGAGTTGTTGTGATGAAATTCACACAAATCGGATCCGCCTATGATTTCAATTTCTTTAATTTATTTTGATTCAGACCTCAACTGGTTGATGATTCTGGTTTCCATTGACTGTGAATATGTCATTTTGTTCTCAACAAATTACACCATTTAGATCAGTAAAGATTTTCAACTTGACTCTTTCGTTCACCAAGATCCAATGTGTGATTTAAATGTTCCATTAATTTTTTTTGAGCAGTCTATATTAATTATAAAGATTTTGCTAATATGTAGATGGGCTGCCAAGGAGGATGCAAGAGATAAAGGTTGGGAACCATTTGTATAGGACGTTTCATTTCCTAGGCTTCAGTCTGAAATAAAACTCATTGTTTTCTTCTTAAGCCTGTTTTTGTTTTTAAAGGGCCAATTTTTATGTTTAAACTTTTTATTACAAACCTGAAGTTTCCACACAATATTTTCTGCATTTAACATGTTCGATGACAGAGGCTGCATCTAGGCGAGGAAAATGTACATCATTACAAGTGCAGTATTTGTGGCGACCCCACTACAGGTCTGCTATATCCTCCCCCCCGCCCCAAATAGACAGTAGCCTATTGTGGGAAAATGTGGCACTGGTGGCAGGAGGGAGTTGCCATCATTGCCCTGCCCACTGCACATGTGTGGTCCCTGAAAGAGATCCCTCTGCATGTGCTGTGGTGGCACCATGCACCTCTGGGTATTTCAGACCAGACAAATACCCAGAGGTGTGTGTCACTAAAATGCTCAAAGACAATGCTGCCCCCACACTCTAGGTAGCAACTAAGGGACAATACCCCACATTATCACTTGCTAGTGGGATATTTGGGTCACTATCTGAAGCCAGCCTTTCATGGCATGCTAAGGCCTGTCTCTCCACACCAACTGGAACATAAATCAGCTAGCTGATGCATCCTCATTGAAATATGTCATTAAAATGCCTGTAAACCTGGCAAAATACAAAGCAACTGGACACATCTTTGAGAAAAGTTCTATCCACTGTGACTTTTCATCTGTATGCAAAAGGGAAGCACTCAAACAATGAAACAATTACACTGCAACTAGTTAGCAATGGCCTATATTGCTTACCAAGCATATCTGCAGATCACAAGTCACGTAGTACCAGTTAGTTTTAGGAATATAATGCTTTCTATCAGCCACAGCGTCTGACTTGCACAGTATACTAGCACTGTTGTATTTATCTGATCAGTGATTTGGAAAATAAGATAAAAGCAAAATGTTATTAAACCATGTTGGAAACTAGCCATAATTTTTTTCAATCCAGTGACCAATGGAGAATAACAAAGATATATAACAAGAAAAACAGAGTAACAGTTTCAAGACAGATTCTAATTCATCATGCTCAAAGTAAAATAGGAGAACAGTAAGTGTTTTCCCAATGGGAAGAATTATCCTGGAAAATGTCATCCACATAGGAGAGGTTAGCTAGTGTAATTATCATCAGGAGAGAAATTCAGCCCATTACAGGTCATTCAATGGAGTTCAAGTCTATTCACCTCAGACACATTAGAGCTGACTTAGTCCCAAAGATTTCAATTGCTCAACAAATTCCTACAACCCGAACATCATCAGGTAGCTGAAACATTGTACAATGTAATTGTTATAATCAGCCATTTTAATCTTTTTCGTGCTGGCTGGTTTTTAAATGATCTCATCCCTTTTAAGCACTCTTCCAGCTTTTATTTCTTGCTGAATCCCAATAGTGGGTAAAAAAAAGAAAGAAAAATATGCAGGGGAAAAAAAAGATGAAAAACCCTTCAGATGCATTAGTGGTACAGTATATATGGCTGGAACATAAAAAGCTACCAGACTTTGATCTGTCTCTGCACAATGGCAGAAAAAATGCAGCAATTAGAGATTGCTCATTCTGCAACCTCTGGATGGCCAGTTGCAGGTCATGCAGCAGTGGCAGAATGTCTGCATGTCTGTCATTGTTCCCAGTCATGCAAATTTCAAACTGCACCTAGGATAGGGCCTTCTCAGTGATGGCTCCCAAATTCTGGAATAGTCTCTCCCCTGAAATTAACTTTGAGTGGCAGTGATTCTATGGAGCATTTTCCCATAGTAAAGATGCCTCAGATGTGGTTTTAAAACCATGATTCTGGGTTTGCCACACATACACGTGATAATCACCAAATGCTCCCTGGATAGTGCACTGAAAAAACACAATAAAGGCATGACTTAAAATCCAACTCTGATGGTGGGTTTTCTGCTACATTGGATTCCTTATGCTTCGTTCATTTCCACAAGAATCATTGTTTTTGCAAAAGTACCCAGATGTAGGAAGAACATTAAAAAGGGGGGGGATGGGTGGGTGATTCCTACATCTGGGTACTTTTGCATGATCAGCAATTCTGCAAGGAAATGATAGACAACAGCCTGCATTTGCCCCAGCATTGCCTCCTGCCATTTGACAGAAGCGTGACTGTCAACAAAATCCCATCAATTTCCTCTAGCTCAGTGGTTCTCAACCTGGGGGTCGGGACCCCTTTGGGGGTCGAACTACCCTTCCAGAGGGGTCGCGACAAGTCTCCCACCACCCTTCCCTCCCATTTCCCAGCTACTCTATCCCCATGGTTGGGGGTCTCCACAACATGAGGAACTCCATTAAGGGGTCGCTGCATTAGGAAGGTTGAGAACCGCTGCTCTAGCTGTCTGGAGAAACTAACATATGCACAGCAGATCTTATTCTGCTTTTAGTTTGTTTATATCTTCATTTATTCCTCTGCTTTCTCTGTTCATTGTTTAACAGCCTGTTGAATGTCTTTATTTTATGCAGCTCTAACTATACTGAAAGAGATTAAATTTATTGCTATTTACACGTAAACTAGAATCATCATTTATGAAACCACTGGTAGGTAACAGTAACAGTTTGGTGGTTGGACACAAAAGAAAAAGATAATAACAGTGAGTAAATTTAGGAAAGAAGGAAGAGTGTAGCTATAAAATGATTAGAGAAAACAGGTGTAGGTACGTATTTGGAAGTGGGCCGCGCATTCAGGAGAAGCCATGTGGTTATTCTAATAGTAGTCATACTTCAACTTTAAATTAGTGTACTTTCCCCAAGAATTCTTGGAGAAGTCTGGGGAAAACTATTTTCTTCTTTTTTTTAATTTTTATTATTTTATAACACAACCTTAAAACTTCAAATTCTCAGTATCAAATCTCACTCAGTTGTTAACTATAAATCACTTCCTCCGTTCCTCTGAGTCTTCTTTTAGTATCTCCTCTTTAGTGCTCCTCATGAGTAGTTCTTCCTTCTTTCAGCTGTCCATTTGAATATAAAATCAATCAAATCCAGCAGTTGCTATTCCTGCTTCTTGGAGAAAAATAATGGTCTGCAGCCTTTTACGTACTTCTCTATTGTCCAGTTCTTTAATAAGTTGCTTATTTGTCCATCTCTGCTAATTCAGTCAGTTTAATTAGCCAGCTCTCCACAGGAGGAATTCTGTCTTCTTTCCATTGTTGTGCATGCTGCTGTTACCATATAATCAAAGGATTTTCATTATCTAGATTTTTGTCTACTATTACTAATAGAAACATTTCTGGTCTAAATGGTACATTAATTTTTAAGATATTTCTCATTACAGTATGTATCTATGTCCAATTATTATTATTATTATTTGCTTTTTTATAAATCCATCACATGTGGTAAAATGTGCTTCCACTTGTTTTACACTGCTCTTATTAAACACATCTTGGTAAATCTTTGCAAATTTAGGTGGTGTTAAAAATATCATCTAAACATCATCTTATATGTATTTTCTCTTAATACTATACACATTAGGGATGTGCATGGATATTCGTAACATTCAATATTCGTACGAATTCAGACATTCATATACAAATCAGATGTTACGACATTTATACATTCACATCTGTATTCATAAGAATGCTGTGGAACATTTATGAACTGGGGAGGTAGGAAAGCCGCTGTCCCAGTCACATCTGGAGCGGATCCAGAGTGCATCTGACATGGACTGAGAGAGGATTCAGTGGATTCAGGGTGGATTTGATGCTTTCAGAGCGGATACGTTACGAGATATGTATCAGATATGTATCAGACACATATGCATTTGTACTGGATATCTGTATGAATTTGTATGAATACATTCATATCGAATAGAATCTTACCACATTTGAAGGGGATATATTCAAATGAATATGAATTTTCTTACACTCAATTCGATATGTGTATTAGAGATGTGCACAAATGCAAAAATGCAAAATAAATTTACCTTCTATCCACAATTTCTCCCACTGTTCCATTCGAATACTATACCCAAAATTTATTGCCCATGTAATCATACATTCCTTCACTTGTTCATGTTCCATATCTATCTGTAGCAATAGTTTGTACATCACACCAATTGTTTCTTTTTCAGCCATCTTCAATTGTATTTACCAATTTTGCCATTCCCATTCAAAATTTCATCCATTTTTATCATCTCTGTATATATCCATAAGCTGCGCATATGTAAACCCCTGTATATTTTTGTCTTCTTGATTTAGTCGATCTCTTGTGTTTTAGATTTAGTTTAATGTGTTTTAACTGCTTTTATTTTTCACTCCGTGGGTGCATCCAGGCAGGAGGCATACTTTGCAAATGCTGTGAAGCAGCTGTCTAATGGTCATACAGGATTTAGAAAGCTCCACAGTCCCTCTGAAGCAATGTCCAATGCTGCACAGCAAAAAAACTCCCACTCACTACAACGTCAGTTGTGCAGTTTTCTCTTCTTCATTTCTCTTGGTGTTTGGACAAAATCTTGCAAGACTTCACCCTCAACAGGAAACAGTAGGTCTCTCAGAGAGGCAGTAGGCCTTTCAGAGAGGCAGGGGCTGAACATGTGTTCAGAAGAGCGCCGTCTGCAGCCTGGGAGGATTTGGGAGAATGTGGGAACAATCAATTCTCCCTGCAAAGCTTCTTTACTCCAGAGAAAAGTTAAGGTTTGCATTTTTTTTAATGTCTGGAGGCACCCAATGTGTCCGTTCTTGAATATTCAATAATGAATCTTAGTTTTAATACTTTCTTTGCATTAATGATATAAAATATTATGCTACAGATGTATCTTCTCAAAAATGTAATCAAAACTTTTGATGTATTCGTTACAAAAAAAAAAAAAAAAAGAGTAGGTTGAGAGAGCGAACACATCCGTTTACACTCCGGGAATAGCTCCTTATTCTTAAAGTCTGCCCAATAAAAGGATTCCAGATAGAGCTTATGCTAAATCCCACAATACCTTTTGAGTCTGAAAATGGTTATGAAGTATAGCATCTTGTTGACATAAGCCCTAATGCCATAAGGAATATGTGGAATAAACACTATTCAGCAAAACACAGGGCAGCTATCAAATGCTGCTGAAAATCAATAACTCAGCTACCCACACAACTGTAGCATTTCATTTTTTCCAGCTTTCACTTTCACTGCTTTATAAATTAACTGAATTTCCTCTGAATTTTTATAATCTTATTGGCATTTTCCTGATTTGACTGTCTTACCTGACAATTTTCAATACTTAAAAATGTATTTCTATGAACTGCTCTGTTGAAATGCAGCCATCTATATATATATCCAGGAGTGGCTGTAACTATGTCAAAAGTGGTGCTCAGCACACCATGAAGGTGAGTAATTTTACCCTCAAGTTGTCTAGCAAAGTCATTACAGCAAAATTAGAGGATTCTAATACCAAATATCTCAAGATAGATGGCATCAGTTCCTTTGCTGCTCTAAAATCCCTTCTCTTCCTTCCCCACAGCCTTCACCATATGTGTTCAAGCATCTTCATATTATTCCAGCCATCTCCTGTCCTGTTTCATCCTTGGCAGGTTTGCAGAAAACCATCAGAGAGGGCACTGGGGAGCAATCTCTTCAGTGGCCCATCACATCTCACTATTCCATTAGTCCATGTGGGTCTTAAAAGGATTACTGGCTCCTGTGATCCTCCATGACATTGAGAAATCCATCAGATGTCACAAGTCTCCAGGGGCGAACCATCTTAACAGGTCCTCATTCTCACAGGATGGACATGCAGAAAGGATCATGGTCTATCCATGACAGCAGGGTAATATCAACTCTGTACTCCCTAACTTCAGGCCACACCCTTGACAGTTTGAACTAAAAACCAAATCCAGAGTACTTCCAGCTACATGCATTAGACCAGTAACAAATGAGAGGGCAAAACAAAGAACAATGCAAGCAAGATTAGAATAGCATAAAATAGAGTTGTGACATGCAGAATGCTACCCCTATGCCTCACAATGGCTCTGGGTCAAAGCTTGGACCCACTCCAGAGAGCCAGAAACAGCCCCAGACTTTGGCCATTTTTTGAGCCTGTAAGAGTGTGTCTAGACTTACAGATACTATGTATTCCAATGTGCAGTCAGGGCGTGGACATCACATCTGATGCCTGATGCTGTGTAGTGGCAGCGCATTATGCCACCGCTACTTCAAATTTACGTGCTGCAGAATGATGAGCCCTTGCTCCACAGTATCCAGTAAATTCAAATGTTCCAACCAGTCCAGCAGGATGGCGAGAACAGCGAACTCCCTTTGGCTGTCCCATCCCACGTGATGCCGGGCTCACCTTGCACGCCATGGAAGTATTGCAGCTTTCTCTGAGAAGGCTGTGGGGAGGCTGCTGGAGTCTGGACAGCATGTTGTGGCTTTGCAGCAGGTAAGCTGCACTTTTTTTCCCTCTAAATCATTACGCTGAAAAGAGGGAATGATTCAGCTGCCACATCAGCTCTGATGTCAATTCTTCCAGTTGTGGAGGCTTGGGTGTATGTATGCTGATCAGGGACTGGCAAATTTGAACGCCACACCCCAGAACAGCTACTAGGGTGTCAGAACAAAAGAACATGCATGAATGTGTTAACTTGGGGCCTATTTGTACTTATCTATTGGAGCAGTTCCATCACCCTGGAGGGAGATATACGCTCCCTGGAGCAGCCCAGAGTCTGTATCGCTCCTGGGGACATCCATTCACACCCTCTTCCAGGTTTGGCAAGTGGGCACGGGAGCGCAACTACAGTTGTCCAGTCATGCGCAGCATCAACATCACCGTGACAATGTTCAAATGAGTGCTGGATGTTGCCTTGGATGTTTCCATGGCGATCCAGCCTGCCTTGGCCTGGCCATTCACACTTCAAATGCTACTTGTCCAATTTGTGGCTTTTCTGGCACTTGAAATGTGAATGGCTACCATTGCACTGGGTCTTTACCAGCCTAGAATCCTATTGTTACGCCGTACTAGACTGGTAAGTAGGACTCAGTAGTTTATTCCCCATTTCTCATTTTCTTTGACACAGCAGCAGAAAGAAACTACGGTGCTTTCTGTTTGTGGGAATCACACAAACTGGAATGCAGATATAAGAACAGAAGGAAAGAAGAATAGTACAGGGCAATATCCTGGGAGCTATACTGATCTTTTGTGCCTAGACAAATGCTCACTTATTGATTTTATTTTTATTATTGTTGTGCTTGTTCTTACTGAACACATAAAACGTACTAAAATCTTTATAAACACAAAAAACATGATTAGACTTTGCACACTCAAGTGATTTGTTGCTTCATTATATATCTATAATATAGAAAGAACAGGAACATTTTGCTCTTAAAATTCTGGCTGTCCAGGGTATGAAACCTGGGATTTTGTAATAATCTTACAGTTAAATTAAAAGGGGGGGGGATGGCACTGGAATTATCCCGGAATTTTATTGGGCCACCTTTGGCAATATCAACTTAGTCCCAAAATTCTGTGATATCAGTATTGTGAGAAAAAGAACACATAGTGATATTGTTTACCTTGTCTGATTCCTAGGATTTTTCATGCTGAAAATACCAATGTGCAAACACAGAGGTGATATCCACTGTGCAAATGCTGTGGTGGGCACGCACAGTTGTTGAGATTCATGCCATTGGATACATCATGAGAGCAAGCATCAGACAAGATAAGGGTCCCAGCTTGCTCCCACAGTGTCCCCTTGCCATCTGACAAGGGTGACAGGGACAACCAGAGATGACTGTGGGATGGAAACAAGATACCACATTTTCCTCTCGCCATCCAGGGATGGTCTGTTTGTAATAAAGAGCAACTCTGGAGGCAAAGGTGTGTCTGGCAATGTGCTGCTCCTAGGTGGACTGATGAAAACGTCCTGGCCAAGAACAGATCCCAACATCTACAATGCCCTCCTAATTCAAAACTGGGGAAGTGGTGTACCTGAGGGTGAGAAGCAAAAGACATGTGAATGGACTGCTATTTGCCTCTGGAGCGGACCTCATAAGAACATAAGAGGAGCCCTGCTGGATTGGGCCACAGCCCATCTGGTCCAGCATCCTGTCCCACACAGAGTGACCCACCAATTGTTTATGAGCATCTCAAGCAGAAGGTGAGGGCAAAGCCTTTACTTGCTTTTGGATTCCTGCAAATAGCCTTTAGACTAGAGGCATTTGGGCTGTCTTTCCAGCCTGCTACTGGAATCTCTCCTCTGTTCAGAAACAGTCCTTTCACTCCTCTTCAGTGTTTAACGTTCACCTTACTGACTTGATTAACAAACAGATCCCTACAATTGTATCAGCTGGCTGAAATATTCTGAACAATTGTGTTAATCACTGCCTGACTTCTTCCAGACACTGAATTTTGCAACAAATAAGAAAAGCAGGTCATGTTTCCAAAAGTGCTTTGCAATTTTCCCCTCCCCCATAGTGTTCATTTTGCTCTTAGAACTGTTCTTTGCCTTTCTCGGTCTTGAGGGGCTGAACTCTATTTTTAGCATTTCTGCGTTTCCAGTCTAATGCATTTAAACAGTCTACAGCAGATGTCCAAAACCTTGAAGGTAATTAATTAAGTCCCACTGTTTCTACACTACACAAAAGACAATTTGTCATTGCATGTAAAATTGTATAATTGAGTATTATAAATGTTTTCAGGCCAAGCCATGCTATGAATTATTTAGTTCATCTGTACTAATTAAAAACCTATTGGACGATTAATGTCTTGTAACCTGATAAGCTACTTTACTAAGTAACAAATTATACACATAATGACCTCAGACAAAATTTACAGAAGTTAAATAGTAATTTATACAAATGTAGAAAACTGGTTACCATGGAATAATTTCCTCTACGGCTGTGGTCATAGCTAAGGTTTAATCCAGCTTCAGTCTACTTTCAGAGCGAGAGAACATATCAGCAAAGCAGCCGGTAATTTTCTTTCCACATTATCTATCCCAAAGGTGAATTTTCTGAGTTATTTAACACTGAAAGAAAACAGCTTGTCACTTTGCTGATATATGACTCTGAAAGTGGACTTAAGATGGATTAAACCTTAAGTGTGACCACAGCCTAAGATACATATCTTGCAGTTTCCATATTGCCCTTCACAGCAGTTTCAGGCCAGTTTTAACCAAATGGACAAAGCAACATGAAATCCTATAAAACCCACATAAGCTTTTATTATGTAATATGCTGTAATATAAAATATTGGCTACTGACAAGCATGTGTTTATCAGTATTCTGTTACTGCTATTTGTTACCCTAACATAGGATAAACTTGGTGTATACACTTCTTATATGGATTCCAGCCAAGGACGATATAAAATGAAGTCAATTTGTGCCTCCCCGAAAACTATTACTCCATTAAAAATCTTTTTCCTTCATTTGATGGGAGGGGGCATTTAAGCCAATTCTCAGTCAAAAACCTAAAGTTCTTATGGGGTCCTACATTGAAGATAACACACTCCATCTTTTTTCTACATCCAATGCCATTTAGGGCTCTGAAGACAAAACTGTCCATTTTCATTTGGTGCAGAAATGTCTTGGAAGCCAGTGCACTTGCAAGCATCAGCAAAATATGTTTGAAATGTTCCCAGTTAATAACCTCGCTGCCCTATTTGGGACCAACTACAGTTTACAGGTCATGCTTAAAGGGGACATCAGCAGTATGCCCAATACTATACTAACTAGATCAGGGCATCGCTGATATATCATTTGAAGTCAATTAAAGAGTTCTCAGTCACAGGCAGCATTTTCACATCTATATTTGTCCAGTCCAATGGACAGTCTGATCTCTTGCTTCTGTATACTAATGTGGAATAGAAAGGCCATACTTCCTGAGCATAGACAAAATGGCTGCCTAGTCCAGCATACTCTTTGATTTTTTTTTAAAAGCTCCATCAGTTGCTAAACTGGACCAGGTAGGTATGAAAATGCAGCACAAATCCCCATGTTCTGGTTTGCAGTTCCTCAAACTGCACTGCCAGAATGGATCCCCTAGGGGCTCCAAGACCAAAACCTTAAGCCTCTGGCCACTGGTTCTTACAGAGGTTGGAATTCCACTGAGGTGAAGATCAGGAACAGTGGGAGACATCTGCACTTCAAGTCCTGTTGTAGTCCTCATCCAAACCATTAGCACTTAAAGTGTGGATTCCCCTGCCTGTACAAGCTGGAACACAGCAGCATTGTGTGCCCAGATGTTACCATGACATTTCACCCACAGCACATGGCTGTGTAGCCTCATCCTCAGTTATGCCTCCATTTGCAGCTTTGCACACAAAAGAGAGTGTAAACACTGTGGACTGGAATATCACTAGCTGCTCCTGGCCAAGCTATGGAGAAGTTTTTACTTACCCACAGCAAGCAAAGGCCAGGGTGGCCTTCTTGACTTCTGGAGCATTCTAGGGAAGCAGCAGTGGTGTTGTGTGTGGATGGGCCTCCTCAGGAGCAGCTGGGGCTGTTCCTGACAGGTAAACTGTGACAGACCCTGAGTTAGGTAATACCTCCTGACTGTTCACTGCTCTGAGACCATGGTAAAAGGGTGGCATATACATTTTTAATAAACTAAACAATGCTGCACATTCATAGGTTGTCAGCTACTTGTGGGAATAGGGCACACTCAACTAGATCCTCAGTTTTGATTTCTTCCAATCTCCTTTTGATCTGCAGTGGATCAAGTGCATAACCTAACTTAGCATAAGTTGCATTCTTCATTAACAAGAGTATCACATATGACATAAATAGAGGTCTTAATATTTGGTAGGTCTTAATATTCAAATACACCCATCTAAGATTACACTACATGTATAGGAAGAAGCAGTGATTATTCAATGCATAGGTATGTGATTGAATATTATTTATAATTAAATGTTAAAATAATATCATAAGTCATTGCATTTAAGATCATAGACTATTATAAGATAATGGATCACTCAGCATAAAATCCTTAACTAGCAAAGGTAAATGAAAATATTTTCAAAATATCTTGTCTTGGGCCCTGTCCAGACAGGGGGGATATAGCACCAATATGGTGCTGCTACTGTATGTTGGGGTTGCCACATGCATCTGTGGCAACCCCACCATAGCCCCACTTTTTCCCCACTGAGAAGTGAAAAAAGCTATTGCTGGGAAATTTAGCACTGGTCACTGGTTTTCTAGTGCCTTTTCTCCTTGAGGACAAAGTAACGATTGTTGCTCCGTCTACTGTGCACGCATAGAGGCTGAACAGTCGGCCATATGCACACCACAGTGGCGACACACACGTCCAGGCATTTGGAACAGTCTTGCGAGAAGACTGTTAAAAGCTGAGGTACTGCAGAGAAAGACAATTTTTGCACTGGGGCTTATTCTGGATTATATCCTGGAATAGGGACCTGCTGTCCACATGCTAGTGCAGAATATGATGTACATTACCAAGGTCTTCTTCCACTATTGTTGACCCAAAATAAACTAAACATTAAACCTTGAGTTCTGACAAGTTCTGTTGTTATACCAACTTAGAACGTATCCAAAAATAAAAATGTGGGCTAATTTGATGTCATAAATTAAAATAATTATGCAGATATATCACAAAAAATCTTTGTTTTCCCTCCTACACAAGAAGAAACAGATTTTCATAGTCACAGATTCAGAATGAAGCAAGCACACAATGTCTTGGACTTTAAAACTTCTAATTGACTCCTACCTTTTACTTGAATAATGGTTAAGTCATGTAGAGTATCACAGAAATGTCAGCTGATAATCAAATAAAATTTAATCTAATCACTCCAGGAGCTTAAATGGCAAAAGCCTCAGGCTGAGCTTACAACAGGCTTCTCCCAAAGAAGCGACTCATCTGGGCACAGGAGTCAGGATTATTGGAACTGGCTGTCAGGCGATTCTGTGAACTTCCTATATTTCTCTTAGCTCAGGGTATTGGCCCAAGCTGACCTTCAGTACACTGCTAGAGGCAATCACATCAAAGTCTTTTCCCGATGATTGAAAATGATTGGCGCACTGCTAATGAGACTCGGCACCAAGCTCCGGGATTCATCACAGCACTGTCCAGAAAAACACACATCCCAAATCCTTTGCCCAGAATTAATTAAATCTTTCCTGTTTGAATTTCCAGGCTCAATCTCAGGGTTGATTACCAGGACTTCAGGACAATTGATGACCTGCTTCAATAAATCCATCAGCTTTTAAATGCTTACCTTTAAAAAATACAAAGCGGGGGGGGGGGGAGCCCTAAATGCTCTAGCTCTATCAGGAGGCTTCCTTACTAGCTATGGATTTCGTAAAACTGAGAGATCAGCAATGGGCTCAGAATGATCTAGGAAGATGCCACTTAAAATCGTTCCCCAAACAATAACTCTGCTGCTAGTTGGCTCCTGAAAATTGCTGTGTAGAATAACACAGGCATCTCCACACTGGGCAGTATGCCAGGCCAGTATGAGGCCTAGCCTACTAGCTGTGGACTAGAGAAGCCACATCTCTTGTTAGGTTGCCCCATCCCAAAATGGCCGCCTACCAGATCAGGCACACAAAGAGATTTGGACATACTAACAAATAGGGACGTGCACAAATATTCGCCACATATGAAACTTGATCAAATTCATTTGAATTTGTACAGTCAAATCTGAATTGAATGTTGGCTGCATCCGAAGACTGACATTTGAATGCTGAGCAAATATTACATACATTCAATCAAAGCTTTGTTATATTCGTAACGCTGGGGAGGTGCGAAAGCAGCTGCCCAGTGACATCTGTAGTGGATCCGGAGCAAAATCAAAGGGAATTCAGAGTGGATTTGTAGGAGATTCACAAGCATGACTGACAGCGAGGATCTGAATCAGACTGAATAGCATTCAAAGAACATTCATATTGAATTTGAGTCCTACCACATTAGAAGGGGTTCTATTCAAACAAATGTGAATTTCCTCGCATTTGGTTCGAATTAAAAAAACCAAATATTTGTGCCCATCAGTACATAGCAAGCCTTTCCTGATAATAGATCACACAGAGTACAGCTGTACCCAATGTATACATCTAGCAACCTTTTCTGCCTAGTTCCCACAATCCAAACCAGGTTCAGACCACAATGATCATGGGTTCTCATAGCACTCTGGTTCTTCCCAACACAGAGCTATCCAGCACACACGGAATTCATCAATAACACAGGGGAAAGGCAACATCTATAATTAAAGCTAAGAAAGAGGGCTGGCTGTGTGAAAGTGACACAATGACAGTACAGTGGACAAGCTCATACATATTAGTCATCGGTGTAGCATTCTAGCAAACCTTTCACATGAAACCCATTTATTAAAAGAAGTGATAATGACACACACATATGAAACAGGCTGTTGTGCGCCCCCTCCTGAAGAGGGCCTCCCTGGGCCCAGACAATTTAAATAACTATCACCTGGAGGCTAACATACCTTTTGTAGGCAAGGTTCTGGACTGAGCTGTTGCTGTTCAACTGCAGGCATGCTTGGAAGAAGCTGATTATCTAGACCCATTTCAATCTGGCTTCAGGTCTGGTTATGGCACAGAAACTGCCTTGGTCACACTAGTTGATGACCTCCTCCGGGAGAGAGACAGGGGAATGCTACCCTGCTGGTTCTCCTGGACCTCTCAGTGGCTTTTGATACCATTGACCATAGTAGCCTTTTGGAAAGACTACAGAGTTTAGGAGTGGGAGGCAATGCTTGGCACTGGTTCCACTCCTTTCTCCAGAGCAGAACTGTAGGAGACACTGATTTGACACCCTGGGAGAGTTCTTTGTGGGGTCCCTCAGGGGTCGATCTTATCTCCCATGCTATTTAACATCTCCATGCTGACACTTGAAGCTCAGGTGAGGCCATGGCCAGGAGCGCCTACTCCCAACTACGGCTGGTACATCAACTGAAGCCTTTTCTGGATAGAGTCCACTTGGCCACAGTCATCCATGCTCTGGTAGCCTCTAGATTGGACTACTGTAACACACTCTACATTGGGCTGCTCTTGAAAAATCCGCAAGTTGCAGCTAGGGCAAAATGCAGCTGCTAGAGTGCTGACCAAAACAGCTAGCCGGACGCATATTACACTGGTTTTAAAAGGGCTGCATTGGCTGCCAATTTACTACCAAGCCCAATTCAAGGTACTGACTCTGACTTATAAGACCCTAAATGACTTGGGCCCCAAATATCTAAAGGAACACTTTCTCCCATATCGATCTGCCCTTGTCTTAAGATCAAGTGGCGAGGCCCTCCTGGCCGTACCACCACCTTCAGTATTGAGGTTGGTGGGCACCTGGGAGAGACCCTTTTCAGTGATGGCCCCCAGACTATGGAATAGTCTCCCCCCTCAAGGTTCATCATGCCCCTTCCTTACATAATATGTAGGAAGGCAGTGAAGACGCACCTCTTTACCCTGGCCTTTGGCTGAGATGATTATATTTCCAATCCCAGCAAAGATACCATCATTTTAAACATGTTGTGTGTTGTTTTAGATTTGTTGATTTTTTTAAAAAGTGCTTTTAATGTATATTCTGTTTTTCATCTGTTAATGACTGTTACCCGCCCAGAGACCTTTGGGTATGGGGTGGAATAGAAATGTAAATAAATAAATAAATACTGCAATTCCAAAGCTTTGGGGTTGTTGTTGTTTTGCCTGTCTAACAGATTCTGACTTGTCCTGGCACATACCAGGAGTTCTGATCTCACAGTGAGATAGACAGAGAAGTGAAAGGATTGCAATAAGTATGGGAGTCAATGGGAAGGGGCTGCAGAAAACAGAGAATTGAATTGCATCAACCAACTTCAGGCTGTGACATTTGGAGAATATAATATGCATAAAAGAGAAGTGTATATAATGGCCTCAGAGCAGGGCACAAAACGGAACTATAAAACAGCAAATGAAATAAAAACAATATAAAATAAATAATCAAATCAGGGACACAATAGAGAAACATTACAGCTACATAAGCCACTGAAGCCAAGAGCATTGTTACCTATCCAGGACTGTAACAAATCAATCAGAAAGAGTAACAAGTAAAAGTAATCAAGTTGTATCTGTGAGTACCATATTCTCAAACCACATACCTACACCTCCAGGGAAGGCAAGACACTAGCTAGAGTAATCTGAAATTTAAAATCAAATGCTGAAAAATGCTCAAAGATCACCTTCATATTTAGAAATATAGGTTTGCTTAGTCATAATAAAAACTAACATTGGCAATGCATACTAATAGCATTTTGCATGTTCATAAAAAGGAGCTTTAACTACACTCCAATTCAGGAGCTTTGCCGTTTTAATTCCAGTGTGGTCTTGTCTGCCTACAGAATGCTTTACTTCTTTAATAAATCGCCTCTGGACAGACTGAATAAATTGATGCCAGCTATCAAGGGTGCCCTGCAATGTAGCCACTTTATTCAGAGTTATCACTATCACACTGAATATTGCTGAGGGAAATCAACAGTCTCTAGATATCTCTGGCAGCAAATACCGCAAGGAGCAGCTTATTTTGACTGCTGCATGCTGAGGGGCTTATGCGTATTTATCAAAACAAGTCAATAAATGCTGAAAACATTGATTATCCATCCACTGTTAATTTTCCTGCAGTATATCCCAAACTGTTCTGTCTCATTTTAGCACTATTTGTTGATGGTCTCATTTTGTGCTCACCATCTCAATTAGGCTGACACATTAATGTAGCCAAAATACGGCCTCCAGGAAAATGAGAGAAATGTTGTTACCCCCTCAATTAAACACACCTTAATTAAAGGGCAAAACAGGGTGACCAAGTGCCGTGATGCCTATTTGCAGGGCGAAAGACAAATCTGTTTTCATAATATTCTTTAACAAAGTCAGCTGTGCAATATTCACTGAAGCACAAGCCTACGTTTTCTTTATTTATATTATGTTCCACCTCTAGTCTGGAAATGTTTTTTTTTTAAAAAAAAATCTGGGGAATATATATATCCAGTTTATTTTACACATTATGTAATAAATTTTTGTGATAAATCGTCGTTATCATCATTAATAATAATTTGGGCATTTGTTAAATATCATTTTATGATCTTTACAAATAAACCGCCGGTAGTAGGTCAAAGCTGAATAATATAACCTGCTACGCTCAGCAGTTAAAATGCAAATAGATCAAATTTACTGCAGGTGATGCTTCATTGCTCATTTTACTTGCTAGAATATGAATTCCGGCCTGTGTGAAATTCCATCAGTCACAAATAATGGCATTAGCTATCCCTTTCAATTTGGCAAGAAGTGTGTGGGCACTGATCTTATAGCATGTAGGCCTTGCTGCTGAAGTAGGTGAGTCTAATGACTCAAACGTAGATTGCAATCCTTGTCTCTGATTACAGTAGGGAGAGAAGAGTGCATTTACGTAGAAGTGCTTGAAAAGTTTTTACTCAGCCAGAATCACCTTGAGAGCAAAAAGAAAACCACTTTTCCATCAAAAATCAGCTCTCCTTTTCCTCACTGGCTGCTAAGAACAAATTAAAAATCTTTGCAAGATTACAATAATCTTCTCTGTTTTTTACATCGCTCACCCTTCCCTGTGGTGTTTTTTTTTAAACATATTTTAATAATGCTATACAATTACCCTTGGTACTATGAACCTACATTCCTGAATGAGATGACCCAGGATTAAGTTACTTCTAAAATATACTTTCCTTACTTAGAACTAGCGTACAGTTTTCTCAGCTCCTTGGCATACTTGTACCACTAGGACAGCTTTGGCAAAGGCAAACTAAAAGGAGGGATGGATCGCTTGAGGGATAGGAAATATATGCCACAGAAGATCAGTCTCGTCTTCACTGAGGACAGTGATAAAGTTTTTTCCCCCCAAATACCTATTATGCAAAATGCTTAGCTCTTCTGGCAGCAGGAGGCGGTATTCCTCCAAAGGCCACCTGCAGTGAGATCGGAAGCAGAGCAAGTGGTGTGCTCACATCCTGACGGTGAGATTCTCTATGCAGCTGGTTGGCCACTGCACAAGCAGAATGCTGGACTAGATGGGCCACAGGTCCCGTCCAGCACACCATTTCTTATGCTTGTATGCTCTTATGTCTTAGGGACACCCACTGAAGAGAGTCCATCTGACCTCAACTGAGAAGTTTAAGCAGACTTTACCCTGCATCCTGCTGAACAATCTACATTGCAAAAGACAGAGATTTCTGTGGAAAAGCCATTCTCCCTTACAGTGAACCAAAAGGAGAAAGAATGTGACCTTGCATTACAGTGACTACATCTGATTCTTCTCTACTGTAGAGAAGACCCTCTAAAGTCTTTTCAAGCTGAATTCACTGACAGGTTGGGTCTCGTTCTGGTAGACATGCTTTTCTCCTTCAATAGCTAAAGGTCACCTGGAAGAGTATAAGCTCCTGCCTCCCCATTTCTACTTTGCTTGACTCCAACTGTTATCCTTTTTGCTTTCCCTCTACTTCTCTTTTCCTTTTTTTCCTCTGCTTTTTAATTGTCCTAGGAAACCAACCCAAGTCATCTATGTCCTCTTCAGTGTTAGTGGGATGGGTAGGCAATAAAACAGTGGAACCTCCTGCATTGGGCCTTATTTTGGATTATATCCCTATAACAGGGACTTTCCATCTGTATGCTGTTACAGACTATGGGCAGACCCCGGGCAGGACCTGCTGTAGTCTACATTAGCATGTGGGTGGCAGGTTCCTATTCTGAGATATAGTTCAGAGCAAGGCCCAGTGCAGAAAGAGCCAATTATAAGTCATAATAAAGTGCACCTAGTAATCTTCTGGTAAATTATGGTCTGGGAATATTAGTATAATTTAGCTATCAGCTCTGATTCTCAGAGAAGGTGATTTCAGCAGCATACTTCAATAGGCCAAGAGGCTGTCAGATCCAGACTGGCTGGGTGGTAGCATGAAGCTGTCCAAGATACAGCATCATCACAGACCTCTGGTCCTTCTTGATTATTCCTTTCCTCCTTTTGAATGCATCCAGACAGGGTCAAAACCCCATCATTATTTCATAATGATACCCATTTTGTCAGATGTGATCATGGTGTTCTAATACAGTTCTGGAATACAGACCCCATTTACCAGGTTTTCATTATTTTGGTAAAATTAACTATTGTAGAACAGTATCCTTTTATTACCTGGAAATACTTCATGGGATACTATTGGTTAACTGTACTGCGCAATGGGAGGGTTAGGTCACGTGGAAAGAAAATCTTGCAGCTGTAGTGTCAATCCGCTCCTGCAGCAAACACTAAAATGTGGAGTATCGATTAATTTCTAGACAATGTGTGATGACTCCGGGTGTGCTTTATATCAGTGAATATAAAGCAGAATATCTGGAGCAGCCTTTGTTTCTGAACATATCCAAACCCAGTATTTTTCTTCCATAATTCACTCCTTCCTTTAAGAGGAACTTCAGCCTTTAAGAGCAGTCTCTGTTGTAGCTTACCTTTGTCTCAGCTACTGAAAACCAAAAAAGCACCACTTCCTGCATTCCTATTTTGTCTATTTTCCTATCTTGTTACCTTGAACTGTTGGAGCTTTTTCTGAGAAAGCTGCATGGCTGCAGCTTTTCTCAAACAGCCAGTTGCCCTTTGTTCGCATTGGAGTCTCTTCACTTTGGAACGTGGTTTGATTTTTGTTGTTGTTGTTGTTCTGAATAGCTTGAGTTTAGCTGGCATCTTCTTAATCATCATCAGCTTTTTGGCATTATAGTGACATCTGTGAAGGCATTTCTAGAAATAAATCCATTGAATGATTTTGTTTTTGAAAACAACAGAGCCAAGTTGCCCACACCCCGATGCAGTTGCTGCCTTAGGCATAATCTGGCCCTGTTCAAAGAAAATGTGCTGCAAAGCTGAAATGTTCTTACAGAATGCTGTTTCACATTGAAATGCAGAAGGGAAATGAGGGCCTGCTTGCACTTTGGTAGCAGAGTTATCCAGGCCTCTTCCTGATTGCTCTGTCCACACCCAGGAGCCACAACAACTCACCTGGAGCTGCCACAGCACCCCACCATAAGCAACCAGCTGTGGACTGTTGAAAAGCAGTCCAGGCATTGACGAGGAGTGTTTGGGTTGCTCCTGGATGGCAACCTCTGCACCCACGTTTGGGTGTGGTAAGTGGGCATGACTGCATCTGTACAGTCATGCTCAGCGACTGGATCACCATGGCAGTGCCCAGCAGTGCACCAGATCTGAATGATGCTTCGGCAATCCGGGTAACCCTGGCTGGCCATTCACATTATCAATTACTGCTGCCCAGGTATGGGACTAGTTTAGCACCTGTAAGTGTGAGTGGCTGCCACCGCACTAGATCCTTAGCTGTCTGGTATGATATTTGTATACAGGTAAATGCAAACAGGCCCTTGCATGCCGATTCTTGCAGAAGGCAACTGAATCTCCTGCTCTGATGTGTGAGTTATGTTACCCTAGGCAAAGATCATCCTACGTATGGCACAAACCTATTACATTGAGGGCTGCTGCCTCTGGGTGTAGCGGTGAACACCATCCCATCACCAATCCTGAACCTGGAGACATCTTCCATTTCATTTGGTTTCTTAGAGATACCATCTTGTTCTTTGCCTTAGGCAGCAAAACGCCTTGGGCCAGTCTTGTGCACACATTTCTAATATCCTACTGTCACTACATATCACATTTCTGAAATGTTTCCATGGTTTTTTTTTTTTTTTTTAAAAAAACATCTTTGAAAGAATGGGCTGCTGCAAAGTGCAGGAGATTTCCACCCAGTCTCAGAATGTTTGGAATTCTCTTACAACATCATAAATAATGCTGAAAAGTGTGAATTGAAAAATCTGACATGTAATTTGTCTCCAAGATGCACAGTGAACTGACTCAGCGGCTGCCACCGTAAAATGATGAAACATTCCTGAAGTGAATGACCCTGCTTTTGGCATCATGTTTCATACAATCTTTTAGAAAAACTCATTTAATTTAAATCCTCCGAGGTTGCTCCTCTTCTTAAATCTCAGGAAAGTGCTGTCTTCTTCTTCTTCTTCTTCTTCTTCTTCTTCTTCCACACAAATGCGTGTGCGCACACACACTCACACACACAAGATTGGATTGATTTCAGAATGTGCCATAGAAACCTAGGTCTTTACTGTAATGGGGAAGTCAACTCCAATTTCTATTTAGACACTGTGGGTTGGCCAAATTCCCAGCTTGTTAACCACCCTATTCATTCAGATCCATCAGTCTCAAAGGATGAAACTAGTAGTGACGCTAATCACTTGCATCCACTGTTGTTGGTGTTTGTTTGTTTTTAAAGATATTACTACTGAATGAAGTTATAATGAATACATGGGAGTTCCTCCCCCCTTTACACAGTATGTCTTCTCTTTTTAGCAAAGCAATCTCAGTTTTTGAGCAGAAACATTTTGATGATTCAACAGTATCAAATTAAGCAATTATCAATTTTAAAGTTGATTTTGAAAACACACACTCACACGGGTGCACATTCTTCCTGTGTTCTGATGTGATTTCAAAAGCCTTAATAACATTGCTGAATTCTGGAGATCTTACTGAATATGATCATACGCAACAATGTATAAATAATCACCATCTGTTAGAGCAGTGGTTCTCAACCTTCCTAATGCCACGACCCCTCAATGCAGTTCCTCATGTTGTGGAGACCCCCAACCACGGGGGCGGGGCAGCTCGGGTGAGGATGGGGCAGGAAGGCGAGAGACTTGTCACAACCCATCTGAAAGGGTAGTTCGACCCCCAAAGGGGTCACAACCCACAGGTTGAGAACCACTGTGTTAGAGGGAGCTTACTTTCTAGGTCGGTGATGGCCAACCTATGACACGCGTGTCACAGGTGACACACCAAACCCTTTTGGGTGACACACATGGTCACTCTGGCACCTGGGCATGTAGTGCTTGCTTGTTCTTGAAGTGTATGAAATACCAACTTTCAATTGAAGATTTAGCAACAAAAGTCACTAATGTAAAGAATTATTTGTTTTTGCTTTTAATAAAATACATATATCAAAAATATAACTTTTTTACCAGAGCTACAAATATCACAAAATTATGGATATTTCTAGATGTGACACAGCGCCTGAGTTAAGTAGGTTTTCTTGCGAATTTTGACACACCAAGCTCAAAAGGTTCGCCATCACTGTTCTAGGTGTTACAAAGCAAGAGTATATGAGAATGAAAACACAGCTGACCAAGATCAAGAGGATGGCTCCAATTAGATTCCTGGGCTGCACCCAAATGTTGCTTATTCTGCTATATTTTGATATTTTGATGTCTGAATGCACCTCTGTTCTTCCTTACCCCGTTCTGCCAGTTAATGCTGTGTATGTAACAGCAACAGGAAGAGTCACCCTCACAAACCAATTCACTTTCAAGCTTCTAAATTAAGATGCTTCACAGATAAATATGCGGCAACATTTCTCTATAAGAGGAAAGGAACGGTGACAAATCCAGGAATGTGTTTTGCTTACATATGAGAAACACTGATAATGATGAAGCTTATACTGTCATTGAGAGATTTGTCATTCAACTTGCATGATGTACAACCATCATTTACTGAGCACGCAGAAGAAAATCTTATGACTGAGTAAAACACATATTACATTATATTACTGAATATATCTTTTTTTAATGGGGAGGATTAGCCTCAAGGAGATTACTGTATGCTACCCACTCAAAAAAAAAAAAATCAAGAGAGGAAAGAAATGCATTACGATAGAATTTATATTTAATTGTTTTTCTTTATGCCTAAAAATAGAATACGTTAACAAAACTCATTGAGATATAAACAATCAGAATAAAATGTCTAGTAAAGTGTAAACGTTTTACAGTATATCCTTCTGCTCTCTCTCAAATCCATCTAGAAAAGGAATTAGGATTTTAAGAAAGGCCCTACAGCCCAGTAAAGGTCAACGTGACTGAAAACCTAGAAAAAGAACTACACTGCTAAGCTGAATATTTTACTTTCTCTCTCCTTTTCTATAGTTTAAGAAGGCAGTACTGCCATTGATTCCTTTAATATAAGGGTAAAAGGAACTTTCACATTCCTACATTGCAGTGGGACTAATGCACGAGAGACATTGGCTGTGTCCCCATGCACGTTTGGTATGGTTTCAAATGCAGGATCGGCAAGGAGCATCCCCATGTGTCTTGGATTTGGTCCGAGGAAAGCGGACCAAATCCCCCCAAACTGTGCCAGACCAGGGCTAAATTTGATACCTGAAAATACAAGTCTCAGCAGGGTTTGGGGGTCCAGCATGCATTGGTTAGCGAGCTGATCCCATGCATACGGACAATCACAGGCTAACCAGGAAGGAAACTGGCATGTCCATTGGTCCTGTGTATTGGAGACTGCAGCCGCTGACATTTTAAAATCCTGATTGCCAAGGCAGGCAGGATACTGGCTTAATTTTTGTGCATTTTCCACAGAAATATTTCTAACCCGGTTTCCCGATTGCCAAGGCAGACTGGATAATGGCTTGATTTCTGTTCCAATTCCAAAAAAATTCAACCCTCATTTCCCTGATTGCCAAGGTGATCATGAAATAAAGGCTTAATTTTCTCCCTTTTAAACTTGGCGGGCATTATCGCGATTCCCGGTGGAGCAGAGTTGCGCAAAACTGCTCAAGTGCCTAACTGCCATTAAACCTTGTAGTGGCTTTTGGTCCTTTAAAAGTATTTCTAAATGTATTTATTTATTTATTTATTTATTTATTTATTTATTTATTTATTTATTTATTTATTTATTTATTTATTTCTATTTCTATTTCTATTTCTATTTCTATTTCTATCCCGCCCTATACCCAAAGGTCTCAGGGCGGGTTACAATATTATATTAATCTTAGACAGGTCCCTGCCCTCAGGCTTACAGTCTAAAGAGACAAGAAACAAAAGGAAAATGGTGTGGGAGGGAACAGGGAACAGCAAAAAGCAAGCACTTGAGGTTCTGAGTTCCAATTCTTCTGTTCATTTCTTATTGCTGGGATTGTTAGTGGTGTGTGAATGCCCAAGTAAATTGAGATTACTCCCAAATAAAAAATAAGTAGAACTCCATTCTTAAGGAAACCTCTTCAATCACAAACAGGGCCACATATGGATAATAAAAACAACTCAGCTTCTTTCCAAAAAGTCCCATTTTAATCCAGTAACTTTATAGTCTTTGAAAGTAAATACTCAAGTCTCATGCATTTTAAGAACACAGTTCCCAGTCACTTACAAAGAACACCCAGCATGAAGGTATATTCCTAACCCCCGGCTCATTCTTCAGTTTTGTAAATCTGATAATGTGGAAGATGAACTATCCTTTCCCCAGAAAGACAAGGCACCTTCTGATATCCAGCTTCTTCCATCCTGGTTTTCTACTACAGTTAATACAAGACTCTTGCATTTCCATTCTATATGTAGTCATTAAGATTTAAGCAGCAGTGCCAAAGTTAGTCTTTGTTCTCCTGAGTAAGCTTTATTTTAACTTTTTTTTATGCCTCCCAGCCGAGTCCTGGCTTTCAGTGCCACTAAGGGAGGGAGGATGTGGCACAGGGATGGGTTGATGTCAATACGGCTTCCAATGAGGAGAGAGGGGGCAGAGAGGAGGGGGTGCTGTTCCCCAAGCCAGGGTTTGGTGCGGTTTGCATGGGAATGCCTCCATCCACACCCAACCCGCACCTAGCCCACGTTGCTGGGAATGACATGGGGACGCCCAAAATTCAATCTCGGTCCCGCAAGTGGCCCATGTGGGCCCAAAAAGCACCTAACAGGGATGCAGCCATTTGCAAAGCTAAGGCCAGGCATTAAAATCACGGCACAACCAGTCACAGGTTAAAATCAGATTTAAAACAAAAAAAGAATATTTTACTTCAGATACACCAGAGCATACAACGGTGCTAAATGACTATTTCAGAGGTCACCAGCACAGGGTCAGAAAACGCAATGCAGCCCCAGAGAATTTACCTGGCACTTAAAATAATTCTGCGTTTCTCCTACGTATTGCTTGGGTATACATGGGAAATCAGATGCTGGTACCTCTAGGCTAGAAAACAGGCATTAGATGCTGCTGCAAATTAGGTGTGCAGAAGGCCTACGCAGGCATTCAGTTAAATTCAAGAAGGCACAGGCTACGTAAATAATGTAGGATACATCCTGGTTTGAGCATTATTAAGCTTCAGGATCATGAGAAGTCTTCTCACTTTGTTTCCCTGAATAATCTGTGCCCTTCTATGTTTGCCTTGATTTCTGAAAAGGAGGGAGAGAAGGAAGGATGGAAGCTGATTTTTTTACAGGTCCAGAGGCAACCCAGATGTCCTTAATTTTGGCTCATACATACTAAAATGGCTATCGTTTTCATCCCTTTCCATTGCTCTCTGTAGAAAAAGTGCCCTGAATAGAGCAGAATAACTGATAGCAGGTAAAACGAATGTGGAAAATACCATGTTCAGGGCCATAAGTGCTTAAAACTTCTTGTTGAAAGTGAATTGTCTCAGCATTGAAAGGGAAATAGGCATTTCACCACCAGCAGTTGACTGTTTTAAAGGTGTAATGCTATCTGAAAATGCTTCTTTTACTATAGAGGAGCATGGGAAGATCTATACTTGGAACAACTAGAAAAGACAGGAGGTAAACTCATGGATCAGAAAAATGTCAAGAATCACAGGAATAGACAAGTCCCACATAGTGTGAGCAAAAGCAAGAACCAGAGTGGTAACTGTGAAGCCCACAGCCGAACTGAGCAGATTAACCCCTAAACTGGATCTATTCTAAGTTTATTCCCCTGAGAGGGCGAGCAGTTTCACCTGCTTCTTCCCTTGCCGTTTAAACCCCAAGAACAGAACAACAACTCTGGCAGGTAGATGCTTTTTATATTCGCCAAGGTTCCATTCCTGATTGGCTGGTTCCCTTGACTTCCCCGCCCCCTTCTTCAATATGTTAATTTGTCTGGGTTTAGCCCCTCCTTATCTGCTCACTATCTTCTCTGGTCAGTGCCTTTCACTCTTAGCAAATTTTAAACTACATCCTCTTATTCAATTAAAGCTACAATAAGTGCATTAATTAAGCTTGGGCCTCACAGTAACTAGCAGCACACTCATCCACACTGCCATGGTCTGGCCCGATCCAGCTTTGGTGGATAACAGCTAAAATTCTCAGATTGCTGGGGTCACTTCATCACTTGGTCCTATGTGGAAAAGCCATTCCCTGGGAAGCACAATGGTCTACCATGTGGACACCACGGAAGCTGCCATTATTTCAAGAAAAGAGTCTGCAATGGAACTGGCTGGGCTGCACATGTCACAAGAAGAAATGACACCCAATAGACAGCAGAAACCTTCAGTGGGATACCAAGTGTCAGAAACACCAAGGGACCACCACTCAGCAGATGGAAGGAAGAAATAAAAAAGGCTGCCAGTAAATTATAAGAAGAATTACCCAAGAAAGGGACTTGTGGAAGATATTTAGGCTTCCTACTAAAAAGTTAAGATTGAAGCAATTTGCCTATAGGCTGAACCCTATATTTCCCCTGAGAAAGTTGAAATGTATGACTCAGAAAAAAATAACACACTGCATTTTGTGATCCTCTTCAGAAAAGCCAGTCTAAAATCCACCAGGGAAGCTGGCAAAATCCATTCAATCTTTTAGGCTGCTTCAAACTCTCTTGCAAAGATCAAGAAATAAAGATAATCTGTCCCTTCATTCAGTAAGATGAAACGTACATTTGAAACAACCCAGTCAGCATTTTTTGCTACTGGCAAACTCATAAAAGTTACAAGCTATTATGCAATCTTATCCTTGTCGAAAGTGTACATACTCATTTTACTATCGTAACATATCACCTGTTGTTAAGCAATACAGCACAGAATATAACCGGTTTATAAAATGTTAAAGTGTACAAGCAAGAAAATGCCTGTTATTTATCTTCCATACAGTATTCAGACATACATGAAATTGAAAGTTAATGTACCAGAGATTTTCATTATCTGACCCATTTTATTTTAGCCATTAGAATCCCATAGTATTGGAGAGAATGTGGGCCAATATGTCACTAACATAAGACGTGAAAGGTCACCAAAATAAGTGTCAATAAAGCATTACCACTGTATTCAATTTTATCATGCTCAGCAGAAAATGCACTTGCTGAAACAAGAATATTTTATAACGTAATGCTGCCAACTTGAGAGTAATATATGTTTACCTATGCAATTGGATAATGATTAGTTGTCCTGTAAAAATAATGGTTTCTTTCCTCAAGTTCCTCTATTAAAGGCATTTTGTTTGCTGAAGGAAAATGTGAATTGCTTTGTATTCTTTTATTCTTACAGTGAAAGGTATAAAAATACACTGTTAGCTTGACTCTAGGCAGAAAAATTCTTCTAGACAATTGAAAGCTTTAAATATTTGATGCTGCATTGTGTAGTTCAGAACTATGATTCCTTCACAATATGTTTAGAGGGTCATTCAAATAAAAATGTTCTCTTTTTTATGCCTTCGAAAGCAGCAGAGTTTAATACACTCTGGAAATATCAGATATTTGTTATTATCATCTACTTTTCTATTGCTTTGACCCAGGTTGGAAGAGATGCTCCAAGTTTTGGAATCAGAGGTGAACTGGATAAGACTGGTAAAATGAAACTAAGCCTTCCTCTAGAAAGGCTGGTTGCAACCCTACCTGCTGAAATCACCAGAATATAGAGATGCCTTGGAAGTTTGTTACTGTATCTGAAAATGTAAGAGAACTAAGCAGCAAGACTTTCACCCCTTCTACACCAGATCTGGATCAAAGGACCTTTGATCCAGACCTGGACTTCCCAATCCACACGGTAATGTGGATAAAAGTGGCCCTGCCCCCATTAGTCTGGCTCTTAATCCAGATCTACTATAGATTCGATACATCGGGTCTACAACCAGACTAAAGGCTGCAGTCCAGATCACGAAAGTGTACAGATTACATCCTCCATGATCCAGACTTACCGGGAGCTGTTATATAACCCCCAAACCCCAATTCTAGCTGTCGAGGAGGAGGTGGTGGATACAGGGTTGCTTAGAAGCTACAAACTGATTCATAAGCCATTTCTAGGGCATGGGGGTCATTAAAAAAAAATCTACAGCAGCAGAATGAAACTCTTCTACTAAAACTTTCAAAAAGCAGAATAGAAGCCTGACTACATACCTGGCCATAGCCTGAGTATCTATCTGAGGTGAGAGAGTGGCTGTAGTTCAGTGGTAGAGGAAATTGCCTGGTCTCTGCATTATGGCAACAGTGGCAATGCTGTCAATAAGTAAAGGGAAGAGCTCTTGGAGCTATTTTTTCCACTCTCCCATTCAAGCTTCATAAGTGTGGGCCTGTGCAAATGCTGCACTAATCCAGCACACTGAATGTACTATAAAGGAGCCATACAGATCCTGTCTTAGCCAAATGACTTGGGGGGGGGGGATTCATAATCCTATAGCATTTCAGGGTGAAAGGACCAGATTCTTCTGTTCTTGGTACATAAATTTCTTTATTAACCTTTTAAAGTCCCCCCCTTTTTTTTGTAAGCATAAAAGTTGGAACTGGAAAGTACACAACTGTTCTATACATATTTCCAGATCGCATACTGAGTGCTGAATGGCATCCAAACTGCTGCTTTAGGACATAGGATCTCCCTGAACTCTTGTTTCACACACACATACCATAAATGCCTTATACACAGCATTTCCTCATATCAGAATAAATTTTCAATTCCTTTTCCTTTTCCATTTTATTTGTATACCGCCTTTCCAAAGGAAAATTTGCCCAAGGCAGTTTACAACAAACACAATGCAAAATAATAAGCAAACCATTAAATACATTGTAAAAATTACACATCATACAAAACATTGCAAAATAAGTCAAACACACACAAACACACACAAATTGAGGCAGCTGAGGCCAAGTGGAGTCCAGAGCAGCTGATGAAAGGCACCAGTCCTACAAAGAATCATTTCCTCCAAGATGCTTGTGCTCAGCCAGCTGTTGAGTCACCCAGAAGGCAAAGTGGTCTAGGCTGCCACCATTAGACCACCCCCAAGAAAGATGGCAAGGTTCTCCATCAGGCAGGGCTTCCGGCAACTGAAAGCCACAAGCAGCTGTCCTTTATGGCCTCTGGTGTAGCTGAGACCAGGTGGAGTCCTGAGAGGCTGACAAAAGGCCCCAGTCCCACAAAGAATAATCTCTTCTAAGATGCCCATGCCCAGTCAGGCTGGAGAGTCATCCAGAGGGCAGAGTGGCCTAAGGTTCTCTTCCTCAGGCAGGGCTTCTACTTGAAACATACTTGGGATTCTACTTGAGACATACAAGCATGCAACACCCTTGCATGATTCCCCGGATTACTAAGAATCTGCATTTCCCTAAAAAATTAAGGGGAAAAACAATGAAATTACAAGTAAAAGAAATAAGCCACAGAACATAACTCAGTATTAGAGATGTGTACAAATGGTTTTTTTTTGACATTCTATTCAAATTGAACTGAATACACGAAAATACAATTCAAATCTTTTAAATTCAAATTTAACATGATTCGATTCAAACTTACAAAATTTGAATCCATTTGTTTGCATTTTTATCCGAATCTGTACTACAAATGTCGACAACATTCGTATGTGCACGTGCACATCTTCCCTGCATCCGTACATGTCCATATGCATCCCGTAGTTATCCCGTAGGCAACCCATTTGTGTCCCGTACAGATCCATACAAATGTGTACAGATGCAGGAAAGAGGTGGATCTTCAAGTACGTATTGCGTACAAACCCATACACATACGAATGTCTGGATAATTTGAATGAATAAATCCAAAATTTGAAACTTGATTCAAATGTTTACGTTCAAATTTCAGGACATTCTATTCAAGTTCAAATGTCGAAATTTGGCACATCTGATCGGATTTCAAATACCTGCGAATATTTGTGCACATCCCTGCTCAGTATGTTTCTCCAGCTTCATTGAATTTAATGGAAGGTATGATGAGTGCAAAACTGCACAGATGCCATTCATTCAAATGGACTACATGTAGGACAAGAGCACATTTTCTATTGTGACCACAATGAGAGAAAAATAATTTAAAGAAGTATCACTAGGTTGGTAATGAAGTATAGATTTTTCCACCTCCTAATACAATCAAAGTTAGAGAGGCTGGAAAACATACGGCTGCTTAGCGACCTTTGTAACAGTGAGACCAAAGGTTCACCCACATATTATAGCTATAAAATAAGAGAAAGACCAACACACCAATGTGCCATCATCCAAAGCATCTTAAACCATTTTTTCTTTTCCCCACTGTAGATATTAGTATTTTAATATTTGAATACATTTTTTAAATATGCTGGATTTTTCATTTGTTTATTTGCTTGTTGGTTTTTAAGTGTTCTTATGCACATTACTGTTTTAACCTGTTGTTTTAAAAACTGTAACCTGCCCTGAGACCTACAAGTATAGGATGGGATATAAATATAAATATAAATAAATTGCAATTCAATGCCGAATGGACAGATGGCGCAATAAAGCACTGCATGGACAGTTCTTGGAGAAAATCGAAGGCAAAGTAGACATGGAAAAGACCTGGTCTTGGCTTACGAGTGGAACATTGAAAAAGGACACAGAAGGACTGATTCTTGCTGCACAATTACAAGCAATAAGAACCAATGCCATCAAAGCCAGAATTGAAAAATCAGGAGAAGATCCAAAGTGCTGACTCCGCAAAGAAGTTGATGAAACAATCGACCATATACTCAGCTGCTGCAAGAAGATCGCACAAACTGATTACAAGCAGAGACACAATGCTGTAGCACAAATGATCCACTGGAACTTGTGCCAAAAGTATCATCTGCCAGTGGCAAAGAACTGGTGGGATCACAAGACAGAAAAAGTTGTTGAGAATGAACAGGCAAAACTACTTTGGGACTTCAGGCTTCAGACTGACCAAAATTTGGAGCATAACACTCCTGATATTACAATCGTTGAGAAAGAGAAGGTGTGGATCATCAACATTGCTATTCCAGGTGACAGCAGAATTGAGGAGAAACAGTTGGAGAAGCTCACCAGATATGAAGATCTGAGAATTGAACTTCAGCGACTCTGGCAAAAACCAGTGAAAGTGGTCCCAGTCACCCTTAGCACACTGGGTGCGGTTCCAAAAGATCTCAGTGGGCACTTAAAAACCATTGGCATTGACAAAATATCCATCTGCCAGCTACAAAAAGCCACTTACTGGGGTCTGCTTGCACAATTTGCCGATACATCATACAGTCCTAGGTGCTTGGGAAGTGCCCGACAAGTGATATAATACGAAATCCAGCATAGTGATCTTGTTTGCTGTGTGTAACTGCTGTTTTTACATCATCATCATCATCATCATCATCATCATCATCATCATCATCAAACAATTAAAAATATACGAGGTCAGTTCCATAAACAAGCAGCATTTAATTCATAAGTGAGGGGATCTGCAATGTTTCAATTGTATTTTTCATAATGAAAAATGCTGAAGGAAAAATTCAGGCTTTATCAGAGGTGCTGCGTGAGAAGCTTTTCCATGGCAATATCTGGGCCAACTTTCTCTCTGTGAATGAATAAAACCCCTGGAGATATCAGTCCAATACCAGCATTGTGTCACTCAAATCTCCACTTTTCCATGCTAATGAGGAAGTATCTGCACTTGGCTTCCCAGGTGACTTAACTGTCCAAGCTAGGAAGAACTTTGATGCCAGTTCACACTGGAATTATAGAAAAGATAAAGTGGGATTTTTACTCGCAACATCTAGGCCCAAAGCTTACATTCCACCAGTGCTAAAAAAATATGGCTGGCTCTCTCATTTTCTTTGGGACATGCCTGCTTTTGTTTTAAGCCTCCATGCATCATTCTGAAATCAAATCAGGAAGATTTGGTTACACAGGAACTCATTTCTTACATGTTACCCTCATCAGTGGTGATTCTGCTAGTGGTAGTCCTGCTATCCCTGACAAACTCCATGCAACCCCACAAGTAGATGATGGGAGAGATGTAACATTGGCAGGATCCGCATGGCTGCAGAAGCTACTTTGCAGTATGCTGAGAAATATTAGCTTTTTTTGTACTTTTACGATCTGAAACTGATATCAATCATTTGAAAATCCTAGACAAGTAGATCCTCCTCACCCCAATTTGTGTCTATTAAACAATGTTTAAAGTACAAATAAAAATAAAATCATTAGCTGCTTTGCATGCAACAACCAGGCTAATTTCCCCACAACTGGAACAAAAGCAAAGCATTTGTCTATCTGTGTGACATCTCAAACTGCAAAAAAAGTTTATAAATTCAAACATGCTAAAAATGAAGTCATTGTGATTGGGTCCTAACTGAGTGCCTGGGTGCCTCCATGGGAACCTCTATGCAGTTTTCTTGGCAGAGATATAGAAATACTTCATCACTGCCTAATTCCAGGAAGAGGCTGGTTCAGTAACCAGCAACCCTCTGCTTTCCAGACAGTTTACTTTACCATTGAGCTACAGACTGCACTTCACATGATGGACATGAGATTGTTATTCCATCCCACTGAGGTGAAGATCAAATGCAGAGGGAGGCATCCACACTTCAAGTGCTTGTCCATTCCCTAACCAGACCACCAGCATTTAAAGTGCAGATGGCCTAGCCTAGGCAGGCCGGATCGTCAAGGCAATGGTTGTGGCAACATCTGGTTCACACTGGGATGTTGCCATCACAAATGGCCTGTGACATGTAGTTGTCCCTGTGCAGCCACACCATCCTGCATTCTTACAGAGTTCACACCTAGAAGGTGCAAACACTGCGACCAGGAGCTTATATGCTGCTCCCGGTGAAGCTGTGGACAGATTTTTACTTGGCCAAAGTTATTGAAGATTGGGGTAGCCGGAGGTAGCTCCTGGGCACTCCAAACCGTAGCAGCAGTGCGAAACTGCTCCAGGAAAAGAAGTGCAAATAGGCTCAACGTAAGAGAAATTATAACAGGGATGTGGACAATTTTTTTTCTTTTTTTGCATTTGAATTTGAGTCGAATCAAATGTCCAAACATTCAATTTGAATGTTTCGAATCTGAATGCAACAAAAAGCAATTCGAATCCAATACATTTGAATCTATTCGTTGACAACATTTGTATTTAAAGATATGAATGTCAACAACATCTGTATGTATTACATGTATCTGTACACATTTCTTAAGCATCCCGTTTTATCCTGTATGCATTCTGTTTTCATTCCATATTATAAGCACAAATGCATACAAATACATATGATATTCATACAGATACGTATGTAACACATACTTATCTGTACATTTGAATAATTTGAATAATTTGAACGAATATTTTGGAACATTCAAAATTTGTTCGAATGTTTAAATTCAAATGTGAAAACATTCTATTCAAATTCAAATGTCCACATTCGAACAAATCCAATCGAATTTTGAATGTTTAGAATGTTCATGCACTTCCCTAAATTATAAGCTGTGTGGCTGTTCAAGCGCAGTATAAGTAATTTTTTTAATGTACATTTTTTAGTGTACTTTATTTATACCATTAAAAACAAGTTTTCAGAAAGTAGTGAATATTTGCAGAAGCACAGAAGACTTTACTCTAAAGTAACACTTAAGGATGTACAAAACACTTTTCAAATGACTGGGTAGAATTTCTTAGGTGGAACCTGAGGAAGGGACAAACCATCATTGCATGGCAACAAACAGCAGCTAAGGAAATGACCAACAGCTTCCAAAACATGTGTCATTGCATGTTACAACATGATGGCCCTGGGAAGGCTGGAAGGGCACAAAAGGGGCAAGTGAGCTCAGGTAAAGCCCTCGTTTGTCTCCTTGGAGAATTTGCTGGGTGTCTGATCTAGAGAGGTTCTCCACCTGGCAAAGGAGGCTCCCTATCTAGGACCATGCTCCTTCCAATGTTTTACCAAATATTCAAAAGAGCACGATTCCCATCCTTAATTGTAGTGGCCTATGGACGAGGGAAGCAGGGAAGGGGCAAAGTTCTGACTGGAAACTTTCTTTTCTCTCACAGACCACACTTTGAACCACAGTTAATCAAAAGTGGCACAGAAACATAGAAGCAAGGCTTTTAGCCAGCACGTCTCTCTTCCCTTACTTCATCTTGGCTTCCACGTATCATGTCCTATTACTCTTGAATACAATGTGTTCTTCAAACATGGATGCTTCTCCTGATGTCTAATAGAATGATTTAATGGACAAGGCCACAATGCCATCTTGACATGTGCAGAGCAGGCAGGATTTTTCTTTGTTCCTGTGAACAATATCATGCCAAATTCTCATGTTCCAGATAATTTGGTTATGTGGGCAAAAATCCATCTCAATTCCATCCCTCTGCTAATTTGTCCTGATGCATTCAGAATGCATTTGCTCCCCTTAATTCTTCTTGCTTTTTCAACTTTTCCCTTCCATCCCTTTCTTTGGGCAAAGAAAACGATCTAATTAAAGGCTCTTTATAAGCAGCAAAGGCTTCTTTTGTGCCTCTGCAAAGCTGAAAATGATTGACAAGGCATTAATAATAAACCATCACGCAGCCAGCTTTTACTCTGCAAGCAACAACAGTGGTCGGTACAAAGCCAGCCAACAAAGTTGGGAGTAATAATGTGCCCACATACCTGGCAGGAGGAACAGAACACGCACTGATAGATGAGAAGAAATATACAGGCTGATAGTCCTATAATAAAACAATGATGATAGCCTGAAATTATTTATTGCAGGTCAGGGACGCAGCTGCATGTGCAGGCAACACTATAAATGGGAGTTGGCATCTATGGATGACTTCAAGGAAGATGGTTCGGGAGTCAACATTTCATTTGTTTTAGAGTCAGAGCTATTATGAAGGTTGAACTGAACATGCTCTTCAGTGGCACAAATGATAAAGTGAAAGTTAATTTCCAACTCACTACATCTTTTCCAGGAGCTTTTACAGCATGATGAATGTCTAAATATACTCGAGGACATTTTAAGTGTAGTAACTTTTCCTCTGCAATTTTAGCTGCCTTTGTTGGTATAACTTTAAACTTTCTATTAAAATATTTACTCAGATGTAAACACACTAGACCATGACTAAAGATGAAAGTGTGAAAAAAATGTCCCTTTTAAAATTCTTCATTACAGATGCAGTTCAGAAGGGAATTAGGCTGAGAGGATGGCATGGGTTCTATTTCAAAGTTTGATAAATTACTAAGCCCAGCCAGTTTGAGAAGAAACTCAGTGGAAGCAGGAGCTCTCTCCTAAAATTAAACAGAAAATAACTGGGATTTTGATAAAATAACATGGAAAACTGCTGCTGCGCTGTGGTGAGAATTACCGATAGGCCTTGACATTGAGAATTGCCAACATACCAGCCTAGAACAGTCCAGATCACAGAGGCAGAAGACACACCTCCATTTTTTCAGGCTAGCAGGGGAACCAATTCAGTGAGGCACCGAATCATGCAGCCAAAATGGGGTCCCCAGGGCACCAAAACTGGTATGGGAGTGGTCTGGACCAGTGCCACTGTGCAGCTGGCACTGTTCCAGACCATACTGTGCTGTGATCTGGACCATAGGGTCTTGCTCATCTAGACCCACCAATTTGGATTATAGCATGGTTAGTTCAGAAAAGCCCAATATGCCTAGCAAGACAGTATCCATAATGGTTTTTAAAAGATCTTCTTTCCTATTTAAATACATTTTGGCCCTTACAGCATTTTTTTTCCTACAACAATTCAGCTGCAAGGTTATCTATCTACTTTTTTATTGTTTAAAGAAAAGTAAAAAGCAAAATATAAAGTAAATTTTCCCATACCAGGTTTAATATGTAAATGATTGTTTTGAGAAGAATAAAAGGCTGTAAATATTTTGAGAAGTAGCCCCCCAGTGTCTCATAAGCATTCAGAACTGCTCTGTGCACTGGGTAATTATGTAATATATAGTAAACCAGCTGGTCTGAATTGTTCTCAGGGGGTTTGGATGGTATCAAAATGCTCTGTTCTCCAAGAGAGAGCTATAATCAAGAAGGCAATACTATAAAGTGAGAACAAAATGACATTGAATTGTTGGCTTTTAATGCGTTTTAAGGCAGATGTTAAGCTATACATTGCTATTTTGAGACAGATTTTACAAAAAAAAAGCATATGTTGCAAGAAAATTTATAGTCTTCTGCAGTATTTCTTACAGAAATTTTGTATCATGTTTCCTTAAAAAATAGCTTTAGGTTGACTTTTCTGGAGTATATAAACAAAAATGTAGTTCAGATGGCTCTGTCCAGCAAACAGTTTTGTTACAGAATTATTTGCCAAGTAAAAACAAAGCTGGAAAATAGATGACCAATATCCCAGCCAGCATACTATGTAGTCCCATAGCCGCAAAAGTTGTTCATATACAACCTTTTTATGTTTCCAGGGTTAGCAGTTCCAGTAGTCAGTTTGGGTCTTGGCAGTTGTTAATCTCTACTGTGCTGTATCGTAATTTTTTACTTTTTTTATTTTTTGCACAATTCACCAAGGTGTCCTTAATGTCAAAGTACTGTTTAACGGAAGGAATGGGAGCTGGGAAGGATGTCAACAGTGAAAGGTGGTTATCAGACAACTTTCTAAAAACAGAATAAAAGCATGGAGTACAGCAGGAAAATGAAGGTCAGCTAGTCTAACCCCTGGTCTGTGCAGAAGATGGAATTTCAGCAACCTTGCTGGTAATCCAGGATCTGCTTAAATGCTTCCAGCAAACACACAGCTCAGCATTTCCTGTACTGGCCAGGATTATAAGTTTCTTCTGTTCTGCTTCCCTGCAATGCTTAATCACTGGAAAACTCAACTCTTTTAGGACTTTATTCCCTTTCGACTCAATATAAAATTTTATCACCAAAGCAAATGTAATTATTTAGTCTTACAGCTTATATTTTGAAATGCATGAAATAGCTTATAATATACTTAAAATCATAAAATACATTATAAAGGAAGATTATGACAGTATCAGTAAAATATTTTAAAACTTAAGGTCCTTTCTGCATTAGGCCTTACTGCAGATTATATCCCAGAATAGGGGCCTGTTGTCCACATGCTAGACAGGAGATCTCTATTTCGAGATCCCTATTTTCTGCACTGGAATAAGGCCCAGTGCAGAAAGGGTCTAAATTCTTTAAGGAAATATATGATATGGTGACAAGTTCTTTGCACTTTATTCTGTTACTGTAGCTTGTCAACTTAATGGCTCCATTCCAACAAGTCTGATCATTCCAAACCACTGATCCACGTGGTTTGTCAAGGTTCCAGGTAAACATTTCCCTGAACTCTGTTCAAAAGTCTGCTTTTAAATTTGTACTAATCTCACAGAATCTTTGTTTATCCTAAGCTGTCTCCTTCTGCAGGTAGTTGTGCAAAATGCAGAAGTGGAAACCAGCAACACAGAGGAATACTGGAAGTACACCCGAAACCAGAGTAGGGATTTCTGGGCACTAAGTGGTCAGTTGAGTAGATAGGTTTCTGATTTATCCTGCTTAATCAACATACAAAAAATAATGCCTAGGAAGCGGCCAGGATGTGGTGAGCACATGTCTCCTCACCCACTGGGCCTGCAGGTCACATCTGAGGGTCAAATCTGACCTTGGAGGAGATCTAAGAGCAGGTTACAAAAATTATTCCAAAGACATTTTAATTTCTTGTGCAGGTGAGAGGGCAGGGGGCACAATGCAGCTTTGAAGACATCAAGGCCAAGAGGCACTGGCTACATACATAACACACTCCTTGTCTCAGAGGTAGAATGGAAAATAAGTCAGCAAGTGTCATTTTGCCCCTTTATAAATCTATAGTGAGGCCACATTTGGAATACTGTGTACAATTCTGGTCACCACACCTCAAAAAGGATATTGTGGAACTAGAGAAGGTGCAGAGAAGGGCAACCAGAATGATTAAGGGTCTGGAACACCTCCCTTACGAAACCAGGCTGCAACGTCTAGGCCTCTTCAGTCTGGAGAGACGGCGTTTGAGAGGGGACCTGATTGAAGCATATAAAATTATGCACGGCATAGAAAAGGTGGATAGAGGAAATTTCTTTTCTCTATTGCACAACACTAGAACCAGGGGGCACTCTATGAAGCTGATGGGTAGGAGCGTAAGGTCTGACAGGGGGAAGTATTTCTTCACACAGAGGGTCATCGGCCTATGGAATGTGCTGCCAGAAGAGGTGGTGACAGCTACCAGTCTGGATGGCTTTAAGGTAGGGTTAGACAAATTTATGGATGACAGATGTATCGATGGCTACTAGAACGAATGCCTAGGTGCATCTTTCAGGCTGAGGGGGGGGGGAGGAAATTGGGCGCTTCTAGGGCCATCTGCTGGGACTCGAGAGCAGGAGAAGGTTTGTCCTTGTCTCTGCTTGAGATGCCCATGAGCATTTGGTGGGCCACTGTGTGCGACAGGATGCTGGACTAGATGGGCTGTGGCCTGATCCAGCAAGGCTTCTCTTATGTTCTTATGTAATCACCTAGCAGTCTCTACCACTGGAACCGAGAATGTGCTTAACGAAAGATGTGTTTCTGAATCTTCCAAATCTTTCAGAAAACCTAATTTTATTCTGTTTCCATCACCGGCCTGCATTTTTAATTGATCATTAGTGTTGGGCAGATTTATTTCAATACTTGATTTTAACATGGGTGCTGTTGGATGCTGCATTCTGTTTTCAGCCTTTCAGTGAAGGTTATGTAGAATACAGGTAGGATAAAAACAGGAGCTAGAGACATAAATAATAAAATAAATTTTGCTACCTTTCTTCATGTAAATAAAAAAACCTGTATACCGTTATCGTAAAGCAGCTAAGCCTGCTTAAGGTTTTAGGATTCAGAGCTACCAGTCCAATGATCACATTTGGTCTTATAAAACAAATGGCTAGAGAGCCCTCATTTTTTTTTAAAAAAATCTGTGCTTTCCCCCACCACTATTTGCAAGTAACAGCTCTTCTACCACCACTGTGCTTCATTGATCGCCTCTGATTCAAAGACCTTGCCATGCAGGAAATTCATCACAGCAGGATAAGTAGGTGAAGCATTCAATTTATGTTTTAAATTGCTTAGCCACTATATGATAATATACATGGAGACCAGCTACAGAGCAGGTGTATAGAATGCACGTAATACATCCATATCAAACTTTAGGTTGGCACAAAAAGTTGCCCACCATGATTTCTGAAGGAAAGCACTGATTTACAGTGGAAACCTCCATTCTATTATCAGTGGTGTTTTTACATGCCCTCTGAAAACATGATGCATAATGTGCCATTTCTGTCCACCCCTGTGTTCCCCATCTGCTCTGTTCATTAGGCTTCCATTTATCATTATTCGTAAGAATGTATTGGAAAACTGAAAAATGCTTTCCCACTCATATTGTTATGTACGCGTGCTCAAATGGTGGCAAAACCACCATACCATCTTAAATTGAGTAATGGTCAATGGCCAAATTACAGTGATGGTCAATAATGAGGAGGAGAACAAGCAGAAAAATGAAATCTAATACATCCAAACCTAATTATGCACCTCAGGGTGTTGAAGAATAACTTTGCTACAAGTAAGCCATTAGTTTTTCAAGCTATGTCTTGGTGGGGCATATATGGAAGAAACAATTTACCCATCTTGTTCATGTTCCTAATAGAGATTTTAGGGAAACAGTATTATTTTCCTCCTTTCTGATGTATCTTGAGTCTGCATAGGGAAGTTGGCTGCTTCTCAGTAATTCCTGCTTAGTCTGGAACATATATATGAGGGTTGTTGGCACAGATTAATTGGCAGGATGGTTTTAGCATCCAAAGAGCTGCTGGGACACTGGTCGAGGCTGTGATCGGACACAGCAACATTAACAACAACAACAATCCATGAGGCACCTCTGAGGTGGTTTAGAGAAGGCTGTGAGGTGGGATCATTCACATACCATTCTGCCCTTCCCCCCCACACCCAAATAATCTGTGCTAGGAAAGGTCAATTAGAGAAGGTTTGGGAATGTGAAGGCCGCACACTGGGCCTGTTTCTATTTCCCTGACTGGAAAGGTAAAATATGGAGGGAGCAATCCACACTTTAAGGGCTAGTGAAGTCCTGAACAGGACCACCAGCACTTGAGGTGTGGATGTTCAGGCCCGGGCAGGATGGATTGCCATGACAATGGGCACAGCAAAATCTGCCATGTACCCAGCCATTGCCATGGGAATTAGGACGTGATGCACAACTGTGCAGCCAGAACGTGATTTCTTCTCACAGCATCAGATCTGGAAGAGCGTGTGAATGCTACTCCTGGTCAAGCTACAGACAACATTTAAGTTTTCCACAGCTAGTTAGAACAGAGAACAGTCTGGTGAGCTATGGGCCAGTGGCAATGTACAGATGGGCCTCACTGGGAAGCAGATGGAATCATCTGGTAAATACAAACAGACCCACTGTCTCTCTGAGGTGCCCCTTTGTTATGGCTGAACACAGCCAAAGCTGTGAAGTCTGATAAAGCCAATTAAGTTGGGAAGGAAAATCAGACCCCCTTGTGGCTGTAGAATCAATAGAAGAGACGGCAAATGGGTTAATGATCAGGTAGATTTGAATTTTCTATTTAAACTTTTATAACACAGTATGTCAATAAGAAAGTACAATGAAATAGATCAGTGCAGAATTTACTGCAAATGTTTTACAACTGAATTAGAATTCCCCACATCATTCCTTTACCTGTTTTCTTTAATCACTTAATTTGCAAATGAGAATCTGTTAAAGAATAACAGCTCCATATGACATTAGTGTAGTATATCATCACTACATCTGTTGACCCATTTAGGTAAAATTCTACTCTCGTTTATCAGCAAAGGCATCAAATGTCTTAAAGGAATAGGATTGGAAGAGTTTATGACAGTAAACACTAAAATTACACCATCTTTCTATCACTCTGCTGATAGCCTTTGGCTTCATCAGTACACAGGAAAAAAGAGAGAGGATCAAAAGCAGCTTAGAGGGAGTGTCTGCATGCTAGTGCCTTAATCCACATTAAAGGCCAGAAAATGCACTTCCAAAGAGCTTTAATGTTGATTAGAGTCAGGATGCGAACTTTAGCATCCACATGCCACCACCTCTAAGCCAATTTTGAACTGTTTTTATAAAATGCAGGCAGATGCAACTATAACCTCTCAGTGCCTCTCTTCTACCTATACCAATCTACAAATCAAAATTTCAGGTATCTACAGTAATGGTTGGAAGAGATACCTGAATTTTTACCTTATTCTTCTATCTAGTGGATTGTGTGTTAATTAATTTGCTGCATTCTTCTGCTAACAGTAAGGGTAATATTTTGTGTAAAATAGGACTCAACAACCAAATATTATTATGGAGGCTTCACAAGAACTGTAGATAAACTCTGCACTAGCCAGTTTCTGGATTTTAGAACTTTTGTTCCAGTTGTTACTGGTCCCAGCTACAACGGCAGTAGCTGGTGAGCTATACAGCATTTGAGTCATGTAGGTAACATATAAATTGGCCTCAATGCACTTCATGCCTCATTAGAGAGATGTAGTTACTCCACAGCTTGTTACTGTGAATTTTCTGCCTCACAGTCTGTTCTTCCCATCTGAGGAGAGATCTGTCCTTTCAGCAGTAAAAGAAAGCAGAGCAGCTTAGCTTAAGAGTATCAGCAAACATCCCAGAAAGAAGGCAGAAGGACCCTACCCAGACCCTGGAAAAATCACTTTTTAGTCCTGAGTTGCTTGTCTCCTTCTCCCCAGGAAGCTCCTTGGTAAATGACCAAGCTTCTTCAGATCTTGGTTTTGTGGTCAGAATGTCAGACTCTTATCTAGTAATCTTGGGCTAATCACAGCTCTCTTTTTGAGCTCTCAACGCCCTGCCTTCCTCACTGGGCATCTGTTGTGGGGAGAACTGAAGGTCTGTCAGCTGCTTTCAGGCCCCTTAAGGGTGAGAAAAATGGGGGAGAAAAGCCAATCCTCCTCCTGATTCATTTTCTGGCATCTTCCAGATGATCAAGAGTCAGCTTTGAAGCACTGGATTTAGACTACAAGTATGAGGAGAAACATAACATAAATTATAAAAGCTTGGAATTGTCTACAAAGTGGAGAAGATACCAAAAAAAGCTTTTGGTCTTTCTATACTTTCTGTTCTTACCAGCAAGTTCACTAAAGGACTCCTTTCCACAACAGTGTGGAATACTGGAGGCCTCACCCACCACTGGTGCACTCCATCTGCACAGGACAGATTTATGATCCAGATCAAGGGCCCTTGATCTGGATCAACAGCAGACCTTGGCCACAGTCACAACCTGATCAGATGATCCATCGCAAGGGAGGACAGGGAAGCCAGCCCAGTGTTGGCTAGGAACGGCTTGGTCACACCTACCGTGCTACTGCCACTCCCTGCTGAACCTTCATAGATCACCTTCACCTGGTAAAAGGTAAATTGCAGCATGCTGAAGGGGCACGGCATAGCTGAAGGGCTCGGTGCAGCTGCATGGTATGTGGCAGCTCAACACAGTGTGGTTTGGCATGGCGGGGTATGTGGCATGGCAGGGCACGATAGTAAAAGGCAGGGTGTGGTGTAGCATGGCTTGGCTTGGCAGCAGACAGAAGACACAAAGTTGTAGGAGGTAATGGTGGCAGCAGCAGTGGCAGTGGCAGGGGGAGATCACCACCACTGCCACACTGAAGCTTTGTTTTTACCAGGCAGCTGTAGCACTAACAGAGATCTCCCTGCTACAGTGTGAGTCAGACCTTTTTTCCATGCAGCCCTTCACCTGTGTCCATTTCTTGCAGCAGAAACAGACTCAGTGCTGGAGTAATCCTCATGGCAGACAGTCCCAATCTGGTAAAGAAAGTCTACAGGAAAAAAAAAAAACTGAAGCAGACTGTCAGGTCTAACCTCTCTGGACTCATGTCAGCTGCCATTTGAATAAAAAGTAAGTTGTGACTGCACCTCTTGATATCAAGGTCTACTGGCTTACCAGCACGAACACAACAGCATTCAACAAGTGCACAACTCCTTGTTCTGGTTACAGGTGCACCATATTGCTTTGCTACAATTGGTCCTCCGGGGCCTCTCAGGCCAGGAACTTCGGAGCTCATGTGAGCTTCAAGGCCATAGTGGGAGCTGGGCTTGAACATGCCATCTGGCTCTGTTCCAGATTATTTGTTCTGGATCTGCACCAGGTAAGTGCAAAAAGGATCTTTGATATTAGTCTCATTTGTCTGCTCACTGCTGAAGCTCCAAAAAAGGGGGAAAAAACTCTTTCGTAATGTTAGCAAATAAGTTCAAATTTAAATACAAGTTCTTTATACCTGTGCCTAGTAAATTCTTTTAAATATGGTGTTAAAATAAACTAGTCTGTTGGGGATTTGCAGCTTCATGGAGAAGCACTTGCATTTTAATTTAATTAGTCTTGAAGGCTTCCTCTTACCTACGGATTTAAAAATAATTAAGGCTTCACTTCATTATAATTCATATAGCTAAAACTCCTACACAGAAGCTGCCCAGCAATAAACTATTGCACTTTGGTGTGTAAGAGAGAAAATATTGCAACATTTTCTAGCACAAAGTACATACTTTTAGGAAAAATGTACTTTATGATGTGACGTCTTTTTCATAAAACAGATTTTGCAAGTGTGTTTTCCTTGGCTCTGCTATTTAAATCTATTGATCCCTGCATAATTTTGACAAATCTGTTTTGAATATATTTGACCTTGATCTTTTACTGTTCTTCAGCACTTTTAATCATCTTATAGGAGCAAACTACACCTTGTACATACCAAGAGAGAACTGCATATACAAGAGAAACTTGGATGACAACAAAACACCGTACAAGTCATTGTTTGATGTGCTTTAAAATTAATGGGGCTTCTACATGCCAAATTCTGTTCTGTACTGGATCTTTCAGCCATAATTTGTCAATGTCATGGCTGTAAATTCTCTGTATGGGCCAAAGGACTAATAATACAGAATAATATCTTGGTGGGAAAAGCCTAGGTAGAAGATTAGTGCATGAAATTTTAAAATGATTCAGTTCCTCAACAAGTCTCATTCCGACTTTTGCATCTTGCTTTTAATTTCATACTCCCCCACTGGCACAAAATCATCTAATTTTGTAGCGTCAGAGCTGCCACCATGGAGTCATTAGAAAAATGTTGCTTGCAAGACTTCAGAAGCCGCTGGAACACTGTACAAATAATTTTATTAGAAACTGTGCAATTCAGATATGAACAACACACACAGGGAAAATTTACTGAAAAATTAATGAAAACACTGATCATTCCTCACTTGCAACTGCTGAATTGGCTGCAGAAATAGCAGAAGAATTGTCATCATGATTTTAGTTCTTGGTGACATAGAATTGTCTCAATTAGACCCAAAGCCTACGACTGCATAAGGGAAATGTTCATAGCTTGTACTCTTCTCCAATTAAGGTAAGAAGTATACAGGTTTAGTTTTCAAAATACTGTGTATCTGAGAGACATATTTTCTGGTATTAAAAAATATGTTTTAAATGTCCCATAGCTAAAGCCATCACTCACTGTACCTCTGTATATGATGCATCCTGGGTTTCCATGCCTGCATTTATCCAAAAATAATAATAATAAAAACACCACTGAGGCAGCTTCACACATAGCAAAAGACGTGTCTCAAAAGCAACCTAGGATATGATCAAATTGCACATTTGGGGGCACCTGTTTTCAAAGAAATGCCCTGACTGTGAATGCAAGAAGAAAACTGCATCACACAGGCTGTGTCCCCAAGCAATAAAAACCACTTTAAAAAGTTTCTTTTGCCACGGAGTGTCTCCATGCACGGCTTTTCTCCGAGCTTCCAGTGGCACAAAAGGAGGAAAATGCACGGGGAAAAAAGTGCCCTTTAAACAAGACTACCAGCACACTTTTTGGAAGCCGTGGGTATTCCTAGCAACATTTTGCATGGAGACACTCCGTGGCAAAAGGAGTGGGGATTGGCGGCCAAGATCTCTGAAAAAGCACCCTGGCTCTGCTGCCTTTGCCAGCCTTAAACATTCACACATCTCCCAGAACTGCAGCAGCTTTCCTTCCTTTTCCCTTTCTAAAGGTCAGAACTTTTAAAGAGCCAGAATTGCGCAGAATTGCAACATTGTTATCAGGTGTGGAGTGGGTGGATTGCTACAGTGTAACCGCTGCTGTACGGGGTGGATTTTTACAGTGAAATTACTATCTTTGGAAGCAAGCTCTGGATCCCAAAGTGATAAATGTTTCTGGTGGGTTTTGCAGGCAGGGGGATAAACAGAGAGCTTGTAAATATGGCTATTTTTCTTTTGGACTTGTCGGGGGTTGTCTCCCTGGTTGTGGCCGTGCAGATCGCAGTCATAAGAACATAAGAGAAGCCTTGCTGGATCAGGCCACAGCCCATCTAGTCCAGCATCCTGTCGCACACAGTGGCCCACCAAATGCTCATGGGCATCTCAAGCAGAGACAAGGACAAACCTTCTCCTGCTCTCGAGTCCCAGCAGATGGGAACAGTCCCTCCCTGTTCCCACAGGCACCTATCAACCAGAGAGGGGGTGGGGAGAAAAAGATGCGGGCAAACAAAACTCGCTTCCTTGGGGACGGTAGGTGTGTTTAAAATGTGTGTTTCACCGAACCTCATGGGGATGCTTATTCCGGAACTGAACGACACTTTTTATGCTTGTCCCAATGGTCTCATTTGTCTGAATTACACTTACAGACAATAGTTTGTGGCCTTTATGTTCTCATCCCATCTTAAATCCACCTTTTTTAGCCTATAACGTTCATCAGAGGGGGAGGGTCAGACTAGTGTGTGAACCCCCAAATTGTCTTTAAGCCATCTCAGTGTTATCGTTAAAAAAAACCCTGAGAGTGATCATAGCCAAAAAGATGGTTCACAGATGGGATTGTTCATACACCAGTCTGCCCCTCCACCCTTGCATGAAGGTGGGTTAGAAATAAGATGAGAACATGAGGCACACACTCTTACCATCTCTAAGGCCCTTCAGAAATGCTTTCTTTGCTATGTGTGAATGGAGCCTCACTGGCTCTGACCTGGACAAGAGCAGGAAGGTTAGAAAAATAATCCCACATTCCATAAACTCAAGTGAAAATTACATAATTCTCAACTTCTAATCACTTATCTCAACAAATAGCCAAGTGACCATCTTCATGAATGGTCAAGTACTTTAATATTTAACATAATGTGTCCAGGATTACATGACTCTTACCAAAATGCAAACAAACAAAAAAAGTCTACATTTTTAGGAAACAAACTCTTATGAGCCGAATGGCTTGAAAGCTTTCAGAAGGCAGATTTCTCATATCTTCTGCAAAGCTTGAAGGACACTGGCTTTAGCTCTGAAGGCTCGCATGCACTAATGGAAGGTTTACAGGCTTTCAAGGCATTCAAGTCAAAGAGATTCCAGCAGATGGGCACGATCGACAGCTGTCTCCTTCCTTCCAACATTGGAGGGTTTTTTCCAAGGTCTTGCTGATAGCTGAGGGAACACAGTGTGCTAAAGCTACAAGAAGCAAAACACTTTCTGACCCATGATTAATAGCTAAGTTAGATTTGTATAAATACTACATGAAATATCAATGGACAATTGAAAGCTCACTAATTATATGGTCAGCATGAGATCCCATTTTCTGAGCTCAGGAAGAAATCTGTAGGGGAAATTATGCCAAATGTGTACACATTGGAGTGCTATGATCAATTCTGGGTAGTTTAAAACAACAACAGCAGTTGGGCTTTCTGTGTAAGTTACATGTGTAAACAGTTTATCACTTAGAGCAGGACCTCTAACAAAGGCCCATGAAACTATGGGTGTTTGTCCACTGTCACTAAGGGTGTTTTTCCACTGTCACTAGAAGTACCCATTAAGAACCCATTAATGGGTACGTAATGGCATTTTTGTACCCATTAATGGGTACTTAATGGGTACTTCTAGTGACAGTGGAAAAACACCCTAAAAGTACCCATTAAGTACCCATTAATGGGTACAAAAATGCCATTACATACCCATTTGTGGGAACTTAATGGGTACTTTTAGTGACAGTGGAAAAACACCCAATTTATCATTTTCTGCCTCTACTCTTCTTGCAAGGGATGGACTCGCATCCAGATCTGTTTCAAGAAAAGGAGAAACTTACTTTTATATGTATTTGCTCATGATGACAGTTCATCTTAATGCAATCTGGTTGCAGCAGTTAACACAGAAAATTGTTCACACAGTTTGCTGGCACCAGGGGAGCCCATTGTTACTGACAAGATTGAGAAAACAGTCAATGACAATTCAAGGCACTGTCTAACAGGGAGGCTAGAAAGCCTTGGTTTTTAGGTATAATAGCAACGCTTTATTCTTCCATTCTTAATCATGCCCATCTTCCCTTAGCTTACATCACCCATCACTGAAATGCAGGCCTCAGCTCAGGAAATTCAATGTCGGAAATAATCACAATGTAATCTTTATTATAACTAAACTTTAAAGAAACGTTAACCACAGCTGCTTTTATTTTCACTGAAGAAAAGCAGCATTGTTTAGTTGGCTCCCAAGGAGAATGGATATCCTTCTGGTAGCACCAGAGTTCTTCATAAAATGAATTGCTCTGCATGAATTACCTCCTCATTTCCTTTCCCTTTTTTTTTCAATTACGAATGTTCTGCAGACATAGATTAAGCCATCTCATCTACCTGTTCTACACTCTTGTTTCGAAGTGTCTGTTTATAACTAAACCTCAGATATGAAACAGCAGCAGCCATCTAGTCACAGAGAAATAAATGTGTAAGATTTATTAGCTCATATTTTTCATTATTGTGATATAAAATCTCACTTAGAAGAATCACACTTTAACTTAACAGTCCCACTGCTATTAAAGCAGAGAAAGACTGCAGAACAAGTGTGCTTCAGGAATGTCAAGGTTTGCATACAATGAAACAGGGAGGAGACAGCTGTACTACTTTTTCAGTTATACATGGTGTGGCGTCCATCCCCAGAGCGAGCTGCCTTCCCCTATTTCCCCTGTCTGTTATCTGTAGGAGCTTTTACGGTTTTATATTCTTGGTAGTGTGTTAACTGTTGTGGTCTGTCCAAGCCTCGCGCCTGTGAGCAAACACCAGCAAAGCTTTCCTCTTTCCCTCCTGCCTGTTACTTAAAACTCCTGTAACCAGCCTTCTTGCTGTTTTTTATCCTTAGCCTCCGCTTCCCCTAGTTCCTAAGGAGAGAGCACTTTGTAACTGTAACGTTCTCCTGGGTTAGAATATAGCGAAGCTGGCAAAGTCTCTTTAGTAAAACAAAAGAAGAAGTTTTATTGATACAACTGTAACAGGTGTGGAAACAAAATAAATGTTCTGAGGAAGAATATAAGTGTTTCAGTAAACAAGCACACAAAGATAATACTCTCACTACACAATCCTTTTTCTCCTGCCCCTTCTGGTTAAGTCCCTAGCCTAGAAGGTCTGAAACTATGTTGGGATCTATCCCCCTGGGAGAACTAGACAGTTTTACCTGCCTTCCTCCCAGAACCCCAAAGCATAGCCTTTTCCTCTGAACCCCAGAGCTAGATTTCTCCCGCTTTTCAGAGCATAGACTTCTCTCTTTTAGAGTATATACTTCTCTCTCACTCCCTTCTGGCAGGTGGGTTTTATACCCACCCACCCCAGCCAGCTGTAACTGGATGCCTGATTGGTTGAAGCTCTCTGAGCATTCTCTTCCCCCTCCCTTTATTCTAATAAGGGAGGTTTTGCCCCCTCCTTACCTGCTAGGGCTGTCCAGCTGGACTTCCATACCACTGAATGCACTTTCATTACAGTTTAAATTACATCACCCAACACTGAAATTTGGCCTGGACACCACACATGGAAAGACAACTTGATCAGTAGGCAGGTTCACTTGGGAGAATACCTACTGACAGATCATATCATGTTGTGCCCAATACTTCAGTAGTTCCAATGCTTTATTCAATAAATTAACTAAATCTAACATCAGAACACCTCCCCGGTGCTCTCACTGCCACACTGAAGCTTACCTTTTACCAGGTAAGGGGATCAGATTGGCATGGTGGCAGTGGTGGTACAGTAGGCCTCTGCTAGGTTTTGAGTTTATTTCTGATATTTCAGAAATATTTCTAAATAATTTAGAAAATTCACCTTTGGGATAGATAATGCGGAAAGAAAATTACTGGTCACTTTGCTGATGTGTTCTCTTGCTCTAAAAGTGAACTGAGGCTGGATTAAACCTTAGGTGTGACTACCACAGCCCAGGTCTCTGAGGTCTTAAGATGATCCTAGTCCTCCTAAAACCTAAGATCTGCCCACTGCCTGAGAGAAACTGGAAAAGCTAAAGGGTTTCTTTTGAGAAAGAATATAAAGAAATTATAGGAAACAACCATTGACAAAAGGCTTCAAAGATTTTTACATTTAAATTGAGTGACAAAAGAAAGCATTTGTAGAAGAAAGATATCTTCTGAATTTTGGTTACAACTGGCACAATTAAGGTACTAAATGAAATCAACCCTTACTGTTCACTGGAAGGGCAAATCCTGAAGCAGACACTCAAATATCTTGGCCACCTAATGGGAAGACAAGACTCACTGGAAAAGGCCCTGATGCTGGGAAAGACTGAGGGCAAAAGAAGAAGGGAAAGGCAGAGGATGAGATGGATAAATACTATGGACGAAATGAATATAGAGCTTGCTTGGATGTCAGGAAGCAGTGGAGGACATTTTTATGTATAATTTTATAAAAAGCCTATAAGTTACCATTCAGTACATGACAGGCTTCAACATACATAATACTAATCCAATACAATGCGTGACAGTAAGAATCTGATTTTATCCCAAAAATTCATTTGTCACATTTTTAAAATGCAAAATGTCATGTTATATAAATAATTTTTGTCAGCCTTTTTCCTCTGTGACTTTCGAGAAGATCAGTTAATAGGCCAGAAAACAATGCTCCGTTTATGGAAACATACTAGTTTAGATAGTGTTTGCTTTAGCATGGCTAGTTTTTATCTTCATAAGAGAACATCACTGTTGCTTGGCCACCATTTCTATGATTACTTGTAACAAGATAAAAGGGGCTAGGTTTATCTACAATTTTTCAAAGGCAAGAGAGCAAATGATGTAATCTCCCAGCACTTTTCTTTTTTCATAATCTTTGTTCAAAGGCTCTAGTATGGAGTTACAAGGTGTCTCTGGTTGCATGCTGGTAAAGCTACAGAGAGAAAGAAAATGTGTTGGTTTTAAGATGAGATGATGGAAGATACTGCCAGATCAATTCGCGGCAAATCCTGTCAATTTACAAAATGATTTAGCAGCTTGCAACAAAAGTGTAGATAAATGTGTAACCTCTCTGCCCTATGCAAAATTTAACACGCATAGGTTCATTTTCTTAAAGGAAAAAAAGGGTTATTCATTCTTCCACACACAAATCAAGCTGGCTGGAGCTAACCAACTATATATGTTAATATTGGGGAAACAACTGTACAATACGCATTATGTGGGCTAGATGGACACCACCTAGAGAAGGTTAATGAAATGTTGTGTTACATCAAGCCATTACTATGCAAATGCCAGGGATATGTTTTTTCAAGGCTTCCTCTGCCTACAATGAAAGAAGAGTGAGTCTCTGCTATCTGCCTCAGCTGCTTCTCCTTCCATATGTTCATGTTTTCTTTCCTGTGAGTTCTTGCATCTAAATTACCAGCCCATTCTTTTTTACGCCAAGAGAATAATACCTGGGGCAACAAATGAATGGCTACTTGAAAAAGAACTTAGCTACAGACAGCAGTGTTAACTAAAGGGAAGGCTATAGACTTCCTGATGCTATGAATTACTCACCAAATATACACACATCCCAGATGGTAACTAAGATCATTCACTGTTCAGGTGTCACTTAGGTCATCAGTTAGTTCGTGTCAGCAGCCAGCAGGAACCTGAATCTTACCTCTTCCGTCAAAAGCAAGGCTCCCTTCTGTTGTATACTGAGTAAATATTAGCAGCCACTACCATTTATTGCTATAAATCTAACATTTTATAGGTCAAACCATACCATTTGCTTTTAACTGCTCGATTCAAAAAACACAACATGCACACACAAGAAAGAAGAATTGGCTTTTCTATCCCTTTTCTCACCCATTCAAGGGGACTCAAAGTGGCTGACAAAGCTTTTCTATTCTTCTCCCCACAAGAGACACCCTGTGAGGTAGGTGGGGCTGTGAGAGCTCAGAAGAGAGCTGTGACTAGCCCAAGATCACCCAGCTGGCTTTTTGGGGGAGGGCAGAATCAAGCCCGGTATTCACAGATAAGAGTCCACTAGACCAAACTGGCTCATTTATAAACACCTTAGAATTGTGTTTACATTTGATGAAGAACAGCAATGGATGCACACAGTGACATGTTTTGCTGAAACAGTCACCCCACACCCTTCTGTTAGTTTTAGGAGCAGATGTGAACTTTTATTTTTTGAATCACCATATGAAGTAATTACAGGCGTTGATTTTACACAAATGACACTGATGCACGAAGCTTTACTTTGCATGTGTTGCCTGTTTCACAGATGCATCTGTCAATTATTGCCTAGGGGATCTCTGGCTATACAAATATGAATGCAATCACTCCCCCTCCCCTTTCTCTTGAAATAATATCACTTACAATTTCCACAGAGGCAGTGTTCTAAAAAGGATACCTTTCTGATGGCTTCCGAAGGAGGAGGTACACTGTCATTCTCCATCAAAATAAGCTAAAAAATCCCTAACACCACCACAGTATTGAGATCAGAAGGCCACTTCACACATTCTTCTCAAGGGTCTTTTCTGCTCTGGACTTTATTCCATATCACATTCCAGAACAGAGGCCCACTGTAGTTTGCACTAGCACGCAAACAGCAAAGTCCGTATTTTGGGATCTAATTCAAAATAAGCCCCAGCGCAAAAAGGGCCCAGATCCTATGTTTCTTAAAATTAAATGGTTATCTGGTACAAGTTCTTTACAAAAGTAAAATATTCAGCTTCAAAGCCTTTTTTCAGGAATAGAAAGGTGGGCGGTGAGAAAGGACAGAACTATATCTAGCTTTTAGCTAAATATTCAGTAGCATCTGATAGATGAATTGTATTTCTTCCATCATGCAGGATCAGTGCTGAGATTGCTGACAGTGTGGCTAAGGCATGGATGTGTTGCTGAAAGATTTCACCATAGTGATGCCTGATAAATGTGTATCTTAATAGTTTGAACCTAGAAATCATGTGAAGAATACCTCCAGACAAATATATTTTTACGCAAGTCTGGGAGTAACATTCACACTCTCAAAACAAATTGATGTGTGACACCTTTTCAAAAAACCTAGATAATCTTCACAGTTTAAAATTCTACAAATGCCCTTGCAGCAAGACAACAGATAAACCAAGTAACTGTGATAATAGGGTTTAAATGAACTTATTCATAAATGCCTCCAATGAGATTCAATAGTACAGCTGTTAGTACATTTTCTTATTTTCCTGCTTTATGTTATTAAACATCACACACACACCACTGATTAAATAAGCATTTTTAATGGCAGATAAGCATCAGGAAGTGAGCAATTGCTGAATCAGGGCACAGACTAAAAGATTTCTCTGCACAGCAATCCTAACACTGGATTAGTTCCAGTCCCCCTTTTCATCGCCAGTCTGAATTATGTGGCATGGATTAAAAGAGAGAGAGAGAGACAGAGACACAGAGAAAAAATACACACACAAAGCCTTTTTCTGCTTGCCATTAATCTTTGCACATAAGCAAATCAGCCATCTCTTTAATCACTAGGATAGATACTATGATTACTGGTAAAGCATCAGATGCCATCTGCCAATTTCACAACGATCAGATCCATGACAACGTGAGGGCCCAAGATAAACTGCATCATAAGGCATTCCATGGTTGGAATTAAAATTAGAGCCATCAGAGTGGAGATGGATTACTGCTTTATTGTACTATAATCCACACTGGAGTTAAATCTGGACAAGCCATTCCCACTACGGCATCTTTCATTTTAAACTGTACTTTGGAAAAGACACACATGAGTGCATTTTTGCTTGTTGAGCAATCATGGGGAAAGAATGCTGCAGAATACACTTCGTGTGCGGGGAATGCTCTCTTTCCCTTTTTGGATGATGTATTTGGACTCTACTTTTTAGCAAAAAATAAAAAGGATCAGCACGTTGGTAAAAAGACTTTTTATTTCTAAATGTCAATAGTCTCTTACCCAGAATCCAAATGAAAAACTACAAAGCATATAATGTAGTGAATGGTGTCTCTGAATAAAATAAGAATCTGTCAAAATTAAATACAACCTCCAGATTAGTATATTTCAAGTTAATGCTAAGAGTATTTTGTTATGTAGATGTAAGATGATGATGGTACTATACATATCTGTTTCTTTATATTTGCCTTCTTAGAACCTTTCGGCACTTATCTATAATCGTCATCAGGTGCCGCCATATTAAGCTTCTGGGTTTCACCGATCTGCATGTTAGTGTGGGTCTATGAGGTTACCAACACACATGTGCACGCACGCATGCACACTCACAGCTGGCACACTCCAACTGCACTAGACGAAACATGAACCAGATAAGGGAGAACCTTGATTGTGAATCAGTTTGGTCTTGTAGTTAGAGTGTCGGACTCTTATCTGTTAGTCTGCTGGTTCCATACTCCTCCACAAAGGCAGCTGGGTGACCTTGGGTTAGTCACAGCTCTCTTTCTGAGCTCTCACAGCCTCACTTAACTCACAGGGTGCCTGTTGCGGGGAGAAGGACAGAAGGTTTGTCAGCCACTTTGCGTCCCTTAAATGGTGAGAAAAGTAGGATGTAAAAGCCAACTCTTCTTGATTGGGATTACTCATATACCCCTTTTTTTTAATATATATTTTTATTGATTTTAAAAGCAATATGACATAAAAAAAACAATTAGACAATACCTGTCATACATTTTCTTGTATCTTCTCTTGGTGTGTATTGCTTTGTTATTCTGTATGACTTCCCCCGTTTCTCCAACTTCCCTTCTTAATATCGCTTGTTTCTTTGCTTCTTTATTCGTTCTTGTCATCTTCTGACTGCCTTCTTCATTTTTAGTCGAAACCTTCTGTCGACACTTGTATTTCATGTAGATAGTTAATAAAAGGGTGCCAGTCTTCTACAAAATTATCAATTGTTCTATCATTTAACAAGTTCGTCAATTTATCCATTTCTGCCAGATCAACACTCATATACCCTTTTAAATGAATTAACCAGAGAAACCAACAGGCCCTGGCCTCCCTTATTTGGGCCTAGTGTGGAGGGTGCATTTCAGTGGTGCATGGAACTGTGCTGCTGAAATGTGTCTCCCTAGCCCTTAGACCACTCAGAACCCAGCCTTGAAGCCCACATGTCCTTTGGGGTTGGGGCGGGGGCCGGTTGGAACCAGTCCTCTTATGTACATTTTGTGGTTAGGCCTGTCTGGCTGGACCAGTTCCAAGTAAGCACAGAAAAGGCCTTAATGTTAACCCCCTGGAGATGGAAAAGCAGAGTTATTTACCTTTGTAATAATACTCATGTTCCTGACTGTGTTTCTTCTGGTCCTCCACCCCTTCCACTATGGAGTGCAAGCCCACCTTCCAAAAGAGTTGCCAGTTGGTGGCACACAGTGTCCCAATGCATCTAATACTGGAAAGGCTCCCTTAGAACTCCTTCACCTACCATGTCAAAAGAGCAGATGTAGGGTATAATATGAGGAACTATTTATGATAAAAATGCTCTCTGGTCATCCCAGTGTTGCCTCACTTCCTGCATGTGGAAGTAGCCCTAATTGATTTTGTCAAGAAAATACTGTACCAGTGGTGGCCAGGGCCTCAAAGATCCACTAATGTTTAGATCAATGAACTTCCTGGCCCTTGTTTGTGGGCATCCTAAAGAAAGCACCTTGATCTGGATCACTGGTGGACCTAGAATGGGACACAGAAGTACGCAGAAGGTAAGCCTCAATGGTCTACACTACCAATGGTTCTATTTCAGTGGCATGCTGGTGAAATGGGTTTCCCAGGGGCTCCAATGCTAGGAATGTTCTAACCAAGTCTTTCAGGGCCTCCAGAGGCTAGCCCCAAAGCTCACACAAGCTTCAGAGCCAGTGTGGGGGCTGGTCTGGATCAGCACTGTTGTATAGGCAATGCTGTTTCAGATCATGTCATCCCTTGATGTGGGTCAGCAAACAAGCCTCACTGGTCCAGACCCACTGATCCTGATCATGGCATTGTAATGCAAAAAGGCCTTAACTTACAAATACAAGGAATACCCCCAGGGTTGGAGCAACAACTCATAAGAACATAAGAGGAGACCTGCTGGATCAGGCCACAGCCCATCTAGTCCAGCATTCTGTCTCACACAGTGGCCCACCAAAGGCCCATGGGCATCTCAAGCAGAGACAAGGGCAAACCTTCTCTTGCTCTTGAATTCCAGCAAATAGCCTTAGAGGCATCCTCTTTGTCTCCCCAGTCTGAAAGATGTACTTAGACATCCATTCTAGTAGCCATGGATACATCTGTCATCCATAAATTTGTCTGTACTAGCAAGTTTGTTCTGGTCCAAAGGCTGTCCGATAGCAACAGGTGTGATAGAAGTAGTATAATGACACAGACTTTATAAATAAGTACAAAGATTTGAACAAACCCCCTTAGCTCAACTGCTTATTATCACACTGGTGTTGATCTTTGTCCAGCAAGAATCTTCTCTATATATTTGGATTGAACAATTCTATTTACTTTGCTTCTCTCACTCTTTACTTAAGTTGAGATTTGAATTTCTTCTGAAACATGTCTCTATGCCTCCATAAGGGGCATCTCAGTCACATGACTGTGATTTCTGATTGGACAGAGACCACTTGTGATTTTTTGCTGAGATAAGACAATAGCTTGCCCCAAAGGTCACTATACTCAGTTTCTCATAGCTTAAGTCATTCATATATTGAGTTGAGACTTGCCTATTACATGAACAATCCTTTTTTATGTAGATTGGAACAAAACTGCAGCCTGCAGCACTGCTTCATCTACCTGCTGCAACCACGGCTATCACTTAAGAACATAAGAGAAGCCCTGGTGGATCAGGCCACGGCCCATCTAGTCCAGCATCCTGTCGCACACAGTGGCCCACCAAATGCTCACGGGCATCTCAAGCAGAGACACGGACAAACCTTCTCCTGCTCTTGAGTCCCAGCAGATGGCCTTAGAAGCGCCCCAGTTCCTCCCCCCCCCCCCCCGGTCTGAAGGATGCACCTAGGCATTCGTTCTAGTAGTCATTGATACATCTGTCATCCACTTACTTTTGGCTACTTTTACCTTGTAACTCACAATGGCCAATGAGGCACCACTGGAGAAAATCATGCTGCCATTACTACTTATAATTTTATTAATGTTCCTTGCTTTTAACAATTTTTAGTCTGCCTCTGCCTTTTCTTAGTAGGGTAAAGTGGTGAAGGATAGGCTAAAAACAGAAATAATAATGATTAATAACATTTCTACAAATAATTCACTACCTTTTTTATAATGCGCATCATTGTTGCAAAAAAAAAAAATTGCCTCTTAAAAACATAAGAATCTAAAATAATCCCTGCTGGATCAGGCTGCAGAATTTCTTAACCCGGCATCCTTTGTCACACATTTGCTTCTGGGCACTCTCAAGCAGAAGATGATGATGAACACCCCCATCTGTTCTCAGATCTCTGCAAATGGCTTTTAGAGGCATCTTGTCTGTCTCTCCAACCCAGAGAGGCATCCGTTCTAGTAGCCACTGATATACTTGTTCCCCTTTAAGTTGTCCAATTTCCTCTTAAAGCCACCTAGGACTGTAGCTGCCACCACAACAAAGCTCACCTCATATAATTCTATGACATAACCTAATTGAATAGCAATTGATAGGAGGGAATTTCTGTATTAGATCTCTGACTAAACAAGTTTCCATAATCCTAATATCCTTCTCATCTGCAGAGATGTACCCTCAGCTGAAACAGCTCCCAATAATCGGTTGTACAAAGCCTATAGAGTTAATGTTTTATGTATCTTCCAGTTTTGTGCAATGTGTATCATGGTCACTTATAGGAGATAATTAAGTAATGATTTTGATTTTATAGAAGACTTGAGTCCTTCATAAATATCTAACAGACAGAGGACAGGAGAGAAAGCAATAGGGTCATTAATTATATCTTGAATTTCTCAATGTATCTCTGTGCAGAAGGTAACTACAGAGTCAAAGGACCACCATGAATGATAATAAGTTGTTTCTGACTTGAAGAATGGCACCTTTATGACCCTTTCTAACCTTTGTTATGTTGCTGTAACCACCAGATATTCCCCAGATTTTGGGGTGGTGGTGGTTCTGGGCTGACATTGTGACTATGCAGTTTGGGATTCTTTTTGGATTGAAGTTGTGATAAGCAGCTCTTTCAAAAAACCTGCTATTTCATTGATTCTATATGTTTCAACAAATAAATAGAAACATAAAATGTAATTCACAAAGCTTGAGATAGAAAGATAGTTATCAATTTCCAACTTGTATGCATACAACTGCATGATTAAGCAAAATGTTATACATTTCTGCAGAAATGCAGAACATAGAAAACTTCCTTATGCAAATCCAACCATTATTCCACTATTGAACTCACTGACTGCTACCTTCTCTCCAGGGTTTTGGAAATAAATGTTTCCTAGCCTTATTAGAGAAGCTCTGAGATAAACCTGATTTTGTTTTGATTTTTGATTTTTATCCAAGAAGGTCTCTGTTCTAATGTTATTGCTAGCACTTTATTTCTATTTCAATAGCATAGCACTGGCCCTGAGAAGCTGAGATTGCTGATTTCACCTGCATATGGTACTTTGTAACACAATCCAGTCTTCTTTGAATCCCAGCTGACAAAGCACAGATCAGGTCTCTTGAAATATTTGAGGGAATCTAAGCAGTATCAGAAGAAGAAAAGATCCCTTGTGAGTTTTTTGTTTAGTCTTTGTACGTGACACTTCCAACCTGCTTATACAATTCAGGGGAAATTTGCACTTTGCCCCCATGCTCTAGGAGGGCTAGAGCATTTGAAACTTACTCTAAGGGCAAACAGCCACTGTTATGGCAGCCATAACAACGGGGGCCTACGTTCCTGGAGCAACCAGGTGATACAGCATGTCACCACATGTGTGCCGCAGGTCACATGCTCCCCCTGCCCCTCTTCTATATGGATGACATGCAAATGGGAGACTGCTGGCCTACTGCAGCCCAACAGCTAGTACAGGGAGATGCGCCAGCATGTGTGAAGCTGTTTCAGGTACTGACTGTAATGCGAACAGGGCCTTACTTTTTAATGGCTTAAGTTTAAATTTATCTACAATTAAATCATCAAACTTTTGCTGGTCTCCTAGCCTTGGGGCCTGCATGGGTGCTTTTCAGTGGCACACTATGATACACTCCTGAAAAACATTCCCCAGTAGTACTGGAACATGGGGGTGTGCCTTCAGCATGCCTCTTGTATTCTGGATCAAGACCCTTCGCTCTCAGGAAGAATCTCTGCTAGGGGCTCTTCATCTGGATCCAGCTCCATCTAGTGCAGATGAAGCAGGATCAACGGGAGGCAGGGCCTCCTTGATCCACATTAATATGTGGATGATGAGGCACAGAATCTGGATTAGAGGGGCTTATACCAGATCACAGGTAAGTGCGCAAAGTGCCTGGCAGTACAGTCCTAGGCCTATCTATTCTGAAGTAACTTCTCATGATGTATAGCTTTGTAGTCATAAGTGAATCTCTGCCTTAGCCAATGAAGAACACTCTGTTAGATCAACATTTGAATGTGTAAGCGGCATGTAAGAAGGTAATGACTGGAATTAAACATCCTTTGTGTCCTGGACCTTATTCCAATTATATCCCAGATTAGGGACCTGGAATCCACATTTTAGTGCAGATTATGATAGGCCCCAACTGGGGCCAGCTGTATTCTTCACCAGCATATGGATGGCAGGCCGCTAATCCACAATATGATGTGGAATAAGGCCCAGGGCAGAAAAGCCTAAATCTGGTTCTAATACCAAAATGCAACTTGTTAGTCACAGGCTGCATCCACACATACTAAAAAAAGAAAGAAAGAAAAAGCAGCTCAGAGGTGGTTGAATGTAGTACTTAGAGCTCCCATCCCACCTCTCATCCACATTAAAGGTCAGAAAATGCACTCTGGATGTGGATGGCAGACATGACAGCAACATTAGCATGTGACAGTGACAACCTCTAACCTGCCTTAAAGCTGCTTTTTTCTTTTCTTTTTATTGCAACAACTATGTGTGAATGTACCCATAGAGAGATAAGGTGGGGGAAGTCCTCATCCAAAATATTCAATTACTAGGAGCTCTTCTTAGAGAGGAAAAGCTCTGGATTTCGTAAAGCACCATAAGTACACTCAGAGACACTATACACATGCTGACACTACTGAACAAGTCAATTTCAACAGGAAAATGTGACAGTTATGGTTTTCCCTCAGACAAGCACCCTAAGGGAAACATGTTGTGCAGAACTGAAACTGTTTCAATCTGTAGAAAGTATACACCTGTTAAATGAAGGGGCTAGCAAGCATCTCAAAAATGGAAGATAACAGTCCATTCTCCACATCAGAGGCAATCAGTAAAATAATTGGAAGGCAGACCTTACATGATTGAATTGCCTTCTGTTACACCATGTTGAAGCGGAAGAAAGTAAAGACGTCTGTGGCCCTAATAGAACACAATTCGACTCTCTTTGAAGGGCAACTTGGAATACATCAGATGGTAGTCAGAACACAGTTAAAAATGACCCATTATCCAAGGGGCAAGAAGGAAACGTGCCATTTCAATCATTTACCTATTGTTGTTCCAGTTCTTAGCAACTTGGAATCCTCTATGAATTATTGAAAATTTTGCTAGGTAATTACAATTTACTGTCAAGTTCAGAGGCACTGCGGCCACCGTAAAATAAAAAATATCACAGAGCGTTGTAAGGGCGATGAGCTGTATCTGATAATTGCTACAGTAAACAATAGTGGATACAGTTGTTATAAAGACTGCATTTTCAGTTGCAAAATGAAGGCCACTGTCTATGATTTTAGCATATGGCCCTTAGCAAACAGTGCTTTCGCCCCTCACACCCCATGCCCAAATATACCACCCTCACCACACAGCTGAGGCTTGCCCAGAGGGTACTATCTTAATAATTCATTTATTTACTAAGTTTCTATGGCTGTCCAACACCGTAAAGTTTTCTGGATATCTTAAAATGAAAAATCGGTTACACACACACACACACACACACACACACACACGCTATGTGTATAAAAAGAGTATTCATTAAAACTGAATAATTAAAAAACTGAATTAAAACCAGTACAGTAAGGCAAGCTCCTCAACATCCAGATGAAAAAAAGGGGTCCTTTGGTATCTCAACGTATACAGGGATGGTGTCAGGTGGACCTCTCTAGGAGGCCAAGAATTCCTTTCCCCCCTTTAGCCACCCACTTGGACTTCATGGGGAAGTGGGATCATGTTCTTGCTGTCAACAAATTGTGGTCAGATACATGCCATACTGGGTTCTTGAGGAACAAGTCTGATGTGAACATCTCCTGTTCATTAGACTTGTTATCGAGCCAAACTCTTCTTAACCCTTGTGGAGGGAGGTTTCCTGAGTTGACTCATCTGGCTCAGACCTCCATGTGTTCTTCATACCATGTCCTCCCACCTTTCCCTTTTTCCCACATATCACTCTGCCCCTTTCCCTCCCATGGACATTCTATGTTAGATAAGGTAGATTAGAGATGTCCCAAGATCTGGATCACCCTACGTGGACCGAGTGTACTAGTGACAGGTTGTATTTCTCATTTTCTGCATTTATGTGCAGAAGGGAGGGATTTAGAACACTTGTCTGGTGTGGAACACGAGCAAGTGCTCGAAAGCTTTTTGTTATGTTCTTATGAATATTAAGTGTTCTTTTTTTTAAAAAAATCTGAAGATATTCGAGGGAAAGGTTAATTGTAAATAGAACAGACAAACATTGGCATATTGTGAAATCAAAACACAATTCTGCACATTATTTCCCCACTTCTAGAATGCCCCACAAGCACAAATGTGTACAGTCGTGCTGTGATATTTTTTATAAGGGATCTGATATAACAAGACTGAAACAAAAATTCTTAACCATGTCTCCACTTTATTTGACCTCTCAGGTTTTATAAGACAGTACAATCCTAATGGCCAAATACACCATGCCAAACACCTATATAAATCTTATGGCATAAGAGTCGTAAGTAGACAGTATTTTACACTTGCAGAATACTTATAGCTGTGCAGACACACATGCAAAATCACTTTGTGGGAAATAGAACTGATATGTCTAACTCCCCACTTACCTGTAAAAGAGCTTTGCAACACCTGGACAATAGGATAGATGCAACAAAATAGCAAGACATAAATACGTGCAAATATGTGAAAATACTATTTCTGGTTAGAGATTAAAATAAAAGGGTAAACTTGGTATCAGGATATTTTACCATAACTAGGCTATTATATTGGTTTCAGATGCACCAAAAATAAACCATAGACCCAGTCTGCATGGACCCTTAATCCAGTTAAGGTTTCATCTAGTACACATTCTGGGCCTCCATATACACACTACGGCTGGCCCAGTTCCATCTGCATTGGACGGAGGCTTATCTGGGTTAAGAAGGGGGGGGGCTTAATCCAGATCTTGGTAGTACCATTTAATCGATGCTACCAGAGGGACCTGGGACCTGATCCAGAATGTGAGAGGCTCACAGAAGTCCAGCTCCTGTGTTTGGGATTACTGAAGAGTGCTTTGCAGTTGCATGATATAGCATGCGAGTGAACCACCACTATCCACAGACCCTGAGGCTAGGCGGCTGATGGAGGTGTGGCTGTGAAGCTCATGTGAGCTTTGTTTGCAGCTGCTGCATGTGTTAATCCAGATCTGTATCATCAGTGCAGACGGTGCTGATCCTACCTATGTCTCCTCGCAATCCAGATCAGTGGGTTTGGCTATTCTGGACCACTGATCCAGGGTTAGAAAGAGGTAAGTGCGGAAAGGGCCTTCAGAAAAAGAAAATAACTACTACTAAATGCAGCTATGTTGAATACAGTGTACTTCATAAAAGGACAGAATAATGACTCAAGTAAAAAATCTAGCCTGTTGTGTTTTACTAAGCACAGTTGTAAATAAAAATGAGAATGGCAGTAAGGAGGAAAAAAATCTATAGTAAACTCCCCTGCCTGACTTAAGTCTAAAAAAGTAGTGTCCAGGGGGCTGCGGTTTAGAGGGCCATTAAGCTGTTATTGTGTTTCAGTGAGCTTTGATATAATATATGTTTTTTGCTTTCTCTCTCTTTCCCGACTTTGTTTCATTTCCTCCAGTCTCATCCACCCACCAATGAAAACAATATTATGAGCTATATATTTCTGTATATGCCTCACATGAACTTTGGAAGCTTCTATGAGGAACACCGTGCCCTCAACCCAATGAGTAGGGCATATCACTGTTTCAGAAAAAGCCCTCATAGCGTTTTAGTCAGTGGCATGCCTAAATCAGAAAAACGACTCTCTCTCTTCTTCAAAGATGTCATGCAACCTGCCTCACTGCTTTTATTCTTACAAACTACAGCATCCACAATCTCTATACCACACAATACAGGTAACGTTTTTATCCTTGATAATCTGTTCAATAATATTATATCTGAGTGACACAAACATCAATCTGTTTATAATTTTATTGCCTGTTTGGTCTAGTGGTTAGGGAGCTGGACTCTTTAACTGAGAATCACTGTGTTTGATTCCACACTCCTACATGAAGCCAGCTGGGTGACCTTGGGTTAGTCACAGCTCTCTGCTGAGGTCTCACAGTCCCACCTACCTCACAGGGTGTTCTGCTATGGGGAGAAGAATAGACAGCTTTGTCAGCTGCTTTGAGTCCCCTTAAATGGGTGAAAAAAGTGGGACAGAAAAGCCAACTCTTCTTCCTCTGCCTTAGCCTTATGAAACTGCTTGTTTTACACCACAATGGCAATGTGATTTATGGCTCCAAGATATCTTTTAAATTAAGATTTCTATGATTATCTTTTTTTTCTATTAAGGCAACCACAACAATACTTTTACTTTTCCAAATAAATGCATTTCATCATCTCACAGCATCCTTCAACTATTCAACTGAAACATGACAGTGATTAATTTCTGTTGATGAATTCCTTACTTTCAATAACTAATTTAAAATCTTCCCCACTTTTTTTTTTAATAACGAAAGGATATAAATTCTACAGGGTATTTCTGCTTAGGTAATTGATATTACATCTTCATATTAAAGACTATAAATTATGTGTTTTATATAAACCTGTCATACAGCAAGACTCTTTGAGAATGGAATATATTTATAACATAAAAAATAAACTGATGTGTACTGGCTAAATATATTTATACTATTATGGAAAATAGTGTAAAATGAGAAAAGCTTAAGACAGAGGAAGAGGAAATAAGCTATATTTATTTAGCTTATTAGATTTTTGAGAACTTTCTGGCTGTTCTGAGGAAAATTGGCTTTACTCTTACCTGAAAGTAATGTATTTCAATTAATTTTAGTTATGCATAATTCAGAGTAGGATTGTATTACCATTGCATTTGCATCTCTATAAAGCAGTTAATAAGGATGGATTTAGTGTTGCTTACCTAGTCTGCTACATTTGGATATTCTGGAATAAAACATAAATATTGCAGAACATCCATGATTTATTCCGGAATCCAAATATAGCAGAATAAGTAACATGCGTATGTATGCAGCCTAAAAAATATGATTTTTTTTTAAAAATATAACTCTAACATTGATTGTAGAAATCCTTTAACATCTGATCTGAAGAAGACAAGCACACTCCTAGAAGTCTCTTTTCAAACTGGACATGTGAAAGTTTTCATACATTATTTTATCTGTACTCTCTGTGCCTTTCAAAGGTTGCAACCACAAAAACCATCAAGCAGCTATGGCCCATTCTGCACTGGGCTTTATTCTGGTATATATTCTGGAATAGGGGTCTGCCCTCCACAGATTAGCACAGAATAGAGCAGGCCACAAGTGGAGCCTGCCATAGTCTGCAACAGCATGTGGTTGGTAAGCCCCTATTCTGGGATCTAAAGCCCAGTGAGTGAAGAGCCCATGACTCTGCAATTATTCACCCTAAAACACCTGGATTGCTTGCACCTTTTCCTCTTTTGACTCACTCCTTCCATAAGTGCCTCCAGACCTACTTTATTCTCTTTGATTGTCTGAATATCAGCAAGTCCCACCAACTAGTTCTCTTCCTGGCATTTAGCATTTTAGGTCTTCTCTGTACTTATCTCTCCTTCCCCGATCTGCATTAGGATGGCCTGGTTCCACGTCAGTTCTCATTGAGAGAAAACAGTGAATGAGGACTGATTCTGAGACCATCATAACCTGAGACGCATTTGCTGTTTTTCAGTTAGGGGGCTCTAATAGGTAGAAATATCTAGGAAACAGTGTGAAGGAGAAAGGGGTATAGAAAGAAGGAGAAAGAACATCTAAGAATGAGAGGGGCTCTGGATGGAAGCAGAGGCAAGTACGGATGTGATCAGATCAGACATCCCTTTAAGAAAAAGCATCCCATCAGCAGTCACACACAAATAAAAGGTCTTCCAAACAGTTATCTGAATATATGACTGAGAAACTACTTTTATTTTGTCACACTGCGACTTTATATTTGCATCCAAGTCAGGCAAATCCTAGCCTGACTATGGTTCCTCACCACTGACAGGCCACTTGGTGGAACATTCCCTCACATACTGCCTATGTACAGTAGTTTCATTCCCAGTTTAAAGACATCTCCAGAGTTATGAAATCCTAAGTGTTGAAGAGACAACTTCATGCCCGGCTAAAGTGAATGAAGAGGGGAAATTTCTCTCATTACATTAGGAAGGAATGGGACAGAGAGAGGCAGTGGAGAAATCTGAGAAGGATGACTACAAATGGGGAGGCAGAGGAAGCATTTCAGAGTCACAGCGATGCAGTAATTCTATCTGGGACACCGTGGGGCAGTTGGGGGGGGGGTTTACAGTATTATCTCCCAAGCATATTGCCAAGGTCTTTACCTAGAAATGCACAGTTTTGCTTCCTATACATTTAGTTTATTTATTTATTTATTTATTTATTTATTTATTTATTTATTTATTTATTTATTTATTTATTATTTACATTTATATCCCGCCCCATACCCAAAGGTCTCTGGGCGGGTTACAACCTTCAACAACAGATTAAAACAGAATATACATTAGTTTAGGGGACTATAGTACCAAGCTAGCTTGTTCTAACAGATGAATATACCATAATTATGTCTGGTTTTTAAAATAACAACTCTTTGAAATCCCTTGTTGAGTTTTAAAATGTTTGTAGAATCTTCCCTACTTCAGTGTGTAGTATTCGTTAGATGGTGTCGTATTTCCTGAAGGCAACCAAACATTAATTCATCCCCATGCATGTCCAATTGGGCTAATGTGGCCCACCCTTTCTGATCTCCTTCACCATCTTTTTTTTTCCTGCTGCAGACACAATTTGAAAACAGAAACTAAATACAGGATTTCTCTCTGCCCCTTTCATTATATCACAAGGATAAACTTTAATCGCATTATTCGGTGCAGCTGCAGCAGTTTTCCTATTCAATTTCCTTTGGTTCTTAAAAGTGACGTTCTGAAAGTTAAGATGGTAGCCTTATAAACTCTACAACTGGTGCTGAATCCTATCTATCTGCTGTTAACGAGGAGGCAAAATGAATTTTTCAAGGGCATCAAACATCACAAGTGACATTAGGTCAGTGCTCCAGAAGAGCATTATGTATTACATTATCCAAAATTTTCCTGTCTTAACAACAGTTATGGTACATTGTACTGTATTTCAGAACCTTCGACCTCCTTAAATTCTAAGACCAGTGCTATTTTACTCAAATAATTTAGCCAAGTAAAAGGCAGTAATGTGGAACTCCTTGAAGGGAAATCTTTTCAGTACGTGCAATTTATTATTGTAACAAGAAACCTATATTCCACAAAAATGTGTCAGGGCCTCTGTTATCTCACTTCCTTCAGGCCTTTTAAGGACAACAATCAACTCCCACTGTGAGGTTCACCACAGGTTCCACAGTCTGCCAGAACAAATTCTGACTCATCCCTAAAGTGAAACCATCTCCTTTGAAAACAAAAAAGAGACAATTAATGCCTCAATAATAATAACTGATTCTTGCAAATTATGATAAAATGGGCTTTTCTGCACCTACTTGGGCTGCGTCCAAACTTCTTGATGCATTGCATCAGAATGTGGAGCCAAGATCGAGCCGTCACACACGGCAGCCAATACTTGGCATTGGTGTTGCTTTATAGCGACTCTACTGTGAATTTACTTTATGCTGATAAAGGAGCACTCGCTGCGCAGCATTAAGTAAATTCAAAGCTTCTCGCCAGTCCAGACAGGACGGTGAGAAGGGCCAATGAGAGCTGAGACTGCAACTCAGCTCCCATTGGCTGCCCCATCCCACATGACTCATGCTTCAGCCCACGTGACCATACACACCACATGGAAGTCTCACAGTTTCCTGAACAGCAGCAGGAGGAGGAGGAAGAAGAGGAAGAAAAAGAAGAAGAGTTGGCTTTTCTACCCCACTTTTCTCACCCATTCAAGGGACTCAAAGTGGCTGACAAAACTTTCTATTCTTCTCCCCTCAACAGAACACCCTGTTAGGCAGGTGGGGCTGTGAGAGCTCAGAAGAGCTGTGATTAGCCCAAGGACACCCAGCTGGCTTTCGCAGGGGAGTGCAGAATCAAACCTGGTATTCCCAGATAAGAGTCCAGCTCCCTAACCAGTAAACCAAACTGGCTCACTAGGAAGCTATGGGGGGCTGCTGAAGTCTGGATGCCAGACTACTACTTCATAGCAGGTGAATTTTTTTTATACTGCAGAGTCAAAATACTCACATGAAATGGAAAAATGGCACCATGAGCCAATGTGAATTGGGGGACCAGCTACTGATTTATGGAAGTATCAGGATAGATAAAAATGGAAGTATTCGTTTACACAGTTCATGGAAGACAGACTACAGTGCCTGACAAAAGTTCTGTTGCTTATCCATGTTGTTGAAACCAAAGCCTATAACCTGACTTAAAATTCATCCATTGGTTTTAAAAATGACTCATATGAAAGCTGAAACCCTCCCAAATGAGGTTTTTAAAAAGAAAATAAATTTGCTTCACTGCTGAAATATTGATCATTTAATGAACACAGAAAGGTCAGATTTTGGCGAGACAAAAGTTTTCTCGCCCACAAAATGTAATGTGAAAATCAAACAGATAATTCACTTCAAATACAAAGATATGTTTCGTAACATTGGTGAATGAAGTTGTGGTGCTATTAGAGCCATATTTAATATTTTGTGTGACTTCCATGAGCCTGAAGGACTGCATCCATGCGTTTCGGCAATGATTCATACAATTTATTGATGAAGTCATCAGGAATAGTAAAGAATGCAGGTTTACATGCCTCCCAGAGTTCATCAAGATTCTTTGGTTTTGTGTTTCAAGCTTCCTTTTTCATCCTACCCCAAACATGCTCAATGATGTTCATATCTGGTGACTGGGCTGGCCAGTCCTGGAGCACCTTGATCTTCTTTGCCTTGAGAAACTTTGATGTAGAGATGGATGTATGAGATGGAGCGCCATCCTGCTGCAAAATTTGACCCCTTTTATGATTGGGAATGTAAGAGGTAGCTAATACGTCTTGATATTTTAGGCTATTGATATTGCCTTCCACCTTGCAAATGTTTCGCACACCCCTATACTGAATGTAACCCCAGACCATGATCTTTCCACCACCAAACGTAACTGTTTTCTGGGTATATCTTGGATCCATACGGGCTCCAGTAGGTCCCCTGCAGTATTTGCGGCAGCTGAGGTGTAATTCAACTGAAGATTCATCTGAGAAATCCACCTTCTGCCACTTTTCCAGCATCCATCCGTTTAGTAGGCTGTGGGCCTTGGCAAATATCACACGGTTTTTTAATTGCCTTTTGTTTAGTGCTGGCTTCTGGGCACTGATTCAACCATGGAGGCCATTTCGAGACAGAATCCTACAAACTATTCTAGTTGACACAGGGACTTGAAGTGACCAGGCCTGTTGGAGCTCTGCTGCAGTGGAAGAAGGGCTGGCTTTTGATTTTCGAACCAACAAACGTTCCTCCTGAGCAGTCGTCTTGCGGGGTCTGCCAGACCTGGGCTTGTCAAAAACATCTCCAGTCTCTTCAAATCTTTTTGTAATTCTTTGTACTTGACGCTGAGACACATTAAAGGTGCCAGCCACCTCTGCAGAGGATCTGGTCTTCAGTCTCCTGATAATCAAGGCTTTGGCCGCAGGGTGGATTTTTGGCATGTTGTCAGAAGTCAAGTTGCAGTTCAAGTGAAGGTCTGGAGTGCTGGAGTTCTTTTTATACACACCCACTAATTATCTGATCAATTAGTGAGCACAGGTGAGGCTGTAAACTAGGATTAGGTGCATTATATGACAAGGCGACAAAACTTTTGTCTCGCCAAAATCTGACCTTTCTGTGTTCATTAAATGATCAATATTTCAGCAGTGAAGCAAATTTATTTTCTTTTTAAAAAACTCATTTGGGAGGGTTTCAGCTTTCATATGAGTCATTTCTAAAACCAATGGATGAATTTTAAGTCAGGTTATAGGCTTTGGTTTCAACAACATGGATAAGCAACAGAACTTTTGTCAGGCACTGTATTGCTGGCTACAGATCTTGATGGCCATATTACTACCATCAACATTATAATATGTGGCGGGTTTCTAAAGGCCAACTGCTCAGACTCTATGTAGAAGGCAAGCTATTTTCTTCAGATCCTTGTGTGTTTTCATATGTAACTTGTCATTCACTATGAGAACAGGAAGTTGAATTAGATTCAACAAGGCATTTCTTAAGCCATTTCCACACATTTACTGATAGCATGGTCCAGGAAGCACTCTAAGAGGCCTGGCCTTCCATGTGCTACTGTATGACAGCACAAGCCCTGCCTCATCCTGGAACACTTCACCTGTGGAATGCGCATGTCTGCCTCTTGCAGGGTACAGAATGCACTTCTTGGTAGCGCAACAAGGTGCCTTTCATTCCTGGCTTTTGGGACATGAAGAAGTGCAGAAACAGCCTCTGGTCCTTAGTATATTAGGGGCCAGATATATGCTTTAGGGTTTCAGGGGTCATAGCTGAGCAGAACAACCATATTTTTTAATGTTAAATCGAGGTACAAGTCTTCACAAGGAGAGGAGCAGAGAAGCCCACAGCCAAGGAATAGGGGCTTTCTGAAACGGGCCTAACTGCAGATTATATCCTGGAATATGAGCCTGTCATCTGCATGATGGTGTAGACTACAGTAGGCCTTTCAACTCAACTGACCCCCACCCATCCCTGCCAGCAACTGGTCCAGGTCCCATCACTCATACATCATACATTGGGACAGGGCTCAACAGTACAGTCTTCGAAGGTAGCACGCCTGCCTCTGAGTCAGGTTTTTAAAAACGATCTTCCAAGCTGGCATCAGATTAGAAGATGGGCTGTGGTGTTTTCCCTGTTTAGGACTAGGTGCAGAAACACCAAAGGCAGAACAGAAGATGTGACAATAGTAACCAGCCTAGATAGCTTTAAGAAAGACTAATTCATTATCCAGTGTATTAATAGCTGTTTCTGTTTGAGAATGCCCAGAAACAACTGGTGGGCCACTGTGTGGGACAGGATGCTGAACTAGATGAGCTATGGCCCAATTCAGCAGGGATCCTCTGCTGTTCTCTCTATATTCAAGCAGGCACTAGTCCCATGCAGACAAAGTGTACTAGGCAGCTTGGTCCACACTACTGACCAAGTGTGAAACAGCCTAAATCATTAAATGACACCAGAACTAACAATACCATTTATACATACATACTAGTAATAATCATGAACTTCCATATTTCAGTATATTAAGACTAAATGTAGATGGAAAGATGTCTGGAAGGGCTTGCAACAGACTATCAATACATTCAATTAAGCTGCAATTATCTTGCTATTAAAATATATTAATGGAATGAAAAGCACATTTGTTTTATATAGTTTGAATGCTCACATTACAGACAGAAAATTATTACATTCCCACGATAAGGACTTTAATTTCAAGCAACCAAACATATTTAATGATACCAGTCAATTATATGTATATTTGTGTGTGTATATATTGATGGATTTTACTCATATTAATATTATGCATCCTGTAAGTTTTAACATATTTAAACAAATGGATGTTTGCAGAACTGGGTAATTAATTTCAGGACATTTAAACATGCACTGAATGTAAAAGTTTGTCTGATGCAGCGCAGACAATTAGGGCTGCCGGAAGAAGCAGATGGGCAAAATAAAACCAGCATACTTTATTTTTTATTTCTTATGCTAATTTTTAACATTCTTTAGATCTAGTTCTGTCTACATTTCTCATCCACACTGTGCATCCTAGTCAAGACGTTATACATTTCACAACCACAGACAATGTTTCTTGTTACTCAGTATGATATATTCTCACAAAAAGGAACGGCCAGTACACCAAATTATCCTGTTTTGTGCCAACATCCATGCAAAAATATGTATGAAAACACACTAATGCCTACATAATTAGCATTACTGCTGAAAGGGATAAACATTTATTATTCCCATATTCCCAATGGGTTTCTGTCAATACTTCAGTTAAATCTGAAAGCTCCTCCAAGACTGAAGGACTGTAGTGTCCAAATAGGATTGGCTTGCCTGGAAATTACAGTCTGAACTGGACTGTATTGTTTTCTACACTGATGAAACATTCAAAAGAACTGTAATAAACTAGTACTGCATCTTTTTTCACCAGGGTAAAGTAACCAATGAGAATCGGTGTATAGATATATTCACTACAAAATTTTAATATTTAGTAAAAACAATATAGAAGTATTACAATAATGTACAAACACCCATATTTAAGTAGAAAGATACAAAAATACATGGAGCCAATGCTTGTTCTAAACAGAAAAAAATATGTTGATGACCTTGAAAATATCTAACTAGTGGTGCACTTCTTAATGCAGCTTTTGGGTTTGTTTGGTTTTTTTTTATGTTTTTTTCTGTTTAGACAGCAGACAAGTCATCAGAGAATCTATACCAAGACACCAGCAGAACTGAATTCCAGGTGTCTATACATCTATCAGAGCAAGATAAGAGTAGATCTCCTCATGCCAGTGTGTGTCATAACCTTTATTATCATTCTGACACTAAAGCTGTGTTCACACCTAAACGTTAATCCAGCTTCAGTCCATTTCCGGAGTGGAACAACACAACATCCAAGTGACCAAATATTTTCTTTCCTCATAATCTAACCCAAAGATGGGATTTCTGAGGTGAATAATGCTGGGGAAAAACCAGCTTGCCACTTTGCTTACATGTTCTCTCACTCTGAAAGCGGATCAAAGCTGGATTAAAGCTTAGGTGTGAATGCAACCTAAAGCTTGGTAAGCATTTTATAGTTATTTAAAAATTAATTCTTGTCAATCGATTTGGGTTTTTTACCTTTATATAGTGGTGCTCATGACTAGTATGAGTTAATTGTAGAGGAAGGCATAGCCAAAACGTATCTGACACACTCCACTACCTATATTAGGATTGGTGTTGAATGTACAATGGGACTCTCATTTGCCATCTTACAAATAAGAGCCAATCCACCTCAACCAGTGGGCATTTAAAATACAAAGGGTTTTTTTAAAAAATAAACAAGATGCACAAGACTGAGTCATCGACAAATGGAACTGTAACTCTTACAGATGAAGATTAAAGACCTAAGATTGTAATTACACTGAATGTCAGTCCAGCTATACATATACTTCTGTATCTTTCTACTTAGATAATCTTACCGTAATACTTTTATATTTTTATCCCCTCAAGCTTTTAAAAATTATTGCTGAGCTATTAAAATTCTATAATGATAGTAAATATACATAAAACATACAGAAGCTTCTATCTGCTTTCTGCATATCACTAGACTTCCTTCCATTTCTAGAAAATTCTGCTTCTTCCATTTTTAGGCAAGATCTCTAAACTTTGACTATGTCACCACTGCCAAAAAGCAGTTAGACAGACTTTAACACAGTCCACATAGTTCAAGTATAATTGTGCTCTTGTGTGCATTTTAAATCTGTAAAAAGCAATTGAATCCTAATAAATAATTGTAGATTTAAAATTAAATAGTGCCTGCAGTCCACAAAGAGACTATTTAGGCGTTGCTTAGCACTTGTCTACTCAAGGATACCACTAAACTAATCCAGAAAGGGCAGTTATGCAAGTACTGCACAATGACTGATTTTGAATCTTCTAACTTGTGTCTCTGATGTCAGTCTAGGCCACAAAAGCAGAAGGAGAAAATGAGCCCTTAGCAAGAAGACATAAAATTCCGTGTGAAAATGGGTAGACTGCCTATAGCATGCTGTTAAGTACACTCATGTGTATCCATAAATGTGTATGTGTGAGAGAGAGACAGAGCCCTACTTATGCCAATGTTGCTTCTCCTGAGTAGATGCACGTGCAGCGTTCCTAACCCTTTTAGCTTGAAACATTTATAGTTCATTACTATGTGTCCTAGACAGTTAACAAAACCCTGAACACCACAGTTAATATTAATTTATAAGCTATGCTCACTTTAGTATCCCAAAAAAAATTCTGCATCCCAAACCTCCTGTTTCTGTACCAGGAGGCAATAGACCATTCCTTTCCCCAAACATCTGGAAGGCTTTACAACATACAGCCTGTTAGTTTAAAAGCAATGTGACTCTCTATTTTTACCTTCATCTGAGTGTTTTTTCCCCTCATATTAATCCTCTAAATTAGTTCTAAACAGTAAAATCAATCTATCAGATCAGTACCTCTCACAAAGAAGTGGCAAGAGTGCAGTGAATGCTTGTTTTTGCTCTGAAGATAATCACATTCCTGCTAGTAAATTAAAAAGTAAAAAGGTCAACAACTGCCTCCTTCACTAAAATAAGGCCTATTGCCCTTTCTTCACTGGGCCTTATCCTGGTTTATATCCTCGGAACATCCACGTATGGGTGCAGACTATAGGAGCCCTGCCTGGGGTCTACCATATCCTCTGTGAGCATGCACAGGACAAGACCCTATTTTGGGATATATTTAGGAGTCCCTTGATTGACAGGAGGGGCAGAGCACCAGCAGAAGCCACGCCAGCCTGCCAAAAACAGACCAATTGCAGCTGACAAATCACAGACTATTAAAGCAGGCAGATGAGGCAGCTCATGGTCCCTCTCTCGTTTCTCGTTGGGGTTTAGAGGGAGATCAGGGAGTGCTGCTCCCAGTGTGTGTGTGGGGGCCTCTTTGCTTGGTTCCAGAGGGAAGAAGAGCCCATGTAGAAAAAGAAAGAACTGCTACCAGATTCTGAGTGCATCTAAGCTGAGACTCTCCCCTTGGAGGAGAGGGGGAAAGGTCCTAAAAAAGGGGCTGTGGACTATTTGGCTTTTATACTGAGCCTTATAGGGACTGTTTGCCTACACTGGAGCATTTGAGAAAAGGGGGGGGGGGAGATTACCAAAGCAACGTTACTCTTTTCAAGGAACCTAAAGACTTTAAAGCTAAACTTCAAGGTTGCTTCTTTATTTTATTTTACTGTAACAATAAACTTCAAGTATTTTGCTTTACACAAGAGTCAGTCTGCTGCTTTAATGAAACTTTTATATTAGACATATAAAGCAGGATGCCAGTGAGGGTATTTTTAAGATAAAGCCCTAAGGGAACTGGCCGTTGATTGGGGTGCTTAGTAGCTCACTTCCAACTCATGTTACTCTGTGGAGGACAGGGAAGTGAAGGGGAGGCTTGGTCGCCACAGGGTCTATTGTAAATCTGGATTTAAGGGCCCAAAGACGCCATTAAATCCAGATTTCACTGGTGCTGGTGTAAACAAATGGGGTCCTAAAGGGGTCTTGTGTGCAAACAGTGCATGACAGATCAGTACCAATCGGGTTCCTAATGAGTTCTAAATGGGGTCTTTGTTGCTGGTGCAGAAACAACCTAAGATGGACTGCCATAATGACGCCCCAATAGGGATGTGCACAAATATATGTGACATCCAGAATTCTTATGAATAAGTACAAATTTGTAGATTTGTGGCCAAATCAAACAGGGCCTACATTCTGAGTGTGCAGACCCAAAAGTGCTTTAGAACAAGGTACAGTGCACACCCCTAGTCCCCAGGCCCTTAGGGCTTTTGGAGATCCTCCCCCCAGGCCGATTCTGAAGCTGGCATGGGAGGTAAAACATAGCTGGCTGTTCCAATGCAAACAGCCTTATTCAATGCCAGGAGAAACCTTAGTGAGTCCCAGTCTACTGAAGGCAAGAGGAGAAAGCCTTTTGGCCTTCTGTTTCCTTAACTTCCTCCTTTACCCGCAAGGTAATAACTGTATTTTATTAGCAGAGAATGTCCTATCATTGCTTCTACCCATTCACATGCTAAACAAGATGCATACAAAGTATGAAGAAAGAGTGTTTGTAGGACACGTCAATACATCTCTGTGCAGCTAGAACCCGATAGTATAAGGTTGAAATTATTAAATTCACAGCTTCAATAAACAGCACACAAATTACTTCTTGAAGGGAGCTGCATAATAATACCTGAAGCGTAAAGAGAGGAAATGGAGTTTAATTAAGTGTTGCTCTGCTAAATCATATTGGGGGGGGGGATATTGCATACCAAGTGAGGGGTGAGAAATAGCAGAATTTAGTTCTACACAAAATGGGGATATTGAATATCCATGTAAAAAAACCTGGAAATGTGCTGCATCTCCTCTGGGTCACACATCAGTGACTTTCTGATGAGTAAAAGCAATTCTTTTATCTCTCAGTTCACCTTCACCTTGTAGCCTTTCCTTTTTCTATCATGCAGCTTCCACAAGGGGCGGAGGGAGAGACAGAGAGAAAACCACTGTGGTGTGTCAATTTTTCTTTTAAGAAGGGAAAAAAACGGGTCAAAAGATACATTAACAGCAAAGAAAAATGAGGAAGACTATGTTGAAACATTCTAATTCATGTTCAGTATGTCAAAACTACAAAGCAACAGACAAATAATTATTATTGATGTTAGGAACGGAGGTCACAGAATTAAAATTACTGACAAGCCAAAAGCATCCAAATCAGCTCCAAATCAGCTCCAAAGGACAGGAGTAAAGTGAAGACATTAAAGTATGTTGTAAATATATATTTGTACTGCTTTTTTTAAAAGTATTTATTTGTCACAAAGAAAACAATACCGTAGTGATATGACTACAATATTTCAGCTGACACTAGGAAAAAAGTCATTAAATTATATAAGCACCAAAACCAATACTTTTACCCACAGATAATAAGTGCTCTTATAGTGCAATCAGACAGGGCTGTTTTGTCACCCCTTTTACCAAGCATCACTCCACCCATACAGGTTTTTTTTCCGAATAAGCACATAAAAACCTATTTCAGTTTTCTCTTCCTTCATCTTATCCTTCCTTGTCTCCTGGATTTCCATTGTCCCAACTTGTCGCCCCATCTTTAGCAGCCATTTCCAGGCTGGGAATGGCTACAGAAAACCTCCATAGCTTCCCACCCACTCTGCCCCCCCAAAATAAGTTAACCTCAGTGTGATTATTTCCAGTCCGAGAAAAGGACACACCTTCAGGATGCAGTAAATTCATTTTTTGGTATTTTATGTCTGATCCTTGAGCATCAATTTTGCTCATAGTGGTGTGTGATTGCTACTATGACCACTGGGATAGAGGTCATAGTAGCTAATAAGTGATATTACGGTTCAGCACATGTGGGAGACAGAGGCATAATATGGTTGCATTCCTTTGCCCATGTGAAAATTACTGAGGTCTGCACCTGGGGTCCTTTCTGATATGATAGATCCCCTTCTTCTATGGATCTTGTATGCCATTCTTGTTCTGGTGCCTCAGTGCCATTCTTTGGCCTTATTTTCCAGCCACTGATAGGATTTTCCAATGTAAGTCACTTCTATGATTTGTCAATGTACATTCCATGGAGGGGGTTTCCTATGCCAAGGTAGTTCCATTGCTTGTTCTTTATTTATGCTCCTTGCCAGCAGTTGTCTGAGATATTTCCTTAGCAGTTCATCCATAAAAGCTATTTTACAAATATATCCATAGATGTTTCTCTCTTTCATTAAGATAATGGTTTTGACATCTATTGACCCTTGACTTAGAGAGGGATCCTCTGCATACTGTGAGGAGTTTCCAAGTCTTAACATCAGCAGCTTCTGTGCTTTCTTTTGGCCAGTTTATTATGCCAGTTGGGTATCTGATAACTGGCAGTGCATATGCATTGATGGTTTGGGACTTCAAGATCTGCCTTACCCTTTGGAAAAAAAATATATATTTAGTTGATGTTTGTATTGCTTCTTCATCACATTGCTCATGTGATTGTGGAATCCCTGCATACATCTAGCTGCCCTAAATCTCTGTTATATGACCTGCAGATAGTTTGGTTTCTTTGGTTATTATCAGGGGCTCTCTTTTCACAATCATCCACCTGCTTTCTTCCAAACCCAGTGTCATCCCGGCTGTTTTTGCACTAGCAACAAAGACCCCATTAGGAACCTGATAGATACTAAATTGGTGCAGATCTCTTACATACCTTTCACACACAAGACCCCTTAAGAACCTCATTAAGACCACATTCTGAACATGCTGTACCCATGCATGCTGGTGAAATCCAGATTTAATGGGGTCTTTGGGCCCTTAAATCTGGATTAACACTGGACCCCTTTAATGGTAAATTCTGTGCAGATGTATGGGGTCCTCGACATGGGCCTTTTTGCACATACTTCCCTTAATTTGGATTTAGAAGATCCAGATCTTTGTTATCCAGTTGTTGAAGTTCCGCATGATGGTGAGGGGCCCATGTGTCCACACTGAGCCATGATGGCAATAGGTGTTAAACAGGGCCACCATGTGGATGCCATAGCACCCATCCTGATTGAAGACAGCATCAAAGGGATCTAACATTCATCCAGATTTAAGGGCCCGGACCCCATTAAATCTGGATTTCAATGGCACTCATGGGTACAGTGTGTTCAGAATGGGGTCCTAATGGGGTCCTTAAGAGATCATGTGTGCAAAAGGTACACAGCTGATCCATACTAATTGTATACCTATCAGGTTCCTAATAGGGTCTTTGTTGCAAGGACCGGATTCCAATGAGGACCACATCTCAAAGATCCAGATCTTCTAAATCTGGATTAACAGAGGTAAGTGTAAAAATCACGCCAAAGGTCTTCAATGTAGATTCTTGCGAGGTAGATCAGTTAGTCAATGTTTTGGTCACACTTGGTATATAGATTGATATCATTCAAATACAGGAGGTGGCTGAGGCTGACTCCACTCTTGAAACTGTACCGCTATCTATTCTGTGTGATGATCTGGCTGAGAGGATTCAGGTAGCTACCTGATAAATTTCAGGCTTAACCACTGTGCTATCTAGCCACTTCCACTGTGGCTACTGCTGAATGCTATCCTGGTGATTTTATGGACACACCCGTGCAATTTTCTTAGCAGTTACAGAAGTAGCTTGCCATTTCCTTCCCCCAGGGAACTGCCAGTGACAAAACTTGCAACTGTCTGTTTTTTAGAAAGTTGCTATGCCCATGAATTATGGCCACTCACTTGAGTGTCTCCTTTTTCACAAGTAGTTCACAGAAAGGAGAACATGCTACTGAGAGGGATGACATAATCAATTCCAGTAAATATATATTCCCCCATACTGGTGAGGTCAAGGGAGCAACTGTCTTAAGACTAACTATGCAAATAACTGAAAAGGGTAATTAAAAAAGTAATTATACACACTCCTGTCAGATATTATAGGAAAAAAATGGAAGAAAAAGTACAGCAGTATACTGTCTATGCTTACTGTAAAGGCAAGCCGTCTACTAATTAACAAAGCAATAATTGAATATTGACTCAAGTTTGTCAACCCTTAAAACTAATCAAATTTGCTTTTCCTGTTCTCTTTTAAAATCACTCCAAAGCCATTAAAGATTCTGAAATAATGGGCTTATGTTTCAGTATCTACTTTCCACTTTCTAAATAAGCATCCAATCAGGATGATGATCAGGTCTACAGATGAGATATTTGAGTTTGTTTTGGACACAGAACAACACAACTGAATCTTAGTAAATATATGCATGCATGCAACACATTTAGAAACAAGAGCCACCATGTAGACTCATGGAGGAAAGACTGTTTTGATAATGGGTCTACTTTCAAGACACAAACTGCTACACTTTAAACAGGACTGGATGAAAAATTCATATAGTTGACGTTTTTATGTGAACTTAATTAGTATCTCCACAATAAAACATAGCCTGAAACAAAATTCATTTTCATATTTTACACACCTCCCAATTTGTGATTCAGTTTTCAGCTCAAAAACATAAAAAATACATAAATGTGTATTTTAAGATAAAATGCATAAATGCAAATTTTGACATAGCTTAATTAAAAGATTGAGAAGAATCAACTTATCAGTTAAAAACCATAGAAATTTGGACATAAGCCTAAAATTTACTGTTAATTTTTTTTTTAATGTTTAGGAACAAAATTCAGTGATGTGATGTGCTTCTTTTATAGTTAATTCACTTTATATGCAGTGACATACAGTACTGAGGCTGCCCTTCAGATATGATAGTTACCACCCTCTAATAAACTCATACCCCATGCAATTATGCAATTATTTCTCAAAGCTACAGTGGCAAATCATAATTCCTGCTCCAATAAATTCCAAAGGCTAATTATATGTTGTTAGATGTCACAGACTAATAATTTCCTTTGTCTGACTTAAAACTGCTGGGAACTAATTTTAGTGCAGTGTTTCTGTATGTCATCAGTAAATAAGGGCTTTCCTAGTTAGCCTGGTTTTACTTTTACCATTACAATTATCGTTGCTGCTAAAACATTTATGATCCGTACATTGCTGAACTTACCACTTTTGACTTTAACTCTTGATCAAAATTTATACATATTGAATATTTGGTACGTAGCTTACCAAACCAGCTAATGGTGCACACCAAACAGAAGTGGCCATTTTGCATGGTATTGTAGTCTTGTAATGCAGGAGTGTTGTGACTAGCACCTTGCCCAGCACTGCCTCTTGCTGTAAGGCACTAAAAAGTGGCAAGCTCCCCCTTCCCACTTGCCTTGATAAGCAGCAAAGGTTGACAGCACAAGCCGTATGAGTACACACTGAGGACTACTGCCTCAAATGACTCATTGCTCAGGCTCTTGTAACTTGTACTCAGGAATTAAGCTTTATTGGTTACACACTATCTTTAGTAACAGATTATAACTGCATGAAACGTTTTCCTTCTAACTCCCTAACTAAGCTAAATAGGACTAAGCTGCTCAGTTCCTCTCCAAGACAACTCTCCACCCGTTTCTTTTCCTCCCCTCACCCACAGCGAGTTTTCCCCCAGCCAAAAGAACCCCTTTTGTTCGTTGTTTGACATTTTATACCCTTTACCCCTGAATCTTCGCTCTCCAATGGGCTCTTTCTGGGAGCATACTTACCCCTCCCAACTGCAGGCCATGCCCCTATTCCATAAACTCACAGCTAACCTAGACCAACTTCTAACTCTTATCTACCTTATCTAACCCTGCAGTCACCACAAGGAGCATCCAGGAGTGAGCCATGGGGCTTCAGAACTGTCTACACAGCAACAGGGCAGGTCTCCGTAGCATGGGCCAGCAGGTAGTTGGAAGCATGGCAGAGGCTGAAAATAGGAAGGGAAACACACATGACAACCAAGGGAAGATAGGGATTGTCACTGACCAGACCTAGCTGGCTCATCAAACATCCCTGAGTTTCAGGTTACTAGCTAACTTTGAGCCAGATTCAGCTACTAGGGAGTCTAGCAAACAAAGCCTCTCAATGTAAGCCAGTTTGACACACTTTTTTAAAAAAGTCATTTTATAACTGTCCTTGGATTGCTCTGTATGAGGTTATATAAATTTTCAAAATAAATCTTTACTGACTATTGGTTATTTCACTTCTGGGATTCTAGCTCTGCATGAAACGGCTGAAAATCATTCTGATTATCCAACTGAAAAAAAGTACCAAAGTGATACAGGTGGTGTCAACCACTTCATTGATCTACTTCTAAATAGTCCTTTGATTTGTTCTTGATTTTGTTTTTAACTGACAAAAAATGTATTATTAGAGCAGAGATCATGGCTATGGCTGTACAATTTTCTTTGCAACTACATGGAAGTCATATGCCACTTCCTTCTTCCAGTGAAATGCCACAAACTAATATAAACACTCATCATATCATACCATAATCTTTTAGTGCTATGTGTATTTTTTCTTAGGCCAAATGTTGGCATACAAAGGTCCTTTCTGCACTTACCTTAGGCTGCTCCATGTTAATGTGGATCACAGGAGTCCTACCCCTGCTGGTCAAGTTCCATTTGCACAAAGCCCAAATTTTCCCATTAAATTCAATGAAAATCAATGGGGGGATATTCAGCTTTGTCTGAATCCCCACCCCATGAATGTGTCTGGGGGTTTAGTTTTGTGCACAAATATCACACAAATATTCAAGAACAAAGGAAATCACCACCACCATTCCCACCCACCCCACTACTGCTGCTGCTGCTGCTGCACACTGCTCCAAGCCTGCTAGTTGTGCAGACAGGTGTGTGGCCACCTGTGATAAACTGTGAATGGGCAGCTACTCTAAAACTTGTATTTGTGATGCTCTGAATACCTAATATTTCTGTAAATAAATTCTTGTTTGGCCTCTTAGATCTGACTAACACCCTGACCTTGGACAACAGGCAAGGGATAAAGTGCTAATTGAGAGCTAATTTCTCTGCCTTCCAGACCTCTTTGCACAAGGAAGACCAACCAGGTGTCATCCACTGGATATAGCATTGATTGGAAGTTTCAGTCCCATGCCACTTGTAATAATGAGTACTGTTTACAGTCCTACCTTGATTTATGTAGTTTTTGATAAGACACATGCAACCAAAAAATCGTGTCCTGCCTCAATTTATGTGCCCCCATTTTTTTGCTATTAATTCCTGCTAAAATCTCATTAACTTGCAGCTTTAGCTTGACAAACCTAGAAGAAGAAGGAAAAGAAGAGAGTTGACTTTTCTATCCCACTTTTCTCACCCATTTAAGGGGACTCAAAAGCGCTAACCAAGCTTTCTATTCTTCTCCCCACAACAGAACACCCTTGTGAGGTGGGTGGGACTGGGAGAGCTCAGAAGAGAGCTGTGACTAGCCCAAGGTTACCCAGCTGACTTTGTAGAGGAGGGTGGAATCAAACCCAGTAATCCCATAACCACTAAACCAATCTGACTTGTCACTAGTTTGATCAACTTGCCTGACAAGTGAAATGGTCCTGAATGGGGAATCGGTCAAAAGAAGACTATGGAATGGTGGTGGTGTATTATGAGCACTAGTTTTTTCCCTTCCTTTTATGTTTTGAATGTTTATGTATCAATGCTGAAAACCAATTTTTTAACTTTAGTATTGGTATATTTGTATATTCCGAATTGAATCTTGTTATGTATAAATCCTAATAAAAATGACAATAGCAATTAAAAATATCAGTTTAACTCCCCCCCCCCAAAATAATAATTTATACTATTTAAATTTACTTTAATATTCTTGTCATCCTTTCCCTTCTCTTAAACCCTTCTCAAATAATTTCTCCACCTGTATTTTCATGTTTGGCTTTGTTTTGAACTCTTCAAAAATTGCTCATCAAAATTTTCCCCATGTACAAGATACAACTTTGCAGTCTAGCTACATATGTTATTTCAATATTTTTTGAAGTTCTGCTTCTGTTATTTTAAATATATATATAATATTAGAAAGGTGTATCAAAGGTAGACTGCCAATCACATAACCAGAACTGTTCCATTCAAAACAGTTTGACATTTTTCCATTCCTGACTACCTGCCTGCTACAAATTGCTATGCTTCATTTAATGAGATTAAAGAATAATAGCAAACCTGTTACACTAAGCCATTGTCTGGGAATATGAGAGGAGGAAAACAAAAGCCAACTGAAACGCGTTGCATACATAGATTTTCAAATATGGTTCACCGCAAAAAGGCTTGATTAGCTGGATATGATTGCAATCACTAATTCTCTTCAGTAGGGTCATACAATTGGTTCAGATGTTCAGGAAATTTCAATTACAAAGCAAAACAGGCTACATCTGCTGCTAGTCTTTCCCCACCCACTTCTTTTGAATCTAATATTACTTTCAGCAATGTTAGATTCCACTGAAATCCAAATAATTGCTTTCTATCTGATTGCAGTAATTCCACATTCATCTCCAAGATTTAGCTTAGCATACTTCATTATTATTTTTTAAGATGCATGTTAAATATACCTGCAAAATTAGCTAGAAAACTATTTTGTAAATCTGGAAGGCAGTGAAGATTAAAAATTTGCTAAGGGAACAGCACAACATGATTTTTCAACGCCCTTCTCATACACATGGGATAGACATTTCTTCTTTATCCATTGTATATTTCTATAAAATGCAGGAAATTATTTCCAAAACTGAGTTCAGTTAGAATTGCCCTTAGTTGTAACCAGGAATATCAGTTCTCCTTGATCCTGAAGTAATGATAATAAATGCATCAAAGATGGCCTTTTTTAACAAAATAAAATATTTTAATAATAAAATTTCATACAGTTTATGTACTCCATAGGATGCACTGCCCTTCTTGGTCCCATCCACTTTTACTTGTCATTGTCATGTTATTACAGCACCTTTCCTATGAAGCTATCTTAGGTGCACCACACTTCAACCAGAAGACTGGTAAATAATATAACCTTACTATATTTCCCATATAAATATGACAGCCTGCAGCACTGTCTGTTTTCCCTTCTCAGATAACAGGTAAAAGACTTGCATGCCTTTTGACATGGAGGATATATGCAGCAGCCATCCACACATCAAGTAGTGGGTAAGTCCCACCCTGGGCCAGCAGTACTCAGTGTGGATGGTCTGGTCTGAAAAGGGCAGGCTGGATTGCCATGGCAACATCTTTGACAACATCCAACTGCTCAGATGATACTATGACAATCTGGACTATAGTGCACAATTGCACAGCTGCAGTCACACCTTCATAACTTCTCACAGGAGTACACTTTGAAGAGGGTGCAGACACTGCTGTTCGGAAGAAAGCTACAATCTCCCAATCAAGTTGTGAGCAGCGTTTTTAGCAGTCAACAACTAGTTCACTCTGGGGATGGGTTAGCAAACCCTGGGATAGCAGCAGTGGTGGTGTGGGTGAGTGGAGATGCTTGTCTAGCAAGTGGACCACCAATCACTAGCAGGTAAGTGCGAACAGACCCATAAAGGTGTTAAATAATATTTTGCAAGACGATTTTGATACCATAGATAAGAATCTACCCTTAAACCTTTTAAGATTAATATTTTTTTCTTGAAAAAGCTACTCATCAGTTCACACAAACTCTTCATAATTCACATTCTCCTTTCATTTGTTTATTTATTGGTATTTTTATCCTATCCTACACCCAAAGGTCTGAGAGTGAATAACAGCAACAGCAATAAAACATTACATGAACAACCGAGGAGAGGAGGACGTATTCTTATTTTAGTCAAAGCTCTGAATGTATTAATTAAAGCTCCTTGACACACCTCAGTCTGGGGCTAACAACAAGAAGGTCCTATCTTGAGTCTCCATTCCTCAACTACAACTAGGAAGGCCTTCCCCGAAGATCTTAAGGCAAGAGCAGGTCAATATGGGAGAATGTTTAGATATTTGGGCCCCAGGTCATTTAGGGCTTTTAAAGATAGCACCTTGAATTGGGTTCAGTAGTGAATTGGCAGCCAGTGCATCTTAATGTGCATTCGGTTAGCCATTCCAGTCAATGCAGTTAATAACCTTGATGCTGCATTCTGCAGGTCCTCTCATTTTTATTTTTTATTTTTAAACAACCCAGTCTACGTGCACACACACAATGTTGAGTGAGTCCCAGGATAGTAATACATTTTGACCAGTTTACTCTGTAGGTATTTTTTGATGTAGTAATTTTTTTCTTTCGTTTTTTTATGGAACTCAAGATACTGCTGCTCCTAAACTGGTATTGTTCTGCTGATCCCTGCACTCGTTTATTTCTCTTTATTTCACCTACACCTTTGTTTCCAGGGAACCTTATAAATGTATTAAAGCAGTTAAAATGAAACAGTGACTTCTGTTTCAGAGCATGAGCCTCAATAACCACCTTTTGGGGTCATTTTGATTTTGGTTCTTGGATGATGGATTAAATTGCACGTTTCAAATCGGTAGATCTAAGAAAGAAAACTTCTGCAGAAGTCAAATTATATTAAGAATTGGGAATGTGTAAAACACGCAGTACTTTCCCATCTCTCCCAAAATCTACAATCTAATGCAAATTCAGAAGTGTAAGATATCAGAAACCCACTTAAAACACCTCTAAAATCCTCCTGCTTAAACAGAGAGTACTTTCAACCTTCAAAGCAGTGAAGAAGAACAAAAACACTCATCAGCAACACAGACATAAAAACTGTGAAGCCAAGATGGCAACTGAAGGAGATAAGGGGCACTGTACTTAACCCAGGAGGACAATCTAGCGATGGCAATAGAGCCCATTTACACTCTTCCTTCGTGTGAGATTGGAAAGAATTGTTCAAAGTTCTTCAAGATGACATTGCAACAATGAAAGAAATAATGAGTTCATATCAAGTGGCTTGAAAGACACTCAGCAAACCACCTCTGGGGCATTTGATAGGGCTTCAACTAATTCTAACCATGTGAGAGCCCTACAGAAATAAGTTATGACGCTAACTGAGCAAACCACAGAGCGTCAGAATTGCCAGAATCATCAGAAAATGTCCAGAAAAAAGTAACATTCACATATGCAGTCTGAAAGAATTTGTAGAAGGTTCAAGTATAGCACAATTCTTGGTTACTGGGCTCTCTGATATGTTTCCAGATACCTCACTTATGGCAAATGGCAAATGTGGTCACTGAATCCTGGGTCCAAGGCCTAAGAATAATCAAAAGCCCACCTAAAGTTGTTGCTGGATAATAACAAGAAAAAAATATATATTCAACACTTTTTGAGCAAAGCAGGATCTTAATTAAAAATAAAACAGAGTTTATGTTTTGCAAGATCTTGCCACAGAAACAAGATGACACAAATTTCAGGATCTCACCACAGCTTTATTTGTGGCCCAAATAAAATTCCCTGAGGTTTGGCTTGCTCAGTTACTGTCAATCACAAAGGAAAACTATTTATAGCATCTGTGGTGGAAAAAACAGAGGAGTTGACACATAATTTAGATCTGCATAGGATCTCCAAGAATCAGACATGACTCCAGACATAACAGATGTAAGAACATAAGAGTAGCCCTGCTGGATCAGGCCACAGCCCATCTAGTCCAGCATCCTGTCACACCAGTGGCCCACCAAATGCTCATGGGCATCTCAAGCAGAGACAAGGACAAATCTATGTTGAGAGTTTGTCCACTCCACAGTATAAGTCAATGGTGACCCTAAGACCAGATCACATCACACCAATTTTTTTTTCAGAATTGCTTAAAACATGAAGTTACATTTTGCTAATGTAGAATAGTGATCCAACAAGGTAGAACTTAATTTTGTAGTCCTGAAAAAAGCTAGCATTCACTTCTATAGTCAAGAAATTGTCACAATTGAAAACAACAAATGGTTTATTAATAAATGGTCTCATCTGCTGACTTTGGTGGTGAAAGTCTCTACTTTTTGCCCACACTCCCAATATCCTCTTGGACTGATGAGGGACAAGATTAAATCTGGCCATAAACAGTTCTTTATATTCTGGTGGGCCACTTTATTTTGTATATCTGGTTTAGGCAACCCTGTTATGTGTATTAGTTTCTCTTTTCTTATTGAATAAGTTCCTTGGTATGTTATCTATTGTTACATGTTTTATGGATTCTGCTATAAATATTTGTTATCTTCTATGAAATAAAAATTTGAATATTAAAAAAATTGTCATAATTTAATTCTACAATAGTCAACAATGTGAGGTATTCAGTTCAACCAACAGCAACCAATGATGTATATACTACCTGAGCTTTCATAGATCCAATGCAGGTGGTAAGAAAACTTACTATTGCTTATTTGGACAAAATAATAGCCTACAAAACAGCTTTGTGGCTTACAGAATATAACACAAAATAAATGATCGAGATGACAGAAGAATTTATCATTAACCCAAGCTTTGATTAGCAGCTCAATACCCAATCAAAAAGTCTATTCTAACCACACAAATTCTCTTCATTCTTAAATGGATTAGATTACAATTATTATACCAAAGAATAGCATTGCTCTTGAACCATATTTCTTCCACACAGCAGAGGCATAATTAACACATAGTCAAATTACAGACGTGATGAGCAGCCAATTCAATACAATAAACTAAATTTACATATTGTGGCTACCTTAGGAAGGAAAATTCTTAGAAACACCTTCAAAGGGTTTGATACTGAAATCAAAGTGATTGGGTCACTTGTATGCAGATGGAACCTTTCCCTTAAACAATTTCAGTTTTTAAGGGAAGGAGGATGGAATGCCTTCCACCAGGTCCTCTTCTACAAGGCCATGAACTGGAGATCACAGCACTATTATTACTTTTACCTCAGAATCGTTTTAGAACATTACAAAAAGAACATAAGAGGAGCCCTGCTCAACTGGGCCACAGTCAATCTAGTCCAGCATCCTGTCCCACATAGTGACCCACCAACTGCTTATGGGCATCTCAAGCAGAAGACAAGGGCAAAACCTTCACCTGCTCTCGAATCCCAGCAAGTGGCCTTTGGAGGCATCCTGCCTGACTCTCCAGCCTGGAGGATGCACCTAGGCATCCATTCTGGTAGCCATTGATGTTTTGCCTGCTGTTGTCCCATTAACACAAAGTACAGTGTATAAAGTGAGTATATATATTTGTGTGGCATGTCCTTGTGGAACTCACGTTTTAAAACCAGTTTCCAAGAAAAAAAAAAAGAATAAAAAGGAGAACCAGATTTCTACGTCCTCTCACAACTCAAGTATTTAAGCATAGTCTTGCCCTTTTTAAAAAGACTGTTTTTAACAATAACAAAATCAATTCAGCCACATTTTGTACATTTACTTATAATCAGTTAAGAGAATGCATGGAGATGGTGAAAGAGAGTAAAAAAAAAGTTATTTTTTCCTATGAAACATATGGTGAAAAGGTTCAGGCACTGTTATTGTTTTTAGTGTGTTCATTTCATATTTTGTTTTTATGGTTTTAATTTACGCTGAGACCTTCAGGCACAGGGTGGGATTTTTAAAATGTGGATGGATGGATGGATGGATGGATGGATGGATGGATGGATGGATGGATGGATGGATGGATGGATGGATGGATGGATGGATGGCTTCATGTTATGTAACAGTAGTTGGCAATACAAACAGACCACATGGAGTTTCTGAGCATTTCTAACAAGAGACTAATATGGGCAGAAATGGACTGCTAATCCATGCAGAGAATATGAAGTGTGTCCACCACCAGCAAACCAGCACTTGAAGGGAGAGAACAAATTATGCATGATTGAGGATTTAAATCTTGAGCCATGCATGTTTCTGTTCTCTCCCTTCATTAGGAGCCCTTTCTTAGGTGCAATTCACCAAAGGAAAAGAAGTCAATGAAAATAAATCTTTCTTTGTGACACAAGATGGGTTTTTGCTTAGGCCCCTTCTGTACTGGGTTTATTACACGATATATTCTGCATACTAGTGCAGATTCCCTAACATCAGGCTCCGTACCTGAGGACTGGAGGGTAGCAAATGTAACACCAGTCTTCAAAAAAGGATCCAGGGGTGATCCGGGCAACTACAGACCAGTTAGCTTAACGTCAGTTCCATGTAAGGTGATGGAAACCATTATTAAAGACAAAATTAGTGTGCATATGGAGGAGCAAGCATTGCTGAACAAAAGCCAGCATGGCTTCTGCAAAGGTAAATCATGCCTCACAAATTTATTGGAATTCTTTGAGAGTGTCAATAAACACATGGATAAAGGTGAACCAGTAGACATTGTCTATCTGGACTTTCAGAAGGCTTTTGACAAAGTCCCACATCAAAGGCTACTGAGTAAACTCATCAGCCATGGAATAAAAGGACAAGTTCTGTCCTGGATTTGTGACTGGCTTAAGGGCAGAAAGCAGAGAGTAGTAATAAACGGCAAATTCTCAGGGTGGAAAGAAGTAAAAAGTGGGGTCCCTCAAGGCTCACTACTGGGACCAAAGCTTTTTAATTTATTCATCAATGATCTAGAAGAAGGGGTACATAGTAAAATAGCAAAGTTTGCTAATGATACTAAATTATTTAGGGTAGTAAAATCTGAAAGAGATTGCCAAGAGCTCCAGAGGGATCTCTTAGCATTGTGTGAGTGGGCAACCAAGTGGCAAATGTGCTTTAATCTTAACAAGTGCAAAGTAATGCACATCGGAGCCAAGAATCCAAATTACGTCTATAAACTGAGCTTTCTGCAACACACCAGGAAAGGGATCTCGGAGTTCTGGTGGACAGTTCCATGAAGGTGTCAACCCAGTGCGCGGCAGCAGCGAAAAAAGCAAATTCAATGCTGGGAATAATTAGGAAGGGAATAGAAAATAAGACAGCAAGTGTCATTTTGCCCCTTTATAAATCTATGGTGAGGCCACATTTGGAGTATTGTGTACAGTTCTGGTCACCACACCTCAAAAGGGATATTGTGGAACTAGAGAAGGTACAGAGAAGGGCAACCAGAATGATTAAGGGTCTGGAACACCTCCCTTATGAAACCAGGCTGCAATGTCTAGGCCTCTTCAGTCTGGAGAGACGGCGTTTGAGAGGGGACCTGATTGAAGTATATAAAATTATGCACGGTATAGAAAGGGTGGATAGAGAAAATTTCTTTTCTCTATCGCACAACACTAGAACCAGGGGGCACTCTATGAAGCTGATGGGTAGGAGAATAAGGTCTGACAGGGGGAAGTATTTCTTCACCCAGAGGGTCATCGGCTTATGGAATGTGCTGCCGGAAGAGGTGGTGACAGCTACCCGTCTGGATGGCTTTAAGGTAGGGTTAGACAAATTTATGGATGACAGATGTATCAATGGCTACTAGAACGAATGCCTAGGTGCATCCTTCAGGCTGAAGGGGGGAGGAACTGGGGCGCTTCTAGGGCCATCTGCTGGGACTCGAGAGCAGGAGAAGGTTTGTCCTTGTCTCTGCTTGAGATGCCCGTGAGCATTTGGTGGGGCACTGTTTGCGACAGGATGCTGGACTAGATGGGCTGTGGCCTGATCCAGCAAGGCTTCTCTTATGTTCTTATGATTACAGCAGGCCACACCACAATATATCCCGAAATAAGGTCCAATACAGAAAAGGCCTTAATTCCATTGAATTGACAACAAAAAGGGTACAAAGGGACTGCAAGACATGCATTACCCAAACCTCTCCCAGATGACAGATCTAAAGTTGGATTTCACTGCATCTAGATTTTATTGTTTCTGGTTCTGCATCCATCTCATTTTTCCATTTATTTTAAAGGAAATATTTTAAAACAATCATGAGCAACAAATTACTCACAGCATAGCTCCAGAATGTTTTTTGTTTGAAAATGAGTAACAATAAATAAAAGACATAGTTTACAACATCTACTTAATACAGTACATTAGAAGGGGGAAACTAGATTCCCAATGAATCACTTTGTAAAGAGAACTTAATAAGATTCTCATTTTATTTCTTTAATTTCAAACTGAAGGAGATATATCACTGTATGTTTTTAAAAAATGAACTGAGTTATTTTGAGAATTCCAAAGGTCAAGACCCCACAGAACCACTGGTATCTCATCCTAAACGTAGGTTAATAACCCTTCTAGCCAGATGCTCAAGGAGACCTGGAGATGAAAAAGGAAGCTATAAAGTCATACGAAAAGGAACTCCTGAAATAATGGGAGGCTTCAACTTGGTAAATGTCCACTCAACCTAAGACAGAGAGCTCATATTCTTAGATACAATAAATGACTGTGAACTGGAACTGATTGTAGAATCAATGAGGGAGAGAAGCAATACTTGACTTACTTTTAAGTTATGTTCAGGACTTGGTGAGAGAAGTAAGCAACTGTAATGCAGTAAAATTCATTCTTTATAGAAATGGAAGAAAGACAATGCAACATGATCACTTTTTCTTTAAAGAAAGTGAAATTCTTAAAATTGAAGACATTGTTTAAAAAAGGAAAGTCAAACTTCTCCAGTAGGGTTGTATGTTGTTTTAAACTACATCCACAAAGGATGAGTTACAATGTGTTCCTAAAATTAGGAAAAGATTTCCCAAAGCCAAGAAGAGGCCTGCATGGTTAACTAGTGTGGAGCTAGTTGGGGGCAAAAAAGCATCCTTCAAAAGGTGGAAGAAAAAAGGGGAGACATAAACTTTGGCAATAGAAATGCATGGATACATTACTGTTTAAAAGAATGCTTTATTTGTGTTTTACTCCGGCTTTAAAAATCATTCTGTCATTTTTGTAAGCACTCATGCAGTGAATACTAGTATTTACACCATTTAAGGAAGAATCAAAACCCATAATTTAATCTTCCATTTCAGTGATCCAAGTAAGAATTATATTTTTCTTATTTTCTTATCTTTCCCAGAATCATTTAGATCTTGTACAGTCACTCTATCTCCCTGTAAATGCACTTCTTCTGCGAATTGTCCATAGCATGTTGTTCTTCAATATTGCTCATCTCTATTGTATTCAAAATGTTTAAACACCATTTTTCCATATTTATTTTTTCTTTTACCCTCCACCCTTAAGTTTTGCTATAGTTAATAAAGCAATCAAAGTATTTCCCTCTTTTTCTACAGGAAATATCCTTTTATAAAATGTTACAACCACAGGTCAGGGGCCATTCCTACTTCCTTCCCTATCATGAATGCAATTTCATTTCCAATCACTGACCTCAAATTTCTTATGACCAGACAAAGCCACCAAAGATGAAAGAACATTCATCTCTCTTTACACCCAAGCCAACATATATCTGTTATCTAATTTAAAAAGTGCGCCATCTGCACAGGTGTTTCATACCATCTATGTTCAACTTTAAAAATTAGGGTCCTTTCTGCGCTTACTTGTAGATGCAGATCTCTTGGGTCCTTCTAATCTGTATGTTAATGTGGATCAAGGAGGAACCATCCCGTCAGTCCAGCTCCATCTGCACAAGGCGGGGCCAGATCTGGATTAAGAGATCCTTAATCTGGATCTATTGTAAACCCATTTAATCAGGTTTACAATCAGACTAAGCGCCTTGTTTTGGATCATGAAGATGTGCAGACAGCATGCAGCCCTAATCTAGAACTACTGGGGGTTGGTATAGCGTGCTGCCAAAAAGCATACACACACCTGACTGCTAGGAGGAAAAGGGTCCTAGCTGTCAGAGGTGTAGCGGGGCAGCTGTGAAGCTTGCACAAGCTTTGCAATTGCAGTGAAACATGAACCAGATCATTGTCATCAGTGAAGATGGTGTTGATCTGTCCCATACCTCCAAAGGATCTGGATCAGTAGGTCCAGTAAGTGCAGAAAAGGGCTACACCTCTATTAATTTCATTATATTCCATTCTTTTCTACTTAATTCCCTATTAACATTTTTTTCTCATACTTTCTTTACCTCCTCCATCTCTGATCCTCATGTTAATAATATCTTTAATATTCTAGAAATCCACCCTTTATTAATCTGCCCCACATCCCTTATTATTTCCTTCATTTCAGCACCTGTTCAAAATGTGCTTCTTCACCCAGGCCTTTGATTCTTTGTTCCTTTGAAAGTAGTTCTGCAGTGGCTAGGAAAGAATGTCTTGTTATATAGTCCAGGTTTTGGACATCAAATTTTAAAAATCACAATGTGATATCTGTAAGCACCATATAGTCAAGATCCAGAACTTAATATGTTCAAGGCTACATATGTCACTGTCATAAGTTGAATGGAATAGCTCTGAGGAATAAAATAATACTAACCTTGGATCATGAGTGTGTCATGGTCTTGCTCAGTTCATGGTTTGCCTCCAGACAGCATGGGGAAATGCTGGCATTTCAATGAACAGGGGCCACCAGACAAGAGCAGTTTCCTTTTGCCCAGCTCTGGATTGCATTTCCAGAAGCTTGCCATGCACAATCTGCTTTGTTTTATTTTTCCATGACTATGGCAAGCTCCTAAAAATCTTTCTGGGTCTACGCTCACTGAATCCCCCAAACATCCAAGCATCCAGCAACATGCTGGCACATTAAGGATGCTGTGGGATTTCCTGTACTGTCTTTAACTTGAATTTTGAGGATGATCGCTGTCCAACATTTTTTCAGCATTTTAATATTACAAAAAGTTACAGCATGCCATAGAAAGCAGCTCAAAACTTTTGTTGTGTACTATTTAGGAATGTACACAAGGTTTTTTTCTGGTTCAGTTCAATTTATTCTCCACTCCTTTGTAGGTTCGGATCTGAGCTTCTTCCTCTGAGCAGGTATGATACTCAGTGCAATTTGAATACCTTCAAACACCTTCAAACCCAAATTAAGCACAGTGTGTTCACCAGGTCCATTTGAACACCCCTTTGGTTTGAATTTGACCAAAATTAAAGTTGTGTTTGCATAGAATGGCTAGTTGCATTAATTCATCATTATTTTGAACAAAATGGAAGAGGTACAAGAGGTGTTCCCAGTGAAGACATGGATACGTCTTAACTTGTCCACAGCTATTGAATATTGGGACACTGAAGATAACTCCTATATGCTCCAGGCCCCTTCCGGGATACTGGTTACGGCAGCATGGCATGTGGACAGGCTACCCTGAAGTAGCTGAAACTACTCTAGAAAGGAAAAGCTTACAAATAATTGCCTCCTTGCTGGATCCACCTTAAAGCATTCTTCTTTTCTAATTAATAATAATGCAGCTTGTAATTACAGCAAGGTATTTCAGAAAGCGTAATTACACTTTAATGAAATACCTGAAGTAATTTAAAGCAAGATGCGTCAAATGTTCTGGAACTGCACATATTTACATATTCAGCAGTGGTTTGTTATTAATTTGAATTGTATTTTATACTGTTTAAAAATTTATAGGTCTTTGCTTCTCAAGAAGTTATCAGGGGGGATGAAGTGGGCCAGTTTTTATTATGTAAGAATGAAATACTTACTACAGACGTTGGTCTTCATCCACGCTCGGAAATGCACTTGTGGGGAGGTCACTCAGAAAACTTCCCACAAAATAAGAGAAGAGCTTTGCAGCACCTAATGTTCTGTGCTAGCTTAGAGTAGCAGGATAATCAGTTTCATCCTTCATCATCCCAGAACTCACACCTGACAACCTCCAGTCCAAAAGCACCTTTTTGTCATCTTATTTGCAATCAGTGCTAATAGAGCAAAAAACGCTTGGAGAAGTTCTTTGTTCTAATTGTATCTCCCAGTATGACATTATGCTGGCTGCAAGTGCATTAGGGAATGTGACATTTCTTTAAACTACAGCAAGACAGAATGGCAGAAGAAAGAGATGAACAGCAAAGAAGAAAACAAGCAAGCAAACAAACCATGTTTTTACTTTTGTGTGAATGGGCTGTTTATGGGTGTTTTTCCACTGTCACTAGAAGTACCCATTAAGTACCCATTAATGGGTACAAAAATGCCATTACGTACCCATTAATGGGTACTTAATGGGTACTTTTAGTGACAGTGGAAAAACACCCAATGTTGCCATTATCATTAAAAATGAAGCAAAGACGAGAGCATACTGGGAGTATATCTCCACTACCAATTCCAATGCAGACTTGCCCATATATTAATATGACAAGGTGAGCTTGTGGTGCTGCCACTCTCAGAGGTGTGAAAGTTGTGCATGCAAGACAGCCTCCAGGAGAGTAAGGCCAGATGGCAACACTAGACAGCTTTCAGTAACTAGTATACCTCTTCACCTGAGACTTTGATGTCTAGTTTCCTATGAAAGTTGTCCGTCCAAAGTTATATTTTAAGGTTTTAAAATAAGTATTATAACTTATTTATTTATTTTAACTGAAGGGTGTAATTCACTCAAGGCCTTCAGGTGAAGAGTTGAATAGAAATACGTAAATAAATAAAGACTTTGGAAGGCGGTGGGCTTTCCTGTGTGTTGAAATGGAGCCTGTTAACTCCATTTGTGAAGGAAATGTAGTCTGCGTTTTCACTAGCCCTGTCGATTCATCTTGAGGCCTGGAGTAGACTTGACTGGCCTGGGAAGTTGTTCAAACTGGGCCTGCCCACATCAGCTTGAGGGCTGCTGGCGGCACTGCTTTGGTAGCAAATCCAATTCAAACAGCTGTCAGTTCAGATTGAGTGCACAAGTGATTGCCTCAAATTGAATACTAGGGCAGATGTCCTCCACCTCCAAGTAGGAGCTTTGTGACCATTCAGAAAAGGGGGGGGCATATAAACCTGTTGCCCTGGGAGTAACATTTGGTCCCCAAGCAGTGTCTCCCATTGCTGCCTAAATGTGGTCTTCATTTGGCTCTTTCTAACTACTCAGGGACTTGCTAATTAAAAGACAGCAGTTATTCAGGTGATGCTCCACGAAGTTGGATTTAAACTGCAGTTCTCTTTTTATAGAAAACTGTAACTAAACCAATGATTCACTTTCCCCCATTTGATACTGTACAACATTTCTATCTTTAGCTCAAAGATTAATTTCTTACACAGTAGGTCTAATCCCTTACTAAGTACTTTTTTCTCTAATGCCACCATTTACACGGTATTTACTTATGAGTAAGGCCAATTCTCCTTTCCCCCTAGGCTTTGCCATCCTTCATGTGCACTTCTGAAAGGCAGTTCAAAGCATTTATGAAAGAAGGCTTCCAGTGCCCAAATATTACTGGGCTCTGATGTACTGTCTTCATTTTGTAGTACTTATGATGCATACATTACTATTTTTTTTAAAAAAAAACAATTATCATTTAAACTATTGATAGGGGTTGTAAACTCACAAAGGGTACAATAAAGGCTATAAATATTTATAGAAGTAACAAATATAGCTTTGTTTATTCCCACATGACACCCCTCATGGGAAGACTCTTTAAAAGCAAAATGTAATTGTTTGAACATAAAATGGGCATTTAAACTAAGCATATTCTGCTCATAATCTTTTGTGTGCCTTAAATACTGCTGACACTACATATTTTTGAAATGCTTTTTAAAGATGCAAGGTTTGTGATATTAACAAACATAGCACGACTGGAGAACCCGTGTCTATCTTTTCACCCCTAATGTGACTGAAAACATCAAATGCTGTCCAGAATTAAGCTCCTGGCCGTCACTGTGTTCTAAAATCATTCATATGCAGGTGCAAATTAAAACAATTGACAGCATATAATTAAACTTCAATCAATAACCAAGCAGCTGCATTGTGCAATGTCAAACCCAAGCAATTTCAGAGACCATCCCATAGGAATATATTTTGTTTTGTGTGATGTTTTGGCTTCTCCCTTTTTCTCTCCCACTGCCTTGTTCCCCCCTCTCTCTTTTTGGCATTTTGACTGATTAATGCCAAATTAATGTCGGCATATTTGCTACTTATAATGCAAAGGATATAAAACAATTATATGAATTCCCTCAGTATTTGGGTGATATAAATATTGCCTTCATTATTTTTTTTTAGCCAAAGGTAAAGAAGAAATTTTAATTAGTTTGAAAGAATGATAGTAACAGGAAGGGAATCAGATAAACAGCAGAGATCCACAAGAGACAGGAAGGCCAAAGACTCCATGTCCATTACCGACCTGTCAGTGCCGAAAGCTAAACGCACTTGGTGGGAATCCCAGAGGCACCGAGCAGAATCTGCTTAGCCAACGTGCCAAGTTCAACAAGGCGGGTGAAGCAATTCAATAAGGTTATCTTGATACTTCAGGCAAGCCGTCCCAAGAGTGAGGCCTAGCCATCTCAGTGAAAGCAGCCCAGCATTTTTCTGAAGCCTTTGGACCGCAAGACAAAAAAAATGAAGCTTGTTTGCTGCTTTTTTCTTTCTTTCCTTCCTTCCTTCTTTCTTTCTTTCTTTGAAACCTAACTCGCTTCAGCCTGTCCTGGATTTGGGAAGCAGAGAGTAGTAATAAATGGCCAGTTCTCAGGGTAGAAAGAGGTAAAAAGTGGGGTCCCTCAAGGCTCAGTGTTGGGACCAATGCTTTTTAATTTATTCATCAATAATCTAGAAGAAGAGGTACATAGTAAAGTAGCAAAGTTTGCTAATGATACTAAATTATTTAGGGTAGTAAAAACCAAAAGAGATCGCCTTTACTTCCAGAGGAATCTCTTAGCATTGGGTGAGTGGGCAACCAAGTGGCAAATGTGCTTTAATCTCAACAAGTGCAAAGTAATGCACATCGGGGCCAAAAATCCAAATTATGTCTATAAACTGATGGGATCTGAGCTTTATGCAATGCACCAGGTTCTGGTGGAGTGTTCAATGAAGGTGTCAACCCAGGGTGCAGCAGCAGTGAAAAAAGCTAATTCAATGCTCAGAATAATTAGGAAGGGAATAGAAAACAAATCAGCAAGTGTCATTTTCCCTCTTTATAAGAACTTAAGAACATAAGAGAAGCCCTGCTGGATCAGGCCACAGCCCATCTAGTCCAGCATCCCGTCGCACATGTGGCCCACCAAATGCTCATGGGCATCTCAAGCAGAGACAGGGACAAACCTGTTCCTGCACTTGAATCCCAGAAAATGACCTTAGAAGAGTCCTGCTCCCCCTCCCCCAGCCTGAAAGATGCACCTAGGCATTCATTCTAGTAGCCATTGATACTTCTGTCATCCATAAATTTGTCTAACCCTACCTTAAAGCCATCTAGACTGGTAGCTGTCATCACCTCTCCTGGCAGCAAATTCCATAGACTGATGACCCTCTGGGTGAAGAAATACTTCCCCTTGTCAGATCCAACTCTCCTACCCATCAGCTTCATAGAGTGCTCTCTGGTTCTAGTGTTGTGCGATAGAGAAAAGAAATTTTCTCTATCCACCTTTTCTATACCATGCATAATTTTATATACTTCAATCAGGTATATTTTATATACTTCAATCAGGTGATTTTATATACTTCAATCAGGTTATAAATCTATGGTGAGGCCACATTTGGAACTTTGTGTACAATTCTGGTCACCACACCTCAAAAAGGATAATGTGGAACTGGAAAAGGTGCAGAAAAGGGCAACCAGAATGATGAAGGGGCTGGAACACCTCCCTTAAGAAATCAGGCTGCAACATCTAGTCTGGAGGTGGGACCTGATTGTATATAAAATCATGTATAGTATAGAAAAGGTGGATAGAGAACATTTCTTTTATCAAACAACACTAGAACCAGGGGGGCACGCTATGAAGCTGATGGGTAGGAGAGGGAAAGTATTTCTTCACCCAGAGGGTCATTATCTGACAAGGTGAAGTATTTCTTCACCCAGACGGTCATTGGTTTATGTAATTTGCTGCCAGAAGAGGTGGTAACAGCTACCAGCCTAGATGGCTTTAAGGCAGGTTTAGACAAATTTATGGACGACAGATGTATCAATGGCTACTAGAACGAATGCCTAGATATATCTATCAGGCTGTTGGGGGAAGCAGGACACTTCTAAGGCCATTTGCTGGGATTTGAGAGCAGGAAAAGGTTTATCCTTGTCTTTGCTTGAGATGCCCATGAGCATTTGGTGGGCCATCATGTGTGACAGGACTGTGGCCTGATCCAGCAGGGCTCCTCTTATGTTCTTACGTTATGCTCTTGTCCGTGCAAGAGAGGCTTTTTTCCCCTTATTGGGAAAAGCCAAAACACTACATCTTACCTCCTGTTGAGCTGCAACACACCTGCTTCAAACTGCAGAGGGAGAGGTTTGTTCCATCTTACCTCCTGTTGAGCTGCAACACACCTGCTTCAAACTGCAGAGGGAGAAGTTTGTTCCACCTTACCTCCTCCTGGAGCTGCAACTCACCTGCTTTAAACTGCAGAGGGAGAAGTTTGTTCCATCTTACCTCCTGTTGAGCTGCAACTGACAAGCTGCTGTTTTTCAGACATTTTTCTTGACCCCACCTATGCAGGGTGAGTTTTTTAAATTGTGGGGCGGCTGTTTTTAGAACTGTTGTTTTAATTGTTTAGTGTTTAATACTTTCTTAGCTCTGTGTGTGTGTGTGTGCGCGCGCGCGCGTGTTGTGTGTGTGTGTGTGTGCTGTGTTGTGCTTTGGGTAGGGAGACATGTGCCAAGGCCGGGCAGGAGGGGGAGGAGTGGGTCAGGGGGCCAGTGGTATCACAGTGGTAATGGGCAGAGGGAGATATGGCGTTGGGAAACAGAAGAGACAGTTTAGGAGAAGGGGTGATAGATGTATCGAAGCCATCACTCCTTCTGTTCTGTTTCCCAGCCAACGGAGTTTGGGGAGGTCCACCAACCAGCCCGCTGCTCTGGCCGTGCTGCTCCTGAATGCCAGGTCAGTCTGGAATAAAACATCTGTCATACATGACTTGATTTTGGATGAAGGGGCCGATCTGGCATGCATTACTGAGACCTGGGTGGATGAATTGGGTGGGCCTAGTCTTGCCCAGCTTTGTCCCCCAGGATACTCAGTGCAGCACTGTTCCAGACCAGAGGGGAGGGGAGGGGGTGTTGCTGTAGTCCACCGGACATCCATCCCCCTCACCAGACGACCAATTCGCACTGTAACAGGGGTTGAAGGCCTGTTTATGCTGTTGGGCCAGAGAGACAGGATAGGGATGCTGCTGGTGTACCGTTCACCCCACTGCCCAGCATCCTCCCTATCTGAGCTGGCTGAGGTGGTCTCGGACGTGGTGTTGGAAGCCTCTGCCACGGTGGTGTTGGGGGATTTCAACGTCCACGCCGAGGCTACGCTCAGTGGACCAGCTCAGCTCTTCATGTCCTCCATGACAACCATGGGGCTGTCTCAACTTGTATCTGCCCCGACTCATATAGCAGGTCACACCCTTGATTTGGTTTTTGCCTCAGAGCGAACTGGTGAGTATCCGTTGATAGGAGGGCTGACTGTCAACCCGTTGTCATGGACGGATCATTCGCTGGTGAGTTTTGGACTTACAATGGCAGCTCCCATCTGTGGGGTGGGACCTATTGAAATGGTCCGCCCCCGGAGACTTATGGAATCTGAGCGATTCCTGAATGCTCTAGGGGATTTTCCGGTTGGTATGACTGGTGCGCCTGTCGAAGCCCTGGTTTCTCTCTGGAATCAGGAGATGACCAGGGCTATTGACATGATTGCTCCCAAGTGCCCTCGGCATGCTTGTGGAGCCCGAAAAGCTCCTTGGTACTCCATGGAACTACGGGCCATGAAACAGGAAGGCCGACGGCTAGAGCGTAGGTGGCGTAAATCCGGCTATGAATCTGACCGAACACAGGTTAGAGCACATTATTGTGCCTACCATGTGGCGGTGACGGCGGCGAAAAAGAATTTTTTCTCCGCCACCATTGCGTCCTCGAGTAGCCGTCCGGCAGAGCTTTTCAGAGTGGTAAATGGCCTCATAAAACCAAGCTCAAAGAAACATGAGCCAGAGCCAAGTAATATCTGCTGTGACAAATTCGCTAAGCACTTTGAGGACAAAGTCGCCCAGATTCGTAGGGAATTGGATGTCACAATTGGACATAGCCCAAATGAGGCATCCAGAGAACTGTATGGTCCTGTTTGGTTGGATCAGTTTCAATTGCTGCAGCCTGAGGATGTGGACAAGCTGCCTGCAGGGGTGCGGCCGACGACGTGCTCTCTGGATCCCTGCCCCTCATGGCTGATAAAGACTAGCTGACAAGGTATGACCGGGTGGATCCAGGAGGTAGTGAATGCCTCTCTGAGGGATGGGGTGGTTCCACTGGCCCTGAAACAGGCTGTGGTGCGCCCCCTCCTGAAGAGAGCCTCCCTGGATCTGGAAGATCTAAACAACTATTGCCCGGTGGCTAACATACCTTTCTTAGGCAAGGTTCTGGAGAGGGCTGTCGCTGTTGAACTGCAAGCATGCTTGGAAGAAGCTGATTATCTAGACCCATTTCAATCTGGCTTCAGGCCCGGTTATGGCACGGAAACCGCCTTGGTCGCCCTGGTTGATGACCTTATCCAGGAGAGAGACAGGGGGAACGCTACCCTGTTGGTTCTCCTGGACCTCTCAGCGGCTTTTGATACCATTGACCATGGTATCCTTTTGGAGAGACTACGGAGTTTAGGAGTGAGAGGCAATGAGTGGCACTGGTTCTGCTCCTATCTCCGGGATAGATCTCAGATAGTGACTGTGGGAGACACTGTTTCAACACCCTGGGAACTCACTTGTGGAGTTCCTCAGGGGTCAATCTTATCTCCCATGCTATTTAACATCTATATGAAGCCGTTGGGAGAGGTCATCCGGAGATTTGGAGTGAGGTGTCATCAGTATGCAGATGATACCCAGCTCTATCTCTCTGTACCATCTGAATCAGGAGAGGTGGTTGAAGTGCTTGACAGGTGTCTGGAGGCAGTAATGGAATGGATGAGGGCGAATAAATTGAAGCTGAATCCAGACAAGACAGAGGTGCTGTGTGTCACAGGGTCTCGGGTCTGGGTAGTTGGGAGATACCCTGTCCTTGATGGGGTCGCAATGCCCTGGAAGGGACAGGTGCGTAACTTGAGGGTACTCCTGGACTCTGCGCTAACAATTGAAGCTCAGGTGGAAGCCGTGGCCAGGAGTGCCTACTCCCAACTACGGCTAGTCCGTCAACTGAAGCCACTTCTGGATAGAGACGACTTGGCCACAGTTATCCATGCTCTGGTAACCTCTAGATTGGACTACTGTAATGCGCTCTACATGGGGCTGCCCTTGAAGACGGTTCGGAAGTTGCAGCTAGTGCAAAACGCAGCCGCGAGAGTGCTGACCGGAACATCTAACCGGATGCACATCACACCGGTTTTAAAAGAATTGCACTGGCTGCCAATTCACTACCGAGCCCAATTCAAGGTTTTGACTTTGACTTATAAGGCCCTAAATGACTTGGGCCCCAAATATCTAAAGGAACGCCTTCTCCCGTATCGACCTGCCCGTACCTTAAGATCAAGTGGCGAGGCCCTCCTGGTTGTCCCACCGCCTTCAACAGTGAGGTTGGTGGGCACCCGGGAGAGAGCCTTTTCTGTGATGGCCCCCAGACTTTGGAATAGCCTCCCCCTCGAGGTGCGTCAGGCCCCTTCCTTATATATATTTACGAGGGCAGTAAAGACGCACCTCTTTGCCCTGGCCTTTGGCTAAGCTGTCAATGTTCCCTCCCCCAGTACAGACATTATCATTTTAAACATGTGGTATATTGTTTTACATGTACTGAATTTTTAACGTCTTTTAATGTGCATTCTGTTTTAATCTGTTGTTTTAATCTGTTGTTGTAACCCGCCCAGAGACCTTTGTGTATGGGGCGGGATATAAATGTAAATAAATAAATAAATAAATAAATCTGTAGACAGCACTTCTTCAGAGCATGCCAATACTGTTATATGCAATATTTCTTTTCCACCACCACAACAGCCTCTACTGTAACATCATCCTTCAACCCCACCCCCAGTACAGGCCCTCTCTGAAGATTTATGGGGCATACGTGGTTTGTCTATATTTGTATTTAATGGCAGTAAACACAAAAACTCTCCAGGGATTACTGCTGATCCTGAACTAGACCTGACACAGCCATTTCAAATTTATAAATATTTATACACATATTTAATCTGCAGAAAAGGCAAGAAATAAAGGTTTAAAAAGTAGAAAAATTTACAAGTGCCATCTGGTATATGCTCAGAAATGTCCTGTCAAAAATAATAAGACCAAACATATACTGGCGATTATTATATATGAGATGTATAGAGTTCACCCCCCCACCCAAAAAAAGTTTGTGGTTGAAAAAATGGCCAATATATTTGAAATATCTACAATAACAATTTTCTTATTTCTTACTAATGACATGTCTAGTTGGGTCCACCCTCCACTGTTCCTAATAGGTCCAGAAAGGAGCAGCATAGAAGGCCTCATGCTAATAGCTTTTATTATGCATTGCTGTGACTATTTTATTTTGTTAGTGATGTTGTTTATGTTTGATGAGTAAGGATGTGCATTAATTTTTTTTTGGGGGGGGGGGGGTTCAATTTGTACCAAATCGAATGCAAGAAAATTCCTATTACTGTATTTTCTGGGGTATAAGACTACTTTTTAACCCAGGAAAATCTTCTCAAAAGTCGGGGGTCGTCTTATACGCCGGGTGTTGTCTTCTTATACGGCGAGTATATTCCAAACTCTATATTTTAACTGGAAAGTTGGGGGTCATCTTATACGCCCAGTCGTCTTATACGCTAGTTTATATACGGTAGTTTGAATGTGGTAGGATTTGAATTTAATACAAATATTCAATATAAATTTGATTTGAATCCCCACTACAAATTGCATATGAATCCCCTAGGTATCCCATACAAATCCACTACATATCCCCTCTGAAAATATCAAATCCACCCTGAAAATCTGTTCTCAATCCACTCTGGATCCACTCTGGATCCATTGCAGATGTGACTGGTGCAGCTGCTTTCCCACCTCCCCAGGTTCACAAATGGAACAAAGCTTTGTACAAATGTTCTACAGTATTTTATTCGAATCTGAACGTCAATCTTTGAATATGCAAATTTCAAATGTGCCATCCAAATCTGGATTAATTTTTAATGTTATGGATATTCCTGCACATTCCTATGATGAGTGTTTTTTTTAATGTACTCTGCCCGGAGAACTATTGTGGATGAGTGGAAAATCATCTTGATAAATGAATGAACAGTTTCCAGGAACTTGATGGGCACCCTCTACCCAAAAGTAGGGTTTCCTGCCTGGGTTGCCTGAATTAATCGTCCCTTGCTGTGGGAACTATTCATAAAGTTCATAATGCTGTACTGCAAATGTATCTAAGGGCCTGTCCCCAAGGAATAAAAAGTCTGCCAAGACTCTCCTTTTGCCTCTGAGCGTCCCCAAGCCAGGGTTTTTAACGAGGTTCCAGCACTACAAAACATGGAAATCGCGCGACAAAATACATGCACTTTAAACAACTCTTCCAGCGCTCTTTCTGTAAGTCGCGGGTTTTCCTCGCTACATTTACCTTGAGGACGCTCCATGGCAAAAGGGGCGGGGATTGCCGCCTGCACACACAGCAGAAACACAAGCAGCTTCACTTTCTAAAGCTCAGAACTAAAGAGCCAGAATCACGCAGAATTGCAACATTGTTGCAATCGCTGTGAGGTGTGAAATGGGTGGATTATTGCTAGGGGTGGATTTTAAAGCGATAACAGGGAAAGTGATGAGTGAATGAGCGATCGTGCGCTGGACAGGGTGGATTTTTGAAAGCAATAACAGGGAAAGTGGTGAGAGTGAATGTTTTCCAGCACGAGAAGCCATTTCGGGGGGGGGGGGAGATCTAGGAGACGAACAGAGAGCCGATCGCTGTTTCTCCTTTGCACTTGTCAGGGATTGTCAGTGAATGTTTTCCAGCACGAGAAGCCATTTTGGGGGGGGGGGAGATCTGGGAGACAAACAGAGAGCCGATCACTGTTTCTCCTTTGCACTTGTCAGGGATTGTCTTCCTGGTTGTGGCCACACCGAGCGCAGTCCCTCCCCATTCCCGCTGGCACCCTATGAACAAGAGCAGGGGCGGGGAGAAAAAGATGCGCGCAAAGAAAACAGGGATCCTATGGGGACAGAAGGTGCGTTAAAAACACGCATTTTCCTGAGCCTCATGTGGACGCTTATTCCTGATTTGCATGGCACTTTTAAAGTCCACTTCAATAGAGTGACAGTAGAGTGACAGTGGAGAAGTAAATAAGTCTTTTGGGGATGCAGCCTATGATAAAAGAAAAGCAAGCAGAAGGGATGTAACACTACCAAAAATTCAAGAAGGTGAATGTAATCTTCAAGCTGACTCAGCAATATTAGAAGGGTCATGATAGTGCTTATTAGAATATTAAGAAACCTGCCTTCAAGCAGGCAGCTGACATGATAATTAGGAAATAGGAAGGTCATGAATCATGACCTAATGCAGTGGACATGCATAGTAGAGTTATGCTGGGATGACACAAATATAACCAATCACACTGTCTGTAAGCTATAAAAATGTCTATAAAAGTTTCTGTCAAATTACATGTAAGCCAACCATCTTTGAAAAATATCTTCTGGTATCCCTTATTGCTAGAAATAAAGAGAGTTGCCAATTCCTACCTCAGTGTGTTTTTTAGCAAGGCAGCCTGCTGAGTACAAAATCCAGAAACTGAGCTGCAGCATAGCAAACTAACCAAGTAGAAGCAAGCAATATAGTTGTACAGTGTACATATGCAAACTCCACCGCTGGATATGTATCAGGCTTACTGCATTGAGGTTATTGTGACCTGACCTTTGGGTATAAGGCAGGACAGAAATTGGATGGACGGACGGACGGACGGACGGATACACAGAAGGAAGTCCTAACTAGCCTGATGAAAAGTGTGGTAAAGTATGGGACTTTCAGGACAGATATACACAGGGAACCCATCCAATAAAATCATATTCATAGTTATTTGGAGCTTGAAAGCACATACTAGAAGATAGGGACCAGCTTACTGCTTCTTCCATAGCAAGAGCAAAGGTGAATAAAGAGTTGGCAGTTGCATTCACTGAAAATGTGCTGTACTTGCCATACTGCGGTTCTACAGAAGGGAGAAATTCTCTGGTGGCAACTACTGAATTTTCAGCTCCACTTAAAGGAGTTACCTTTCTCCTATGTCTGGCATTTGATAACAAAAGAAACGCTGGAGCGAGCTCTTCAGGGTTTCCTGGATCAGGCTAAAACAGAGACTTCTCTACCCTTTTACTACAGCTAGAATGCTGTGAGAATCTTGGATATTTACTATGCTGTTTAAAGTGTTTGAAAAAGTGTTATTATATTTTTATTAGCATTTTTAACATTTATAAACGTTTATGATTGCTACCTGCCTGAGCCCTGCAGACAAGCTGTGAGATTTATGCACCAACAATACAATGTGCTTGCCAATAAATTTTGCTGGTTCCCTATCAGTGATCGGAAGGAGTGTTTAAATTACAAGGACCAAACAATCTGTGATTTCACAATTGTAGGTGTACATCCTATCACCCAAAATAGCTCCACAGGAATCCATATGTTTTTATTTTAGATTTAAGCTTGGCATTCCAACAACCAATGACAGTGTACGTGCACTTACGTTTTTTTCCACCTACCTTTCACTTTTTTTAAAAAATCAAGATAATACACTGGTGATACAAGCTGTACCATCAAGGTGGTTTCTTAGAACATCGTGGCTGAAAGCCAAGTCTTCTGTCCAACAAGCTGGAAATGATCTCGCATAAACAAATTAACAAGCCGCTTCCTTCTATCCTGATTTATCCCTCTCATCCATTACATAACTTTTATTTACGCCTTAGGGCTTTGCTGTGCTCACAACTTGCTGGACTGTTCTTCCAAGTGAATCTATTAGCCACAGATGTAGCATAATTTAATCAGTTATTTCAATTTGCCACCAGGCACTCAGATTTATCACAATCCTTTCCAAAAGTACTGCTTCCAACCACAAAGTATGTCATCTCGTTTCATTTTTAAATACTCCCTCACTGAGTATCAACAGAACAAAACAAAATTTACTACCTTTTTTCCTCAATCAGCTTTCTAAATTACTCTACCACTTAGTTCTCAGTCTTTTACCTCAGGTCTTTTCCACAGTTACCTTACTTCCAGTTCAGGAAAGAGTCCAGGGGCTACTTTCCAGACACTAGTGTGGAACTGGGGAAGCCCTGCCTGCTTGTAGTACATTTTATCTGCATTGGATGAAGCTATAGATCAGGACTGGATGCCAAAATGGCATCCTATCCTGATCATGCCAGGATTTGTATTTCAGAATACAAAAAATATGCAGGCAGCATGTTCCTGTAATCCAGAATACAGCAAAGGGCCCTTTTGGGGGTGATGAACCAGGAAGCACAGCACTGGAGGGCAATGCACACAGAAAAGGACCCAGCTGGAAACTGCAAAGGCCTGGGGAAAAAAGTTGGGCACCAGTTTCAAATGATATGCCCAACCTTTGAAGCTGGCAGCCAGGTTTAGTCACAACAAGGTCTCCAAATGTGGACATCCCTTGGAATGGACTATCCACTAGCCCAGCCCAGCTTGGCCCACATTTAGTGGCCGATGATACCTGGGTTGAAGCAGTAGTGTAGAAACGGCCTTTGGTTATAAAAAGACTTCTTCAGATCTAAGCAGTTCAAAGCTTGCTCCAAATTTGCTTTAGCTTTTAGAAGCTTAAGCTGAAAGACATCTCACAAGGTACTAGTTCAACTTTGCTGCACGGTAAATTTTTCAATGCTCACAGACTCTCATTTTCATTAAATAAGGTTAGATAAGGAGCATATACCTGAGGTCTTATATTTCAAAATAGAAGACCTTGCAAATATTCATGCTTCTCAGACACAGTTTAGATATTACAGACAACACATTGCAGAAGAATACGTTTTTAGTGTCTATTATCTCTTTTACCTGAAAAATTAAGCATGCATTGTCCACTTGGAAGTGTGAACAGACAATGTTAGCACATCACTAGTAAGTACCAGCAGTATACAGATTGAGTGCTTCATAGGTTTTAGGCAGGCTATGAGGAATGTCAACCCAGGAAAGTGTTTACCAGTGAGGACTCCATAATTTAAATAAAATGCTGTTTTTTTGTCTTTGTATCAGATTTAGCAAGTTATCTCAAGGCAAAATTGATGCCACACAAGAGAAGCCCTACTGGACTGGGTCACAACTCAAGCCCAGCATCCTTTCACATAGAGTGCCCCACCAATTGCTTCTGGGAATTCTCAAGCAGAAGTTGAAGTAACTTCCCTGCAAATGGTCTTTGGAGGTATCCTGCCTGTTTCTCCAATCTGGAGGCAGTATCTAGGCATCAATTCTAGGCACAATAGCCACAACTGCAGTCACTCATGGACAGGAATGTCTTGGTGAGCCTGACATTTGTAACTCTATCTGTACTGCATGAAGGATCTTACAAATAAGGCTGCCTGCAGGTGGTGGCTAGAAGTTATGGTACAAAGCAATAATGTGGGGCTATCATTCCCCAATTCAAATATCAGAGAAATATACATAAATTCAATATGATAGCTCTGGTTAAAAAAATACACTATATGAGCCAAATAGTTAATGGCTAATATGGATTAGTAGCAATAACAAAGTAATTTTTAAAGTTAAAAATCAATTATCTGAACAAGAAAAATCTCTTTTAACTCTAATATTCAGAGCACACAGTAAAAATTATGTTTATTTCATGTATCATACAACTTTATTAGTGATTTCATATTGCATACTGTATATTTAAAGGCAAAACGCGTTAACCACTTATATGGTATCACAGAAGTAGATTATTAAGGAGCATACTCATGCAAATAACAATTAGAAATTTTAAAATGTTTTGTAGTAAACATTCTCTTATTATTCAAACAGGTTTTTTTAAAAATACAGAAACTACAACACATAGTACAGATATAATTAAAAACTGCTTTCAAGGTACAAGAAGATGCAAGGTAGAGAATCTAGGGGGAGAAAATCAAGTAGGAAGGAATTTAAATAAGTTTTTTATTGCAAAGTGATCCTGGCTATAACAGAAACATTCAAAATGTAACATCCCAGAAATCCTTAAACAACATAATGCAGAGCAAAAACCTATGCATTTCCTGCTAATCTCTCTCTGTGTTGATCTAATACATAAAGTAAAAACCTGTGTGTCAAACTGAATTTTGGCTTGCTACATTGCAGAAAATTTACAAATACAAGAACCGGCCTTAGATACTCTCTGCCTGCGGGCTACAGTAACTGTTAACAATTCAGACACTTTGTGGCCCATCACTCAAGCACCATAGGTATAGACTGTAGAGCACAGCTTTAAGGAAGAGTTAGACAAATTTATGGATGACAGATGTATCATTGGCCACTAGAATAGACGCCTAAGTACATCTTTCAGGCTGGGGGGGACAAGGAGGATGCTTCTAAGGCCATTTGCTGGGATTCGAGAGCAGGAGAAAGTTTGCCCTTGTCTCTGCTTGAGATGCCCGATGGGGAATTGGTGGGCCACTGTGTGTTGGACTAGATGGGCTGTGGCCTGATCCAGCAGGGCTCCTCTTACATAACATGCAGGGCCAGCCAAAACCACTGATGGCTTCATGGTTATCCCCAGAGAATTGGCAGCTTAATCTTATCTCAACACTGGTGATGGTGAAGCACCTTTGCCAGCACTTGAGGGTAAGGAGGCCCCAATGAATACATACAGTGGTAAGAACTCTACTCCATCCTGCATCTTTATCTATATGTTCATTTTGATACAGCGTTATCCTGCCAATTTTATCTTGAAAGAAAAGTAGCTGCTGGGGTTCTATTTGATTCCTTCTAGGTTTTTTTAAATAGAAAATTGGTACAGGACATCAATCTAAGACACGGGTGGAATAATTTAAAAAAATAATAATCATGAATTAAAACATCTAGTCTGATATTTGCATGGGAGGTGATGGAGAAGGATTTTAAACAAGGACAGTAGTTCAGTTAATGAGGAGCAAACAGTCCAAACATTTCTAAGACTCATGGGACATCTTCATGCTTACCTATACTGAAACACTCCAGTGGGACTGGAGCAACCCACCATCTTAAGTGGTCCTACTGTCCCAGATCAAAGCCATCCACAATTGGATGACTCTTCCAGGACAGCCCCCCCCCCCAGCTCCAAAGCTGACATAAACTTAAGATCCTGTTCCAAGAGCGCCAATGTCCAAACATGAAAGTTCCTGGCCACTTTGGTCTTGGGGTTAGAGTGTCGGATTCTGATTTAGTAGTCTTCCAGTTCAAAATCTACATTCCTCCATGAAGCCAGCTGGATGACCTTGGGCTAGTCACAGTTCTTTTTCTGAAAGTCTAACAGCCTCACCTAACTCAAAGGGGGAAGAGTGGAAGGCTTTGTCAGCCACTCTGAGTCCCCTTAAAAGGGTGAGAAAAGCAGAGTATAAAAGCCAACTCTTCTTCTTCTTTTTCAGAATCCCAGAGAAACCCTTTTTTGGTAGTGCTGCCAAAATGGATGCCCACTGGCAAATTGGAATTCAGAGTCCTGCCACTTTCACAAGCCTCCAGCCATTAGTTGGCTGGTAGACCTTTTAAGAATGGGTTTACTGATCTACTGGACTAGGTGGGCTACCTAATTTGGTGTATGCTTTGTCGAATGAGGACAGAACAACAGAACGGGTGGTGGGTTCCCTTTGACAGTATCAAGGTATAGAAGAGAGGATCCAGGATTCTTTGCTATACCCTTTCTCCATGAACAGAAGCCCAATAAACATCATTGCTCTTAAATGCATCATATTTCTTCAGTTTTAGAATGAATGACTAGTATAAACATGCACTCCCATTTAGAGCAGTTCATTTTCATACGCAGGGCAGCATATCAAAGACTTATTTTAACCACATGCTCAACTTAGTTCCAAGACTCTAAACTGGCAGCATGAAGGCTTGTGCAAACCAGCCAGCCCTAAGGTGATGCAGAACCAGCTGCTAATTTACTACTGTCAATCCACTAAGGGATATTGAAAAATGAACAAGAAGATAACCATATTAAAATCTTGTAGCCTAGTGCTCCCAAATCCGTTTTTCAAAGTCACAATGTAGTTAAGCTGGATATGATATCAGGAGCATAAGAACTTGAAACGGGAGCAATGCAAATAGCTCCTTTCTTAAACCAGCATATAACATTCTTTTAAAATTATTACTATTATATTTTGTTTATTTTAAATTACAGCAACAACAAAAAAAACCCCACATGTTGAAGCAAAAAAGCACCGCATAAAATATACACACATAAAAAAGCAAAACATAATACATATACTGATTTTTCCTCCCTCCTAAGCATGTTATATATTAAGGGTGTTTTATCATGTTTCATATTTAAGCTTTATTACTGTTCTGGTTTTGCATTTTTGTACTGTCCCTTGTTTGAAAGGGTTCTAAAAATAAATGCTGTCGTTGTAGTAGTACAGTCTTAATAACATGGCATACATTTTACTGCTGTGGACCTTCAGAGTCTTCATCAAAGTACAACAGCAGAGAAAACACTTCCACCTTAGAACAGCTTGTGATGCCCCCTAAACCTTGCATATTTCATCTAAAAGACAAAGCCTAGAAATGCTGTCTTAAAAAAGAGTTGCATCATCCTATCCTGCAAAAGAGAATTGTGGGTTTACTACAATATAATAAAAGGAAAAACAATCTAAGTTGCAAAGCATGGGTTACTGGCAACTATTCCAGCAGCCTTCAAGTGCATTTCTCCTTAAATAAATAAATAAATAAAAATGAAGCAAAGCAAAGCAAGGAGAAGAGTACAAATGAGAGCAAATGGTAAGAAATGCCACCAAATGAAAGGCAAAACAAGCAAAAACAACAAAAAAAGATAATATGCTATAATGAAGTCAGACTTTGCTCCTTCTTTATATCAAACTGCCAGAGCATAGCCTCAAAGAGTTTGCTCTGATGTCAAACTTCCCAGTCTCAGAAGGCATCTAATAGATATGATATTCTAGTGGGTTAGCTGGATTCCACTGCTTGCAAAATGGATTTTCATAATACTGTGTATGTAGTACAAGACAGCTTTAGAACCCTTAAAAATAATTCTGTGTCAGAAAAGAACATAGGCAAAGCTACTTCGCAGGGAAAAGAAGAAAAAAAAAGATCATTGTATCATATAACCAGATTATTATTTATCAAGAGCAAATTTCCGACCCTTTCTGGTACCCTTTCTTCTTCTCCCTCTTGCCCCAGGGCATAGCACGTTGCTGTGCAGCATATTGCCTTATGAATCTTCTTCAAGTACCCAATTATCCTGGTGCACCAGACTTGTCATTATCATGACAGCTGTGTGCAGCTTACAGTACATGTTGTCAGAGGTGAAAGATTGAAGCCAGGCATTCTCACATCCCTCACTGAATTTCCATTATAACACGAAGGACTAAAGGGAAGACAAGGGAAGAAAGCAGGAGATAAGAGACACAACCCTTCTCTTTCTCTCTTTCAACACAAGTAGACTAAAAAGATTACATGATTTAAATGATTACAGAGATTTTTTTTTGGAAAAAAAAAGCCACATTTTTGAAGAAATATATTCACAGCAAGCTCAGGTTGCATTCCTGTACAGGTTCCCTTGTTTTTATTTAGGACTACCATCAACCAATAGCAACCCACAATGGAAGCTTCTCCTCCATTTACCTTAATGGACTGGGTTTCCCCCACTCCTACCAGATGCCACTACATCAAAGAAATTATAAGTGGGCTGCATGGATAGACTCCCAGACATTATGATTTACTAAAGTCATGAGTGCCCTCCAGATGCTCCAAGTCTTTCTTTATACCACAGAAACCATCAGTTTAAGCATCACAGCATGCACAGAACTGGCTACAGTTTGGGTGTGTGCTATGCCAGGACTAATATGCTTACTATGGAGTTTTGGGCAGTGCTGTAATACCTACATGATTTATATAACCAAAAGCATAAAACAATTAGCCATATAAACTATGGCATCAAGCGCAACTGTCAGTAGAAGGAGAGGAGCTGGCACTCAGCAGTCCAGCATGCTGGGTGAAATAAGCAAGAGGCAAGAGAGGAAGAAGAGTTGGCTTTCCTACCCCATTTTTCTCACCCACTTAAGGGGACTCAAAGAGGCTGACAAAGGTTTCTCTTCTTCTCCCCACAACAGAACACCCTGTGAGGTAGATGGGGCTGTGAAAGCTTAGAAAAGAGCTGTGACTTGCCCAAGGTCACCCAGTTGGCTTCATGGGGGACGGTGGAATCAAACCCAGTGATTCCCAGATAAGAGTCTGGCTCCTTAATCACTAGATCAAATGGGCCATCTCAAGAGTGTTCATTAGCTGCGGAAGTTTTGCTTTGGTGAGGGAAGAAATCCGGCTGCAGTTTTGATCTCAACAGAGAAGAAGAGATATGTGCAAAATTCAGTTTGATTCACAATTTGATCAAATATTTTGTATTCACTGTTATTTGCATGGAAATGAACATTTGTTTTTTTTCACATATCCAAAACTTCAGTCAAAGCAAACCTATCATGATGGCGAAAAAATGTATCTTTCTTTGTGAAACACTACAAAAAAGAATGCAGTTGCCCCCCAATTTAATAATTCAATAACAAAACAAACTAATGGATTTTGATTCAATGATGAGACAAACATGCAAATTATTTTCATGCACATTCCTACGAGAGTAAGTGTATTCTTACAGTGCGTTAGGTTTCACTTTCAGCAAAGTTAGTCTCCTTTATCATGGGTATATGAGTTTGAATAAAGCTTTAAGAACATAAGAGAAGCCCTGCTGGATCAGGCCACAGCCCATCTAGTCCAGCATCCTGTCGCACCTGTGGCTCACCAACTGCTCATGGGCATCTCAAGCAGAAACAAGGACAAACCTATTCCTGCTCTTGAATCCCAGAAAATGGCCTTAGAAGCACCCCGCTTCCCCCCCCCAGCCTGAAAGATGCACCTAGGCATTCATTCTAGTACCCATTGATACATCTGTCATCCATAAATTAGTCTAACCTGACCTTAAAGCCATCTAGACTAGTAGCTGTCACCACCTCTTCCAGCAGCAAATTCCATAAACCAATGACCCTCTGGGTGAAGAAATACTTCCCCTTGTGGGATCCGGCTCTCCTACCCATCAACTTCATAGAGTGCCCCATGGTTCTAGTGTTGTGCGATAGAGAAAAGAGTTTTTCTCTATCCACCTTCTCTATACCATGCATAATTTTATATACTTCAATCAGGTCCCCTCTTAAACGCCCTCTCTCCAGACTGAAGAGGCCTAGACACTGCAGCCTGATTTCATAAGGGAGGTGTTTCAGCCCCTTCATCATTCTCGTTGCCCTTTTCTGCACCTTTTCCAGTTCCACAATATCCTTTTTGAGGTGTGGTGACCAGAATTGTACACAATATTCCAAATGAACCCCGGTATTCCCAGATAAGAGTCTAGCTCCCTAACCACTAGACCAAACTGGCTCACTTTAATGTGCATTAGAAATGGGATGGGGCACCTGAACCATCTGTAAGCTGTCTTTGATGTGTGCTTTTCTTTTACTGCATAGCCTAAACTAGCCTTATTTGGAAGAGACTAAAGAGTCAACAGGGAATGAATGATAACCACTGATAGAAAAATAAAAGATTAATAGCCTATACTGTAGTCGGATATGGGAAGGAAATGAGTTAGTTAGAGTGTTATCCATAAAAAGTCTGTCTCATTTATCAGTTGTTAGGAAGAAGCTTGCTTTTTTATTGCAGATAGCTATGAAATTCTACACGTTTCTCACAGCTGTGACTTTGTTTTGGAAATAATTTGAATGGCAGTAGTTTTGGAAATAATTTGAATGGCATTCTTCTTTGAGCAATGGCATTCCTTATGTTCTTTTTACAGTAGGAAAGATACTGTAAATACCAGACACATTTAAAATTCAAAAGTCAAATAAGATAATAATTAGAGATAAAGGATATCTGCAGTTCTTTTCTGTTTTGCTTTCTCTCATATAGGTCTGAGCCTGCCATGTACACACAATGGTTTTGAATTAAGAGGCAAAGAGAGGTATCTGAGAAACTCACCTGTCAGCAAATATTATTGTTCATGAAAAAAGGTGACCTCTCCTGTTGCTTTTTTATTACTTTTATTTTTAGAACTAAAATATACATTACACTGACATGTAACTTTGCATCTTTGACATTATCTTCACATCCAGTCTCTCTCAAAACACACATTAAAAAACTTTATGTTCTGCTTTTCTTCCATTCACATTTTCTCCCCTACATGTATGTCTAACTTCTTCTTTCAGCCTTCAAAACCCATTATTAATAAGTCCTTCTCAACATTCTGCAATTGGTCATTGAAGGTTTGACACAGTCTTTTTTTTTTTGGTAAATTAGTTAATTTGTCCATTTCTGCTGATTTCATCATCTTTATCATCCATCACTGGAGACAATTTTTCACATTTGTGCTTATATAAGCCTTACTGATGTATAGTCTTGTTGCTTTCAAAAAGGTACTTCACTCACTCGAAAAAACACTGTATAAGGTCTGGGGACACACAGAGGGTCCTGTCTCCTCTGCAGGAAAGTTATTACACAGTTGGGAAAACCTATTAAATCCATCGTGGAGCCTTTGAGACAGCTATCTGCATTATGTTATTATGGCTTTAAGATTTTACTTAGATGTCTAGGGGCCCAGCTCCTCCTGAACTATCCAGGCTGAAAAACCATTGCCTTCTTGTCTCCTGTCTTGTCTCCACCTGGCAGGCTAGGGTGAATGTTAGCTCATGCAGAGAGGCGGAAGGCAACGAACATGGCTGCTGCCACTCTGTGCAATGAATCATATGCAGAACCTCCCTGGATAATAGTTCTGTTTGCCAGACAGAGTGGCTTGGTCTTTTGCATCCAGACTGCCACTCACCTGAAACTGGCTGATATCGAGCAGACAGGTAAGACTGAAAAGGCAATGTTTTATAGCTCCAGTATGGGGGGGGGGGGAAGATGCTTAAGCATCCATTCTTTCTTCCATTATTTTTTCCTTCCTACTTCAGAATTTTCTAATTTTGAGATGTTTTGTCTGCGCATTGGGAGTATGAAGGGCATGCTGAGAGGGACACACACACCCAAATTTGAGTTGCTTCTTCACCTTGTATCACACACTCTTCTTCATACAAAGAGAAACATACATACAAAGGTTGCTTGCTTTTCCATCACATGTGTTCGTAGCCTAATCATTTTAGGAAGATAGGAAAGATGTTTCAGAGGAATTGAATGGTCCTCAAGGTGGAAAAGGCAACCAATATTGTCACTTTCTGGAAGAGTCAAGGCTACCAAACCTTTATACTTCACTTTGACAACCAATAATCTGTTTTCCTAAATACAAATTGTTTTCCAAAATCCTTTATCTGTGGCTAACACACTCAGCTAACCATTGATTTTCATGTCACTGGCTTTGCCTGCAGACCCAAAAAAGCATCTTAAAATCACCACTACCTGTTATTATCCCAGCTCTAACACACCTTGGAAATGCATTTTTAGCCTTTAAGATGCACTGGATGTGGGATAGGTGTTTGACAGTAACACTTTTAAGGTGCCTTTTTAATGGCATATAAACACAGCCTCGGGTAGTTTGGCATAATTGAAGGTCTCAGTCAATTCAACCCCAATTTGTTTTTGGTAAATTCTGTTTGTGCATCACCAATTCTGAAAGATGGAATTGATATTTTCAATTATATTACCATGTTCCTTCCCTCTTCCCTCCATGTTCTTCTGCCATACTGAAAAACTCATTACAATGTACAATTCTGGTCACCACACCTCAAAAAGGATATTGTGGAACTGGAAAAGGTGCAAAAAAGAGCAACCAGAATGATTAAGGGGCTGGACCCTTAAAAATCACACTGCAATGTCTAGGCCTCTTAATCCTGGAAAGACAGTGTTTAAGAGGGGACCAGACTGAAGTATATTAAATCATGCACGGTACAGAAAAGAAATTTTCTCTGTCACATGACACTAGAACCACGGGGCACTTTATGAAGCTGACGGATAGGAGATCAGATCAGACAAGGGGAATTATTTTGAGGGTCATCCATCTATGGAATTTGCTGCTGGAAGAGGTGGTAGCAGAATGATGGCTTTCAGAAAAGGTTAGACAAATTTATGGATGATAGATGTTTCAATGGCTACCAGAATGGATGCCTAAGTACATCTTTCAGACTGGGGAGACCAAGAGGATTCCTCTAAGGCCATTTGCCCTTGTCTTCTATTTGAGATGCCCATAAGCAATTGGAGGGTCACTGTATGAGACAGGATGCTAGACTAGATGACCTGTGGCCTGATGCAGCAGGGCTCTCCTTATGTTCTTATTATGATGGGATGTTGCCTGTCCTGGGCCACTCAGTGAGGAGTAGGTTATAAATTAAACAATGCTTAGCTCTTAAAAGTGTAATGGCTACTAGAATGGATGCCTAAGTACATCTTTCAGACTGGGGAGACAAAGGGGCTGCCTCTAAGATCTTACCCACCACAGGCAAGAAACAATGCTTAGCTCTTAAAAGTGTAACAGTGTCTACACTGGTCTCCTGATCTGCACCAGCAGCCTATCTGGAATGATGTGTCCATGTGGCAGACTGGTCCCTGTGGGGCCATGCTTCCCAGGAAATTACCTGACCATATAATATTGGTAACTAGCCCACTTCCTGGCATGAAAATGGCATGGGGTCGCAGGCTAAGTCAAGAACACTTTGAAGTATGCTGTCAGTCCATTCATCATGCAGATCCAGCTCCCTGGAAACCATCTCAGAAACAGCCTGTTTCTAGGCACCCAGTAAAAACAGCCCAGGTTGGTAACTTTTATTCCTGGTGTCTGAAGCAGGGCTTGGTTAGGTCAGGCCACAGCAATTCAATGGTCCCTGGTGGATAGAGCTGGCTGCCACTCTGGCTTTGGACTGGATTACGTGATCTGAGCCAGTCCCTTGAAATGATACCTGGAGATATCTGGAATGAACCAGCACCTTCCCCAAGTAAAGCATTTATAGGGTGAGGAGCAATTTGTAGGTGCTTTAGTAAGTTGTAATAGTCCTTCTGCAAGCTGAATAATGAAGTTAAGCCTTTTGAAAGGATCAGTATTCTAAAACAGGCAGAATCTAAGAACTATAGGACTGTGCAACTGCGGGAATAAAGTCTAATAAACCATTTGTCAGTAATCTTTGAAGACAAGAAACTGAAATAGAGCTTCGGTAAGTGCCAAGCACAACACGGTGACAATCAACACACCTCAGTATCTGTCATACGGAATAGTAAAGAGAAGAAGGGTCTTTCTGCACTTACCTTGCTATGAGCCAACCCACCAGGTCAGGACCAGTGAGGTCCTTAGGTGGCAAGGCATGGACTGAAACAGTCCTGTCCATCTGCAAAACAACGGTGTTCCAGACCAGTCCCCATACGAGCCCTGAAGCTCGCACAAGCTTTCAACTGGCCTCCAAAGTTACTGTCAGCTAAGAACAAAAGCTGCTAGCTTTGGAGCTTGTAGGGGACTCACTTTTATTGTGCAATTTGATGCACCTCCAAAATAGGTCCCTCAGTAGTCCACAGTATGTAAGTGTGCCTTCTGCATGCCTCCATGATTGAGATTGGCCTGAGTTGGCACACCAACAGGCCTGTTTAATGAGTCTACCACTAATCCAGATTGGGGCACCCTGATCTGGATTATGTTCCAGCCTCTTTGGATGGTGCATACAAGCAGTGGGTGGGGCCTCTCTGTACCCTGCTATGTTATGGATTAAAACTAATCTAGAGGCCCCAAATTTCACAGGGCTGCCAAATACTCACAAAACCTTAGTAGTTGTACTATGGTAATGGTTCGGGGGAAATCATAAGGGATTATCCACTTATCAGTACTTCATTAATGCGATGCTGACACATTCATGATTTCCCTCCATCTTAATCACACTGAAGAAAATTCCACTAATGCACTTCTAGGCCAACAACAGATGAGAATTAATGGGTCCTATTTTTAAAGTCATCTCAGGTGGCAGCAAATGCATGGCTTGAACTAAGCGGCTGTTAGACACTTTCAAAATCATTTATTAGAACAAGTAATGTCAGGAAATCATAAATTATAGTTCTGCAGGTAATGTCAAACACTGAGGCAAATTATATATTCTACCAATTCAAATTCTCTTTCTGCTGACTTTCACTTCCTCTTTCTTGAGGAACGTGAAGTAATCTTTCCTTGCACGCAATATCCTTTTATAATGCTATTTTGATAGTGCTATTCTGAAAGTTCTCATACTGCATGAACCATCCTAGTGAGGAATACTGTACATAGATATCCTTCAATAATTTTTCTAAAATATCAGTTGAGTTCTCCCTTGACCTACAAACATTTCTCCATCTTCAGATGAAGGGTGGAATATAGATTCGTAAACAAAATAATTAGCCAACTGCAAATACTTATGAACTCCTATCTTCAAATCTAACAGAAAACTTTACCAGGTAGAGAAAACTTTTACTTATTCTGGGCCATTCATATTTGAAAATTGGCATTCAAAGGGGAATTGCAGTAAAAAAAACATTGTCATAGAGGCAACAGATCATGTGCTTCCTTTGTTCTGAATAAATTTCAGCGGCAACCTTCAGAATCTAGGAGCTAATGATGACAAAAAGAACTTGGTCTAACAGGTAATGTGTTTATACATAGGAGAGCCGCCTGGTAACAAACTGCCCTTCTACTTTTTAATATATATATTTAAGAAGTAGAGATACTTAAGGAACAATATTTTTACATCATTTATAACCAAGACTTGGAAATAATTCTAGCCTGTAAAGAACACTGTTTCAAAGTTCAGCTCTCCGGAGGAGAGAAAAGCACAATTTCTGTAGATTAGATTAATTATAGCCAACAAATGGCAAAACAAATTGTGACATGAACTTTACATAGCCCAATTGCTTTTCAGTCACGGGCTGGGGCAAAGTGTCATTTGCTTATTTGTTTCACACTAACAGTTTTTCACACTTTTGCATGGTAAGCTGCTTCCCTAATAAACGATGTTTGACAACATCATTTAGAAACCTTCCCCAGAAACAGAATGGAAGCACTGAAGAAATGGATGGACTTCATCTTTCTCTTAGGAAGCTATATATTACAATGCATTCTGCTTCAAACAATGTGTAGGTGTAAAATAGTAGCATATTTTTCAATATCCTGGAAGGTTTTTTATGTTTTGTTTCTTTCAATGAATGATGGCATTTCTAATTAAGCTATGGGACTATTTTTAGTGAACCACAGCCTCTACGGGCAACTGATGTTGTTATTAGCATTAAACAACCCAGATTAGATTCATAATCCTTGATTCTATTTTGTTGCTGTTTTAAAGAAAAGAAAAGCCACCCTACCACCTCAGGTGCTAAACCTGAAACACATTACAGTCGCTGTGTGCAAATCAAAGAAGCTTGGGCAATTCATATAACATTAATCCTTAATTAAGGTTACATTCACATGCAGTTAAAAAAAAAGCCTCTGAGGCAGCCCAAAGGCAGCATAAAGAGAGCTGGCAGATGGGATCATTCACACCAGTCTGCCTTTCCCCTTTTCCCTCCAATGTGCCCAACATGTGACACAGGTACTTACCACACCATCTCTGAGTACACATATATGACTCAAGTGCTGTCAATCAAGCCAAAAGCAGAAACCAGATGAAATACATCATCTCAGGGATCCAAACCCTTCTCAGCATGCCCTCAGATCAATGGCCCAGTGTTAAAAGTACCCAGTGGCTAAGACACAAATGGAAGTGATCCTTTCTACAATGGCTAACCAGAGATTCCAAGAGTGGATCACAAAATCATTTGCCCCTTTAGGGCCTTATGTGCTTTGTATCTAAATATTACTTGAATTGCATAGTTTTTTTCCTTAAAACTCCATTATTAAAGAGCTACAACACAGCAAAAAATTTATTAGTCATAAATTTGATAACCAACAAGGAAAGACATTACATTCAAGAAAACAGCTTCATGAAAAACAAAACCAGAATCCTACTATGCTAACTTTTTTTAAAGGACTCAATAAGATAAAGCATTTTTTCAGTTTAATCAAATTAATTCATGTTTAGAATGGGTTTGTAATCTACTCTATAAAAATGTACATTAGCTAGAATCTCCTTTAATTACTAACCAACTACATGAATGTTTAAAAAGAGCAACTGAGAAAATAACCCTTATTTTCTATTTGTGTTTTCCCCTCCATATACAGTTGAAACTTTTTTGCATGTGCTACACTTCAGGGGATCTAAATATAAATTAATTTGTTTGTTTGTTTTTACATATGGATGGCCATATGCTTTATCAAGACATCCATATGTTTTTCCTTCGGCTGTGCCTCAGCATATTTTGACATTAAAAAAAATACTAGAGTTTATTATCATTCATCCCCACATGCCACAAAAGATTAACAGAAAAGCTCTGAAAAATCTCACATTCAAAAGGGGAAAAGCAAAGAGGATTGTTTTTGTGTTATAGTCTGCCTCTGCATTTATAATTTACAATACATCATTTGGTTATAAATTAGAAGCACAGGAAAGAAGAAACAGCAATGGGTGAATATTTTAAATTTGTTCCAGAAACAGCTCTAAAAATATATATTTTGCCAGAAAATATCTGTGAGTATCGTATTTCAAATAATGAAGCAATAAACCAAATGTAGCTCTGAGCTACATTTGTTTTCTTTGTTTTCTCTAAAGAGTGAGAAAAGCAGGATATAAAAGTCAACTCCTCTTCCTCCTCCTCCTCCTCTTGGAGCAAGATAAATCATAAATAATCTCATGACTACCCCAATAGAACTCAAGGCCACAGAAGGTGGCTGAAAAACCCAAGTCCAGAACTGTACTATCTAGGGAATCAGATTGTAGATACCCTTTACATGCTTCACATCATTGATTTTCAAAGGAAATGCACAGTATCTGAGCTAGGCTAGGGTTGCTTCTGCATATGCTCTTAGTGCAGTATAGGAAAGAGTCTACTGCATTGAATAAGGGAGGAGTCTCCCCTCCTTGTATACTCCATCCACACAGGATGCAAGCCCAGACCAGACAGGGCTCCCAAAGTGGTGTCCTGGTCTGGTTTCCTGGTAGGCCTCGATGTCAAAGTCTACTCCATGGCCATATTTTAGCAGCACAACAAAGTGTACTGCCAGAATGGGATTCTGGGAACTCTGAAGACCAAGCACTTTTGTTCATGGCCTTCCGCATTGGCTCCAGAGCCAGAACAAGCATCCCAGCAGGCATGGGGCTGGTGCAGGATAAGCTGTTCCAATGTAGACATCCTTTTCCCCCACAGATTGCATATCATGGTACGATGTGTCCTAACCCATAACAGGATATAGACCAGGTAAGTGCAAAAATAGGGTAGGTTTCAGTTTAGTTAAACTCCTGAGACTCATGAACTGAATGACTTTGAACCACACTTATATGTGGCAGGACATTAGGGCCATCATTCACACTGCCTAAGTAGAGAACATACTTCCACTTTCTACATGTGGCCTGAAACAGATTCACCATATTCATCATTTTACTTTCCAGGTTTCCTCATTGATAATTAGACTTGCTACATTCTCCCAACTCTGTTACTGGATTGTTGATGTTACATAAATTTTAAATTATTTCATCTAATCTTGGCTTTATCTGTTCACTAGCTTGAGACTTTGGTGTAGGGTAGCATAAAAATAAACAAGTAAGTATATAAATAAATCCACAGTTGAGATTGATATGAAGTTAAACTAGACATCCCTTTGTAAATTAAAAGACAAGACACAGTGCTCTGATGTTCTAGTTACACCTTGAGCATGCATGTCCTGGCTGATTAAGTCAAAATGACAGCAAATATAGCATAAGTTTCCACGGTCAACAAAAGGCTACATGATAGGGATGCCAACTGGAGAGGAAGCGCAACTCTCGGAACTCTTTCTAGCTCTGACAATCACAATTAATGTATGGATTATCAGCGGTCAGACTCTGGGGTTTTTCCCAAACAGAGAGACACCCCAACCCTAACAACAATGGCAACAACAAAGACATGTTGTGTATCATGAATATATGTATGGGTGAACAGTATTATACTACAGCTTCAGATCACCCATAAGATCACTAACTCAAATAATATGTCCAAGTACAATTACATTTTCCACGCTTGCATGTCCTGTTCTTCAGTTTACCTCTGTCACAGACCTTTTCAAATGCATCTCTATTGGACACTGTGTCCTATTAACTGAAAGCCTTCAGGTGAAAATAAGCAGGTGCTATGTGAAATGCCTAAGCCTTCTGTCAGTTCATGACAGCCTTGAAATCAAGTGTCATTACTGTAATGAAAAGGGCCAGCCCTGCCTTTTCCATTCCCCTTGCTTAAGGGTTATTTTTATAAACCAGGGTGGCCTTTTCTAATTCTTAAAACAACAATTCGTGAACACCCAAAGGCAACTGAAGAGGATTACAACGAATGGAGTGGAGACTGCAAGGGAAAAATAAATGATTGTAGGGGAAAACACAACACAGGATAAAAGCTTACAATATAGTAGTTCACATTTCACTTTGCTCTGACATTCATCACACTTTGTTTAAACCTTTTAACATGAAAGAAAAAAATGATGCTGTTACGAAATGTTATGTTCTTCGCTTTAAAAACCAGGGCCCAATACCCTGGGGTATTCTCTCTCTGAAGTGCCTTTGCCAGATGTAATGAAATCGAGGGTAAGAAATCCAAGAAAACAGTTATTACTTTCCAGTTCCTCTTGAGGAAAGGAAGACTGTTGACTTCCTGCCTCTTCTCCTGCTAATTTTAGCTTCTTCTCAATGTAAGTGGTGATACATGCTTCACTTGTGGATGCTTGCAAACATTTTTAACAGGCATTGCTAAAGTAATTCAAATTGCCTTTAGATTCATGCTCATAGTTTAAGAACATCTAAAAAAATAAATTGAACAGTAAATTTAAATACTAGTTTTTCATAAAAAAAAGGTTCTATTAAAAACTTATGTATACTTCATGGAGACAGTGGCCCTTTTTGCACTGCCCCTTATTCTAGACAACATCCCAGAATAGCCTGCCAAATCTCCACCAGCATGCAGATAGGAGGTCTCTACTCTAAGATATAATCCAGAATAAAGCCCTGTGCAGAAAAGGCCTTCTGAATGCCTCCATCCAGATTTTTACCGATTAGTATGCTGAAAGAAACTGATATCAAGGTCTACCAGCAATCCACATCAAGAGCTGTATTATCATAGAATCATAGAATGGTAGAGTTGGAGGGGACCTCCTGGGTCATCGAGTCCAACCCCCTGCTCAAGGCAGGATCTCCTAAACCATCTCAGCCAGATGGCCGTCCAGTCTCTGCTTGAAGACCTCCATCGAAGGGGAACCAACCACCTCCCGTGGCAGCCTGTTCCACTGGTTGATCACTCTTACTGTTAGAAATTTTTTCCTAACATCTAAACTAAATCTTTTCCCCTGCAGTTTCACCCCATTGTTTCTAGTCCTTCCTTGAGAGAGTGAGAACAGGGCTGATCCCTCTGCCCTGTGACAACCCTTGAGGTATTTGTAGACAGCTATCATGTCTCCTCTCAGTCTTCTTTTTGATAGACTAAACATTCCTAGTTCCTTAAGCCGTTCCTCATAGGACACGGTTTGCAGACCGTTCACCATCTTGGTAGCTCTCCTTTGAACCTGCTCCAGCTTGTCAGTGTCTCTTTTAAACTGGGGTGACCAGAACTGGACACAGTACTCCAGATGAGGTCTGACCAAGGTAGAGTAGAGGGGGATAATAACTTCACGTGATCTGGACTCTATGCTTCTCCTAATACACCCCAGGATTGCGTTTGCCTTTTTTGCAGCTGCCTCGCACTGTTGACTCATGTTCAGTTGATCTACCAGGACACCCAAGTCTTTTTCACATGTGCTGCTGCTCAGCCGAATTCCTCCCATTGTATATGTGCTTTTTTCATTTTTCTTGCCTAGGTGCAGAACCTTGCATTTTTCTTTGTTAAATACCATTTTATTAGTTGCAGCCCATTGTTCGAGTTTCTCTAAATCTTTTTGGATCCTCTCTCTCTCTTCTCTGGTGTTTGCAATCCCCCCTAGCTTTGTGTCATCAGCAAATTTGATCAGTTTCCCTTCAACTCCCTCGTCCAGATCGTTTATAAAAACATTAAACATAACTGGGCCCAGGACAGAACCTTGTGGTACTCCACTTGACACTTCCCTCCATTTGGATGTGCAGCCATTTAAAGCCACTCTTTGAGTACGATTACTAAGCCAGTTTTGAATCCACCTTATAGTTGCCTTGTCAAACCCATATTTGATCAATTTTTCAATGAGGATTGCATGAGATACTTTGTCAAATGCTTTGCTGAAATCAAGAAATACTATGTCTACTGCATTTCCTTGATCAACCCATTCAGTGATTTTGTCATAAAATGAAATCAAGTTGGTCTGACACGACTTGTTTGATACAAACCCATGTTGACTACTGTTAATTATTGAATTCCTATCCAAATGCTGACATATGTGTTGTTTAATAATTTGTTCGAGAATCTTTCCTGGTATTGAAGTCAGGCTAACAGGCCTGTAGTTCCCTGGGTCTACCTTCTTCCCTTTTTTGAAGATAGGAACAACGTTTGCCCTTCTCCAATCGTCTGGGACTTCTGTTCTCCATGACTTCTCAAAGACTACAGCAAGTGGTTCAGCAATTACCTCTGCTAATTCCTTCAGTACCCTAGGATGTAATCCATCTGGACCTGGGGACTTAAATTCGTTTAAGTTAGCTAAGCGTTCCCTTACTCTCTCAGTGTTGATTTTGTGTCTTGATTCTCCTAGTCCTTCATCAGTACAGTGAAGGACTGTTGCATGCACATTATCCCTCTTGGAAAAAACAGATGCAAAATAGGAGTTCAGAATCTCTGCCTTCTCAAGATCACTTTCGATCACTTCTCCATTCTCTCCCTGCAGACTTCCCAAAACCTCTTTTACTTTTCTTTTGCTGTTGACATATCCCCAAAACCCTTTTTTATTGTTTTTAGTCTCTCTTGCAAGCCTCAATTCATTTTTAGCTTTAGCTTTTCTGATACTTGCCCGGCAGATTGTACTGATTTCATTATATTCCTCCTTAGATATGTATCCCTCCTTCCATTTCTTAAACATTTCGTTTTTCTTTTTTATCAAGTTTTTAAGTTCTAGGTTTATCCACCCTGGTCTCTTTAGATGTTTTCCATTCTTCCTTCTTTGAGGAATTGTTAATGATTGCGCTTCTAATATTGCATTTCTCAAAATATCCCATCCTTCTTGGACATTTCTATCCTTTAGTACATTTAACCATTTGATCCCTCCTAACCTCCTCCGGAGTCCATCAAAATCTGCCCGTCTGAAGTCCAACTTTGAAGTCTGAGTCCTCTCATGCTTTTCTTCCCTTATTATCCAGAATTCAAGGATAACATGATCGCTGCCTCCTAATGCCCCAGAAACTCTGATATCCTCAACCATTTCCTCTCTGTTGGTAAGAATTAGATCAAGGATAGCCAATCCTCTTGTTTCCTCCACCACCTTTTGGTACATGAAATTGTCAGTGAGAGAGGATAAGAACTTATTAGACTTGTGACTTTTTCCTGAGCGAGATTCCCAACAAATGTCTGGGTAGTTAAAGTCTCCCATAATCACTATGTCATGCTTTCGTGAAAGTTTAGCCATCTGGTCTAGGAAGAGGTCATCCATATCTTCTGTTTGTCCAGGGGGCCTGTAATAGACTCCTACAATGGAGTCTATTACACTCTGTCTGGTGTAGAAACAACAGACTATCTTGGGGTAGGGGCTCTTAAACCTGCAATAATGTGAGAAGGGGGGGCATAGTCCACTTCTTTGTCCTGAACAGAGGTAAGTGCAGAAAGGTCCTAACACTCAGGGAAAAAATATTCCACTGCTAGATTAATGGCATATATTAGTTATCTGAACCAATCATTTTCATGCATCTGCATCCTATATAAACTGAAATCTTCAAAACCAATCCTTTATACAGCATATCATTATAATCTTGAAATTACTAAAACATATATTATTGTGATCAAGGTATTCCTAAGAAGATGCTTGACCTTGGTTCACTGCAGCTTGCTACTGAGTAGTCTCAAATCTCAGAATCAGAAGAGGGTCAAAGTGTATCTATTACTCAAGAATTTAGGTGGGAAAATGTATTACGGGAACTTGTGGATATCTGCTGTGTGTAGTTAAGGTTGCTTCCTGTGCAACCCCAAGACAAGCAATAATAAAGCACACGGATTCTACTGAGGGTATTCATGTCATGTCATGAGGAAATCACTTACTGGGTGACAGCCCTAACAATAGTACACTATTAACTTAATAAAATTATGTTAAATCACTTCTAATAAAGAGAGGAGACCAAAATATAAGTTCCCTTCAGGATGTTTCTTGAGAGGTAAAATATCACTTCAAATAAAAGATACATAAAAAAAGATACATATTCACAAAAGTGTTTATAAAAAGATGTAGATTGGGGTATGATCAGACATGACTTTTTTCAGTCATCCCCTTTAGAAAATGTCCCCTTTCTGTAGCTGTTCCAAAAAACAGGCATTCAAAGAATAATAATATAAAAAAACCAAACCAAAGTTTGTGTTTTCAGGCATTGCTGTTCCCTCACCACTGGCAATGCCTCCTGAACAAGAAGTCCTTGCCATTTGTGGGCTGCTTCTAGCCCAGGTTTTTGAGACTCTGATTCTCACCAACAGCATTTATTACCATAGCGGGATAGACTAGATTTCCTCTGTGGTTAGGAAGCACCCATCCTATGTAACTGAAAAAAAAGTCTCCTTTGGTCTTAGTATTCCTAGTATGAGGAAGGTCAGTTGTTCTCAGGCTTCAAGACACAGTAAGGTGGATGAAAGATAAACTATCTGGTGTTACGAACTCCAATTCTCCCATGAGGCGTCCCTTTAAGCGTATCTGGTCACACCCTAGCTGTCACCGTTTTCCAAACTATTCTTAAGCATTTACCTAAACAACAGCATAGTACAGCAACTGCTATACTCCTAATTCCACAAATACTTTCACTAAAAAGCATAAAGTGATAGCAACAGTATAAGCTTTCACACAATAAATAAATAAGGCCTAGCATTTATAAAAGAAAAATAAAATAAAATTTGATACAGCAGTCTCTAACATTTTATTTTGATCAGACTCCTGCTGCTAGAGTGCAATGTAAATTAATTAATTTGAAACAAAGTGTGTAGGTGTTTGCAAACCTTCTTCCTTAGCTGACAGGGCAACTGGGGAGAAAAAGAGAACCAGAACTGCAATTAACAAATTATATAAATGTTGTAATGGCGATAATTAGTTGCTGCTAGTGCCGATTTAGCATCACAAAAAAAAAATGAATAATGCTGCTTCATGAATTTCTTTTCTAACAAGCTGAAAATTTGTTCTGTGTTTGTTTTTTTATTCCAGCTGCATTAGTAAACCAAAAGGTGACTCTAAATTGATTTTACAAGCCTGTGTATGGCACATTTCTGTGAAAGATGCTAGCAAAGAATTGAACTGTTGTATGTTGTTCTGATTTCAAATGGGTTTTCAATTCAATATTGCTAATTGCAGCAAAGTTAAACATACATTATTAGGCAGAGCCTAAAGTAATTCAGTCATTACATCTTCTTCACAAATCACAAGCATTTGATATTATTTTTTTTAAAAAAAATAGCAATTCACTACCATCCAAAGCAGCAACTCTCCTCCATGAAAACATGAATAAAAGAGCAGCAAAGATTAATGAGGAACATCATTTGTGGATTAGGTCATTAGAGGTACAGTACTGCATTCTGAAAATGTAGCTTTTAAAGGTGAACCGGATAACGAATTAAGTAGAAAAGACAGTCATCTGACAATGATTGCTGGTATCTTTAAACCCCCGAAGGAAACTTTTTTTTTTTCCTTTTTAGGTAATACTTTTCTAGGGAAAGGTCAAGACACTGTGACATAAAATCATTCTGGGTTGATGACTGTTAAGGATGTTCTTTGTGTCAGGTATTCTACTCTTTAAAACAGCCAAACATAAAAAGAAGGGCAACAAAATTGCTGTAAAGTACAATTTTGCTACAAAATAACATGATTTCTTTCTCTAGACAACATTAGTTTAGAACAGATAAATGCACTTCAGAAATCCATGGCTATTCAACTAAAGTAAGTCACTGATATTCATTGTGCTCCTGGAAATGAAAGCTGGGCTTAGACCCATCATGATCCATCCCACAAAGCTTAACAGATTCAAAACAAAACAAAACAAAAAGAATAGTACGCTGTCCAACATCTCCCTGCCTGCACATGCCATTCTGCACTTCCAGTGGAACAGTAAATGTGACGAAGTATGAAAAAAGGAACTAGGAACAGGTAAAGATACTAGAAAAGGCACAGAAAAGGAGCTAAGCAGTGATTTCCTTAGTGTTACCCTTTGATGTACAAAGCACACAGCATTGCATCAAAACCCATTAGCTTTTTTAAGACATTACAGGCCAACAGCAAGTCACCATCTAATCCTTTTCCTAAACCATAAGTGTAAGACTGTTTCTGGGCTGGGCCTTATTCCAGAATATATCCCAGAATACAGGACTAATGTCCTCTAGAGCGGACTATGGATGGCCTTGGGCACGACATGCTGTAATGTGGGCAGCAGGCTCCTATACTGCAATATAATCCAGAATAAGGTCCAGTGCAGAAAGGGCTTCAGATTTGTCAGAATCCATTGCCTTATTCATTCTGTATGCCATTATGCACGTTTTACATACCCCATGCCTTTTCATATCTGTTATGTGGTCAGGCGGTTTAAAATGAAAGGTCCATTTACAAACACACTATGGAATCACAAATCAATATATTTATCCTTACACCTACTTCCATTTATAGTTAATGTCAAATGAAATGTCTTATTCTTTAAAATTATTTTTAAATTACTGTATACTTAATTCATCACTACACAATATACAGTACAATATATATTGTAGCTCAAGAAAAATTCCACCACTAATATTCAAAGGGAATCAAATGAACCTCACAGAATAGGAGTCTGTGAGTTTCTGATGGATGCATTATTCTATCAAACCAATTTCTAGTACAGTATAAAGGCAATTGTAGCCAATGTTGTTGCCAGTACATGCCAAAGTTCCAGTTTATAGCCGACTACTATTCAGCAGGCATCTTTGTGAGAAATGTTAAGAACATAATAAACATAGGAAAAGCCCATCTGATTCTTCATCTTGTTTCATACAGTGGCCTACCAAATGCTTCTGGGCATTCTCAAGCAAAAAATTAGTGCAAAATTCTCATCTGCACTCAACCCTACAAACAGCCTTTAAAGGCAGCTTGCCTCTCCAACCCAGCGGTATTCATTCTAGTAGCCACTGATAAACTTGTCCACCTAGAATTTGGCCAACCCTTCTCAAAGCCACCCAGACTAGTAGCTGTCACCACATCCTCTGGTAGTAAATTCTAGAGACCAATGACAAGTACAATGAAATATGGCCTCACCATAGATTTATAAAATGGCAAAGAGATACTTGCAGATGGGCCCCAAAGTCTCAGTTTTGGGTCCTGTGCTTTTTATTTATTGATGAATTATCTGGAAGTGGTGAGATAGCAAAGTTTGCTGTCTCACTGACTATCACCATACTTGCAGACCTAATTGTTACTTACTCTTTATTTAATGCAGCTGACTTAACCCCAAGACACACATATTTAATCAGGATTCTTAAACTCTGATTCTTTCACAGGATGAAATATGGTCTGATTTGCAAGTCAATGGAAATGATAAATGCTGGCAAAAAATAGGATGGGCTGCAACCTACTCAGCTTCAAATTGCATTACTTTGAACTGTTAATGAAACTCTTTTCTATAACTCTCCCCTGTATTTGCCTGAAGCCATGCCTTTGAATTGCCATTTAATGGAAAATTGAAGTGAACAGCATGCAGCCATGAAACCAGACAAATTCACCCTCCTTCTAAGGCTGCATGCTGTACATCAAATGGGCACGGAAACTTTCTTGTGCCATGGCTACCTCTAATCTTGGATCCAGTAACAAAGACACAGCAATTATATAGCTACATCATAAGGACAGAAAACTAAGTCCGAAGTATCTGGAAACATAGGTAAGAAAAAAGGGAGAATGGTGAACACATACAAAATACAGCAGATACCTATGGGAAATAACTAAAAAAAAAACGTGCTCTGGACTCTTTTTCCTTGCAAAACTTTGGACTAGCAATTTTTATATATAGTCTATTACAAGCTCAGTGTAGAACTGAATATGCCTGAATGAATGCGAGTAAACCAGAAATATTAATTCTACACCCCACAGAAAAAGAACAGCAAGCCCTGTTACTACTGGGTACCTCAATTATCCTATTATACATATATTTCAAACATTATCTGCTATATTAATCTCAGAATTAGCAAAATGCATTAGCAAAAACATATTGCCTTTGATGTTAAACATTGGAGGGTCATATTTAAGTTACGTTGGACACACCGTCTAAAAAGATTTTCATTGTGAATTCTCCCTATGTCAAAACACCATCTCTATTGTCTTCTAAGAAGCAGAAAGGGCTGGATAGAGTTCTTGGAAAAGAAATTTTCCTAAAGATCCAGAAAAGCATGGCATGTGCCCTCCCCCTATATCATTGCTGCGTCTTCCAGACAGCTTAGTTAATCTGCCTCCTTTTAAAAAAATAAAAAATCGGCTGTCCAATCTGGGTATGCACGTACTCATGTTGCTGTGAATTGTGAATAATATTGTTCCTTGCTACAGGGAAGGGGACAAGGCACATGGTAGAGTAGAGAAGGTATTCATTGGTTGTCCTCTCTTCCTTTCTGTGGGATGGAGGCGATATTATTTTGGGAAAACTGAATACATTCAACCCATTGTGGTTGTACCTTTACATACAAGGGAAATGACTAAATAAATATCAGAAAGGGTGCTGGCAGCAACCAGCCTGGATAGCTTTAAAAATGGGTTAGAGAAATTCATGGAGAGCAAGTATATCAGTGGCTACTAGAATGAATGCTAGGTTATACCTCCAGTTGAAAAGACAGGCAGGATCCCATTTGCTGGGATTCAAGAACTGGATGATGGTATTGGCCTTTGTCTTCTGCTTGAGAATGCCCAAAAGCTATTGGTGGGCCCCCGCTATGTGAGATGGAATGCAGCACCAGATGGTGTGTGGCCTGATCCAGGAGGGATCTTCTTATATTATATTTAAAAATTCAGTGTGTTTAAACAAACCCAGCTTGCATTTTTGGCAACAAGTTATGTCCTATTTGTCGCCTTCTTACAAGGGGTTTTTCAATTACTCAGGGAACCTATTGCTCTGGTACTTCCTAGCAGCTTCCTATTCAAATACAAAATAAGTCCAACCCTAACATAAGCATTTAGTGTAGTTTAGTAGCTAGACTGTTAAATTAATTTCATAAATAGTTTCTTAGTCATGTTTAATTAATTGGGCCAGTGAGTGCCTCTCAGATTACCTTTAAATACCAATCAAATGATAAAATGGAGAGGAGTAAAATGTCTGCCACAGGAGGTTTTAGAGGTGGATGGGGGAAGTGAGATATAATTATAAAAATCCATACATAATTCTGCATCTGCTTTTCACATCATATAGGCAAAGATGATATTATTCTTAATTTCACTGCATATGACACACACGAGACCAATGTGAAAATGTAAATGGAAAACCACAAACATTTCCATCTGTCAACAAGATAATTTGAAATAGACGTTTACTTCCCTCTGTCACCCTCTATCTCTGAAAAAAGGACTTCTCAATCTACTTCACTGATTTTCTTTGTCCCATCTTATATGAAGCAATGAAGCTTAAGTTATGCATATGCAAGGCCTTGAAGGTGTCTAAAATAGTTACCACCAGCTGGGGGCCCCTAACCTTTGCATGGCTTCAACAGAAGTGCAAGAGAAAGGACTCTTAGCTCATGGAGAGCTCAGAGACCTGTAGGCCACAAAATTTCATTAGCTGAGTGTCGAGGCTTAAGGGCTTCTGTGCTTGCCATAACCTGTGAACCAGCTTAGAGCACTTCTTCTAATCTTGTGGGTGGACACGTAGTCAAAACAGTGAAAGTTTTAGAATTAGAGCACAGTACTAATCACAAAGAATTGTTTTTATACAAATATCTAAGAACTATGCAGAACCAACTGGGGCAAAAAATTCTCAAATTATACATGCGTTTTTTATTATATTAACAGAAAAACTGAAATATATTATACAATACTTCCAAAAGTGCACCAGGATTAAACACAGAACGTTCAAATCAATAGTGAATTATATAAATTACCATATAAAAGTTTTGTTCTAAAGGGGTTTACTAGCCATAGTTTTGCATACCCACAGCCAGCAACTGTGTAGGCCTTTGTGGCATTCATTTATTTATTCAGTTATTAATATGCTACCTTTAAGCTTAGAAAGCCACTCACGCTATGTTCAGACATAAAAAAAGGAACACCTCAAAGGTACCTCAGGGAGACAGCATGTGGCCATCATGTTCCCAAGTCTTCTTTAATCCACTTTTTTTTTTTTTTTTTTAGCAAAGAAGGTCCATGACAGTAAGGAAGGGCAGACTGGTGTGTAAGGTACCTCACAGATGCTCTTTTTTTGCTGTGTCTGATTATAACCTCAAGAGTGGATCACAGTATGTAAGGTTAGACAAGTCCCTGTCCTCATACTTAAGTTCTACAAATGACACAACAGAACAACAAGGGAACAGAGGAGATTAAAATAGCCATAGGGAATGGCTTGGTGCATTAAGACCATGGCTCTACTTCCAGCGGGAATAGCTTCATTTATGGTGGATGGCACCCTCCTCAATTTCAGAACAAGGCAATATTTTTTGCAGTGCCTCCATGCATTGCTGGAAGAAATAGTATACAATATATCACTTAGTAAGCAATTTAAGACTTATCTAGTCTAATATGCCCCCTGAAACCTGATTTTCTCCACTGTCAGAAACCACAGTTGTCTTAGGCTATGATCAGATAGGGAAAATGATTTCTGCGTGGTAGCCTGAACAAGCATGGCTTCTTTGGAAGGATTGCCAGAAGAAAGCTTCTCCTTTCTAAAAGGAATACAGGAGCATGGCATAAATTTGCAAAGTTGCATCTGAACAAACCACAAGACTTTTGAAATAATGTCCTTCAGAAAGATTAAGTCAAAATGGAGATTTTTGGCCATAATGCACAGCACCATATTTGGCAAAACCCAAACAGAATATCAGCAGAAACATCCCATACAAACTATCAAGCATGGTGGTGGAGGGGTGATGATTTAAGCTCGTTTTGCAGCCATGGGACTTGGGCACCTTGCAGTCATTGAGTCAACCATGAACTGCACAGAAGACTTAAGTATTCTAGAGCCAAATGTGAGGCCATCTATCCAACAAATCTACAACAGAATGGCTGAAAAAGAATCAAGATGTTGCAATGGCCAGTCAAAGTCCAGACCTCAACCCAATTGAAATGCTGTTGTGGGCCTCTAAGAGAACAGTACATGAACAAATGACCACAAACCTCAATGAACTGAAGCAATGTTATTAACAAGAGTGGACCAAGATTCCTCCAGAATTATGTGGGAGACCACTAAAGTCATAAAGAAATCATATTAGTTCACATTGCTGTTAAAGGTGGTTCTACAACAGTGATGGTGAACCTTTTGAGTTTGGTGTGTCAAAATTCGCAAGAAAACCTAGCTTAACTCAAGTGCTGTGTCACATCTAGAAATGTCCATAATTTTGTGATATTTGTAGCTCTAGTAAAAAAGTTATATTTTTGATATATGTAGTTTATTAAAAGCAAAAACAAATAATTCTTTACATTAGTGACTTTTGTTGCTAAATCTTCAATTGAAAGTTGGCATTTTGTACACTTCAAGAACAAACAAGCACTACACGCCCAGGTGCCAGGATGACCAGGTGTGTCACCCAAAAGGGCTTGGCGTGTCACCTGTGACACGCGTGTCATAGGTTGGCCATCACCGTTCTACAAGCTATTGATTCATGGGATGTACTTAGTTTTTCACACATGGCTTTTCCATTTTGGCTTCATTTTTGTTGAATAAATAATATAACAGTAGAATCTGTGGTGTATTGTTGTTCGAGGTTGTATTTACCCAATTTTAAGCCTATCTATGGACCAGTTGTTGTTTTTGTCATCCTTATACTTGCATTTTCTCATGACTGTGTGTAATTTTTAATTTTCTTTAATGATCCTTAATAGCTCCCAGCTATTTTTGTAAAACTGCCTTTAACTGTATCACACCAACAAGGTTGCAGCAGTGAAAAATCTCTTTAAATGCATCATTTTCATTTGCAAAACAATGAAGGGTTTTTAGGGTAAAAAAAGCAAATCCAGAAAGTAGAATCAGTGCAATGCACTAATTTACATATTTTACTCTGAAAATAATTTCCATGATTCGGTTTTTAAGATACAACTATGCCTCCCTAAAGTAAATGTGTTAAATAGAAGTGCTTAGCAGATGGAGAAAACGACTTCTACATTGTAGCCTGCTAATTGATTTGTAGAAGGGGAAAGGGTATCTCATTAGAGAAGATTTCTCACCAGTGCCAATCCCAAATGTATATACACCATCAATTTCTATGCTCCTATTAGTCAGCAGCCCACCTGTTAACTAAACACACACACAGGATAATACAGATGCTAGAATATTTTCAGACAGAAATAAAATCTTCATTCAGAAATCATACGAGTATAACAAAGTTTCAATGCTAGCAATATACAGGGCTATTCCAGGAAAATTTTACTTCCCCTAAATCCACTGTTCCCACTACTCAGTATATTAAAAAATTGGATTGGCTGAACAGAGACCTTCTGTATGATCCAGGTCTTGACATATCAAATCTCCAGCACTCCTTCACTAAGCAATTAGTGCTTTGGATATCTCAAAGTGAAGAATATATACAAAATATGTACAAAACCTGAAGAATTCAGAATTGTTTCCAACCTTAAGTACTAAATAAGGGGGGGGGGTAAATTTCCTCTAATTCAGCACCTTGCAAATATTAGTGATTTTAATAATTGTCTAAATTCACCCATATGGCTTCTCCAGCACATTCCTATGTACCAGTGTTCCAAAATGGGACTTTCCCACCTAGGCTTGCATACCTTTTGTTCTTCTAGAAGTCAGTGGCTAGTTGGGCTGCATCCAAACAAGGCCAAAAATCTGTAATTATTTCATAGTTGTACATGTCTGCCAGACGTGGTCAAGAAGCTCCAAACACAGTCCTGGAATGTAGACTGGATTTACATACTGGTAAAATCATAGTGCAGTATACTGTTATTTCATACATAAGCAGTCCAACTTCCTAAGACCAATAGTCCCAGAAGGCTCAGGTGGCAGCAGTACAGGAGGCCTTGATGGTCTTCACTGCTAGTGACATAGTGTTGGGTAGGGAAGGTGAGGCACACATCAGCTGTGGGCACAAAAGGATCTTTGTGAGCCAAGCTGGATGGGTTTTGTGATCCAGTTCAGTGTATTTCTACAAACTGTGCTTCTGTCCCAAATTTCAGTTTCATTTTTTTCAGGCTGTTCTTGGAAGAGTCCAGAATTTCTTCACCTGAGCATAATTCTTTTCTTGTCCAGTGGGCTCTAACAGTTGCACTGTTACAAAGAGATTGAGGAGACTTTGATTACTCAGATTGTCTCATCTGGGATTCAACTAATTCTTCTGACTTCACCAGAAGCTGTGTAGCTGGCTCTGGGAACAATTGTAATGACTTGTGAAATTATGGCTTGGAGAGGATGGCTGTGGGATGAAAGATGTTTCAGTCAGCTTAGTGGCCATTAATTATCTGACAGGTCTGATTAATAATTTGGTTTGATTCCAAAACCTGGGAGAATAAAATGGAAGGATCCATTCTGTATTTGAAAGAATTTCATGATCCCACAGTGCAAGATAATGGTGGTCAATTCATCTGGCACAGTTTGTATCTCACAAATCTCACTGCCATTCTGTTATCCCTTGCTTGTCTGTATTTCCACACTGCATCCTCTTGCTCTCTTATGTTTTCTCACATCCCGGAGTCCATGAAGACCACCCCAGTCTTCAGTCTCTGTTATACTAGGGGCTGAGAGATTGAGAAGGCTGCTATTAGTTTCCTTAGGAAGGCAGACTTGTTGAGCAGTTCTATTTATCTACAGCAGGCAATATCTTGTCTGACATTGCTGTGAGTGACTAGAGAAGACCTATGTGTTTAGTGTAAACACACTGGAGGGTTAGAATTCTACCCTTAAACTCTTAGACTGAGGATCAGTAAACCTGTGTATGGAGAAAAATAAAATGAGCTCAAAAAATGTAAAACTAACAAAAATCTTTAGCATGAAACTTCAAAGGGTAAAATCAAGAATGAAGCTGTAGAAATTTTAAAATGTAAGGCGTTTACTTTGAGCAACTCTTAAGACACAACATAAATACATTTCTATTAAACTTGACCTTATTTTGCCTGGTTAACATTTGTGGCTTCAAGTGTATTCATATATCTAGAATATCGTACTATTATAGTGCTTCCCATATAAAAATTGTACAATAATAATAATAATAAACAATCAGTATCAGCTAATGCATAATTAAAATCAGTGGGTGGAAGATGGACCCATTCCAAAGTTGTACATTTTGTTAGTTCTCAAAATACATGGGTGCCTCACAAATCTCAGAGGGAAGACCACTCCGCAGGCTTAAGATAGCTTTAAGATAGCATTTGCATCACATAATCTCAATTAGGCTACCTGGACAAGTATTCTGTACTAAGAGAGATACTGTCCTTTTCCAGGAGCAACCAAAGATCTAGTTTGTGAGACATTTTGATCACTCCAATCCTTACTTCAATCTACTTCCAACTGGAACAAGGCTGGTCATAAGGGATACTGAGCAAAATATTAATGCAGCACCAGTTAGTGCGGCAGTTTGGTTAGTGCACAAACAAGGCAAGGCTAAGGTAAACCATGATTTAGTATTACATCCCCAAATAGCCATTGCTATAACTAATAATTTCATTACATTTATTTCTCAAGTAGTGGTTCTCAACCTGTGGGCCGCCACCCCTATGGGGGTCGAACTACCCTTTCAGAGGGGTCACAATGAGTCTCCCACCTTCCCACTCCATCCTCACCTGAGCTGCCCCGCCCCTGTTGTTGGGGGTCTCCACAACATGAGGAACTGCATTAAGGGATCGCGGCATTAGGAAGGTTGAGAACCGCTGTTCTAAAGGATCAGAACCTCAAGTGATGCATGGCTCCTGTTATTCCTTGCCTGTAATGCAAGTTGAAACAGAATGCCCCATCATTGACAACCCACACACTTTTGTTTTGTGACTCAGTTTTGTGTCCTCTTAAAAAGAAAGGGGGGGGACAAAATACATTTTTAAGAAGGGCATACAATTAGATGCTATGAGTAATTTGCTCAGTGCTGCCCTTTCTCCAAAGCAAAATCCATTCTCCTCAGTTCTGTCCTTTTCATGCATAGTAGCCCCATTATGTTTTCAGATATAAAGCACGCTTATTGAACACAGTATTGTCAAGAATATAATGGGGAAGAAATGTTTTGTTTGCTTCTACAATGGGTCTTGGCTTGGTCATCAAGAAGGCGAGTGTTACAGCTCTACTAAATTGTATCATTTCCTTCGGTGAAAGTTGTCTAATAGGAAAATGAATAATGAGAATAGTCAGACAGGGAGAGAGGAAAAGAATGACAAGATAAACTTTTTCTATCCACCCTATCCTGTCCTGTATCCCTTCCTAGAAAAAGAAAAAAGAAAAAACCTATTAACATAATTGGGTACATTCACCCTCAGATGATGCTACCATCCGTCCTCTGAACATTAAAAACTCCAAAGAATTAATCTGGCTCTGTCAGCATAATGTTTGCCTCTGTCCAATAAAACATTAGCATATGAAGGCGCATTAATTACTTAGAATTTTCTTTTGACATCAAAGCATGCTTCACAAAGAAATTCACTAAACTGCAAATCTGTAGTCAGCACTAAATAATAAAGATAATCCACTTGTTAGAAATCTTGACGCTTGAATTTAGCACTTTGGCCACAATGCGGGATAACAGCCATAACATATGGCATTCAGAACAAATGGTGACAGCCGATTGGAACCGACACAAAGAAACAGAACACAGCTCCTTTTCTGCATCTAGTGGGGCACAGGTTTAGGGATAATAGCACCATCAAGCAATGCTGTGCTTGAGAAAGTTTTTATATAAAGGATTCATATAGTTTTGTGCATATAAAACTATACATTTAAGTATCTGGAACATCTCGGAAACCTTCCCTTTGGACTGAAATTCATCATGCTCGTTTTTGTCTAAAAATGTGGCTATCAAATTTTTGTTATTCTTGTCCTGAGGGCTGAAATTATATGAATTCAACTAATTTAACTATTCACAGAAAAGAAAAGTTATGAGAATGGGATTCATTTAGAGAATGAATAAACACAATCCATTTGTCGGAAGGCAGAAATTGATGATTATACCAGAATACTGCAAGGCAGTACTCTAATTAAGATTTGGCATATACGATATTTAGATTTATGGGGTCCAATTCACAGCCAGCTTTTTTATTGCACTTAAAACATAATAAGAGTCAATTCACCAGTGTTATGGTCTTTTTGACACTCCAAAAGCTCTATCACTTTTAAATGGATTGGTCCAACTGCTCCCCATGCTCCATTTTCTAGCCCAGTGTGGATACAGATCATGTTGCGCATAAACGTCTATCTCCACTCTAAGTGCAAGCCAAAGACCTGTTACACATGGATGGGGGAAAGAATTAAAGTTTGCAGACCTCTACTTTTTATCTATTCTTTTCATTTTGTCACAGACTTTTTCAAAATTTATATTTTTGAAGCTGTTTTTCAAGAGCCCTTGTGAGAGAAATATTCTTTTGCCTCAAGCATAGTGTCTCCTATTTTTACCACAATGACCTAGAACAACAACATGCTAGCATGTTCTGATGAATGTTCAATAGGTTGTCAGTTGCTAAGAAGAGATAAAAGAGAGAGAGAGAAAACAGGGAAGGGGGAGTCTGCATCCCACTGCTGTGGACAACTTCAAAGCACTGGCCTGCAGTGCTACTTTATTCATTCATTCATTCATTTATCCCATTTATATCCTGCCTGCATACTATTCTTGTCCCATTCACTGGATCTTAACAACAGCACTGTGGGAGAGGTCGAGCTGAAAGACTCGGGGGCTTTCTGTACAATCATTTGCAATTTCTAGGCTTGATTACTGTAATAGCCTCTTAGCCGGCCACTGTCAATGTTCTTTATTACCATTAACCTTGATCCAGAATTCTATGGTCAGAACAGTGTTGGGTTTGCCAAACTATTCTCATATCTCAGTCCCTAAGAGGTCCCTGCACTGGCTCCCAATGCAACCCAGAATTCATTTCATATTATTGGTATTGGCCAATCTAACATCTAGAGTTCTGTGGTATACCCCAGCTAGAAACTAACCATCTGTAAGCAAAGAGTTCTTAGTACAGTGATGGCCAACCTATGACACGTGTGTCACAGGTGACACGCCAAGACCTTCTGGGTGACACACATAGTCACCCTGACACCTGGGCATGTAGTGCTTGCTTGTTTTTGAAGTATACAAAATACCAACTTTCAATTGAAGATTTAGCAAACAAAATTCAACAACAAAAGTCATTAATGGAATTATTTGTTTTTGCTTTTAATAAAATACATATATTAAAAATATAACTTTTTTACTAGAGCTACAAATTTCACTAGATTATGGATATTTCTAGATGTGACACAGCCCCGAGCTCAAAAGGTTTGCCATCATTGTCTTAGTACTTCCTCAAATTCACATTGCAACTTCCAATGTAAAGACCCACAAGTCTTAATATCAGAAGAAGATCTGGTTCAATTTCGAAAAGGTCTAAAGGCCTTTCTTTTTAATACCCCTGAATGAGTTTAAATTCACTTATTTTAGTGGATATTATTTATCTGTGATGGATGAAATGATATTAAATGCTGTTGTTGTTGCTGCTGCTGTTGTTGCCTTTAACCAGAGGCATGCAGAATATACATGCCACTGTGTTCCAGTTAGAGAGAGACTCATTTCAGCAGTGTACCTTATTACACTGCCAAAATATGGAATTTTTGTTTCTAGCCATTTAAGCCCTTGATGGTTGACTGATCTGGAACAGCATCACTGTGCAGACGGTGCTGTTTCTGACTATCCCTTACCGCAGTCCAAACAGAGCCTTGCTGGTCCAAGATTACAGGGCTAGATCATGGCAAGCTCAAGGTCACCAAGTAAACTTTGACAGCTGAGCACAGAACTGGACCCAAGAATCTCTAAGTAAAATGGCTCTCTAGATTGGAGTATGCTGTAAACCTTTTTTACCTAAGGATCCAAATAGGTTCTCTGAAGAGCTCCCCAAAACTAATAACTCTATTTAGAAATGAGACACATATGACATGGAGATCCGCCATTATTAGTTTCAAATGCTGAAGTTCCATGAAAAAAATAGGACAACAAATTGGAAAAAAGGAAACATTAGTCAGAAAACCTGAGACTCCTGAATATATTATCATTTAATTGCCCAATCTAACAGCCACTGAATGATGCTAATTGTCAATGTCATTATGGATGCTTCATTTGCAACAGGCATTAACATTTAAGCTACCCCCTGAAGATCTTGTCTTATCTTACAAACTAAGTAGGGTGAGGCCTGATTAGTACTTGGATGGATGACTAGAGCTGTGGTCACACTTAAGGTTTAATTCAGCTTCAGTACATCTTCAGAGCAAGAGAACACATCAGCAAAGTGACCAGTATTTTTTCCCCACATTAGCTATCCCAAAAGTGAATTTTTTGAGTTATTTTACATGGAAAGAAAACAGCTTCTCACTTTGCTGATGTATTATCTCACTCTGATGGTGGACTGAAGCTGGCTTAAACCCTAAGGGTGACTACAGCCTAGGATGAGTATTCTAAGTGCTATAGACTAAACTGGTGAGAGGAATAAGCTGTGGTGTGTCATTGCAAAAAAGGCTTCCTTAACGACTTTCTACACACTTGCACATTCAGTTTCTTTACTAGCCTTGTAGAAGAGACTGCATATTTTAGTTATCTTCCCTATAAGCTTCAAGGCTGGCACTGTCATTAGAGACTAAGCTTCCAGGCTAATCTTGTAAGGGAGTAAAGTATTCTGCCTGCTGAATTATAGCTTGTCCAGGTGCAAGGTCAGAAGTTATGTTCCTCTTATCACCACTTAATCAACTGATGAATATTAAGTTTCATGCCTCAGGGGAGAAGTAGCCATTTTCTGATCATGGGATGCATGTTAGGGGAGAGGAAACATGTAATAGGTGGGAACAGGCAAAGGGGTCTTTTGGCAGGGACTAGGGAATAAAATAAGGGCTGAGCCCCTCCCTTCTAAGAAAGGTTTACCTTGGGATGAAATAGTCCGGTTCTCTTTCCCTTATTCAAATAAAGACAATGGCTTTTTATCTGGCTGTTTATTGGGTAAGCAGCAGGGACTTTCCGTACACTGGGAAGTCAAAAATATTTCAGAAGTCAGTGGCAAGCCACTTTTATATTGCTGACAAGAAAATCTCACAGATTTATTCTTGCAGATACTAGGAGTCAAACTCAACTAATAGATGTAAGATTTAACCAAAACTATGCTATGAACTAATGTTGTACTATAAAAGAACATTCACATAGTCAAAATACTGTTTTTTTCTTCATCTTTTACTGTTTTATTTGGGAGGAGGAGACATTTATGTATTCAGGACTTAATTATTTCACTTTCATTTCTCTCCAGAAGACCAAAACATGAGAGACATAACATAGTTTATTTTTCATTGTAAGGGCCACCTAGTCTTTATATAATGAAATGCATTCTACTGTAAACACCTCGGACTGTTTCCCAACATAATTCTTCTCAGACTGAAACAAAATGTCATCTCCCAACACACATCTCATCAACAACTGCTACTGATGCATAAACAGAATATGCTGAAAAATGCCCTGCATTTACACAAGCATAACCTTCAGAATGACCAGAAAAGGGACCCATGCCAAATCAAGACATTCAAAAATTATTTCCTTCCTCATTTCCAATTACATGTCTCTGGTATAATTATAGGGGAAGGCAGATGTAAAGTAAATTCTGAGTGAATCAGCTACAAGTGCTGAGCTTGGGCTGATGATAGCTGTAATAAAACAAAAATCTGTATGCCACCTGGTTAAGAAAGTTCATACTAATATTATTTCGTATTATGTTTCATCCAACAAAATCTACTCCAGGGAAAGACAACAGTTCCTAAGATATGGATTGCTGGGACTGCTCTGACAGCTTCCATGCATAAATCACTTTGAGCTTCAAAGGTTTCCTACACAGATTTTTAAAAGTTGGCTGCACGGTAGGATTATGCTGATCCTCTGTCCAACATGACTGAATTACACAGAGAGGCTGTTGAATACTCCATACACCAAGTCTAGCCTCTCTTCGTCACCTAGGGTCAAGCAGTGCAGATGCGAGTCCTGCAGAAATGCAGTGGGGAATATGGTTGTGCTGAACTGCTGTTCACTGAACACGAATGGGAGTAGAGGCCAAGGACTGTTATATTGCTTTCCTATCAGTTCCGGCTCCCTTTGTCTCATTTCCCATATAAAAAAACATATATAAAGTATGACACTTGCCACATCTCCTTGCCACCACTATAGGGCCCTTTGTGGTTGGTCATCATACACAGAGAGCTTCAGCGGTTGTCTGCACATTCACGATGATGTCATATGCATGCACAATAACATCACGCGCATGTGCACCAATGCACACTGGAGGCCCATCTATGAAGGACCAGTAATGGCGCTGAGGACACAGGGATCAAGCAGGCAAGTTTCCTGTTTCACATGTTTACTCATGTGTAAAGGAGGGGAGTTCAAAACAGCCATGACTGTAAAGAGAAAGCACGTAATAGCCTTTGGCCTCTAACTACCGTTTGTATTTGATGAATGACAATTCAGCATATCACTTTCACCATCCAGATTTCCATAAATTTGAAACTGGGAAAATACGAGCAATCAACTGGTGGGAAATGTAACCAATTATGGAACAGAAATCATTGCTATCACCAAGACAGAATGCTGGGCAGACAGAACACTGGGCAGAGTAGTGGCCAATCAGTTGGTAACAAACATTGTCAGGGGAGATGCACCTTGATGTAGAGGTGAATGGAAGAAACATTTTGGGGAAAGGCATATTTTGGTGCCTTAGATATTTGGATGCTTTTCCCTAAAATAATGAATTTAAGAAAATAAGTCTGATCACACCCACATTCCCTTTGTGTATTCTTTCCCATTCATGTGGAATGCTCATTATTCTCATGACTCTATATTCTAATTTCTTCTGTATTTGCATTTCTATTTACACATTTTTATTCATATTTTAATTAGTTTTTATTAGTTTTCATTTTCATTGCTATTGTTACTTTTCTTTATGTTTACTTTCCTGCCTTGTGCAACAAAGCTTACTTTTTACTGCCCTGAAACTGATAACAGGGTGCTAGAAAAATCCAGTAAATACAATTCCCACGCTTAGACAGTAGTATTAAGGACACACAGGCTTGCAAAACTTCACAGAATTTTATCCAAGTTTAACTGTCATTAGTCTCTTAAACTTGGGTTAAAACGTAACTGTTCATTCTTATGGAATTTGCTTAGGTGCTGATGTAAAGATCGTCTTTTGCACAATTCTGCACTAGATGAAAACGCATGAAAATTCAACTCAGCTCCATTCAGAAATTAATGGTGTGATCTTTAGGCAATCTTAAGCGAATGTAAGTCTCATCATAACCAATGAAACTTAATTGCACGCAAATAAGTTTAGAATTGAAATGCAATAGATGAAAAAGTATCTTCAAAGAAATGTAATATACCTTTTCCAATTATAGCAATGCAAATAATTTTTAGAATGATCATCTGTATAAAGAAAATTCAAGTGGAATTGGTGAAGGCTAGGGCACAAAGGAGAAACACAGTTCTTTTCCCCTTGCAAATCTTAAACGGATCTCCATCTTCAAAAAAAATATGAAGGTGTCAGAATCCATTCCAACTGTGAAAGGTCAAATGTGATTAGGTTTTCCCCCCACAATGCCTAGAAAAAATTTACAAGATAACCTGTCAATACTGTTGCTGCTGATGCTCAATTTCCTTTTAATTTGTCAATTGTAAGTGAAGGAAAAAAATACCATAATGTAATTGTGTTGGATGAATGCTTTTCTGCTATGTATAGTCTGATAGGTTTATGCTATTCATATATATATTCCTAGTGTTTGCGTGTGTGCACATTCATATGCAGGGATGCATATGCAGGGATCACATCCCTTAGTTAAGAAGCAGAAGAGTTGCACAATGTCATGTTGCAGACACTGTTAAACCTGGTTGGTAATTCTTTATTATGAGAAAGAGGAGAAAGGAATTAAATTTCTAACAGCAAGGCATAGATAATCGATACCATATAGATTATTAAGGATTTATATGTCAATAACAAGGGATTTGATTTGTTTATTGTTGGGTTGAACATCAATATTAGTGGCACAAACAGTTCAAGAAGCTCTAAAAATAGTGTACTGTAGAAACATGTGTGTACTTCTTATTGGTGGTGGTTACTAACAAGTTGTGACCAGTTCCTGTTGTCTGTATGAGTGTCCCAAAAGGCACTGCTATGCAGTTTTCTTGGCAGAGAAACAGAAGTGGTTTGCCATTGCCTCACTTCTGAAGAGAGGGTTGGGATCGAACTGGCAAGCCTCTGCTTTGCAGGCTACTTGCATTACCACTTTCTAGACTGCTGCTTGTATTTACCACTTTATTACAGCCATTCAAAATGAAATTGTGTACAAGAGGACATGTTGTTTCTGGAAAACATTGAGTCATGGCCAACTTCCGGCTGACTGCACGGGCACCTTCAAGGGCACTTCTATGAAGTTTTATTGAAAAAGATACAGAAGTGGTTTGCTATTGCATATTTCAGAGGAGAGGCTAGGGATTGAACCAGCTACCCTCTACTTTCCAGGCTGCTTGCATTACTGCTGAGCTACAGCATCTAATGTGTACTTACTAACTACTATAGTTTGAGAATATTGCAAAATGTGTAACATGTTCACAAGTTCTTATTAGTAATTCACAAATGGTCTATAATGTTAACTAAGATATACTACAGTGGTACCTCGACATACAAGTGCCCTGACATACAAGTGTTTTGAGATACAAGCCGCCGAGCGAGTGATATTTTGCTTTGAGATGAGAGCAAGATTTGAGATACGAGTATGTAAATACAGTACAGTACATAACAAAAACAACTGAGGTGGTGTTTGGGGAGCTGGAATGGATTAATGGGAAAATTGCTTTGAGATACGAGCGATTTGACATAAGAGCAAGGTTATGGAACGAATTAAACTCGTATGTCAAGGTACCACTGTATTTAGAATAATCCATTGCAATTTAGGTGTGTTTATTTTGTATTTCACCTCTGGGATTCTGTATCCTCAGTGATGAGGAGGTATCACAAGATAAAGATTTTAATATTTGAAAAAAGTACCTGGAAAACTTATTATTTTATTTTATCTTCTCATTTACAATTTATGTTCCTTGGCAATTTATAAGTATTGCTTATATGCAGTGCATCTAGAACAGTGATGGTGAACCTTTTGAGCTCGGTGTGTCAAAATTCGCAAGAAAACCTAGCTTAACTCGGGTGCGGTGTCACATCTAGAAATATCCATAATTTTGTGAATTTTGTAGCTCTAGTAATATTTTATTAAAAGCAAAAACAAATAATTCTTTATATTAGTGACTTTTGTTGCTGAATTTTGTTTGCTAATATTCAATTGAAAGTTGGTATTTCGGACACTTCAAGAACAAGCAAGCACTACACGCCCAGGTGCCAGGGTGACCAGGTGTGTCACCCAAAAGGGCTTGGTGTGTCACCTGTGACACGCGTGTCATAGGTTGGCCATCACCAATCCAGAAGGAGGAGGAGGAGGAGGAGAAGAACCTATCACTGTCTGCTTTCAAATGGATAGTATGTTTTATCATGTAAGGTCCACATTTTTTTTCAATTACTCTTCATTCTATTATTTTATTTATCTTCTCATTTACAATTTATGTTCTTTGGCAATTTATAAGTATTGCTTATATGCAGTGCATCTAGAAGGAGGAGGAGGAGCAGGAAAAGAAGAGTTGGCTTTTCTCCCCCATTTAAGGGGACTCAAAGTGGCTGACAAAGCTTTCTATTCTTCTCCCCATAACAGACACCATGTGAGGTGGGTGGAGCCGTGAGAGCTCGGAAGAGAGCTGTGACTAGCCCAGGGTCACCCAGCTGACTTTGTGGATGAGTGGAGAATCAAACATAGTATTTCCAGATCAGGGTCTGGCTCCTTAACAACCAGATCAAACTGGCTCAATAATTAGTCAGGAGCTTAGGTTTTGTTTTTAATTTGCTACTACATTCAGTTTTAATTTTAAACAGCTAATTATATAAGACAGAAGAAAGCAAACACGCAAGCAAGCAAAACCAGTTGTGGATCAAGAGTCTACTTTTGTACCACAGATTGACCTTGTTGGGTTTTCAGCTTGTAAACTGTGTAGACTATTGCAGGAGAAAAGCTGTTGGGATGTGCTTTTGATGTGCAACATTTGTCAATACTTGACAGAAATGTGTGGTGCTGCAGCAGTGCAGTGTGGACAGAGGCCACAAGGTGGTAGACCTGAAGTACATGGAGATATGGAAGTACTGTTCTTAGAAGCTTCAGTTGTGCTCAGCTGAACCAGCTTCCAGACATTCAGCTGGTTCAGTCATACAAAAGGCTGTGACAAATGATGCAACATCATAAAAGCACATTCTTGAAATGCACTTTTCCCCAGAAAAGAACAGAATAGTGTTTGTCCACATTCAAGAAGTTCCCACAATTACAGCTTTTAGGCATCTTATTGAAGACATGCCTTCTCATCTAGGCATTCCCTTTATTAATGGTTATCTTCCGTGACCCACACACTTTTTAGTATATTTGTATTTAAATGTCTATTTAAGTTAGGTTTTACCCTTGTTTTAGTAATCTTTGTTTTTGTAAGCCACTTTGGGATCCTTTAATGGGAAGTGGTCTCCTGTAATGTATAAATGTTTTAAGTGAATAAAATGCTTCACATTACAGAGCACCTCCAATCCATCCTCAGACATGAAGCCTAGTCACAATCATTCTGACACACATAATCACTGTGAGGAGAAAATGGAGGTTATAGAAACACTGAGTTCCCTGGAAAAAATGATTGTTAATTTAGAATTAACTTTAAATCATGAAGGACAGTATTTCAGTCAGTTAAACAAGAATTAGTGTTCTCTTAATGATCCCTTTATCTAAAAAGCTAAAAAAAAAACACAATCATAGCTCAAGAGTAGATCTAGATTCCATTTAAACGTTTTTGGTTTTAACCTTGGACCTCTCCAGAAATGTCTAAGAAAGTCTCTGATCTGAATTCTATCTTGAAAGTTCTGTCACTGCAGAACTAGATGGATCAAGAATCTCTCTAACAGTTTCTACCTCCCTAAGTGATTAAATGAAAATACTGTATGTCCCATATTTATTTAGCATTTTTTAATTTAACATATATAAAAGAGTTGAATCTTCATTGATGTCCATTTTTCAACAAATTATTTGTATTAGTATTTATGGCTAAGCCTTCAGTGTCATCAGGCCAGTATGATTAAAAGCAAATTGTCAGAAATATACAAGTACATCTCTTTACTACATTAGGCCCCACTTCATTGAATTCACATTACATTTTAAAATCTACTTACATATTAATTATCCTTTGAATTTTCCTTATTATCCGTCTCCTAACCACAAGCAATGATCAACTCGTGGAGATAATTACAATCAGTCTGTTTCTTAACAAGATAGCAATCACATCAGTTAATTCTTACTACACTATGAACTTAGCTGAGCTTTAGGCTACCCATCTACACATGCTTACCTGTAATTAAAACCACAGAATTTAGAGGGGCAGAAGTTAATTATAAGTGTTGTAGCCTGGAACAGGATTATACCGTAAACATCTCACTATTCCTGCCCTTAGCTACTTATGTATGGGAATCAGGAAAGCTAGTAATGACGGAGGAAGAAGCAATGTTCTAATTCAAGCCTCACTTTTGATTTCCCCAAACCATATTTTGATCTGCTGGATTACTGAAATACGGTTCAGAAAGACCAAAGGTTTTCAGTCTAAGGCTTTTCACTTCTCCACTAGTTGAAGTGCTAGTTCTGCCAATGATTTCTGTGATTGTATTTCTCTTAATAAATAATTTATAATCCCCCCCCCCCAGTAATTCTGCTTCAGCATGCTAGTGATAGCAATGAAGAGTGTTAGGGCCTTTCTGCACTTACCTGTGCAAGTCTGGAGCTGCAGATCTAGATCAGGTAAGGGCTGATACTGATTTGTTCCTGCCCAGCCCTACAGGAGCTTTGGAGCAAGCTCCAACTGCCAGGAATGAAAGTTTCTGGCCTTAGAGCCTAGGGAAACCCATATCAACAGTGCAACAGTAGACTGGTAGACCTCTTTATCAAGGTCTACTAGTATTCTGGCCCTGAACTGGAACAGGTCCTTTGGGGCATCCTGATCCAGAATATGCTCTGTCTCATGGAGACATTGCATACCAGAGGAAACAAGGCCTTTCTAGTTTGTACCAGAGTATGGACAGAAAAGGCCCTAAAGAGGATCACATTCCAGAATAAAAGTTAAGCTTGCAAAGAAAATACAAGGTAGGAATCAAAAACATCCATGTAAATGATGATGATGCAACAATAACAAAGCATTTAAGTTTCCCAGAACCAGTTTCTGCCTATCTTCACCAAACATCTCTGTTAACATCCATGTTCAGAAGTGCCTCAGAGACATAGTGTGTGGCCTTCATGCTCCCAACCTTTTTCTAATCCACCTTTTCCAGTACATAATATTTATGAGAGGAGGAGGAACAGACTGGTGTGTGAACATTCCCATCCTTAAGCTGTCTCTGAGCTACTTCAGAGATGTGTTTGACCACATTCCCAGAATGAGTTTGGAGCAGGTATTCCAAAGGAACTGATGAATCACTGGGTCCTTCCCAGTCACCACCCAGAGTAGCAGCAACACAGGCAGAAGGACCTACTGCTAAATGGTAAGCATTGCACAATGTCCTGCATCGTGATGGCTCTAAGCAGGAAGAGACCCCATCCATATATCCACAGAGCAGTTTGGAACAGGCGTTCCAAGGAAATGGCAGGACTCTTTCTCCAGACAAGTTCCTCAAATCTTCTCAGAAGACAATTTGTGATGCCACAGAATGATGGACTGCTTTACACACCTGCTCAGGATTCCTGTCAACCATTCCCTCCTCCAAGATTCTGCTACAATTATCTCCATTCCCTGCTTCTTGTGCTGTTCTCCTTCTCAGATGAGAGTTCCAGGCAACTGGATTGTTCAGCTTTTCCTGGCTTTTATTTGAATTTTTCACTCTCCCAGGCTTTGTCTTGTTACATTTTCTCTATTTCCACAAAACAGAAGTTTCTGCCACTCACAACTCAAAATTAGAAATCGAGAATATAATGGAGGAATGACTACATAAATGCAGACAAAACTTCAGTGCCTTAAAACGTAATTAAATGTCATGACTGTTACGTTCCATGGCACCGTCTGGCATAAAATTCTGTTGAGATATAAAGCTACATTAAGTAATTTTATACTTAGCAATTTTCCTGCCAGAAAATCTACATATTAAATATGTGATAATACATTACAGCAGTACTCAAAGCCCAAGTCAGCTCTGTTGCTATGGAATTAAGATTTGATAGGAGTACTATGCTGAATTTTTATCCTAAGTTGTGTTATTTGTTGTTATACATTCTGCTTGGTGTTATTTGTTTTCTTCTTTTCTGTACAAGGCCAATAATCAGTCTAATAAATTAAATTAAGAGATGTAACGCTTGACGGCAATAAAGTCACATGTCTCCTCTAAATATTCAGTTATTGTCTTAATACGTCTCAAACTCTACAGTTGCATTCTGTGTTTGTAAATTTCTCTTGGTGCTACCTCTGGACAGGATGTAAAACCTGGGATTATCCCAGGGTTATACTGGGATTACATGCATGTCCGTGGCACTCCTAACAGAGTCACGGAATAACATTACTGTGGGAAAATCAACTCCCAACTTGGGTTTTAGGTACAAAGCAAAAGCACTTACCTATCTGGATGTTTATGTGATCCACCACCTTGGGAACAGCCAGTGCAGCTGTACATCTACATGAGGCAGCAGTCACGCCCGCCAGGGTATGAAGTATCCACACTGATACCACACTTGCCCTGTGCTATTGCCCTGCCCTCCGTGCAACACATGATAATTCCAGAAGCACTTTAGTCCAGATTATCATAATGTTACTGGTATCAATAACACGGTACAATAAACCATGTCCAGGGGCCCTGGATGCTGTCTGATACAAACAGAACTCAGATCCAATGGTCTGCCTCAAGCTAGTATGTTTTTACTTCGAATTTCTATGGCTCCAACACAAATCACATTGAAAAAGGAACCACGGCCTAATTTAATTATTTTATTTGGTTCTCTTCTTTTGAGCACAGATTATCAAATGTGTGTGTGTTTGTGCGTGTGTAAAAGAACTGCAGTGATTCCAGATGTCAGGATAGAATAACACAAATCTTGAATACAAATTTCACCTGGAAAACCCACTGAGTGGATTATCACACATCAATTGATCGTGACCGATATAGCAAAGATACCAATATCAAACTATATAAAGTCTATAACATAATAATGAACAAAGGAATAATAATAGGCATGCATATTAATGCAAATCTGCCTTCAGGTTCCTAAAAAGCCGACACTGAATGGGGCTTTCTGAGCCAATATGAGCTCTCTAATTGCATATGCTCACTCCTTTACTGCCCCATTGGTTCCATTTCTCCAACTGTCATTCTCTGGATGACGAATTGCATTTGTCACAAAGCAGCAGTGAAAAAAATGCTAGGGGTAATTAGGAACATAACAGAAAGTATGTCAGCAAGTGTCATTCTTCCTCTTTATAAATCTATGGTGAGGCCACATTTGGAATATTGTGTACGATTCTGGTTACCGCACTTAGTAACAACACTGTGGTACTCGGAAAAGGGCAATAAGAATTATTAGGGACTGGAATATCTTCTTTATGAAATCAAGCTGTAATGTCTGGGCTTCTACAGCTTTAAGACTTGGCACAACACTAGAACCAGAGGGCACTCTAAGAAGCTGATGGACAGGTGAGTTAGGACTGACAAGAGCAAGTACTTTTTCAACAAAAAGGTCATCATTATATGGCATTTACTACCGGAATGGATGCCTAGGTACTGCAATGGATGCCTAGGTACTGCCTCCAGATTGGAGAGATGGGGAGGATTCCTTTCAAGGCTATTTGCATGGAACTGAAAGCAGGTAAAGGTTTTGCTTTTGTCTTCTGCTTGAGATACCCAGAAGCAAATGGCAGGCTACTGTGTAAGACAGGATTGTAGACTAGATAGGTTGTGACCTGATCTAGCAGGGCACCTCTTGTGTTTCTTATGTGCACTGCTATGTTCAACTTCATTTTCTTATCTAGACTTAAATGAAGCAATAGTGCATATGTACTCTAAAGCAGGTGCTGTTAGGTTCAATTGAACTTTTAAGTTAAGATGGGCTTTCTTCTGAGTAAATATACATGTTACATTGTAAAGATACTCCACATACATGCCTTGGTATCACTCATGTGGAAACTGTACAGCTGAGAGTGTTAAAGGAGTAAAAAATGCATGTATGGTGCAATGTTTATTCACGGTAAGAATAAAGTAATGCTCCCTCAGGAAATGAAAAAGAGTGCAATACCTCTGTAGGAAGCTATATCTAATCACCCTCAACTAAAAGGGTAGTAGTTATGACATGCAACTTTGAATGAAAATCCAGGAAGGGTCCTTAGGGTTTTAAAGACTTTTCCAACCCAGAGGAAGTAAAGAAGTTCTTCCAGTTTCTCAGTTTTAATCAAGTCAATTTCAAATTTGTGCCAGTGACCTAATTTTGTTTTCTAAAGATGCATTACTTACGCAAGATCCCACAATGACCTCTTCCCAGACATTCCATAGAATTGCAACAGTGTCAGTTGTGAATACTGCATACCCTTTCATACAGTGACTATATGTTTATCCATGAATTATGTTTTAAATATTTAATATTTGCTGACCAGGAAATCTGTAAGATATGAATCATAGGGGGAAAGTCCAACTCATAAATCAAATAACAGATCACAGCTACTCAGTTCAGAAGACACACATTCCATTTTATTTCAGAGCCTTTCTGCTCTGCATGACAGTGGCTGTTCTGATCTAGCCATGTGGCGACCCCAAATTTCATTTGGAGCACCCAGGATTCCAAATCAACAGCTATGTAACTTCTGCATGCCTCCATGATCCAGATTTTCACATACTAGTATCCCAGTATATTTGTTAAATCAGGTCCTACAGCACTCTAATCTAGGCTTTCTAGAACCAGAATATGCTGTATCTGGTTTAGGGAAGTACAATAAATAAATAAATAAATTTCAAATTCATTTTGCTACTGAACCAAATATTCAAAAAAACTGGTGCGTCGTTGAATCATGAAATTGAAAAAAAGATTTTGCATTCACATTTGAACATTTTCACAAACATTTCACAACTTTTTCTCCATTTAAAAAGTAATTTTTATCACCAAAATATAGCAATCAAAATGTTTGTTTTCGCAAGCAGGGGCTTTGTTCACATCAATCAAATTTTTGGATGTTTGCAAACAACCAGATTTTCAATTTTATGCAAATGTCTGCAAAAACTTTAACTGAATTTGTGAATTCAAACATAATTTTGCACATTTGTTAAAATGGGGGATTCCCATATACTGCATTATTGTGCAGAAGTGAGGCCCTTGGTAGACCTGCTGGTACAAAACACTAGAAAGGCCAGAAAGGCCCTCAACCTTTAAAAAAAAAACCTCCCAAAGCCCACCAAAATAAATATCTAAATATTAAATATTTGAATTTATCAAAAAAAAACACAACAACCCTAGGCAAAAATGACAAATGTTAAGTCGCCAATACCTTTTGTGTTAAATTTATGCAAAATATTTAATTGCCTATTCTACATACTAGTGCACCAAACACATGAACACCAACCTTGAAACTTGATTCTAACAAGACAGAGGCTCCATCTATATATTTTCGCTCTCAGAGCTGGATGGAGTCTATTTAAAAATGGATCACTGCAGGATCGTGGGAATGTAATAAGGAGATGTCCAGAATGCTATCTAAGCAGAATTCTGCTCACAGATGACGTTCTGATCCAAGCCTGACGTAACCAGATGGCAAAAGTCAGACTATGAACTATCAGTTTTGGGAACAATTTCTGGTGAAACAGGTGACATTCTATACACTTTAGCATATAGGGCTCTGCTAGAAATGCCTCAGACATGAATCACTGGGTTCTTTCTAGTCACCACCCAGAGTAGCCAGCAACATAGGCAGAGAGGCCTAATGGTAAATGGTCCGAAGCATAGCGCAATGCCCCACATCATGATAGCTCTCTGAAAATTTTCTACCAATTGAAATTTGAGCAGCTCCATTGCTGGGGTCTTTAAAAAGACTTACTAAAAACACACTCTGTCACCTCTGCTTTGACAGTGGCCAGTATGACATGTGCAAGGGATGGTCTAAACAGCAATTTATATTAGTGCTGGAGGAAATCCTGGCAAATTAGAACTTGTTCTACACTAGAAGAAAACTCAAGTTTGTAATGGTTTCTAAAAGTCAAAGCGTCTTTCAGCACTTGCTAGTGAACTGGATCATGGTCCTCTTCTGGATCTCTTCTGTCCCCCTTACCTTCCTAAAATACTGTGCCCACATAAGATGGAGCACAGACATGACTAGGGTAGCACAAATGGCATCTTGTTCCAATCTACCACCACAACTTTTTCAAGATCTACCAGTATACTGGACCACAAGGACATTTAGACATGAATCTGCAGTCCAGTATACCATGGGGGATCAATTTCAAGACACACCACCAAAATGGGTCCCCCAGAAGGTCTGAAAGTTCCTGGCTATTAGAGCATTTGGAGCCACCCCACACTGGCTCAGAAGATGCCACAAGATGTGGGGCTCATGTGGACCAGCTGTCCCATTGCAAACCACCTTGTTCCAGTCCAAAAGCAACATGTCACAGTTTGTAACTGATAGGTTATTCTGCACCAGAATACTGGGGGTGGAGTGGGGTGGGGGGTGGATTACCAGACCTAAATCACTACTTAGCCTTTCCTTTGGCTTCCAGCTGTTGCTGCCAAACACAAATGAAAAGCTACAAGTACAAATATTTGTGAACTTCTAAATAACCTTACTAAGATTTAGCAGCATGTTTCCCATTTCCTGTCACAAAGTCAAGATAAGAAAATTGTTTCACTTGACTGTTTTTCTGAGTCACTCCTAGTCTCATAGATAAGTGCAAACTTAACTTATTCTTTCTTTTCTTTTTCATTGCCTACACATATCCCTTGCTTTCGGATAGTCGTGTCCCCTTGAGAAAATTTGAAGTGCCCTGTAATAAGGAAAGCAAAGCTGTTTTAGAATAAATATATATATCAGCCAAAACTGAAGCAGAGAGCTCTCCTTAATGCAGTATAGAAACAGGTAATTTATCTGATTTTGCTGACAAAAGATGGGGAAAGCAAAAGGTGATAATATAAATATATCTTTGGATCTGTGCTATGAAATACTTCCAGAAAGTATAATTAAGCTTTTTAGTCATCTTTGGTGGTATATGCACGTATGAGTAATGTATAAAAAGGACTTGAAAAATGTTTTCTGCTGGCCGTGATCTCCCTTATGGATATGAACTACTTTTATGTAATTTTGCAGTATGACCTAAGGCAACCAGATTTCACAAAATCACCTCAATAACCATTAATCCACATAGGGTTATATTATAAATACACAGTATATTTTTCACAGTACATTTTTCTTTCAAGGATCTCAAGGCAGCATACTGTCAGGCAGGGCTAGCTGCCTGCCATAACATTTGAATGTAAGATCTCTGCCACCTATGTGATTCTGTATATATGTATATAGTAGCTGCCTGTTGTTTGGAAGTGACAGTTGACTCCCTCCTCCCTGCTGGGGTCGAGTGATACATTTTGGCTCCAAGTTTAAACTGAGTTTTGAAAAATACTTATTGTTCATTGGTTGGAGGCCAAACCCCACCCAGCTATGAAACATATAAATATGCTGGGCTTTCTGTTCAAAGTTGCTTCCAACAAAACCTGCCTTTACGCTGAGCTGAAATAAATAACTGTTCATCTTTTTAAAGAAGATTATTATTATATGCCAGCCTGACACATACACGCTGTTATTCCTAATGCCACCCTGTCATGTGGATCACAGTAGGAGACAGAGAGACACAGGAGGCACCTCTCAGGTGACACAAGCTGTGGTCAGACATAACAAAAGGGGTGCCTCAGATGCACCACAGAGAGACAGTATGAGCCCCTCATGTTCCAAAACCTATTCCAATCCACTTTTTCTAGCACAGAATGTTCAGGAGAAGGGAAGGAGCAGACTAGCATGTCAACAATCCCACCTCAGAGTCTTCTCTAAGCTGCCTCAGAGATGCTTTTGGGGAGGGGTGGCTGTTTGGTCAGAGCTACAAATGACTAAATAGAGATCTCGAACCATAGAATCCGGGTCACAGATCAACATCCACCCATTCAACCTCTCACAAGTCACAGATTAACTTGTGTTAATCAGTCATATAACAACTCAGTAAATTTAGCATTTACTCGTGAAATAATCAAGCAGCAGCAAAATTCATCTACATAGCTCTTATATGCAACATGAGTTCCATACTTTCACATAGTGTTCTGCCTGTTATATTCTTTAGGGTTAAGTTTCTGTAATAAAGTTTTGCCAGAAGAAAACAATGTTGTTTATAACTATTATTCATTTCACAGTCTTTGTATGAGCTTTTTGTAAGATGCCTTCTGTTCCAATGCTATATGACAGCTCTAAGTATTTATATTTTTTTATGCAAACTAATCTTTGGGCCAGAATTAATGACAACAAAACAAAACAAAAACAGCCATAATAAAAACAATAAAAACCAAATAGAAGCTCCTTCCATTACTGTGTGCTGATTCATTTGTTCAAATAGATCCCCTTCGAATGTAGTAGGATTCTATTCGATATGAAATGTATTCATACGATTCACACGATTATCCGATATGAATGCATATGGGTCCTGCATATGGGTCCTAAACAAACGCATACATATCAATATGTATCCAATACATATCCCCAGTTTAACGAATGTACATTTGTATCCGTATGAATCTTAATGTGCGAATGTTGTAACATTTGATTCATGTACGAATTTCCAAATTTGTCTGAATTCATATGAATAATAAATGTTACGAATATTCATGCACATCCCTAGAGCACACCATCCTCATGGTCTGGACTATGATCCAACTTGTGCAGACAGAGTAGACTAGCATCCTTTAAACCATGCTAATCATAATTACCTTCTAGATCGTGACTACAAAGTGAGCCTCCCAGAGCCCACTTGTGGGGTGGGCAGGGTATAAATCAAAGAGTAAAGTAAAAGTAATGACTACCTGTAAAAGCAGAGAAGTTCTAAAAGATATTGTTAAGCTACAGTGTCACTGAACTGTAAATTCCCATCCAATACTTGTGCACTCTATTTATTTTGTTTGTCCCACATGTAGCATTTTGCATTTCTCTTTAAAATTCATTTTGTTAGTTTTAGCCCAACTCTCCAGGTTGTTAAGATCATGCTGCACATTCATTCTATCTTCAAGGACATGTCCAGGTTTTCTGAAAATTTTGTCTTCAGCAAATCTGATAGGAGTTTCATCCATTTCACTGTCCAAGCCTGGAAAGTACCTGGAAAAGCACTGGCCCAAGAATAACCCCTGTGGCATATCTGGTGGCAATACTTTAATTATGTTTTTGTCGCCATTCATGGACCCCAGTTTACTCAGTAGAATATTACTGGGCACATTGTCAAATACTAAATTCCAAGTTAATCATAGAATCATAGAATCATAGAATGGTAGAGTTGGAGGGGACCTCCTGGGTCATCGAGTCCAACCCCCTGCTCAAGGCAGGATCTCCTAAACCATCTCAGACAGATGGCCGTCCAGTCTCTGCCTCATTCCCAGAGCTGGCTAAAGAAATTTCCTGTTAAATGGGAGATGCGTTTAACAGGACATGTTATTGGCAAATCCATGCTGGCTTCTAACAAATCACTGTGCTATCATGGATATAGAAACACATCTGTCACTTTACGTTGTGCTACAATATCTTCCCAGTCTGTTATCAGATCTATAGCTGCCTCCAGCTTGAAGCCCTGCTTGGCAGGGGTGGGGCTGCTGTCTATATGCTTATATGCTGTTGTGGTGCAATGTTGTTTTATTTTCTATTTTCATGTTTTATAGTTCTCTGGGGTATAAAGTTACCCCATCCATCATTTCACTCATCTGGGGTTTAAGGTCACCCCATCCATCCATCTACCCAACTGGAGTATAAAGTTACGGCATCCGTTTAGTGAGGGGTAATATGAGAAGTTGCCTTTAGCAAGGCTTTCCTTTCACCAAATATAGGGATGGCTTCAAAATTCAACAGAACAAAGTTAGGATTCTCACAAAATTTTTGTGCACAGGTAAATTAAAGGTGAATTGCTAGTCATTTCCATGCCTTTATCGTTAAAGAGATCTTGTTATTCATGAATCAGGCATTTTATCCCTACTTGTCATTTTTCCTGCTTTGCTGCTTTATGAAGATAAGAGGTTGACTAAACATTACCAATTACTGTATTTCATCTGTGACATGTCTGAGCCAGCCAGGTGGAAGGAAATGCAAATATTTTTTAAAAATGGAAAAAATAAAAAGAAATTTTGAAACATGACTGTTTTCTCCTGTTTCCTTCCTATTTATAACCTCTTCCAGATTTGCAAGTCAGATGAATGCAAATGCACAACACTGAAAAACTACAGTGCAATTTGACGGGATGAAGATGGCAAGCAGGATATCTAGAAGTACTTTCTTTAGGAAAGAAAATGCAAGTTTAAGTTACCAATTTCAGATTGGAAGGAAGTATATAGGGAGCTAACAAAACAAGAGGAGGCCGCAAGCATCAAGAGCAGAAATGGTAACAAAATAATGTGAAACAGATTGAGAAAATCTTCCATAACTTCATTTTGTAAGTTACCAGAGATTAGATATACTTTTGCTCCCCATTTTTCACAAAAACATATTTATAAGGAATTTACAAAAAGAAATCCTGTCTCTCCTTTCGCAGCGGGATGCGGAGTATTTTACCACTAGCCTTTTATGGTGGAGAACTACATTTTCATTCAGAATTCATCATTCACAAACATCAAAGCCTCACGGTGGATCACCACCTCACTGTAGCTAAAGCCTGTGTTATGTAGTAGTATAGATACACAGTTCACAGCAGTCAGTGAGAGTTCCATTAAGAATCAGGGATTAGCACTACAGAGCTTTTCTACATATATACCTAACAAAGCAATCTGGTCACTTTGAAGGCCAAACATACATACGTAGCAAGCCGTTTTACCTTTCAATCCAGAAAACAATCTCTAGAGGAAAGATTTGTAGTGCATTCATAATACAGCTGAGGAAACTGAGCAAGCTCTTTTCCTTTTTTCTGTCTGATTCTGTGCTTTTCAGTTTTAAGAAAATAAGAACATGAGAGGATCTCTGCAGGGTTAAGCTACAGTCCATCTAGTCCAGCATCTGAGTGATCTTAACGTGAAAATATACATTGTTTCAAATGCAGTATTTGTGGTGTATGTTTACAATGTAACATGTATAATTACTCAGAAGAAAGTATACCTTAATTAGAACGTAACAGCATCTACTTTAGATATTTACTATTGCCCATTTTTTTTATAAGTATTAGAAAATATTTAAATCTAGATAAGAAACTGAACTGAATATAGCAGAGTGCATAAGAATAGAAGAGGAGCCCTTATGGATTGACCCACAAGCCATTTAAATCCAGCATCCTGTCTCACACAGTCACCAATCAATTGCTTATGGACATCTCAAACAGAAGGCAAAGACAAAACCTTCATCTGCTCTTGAATTCCTGCAAATAGCCTTCAGAGGAATCATGCCTGACTCTCCAACCTGGAGTCAGTACCTAGGCATCCATTCTAGTGGCCTCAATGAATTTGTATAAAGTTAACCAGACCACTTGTTATCACCAACTCTTCTGGTAGTCAATTCCACAAACTAATGACCTTCAGGGGGGGGGGGGAGGTCCATTGTGAGAGGCAGAACATGCAAAAGCCTCTTATCCAAGGCTATTAAGGGAACTCTTTTGTTAAATACAGCCACTGAATTTTCAATATCTAGATCTCTCAGCTATTTTGTATCACATGACTGACTGATCAGCTATATTAGTATCTGCAGTAGCAACCAAACATCAAAATGATGACCACTGTAGTGCACTACAAATCACAATGGTGAGACTCAAGAGACAATTAACTAGCACTATTCATATATTCAAGAAAATACTGTGATTATATCCTTGTTTTAGCACAATAAAGGAAAGTGATTAGTGGTCTCTTTTAGTGGAGGTCCTTTCTCCTCCTATTCTGCTCCATCTGCATGGGATGGAGAACAGGCCAGTCTAGGACACCCAAAATAGGCTCCTAGTCAAGTTTACCAGTAGACCTCAATGTCAAGAATGAAGTCTACTAGCTTACTAGGGAGTGCTAGTAAGTAGTTCAGGATACCAGAAGTGATGTATTTCAGTGGTGCAACAAGGCCCACCATCAAAATGGGGTCCCTGGGAGTTCAGAAGCATTCAGAGCATCCCCATTCCAGCTCCTCTAAATAGTGTTCTCTCCTTCATTCCCACAAACAAATCAAATCACATTAAAAACAGATTCTTTTTAATACCTTTAAGCAATACGTGGTGCGGCTTTAAACTGGATTTACAGTTGACTCTCAGACCACTGTACAACTCCCATAAGTAAATGCAAATTCAATCACCAACACTATTACAACTGTTAGTTTGGTAGAATCCAATTCTCTAATTGGATTACTATAAGATTACCATTTGTAAGAAACAAAATCCAAAGTTTAGAGACAGGAGCTGAAGCTATGCAACACTGGCAACTTTGAAGTATCACAAGCAGCCACAGGAAACAACCCCACTCTTCTTGTAAGACTTGAAGCTTCATTCTGAAGGCATACTATGCAGTCAATGAACCATTCCATACCTGGCCTAGGGGGGAAATCATCCCCTGGCCAAATCATCCCCTGGCCAGATAGGCTGTACAGCTTGGCATGCAGTATCTGTTCCACTTATGGGTGAAGGGTGTATCGGGCAGGGTAGCACAACTGCAGTTTCATGCTGCATCACCCAGTCATCACAGAAACACCTGGCATGAATGGCCATTGCTGTGGCAAGGTGACTGCTGCTAGTAAAGTAGCATTTGTTCTTACCCAGCACTTAGTGAACTGCAAAGTAAGTTTCAGATAGCCTGGGTGTTTGAAATGAAAATGCCTGATTCATTCCAGATCTTCACCTCCCTGGGACAATTTACCAAGGAAGTAAAGGTGCAGACAGGCCCAAAGTGGAAAGGGTTAAAGATACTTAAGTGAGCTAATGGTGAGAGAGACCTCTCCATTAATCTGCATGTAATGAAAATAAGGGCTTCCACACTAGCTGATAGAGAAGGAACTCCATTTTCCTTTCCTGGAACTCATAATGTGATCTCTCTCATATCCATCTGCTGTCACAAATGAACTGTTTAAGATTTTTGCCTAACCATAAGGTATTCAACCTATAGGTAACAATTTTAAATGGTCTCAAAGGCCCAGGTTTTGGTTTCATCAGCTCTGTTTTAAATTATGCCTAATGTAAACATTGTCCTGGAGGCAGAAATAAAAAACATCCCAAAGAAAAAGAAGAGCCAAAAACAAAACAAAACAGTTGACTGACAAGACATTGCAAATAGCTGGGGGAGGGGGGGAGAGAAAAGCAACAGGCAAGGGGGAAAAAAAAGATTTATCCAACTGAATGCAGATTTACACAAAACACTGTCTTCTTAAATGACCAATGCAAAGAAATAAGAGGTAAGGGAATGTTTCGTGCAAAAATGGGCATGGAAGAAAGACAAAAACAGTAGAGACTAAGTAAAGTAGAAGAGAATAAGGAGAAGTGGCAAGAATACACAGAATATCTATACAAGAAAGATCTTAGCATCACTGATAACCACAATGATGTGGTCACCAACCTAGAACCAGACACTGAAGCCTTAGGAAGTAGTGCTAACAACAGGTCTAGCAGAGGTGAAGGGATTCTGGCTGAACTACCATATTTTCTGGTGTATAAGGCGACTGGGTGTATAAGACAACCCCCAATTTTTCTACTTAAAATGGAGATTTTGCAAAACTGGGGTGCACAGCCTAAACTGAGCCTCAGACTTGGGCAGAGATGGCAGCCTTACCTGCTAATCCCAAGAATGTGGATTGTAGCTTTCCTTCTGGCGCTGATGCAAGAGAAAAACCTTGCTCTGATAAAGATCTATGGCTGCAATGCAGCTTTGGAGTCTGCCCCTCTAGCGTGATTCGACTATGACCCTGTAGGGGAGGGGGTGTTCCACCGAGCGAAATATGAAGAATCCTGCCATCATTTTCTCTTCAAAAGCCTCTCTGCTTTCAACCCCTCCCCTACTGGGTCATAGAGATGAATCGCGCTAGAGCGGCAGACTCTTCTAAAGCAGAGAAGAGAAAATGAGGGCAGGATTCTTCATATTTCACTCATGGAACACCCATTTAGCAAGGTTTTTCCTCGTGTCAGTGCCAGAAGGAAAGCTACAAGCCACATTATTGGGATTAGCAGGTAAGGCTGCTGTCTCTCCCCAAGTCCAAGGCTCGGTTTAGGCTGTGCACCCCAGTTTTGTGCTGGCAGCTGTGGCCAGCAGGACCCGGGTGAGGGTATTTCTGGTGTATAAGATGACCCCCGACTTCTCAGGTCGTCTTATTCGCCGTAAAATACGGTATTTAAAATCCTAAAAGATGATGCCGTTAAAAGTGCTGCATTCAATACTCCAGCAAATTTGGTAAACCCAACAGTGCTCACAGGACTAGAAAAGGTCAGTTTATCTTCCAGTCCCAAAGAAGGGCAATGCTGAAGAATCTTCAAACTACCAAACAAATGTGATCATTTCACACACTAACAAGGTTATGCTCATGATCCTGCAGGCTATGTTTCAGCAATATGCAAACTGAGAATTACTAGAGTTACAAACTGATTTTCAAAGAGACAAACTAGAAATCAAAACACCAACATTTGTTAGATTACGGAGAAAGCAACAGAATTCCAGAAAAACATCTACTTCTGGTCCATTGACTATGCTAAAATTTGACTATTGTATCACAATGAATTGTGGCAAGTTCTTAAGAAATGGGAGTACCAGACCACCATACATATCTTGTTAGTAATCTGTATATAGGTCAAGAAGCAAAAGTTAGAGCAAGGTTGTATATTATCACCCTATTTTTTTAACTGATATGCAGAGTGCATCATGCAAACTGCAGGACTGAATGAATCAAAAACTAGAATTGAGATTGCCAGAAGAAATATCAACAATCTCAGATACTGAGATGCTACCACTCTGGTGGCAAAACGTGAGAAAGAATTAAGGAGCCACTTGATGAAGATGAAATAGAAGAGTGCAAAAGCTGACTGAAAACATAAAAACAAAAAAATTCTAACATAATGTCATCTGGTCCCATCACTTCCTGGAAAATAGAGGGGTAAGAAATGTAAGCAGTGTCAGATTTTATTTTCTTGGGCTCAAAGATCACTATAGACATGAAATTAAATAATGTTTGTTCCTTGAGAGGAAAGCTATGGAAAATCTGGACAGTCTATTAAAAACCAGAGACAACACTCCATCAACAAAGGTTTCCATAGTCAAAGCTATGACTTTTCCCTTTAATAATATATGGCTATGAGAGTTGGTCCATGAAAGAAGCTGAGTGGCAAAGAGTTTATGCTTTCAAATTGTGGTGCTAAAAAGTCAAATCACTCAATAATAAAGGATATCAACCCTGACTGTTCGTTGGAAGGACAAATACACATACTTTGGCCATGTAATGTGAAGAGCAGACACACTGGAAAAAGCCCTGATGCTGAGAAAGACTGAAGGTAAAGGGTTAAGAGAACAGCAGAGAATGGGATGGATAAATGGAAGCATGGAAACAACAAGCATGAGCTTCAGCAAACATCAGGAGACAGTAGAGGCCAGAAGGCCCTGGCATGCTATGGTACATGGGATCACGAAGAGTCAGATATGACCTAAACACTAAAAAAATACAAACAGATTAGATAATAGTGGTAGTTTGCGCTAACATTTGGAGGTCCATAAGCCTTCATTTTAGACATTCTAATGTCTAAAATGAAGAATGAATAGGATATAACAGATATTTAAGGTTTTCCATGAAATATTCAGCTTGATGTGGTACACTGTAAGATCCGTCTGATTTTTGAATCTAGATACAGTACCTGGGTTCTAAGAGCACAAGAAAGACATATTTTTCTACATGGATCACACAACTACATAGATTTTGTTACAGTATTACCAACATACAAGCACACCAACTTGCACGAGAAATCTATAATAAAGTAGATTTTGCTTACAGAAAAACCTAAAACTCTGCATCCTAAATTAAAGCTTGTAACAAATTAACTGTTCATCTAAAAGGGTAAGTAATTTGTAGGATTCTTTTTTAAAAGGAAAGACCAATAGCTAATGTGGCTCCTCAAGATACTTTATCTCAGAAGACATCTGTAAAATTCAGTGATTAATTAATAGATTCATTAATTAGACAGCTGTACTGTTAGAAGAGAATTTAATTGTTCGGATTAATAACCCTACTAATTAATCCTACTGAAAATTAGTTGAGAAAATGCTGACTTCCTAAATGCCCATCTGTGTAATTAACACCATTGTTCAGAAAGATACCAGATAACTATCGACTGGCTGCACCATATGTGGAATGGGAACACTGTTACAAAACCCTTTTTAAAAAGGTCATGATCTTTGTCACTTAGGCAGCCCCAATACAACAGGACGTTTAAGACTCTTTGCTTACGACTCTATGGATAACAATTCTGTGGAGTTAGAACAATATATGATTTGAGAAAGGAAACAGTCAAGATCCATTGGGATACGTATAGCCTATATAACAGCAGTAGGATAATAAAGAACTTGAAATAATCTATTTGAAGGACACACACACAGAGGCCCTTCCATGGGTGTTGAGAACAGAAAAAAAAGCTCAGAAGAAAAAAAAAGTATAGGCAAAATGATAATAGCTTACATTTTGACCCTTTCAAATATTTACAACCTTGTGTTTCGATTATGTTCTTTTGTCTCAGATCATTTTAAAAAAGTGTTATTGATAAATAAAGGTGAAGGTTGGGTAAGCAGTCATTTGGGTAGGTTGTTTTTCTTTTTGTATCACTTCCATTTCTTATGTATTTATTTATATAGCACTGACACCTTAACCAAAAAGGTTCTGTTTATTTTTAAAAGTTCCATAGGTGTTTTCCCTACCTTCAAAAAAACATCCAGAGGCAATTCAAGATTCTCCTTCCCTCAGACATACTGCAGGAGAAGTGTTATAAGGGCAGTTTTCTCTACTTCACTATCTCTCTCATTGACACTCTGCTTAAAGCTTCTTAAAGCATCTTATTTTCTCAAAGGCAGCTTCTGTATGGTCCATTAGGGCTATGCTAGTTGTCTCCAAAGACCATGTTGTTCTCTTGCCAGGGTGAGCTGTAGAGGGCACAGCCTCCCAGGGAATGCATTGACCACACAAAAGTAACAGCAGGCCCACTTCCCAAAATGAAAATGGCACCAGGGTGTTGTGCTAACATGATATTGCTTTAAGTGGTCTCCTGAGTCTTCCCTGCAGTGGACTGGTGCAGTTATTCACCATGCATTCAAGATAGGTCTCTAAGGAGTGGAGAGTGCCTTTTTTATATCAAAGTTCACTAGAAGGTGGTCCAGTCATGATGGCAGATAACCCTGACTCCCCACCCCCAAATATCCCAACCAAATTTCTCACAGTTTAAGGCAAATGATAAGGCAGTGACAAGTTGAGACAAACGCCATGGCTGTACAGAATCCATGAACCCACAGCCAGGCCCTTATTACGGATTATATCATTTTGCAGCACAAGAAATCAGAATCAGAATGGCTGAGTCATAGCAAAACAACAACAACAAAAAAACTTGAAGTAGCCAATGACATCATTCTCGCAAACCCATCACACAAGCTGATGATGATCTTTTGTCCAGGAAGGAGAATAATCCTATTTTATACCCACTTACCTCGAAATACACCTCTCTGAACTTTGTGAAATGTTGTGCCTCAGTAGGCACAAGACTGCACAATAAATAGAACTGGATAGTACTGCAAGAAACTACTTCAGTTACTCTGCTGATGATTTTATTTTGCACTGGACACATAATATTCCCATAGCTAGCACATGAGCTGATTAACTCTGTTATGGACCTGCTTGAACATAAATAATCTACTTAATTTTCTAACATGGGAACAGCACAACTACCTTAAAACATTTAACGTTTTCTATTAAAAACTAACATTTTAGCCTCTCCTTCTCCCTTATCTCACATAAGCTGTGTTTTCTAAAAATTTTTTTAAAAAAACCCTTAAAAACTGCTTTCACATTTTCTGACAGTCTTCTTCTATTTGGTTGGATTATTGAATGCTTAATACAGCTGCATGGAACCAGCTCCAAGGGAAACACCTCTTGTCCCACTCAATGTGTCAAGTATTCAAGACTAATATCAAATATAAATTGGTAGAGAACTGCTAACTTCATGAATACAAAATACTAAAGCATGAAAGATTCTTCAGAGTTATGAACATGATTAATCATGCTTTCTATGGCTGTTTCCAGACTTACCATACTGGACCGCTCCAGGCTGGTGCAATCCAGCAGCATAAGGGACCAGGTTTACTGGAACAAGGGCATCTGCATTTGGGTAGTTGTTCCAGTACAGCCCCTATGCTGCCTCAATAACAGCACAGTCTTCAGAGCCAGCATCTGCATTGTCTGACGGCCAAGAACTAAAGTTCCTGGCCTCAGATCTTCCAGGGGGCCCATTTCATCTGTGCCATACGATGGGACACTAAAATGGGCCTCCCACTAAACCAAAACACAGAATATCTATACAAGAAAGATCTTAGCATCATTGATAACCACAATGATGTGGTCACCAACCTAGAACCAGACATCCATGAAACTGAAGCCTTAGGCAATGTTCACATACTTCTATGGTCTGGTTTAGCAACCATTCAACTGCAGACAGACTGCTAGGCAGACATTTTGGGCTGCCCAGCCCAGTCTATATACTGCCTTACTCTACATGTTCAGGAAAGCAGCGAAGGTGCACCTCTTTGCACTGGCCTAAATAAGAAAGCAGCTGTTACTCTCCATTTTTGGACACAGTATTGGTTTTTTTCATTTTTATATTTGGGTTTTCATGTTGTACCCCAAACTGAGACCTCTGGGTATAGAAGAAGAAGAGTTGGCTTTTCTCACCCATTTAAGGGGACTCAAAGCAGCTAACAAAGCTTTCTATTTTTCTCCCCACAACAGAACACCCTGTGAGGTAGGTGGGGCTGTGAGAGCGCAGAAGAGCTGTGACTAGCCCAAGGTCACACAGCTGGCTTCATGGGGGAGGGTGGCATCAAACCCGGTACTCCCAGATAAGAGTCCAGCTCTTTAACCACTAGACCAAACTGGTAAGCCAACTCACCAGGTTGACAGGAGACCAACAGTCAACATGAAGAATCGTACCACAGGTAAGTGCTGAAGAATCCTATAATAATTTTATTTTTTATAAATAAACAAGAACAAAATACAACAATATAAGCAAAGGGTACAAAATGAGGGTTACATAAGATGGACAAAAACAAAAGCAGCATTTTACTTGCTTTTTATGTTACAGAGAATTTTAATGAAATATACTAATGTATGAGAAAAGAGACTGGTTGAGAAGGAAGGGCATATTTTTATTACTCAGGTCTAATTTCTTGAGGAGAGTCCTATAACTTTTTAATAGAAATCATCATAAACTAAATGCCCCCTTTCTCCTCGTGCTTAATCTAGTAAGAACCAAATCACATATTCTTCAGCATCTGCACTTCATCTTCTAGCATCAGATACACTATCATCTATCAGAAATGTATGTTCACTCTAATGTAGAATGAGGCAATCCAAGTCAGGTCCTTACCAATTATTATCATTATTATTAATAATCATCATCAACAGTCACAAATCATATAGCAAAAATGATAAGCACCTTCCAAAAATATCAGCATATGCTGCTGCCATTCTAAAATGCTCATCCTTAAAAAATTAATTTTAAAGGGAGATTTCAGAACAAAATGGATAATTTATAAAGGACAAAGAAGTTAGGATGTTGCCATGCTTGGATAGCTGAAAATGTCTGAAGACAAGCATGTACTCAAGTAATGGAAACTGAAGACAACAAAAGTCTACATATATATATACACAGTATACATATATGCTCTTTGCAGAACTAACAGAAGGAAAATGTTTGTTCACTTCATCATAACACAACCAAAATAAACGTAACATGAGATAGAAAATGTCACCATATGAAGAATGATCTCTGCTGACTTTTCCAATATTCTGAAATTGAAAATTTCATATTTGGTGTAGGAATATTGATGCAAGGGTTATTTCAAGGATATCTTCCACTAAGCCTTATTATTGCAGTGTTAGGCAAAGATAGACACCTATTTAGAGTCTTGTGTGCACAGTCAATAAATGTATTTCATCACTAGTCCTGCAATAACAAATATCCCTGCAGAAATGTGTTTGACAAGCATAAAAAGAATTAAGAGAAAATAGAATGATTTATTGCCTACATTAGACTGACCACTGAATGAAATTCAGAAAGATAGGCCAGCTGGGTAAACTGGTAAAGAATAAATCAATGATATAGCTCTTTTAAAAATAGATTCCCTTAACTCCTAACTTTGAATGCTTGGCTCTGTCTACTACATGCTTCATATTATCAATCATATTTATTGCTACTGAGTTAGAAACTCAAGCAGGGCACTCATTGTGCAAGGTCCTGTACAAACACCAAGTAATAAATAGTTCCTTTTCCAAATAATGTAGTTATCTTCCAATATTCTCAAAAGGTGCAAGTGCATGCATTGTGTTTGTGCATGCACCAAGTGAATATGCTAAAACTACAGATAGCAGAAACAGAGGGACACTCTAAGTTGCTAAGTGTCAATCACTCTGTCACTCTGAGACAGAAGTTTCAAAAAATCTCCCTTAAAATTAGGAATCCTACTTTGATTGTGGCAGTAAATATAGTTATCTTCACCTAAGATTTGATACCATTGTTATATTTTTAGTGCACTGTTGTATGGACTCAAAAACTGGTTCATGATGAAAAAAGTCTGGAAATGTGTGGACCATTTAGAGAAGACCAGTCAGTGGGTTCTAATCCAAATATAAAGTAAACATTCATTAGAACCACCAACGATAAGGCTTCAGTTCTCATACTTCAGGTACTTAATGAGACCAAGCTTCCAGGAAAACGTGGTGATAAGAGGAGGATGAGGAGGAAAGAAGACTTTAGGTGGAAATCATTGGAGGAATTTTTGCACTATGATGCTGCATATGGGATCAGTTGTTTGGATCAGCGAGGCCTGCTGGTCCAGATCAAGGCATAGTGTGGTATAGAACAGCTGCATCTGCACAATGGCTGTTGTCTAGACAAGCTCCCACAGTGGCCCTAAAGCTCACAGAAGTGTTTGGGAATGGGTACCGAGGACTCTGAAAGGGCAGGACATTTGCCACTTGGTTGCCCACTCACTCAGTGCCAAGAGATCCTTAAGTCAGTCCCTAATCCAGGATAGAACCTGTTCTCTTATTCCATAGCTGATGAGCCTTTGAGGTGGGACTTTGTCAAAAGCCTTCTGAAAGTCCAGACAGACGTCAACTGGTTCACATGTTTACTGACACTCTCAAAGAATTCTAACGAGTTGGTAAGGCATGATTTACCTTTGCAGAAGCCATACTAACTTTCCTTCAGCAATGCTTGTTCTTCCATGTGTGTACTAATTTTATCTTTAATGATGGTTTGATTCTGCACACCTCCATGAAGCCACCTGGGTGACCTCGGGCTCATCACAGCTCTCTTCTGAGCTCTCACAGCCCCACCTATCTCACAAGGTGTTCTGTTGTGGGGAGAAGAATAGAAAGCTTTGTCAGCTGCTTTGAGTTGTTAGGAGACGTTCCTGACATGTGTCTTTGGGGAAAAAAGCTTGCCAGGGCATCCTCTCATGTTGGGATCCTCTTACATATAAGGTTTAATAATGCCAGAGCAATCTCATGCTTAACAACAAGCAGAGAGACCCAGAGTCTGTTTTCCTCAATAGGAAAAATAGTTTTTAATAATAATCAGATTAAAAAATATATGAAGGGGACCTATGCAGAGCATTTCACATAGGCCAAAGTATAAGCAAAAGCAGATTCCTACCGCGGCAGCAGGTTAGTACAGGAAGAAGTATCAATTTAAAAAGCACGCCTTTTGGCAGTCTAGAGATATAGAGGAGAAAAAGAAAGGAAAGAGCCTATCCTAAGAATACCCTATGCTATCATGCAACCTGTTTCTCATCCACACAGGTTTTCTTCAGAGCAGGGTCAGAGAACAGGAGTCATGCAGTGAAGATCTAGGTGCTCCTGGGAAAAGCAGGTGCAGGTTCTCTATCTATCCAAGGCAGACTTTGTGCACGAACAGTAGTCACAGATGGCTGGCAAGAACAAGGCTAGCTGTGGCTGGCTGGAGGAATGCCAGCCCCGAGCTGGGCAGAACTGCCAAGTGGCTTCAGTTTGTCTGGGAGAGTGGTTTCAGCTAGAGTAGTGATTTTCAGCAGCAAGGAGGTAACGTGGAAGTGATGGGGAAAATGAACGTGTCTCTTTGGGTTCAGAGGCCTGGTTTTATACTCTCAGCAAACCAATCTGATTCAGGGTGGGACGTCTGAATCAATCGAAGTGACTGAATTTTGACATTTGAATTCAAATTGAATGTCCTTAAACTCAAATTTAAAGATTTTATTCAGAGTTCAGATCTATTTGTTCGAATTATTCAGACATTCGTATGTGTGCAGTTTTGTACACGACGTGTACTTGAAGATCTGCATCTTTCCCGCATCTATACCCATTTGTACGAATCTGTACAGGATGAAAATGGGTTGCATACCGGATAACTACAGAATGCATATGGATGTGTATGGATGCGTACAGATGTGTACGGATCTGGAGAAAATGTGTACAGGCATCTACAAATGTTGTCAACATTCATAAGTGCAAATTCAAATGAAAATTTTGAATGAATAGATTCTAATTTGGTTAAATTCTAACATTAAACATTTGAATCAAATCAGATTTTCAACCCTTCAGGCACAGAGCCCAATCTTAGGCAAAGTACATGTATTTTTGCTAGAAGATCAGCAATTTCACATCTGAGTTCCTTCAGAACTTTTGGATGAATGCCATCTGGTGCCAGAGGTTTGTTAAGACACATAAGGACCTCTTCCCTGGTTATCTCTATCCAATTTAATTCTTGTGAAAATATAAGCACATGCACTCCGTCTTCCTCTATGAATAAAGAAGCAAATAATTTATTTAGCCTCTCTGCAATCTCCATGTCTTCTTTAATTATTAATTTTTGTCTATTGTCATCTAATAGTCCAACTGCTTTCCTGGTTATATTCCTACTTTTGATGTTCTTATAGAAGTTCTTATTATCTCTTTTGATAAATAACACTTATCTTAAATTGCCTCAGAGGTGTCTTTTTAACACATTTGAGTGTCACCTTTATTGGCCCCCCAAAAAGCCATGATGCCAGAGTACCATCAAATACCAGAATGATGACCTCAGAACAATACTACCTATACTATAAGGAGAGAACAATCTTGATGTCATGCCAATCAAAAGAAAGTTTCCCATAGTCTAAAACTCAGTGAAAATTCGCTGTCAATGCCAAGATTTCTATTTGTTTTATTTGTTGTTGATATATTTCCCATTATCCCCAAGGGAAGAAATGCTCAGTGAAACTGAATTCATTAAACCTTGAGTAATTGGTCAGTACACAAGATAACTGGTCTGTTGAACAAGACTTCAGTGCAATGCCAAGGGCTTTCAATGGCATATGAAATGAGTTAATTACCATAATAAGGATGGATAAAGGAACTACAGCTGCTCCTGCTATGAGAACGGCATCATTCTAGCTAGACGTTATATAGTTTATATAATAAATTGAAGTGTTGGAGCTATTATGTACAAACCTCAAAACCTTTTGACAGTTTTACGAGGGTAAGAAAGCCACCTTTTGCAATAAATTCACTCCTTTAGAAAAGTGACAGGAAAGGTTACTTTAACCAACTGATTAGCTCTGTTTTTAAATTATATAAAGATACGCAACTTTAAAAAAATGGATTAATTTCTCAGGTTCTGGAAAGTTTCATATTTAGGCTGATGCAACATTCACAAGCAATGCTATTCAGTTCTGCACACTGTTTAAATAAATTGCAAAATATGTAAGTTTAACTACCTTCTTAAAGATTCAGATGTTCAAATAAACTTTGGGCAATACTCACTATTGGGTGTGGTTGTTTTTATTGTTTTATTGCATCATTTTAATTTTCTTTAAACCATATAGTCTGTTAAAATCTGCAGAATATAAATGCAATCAACCAAAGACTTGTAAAAGAACATGCAGTTATGATACTTCAGTTTATAGCTTTTGTCCACTTTTGTTGTATTGTTTCATGGCACTGTCTTGTGTGGACTCCTAATCATTGTGGAACCAGAGTATCAGTCCTAAATTAGCAACAGCATGCGGACAGCAGGATATAATCCAGAATAAGGCCCAGTGCAGAAAGGATCAAAGTTACAGAAGTGATTTCTCCTTACTCACTTCCAGAGGTATGACAGGGATTAAACTTCTGACTACCTAATTTCCAGAGAGCTGTTCTACCATGAAGCTAAAATTATCCAGTTTTTATTTTCCTGAATAAAACTAATGACATTGGAGATGACTATTTAAGAAACCTGTAGCTTGTTTGTTATGTAAAGCCCTCTGAGACCTCAGAGTGAAAGTGGTGTGCAAATGCAAATAAAGGAACCTTAACTCTTCCTAAGCAAAACTGGCATTAAAGTTAGGCTGGTGTATTTACAGATCCCCGGCACAGGAAGTTTGCAGGCAATGCATTTGCCGCAGAAGGAAAAGCATGAACAGAAAGAAAATATAACAAGGCCCATGGGAGATCTTTTTCATAAGAACTTATCAGTGTTCCAGATCTTAAGCATTTCATATAATTGCGAAATTTCTCTTCTGAGAAAATAGTTACGTCCACTGTAAAACTAAATTTAATTAAACCAGAAGTATTTTTTTATACTTTGTCTCTTATATTAAAAGAATTAATTTTCCAAGTCAGTAAGCCACAATCACATCTTAATCTACAGAGAGTAAAACCCAGGAAGATTCTCCATCCATACTGATTACTTGGAATAATAAATGTAGGCTCATTTCTGCAACCGTAAATGCACCAACAGTATCACCCACCTACCAGGATGGGTCACCAGGGACTCGGATGCTGTTGCGGGCACATAGTGTGTGCTCCCACCCCCAAGTTCCAGGAAAGGACAGATCACTGCTGTGAGAATAACTGGAGAAAGGGAGAAGGGAGTGCCTCCCCCTACCAATGCGCTTTCACAGTGGTTATACATTGTTTAAAGTGAGGTTACATGCTGGAGGGGGGAGGGACCAGAACTGGTTACTTCCTTGTTGCTCAAGCATCACCTTAGCTGCAGACATAGATTTAGCCTAATGCTGATGTAGAGTGATTCCACATTGGCCATTATAATGGCCAGACAAGCATCCTAAGAGCCTCCCAACGCTCTGATTCCTGTCTCCACCAGGGCCTCCCTTAAACCACACAAATGTGTGGCTCCAAGTATACTTCCTGGTCTGATATAACTGCCAGCACATAAACTCCTTTTCTGCAGTTCAGTAACTCTGCCTTAGGACAGCCCAGCCCCTGGTGCTCCTGGAAACCTCTTAAGAGAAGACTCCTTTGTCTGGACTTATGTGTGAAAGGCCACCAGATTTACACAGAACTGAAAGATGGCAAAGAAGATGAGGAAGCAAGAGAGGGCAACACAGGGGTGCCTTCAACAGAGCTGCACAACAGGCATCACAATGAGCACTGCTTGCTCTGTTTAAGTGCCCTACATTACGGTTTGTTGTTGCTGCTGTTAAAATTTAGTGGCACTAACCATATGAATTTGTATATTTGTCTTCATACAAATAAGCCTCCTGACAGAATCCTGCAGTAACAATTTGACAGAAACAATTTCGCAGACAGGCTTTTCATGCTTTATGATTTTGAGATTCATGAATAAGGCTTGCAAAGACCCCGTGATGCTTCTTCTAGCCCATCACTGCCCCAAGGGCTCTCTTTCTCTCCCTCAGTCTTTTGTTCGTGGCAGACCTACTTTGCTTTTCACCTATTCAAACAAAGCAAAACTGAACAAATGTTGTTTACCCATTTCTCCTAAATACCAAGAAATTAGGATCAAAAGGTGCTCTGGGGGGAGATGTGCAGCATAAGAATAAATTAAAGGGAAGGCAGCAGAGAAAAGATCAAAATGTGATCATCATCCAGATCTCTTTCATGTAAGGGCCTTACTAAGTGCAACACCAAATAAATCATTATGAGTCTTATTTTACCCATGTGCTGCTCTTAGAAGTAGAACAAATGCTTCTATTAGTCCCTTAATCAGGTCCTTCCACTTTCCTGCACATCCCAGGCAGGTCACAATGAAATAATCCTAAAATAGTTGAAACAGATAGGCTAAATCATTGAAAGGCCAAGGTAAAGAGGTGCATCTTCATCAGTCATATGAAGATATATTAATGAGGTTGCCTGATGCACTGCAGAGAGAAGATTGTTCTATAGCAAGGGGGCCATCACTAAGAATGCCCTCCCATTTGGTCCACCACCAAGAAGGCTTCACTGGCAGATTTTAAGGCACAGACAGGTATAGGAGGACACATTCCTTTACATGTTTTGGACCCATGAAATTTAGGAGCTTAATAAGTTAACATTAATACCTGAACTGGGTTCAGTAGCAAATAGGCAACCAGTGCAGGATTTTTAGGACAGCTGTGATGTATATCCAAGCCAGAAGTGCCAGTTAGTAGCCTAGATGCTGCATTTTACATCAAGTGCAGCCCCACATACAGTGTGTTACAATAGCCCAGGCTAGAGGTTTCCAGAGAATGAATCACTGCGGCTATTTGGTATTTGAATCATATAGGGGCTAAAATAGAGTTTCCCTCCTACCATGTGCTGCAGTTCTGTGTATAATTCAGCAACAGCAACATAAACCGTAACTTAAATCTAGTTGTAAAAGATGTGCTTGATTTCACACTTACCGTAGTTTGGACCTAAATTAGCTCTTTTTCCCCCAAGGACAAATGGGTCATTTCTTTCTTCTCTAAATTCCATTTTCTTTCCCATTGGCACATTTTTTTAAAAAAATCTAAAGTTCTCACTTCACACAGAAATCAAACAGAAAGATGGAAGGTTTGGGGCTTTTCCTTAAAAATTGTTTTATCTCTGATTTATATGTTTTCTGAGCTGTGAGATGCATTAATCCTGCATCGCCAATCAATTGCATTTAAAATTCTGCACGAGTCTGAACTTTAAATTTCCATGAAGGAAAAATCGAATAAAATATATGGATGCACTGCTACTCTCCTGAATCTAACTAATCCTTCACACAAACACTGCCTTTGAGATGTAAATACCCTGGTTTATCTCATGATTATGCAAGAACTAAATATTTTGGGGAAGACTATACAGTTTGAAAAGCTATCTAGCCATAAGGTACATATGGGTCCAGCTTGCCTCATATATAGCAAAATGTAAATATCAACACTTATCCAAACACTTTCAAAAGTTATATATTGTACAATAATATATTTGCTTACTTTTTTCCATTTTGTGTTTTGCATTTTTATATCTTTTGCAGATCAAAAAGCAGAATGAAATTGTAATGCTTTGTAGCAAGTGTGTTTTCAACATAGTATTATACTAACTTTTGAGTGGAAACTGGCATCTAAAATCTTAAGTTTTTTCACCCTACCATCACTCAGCTTTGAGAAGCAAAATGGGCCTCCTGCCCAAACTCAAAGAAGTTTGCCAGTATGCCATGGGCTGCCAGCAGCCATTCTGAAGGCATGCTGGCTGGGATCATACCATCACTGCAGTAAAACAACTAAAGCATGGGCCCATTCTAGCACAGTTGCCAGATAGCCATTTGATTGACAGCTTTAATTGGAAATCTGTACGCTTCTTCCCCCTCTAGGGATGCAGGACTTCAATGCTTCTGCTGCAGACTACTCCTTGCTTACCTTAAAATGGGCCTAAGAGAGGTTTCATATGAAAGGCTACTTGGAGGGCTGTTGGAAAGCAGAATAATCAACAGATGTTTAGAAGATTCATCCATGCAGAAGAAAGTGTTCTTGCTCTGGCCTGTACTACCACTGATAAAAAAACAAACAGGCTGGACCTACTATTTAGCAGGCATAAATATGCCAGCAGCACTTCACAGCTGCAGAAACTGGGATGCAGGTAGGTGCCTTGCCAAGATCAAAAAGCAGGTTCAGATTTATTCAGAGAGAATTTTCCACAGCTGGGGTGAATTTTGCAGGAAACTTCATTTAGCCTGAACAGCATTAAAAATGTTGAGAAAGAGTACAGAGTAACTAAAAGATGAAATCTCAGGCTCTTTCTGCACCTGCATGAAGTATATCCAGATTGGTGAATCTGGATCATGGGATAGTGTGATCTGGATCAACACCATTTTGCACTGGTGGAGCTGATCCAGATCTCTCACACCTTCACTGCTATATCTCCATACCTCTGAGAGCTGAGAACAAAAATCTCAGGGCTTCTGGGTAGAAGAACAGGGAGGACTGGCTTTTATACTCCACTTTTCTCACCCTTAAAGGGACTCAGAGAGACTGACCAACCTACAGTTCTTCTCTTTAAAGTAGACATCCTGTGAGGTAGGTGGAGGGCTATGAGAGCTCAGAAAGAGGGCAGTGGGTGACTAACCCAAGTCACCCAGCTGGCTTTGTGGAGGAGTGTGGAATCAAACTAGATAAGTACCAGGTAAGAATCCAACACTTTAACCACAAGATCAAACTGGGAGGAGATTCAGTTGCACAGGGTGCTGTTGAAAAGTCCTAGAACATGGGAAGCATGCTTTTTGCTGGATCCACAGGTATACCAGATTAATCAGGTCCTACCAGTAGCCCAGACTGAGGCCTCCCTTAATCTGGATCACACACTGCTGATCTACAAGCCTAGAAGTGTTCTACATGGACCGTTAATACAGATTAAGAATCTGTGCAGAAAGGCCTGTGGACTGTTTTTATCTATCAGGATTACATCTGATTGACCTTGAGAGTCAACTACTGTACCGGATGTAGATTTAAAGCAAGGCTGAGGTTGTGTTGGGATTTCATGGGTATAAGTGCAGGTTTTCCCAATCAGGGCATACTCATGAGTCTCTGTTGATGGGACAGTAGGCACAAACAAATTACTGGACACTTCCCCACAACAAAAAGGTGTTTGCCAAGGACATGGTCTAGATGACAAGTAAGGATGTGCATAGATATTTGTAACATTCAAAATTTGTATGAATTTGGCCAAATTTAGAGATTTGTATTTGAATCAAATGTTGACACATTCAAAGATTGACATTCAAATTCAAATTGAATGTTTCGTATGAAGCTTTGTATGGGATTTGTATGGGATTGTACATTCGTATAAGATTTGAATCCCCCTACATTTGAAGTGGATCTCCTCAAATAAATACTATTTTTCTTGCATTCGGTTCAACATAAATCAAATACAAAATAAATAAATAAATAAATAAATAAATAAATAAATAAATAAATAAATAAATAAAACTGTGCACATCTAATAACAAGCATGCCCAGCCATGCCAATCTAGCCTCCATTTGCCAGATGATTAATCTAAAGGTCTCTCTAAGAGCTAATTGGCTCAACAAAACTCCATGGGTTAAACAATCCCCAGGCACCAAAAACATGGGTACAAAACAACATCTGTAAAAACTAAAGATATTTTGGGATGTGCACAAATGCATTTTTCACATTCGCATTCAATTTGAATCAAATATTTGAATATTCGATTTGAATCGAAACTCAAAAATCCATATTGTTGAAAATCCTATTCAAATTGAATGATATGTATGTTGGGTATCCGGTTTTCAAATCTGTTTGCATCCCATTTTTTCGTGTTTGCATTCCATTTGCATCCTGTATTATATGAGCAAATAGACCCAATATTTGGATGCGACATACGACATCGAATTCATTTGAATCATTCGAAAATCCGTATTGGATTTTTGAAAATCCGGATTCAATCCGAATTCAGAAATTTGGATTTTTGACAATCCGATTCGAATTCGAATGTCGATGTTCGTCGAATTCGAATTGGATTTTTGAATTTTTGAATTTCAGTGCACATCCCTAAAGGTGCTGGAACAGATCAGATTTCTGAATGACACTGCTGGCTACCTATTTGCTACCAAGCCCAGTTCAAGTATTAACATCAAAGGCCCTGAGCAGCTTGGGCCCCACATATCTAAAGGAATGCTTCCTCCCATAGAAACCTGCCTATACCACAAGATCTGCCAATGATGCCCTCTTAATGGTCCCACTCCCTTCAGTAGTTAAAGGGCTGGGGACACATGGGGCAGTATTCTCAGTTATAACCCCCAGGCTATAGAATAGTCTTCCCTCTGAGTGAACAAGTGAAGATGCATTTTGTTACCCTGGCCTTTGGCTCGGGGGAAAGCACTAACTAACTAACAGTGTTTTAAATAACTTAAGCTGCCTCCGGATGGTGAGAAGAAAATGTGCAGTCTTGTTGGGATTCTGCAAATGCCCTTTCCCTTCCTGCCAACACGAGACACTTACCCATTCAGGCACTTGCTCCTGTAATGACAAGGCAGCTTCTTCCATATATTTCAGTGGAACAAACTACCCCAAAGTGTGCACTCTGTGCCTCCTGGGCCACTTCCTTCAAGGCCTATCCCAAAAACAAGCATCCATACAAGGTAAGCCATTTCACTATTTTTGGGAAATCTTGGTAGAGAGTTGATTTTACTGGCATAAGAATATCTCATAATATCACCCCAATATCCCAGAGCAGGAAAAAATATATAAATAAATACCAAACTGTTATCCATGCACCAGACTGTGTTGTTGAGGTAACATTTCAGTACCACTTACACAAAAACAGCAATATCAAAAGGATGACACTTTTGTAAGATACATTTTCCGACACTAGCCATCTTGAAAGGTAATTGAACTTTAAGATTTTCACTCCTTGTGCATTTTTCATGTATTAGAAACATTCATAGATTTTTCATTAAAGGCATGTAGTTGGCTGTACTATGTTCAGTTCCTCAGAGGAAATTCCTAATCAATTATTCTGTTTCTCATAGACTTTTCATTTACTTTTACAAGGAAAGGGGTACTCTTTTCTCCCCCCTCCCACTTCTTTGAAGAAGTTTTTAAATGGTTCCAAATTTAAAATATTATTTCAGGAACTGGATTTTGTTTATTTTCTCTAAAGAGAAAAGGTAAACACATCATCAGGTTAAGTTCTACGCTGCATCCATGCAGTATTCAGAATACCCATGCTTTATTTCAGAATATCCAAAGATAGCAGAATACGTAAGCAACATCTTGGATATATCCCCAGTCCTGGTGACCTCATGCTTTCATAGTTTAAGGCCTGGGAGAACTTCCCAAGTTTTAATTAAATCCCCCCTAATCTTCTGCACTATGACACATTATTTAAATATTCTGAGTCACTTGGAAATATGTTTTTAATGAAGGCACAAAATTAAAAGCCCCTTGCCCCTTGAAAGGAAAGTTATGGCAAACCAACAGAATATGAAAAGGCAGAGACATCCCTCTGCTGACAGAGGTCCATATAGTCAAAGCTACCTCTTCCCAATAGTAACACAGAGCTATGAGATATGATCCACAAAACGAGCTGAGCACTTACGATTTGATGACTTCAAATTGTGGCACTGAGGGAAAATTCTGAGACTCTATCCATAGGAAGCCTATCAAGTTAAAGAGGTCTGACTCTGCTGGCATTCCCACACAGGCTACATGCAGACATCAGATACTTCTTCCACCATATTTGGATATTCCAGAATGAAATGTGGAATAAGCCATAGACAGCTGTGCCTCAAGAAAGTTTTTCCTCACTTTAATGACTGGGAAGTGTTGGCAAAGTTAGATAACTCACTGATTTTGAATTAATTTCTCTGCCCTACAACTTTAGAAAGACAATGAATGAGTTAAAAGCTCCTTCTCTCCTTTGTCCACTGATCACTGGTATAAACAGCTGTGCAGAGTGGGGGTATGTAAATGAAAAATGTTGAGAATGTGGTGCTTCCTACCACAGCCTGTTGCCTGCAAAGTATCAGAAAAAGCGGCTGACAGTAGTGTCATCAAATTTCAAGCCCCTTCCCAAATGGCAATTCAGATGGATGGTCTGTTATTAGCATGCCCTTAAAAATGATTATCTTTTAAACAACTTCCTAGAGTGTGCTTTTCTCCAGAGGGAAGATCAAGAAAGTACAGGAACTTTTTTTTCATTTTCCTTTCACTTATGTCTACTCATGCTTTTCTATTCATAAAACCATACATTATTTTTAAAATTCCTCTCCTAGAATTCAGTTTCTACAGGTATGTAATCAACTGAGGTAGAACCCCACATGATAATATGTGCTCTTATTAAAGGCATCAGGCAGGAATTAACAGCTGGGTTATTCCTCTGTGACTGCTGACCGCAATCCAATCATGGGATTACCATACTAATGAGCTAATACTATTTTCATATTTGTAATTAACATTCTTTATCATCTGTTCTGGAAAAAACAAGGCATCTCTGTGTGTTTAAACTGATATTATCACTTTGATACCTACATTATATGAAGTAAATGAGAGAAAGATTGTTGTGTGTGTGTGTGTATAGAGAGAGAGATGATACACACACAGATTACAAACTGAATATCTTCTAAAATTCAGTTTTGGGAGAAAGCTACATTCCTGGAGGCTAACATTTTAAAGGTCTAGTATGCTGCCACAGATTCAGGCATTCTGATTCCCTCCCCCCCCCCCCGCCCTTTGTCAAAGAGGATATACAATTTGCATCTGACTTCTATTGTATGCAAATATGTGCCCTCTTTAGTGGACTGAATGGAGAATATAATAATTTAAGGAAAGAAGGTGACAGACAAAATGTCGACAGGCGACACTTTCTATTTAATTGTATTTCTAGTCTAAAAAGGGGTTAACCAGTCACATTTCTGTGAGCTGCTGGAAGCGTAACTCCTGCTTTTCCTGAATCCCATGCCAAGAAATGGAAGGACCGCAACAATTATTTTGTGGCTGCTCCTGATCTTAGGTGTCTGTGTAAGAAGAAACGCAGTGCATGTATTTCCAATGGCAAGAGTAGCTTGATAAAGATACAGCTAATGCTTGCATTAAGCAAGATTAAGGGGCCAGTGCTTGGATGCATCTAAGATTTAATGGCTTTTTAAAAAGGCAAGCAGTGTATGCTAAAAGCATTTGTTCTGGTTATTTACTAACCACTTTGCTCATGATTTTAAAAGGATGGCTTAGATGCTACCCCCACGTTCACTTTAAAATTCACATATGTCCTTTCACGATGAGTCCATATAGTAATGATTTTAATATTAATCTATGTATCCCCTCATAGAAGAGAAGAGGGAATAGATGTGCTTTTCTCTTATTTCCCTTACTCTGTCATCCTGTAAACCTCCAAAAGATCTACTCTAGGTGACTATAACAATCTGTGGAACAAATTGGGAGGTAGCATGTAAGACTGCAGATGAAAAGGATAAACACTGATGCTCATCTTCCTTTTGGGAGTGACATCTTTCAGTATAAGTCAAAACATAGTCCCTTCCTCAAAACCTTAGAATCTAAAATATGAACTGAAGGATAAAGAGATGATGACTGATCTATTATTGTCATCCTCTTGTGTCTAAGACCTATTCTTTGGGTGTTTTTCCATTAGCACTAAGTACCCATTGAAGCACCCATTAAGGACCCATTTGGCTGAGAGCCGGATTACCCCATTTCCACTACAGACCCCATTAGAGATACATCTTGTTTCAACCACAGCAAGGAAATCTAGGTCATATGGGTCCTTCAGGACTTATAATCGAGATTTTGTGGGGTCAACAACGGGGTCTTCAGCCTTCAAATCCTGATCATAGGGAGCCTGTTTCCACTACAATTCGGCAATGGGGTCTAGAGGAGGCTCAGGGGGGTCCACCCATGGGGAGGCTGCCCCAAACTCAAGACTTCAAAGTCCCTCCGAAGCCGGCTCAGAAGTCCCTCCGAAGTTGCCTTCAGAGATTAGTGCAGGCTCTGAAGAAAAACCCCTTGCAAGAGCAATGCCACTGTCAAGCGCTCCGGAGGATCTTTGAAGTTAGTGGCAGATCTTTGAAGTTAGTGGCCATCTTCCATCTGGCTTTGTGGAGGAGGGAGGAATCAAACCCGGTATTCCCAGATAAGAATCCAGCTCCCTAGCCACTAGACCAAACTGGCTCACAGGAAAGCAACATCTGCTGGAGAGGACATCAAACTGCTACAAAAGACAGAGGTTTCCAAATTGCTTGCACTATGATTTCTAGCTGAAGATTTCTCAGGAATGACTGGAAGACAGTGGTATAATAACAAATTACATATGTTTAGCAATATTGTAACAAATAGCTTGATTTGTCTAGAGAGACAAAGGGTGTTTTTCCACTGTCACTAGAAGTGCCCATTAAGTGCCCATTAACGGGTACAAAAATGCCATTACGTACCCATTAATGGGTACTTTTAGTGACAGTGGAAAAACACACAAAGTTTGCTCATCAAGAAGGTTCAGAAAAGTATCAAGGCCAAAGACCATTGGGTTATTCCTGATAATAGCTACAAAAGTCATTTGGAATTACTTTCTAGCTTCTAACCTTGTGGGAGTATCTGAAATCAGCACATCCAGATTTACAAAGAGCAAAGACCACTTTAATGCGCTTGTATGTGTAAATACAGCTGGCAGACATCGAATCAAGCTGCTACTGGTAGGAAAAGTAAACCACCTATGAACATTCAAAAGTGTTATATATCTGTCGGCAGAATACAAAGCACAAACACACACAGGATCCTCCACAATATAAACAAAAGGCCACCTGTGGAAAGTCAAACTGTTAAAAGCCCTCAAGGTTATTCTTCTGTTAGTTAATAATGATATGCACAATTTTTTTTTCTGGATGAGTTTAATTCAAACCTAACTCCTCTGTTCGGTTTGCATTTAAACTTTTTACTTCAAACAGGCAAAGTGTTTGGTTCAATTCATACTTCTTCAAACTAAGATTGATCAAGACAGATTTCTCTGAGCACTCCCTTTGGACTCTTGTTTTCGAACAGCAAGGTCTTTGTCTTGAATTCAAACCAGTTCAAACCTGAACCAGTTTGTCAGATCTCTACTAGGTAATTGACAGATCAGCCTTCTGAAACAGAACTTGTGATTCATAATATCTTAACTGTATTGCTCCTCTCAAAATATTATAGCACTTATTCTGTGGACAGATCATGGACTGACTCAGAATCTAAAAGCCACTTACAGGCATGCATTCAAGATGAAGCCTGTTTAGCTCTGAAGGCCCATTCTTATACTTTATTGTGGTGCACTAAAAATAATGTTCTCTTCAATCTGACATAAATTTGGGCAACTGTCAGGGTACCTCGTAAGAAAAATGTATTACAAATTTTGGACACTGGACAAAATAAAATTTTGGGGAGAAGTTCTCTAGTGAAGGAAAAATCTAAAGACTTCAAGTCAACAAAAGTCAATGCCTTCCAAAATGGTGATCCTAAGAACCCACAGGGAACTTGCAAAACATGTGTTTCTGGACCCAGCCATCACACAAGCTACGATGGATGTTAAGGTGACAGAAACAGTTATACATTTTCAGAACCATGGTCCAGCAATTGATTCAGAAGAAGAGAATTACAAAATGGAAACCAAAGCCTTTGGGGCTACTGCAGTGGAGATTTTATTGAAAGTCTGAGAAGCAGCAGGAACCTATGTATATGCACATAATGCAGAACTACTGCATGATTTATTTTATTTTAACAAAGTTAGTTTTATGAGCAGGCATATGCAAGATGCTTCAAAAACCTTCCTGCAACATCCAGTTGTGTTTCAGAAGTAATTGCTAACCATCAATCTGATGCAGTAGAGCAGTAAATTATAGGATAATACACAGTAGAATGCTACATAATATTGTAATTACAGTAAAATGTGTTTTGTTTAAAGGCTAAACAGAATCCAGCAATCACTGTGATAGCACTGTAGAATGTTAAAGTGTTAGATTTCACTGTTCACAAAAGAGTAAAGAGAACTGTTACAAGGAAGAATTATGTTGAACTGGACTGATAAAATTTTAGAATACCATACTGCTTTGTTCGGTATACCTGAGAGATGTTTTAATCTGTTTGTTGGGAGGATGTGAAGGTTTTATGGCACTGCATACCCTGATTCTTTTAAAGTATCTATGCTTTGGAAGAGGAGGAAGAGAAGATTTGTAAACCACAGATTTATAAATATGGTGTATTGAGTAGATGGCTGGTGTAGAGGAAGGAAAAGAGTTGTACTACCATTGCTTTATCATACATTGCTTTTCATGTTGCCAAAAAGCAACCAGGAAATTAGAGGATGATTAAAACTTATGATACATCTATTAAGACCTCTATGAAATAGTCATTGAAACACTTGTGGTCACTGAAAACATCCAATGTTCTCCAACTTTAATTTAAATCACTAGTCACTTTGCTAATTCTGAAGTTGGATTAAACCTTAGGTCTAGCTAGACCCTAAAGTCACCACAGTCACTGTGATGCATGGTTACCAGCAGCAGGTAAAGGGGAACCAGCGTTGGGCTGTATTTGCCAGGCAGCCAGAAAAGGAATCAGTTGCCTTAACAAGTGCTATTAATTGCAGTAGTTCACACTACAGAGGATGCACTGGCATATAAAACATACTTATAATAATTTATCAAGGAATGTTTAAGAAAGATAAATGTAAAAAACGGGATGAGTGATTTTACCAGAAATTATTATGAAACAATGCGCTTCTTACGTGGCAAAAGAGCACACTTAAAAGCAAATACTGTGTGAATATATACTAAAAATTATTACACTTTTAATCTTTTTTTTTTTTTGCCTTGCCACTGCCTTTTTCGTACACTAAATTTTATAAAAATGTTGCATTTTTAGCAAATGGTCAGATATAAAGGTTTGGATACCCATCAAATTTCTGATGTTTCTCTTGAGTAGGCAAGCACTGACAAATATGGAAGCTTACAATTGTGCTGTGATTTGTCACATCATTATGTATGCTTATATTCCAAGTGATCACTGCTATTTTTATAACACTAACAATCAGAACATCCTTAGAAGCATATGACCTTGATTCTGCTTTAGCTATACATAGATACATAAATCGATTTCCAACACTATGAAAAGACACAACTAGCCAGTTCAGCGTAGCTCGGAAATCTGTTGCATTGCAAGTCTAGATCCTCTCAGGAACTCCTCTTAGCCATTCCATTGTTAGAAGAGATCCATGGTAATAGGGCCTTTTCAGTAGTGGCTTCAACTTTATTCAACAACTTGCCCACTGAAGGTCTCAGGGCACCTATGGTGACTTTGGTTGTGGCCACATGCTCTGGGGTCGTTTGCATGGGGTGGATCAGAGATGGAACGAGAAGATGAGGGCCACATGTAATGGTGCTAGTTAGAAAGCTCACTTTCTGCAGGTGGTTGGGAGCTGTTTTGCTATATCAGCATCCAGCAGCACCCCTCTTCTTTCATCAGTTATTTTGTCCAATAGTTGACCCCAGATCCAATCATTCAAATATTATCAGAGCCCAGCTAAATTTTCCTTCAGCTTTTCCAGGTAAACTGTTAAAATATTCCACTATATCTTCCTAATTGGCTCAACAAATGGAAAGAAAAAATAATTTAAAAAATAGCAATGAAAGAGCCCCTTGGAGTATAAGTCCTGATATAATTACATTTAAACAAGCTTCTGATATTAAAAAGTCTCGAATTTAGAAAAAATACAATTTCATTGTAAATAGCAGTGCTTATTTCTTAAATCGCTTACACTGTGCCTGCAAAGAAATAAATTAGTAGGGTTTTCCCCCCTCTCTTTTTCCCTCTAGTCCAGCCAAATGGAAAAGTAATTGGGACAATTTGTGTGTCTTTCTGCTTCAAAACCATGATTGGGGAGCCCTTAAAAGCCAAGAAACTAATTAACTTCTAACAGCTACTCGTTCAAATCTCCTGAAACCTGACCACTGGAACATTAAATACTAAGTTGAAATCATTGGTTCTAAGTACTGCAGAGTCTAAAACTAGCAGTAACTATTTATTAAAAATTAATACATAATTCATGATGAGGAGAAACTTAGGGAAACTAGACAACCATGTTCCATACGGTTTCCATCTTTTATGCCTCAACCAGAGAGACATCACCAAACCACACCTGCAACCCAGGCTAAAGCAAGTAGTAGTTAATAAATGCACAAATCACATTCTACACTGTTTGAAACAAAAAGCTGACTGCTATAATTAAACACGGCTTAAATTTCTTTTGACATTACTATGAACATACAGTTTCTTTAATGATGTGCTCTCCCCAGAAACGTATTAGAGATGAAACTGAATTGGATTTCTAGAGAATATCATACCCATCTTAACCCAAAAAAGGTTATGTAAAAAGATTAAGTAGGTGGAACAGAGGTCATAAGTATTTACAAATACTGCCTAATTAAGGTCAGAGGCAGGATTAAATCAAGCAGGAAGACAATGGCTCCAAATAAATTGAGTCTGTTCAAATTAATAATGTAACAAGTCTGAAAGAAGGGGAAAATAATAATAAAGTTCATCCCCCTCCCCCAAGTAATGCAAATCATACCAGTCAGCAAGGACTAAGTGTAACAACTCTTCCAAAGCAGAATATGGACCATAGTGTAAGCAGAAGGCCTTCACTCATATAAATGAGATTATATCAGATTAAGTTTGGGGCCCACTATTATCGTTCAGCATTCTGAAGAACCCTCTGTTCCCCAGGAAAATAATTACTGTGGGCAATAAAGAGGCCTTCAAAAACTCTTTGTGTGTGTGTGTAAGGGCAGTTACGCTCTGGCTTAAAAACAAAACAGATATTTACTCATGATCCTTCTAGTTCCCCCCGCCCCCCAGAAACAGATATTTAGCTACTTGCATTCTTTCCAGACTCCATTTTTGGCCTTGTTCTCTCTTGAGCCTCCATGAGATCAGTTTGTTTGGGTTTCAATAATAATTGGTTGGTTTCATACAAGTCCAACTGCATCCAAGCATGCCTTACACATTGTCCTCATTCCCAAATGAGTTTCTGCCTCTCCACAAAAAGCTTCACAAAATCAAAGGCTCACAAATCAAAGACTATTGTCTTCTGTTTCTTTGTTTTATATAAACTTTTAGGGCTAGGAACTATTCTGTGTTAGTTTAACAGCTACAGTTAAAATATCTCCACTTGATACAAGTTATCATTTGTTTACCTCAAGCACCTAACAACTCAAGCTGCTGGTGCCATTTAACTAATTTGCCACCATTTTTTGTCATGTAATAAAATTATTCTTGGAACATTGTGTATGTTACTCTCAATAAAAATGAACTTTGTATCAAAACCAGCCTAGTTATTTTTCCACATCAACTGTCAAATCAAACCTCTAGTCTTTAAAAGATCCGGTTTTTTGTGGTAGTGATGCTACAGTTGCTCCTGTAACAATAGACAAGTTTGAATGAATACATTTTTTTCATTTACTGTGTTGTCCTCACTTACTGGATGACCTTGGCAACTGAGTTACTACTCCTGATCCAGGGGATAAATGAGCAATTTTGATTAAGCATAATAAACTATTAAACTTTCAGAAATTTCTATTGACCTATACATATCCTGCACAATGGTTCTAACTTATCTACTAGGCTGCCACTCACTGAAAGAAGCTGGAAAGCCTGTACCCAACTAGCAATAGTTTCTAAAGTAATACAAATCTGGAACTATAAATACAGGCTGATTATAATTATAGCCAGCTAACCTAACCATGTAGAAACAATTTTCACAGTACAAATGGAAAGTATTTCGAACTAATTGTTAACATACATTTTAGCCTCAGAATAAATATTGTCAATGTAAAAATTATCTGTTGCCTTCCTAAAGGATAATCCTTCCAGAAGACATGAAGAGCACCAAACTATTTCTAAAATGGGATTGATTATCAAAATTGAGATCAAGATACATTTGCTGCTTGCATGGAGAGTTTCTGGAAATGTTGCCTAATTTCTGTACTGTTCACGTTGTAACAGCAGAATTATTCAGCATAATGTTTTTTGCCGCACAGGGTTATGTGCAATTAAGTCGCATGGGAACATTTCATAGTTTTAGTTCATCTTGATTTCCGCAATGCAAATAGCTGTAATCTCTACGATGAAAACACTACACAAGAGTGATTTTATCGCTCTAATGCTCAAATTAAGAAATATGACAGATTAACACTGCTTCTCTTCAGAGCAAACTGGTATTTTGGAACTACTGTTGAGAAGTTAAGGGACAGACTGAATGCAATAAGTAAATTGGCATTTGCCTGATCACAGTTAGTAAACCACACTAGCAGATACTTGATACCTGCTGCATTACAAGGTTTTACAGCAAAGCATTTTGTATGAATCCCATCTGAAAGTTATGGGACAACTGCATGAAGGATGGAAGGGGGAAAGAGAGAAGAGAGAAGAGTTGCCTTTTATACCCTATGTTTCTCACTATTGTACACATGCAGGCATATTTATTTTCTATTATTTTTACTATTTCTATGCCTCTATAACCACAGGTTTCCTGGGTGGCTCATAAAACCCACCATCCTCTGGGGCCATTTCTTCATCTGGAGAGGAGGGTGAGAGCTTTTCCTTAGAGAAAAGGTAGGGCAAGTCTGCAAGGAGAAAAATAATAGTTTTTCTTTGGTGCAAACTACCTTATAATTACTTGAGCCTATTATTTAAAAGCTATAACTGCCCTGACGATATCAATCAGATCTCATGAGAGAGGAGTTAAAATGGAGTCACTCCATCCTCACCACGACCACAGTATTCCCTGGAGTTCCAATGCTCACAGTGCATGGCAACCGCACAAACCCCATTCTGCAGTGGACCACCATGTTCTCAGCTCCCTTTGAGGAATTCACAGGAAAGTGCCAAATTCAAGCTCAGAGAACAGAGATTGTAATTTTGCCAACTTGGGTTTTATATCTTTCAACACTGGGTTACACCTTGTTTTCTTTCAAACCTTTCATGGCAAACACATCTGAGAATGCCACTGATAGAAAAGGCAGTTATATTTAACTGAGGAGTGGGACTGTAAAGGATTCCTACAATAATATAATATATGTGTATATATATATTTATAAAGCAATATCGTACAAATTGTGTGCTATTTATTCATTTTTCAAAACCACTGTTCAGGCACAAAACAAAAGAAAATTCTCTACAGGCAAATATATTTAGTTGACTTGGCAGGCAATAATTAAAGAATTAGCCTCAACAAAATTGTATACTATTGCAGTTCATGTGTGGGCACTGGCAAATCTCTCTGATGGCGTTTCTACTTACACACACATCAGCCATGACAATATATGACAGAACCAAGGACATAAAACCATACAGTGCAGTAACTTGATACTGGCTGACACGGATTCTGAAGAATTAAAGTGACATAGCAAACTGATTCCAACCACATTTATAGTAACAGGCATAATATCCCCAGTACATTTACTTTGCTATAAATATTGCAAAATGTGTTACTACAAAATTCTACTCAAACATCAAGAAAACATACCATGTTATCAAACTGAAGCAAATGTCTGCCAAAATCAATTAAATGTAATGCGGTTTACTAGCTTGACTACAGATGCTATTATTTGTTTCCTTTAAACACCTCCACATACTTTCAGGGGAAATGATTGGAAGAAAAAGGAAATGTAGGCACAGTTATTAAAATAACGCAGCCTAGAATACTGAATTCTATTATTTGAGTGTTAACTTTTTCAAGATGCAGATGTTCTTAATGTGTTGGAAGCTACTGGAATATTTATTTATTTAAAATGTTTATATCCTGATTTATATCCTAAGATCTCTGGGCAGCTTACAATAAAAAACTGTATACAAACAAAACATGAAATAAACACCCCGTCAAAACAATATTAAACAGCATAGTCGGTTAAAAGTTAGAAGTTAAAATAGTGCTTGAGTGAATTAATGCCCAAAGGTTTTAATAAAGAGCTAAGCCTTTACTTGGCACCTGAACGTTAGATATTAAACTATATACTCTGGAAACCAACATCTTGAATGCAGAAATGCATGTTCTCCATTCTGCATTCAGAACACTGTATTTGTCTGATCCTCAAGAAAACACTGCCAGTTTATCTCAAAGCTAAAAGAAACTTTCAATGTAGGATTTACTAGTATATTCTCAACACTTTTAATATTAAGTTATTAATAAGCAAGCAAACAAGCAGGAAATAATACATATTCAAAGAAGGGAAATATACGATTCAGTCCCACAGCTGTTCCTCAGATACCCTTGGCCCACCGACTGTATCTCTCATGCTTCACCTCCCAACCCAGCCTCTCCCAATTCATTCATTAATTACATCAGTTGCCAGATCTTGAGTGGGTAAATAGTTTATGAATCAGCCATATGGAAGACTATACTTATAGTAATTAGCTCAGTCCCTGCAGTAGTTACTTTTGCTCTGGCACAGTGGATTTTTAAACTTGAAGACTGAGTCTATAAAAGGTTGCCAGTTTTTAAAGTAATAATGTGTTTAGTCCTCCCATTTTCATTTTCTGGTCTGATATGTGCTCATTTATAAGGTGACCAACTTTTTTACAATGAGAAGGACAAAAATAAATCAAAAACAATATCGTAAATAAAAGAAAAATTTTATTCATTGCAACAATAATACACTAAAATGCACAATAAAGACATTTGTAATATTTCATTTTGCAATTATGCTTCCTTGGCTATTAGTTTTAATAATAATTAAATGAATATTTTTTGTCAATGTATCATCTTGTAACAATATATTGGAAATATCTGAATAAGAAATATCCTACATATTGAATTTTACAGCAAGTGCTTCCCCCCTCGTGGATTTAGGGTAGGTGAGCACTATTGCGATCCTTAAAATGGCCGCCCCTGCTTCCAATATCAAAAAGGAGGGCATGTAGGAGGACACTTTGAGGGAGGCCGGAACTTACAAAAGAAGGACTGTCCTCCCTAAAGGAGGATGATTGGTCACTTTATCATTTATCATTAATCCCCATTTCTCATTTATTATTTACATTTCTATCCTGCCCAATACCAGAAGGTCTCTGGGTGGGTAACAACCATTAAAACAACAGATTAAAAACAGAATTCAGAATATACATTGTAACATTATTGCAGAGGTAATTTATCTGAAAACTCCCAGTGTTTGGCTATCAGTTGAGTGGAAGGATACAAGAGGAAAAGTTAACAGACTCTGGTTTCTCTTCAGATAATATAAATATTTTGTCTTTTACTATCCACATTTAAAAACAAACAAGCAACTTGTAGAACTGGGAAATCTAATACCCCCTGAAAAGACTTTGACAATGTCTTAACATTCAAAAATAGACTGATCAGCAGCAGCCGTGTACCACATTTTCCATGAGCATTCAGAAGACAGGCTGCACTATATCTTACTCTGTGTGGTTGGCTGTTATTATCTGTTGGAATGATATGACTGGAAAAAACTAAGAGAAAAAGGTGTTCAACTTGACAACTATTGCCAATTATTTAAAATATTTGGTAAGTAGATAATATATGTTTCCCTGTGTGTACTAATTACCGGACAGTCATGTTGGGGGCTCATGTTCCTATGGGACTCAGGGGAAGAAACTACACTGTAACCACTGGGCCTTTCTACACTTACCTGTTGTATTCCAGATCATTTGGATGTAACAAAACAACCCATCCCAAGACTGGGGTAGATCAGTCTTGGCTGGAAGAATGCCATATGCAGAATGACGATTCCAGCACCTTCCCCGAGCCAACTGCAATACTTACATGAGCTCTAGAACTGGTTTCAGAACATCCAAGGGACCAGTTTCAGCAGCCTAATATGGTGCACCCCTGAAATGAGTCCCCATTTCTGTGTTAATCCAGAGCACATTTTGGGTCAGGGGAAAAACCTTTCTTTCACCGTACACCTTCCCAAAATATCCTTATTTAAGATTCTTCCCTCTAACCTTTCATTGTGGTAGCAAGCTGTTTTCTTGTTCCAACTATTATATTTATTTGATTTTGTAATTTTACCAAATCAAGCTCATCAAGAAATAAACAAAGAATCTGTTTAAGCATCAAATAATCAAAAAACATTAACAGACCAAAATTGATAACACACATGGTAGGGTGCCATGTATACATCATTTATCTCTGGAATTCTCTGGAATGCATCTTTACCAAGAGCTGGAAAGATGACCACATAATGCAGAGGTTTTATATGCCAGTTTCTGTCAGAAAAAGTTTTTCATCAGAAAGCTTGGTACTGGCACTGGCCTACATCTGTCCCACACACGAGCCTAGATGACGATATCCCTCAGTACTGAAAGACTAAACAAAGGACTGCTCCTTAGAGTTCTGATTTAGCTCAGCTGAATCCAGCTTCTTTGATATTGGCTACCTCATTGAGTCATGTCCACTTATCTTCACAACCTTTTCCTTAGCATAAAATCCAACACTGAATTGGGTACAGTTCCTAAGTACTACATGAGCAACAGGAGAAGGTTACACTGGGGTAAAATTAACCTCCTCCAAAGTATTCTGCTGCCTCCTACCACCACCACATCATCTCTGGCCACTGGGAGGAGATGAACTCTTTGTCATACTTTATAGTTCCCTCTTCCATGAACTAGTTCGTTTTACAGATTTTAAATACCGTCACTAAAAGATTTCTGAAATATTTTATTGTGGCCTGTCTTGAGACCTTCGGGTATAGGGCAGAATAGAAATATAAGCAAACAAGCAAATAAAGCAACAGTGTGAATGAGTGATGAGCATGCACAAGGAGAAAGGCACACAAATTGAAGATAAACATCCACATTGTTCTATGTAGCTGTCCATTAATGTATCTCCAAGGTTGAAAAAGGGTCTCAACTACTTTCATCCTGTGGATCTGGGAACCAGCGAAGAACACCTCAGGACATGGACCCTTTGCTGAGCCTTATGAGCTTGCATAATTAGTCTGGAAGAAGACTGTCCTCTTTCACCCCTGTGGTTATGGAGGGGTAGGACACTATGGAGGGGTGTCCCATCACAGCCTTAAGATATGCAATTGGTCTTGTAAGGCAGATTAGCAACAGTGAGCACCATCAGGAAGACGTTTTAGGATTGGCCTGTCATAAAAAATGTGCACCTCTGTAACAGAATCGAGTAAAGGATCTGATGCAATCCAGAATCGTCGGTTATTTTTAGAGAGCAGGAAGAGGCATTATGAAAACATATTTATTATTGAAACATTACTGTATACAATTTAAACCTGGAAATCATTGGTAAAGAAAAGTGACTTATATCATACTGGTTGTCATAATCCTGTCACTTCACTTTAGCTTTCCAATTAATTCCAAATAACCAAAGGAGATGCAGAAGGATACGTGTATAATGTATCAGACAGTAATTAATATAACATCTATTTTAAATTTATTATTATCTATTAACAAATAAATAATTTTACTGCTTTCTAATGTGTACCTCTTAAGCATTAAATCACTTGAGCATAACTAATAAGCAGGATAGCATCAGGAGCACCATAACTTCAACTTAGACTGCACTTTTTTAGGAACATAAATCATCATCACTTTTAATGCAAAAGCAACAGCAAATCTCTATAATTACTGGGTGTATTTGAATCACTTTTATGGTTACTGCTCAAGACCCATTAAAAATCTAAAACATTGCACTGCACAGGGTATAAAGCTGGAATTATGATGCAATGCAAGCTGTAATTGAAATCCATAAATTTTCTTAGCAGTATTCAAAGTTGTTTTGATGCTAGGAATCGCTGTTGCAAAGAAATGACTTTGAAAACATTTGCATTGTCTTACAGAGCCCTATGGGCAACAAAACTTTGCTGTTTTGATAAGCTAAGCTTAAGATATCCACTGGCAATTTCTTTCCAATCTTACATTTGTACATGAAAGTGGGTTTGTTCAGGTGGAAGCAATACAGATATGATGGCTGTGCTCACATGTAGCAAAAAAAAATGCAACTCAAAAGCACCTTAGAGACAGCACTGTTGCATCTTTTGATATCAGTCATCTGTAATCCATCTTTTCTAGAATGGTCATGAGAGGAAGAAAGAGCAGACTGGTATGTGAATGGTCCCACCTGCAAACATCTCTCTGATGAGTTGGTCAGAGGGACTTTTCTGAAGCTGAGAAAGTTCTGCAAAGCCCTTTGAGTATGAAACTGAAAAGAAGCTAAGAAACTGCGTCTAAATTTCAAAGAGTCAACTTGTTATCTATTTGTCAAATAGCAAAAAGCTGATTTCACTAGTTTTCCATGTACCAAATTCAAACCTTAAGTCTCAGCTTTTACACAAACTGTTTTTTCAAAATTACTACCAAGATAAATGGTACTGTTAGCATAGCAACAGTTTTGTCAATAGCTGCACTAAACTTCCTTTTCAGCTTCACCTCCCTAAGAGCTGCTGTAGCCTTAACCAGCCCGTCTCTCAATAGAGGCTTTAAGAAATAAATAAATGTTCTTCAGTCGATGCTCTTTTGAAATCAATGAGAATACGTTTATTATTTGCAACTTCAACTCCAAATGGAACATCAGGTAAGTCCCTTTTAATTAGAACAAACGTTTCAGCCTGCCTATCTCTTTCCCTCGTTCTTAAGAGATCTGCCTCTCTACCCTTTGTCTCAAGAGTTCCGCCTGCCTATTTCTCTAGTGCAGCGATCCCTGGATCTATGTGTCTTATTCCCTCAGGATGACAGGAGCTATCACGCAAACTGTATACCCTGGCCAGAACTCAGATCAAATAACACATAACAACATAGTAGAACCACATAGAACCACATAGAACATCTGGCAGCCATTGAGCTAGCCTTTTATCTCTCTCCCTAGTGAACTCGCTGCCTCTGATTGATTTGGTAAGCACTGATGACTCACCCCTCCTCCCTCCTATTGAGCTGAGCAAGCCCTGCCCCTGCTTACCTGCTTCTGTTAACTTAACCTTCCTTAAATATACCTTGAAATAATAGTGGGCACCACATGGGGCATGAGATTATCTTTGGTGAAGGCAGTCACAGTCAGTGGCAGTCACAGTCAGTGGCAGTGGCTGATTCTGGAGTGGCATCAGCAGCAGCAGGCAATAACGGGATACTGGATTGGCTGCAGGATTGGGCCCTTCCTAGGACAAGTGTAGTAATGACAAAACCTGCACAGCTTTTCCTAGCGTCCCTTCCAGCCTCCACCTAATTATTAAGCCCCTCGCCTGCGCTTTCCAATCTTTAACTCTGCCGTTTAAGCACGCGGTGGATCTCTTACGCCGGTGAAGAATAAGGGATTTACTTTTGCAACACCTGATGGATCGTACGAGCAACAGCTGGTACCAAGCATCGCTACAGCCAAGACCGACGTAGCCATAAGCTGCCTCCCCCGCAGGTTTCCCAGAGCCAAGATTTCAGGTTACAGAGCGTGACTGCAACAGACAAGGCAAGGTTAGAAGATTCCACGGTGGGCAAAATTAACACAACCAGCAGCAAACAGCTCATGTCCTTCCCTCAGGGTGATATGAGTGCCAAACAGCCTTCTGGCTGTCCTGGACAGTAGCCTACTGCATGGTTCCATGGCTAAACAGACTCAGTACTGGCAATACAGTCCTTGGAAAACCTAGTGACACAACTTTGGCACCTGGTCTCTGAGGGCATTTTTTAAAAAATATAAGAAAGGTCACAAAGCAATTCACTCTACCAGAAAAAGCACATTTCAAGAGTTACAACACAGTGCCTTACTACAGCGTTTTGAACTGTAAAATTATTAATTTATTTGTAAATTGCTCATTTCCAAAGAAGGAATGTGTGCCAAAAACACACAGAGCTCTAATAATCCCATTAACTGAGCATTTTAAGAACAAGTGCCCCTCTTTTGTGCGTACCATTTTTCTTGTTTCTCGCTTTCCAATGTTATGTTGGTTTCTACAGCTTTACATATTCTGCAACTGTTCTAACCAGAGCTTTGGAAATAAGCAAGGTCTTATAAAGACCTGTGCAGATTTACTACACCTTTTGATACTTTAAATTTCACACAAAGAAATATGTCAGCTGCTTCAGGCACAGAAAACCAATAAGCTCAACGATGAATATCATTCTTCCTTCCCAGCTTAAGGTAAGAAGAAGAATATCTAGAGAAAAAAAGTTTAGCCACCAGCAACAAATGATCAGAGCAATAACTGCCTTTCTCCATCACCTTTTTATTTTCATTATTATTCTAATATTCTGAGACTTATTTACACACAAATCACTGGGAAACAGAGAACTGTATAAGGTCAGCTATACCTAAGTTTTAATCCATCTTCAGAATGAGAAAACACATCAGTAAAGTCGTGAGCTGTTCTTTTTTGACATTATGTATATCATTGTTATGGTGTTGTAGAAGAAAAACTGCTCAAAACTGTCGATTCATTAATTTGCTGTGAAAGCGGACAGAAGGTGGACTCAAACTTGGGTAAAGTTGGGCCCAGATAAAATAAAATCCATTATATCAGCCGAACAGTTCTGGTGCTTGCTCTCACGATGCATCGCATGACACATGCTTGTGCAGTGAACATTTTCAGCTGAGTTTTGACCCCTGGAGCAAGTGTCAGACAAGGTAAGCAGTACTGTAATGAGAGAATACCCAGTTTGGTGTATTTCTTCCTACAATATCAATATCCCAGAGTTTTGCCTATATACCCCAGGATTACAGTGAGATTGCCACGGATATGTGTGGCAATCTCAATATAGTGCTGGCATAATCCCAGGTTTTAGATAAAGCCCTAGATACTTGTCGTCAGTTGGATAAACCTGGTACATTATATAGACTTCAAATGTAATATCTGTGAACATGGTACCAGCAGAATTACATCTTTCATATGTTTCCAGGGAGGAATTGTGGACCTACTGGGTTTTGGGTGGGGTTTTTTTAGTAGCCTCTTTGTGCTTAGATTCCCCCCTTTTATTTATAGGTTTTTCTTTTTACTTTATTGTTATCTATTTTTTAAATATTGTTGCTTTTTATTGTACACTGCCCTGAGTCTGCAGTATTAAGTGGTATAGAAATCCAAATAAGTAAATCATCAATCTATACGCAATTTTCTATTATCCCACTTTATCATCATTCTCAATTCCTAGGGAATCCAGCAAACTGGATTCAGCAAAATTCCATGTAAAACTAGAGATCCCAAAGACAGACTTTACACAATCACTAGACTACAATTCAGTGGAGAATAGGTAGTCTTCCTTGCTGTCCACTTTCTGCTGAAATACTGGCTACTTTCTTGGTGGGATGGTATAAGAAAAAGAGATCAAGTGCAGAAGGGAGTGCAGATGTGGGTCCTTGTGGGCTCAGAAAGACTATAGGCACAGAAGAATGAAAGCAGTAGGACAACAGTGTCCATGTGTGTGCTAAGAGCCAGGATTCAGTTCTCGGTGCTATCCCATAGCTTCCCACACAGGTGTATTGATGTGGACCTGCTCATTTGCATAGATGCTGTTCTGTGCAGGTGCAGACTAGCTACTCCAAGAACCCTTTGCGGAGCTGAACCAATCACCTCCCAGGACATGGAGGGGCTGAGCATTGCGGCTGGTGGTGGGATGGACTACACAGACCAGCCTCAGCTCAGGAGCAAGGAGAGGTATGATAAAGATACTGTGGCACTTCCATCCACTGTTGCTGGAACTTTTGTTTAGGCCCAGTCCTAAAGGAACATTTTAAAAAAAGACAGTTTCAAAAGAGAGTTTTTAAAATGGTGATAAAAACCAAAAGACATATTCTCCAGGGGTTAAGGAACAGGAGGCTAGAGTTGAAATAAACTGTTTCCCTTGCTGTCCACACACTATACAGTAATCCAGCTTTTCATGCCATCAGAAAGAAGCTATAAAATTGAATTGGATCTTACCCATTAAAATAGAAGAGCTCTATACAGACAAATTCTGAACTTCTGCAAGCCTCTTAAAATATAACAGATAGTGTCCCAGTTTCCAAGGTCACACTAAAGCTCACAATCATATCAAAGGGTATAGTAAAACCCTTAGAGTATAGTTTTTCTTTCACGAGAGCAAATTAACAGAATGTGAAGCAGCAACAAAAAGAAAAAAATTATACTTCCCAGCTATATTTTCTTTGCTACTACGTCTGCTTTCTAGGAAGAAAATTATTTTTAAAAACGTTTCCCTAATGCTACCAAATTTGAGATCTAAGTGTAAAAGCTACAGCAAGTTATTTTAGACACCGAAGGGTGCAATTTCTTAACAGCATTTTATCTGCAAAATAGGTTGAAAGCATTAATGCCCTTTTATTAAAATGATGGTGATTGAGGGGAGTTCCATTTCAAGTTATCATCTAGTAATAAACAGATGTATATGTCATCATTTGCTTGATGCTCCTGAGTACAAGGGTTTAAGTTTTATATTCACAATATTAAGAGAAGCCCGGCTGGATGCGCCCACAGCCCATCTAGTTGAGCACCCCATTTCACACAATGGCCCACCAGTTGTCTCTGGGCATTCTCAAACAGAGCTGCTTGATGTATCCATCACAAGGAAACAAGCAAATAAGTATTTTAAGATAACTGAAGAACACCATTAATTATCTTCGTACACTACAGCTTTGAGAGCCCCCTTTTAATATCTGACCTTTAGATGTTTCAGAAAGTAGATATTGTCATCTGTCCCTCCTACAACATCAATGTCTACACAGTGCTATTAACAATCAATCAATAATCCATATTCTTCTCCACCAGGAGTTTGCGTGAATATTCAGCACATTCAAAATTTGCATGAATTCATATGAATTTCAGCATTCACGGGTGAATCGAAAGGGAGGCTCCCATTTGCCTGAAAATTGAATAGATATGGCCTTCATCGTGTCAAGGCATTTAAAAGTTAAATGCAGAGTCAGAAAATAAAAAAGATCACAGTATGCAGTTACTGAGGTCAGCTGCAGGGAGTGCTACTTAACAGGTGCTGTTAATCAAGGCATAGTGTCTCATGCCTTTTGATAATAAGCAAAGCCTGATGCTAGAATTGTAGCCTGTAAGATATAAGCACACTCTGTACATGTTCATTTTCCTTTTCTGCCCCTCTTGTGCTCCTTTGCCCTTTGCTCTCCTGTAGCCTAATCACTCACTTGTAGGGAGGTGCACAAATGTATTTTTGACATTCGAATAAAAGTAGATCCGAATGTCAAAAAATCTGATTTAATTCGGATATTTAAGATCCGAATGTCAAAAAATCTGATTCGAACCCGTACCATTCGAATCCATACCTTCAAATGTTAGATTCATATTTTAAGCTATGAATGTTGACAACATTTGTATCTGTATGCATTCCATAAAAATCCGTATGCATTCCCTATTATCCCGTTTTAATCCTGTATTTTAAGCGGAAGATATGTATAATTTTCACGCAGATTTGTATATGACAGATATGAATCTGCACATTCGAATTATCAAAAAATCCATATCGAGTTTTCAAAAATCCAATTTGAGTTCGAATGTGCAAATTTTGGATTTTTGAAAGTCTGATTTGAGTTAGAATGTCAACATTCAACAGATTCAAGCTGGATATTCGAATTTTTGAATATCCAGGCAGATCCCTATTCATTTGCTCCATTGACCATTTACTATTACTTGCTTTTTTGTATAGCTTGTTCTCTATTTTTGTTCAGTATCAGTTTGGGGTTTTGCAGGAACCAAATGATACATTTGTATCTTCCTTGTTTGAAATGAGAGACAAGCCTCTGCTGTGAATTTATGCTCCTACTGCTGACCTGGGGCAGGTCCAGTCCATTTTATGTACTCTGAAACATGGAAGCTTTGATTGAGGCCAGATCTCTCCACCCCCAACTTCCTGTCCCCCCAGGCCACGCCCCCTTATGTTCCGCCAAGCAGCTGCCACTGCCACCACATCCTTATCTCCCACTGTGTTTTTTATGGAAGGTGGCAGCATAAGCTTAATACATCTGTAATAAGAAACCATCCATGCCACTCGGCCAAACTGTATTTTAATATTACTGGAAACAGTTACCTGTTGTGTCCCATTACACAGCAAGAGGCAATGCAGAACCCAAAAACCTGCCTCTCGTTGCCTTTTGCCACACACAAAGTTCAGTTTAGATTTACCTCCATATCTGCTGGCCTGTTCCATTACAGTTTTGCTTTGTGCTACAAGAAGGCAGCCAAGAATTATCTAATTCTTTTTGTTATTGTTTTGTGCATTTGGCTGTCTTCCAGTAGCACCAAGCAGGATTATAATGCAATGGGCAAGTAGACATGATGGTAAGCATTGGTACTATATATTAGATAGAATAACAGCTAGTGAAGGACTGGAATTTCTTTAGCAACTATCTATGGTCTGATGTAATGATGTTTAGTTTTGATGTACAACTAAGAGTTCAGCGGATAAAGAAAAAGGAGACACACGTCAGCAGACAAAGAAAAGAAATGAAGCGAAGAGGCTGAAAAATGGAGGAAGTCAGCAAAAGAGCAATGAGAAGATGGAAAGGCTTGTTATATGATGTTAATCTTTATTTAGAAGTTTTAAGTTGTTATAAAAAAATTTTAATAAAGAAAAAAGAAAAAAAATTTAATAAAAGAAGAAAGAAAATTCAGCATCATTGCTAGATTCCCCACAACAGTAATATTACAGATTATTGTTTCACTAACCCAGTATTATATTGGGAATACTGGAATTAAATCTGATATCTCCAATATAGTCCCAAGAAAACCACAGGTTTTAGCCTATGCCTAGAATACTGTCATTACAAATAAAATATTCAACACTTATACACACACACTGTATACCCTTGGGCCTCATCAGCTCCCTATCCCACTCACAGCCAAAGATCCCAATCTTCAAGATCCAGATCTTTGAGATGGGGTCCTCCTGGAGATCTGGATCTTGAAGATGCCTGAAGACCCCATTGTGGACACCTTAAGCAGGTCCACACGAAATCCAGATTTAAGGGCCTGAAGGACCCATTAAATCTGGATTTCCCCTGCTCTTGTGGGGACAGGGCCTCACAGATGGGGCCTTCAGTGGGATCCAGTTGAGGACAGGGCCTTTCTGATTGGTACCAATCAGGTACTAATCGGGTTCCTCATGGGGTCTTAGAACGGTTCTAAGCCCTAGTGGAAAAAGGTCCCAGCCACTGTTATTTTTAAAGCTCTAAAAGATGTGGCACGGTGATCTCATTCAGTTAGCCTAGAAAAAGTAAGATCAGTGTTTCTGGACCTGACACACAATACTCTCATCATTAATTTCTGAATTTATTTTGAATTTATAGATACATTGACACTATATGGGAAGTTTAACACTCAAGAGAGTCCACTGGGCCCAGTTAAAACATTGCAATGATGGAATTATATAGAATTTCCCAACAGTGCCATTAAGTCCTAGTGCACAAGAAGAGTGGCAGAAATAGGAATGTTTTACACATGATGGTGCAGAATAGCTCTTAAAATATCACATCTCCGCTAAACGTAGTATTTCCATGGTATTTTAAGAGACAGAAATCTCAACTGAGTATACAATCTCCCACAATTTGTCAATTTGAGTATCTCAGTATATGATGCTGCATTATTCTAGTGAAAAAGCCTGACCCAGATATGCTATTTTAAAAATAGCTACCTAATTTAAACTGACCAAGCAAAGAAAATTTCAGACTTAAAACTTAATTCTCTATTTTCACTCTCATCACGGCCTCCAGGGAGTTTTATGGCATTGTCTAGATATCCCCACAAGAAATCTGTTTTTTTCAAAAAGAAACAAGAAAGTCCCAACTGAAATGCAACAAAGAATTACATATTTTCCACAACCCTGACATCTCCATTAATATTAAAATCTTGATTCATTTCATGATTTTGGCTACTGGATTATTAATCAGCAAAAAAAAAAAGGAACTTACATAATACTTTAAAAGCTCCAAATGAAATTTAAAAGTGGCAGAGCTTGCAATTATGGAATGGATTACTTGCCAAAACTACAGACTAAGGATATAATTCCCAAATATCACTTCAATGGTATTTCGCAACCATTCATTTCAGCCACTGATTCTCTCACCAGCTCATATAATTGTTTTTTTGTTATATTAGTATACGGACCAGAGCTGCCACTTTGTTACTATGTATGGCTTATATGTTGTATTGCTAACTTATTGTACAGTTAGAATTAAAATTTAATTTTAAAAATGCTACAAATTATTGGCAAGCAGAAATGTAAGATGAATAAAGTTTGCAGTGTGATACACAGAATTCTCTCAAGCGAGGACCAGAGAATATGGACAGAGCTGAAACAGGAACAAAAATGGCCACCACACAGCAATCAGTCTGAAAGGGTCATCTGCTGGGATTTGAGGGCAGGTGAAGGTTTTGCCTTTGTCTTCTGCTTCAGAATGCACAGAAGCAATTGGTTGGCCACTGTGTGAGACAGGATGCTGGGCTGGGCTATGGCCTGATCCAGCAGGGCTCCTCTTATGTTCGCTTATGTGGGTGCCAGTGTACACATACTTCTAGGAATTTCATCCTGTTAAAATACATGGAGGCCGTTGTCTTGCCATTGCGTGGGAAGTGTGGACAGAGGTAGGTCTTAGTGCTTCCCCTGCAATGTTGCCCCACCGACTGGGACAGGGAGGGAAAAATAGTGACATGCAAACAAACTCTTGCATTTTCCTCTGCCTGGAGACAACCTAAAGTTTTGGGTTTAGGGGGCCCCATAGTGGGAAAATGCAGTCATCCACAAACATAGGATTTGACCTGATCCAGCTTGAACTTCATTCTTTAAGCGCCTGACCTTTTATGTACAACACTGAGGCAAGTGAAGTGTCACATATTTCCAAGATTTTTAAAAAAGATACTGTTTAGTAAATATTAAAATCTACACTGATGTTTACTGAAGTCACACCTAATCTTGAAATAGTTTAAGGTACACATCTGTTTTAGCAATATTTTGCTCTTACAGTTCTCTGCAGAATTCCCTATGGAAGAAAAGTTGAATAAAGATCTTCAAAAAGGGTCAGGTCAGGTCCTTTATTTCAATTAGATGCGGTAATGAAATTTCACTAAACTATTAGATACCAGTTAGTCCATGTTTAAGATAAATAGAAACCTTAATTCCTCCTGACATATCCCAGTTATGCAATCCTGACTTTCTTATATTGACATTAAAATCTTCAACTTCTGTTCCTTTTGAGTAATTTCTCAGACATTTTAGTAATTCTTTTATTAGCTCTATAATTAAATATTCATTAGCTGAGCAGATTCCCATTACTGCTACGTTTCAGATACAATATGGAACAGTATGCTTTGATCTAGAATGAAATTGAGCTCTCGGTGCCTTGATGGTTGGTCAGTGAAGCTCAAGACAAACCCATTTCCCTCTGTCAGCACACAATACAAGTTCGAAGAATGCTGTTTCTAAAGGAAGTGAAGTCTCTTCTCAGTGCATCTGGATTTTCCTCACCCAATATCCTTACTCAACCCATTTCAATTTTTTTAAATTTTATGGTCTACCCTAAGATTAAAATCCACTTATAGGTGGCTTAAAGGAAAAGTTGCTTTAAAATGATATCATGTGCTCTTAGCCCATCTCCAAAGCACCCCAAAGTGTGTTTCCTGTACATTGGAGGCGAGATGGGCACACTAATGGACAAGTGTATCATCTCTGAACCATCTCCCATCTGCCTTTGCTGTGCTTTTCTATACTGTGTGAAGAGACTTAAACAGCTGATGCTCAACAGAACAAAATTTCTCAAAATTATTCTCTCTCTCCTAGAACAAGAAGAGTTGGCTTTTATGCCCCACTTTTCTCATTCTTAAGGGGAACTCAAAGTGCCTGACAAACCTTCTGTTCTTCTCCCCACAAGAGATACCCTATGACAGCGATGGCCTACCTATGACACGCGTGTCACAGGTGACACGCCAAGCCCTTTTGGGTGACACACATGGTCACCCTGACACCTGGGCATGTAGTGCTTGCTTGTTCCTGAAGTGTACAAAATACCTACTTTCAGTTGAAGATTTAGCAAACAAAATTCAGCAACAAAAGTCACTAATGTGAAGAATTATTTGGTTTTGCTTTTAATAAAATACATATATCAAAAATATAACTTTTCTACTAGAGCTACAAATATCACAAAATTATGGATATTTCTAGATGTGACACAGCACCCGAGTTAAGCTTGGTTTTCTTGCGAATTTTGATACACCGAGCTCAAAAGGTTTGCCATCACTGCCCTATGAGGTAGGTGGGTCTGTGAGAGCTCAGAAAGAGGGCTGTGACTAGCCCAAGGTCACCCAGCTGGCCTCATATAGGAATGCAGATCTGGACCAGGAGACGTCCAGATAAGAACCTGGCACTCTAACCACAGACCAAACAAAGCCAGTAAAGTCACTCTCTCTGGAAGTTAAAGCTGGTCACAACCTAATCAGTAACTTTCTGGTCCCAGATCAGCAATCTTATGGTATTATCACAATATAGAGCACTTCCTTCCACGTGAAGAAGCTTCCAATTTCAATCCCTGCATCTGTGCTGAATTTAATGACAGAAAATTAACTTCATATTGTTACTCTGTTCCTGTGCTGCCCCCTGCAAAGCAAACCAACCAATCTGCACAGATGTATCATCAGGGACCAAGCTGGACTTCAGGGCATCCTTCTTTATTTAGGTCAATCAGGGTTTGGGATACTGAGCAGTATTTTAAAGATCTAAATTATCCTATTACACTGGTAACCTTCACAAATATCCATAAGAAGAAGAAGAAGAGTTGACTTTTCAACCCCACTTTTCTCACCCATTTAAGGGGACTCGAAGTGGCTAACAAAGCTTTCTATTCTTCCCCCACAACAGAACACCCTGTGAGGTATGTGGGGCTGTGAGAGCTCAGAAGAGAGCTGTGACTAGCCCAAGGTCATCCAGCTGGCTTCATGGGGGAGGGCGGAATCAAACCCAGTATTCCCAGATAAGAGTCCGGCTCCCTAACCACTAGACCAAAGGTCATGAGGTCCAAACCTTCCCAATAAATAATTTTCCAGCCTTTGCTCAAGCAGCTTAAATCAATGAACCTACCTCACGGATGATGGAACAAACCATTTGAAATAAACAGCTCTGAAAGTTCTCTTAGCATTTAGAAGAAAAGTGCTTCATCCTAGATTCCAGAACCCATCAGCTCATAGCTGGCAGGGGATCAAGAAAACCACTGGTTCCTCATCATTAATTCAAATGAATTCAGCAGAACTTAGGAAAGCTGTCAGCGTTACCCTTTCACCATCTCTAGTAGCAGGCCTCACCCCCACAGGGTTTTTCACCTGCCTCTACAACTAGTACTTCTTTCATTTCAGTGGTAGCTTCAGGTCTTCCACCCTTGACTCTTGCATTTCCTGGATAGAAACTGTGCTCTCAAGTGCAACTGCTCAGATACTTTATTATACAATTCTGAAGGCAATTCTGCACTGTATATCAGAATGGGATACAGACTCGGGGAGATCTGGCAGGGTTGCCAGCATGAAGATGGAGGTCCTAATACACTTCCTAGTATGATATACCAGCTACTGTGGACATACAAGCAAGAAGCAGTGAAGAGGGGAATATAGTATCTGCAGGAAAGGGACATCTCAAAGTGCTTTTATCACCTCTCCAGATAAGGTATTAGAATAACGGTTTCAAAACTTGACTTGGGTGTGTAAGAAGGTTACACCCTTTTTCACAACCACTCTTTTTCTTGCTCTAGAATACATTGAAAAAGATCTCATTTCCAGTACCTCTTCAGCCACATCTGTTTAGTGACAGACTGGATGATAGTCATCATAGACATAGACATCAACTCAGTAATGCTGAAACTTGTCTTTTAGCTTGCAAACTGCCATTTGGGGATAATAACAGTAACAGTAACAATAACATCCTGACAGTGCACATGGAGCACTCACCAGCCTTGAAGACATACAAATATGAATTATTTTTAATTTCTGGAAATAAACCCCTACAAGTGAAGCATCATATATGAAACGGTCAGAAAAAATGAAATACATATCCAGCACTTGACAAGGACTGTTATTTCTCTGTGTGCTGCATTTAAACTAAGCACTCATTCATTCATGGAAAATGTTATATGGAACTTGTCTAAAGGTGTCAGCTCAATGGTCCTGCCACAAAATTATAAGAAGTGTTAAAAGACAAAAAGCAGTAACATGGCTTTAGTTTTCTAGATGCTGTACTATCAAAGCACATTACAATACTTCAGATGACAAGACGTTTATTGGAGCAGGAAAAAAACCTGAACTCGAATCTTTTTATTCTCTTTCCATAACAAACAGCCAGGTGCCATAAAAAAAGACAGTTTGTATCTTCAATCACAGATACAGAGACCACAATAGCTTTCTGTTTTGTTTCATTTTCTTCATTAGCAAAAGTGCTAAAGGAATAAATAAACTAAATTGCTCTCAAAATCTGAGCAGCTTTGTGCTGTAAACAAACCTATTAGAACAGAAAAATAAAATGTTCCTTTCACAGATAGCAGATCATTTGTTTCAGAAGCTGCTTTATTTTCAGCCAGTACAAGAACACACACACACACACACACACACTGCCAATTCACATTAGACGTCCAGTTCATTTAGTGTGGACTGCTGCTGTTGTCCCGAGCTACTCCTGACAAAACCAATCTGTCCAGTATTGTTCAGGAACTAAAGGAAAGACTTCTTTCTTGACCGCTCCATCTTCTAATGCCTTTTTTTTTTTTTTTTTGCAATATGTTATTATGTTCCTACTGGATGTATGAAATCTGCTTCGTCATTACATTCCTCCAATCTTGAGTTACTCTGCTCCACTTCCAAGCCATTCTTGAGCAGCTACTTCTAAACAGTGTGCGGTGTCTTATCTTGCGTGGTCACACCTAAGGTTTAATCCAGCTTCAGTCCACCTTCAGAGCACAATAACACCTCAGCAAAGTGGCCAGTAGTTTTCTTTCCACGTTATCTATCCCAAAGGTAGATTTTCTGAGTTATTTAACACTGAAATAAAGCATCTTGCCACTTCAATGATGTATTCTGTCACTCTGAAAGTTGACTGAAGCTGGGACTGCCGCCTTAGCGTCAAATCCTGACTCAGACTCACTCCTTGGACTCTGATCTAGAGCTTTCCTGACAGCCACTATCCTCAACCCCACACTTTCCATTCGGTATAACCATTCTATGTTTGACAGACATTTGGATTTTTAGTCCTGTTAAGTTCTACTATTACCTCCAGCTGCATTTGTTGCTCTTTTAATTCAGAACTGTATTTTAGCTGCATGCTTACCAAAGAATCTTTTTTGGAAGCTCAGATCCCATCTACGAGAAGCTTATACGATTACAGCATTTCAGATACAATAGCAGATTATAGGTATGATTTCACCTGTCATCTGCATAAACCAGCTTCACAGTGAAAATAAATTGGTGTCTGTGCAATGATAATCAGAAAACCCTATTATGTTGCCATCTAGTCCTTTTGATTCTGAAAACCTCCCTAAGAACTCAAGGCAATCACTCCGTGTACAGCTTAGAGATGGTTGGCATTACTTTAAAAAACAGGGCAGGTGCCCCAATACTGCCTTCTGAAGCATTTAACACAGATCTCTTGTCTTAGACACATCTGTAAGACCAGACACACTCAAATCTTTGGGAACAAAATGAATTCTCTGCATTAATGTCTACCTGCATGTGAGGAGACCGAGCCACTAATTTCAATACTGGAATCACCTGAACATTCACCAGTTACACTTGATTCAGGAAGGAATCCCTCTTCAAGCATTCTAGCAGTTACTCTCTAAAAGATCACATTGTTGACTCCGGGCCTCAATTTCCCCAAACCAGAAAAGTTTCTCTTTTTCTATCTCACACGCCTGGAGTGTTATAACATTAAAAAGAAAAAGAAAAAGCTCCCTTAAGGCTATCATGGCCTCACAGGCATCTTTCCTGCTATTCAAGAATTAAATAAACCACCAGGACCTTATCGGGGTTTTCATCTGCTCCATTTCAAATACACACCAACTTGACCCCAAGGAAGACACAAGGCTACGACTAATAGGCGTAACAGGCAAGCCAAAGAAGAGGAAGGGAACTACCTGAAAGCTCAAGCCCTCTCTAGATCTGTTGTCAGGCTCTTGGAAAAAAAAGTTTTAGCTTCAAGCAAAGAACCAGACGAAGAAACACTGGGTCTTGCCATGCTTAGCTAAGGGCCTAGGACAACCTCTAAACCTCTAAAGGGCACTTCAAAGAGAGACACCGTGTGGCCCTCGTGCTCCAACCTTTCTCTGACCCACCTTTTCTAGCGCAGAACCTTTGGGAGAAAGGGGAGGGGCAGACGTGTGTGTGAACAATCCCGCCTCAAAACCGTCTCAGAGTTGCTTTTTATCGCCCTTCCCAGAGTCCGATCGCAGCCTTCCTCCGATCGGCGCCCGAACCCGAAAGAAACCTTCGCGCGAAACTCCCGACGAAACTTGTTGGCCCGTCTAGGTCGGCGAGAGACCCGCGGGCGGCACTCACCTTGTTGGAGTAGGGGGGCTTGCTGAGTTGGATCCCGTCCCGGATGAGTTTATCCCGAATCATGATCTTCAGTTTGAGTCTGGGGTAGGTGAGCGGCTCCTGGACGGGAGGTCCCCCCTTCCCCGGCGCCCCCCGGCGCCGCCGCCGCCCGCCGCCGCCCCGATCCGGCCACGCCTTGGCTTCGTAGCGCTCCACCAGGTGGCCGGTGTAGATCTCGGGCGAGGGCGCGGCCGGCGAGGGCGCCCGGGGCTCCAGGGTGAAATAGAGCCCCGCCGTGCCCTCGTCTTCCTCCTTCAGCCTCCGCACGGCCTCGTGGATGCGGCGCCGGTGCTGGGGCAGCGAGACCCCGATGGCGTCCAGGTCCGGCTCGCCGATCTGCTTGCACACCTCCAGGTCGTCGTAGCCGTTGTCCACGAAGGACTCGGCGTACTGCGGGAGCTTCAGGGTCTTCAGCCACTCGTAGACGACGTTGGCGCACATGGTCGAGGCGGCGTCGGGGCCGAAGCGGGCAACTTTGGAGACCCCCGGCGGGCGCTGCGGAGGAAGCGGGGAAAACTCCCCCGCGGCGGGCAGAACCTGCCGCCAAGCGCGGACATCCAGGGAGAGAGACGCGCCGGGCAGCCTCCCTCCCTCCCTCCCCCGCTCAAGCGACAAGCATGCCCGGCGGGGCGGAGGGCAGAAACGGCAGCAGGCGGAGCGGAGCAGAGACTCCCACGGCGGCGGCGGCGCAAGGCAGCAGGCTCCCTCCCGCGACCCTGAGACTCCGCGGAGGACCTTCCTTCCGCCTCAGGCGGCGGCGGCGGCGGTTCAGTGTCGGGCGTCCAGCCCTCCGCGCGCCCCTTCCGCAGTCCCGCCGCCTCGTGAGGCGGGCGGGCAAGCGGGGCTCCTGCTGGGCACCCCGCTTCGCGCTCTCCGTTCCTCGGCGCCGCACTTCCTCCTCGGCGATCCCCACCGGCTCTCACCTGCCGTCACAGCCGAGTCGAGGGCTCCTCCCGAGGCGGGGATGCGCGCCGCTCGCGCCCTGCTTGCGAGGGGAGCCCAAAAGAGCCCGCGAAGAAGGGGCGGGCGAGATGCTTCCTCCCCACACGCGCGTCCTGCTGCCGGCGCTCGCCTGGCCGCCTTGGCGTCCCTTTCTCTCAGTCCTCGAAGGCAGCCTCCCCCCACCCCGCCCGGTGGGCTGCCGTCACAACCTGCCCTGCCGGTTCCTCCCCCCCCCCGATTCCTCCCCCGAGCGTTCCCCCGCCGGGCACGCTGGCCGCTGCGAAAATGCCCTCCGGTGCGGATCGGGTTCGCGCGCCTCGCTGCCCGGCAGCTCACCTGCCGCCTCCCCGCAGGTGGGGCCGCCGCGGGCAATCGGGACTCTGGCCGGGCTGCGTTGGGAAGGGTTTGGGGCGAGGGGCCGCGACGCCGCGCACTTTTCTTTGGAAGCCCCAGCAGCCAATCGGGATCTGCCGGCGGTGCGGAGAGGAGGGGATCGTCGGACGCTCAAGGGTCACCGACCCGCCTCGCCCTCCCTGCAGGGAAAGAAGAGTCGCAGGAAAGGAAGGACCTCGCTGGAAGCTCCCGGTCCCCGCCTCGGTTGTCCCCTCCAGTGGTCGGAGTCCTAGCTGGGGGCTCAGATAGCCCAACCGCTTGCCTTTCGGACCACGTTGGATCACCTTGAGATCTTTCGGGAGAAAAGAGAGAGAGACGCGTCAGACGAGGTGCGAGCGAGGAGGGAGGGAAACCCTCTCGTGTTTCCTTCCTCGCAGGCAATATCCATCTCGACTCGCTATTTAGAGAGAAATCGCTACTCGGTGTCTCTTCTGACCCGGTTCCACCTCATCCAACACGGAACTCATTCAGAACTACGACCAATTCCCTTTTTTCTACGCAACCCTTAGCTAAATCAGAAGATTTATAACGGTGGAAAGGTAAAAACATAGATTTGGGGCAGTGGTTCTAGGAAGCATAGATTTAGCTGTACCCCACACGCATTTCAGAAAGGTGGCGGCACGCAGACACTGGTGTTCCCATCCCACATCTAATCCACATTAGAGCCTGGAGCGGCGGTTCTCAACATGTGGGTCATGACCCCCTTTGGGGTCGAACTACACTTTCAGAGGGGTCTCCCGCCTTCCCGCCCCATCCTCACCTGAGCTGCCCTGCCCCTATGGTTGGGCGTCTCCACAACAGCAATAAGGGGTTGCGACATTAGGAAGGCTGAGAACCACTGGCCTGGAGAATGTACTTTGGAAGTACATTTTTTGGCCTTTATTGTGGATCTTGGGTGCTAGTGTGTGGATGCGTCCATCTCTAGCCTATCTGTGCTGCTTCGGACACTGGCTAGTGTGCCCACAATATCGTGCTTCTGCAATAAGCATACAATCTGAGGGAATTCACAGGCTGTGGCCATCCAAACAGCACCGGTATCACTCTCACTTATCTGCATTCCTCCTCCCAGGGTGCTGCTGCTGCTGCTGATGGTGATGATGGAAAAATGGCTCTGGCCATTTGGTTCTTAAAAAATTGAATTTACCCAAATTTGAATCTGTTTGAATTTTCTGTTCGAATTTGCACTTACAAATGTTGACAACATCTGTATGTGCCCTTACGCATTGTTATGCATCCCATACGTGTCCGTACACATCCGTACACATCCTGTATTTATTCCGTATGCAACCCATTTTTGTCCCATGCGGATCCGTACAATGCTGGAAAAATGCGTAAGTGCAGGTATGCATCGTGTATGAACCCATACACATACGAATGTCCGCGTAATTCAAACGAATAGATTCAAAAATTCAAAATTTGTTCAAATGTTTAAATTTGAATTTGATCGAAAGTCAAATGTCTTTGAATATTTGGGCACAGCCCTACTCTGGCCTGATCACGCCTCTCAGAAGTACAAGCAAGCAAGTGGAGGGCGTTCTTGCTCAATTAAAAAAATATATATATTGGAGACAGTGGGTGGTAAAAGCCCAGGCTGCATCTGGACAGCACAGCAACTGTCAATAGAATCAGGGCTTGAAAGTACCCAAATCGTGCTTTGGCCAGCTCCAGGGCCAGCACGGATGAGAAAGCAAGGCAGTTGCTCTTTCCTCTGTGTCTCCTAGAGAGATGGCAGGCCTGGGAATGGCCGTTTCAGTGTTTTCTCTAGGCAGCATCAAAGGCCTAGTTTCCCTGAATAAAAAACTCAGGAACAGAAAAGTAAGTGGAAAGAAATAGGAGCAGCTGCTGCTTTCTCTTTCTTCCCAGTTTGGTGTCCCTGTACCTTTCATATCTGCAGGGAACAGAGCACCTCAGCGGCTGATCAGGCAGGCGACACCTGCTGAAAGTTCCTTTCCTATGCAACTCTTAAAGGTGCAGCAGGCACCTCCTCTTGCTTTCCATCTGGCCATGCTAGGAGTCACTGGGGCCAAGCCCAACAACAGTGACCCCGCAAGAGTGCAGGGAAGCAAGTGAGAAGTGACTGTTCCTTCCGTGGCCTCCTCTGGGCTGTATCTGGAAGTTACAATTGCAATCCAAAAGAGATGGAACAGTGTCAGATGCACCTGATGCGTGTTATAGTCCAAAATCTCTGGAGGGCATCAGAGTAATGGTGCAACCAATAGATGGCGTTGTTCCAAAGACCAATTAGGACCCTCTAGACGCTTCTGCCATTGCTTTCATTTGCCAGCCTGGCTGGGGCTCATTAGAGTTCTGATTCAGCCACATCTGGGCAGATATAATATAGCCAGGACTGTTTCAAGGGACACAACCTGGCTGGATTTCCCCAGGCTTTGCTGTTGGGGTGAGAAAGGAAATCAAGGTTATTTCTTTTCCTTGAAAATAAAATACTAGATTAATGGGTGTGTTTGTTTTAGTTATGTACCACACCAAACCTATGTCTCTGGGCAGTGATGCCATTTTTTAATATAATGTTCAAGACAATTTCTTGAAATAAGTATACAACAAGGTAAGTATTTACAATTAGCATGGGTAAACAAAACTGAAAGAAGAATGAAAGGAAACGATCAACATCTAATTTTAAGCTAATCCCTACCCACCCCATACGTACCCTATCTGTAATAAGACCCTGGAGTTAGGAGACACTATCGTTTTGAATACAGGATTTTCTTGGTATAACTTAAACAATGGAGAACATCCTATGTTAACGATTTCAGCACAAAGTATTTTTCTGGGAGATTTCTATCAGGGATTGGTATAATAATGTCTATATATGGCTTCCAGGTTTAGAAACAGTTGTTTAAGGTATGGCAGTGATGCAATTCAAGGAAGAACTGCAATTAAAAACATTAAAGGTTTGTCAAAGTTACCCTTTATTGCTGTATTTGGTAGAAAAGCAGAGTCCCCTTTGCTTCCGAGCATCAGTTTTCTATTTATCTTCCACCTTTTCATTTCTCCTTTAGCCCCCCAGATTGAATCCCCACCCTTAACTGAACCTTTTTTTTTCTCCATTTCCTCCTTTATGGACCTGAAGTTCCAGTGGCAAGACGTGGAGGCTGCAAAGGGATTTCCCCCCCTTTTGTGCCCAAAAGATGTGAGGATGAGCGAGTGAGAGTGTGTCAGAGCTGCCGATTAGGGACCGTTTCACATTGGGAAAAGGGGAGAGATTTTGCCCGAGGAACAGCTAATGCCTTTTATGCCCTTGGGCTCGTATAGAATTTCAAAATGGCTGCTTCCCTCAGAACCGCGCAGAGAGTTTGGAAGCGTTGTGGGCACCAAATTTCTTTCAGAATGGTCCTGGAACTCAGTCCTGGAGTCTGCCCTATAGTGTCCCTTGTTTACAAACAAAAAGCTTTGATCAGACACAGCAAAAACAACAACACAAAACCAACAATGCACAAACCCATCTCTGAGGTGCCTCAGAGTCTGCCCCTCCCTCCCCCCTGAACATTTAGTGCTAGAAAAGGTGGATTAGAGAAGGTTTGGGGATATGAGGAACACGCGTTTTCTCTCGGAGGTGCCCCTTTGGTCATGTCCGACCACAGGCAAAGTCTAGTAAATATCTACCTTCTCACTTGCTGTGAACATTTTGCCTCTTTTCTGGACTGTGTCTCCACAGGCCACTGAGGTCTGCCTGCCTTTCACAGGCCTCCCACCACTGAAAGGACTTGCAGGTCTTTAATGCTCTTCCCAGATGTAACAAGTTCAGTGGACCTCCTTGCCAAAGCTGATTGAGGCCACAAGCGCAGTCCATTATAGTTGTAGGTGCCTTCCTAAGCCATCTTGTGCCAGGGTAGTGAAAATGTATGCTTACAATCTCTTCCTAGTGTCTTTGCCTTGCTAACATAATTGGGATCAGCAGTTTACCTGTTTTGATTTTCCTCTGCCCTTTTCCTCACTCACAGTATCAAATTCTGGAATCGGAGCGCCATCTCGTGGCCAGTGCATCAAACAGCTCTTAAATTGCTCCTTCCCTGAAAGCTGTGCCTTTTAATGTATTTGGTGTTTACTATAAATGGCAGGAGAGAAAAAAAAACCCATGAAACTTGCAGATCATTCCTTGTGATAATGAAAAATAACATAAGTTGGAGCCTTTGTGCTCCTTACATGTGGTGTGGGTGTACAGTATCATGTACCACATGGTGGGAAAGGAATTTAACCTGAACACCACTTCTATTCATAACCACCTGTTTCTTCCTGTAATGAGAAACAAGAACCTTCCCCAAGGCGATTCCTCTACAGCATCACCTGGCATGTCCAAGTGTTACCCCTAAGTGGGAGAAGGGTATCCTAGGATGCTTGACCTAGCTCAGCCTGCCCATCCTGTGTTACTTAATCTGAGCCTTTAGCTTGTGACCCATCAGGCATACGTAACCCTTCTGGTACCACCAGCATGGCCTGCAACTTAAGGATGTGCAAGAATGGTTTTTGTGTGTGTCTGTGTCTGTGTATTTGATTTGTATTGAATCGAATGCAAGAAAATTAATATTAGTTCAGATAGATCCCCAATTTGTACACATTTGTATGAACTTTGAATGTTATTAATATTCTTGCACATCCCTACCACAACTTCATCTGACACAGAAAGGTTGTGGTCACCCTTAATCTACCCTTCAGTTGAGACCTGTCTGACATGGGTGGCTCTTCTGGTAGCCTATGCTATGTCCAGCATAGTTCCCTACTTCATTAGGGCACTCAAAGACATACTCTGCAGCAAGGGGGATCCATGAAACAGTATGATTATCTTCCAGTCTATGATGTTTAAGAGTAATACCAGTCTCTTATTGTTAGATTATCAGCATATTTCCAGCTTTACACCAAGTGGCAGCTATTGAGTAATGTAGTCTTGTTTGTGTATTCATTTCCAAGTTTAGATAAAAAAATGTCATGCAGGAGATAAGTGTTTCGTGAAAATGGAATATTAACTGGAAACATTTGCCTTATTTGTGCACTTGTTACAGTTCTGTAGTTATCAAATGGCACATGCTATATTCCATTAGGTGGTTGTTGAGGAATGGCCTTTTTTAAAAAAATTAACATTACTATATTCTGTTACATTAAACAAAATCCTTTTTGTTGTTCATGAAAGCACTGTAAAATTATGTGAGTGTGGCGGAAGAAGGATGATGATAAGATCATAAAATGATGCCCACCAGAAGAATTTTGCTGAATTTATGCCAAATGGTAGTAGATTAATTTTGCTGGTCTGCTGCTATCCTATCAGAATGCCACTTCCTCAGAAATATGAGTGAGTAGTACTAAAAGCATCTATTCTTGTAGTAAATATACTGCTCTTCCATTAGTCCTGAACCCACCCACCCACCCACCCACTCCAACTTTTGGCAGCTTTTAAGGATGGAAAACTGAGAGAAAGCACATGATAGCAATGACTATATGATGCCATTAATATCGTATGTAAAAGGTAAGTGAATTCCATGCAGAAAAGAGCATCTGTTTCTTTTAAAGTCCACTTGGCTAACCCCCCCCCCCATGGTGCTACTATTTGTGTGTTCTTCTCCATCAGAATTTCAGTGAATGTATCTGTTTATTTTCGCGTTCAGCTAGGCTAATATGCAAAAGCAACCCTCAGCCTGCTTCCATTCTGCAGGATTGAAATAAACTGATGTGAAGCACAAGATAAATTAGATTCTGCTCAGCTCCTATTAGTCTGGCTGCCTGCACAATATCTTTTATTTTTCCAAAGCAAGGTTTTAAAGTACTGATTCATTAAATTGTCCCTGGTGACATTCTGAAAACTGTTTCTGCAGCACGGCAAGCTAATAGGCCAAGCCTGACACTGTTAGAAAACAACAGCTGCTTAATTTTAAAAGAAGACTAAATCAGAGTTTGGTTTTTTTTTAAGTTTGGCCAATGTTTAATGCCTCTTCTTCTGATTGACCCGATGCATGATAAATTAGACTGGCTTCTGTACACCGTCTTGGCTTCATGTGATAACAGCATTTGCCACTGCCGGTCCCCATCTCTGAATCTAACTTATGTGGGACACGGTCCCATGGAAGTTAAGTGTGAAAAGCCCTCAACATTAAGTGATCTCATCTCAAGCCTTACTAATTAGCTGCAATTTGATAACACTGTCTAGTTAGCTGGATATTTAATGGAACTCTAAGGACCAATAAAAAACAGCTTGAGGACAGTTATGACAAGTAGGATGGAAACTGGTAAAGTAGGCAGCACAAATGGGGCGGTTTTGCTGCAGCATTAAACCATCACATCAATTTAACTTGGGGCCTTTCCACACTTACCACTATTCCGGTACAATGCAAGGTGTAGCGCACTTCTGGGCACCTCTCTTCCACACCCTACTAGAACCAATCCAGCCACCCTGGACAAAAATGACCACATTTGAAAAGGTCTACTGGCATTCCAGGGGCCACTAGAATGGAACAGGGGGGCATGCTGAAGGGCACGTACGCAGCCTTCCTGCATCCGTATGGATCCGTACGGGACAAAAACAGGTTGCATATGGAATAAATACGGGATGCATACAGATGTGTATGGATCCGTATGGATCCGTACGGGATGTGTAACTATGCATAAGGACACATACGGATGTTGTCGACATTCGTAAGTGCAAATTTAAATTGAAAATTTGAATGAATAGATTCCGGTCTGCTTAATTTGAATCAAATTTGGGTAAATTTGTATTTTAAAGATTCAAACTGAATTGAATTTTTGGATATTCAATTCAAATCGAATCCTGAAAATTGCATTCATGGACACCCCTAGGGCGGACACCCTCAAAGCATTCCAGAACTTCACCTTCCTGGAACGGGAGATAAAAGTGCAAATTTGTCCTCAGTTTAAAAGTTTGTAAATGGAAACTCTTTATTTCCCACCACTGCTCTTCATTTTCAGTTGAAGAAACATAAAATACATCAAAGAGTTTCAGAAAAACTTGGCATACAAGATTACCACCCATGTATTCCTTGAAGCTAACGTTTTTCCCTTGTTCCCATAACTCATGGAAATAGCAAGATAAAAAGCCAAATCCTGCCTGCAAGTCTATTTTTCAGAAAGAAATGTTTTCCGGAACCAAACCTGGCTCTTATTAAATCAATATATTGCACTGAAAGAAAGAGCTGAAAGCTCTGTTTTATTTTTTGTCTTCAGGACAAAAATACATCTGGTAGAAATCAAGAAGAGATGTTTATCCTGTTTAGTATCACTATATATATCAGAATATGTTGGGTATAAACAGTTTGTGTTCTGGCTAGACTTTCAAAATCCCAGCAGCAATTATTCTGCTATCTCCTGCAATGTGGCATAAAAATAGGTTAATCCTTGTAGTAAAAATCCTTCCAGGGTTTGTTGCTGCTTGGACCAAGGAATACTTGGAGTGGGACAAAGGTGACACTTTGATGCCTTTATTGTGGGAAATGTGAACTTTCATTGATTCTTAAGGTATGCTATCCATACTGTTTGTTACAAGCATAAACGTGTAACTTTCTATTTCTCTAAAAACAGGTTTTTAAAGAAATGTGTTCCCTGGAATTTATAACATTGCTAAGCATGAATGAAAATATACTTTGCAGCCTTCATGTTGGCTATTTGGTACAGTAGGGTTGCCTTGGTTTATATTTATAATACTTTACATAATTTAGAGTCACAGTTTTGAGTTGATAGGAACACCTTGCATTTACAACGGGTAAAGAAATAATTTTAAAAATTAGGAAGGGCTGCCACCCTGTGGCAGAAATATTAAATACAAGATATTTGCATTTCTCGTAGTGCTGTGCTTAGCACTACAAACAGCTTTTATCAGGTTGGTATTCCAGGATGATGGAATACATTCTGAAAAATTGGAATGTGAACAAAAAATAACAGTTTGGTCTAGTGGCTAGGGAGCTGGACTCTTATCTGGGAATACAGGTTTGATTCCACACTCCTCCACAAAGCCAGCTAGGTGACCTTGGCCTAGCCACAGCTCTCTTCTGAGCTCTCAGAGCCCCACCTAGCTCACAGGGTATCTGTTGTGGGGAGAAGAACAGAAGGTTTGTCAGCCACTTTCAGTCTCCTTAAAGGGTGAGAAAAGTAGGGTATAAAAGCCAATTCTTCTTCTTCTGTATGATATGCTCAGTGCCCAAGTAAAAAAAGTAAAGATGTCCAAATGTTTAGAAAGAAAAGTTATTGCAGGTATTTCGGTGTCCTCCAGATCTACAGAAAATCCACAATCCACTTGGTGCTATATTGGGAATGCTGGTCACAGTTGAGGTTTTCCCAACGCAGAAATGATTGTAAAGTGCAAACAAAATAAAACTAAACCCACTGTGGAAGGCTATTACAGGACATTCAGCAATGACGCTAGGTTTCCTGTAATAGCCCTACTTACCTGTGTATCTGGTGAGCAGCAAATATGACTGTCCGGACACGATTTAAAGGCAACCACGTATGTGAAAATCCACAAAAGTAGGCAAGCAACTGTTTGGCTTCTGGTAGTTCTCTGTGGGCAGATCGCGTTTACTGCCTACCAGGGATTGCTCTTCATGTCTGATGGCATGCAGAAAATGGCAACTGCGGGATCTCGCTGCCTTAGGCGGCCTCCAAAGAGTGAAGGGCAATGCCAGATCTGAATAGAGAGAGCCAGATGCGTACAAGACTCCTCTCATGTTTTCAGCTTATCGGATGCCTGGCAAAGCTCCTCTGGCATTGGAAAAGTAGCAATGCCTGGGATATGGTTGTATTTTCAGTATTTGAAAGAACAGTTCCTAAATTTCTGTCAGCTGTGCAGCTGTCATTGACACAACAGCCCTGCTTTTAACTTATTCTTTCATTTTCCAGTCTGCTGCTGTTTAAGAAGCTGAAAACAGCTCACCTCCAGGGCCAAATCTAAATCACACAGGTAGGTGACGGTCATTTGTGAAGCAATCATGCTGCTGTCCACTAGTGTGTGGAGGTATCACTTTCCATTGTCTCAGCCAGTCAGACAGAATGAGATTGACTATCTCTGAGAGGGATACATTACACAGCAGCTCAGCTCAGGAGGACTGCAGTGATCATCAAGGAAGGAGTGGGTTGAGGTCAGACCTGGCATTCCTAATGCCAGCTCCAGTAGACTTTGTAAAAAGGCTGCACAGGATTGCAGAAGTATGTCTTATGAAGATGAGGCCCAGGGACACGTGGATGCAGCAGGAAGTGCCATTAATACATCCCTCTCAGAGACCATCAAGGTCCTAGATTTTGCCCTCTTAAAGGCACATTTAGCGCTGCACCTGGACATTGCTTACTTATTCTGCTTTATTGAGATATTCTGGAATTAAAGCATGGATTAAAGCAACTTCCATGCTTTATTGTGAAACATCCAAATATAGCAGAACAAGTAACTGATGTCTGTATGCAGTCTAGGACCCATATTGAACTTTAACTGTATAAATACTGATCACTTTCATGGATCTGTAACAGCAGTTTGAAGTGGCAAAATCTAGCCCCAGGCAAACCCATATATTGCATGGGTGATTATTTTGTAGTCATTTAGTGTACATCACTTGTTAATATACATTGATTGATTTGTTGTTCAGTTGAAGAAATACTAGTAGGCCAAAAGGCCTGGGGAAAGCCAGTGTAAGAATGAAGTCATACAACTTAGATAATTGCAAGTATCTTTCTTACAACAATTTTGCCGTCAGAATCGCCATTGTCAAGATGGAATAAAAACGACAGCCTTCTCTGGTGCCTGAAGACAGACTGTCTGCATCATAAAATTATCCAAACTGTGCTCCTTAGCATGATTTGTGATTGTTGCTAGGGAGGATGCTGCTTGTCATCTGATTATAAAGGTTTGCTAGTTTGGAGAAGATTCCCTAGGCTGGGAGTACGTGCATTAGATTTTTATGGCAACGACAGTCACTGTAATTCTATTTGTACCCAACTGATACGGGCATCTATCCACACCTTGCAATTTGTAACTCTGTCTATGTAAACACTGTATGCTAACACATTCCGCTTTCTGTATATGGGTGATTGGAAGCCTGATGCACCAAAATCCTTCAGTAAATCTTTTCAGTCTTTTCTTTTGGCTGTTTTGATTATCAGGGCAATGTCTTGAATTAGGCACAGAAGTCACTCTTTATACAAAGCCTTCAAATGGGCTTGTTACGTGCACCTGACACAAGCTATATCAATTTCCTTCCCCCTCCCCTATTATTAAATAATTCTTTTGACATTTTGCCTTTTAGAAGAGCAAAAAAAAAAAAAATCACATTCATGGGACTTTGATTAACAAGAAAAGTAACACTCACAAATATGGAGGAATAGTTCCTCATGGGCAGAACATCAAGGACAGGGCATTGACTTAAGGAAGGGGGAAGAATAGGGCTGTAGTATCAGAATGTGTATTTTATTTTATTTTTCCTGAAGCTACTACTGTTAATACATCATTTCCACCATAACTTACTTCCAGTCTCCGACTGCCAATCAAAGAGTTAATAGACTGCATTCACACACAGGAAAAGGAAGGTCTCAGAAGTCCTTTAGAGATGGTAGCATTATTATTATTTACATTTCTATCCTGCCCCATACTTGAAGGTCTCTGGGCGGGTAACAGCCATTAAAACAACAGATTAAAAAGAGAATATACATTAAAAGCACTTTAAAAATTAAACAAATCTAAAACAATACACTCCATGTTTAAAATGATAGTATCTGTACTGGGAGGGGAAATAAAATCACCTCAGCCAAAGGCCAGGACAAAGAGGTGCATCTTCCCTCCCTTCCTAAATATATATAAGGAAGGGGCATGACTCACCTCAAGGGGGAAGCTATTCCCTAGTCTGGGGGCCATCACCAAAAAGGCTCTCTCCTGGGTGCCCACCAGGCTCACTACTGAAGGTGGTGGGACAACCAGGAGGGCCTCACCACTAGTATGCAGCCCTTGTATTCTTATCCCACCTTTAATCAACTTTGTTTAGCCTAGAATGTCCATGAGAGTAGGAGAGGCAGACTGGGACTGCATCCAGACATTGGTTACTTACTCTACTATAGTTGAACATTCCAGAATAAAGCATAGATATCCAAATATCCAAATATAGTGAATAAGTTACCGATATCCGGATGCAACCTCGCCTATAAACAATCCCATCTTTGAGATATCGCTAAGCCACCTCCAAGGGTTGTTTTTTTTTTCAAAAGTGCCTTAGCCAAGTGGATTAATCTGGATCCAAATATTTCTTTATCAAATTTATTTATTTGCATTTTAATCCTGCCCTGTACTGGAAGGTTTCAGGGCAGGTTACAGCATTAAAAAACGTATGTTAAAATCAATCTACTAAAACCATAATGGTGTCTGAAAGTGGGGAGGAAAATCTATTTCCTTATTTAGCCGAAGACAAGGGCATCTTCACTGCTCTCCTGAACATGTGAAATGAAGGTACCTGACACACCTTGGGGAAGAGGGCACTATTCCATAATCTGGGAGTCATCACTGAGAAGGTCCTATCTCAGGTCCCCAACCCTTATGCTACTGAGGTTGGTGGTACAACCAGGAAGGCCTCCCATACAAATTTTGAGGCACAGGCAGGTTGATATGGAAGAAAGGATTTAGATATTTGGGGCCCAAGTGATTTAAGTGCTTATAGGATTAACTCCTTGAATTAGGCTCAGTAGAGAATTGGCATCCAGTGCAGTTCTTTTAAGACTGGTGTGATGTGAGTTCCGCCAGCTGTTCTGGTCAGCAATCTAGTGGCTGCATTCTGTACCAGCTACAGATTTTAAATCAGATGTAAATCTGAATAGACTAAGGCTGTGATCACACTTATGGTTTAATCCAGCTTCAGTCCACTTCAGGACAGCCAGATTCATTAACCAGCCTAATTATTCCTGCATACAACCTTACCTAAAAAAGCCAGGTGTGTCTTATTGGCTAGCTTATTTTTTTGCCATATCTGGAGACATCTCACTCTGGTGACAAGCTGTTTTCAGTGTTAAACAACTCAGAAAATTCACTTTTGGGATAGATAATATGGAAAGAAAATTACTGGTCACTTTGCTGATGTGCTCTCTCACTCTAAAGATGGACTGAAGCTGGATTAAACTTTAGATGTGACCACAGCCTAAGACTATACTTCTCCACATCTGTTACATATTTTGGAAGAAGAAAGGCAGGACATATTAGCCTCAAAGTGCTCAACATTAAGCTGCTTATAAACTGTGTGGTTTTGGAGCAGGGCATTTTTCACAAAGTCCTCTCTAAACTAGGACTTTCCAGGTGCTTAAAAGCTTGCTCAGACATGGGTGGATGGTACCTGCTTGCTTTCTTAGATAACTTGTTTCATACTCAAAGGTTGCTACTAGGAGACAGTCAACCTCTTTCCTTACTAATAGAAATTACTTGTCTGGATGCCAGGATGCTCGGAGCCAACAGCTGTGAGAAACTAACCAGCTTCACATGGTTGTTAGAACTCTGATCTTTGCCTAAACCAGAATTACTCCCCAAATCCTTTTGGCTCTCTCTCGAGAGCAAGCCTTTAGCACCTGTCAGCTGCTTTTGATAAACACCAGGATTGGTTAGCCTTCTTAGAACATTCCAGGAAGTTGCTTTTTGTTTACAATGAAGACTCAAGGGTTCACCTCAGTGAATATACGTGGCTTGCATGCAGCAGTTGTAATGTTTTGAGAAGCAAGGCTGCTTAATATCTTAGGAGGAAGTTGCTTAAACAATGGAATATGCAAGTTATAAGGCAGTGATGGCCAATCTATGACACGTATGTCATAGGTGACACGCAAAGCCCTTTTGGGTGACAGACATGGTCACTTGGCACCTGGGCCTGTAGTGCTTGCTTGTTCTTGAAGTGTACAAAGTACCAACTTTAAATTGAAGATTTAGCAAATGTAAAGAATTATTTGTTTTTGCTTTTAATAAAATACATATATCAAAACTATAACTTTTTTACTAGAGCTACAAATATCACAAAATTATGGATGTTTCTAGATGTGACACAGCCCCCGAGTTAAGCTAGGTTTTCTTGCAAACTTTGACACACTGAGCTCAAAAGGTTCACCATCACTGTTATAAGGTTATAGGAATGTGCACAAATTTGTTTTTTTGTATTTGATTAGTACTGAATCAAATGCAAGAAAATTCTTTCTTTCTTTTTTTTTACTAGAACCCTTTCAAATGTGGTAGGATTAGAACTTGGTATGAATTCCATGCAAAGCTTCATACGAATGTATCAAAACATTCAATTCAAATTCAAATGTCAATCTTCGAATGTGCCAACATTCAATTCAAATGTCTGAATTTGGCCAAATTGTACGAATTTTAAATGTTACGAATATTTCTGCACATCCCTAGTCATGGATATTATTTATAAAATCTAATCAGCCCCCAAATTACATCCACAAAATCGGAGACATTCCTGGAGACATTCAAAATAAGAGATACATTTACAGATCACCAAGAGCAGAATCCTAACCACATCTGAAATGCCCCATGAGATTAGGTGCACAGAGTGGTAAAAACTTAGTTGTCGGTAAATTCTATGCCGTGGAATGTCATTTACTTCCACAGGATTTGGGTTGAAAATCACGAGGATAATTGAAAAAATATTTTCTGCATCTGTTTAGTGGGGTTCTAGTAATATTGGTCCTTTAAGTGTAGGCTATTTTTAAATGAGTGTTCTGATAATTTGAAATTGCTATCAGAATTTAAGCAGAAGTTAATTCTAGCCTATATAATCAATCGTCATAGTGCGTACGGCATAGGAAGGCACCATGTTACAAAAAGCACATTGAGGAAATCACTGCAATTCTTTGTTCCATGAAGTGCCAGTTACCCAATACCACAAACAGTAGTTTTCAAGACTGTACTATAATAAGGATTGTCCACTTTGTGGATGGAGTATAAACAGAACCTATGACTAGACTGAAAATTAATGGTTGGGCTCAGTGTCCTTCCTCCCAGGAAATTTTTAAAGAATCTATTTAATATTAAGAAATACTATTGTATACTTAAGAAATAATACAATTATACTTTTGAAATATTCCCTGAGTTTCCCCTTTTTTTATCAGGCAACAATGTCTGGACTGAATACTGCCTTGGGTATATGAGTATGAAAATACAGTACCAGTTGGATTAACCAGAGCCAATAGTCTTAAGAAAAGTCCACATACAATCTGATTCAGAGCCTGTTATAGGCAATTAAATTATCTTCAATAATTCTATTAGACAATGTCTTTTCTTTTTAAGAAACAGTCTGCTGGAGATATTGTTAAAAGGTTAAAAGGGCCCTCAAGAACTCTTGAACAGCCACATTAGAATAAAAATCTATTTAAAATGACTGCAGGTAACTACAGATCTTTCTGAAGGCTTCTACAAGAATAATGTAACCTCAAGGGTAGCCATTTAAAATCAATGTTTTTCAGCTGAGTAATAAACAGCCGTCCATAGTGAACTGCTATATAGCAATCAAGCTGTCAATTATAACATTGTATTATGAAGCTGCTCACTGATTAGAAAAAAATTATCTCACACATATTTAATATTTACCTTGATGAAATAAGCCATGAGCCCCCACTGTGCCAACCCCGGCAAGCAATGACAATAACAGTACTGCATGTTTCCATCATATTGAAGTAGAAGTTAACTTTTAAAGTTGTGTGACTGTTGTCAACTTGATAATTAATCAGATAATTTACTAGCTGCCATAGCTATGACTAAGTCCCTAAAAATGTTTACCCTGGAGAATGTAACCTTTTACTTGCTTTACTTTTTGTTCCTCATCACAGTTTTTAATGTCTGAACAGCCAGAGATAGAAAGAGGCTTATATTGTGAGAACTGTTGTATATAAAGACGTATGAAGTTCTGCTTTGTGATTATAAAATGGAAAGATGTGGAAAACAAGAAAAGAGACCATTCTTCACTTTCCCTTGCAGTTATCTGAGGTTCAGTCTTAAATTACTACCATCTAGGGTTTGTGCATCAAACATGTTTGTACTGTATGGTGTTTGCAACATATGAACCTCCCAAAGAGGGCAAACTTCTTCAAAGGTTCTTTCCTCTATGAAGGAAAGGGGAAAGTGACTGCTTAAGGAGATTACAGGCAGGACTCACTTGCCTACGCTATAGGGATGTACATGAAGGGATTTTTTTGCATTCAATTAGTATAAAATTGAATATAAGAAAATTTGTATTCGTTCAAATAGATCCCCTTCGAATGTGGTAGGATTCAATAGGAATGCATTTGTACAAATATCCAATTTGAATGCATACATATCTGATACATGTCCCATAACATATTCACTCTAAAAACGTCAAATCCGTCCTAAATCTAATCTGAATCCGCTTTCCATCCACGTCGAACGCACTCTGGATCTGTTGCCAATGTGACTGGCACAGTTGCTTTCCCACTTCCCTGGTTCACAAATGTTCGAAAACATTCGTACAAATACGGATCTCAATGTGTGACTGTTATAACATTTGATTCATATACAAATGTCCGAATTTGTACGGATATCAAATGTTACAAATATTTGTGCACATCTCTACTCTGTTGCTCACCTCAGCTTCCTAACTTCCCCACCCAGGCAGATTTGCAGCCAGGAAAGGGTGAAGCTTGTGGGCATTGCTATGTCATTGCCAAGCCTGTAGCAGGACAGAAAAATGTTGTTCTGTTCTGTACACAAATCTGAAACTTGGCAGCAGCCATGGGAAGACCTGTTACCCCGCAGGATACCTGTGTGGCCCCAGCACTTCCTGGTTGTGAAGCCGCTTGAGAGGGGAAATCAAGAGGTTGACAAAAGCAACTACGCTACCTGTAACCTCCTTCAGTGGTCCATTTCCTCTTTTCTTTGTAGAGGGCTGGGCTTGTGAGGAATTTGTCCTTATGACCCTAGCATTCACTTGAATGTATGAATGCATGCTGTGAAAAGCATTTTGGATGGAAAACAATGCACTTAACTTAAAAAAATACTTAGACTGAAAGAGGATTCTTGAGGTGATTCATGCATTTCTTGCAACACTGTTATGCATAATTTGAAGTATAGACTGCATTAAGAGAAAGAAATGATACATTATACTTAGTCTGCATTGATTCAGGAGAGATTTGAATAGTTTATTTTGCCCAGTCAGAGCCCTTCAGCGTAATGACACATTCATATACACATATGAACATTATTTTCTGAAACATTAATGTATAGTACATTTTTCTTTTAAAATACCAGCTGCACAGGTATTTTTTTTTATTTACAAAAATATTCCATACTTAATTTTTGTGTTTGTTATGACATATTTAGGATCAAGTACATTAAATAAAATAACTACACAATCTAACATTTCCATTTGTAATGGCATGGTTTTGCAGTTCATACGAAACTATATTTGTAGACAGATGAGTTTGCAATCCTATCCTAAGATGCATTTCCAAGTTTCATCTTCAGAACACATAGAGGGGCTCCGCAAGACTGAAATAAACAAGTGAAAGAGAGCAATGAAATAAAACAAGAACGGACACAATGTATAGGGACTAATCGTACATTTAAGCTAGAATATCAAGCATGCTTATCCAATGAGCAATGTTTGAAACATTTACCAACATTCTTTATTCCCCCCACGCCCCATGGAGTTGCATAATGGTACAGTAGCTTAACCAGAAACCAGCATGGTCCTCCTAGGTCTAGCCATTATGAATAGTGGCATGTGCATTTAAAGAAACACAATAACAGTTTATTTACATACTTTAAAGGGTTGTTAACACTCAAATTTTCCCACTTGGCATTTACTCAGTATCAAATAGTAACTCCACGGATGCTGTGATTTTCTCCAAAAACCAATCTTCTGTCAACAATTTTTTTAATGTAGAGGCTAGAGAGACATATTTGCGTAACCCTCAGAAAGATAAATTTCTAAACGCATTGTCAGAAAAATGGTCACATTGAATTAGTTGCATCTTTGATTTCCATAGTTAAAACAATAGCCCAAATTAGTTTTAAAAAGAAAATAAAACATTTACTCATCTGTGAACTTGAAAACAAAGAATTTACATATGAAAAAACATGGAATAGTATTAGCCATGCACTTTTCTTTTTTTTAATGCATGTTTAAAATGAAGTTGAAATTCAGATAATTCACATGTATTGGACATTTAGGCTTTTTTAACACCTCTCACTGTAATATAAAACTTATTCAACTGGATTTTCTTTTGGCAGTAACATTACTAACATCCACAGAGAAAAATAATATTCACAATACTTCACAGATAAATATCTGGACTATGGGAACAAGTGCAGCTGAAAATTTGTACAGTAAACAAAGGCCAACAATGGGCATTTTCAATCATTGTGCACACCACAACTACACTACAAGTGCAGTCATATTCTCATCTGCATGTAGCAGAGCATTAACAAATAGGATCATTCACTTATCACAAGAATATGCACTTTAAGAAACATTCTTACAAGTAACAATCAAATATAAAATTTAAGACGAAAGCAAAACTTCAAAATATAAAAAGAAAGCTTGGGTTGACAAAAATACATAGAATTTGTGTTTTTGTTGATTCTTAGTAATTTTAAAAGGTTGAAGAAAATACAAGAAAATTTAGAATTGTGTATATGTGCAAAAAACAAGAGTTGTGATAAATATTCGCCGGCAAGCTGCAGTTATTCCAAACAGTTTATAATTCTGATGCAAACATATAACATTTATTTTTGGAGAAGTTTAAATTACTCTATGGAGTGAATTTAAGCTAGTTACTGCAGAGTATTTCTAATCAATATGGGTTATCTGTTTATGTTACCTCAACATGACTTTTTTCTTATTATAAACATAATCCTCTTCTCCATGGATAATTTCCTCATTTATATATCTATCATAAACACATTACTTTTTTTTGACCAACTTAACAAATTTATTTGAAATTAAAAGATATACATATTTTAATTTGGTAACAAATTATACTCTTTCAGGATTATGTATAAATATGCTATCACTGTAGCTGCAATCTAGCTATGGTTACCTGTGTTTATCTTTCATTTCCAAAGAACAAAAAGGAACATTTTACATGTTTATGAGATTGCAGGTTTGGGTGATCATTAAACAAATCTGAAAGTGTTTCAAACATTTAAAAGTCAACTAGGTTTTTTTTTTTTAATAATTCTTCCAAATCTGGCAATTTGTTTCTGGCACTGAAGCTCTAACACACAAGCAAAACCCCTATGCTTTGTACTACATTCAATGACAACTGAGAAACTTTGTCCATGGAAGCTGCCTTTACCTGGCATTTCCCCTTTAATTAACACAAAAGCTCCTGACCACAATGGGGATCAGATGGTGCGCTGAAGTACATGGTGCTGTTAGCTGACAGGCAGGCAGTTTGTTGGAAAAGAACTTTCTAAGCTATGTCATAGTCGGGTAAGGAAAAGTAAAACTTGAATAGGTATAAATGGACTAAGTACACAAGCTTGTATTACTTAAAGTGCAGGAAAAAGAAATTCAAGTTTATAGTCTAGAGTAGATCAGTGCTATAAAAAGCAAAAAATGAAAAGTCACTGCATCAAAAATCACCTTTGGCTATAGCTTCCTAATGTAGTGTTACCAACGTGAAAGATACTCTCAAAGAAAAATGTGTTATAAACCCATCCACAGAGCAGTACAGATGAACTGGGTTAACAATTTTGCATGTAATACACTGTAGTGGATGCTTATGGGGGGTGCCACACTTTCAGAGTTGCTTGATATACACACAATATTTACATTAAGTAACATTCAGAAGTTACAATCTGGCAGTTTTTAAAAAACGTGTTTAGTATTTTGTTTAAACATGGTATAAGAAAGCAAAGTAGCAGCACTTTTGGTTTTATTTTATTTTTTAAAATGATCTGACCAGGCTGTGTATAGATGTTTCTGTGGTTGGTGCAATGGCAGCAAATTGAACTTGTTATTATGGCATGATCCCTGACTCAGTTTCCATTTAGTATCTGTATAACTGTTTTTGTAAAGGCAAGAGCCTTGTATAGACAGAATCTATTCTCTCTTTCTGTAATTTGTCATTGCGGCTGCAGCTGAGTCCCTTTCACAAGCAACTGTGGCATCGTCATTTCTCTGTTTAAAATTTTCTCCACTTCATTCTTTTATGTAACATCTGAATGAAGTCTAAAATCATCCAGGCATTCTGAAAATAGTGTCACCTGTCACCTGGTGTCCACACCAATTTGCAAAGACAAATGCCATTGCCGGCAAAGGCTGGAATGTCTCCAATGAATTATTTTGTCTTCACAAAGTTACACTATGAAATATTAGGAGAGATTATATATGTGGCAGGGACTATTTCCCAGTATAATTAACTAATTATCCCCATTTTGCTGTCTCCTCTGATGAAAGTTAAAAAAAATGACATAAGGTTTCACATACCTTGAAAGTGCACACAATCTCTACCTCTTTCAAATTCCCTGAGAAACCACATAATAATTTGCAAACAGCTGTTTTGGTAGCATTCTTTTAAACAGCCATCCAAAAATCGTAAGTTCACCCAGACAGCCAGGAAAATAAAGAGAAAGAAACCAATGGGGTAACATCTCCTGGCCAAATCCAAGCAGCTATATAATATCAGTTTCTTTTTTAAAAAGGAAATTGAAAAAAAAAACCAGCAATTGATCACCAGATTCAGCAACAGGGAACTGGTATGAAAAATACAGGCCCACGTGCAGAAAACCACCACCAAATCTCCCTTTTGAAATAAAAATTCAGGACAGTATTAAAAAAAATACTTTCAAGTTCATTTTGGACAAATCCCCATTCTACCCATTTATTTTTTTATATACACACAGAAACATGTCAACAGCTGCTCAATATGACCATTATGACCATAACCAATTATCTATAAAACTACCATCTGTACACAGCCTTATTTTAGTAATTTGGCAAAACATAATTGGACTGAAATGGCAACAAGTGGATAATGGAAATTCCTCAGTAGTACGCTAAAGAAATCCTACTAGAATAATTTTGCTTTATAGGACTGAAAATTGCTAAATCTAGACAGACACATTTGTCAAAGTCTAATTTCTGCAAATATTTTGTAGGCAATTTACGTTGTGATAAAAACATTAGAACGCATACATAATATGTTTGCTTCATATATCCTTTAGGTTAACGTCCTTATTCTTCAAATGTTATTGACTATTTTTAAGCCAACCGCTTCTACGATTTTTCACAAATTTGTACTAATTGAAGTAGGTCTTAGCTCATCAGAATTTTATTTTCTTTAATGGGCAATTTTACTTTTTTAACTGAGAGAATGGGAATGTTTTACCTTTAATTCAGACCACATTTTAGTTCTGTTGAATTCTGTGTTTCTCTAAGTTCAGATTATATATTCAACATATTACATCTGAATGTAAGGACTGTAAAATTGATGGGTTATTAATTTAGCACATGTTGAATTCAGTGGAGGTTTACTGCCTAACTCTTGATGGAACATGCAATCTGTACACAAAAGAGAAAGTAGAAACTGGGTAAATGAAAGAAACATTTTCACAATGTACAGGTTAGGATCTTACTGTCTGTATCACTTACCATTCTGTTATCTTTTGGTTTATAGATATCAATTGTTTTGATTTACAGCTACAAATAAGGCAATTTATTTAAACCTTAAAATATTAACATATACTGGCAACAGATTGTTAAAAAGTAAGTGTTCTTAGCCTGATTTGGCTGCTGGCCACAACAGATTCTGCAAGGTTACAGCATCATGACTGTAGGAACATTTTGATTTCTTTCCCACATGGTCTCCAGGAATCACAGCAGTCTGACCAAATTTGCAATACAAGGAGGCACCAAGCTGATCCAAGTAAACCCACAATTGTATCTTGGACTGAAAAGGGAAGCATTGCCTCAGCATGCAATGACATTGAGTTGCAATCAAGCTGCAGTAGCTGTTTAGCTGAATTAAAGGGTTTTAGTCACAATTATTTAGGAGTAAGACTCATTAATACAAAAGACCACACTGTGCTGGTTCAGCCAGTAATTTTTTTTATCCTGGATTGCACCATAACACAGGGTGAATGCTCATCAAAATAACTTTATTTTGAGCAAAATTCGTATGGAGGAATTTTGTTTTAGGTCAAACTGCAGTCTGTGTTTACAACATAGAAGTCAAGACAACCCAACCATTCAACATGTGCATAGCAGAGTCAACAAACCCCAAACTTCTGACTGGCCATATAATGGCACTTACTTACAAACAAAACCTAAAACAGATTAGGCTGTTTGCAGATTATCACAAATTACTCACTATTTCAGTTTCCAACATGACAATTCTTAATTTTGCATTTCTTTATATATTATTTAAATAAATTCATTTACTAATATTACACTATGGCTTTGGTGCAATCTTCATTAGCTAAAAATATACTGCTTCAGTTTGGCACATCTTATATCCTTCCTCTGTTACAAATCTAAGTAGGAATATACTACTTACTAAAGTGATAAAATATTGAGGTTAAATTTTGCTTTTAGTGCTGCATTTCCAAAACAATCTGTAACATTTATTTCATTCTGCAATTCATGCAGTGAACTTAAGGACACTTACGTGGAAGAAAATTCCATTCAGATCAACAGGACTTGCTTCCAAGTAAATGTACCTGGGATTCTGGAGGCAATCTATTTGCTGATACATTTTATTTCAGTAAAAGGATCTTTGAACAAGTATTACAAATTCTAGAACTATTTTAGTCTAATGTAAGTGATAGCAAATGCTCGCTATTATCCATCAGGTTTTATCTCAAGTTCAACTCAAGACAATTTCACCTGGCAATTGAGTTCTTATTGGGCATGTAAGTTACAGCTAGCTACATATTTGATAGATTTTAAGTGCCTGCACAAATGCATTCTATTTAACACAAAAGAGATGTACAGCATGAATTAAACTTATTGATTACAGGTTTACTTAAATGTGCAGGATTTCTTTTAAATAGGATAGGCTGAAAGATGACAAATGATTTTCTCAGTGTAACAGATGTTTTTGCTTTTCACACTATACAGCCATAATACAAATGAAAATTTCCAGCATGATGCATAGCTGTGCATTTTTTTTTTAACAATACAAGTAACTCATCCTCTTGTGTTGCATCTGATATTGGCTGCATTCAGGTGTTATGTTTAACTATGATTTGTTATGATGAAAGGATGCAGGGAGGCTTGGCTTAACACGTCACTTTCTCTATTCTGTGGTGAAGCTTGTGAGCCGGAGTTCAGATGTTTTTGTTCCATTTAAAAAACCACCAATTTCAGTTTAGTGTTACCTCAGAACCCTAAACTGTGATTCATTATAATTAAGGTTGGTTGAAATAAACCAAGTTTATGATCTATTATTTAAAATAATAGATCAGGTTCAAAAAAATGAACTATAGTTAACCAAAAATGGAAGCAAAAGCTTCTGATCTCTTCTTGTGACTGTACCAGAGAAGAGGGGAAGGAAAAGCACAGAAACAAAGGTCTTGCTGCACCTCATTATTGTGGTAAAGAATCACAGCTTATCATGGCATCAAACTGCAGCCACAGTCTGATGATGCAATACAAGAAATACTAGATTAAAGGTCCAAGAAAATTCTATGTGCATGTTAACTACGCATGGATTCAGGATGGAGCTCCCATACTTTCAGTTTCTTAGATTAGAGAGCCAATAGCAGAATAAGCCATTTTTAGTAACAACTATGATGACGTGCTCTAAGGAGGGAAGGTAGAGATTGGCTACTAATAGTCCTGTAAGATGAACAATGTTATTCTAGCTCTTGGACATCCGATTTATTGCAGCCTCCCATGGGAGGGTGAAACACTGGCAGCAACAACAACAGCACAAAAACGTTTGGCATATGAAATATTAACACAGGATAGATCCTGCATTGCCCCTGCTTATCTGATAGCAAATTTTCTTTTTTCTTGTCCATGTGTTCTATTTGATTCTGTTCCCAAGCTCTCAGTCCACCCACAAGACAAGACACGCACACATCTGTGTGGGCATCAGTTTTAAATATAACAACCCTCAGTTAAAGCTGCATGACTGAGGTAAAACTGTGTAAATTGTGCTAGGAAACATCTGTATCCATTGGCTGAAACCATTCCAGTTCCACTGGTCCTGCAGAAGTTAATGAAAAGGAGATCTCTTTCTTCAAGGTAAAGTTATATAGACGTATTTGAAAATGCGTTGTCAGAACTGGTACCATTTCTTATCTTTGCATTTCAACATCATCTAAAAAACAGACAAATAAACACAACAGTCATATGCCTGACAACAAACAACATACAGCCCATTTTATAAAATGGTATAGAATAGGTAAGTCACTAATGGTTCTAGGAGGTGAAATAAATTAATGAACATATAATTTAAACCCAAAGTCATCACACTGAATAGATTTGGATTCTGTGTCATGTTCCACCAAGGATACACACTAACAGTAGCCTGAATGGCATCTGGAGCAGGAGGCACTTCCTAACTACAGATGTGCCATTGTTGCTCTCTAGATTGTATTGTTAAGGTACTATACATGTAAGCTGTGCATGATGATGAAGACGGAGAGTTGGTTTTATACACCATTTTCCTCACCTTATAAGGTGACTCAATACGGCTGACAAACCTTCTGCTCTTCTTCCCACAACTGACACTCTATAAGGTAGGTGGGGCTGTGAGAGCTCAGAAAGAGAGCAATTACTGGCCCAAGGTCACCCAGCTGACTTTGTAGAGGAGTGCAGACTCGAACCAGGAAATGTCCAGATAAGAGTCCGGCACTCTAACCACAAAGGTCACAGAGGAATCCAACCTCAAGATCAACAGCAATTGTCATCTGAACTATACTGAAGCTTTTGTAAATTATACCCCTATGTGTAATTTGATATAGCATATGTTCCCCAAAAACTTTATTTCCCTAGAGTGGGCAAAGGGACAAGTAATATTCCATTCCTTTTCTAAATATCTTTACGTAATATATATCACACAACAGGAAGGTAATTCCCATACTTGTTATAGTGAAGAACATTTGCGTTGCGGGGGTGGGTGGGTGGGAGGGTCTTTTTCCGTAGAGGTTTGGCCATCAGACTAGGTAGCTTCTTCCACTGATAATACTAGCTAGTCTGGTGGTGAAGTGTCTACAGAAAAGAGAGCAACCTTGGAGAACCCCAACAATCAAACAATTACCATACTGCTTTGTGAGAGAAGAAATGTTTTGTCCCCCCCCCCCCCAAGAGATGTGCCTGACTTCAGAACACCTTACCTCATGTGCATGCTTTGAAAAGGAATCAGCACTGGCTAACATAGCTGCTGTTCTTTCTTCTAGTTCTCCCAGCTTCTGTCCTCTCTCATCTAGTGCTATTCTGGCTCGTGCCAATTCACAAACTACTCCGGATGCTGCTCCTTTCACTCCTTCAATACCACCAGGTCCTGGAATATGCTGAGCAAGACTCCTGGATGCTTTTCCAGCAGCTGATTCACCAACTAGATACAAAATAAAATAAAATCAATTTTTAACTGAATTTAGGACTGAATAGTGGTTAACTAGTCGGGGAAAGAGGCAATCCACAGGGAGCTGTATTACAGCTGCATGAGTACAAGAAGCAATGTATCAATGTCAAGCTCAAACACCACAGTGGAAATTGCTGTGGTTAGTGGGTGGTACTCAAGCTGAAACTGGAAGCCGCAATGCCTGTGTCAATGTGACAGCATATGTATTGTTATGCAACATGTTCGTGGGTCTTAAAGGGAAAGGGCAAAGCCATAGACTATTTTTGTTGGGCATTCTTCCCTTCTCTCGATATCTGTGAAATGGCAGGGGAATTCAGTGGTGGCCTTACAGCTGAAAGCCTCATGTTGAAGAAAAGGCTTTCAGTTGCTACTTCCTGCCTTTCCATAACAAGAAGGTGTGAGAATGGAGGAGACACCAGAGGTGGATTGGAGACCAGGACCACTGGACACTGCGTGTCTGTCATGGTGATTATGCAGGTGGCCCCTCCCCAAAAACTTTGATATCACAAAGCTTCATTTAATGGGTAAGTTTGCCTAGAAGAAGAGTTTGCTTTTATACCCCCCTTTCTCACCCCTTTAAGGGGCTCAGAGCAGGTGACAAAGCTTTCTATTCTTTTGCCCACAACCCCTGTGAGATTGGTGGGGCTGTGAGAGCTCTGAAGAGAGCTGTGACTAGCCCAAGGTCACCCAGCTCGCTTTATGGAGGAGTACAGAATCAAACCCAGTGACCACAAGATATGAGTTCATGACTCTAACCACAAGACCAAACTGGCTTACAGTCCATTAAATTGGAAGTTCATCTTAAGGTGCCTGAGGGAAAAATTTGATATTATCCGTATTGTTTTATTAATGTATTAATTTTTTTTAAAAAAATAGTATGGTTACATCCCACTTATACCCAAAGGTCAGGATAGGATGATTTCCTACATTCCACATCATCAGAGGCTTTGGTATGCTGTTCAAGGTTTACTATTTTTTTTTTAAATAGTTAAGAACCTGGCATTTACCTAGATAATTGATGTGCATGATCCTTTACAGAAGCGTTCTCAAGGCCACGGAAGCCAATCGACTTTGTATATTTAATTTCCTGTTCTAGATTGTGAAGAATTTTGCTTTGGTAAGATTTCTTGGTCTTTTCTCCTCTAACCTGTGATCATGTCATGTCACTTTTTTGTTGTTGTTCCATTAGGGTTTAGTTTGCCAGGTTGGATTATTCTAGTTTTAGATAACTGTATCTGTGGTAAGTATTAAACACTGATTCCAAACAGTATGTTCCTGTTTTAAATACAGATTACTAAGTAGATTGCATCAGATCTTCTTATTGAAGAGAATAAAGGGAAAGGTACAGGGTGGTAGTTTTTGCCAATTCTGTATTTCCTTTATCCCTGAGCGGTAATATGATACTTGGCGTCCAAGTCATTTAGGGCCGTATAAGACTCTGGCAAAACAAAACAAGGGCTTAATTTCTCCCTTTTTAATGGCTCTATCCATTCCCATTTGCTAATTAATAACGTTCTCTATCCAAAATCCTTTTCCAATCAGTTGTCTTATCCCCTACATAGCAGGCTTTCAAGTGGCACAATAGTGTGAATAGAGAAAGAGAAATCAGCAATGCCTTAATTCTGTCCAGTTTCCTGTTTAGCAGAATTCAAATAAAGTCAAGATTCATCTTATTTTTATTTTTAATATATGGTTAATATTGCAAGTTGTTCTATATATTCAAGTTCAGAGATGAGCAAATACTTTTAAAAAGCATTTTAGATAACATGTATGATGATCAGTTATATAGGACTCTGCTCAGTTCTCCAAACTTCCTGCCCAAGGAGTTTCCCAAACTTCCTCTGTCTACACTTTCTGTACAAATCCCTCCTCACTTGGCTCTGTGGTGCTGAATAATACCTTTAGAATTTTGCCCCATTTAGCTAAGTTCTCCTTAGCTCTTTGGCACTGTAGAAGCAGACAGAAAGTATTTAAAAAATCTCCAGTTTACCAAGACTGACTGAAGCAAGAAAAGAGACCAAGAACATAAGAGGAAACAAAGGGTCCTGTAAACTTGGGTCCTGTGGTCTACTCCCACACTCTGCTGCTGAATCACAAGATGGAGTCTCGAGCGGAACCTGTCTCTTGCTCTCTCACTTTTAGTGAAGGCTTGCATTTTTAGGACAGATGAAACTCTTGCTCTTGTCACCTCCTCTGCTGCAAATTATTATTTTACAAAGAATTCCTGAAGATTGCTGCCAGCTTCTCTTGAGGAAATTACTTTTACTGCCTTTTAGCAAACCTCCAAGCCTACAAATGATTTCCTCTCTTGGCAAGACCTCTGTTGCTGGGACTGTGAAGTGGTTTCACCTTCTCTCCTCTGGTCTGAGCCATCCATTAACCTTCAGTTGTGGAACAAAACACCATTTCTGTACACAGCACCTACTCTTTGCAGCACATTGTAGTCCCAGGTTTGTCTTCTGCACAGGGCAGAGACGTTAACAAAAAGCAAGATCCCTCTCCTTTCTCTAGTATTCCTTTCCTAGAGCCTTGCAAAGAGCCAAGAAAAGAATGTGAGTGTGAGAAATCTTTCATTACTCCCACTCTGTTTATTATTCTGGTTACTTAGAACAGAGCTCTGGGAAGAACGCAGGTAAATTATTAGTATGAGTAGGGTACAGGGCATTGAATGTGAATCTGAAGCATAGTCAGAGGGTGCAAGGGCAGACCCAGACATTTACAGATTGACCCATGGGCATCAATTGGGCTTGGAACTAATTAGACTATTTTTTATCTTCCTAGAACACATAGCTACAGAAAATGACTTTTGCAGCTCCTATGGAGTTGCAAGTATATATATCATATTGTCAAGTTTTGGAGCTTTTAAATCTTTTGCCTGTTTGCCTTCTAGGATCTGTTTGCTTGCTTTTTTGCTAAATAAATACAAATTGTCAAATTTTGGATTTTTAATACTCTGGTTTCTCTTCAGATTGTATAAATCTTTCACCCTTTTAAAAACGTGTCCAGAATTACTTCAAGTCTCTCTCTTACACACCTAGTGAGCCAACTGCAGAATAATAAAACCAACCTTATTCATGCTGACACCCCTAGGACAACCTGGGAAGAATAATTTCCCAAACCAGTGTATCCCAGTGGTGGAGAATGCAGGCAGTGTGAAGATAATATTTCAACACATTCAACACTTTGGCTAACAGTGATCTGGATTGTCTTATTGGATTCAGACAAGATGTGATATAAGATGCTGGAAGCAAGAAAGGAAAGATTTGTAAAACTTTCAAAGAAAGAGAAACATAAAACTTGGTTCAGAGATAAAGGCTTGGCTCGCACTGAGCTGAGAAAAACAGTTCAGGTTTGGAACTGGCTAATCAACTGTGTGTGTAAGAGCCACGTATCCTCTGTAAAGGCCCGTGCATGTCTGCAAAACTGCCACAAGGGATTGTAAATGATGCAGTGGCCATGCAGGACCTTTACAGAGAACCTCTCACTTCAGGGATGCACTCACTCACCCACTTTATGGTGAACTGGCATGGAGCAAAGACAGGAGCAGCATACTAATAATTTACCATTGCTTTCTACACTTGCCATTTCTTCCCCTAAATTGTAAAGGTACCACAATGTATTCTGAAATCACGACTGGCCAGTTCACTGAGCCGTGTAAGTTCTGGCTCATTTTCAATGAAGGACAAAAATGTAATGCTGGGTTCTGTTTAGATCAAGTTGGTTGAGAGCAACCTGATTGTTTTTAACCTGTTCAACACATCTATATTTTAGATACAAAATACTAAAAAGTATTTTCAATGCAGAGCACAAAAAGCATTTTCCTTTGATTTTCACTCAAAGTCTGCTAGGAATGCCAATACATGCCATAAATATCTTAACACAGAAATTGGCACTTATCTGATTGCTGCTAATTACTTGAGCTGTTTCAAGGAATACATTCTATCTTTATGTTCTGTTCTGCTCACATGAAACACTGAACTTGTAATGAACTTACAGAGTTCTTCTCTGTCTAGTGACTGTGCACCACCTCCAAACAGGCCTTTGAAGAATCCTTTATTTGGTGCTTCGGGTGTTTCTACTGGTGTGAAGAGTTCACCCAACATTTCCTTCAAAAGGAAAAAAATGAGCCATTGTCAGAAAAAACAAAAAGCATAAGGGCGTTGTCTTCATTTTCTTACTTCATCTCAAATGTTGTTTTGTACCATTGAACGCATTCTTTGAAAAAAGGGACATAACTATGGTTTAACGCCATCCTTCTTTCTGATTAATAGATGTGTTATACTTTAAGTTTTACTTTCGCCTATTTTATAAGTTATACTTAGGCATGTGCACAAGGTGATTCACCTCACCTGAGCCACTAATGACAGTAAGAGCTGTGGTGGAAAAGAAGACCTCCAAAATAACAATAGAAAATGAGTGAAAATAAAAGTGCCAGCAAGCAAAAATGAAAGCACTGGAGTTTGTATATATTTAGGCACACTGTACATCAGCTCCCATATGTGACCTCTTCTACAGCAGGAAAGAAATACCTGCCAGCGCTTTTTTCCAACTGCCATAATTTTCAGGGCTTTTTCTCCGACATAAAAAAAGGCAGACAGAAATATCAACAAAAAATAGAACACTTTGCTTTACAAAAAACACATACAGTACATAGCATAGCAAATTCCTCCTCACTAGGCTTGTGCTCAGCTAAAGTTCACCATTATTGAACCGCCCAAAGAAGTACTTCATTTTGCAATGCTGGCGGTCTGCAACAAGGGAAAGGCAAGATGGTGGTGAGTGGAAAGAGATTAAATGGAGAATGCATCATGTTTCTTCCAGTCCCTATGTTCCAGCTGGCCATGCCGCCAGAATGGAGAGGAGATAGCAGGTTTGCGAGTGACATCATCATTGAGGCTAGACAGGGGCCTGTGAAATCCTAGGAAAAATGGGATTTTTCATACTTTTGTGACAATGTCATTTGCAAGTCCAACACAGTCTTCCAGCTGCATAAACAACTGGGACACAGAAAGCAGGGAGAAAAGAAATGTGGATGAAAGCAGGCACATTCTTCATTTTAACCTTTCTGGCTGAAAGCTGCATCTTACCTCCTTGTCGGCATAGATGGGTGGGCTTGCAAGATGAAGAACATAAGGCAATAGTCATATGGTTTGTCTGAGGTGTGTCTGGAGCATGGTGCTTACTCAACACCAGTGGGGGACAGGTGAATACTGGGCCAGACAAGGCTAATGATTCTTGTTGCTATTCAGCAGTCAGGCAACAGAGGCAGCGGGAATGGTCCATGGCCTATTCCAGAACCCAGTGCCATTTTGCTGAGGTCCAGAAGATGGTCCACTTTGGGAGCCATTTACGGAGGGTGGTGACTGCTGAAATGCCCCCAGATTGCAAAATGAAAGTGGGGGAATGTCTTTTCCCTGGCTGTGAAGGGGTTACGAGTATTCTCTGCAGTGCACACCACAGGTGCGAGTGTGGAATTTGCTTAACAGTCTCAGCCCTCTTTGGACAGTTAAGTAACACTGAACTTTCATTAACTTCAGGAGGTCTGTATTAACTAAATCTGTAAAGCAAGATAAGTGAAAACTCTGTTTATTGAGCACTAAGAAAATCTGGATGGTAGCATAGAAGAGAAAATTCTGTAAAACCTAAATGGAGTATTAAAAAAGATTAAACTGATTTTACTGATTTTCTTTATTAAAAATACACAAATACACAAAAAATTGTGTCAACATACTGTTTAGGCATTTTTGACATTTCTGTATTAATGTAACTTTTCCTAGGTATCAGTTTCTCATATTGCAGTTAAGTTGGATTTGTTCAGTCTTTTCCTATGGGGTAGGAATAGGAACACTGTAGAAAACAGCATATATATATAAAGAAGACTATTATTTCAAATACTACTTTCCTGAAAGCAAAGCAAAACACAAAACAGGATTACTGTATTTTTAACTTTTACCTGCAAATTTTCACATGTTTCTTGACTATAAGTGATTCTCTGAATTTCTGTAGGTGAGACAAGGTACAAAGCCTGCCCATTGTTTGTGAAGCAAAATGTTCTGGCTATCCTCATGTTTGTAAGTGGTAAGTAATACACGTCCAACAGGGGCCTCAAGCTTGGCAAACTTGAGAGAAAAAAAGAAGAAAAATATCATTTATTGGATTTTTATGCCACCCCGTTACTGTAGCCTCAGGGTGGTATACAATAAAAATCAATTAAATGAGAGAGTAAAACATTAAAAGAAATAAAACACCTGAATTCAAAGATGACTACAGGAATAAAAAAGAAACAACCAGAATACAAGATGAAAAACAGGAAAAACTACACACCTTTTTATAGTCATTTGAGGATATTCTGCACTCACCTTTAGTTATTTTTTAGACATATACTGAGGATCTTATGCATTTATTCAGTTATTTAGTTACATGCCCCATATCTGTCCATTATTATTTCTCTCAATTCAACCTGGTCATCAAAAGGCAGCTTTAATATAGGGAGGACTAGCAACAATTAGAGCAGAGCTTCTTTCTATTTGAGTATCAGCCTCCCAACTGTCCTCACCTTTATTGATCCTGAACAGCTCTTCCAGATCACACAATCCGTCCCACAACTCGGAGGAACTGGCCTCAGAAAGGAACAATGCCATGGCGACAACTTGTTCCTGATCAGCCACTGCACCAGCCCCAAAGCTCATGTGAGCTTTGGAGTCAGCTTCCATGAGTTCTGATGGCAAGGAACTAAAGTTCTTGGCCTCTGAATCTCTGTGGGACCCATTTGTAGGCTATCTGGATTAACCTCTGCTAGTATGCCACTGACAATCCAGATTGGGAGCCTCCTGATCTTGATCATTGTCTGTCCTGGGCAGATGGAGTGTACTTGCAGAACATCAGCAAAAGCAAAGAAGGCCCTTAGTTAATGTAGATATTTAACAAAGCTAACTTAACCTCTAAGGTTTTCTGAAAGAGTAAAGGTATTTAGCATCCTTCTGTCATGGCAAGAAATTCAGTATATCAAGAGCAGATTTTTAACAATGGTAGTCAGACTGAGTTCAGTTTCCTGGAATTTTTATTTTGTAAAATTTTGGAAGGTGGAAATAATGCATAATGTTGTTTTTATGGTCACAATAGAAATGTTGACAGCAATATCTAAAAGAACAAGGTATCTTCTTCCACAGCATAAGTGGTAGAATATACTATTTTCATGAAACAACAAGAGCGGCTTAGACTATTTGTCCATACTCAAGGCCTGATAACAATTTGTGTGAGGAAAGTAGCTAGTACACAGTAAACAACAAAACCTGATTTCAATTGAGTTTTAATTGCACTGCCAAGTTCAATACTGTAGGTTTCTGAGACCTATAATATTTATTCTGATTTATATTCAATACTTGTGTACTCTTGGAATTTTTCTAATTCAGCACATATCATGCCCAGCCCTGTTCAAAGCTGGGATACTAAACTGAAGGTAAGTCTTAAAAAAAAACATAATGGGGAATGGGTGAAGGATAGGAATTCCTAATGTATTGGAAATATTAAATAAACCATTAATCCTTGGCTGAAAATAAAAACACTTTTAAAAATTGAGGTAACAATGCCTCCAAGGTGTGAGCCTTGGTTATTTTATGAATGAAGCACCTTAGAAGAAAAAATACACTATATTTTTTCTTGTATTAAAAATTGGTTTTTAAAAAACTCAAGATCAGTGATGGACAACTGAGGATCATAGATTGCTAGAAAGAAAGATACAGTATAGATTTACCCAGAAGAATAATTTGTCTACTAAACAGTAATAACCCTTATATTGATATATGTATCTGAACTCTGATTGAATAAACTTCTTCCATTCATTCATATTAATATAGTGCTTGATAACTAAGCTGACCAAAAAATGATATCACAATTTAGTAATGTATTAGAAGGTATAGTAATATAAAAGTAGCATTTAATCTTTTCTGACACTCATATACATGTTTCAGACCTTTTTAGTTAACATTTGAATACCATCAGACATCAAAAAACCTCTGATAAACCAAGTCATTTCACAATAATTGTGAAAATCTGTTGGTTACAATATGGCAGCAGATTTTTACAATTATTATTATGGAAACAAAAGGTCTTTTAAATATTGTATGTAGGAGCCTAGTGAAGCATATTTCATCAGCAGCATATTGTGTAAACTAAGCCATTTGTAGAATTCTATAACAACATGCTTTAACTATGTCCCATCTAGAGCAATAATTATTGCTTAAAAAATGTATACACACTTTGAAAACTTAAATAGGGTTAATAAGATGCTTTAGTTGGCAAATCAGAAGAATAAAACATGGGATTCAAGGATTATGCAAACTACTAAAAATTACTAGCACAGCTATCACCTTCTGCCCTTTCTCATCTATGGATATGTTTTTCAATGAGTATGGGGCTTTAGCGAAAAATGAAGATGGCTTATAAAAGTGGCCTTTTCCTGGTGTAATTTTCTTATTAACTGGCTTGATCTAATGGTTTAACTGATAAGCATCTTTAATAGAACTATGTAAGCTGGAAAAAAAGAGGCAGATAAGAAGGAATAAACTGCTTTTAGCCTTTAAGTCTGTCTGAAACCAAAATATTGTGTCAATTCTAACAGGTAACAAAACAATGATAATTTTAAGTAAGCAGTAATGTTAGCTCTTCTAGATATAGCTTACAGGAGCTACATGGGAGTGTTCCAAAAACTAGCAAGTAAAAAAAAAAGCAGAAAAGGCAGGAAAAATACAACACAGTACAATAGAACATCCCTTAGCATAATTTCAAAACAGCACATTTTCAGTATTATGCATTTTACTTATTATGACCATATCTTGTGTGATTTTTCATGTCTCACTGTTTTGCATTTTGCTGCCAAAAGCCAGAAATCAACGGTGAACCCTGTGGAAGACTGAGACCATCCTCTTGTCTAGTAGTTATTTTCCCACATCACTTTATGTAGTGAAGAAAATCCTTGGTATAGCTATTTTAAACAAATGAGCTCTGACTATGAATTATTCATTGTGATAGGTTTTGACTGCTTGCAATAGCTTTTGCATGCCTTTAGCGTTTAGTGTTTTGAGTATAGTGTGTGTAGGATGTGAAATGAGTCACTAGTGTTTGTATTCTGTATGGACTTTTTTGCTATTTTGATTCATTTAGCTGCTTTTAAAGTGGTTTTGACTTCTTTTGCAAGCATTTCTGTGTTTTTTACTGCTTTTGCTTATATGCTGTAGTGTATCTCTTAGGGACTCAAGTCCTAAGTGACTGCAGAATACTTCTGGGTATGCTCTTTGAGGTCCTTGGGTTCTTCTACCATCCCATTCCACTTCCACACAGTTACAGCTGAGAAGACATCAGACAGGATTTCTAAAGCATTTTGGCACTGAACTCCTAGCGGAGATATCTAGGGAATGGACACGAATCTTATTTTGCATCAGAGTGTTTCAGCAATGTGCTTCATTGGGGGAGGGGTTGACATCAGTGAGTTGCAAGACTGCAGTCTGTGAAAGACTCTTGTCTAGATTCAAGTGTATCTATGTGTTTAGCACTGCAAATTGTGCCCATAAAAAAACTTCATCTTGGTGTGGATACTCACTGTTGCAGGGTCCACATTTTGGTTCCCATCTGGGTGGTGCATGTTTCAGAAATGGCATTTGTGTGTTAGGCAAATCTGGGGAGGCTGGGGGACAATGACTGCTTGCGTACATGACACTCCTTAAGTCACATGTATTCCCTGAGTGGTTCTTAAAAGCAGTCACCTTGAGGCTACCATCTAAAACCTCAAAGGTGCAGCAACCAGACAATCGCAAAGGATCCCCTGGTTACCCTATTTAAACTATGTGAATTTGTCATACACTAAATAAAATTGGGGAGGCTGTGGTATGCTCCCTTCAATGAAAGTTCCCTTCCTCCTCCACTGATTTGCATCGAGAATCCAATTCCTTATTTAAGTCAATGTACTTTATTTTGTACCATATAAGATCCATATTTTTTTCAAAGTCATGTCGCCTAAAATCACCCTTCATTCTATTTTCTTTTACATTTTTTTCTTAGCTAAATATTCCTTGGAAAATTATAGGTGCTTCCTATTTGTCCATACATCTTATATGGTGCAAAATACAGTAACTGTCAACAGAACTTGCCAACCCAATATAAGCCATGGAAGACTTCCACAAGAGACTTCAGTGAAAATATGGAGTTTAGGGGAACCAAGCTGTAGTTCCCTAAGCCACAGGCTTCAATTGCTCATAGGATACATTTTCACAATAAGGAGGCTTTTTCTGAAATGGAATTCTCACATTATGCAAGGTTCTACTTTTGCAATATTTACCCATTAAATGCCTCCAAAGATTTTTAAAATAGTTGCACAGATATTCAGCAATGCAAAGTCTACTATGTTTATACGTTTAAAGCAAGTTGTGTTCATATTTTATGTCTTACCTAAATGTCATTATATGTCCATTGGCACAGAAACAAGCAAGGCAGATACTGTTGTTTAGTGCCACTATGTCCCCACGAAGAACAAATGAAGTCTCTGTAATATTTTGCTTATAAGTACAGTTCTGTGAGGGCAATGAAATAACTTTTGCCTGTTTTTCAGAACATATCACTGCATATTGATTTTCACTGATTTCCTGAGAAGAGGATGGAGACACTGATACAGGCCGGCGCTTTTTTAACTTATCCTTTTCATCCTTGTCTTCAGGGATGTTAGGTTCTCTCCAAGGTTCATATGCTGGTGGAACTAATGATCCTGTGGTGTCCAGAAAAGCCATTCTCAGGATTGCCCCTTTAAGCCTTAGTATAGTTCCTAAGACACAAAGAGTGAAAACTTTTCTAAATCCTCTGTATAATTAATGACTAGTTACAACTATTTACTCAAATGTAATAAGTATCTATAGCTATTCAAATAGCTTCTTGGCAGATGAATCTAAGTGTATATGCAATTTGCAAAGAGGTCTTAAATTTGCTGACAAATAGTATATGCTTAGAAATTAATTATGAAATCAGGCACTTTATGCATTTTCATCTTAGGTAATTACATATAAGTAACACCATCTAATCAGCCTAATCAACACTGATCAATTGCATTTGTATATCTTATCCTTCACCCAAGAGTCCTAGAATGGGTCAGCACAGTAAACATTTTGATAAAATCAGTAAAAAAGTCAAAAATATACTTCAGGTATAACCCTTCTTCTTTGGCAGAACAACATTCTGAAGAAGCTAAAATGGTAAAAAAGTATATTTTATACAGTTACTTTATCACATTGGTGCCTGGTGTTGTTCCAAAGCCTGTTGATCATCTTTATACGTGCCTTTCAAAGGAAAGAAGACCCTTCCTTAGTTGGAAGAAAGGAGCATTTCTACTCATTTCTACCTCACCTTGCCATTTTCTAAGTTGCTGTCTTTTGTACTGGCAAGAAGGAATTGTCAAATGAATGGAATAAATTTTCAGACCGCACAGAAGCTGCAGTCAGAATCTACTATGTTTAAACAACTTTCTCCCAAAAGCACAATTTTTTTGTTCTTACACAGTGAAATAATAATTTTAGTAAACGTGCTTAGCACTCCAGAATCACAGCTGGTTATGAGATAAAATCTATAAAATAAAACCATGTTAAGGTTTTTCTGGATGTTGTTATAACTCTGACATTAGCTTTGTATCAATACCAGCGTCAATATTCATCCAGCAGGAAGAAGGAGGATTTTCAGAACAGTCAAAGTCCAGTGTATCTAAATTTTGTTTGTGTTTTTTAAAAATCCTTCAGGGACACTAATAAACAAACAAAAGCTACTGTAAAATTAAGTACAATACACTGACTCTCTTTTGTTAAAACAGCGAAGCACCTTATTAATATATCTATTACCAAGACATTTTATAATTTCTGTGTGAATTATTTTAAAGATTGGATGTGAAGGGAAAGGAACTGAGATGCTCAAGACAGTTCTCTCTCACTCCCATTCATGATGATTAATATATCCTGTTCCACTTCTTCAGTACTGGACTGGTATCAGTCAGATGGCTGGGGCTTATAGAAGAGTCTTCTAGTCCGTTTGTGAGTTCCTAAGCTAAGCATTTTAGCTTATTTCCCATCATAAGCTGTTGTGGGGCTGCTGGTTACGACCCTTATATTGAAAGAATGATTTAAAGCAGACAGAACTACCAACTAAAATACATAACATTCATCAGGACACCTATGAGTACATATATAACCCCCCCTCTTCCGTTAATAAGCTTCTTTGATATTTCCCTTTAAAATATTCTTCTTAAGATTTAACATTTTGACTGTGGAAGCTGCTGCTGCAAGATGTTTAGAAAATTAAAAAATGACCATGAGCCCTGGTTGTGGTGTTTTAGTAAAGGTAAAAAAATCTCATGCACTCTATTTACACTATTGTTAATTTTATTCACCTCCATCAAGTCCCCTCTTACTCACTACTTCCTAGACTAGAAAGGTGAAATTTATAGGGAAGTCTCTCTGTTATTTCAATCACTCTCATGTCAACATTTTTTGAGAAGTAGAGACCAAAACTGTACTCAGTATTCCAGGTGAGATCATACCACTGCTTTGCACAGGAGTAGTATAATATTGGCATCCCCCCCCCCAATATCATTTATTACTTCTAACATGGAATTTATCTTTTTTACAGTTGACACATGCTGCGTTGATATTTTCACTGAGTTGGCTATCACCATCCAGAGTTCTCTTTTACAGGAAGTCACTACGAGCTCCAGTTCCATTAGACATAGTTGGGACTGTATCACTTTACCCTTGCTCTCACTAAACAGCATCTGGTCATTCTGATGCCCATTAGTACAATATGGAGAGACTTTTCATAGTCTCTTTTTGTTTTTACTGCTTTGGGGCCATTGCGTACTCTTGAAGCAATTATTCTAGTACTGTGGGCTAACTATACTGGATCTACAAGTAATATTCCACAGTTTTTCAACAGTACTGAGCCAGCCAAGCAAGGTTTATTCCCTTGTTCTCAGTGGGAAAGCGCAGTCACTGCCAACAGCAAAAGTGGGAGTTACTTCTGAGTCCCTTTATATTCTATAAATGATACATCCTACAATATTCATATATTTAAGTTAAGTCACTCCTATACAGTATTCCCTTAAGAATTTGTGTATTTTTGTGTAGTTTTTGTGTTTCAGTAAATATGAACTTTCATACTATTTTTTTTAAAAAACCTGCTGATTTTTATACAAGTTTAAAGATGAAGTTTTGCATAGATTTTAAATTTGTAAGCTTTATAAATTATGTGGAAGACAAGTTGTTTTATCTTGTTCTAATGGTTTAGTCTTTATGGAGGAAATAGTTTAAATTAAATTTTTGATTTTTAAAAAAAGTTTCCCAAGCAAAGCATGGATTTTTAGAAGGAATGTCACCAATATGACTTTTCTGTTTTAAAAAATTCACTTTTCTGAAAAATAAAAGGCTAAAACCTGTTGCTCTTTAAATGATGTTCCTTTCAACAATGACAGCTTGCTTGCTAAGAGAGTAGAATTTAACCATAAGTGCAATTGCTCCAAATAAGCTACCATGTTGCTATGAGATACATACCACTAGGAGACACAATTACTGGTTGAAGCAACCTTTGCTCTCCTCCTGGAGGTAAATTCAATGCAATGACCAAAACTGTACCCAAAGTAGTCCCGACCCACAAGCATGGTGAAGGTGCTGTGTCAGCTTTTCGAGTGAAAGTTTCACAGAAATGGAGAGCTGAAATTGCTTCTCGGGATTCTTTATCAATACTGGTTACACTAGAACTCCTGGATCGGCTGAAGGAGTTGTCTCTAACATCTGAAAGATTTTACATTGATTAAAAACATGCTCAAAAATTATTGCCCACATTTCACACATCACAGTTTATGTTACAAACACAGTATCACAAAAATAGACTCTACTAAAGCCACTACACCTTAAAGACAAATACTTCAGACTCTTTGCCCAAAGACACTAACACATTTCAATGCACAAAATGTATTTGGGAAAATAAAAGTGAAGTCTATCAAACTCCAGTAGCGAACAAATCTGCTACGGCTATGAGAAACTGCTTTCATATTGTGGTCAGGGCAAGAGACAAGTTGTGAGCAAATAGGATTTTTGAAAAAGAAATGAAATACAATGTAATATTCCATCACACAAAATTTCTGAGACATTCTCTGCAATTTTTTCTCTGATATGCAGTAATTCATGATTGTACTATGGAGAAAAACAATTGTAAACATAAACTTTGACACAACCATGTATATTCTAAATAAACCTACTCATTAGTTTTTAGTTTGTATTTTCAGCTTTTACTGTGTATTGCTAATTTCAGTAGTTTCACTAGAAACGTTCATATTAAGCATGATTTTCTAGAATACAAACTGTAAATCAGCTACCTGAACATATATCATCTCAGCCCAACCTTTAAAGTCAGAGTTGTTGTCAGGCTTACATTTTCAAAAGAAGCATCTGCTTCCATATAAATCTGCCTGATCCTTGAGTTTTGGAGTTTGTCTAAGCTGTTCTGGGTGTGCCGCTATCTACACAGAGTCATGGGAGGTAACTGGGGATGAACCCTTTCTGCTATGGTACCCAGCTTATCTCCCTAAAATATGGTAACATCAATTGTTCATAGAACCATAAGCTGGCTGATTGTTCATTTGCATTGTTTTAATGTATTATTTTTATTACTTCAAACCCTGAGCATTATAATGAAGACATAAAGAAAACATTTTTAAAAAATAAACAAAAGGAAAGATGAGGAGATAGGAAAGAGAATTGTGGCTGGTAAGGTTGAATATTAATAAGGGATGCTTGATTGGGGGTAAAAATCATGATAAGACTATCAGATGCGTATACTGAACAGATAACACTTTGTGGCAGAACTACAAAGTCCTTTCCTAGTCATTTCTTCATTGAGTATATGCCATATTAATTTTAATTAAACTTATCAAGTATCTTGTTTTAGTAGCTTTTGTTGATGATGCAGTGTCTATTACTTTATTATTTAATTTGTTCTGAATTCTGCTGCTTAACATATAAAATAAATGTATCATAAAATCACAAATTAGTTCAAGGAACTATGGTTTTAATTTGTATGGCCAAAGGCTAGGCAGGAATGGAAACGTCAGCTTTATAACTACTCTGCTTCTAAACAATCTAAAGAAGGATGCTTTAAAAAACAAGCTGCTGAATTCACCCACTACTAAAGGCCAATGGACAAAGACAGTCTCATATAGCATTGTTCCTCTTGTTCCTCGACAATATATATACAGCATGAACATTCTAAATTAGAATCATAATGTACTAGTTTTGTTTATTTTCAAGTGCTATTCTCTTACATGCACTAAAAATATTTTTAATTCATTAAAGGTTCATTGCAGCTCATACAAGCCTCTTTAAAAGGTGCCTGCATTAAAATTAAATTAGATTATTCGAGTTCTAATACTGTATATACTACTGTAACTGATCTTGACTGAGAAATCAGGTTTGTAAAATTAATGATCACATAAATGGCACAAGAATCAATAGAAATATGAAAAAATACCAACATTTCAAGACTAATGTATGCGTCAACTACAAAGAACGCAATAAAGCCAAAAGCCTTCTAAGTCACTGGTGACAGGGGATAAGTAACTTCTAGGATTCTACTTATATTAGGTTGGATGATCCCATCTTATGGAGTAAGCAAAATAAAGTAGGTCTGATGCAGGTATATAAACTTGCAGATAGATAGTTCAAGAAAATGGTATGTCTGAGGAGGCATTCAAGCAAATTTAAGAAAGCCTTAGTTCACTATCCTACTAATTTGAAGAAGTGGATTTAATGTTAGAGACTAATTATTCAATCAATAGAGCAAAGATGTTTACATAATGGATCTTAAAACCAAACACAACTCACTTCATTCACTCAAACTATGCCCTTTGCAGAATACCAGAAGACAATTGAAACAAATGAAAATGAAGATTTCGCTTGTGCCACTATTCCATATTCTTCACCATGGTCCCAAATTATTTCGCACTATATCCCTGCTACTACCTTTGAGTATACATGCAAATACAAGGAAACTGTTTGGATTCTCATGTTCATCAAATTATTATAACTAATGCAACAATCGCTGGGCTGGAAGGTCAATAGATAAAGCTAACAACAACTGAGGTTCTATAAGGCTGCAATCCTCTTCAAGTCCACATCAAAGATGCTCCAATGCAAATAGAGGAATGTGCATATATAAGCCAGCCTGAAGGGGAAAGTGAAAGTGAACTTTACTGAGTGACAGAGCCAGAAAGCTGCCCTTTTTGCCCATATTGCTCACTTGCTCCTGAACACTGTGGTGTGCCTAAAAAAGAATAGTGCCTTCCATAGGTAACTGCTCACTGAATGCACATGCCATTTAAATTGCAAGTCAAACAAGGGATGTTTTTCCACTGTCAGAAAGTACCCATTTTTGCACCCATTAAGGACCCATTTGGGTGTGAGCCGGATGACCCCATTTCCACCACAGCACCCATTTGGGACACATTTGTTTCCACCGCCACTGGGGAAATTCGGATCATATGGGTACATCTCAGCCTTTAATCCAGATTTTCTGTAGACCCCATTAATGGGGTCTACAATGGGGCCTTCAGCCAGAAAATCTGTATTAAAGGGAGCCTGTTTCCATGAGAAACAGTCAATGGGGTCTAGAGGAGGCTAGGGGGAGGGGATGCACCCATGGGGGGGAGACCCGAAATCCCAGCTTCAAAGTGATTTCAGAGTCATTTCGAAATCATTCCAAAATGACTCCGAAGTCACTCTGAAGAGATCAGCAAACACTTCGGAGAGGCTCCGGAGCTGTCAGCATGGTTGGTTCGCTATTAGTGCACACTGCATGGACTTCCCTATGAAATCCCTCCGAAGCGATCGGCAAAGACATCGGAGTCTCGCTGCTGGTTTCTCTAAAGATCAGTGCAGACTTTGGAGGCATTCCGGAGTGATTTCCCGCTGACATCGCAGGTGCTCCGGGGCTGACTTGTGCTGACTTCGGAGACGTTCCAAAGGGATTCCGGAGCAGCTTTGAAGTCTGTGCTGGTCTCCTCGGAGGGACTTTGAAGAGTGCACCCCCCTGTCTCCCGAAACACCTGGGGTGACTGACCCTTGGGGGTCAATCCGGATTCCCCACACAGGTGCAAAGGTGTTTCCATGGCAGGGAGGTTAGCACCCATTGCTAATGGGTGCTACACCTACCGTGGAAACACATTGGATGCTTCCCTTAATCTGGATCTGTTAGATTAAGGAATGTACCTGTCATGCCTCCAGAGCATCTTTCATGCTCTTGAGACATATATTTAGTTAAAGATATTATAGGCTTTTCTATGTATTAGTTCAAGAGGGGAAATAGAGATCTATAGCTTTAAGAGAGAAAAGGATTGTGGGAAATTCTAGGGTCCTATACTCTCCAGTTGGTTTCAGTTTTATGTGTAGTAAGATTTCAGCCAAGTCAGACCTGGGGAGAGCATTTTCCTTTGACAAAGATAAAGTCCACAGAAGAAAGAAAGATGAAGTCCACAGAAGAGAGATAAAATCCACAGAAGAAAGAGAAAACAGAGAAAACAGTCTAAAACAAAAGGTTAACCAACAAAGAGAGAACAAGGTATTTAAGAAAGACTACTGAGAGAGAAGAGATCAGTTTCATGTTATTTGTGTTTGTAACCAGTAAAGCTTTTGATAATCTAAGAAGTTTGTGGACAAGTCTTTTGTTCAGGCTGTGTTCCTTAGAGGCCGAGGCCTTACTACACGCAACATCCATAGCATTGCTCTGGGGACAAAACAGTACCCTTTCCTTAGATCCGGATCTAAGGAGCGCACTGGAAAAACACCCATGGTTTTAGACGAAGGGCCTCAGTGAGGGACCTTGCAACTTTTTACATGCTAAATGCATGTAGAAGCTTCGGGGGAGTCGGAGAAGAAATAAAGAAAACTCATCCCAAAGAAGAGACTGGCAGAGCTGTGCTATTTGCTTTATATTCTTGCTCCTTCCACAAAGCAGGTGGAGGAAAGTCCTGTCCTTAGGAACTGAGAATGCTGCAGAACTGTGTGATGTTGCTCCAATCTAACCCATTCCCTGGACAGGCACTTCCTCACCAGAGAACGGCTGTCATTTCTCTGGTCAAGAGAACTTCAAATGAATCTTCTTGCAAAGAGATGCATTAAGAGCTGCTTATTCTGATCCTCCACCCAGGCACCTTCTGTCTTGAGTGCCCCCCAAAAAGATTCCAGTGTCCAGGCTACAGGGGAGTGTAGTCACACCACTGACTTCAATTTATTACATTTAAATTTTATTTTTACTTTAGAAAGCTTCAGGCAGCATACATTATTCATTTAATTCTTTCACTCTCACAACAATCCTATGGAACAGTTTAAACAAACTAAAAATGGCAAACCCTAAAGTCATCAGTAACTCCATCTTGACGTCATGATGGAAGCATGTGAATTCTCTGAGTTCAAGTCTAAGAGCAGTAACAAGAGACTATTCTGTTCCTCTCCAGCACTGACAATCTATAACTAGGAGCATAATCAGTGCATTTTTTGCTCTGAATTTGTATGTGATACAGACATAACATATTCCTTTAGAGTAAAAAAGATAACAATTCTTCACCACCACCACCAACACACTATAGTACTAACTCCCAAAACAATTAACCTTGTATCCAATTGCACTGAAAGGATATTTAAAAATAAGAAACAAAAGCTTCACTAGCAATCCCCAAAATCCACAATATTCATGGGATGGGGTCACTACTACGTAACTTTCTGCCTTTAGTAGTTAGGGTGATGAAGTGAGCTGCTCACTTTAAAAAGGATGTTAAGTCATATTGTGTCACCCCGGCCATTGGAAATAATAAAAACTGGAGCCACAGAAGACAAGCATTTGGGGAGGCTGGTGATATTTAGAAGAAGAGTTGGCTTTTCTACCCTGCTTTTCTCACCCATTTAAGGGGACTCAAACAACTGACAAAGCTTCTCCCCACACCAGACACCTTGTGAGGTAGGTGGGGCTGTGAGAGCTCAGAAGAGAGCTGTGACTAGCCCAAGGTCACCCAGATGGCTTCATGGGGGAGGGCAGAATCAAATCTGGTATTCCCAGATAAGAGTCCAGCTCCCTAACCACTAGACCAAACTGGCTATATTACTGCTTATCTTTTAGCTATCTGATTACAGTTTGACTTTTAGGTTTTTGACTGAGCATGCTTACAGTTATTTAAAAGTTTTTAGTAATGCATTTTTTAAATTCTGCTCTTTTGTATGCCACACAAAGTATACTGGGGAAGGGCTGGATATAAAACTAAATACATTCAAAATAGTTTAGAATATCATACTATTCTTGCTTGTTATGCGATATTTGATAAAGTAATAATATGAATTATGGTACTATTTTATGTTAGTTATGTGTACGTGTGAATATGTGAAACAAAATTGTATGCTATTGATGATATTTTCCATTGCTTTTGAGAACAGGAAGATAAAGAGTTTCACTGAAGAGGTGGCTGGGCAATATTTCAAAAACAGGTCACTGCATACAGGGTAAATGGAGCCTTACTACTTAAGAGATTTAGACCTACATATTAAACGCAATGTGTAGAGCTTCTCTCATGGCCTCTTCAAAGATTATATAAACCATCAATAAAGGCTTTGAACAAATACTTACCTAACTCAGGTTTCAGTTCAGTTGGTAAGCTTAATTTTCTAGACATCTTTGCTGAAAAATAATGTATAATTTTATAATAAAGCTAGAATGATCACATTTTAAAGAGTTTATGAAACTGAGAATAAAAAAATTAGTTTTCAAAATAAGATATATACAGTACTTCAAAGCAAGGAAGGTAAGCAATTTTATACATATATTTATAATAAGGTTTAGTGACAAATGTGTAAGGAGAGTGACATTACCTTTTTTAGCATACGACCAGTTTTGAACACTAACATTTAAATTCTTAGATTCTGTTATGTATTTATTGTCGTTCATTAGGAGTCATGATTTTATATGATTTCCCTGTTATTAACTGGATGTCAAGGAGTCAAGATTACTTAAATATTCTTTCCATCTACCTCTCCCATATACAAGAATATGAATATAGGTAAAGATAAAGCTGCAAGGAAGTTTCATTTTTTTGAAAGGGAAATTTAAGTAGAATAATGCAGAATTAATCAGCAAAGCTAAATACAATGGAAATGTGCATTACCTGAAAAAGTGCCTTGTTCCATATTTTCCTACCTGTAGTCTAAGATCTGCTACAGAACTGCTGGCCTGAATGCCTCTACCAAATGAAATGAAGTGGGAAGCCATAAGGGAAAAAGCCTTTTCAACTGTGGTGCTCAGCCTCTGGAAGAGACTCCACAGAGGTTTGTCTGGAGCCATTCTTACACGATTTTAGGCCTCAAGCAAAGCCCTTTTTATTTACCCAGGCACATATTAAGAAAAAAATGGATTAAGAGTGACTTTTTAATCTGTTTTAATCTTATTGTTTTGTGTTCATATATAATTTTAATTCTAATTTAATCTATGTATTTTATGTTTTAAAATAGGTAAAGAGAACAATGTGCACAATGCAGGTCTCTTTGAAAAACAGGCGAGATATACCAAATAAAAACAAGTAAATAAATACATTTACCTACATCTGTAAGCCAATCTTAGCTTTTGGCTAAGTATTTAGTATGTAAATTACAGGCTTTAATGGGGATAAGGCTGCATTTAAAAAAAATATGTACCTGTTTCTGGATTTTCACTTAATTGCTGAGGGCAACATTTGGTGAAGCAAAGAACTTTACCAGAACTTTACCATTCAAATTGTTCTCAAGCAAAGCTGTCAAAGTGAGGAAGAACTGTGGCAGGAGAAGCCATGACTTGACTGGGACAGATTTTACTGCTCTCATATTCTGATTAGAACCATAAGTACTTATAGGGAGCAGGTGTTCTTTATGTACTGTATGTCAGAGTAGAGAATAACCTAAGTTTTGGATGAAAGTATCTGTATTTTTTTTTTTTTGGTGTATTGATGACATTGAAGGAACTTTTATTCATTTATATTTGTGGGCCACAGTAAGGCACATGTCAATTTCAGATTTTTTTGGTTAAATAATATATATATACTGTATATAAAAAGAACGCAAAACAGAATGGGACAGAAAAGTAAAAAGATTTTGGAAAGGCCAAAGAGCAAATTGTACTTTTCAGCTATGAAGCTACATTTATGATTTGTGGCTGGCATATCTATTAGATTGCCTTTTGCACATAATTCTGGCCACATGCTCAGGAACTTTTCATTCCTGCTGCCTACGACTATGGATAGTGTTTCCCAAAAGATCTACCTGCTTCTCCTTTCCTCCAAAAAATATTTTTTTTATTTGTAGGTTCTGAAACGGCGATAGCTAGAACTTTTTGTTCCCTCTACATTTGATCCTAGGTTATGCTTTACTTAGAATATTATATGTTATTTAATTCTACTCATTCATTATATGATGTAAAATAGTTGTGCTTTGTACTTTGATTTTCATTTGTGGTAACTTAAAAAAATGGTCCTGAGGAATTCAACAGATATTTATCACTTTGATATTTATCACACTTTTATACCGTTTAATAGTGTGCTTAAATATTATCTTAAATAAAGGAATATGTAATTTTCTACTTTTTGTTTGTGCTTGAGCTTTTTTGTATGTTTAAGGAGACCTTGCCAGCCATAGGGACACAGACAGGGATACAGACACACAAGGAAAAATTCTATTTCGATACAGTTAGCAAAACGATAGTAAATTTCAGTGGCCAAAGGATATCCAAAAAGCAGCAACTATGAACAAGTGTAGTTATCCTTACCCTCCCCTCCCAACACAGAATCACCACATATTAGTAACTGGCAGATATTTAAGCATAAGCTAGTACAAATTTATAAACAAAAGGCAAAGGATGGCTAATCTGAAATAAACAAATAATTTTAAGATCATCAAAATCTGAAGCACAGTATGTAAATGTTAACAGTAGTAATGATGCTGAAGCTTGCATAATGATGGAACATGGTTTGTCATCCCAAGCTCCAGAGCATCAAAAAAGGAAAGTAAGAAATTATTTTTAAGCAAAGGTATAACTGACTATTTATTACAGCCACATACTACATGCAAAATATCCAGTTTGAAAAGATCTGTCCTGGCAGGAGATGACATGTAAAGAGACAGATTAATACCCATAAAAAAGCAGGGACACATAGTAACTTTGCAAATGATGCTAAGCATAATCACTGAAAACATAGGAATGCACAAGAATGATCATTAGACTAAGGATGGGTCTTGAGCTAATATATTTCAAGTGGCCCAAGGTATTAGTAAGGTGACTGTCTATTCTAATTTCTCTTCAGGACACATCTGCAAAACTAGCCAAGTAAAGAAAGAGGTTTCAACCCTCCTTTCTAAAAATCAGAATCAATTGTAGTATGTGACATTCACAGTGGTACCTGCTTCATATTAAAAAGCACTAGGAAAGCTGCTCATAAAAGTAATTTCTCTTTCTATACAAGTTTAGGTATCACCAGCATTCCCCCCCCCCCCTTTGGTTGGTGAACTTTTAACCAACTTGAACCTCACCAATAGATTTCTAACAAACTATATTTCAGAAGATGGTTAGAATAACAGACTGTAATTGTCCCATTTTCTATTTTATTGCTGTTGGGGCTTAGCTTTTTATTGCCTTATTTGTTTCTATACTGTGTGGGATCTGCTAAATGGGAGATAACACAAGTTTTATAATAAAATAACATATGTCATGGTGAAAACAATCTTTCCCCTCCAATCTTTGCAGCTGTTAAAATGAAGAGTCATCTCTACTCATCTTAAGAAGAGTTTATGGGTCAGCAATTCTGTAGCTGGTTTTTTAGAAACTTTAATTGGCTATTCTCACCAATTTAGGGGTAGTCATCTAAGTGACCAGGTAAATAAAAATTTTGTAGTTGCAGCCATGGTCACTGATTATAAGAATTCATCTATTCTCCCATTTCTAATCAAACTAGTACAGAGTTTGTCATGAGATTTCTACTCTTGTTTCAATACATACAAATAATTACATTCATATTTGTAGCTGGCATTAAGTTTGCTATAGTTGAACAAATTTGTTTCAATACATACAATATACAGTTGTTTCAATACATACAAATAATTATGTTCATATTTGCAGCTGGCATCAAGCTTGCTATAGTTGATCAAATACATGGAGTGATACGGTTTCCAGTTTTTCTTAAATATTTTAATTTCTAGGACTTGGTGCTTCCAGATATTTCACCTTGTGATTCTACAGAAGGGACATGCACAAAATGCTACTGGTAGAATTATACGGCCCCAAGCCATTCACATCAGCATGGTTGAATGTGAACTGGGTGATAGGTCAGATCTGGTTAAACCCTTGTTTGCCAGGATAACGGATGGATCAGATGGAAGAGAGCAGCTTCTCATTCCTCAGTGCTTGGCTGGAACATCTAAGCTTCACTCTGCTTTCAGATGAACTTCTCCTTTTTGTCTAGAACCAATCTTTTACCAAACAGCTGAACTGGAACTGTGACCTAGCTGAATCAAATTTACTAGTCTACAGTATTGTAGTTACCTGATGTTCAGCAGCATAAGCAAGTTTTTTTTATTTGGGAAATGAGGAATATCCGGGAAGGACTTCAAGGAAAAAAAATATATTCAGGGACTGATTATGAAGGGTAGGAGGAAAGGCTTGTTCCTGCAGATCAGATCCAGTTCAGCCAAACTGCTTTGGGCATTTAGTGAACCAAGCCACATCAGGTGTCTGTCACCTTGGGGCTGAATTGAATCTTTTGGCATAAACAGCTGCAAGGAATGCTATTTAAATCATAAAACACTAACCCTAACTCTGAACCAATATAAGCAAGGCATTTTAGTAAAGCTCATTTAAAAAATTATGTTGTGATTTCAGATATGCATAAACCTAAAAAATGATGTTATGTCATTCCACCCCAGGTGGCTCACTGAGGGGCTCCCAGTTGGCTTGAAGGGATCACGGTACCCTTTTCTCATTCTGCTGCTGCTGCTGAGCACTGCTCACCCCTTGCCTCCAGACAACCTGCAAGGACATGGTGTTGCCTTTTCCCTTTGGACATAGCACTGACTACCTGCTAGGCTTCTTTGCTGCCTTCCTCCTTGAGGTCATCACTTTTGTGCATGCCTACCTGCCAGATGGAGTCATGGCCCTATTATTTCAATGCACACTGGCTGGCTGGATGCTGGCAGTGGTTGGTCAACTCCTGAAAAAGTCCTCCCTGAATGCTGATGTTTGTTCTATCTACTGCTAACACCTGCTTTATGGGCAAGGTTCTGAAGAAGAATGTGGTTGTGCAATTACAGGTGTTTTTGGATGAAATGGATTATCCGGATCCATTTCTGTCGGGGAAAGAATCAGTGTTGATTTTATTTATCTATTTATTTATGTATCCCAAGGTCTCAGGATGGGAAGCAACATTTAAAACCAAATGTAAAACGAGCATACTAAAACAATGACAGTGCCCAAAAATGGTGAGGAAAAGCTGCTTCCTTTTTTAATCAAATGCCAGGGCAAAGAGGTGTATCTTCACTGTTCTCCTGAACATGTGATGTGAAGGTTCCCGATACACTTCAGAAGGAGAGACTATTCCACAACTTGGGAGCCATCACTGAGAAGGCTCTATCCCAGGCACTCAACCCTGGCATGGGTAGATCAATATGGAGCAAGAAGTTCCTTGAGAAATTTATGGTCCAAGTCTTATAATTTAAGGTTAATACCTTGAATTGAGCTTGGTAACAAATTGGCAGCAGGTACAGCTCTTTTACACCAGTGTGATGCACACCCAGCCAGCCATTCTGGTCCAGCAGCTGCATTCTGTACCAGCTGCAGATTCCATACTAGACATTACAATAGTCTAGTCAAGTATAGAAGTTACCAGAGCAGTGATAACTGTAGTCAAATAATCTCTATCAAGAAGGGGCCTTAGCTGTGAAACCAACAATAGTTTGATGTGGGCACTCTAGGCCATGGCCTCCATCTGAGAAGGTGTTAATGCAGAGTCCAAGAATACCCCCAGATTTTGCACCTGTCCCTTCCAGGACATTACAACTCCGCTGAGGACAGGACACTTTCTAATGTCACAGACTCAAAATCCTGTGAGATACAGCACCTCCATCTTGCCTGGATTCAGCTTCAATTTATTGGGCCTCATCGCCCCCATTACTGCCTCTAGGCACCTGTCAAGCACTTCAACAATCTCTCCTGATTCAGAGAGAGAGAGAGAGAGCTGGGTGTCATCTACATATTAATAACACCTCACTCCAAATCTCCCGATGACCTCTCCCAGCTGCTTTTCTCTATGGTACCCATCTCTGAAAAAGTGTTATTTCTATACTTCTGGGTTTAGATGCTAATTAAATACTTATCTTTTTAATCAGGCCTTTCCAGAGTGAATGTATGTCTCTTTCTCCATCCTTGATTTTAATCATGTTTTTATTTAACTATTATGTTATGTAGACCATTTTGATAATATATTTTAATAGGAAGTGGTATACAAATATCTGAAATAAATCCAGAGGTGACGAAACCTGAAGGTAGGAAGGAGCAATATGTCTCAATAGGAAGGCAGTGTGGTGGTCCCAAGGGGAGAGACAGCGGCATGACTCAACAGGTAGGCAAGGACTTCAGGAAAGCAGCAATGGGATAAACAGCATGGCATCAAGGGAAACTTGGGGAGACAAGGCAAGGCAGACTGTTGAGCTCCCTCGAGTCTCAGCTCACATGCTTGTGCAAACCATGAACTTTGACCCTGGCTCATCTCACTAGTGGACTTTGTGGCGAGATGTCTTGGCACATCGTCAGCTGTGACTACATGTTCATGATTTCTATGTCCCATTTCGTACACCAATTTTATAGAACAGAAGGAGTATTTCCACATAAAGATTATTACACTTTTAAAAGTCCCTGAAATACAGTGTTTCAACAAATATTAGACATTGTTTCTGGATTCTGGTGACTGAATGAAATACAAATCTAATTTTAAATATGTTCTCATTGTTTGTGTTGGTAGAAAAGTGTATTTGCGCTGCCGTTTAAGACAAATTTCACATACAAATATGTTACAAACTCTTATATTGGAAAACCTATAATATTGGGAATATTTACATCATATTTGTGTAGTCTGAGCAAAATAATAGCCTAATATTTATGAAACCAAAGGCTCACAGCAGTTGCCAATAAGCCTCTATTGTAATTCTTACAAACATTTATGTACAAGGGCAATTTGCAAGATTAAAATGCACAGAAAAGTTAAAATATGAGTGTTGCATAGATTAGTTAAAAACTGCAACTAGTCATGAACTTACTTTATCATTTTAGAAAATAACAGATTGATTGACTACTCTCTTTACAGGAGCAATTGCCTTTGAGTAGCTGCTATTTCAGTTCAGACTTATATCACAGCTATCTTTAAATCTTTGTGTTTGGATCTGCGATCAACATTTGACGAACTTTCCCATTATCCTAGATGCCAGTAATGGTGCTGTTTTCCACTAGAACTCTCTATATGAGTGTGTACTGTTCCAATAATCAGATACACTTACAGTGATGTGTAATCATACCCAGTCTAAAAAGAGAATAATAATTTTTAGACTCTGTGAAAATGTAGTTTCGTATGAAGAACACCTCGTTCTACAAACTGCTGGCTTCACTTAAACATATCTTCTAGCAGACACCTGTGGTATAAATATGTTTTTACTACTGATCTTACCACTTAGCTCAGAGAATGTGATGTGGTTTTATCATGTTTTTATCTAAATTGATTGTTTTACCTATTTTTATCTAAATCGTTCTGAGATTGCTTATACTTAGATACAGTTTATACAAGTAAATAGTAGAAATGAATGATTGAATGAAATGATTCTTTCACATTTATTATTTCATACTCCACAGTTTGCAGGTTACTTTATCAGTTGGCAATCTGATCACATTTGAACCTATTAAGTAACATGCTGTGAATATGAAAAATTAGGACAAAAAGCCACAAATTCAGTATAAAATATATATTTTTCTACACATAATTAGTATAATCTCATGATAAGGAAGCCATTAGAAAGAGATGCTGAAAAATATTAAAAATGGAAGTACAGCAAGTCTGCAAAGTTATTTGATTTTTTCCTTGAATGGAAGAACTATATGTTTACAAATATTATACTTTAAAATAAAAAGCATAGCACATCCAAGAGAGAAGTTATTTCTTACTTCTCATTTGTTAATTCATCATCAACCTTATTTTATGCTATAACAATAAAAGGGTTCAATCCATCATTCATACTTTAAATAGTCATTTATCATAGGTCATTAGGTGACAAGGGTGTTTACCTTTTCCCCACTTGACAGTGAATAGTAAGAACTGGAAGAAGTTTCCATTTCCTTGAAAATGTGTAACTTTAACTGTTTCCCCAACCTTCATCAAATCACAGAACTTCTGGATATTTTTTTCTTTTGTACAAGTAATGAATTTTTGTATATGTGTTTCTCTCTTTCAAGAGGTGAGAAGAGCCTCTGAGAAAGATGTAACCAGAGAGGTCTGTGTCCACAACATACTTCGAAGTTCCAAATATGTGTGTAAGTCCAAAAAGATTAAGAACACTAGTTTATAGGATTGAACCCTTTATTTTTTTTATCAGAAACCAAAATCTTTGTAGAAAGACTTTTAGTATATGCAATTAGGTAAAATTACTACCCCACCAGTCTCCTTGATTGTGTTAATAATTGAGCACAGTATATTAGCAAAGAAGCAGCCCAAAGGAACACCATTTATGGTTAAGAAGGTATTAATTTAACCAACAATGCAATGCAGCTTGCTTTGTTTTACTGCCAAGTAAAGCACTGTGCAGAGTAAAGTCCCAGATAAGGAGCAAATGAGAATGTTTCTAGTTCCTACCTATATCACTGGCTACCTTCTTGGAAAAGTTTCTGCTTTTGGTCTTCACTGCAAATGATATTTCAATATAAATTGTCAATTTACCAAAGAGAGCTGATTAAAAATATTAATTTGCTGAAAAAATCTTTAAAAAGTACTATACCCTTTTCTATAAAATTATTCATTTTTTGATCATCATCAGAACTGTGGGGAGACTCAGAACCTACATAGGTGAAGAGAAGAATCAATGGGACATATAAAATGGATACTTGCAAAAAAGAATGCACAGGAAAAAAAAGAATTAAAACAAGTAATAAAAATGAGAGGTACAATATATTTTAATCCAGATATACAGAACAAGCCTAAGTAATGCCTTTTTCAACAATCTAAAATTTTAGACCTTTTCAATCAAAGGGGAGGAAGTTGTACAAAGCTGAGTCTGCATCCTCATCCTCAGAGTCTGCAAAATGATACAGCCTTAGACACAAACACAGTTGCCCTCCTATTGTTTACATTATACCTTGCAATGTAATTTTGTGAAATTAAGCTAGTGCTACAATTTGTAAATTGCAATTTCTACTAAAGATACAATCACAGAACCATAGGTGGACAGAGGGTACATTTTTCTGAAGGCAGTCAAGAAATAAAGAAAGACCTGTTTGGCCAAACAGCTTACATTCAGAACTATAGAACATATAAGCAAGCTACCAGCAAGAATTTTGATTCACGTGTGAGGCTCTCATTTGTTACATTTATATTCACTGCTCCATTAGGTCTGGTAGTTTTTTTTTCTCCAGTTAACCTTTTTGTGGAATGTGTTTGGGTGTGTCTAGTTAGAAGTACAACAGGCCTTTAGCCAGGTCAGCACTAGCTTTCTAAACTGCCACATTGTAGAACACAGATGAAGGAAACTTAGCATTTGCAGTTATCCTTATTTTCATAAACAAATTAATAGTAGAAATACATGAGAACTGGCAAATTTGATTTGATTTTCATTTCTGAAGTAAAGTATCTATTTCAAGTCATTTTGCTCACAAGATGCACACTTCTCATTGCAGACACTAAAAGCTCTCCTCTGTTTCAAAAGTTATGAAAACATTTGACTGGTCATTGTCAGGAACAGTACTAGACAACCATATTCCATAATGTCTTTGGTTTGACAGTTGTTAAATTTCTGGCAAAGAAGCATCTTTTAAAATACAATGGGATGGCTCAAAAAAATATATAATTTATGTTGTTAAAACCATTAAATATGGTCTAATTTCTATTAGGCCAATACCTTGATTTAGTGACATAGAAGTACACTTGTTCATCCCAGCTCTGCATGTGTATTCAGAATATATTTAGAATGCAGTTGATTTCTTTGTGAATTATCTAAAAACTAGTCAGAAATAATTAGAAAAATTCTGACAGAAATTATGGCCCTTCCTGCTTAGAGCCTTAATCTGGATCAAGGGCCCATGTACTACAGATCTAGCCCCCATTTGCTCCCTGCTGCTATAGCTTTGTACACTTTAGAAGAAACCTCATCCCAATCAGGGAAGCCCTGGTTTAACTGGGTCTACCAGAGGACCAGCAGCCTAAACATCAAAGGTGTCCAGAAGGTTTGCTGCTATTTTCAGAACTACTGGGGAACACATTTTGGCAACACACCAAAGCATGTCCCCAAAATGCATCCCCCCCAGAGGGCCTGAGGCTAGGAACTGTGAACTTTGGGGCTAAGAAGCCTGTCTGAGCTTTGAAGCTATGGTATGGACTGATCTGGATCAGTGCTGTCATGCAGATAGTGCTTTGATCCCACCCAAGCTATTCCAGACCCACTGGTCCCGACTACAGGGAGGGTAAGCGCAGAAAAGGCCTACTTCTTCAAGCAGATTACTTACTTAACATAACTGGAATATATCAGATTTATCTTTTATTATTAATGGGTGAAATTATAATGGCTTACCAGAGTACATTTGGTCAGCACACATGGAAGAGGAAGAGGAAGAGGAAGAAAGAGGAAAAGGAAAGCTTTCCTACCTCATGTCTAAAATCAGAAAATGACTATTCCCACTGACTTAGTGTCCCTACTTGGGAACACTGCTAAAATAAGTCAATCTGACTTCAAATTCCCTTGATCTATTTTGGAGCAAGGCAGCTAACATAAAGAAGGAAATGTCAAGTTCTCGGACAGATTCTGCATACTACGGATGGGTATACCTAGGTGCATTTGTGGCAGACAACCGTTAGGTGGCTCTATTCTTGAGTATAAATACCCGTGTCACATGACCAGAGCCAGTCTTCCTTCGGTCGTTGTTCTTGGCAGACGCACACAGTTTCAAGGGAGATTCCTGGTGCTTTTGTGCCAGTTTATTTGTATTACAAAATGTCTTCTGCTTATTTGGCATCGGAGGATGAGAGGGGTGAGCCATTATTATATGATTTAACCCTCTCGGAGTGGGAGGAAGCCAAGGCGTGGAGCTGTATTATGAGAGCCTCGAGAGGCACGCCGCCTCTAACGGCCTCAGACCACCCACTGTGGAGGTCTGAGGATGAGGTGTCTCGCTTTGATGGCTTTTCCTCCTCGGGTAGCGAGCGTGCTAACCGTATGGCCTCTCCCCCCGCAGTGGGGGATGAGTCCGGTGCCCATTTTCCCCATTCACCTCACACTAATACAGGTAAGCCACTACAGCTCGCTGCAGAGCGTTGCTGTGGCGATACAAGAAGGGGGGGAGGCATAGGTCTTAGGCATACTCTGAGGGAAATTCCCCCCCTTTTCTTTGTGTTTCAGGCCTGCGGGTGCCTTCTAGGGGCAGACCCACCATCCATATTTCCTCCCCTGAGCTAGAGCAGCCTGGGGCAGCGACCGCTGTTCAGAATCCTCACCGCCCGCGCCATTTGCCGCGGAAAGAAGGTCCGGCCAGCGCCACCGCCATTTCGCGGAGCCCAGCTAGGTGCCGAAGCATTTCCCCGGGCGCGGAGGGATCTCCGGAGGCCTCAGGAAGGTGCCGAAGATGCCGTTCCAGAGGGCGCAGGCGAGGAAGGGAAGAGGATCCTCCCGCAGAGGCGGCAAGGCTTTGCCATTCCCCTCAGCTGCGCAAGCATAGGAGGAAGCATCACCATAGGGGTGACATGCGCAGAAGAGGCCGCTCTAGGAGCTCATCCTCGCCAGAAACAGCAAGGAAAGACCTGCTTTCTTTATTACTGGAGCTAGCCCGCACCATAGCCCAAGGGGGCAATAAGAAGAAGAGGAAGCACAGGTCCCCTTCTCCTGATACTTCCTCATACTCAGCTTCATATTCCTCTTCCCCTTCGCCCTCTCCAAAGAGGAGCTATCGGAGGCAGCAATCTGGCGTCCTGCAGGCATCTCATGGGGCTAGTCCACGGCCCTCTTCTGATTATAGTATTACTCAAATGGAGGCTAGCACACAGCGCTCTTCTGATCTTAATGCTGCAGTTTTGGAGGCTAGCACACAGCGCTCTTCTGATCATAATGCTGCAGTTTTAGAGGCTAGCACACAGCGCTCTTCTGATAATGACCCTGCTATTGTTGGGCCTTCTGCACGGCCCTCTTCTGATAATGTTTCCAAGAGCAATGCACCCCCCACACAGCACTCCTCTGAAATTCGGCCTGACAGCTCCCTTCAAGATTCAGGAACTGCTCCGCCTTCTCATCCTACTCTCCCCTCAGGGGATCCTGCTGTTATTGTTCATGATATGTCTAATGTTGTTTCTGTTGATACAGTTGGTGACACTGTTGTTGCAAATGCTCCAACCCCTATGGCTCCACCTTTGGAGGATGATGGAAATGCCCAGGAGGAGGCATCACACTCTACTCCTCAGCTTTTCCAATATGATCTTATGCCTTCAGTTGTTCAGTATGTAACTTCATCCCTTAAGATTACCAAGGGTCCTAACGTCACGGAAGAGGAGATTCAACAAGATCTTGTAATCCCGATCCCAGACCTCATGAAAAATATTTTGGTTCAGGAGCGGGTGGAGCCTGGAACCTCTAAGCGTCTCCCAGGTCCACCCAGGAAGCTTTTTCTTCCCGCGGACCATGTGGAGTCTTTTTGGGCAGTGCCTACTATCGATTCGCCCATTGTCCAACTTGTCTTGAATCAGGTTATCCCAGGTCAAGGGGAGAACGTGCTTCGAGAGGCAAATGATAAGAAATTAGAAAGTCTTTTGAAGAAGGTTTTTGAATCAGGTTCATTGTCTGCTCGTTCTTCTGCATCGAATTTGATCATATCCAGGGCTATATTAAAGGGGGTGGAAGAACTGCTTGCTAACTCTTCTGTTCCTCAGGATATAAAACCTAAGCTGATTGAAATGAAGAAGGCCTTGTCACTTACTGCTGACGCTAGTCTGGACGCTCTCCAGCTATCAGCCTGTAGTATGGGAGCAGCAGTGGCAGCGCACAGAATGGTATGGTTGAGGAATTGGCAGGTGGACTTTAATTCAAAGGTACAGCTTGTAACAGCTCCATTTACCGGCAACCTTCTCTTTGGAGATTCGAATTTGAAAGATGTCCTCATCGAAAAAAATAAACGCAAGGTTATGCCTACAGCTGCCCCTTCAGCTTCGAACCCAGCGGCTAACACCAGGTTTAAAGGTAATAGAAGACCCTTTTCGGGCAATTACAATCCTAGCTTTAATTACAACTATAACTACAAAAAGCAGCCCTTTCGATCAAAGCTCTCAGGAAATCGCAGCTCCTGGGGGCGAGGAACTTCTGCAAATAAGCAGCTGCTGGGTAGAGGCCAGGGGAGACAATTTTCCTTTGGGGGCTCCAACAATTGAAACTACCCCTTCAATGGGTTCTGAACCCCCCAGAGTTGGGGCTTGTCTTTCAGAGTTTTTTGACATGTGGTCCCGCACTGTTAAGGACCGTTGGGTTTCAGATGTTGTTTGTAACGGTTATAAGTTGGAATTTAAATACAATCCCAGGCCCAGGTGGATTACTGTTCCTATACCGGTAAATAAATTAAAAAGAGAAGCACTTTACAAAGCTGTTGAGGAACTTATTCTTATGGATGCTATTGAGGAGGTGCCTGTAGCAGAGCAAGGGCAAGGTATTTACTCAATCATTTTCCTTGTGCCCAAGAAAGGTAGAACTTGGAGGGCGGTCCTTGACCTCAAATACATTAACCAATTTATGCATACTAAGTACTATAAAATGGAAGGTCTTTCAGCTATAAGGGTCCAATTAGAAGAGGGCATGTTCATGTCCTCTATTGATCTGATGCACGCCTTCCTCCATGTTCCTATTCATGAGAGCTCCAGGAGGTATCTCCGTTTTCAGATTGGGGAGAAACACTATCAGTACAGGGCGCTCCCTTTTGGGCTAAACCAAAGTCCTCGTGTCTTCTCCAAGGTTTTAATTTGTCCAATAGAGAACCTAAGGGTGCAAGGAGTATGCATTTATCCTTTCCTGGATGATATCCTGAGAGTGGGGCTCTCCAGACATGAAACGGAACAAGCCACTTATAGGACCATTGAGTACTTGTCAGCCCATGGGTTCAAAATCAACTATGAGAAGAGTAATTTGAGCCCCTCTCAGAGTTTGGTCCACCTGGGTGCCCTAATTAACACTGTCAACTACACTATAAGACCTTCCACGGAGCGTATAAGTAGTATAGTAGCGTTGGCTAAGCAGATTCTCCCTTTGTCAACAGCAAAGTTGCCTTCTCTAACTTCACCGTTAGGGAACATGGTCTCTATCATGGATTTGCATCCCTGAGTCAGGTTTCATTCTCGTCCACTACAGAGTCTCTTGAGACCATGGACAAGGGAGATTGTGGAAGGTCAAAATTGTACTGTGTCTGTAGACAGAGAGGTTAGGTGTTCACTGGCTTTGTGGGGTGATTCATCTTACGTGGGTAAGGGAGTCCCGATAGTAAGGCCAGTTGAAGCGGCTGTCTACACTGATGCCAGCCTACATGGTTGGGGTGGCACTTACCTTACTCATAGTGCCCAAGGTACGTGGAATTCCAAGGATGTGGTCCATCATATTAATTGGCTTGAATTGAAAGCAATTTTATTAGTTTTGCAGGCCTTTGAATCACTGCTGTATGGGAAACATGTTACTGTTTTCACAGATAACATGACGGCCAAGGCGCATGTTACCAGGCAGGGTGGAACTCGGTCCCACTCACTAATGGCTTTGGCCACTAAACTCTTTCTGCGGGCAGAACCCACCTTAGCATCGCTTACGGCGGTGCACATCAGTGGGGAATCTAATAAGCTGGTGGATTCTTTAAGTAGGAAAGAGTTGTTGGACTCTGAATGGATGTTACATAAAGATGTGTTTTCCTTTTTGAATAATAAGTTTTGTCTTTTTCAGATTGATCTATTTGCAACAAGATACAACAGCCAGCTACCCCAGTTCTTCACAAGGTACAAGGACAACCAAGCCATGGCCACGGATGCTCTGACAGCTCCTTGGCCACAGGGGATGCTGTATGCTTTTCCACCATATCCCGATAGGCAAAGTTTTGAGAAAAGTCAGATTGGAGAAAGCCCGGGTCACCTTGATAGTCCCCTTTTGGCCGCGCCGTCCGTGGTTTCCCCTATTGAAGGCCATGTCACTGGGGAAACCTCTCAGATTACCGGTACACAGAGACTTGTTGTCACAAGACGGGATACTCCATCCCAACCCCAAATGGTCAGCATTAGCGGCATGGAGGTTAAGAGGATGACCCTCAAAGAAGCAGGCCTACATAATACTGTGATAGAGACTATGCTGGCTGCTAGACGTGACTCCACCTGGAGAATTTACAACAGTACCTGGAAGGTTTTCTGTTCCTGGTGTATTGGTAAAAATGTGGATCCTATGCATCCCTTGATAGTGGATATGCTGTTATTTTTGCAAGATGGTTGTTCTAAAGGTTTGAAGTTCAATACTATACGTAAACAGATTTCAGCTTTATCTACATTTGTTAAGATTAAAGACGTCCCTTCTTTATCCAGACATGAGTACATTGTCTCCTTCCTAGCCGGACTTAAATCCAGAGCCCCTCCTATTTCCCACCGTTTCCCTACTTGGGACTTATACCTGGTAACTGATGCCATTGCAGGGCCTCCGTTTGAACCCCTGGAAGAGGTTTCCCTAAGGTACCTATCTTTGAAGGTCTTGTTCTTGGTCGCTATGACTTTGGCAAGGAGGGTCTCTGAGTTGGCCACGTTGTCTATAGAGCCCTCGCTTTGCATTTTTCGTGAGGACTCAGTTACTTTAAGATTAGACCCATTCTTTAAACCAAAGGTTGACTCCAGATTTCATAGGGATCAAGAGATACACTTGCTGGTGCTTTCCTCTGCTTCGGAAGGTGGCACTGTCACAGGGTATTCACCGGTAGATGTTAGAAGAGCCCTAACAGTGTACTTGGACAGGACACGCATTTTTAGAAAGACTAATGCTTTATTTGTTTGTTACCATCCTAACTACTTGGGGAAGAAAGCCTCCCCAAAGATCTTGTCTTCGTGGATAAGGAATTGTATTATCCAGGCATACGAGAAGAAAGGTATCACTCCTCCCAATGGGACTGTAGCCCACTCAACCAGATCATCGGCTTCTTCTGCGGCGTACGCTGGGTCCGTCCCGGTAGCAGACATCTGCAAGGCAGCTTCCTGGTCCTCGCCGTCAACGTTCACCAGGCACTACAAATTGGACGAATTCAGGAAGGAGGAGGCTTGTTTTGGTAGGGCGGTCTTGCACAGCGCATCCTCCAAGATGGTAAGCTACACTTGCTTTATATACTCATGTGTCTAGCAGATTTGAGTGAGAGGTCTCATTTTAAATGCTTGTGTATCTCGAGGAGATACGGGATGTGATGAGGAAATGTCTGAGGACCACCCTTTTGGGAGCTCTGGTACGTCCCATCCGTAGTATGCGGAATCCATCCGAGAACGGGAGGTTGATTACCTCGTGAAGTATCCGTTCTGGACGGATGAAGCATACTATGCACCCAGCCGATACAGGAGTTTTTTCTAATGCCTGTTTTTATCTTTGTAGGTAACCGCAACGGCGGAGACTTACTGACTCAAACAAACTTCCTACGGAAGACTGGCTCTGGTCATGTGACACGGGTATTTATACTCAAGAATAGAGCCACCTAACGGTTGTCTGCCACGAATTCACCTAGGTATACCCATCCGTAGTATGCTTCATCCGTCCAGAATGGATACTTCACGAGGTAATCAACCTCCCGTTCTCTAGCTATTCCTTCCCTCAGAATTGCCCCATTTTTACATTGTATCAGTGATTAATTCCATTTCCAGCATAGAATAAGTACATATATTATGGAAAAGAACTACCATGATGTGTCAATTTCACTATTAACAGTGCTACAAAAGCCAAAGAGCAAACTTCTTCAGATCATTAAGACTGCATTAATAAATAATTAATCAATAATAAAATACAAAAACTACACCATGGTCTCCCCCCTACTTGAAATTTCTTTCTGTCCTCTCCAAAGTAAAAAATCAACAGTTCTAAGGACCAAACACTCAGATGTAAATTTGTATCGGTATAAATTTGCACTGAGAATACAATGATAAACTGATTACGTGATAAATAAAAAGTGGTGCAGCTAATTCTAATTTTATCTGAGAAAATAACTTTGTTTGCATTATTAGGAAAAAAATCCAATGATTATCTCATAGCACATGGGGTTGTACTTGAATCCATAATTCCTTGGACTTGTATTTCTATTGCAAATAACATATATTTCTATGTGACAACCCAGAACAACTATAGCATTCACACACTCTCCCACACACAAATCCACATATTACACTGTAAATAATAGCTGCATGTACATCTTCATCTTTAACCGAAAACAATAAAGATCAGTTGATAAGGTATCAATACAGTAAGTATATTCATAGTTCATCTGTTTGTTTGATGTGTATATACAGAGGAAACTTCTGTAAAATTCAATGCTAATTTTAAAATACTGTTGGAACCCCAAAATTAAAAAAAAACCTAGGGAAACGAAGTTTCTGGATATTCTGAAATATGGTACCATTTAGTTTTAAACAAGAATTACCTGAGGTGGGAGACTTGCAACGGTCTTCTTGTACAGCTGTGCCTTCATTGATATCACAAAGCCCTGCTGTAAAATACAAAAATGATTTCAGTCTTTTCCTCCTTCTTTATAAATTGATCAGAAGATGAGAACAATCTGTAATTCTGGACATAGAAACAAGGTTATGTACTAGTTTCTTCCCTACTGGAGTAATAAACAATTCTAGTACTTGACAAATTTTTACCAAAAGCTTTTGACAAATGTGCTATATTTGTTATAAAGCGGATGACGACAAAGATTCAGTGGGACAAAGATAACAGAGGTGCTATTTTACTGCAATAAATGACATACACAAACAGGCATATACAAACTAAAAGGTTTAATAAATATTGAACCAGCTATTAAGCTACCGGGCGTATAAGACGACCCCCAACTTTCCAGTTAAAATATAGAGTTTGGGATATACTTGCCGTATAAGAAGACAACACACGGCGTATAAGACGACTCCCAACTTTTGAGAAGATTTTCCTGGGTTACAAAGTAGTCTTATACGCCAGAAAATACAGTAGGTACTTTATTTACCGTAATATCCAGACCTTTTCTACCTTTTTTCCTACCTACCTGGACCTACATAACAGATACATTTACAGTGAAAATGAAAAATCCACATTTCATATATAACCCTATATAAAAATGGCTAATCTCTTCCCTGCAAAAAAACCAAATTCAGGAACTGCTACAGCAGCCATTATTCAAATGGAAATTAAATAAAAAAAGAAAAAAAAACAAGCAAGTCTTAAAAATTCTGAATTACAAAGACTGCCAGCATGTGAGTCTTATATATGCCAGTGCATCTTATATGATGTAAAATATGGTACTTTTCAAATTATACCTTTTCATTTCTGACTTGTTCTACCTTCTTGCATAAATGAAAGAATCCATTAACTGAATTATTCCCAACCTGAGGTACGTGTACCCCCAGATACACGAACCAAGAAATTTAGGTGTATGCAAAAACAGTTGAATAATAGTGGGAAAAGACATGTATGGTTACAACATACATATCTGAAATAGCATGAAAGGGTATGATTTGTCAAGGGAGATTTTTAGCATGTTTGGAGGAGGAGTGAGCTGCTGGAAAGACATCCTCTACCCTGTGCTACAAATGGATCACTTAAACTAACCCATTACACTGGGTATTACTGGACAACTTTCCCCACTGTAAATTACCTTTAATTACAATTTTATAATTATGCCCATGGGAAACTTATGCATAATATCAATGGCATATTTTAAATATAAAAACCAAAGCTTTTTTACAACGTATTAGTGAATTTAATAGTAATACAAGTTTCTGATTTATTACAATTTATAAAGTATAATAAAGATTCCAAATTAATGTGCCAAGGTTTTCTGAATGTGTTTCAGATCTATTTCCTATCTTAAATCCAAGTTTCAGCATCCTTCCAAACTCAATAACCTTTCAACTGAGGACAAGAGTGAGTAAAATGGATTAGAGAAGAGTGGTGCATGCCATTTTGAAGAAAGGTGTGATATATTCTTAAATAAATTGTTTGAATTTGTATCCTGTCCAATACTCAAAGCTCTCAGGGCCAGTTACATTAAAAAACAATGAACATATAAAATGAACACATGCAGATTTGTTTTGCAACTTTTACATTCATGAACTGCTAACACTGTATATTTTCCCAGTCTTGGTTAGGAGAGAAAGAGGCTTCTTTCTGTTTTTTAAGTTGTATATGGGCTGAAGAAAAGGAGTAGTAACATCTAAAATGCTCTTCTTTTCCTCCTGCTAGATGGAATGATACCTCCTTCTTCCATCCCCATATTGGTGACAGACTTCTTACAACCCTTCTGGAACATCAGCAAGATCTGTCTTATCCTTCCAAGTCCTTCCAATCTGCAGCCTTCCAAATAATCTTTAAACTTCTACATCCCTACCCTGCTTCCCCCAAACCTTTGCTTTTGTTCCAAATCCAAGCCACCATCCAAATATGTTATAATAACCAACATAACAGTGGTATTACAGCAGTGTGTGGAGCACATTCATTTCACTCCCCACAGCCCAACCGTTTTAGTGAAGAAAAAAATAGTTCATCAGCAAAAGTGCAGGGAACCAGCTCTCTGTGGTCTGGAAGAGGATTTACACTGAGAGCAATACTGCATTAATCTGGAATCAAGGAGGGTTGGGGCAAGGACGATGTGTTCCCACTCTTTTCAGCAGACTCCTGCTCCAACTCTTTGGATGTGTTCAATCATTTCAGCTGTCGACTAATCAGAGTACGATATACAGTTTACTGACAGCTCCAGCAGAAAATTCCACCTTTAAAATGACCAATGAATTTTTCTATTGAGCTTGATGTTTCCTGGGGAAGAACCATGCAATCCAATTCCCTTTTTCAAAAATGTCTGTTTTCTCTTAATGACATTATTGAACCTCTTAATATTAATTGATATTACCTTCAGATCTTTGTGTTCCCTTAATATATATATATTTGTACTTCTGGGATGATTTCTGCCCATCATTTTAACAAGAACAAATACAGTTCTTTTTCAGTGGTCTTAGATAAATATTTACACAGTGAACATTATTCTTTTGCTCTTGCAGGGTTTGTAATATTTACATACATACTTTGGAATTTTCTGGAATTGTCAATCACAGTATCCATGACATTAGGGGTTGTTTCTTTAACCTCCTTGGCAGTATTACTATTTTCTTTAAGTTTGAACCTCTGATTTCATAGTTTTGAATGCATCCTTCCAATCTTGAGACAGTGAGTCCTCAAGTGTTCTTGATCACTGTCTATGTGGTATACCAAGGGACCATCTTCTGTACACAATGATTCTTGGTGTCCCCAGCAGACATTTCATTTGTTTGCTTAATACCAAAGAGTGCTGTGAGCTTTATCACTTTTCTGCCATCTGCTTCTGTTGCTTTCTATTCCTCTCAGCAATGTGTGTGGGGATTTTTTTTTAACTAACTAGGGGATATCACAGCTTTATCTTACTGGGACAATTTCAGCATTTCTGGGCAGAGGGTTAGCTCTGAAGTATGAGCTGTGGCAAAGAGTTACATACCACAATCACAGCACACATTTGTCCTCCATTAATTGTTATTTATCAATTATTATTTATTTCTGGAATTACTTTTCCTAGCACATCATAGAAATAAAAAATCAGTATGAAAGCCTGTAGGTTCTACCTTTGATGGGGTGGAGGCAGAAACAACATCCATCCACAGAAACATGTTATTAGATTCCCTTGCCTATGCTTTTGCTAATTAGTACTAGCTGCCCAATCAGGTCACAAAAATTAGCAAAGCAAAGAATGTTGACTTAAGTAATCAAATGCAAACATTTTTTAAAGTGCCTGGTTCATATATCCTAGTATTGCAGACACATCAAGAGGGAGAGAGTAAGAAAGGAAGCAGTACTGCCTGGAACCACTGAATATTTTGTTATATTTATACTGTTATCAACCTCAGTGAGCATCCTTAGTTGCATGAGTTCTGATACAGAGAACTGCATGAAGGAGGCTTTTCAGAAATATGAACTATAGCAACCAGAAAGCAGTAGCAATAATAGTAGTTACAGTCACATCTATTTATGTAATTGGTCATAAGCATTTACATTTGTCCGAAAACAAAATACCATGAGCATAAACATCAATTTTTACAGTGCATATTGAAACAATCACGATAACATTTGATAATTAGTCTCCCTTAAGCAATTCTATATTTGTGTTCACAAATGTTCCTAAAATATTGTCACCTTTCTATGAAAACAGAACTAATCTACGTGAACCTTCCTTACAGCAACTATATAGATTTCAAAAACAGCATTCTATGTTGGAATATTGGGCATTCTTTGCACAAAAATTGTGTATTTTATGTGATGAAATGCTACATGCAATCTACACAATATCTACATACCTAACAGAAAGTGTGACCTGGGGTGTTTTTCCACTAGCACTAAGTACCCATTAAGTACCCATTAGGTTCAGAGCAGGATGACCCCATTTCCACTACAGACCCACATTTGTTTCCACCAGAGGTAGGGAAATCCAGATTATATGTGTCCTTCAGGACCTATAATTCGGATTACCTGTAGACCCCTTTAAAGGGGTCTACAATGGGGTCTTCAGCAATCAAATCTGGATTATAGGGAGCCTGTTTACACTACAACTGGACAATGGGGTCTAGAGGAGGCTTGAGGGGGCACCCATGGGGGGTGTCCCAAACTCAAAACCTAGCACAGGCTCTAAGGAGAAACCCTTGCGAGAGCAATGCCGCTGACAAAGGCTCCGAACAATCTTTGAAGTTAGCGGCAGACCGATCTGGAGGATCTTCAAAGATTCTCCGGAGTGTCTACGGATATTGTACCCCCTGTCCCCCAAAACACCTGGGGTGACAGGCAGACTCCTCGTGGGTAGATCCGGATTTGCACATGGGTGTTCTGGCATTTCCACAGCAGACAGGCTAGCACCCATTGCTATTGGGTGCTAGACCACCTGTGGAAATACATTGGGTACTTAATCCGGATCTACTAGATCCAGATTAAGGAAAGTACCCATTCCTTAGATCCAGATCTTCTTAGATCCGGAATAAAGGAGTTTAGTGGAAAAACACCCCTGGATGGATGATTTGAAAAAAGAGCACATGATGCCGCATACTACTGAAGTAGGGTCTGCTCAATAACTGGGCTAACAGATTCCCTTGGGAATTTTATCTTCCCTTTAATCCCGTGGAACTCTGATAGCCAAGCAAATCAAAGTATTCTATAGATTAAAGAGCATTCACTATACAGAAGTATACAACATAGTGTTTTTTCCATAAGGAAGCTAACATATTTTCAGCAGAAAACCCAGAAATTATTTATTTTGATTTTTATTAGATAGCTTGTCTGTTATTATACAAGTTAGGATTTGGCCTCAAAAAATGCAACTGCTTAGTAGCTAGTGTCAGTTTTTAAAAAAGTAATGTTGCTAATCAAATTTCAAACAGAAATTAAGAAGACTAGATGTGAAGACTTTAGCCACTCTCATCAAATAAGGCTACAAGCTCCACTTAGTTTTTACATTCTCTCCCCATTGACCCCATAGCTGATGTTGATGTGTGTCCTAACAGAGGTACGAGCCCAGACACAGCACGAGTTCAAACTATTACCCAGCAGAAGCAAGCTGAAGAGATGCTACTCATCAATTTATGTATCAATTTATTCATCAGCAGCAAGAGGAGCTCTTTTCCCATCCTGGACACTGATGAAATTGTATTTATAACTCCCCTTTCACCAAAGTATGGAACAACAAACAAATACAATCAACAGAAAAATGAAAGGGGTGTTATAAATAAACACTGTTGTTACAGTGGTCACAAGCAGCAACTACTTTGTGGCTAAAAGTGAACACTGCTTTTCTCCTAATTCATGAGACTTAACTCATCTATGAAGTAACTAAGCATTTGTGCTCTGTTAAGGCATTTGAAATAGTCTTACAATTTAGCAGTGTAAAATTCTGCTGTCATGTCTTCCTTTTTAAGTTCTATGAGAATACTCTAGAATTATGATGAGGAAAGCATATTGAGCTCTGGGGCTATGTACAGATCTGGCAGCAATAATTTCATTATCTAAGACTCCTGACTACACCTTCTAACTCCTTACTAGCTGCTATTGAAGAATACACCTTCCATGAAAGAAATAAGAATTTAGGAAACACAGAGATTCATACTTTATTAATATCACTTGTAGAACAGTTAGGAGAATATATGAGTCACATCAAGTACATTTACAATTATTATATTAACTGTATAAATGATGTAAAGTCAATCTTGGCAAGTATCTCAGTTATAAAAGCATAACTGAAAGGTTATTTAAAATACATTTCAAGATTAATGAATGTATATAGCTTAATTCAAGCTGGATGTTCAAACACATCGTTCTTATGAGATGACTTACTTATATAAGAGGTGCGAAGTTTTTTCACAGACTCTGAATATAAGCTAGAGAGGCCACACATGCAAGAAGCCACAGCCAGCAGTTCTTAATGAAGCAATGAGAAAAGGAAAGACAAAGACACCAACACAATATGTTTGGAGACAGAAGAAACTGCTAAACAACTTGAAGATTTGTGTATATCATATACTTGTCAAAAGAAAATTTGTTAAAAGGTTAGACAAATCTCTTATGCTCTCTTGGCTACATCTAATTCCTACTGAACTCAACAGGGCATGCAAATAAACAAATATGAAAAACACCTCTTTGCTTTGCTGCTATTTTTATATACATTTTGAAGGCTGAGAAAACTATTAGTTAAAAGTGGGAAAAACACTGCTGACTAGTCAGAAACTTACTTTATATGAGAAAATTGCTAATCAAATTTCAAACAAAACTTTAAAAGTCTAGATATGAAGCTTTAAGCCACTCTCATCAAATGAGGCTACAAGCCTCACTTCGTTTTTACATTCTCTCTCCCCATTGACCACATAGCTGCTGTCTAGTGCAACTTCTTTCAGGAGAAGTACAACTGGTTACCTTAACTTTTAGTACGGAAAACTACCAAGGAGAATAGTTGAACATAATAGAAAAATGTTATGTTTACGACTGTTAACACAGGGCTGTCCAACCTTTTGGCGTCCCTGGGCCACACTGGAAGAAGAAGAGTTGTCTTGCTCCACACACATTAAATACACAAACACAAATGAAAACTGATGAGAAAAACAAGGTCCATGCATAATTTCATAATGTTTAAGTAAATTTATGATTTTGCGTTGGGCAGCATTCACAGCCACCTTGGCTACATGAGGGCCACAGGCAGTAGGTTGGACATCCCTAGTTTAACACAACTGGTGTCACAGTTGATGTTATTTTGTCATCAAAATGACACGTTATATCTGGTTACTACAATTACTCAGTGTATAATATTCTCCCAAAACTTGGGAAGAAAGGCAATGTTGTTACAGTTCTTTACAGTGAATGTGCCTGCAGAGCCCCAGAGCTCCTCCAAATAAACTTCCAAGTAAGTTCCCATCCCCAATATTTATTTATTGCTTAATATTTTTACTTTGTCTATTTTGTACACCATCCTTGGTCACAGATATGAAAGTTACAACGAAGAAACAATTAATACTGCCTTACCAATGAAATGCATTATGCTGGAAAACATCTAAATCAGAGTAGGGCAGCAAGTCTATTTCAAAGTAGTTACTGTAATTCAGAAGAATTTAATAGTTTCTCCATAAAAAATGTTTAATATAAGGAAAAAAAAAAGTAACAGAATTTGTTCACACAACGTGCCTTATATAAAAATTATGAGGTAAAATGCAAAAATGAACTAAATTAGACATCATGTTAAAATAAAGCATACACTACCTGTATGCACAGTGATTAATCAGATGTTGTGTTAAAACTGCCGGACACATTTTCAGAAAATAAAACCTCACAGAATACTGTTTTATCTACAGTTGAAAACTTTTAGGGTTGCTGTGAAAGAAAAAAGGTCAATTGCTTGAATTCCTAATATATTTACAGCCCAGTAAGTGGAAATGTAGTGCAAATATTTATCAAACATAGCTTGAACTTACCTCCAGAAGGCTGTCTACTTTTACGTGGGGATCGGGGCTCTCTCCTATAAGGATCATTAGAACCATATAATTCAACGGTGCCAAGGTTTAAGAGTGTGGTCTTTTGGATGTAATCAACCATGGCGATACCATTACAATTGCCAAAAACTACTCTGAAAGAAGATTTGTTGAGAATACAAGTTCAATGAATGACACTGCACAAATATATCTTAATATTGCATGTAATATTTTACTACTGTAGTTTAAACAAAGAATTTTTTTATAAAGTTATGAAATCTTTTTATAAAAGAAATAGAAAAACCATTTGGAAACCAATTTTAGTAGAAGGTGGATTCTCCAAACATCAGGTTTGTGAATCAAATATAGGGATGATATAAAATGCTGCTACTGGTTTAGATTAGCTCCAAGTCATACCAGTTTGGCCAGTACTGACGCAATCCTCCCATGGCAAATACTATTATTTCAGTATTTAAATATGCTGAATCTTTTAAATGTTTTTATGTATATTATTGGTTTTAATATAGGTTTTAATTTGTTGTTTTAAATGCTGTTACCCGCCCTGAGACCTTTGGGTATAGGGCGGGATAGAAATATAAATAATAATAATTAAAATTTAAAAATCCAAATTAACCAGGCTACGAGTCAGATCTGATCCTTGAGCCCATTTGGTCATGCTGGGGAACAGCTGGATGGAAGAGCACAGAAGACTGATGACCTCGCCACAAAGCATCTGACCATTGGGGAGCTTCTTTCCTTCTAAAGCACTGCCTCTGATTATCAGGTGGAAATATTGAAAAGAGAAGGGCATCAACTGAAAAATGGAAAAGATGTAAAGCTAAAGATGTTCATTTTAAAGCTAAAGCCATTTGTGTAAGGATTCAAGAAATAGGTCTGTTCTCGTGGATGGCAATCTTCTGACAGCTGGGATTTCCTTAGCCTGCCATCTCACCGCCGACTGGTTAGGGGTGCTCCCCTGGATATAAATTTGCGTCTTGTAGCCCCACCTCTCGTCTTCCTCGGTTGCGTCACTGCCAACATTTTTTTTTTAGTTTATTTATTTATATGGTCTACAGACCTGATATATCAAATGTTAAAAATACAGGTATTTACAAAAGGAGTAAATTATTTAAAAACACAAATATACATACATAAGACTTAAAACGTGTGATCAAGCATAGGTGACTCAGATAAACTTGCTCTGTTACAAGGTTTCATCTCATGATTGCTCCCTTATTTTGACAGCTACGGCCAGAAACTCTGCTGCAGCTAAAGTCGTATCAGAGTCAGGGTCACCCAGCCACAGTTTGATATAGGGTGTTTTTCCACTGTCACTAAAAGTACCCATTAAGTACCCATTAATGGGTACGAAATGGCATTTTTGTACCCATTAATGGGTACTTAATGGGTACTTCTAGTGACAGTGGAAAACCACCCTTAGTCTGAGGTGGGTCTTCCTGGGTATTCACTCAGCCTGGGCTTCACCAATTCCTGTCGGGCAGTGTTGTAAAAACTGCAGAAAAGGAGAACATGCTCCACTGTTTCCACATTGCCACTTCTGCATGGGCAGATTCTGTGGGTAAAGGGGACGTGTTGGTATCTACCCTTCAGTAAATTTGAGGGTAGGACATTCAGTCTAGCCTCTGTAAAAGCAATTTGATATCTTTTTACATATAGGTTTTTTTGGTACGATGGCATAATTAATTTATATCTGTAATTTAGGCCTATATGCAAAGGGGAGCAGGTGGTATTTGCTCTTGCAATAAGATCCTGGGTGGTGATATCCTAGATTCTTGTCTGATGTGCATAAAGGCATTTTTTTTGCCCAACTGGTAAAGATAATCTGGAGATAAACCAAGCTGGGAGATCTTCTGGCGTTGATGGTTGTATTTCAGAGCTGTTGTTCTTCTTTGTCTGTGAGGGCTTTGAAATAATGGATTCCTTAAGTGAAGGCATGACTGGTAGGCTCCTTTTTTGTTTGGGCTGGGTACACCCCACACTCATCCCAGGGATTCCAGCTTGCTGCAGTGGATCCTATCCTTCCTGGGACTAGGAGGTTCTGTACCGGCACTTATTGTAATGTTTGTTTGCCCCGAAAGCCCAATGAGACCTTTGGTTTAGCTCTTAAATGACAACATTTTTACGAGGTTTGTCTGTCGAGGCTTGGTGGACTGGTAAGGTATCGTTCTTTTTGTTTGCTGCTTACAATTTCTGGCTGTGGGGTGGGGGAATCACCACACTTGTGTTGTGTCCCAGTCCAGCAGTATCATAATTTTAAAGTCTTTTCACCCCTTTTTCCTTGCTGTCTGGGGCTCCATTTAGTTAAAGGGGCATAGGGACTTTTTCTTTTTTCTGTTGTGCCGAGCAGGGAAACGTTTTCCGTCAGTCAATGGAGAGATGCAGTTTCCTTACTGTCTCTAACAGCTGCTCTTGCTTCTAGAGCAGAGCGAGTGCTTGCCTGCGAGGAGAGGTGGAATAATTCTCTGCTCCTCAGCTGCTTGCGTGTGCAACAGTTGCGAGGGGCAGGGTGATTCTCACTGCTCCAACCTTCACTGCTCGCATGTGCAATGGTTGTGAGGGGCAGGGTGAGTCTCACCGCTCCAACCTTCACTAGAGGTAACCCCTAGGCATTCCTCTGAGACTAGCCTTTTGGTGCAGCTATTCAGTACTTGTACAGCTGGATAGGAGTGAGTGGGAGACGATTTGGTGCCTCAATCACTGTCCCCCTTTTCTGTTTTTTTTATACTCTACTGTAAATAGCCTCCTTGGGGACGCTGCATTTATGAGAGTGCAGGAAAAAAGGGCATGGTGGCAAGATGCTATTGGCACAAGCCCCAGCACCTCTGAATTTGAAGGCTTTTATCGCTCTTCTCATCAGGGTGAGCTTAGGGGGGCCTCGTGTACCTATGTTTATTGTTAACATGGCACTTTATGGTTAACCTGTGCTTTTGTGTGTTTTTTTCTGTCCTAGATTCTGAGCATGGTTCACAACCATCTGAGGATCTTTCTGTGTCTAAAGTGGGGGTTTCCTGTGACATGCCTTCCGAGACCAATGAATGGCCTGTGGGAGAGAGGCAGGATCCAGAGCAAAGCAGGCCTCAAAAACATGCTAAGCATACTAAACACTCTAAAGGAATGAAATAATCCAAAAGGAGATCTCCTTCTCTGGAGTTTTGTTTGGCACTTAAGATAGATAGTTCCCTGGCTAGAGTGGGTTCTAGCAAGCATAGGAAGAGAAAGCAGAAGTCCTCTTCTTCTTCCTCTTCGTCCTCCTCCTCTTCTACTTCTGGGTCATCATCATTCTAAGAGATACAAAAAGTGCAGATACTACAAGAAATATTAAGAGCACAGATTAGCAGCTAAACTGAAGGAACTCAGTTCCTGTCAGGTTAAAGCAAAGGTTGTAAGTGGGGCTGGTGGCTCTAAGATTCCATTAGGGGTCTCTAGAGCATGTTCAGAGGAGAGGTGTCCTTCACCACAGAGACATGCTCAAGCAGATGAACAGGTGCAGGAGTCTGCTTCGGCTACTGAAGCTGCTGCTGACGCTAAGCCAGCAACGTCTTCGAGCGGTAACAGGATGCAAGAATATCTAAGATCAATTGCTTATGCGCTCAACATTGAAATTCCAAAAGAGGCATGTACTGATAAGGTGAAGCAAGCACAGGATCTCTTGTTGCCTATGCCTCACAAAGACTTTGTGCTGCCTTTGCCTTGTCTTATGCAGGATCTAGTCCTTGGAGAATGGGCTGACCCACTGTCCTCTAAAAGGCTGCCTTCTATACCAAAGAAGCTGTTGAGTACTGCTGATCATGCTTCTTCGATCTGGTCGATTCCAACAGTGGAACCAACTGTTAAATCTCCTTTCAAACCAAATTTTGTCCAAAGACTCAGAGTCCCTTTTTCATGACAACGCAGACACAAAATTGGAGGGCCTTCTCAAAAAAACTTTTGAATTAGGGGTTTTAGTGTCCAAGGGCTCTGCGAATGTATCTCTGAAAGCTAGGGCAATTTTAAAGTGGCTGGAAGAACTTTTAGCTAATCCACTGACCCATGAAGACATCAAGCCTAAGCTTAATAATATTAAAAAGGTGGCTGTTTTTTCTGCAGACTTGACCATGGACGTTCTCTAACTTTCTGTGAGGCAGACAGCTGTTGACGTCGCAGCAAGGAGAACACTTTGGTTGCATTCCTGGGCAGTGGACTTTACATCAAAGCTGCAAGTAGTAGGGGCTCCTTTCCTGGGAAAGCAACTCTTTGGTGAGGAAAATTTGAAAAACGTGGTTTTGGAAAAGAATAAGAAAAAAGTTATGCCTCCTGCACCATCTACTTCCCAAGCTGCCGCTAAGCAGAGGGCTTTTCAGACCAAGAAATCTAACAAGTCTTACTAGAATAAGCAGCCCTTTAGATTTAGGCCCTCAGGAGGTCGCGGCTCCTGGGGGTGCCCCATAACATCAACGACCAGCCCCTTGGCATGGGAAGGGGAAAACAAACCAATTTCAGCTCCAATAAGAACTGAATGGGATCAGTGCGTGGGAGCTAGGCTTGCTTTGTTTAAAGATTGTTGCTTTAATTCTGTTAAAGATAATTGGGTTGTTTGTGTCATGTCTTCAGGTTATCACTTGGAGTTTCTTTCTAACCTCTCAAACAATTATATGGTTAAGCCCCTGCCTAAAGACCCGGTTAAAAGGGATGCCTTGTTTAAAGCGGTTCAAGAGTTATTGCATATTAATGCTGTGGAGTATGTACCTGCCCCTCAAAAGGGTCAAGGGTGTATTCAAGATTGTTTCTTGTTCCAAAGAAGAACAAGACGTGGAGAGCTGTATTAGATTTAAAGTTTGTTAATAAATTTATTAGAAAGAAACCTTTTAAGATGGAAACTTTGATTCTAATTTGGGGGCAGATTTTGCAAAACCAGTGGATGGCTTTGCTGGATTTGCAATCCGTGTACCTTCATGTACTGATTCACAAGGATTCCAGTTTCTTCATTTTCAGATTGGGGAGTCTCATTATCAATATACTTGCCTCCCGTTTGGTTTGGAGCCCTCGCCTCAAGTTTTTTCGAAGTTGGTGGTGGCCTTCGTCGAAATTCTGACGTTGGAGGGAATTCACATTTATCCTTACTTGGATGCTTTGCTCATTCTTGCTAACTCAGGCAGAGTGCATAGCATCTGTTCAGAGGACTATCGAGTGTCTGGAAAATCATGGTTTTCTAGTCAACTGGGAGAAAAGCACCCTTACTTCTTCCAGAAAGATCAGTCACTTGGGGGTAGTTTTAGATACTGCATCCTTTCTAATTTCTCCTTCGCAGGAGAGGATTTCCAGTTTATCGGAGTTAGCTGCTAAGGTTATTCTCCTCGAAACTACTCACTTTATCTCCTTTGTTAGGCAAGATGATTTCTATGATTAATTTTCACCCATGGACTAAAATCCACTCTAGACCTTTACAATGGTTTCTTTTACCTTATACTAACTCCATTGCAGAAGGAACTGACCTTTCTGTCAGCATTCCAGAGGAAACTAGGCATTAGCTTCTGTGGTGGCTGAATTCTGTGGACCTTCACAAGGGGTCACCCATTGTGGTAGCTAAGAAAATTACCACTCAGACATGAGCCTGTTAGGCTGGGGGGCTGTCTGTTTTGATCAATCATCTGAGGGCAAATAGTCTGATGAGGATTTAACTCATCACATAAATTGGCTGGAGCTGTAGACCATTGGTTTAGCATTACAGATAAAGTAACAGCTAAGGCACATATCGTTAGACGGGGGGGGGGGACCAGGTCTACAGCCCTTATGTCTTTGTCTTATGAAATTTTTGATTGGGTACAGTCTCATATAGCTTCTCTTTCTGTGATTTCTATTTAAGGGAAAGGAGAATTTCGAAGCAGATGCTTTGAGCAGATTCAAACTGCAGAATTTGGAATGGCAGCTGAATCCAAAGGTGTTCAACCAAATTGTGAGCAAATGGGGACTTCCACGTCTGGACCTATTTGCATAAGGGGAGAACCACCAGGTTCCACTCTACTTCTCCCGGCAGAAAGATGCTCAAGCAGTGGCTACGGATGCCTTGGCAGGCTAAGGAAATCCCAGCTGTCAGTAGATTGCCATCTACAAGAACTCACCTTCACGTAAGTAACAACTCCCAGTTCTCATCATGAACTGCAGAGAAGCAAGGTGACAGTGAACAACTGCAGATGAAGTTTTGGTGCTAAATGCTTATAATATGAGTGGGCATTATCTGTCAGTAAGCAAGTGAGTTTGGATACAAGACTTCTTGTAGAAGTGGATCTATTCTTCTAAGAATCAAAGTTCACTCCGAACTGTGCTTCTGAGATTCATCATGTGCAGTTGCTAACTTGTCTCTCCACTGCCTGACTGCTTACAAATCTTTTTGGTAAATAGTATAAAGAAGAAAGGAGATTTGGTAAGTAGGCAAGGATGAATGTATGAAAGAGTTTAAGCTATTCTTCAGGGCTGTGCAGAAGAATCATCAAGAAGATAACCCACAGTGAGTCTGCTCCATCTGTCTGGGAACTAGCTGTGTGCATGATGAGAGGGATCTTCCCTCACAGAGTTCAGGGGGAAATCCTCTCCCCTTTGATTGCCACCCTACAACTTCACATCATAATGATTAGCTTTTCCACAGAATTACACTCCCCCACCTTTCCCAGTCACTGGGAAGAGAAGACAATGAAGTTTGTTGCAAACCAAGTGTGGTTTGCCCAAACTGAACCAATACTTCCTGTTTAGGTGGATGGCTGAACTGATTTAAACAAGGTATCTTCTAGGAAAGTGCCAATCCAAGTCTCTAGTGAACTTTAGAGTTTTGTCAAAGTACAGGAAGAAATCACAGATGCCTTATTTAATTATGCTTGTCCTAGCTTACTCAAGCACAATTAACGGAATACAATAAAATCTAAAACAACCAGCAATTATACTGCCTGTAATTTTATATGAGACAGATAAAATTCCAAACAGTTATTGTGAATTGCTCAGAAATGAGAAATGTTTCACATTTCTGATATATATATGGAAGAATTCTGTGGAAGGAATTCTAAAATTTACAAAATAAAATGCTTTATTCAATTAATTCTCAATACAATGTTCCAGTTCTGACCAATGGAAGTTAATCTTTTCCGCAACTGTTGCAGTTCTAGTTTTATTTTACCTCAAAGTATGGGCTAGAAATGCTAATTTTACAAATCACGGTTTGAGCTGGCTTGTTTCAAAAATGATCAAATTTTGGGATGGGCTACAATTCTGATCTGAATGACATGACAAAATTCTGAGAAAAGTAGAGGTGACCTGACTGAAGAGGTGTGGAAAAAGTGGATAGAGAATAATTATTTATTTGTCAGACAGACAACTGTAGAGCCAGGGGTCACTCTATGAAGCTGATGGGCAGGAGAATCAGGACTGACAAGGGGATGTATTTTTTCACCCAGAGGGTCATCAGTCTATAAAATTTACTACCAGAAGACGTGGCGATAGCAACCAGCCTGAAGAGCCTTAAGAAAGGATTAGATAAATTCACGGAAGACAGGTGGATCAATGCTATTCAAATCAATGCCTAGGTACTGCCTGTAAGTTGGAGAGGCAGGCAAGATGCCTCTCAAGGCCATGTGCAGGAAACTGAGACAAATGGTTTGATTTTGGCTTCTGCTTGACATGCCCAGAAGCAATTGGTGGGTTACTGTGTGAGACAGAGGCTGTTTTTGCATGTACCTCCCCCCTTTTTTTAATTTTAAAGTTTTTCAAAGACTGAAAACTTCACCAATGTATAATGCCAACATACCCAGCCAATTAAGGTTTGCAGAATTCTTGCAGATCAAGGTTTCTCAAAGCAATATGTGATCATTTCATGAACTTTTTTTAAAAAAGCTATTGGCTATTATCACTGCTTAAATGCTGTAACAATTAAATAAACTTGATCACAAATGCATTGCAACTTACAAGATATGAGGCATTTTAGATGTTATCTTCCATGTTTGGGAGCTTTTCTTAGCAATTTCTTCTTAAATGTCTATTCTAACTAACATAATGTTTTTTACATCATGAAACATTACGAAATTTTAAGAAGCACTGTAAAATCAATCAGTCAATAAACAAAATGCTGAGAAAAGGTTGTTGAAGCCTGGGAACAAACAAAATCATATCAGACCAATATGGTCCAAGACCTTATGATCATATGTACCAGAGCTCAACAGGTCTTAGGAAGATAAAATACAGCCCCAAACATACTTACAAGCCATAGGCAGAGTTGATTGCAAGGCTTGTTATTTGTTGAGGAGGTTCTCCACTCACCCATACTAACTGGATAACAAGCTCAACCTGATAGCCAGGGGATTGCTTGAGGGAAGAATTTTTAACTCTGGAATAGAAATGAAAGGTGCACAGTATTTATCATTGGGAAGTTTAACAAGACAAGACATTAACAATTACTGAAAGATAATATTTCATCACTGATTGTATTTGTGAACTTCAAAAGTTCAGTCCAGAAGATGTTTTTTAGGAAAATTATTCTCAAAATCAGAACAAACAGTCTTGTCTAGCACACTTCTTCTGTATCTTGTCCTGGTGTGCCATTTTTCTGATCAAACACATTCCTGGAAAATGCAGCAGGAGTTATGCAGACAATGGGTTGGCTTCTTGCTTTTATAAGAATCTAAAATAGGACACACAATCTCTTGACTATAATAAAGTAAAGAACAATATGGATTCCCAGTTATTTTTTCACACTGACAAGAAGATTCTGGAACTGTTTTCCTCTGCTCCCCCCCCCCGAAATATCAATTATCAAAATGGAAAAGGCAACATTTTATGAGAAACAGAACACGGTGTGTATAAGACTTTAAAGCATTCCAATAATAGGGATAGTGCTTCCTTAGAGACACCTTATGACTGGCAACATCTTTTTCTTACACCTTAGTTCTTCTCAACCCACTGGTGGGGTGGCTCGAAAGGGTCATGAAAGAAAATGCAGGCTTGCTACATCTTCATCCTTGGACTCATTTAATAAAGGCAGGGAGAGTGATACCTTGTCGGAGGGGAGGAGAAGTAAAACCACAGCTACACTAACTCACTATTCCTGCAGCTAACAGTCCATCGAGTTTTAGTTATTGTGTGTAGTAATTTCTCATGAAAAGAAAAAGATGTATTCTTCCTTCCTTGACCAGATAACAATATATTCCTAAAATAGATATCTATTTGACATTTAAAAAAGAAGTGGGGGGGGGAGGGAGTCTTCTATTAAATACTCCTTATAGTCAGGATCATCAGTGATTTCTCAGCAGTCTGTTTCAGGCTGACAGGCAGTGCAGCAGTCAATTCACAAATATACTATCTCCCATGTCCCCTTTCTGATGAGGTCGTGCAAAGCTGCTGCTGCGGCAGCTCCTTTTAAGGGCACATTATTTGCCAAGTATGCACTAAGTGACATCCTAGTAGAAACTTGTGATAAGGAAAAGGCTGACCATCTGGGTCCTCCATCTGTTTTTCTTCTAGACATCTTTTCTTCTTCTAAAAAGATCTTCACTTATTATGAGTCAAAAGGGACCATTCTGCAGGATCTTTGCCCCTGGAAACATCAAGACAGAACTTCTAGAGTAGGTCTAAACTATCAGCTTGTGATGTGCTTAAACTGCTTAGGGAGTTGTTTGTGGTTTTTTATGCAGTTTGAAAGCATTTAAAAAGAGATTATTGGATTCTAAGGATAATCACACACTGTTACATCATTGCTTTTCTTCATGACAGACATAGAAATTGCTTGGTTTCTAACATTCCATTAGAAGAAGGGTAGTTTGTGACATGGTAAAATATTAAGCAGCGATTAGATGGTAACTTCTTCACAAAATCAAATGTAAGGGCAAACAGTTTACTTGATATTATTTACAGTACCTACAGAAAATGACTTTTGTAGAGATATTAGATCTGAAATATGTTAACAAAGGAGTCTAGAAATATTATTTCAAAATGGAGACTCTCTTGTGTTATTAGAGCAGTGATTTATTAAATAGATTTGTGGCTTCCTTTTATCTACAGCAGGTATCTCTTAATGTTCCTATCAGTTCTAGATGCTTTTCTAGAAATGTGTTTCACTATTTGTTCAAAGCATTTCTGTTTGATCTAAAGCACTGAGAGTTTTCACAAAGGATGCTGTTTCCAATTTGAAAGTTCTAAATTTACTAGGAGTTACTTTGGTATACTTAATTTTTTTCATTACAACTCCCTCCCTGACAAAAACATTAAAAAATCTCAAATCTAAGATCTCAATTTTTATAAGCACAAGTGTTTCTAATAAATAGGAAGAAATCTCTTTCAAAGTATTGGTCACTTGAGGATTTTTTTCTTAGTATGATCATCATCACTCACTTTCCGATCAAGCAGAGAACTTACTAGAGATACTATGCTCAGTCTTTTTAACCAACAACTGATATCCTGATTTTGGCATATCCCTTAGGAAAAAAATTTAGAATATCTTGCTAACATATATTGTGTTGCTAGACTCCTCCAGTGCTGCCTCAGAAAGCTCCAACATTTTACATTACTCTCTAATGCTCTTATGACAGAATTTACACTGGTGGCTAATTTGCTGGCACTAGTTTCATAGGGATCTTAATTGAGATCCTGAAAGTACATCAATAACTAGCATTGTCTCTGTAGTCAATGAAGTGGCTACTGTTAAGTTTTTTTGGGTGGGGGGGCTGAAGCAGCAGAAATAGAATTATTTGATTGGAGTTAATACAATTCAGAACATTTTTTGCATTCAGTAGTTTTCTAAAAGGACAACACATTCTTCTTCTAACAGATAGTATTACTGCCAAATCTCATACTTGAAAAAAAGGATGGATCTCACTAATGCCTGTTACAATTAGTATTTTCTCCTGAGAAGAAAGCACCTTCTTTCCCTTTCTAAATTCATTCTCAGGGGATCCATAATGTTTACAGTGATGTGCTAAGTCAGACAGCGCTGTCAGTAATAAACTAAGTATTCAATCCAGAAGAATTATAGATAAATGTGCTGAAGTGGGGGCAGCTAGTCACAAACCTTTCCACAACTTAAATGCACAACTGCCACAATTATCTCCAACAATCATGAACCAGAAGCAGTAGGACTGTATGCTTTATTTAAAACATCATTGTTGAGGATGATTTTCTCCCCAACATTCCTTCCTGGTCTCTTGGTGATAACTGGGATAGAGAGGGCACAGGTAATATTGGTAGTATCTTTTTGGTGAAGAAGATAACTATGGTTTGGGGAAAATTTGATAAAGTTACATCTTCTGTAACAAAAGGAATTTTGTTATCCAAATCCATCTTGGCTGTGGCTCAGCCAATCAAGTTAAGGGGGATAAAATATGAAAATTCTATAGTTAAATAACTTCCTGTGTATAAGAGAATGTTACTAGTAAGGATTTACATTTGCATGTGGAAGGCATGCAGCAGATGGAATAAACAGTGCATTGTATATTCCTTAAGTCCTTTGTAAATTATGTCCCTTCTGTAGAATGCAATGGCCCTGGAACTTCATACTATTTTTGGTTATTTAATATTAATATAATTTCTAGATCTGTATAAAGGCATGCCCAATTTTAAGCATCCCCTTTTAGTACAATTCCTCAAGGGGGCATCATATTTCATTTTCACTTCCTGTTGATGGATTCCTTAGTTCTCAGGACAGACTTATTGTGGCAATTACAACCACATGACAGGTGTGTGTTTGTGTGATTTAGGAACTTTCTCTTTAACTAGGTTATAATTTGATCCCTCCTGATCCAGAAATTTTAAAAAGTGACATAACACTTAAGCTTAATACTGCCACATCTTAAATTTCCTCTGGAGAGGTTGTCACATTATTTAGTTGGCCTCAACACACTTAATATTTATCTTAAAAAGAGCAGCTAATTTCTTGAAAACAGAATCTATGTTTATATTTATCCTAGGGTTTTTTTTCCCACTATCACTAGAAGTACCCATTAAGTACCCATTAATGGGTACTTAATGGGTACTTCTAGTGACAGTGGAAAAACACCCCTAATGACAATGGAAAAACACCCCTAGACAGGTAAGGTCAGAAGACAAGAACAATGCATCAAGTGAGGAATTAGACAAAGCTGCAACATAGAAAACATTCTCTGCATTTTCATAACATTGTAAAATTGATTTGTGGTGTCCTCTACTGCAAAATTTGTAAGACAGAAGCTCCAACAAGCAACTGGCATTGATTATTTCCAACTAATGCCCATGAGTACATTTCTTCTGCTACTTATTCTGGAAATACACAACTGGATTTAAGATGAATTTTCTTCTTAGAATATGAAGAGGAACACAGCCCAATCCTTGGGTGTCTGTGACAGATCTTAATGCTGAGTTCTGAGGAGGGATTGTTCTTCCCCTTACTTCCTAGGGAAAGCAGTAGTAAATGAAACAGGAGAGTCATTTACCTCCTTCTCCCCCTCATTCATTTAGTCAGTTTTACTTTGGTGTTCAGAATGCAGCTGTGGAACTGGAAGAATGTGCCCCATTGTCTGCACTCTTCCTCTGCATATTCTGGTCTCGACTTATAAGTAAACTATGACTATGATTTGCCAAAATCATAGCTTGCTTCAGATCGAATGAAATATTTTGCCAAAAATACATTTTACAAGTAACTAAAAGATGAGGAAAGAAACTCGTGTTTTATTGTTCTTTATTCTAAACTATTATTTAGCTTTATTTCTAAACCTGCCTGAAATTCTTGATTATGATAGGCTAAATCTGCCATATTGTACTTGAAATCATATAGTCATTTAATGTAAATATGGAAAAGAACATGCAAATCCCCATCTTGTCTCTTTTTTCTTTTGCAGAAGTAGCAGAACTTTCAAAATAAAGTTGATTCAAAATTAGTTGAGACAGAAGTGCTGCCACTGTTAATGAGTCCTTGGGGGTTGTACCGTTTATTTCATAAATCCAAAGCACAGCCTGTCAGTATTTGCAAGGAATCATTCAAATATTTTCTTAAAACTTCATATGATTAAGCATCATTTGAAAATGAGAGGGGTGTGTGAGTATGTATAGGTACACACACGCATACAAACACACTATTTTGGCACTTACTTCAAACAGGGGACATTATCACGAAGGCCATCAGATGAGCTGCTGCTAGTGGACGGATGAGACTGGGAAGCAATGGACTGTGGATTTGAACCGGTTCCTGGAGTAGGCAGTGGTGGCACTTGCTCAGGATCTGGAGATTCTATATAATTTATTTCATACAATAGCCTTACTTCAAGCATCTGAAAATGACAGACATGGTATCCAGTCCTAAAATTAATAAGAACTGCAAATGCTCTACTCAAAATTAAAGACATAATCCTTTAAATGCAAGCCATTGATTAGCATCCATGTTCTAAAGCTGAAATATATTAATCAACATAGGAGCAGCTTTAAACCCTTTAAAAGTGCCCATCTGTACAAGAATATGGAAGAGCTGTTTTCCCATAGATCTAGAGGACTTAAAAGTCACACACCGGACATTTGTGCTAATAGGAACTCAGTACAGCCAGGTTAGAAGAAATGTGTTTCTTATAAGAACATCCTTGCTGAATGATATGTTTTGCTCTAGAATTCTAAAACAGCTGAATTGAGCCTGTGGCCATCAGTATGTTATTTTGGCATAATCCTTACCCATCATGTCCAGATGTCCTGGATGATGGGAGCCTGTATTCAACATCTGGAAAGCCACAGGTTTTGAGTCTCTGAAGTCCAAGGGCATAGGGCAGTTCACCAAACCACTGTCAGAATGAGCACTTTCAACATATATCCCAATTCCTATCCTCAGGTGACATGGGAGAATCTGATGCCCTGCAGTACCAAATTTTTCCAGATTCTCTACTTTATTGGAAAGATAAAACAAGCACAGTGATATAAAGAAAAACTGTTGACTCAGTTGCTACAAATTCTAAGCAAACACTCAGTCAACAGCAAAGATTGACACCTTCAACCTAGTTTTAAATGATATCTGCAAAAAGTGAATCTAGCTATTAGTGGAAGGATAGGACAGTAGCTTCAAAGTTCACTTGCCACCCAACTAACTCAGTAGAATCTAAAAATGAATTATTATCTAACAGGAAGGAACTTGTTCACCAAACAAAAAGAATACTCTAGAGGAAAAGTACCTTGCTGAATCAGACCTATAGCCCAACTAGGCTGGTAGTAACCAGCTGCACCCGAAGCTATCAAGCAGGGAACAAATACAACTCTGTCCTCCTCACATGTCTCCTAAAAAGTCGCTTTTCAGTCCAACAGCAATCTAAATCAGGGAATATGTTCGTGACTTCAGTGTACAGGAGTGCCCCCAGTCCATTGATCCACTCAACCATGGTTGACCACAGGGAAAAATAAACTACAGTAAACATATTTGTATCATCCAAGGTATTTGTTATGAACGGCAGGAGCTGGAATATAACTCCCGCAGATATGAGGACACATCTCTATTTATTCAAACTTCTTTTGAAACCATCTAAGTGATTGCTGATAACTGCCCATTCATATCAAAATTGCACTTACCGGTATAATGTCTGTTGTAATTTCTTGTTTGCTGAATCTGTAAACAATGACATGTGCAGAAACTCCTGCTATGCACAGCATCCTGCTTTCTGGACACCATGAAATGATCTGAATGGCATATGGGTCTTCATCTACTATGTCTGTACTAGGCCTGTCATCTTTATTTCGTGATTTTTCAAAGACTTTAGCTGTTTTTAGTTTATATAGCACTTGCAATGTTACTAGGAAAAAAAATAAACAGCATATTTTCAATACCACATGTGGATTCAAAGAGTTCCCCATTCCTTAGTGATATTTCTTCAAGAGTATGGAGTACTCCAGAGAGAGGATGGGACCAAGGAAGAAGAGAATGCACATGGTACACATGGTAGCTAGGCCTTTCTTGTCCAGAAAAGGATGTAGTTGGCATTGCACCTAAAGCTGGCACAGGGTGTCCTTGGGCCTTCAGTAGCAAGGATGACTCTAAGATGATTGCCATTTATAAGGGGCAAATTCTCCAAGATCTGTCCACCCACAGATTAAGTCTTGTGGGGATTTTTAACCCCTATCCATTCAATCACTATGGGCAGGCAGTGGCTAGGGGCATATCACCTTTTTGTTCCAATACAATTAAAGCTTGTTGCACACAAATCAGATTCATTAGTCACAACTAATTTCAGCCACATTCATTGTGGTTAGATAGAAGCATGTATGATATAAATCTTAATAACTAATGGAAAATAGAATGACAATTAACCTTAACAATATCACCTACAGTTTCTATTAAAAAATATCTGTAACACTCACTTGCAGAGGCATCCCAAAACTTAATTGATCCATCTGCATGCCTATCAAAAGAAGATTAAAAAAAACTCTTTAGAAAAGGGCAGCAAAGATAACAAAGTTATTATAAACTGAAATGACAAAGCTAGATGTTCTAGATTAGTGTTGTACAATCCCAAGGGATGCATCAAGCCAACCTCATATTTTATTTGGCCCCAAGCAGGGTCTGAATTTTGATTGTCTCACTCTGTGTCTGAGATAGCAGCAGTAATTAGGTAGGTGCCAGATCAAATGAAAAAAAAACTGTTCCTGGCTGGGTCATTTTTGAATTGGGAGAAAACTATGGCAAAGAAACAGCAAAAGAGAAAAAGAAGGCTAAAGATGAGCCACGTGAGCAGGGAAAGTGCAGTCTGAAGGAGCCAAGAGGTGGTGAGACATTAAGAATGGCAGTGTGAGTTAAGGAAGGAGGAAACAGAAGAAACATAGTCAGGAAGAGACACAAGAATACAATATTCAGTTTTCTCACTTAAGAATTAATAGCAGTAGTTATGTGTTTATTTTCATTCTTCTAATTTAGTTTGCTGGATTAAGCTCAATAGTGATGAACTCCAAGCAGGTATGATTTATATTTAATAGTTATTTACTGAAAAACTATTGATGTAATTTCTTGGCCTTTGTAGTTGGAAAATATCTGCATCCCAAAGAAGAAATAAACCTGCTCTATGTGATCATCTGAGAGATCCTGCTGAGGGCACCACAAAACACATATTATGGGTCATACTTTGGCCTCTTCTGTCATGCCTACATTTTGGAATGCCTTCCCCTGCTATTTTTTTGTAGAGTGTGTATAATTATAGATTTCATATATCTGCTTGTTTATTTTTGTACATTGTAAGGTTTTAATGAAATGTGGTATAGACATGTTTTAAATAAAGAAATAAGTACTTTTGTGAAAAAGAAATTAATAAGCTGTATATTGAAGAAAACTTTCTTGGAGGGGTTTACTAAGTATTAAGTTTCGATCAATGCTATGAAGCATAATGTCAAGCACATTGGGCACTTTGTCTGCCAACATATAACTGCTGTTAATATAGGCTTTTACTTTTGCCAAAAGAAATAAATGACAGCTGTGCTGCAAGTAGTTGTAAAAACATTTCTCTAAAATGTGTGTAAACACTGCAATCAAGACTTTCAGTACTTGGTGTCAGTCTGTTTTGATTTTGCTTGTCTTAAAATTTAAGGGAGAATTTAATTTACAAGTTTTGAATTGTTGATTACAAATTTAGGATTTAAAATGCTTAAAACCTTTTATATTTTAAGCAATCAAAAATTAGTATTTTTAAAAAATATATATTCCATAGCTCTGATCATCACAGTTAACAACATACTCATATGTTTTCTTAATATGACTGTGCAACTTCTTTTTCTCCCTACAAATTAAATCATTCTTTGTATACAATTTGTAATAAATGGTGAATTAAAGTTGAACACCATGCTTACTCATGTAGTTTGCTTAACACAGTATGCCTTTAGGGAGGTCTGTTAGATATTCTATCTCTGGAATATATTAAATCCTGTTTTCTCTTCTAGTTTTCTATCTTTACTTCCAAAAGGTCAGAGTGCATCTGGATGGGAACATGTTTTCTTGTATCAAAAGAATGATATCTATTAATGATTGCCATACTGAATGAAGTTCTGGATGGCACTCAGGTCAGCAATGGGATGTGTATCTGCTTAATTCAATTATATCAAGAAAATGTGGTTCTATAATGTCTTTGGGTGCTTCTGAGAGAGGGCAGACTGGTGTTTTGGAACCACAAGGGCAGTGGTAGCAGGCTGGGCTGGCACATAGGTGCAGAATGGTCCAAAGTGGGAAGGTAGCAGCATGAGGGGAGGAAGCAGCATGAGAGGTGAAAGGAGAGGCATGAGGAGAGAAGGCAGAAGAGTGAGTCACAAAGAGATATTGGGTGGGATGGAACATGTCAGGCTGAACTGGTGAACATCCAAAGTGGCAAAGTTTCCACTATCAGAGCAAGAGCTGATCTTTAAGATTGGTTTGGCTCAAAAGCAAGCCTAGAAAACAGTGCTCATTCTGAATTCTTTATTAAATAACCCAGCACATCTTTACTACACTATAAAATATTACCATAAAAATATCTCTTGAACAAGGGAAGCTACTGAAAACAGAAATATAAATAAGTGTGAGATGAATTAGATCTTTTCACTGAATACCTTAAAATAACAAGGACTAAATGAAGATTTTAATTTTCTTTCTTTGCAGAGAACACCTATGCTTTATTCATTAGCAATTCTTTTTACCTGTTGTTATCTGTGTATATTGGAATCACCTTGTCTGGGTTTTATCAGGTTTACAGGATCTTTTTTAGCAATATTTTGTCTCACATCAAGTATAATTGAGTGATAATAAACAAAGAACAACTGATCAAAACACAAATAAATTATGTCAAAAGTATGGCTGCATCCAGGTAGGATGTAAAATGCTTGAGTTTTCTGGGGCTATATTGGGATTGCCAGACACATCTGTGGCAATCTCAATACAGATCCTGGATACAGGGGTTATATCCCACAGGAATGCTACAGCAAGAAGAGGACCTCTCAACCTGCATTTTCTCATTACAGCAATATTGATTTAACTGTCTGGATGCTGATGCTGGGAGCTGCCATCTTGAAACTGTAGCTACACGTGTGCATGTGGTTGCTAGTGTGCACCTCGGGTTACTTTTTTGCCATCAGAATACCCAGATATGCATATCATCCCATTGTAGAAGCAAGTGCCTGTGCTTACCCAGGTGTCTAAGCAACAAGTGATTCTTCCAGAGGAGCTATACTTCAGGATATTGCTCAATAGTGGGATTTTAGGGTGACATGTGGAGGTGGCCTGTGTAATTAGGCTTACATTATCTTCATTGTTGAACTTACAGTGAGAATACTGTAAGAATATCACCTACAGTTTATATTAAAAAAATCTGTAACACTCACTTGCAGAGGCATCCCAAAACTCAGGAAACTAAGGCTATGAAGAGGCACATAAATGTAGTCAAATAAATATGCTTTATCACTCACCCAGTAATAATGATCTCTGGATAGCTCTGTGTGACCAAACCCCAGTTTCCACCATTAATAGGCCATTCCTAATAAAAAAAGAAAAGATGAAAGTGAAATATATGTGTCACTTTTGCCTATTAAATATAAATAAATAATGGATTATTTTTTTCTTTGGATACCTTTTTACTATAACCTTGACGTTTCTGTCGAGCCCCAACAGAATAAAGTGCTGGAATAAGGTCCACAGGACAATCAGCAAAATATTCACAACAGGTGACTGGAGATTCATGTATACTCAATGGATAGGGATTCTCAAATATTGGATACCTTCAATGGGAGGATAAAAATGGTTATTTTGTGGGGGATCAATTTTATAACACTTATAAAATTATTTTTAAGATGGAAAGCAGCAGCAACAAAATAAGAATGGACAAATTACTTTCATGCATTAATTTGATTATATACACATTTTCAGTATATTTCAGTCATTCTTCATACAATGAAGTTTTGTGCAGTACAAACAGTAAAATTCACGTGATCCTGGAACATGCATTAATGCATTATATAATAATAACAATAATAACAATAACAACAACAATAATAATCCTCTTTAATGCTCTCTGGAGGCAATCTATTTTTAATGAAGACTGTTTTCAGAGAGATCGCAAAACAATAGCAGGATCTTGATAGAAGGGGGCACAATAGAAGTCAGATTCTGCATTCCCCCTTATCCTCTTTAGTCAGAGAAACCTTCTTAAGTCTCTGGATAGATGGAAGCAAAGCAGCTTTTTCCTCTCCCTCCTATCTTCTCATGAGCTTGCTTACTTTCAAGTGTCCCTCTGCTACAAGACCAGGAAACCATCTTACAGGGATAAGTAATGGGGAAGGAATGGAGAAAGAAGAGAAAGGGAGACAATATTCTCTTTAGGTTTCACTTTGGAGCTTGCCTTTGGATGCTCACTAGCACTGGGACTCTTTGCCTATAGACACACATTGTTCATGGTAGCCTGGGGCTCTGCAGTAACTCCTCATGTTCCACAGAACTACTTATAGAACCTGATTTTGCACTACATAGTGATTTCTGTAGTGCAAACTACCACATTAAACAAAGGACAACTGTATTTGTGATTGTGCCAAGTCACGCAAGCAGATTCATTATATAAAGTACATCATTAAAGAATACTAAGGTACCCATACTTTGTTTGGGTTTATATAGTTTGTGATTTGCAACACTGGCAACACATGCACATACTGTACATGACTTTCTTTTCTTCAAGAAAAAAGCAACACAAGAATTTATGAACATGTAGCCTGGACACCTGTAGGCTCTGAAGAGTAGTGAGGACACATGAATAATCATGCTCACCCTCAAACCAGCACATTTCTGCATGATTCTGATAACCTCTCTTTATCTTGTACATTCATGAAGACAACTTTAGAAGCTTTCACTTCATCATCTATTTACTCACTAATTGCCAATGCCAGAGATGCACTTAGCCACAACAGCTGAATAAGTAACTATTGATAATTACATCAAAAGTTAGCTTGAACAGCAATACAAACCATGATCAAGTATTCAGATCTCAAAAGGTTTTTTAATAGTAACTATATACATAATGGACCGGGCTAACAGTCCACCTCCTTCTGCAACCTGTTCAAACAGCAGCCAATCAGATACTAATAGAAGGTCTGCAAGCAAGATATGAGTGCAATAAAATTCAACAGTCTGGTGAACATTTATATTCTCCAGAGCTGGTCTTCGGAACAGAATATATATATATATTCTGCTGCGCGCATGCACACACACACACACGAGAGAGAGTTTGTCTGTACATGAATATCTAAGTAGCAGCCACTCTTTACTTTATTGAAGATTAAACAACTGCTAGAATTGTGTCCACATTAGCAATCAAGAGATATTACCATTATATTCAGAATTCTTACCCATTTTGTGCAAGATCAATAAGTACTAGATCTTTTTCTAGGAGGACCACAACAGCATATGGCTCTTGGAAATCTAAAGAAACACACCAACATAGAAAGCCTAATTAATAATTCACCCATGTTAACTATTTAGATTAGTGCAGTTGTAGCAATACTTGCGTGGCATAAGTTAAGTGATAAAACGTTGATGAAAGAGAACACATTTTAGAAAAGGTGACTATCTCATCTTAGAAAAAAAAATCACACTACTTGGATAAAGTTTTCAAGCAAATTTTTGAACCAATGACTCCAAGGCAGCATATGAAAACAACAGAAATAAGTAGGAACAATTAAACTGATCCAATGTAGCTCAGGGAGAATTCAGTTCCAAAAATGACCACCAGCATATCCTAGGGTTATTTAAAAGAGTGAATCTTTAAGATGGTTAAGTGCTGGGTAAATTTAGTTGTGGAAATAAAGTGTGAGAGGAGAGGAACAATATAAGGAAAATGGAAAGTAACCATGGAGGGCGGGGGGGGGGGGGGGGGAAGGTTGATTATGCATGGCTTACTGTGTTATTTGTCTTAACACCAGCACAAGGAATGGGGTTTTTTGTGCAAAACAACGATTTAACAGCATGTTAATCTGAAGAAACAAACTCCTATACATGGATGCTTTCCTGTAAAAACAACTTTTGGATCGTACTGCATATCTGTAGAGTTTTATACTGACCAGCATGGTATATTTTATCCATATAGTAAGCGGAAAGTGCCAGAATTTTTCTAGACTCGGCAATCACTTCTCACTAGCCCTGCAAATTACAGGAGACAATCCTGGGGCATTCCCAGCTCCTCTGTCCCTTCTTTGTGAAATCACAACTCTTGCAAACATTCCTGTATGTAGAAAGCATCTGCCCACTTCCCTTTGTTTCTCCCCTCCCTCTCATGCTTCCTACATATGGGTAATTTTACAAGAGTAATGATTCTATGAGGAAACAATAAAAAAGGTAAGCTATCTGGCATGAAAGCAAGCCCAGAATCAATGCTGAATTTTCAATGATGCCTATATAGTGCATTTTTGGTGAATTATCCTGGGAGCATATTTGGACTGTCATGGTTATGTGTAGCAATCCCAATACAGTCCCGGGAAAATTGCAGCTTTTAGACGGCTTCTAGAAACTGCACTGAATCTTGGAATAATTGATAGCAATATTGTTCCTCCATAGTCAGGTACTAATTTTTCATCAACATCAGTCTCAACAGTATTGGAGGACTAGCATAAGGAGAAATTTAGCTGTGCAAGTGGATTAATAAAGGTAAGATGAAACTAAATACAATCCCTGCACACCAGAAATTGTGGAGTTTACCTTTCATAGTAAGGGGTGGGGTATCAGACAAGATTAACAAAGTGATGTAAAAGGTGAGTAATTCATCTCAATGGCTTTTACCTATAGGAGCACATTAAAGAGAAAAAAGGGGTCGTATTAACTTTTGTGTGGATTTCCAAAATCCATATGCAGCAACTGTAGTTACAGAGTAACAGTTTTAAGAAGTAAGGAACAACAATGTTTTCTACTCTTGGTTTGCACTTTGTAAATTATCAGATTATATAATTAAAATATATCATGTGAAAATTGAGACTTTGCTGCATTTATAATTTGTGTTTTAAATTTATTTTATATTGTTTTCATTTTATCCGGAGATCTTCAAAAACATGTACAGTGAAGGTGCCTGACACACCTCAAGGAGACTATTCCATAGCCTTTATTCATAGTACTTTATGAACCTGGATGAGTACCAGTGTTTTCTAAAAATACTATTACTTGTGAAAGAGGGTACTATTATGCTGAAAACATTATGCCTGATCATACCTTTTTTAGATCTGATAATAAATTAGTATTGAACTTCATTAATGAAACATATTTAAATCCTAATCCAGATACCCATATTTCATGCCATATAGGATGCACTGGCATACAAGACACACCTATAATTTGTCAAGGAATATTTAGATAAGATAAATTGAAAAATAAGACACTAGGGCTGCCTCCAGGCTTATGGAATAAGCACATCCTACCTGCTGTGCAGCAACAACCTCAAGACTACTGAAGACCTCAAGTGCTTGCTTTTTGCTGTTCCCTGTTCCCTCCCACACCATTTCCTTTTGTTTCTTGTCTCTTTAGATTGTAAGCCTGAGGGCAGGGACCTGTCTAAGATTAATATAATATTGTAACCTGCCCTGAGACCTTCAGGTATAGGGTGGGATAGAAACACAAATAAATAAATAATAAATAAATAACAACCAGATGCCCCAACTAAAAAGCAGCTCTGTAGCTTCCTCCTCAAAAGCTCCAAGAGCTGAGTTGGCATGCACGGTTATGCGGGCTGAGTCTGTCAATCAGAGCTGAGCTACCCTCCTGCCTCTTGTTCATCTCTTTTTGCTGTTCTGCCCGGACTGGTGGGAAAATCTGAATCTTCTTTATACTGCACAGCGAGTTAAATTAAGGTTAGTGCCCAGTAGCAATCAGATAATGCACCACCACAACAATCCACGTGTGTGACACCCCGATCATGACTGCACATTCTGCTGCACAGAATAAACAAGTCTGCAAGCGGCCTAGATAATTTTAAGAGAATTGTAGGAAAAAGGTGCATCTTATATGGCAAAAAAATTACAGTTAAAATAAATGTAGACAAATTTCTTTGAGCATTTAATTTATCCAAAGATCAGTAATGACTATTGGTCAGCAATGACTACTGGACAACAATTATCTAAGCACAAACTGCAGGTGACATACAACACTGGGCTTCTTTTGGGGTCTCATTTAATACCATGCAAGCTTTGTCTTAAATTATATATAATTAATTAATTATATACCTGCTGTATAGATAGCAAGGACTCTGAAAGTAAAAGCCTGTCATATTTTATTTGAAAATTGGCTGAATAACAACGATCAGGCTAGCACACTGTCCTATGCGCAAGGAAATGCAAGCTAATTTTACTATGAAGTCATCTTCAAGCTTTAAAAAATTCCACTTTATCTTGAATGATCTACTGTCAAAAGATTGCTGCAAGCAGTAATCCATTCTTGTCAGAGCCGCAGTACACCAAGTCACAGCAAGTTCAACCCTCCTGATGTTTTTAAAGCTTTTTGGATTAAAAGGCCTCAGAAAATAGCCCCTGTAAAGAAGCTATGAGCATTGTTTTCTCCTAAAAAGTCATCTTCTTCTAATCAAGCCCATCATAAGAGGGTTAAAACACACACACCCATTCAGACTTCTAAGGGCTAGAGGTCTAAACCTGGCGATTTTTACCACCTCTGTGTGAAGCTGAGTACAGCCATCAAGTTTACTTTTCATACGGTGCCACAACAATTTAGAGCTGAAGCACATTTAATCCAAAGATAAACCCAGGGATGCAGAAAGCATCCGAGAGCACATTATAACACTCAAAATCCATCAGGTTTTCTGACTTTGCACTGCCAGACTGAAGATCCTTCTCCTTAGAACATTTGCTTTTGGCACCTTCATTCCTCTCCCATAGACTTCCCTAATGTGCAGTTCTGAATGACATGGCTACTTCACACTTTTATTGTGCTGTTTTTATTGATATTAGCAGCTTTTCTGATGTTGTGCTTGCATATTCAAGGGGGAAAAAACCACATTTTTTTACTCAGCAGCCTTTTTGTTGCTCTCTTCTGATTTGCCATTTTGTTCTGATGCACATCTTTTCAAACAGTTTTGATAAAAGATTCCAAAAATATAATACTGTAACCACTGGTAATACTTGTGGTTCATTTATTTGATGAAATGGCAATTGCTCAAGAACCAAATATCTAATGAAATTGCTCTTGCATGCAACAGCCTCACCATTATAATATTTTGAAAAGGTTCTCTCGTAGCTCAATTATGGAATTCTAGGTAGCACTGTCATAGGTATAGTACTTGTCCTGTAGAGTTTGGGAAATGTATCATGTATTTCTACGACTTCAGATTTCTCTTGTTATTATAGGTAAGCAATGTTTTAGGGCCTTCCTGACATATTCTTGCAATAATTTTTAATATTAAAAAGCATTTATTTTCAAAAACAGAATTTTTTTTCAAAACTTACCATTAGGATATGGAGTTTCACAGAGGGTTAGAAAATCAACTATAGAATAATCCATTTCTAAAACAGCAGTGCTCTTTCCATGCATTACGGTTAAACAGGGTCTTCTTCCTACTGTGTCATATGACAAGCCACCTGACAAGATAATGAATGGTTCTCTGGGGAAAAAAAGTGAAAGATTAAAACAATGCAATAACATATTAGAATTTTTATTATTCTACTGTAATCAATAGTACACGTCAATACACTTCCTTCCCTATTACTAGAGTGTACATATTAGAAAATCCCTTATGATATGAGGTATTACGCCTAAAATCTGAAAGATTATCTTATGTCCTCCTGGAATATCTTTTCTCGTGATGCAAGCCATTTCATCTGAGACACCGTTGAGCTTCCTTTTTGTTGTTGTTGCTGCATGCAGACACAGTCCACAAGAATAACACATTTGATTTGGTTTGGCACAACAAATTAATAACTTAGAAATCTGCACAAAGCACATAATGTAGTTTAGCACCAAACTAGTCCACACTAGTGCTGATGGTAACCTGGTGGATAAGTGTCTGCATAAAGAAAATTCAGTTCAGAGAACTTCTGTGATACACAACTCCAAGACTGAGATACATGTATTCACTAATGCGCCAGGAGAAAAAGTTGGGGTATTTGAGGCAGTAAAATGGGCAGGATATGGATCAATAAACAAACCGAATTCAGACAAGTTGGGGTGTTATGTGTCACAGGCTCTCAAGTCCATGAAGTAGGTCAGAAAGGAGCATGTGCACAATCTGAGATAACATTTGGATTCTTCTTTGTCACTTGAAGTTCAAGTGGCGTAATGGTACTGACTGCTAAAACACCTACTTCAAGCTCTGGCAGGCTCACCAGCTATAGCTCTTTCTAGAGAGAGATAATTTGGTCACATTTATTCATGACACAGTAGTTCCCAGATTGGACTACTGTAATGCAATCTGTGTAGGACTGACCTTGAATCAAGTTCAGAAGCTGCAACTAGTGCCACTATTAAAAGAACTGCAACTGTTACCAATTCACTACCATGCACCATTCCAAATTACGAATTGTGACTTATAACAGCCCAAAGCAACTTGGACCCTAAATATTTTTGGGGGCACTTCCTTTCACACAGATTTCCTAGAGTATAAAGATCTGTTGGAAATACCTCTCAGTAGTCCCAAGATCTTCAGATTTTTAAAGGGGTGAGGAAAATATGAAATAATCTTCTCTATGACAGTCCCTGGGGCATGAAATAATTTTCCTTTTAAGGTGTGTTACATGCCATCACATTATACTTTCTAATGCGGTGATGGCCAACCTATGACACGCGTGTCACAGGTGACACACCAAGCCCTTTTGGGTGACACACATGGTCACCCTGGCACCTGGACGTGTAGTGCTTGCTTGATCTTGAAGTGTACGAAATACCAACTTTCAATTGAAGATTCAGAAACAAAAGTCACTAAATGTAAAGTATTATTTGTTTTTGCTTTTAATAAAATACATATATTAAAAATATAACTTTTTTACTAGAGCTACAAATATCACAAAATTATGGATATTTCTAGAAGTGACACAGCACCCAAGTTAAGCTAGGTGGTCTTGAGAATTTTGACACACCGAGCTCAAAAGGTTCGCCATCACTGTTCTAATGGATGGTAGAGATTGACTGAGTTATACACCACAGATTCAGGAGGTTAGTTTATGTTTTCTGTACAAAATTCACAAATGTTTTATTCATTCGGAGAGGAGCGGCATAGAAATTGAACAAATAAATAATAAATAAATAAATAAATCATCAAGCTGATATAATTTTGGATGGATGAGACTGGGAGATGTAATGAGCATTTCATCATTAGGTTAAACACGAACCATAACAGTGGCATAGAAATCCATTTACCTTCATTTAGTTTACAATAATTATTTCCTAAAATGCAGTTAGGGTTACATGAATTTCTTGACCTATGTTCCAACATATTAAAGTCTCAAGAAATGAAGTTCAGTTTACTCATATACATGGGAAAATGTGCAAGTATTTAGGAACTCTTTAAACTAGGGATGTGGCATGAATATTTGTAGCATTTAAAATCTGTACAAATTTGGAGATTCAAATTTGAATCGAAAGCTTGTACATTCAAAGATGGACATTCCAATTCTAATTGAATGTTTGATACATTTGTACAAAGCTTCGTTATAGATTCGTACAGGAATCGTATGCAAATGCATACTGAATGTTTGTATCGAATTTGAATCCTACTCCATTCAAAGGGGATCTATTCAAACAAATACAAATTTTATTGCATATAATTCGATACAAATCAAATGCAAAAAACATTAATGCACATCCCTACTTTAAACTGAAAAGCAGTCTGGATTCTGGTAATTAATTCATTCACTTTCAGCCCTCCAAATCACTATAAAAGGCACAATTCTTAAGTAGGCCAATTTCACACCAGATCACTTTCCCACCTAGCTAAATAAATTTCCTCCACTACTGTATCTTTTTTGTGCATCTGACAAGCAGTTCTTTTTATAAATGGAACATTTTATTTTTATGACACAGTGTTACCCTCCTTACTATTACAACAAATTGTCTGCACATATGCCATTGTCACATATTAGAAAATTCCTTGAAAGAAATAAAATTACAGGAATTCCCAATCAATGAGATGAAAAGCCTCTTACAAATACATTCTCTTATATGTCTGAAGGACTGTCTCCTTCAGAATAGACCTGCCTAATTCCCAAAGACTTGCAGAAGGGGGCAGGTGTCTCTTGGCTGCAATTTCAGAAGGGGTGTTGAGATTATTTTTTCCTCATAACTATGGCAAACACTAATTCTCACCATTTGCTTGGAAATTATTTGCAAGTCATTTGCTTGTTATTGAAGGTGGCATAATCTGGCTATCAGTTTATTAAAGTTTTTATTGTATTGTTTTAATATGCTGGCTTTCCGTATCATCACCACCAACTCCACCACCACCTACTCTAGCAAATGTTTAGGACTAATTTGATACTCTGAGGCATTTTCTCCATGGATTCTTAACGTATTAAAGGGTCTGTGTAGTATACATTATGGGTCTCCCATCCTCCTCTACTGGTCCAGCTCCATCTGCAGATGGAGTCTGATATGGATAAAGAAGTCCTTAATGCAGATCTCTGATGGCACTGTTTATTCAGACCAGGGCCTTCCTCGTTCAAAATTACCAGGGAGTGTTTTTCAGTGCCATGCCATAGCACACTGCCAAAAATCAACCCCCAAACCCCGAGGCTAGATACTTTAATTCCCAGCCTTTGGAGGCATGAGGGTGTAGCTGCAAAGCTTGAACAAGCTTCACATTCACAACATGGGTTAATTCAGATCAGTGTCATCAATGCACAGAGTACTGATCCTGCACATGCCTCCCCATGATCCAGATCAGTGTGCCAAGGGCATCCATAATTACTGGCACAACCTTCTGCTTCTTTTGCCTTAGCTGATTATTGATTTCAAGTAGTAGTAGTAGTAGTAGTAGTAGTAGTAGTAGTAGTAGTAGTAGTAGTAGTAGTAGTAGTAGTAGTAGTAGTAACAACAGCAACAATGACAACAACAACCCTGTCACCTTGGAATTTAGAATGAAAGTGTTTTAGAGTTTGTGGACAAAATAAAAGGCAAGAAGACAAACAAGCCAAGGAGACAAAGAACAGTGACGGGGAAGCTAGGATATAGTTATATAGGTAGCAACACTAATAAAATGAATTCGTAATTTGTTTTGACTAAATTTAAATTTAGTTGTGCATCATAACAATAAGATTAAATAAGTACTGAACAAAAGCCAGATATTTTTCTATGGAATGCCATGTGAACATCACGTGAATGGGAGCTTGAGAAACTGCACAGAACTGAATAATTCATCCATATTCCCTCTTGGATTTTGCTACTTATTTTATTCATCATTTGTTTTAGCCGCTTTCCTCCCGGAAACCTATATTTATTGACTACATATATGCACAACAAAATTATAGAATTGATGCCTAATTCTTACCCAGCTCTGGTTGTTTTGTATTCCACTTTAAGAATAGGTTTACAAGGCTCTGGCTTCTTTCCATCTTTTACCTGCTTTCCTAGAACAAAATGTTATCTTATTCATATTTTAAAACAGCATAGTAAATCTATTTATGCAGAATGCATAGTTCACTTCTTGATATAATGTGTCTCAAAGCAATATATAAGACATTATAAGCCTATTTTTAATTTTAAAAAGCATCAAAATACACAATAAACTGTAAAGTGAAATTAAAAGTAACTTCCAGTAAATGATAATAAATTAGTCATGCCCTAGTTATCTATATTCATTCACACCCCCACATTACAAGTTTGAGAGAAGTTTTAAAGGCTATTTTAAATAATGCAGGAGACTGCAGTGGAAATGACATTCTATAATACTTGAACTGTTACCAAGATGACATCATTTCAATTCCTATCCACCTAACAGCCTTCAGGAATACCCACAGAATCAGGCATGTTCAAGTTATTCATGTGTGCAGGGTAGACAAACTAGATTCAGACCACCTGAGTATTTACAAAAACAGTAGCCAATGAAACTGAAATAAAATTGGGATACTAGATTCTGATCACGTGGTGACAATCAGCATGGGTGTAGTAAATGGAAGAAAGAGGCACCAGAACTAATAAATTTTGCTAGGTGATATGAATATAAGCCTCATTTCCATCCACTTCCATTACCCCTTAGATATTTCTAGTAACTAATGCTTCAGTGATAGTCTGGTAAAGAGAACTGTACTGGAAACAGGCACTCAGCAGCAACTTCTCAGCCTATATTGGTATTTGGTTGTTGTTGGGATTTTTTTGAACATCCAGTATCACCAGCAAATGGGACTCCTCTATGAACTCCGAAGAATTTTGAAATCCATTTGCTGGCACCATAAGAACTTCACAAGGACAGGTAGGATTTTTTATGGCTTGCAAACTTAGTACATAGCTTACAGGTTTTAAATGACATCTATTTTGAACTTACCATGTGGAGTGATTGTCTGAAATGGCTTTGTAGGGTTTCTTACATTCCATATAGTTAAGGTGCCATCTGAATGACTACAAATAAACTGCTTTCCTTCATGATGCCAAGCTACAGAGTGGATTGCCTGAACAATAAAAGCCAGGTGGGGGTGGGAATATGAACCAGAATTTTTTGTAAAATAGATAACAAAAAGCAGAGAAATACAGATTATGTTCCATTTCATGTTAATAGTGAATAATGCTGCCAAAATATGACACTAATATTATCTTTCATTCAAACATAAAAATAGTTTGGATAAGGAATATTTACTTCTGAATTTGTGCATTGTGAAAGTGTTAAATTATTTAATAGCACTCCATTTTCATATAACCTGTTGCAACTACAGTTCAAATGTGAAAAATACATTTATTTTCAGTTGCTTAAAATACATTTATTTTCAGTTGCTTAAGTTACCTATATCTCATTGAGGTTTGATATTTTTATTAATGTTGTGACTTGCCCTAAGACCATTTGGTGAAAGGTAAGATATAAATATATGAAAGAAAATTTAAAAAAATGGATAAAAACTCTTCCCATGCAATTGTAAATATTCTTATGATTGTACTATAAATTTTCTAAATCAGAATCAAGATACTGGCACTTTGCTTGTACAAATGTAACTGTCCCCTATGACCTCTTAAATGCCATTATTTTATGAAGAATTATTATATATGTTTTACATGATTTCTTCATAGTACTTTAAAAAAACTAGTGACTATATTTTTAAAAGATCTTTTTGAAAAATGGAATGTCTTGCTGATCTTCCTTAGCACCATGAGAAGAATACATAAGTGCTATCTGCACAGAGATGCATAGGATGCAACTTCTTGAAAAGATGTGTATATTTTATCAATTTTTTTCCAGAGTAATTTCCTATCTTATAGATTGAATATTTGGTTAGAAAAGGAGTGGGATTTTGGAATTTTGCTTGATATATCCTTTTTACTTTCAGTCGTAGAAAACAATACCCTTAAATGTGCACTATTATATTTTTGGCTATGCTTTTAAATTTTTACCCACAGAATTGCAGCAAATTAAAGATTACAAACTTGAAACTGAAGTATTGATATACTTCATAAAGAGCTAATGTGTCAAATGATACATCTTCTCTCCCAAGCGAATAGAATCTGCTTCTGTTCTTAAAAGGAAAATACAGCCTTGTTTGTTTTGGGTCTTTTTAGTAATTAATGGGAGCAGGATTTTATGACACTCCTGCACTGCTTCTGTACAGTTTCTTCTTGCCTTCTTCTCTTTTAGCCGTCTTGTGCTACATTTTATCTTGGATCTGAAAGTAAAGGCCATGTAGTGGAGATTTACAACGTCTACAGCCACATTCTTCCTTTTCTGCCGCCTGCCGTCAAGCTTCTTCCTATGCTTTCCATTCTTTCTTGTCAGCATTCTTTTAGGCTGTGTCCAGACTTGCATCAGAGGAGTACAGCTTTCTTCTGCCCACAACAGCAGCACAGCATCTGACTGAAGTGTGTGAAGTAAAAAGATGCTTATCAATTAGAATCTTTTTACTTCACTTCTTTGGGGACATGCTGCATCCCTACTGCGGGCAATGATTTGTCCCATCTGACCGATGGGAAGCCACTTTGGTGGGGCAACAGAGCTTCGGATTGCCCTGTCAGGTGTACCGGAAGAGGCTGCGCTGTCTCTGGACAGCTTCCGATTGTTAAGTCTGACTGATGGGAAGCAGCTTCGGAGGGACAGCAAAGTATAGCATAAGTCCACAGGCAGCCTTACTGTAGTGTGCAAATTCTGCATACTAATTCTAATATGATCTGAATAAAGGTTTATTTTAGGTTCAGTTTCAACTATTATGTATCCCTTTATTATTGTGTCTTATTGTGGTGGCTAAGCACTGGCCATCCTTGTTCCCTCAATAATTTCTATTTTTCTGGAAAGTCAACCATTAAGCAATAATTTTGCTTTTGTCCCTTGATAATATTTTTTGCTCAAACCTACTGTTTTCATTACCTTTATTAAATGTTCACACTTTATATCCAAAGCTTTTTATATGTCAGTACTACCATCATCAATATCTTGTTATTTTGTTCTACTGTTATGCAGTATACTTAAAATTTGTCTTATTGAACCTAGGTATAATTTCCTTTATCCTATTTGCCAGCACTGCTGTAAAAGAATTAATATCCTGATTCAGTAAGGAAATTGATCTATAACAATGGGTTTTTTTGTATTTATATTACTGTATCTACTATTTAATTTATCTATGTCTTAGGCATTTGCCCCCCTTTCAATATATTATACAATTCCTTTGGATATTCCACCAATACCCCCGTATTATTTATAAAATATTGTACTAAAGACATCCAGGAAGTTTCTTTGGTTATAATTAATTCCAATGATATCTCCTTCCATTAGAAAGCGTCACTTACTGCTCCCAGACCTATCCCCTCACCTCCATATGACTATGAGCTGGACGTCCACAAATCTCTACACTCACTTTATGCCAAAGACTCTTATAACATCTCAGGTAAATCTTTGGCACAAGAGCTAATAGAAGTTCAGATGCCATTTAACATCCCTGGTTTTACCCCGACTTTTTAAAGGTATCCAGTCTCACTGCCCAGAACAACACCATAAACAAATGTATTAATCTCAACACCTTCAAATATTTTGGATTTATTACCTTGGATAATTGACCTTTTACCATATCCTGACCCTCCCCAAGCCCGGCCAACTTAATCTGTAACTTAATCAACCCAGATTTTGTCATCTGAAGGATTGGAATAACATGGCCCCGGCATTGACTTTTTAGAGTTCTTTCTTATTATTGATACCTTTCCCCTCAGTTTTGTATTGATTAATAACTGAGTTTAGTCAGCCTAAATTTTAAATACAAAAAAAAAAAACTTGGGATTTTTTGTCTGCTGTGCCAGTCGGCCTTTTATTAGATTTTATGTATAACTGATGTGTATTACCCCTTTGTATTTTGGTATATGTATACTTTACTTCTGATATGGTCTAATTGGACTAATCAATAAACATATCTATCCTTCCATTATTGGTTTTTCTACTACTTTTTGATATTCTTTGCTGATTTTCTCTTAAAATCAAACACTAAAAGAAAATTCAAGAACATGAAAGAACAGGGTGGAATTTGCTCATAATGATTCATTTAATGGTATGTCTAAATCCGGTCAGCAGATCATGCTTTTGGCCAAACTATCAATTTTATCAAATCTTCCAACTTTTTAACTGAAGAAAAAAAAATTACCTGTTCCAGAAAAGATAGTAGAAACCATTCGTAAAGATGGCTTCTGTAGGGGGAAAGTCCTGTCTACCAAATCTAGAAGTTTTTGAGTGTGTCAATGAACAGGTGGATTATGAGGATCAAGTAGATACTGTCTATTTAGATTTTCAAAGGGCTTTTGAAACTTAACAATGAGTGTTTTCCCACTGCGCTCCTTTAATCTGGATCTAAGAAGATCCAGATCTAAGAAGATCTGGATCTAAGGAATGGGTACTTCTCTTAATCCGGATCTAGTAGATTCAGATTAAGGGAAGTACCCAATGTGTTTCCATGGGTGATCTAGCACCCAATAGCAATGGGTGCTAGCCTCCCTGCTGTGGAAACACTGGAGTACCCATTTGCATATCTGGATTGACCCAGAAGGGGTCTGCCTGTCACTCCAGGTGTTTGGGGGGAACAGGGGGTGCAATCTCTGAAGTCCCTCCAAAGTCCCTCCTTAGTCCCTCTGAAGTTGCCTTCAGAGGTTAGCAAAGTCTCCGAAGTCCCTCCAAAGGCAACTGTGGAGATTAGCAAAAGCTCTGAAGACAAACCCCTGCATATTGTGAGCATTAAATATGTACCTCTTTCCATGCCTAAAGCTAACAGGATGAGTCAGCCTCATTAATCTGTACCTCTTTCCATGCCTGAAGGTAACAGTCCGCTTTGTTCTCCCTTTGTTCTTGGAGGTTTGTCTTCAGAGCCTTTGCTAATCTCCGAAGGCAACTACGAAGTAACTTTGAAATGGCTTCGAAGCCTATGTTTTGGGGCTCCCCCCCATGGGTGCCCCCTCCCCCTAGCCTCCTCTAGACCCCATTGCCAAACTAACATGGAAACAGGCTCCCTTTAATCCGGATTTACTGGCTGAAGACCCCACTGTAGACCTCATTAATGGGGTCTACAGAAAATCTGGATTAAAGGCTGAGATGTACCCATATGATCCGGATTTCCCCAGCGGCGGTGGAAACAAATGTGTCCCAAATGGGTGCTGTGGTGGAAATGGGATCATCTGGCTCATACCCAAATGGGTCCTTAATGGGTGAAAAATGGGTACTTTCTGCCAGTGGAAAAACACCCAATAACGGGATAAAAGCACGGGTCCTCTTATGCATAAACAGCTAGCTAAGAAATCAGAAAGTAAGAGTAGAAATTAATAGTGTATAAATGTAACAAGTGGAGCTTCCCATGTTTCTATCCTTGGACTGGTGCTTTTTATAAACATGAAAACAGTTGTGGGTGAGTGGGAGAAGTTGATAAGGCTAAGATCCTTTTCCCTCTCCTCTTTGACAACATGATTCTAAATTATCTGAACAAGCTAATTCAGTGGTCTTACTATCTGAATCCTAATCTTAGGTTCCCGCAGTATTCAGTAATTTCACTCATCTCTCCTGTATCTTCATCAGTTAGAATTTAAAGTGATACATTATTCATTAACCTGACAGAGTGAATTACATACATACACTTGTTTTCACATTCTAGATCAATATCTGTTTTTAATAAGAACTCTCATCAGCCCCATCCAACATGGGAAAATGATAAAGGAAGGTAAAAGCTGTAGACCAATGAAGGATCTAGATAAAACAGGAACAATATTTGTGATAAGTATATGTAGTTAATTTAAATGGAAGAAGCTGAAATTAGTTTTAATACAGTAAGCAAGGGAATGACATGGTTTTGATTACCTCATCATGGGTATATCTGTAATCTGCCTTCTTGGATTTAAGGTCCCATAATGCTACTGTTCCTGATTCAAAACCAATCAATAGCTGAAATAAACCACAACACAATTTATTAATCACCTGGAAAATATAGTCAGTTGCTATTAAAATTTGAAGGCTTACTGCATTAAAATCTAAGTCCCAAAGGCAACTAAACAAACATAAGCGATTTAGTACAATAGGTCCTACTCCAATATTACAGCAGTACTACTACAGAGACCTATTTATATTCATCTTTTAAATATTTTAATATAAACCAAATTGTCCTCTTATAATACATGGCTTTATTTGCACATTTCCTCCAAATGATGCCATTCCCATTCATCACCAACAATATAGGTTACTGTGAAACTAAGTGCAAGCACCAGAGTGTTGTGCAAGTGTGACCTATCAGAAAGCAGTAAATGCTAGGAGTTGTTTACGCATATACCATGCAATCTGAACATAAGAAAAATCAGTAAATATTTCAAAATCACTGTGTGAAGTCTGTGCAAAATACACAATTTTAAGTGATTCAATATACAGAAAATTCAATGATAGTTATATCACAGAAGTAATCTTACATTTGCCTCAGGTCCTTATAAAGTAGAATGCCATTAAGCAATAGACCTACAGCTAAGAAGTACTAGGAAAGAAAAGCTATCACAAACTGTGATTGTTATGTCAAAGCTCAAAACTTATGACAGACTATATATGAAGAACAGAGAAGGTGATTAAGAGAGGAGGAGGGACATTTGAAGAAGGAAAAAGGAAGTGGATGTTAAAGGAAGGTATTTAGCAGGACTGCAAGAAGGGAGGGAAAATTATTTAGGGAGAAATTATAGGCACAGTTTCCTCATATCACTCAAGCTATCGTATTTAATAGCAAATATGCATAAGATCTAACAAGACGAGGCTACACAAACTGATGCATTCCTTCCTTTGTACACATAGACCTAGTTAATGCTAAATAGAGAAATCAATGTTAAATGACCTGCAGCTAGATCAAATGTAGTTATGACTTGAAAGTGGTGTATGAAAGAACAGCACCTTGTATTAAACACTTATTTCCACAGAGAAAAGACCCTGCTGCACTAACCCTGAAGCTTGTACATGTATCAGAGCCATCCCCCACCAACAACCAGGAAAAAATGTTGCTGGCCTCAGAGCTTCCAGGGGACTCATTTTGGTGGGACAAAAGAGGCATTGAAGATGACTATGGCACCAGAATGTAAGTAAGTACAGAAAGATACAGAGAAAGAACCAATAAGAAAAGGCCTAGGTCATAGATCAGAAATGGGGGTGTCAGGGTATGGGATGCCCCATGGGTTAAAACAGCTATGAGAAGACTGCCGACTGAGACTCTTTGCACAAGTTATACCTATATGAAATAACAGCATGTACTAGCCTGAATTATTTTCCATGACGTTTATTGTACCAAAGGAAAAGCTTAGCTCAGACTATGATAAGAATACAAATTACTGGAGTTTTTCTATAATTTTCTGCCGTTTTTCCACACAATGTTTGAGTCTTTTCTTTCTCCAAGCCTGCAGAGTCGCATGCAGCTTTTTGCCTTTTAACTGGGCTTAAAACATGGTATGTGGTGCTAAATTACACACTCATTTTATTTTGTAAAATAAAAAAGAATCTATTCAGATCTACAGAATGCCTACCAGACAGCCCAGCAGTACAGTCTAGTTATCTATCAGGCTCCTTTACTGCATAAAAATAGCAGTTTTTCCATTCCTTCTGCATACAAATGTATATCACAATACACTAAATTGGAAGCAGATTTTAGTTTATAAATGACAGATAGTACACTTGTAAAGTCTTGCCAGTCACAGAAAAATAAGGGTGTTTTTCCACCGCACTCCTTTAATCCGGATCTGAGAAGATCCGGATGTAAGGAATGGGTACTTTCCTTAATCGGGATATAGATCCGGATTAAGGGAAGTAAGCAATGTGTTTCCACGGGTGGTCTAGCACCCAATAGCAATGGGTTTGGGGGACAGGGGGTGCAATCTCCAAAGTTGCCTTTGCAGATTAGCAAAGGCTCCGAAGTCCCTCCGAAGGCAACTTCAGAGATTAGGACAGGCTCCAAAGACAAAGCCCTTAGGAGAGAGATGCATATTAATTAGTTCCTTCCTTGCACCGCTCCTGTGAGCACTGGTGAGTCAGCCTCATTGATATGCACCTCTTTCTATGCCTGGAGGTAACAGACAGCTTCCAGCCGCATTGCTCTCATAAGGGGTTTCTCTGCGGAGCCTTTGCTAATCTCCAAAGTTACCTCTGGAGAGACTTTGGAGCTTTTACTAATCTCTGAAGGCAACTTCGGAGGGATTTTGGAGCTGCCTTCAGAGGGACTCCGAAGTCTTGACTTTGGGGCACCCCCCATGGGTGTCTCCCCCTCCCCCCCGCCAAGCCTCCTCTAGACCCCATTGCTGGATTGTAGTAGAAACAGGCTCCCTACAATCTGGATTTTAAGGCTGAAGACCCCATTGTAGGGGTCTACATGAAATCCAGATTATAGGTCCTGAAGGACCCATAATGATCCGGATTTACCTAGCTGTGGTGGAAAGAAATGTGTCCCTAAAGGGATCTGTGTTGGAAATGGGGCCATCCGGCTCTCAGCCAAATGGGTCCTTAATGGGTGATTCAATGGGTATTTACTGACAGTGGAAAAACACCCTAAGATACACCATATAGGACTCATTTTCTTTTTGCCTCCCCCCCCCCAAAAAAAACACCTGGAATGTTGTCTTACTTACCTCAATGTTCATTCTGGAAGGCCTCCTAGGTGGGGAAAAATTATAGGTCTGTGCCTGTCATTCACCCAATGACTAAGAGAGGGCGAAGCTTTAAACTCCTCCTCTCCTCACCCCAGTTGTTGCAAAGGGAGAGAGCCAGCAAACTGCGTAGCCTACTCCGTCTGTATACAAAAGACAAACAGAAGAGACCATTAATACTTCTGGGTGGGCCCCACCTAGGAGGCCTTCCAGAATGAACGTTCAGGTAAGTAAGACAACGTTCCATTCTTGTAAGGCCTCTGTAGGTTGGGAAAATTATGGGAATACCAAAGCTCAACACCCAAGGAGGGAAGGAAATATTAACCCCACCCCCAAAATAAAAAGGTCAACTGCTTCCCTAATCCAATGACGTGGAACTCCACTTCCCCTTTGTCCTACTGTATTGGGCACCGTGGCCTGTAGCACCCTCTGCCCAAAGGCAGCCTCAGCCAACCGATAGGCATCCAGTTTGTAGTGACAGATTAAGGAAGACGGTGACTTCCACGTGGCAGCTCTGCAGCTTTGAAGCAGACAACTTCACCTGATACACCATGCTGATACATGCCCAGAGTCAAGAGCAAATCAGCCTGGACGATGCCTTGCCCTCTAGGTTGGCGAGGGAGTAACTTGTTAACATTGAAGAAGTCTTTCTAGACTCCTTGGGTTTGGGACAGGTAAATTTTCAAGGCCCTTCTGACATTCAGGGTGTGCCACTCCCTTTTGAGCCTGTGAGTCAGCTTGGGGCAAAAGGATGGGAGATGGACCTCCTGGGTAGGATGGAAAAGAGTATCCACCTTGAGGCAAAACGAGGGATCTAGACAAAGGACCACTGAGTCAGGAGTGAAAATATAAAAAGGCTCCAAAATTGAAAGAGCTGCCAATTCAGAGATCCTCCTGGCAGACGTAAGTGGAACCAGGTAAAGAAAGAATCCTGAGTGATGGTAAGTGCAAAAGCTCTAAAATAGCTCCCATTAAGGCAGATAATACATTATGTAAATCCCACATCAGAAATCTATGTACCACAGGGGGTACTGGGCCTTTGCTCCTCCTAAGAACCTCTTTTCCATGGGATCCTCCATCACTTTGGGAACTGAACAACTCCAGGACTGCCACTAGGGCGAAGGTCTGTCTGTGCAAGGTATTAAAGTGCAAGCCTTTCACTAACCTGTTCTGCAAGAACTTGACAATTTGTAAAGGAGAGGGAGACAGAGGAGCGAGGCAGAAAATGACACTCTGGCCCATCCCACAAAGGTCTTCCAAGCTCTGTCATAGAGACATACCATAGAAGGCCTCCTGGATCTCAGCATGGTTTCTATAGTTGGGTCATCCCAACCCCTGCATGAATTCCCACTGAGTGCTACTAAGGCCAGCCAGGAGGGATCTGGGTGTCTGGCCACTCCCTGCAGAAGAAGGTCTCTATGAGGAAATTTGAATGGTCATCCTGTTAGCATGGACATCAAGAGCAGAAACCAAGTTTGCCTTAGCCCGCTCTAGTCAAATCCTGCGCAACACTGCAGTCAGCAGTGGAAGAGGAGAAAAAGCATATAACAAACCTAGTGGCCATGGGTCCAACAGGGCATCCATTGCCAGAACGCCGGGCTCCCACCACCTGGCCATGAAGGCTGGCACCTGAAGGCTGTGGGACGTGGCAAATGGGTCCACTACTGGGAGACCCCACCTCTCCACCAGGGAAGAGAACACTTCAGGGTGCAGTTGCCACTCCAAGGGAGGAAGAGAGGTCCTGCTGAGGCAGTCGGTGAGGAGATTGTGCTCCCCTTGAATGTGAATAGTGGAGAGAAAAAGAAGGTAGGATTCAGCACAGCAGAAAAATTCAAAAGACAAAGCCACCAAGGACTGGAGCGAGCACCCCCTGGCGATTAATGTGGGCCACAGCAGTCACGTTGTCAGTGGCTACCCTAACATACTGAGCCTTACTCAGAGGCAGAAAAACCTAGAGGGCTAAGAAGATTGCCTTGAGCTCCAGCCTTTGGCTTCTGGACCCCAAACTCCCTGAGTCATCCTACCCAAATAATGCCCCCCCCCCGAGAGACTCACATCAGTGTTCACCATCACCCAGTCTGGTTCACCTATGGGAACCCCTTTGGACAGGTTGTCCCTATTTGTCCACCAGGAGAGAGATGACTGGACCAGACCTGGGAGGTGAATAGTCAGCCACCGGCTCTGAGCTATATTAGCTCCAAAAGAAAGCATGAACCATTGAAATGGTCTGTACAAAGATCATTCAGCATTGGTACCAAATAAATACATAGTTGATAGAATGTTATGGGCGGCTTTATTAGTTATAGCTGCAGGGTGGAAAGACAAAACAAAATGGTCTTGTGAGAGATGGAATAGTAACATTCTTGACATGTACAAATTTGATGCCCTTAGACATCAGCGGCTTTTTTACTCTGGTGAAAGTCTTCGTCTGGGTTTACGAAATGTTTAGAGCAAATTATATACAGTGTTTATTAACAACATCCTACCTATGGAAATGAAAGAAGGATTATCAGAATTATGGATATATTTACCTGTGACCTTTGAGGCATAGAGGATGGAGGGTGGGATTGCTTGTATTGGGTTAACGGGTTATGTTAAATGTGGGCAATGTTTGTTTTGTTTCTTTTCTGTTTTTCTTTCCTTTATAAAAGCAATAAATAAAATCAGGAAAAAAAACATTGAAGTGGTCTGGAGTGGAACCTAGACCATGGGCAGATGTCCATGATTAAAATCATCTTGCCAATAAGAGAAGCTAACTCTAGGGTATCTGACCTTGGTGACTGACCCAGCTTGTGAGTCAAGGTGATCAGGGCCTCTACCCTGTCACTGGAAGAGAAAACTGAATCTGTGGATGTATCAAAGAGAGCTCCTGGATACAGGAGCTGAAAGCTGAAATTGACCAAAAATCCAAACTCAGAAAATTTTTCAAGGGCCACTTTAATCACCCTCGAGGTGTTCTCTAGGCAACTCCCTTTAATCATGACAACATCCAGGTAAGCATATGCAGCCATGCCTCTGAGATGCAGGACGGCCATGACCACTCCCAGAACCTTAGTAAAAATTCAGGGGGTGGAGATTAACCTGAATGGTAATGCCCTGAATGGGAAATCCTTGTTCCCAATATGGAAACATAGAAAAGACCTGGAAGCAGGATCTATGACCAGATGATAATATGCATTCTTCAGGTCCAGGCAGGCCAGTACCTCCCCTTTAAAAACCTGTTCTGTAGGGAACTTAATGACTCCATTTAGAACCTCTGTTTCAAACAAATTTATTGACATATTTCAGGTCAAGAATGGCCCTGAGAGAGCCATCCTTTTTCTTAACGAAAAACAAAACAGAATAAATGTCTAATCCCTTCTGGGAACTAGGAACAGGTTCAATGACCCACATTTCCAACAACCAGTTCAACTCTGACTGAACTAAGGTCCTTCTAACTGGGTCCCAAGAAAGAGAGGAAACAACACAATAGGGATTGGGTTTACAACCAATCAGGTACCCCCAAGACACCACCCTTAGGACCCATGAGTCATACAGAGGCAAAGAGTTAGAGCCTTCCCCCTACTTCCACCCAAAGACTTCCCAGCATGAAAAGATCCCTTAAAGGGAGGCTTCATAGTCTGGTTCTGCCTGGGCCAGAAAACCTTTTTCTTCTCCTTGGCTTTGTAAAGGGACTTTGCCTGGAAGGAAGGGAGGACCCTGGCTTTGACAAAAAGGACCAGTACCCTGGTATTTATCCTTGCTTCTGGAATTACTTGCAGATACTGGAGCCATGGCCAGGAGTTTTTTTCTTATCCTGTGACTCCATGAGGACATTTTTCAGAGTTTTCTCCCCAAAGAGTTGAGTTCCAAGAAATGGGAGAGAGACCAGTTGGATTTTAGAACTATAATCGACATTCCAATGTCAAAGCCACAGAATCCATCTCATCACTGTTGAAGCCGCTGAAGATCCGGCAGTCAGTTGAACAACATCAACCACTGTATCTGTGTTGAGGGCCAGGACCCTCTAATCTCTCACAACTGTTGTTTGGCTGCCTTGGGTATGGCTGGATTGGACAGGAGTTCCTCAGACCATCTCAGGGCCATGCGAGAGAACAGCAACATGTTGGTGGATGCCTTGATGGTCAAAATATCAGATTCAAAAGATTTTTGAAGAAGGGCCTCCATCTTGCAGTCTAGAGGCTAACCTCCTGGCTTACTGGTGCCAAAGAGCTTGCGAGGAACCACTGGGAACTGCTTCACAGAACAAGGGCTGGACCATTGTTCTTGGACAGGACCTCAAATGTCTTTGGAATCGGGAGGACCTAGTCCTTAGATGGACGGGTCACTATCATTAGCTGGGCCTCCCATTCCAACTCACTGGAAGCTTGATCTTGGGCTTTGAAGTCAAACATCGCCATTAAAACCTCCTGCAGTGAATGAAATTTTTCCAGGGCTGACAGATGGAACTGGTGAGACAGTACATTCCCTACTTCATCAGACTCCCCTTCCCCTGAAGAAAGAGCATAATCTAAAATTTCTCCTTCTTCCTCCTGGCTTTGAAGGACTGGCTGGATTAGCTGAAGGGATGAGGCCTCCCAACCCCAAGAACTGTGGCTGTATCCACTATAGCTACAGGGGAAGCTACGGATTACACAGAAGTTACCCTGGAAAGCCAGCTGTGACTCCTGGATTTCCTTTTTTCTTATAGCTGTGGCCCCTGGACCCTCAGGAACTGCTGGAGCTGGAGCTAAAGGGAGAGCACCAATCGTGTATTTTCTTCTTTTTATTTTGGCGAGGACTCTCTAAGGCTGACTGAAAAAGCTGCATGATCTTGGACCTATTGATAGGAGGCTCCTGCATGCCCTCAAGATGTGCTGGGGCAAAGAGGCAGCTGGGGCCAATGCACTCTGCACCGCCTGTTCATCCACCATTTTAAAAACCACCACCCCTGCTCTGCTCACCTGCCAGAGTCTGCAGTGTGAAGAGAGACCTGAGGAGAATGAGGCCTTTCACCTCTGCACGAAGCAGTCGGTGCTGCCTGCAAAGATGCCGCCAAAAATATGCAGGAACTCAGTGCCTCAGGCCACTGGGTCTCCAGAGCTGGTAGGGCTAATGCAGCGGCAGAAAGGCTGTGAGCCCTGATCCCACTGGGACCTTCCGAAGGCAAGTTGGGCTGCTGAGAGAGTGGCTCACCCTTCCCCGAAGGCAAAGAGTGCAGCAAGCCGCTGGGCAGAGGGAAATGGCTGACAAGACACTGCAGCCCCTGTATCTCCGCTGTTGAGAGGGAGTGTATGATCCACTCCATCGGCCTTGCCGGAAAGCCCTCCAGGCCCTTAAAATGATCTTCACTCGGCCAGAGACAAGCTCCATACACCAGCCGAGTCAGTCAGAAAAAGTTTTTTTTTTTAAGCTGAGGGAAAAACAACCAGGCGTAGCTCTCTAGAGAGCTATGAAGTGTTGGTGTCAGTGACCAAGCAACAACTGGGGTGAGAAGTGAGGATGAGTGTAAAGCTTTGCCCTCTCTCAGTTGTTGGGTGAATGACAGACACAGAGCCATAATTTTTCCCCATGTACAGAGGCCTTACGAGAATTTCATTTCCTAAAAAATTCTTAGCAAATTTTAGGTGTGTCTTACATGGAGTGAAATCTGTTAAATTTGAAAGCATCGTAAGTAAGTAACTCCTGATCTGAATAAGGAAACACAGCAGAAAACTATTAAGCAAGAACAAAAAATAGCATAATAGTTACTGTTATGAAACAAACAGGAATACAAGTAGGGGTAGAATTAGTGAGAAGATGCTCATCTGAGAAAAAACAGCGGTCAGAAAAAGAAATTAGTGAAGATCTTCTACTGTGTATCAAATTACTTTGCTCTTTGTCAGAGAAATACATAGCAAGAAAATGGATGATGAATAATGGAATGCCTGTGTTATGTGTACAGTTATGCTGATTTTAATTAAATTTCAAATTTGTGTCAGTCTTATTTACTTTACTTCTCTTTGGCACAATGAATACTTCTGTGTGAAACCAAATATTTGTTGGTATTTGTAAATGAATGATATCATGCTGTTTCTTGTCTTTGCCTGCTAAACTTCAGGATTATTCTCTGCAGCAAAAAAGGATTTTTAAAAACAATTCTAAAAGTTAACTACTTCAATAACAATGCTAATAACGTATGAAACTAATCATGCCAAAAAGATGATGAAATACTCAAGTCAAAGTTTAATAAAAAAGAATTCTAATTTTACTTCAGAATTCACAGTGATGTGTTTTTAAAACCAAATAATTGTAGCAAGTGTATAGGAAATCTGAACTGAAAGTGGCCAATGACCATTGGAGCATGGGATCTGTCCTCTAGATCAGAATATGCCTTCACTGTCCAAGAACGTGGTGAGAGTAGTTATCTCCTTCCCAAGGTTATAATAACGTGGTCAAGAACTGGACTATGGGAATCAGGCAGGAAAAAATGCTAGATATATACACTGAGAAGAGCTGCATTTTTTGTGGTCTTTTATCAGATAAAGCTGCTGCCATGATTAAGCTGACTCTACCTATGTCTGTTGAATGAGGCGTGGGGAAGTGGTTGTGACACTGACTCTAAACAGCTGATTGTGTAACAAGAACAGACGAATCCCATCAACTTGCAACAGGAAGACCCCGCTTGAACAATGTTCCTCACCTGAGCAAGAGAGCTGCAAAATTAAAATGCAAATTTGGCACCTAAGTAGAATAGTTGATTTTATCACTGCACTTTGTTTACCTGTACCGGGATGTCCAAACACTTACATATATTTTATTTACCCTTGGTCCTCCCAAACATCTGTCTCTATGTATTGAGGCTACATTTTGGGGTATAAGAATAGCTACTGCCTTCTGTCTGTGTCTTTATTTTGCCTAAGGTCTATCCCAGTGTCCTTATTCCTGCCAAGATTCATCAAGGGCTGACCTTTATGTACTTACTGTGCAAGTGGGTTCCTGATTCTAAAAGCATGTCTGCTGAAGTCACTACTGAACTGGAGGAAAAGGTCTAAGCTATCTCTTCTATCCTGAACCTTCAAACTGTGTGACTCCTGCTAAGGATTACAGCAATTCAACCCTGAGTTGCTTGGTACTAGCAAAGTTTGGTTATCTGGTCTTTGAGTGTTTAATCAGCCACTGGTGATGTCTTGTTTTGGTATGACATACACAGCTCACTGTTCCTGGTGTTTTTGAAGACTTTGCCTTTACTTAACTGGCATCCAACATTTGAAAAGGTTCTCCAGTGCTGGAAACTTCCTTGCCTGAACTTACTCTCTTGCGGCTGCCTCAAATCTCATGCCCATCTAAGTACTGCGAGAGTGTGTGAGAGAGCGTTTTGAAACACAGTCCACTATTTTTGGACTGTAGCTCCTGTTCTTAATCAAGAGGAGCCCATTTTTTTTCACTCCACTTTTTTTTATACATTGAACTTTACCTCTTATCTTCTTATCTCATCTAACAACTGAATCTGAAAGGCTTCCTTAGCCTTGCTCCTAGTCTCTACTCTGTTTCTACTGCTTTGCATCAGCTATTAGAGTTGGTGATTTTGGCTGAAGTCTGCCTTGTGTCTCTTTATACATACTACTATCATTGAGCCAAGCCCTTTCCCAGTTTGCCACAGTTTCTAGTTGCCTTCATTATTTCATGTACTGTATACTTTCTGACATATGTATACTTTGTATTCAGATCAGCCTAGTTATTTCCCTGTCTCTGAGAAATGGCTGCTAACTGTCTTGTCAAACCAGACCTTAGTCTTATAAAGATCCTGACAAGAGAACATTGCTAGACATGTGACCAGAGTCATTCTTGTAACAGGGAATATTCTTCGTCATTCTGGTATACACCCAGGTCACAATGGGTAAAAATATATTATATAAGCTGTTCCACTAAATATAAATATCTTCAAGATCGCTTTTAATCCTAGTATCTGAATAACAGTGAGGATTTTCTAACATTTAAGATTTATAACATAATCCTACTTACAGAAATATTTTGAAGTACTAAATTCTATTAAACCCAACAAATGTGGCAAATTAGACTTCTATTTTCTATATACGTTATTTGTGAAATCTAATACTACTGCAAAATATTTTCAGTTTACATCAGAAAAATATCTGAACAAAAAGCATTGTGAAGTGAAGCTAAAGATATTTTAGGAACTGCTTTATATAAAAATCACTGGGATTTCTCACAGAGCAATATGGCCAAGCAAAATCTGCACAAATGCCATGAATGGATAAAAGTATCATTTTTCAAACTTTACTACCGAGAGATACTTCAGTTCTTATCCTTTACAATTCACCTTATAAAGGTTAGCTGTTGCAGCACATTAAAAATGTACAAGAACATCTGACACCTCACATTGTCTATTTTTCTTCAAAAAGTAGTCAAAGAAAGCTAAAAAAGCAAAAGCAAGTAGAAAGTAGTGATGGTTCTAACCAATTTGAGTCTATAACATACCTGAATTAGTTGAACTGCTTCCCCTTTAAATCAGAACTGACAAGATAGTTTAGGTCTGATATACTCTCTTGCACCTGTAGCCTCCTAACTCCCTTCACGGTCATAATGTCCCTAGTTTTGCTCTCATGCATGTGTAACCTACATGCCCATCTGGGCTGGACATTCTAGTCCCTTGCTGCTGGTTGTGTGTTCCTCTGAACCTCAGATTGCCCATAGGCAGTCACCTTGCAGTGGTCTGGGCTTTCTGGTTATAGAAAACTACAAGTCCTCTTTAAAAAGCCAAGTACACCAGTGTGTGTAGCTTCATTTTCTAGGTTTTGAATGTAACTCCACAATCCTTTTTAACTTGAGAAATGCAATGGAAATGTTTTTCCTTCTGTTTTTCTGTATTTCCTCCCATCTGTGTATGCTTTGACATGTGCCATTTCTTCTTTCCCAACTTCTTATTAATTTGTTAACTTAATAACTGTTAGACCAAATTCAAGTTTAAGGACACATATTTAAGGAAGGAGAAGCCATTATAACATATCAATGGTCTTTCAATTTTTATCCAGTGATATGCATATATCTAATAAAGCTCCCTATTTTGGAAAACAACTGGTTGATTTTGTATCTCTGTTTCTTGTTAGCTTTCTAATAAGGCAATCCTTCCCCTTTGAGTATCGTAATTCTCTTGCTGCATACACGATAAAATCCAAAACTTTTTGTTGACTGTGTCAGCTATTTTCCTACTGCAAGTTTACCTGCAGCTTTCCTGCGCAGAAAATCTAGCTATCGTTTATATTCTTAAGACCATGTTGAAGGAATATAGTGCCCTGTAAATAGTTGTATTTGATCCATGGACTTGTTTGCTTTTTATAATTTGGCACAAAAACTAAGGGTCAAAAATTCAGAACTCTTGTTCTTACATAGAAATATTTAGAGGAATCTGTTCTAATGAGCAGTATGTTGGCTTGTTTTTTTGGTATAAAATTTTTAAGGAAAAAAATCAAGTTATTAGAAAAGGCATAAAAGCATTTCAGAGGAAGAAAAAAAGGGATAATTCTCTTTGTCACAGAAAGGAATGAGATTATTTTAACCAGAAGAAAGGTAAATGCGGGGGAAAAAGAGCTGACAGATAGTCTGTCTGATTGCAAAGAGAAAAAAACAATGTTAGGAGGTACATTTTTGATGTTGTTCGCTTTCTGTCTTTATGCACCTTTTGTGACATTAGAACTTTTGCTCAATCAATAGTATGTTCTGTTTTTGGTTAGACTTTTCAATTGACTAACTTCTAGACTTTTTGTAATTGCTCTTTTCTATGTACTCTTGGATTTTATTTTTGTGTTAACCAGCCTGCACTGTTTTGTTTAATACTGATGGTATTTCTATCCTGCCTTTTTTCCAAAGAACCCAAGGTGATACACATTATTGCTCTCTTCTCCATTTTGTTACCACATCAGTTTACGCTAAGTGGTTTTGACTAGCTAGTGACCTTCAACGGTAGAGCGTAGATTCAAACCCAGGAATTTTCAAGTTCCGTATTCATGCTCAAGCCAGTACGCTAAACTGACTCTTAGGTGCAAGGTGGTATATGCATTTTAAAGAATGAATGGACAGGATTTGGACTGAATGTTCAGTCTCAAAAGGCCATCCTCCATCGTCCACTGCCCAATCTGCCACTAATGGCTGCTGGAAGTAGTAAACCTATTTCAGATTGCAAGTAAGCACAGCTTCCATTTTGGCAATACCATACTGTCCCCGCATCTGTACCATCTAATCCCCACAGCTGGTTGTAAGCCACTAGTATGTGTTCGTTAATAAACACAGACAAGCAATATTTTATATATCTTCTCAGTAAAAGTGGAAGTACGAGTACCAATAATTTACCAACAAAGTTTTAAAACAAAGTTTAAAAAGGTCAAAAGAAAGCCATTTTTCACTGAATTTCCCTTAATCCCTGATTCCTAACTTAAATTTATTTTACTTTTCAAGTTCTTACACACCTTGCCTTCATCCATTGGATTGTCACTAATGTGGACAACAGGTCCTGGATGAGATTTGGATGACCTGAAACATGAAAATAGAAAAGAGTTACATTTTAAAAATGCATAATTTGAAACGTAGAAATATATAATACTCATCTATAAGTTAATTGACAACAAGAAGTCTATGTGAAGCAAGAGTCAATAGCTAAAACGTTTAATAAAGATCATTACTATTCCTTGTAAACTATGTGAAGTCTTCATAAATCTGCTGCAGATAAATTTAATGAACAAACAAGCACAACTATTTTTATAAGTGTAGACATTTAAGAGACTTGATTTTATTTTCAATGCCTGTACTGATATTTAGGTTGCATTCTACTATGTACTTACCTGGGAGTAAATCTCACTCCAATAAAAAAGGCCTACATGCACACAGATATGTGTCTATCCCCCTTTTTCCACTCACAGTCAAAGATCCAGATCTTCAAGATCCAAATATTTGAGATAGGGTCCTCCTGGAGATTCGGATCTTGAAGATGCCTATAGACCCCACTGTGGACACCTTTAATCAGGCCCACACAAAATCCAGATTTAAGGGCCTGAAGGACCCATTAAATCCAGAATTTCCCTGCCCTCATAAGGAGAGAGCCTTGCAGATGGGGCCTTCAATGGGGTCCAGGTGGGGACAGGGCCTTCCTGATTGGTACCAGTCAAGTACTAATCAGGTTACTACTGGGGTCTTAGAAGGTTTCTAAGCCCTAGTGGAAAAAAGGCCCCATGATCCTAGAAAACTTTAAGTGACACAGTACCAATCTGGACAATTATCTACTGTGTTATATTTCTGTATAGAGCAGCAATCAGTCATGAGTGCACCAATAATACAGGATAAAATTATATACTAACATTCAAAAAGAATTAGCACCTTATAAGTACCAGGGAATATCACCAATTATGTCATTGTCCTAAGTATAAAATAAGAACTTCCAATAAAATATTTATATGCAAAGATCTCAGGTTGAACATTCTTAGATATTTCCTCCTTTCCATTTTGTATTCTCCCTTTTCACTCAACATTCAAAATCTGTGTTCACTCATAATGTTCGTTCTTCAGTGAATTGTTTTATGCAGTTTCCTTAAATACTATTTATAGGCCTGAAAAACCCTAACCCTAACCCTATTTTAACCACATAACCATCATTATTCAGCACCTGTATATATATATATATCTATATGAAAGGAAGCTAGCAGTAGATGCCAGTTGCAGTATTCAGAATGTTTGATGCTAATCCGGCAACACAAATAACCAGACAAACCAAAATATTATTTCTCAAAGAATTCTTGGAAATTTTGGACAATGTATGAAAAATCCATTATCACACAAATAAAACCCCTTATTATTAAAACAGAGTAGGTCTTTCTTCTTGCTCTTTAATTATTCAGTCACGTCTGAATCTTTGTGCCAGTTGTACTACAGCACCCCAGGCCTGTCCATCCTCCGTTGTCTCCTGTGGTCTGCCCATGATCATGTTCATTGCTTCCATAACACTAACCATCTCATCTTCTGCTGTCACCTTCTCCTTTTACTGTCAAACTTTCCCAATGTTAGATCTTTTCTAGCGAATCCTGTCTTCTCATTACGTAGCCTCTGGATAGGCTTTTCTGGTAACACTAACATTGTGAGAAGAGGTTCTCTATGATAGGTCCTAGGTTGTTTCCTAACCTCCTGTCTGAAGTATACTGAGCACAGTGTGTATCATTTTATCTTCTTATGATATCAATTTTGTATTTCTTTTAAATAATTAACTGTATTTAATATGGGGCCAAAAATGAAAGCAATCAACAAATAAGCCATCTGGATTTCACTCACCAAAAAATTATTTGTAGATTGAGGCTGGAAAAGCTACAACTCCCTTGACAGATACCAGCAATTGTACTGTCATTATCTTCTTGAGGAGAGAAGCCAGTGGCAGAACTTGCAGCTCTCCAGTTACCAGTCAGTTGCTGTATACTGAGCTATTGTCACTCCCATGACAGCCTGATTTACCTCTCCATTCTGTAACAAGCTGGAAATAAGACTATAAACCGTATCAGCTGGAAAATGAGTCAGAAGCTCAGCATTGAAGACCATCTGCTTCCTAGACAGCGATTGGCAGTGTGAGTGATTGTGTGATTGCTGTCTGGCTGCTGCTGTTTGCTGGCTTAACCTATCCTGTGGGATTGCAGCCTGATGATGTTCTGGAGAGATATGTAGGTGAAGGACTCAAGTTCAGAGTGACTCAGAAGTGTCTGAGAACTATCACCCAAACAAGATTAACTCTAGGCATACCAAGAGATATTGTCTGAAGATCCTTTGAGAAACTATTCTGCGAAGCAAAAGGCTAGGCGCTTTCTTTGGGCTAGATTGTTTTTAATTGGTCTTAAATTGCTTTATTGTTTATTTTTTAGTATGAAACTGTATGGTTTCTGGATTGGAGAAGCAGTAGTCAAGGCAGGAAGGCAGGGGAAAATGTGATGGACAGGAAGGGACAGCATTGGGGACTAAGAGTGTTAGATTTACTCAACACTATCACTCCTTCTGGTTTGCCTTCCAACCAACAGCATTTGGGGAAGCCTGTCAATGGACCCCCTGCTCTAGTGCTGCTGCCTTGAATGCCAGTCCAGTCCAAAACAAAATGTCAGTCATCCATGCCTTGATTCTGGGTCCTTCACCCTTCAACCAATCCAGCATACATTACTGAGATCTGGGCAGATTAACCGGCAGGGGCCAGTCTTACCCAGCTTTGTCCTCTGGATTATTTGATACAGTACTGTTCAGGACCAGAGCAGTGCATGTGCATGCTGTTGTCTTTCCAGGAGGCAACTTCGCTCTGTGAATAAGTTTGAGGACCTGATGTCCCAGAGAGACAAAACAGTGATGTTACTGGTGTACCATGCAGCCTGCTGCCTAGATGCCTCCTTGTCTAAGCTGTCTGAAATAGTCTTGAATGTTGTGTTGGAAGCTCTCGCCATGGTGGTGTTGGAAGATTTCAACATTCATGGTCTGATCCGCTCTCTCTTAAGATTTGGAATTATAGTGGCTGCTCTCCTCTGGGGAAGTAGGGGACCCATTGACAAGGTCTACTTTCAAAGACATATAAAGTCATTCCTGAAAATTTTGGGCGATTTGCTAGTTTACATAGATGGCACTCCTGTTAAGGCTTAGGTCTTACTCTGGAAGTGTGAAACGAGCAAACTACCAAGGCCATCTATAAGATTGCTCCCAAGTACCCTCAGTACTGCTGTAGAACCCATAGAGCACCTTGGCATTTCATGGAGTTAAGGGCAACAAAGGAGGAGAATCTATGGCCAGAGCACAGGTGGTGTAAATGCTTCTATGACAGAACTTGAGTTTGATCACATTATCATGCCTATCACATGGCCATTGAGTTCTTACATGGCCATCTGAATGAGAGGACCTTCCCAGTGATAGCTTTCAGACCATCTTCTCTGAGGCACATTATCTTCATTGTATATGGTTTAGAATGTTGCTGAAGACTCACCACCTAAGCCTCTGACTGCCTATCTCCTCCTGAGCACTGTAAATTTGATTTTACATTCTTGACACTGTTACTTAAAAGTTATTTAAACCAGTTTAGTCTTTTGTAACATGTTCTAAAATCCTTGGCTATAAATGGCAATAAATAGATTTTTTAAAAAAATCAAAAGAACATTGTAAAACTAGTACAGCAGGCTTGCATATTAGGAGAATTTTAACTACCTTTTTCGTCAACACTCAAGGACCAACTATTTCAACTGGAAATGAACAAGAACAACATTTCCCTTCAGACCAAGTCCAGCCCCAATTTGATAAGATTTAGATCTGGTCTTTCCCTAATCAGTTTTCCATGATGCCTATCAGACCCACTTTTATTTCCCTCCAGATCTTAAGGCACAGGCAGGTTGATATGTAACTTCATGTTGGAGGTACTGATGGGATACCTCTAAAGGTCTTTTGCAGTAGTGGTTTTGCTTTCATCTGCTGTTTGGGAATTCACAGAAACAATTGGTGGCCATTGTATGAGACAGAATACTAGACTAGAAGGGCTGGCCTGATCCAGCAAGGCTACAGCTATGCTGTTGGTAAAAAGTCTAACCAACAGGTTTTCTTTTTTTCTTTTCAGGGCTAAATAGGACATGATGCTTTAATATAAATACATAAGCTAGATACATGCAGCTTAAACCTGCTGGGCTTGAGAATTACTCAGGTGGCCAACACTGATAAATATGGGGAAGGAATTGACATGAAGATACACAGCATTGTTCTATTTCATCTCTTTAGACTGTTTGCCTACCAGTGCCAAAATAGCTCATCCAGTAGATATACATCCCATCATGCCATCTGCATAGCGCTCTAAATGCTAAACAATACAGCAAAGAAAATGATAAAACAGAAGCAAGATGATACAAGCATGTTAGCTCTTACATGCAACAGCTTGGGCCTTTTTTTCTTCAATACTTTCTTCCTTTGAAACCTTCACCACCACAGCAAAGCTAGGCACACTGCCTCAGTTTGTCAAGCTAGGTCTTTGATACAAAGGAAGACAGATGTCCTTTCCCACATGCTGCTCTTGGGTTTAAAGACATTTTGTGCTTGGCATGAATTTCTCTCATATGTCAGTTGTAACAGCCAAGATACTGGAGAAAGGAATTTCAGGATCTGGTCTAATACATTGTATGTGTCTAGTAGAGAATTTAAAAAGACTATTCCCAGATGGAAGACAAAGGAGTAAAACTAGTCATCAACAAACATAGAAACATTATAGAACATTATATAATGCTATTGATGCAAAGAATATCAATATAAACCTAAAAGAGCTACTTAAATTTCACTTATATTATTAATTGTTGGTGTTTTTTTATTTTGAAGTTTTAGGAATTTTAAGGATGTTAAATAAAATTACACACACACACACATATATATATATATATATATATACACATATATAAAATAAACTCAGCATAAAAACAGATAACAGAAATCAACTAAAACAATGACAGTGCCTACGTCAAAGGCCAGGCTGATTATCAAAAGGAGCAGGAAAAATGTACCAGCTATTCTTTTGAATATATTATCTTAAACTGAAATTCACCATTCCATTTCTTTCTCTGAGCCCACATGTAATCTCCTTAGCATAAACATCTCCATTAAAAAGCTTTAGGTCTAATAAGTTATAATAAAAACATATTTAGAATTTCCACTGACATTGTCTAAACTAAAGGAAAAAATTTCTCTGTCCCTTTACACAATAGCCTGCACACGCAGAAGTCTAAATTTACTAAAGATTTATCTCTTCTTAATGCTTTCTAATTAAAAAAACAAAAACCCATGTGGAGCAGCTGCTTCCCCACAAGAATCACTGGGGGAGTAAGGTGGGATACTGGTGCAATAAAAAGTCAAACACAACTACTGTCCTATCTCTGCTATTCTCAGTCCTAGCCCAGGCCTATTGTTATTGTTGGGTACCCCCAACTCATGACCAGCTCCTGGTTGCCTGCATAGGCACCTCCACAGGCATTTCTAGGAGGTTTTCTTGCCAGTGATAGAGAAGTAATTTGCCACTGCCTACATCCTGACAGAGACAGGAATTGAACCAGTGAGTTTCTGCTTTCCCGGCAGTTTGTTCTATTACTGAGCCACAGCTACTCCCATTCATAGAATCATAGAATGATAGAGTTGGAGGGGACCTCCTGGGTCATCGAGTCCAACCCCCTGCTCAAGGCAGGATCTCCTAAACCATCTCAGACAGATGGCTGTCCAGTCTCTGCTTGAAGACCTCCATCGAAGGGGAACCAACCACCTCCCGTGGCAGCCTGTTCCACTGGTTGATCACTCTTACTGTTAGAAATTTTTTCCTAACATCTAAACTAAATCTTTTCCCCTGCAGTTTCACCCCATTGTTTCTAGTCCTTCCTTGAGAGAGTGAGAACAGGGCTGATCCCTCTGCCTTGTGACAACCCTTGAGGTATTTGTAGACAGCTATCATGTCTCCTCTCAGTCTTCTTTTTGTTAGACTAAACATTCCTAGTTCCTTAAGCCGTTCCTCATAGGACATGGTTTGCAGACCGTTCACCATCTTGGTAGCTCTCCTTTGAACCTGCTCCAGCTTGTCAGTGTCTTTTTTAAACTGGGGTGACCAGAACTGGACACAGTACTCCAGATGAGGTCTGACCAAGGTAGAGTAGAGGGGGATAATAACTTCACGTGATCTGGACTCTATGCTTCTCCTAATACACCCCAGGATTGTGTTTGCCTTTTTTGCAGCTGCCTCGCACTGTTGACTCATGTTCAGTTGATGATCTACCAGGACACCCAAGTCTTTCTCACATGTGCTGCTGCTCAGCCGAATTCCTCCCATTGTATATGTGCTTTTTTCATTTTTCTTGCCCAGGTGCAGAACCTTGCATTTTTCTTTGTTAAATACCATTTTATTAGTTGCAGCCCATTGTTCAAGTTTCTCTAAATCTTTTTGAATCCTCTCTCTCTCTTCTCTGGTGTTTGCAATCCCCCCTAGCTTTGTGTCATCAGCAAATTTGATCAGTTTCCCTTCAACTCCCTCGTCCCTCTACTACAGTGATGATGAATTGGTTAATGAGATCCTGGTTTTCCTTTGGGAACTCATAACTACTAGAAACTACAACCATTTATAATTCAAAATCTATTTTGACCATTCTTAGTCCTTTCAATCTAAAATCATTCCAAGATAATCTAAGGCTGCTGAAGACAGCCATTCATTTAGAAAACAAAAACTATAAGAACATAAGAACATAAGAGAAGCCTTGCTGGATCAGGCCACAGCCCATCTAGTCCAGCATCCTGTCGCACACAGTGGCCCACCAAATGCTCATGTGCATCTCAAGCAGAAACAAGGACAAACCTTCTCCTGCTCTCGAGTCCCAGCAGATGGCCTTTGAAGCGCCCCAGTTCCTCCCCCCCCCCCCAGCCTGGAAGATGCATCTAGGCATTCGTTCTAGTAGCCATTGATACATCTGTCATCCATAAATTTGTCTAACCCTACCTTAAAGCCATCCAGACTGGTAGCTGTCACCACCTCTTCTGGCAGCACATTCCATAAGCCGATGACCCTCTGGGTGAAAAAATACTTCCCCCTGTCAGACCTGACTCTCCTACCCATCAGCTTCATAGAGTGCCCCCTGGTTCTAGTGTTGTGCGATAGAGAAAAGAAATTTTCTCTATCCACCCTTTTTATACCGTGCATAATTTTATATAATTCAATCAGATCCCCTCTCAAACACCGCCTCTCCAGACTGAAGAGGCCTAGATGTTGCAGCCTAGTTTCGTAAGGGAGGTGTTCCAGACCCTTAATCATTCTGGTTGCCCTTCTCTGCACCTTCTCTAGTTCCACAATATCCTTTTTGAGGTGTGGTGACCAGAATTGTACACAATACTCTAAATGTGGCCTCACAATAGATTTATAAAGGGGCAAAATGACACTTGCTGTCTTATTTTCTATTCCCTTCCTAATTATTCCCAGCACTGAATTTGCTTTTTTCGCTGCTGCCGCACACTGGGTTGACACCTTCATTGAACTGTCCACCAAAACCCCGAGATCCCTTTCCTGATGTGTTGCACAAAGCTCAGACCCCATCAGTTTATAGACGTAATTTGGATTCTTGGCCCCAATGTGCATTACTTTGCACTTGTTAAGATTAAAGCACATTTGCCACTTGGTTGCCCACTCACCCAATGCTAAGAGATCCCTCTGGAGCTCTTGGCAATCTCTTTCAGATTTTACTACCCTAAATAATTTAGTATCATCAGCAAACTTTGCTATTTTACTATGTACCCCTTCTTCTAGATCATTGATGAATAAATTGAAAAGCATTGGTCCCAGTACTGAGCCTTGAGGGACCCCACTTTTTACTTCTTTCCACCCTAAGAATTTGCCGTTTATTACTACTCTCTGCTTTCTGCCCTTAAGCCAGTCACAAATCCAGGACAGAACTTGTCCTTTTATTCCATGGCTGATGAGTTTACTCAGTAGCCTTTGATGTGGGACTTTGTCAAAAGCCTTCTGAAAGTCCAGATAGACAATGTCTACTGGTTCACCTTTATCCACGTGTTTATTGACACTCTCAAAGAATTCCAATAAATTTGTGAGGCATGATTTACCTTTGCAGAAGCCATGCTGGCTTTTGTTCAGCAATGCTTGCTCCTCCATGTGCACACGTTCAGACTAGTGTTTAGGTTTTACACCAGGACAAATTTGAGACTGGGGGCAACACACTGGAAATAAAACAAGTACTACTTAGGGATGTTCATGAATTTTTTTTTTGGCATTCGATTCAAAATGAAACAAATGTTCAAAAATCCATATTTGTACGAATAGATCACATTCGAATGTGGTAAAATTCTATTCTATATGTATCTATTTGTACATATTCGTACGAACATTCAGTACATATTTGATACAAACAGATACGTATCTGATACATTTACCCAGCTTAACAAATGTCTGAACTATTCGTACAAATGTCCAAAAACATTCATATTCATTTGAATGTCTGAATGTTACGAATATTCATGCACATCCCTAGTACTACTTACCCCACCTCCAAGCCTGTAATTATTCACCTCTTCAACTGATAGAAAAAATCACTTTCAAGTCCTTTCACTGCTTGCACTGGACTGGATGGGGAGCTTCTCTACTCAGTCACAGCTTGCAATCACTGCTTGAGGATGGAGGCAGGGATTTCCCATTAGTGGCTGTGGCGTCCCTTCAGCCTGGCAGGACTTTACTTTCCACTTCCTCACCTCTGACTAGTGAGTGTTTACAAATAAATTAGTTTTATAATTATTAAAAGCGTTGGGCGTTCCTTCCCTAGCTCCCCCTCCAGGATAAAGAGTCCACCACAACTTTAGGCCCAAGGCCTACTAGCCTCAAATGAACACTACAGGCAGATGGTCTTTATGAAGAAATAAGAAAATGATTCATTGCTTACAACTTGTGAATAAAACAGGCCAACACTAAGTAACTGTCAATGTCAGAAATCAGACTACTCAACAACCTATGCCACCACAGGCTGCTGTCAGGACTCCCTTAAGCTGGCACACTAAGCTCTGGGATCCCATTTCTATCTTGGTGTTTCCCTAGGCGCAGAACTGTCTCACACACCAGTCCTCTCTCTTGAGAAACCCAAGTATAGAACCCTGGAACTATCTTGGAGTCTCCCTCAGGCACAGGGCAGTTACACACAGATCATCCATCCCTGAACTCCCAAGCATAGAACACTCTTAACTCGGCTGGGTGGTTCCTTTAATATCCCTGGCCCTGAGCGGGCACAAGCCTGATTGGTTGTTTGTTGGCATTTCCCCCCTTACCTTATGCTAATTAGGGTGCCTTACCCACTTACCTGCTGCTCTGATACTTACATTACAATCCAATGAATAGAGCAAGAACAGAACGTATACAGTATACATATGTAAAATAAAACACTTTCAACACACTTTAAATATAGTAACACAATGGTGGGTGTCACAGTGGCCAGTCAGGAAGATACAGAAATAGGGTAGTCAAATAATAATAGGATGAGGGTATAAATGCATAAATGGTATTGTACACCAACACAGCTGGCCAATATGGAAGTTAATATTATCCCTAGCTGTTGGCATGGGTGCAATAAAAAAAGAATATCTGTGCATCTGTTCTGGGAGTATGAAAAAATACAGGATTTTTGGAAGTTAACCTGGGAGGAGATAGCCACCGCAAGGACAAAAGTACCTGTTTCTACTAATTCTGCCTCCAAGTCTTTGGAGAAAGAATTGGCATACTGAAACACGTTTGATATTGGCCACCCAGGCGATGTTAATTGAAATCTTATTTCAGGGCAACAGAAGATGTATTGATGGAGATGATGATTGAGAGAGATCTCAGAGGTGTAGCCAGCTGCACAACCACAGAAAAACTGGGGAGCCCTGCACTTGACAGTTGGAGAGACAGAAAATTCTGCAGGGCTCCCTCTGGCGGTCATGCTAACTAAAAGATATGATTGACACTAATTAGAACAGGAAAATATTTAGATACTGCCAGGGATGAGGGGAGAAGGATGGGAAATAATATTCATTAAATTGTATGGGTAGGAGATTGAAATTGGATGTATGTATTTTGTTGAATATAAAGAAACGTAACTTCCTTTTAAAAAAAGCCGCACTGCAGCAAGTTGAGCCATACATTTGGGTATACGTGTTTGGAAGGCTTTTCCCTCAAGTATCTGGGAACTGAGCATTTATTCTTACTGAGATGAATTTTAAAACCCAGTGTGATTGTAACCTTAGAACCTCAAACTTTAAAAGAATTTCAGAAGAAAAAGTTTGATGAATAAGCTCAGTCTGGCAGCTCTTGGAGATGTGACAAGATTTCATATGCAATCTGACTTCTGAAAAGCTCTCACTGAAACACACTGCTTGGCTTCCTTTCCTTGAGATTACCACAAACTCTTCTCATTTTCTTCCCATGCCCTACCATCACTGCTTCTTTGAGGAAGCATTCTTACTCAAATGAATTCATTGTGACATATGCCTGGGGGCTATGTACATTCTGCAAAGACCTGGAGCATTTTTCCAGACACGCACCATAAAAATGCAGGTCAAACACAGGTATGCTAGTGCTACCATCCTACCTATAATCCATATTAGAGGCCAGAAAATGAAATTCCAAAGTGGATTGGATCTGTAAAGGCCAATGTTCTTGGTACAAGGGTATATAGAAAATGCTTCTTGATATGTGTAAGGTTTGAGGACTGAGGGTGCATCCACATGCATTAAAAAAACACAACAGTTTACAAATAGCCTAGATGTTGTAGCACGTGCCAGCATTCCCACTCTACCTGTATTCCATGTTAAAGGTTTGAAAATACAATCTCTCAGGACATGGTCAGTCTTTGGGAGGGTCAGGGTTGGATGTCACACCTACCAAGCCTCTGCCAGACTGAGTCCTTGTAGAAATGTACATTTCTGCTGGGATTAGTCTGTGGCAATAAGTTGTGGGGGCTGGGGATGGACAGCAGTACTGGCAACAGCAGCACTGAGAAGGTATTGGGACAGAGCTGGAGACCACCATGGTGACAGGGGGCATGGGGAGTGGGGGTGGCAGGAGGCATTGGGAGAGTGGAGGCTGCATCATAGAGGGCAGTGGGAGACAGGTATGATAGCCGGGGGCTGGCAAGAGGAGGCTGCAGTAGTAGGGGCATGGCAGGATGGCGAGGGGAAGGGAACAGGGGCAGGGATGGTGTGAGGGTAGAGGGAGTAATTGAGAGAGGCAGGCATGGTAGGGAATGGCAGGAGGCAGCTGTGTGTGGTATGGGAGGGTGGTGGGAGGCAGCAGGAGAGTGACAGCTCCACTGGGGAGGGCAGTGGGATATGGCAGGGGTGCCCATAGCAGTTGGAGCTTACTAGGGTCATGTCAGGGCAGAGTAGGAGGTGGCCATGATGGAAAGAAGCACTGGAGCAGGGTGACCTGGTGTCTATGGGTACAGCCATAGCCATGGCAGTATCATGTCTTGTCCTCCACCCACATTCCTCAGTGACTCTGTAGAAACCGGTGATATGGCTGACAGGTCTCCTCAGCTTGGACCTTCACTTTTCTAGCAGAAGCCCTCGATGAGTCAGTAAAGGCATAGAGACAGGAGGTTGCATCAGAACCTGAAAGCCATGTGGCCATGACTCAACAAGTTCTAATAGCAAATAAAAGAATGGCACCAAATCAGTTACTGTGTTGTTAGCAATTGAGCTGCAGACCATGAATACCTTTGACCGATGCTTCAGACCCTGGATTTGGCTTTCAGAACCTCTTGTGCTGTATGAACATACTCTCTTTGCATTCTTCTTTGTGTAATCCAATTCTACAGTAGCTTGCTGTCTTAGTAGACATTCCTGAATTGCTGCCGGTGAAGGTATAAATTAGACTGTTGTTTCTTCCAACATGCCTGTTGTTTTTCTGTGCTGTCAAGCTCCTTAAGGCAGAAGAGGCAGCATGAGAGGGCAGTAGGCTTTTGCCTGCTTGGATCAGTTTCTTGGTGAAACAGACTCAGTGACAGAATTACCCAAATTTAGAATAATCTCCTTCCAAGCAAGAAATTTCATGGAAAAGCCAGAAATGACACTTGGCATCTGCTTTCCAAAGACTCAAGATGCCCTTTGTCCTTGAAAAATGGAAGGTGTGACCATGATGTTAGAATATCTTATAATAGGCTTTATTTAGGTAAAGTTAGCAAGCTACACACACTGTATTCTTTATGGGTTCTCTACCAAACTGACAGAAGCCTATCTGCCCAGCTGATGATCATATGTAATCTAAAACAGCTTGAAGACACCAGGGGTCTTTTGACACTTGGACTTTTTCTGGAATGTATCTCAGGACAGGGACCTGCTGTCTGCCTGCTACAGCCTGTATTAGTACAGAGACAACAGACCCATATCCTGAGATATACTCCAGAAAAAAACCCAGTGCAGAAAGGACCCAGGTTAGTGAAGGATACTCAAATATACATCTTTTCTAAAATATGCATATATGTTAATATAATAAATAGTTGAAGTAAGAAACCTGGCCTTGTATGTGAACCTAAAATAAATGAATGAACATTGTGAGTTAATGTAAATGTAGAGGGGTTTTTGGTTTGTTCTGGTATAGCTGAAAGTCAATACTGAGAGAGAGCGCAGGGCTCATATGCTTTAAATAACTATAAAATTTCTGCCTGTTACACAGTTAAGCCTTTTCAATAACTGAAATGCAATTATGAGAAGTTTCACCGTCTGACTTTTTTTCTCCTAAGTATGTGTGCGAACTTTCCATTCTACCTATAAAAGATATATATTTGCATGGACATAAAAAAAAGTTCAACTTTTTCTGTGAACACAGTTCAAAACACTATCTACAGTTTACCCCCAAATTCTTGAACACAAACATATCTAATGTATGTCGAAAGCAGATCTTCTAACACACTTTCTATATTAAGCAGGAAATTCCAAGAATCAAAACTTTACAATTATATTTGTCCTTCAGCATCTTTAAGAAAATTATGTAAGGAGGAAACCAATATGGATCATGCTTAGGAGATATGTTTTCTTCTTAAAGATAAGTAAGGATGTGCCCATCTGTATTTAACAAATTTATATCTTGGAAAGGAGTGTTTTCAGAGATTTACATTACATGTAAAGTAAAAATACATTAATATATACCTGTAAAACATTTTCAGTAATTCATTAGATACCAGAACTGACCTTTTACAAAATATAAAAAATGCATGCAATGTTACACACTTGATTCCACGTGCTACAAAGTATAACTATGTCTATAATCCTTGGTATATACTATAAGCTCACACTTGGTCTACCACAGAACCTAATGTAAAAAACTGCAATAGCAGTGAAGATTTCTTCAACAAACATTATTTCAGAACACATATATTATATACATATGACACATCGGTGACAAACAGCAACAACAGCAACAAACAAAAATGTATGTTTAACATGTTCCATCTTTTCAGAACATGAATATTTTTAAAAAAAGTCCAAATGAATAACATTTGTTTTCACTGATAATACTTACAGTTCGATGGCTTTATTCCACATGATGACATAGCCTGAGAGAGTGAAGGACTCCACATTGACAATGTGTATATTTCCTCTTTCAGTGCCCACATACAACCATTTACTCTGGAAAGGCAGATGGCAAAAAGTTATCCTGAAAGAGAACATATTTAAAACACAATTTTATAAGTGCAGTGTCTCTTAATGCTAAAACAAAATATTGTACTTAAAAAGGAAATAGGATGTTTTGTACTTATATGTGCTCACAGAAGTATTAAATTCACAGCCAGTCAATTCAATTGTTTATGATTTTCAATGAAAAAAATGATTTTTTTCTAGCCATTTCAGCCACAAGAAAAGATGAAGTGGGGCTGCTAGAGTACACTAATACAAATATCACTGAATTCTTATTGATATTATACTGTATCTAATTTACATCATTACTTATGTAAATGTAGTAGCAATGAAGCAAGGTGACTTTTGAGAGGTAATCTACAGATAGTTTCTAGAGTCATCTCCTTTGCAAGTTACAGACTATGGGTGTTTTTCCACTGTCACTAGAAGTACCCATTAAGTGACAGTGGAAAAACACCCTATATATCTTTTCTGATAACACTGTCACAGATACTGAATTAAAACCTTTATCATAGAGTAGGACCAAAGCATAAAATAAATAACAAGAGCCTTTCTGCACTTACCCTTAAACTGATTTACAAGGGGGTCCAGGAGAATTCCTGCTGTACCCCCTGCTGGTATTATCCATCTACTCCAGACAGAGTGTAATTTAGATCAGGAGAATCCAAATGGCCACCTGATCCAGAACACTTGAAAGATGCTGCATCAGCTGGTTAACTCATAACACCATACCACACATTCCTTTAGGTGTAAAATTCTCATAGAAAAATAGTATCAGAAGCAATTTTAAAGACTACCTTCAGTCAAAAGGTGCTACCAACCAATTGAATTAAATAAGTATATTTAAGAATATAATGACTGGATGTTTTCTTAGAGCCATACACTATGCTTGCCAAAATGGGCACTATGGGTGTGCATGAATGCAATTTTTGGGATTCGATTCAATTTGAATCAAACATCTGAAAATTCAATTCGATTTGAATCTTTAAAATTCGAATTTAATCAAATTTGGTTCAAATTAAGCAAATACAAATCTATTTGTTTGAATCTTCTATTCGAATCTGCACTTATGAATGTCGACAATATTTGTATGTACCCATATGCATCGTTGCGCATCCCGTACCCAACCGTACCCATCCATACATGTCTGTAGGCATCCCGTAGTTATCCCATATGCAACCCGTTTTCATCCCATACGGATCTGTACAAATGCATACAGATGCGGGAAAGATGCGTATCTGCAAGTATGCATTGTGTATGAACCCATACACACATGAATGTCTGGATAATTGGAACAAATAGATCCAAAATTCATTCAAATCTTTAAATTCAAATTTATGGACATTTGATTTGAATTTGAGTGTCGAAATTCAGATGAATTTGATTGAATTTCGAATACCTTTGACTATTCATGAATACCCCTAATGGGCACTAATACTTAATGACATTTGCTTCTAGATTCAATTTCTAAAATACTTTTGACCACCAATACTAATCCCTACCTATTAAGGGCAACCTAATGAACCCCTGAAGCCAATTATGGCCTGATTCAATATCTGACTTGAAGCATCAAGGAGAAAAGGTTAGTTTGGGACATTAAAGCATTTTTTTAATTGAATAGTTTACTATAAGCTTGTATCTGCACTTAATGTTGTAAATTTAACATCAAATCATTATGTGAATAACTTATGGAAGTGTCTGGTGCAGAATGCAGTGTTTTAACTGATTTATTAAAAATGCATAGTCAAACATTTATAATGCATCTTTAAAGGAATCGTGCACAGTGTTAAGGGACAATACGGTAAACTGGGTCACAAGCACATTTTTCCTTTAACTTTTCCTTTCATGTCAGCTCCTCCATGTATTTTTACAACCAAATATTAAGGACACCAAAGATAAAAGAAAAAAGTTAAAGGAAATTTATCATCAGACATAATAACTGGCAGTAAATGGTGCTTAATGTAGTTGCTGAGACAGAAGGCAACAAATACAGTTGTAGTGAAAGTGGTACTTAGGAGTTAGAATACATTGCACTAGTAGTAGGTGAGACATTATTAAAGCTGTGATTTCTATGCACACCACATATACGGAAAACAGTTAATTCATGTTTTTGAACTCAAGACTTCAGGAAGATAAATTAGGAATTCCCTGGACCTTTTCCAGTTTGGCTTCATGCCTGGCTACAGTATTGAAACTACCTTGGTCATCTTGACTGATGACCTATTCTGGGAGAAGGCCAGAGGTAGTGCTAACCTGTTGGTACTCTTTTACTTATATGAGGCTTTTAAAAGCACCGATTACAGTATCCTTGTGGAGCAGCTTCAGAATTCAGGAAATCAGAAGGATGGTCTTTCAATGGTTCTGGCCCCACCTGAGCAGAAACCAAATTGTACACATGGGGGAATTTTGATCAACTCCATGGGAGCTCACCTGTGAGGTTCTGTAGATATCTATTATGTTTTCCACCCTTTTTAACATTTAAATGAAAACCCTAGATATGTTCATTAGAAGGTTTGCACTTCAGTGTCACCAATTCACAAACAGCCCAGATTAGAAATGACCAGGAGCACCTATGTACAGCTTCACCTTGTTAAACAACTAAAGCCCATCCTTGATAGAGACAACATCTGACTTATGCTCCTGTGACCTTCAAGTTTATTAATTAATTATTTATTTGCATTTCTATCTCACCCTATACCCAGGGGTCTCAAAAGTTAGACTTAGGGATATGATGGGCATTTTTAGCTATTTCTATTGGTGATAGCTTCCTATTAGTTTTCAAGCCCAATTCAAGTTTTCAGTATTAATCTGCAAAGCTGTGTAAAGCTTACAGATGTAAGGATCTTTAGTGGAAGCCCTCCTACCTATATTTTTTGAAGAGTTTTGTGGAACAACTTCTAGGAGTAGATCATCCTCTATGGTGCCCCCCTTCTCCATTATGGAACATCATCCCCATAAAGTTTTGCCAGGTTTCCATTGCCGATTCACTTAGATGCCTGGTGAAATCACAACTGCTTATCCAAACTTTTGGGAAGTGAGAGGAATCTCTAATTTTGGCAGTATTTTCACCTAAAAGATCTGTTAGTATTTTCTAAATTCTTATGTTGCTTATATTACGTGTACCTATAGTGAAAAAACACTGTGCTATTTATTGCTGTTTTTGTTTAATCATTTAGTGATGTCCAATTCTTTGTGACCCCCACGGACCACAGCACGCTATGTCTGCTCCTGCTAACAAGAATTGAAAGCAAGTTATTTCCCTATTCTACCTTGACAGTACTTCAAAAAATCAAGTTGATTAAGAAATAATCTACTATAGGAAATCATCTCAAGGAAAAAGGAAATAAACAAAACTGAAATACCTCTCTGGTGAAAGAGAGGCACTAAATCTCAACTGTTCTAAGAACAGAAGGAACTCATCCATTAATTTAAGGTACCTTTCAAGATTCAAGTCATTATCTCTTAATTTTTGTTACTAGATTTAAAATCCAGTACATTCATATTATAACTAATACAATCAACTCTTACAATTTCTGATTACAAATTCATGAACTTTATTGACACTTGTTCCAACATCTATATAATAAACTTGATTACAAAAGATACTTAAAATAGAAACAGCCCTTGCAATTGTCCTAGAATAATAAAATTACCAGACAGAGGATTCAAAGCAACATTTAGAACTTGAGTTCAACCAATCACACCCTTTCCCACTATACTGCATTTTATTTCTGAACATCAGAATGGTCTGCTTTTCTCTTCCACCCTAGGCAGCCAACAAATTATATATGACAATTAAAGTCAGTTTTCACTGGACCGTTTCTGGTTCCTACCTTTTCTGGAACAAAAATAGTGCAAAGGCATAAAAGCTGTGGAAGTTGCTTCCAAAATGTCATAATAATTCCCAATTAAGAATGTATGACAATATTCCGGCTTGCAAGCGATCACAATGTTTCTTCTGTCATGTAAATATCAAATTCACAAGCTGATATGACAACCACAATAGTGGTAGCAAAAGAGATGGTCACTATTATTCCAAGCTGATGGGACCCTCCTCCCCAATCTGATAGCTGCTGTGGAGGTACCAAACCTTGTGAACTGTTGGCCTATTGACAACTGTCAGTAGCCACAACAATGGAGGCATGAGTGTTCTGAGAGGGCTCTAATGAAAAGCTAAGCCACTAATTCATGCCAACTTCTGCAAAGTTTTTAATGGTTCAAAACTGGAAATGTTTGAAGACTCTCACAATGTCTCATTAATGTGTGAGACTTTGGAAAAGTTCCTCTGTAGAATCCATTACTAATCTATTAAATAGAATCAAAAGTAACCTCAAAACTGTGCCACTTCATGCAGAATGGAAAACTGCTGATTAATGTAATTCCTTGTTTAGGAAAATTTGCATTGCCTGATAAAAACATATTACAATTCTGAGGTTACAACATTATCCCCACATTAAAATATATATTATTTCATTCACATAGGTCAATGTGGGCCAGCATTACTGAATGCTATAGAAAGGGTTAGCTCCACCTAACATTCCTTCTTACTCTCTTTAGGCTATCACATTTGCTGAAAGAAAAGAAAAAGGCAATAATAGACAGTAAGATAAACACTCAAAGGTTATTATTATTATTATTATTATTATTATTTTGAAAGAATGCTTTGGGAGCAGCTTCTTTTCGCACTGTCATCATGTTATGCACACAGCTGCCGGCCTTATAGAAAAGTTGCCAGGGCACCACCGTGCTGGCAGCCATATCTGCCGTGGGAAAGGTGCAGGTGCCTGGCTGCTATCTGAGATACACATAGTTTAGAGCTACGTTGGGATCTAAGTGTCTCTATGTTTGATTGCCACCTCAGTCATCAAAGCTGATAGGGTGGACTTTAGGTTAGACCTTGCATCTCTCTGAATTACTGGACAAGGTCAATGAAGGGGGAATGAGAGGAAAAAAAGAGCATGCACTGCCTGGGCTTTGGAGAAAGGCAGAATAAAAATGTCATAATAAAATAAATGTTACAATTATCCAGATCTTTGTAAAGTTTTGAATGAAAATGCTAACTTCAATTAATAATGTTTAAAATGGACTCACAAAATACACTTACCGCTCTCTGTTGAATTTTAGGGAATGCAGTATAGCAGGCCTCTTCTGACGCAAGTTCCATAAGTGCAAGGTATCATCAGCCAAGGCACTCACAAGGGCTCCCTTAAAAGAAAAGAGGAAGGTTTATCAAAACAACATGTGGAGATTGGGAGAAAAGGATAACTACTATTTTGCAGGGTTTTTCAGAGGATTATAAGAACCACCTCAAGTCATACTCAAAGCCATTTAAAATATTTTCTGTACCACTGCATTGTTGTGTCACAAAGATGACAAATCTGTTCACTGTTATCACTGCATCCATTTTTATACACACACAATATCCCTCTCTCACATCTGTATATGCATACATACATACATACACACACACACATACATACACACATACACACACACATACATACACACATACACACACACACACACACGGTATATCGCAAGTACTAACCTCATTGATCAGAAACTGAAGTTGGATTACTGCAGCACCACTGTCATGCTGGCAGTAACACTCGACACCTGGCCGACCAAAACTGTCATTAGTCTAATTAAGGAATACACACTGGCAACAAAATTAGATGAAAAATTTAAAAAGTCAAAGTACATACAGAAAAAGAAATTCAATAACCGAACCAAGACTGGTTACCTATGAAATATTTGTGATTTCTATATAATCTAATAAGAGCATAAATCTGATTAAAATGAACTATACTTTTCCAACTCAAATTTTCTAGTCTATAAATACAGTAAGGAATAAAACAAGTATACATATAGCTTTTAGCAGTCCATTTTTACAGCCACGTCTAAAGAGCTCTAAACAATGTTTGTGAAAGATTTGTTGTTTTATCCAAATAGGTACAAACTGTATGTAGACACAATTGGTGGGCCAAAATGCATTTGGTATTCTCAATTTGAGGTATCCTGGATACTATTTAATCAGATGGTGTCACCCTGGGACATCTTGTCGCTTTTATATTGAATTTTTTAAAAGTTTGCAATCTGGAGATGTACAGATATATATATATATACAGATATATATATAGTTTTAATACTTTTACTCCACTTGTGCTAATATTGGACTGCATTCTTGCAATCATTAGATAAAATACAAATTAAATTGTTTTAACTGTATAGTTTGGGGTGTTGTTTTGTCCCTCTGTATTTATATATTTGAGATTTTATTTCATTAGTTATATTTTTATTTATTAATTACAATCAAAGAAGTCAAACAATACTTTTTGTATTTCACTTCACTACATTAAACAAGTTTCTCCAATTTCAGACTAGAATGTTTACACAAAACTGTATGATGTAAGTTACTTTGCCATCTATGGAAAACCTGGCAAGTAGGAGAACCAGTGAGGCTTAGTTTGCTAATGTAAGTCAATGACACTAACAAGAGATCCAGTTAACCAATGCCAAGTCAATAACACTGCAGAGGGGAAGCCCAGGCTATCAAGTCGATGGGTGTTTTTCCACTGAGCTCCTTTAATCTGGATCTAAGAAGATCTGGATCTAAGGAATAGGTACCCAATATGTTTCCACGGGTGGTCTAGCACCCAATAGCAATAGGTGCTAGTCTGCCTGTTGTGGGGGACAGGGGTGCAACCTCCATAGACGCTCCGGAAAATCTTCGAAGATCCTCTGGAGTGGCTCTATAGAATCTCCAAAGTGATCTGCCACTAACTTTGAAGATTGTCCGGCGCCTTTGACAGAGGCATCGCTCTTGCAAGGGGTTCCCTTCGGAGCCTGTGCTAATCTCCAAAGGCAACTCTAGAGGGACTTTGAAGTTTTGAGTTTGGGGCACACACACCCATGGGTGCCCCTCCCCGGGCCTCCTCTAGACCTCATTGCCCAACTGTAGTGGAAACAGGGTCCCTATAATCTCCCATTGTAGAAGGGGTCTACAGGAAATCCGGATTATAGGTCCTGAAGGACCCATATGATCCGGATTTCCCTAGCTGTGGTGGAAACTAATGTGGGTCTAATGGGGTCTGTAGTGGAAATGGGGTCATCCTGCTCTGAGCCTAATAGGTCCTTAATGGGTCCTTCAATGGGTCCTTAGTGCTAGTGGAAAAACACCCAATGATATTGTACTGGGAAAGGGAGGCCCAGTTTACTCATGTTAATTCAATGATGTCCCAGAAGTCAAATCACACAGCATTAAACATAAGAAGCTAAATGTTACCACCCATGCAAAAATACATTACTAAAGCAACAACATATCTGGAAATTCAATATGGAACCTAACTAAATTTGAGGCTTTCTTTCATCTCTATTCATACTGTCAGAACCCTCCTGCACACTCTGCTAAACTTATAGCTTGGAATAGTGCTGTTCTTTTTAAAAAGTCTGAATCCATTATTTTTGTTTATTGGTTGCTTTAATGTTATGTAAGCACACTCAATACAGTACACTTATTTAAAAAAAACACTGTTGCAAAGGCTGAAGATAGAAAGGGTAAAATACTTAAGAGATTTGCATAAAGAAGATAATGAATTCCTTCCACCACAAAGAATGGAGGAACTTTTTGATATAGGGATTTGGCTGCAAAGAAATGTGGTGATAAATTTTGAATGTGAATAATACAAAAGAAGCAATAAGACAGCCACTGAAGAAATTGGAAGAATTAATAAAAATTAGAATGGAAGAGAGAAAAGGGATAAAAGCCAAAATATATAAATTAATTGTGGATGTTGGTAATGAGATCCATAATAAATACTATAACGGTAACCCAGCAGCTGGATGTTAATGTGGAGACAGAAGATATTATAAAAAGGATTAAGGAAATTAACTTGTAATGAAAATGATCTACAAGTGGTATAGAACACCGGCTTAGATGTAATATATGGTCAATAATATTTCCTCTAATTGCTGGAACTGTGGGAGGATGAAAGGTACATTTATACACATGGTATGGTTATGCCCTGAAATAATGAAATTCTGGAACTGGGTATTAACACAGATACGAAAAATAAAGGGTGTCAATGTTCAGGCTTTTCCAGAAATGTGTATATTATTGATAACTAAAAGTCAAATGATAGAGATAAAGTATATTTATTAGGACAATTAATAATTGCATTATCCACCATTGTTTTAAGTTGGAAAGATGAAAGTAACTGGAAAGCAGATAATTGGTTTAAGTATGTAATTTACCAGTTTACATTTGAACATAAGAACATAAGAGAAGCCTTGCTGGATCAGGCCACAGCCCATCTAGTCCAGCATCCTGTCGCACACAGTGGCCCACCAAATGCTCATGGGCATCTCAAGCAGAGACAAGGACAAACCTTCTCCTGCTCTCAAGTCTCAGCAGATGGCCTTAGAAGCGCCCCAGTTCCTCCCCCCCCCCAGCCTGAAGGATGCACCTAGGCATTTGTTCTAGTAGCCATTTGATACATCTATCATCCATAAATTTGTCTAACACTACCTTAAAGCCATCTAGACTGGTAGCTGTCACCACCTCTTCCAGCAGCACATTCCATAAGCCGATGACCCTCTGGGTGAAGAAATACTTCCCCCTGTCAGACCTTACTCTCCTACCCATCAGCTTCATAGAGTGCCCCCTGGTTCTATCAGGTCCCCTCTTAAACGCCGTCTCTCCAGACTGAAGAGGCCTAGACATTGCAGCCTGGTTTCGTAAGGGAGGTGTTCTAGACCCTTAATCATTCTGGTTGCCCTTCTCTGCACCTTCTCTAGTTCCACAATATCCTTTTTGAGGTGTGGTGACCAGATTTTTACAGACAGCAGAGAATGAAATCCATGGGATTACAAGACAAAATACAATAAAAAGATTGGAGTGGATTAATAACTTACATTAATAGGCAGGATGCAGAGGGAACATTACAGCAAGAAGTATGGAAAGTCATGAATAGTCTCTCTACGCAGTGAATTACAAGTCGCTGGGGGAAGGGGGCTAAGAAGGGAAGGGTGTGTTAAAAGATATGGAATGTATTGTAATGGAATGTACATGTAATTGGCAAAGCTTACGTATAATTGTACGCGTCAGTATAAATAAAAAAAGAGTACGGGGGGTGGGGAGGTGGGAGAAACACTTTCAACAATAAATAAGCAAAAATGCACATTTTCCATACCTGCTACATATCAAGTTTTCAAACAGCATATCAGAAAAACTTGATTACTCAATTATCATCTTTACTTCACACTATATTCTTGCTGCTTTTTCACTAATCAGAAAGGTAAGCATGTGAAATTCTTTGCTAATTCACCCAAGAGCCAAATAATAACTGAACTTCATTATTTCACTCCCATTCTTCTACATAAGTATTCTAAATGGCTTTATTAACAATAAAACATATTCAACTAAGATTAGAAATAAGTATTATAAGGTTCTGTCAAATTTCTCTCACGTTTTATCACTACATATCTATAGTTACAAAACTAGCTCTGGCACTTTGTACATGCAGAGAAATCAGAACTTTTTAGATTGCGTGGCAGTGCCTAAATTTTTACCTAGAAATTACAAACATCCAGAAAATTTACAATAGAAAACTTTATTAGCTGAAATTTCATTGTAGAAGGATCCTTATTTTAAAGTTTATACATCAAACAGCAATGTGTAGTACATAAATAAATCAATATGAGAAACGACTTTGCATGTTAACCTATAGAAACACAGGTTTCAAGGAATCATAAAAGAAAGAAAAGAGGAGCCCTGCTGGATAAGGCTCCTACCCATCTAGTCCAGCATTCTATCTCACACAGTGGCCCACTAATTGCTTTTGGACTTTAAACAGAAGACAAGGCAAAACCTTCAAAAAGATTCTAAGAAGGAAAACAACATGTTGCACATTTATAGAATCATAGAAAAAAAGTCAGAGGTCAGATGCTGCCATTTGCAGTCCATCTCAGAAATACAGGAGAGAAAGAGGTACCTATCCTTAATGGATTATGGATTTTCCTGCAAAGGTTTACAGGGCCCAAATGGTTAATTTAGAAACTTCTGTGTACACATCTATGTGTGTTCATATGAGTAGGTTTGTCTCTGTATAATTTTTCTGTATCCTTAACTGTGTCACATGTAGTTTGCACACTCAGGAAAGCCAAGTATTCTTGGCCGATGATACAGGTCTGAATAAATGGGTGCCTTTCCAGTACACATAAGGAGAGTCAAAGAAAAAAATTATAAAATCCTGAGGAATGTTAATAATGTGAAGTCCCATGAAAATACAGTATAGTATAAATAGAGGAGGAGGAGGAGGAGTTGGCTTTTCTACCCTGCTTTTCTCACCCATTTAAGGGGACTCAAAGCGGCTGACATAGCTTTTCTATTCTTCTCCCCACAACAGAATTGTGGAATCAAACCCAGTATTTCCTGATAAGAGCCCGGCTCCCTAAACACTAAACCAAACTGGCTCTCCTAACCACTAGACTAAACGGACCCCCAAAAGTACCACAGTATCCTCAGATGCTACAGAGTAAAAAGAAGAGTGTTCTACTACTCCTTCAAAATAAAGAACTATTTATTGAGCAGTAGACACCTTGCCAATCTGAGGGGGTGGGTAGGGTAAAGTGGCTTTCCTCAACAGGACATCCTGTTTTACAGGTGGGAGTGAATTGTGCAAATACAAGTAGGTCTTGTTGGCGACTGGAAGAAAGCTGGAGGAGTAGATACTGTGTTTTTCTGATTAAAATGAACCGGTAAGAAACTAAGAATAAGGTCCTATTACCTTTTTAATCCACCAATAACCTGCCCAACAATTACAGTCTTCTTAGTGATACAAAGCACCACAAATTTATCTGCAATACTACAGGGCTCTCTAAATCAGTGGTTCTCAACCTGGGGGTCAGGACCCCTTTGGGGGTTGAATTACCCTTTCAGAGGGGTCGCGGCGAGTCTCCCGCCACCTCTCCCATCTCCGAGCTGCTCCGCCCCTGTGGTTGGGGTTGCGGCATTAGGGAGGTTGAGAACCACTGCTCTAAATAATATTTAACTCAAGAGAACCTAAGAGGGGCCCTCCTGGGTCAGGCCACAGCCAATCTAGTCCAGCATTCTATCACACACAGTGTCCCCACCAGTTGCCCATGGGCAACTCAAGTAGACAAGGGCAAACCTTTTCCTGCTCTCAAATCCCAGCAAATGGCCTTAGAAGCATCCTGCTTGTCTCCCAAGCCTGAAAGATCTACTTAGGCATCCATTCTAGTAGCCATTGATACATCTGTCGTCCACAAACTTCTCTAAGCCTTCCTTAGGCTAGTAGCTGTTAGCACCTCTTCAGCAGCAAATTCCACAAATCAATGATCCTCTGGGTGAAGAAATACTTCCCCTTGTCAGATCCGATTCTCCTACCCATCAGCTTCATAGAGTGCCCCCTGGTTCTAGTGCTGTGCGATAGAGAAAAGAAATTTTCTCTGTCAACCTTTTCTATACTGTACATGATTTTATATACCTCAGTCCCCTCATAAACACTGTTTTTCCAGACTGAAGAGGCCTAGATGTTGGAGTCTGATTTTGTAAGGGAGGTGTTCCACCCCCTTAATCATTCTGGATGGCCTTTTCTGCACCTCTTCCAGTCCCCCAATATCCTTTTATGGCAACCAGAACTGTACATAATATTCCAAACGTGGCCTCACCATAGATTTATAAAGGGACAAAATGACACTTGCTGACTTGTTTTCTATTCCTTTCCTAATTACTCCCAGCACTGAATTAGTTTTCACTGCTGCTGAACACTTGGCTCACCGTCATTGAATTGTCCACCATGACCCTGAGATCCCTATCCTAGTGTGTTGCAGAAAGCTCGGACCCCATCAATTTATATACATAATTTGGATTTTTGGCCACAATGTGCATTACATTGCACTTATTAAGATTAAAGCACATTTGCTACTTGGTTGCCCACTCACCCAATGCTAAGAGATCCCTCTGGAGCTCTTGGCAATCTCTTTCAGTTTTTACACCCCTAAATAAATTAGTTTCATCAGCAAACTTTGCTATTTTACTATGTACCCCTTCTTCTAGACCACTGATGAATAAATTGAAAAGCATGGCTATTTATTACTACTCTCTGCTTCCTACCCTTGAACCAGTCAAAAATCCAGGACAGAACCTGACCTTTTATTCCATGCCTGATAAGTTTACTCATAAGAACATAAGAGAAGCCTTGCTGGATCAGGCCACAGCTCATCTAGTCCAGCATCCTGTCGCACACAGTGGCCCACCAAATGCTCATGGGCATCTCAAGCAGAGACAAGGACAAACCTTCTCCTGCTCTCAAGTCCCAGCAGATGGCCTTAGAAACGCCCCAGTTCCTCCCCCCCCCCTCGGCCTGAAGGATGCACCTAGGCATTCGTTCTAGTAACCATTGATACATCTGTCATCCATAAATTTGTCCAACCCTACCTTAAAGCCATCCAGACTGGTAGCTGTCACCACCTCTTCCAGCAGCACATTCCATAAGCCGATGACCCTCTGGGTGAAGAAATACTTCCCCCTGTCAGACCTGACTCTCCTACCCATCAGCTTCATAGAGTGCCCCCTGTTTCTAGTGTTGTGCGATAGAGAAAATAAATTTTCTCTATCCACCCTTTTTATACCGTGCATAATTTTATATACTTCAATCAGATCCCCTCTCAAATGCCGCCTCTCCAGACTGAAGAGGCCTAGACGTTGCAGCCTGGTTTCGTAAGGGAGGTGTTCCAGACCCTTAATCATTCTGGTTGCCCTTCTCTGCACCTTCTCTAGTTCCACAATATCGTTTTTGAGGTGTGGTGACCAGAATTGTACACAATACTCTAAATGTGGCCTCACAATAGATTTATAAAGGGGCAAAATGACACTTGCTGTCTTATTTTCTATTCCCTTCCTAATTATTCCCAGCATTGAATTTGCTTTTTTCGCTGCTGCCGCGCACTGGGTTGACACCTTCATTGAACTGTCCACCAGAACCCCGAGATCCCTTTCCTGGTGTGTTGCAGAAAGCTCAGACCCCATCAGTTTATAGACGTAATTTGGATTCTTGGCCTCAATGTGCATTACTTTGCACTTGTTAAGATTAAAGCACATTTGCCACTTGGTTGCCCACTCACCCAACGCTAAGAGATCCCTCTGGAGCTCTTGGCAATCTCTTTCAGATTTTACTACCCTAAATAATTTAGTATCATCAGCAAACCTTGCTATTTTACTATGTACCCCTTCTTCTAGATCATTGATGAATAAATTAAAAAGCATTGGTCCCAGTACTGAGCCCTGAGGGACCCCACTTTTTACTTCTTTCCACTCAGAATTTGCCGTTTATTACTACTCTCTGCTTTCTGCCCTTAAGCCAGTCACAAATCCAGGATAGAACTTGTCCTTTTATTCCATGGCTGATGAGTTTACTCAGTAGCCTTTGATGTGGGACTTTGTCAAAAGCCTTCTGAAAGCCCAGATCTACTGGTTCACCTTTATCCACGTGTTTGACACTCTCAAAGAATTCCAATAAATTTGTGAGGCATGATTTACCTTTGCAGAAGCCATGCTGGCTTTTGTTCAGCAATGCTTGCTCCTTCCATATGCACACTAATTTTGTCTTTAATAATGGTTTCCATCACCTTACATGGAACTGATGTTAAGCTAACTGGTCTGTAATTGCCTGGATCGCCCCTGGATCCTTTTTTGAAGATTGGTGTTATATTTGCTATCCTCCAGTGTTCAGGTACAGAGCGCCAATGTGAGGGAAAGATTATATATTTCTGCTAGATGATCAGCAATTTCACATTTGAGTTCATTAAGAATTTATGGACGAATACCATCAGATCCCAGTAACTTGTTAACATTTAGTTTATTAAGACGTACAAAGACTTCTTCCATGGTTATCCCTAGTTTAATTCTTCCAAAAATACGGGCTCAGCTACTTCCGAAAATACAGGCTCAGATATTTCCTCCTTCAGGAAGAGGGCAAATACTTTTTTGTGGCACTAAATATCTGCTTTCATTCTTGGTTATTATATATATATATTTAGAAAGCTATTGCACTCAGAAAAAAAAGAAAGCCTAGAAGAATAAATGAGACATTAAACAGGAGTCAAAGTTATTGCAAAAAAGGGTTGAATCAACTGCTAAGCCCTTTCTTATTAGAGAAACAACTGGTAGGACATAAGTATTGTATAAGAAAAATTAAGAAAGCCAGTACACTACTGAACAATGAAGGAAAACCTATGAACTTGAGAGACAAGAGCTAGAAACAGCTTTGCAGGAAAGTATTAACATGGGAAAATAAACAATATAAACATCCTTTTGTTTGTTGGCTCAAAAAATTATCTCCCCCATCAAACATTTTCTACAGAACTTCCATTTTAGACAATGCAGTTTCATTAAAATTATTAACATAATGAATACAAATGAAACTGGAGAACTTTTCGAAATACTACAATGGTCTTCTAATATAAACTCAATTTGTAATTAATTTTTTCAAGTGCTTATTCCCAAGGGGAAAAAAATGCAGCAAAAATTCATGTACGCTTAGGTTAGTATCTGAAGGGCTAGCACCCACTGTAATCATGAAATTAACTAGTATAGCTCTACTTATTTTATTTATTTACTATTCAAAACAATTCTATTACACATATATTTGTTTAGAAATAGCACCTTCTTCCTCCCTCCGGCCTTTCCTCGTTCAGAGTCCATTTAGGGGACCATAACTCGTCATATTGAATTGCTCAAAAATCAGCCAAATTCCTGTCATGTCATGATAACCACTTCTTCAAAACACTTTCTGGAGAGCCAATCTCTTCTTGCTCATTATTTCCACTATTCAAGGTCCCCATGTTTGCCAAAATTTAATTTTTTCTCCCTCCATTCTCTTTTGTTGCACAATGATACATTGAATATTTATTTATATTTCTATCACCCCCTATACCTGAAGGTCTCAGGGCAGAAAACAACTTTTAAAAACCAGCATATCAAAAGAAACCTATATTAAAACAATAAAGACCATCGACAGCATTTAAATCCAACATGTTAAAAACAACACTATATCAGAAAAACAGTCGTGTTTGCAGCGGGGCCAAACATAACCAACATTTAGCTGAAGGCCTGAGTGAAGAAGTGCTTCTTCACTGCCTACCTGAACCTAATCAGAGAAGGAGCCTGATGCACCTCAAGGGGAGACTACTCCATAGCCTGGAGGCCATTACTGAGAGCGCCCTCTCCTGGGTATTCTACCGCCTCACTTCTGAAGGCAGTGGAATAACCAGGAGGGCCTCCCTTCCAGATCTTAAGGCCCGGGCAGGTCAATATGGGAGAAGGCGTTGCTTTAGTTATTGGGGACCCAAGTCATTAAGACCTTAAAAGTAAAAGTTAACACCTTGAATTAATGCAGCCCTTCTAGACCCAGCATAATGTGCATGCGGCTAGCTGTCCTGGTCAGTACCCTAGTGGCTGTATTTTGCTCTAGTGCAACATCTGAACCATCTTCAAGGGCAGCCCTCATGTAGAGTGCATTACAATAGTCCAACCTAGAGGTTACCAGAGCATGGATAACTGTGGCCAAGTCATCTCTGTCCAGAAAAGGCTTCATTTGACGTACCAGCCATAGTTGGGAGTAGGCACTCCTGGCCACAGAATCCACCTGAGCTTCAAACATCAGCGTAGAGTCCAGGAGTGCCCCCAGATTATGCACCTGTCCTTTTCAGGGCACTGCAACCCCATCAAGGACAGGGTATCTCCCAACTATACAGATCTGAGATGCTGTGACACCCAGCACCTCTGCCTGGTCTGGATTCAGCTTCAATTTACTGTCGCCCATCCAGCCCATTACCGCCTCCAGGCACCTGTCAAGCACTTCAACTACCTCTCCTGATTCAGATGGCACAGAGAGACAGAGCTGGGAATCGTCTGCATATTGATGACACCTCACTACAAATCTCCTGATGACCTCTCCCAGCAGCTTCATGTAGATATTAAATAACATGGGAGATAAAATCGACCCCTGAGGAACTCCACAAGTGATTTCCCAGGGTGTTGAATTAATACCTCCCACAACCACTATCTGAAATTGGCTCTGGAGATAGGAGCAGAACCAATGCCGAGCACTGCCTCTCACTCCTAAATTCCATAGCCTCTCCAAAAGGATACTGTGGTCAATAGTATCAAAAGCCGCTGAGAGGTCCAGAAGAACCAACAGGGTTGCATTCCCCTTGTCTCTCACCCAGAGGAGGTCATCAACCAGGGCAGCCAAGGTGGTTTCCATGCCATGACCAGGCCTGAAGCCAGATTAAAATGGGTCTAGATAATGATACAATGATACATTGAATGTATTTTCCAACGTTGTGCATACCAATCTACTATTGGCTAATGTTTAGCATGTTTCCATTCTTTGACAATCATGGATTGGGCAGAAAATATTAAGTAATGTAACAGCAGTTTAATTGGAGCAATTTAGGCAAGAGTTAATTTAAACATTAAATTCCACACACCCACACATCCACAGAGGAACTCAATTTTTTTTAAAAAAATTAGGGTGGGGATGGGGGTAGGGGTTATTTTTTAAATTATGTTTTTACTATGTGATATGTTTTATTTTCATTGAAATCTGCCCCAGGACCATTCAGTAAAGGGCGGGAGATAGACTAGTTGTGAAGTCATACAGTGCATCCCATGGGCTGAGTTTTTGAGGATCACAGAGACCCATTTGCAAAATAAGTATCACCACACTGATATCAAGAGGGTAAGCAGACCCTGCAAGCTGTCCAGCATAGATAAACATAAATCCTCTGTACAAACTCTTGCAAGGTATGAGGTCCATGACTACAGAAACTTCTCAACTTTGGAAGACTACCTTTGTAGGACCATTTTTGAGGATTAATTCAGAACACCAAAGTAAATGCTGACCTAGAAGAAAGAAGACAAACACATTGCTAAAATAAAGCCCAAGGAATTACTACTGATTCATAAACATACAAAAGTCAGCAAAATCACAGGGAGAGCGGAACAATTTTCTTTCAGCATTGCTGGAGGGCAGATAACAGATACACACACATCACATCAGAGAACCAGAAAAGTAGTGTGACACTCAAACGATAAAAATATGTAATAAAATTCTTCTACTTGGCTTTTGTGGAGTCCAAGGGAAGAAGTAATGTATCAGGGGTGGATAATCCAGTACAGGATTGACCAGCAACAGTCCTGAAACAGACTAGCAATCCTTGAAAAATAGTTCACAGGATTTCTAACATTTCACATCCTAAAGGAAGATATGATTTTAACACAAAAGGATACCTGTTAACTTCCTAATGACAAAGGCTATGTAAAAAGGGAAGGGAAAATCTGATACTGTAGTGATGAAATCTTACCCAGGGGCAAAAAAGAAAGAAAAGATGTAAAAGAAATTAGGACTCTATCATTTGTATGTTACAATCAGTGATTTGGAAAACCAACTCAGTGCCTGGACCAGGCCAGAGTTAGGATGTACATAGAAAATATTACTCACAAGAATATTACTGCAAGTGTTCACCTGAAACTAAATATTAGATATTTTGGCTAAACCTAGGTTCTCAGACGGATGCAGCAGTCTACGAAATGGGTATAAGCTGGTGCAGGTTGCTGACACGACCACTAGGTGGCTCTTCTTGTATATATAGGGCCGCTGGGGCCCCTGGGAGCCAGCCATTCCTGTGGTCGTGTTGCTGACTGTACCACCAGATCGTAGGGAAATCTTTGTTGTCCATTATGTCGTCTGCCCTTTCGGCTTCGGAGTCAGAGTTTTATGGGTTCACCTCGGATGGGGGTAAGTGTCTTCCCCACCACCCCCGCAGCCACCCCATGCTTATGGCAGTTGGTCATTTTGCCCCCTTTGGCCGCAGCGTAGGCTCCGGCTGGGGCCCGTTTGCTCAGCCTCCGGTTAAGGGGCTCGAGCCGCTCCGTTCTCCCCCCCTTCCCCTGTTCTTACTCGGAGCTTTCTGCCGGCGAGGCCCTTTACCTTTACGTTCTCCTTCTTCAGGGGACGCAAGGCGCCCAGGAGCCTTCCATGCGGGGAGCCCGGCTCAAGACCCGGCTTGTCCCCCGCCAGCCGCACCGGGAGATTCGGCGGCCGCCGAGGCAAGCCGCCGCCAACCGCGCGCGCCCCAAAGAAGCCCGGAACGCCGCGGAAAACGCCGAAAGCGCCAGGCCAGCCCGCTCGGCGGCAAACCGCGGCTAACGGCTCGCGCTGCAGCCTTCTCCCCTCAGGCTGAAGAGCACGCCGCGAAAGCGAAACCAGCTAGCCTGCAGCCTCCCCAGTCCCCGCCGAAAGCACAGAGGCAGCGTTCCCCGGTCTCTCCCCAGCGCGGGAGACGCGCTAAGAAGCGCACACACGCCAAGAGGCGCGATTCTAGCTCCTCCAGTCCCGACGAAAATTTACAGCTTCTCCGTCTGTTGGCCAGGCACCTAGCCAAAGCACCTACCTCTAAAAAGCATAAGAAGCGGCGCCACCGGTCTCCTTCTGAATCTTCTTCCTCCTCCTCAAGCTCTCCTTCACCACAGCCTAAAGGGAAGAAGAGCAAGTCCTCCAGGAAAAGGGCCAGCAAGCGGTCCCCTCCACCTCCTCAGTCCCCTGTTTTACATGGGGAGAGGCTGCCTACTAGTGATTTTACTACAGATGTGCCTTTTATTTCCAATGTTAAGGGCAATGTTTTTTCTGATCCAAGTAATGTTCCCACTAGTGTGGGACAAGTTTTATCCAATGTATCTAATACTCCTACTGTTATGGGGCATGGATTATCTGATGTATCTGCTACTCCTACTGTTAAGGGGCATGGGTTACCTGATGCACCTAATGTTCCTGCTGCTGTAGGGCATATGTTACATGATGCACCTACCTTTCCTGCTATTACGGGGCATGAATTACCTAATGTCCCCAGTTTGCGTACTGGTATGGAGCAAGTTGCCCCAGAGGTTTCTGGGATTCCTAAGGGCATGGAAATGGGTTGTTCTTCCGTACCTGCTGGTATTAAGGTTTCACAACCTTCCTTTTCCCCTATCATGGCTGCCATAGGTCAAAGGTTAGCCTCTGCTATGCCTAGCACCCTGGTTGTTTCGGCTCAGGTTCATGCTCCCCCCAGTGTATCCCCTCATACCTCCCAAAGGGATTCTGCTACAACACCACCTCCGGATGTTGTTCACACACAGGACACTGGGGCGCCCATAGTTACCCCAGAAGAGAACCCCATGCCCCCCGATCCTCCCCCTCAGGACGAGGAAGGGGCCAAACCGGAAGAACCCCCAGCTCATGCCACCCCCAGGCTTTTTTCTTATGACCTGTTGCCCTCGGTAGTGCAATATATTACCTCTAACCTTAATATTAAGAAACCTCAAGAGGTACCAGAGGAGCAAGCTAAAATTGCCAGGGATATGCTGATGCCCCCTCCCCCGAAGGACCACATAATTCCCATACCCCCCCTCCTGGAACAAATCGTAACCAGGGAGTGGGCGGAGCCTTCCACAACTAGGAGACTCCCAGGTCCACCCAAGAAGCTTTTTCTCCCAGCAGATCACGCATCTTCCATATGGGCTACCCCCTCATTGGACACCCCTATTCTCCAAATGCTAACCAATCACATTCTCCCTAAGGACTCAGAACAAGTGCTCCGCGATAATAATGATAAAAAAATTGAACAGATGCTACGCCGCAGTTATGAGGCCGCATCTTTAAATGCCAGGTGTTCTGCTTCCAATTCCCTGATCACCAGAGCAGTTATCAAAGGGGTGGAAGAAATTATGGCTAACCCTTCCTTCCCCGTGGAGCTGAAGCCACAGTTACTTGATATCAAGAAGGCTCTCATGCTGAGCGCGGACGCTAGCATGGACGCACTCCAGCTGGCTGGTAGATCTACAGCCGCCGGGATAGCAGCTCGTAGGGCCTTGTGGCTCCGGAACTGGCCAGTAGAGTTTTCCTCCAAGCTCCAGCTGATTGGTGCACCATATAAGGGCAACCTTTTGTTTGGAGACCACGCCCTTAAAGACATTTTAATAGAACGGAATAAACGGAAGGTGATGCCCTCCTCCTCCTCCTCTGCAGCGGGCTCCACCACCTACCCGAGATCTAGAGGTAATAAGAGACCTTTCAATTCTACCTCCTCGCCTGCCAATACCTTTAACTCTTCCTTCCAAAGGAGGCAGCCCTTTCGCCCAAGGCCCCCCGGAGGGCGGTACTCCTGGGGGCGCAACAATTCGGCAAATAAACAACCCCTCGGCAGGGGTAGGGGGCGGCAGAGTGGTTTCTCTAACTAAAGGTATTGAGGTTCCTCCACCTCTAGAGGAAGAATTAAAGATAGGGGCTAGACTGCAAGAGTTTGCACCCCTCTGGTTATCTTCCACGACAGACAAATGGGTCCATGACGTGGTTCAGTTTGGTTATAAACTAGAGTTCAGATCTTTGCCGGTTGAACGTTGTGTTAAAGTTCCTTTACCGAAGTTACCATTAAAGAAGCAAGCAATGTACCAATCTGTCAAGGAGTTAATTGACATTAAGGCAATAGAGGCGGTTCCAGTACAGGAACACGGCCGGGGTGTTTATTCTATTATCTTCCTTGTACCTAAAAAGAATGATCTTTGGAGGTTGGTCCTTGACCTGAAGTTCTTAAATAGATTTATGGAAAAGAAATACTTTAAAATGGACGGCCTCCCGGCCATCAGAGGTCAGTTAGAGGAATACCAATTCATGGCAAGCATTGATTTAACACACGCTTTCCTTCATGTCCCTGTGCATCCCAGATACAGGAAATACCTCAGGTTTATGGTAGGTAACCAACACTACCAGTATAGATGTCTCCCGTTCGGGTTGTCCGCAAGCCCCAGGGTCTTCAGTAAATGTTTAATCGCTCTCCTAGAACCCCTGAGGCTCATGGGAGTTAAAGTGTACCCTTTCTTGGATGACCTGCTAATAGTGGGAAGGGACTGGGAAGAAGCCACAGCGGGTGTCTCTTCCACTATTGAATTTCTTACCAGACATGGTTTTATTATTAACTATGACAAGAGCATTTTAACTCCAAGCCAAACTATTACTCACCTGGGGGCGGTCATTGACTCAGTTAACTTCCTAATCCGTCCTTCGGATGACAGGATCTCGAGTCTGGTTTCCCTGGCCAGGGAGACGGTCAGTAGCCCTCAGGTTAGCCTAACGACTTTGTCCTCCCTATTAGGGAAGATGATATCTATCATTGACCTCCACCCCTGGGCGAAATTCCATGCTAGGCCCTTACAGTGGTTCCTCATCCCCTTTGCTAAGACCATTTCGGGAGGGCTAGATCGCTCGGTTTTACTCTCTGACGAGGTTAAACAATCACTGAGATGGTGGTCTGAAGGAGCCAAATTTCGGGAAGGGGTGCCCACGATTAGGCCTAACGAGATTGTGGTATTTACAGATGCAAGCCAGATGGGCTGGGGTGGTACATGTGGCACCTTTTCAGCCCAAGGCACCTGGGACCCGTCGGACCGGGCCCACCACATAAACTGGTTGGAGCTTAAGGCAATTTATTTGGTGTTAAGTTCCTTTTCTAACATTGTTAAAGGCAGGCATGTCACCGTCATGACGGATAACATGACTGCTAAAGCCCACATTTCAAGGCAAGGGGGCACTCGCTCAAGATCACTAATGTCTCTGGCTTCTCTTTTGTTTAAGTGGGCGGAACAGAACCTTGCCTCCCTCTCAGCATTGCACGTCCAAGGACAGAACAACCAGATGGCGGATTTTCTCAGCCGCACTTCCCTAGACAATGCGGAGTGGAAGCTGAATCCGGCCATATTCCACATGATCGAGGCAAGGTGGGGCCCGTTCGAGATGGACCTGTTCGCATCCCACAAAAATCACCAGCTACCAGTGTATTTCTCATGGCACAAAGACCCGTGGGCGGTGGGAACGGATGCACTATCGGCTCCGTGGCCATCAGCCCAGCTTTACGCCTTCCCGCCCACCCCGCTCATTTCAAAGACTCACAGGAAGATCCGGGTGGAGCGAGCGCAGGTGGTCCTGATCACCCCCTTTTGGCCTCGAAGACCTTGGTTCCCCTTGCTCCTGAGCATGTCAGTAGCCCCTCCGTGGAACTTACCTTGCCAGCCGGATCTCCTATCTCAAGGGAAAATACACCACCAGGACCCCAGTTGGCTCTCCTTGACGGCCTGGAAGTTAAACGGCAACTCTTGAAGCAGGCAGGCCTTCATGACTCAGTTATTCAAACGATCCTATCTGCCCGCAGGCCTTCCACCTGGCGTATCTACGGCATTACATGGAAGGCATTTGCGACCTGGTCTTTTGCCCGCTCCATTGACCCCATCTCCCCTAGGGTTGAGGATGTTTTGCTGTTTCTCCAAGACGGGGTTAATAAAGGACTGAGTTATAGCACCATCAAGCGTCAAGTCTTTGCCTTATCTGCGATTATCCAGACCCAGGTTCCTTGGGAGCTTTCCAAGCATCCCTACATTACATCTTTCCTCACAGGGGTTAAGTCTAACGCTCCTCCCCCGGCGCATCGCTTGCCTACATGGGACCTAGACGTAGTCCTCCAGGCCCTGGCCAATCCTCCATTTGAGCCCATCTCGGACCTAGACTTGCGGATCTTGTCATTCAAGACAATATTTTTAACAGCCATCACTTCAGCCCGCAGAGTCTCTGAACTTGCGGCCTTATCCACACACCCACAGCATTGTGTGTTTAACTCCGATTCAGTAACCCTCAAGTTGGATCCATTATTCAGGCCCAAGATAGACTCCGCCTTTCACAGATCCCAAGACATCCATCTCCCGGCACTCCTGCAGGACACGGTAGGTGAGAATGAGTTATGGCTGCTTAACGTAGATGTTAAGAGGGCACTCAGGGCTTATTTGGATAAAACTGCTAACCTCAGGAAAACCACATCACTGTTCGTTTGTTTTCACCCTTCCTACTTGGGTAGCAAGGCATCCCCTAAAGTGCTTTCTTCATGGATTAAAAGCTGTATCCATCTAGCATATCAATGCAGGTCGTTGGAACCCCCGAGCGGGATCACAGCCCATTCCACGAGATCCTGCGCCACATCTCGAGCCTACAGTGCCTCGGTTCCGGTAGAGGACATCTGTAAGGCAGCTACCTGGTCCTCACCATCGACGTTTGCACGTCACTACCACCTAGATGAGCTCCGCCGTCAGGACGCATCTTTCGGCCGTACGGTTCTACACACAGTTCAAGGTACTGTTTTCTTTATTTGCTAAGGGGGTTTGTTTCCAGACTCCCCATACTGGGGGCCCCTTTTTAGGGCCTGCTCCACAGTTAGGATACCCACCCGGGATAGTTAGCTTGGGTACATCCCATTTCGTAGACTGCTGCATCCGTCTGAGAACGGGAGGTTGTACCTCGTGAAGATCCGTTCTAGACGGATCGCAGCAGTCTACGCCCCACCCTGGGGCATCAGATCCTAACTGTGTACTTTCTTTTTAGAATTGCGGAATGATACCTGTGATACTCTATGACAACACTCCCTACGGAATGACTGGCTCCCAGGGGCCCCAGCGGCCCTATATATACAAGAAGAGCCACCTAGTGGTCGTGTCAGCAACCTGCACCAGCTTATACCCATTTCGTAGACTGCTGCGATCCGTCTAGAACGGATCTTCACGAGGTACAACCTCCCGGTTTATCTCTTGGCTATATAAAATTAGTTACAAAGTGATCAACTTTTACATTGGCCTCCTGTCTATCACAAGAGTGCTTCATTAGACTTCATACATCATGAAATTTTGTTTTACAACTCTTAAGCTTTCCTCAAAGGCAAAAGAGAAGAAATTATCTTCCAAGTCCACCTAGATTCTCAGTTTTGAAATAAATCTTTAATTAAGCCCATTAATTTTCAATACATTTTAATATAGAATATTATATAGCTGTAGCATATATACAGAATATTTTTTTAATATTCTGTGAAAAAAGTTGCACAATATGCTCACAGTTTGATCCCTGCTATCAAGGCACTGTTACCTCAGGGCTACAATGGCCAGGAATCCACAGCAGCCATTGTAAGAATCTGTTGTATGAAAAGCCTGGTTCATACCAAAAGAAGTAGATGAAAGTAATTTAACTTATGGTGGTTGCTGTTATATCACCAGCTAAAACAGAGTTTCAATGGAATATTTCTTGATTCCAAATTTTCTTTAAAAATCTTATCAGTTGTTGCGGCCTGAGGATGTTGACAAGCTGCTTGGTGGAGTCTGATCCTGAGAACTTTGGTCACAAGGTGAGATAAAAATGCAAATAAATGAATAATAGTTCTGAAATACTAGATTTAATTGCTTATGTATACTCCTCAGACAATATAAACATAGCCAGAACCCCTTGCATTTGGACAGGTCAAAACAGAAGCTTTAAATAACAGCTGCTTCACTGATTAGGCAGAAGTGCAAAAGACACAGGACATGAAAGAGTTACATGTGTTGACTGCCTATTGGAGCTTTATTGTGGAGGAAAAACTACATGCACGTGGACAAACATTCAGCGCTGTCAGGTATTAATAGCAGCAAAAGCAGTAATTGCACTGAGCTGGAAAGTTAAGCAAAAATGAACTTTAGATAATTGATATACATGTCTATGTGAATATTTACTGTTTGATATCATAGAGAAGAAACAAAAATGAGTGGAGTTGTACCAAAGAGCACTGTGAAACAAGTCTGGTGAAAAATCTTCCAATATTTAATGGACTATGATATCCAAGGGTGGATACTATCAATGACAGTTGATTTTGTAAAAGGTAATTGAAAGGTGAAATAATGAATATAACTAAGACTTAAATCCACAGCCTTGGGGATTGGGCAGGGAGAGGGGGGTGGGAGGATGAATGGAAGATATTTCATTGCAAGTACCGTATATAAACTGGCAATAAAAGAACATAATTAGTACTGTACAAAAAGAACTCCAGGCCTCTACAAATGCATGTTTTTCTTTGCCTCATTCAGTTTTAATTCTGTTTTTAACACATGTACATTTTAAATCTGCTTTTAACAGTGTTTTCATATTTATATAGGAAACTACTTTGGGACTTGTTAAGATGATGAAGCACTAAATAAATGTCTTAAATAAATGACCAGTTTCACCTTGTTTACCTAGTAATCAGGAAAAAACTAAGCTGTTAGGATTTTTGTTTTTCTAAAAAAAGGAGGGGGAATGTCAGGTAGGACCAGCTGCCTGCCATGATATTTGTATGTAAGATCTCTGCCACCTATGGGATTCTGTATATATGTATATAACAGCTGCCTGTTGACAGTTGACTCCCCACTCCCTGCTGAACTCAAGTGATACATTTGTATTTGAAGGTTTTAGCTCCAAGTTTAAATTGGTTTTGAAAGATAGTTATTGTCTACTGGTTAAGGGCCAAACTCTGCCCAGCTATGAAACTTTCTGTTCCAAGTTGCTCCCAACAAGAAATGTCCTAACGCTGAGCTGAAATAAATCAATGTTCATCTTTTTCAAGAAAGAGTCTTGTGGTCATTCTCCGCCAGCCTGGCAGGGAATGGACATTTTGTTGAGAGAAAAGAAAGTACAGGTTTCCCCAGAAAAATACAATGCTGTGAAGAATCTTGAATGTCAAGGTATGTACAGAGATTGGCAGTGAGTGGATAACCTTATTAGTGCCACTTTTGAGTCCAAATATAGGTAGGGTAATCAGTAGGGACAGTGGAATAGAGTACTAAAAAGAAGAGACACTGCAACATTAGACAACGAATTGGAGAAAGATTTGAGCCTGGAGGCCCAAACCTCTCTAGCCAGGCCAATAAATTCAGCACCCATTTGTCTTAAAACTGAAGCACCGAATTGGCTTCTCCATCCTTGGCAAATCCTCTGATCTTTAATCAGTATCAAAACTCAAATGGATTGCCAGCAGACCCCTACAACCTCTTTTACCCAATTTGCCCCCCTTTTTTTCAGGCACTTTTTTGTTGGTTTTAGTGAGTTCATTTTTTATTTATTTTAGAAAATATTTAATACATAAATAAAAGACAACACTGACCAAACAAAAAATCAAGCACCCCCTATATCCAGTACCCAACCTTTCCCCTTAACCAAAATCACAACCATTTCCCTGAAATTATGCTAGTGGTCTAACAAAAAAGGGGAGTCCTCAAAAAACACGATAGGGCCTTGCATCAAACACTGCCATGGTTTTAATATGTTCAATGTGTTATTGGTTTTAATGTGTTCATTTTATATGTTGTAACCCACCCTAAGACCCTTAGGTATGGAGGACAAAAACACAAACAAATAAACTTAATATACATCTAACATACATCTGTCTAAGATCACTTAAAATAACAGTCTTAGAATGTGCTGAGATGGGTAGCAGTATTCCTGTAAATTTAAGTAATTGTTGTCGTAGTGGAAACCGCACATAATAGAAAGTTGCCTTGCGAATTATGCCAGACATCATCTTTGATAAGTGAATAGCTCATTCAGTTTGCTTGTTGGTTTGAATTTTGATTATTGTAAATGTTAGCATACTGTTATGTATGCCAAACTAATTCAAGATAATTTAAAAAAAAAATTAGTTCATTCACTGCAAAGTCCCAGAGTTTTTGGTACCAGAGTTGGATGCTCAGTGATGGTCCTTCCAGCTGCAAGCTACTACCATTCTAGTGGCTAGAATAACAAACTTAAGCAACCTCCTATGTTTAATATGTTTGTTATCTTTTCTAAATGAAAGGAATAGACAAATTCAGGAGAAAATAATATTGGAGTTTAGTTTGTTTATTTCTAAATTTACCTGGGACAATCTGAGCTACCACAAATGATGAAATGTATCTTAATTCATTCTACCAAAGTTGTTACATTATGAGCAGCTGAGAAAGTACAGATATATAGAATTTTGATGGAAGTAAACAATTCATACACACACATATTCAAATATCCATTTAGGCAAGTTATGTAGCAGGACAATGATCTGAGGCATAAAAAGAATAATAATCTCTGAATGGCTGAAATGAAACCATACTAAGCATTCAGAGGGTGTTTTTCCACTGGCACTAAGTACCCATTGAAGCACCCATTAAGGACCTATTTGGCTGAGAGCCGGAAGACGCCATTTCCACCACAGACCCCATTAGAGACACATCTGTTTCCACCAGATCATATGGGTCCATCAGAACCTATAATCCGGATTTTGTGTAGACCCCATTAAAAGGGTCTACAATGGGATCTTCAGCCTTAAAATCTGGATTGTAGGGAGCCTGTTTCCACTACAATCTGGCAATGGGATCTAGAAGAGGCTCGGGGGGGGGGAGGCACCCACGGGGGGGGGGGTCCCAAAGTCAAGACTTCGGAATCCCTCCAAAGGCAGCTCTGAAGTTCCTCTGGAGGCAACTTCAGAGATTAGTGCAGGCTCCAAAGAAAAACCCCTTGCCAGAGCAATGCAGCTGTCAAACGCTGCAAAGGCTCTGACAGGTTTTTGAAGTTAGCGGCAGATCACAGGAAAGGCCAGGCAGCAGAGGATTTGTGGCCAGGGGTTTCTTTCAAGTGTGATGGATCCCGTAAGGGGATCGTGATTTTGCTCCTTTTCCCAGGCAAGCTGCTTGCTTGCCTCCAAAACAAGGGAGTAAGGGGGTGCAGAGACTTGAGTTTTCTCTTTCTCAGGGAGGTAATCCTGGAAGAGAGAAATTTCAAGCCCCTGCAACCCCTTGGAGCTGCCTGTTAATCAGCACCTGACTCATTCAAGCAGAAAGAGGTTCATAATTAATGAGCTCCTTCCTCATGTCTGTCTTAAAAAAATCTTCCCTGCTCTTTACAGCCCCTATAGCCACCTGACAGTTGCCCAGCTTGGTGCCCTTTACCCACCTGAGAGTCTAGCCATCAGGTGGGTATAGGGCACCCAGCTCAGCAACTGTCAGGGCTGTAAAGAGCAGGGAAGATTTTTAAAAACAGATGCCAGAGCCTTGTAAAACAGACAGGCTCTCCCGTCTGTTTTTAGAAATCTTCCCTTTCTTCGCTTTCCCCTCTGCCGCACTGTCAGCTGCAGACTCTTTGCCCAGCTATGTCCTGGGTGCTTTTGGTGCTAACTTCAAAGACCCTTTGGAGCCTCTGCAGCCTTTGACAGCTGCACTGCTCTCGCAAGGGGTTTTCTTTGGAGCCTGCGCTAATCTCCAAAGTTGCCTTTGGAGGGACTTCAGAGCTGCCTTCAGAGGGACTTTGGAGCCTTTGCTAATCTCCGAAGGCAACTTTGGAGATTGCACCCCGTATTATAAAATACCTGGGTTGACAGGCAGACCCCTTGTGGGTCAATCCGTATTTGCCACATGGGTGCTCCGGTGTTTCCACAGCAAGCAGGCTAGCACCCAATTGCTGTTGGGTGCTAGACCACTCATGGAAATATATTGGGTACTTCCCTTAATCCAGATAAAGGGAAGTACCCATTCCTTAGATCCGGATCTTTTTAGATCTGGATTAAAAAAGCTCAGTGGAAAAACACCCAGAGTGGCCTAGTCAAAGCCCTGACTTGATCCCCATTGAGATGGTCTGTTAGGACATTAAACAGGTAGTTAATACTCATATGCCTTCAAAAGAATTCTCAAAAGAAGACTGTACCAAATGTCCTCCACAACGTGGAAAAACTGATCTCATCTACTAGAAGTGTTTGGTTGTAGTTGTTGCTGCTAAGGGTGGCACAAGCAAGTACTAATATTTTCCCTTTAGTGAATGAAATGATTTGTAAGCCATATTTTTTGTGTAATTTAAGTTGTCTGTCTCATATTAAATTTTCTTTGAAAATCTAAAGAAATTAAGGAAGAAATCAGGAAGAGGGTATTTTTCATGGCGCTAAACTTCTAGCTCTGACAGAAAGGGCACAACTCAAGTGAGCATGTTACAAGACAAGATATGATAGGACAATGGGCAATATGAAGAAAACAATATTTTCCATTTGGGACATCCTCCACTATCTTTTCTTAATTTTATGTACATTCAAAATTATTGTTCAACTCTTGATCAACTGATAATTGCACAAAAAATATCTTCCTATTTCATGGATTTTCACAGCCTGGTTCTGACAGGTTTCCCTAACAAACTGGGAAAATTCCAAAATGTTCTCTGCTATTTTACTAAGTCTTAAAGGGAAATATCAGATGAATCTGAGGTCTAGACTTCTGAAGTTGCCTTAAACAACTATTCTAGTTTGATGGCAGATCTATACATACTAATACAGCTGAACATTACAGTAGCTCCACTAACATCCCAATGCCACAGGATAATTGAGAAATTCTGGAGATCAAAGCCACACTACAGAAGATTACTTCATGGACTCTGACAATCCTTTTCAATCACAGGACTATTTGGTTCACAATTTTAGAGACAGCCATGATACACAAGATAGGAAATCAGTTGCACCTGTACTGCCTGCCCTGCCCACCCTACTCCTACATACTGAGTTTCCTCTTTCAATCCATCTCTAATATCTCCCAAACAAACACTGAACCTACAAGATATACTATTTTTTGCTCCCTCTAGTACAGTATGGAAACAATTTATCTAAACTTTTGCTCTGTTATCTTCTAAAGATGATGAAGTAGATCTGCAATTTGCTGCTTTTATATCACAGCCTAACACAGAGGCTATCCCGATGTCAAATTCTCGAGCTGAAGGTTAGCAGAACCAATGGCTGGTTCCTTTTTTGCATTTAAATATTGAGACTAATATCAAGTTCTTAAGGAAACTGAATGTGAAACTGCCGATCTTCTAGCAAAAATATAAAATCTTTTCCTAAGACTGGGCTCTGTGCCTGAAGACTGAAAGGCAGCAAATTTAACACCAGTCTTCAAAAAAGGATCCAGAAGTATTTTTTGAATTCACAAGTTGTCAAGCAAGACACTCAGAGAAAACTCACTGCTTTTAAAGCACCAATAAAATAGTCTGGGACTAAAGTTATGGGTATAAAAAAATGTGCCATTTTTCAACAAGATCTGAGCCATTCCATGAAACCCTTGTAGTTATTCTGGGATAGAGACTTAACAAAAATAACTTACAGATACAAAATATAATAAAATAATCAACCATAAGTCATTATTCTGCATCTAATATTAAAGAAATCTGAAACTGCTATATAAATGGTACTGCACACTTGTGCAACTCACTTTTAGCTCAAAAGATATGGCTCCAATGTGCTGGTGTTGTAAAAAAAAAAAGCTACCAACACCTACTGTAACATGTGATGGGACCAGAACTTAAGGTATAAAAGAAATTCAAGATACATCGGTGGATAGTTCATGTACACCTGAACTGTTTATTACTACTTCTGAAAGAAGGGTCAATCACTAGCATTGCTAAAATTTGTTAGACTATCCTACTATCTGCTGTTAGACAAGTCATTGCCCAAGGGTGGAAGAATTCACAATACTTAAATATTCACCATCAGTATGCTCGCCTCTGGCCATTACAAAGATGGAATAAATCTCCTTCTAATATCAGCAAACTCAAGGAAAAACTTTTGAATTTACTTATTATACCATATGACAACTCTTCTTAAGAAAAACTCATAAAAAGCTGACTCAACTATTCCTTGTTTGCTTTTGTTAAACATCTGAGCACGGTAACAGTAGGTGTATTTGCCACTTTTGAGTATTAAATAGATATATCTGTTCATAATATTTTAAATACCTTCCTTTGTCTTAATTCAAAACATTAAATTTGAATTTAACGCTTTGCTACCAACCATGTTGTAATTTTGTTCACTCAGTGTTTTATTCTATGGAAATTTTACTTCAGACATACTGTACAGATATTGATCCAGAGGTGACCCAAGAAATTACAAGCCAGCAAGCTTAACGTTATTTCCATTGTTTCCACTAATTCCATTTCTAATAGGAGTTGTCACTCCTTGACTGAAACCATCCACAGCTAGCTGATAATTTTTATGATACCCTCACTCTAGTAACTGTATGTATGGTTATGGGACACTAGCAAAAATGGGAGCTTATATTAGTTAGCTCAAGCTTCTGACTTTCTGGTCTTCCATGTCTTATGATCTGTAAAAATGTAGCAGTGGTGCAGGCAGGAGAGGCTCAGATACCACACTTATGATGTCCCCAACCCAGTGATGGTGAACCTTTTGAGCTCGGTGTGTTAAAATTCACAAGAAAACCTAGCTTAACTTGGATGCTGTGTCACATCTAGAAATATCGATAATTTTGTGATATTTGTAGCTCTATTTAAAAAGTTATATTTTTGATATATGTATTTTATTAAAAGCAAAAACAATTATTTACATTAGTGACTTTTGTTGCTGAATTTCGTTCGCTAAATCTTCAATTGAAAGTTGGTATTTTGTACACTTTAAGAACAAGCAAGCACTACACGCCCAGGGGCCAGGGTGACCATGTGTGTCACCCAAAAGGGCTTGGCGTGTCACTGGTGACACACGTGTCATAGGTTGGCCATCACTGCCCTAACCCGATGCCTTCTTTTCTCAACTTTCACTAGAAGGTAGCCCTCACATGTTGCCACAGTAACTGGATAGAGCAGAAGCAGGGCCACCCCTTCAGCTCTGGAACTGAGCTTAGTCTGAAAACTTGACAAGAAAATAAACACAACAACCATGGCTTTTGCTGTGCAATAAAATCTGATTGGCCTTTAACTGACATGTTCTTGAAACTAAGTGCAAAGGTTACCTAAGAGAGTTCTCAAACAACAAGCAACATCTTCCATTCATTCAAGAGTAGAAAGATACAATTACAGTACAAGAAGAAAGTGCATTGGCCTCTGCTGGCAACAGAAGCCAAGGAACTGTTCCTTGCACTCCATCAGTAGTGACCAGCTAACCCTTCCACCACCAGCTTACAGGAGACCAGTAGAGAGACAGGAGACCAATACCTGGCCTACCAGAAATCAGAAATAGCAAGAACCACCTACTAAAATGTAGGATGGAAACAAAAGCAGGTTCGGTAAACAAATATCTGCCATCTACAAAATGAAACAAAACGTACAACAAATCACAACTGTGCAATATGAGATAAGCTTTGCAGACATTCCATCTGAACTTTGGTGAAAGCTGAAACAGAATTATAATTACTTAAATCTTGGTTTTGACATCCAAACAGCCATAATACCAACAAGAAGCAGAAAGGAAACATGATGGCACTGTAGGACCTTTCCATCTGCTTTGTTGATCAGTTTCTCTGTTTCCTCCCGGACCCTTTTCTATGTGGGTTGTATCTATTTAGTCTAAGTCTGAAGGCAGCAACTTGCCTCGAATTATATTCTGCAAACTGCTATGAGGTTTTCCTGGCTGAAGGATGGCATATTTTTAAAAAGAAGGAACAAATGAATACACAACTTCCAGCTGAGGGACAAACCAACATGGGACAAAAGAACATGGGCTTGCACATTGCAATTGTTAATCCATTAATCTATGTATATTATTATGTATATTTCTATCCCACCCTATACCCGAAGGTCTCAGGGTGGGTAACAACAAACAAATGTTAAAGACAAACAAAATATTACATGGCTGAAGAACATATATCGGACTCAATGAAAAATACACCTATCAGTTATTTGGTGTAATGGCCCTGGGGAAGATAAGTAGTTAGGTGTAGTTAGTGGTGTTTTTGTTAGTTATTTGACTCCTGGCAGGTTGCTGGAAGGAGATAGTGAGGGGGCATGGCTTACCAGCAGACCCAATCGCTCCTTAGCTTGACCAACGAGATTCTGCCAGCAGCCAGGCTGGAAGGCTATTTAAGCCAACAGGCAGTGAGTTAAGGGTTCTTGCCTGGGGAAATAACTGATTCTGGTTAGGCTAGGGAGAAGGGGGCTGTTCATAACTGTTGCCAGGGAGAGCAAAGTTAGAGAAAGCTCTGTGATAGTTACAATTAGGAAACTCTGAGACAGATACTATAGGACTCATAAGCTGGAAGAAAATTAATGTGCATAGGTTTGTAACATTGTTTAAAGTAAACCTACCTCTGAATGTTCACGTTCAAAGTTTTTTCCTATACTGATTTTTGTTTTAATAAAATCATTTTGCTGCAGTTCAAATACAAAACTAGTGAGAGTCTATGATTAACAAAGTAACGCTGGTCAGGCAGCCTGGGAAGTGAACAGAACTTTGTTTCATTGTAACTTCACTCATCCAGAGGCAGAAAGGAGAGGCCTTTGGAAACTTTATTTTGGTGTCAGTTAAGAAGAAGAGGCGTGTGCAGGGGAATCACTGCCAGCGCTTAGACAAGAGGGACCTCTTTTTTGGGGAGAGTGGTGCAGTTCAGGAGCCAGAAGAGCATTGGAGTGGAAGATCTCCACATCTGGCCTTAAGGAGTTCTTCCAGGCCAAATGAAAACAAATCCATAGAGTGTAACGGGAAGTCTGTTCATGTCACAAGGACAACATGCCTGTGTGAAAAGTGAACTTCATTTTCTTTGTTGTAATATTCCTTCTGACTAAATAACTTCACCTCTGACTATAAATAGTATCAATTTTTACTAATGAACATGTCATAACATATTATGGCTATGTTGATACATATAAAACCAGAACACTTGAGATAGCCAAGTGCAGAGGCAGAAAAGTATTATCAGGGCATTTACTGAATGAGAATATACATGCATGGAGGAACTATAGAGAAGAATTAAAAAAACCCCTATTTTGTTTCATAACTGTAAGTCAGCAGCAACAGCACTAGCACTAATGTTCCCTAGAGCAAAGGACAGCAGGGATTTAGCTTAGTTTGGACCTCTACATTCCATAGTAAGGGGAAATAAAGATAAACTGTTACTATAATAACTAGGAATCCACTAGACTAAACTACTATAGTAACTAGCCTAAAATCACAGTGTATGAAGACATACATTTGGAGAACACTAACAGATTATCTGGAGGACCTTATTGAGGCCCTAGCATCATACCAGTTTCTCAGACAGAAACCCCCCACACCCCACCCTGTTCTTTTGACAATATAATCAGGACAACACAGAATTTTGACTCAGAACAAAATTCAAGAAGCCTTGAACCCTTGTTTTCTACTCACAGTGAACAATGGAGGACTCGTTTTCAGGCCCCTATTCCCTACAGGGAAAATTCCCAAAAACCTTTTCCCCCCAGACATGACAGTGAAAAAGATTAACTCCAAAAGGGAGGAAAGCTGGGCTCCCTAAGATGATATCTGTGTCATTATCTTTCAGTGCCCAAAGTACAGGGCCTTGTCTTCTAGCCTATCTTATCAACCTGAGTTCTCACAGTACAAGGAGAGAAAGAATGGCAGGTAACTGGGAATTAGACTGTGGAGAGACTCCAAGGTCAGAAGCTGAGAAAGTAGGAAGGATAAAATAATGTTTGGATAGGAGGCTGGGAGTTTTACTAGTCGGGACAGGTAAATGTTGAAGAATATCATGTGCATGGAAGTGTATTACATGGTTTCTTATCACTAAGCCAACATGTTTCTTCACCAAGAAGCTCCCTGTATCCTTGCCTTGTCTCAGCCAGGTTCCTGGATGGTGGTCTTAATACTCCCTTCACCTTCAATAATAGCTTAACCATTGTCAAAAAGGCAAGGAAAGAAAACTCACCAATCAGTAGACCTTTTAGTGTCTAAGGTAAACAGAATTTTTATACCTAAAAGTAAAACAGGGGTTCTCTGTTCCCTCTTGGGACCATAATCACCTTGACCACCACTCCCAAAACAGGGACAGTGAAATTGATTGTCATCTAAAATTTCTGTCCAGTGGCTGATTGCTAAGTAGGATACAGGGAAAGCACTGTAGAAAAGGAGAAATCTCTTTTTTGCCATATGTTCTGTGTTTACCATCCAACAATCAGCTGATTTCAAAGGAGGCTGCAGCCTCCTTAAAGAAACTGCAGTCTTTACACTGGCATGAGACTGCTTCAACAGAATGGGCAATAGGTTTCTCTGAAACCTAAAACAAAGATGATTTTTGAAAAGGTAGTTTGTTCCAATTCGGGACACCTGAAATTATTCAATGTTCTGTGTCAAAATGTTTTGCAGAAGTATAATGAAGAATAGTAGGATGAATAATTACACAGAAATGATGAAGGAATTACATGCACAATATTTTAGCAACAAGCTAGTATAGTACAATAGCTATATTGCATAAGAGGACTCTGCTGGATCTAGTTGCAGCCCATCTAGTCCAGTATCCTGTCTCACACAGTGGCCCACCAACTGTTTCTGGTTATTCTCAAGCAAAAAAAAAAAAAAAAGCAAAACTTTCACCTCCTCTTGATTCCCTGCAAATGGCCTTTAGAGGTATCCTACCTGTTACTTGAACCTGGAGGCAGTACCTAGACATCCATTTCAGTAGCCGCTGATACACCAGACCTCTATGAATTTGTCCAATCTATTCTTGAAGCTATCTATGCCAGCGACAGTCAGGACCTCTGTAAAGCTTCAATTTTGTTTGCAAGCAAATGGAAGACTGCCTGAGCTAAGAATGAGTTTGACATTACTCAACTGAGTGTATTTACATTATTTTAAAACAACCGCTCTCAAAATGCATCCAGTCAGCCAGTTTTTGGTCTTCTGGCTGACATTAAGGGCAAGCACAAGTTCTCTTTCTGCTCAAGCTTTGCTAGAAAGTACACCTACCTCCAGCTCCCTGTAGTTCTAAAACAGTCTCAGGCCTTATGCTACCATAAACAGGCCAGCAAGTTTTTAAAGATGATTTCTCAAAATGTAGCTAAGCATCTGAACTCTCCCAAAAGTACAGAACATGAAGGTCTCCTGATATTTGTGTCAACCTATTTGTCATCTCAGCACAATGTAATAAAATATAATGCAAGATCACTAGGACACATATGGGAATGGATCCCCAGCCTCTCTCCTGAAGTAGCCAAGGGTAAATCACTTCTGTATCTATACCAGTAACACTGCACAGAGGTGCCCGTGGAGATACCCATGCAGTCAACCAGGAGTCAGTCATGACTCAATGGTACAAAAAAAGGACGACACATGTGCCCTTTCACTAGTATTTAATTATGTTGGCTATTTTTCCCCTGCCACTTGCCTAGAAAACATTTCCAAACTAATGCAAGTCATTTGTACCCTTCCAAAAGCAGACATCAATATATTACTCAGATTTAAAATAGCAAAATTTTGTACATATATATATATCAAGCTCCATTTACTTTAATGAATCTTGCTTGTACATAACTGTAGCCTTAAAATATAAAAAAGGAAAGAGTACTGTACTTGACTTCACTTCAGACAGCCTACTCAGAAATATAACTTTTTCTGTTGCCTATAGCAACTATGTGAATGTTGAAATATAGAGGTGAATTAACAATTTATTACCATGAAGAAGTTCCTTGATAAACAGTAATGTAAGTCACAGTTTACATTCACAGAAGTCAGTCTAGTTTACTCACAAGAGAACACTGATCTCTCAAGCAGAGGCCAAATATTTTACCAAGATGCATAACATTTGTCAGTAGAAAGGTTGTGTAAGAAAGAATGACTGGTTATTCATATTAAAGCTGCCAAGTCAAAAACTGAAATTGCACAATCATCCAATATTACCAGAGTAGAAAGGACAATTGTGTGAATTATAATCCTCTGGAGATCAGATAGATGCATGATAGCATCATGCTACATATATAGTGCTACCTTCCTGATAACGATGGGTGCCTTAAGCTGTGCATCTCCAGATAAAGTGAAACACTGTTTTCATCAGCTCATAATAACAGCAGTGATCAGGGATGCTGGAAGTTCAGATTTAGCATCTGAAGGCCCATTGGTTTTCAAATACATATTATTTGAAATAAAGGAAAGTCTATTATATAGTAGACCAATATAGGCAACATCCTTGAACCCTAATTTATTATAATACTCAACCTGCATTACAGTGGCATAACCTTGTTATCTAGAAGATGCAAGAACTACATTTTCATACATACAGAAGAGGGTTCAATAATCTCTCCTACAATCTCTCCTACAATAAACTCAGCCTGGCATGTAATTTTTTTAAATTGTTTTTCACTTTGCATTCATAAGTTCTGCTCTTGCAAGATAACAGCATACTAATAATTATTATTTACAGAAAACACTATGAGGGCCACAGTCATGAAATTCAGTGATGTAATGCCTTTGAAAATTCTGTAACCACAATTCTAACTAGATTCAGTTTGATGGAAAACAAACCACTGCATTGTTGTATAATCTTTTTAGGCTCCTGCCCATTTACCACCTAATTTTAAAATATATTGAATACATTTCGAGCTTCAAAAAGAAACAAGCAAATATTAATTATTCCTACAGGAATCAAACAGAAGTCTAGTGTTTTTTACCACTCTGGACCTTAAGTACTAATTGCTTTTTAACAAAAATCCAAAACCACCTGCTGGCTTCTGAAAATGGCAAACTACCTGGAGTACTTTTCCCTTTATCCATTTGTTCAATCTGAACAGCTTGGTTCATAATATACTTGCCTGGATTCAAAATCATAAGTCAGATTTCCAAAGTATCGAAAAATGCCTTTGTTTACCTGCTTTAGTGACCTTTGAACCAACAAGAGAATGGCTTCCATCTTACAGAGAGTGATAGTACAATAACATCATGAAGACAAAAAACCTTGTTCTACTGCTTTTATATTACCAATAATGGAAAAGTGTTCAACACTGACATGACAGACATATGACCCACTCCGAATTTGCCTCTAAATCTAGCCATAAATCCCTCTTCATTGTTTTTATAAGTAGGGATTACTATATTTTAATTTTATATTGTTTTAATGATATTTTTATTGAGGCCTTCAAGTCAAGAATGAGATATGAACATTTAGAAATAAATAATAAAAGATTGGATGGTTGTAAAGACAGAGGTGTATACAAAGTAAAGGGCATTTTTTGTGAAAATGGCCTCACTGATAGAGTACAATGCTTTCAAGTGCAAGTAATGCAATGTTCTTATTATTCAACATTCTTTCTGGAATACCACTGAAGGCAAGTAAAAGCAATATCTGAAATTTGTAAGTAAAATTTGAATTCTAGCAGAAGTCTAGCTCCCAGATTCCTTTCTGTAACCAGCATATTCAGTCTGACATCAAAACTACAAAGATTCAACAGGATAGATAAGACACTCAGAGCCCTAATGCAATGTGCAGCTTCCCTCTTCTTAAGCTCAGTAAAGTTGTTCATGGGACATCGTACCCAAATTACTCAAGAAATGTTTCAAGAATCTAATATGAAAGAACCAATTAAACTGAAAAACACATGAGAAAGCCAAAAGATTATGTATTTCATAATGAAGGGCAGTTACATGGACAGGCTGCCAGTATCATGATAAATGAATGAGGAACAGTATCCATGAAAATTCATGCATCCCTTGGTTTCATTGGACAGTAACTCCAAAACAATTTCTAGTTGGCACAGTTCTTATAAAAATACATTCCATCAGTAAATGAGTGATTATTTCTTTAAAACATTACCAAAGAAAATAAAACCTCAGTCATGGAGGAAGAGGAAACCTAGCCACAATGAGAGCAAGAATTTCTTTCTTCACTCTGCAGAACAAAGAATGAACAGAAGGCTGACCCACAAAGAATAAAATTTTAAAAGGAAAAGCTGCCCAGGACAGAAAAATAACAATATTTACAGAGATAGAGAATAAAACTCTTCAGGAGGGAGAAAAAGAACACCAAATGTAATATGGTTAAAGTTATTTGCCTTGATAACTCAGTAATCTTAGTGTGAATACAACTTCCATCAAATATTATTTTTGTATCTGCTCTAATAAATCAATCGTTCATTTAACAAATGTAGGAAAATATAGGGCAATATAAAAAATATAAAAAGAGTCTGAGTTTTCTTCTGTGTCCAAGAAAACAGATAAGTAAATTTGGGAGCCCTGACCCAGCTCAAGGGTGGCTCACTGAAATGAACAGTCACTTCATTCAGCCTACCAGCTAACTTGGGCTTTGGTGGCTACTGTATAGGGGAGTACAACAACACTTTTATGGCACCTTCACAGCCTCTACAGATCCTGTAAGGACTTGCATGCTGTTATTAAAATGTTGCAAAATGGCCGTAGAAGGTGTGGTAGCATTTTTCAGCCACTTCACAGCACTTTTATCATTGAAACAAACATTTATGGAGGTTCTAACGCTGCAAAGTGGCTGTAAAATCACATCACTACCTATCAAGCCCAGCTTGGTTCAGTTTGCTTTTTGGGCAAGCTGGAAATTGAAAGCCTGGCTCAGTCTGGAGATGAGCCAAGGCAACACATCACAAGCTTGGATCAGTACATCTCTAATGTTGAGGACATTTTAAGGAAAGTGCTGGTAGCCAACAGCATAAACCAGATCCATTTCCCATTCTCAATTAGACACATAATTTAGGTACATGGTTAGCATCCATTCCAAGACTGTGTGCCCAGTGACAACAGAGCAGCACATTTTCAGAGGCATGAACCCACAGATACAATGAGGAGGTGGGACCCAATGCTTTGATGGTGGGACGAATGAAGGGAGAATGGGTGATGGTAGGGCATGACCCACACAGATAACAGGTACTCATGTGTAAAACATCATTTAATTGGAAAAAAATGTATATTAAAACGTCTTTTAATAGTTTACTTGATCTTTACACTGGCTTTAAGAGTTTAGAGCCATGAAAGCCTTATGTGGTATAGCTCTTTGGATCACAGCCTGATGCAACCAGAAGTTTATTTCTGCTTGCAGTCTTTTGCTTAACTGTATCTTAACATCTCTTCCTAGGACCCCATTGTGAACACCAGAAATCTGGCATACAACAAACATTGATTGGACACCTGTTTTATGGAAATAAATTGTATTCTCTGATCTAGGAACCTTATCAGGCATATTTTCCACCAAGAAGTGTTGGTGGAAAGTATACAGGGAAGATGGAAGGAGAAGACAGTTTTGTACTATCCATCTACAACATTGTACCTCAACTTTCTTTTTTAGTGTCCCTGCATCATCTAATATCTAAAAATACAGCTAAACCTCACACAAAGACTGTGGAAGAATCAATTCCTTATGAGGATCACAATCACATTAAGTATTTCAAGAGAAAGAAGAAAGGAGATGAAATGAATTTTAGTCTTAGAATATCAAAAGGAAACTTTTAAAAAAGCTTCAATTGCCACAAAGTAATAAGTCTGTTACAGTAACCAGGCCTACTAAATTTCTGCAAGGATTTCTTTTTTCTTTACAGCTAAATGTAGCACTGTTTTGTTTGGAACTGAAAGGACTAAGGATGTAGAGATGGGTCCAAGATGGGGTCTTAACTGCCCAGACCATTTACAACCTGGGATATTTAGGAGTATGTAAAAAAATAATGGCATAAAAAAGCACTTATAAATCTGAAATAACAGCAACTATTAGGGTAAAATATATAGAAATGGGCTGTCAAAAGGTATGCAAGTAAAAGAAGGTTGGAGATCACCGATCTAACATCATCTCTGCAGTTCCATCTTTGGAAAATACAGGCCAATAAGAAGACAAAACTCATGGGAAGCAAATATGGGAATGTCTAATGCATTCAGTGTTTACCAAATCAGTTCCGCAGTTAAAGTGCTGAAAAGTCAAGCCTCGCCATCAGTTCTGATGCCAAAACTTTGATGCATAAACTAACTTCAGGTCACAAAATACTTCAAGCTGGAATACAAAAATTCAAACAGTTTGTGAACAAGACATTAACAAAGCTTTCCTAAACAAAGACAGCAAGTTAAACAGCACTAATGTAGTTGAAAAAACCATGTCTCTTCCTTTTAGAAGGCGATTAAATTATAAATAAGCTTTACACATACTGAGATGATGATAACTTATGACTTCAGGAAAAGCAGCACAGAATTACATCACTTCATCATACTGAAAACTAATGGAAATACACACAACTCACAAAACAAGGAAAGAAACCTCTCAACATATTTGATAACAAAGGAAGCTCCACAGTCAAATCTCCAGAAACGAATGGTTAAAGATTTTATGGCAAGGATTTGGAAGCCAGTAAGAGGCTTTTATTCCATAAGAATATGAATACAATAAAATGGCAGATAACACTTTCCAGGTGGATCCCCAGCTGCTACTAGGCTATCATCAGACACAGTGATACATCCATGAAGGTTTTAATGGGCAGGCTGAACTCATGTTATTATTAATGCCATTTTGAAGCTGTTGCTAAGCATCAGCCAAGCAAAGAAGGTCCATAAGATGTAACCATAAGTGTGTTTATAATATAAATTACACAACTCCTCCAAAGGGAAACTAAGCAAAAGATAATAGTCACTTTTGAAAAAGCCTAGAATAAAACTTTACAACAAGAATGTCTCATAACATAAATAGAAATACAAAAAAGTGTATGTGTACATACATACACATGGGAATATGACTGCAATTCTATCTGTTTCAGAGGAAAGACAGAGAATGCAGAAGATTATTCTGTTTTAATTCTTCGGGGGGGGGAAAGGAACTTGAGAAAACAAGGCAGATGTATCAATTTAAAAATAAAATACATTCCTATGTCTGGAAGCAAAACATATGGCTACATTCTGCAAAATAAAGGGAATCATTTGTTACAGGTGCGGAAGATGTCACAAGTTAACTTGTTCAAGAACCAAAGCAGAATTCCATCTGTGAGAGAGTTACTGATTACATGTTAGAATAATTATATTCTAAGTAAGCTTAAACCTAAAGAAAGTTATAACAGAAAACTATTGAAATTTTAAGGATTATATCAGCTACGGTTTCAACCACAGAAGTGTACCGAAAAGGTTTTGGCTAAAGGGAAAAAACCTAGATACATGCAGATGTCAACAAGTAACCGGAAGTTGAATGAATAGCATTTTAAGGATTATATTCTGAACTTGTCATTAAGAGTTCACAAATCAGCTTTCCACTCATACACTTAACATTGTAGGAACTGAGCCTTGCATTATAACCCCAAATCTCTACCTCTGGTATTAGAGTAGCCATAAGCCTCCTAGGTATTACGTATATTTGCATAATAAGAGCTCTAAAGGAAGATAAGATATGTCGACAGATATTTGCACTTTTAAATTTACTAGAATTATAAAAGGAACTACCCTATTGAACAGACAAATCCCATTTCTCTAATGTACATGGAGGAACAGTTAACTGGGAAGCTTAGTCAGAACTAATACCCTATTTTCCTGTAACAAGTCTAAAAGAAAAATTAAAGTACATAGGCTGGAGACAATTTAAATACCTTTAAAAAACCAAATTAGCTATTGATTCACAATACAATTTTGCAATTAATTTTGAAAAACACAGTCCAACGAAATGCTTTAACAACCGGACTACTGTATACTAATTTCCAAACAATGAGAAACTTCACATAACTCTGAACAAAAGATAATATGCCTAGGTGTGTGCATGGGTTCAATATTACACCTCTGAACTGCCCCAGTCTGGAGAATTTTAATCATTTGAAGGTATTGAAAAATGTATTGGAAGCTTGACATGATCTCTTCCAACAAACCGATGGTTTGGAAGCTAGTGAATCAGTTGAACCCGTTTGACCAAATCTGAACTGGTCCAGCTGCCTAAGCAGCCTCTAAATCAGCAAGCCATGAAAACAGTAGTTTGGTGCAATGCTGGAAAAAACTGTACCAATCTTGCAACTTTTTCGAAGCCCTTTGAATAGCCACACTCTTGTGAACTGGAGCATTTTGATGGTTATGATCCTGAATCCAGAATATGCCTTTTGCATTACAGAATTATATTTCCTTACATACAAGATATGAAATGCAATACCACAAGTCTTACTTTAATGTAAGTACATCAACTCTGCAAAAAGGATTGAGATCCTATATCTCTGCTACACGGTATTACATTAAGATTTCTAGAATTCCCTGCTACTGAACAAGCCTTCAGCAAGACATATAATATAATAAAGGACCTGTCTGCAGTTGACTATACTCTGGAATATATCTCAGGATGGGGGGGGGGGGGTCTATGGTCAGCATGCTAATGTAGACTCTGGCAGGCCTCACTTGGGGTCTGCTGTAGCCTGCACTAGCACATGGACAGCAGGGCCATACTCCAAGAAATATGCCAGAATAAAGCCAATTGCGAACAGGCCCAAGGTGGGAAAAGCTTGTGTTGTTTATTATTTAGTGCAAAATAACATGCAGGTAAGTAGAAAACCATAAATGTAAAATGTGTTTTAAAACAAATCATTTTAAGATAGTTATTCCTTGTGAAGCTTAAGCTCAAGCACTGCAGGCTGGTGAAAGGGGGTGCACAGATGGATTTGCACATATGAAAACACAGTTGTCTGCAGGAAGTCCTTTAAGCAGGTAAAAATGAGTTTCTCTTTCCTAACTTCTAAATCCTACTGCTCATACAAATATAGTAATATCGTACAAGGTTTGGTCTTATGTGAGCTTTAGAACTACTTATACACAGAACTATCCAGATCTTTAACCCTTATCCTCCAGAATACTGAGCAATATATCTTCTTCCAGGGAAATAACTAAGGACAGGATCCAAGAATAACAAATCTTTTTCTTTGCTAGCAGTAATGTTGTATGCTTTTGTTATCCATAAGGTTAATACAGTTCCAGTGGACAGACTGATTAGAGGCACAAACCTATTGTCATTTGTGCTAGGATTGTTTCATCTAGTGCCATGGAATATTAGTATACACAACATTTCAAGATCAAAACTTTCTCAAGACAGAAAGTTTTCAAAACTCAGTGGCACATTTTCAGCAAATGTCAATAACTTATTTTATTTGTTTTTATACTGATTTTGTGATCTGCTCTGAGACCTTCACGTATAAATAAAAAAAACAATACTTAAACTTTATTTCAATCTTTGTTCTCTTCTAAAACATTCCAAAACAGCTAAGTATGACTCCACTCTGAGAAATAAGGATAAGAGAAAAATCTTAGTACACACAGGGCCTTTCTGCACTTATATCTCAGAATAGGGAGCAGTTATCTGCACGCTAGTGCAAACTATGAAAGGCCCCAAGTAAGGCTTGCCATAGTCTGCTTTAGCTTGTGGCTAGCATACCACTGTCCTGAGATATATTCCAGAATGAAGCCAAGTGTAGAACGGCCCATGTTCTGAGCCAAATAGAAGCTTCCATACGCTCACCTGCCTTCAATCTAGACAGAAATATACATTTGAAACACTGTCAGACCTTGTTGATTCTGGAAGTAGCTACTCTATTCTGTTACATCAATGCAACTGTTGCCAGGATGAAGAAGAAACTTAAGCAAAAGCTTTCTGCACATTGAAACTTAAACTGATATTTCACAAAGGAACAACCATGATTTGAAAAGGTGGAGGTATAAACAACAAAATCTTGCAGTCCACTCTCCCCAAATCAACAAACAAAAATTAAAAGTTTTCCATTTCTTAGCCATATTAATAATTACTCAAAATTAAAAGTTACCATTACTAATTTTTCTTCTAGAGAAGTGATGGGACAGAGATCCAAAATCCTAGGACTGTCTGCTTAGGAATTGCAACTGTTTTATCCAGCATTGCTCCTAAGGAACTCAGGCCCTTTCTGCACTTACCACTCATTGATCCAGATAAGTGAATCCAGAATATCCTGGCCTATTGATCCGAACTGCAGTGAGATCAGTACTGTCTGTACTGATGGCCCTCATCCAAATTAACTTGTACTGTGGCTGTGAAACTCATGCATGCTTTGCAGCTCCAGCCCCTCACTTCCAAAGGCTAAGAATGAAAATTCCTAACCTCGGGGCCTGGCCATGGGTGTGGGGCTCAGTGACATGCTACAGCATACTGCTGAAAATAACTTCCCAGTAATCCTGAACACCTCCCATATTCTGGATCAGAGCCCTAGTTCATCTAATAGTACCGATTAAATGGTACTATCAGAGATCCAGATTAATGGTCTCTTATTCCAGATCAGACGCCACCTAGGATAAACACAGCTGGACCAGCGGGGGACAGGGCCTCTTTGATCTGCATTAACATGCAGATGGGAGGCACAGAACATGCACTACACAGTCCTTGATCAGATTAAGAGTATATGCAGAAAGGGCTTAAATTAAGTTCCACATAAAGAGATACAGTGGTGTTTGTTAAATTAACACTTATTCAGTTTCATATTGTACTTCTAGAAGGTATTTGGTGCACAGTTAACACACCTTCCCAGTCAAGAGCAATTTGGCCCACTGCCATGAAACACAGTCACTGAGGCCTATCTAGAATCTACAGCTAATCCTAATGGGAATTCTTTCCATAGGTTAATTAGAAATACAGTCTTTTGTCAATTTGTTCCTGATTTGAATATTTTTAAGTACTATTGGATTAAGCCTTTGTTGATTAGAAGCATTGTTTCAGATGGCTAGAATATTATCTACTTATTTAAATCTTACAATAGCTAAAAAATGCCTTTGTTTATAGTTCAATGTAAATTTCTACAGTTCAACAGTAACCGTTTCATAACTCAAAAAGATCATCTGCAGCATTAGTGATTGTTTTTAAATTCTGAATTTTTTGCATAAGAAAATAACTTACACTGTTAATTAAGATACATATATATATATGTATACAAACTAAATACGTTCAGAATGTTAAACGCACTTTAAAAAAATATACATTTTACCAATACTAGCAGCAAAATCATATTTCTCTATTTTTCTGAATGACTTCTATTCTCCCAAATTCATACTAACAAAAACTAGCTTAGTGTTTGTCAAACCTAGGGTTTAAAGAGATAACTGTAAGGGGGGGGGGGGGAGAACCCTAAAGGAATATGTAACAATGCTGTTCAGATTAATGAGACCTTAGGGTATAAGGGATAATAATAGAAATAACTAAGTCACACAAACTCTGAAGAAAACAAAAATTATCTTAGCTACATTTCCAGTTGCAACTAAGTGCAGCATTATGAAAGGGTAAAGAAGGCTCTTGTCAGAAAGGTAACAACTCTGCATTCTAAGGATAACAAGTAAGGCTGTTAGAAAAACCACACCACATATTAGCACCCAGATCAAATAATCAGAATTCCAGACACAACTTATCTCCCCTCCCCCATTCCAGGGCATACCTGATTTCCAGAGTGCATTATTACATTTCAATTTCAAGACTACCATAGTAGACAAAGATAATCTTCTTAGTAAAAAATTCTATAAGAACATAATCAAAGGATACAGCCTTAAAGCGCCCGTCTGAGTCCCAATGGCAAGTATCTTCTGAACAGGATCAAAAGCCAATGCCGAAGGTTGATAAGGGAAACCATGTCGTACAGTCTGTTAAGTTAGCAGTAAAAAAAAATATGCCACAAACAACATATTAAAAAGCAGCAATTTCATTTTACATTCATTTAAAGGAACCATAACTGTTTAAATAGAACTAAGTAATTAAATGACTGCTTACTGAAAAAAAAGCTATGAAATTCATGAAAACTACAGCAAACAGAAACACTACTCAACGCCACCAAGGACTCATGCCAATGGACAACAACCAGAAAAGGCCCAATGATTATTGACAACAACCACACAAAGGACCAACTGCCAGGAACAAAACAACACAATTGCATAAACCAACCCAACAGCAATTCACCAGCATCTATAAGAAGGGTAACAAGGTCCATGAGATTTAGTAATCTCCTTTGAAGAACGATATTGTAGCCATATATGAAAACTAAGATTCAAAGCAGAACTATGGAACATGGCATAACAACCCCAAAACTGCAACAAGTGAGATGAAAACCAGTAGTGGATGCCTCCATTCTTCCAAAAATCGTATACCGGTACATTTTAAACCGAACAATCAATTCATTGTCTAGTCTAATCTGCAATTCCATAAATAGTTGTGGTTAGGATATCTGAACTACAGTCTGAGTCCCTGAAAACAAGATGACACAGTCAGTCCTGTAAATTAAATGGCCATCAATTATAAAGCTGGCTCTTCAGAGACCCATCACAATGTTCTGAACTGGACCTAATATTACATATCTGCTAGCCCATGATAGTTTTTCACACAGCCATATTGAACTGGCAACATATATTTTTGTAAAATCAGATGGAACAAATTCTACACAGAATGTAAATCTATTACTCTAATTTTAACTACTGGAGTATATCTCTGTATAACTGATCTGTCAATGAAATAGGTTGCCACAGAAGGTGGTAAGCTCTCCTTCAGTGGAGGCCTTCAAGCAGAGGCTGGACACCCATCTGTCTGGGATAGTTTAGTAAATCCTACATTAAGCAGGGCTTTGGACTTGAGGACCTGGAGGCCCCTTCCAACTCTATTTTTCTATGATTCTATAAACAAAAGTGTTTCAGTTTAGCATGTTACAGTACAGCCTCTTCTAAAGAAAAATCCAACAAACATGGGTTATCCCTAAATCTTCAATTAATCTAACCATAGTGAGATTGTGGACATAAAGAAGCAATATAAATCAAAGAACAATACCATTTTATTTTATTTTTAAAAAATAAAGAGCAAACTCCTTACCACCACACCATTATTTAAGTATTAAGTTCACAACCAAGCAAAACTACAGCAGCTTAGGCCACAGGTGTTGCAAAGGTACAGATGAACATTAACATCATTTTGTATTCCAATTTGGCACAGCTGGTGAATTAATCTGCTGCATCATCCTTTTGGAATTTTTTAGACTACACCTGCATTTCTTATACCTCATTTCAGCCGAAATGTTAGCAACTCTTCCATCCTCATTCTAAAATTTTACCTAATGGTTTCCAGTAAACGGACGTGTCAAGGCCCTTTTTAAAAGCATAATAATAATAATAATCCCACTATGCAAAGCCTGTTCCATCCCTAATGCAGAATTGCTGGGTATCTTGTCTCCTCATCCCATGTGACATTTTGCTCCTGTTCAAAACCGAGGAGCCCCTCAGTCGTTCCTCCCCCCTCCCTCTTTCCAAATATTCGCGTGCATTTTGGCAACAACCTGAAACGCAACCCGGTTTCCAAAAAAAGGGGGGGAGAAAAGGAAGCAAGACGGTTCCACACGGAGCGCTCGAATCCCTCCGAGCGTCCCCACCGTCGCCGCTTCCCCCTCGCTGCAATTTTCCTTTTTTTAAAAAAAAATGCAAACTGACAGCTGGAAAGACAAGCCACCCGAGCCCAGCAGCAGCAGCCTGCGGAGCCCATCATGGCTACATCATCCTCGACTCGACTCTCCCCCCTCCCCATCCCCCCCCCAAACCAACCGGCCGTTAACGGCTGCAGCAGCAGCAGCAGGAGCGGCGTTCACCTTGCAGAGCTGGAAGTGCTCGGACTGGAGGGTCTCCTGGATGTCGTTTTCTCGGCTCGCGGTCTGCTGCTGCTGCGAAGAGGAGGAAGCCGAGGACGACGACGACGAGCCCGCTGTCAGGCCGTCCAGCACCTTCCTGATGTTAAATTTCCTCATGGTCTCCTCGGCGGCGGCGGCGGCGGCGCACCCTGTTCTTCTCCCCCCTCCTCTGCCTCCTCCCCCTCGCCACCCCCCTCTTGCCGTGGCTCCTACGCCCGCCGCCTCACCACACGGTTACACCTCACACACACCGCCGCCACCACGGCGGCAGAGGCCCGGCGGGGAGGGGAGGGGAGGGGAAGGGAAAGGCAGGCAGGCAGGCGGGGACGGGGGTCCCGGTTGGGCAGCAGGGCCAGGAAAGGGGGAAGGAGGCGGCGGAGGAGAACCCGAAGCCCCCTCGCTCTTTCTCTGCCCCTTCCTCTTTCCTCCCTCTTGCTCCGTCCTCTTCATCCAGTCCTCATGATTGGGGGGGGGGAGGCGAGAATTTGAGGAGAACTTCGGCTCCCTCAAGGAGCAAGACGCAGAGAGGAGGAGGAGAAGGAGGAGGAAGATGGGCGCAGCAAGACACCTTTCCTCACGCAGGTAAGGAGGGAGCGGACCTGGCCGAGGGAAGAGGGAAAGCCTGACAGGAAGGGAGGGGAAGGAGGCAGCGCGAAGTCAATAAATAGAGTGCGAGATTAACGCGGTGGCAGCAGCAGCAGCAGCAGCGCCGCCGCTTCCTCCCTTAGACGCGCGCAGACACACACGCGTCCTGACAGCGCCGCGAGCTTCCTCCTCCCCTCCCCTCGCGGAGCGCGGCGGGGCGAGCAGTAGTAGGCGAGCCCCTCGCTAAGCCGCTGGAAGGAGAGGGAGGCCTCTGCTCAGGGAACCTGGGGCGGGCGGGCGGGCAGGGGCCGCGTCCTCCGCCTCCCTGCGCCCCTCGCCCGGCCCAATCCTTCAAGCCCTGGCCCCTTCCCTCCCTCCCTCCTTTCTTCCTTCCCTTCCTCGCTCTCGACCCGCTCCCCGAGCCGAGGATCCGCCGCGCCTGGCTTTGCCTCGGTTGCTTCCTCCCCTCCCTGCCGGGTCCACCCCACGCCCTCGGCTCATGCGGCCGCGAGCCGCCCAGGAGTGACAGCAGCAGCGGCGACCGCCTCAGCTCCCCACCGCCTTGCCCTGCTGCCACTCTCGCATGCTGTGGGAGCAGCAACGGCAGACGCTGTCATCCCGCCATGTGCCCCCGCCGCTCGGCTCCCTTCCGCCGCCACCCCCCCGCCTTCGTTGCCTCACACACACACACGCACACACACACACACACACACACACGCCTTGCAATTGCTGGCCACACGCAGCCCGCGGACGGCGTTCGCTCCCGAGTCGCTCCGTAAGCGGGTCTCGGGTGCTCAGTCAGTGCGCCGCCGCCGCCGCCGCCTCCTGCCCCTGGAGCGTCACTAGCGGCGCTTCACGGGGGGTGCTGCTGCTGCTGCTGCAGTGGCTGTGGTGGTGCCGCCGGCTGTCACACGCCCCCACAGCCACCATCCTCTTGCAAAGCGGCGCCGGCTTGCGCTGCCAGCCTTGCCTGGTCCCTCCTCGCTCGCCTGACAACACGGAAACGCAGCCCCCGCGGAGCGAAGGCGGGAGCGGCGTGGTCTTCCTCCTCCCCCCCTCTCCTCCTCCCCCCTCCCTCCACAACCAACACTGGCTGCTGCCACTACTGCTTGCTGAAACTGCTGGTGGTGGCAAAAGCCGAAGTAGTAGCAGCAGCAGCGACTGCTGCGGAGCATGCGCGCTCCGAGGCCTTCAGCAGCACCCGGATGTCGTGGCTCGCTGGCTGCCGCCGGGCCATCTTTATTTATCCTTATATACGATCGGCTCTTCCCTTCGTGCTCTGGCGTGGTGATCCAGACGGGGCTGGGCGCTGCAAAGTTCCAGCGCACGCACGCCGTGCTTGTTTCGAGAGGGGGCCGCCGCCGCCTGCTTCCCCGCTGAAACCAGCGGCCGCGCAGTCACTCCCTGGACGGCGTCGGCGCAGGTTGCGCGCGGAGCAGCGCTTGTTTGCTCACTTGCTGGGCCCGGGTGGCAGGCGGAGGAGGGGAACCGAGGAAGCTTCAATCCCGTCTCTTTATGCCATTTGTAATGTTCGCCCCGAATCAGCGCCGGTGCGGGACTTCGGTTCCGGATAAAGAATTGTGCGTTGCCCCGGTTCGGATTCTAATGGGCCGGTGTAAACGGCGGTGGCGCAGGCACCGACGGCAGTTCCCCACTTCAGTTCCCCGTGCACCCCCAGCGCTTATTCGGCAGCGCATAATTTGAGTCCGCCAGTGCGACTTTGCCGCTAAGCTCGGCGACATTGCTGGATCAGCACCGGTGCGGAGCAGTGAGTGTTGGCATAAGAGGGACAGTAAGCGCGTGTGTGTTTCCCTTGGCTGCTTTCCAGGCTTCTACATTTTTTTTTTGCGCTCAGGAGCAGAACTGCAAAAAGTTCCCTTGGAGATACGTCATGTTAAAAAGCGAAAACTTGTGCCCGTGTCTTCACGGCAACCTTATCTCGGATTCAAAACATTTTCAGTCCTCGGAGTCCGCACGGCAGTTTGGCTTAACACCCTTTCCCTGCGTTAAACCACCCCAAAGCGTGGGGAATCTCAATCCTGATTTCAACAGGTCTCACTCTGGATCGTGCGCTTGAAACATTTTACATTTTTTACTGTGTGGACAGTACTGTTTTAAGGGATGAGAATCCATGTTTAGTTTTTCCCTCTCCCAATAGCTTGCTTCCAAAGACAGTGATTTCAGTGGCTGCATCTTCACGGCATGTGTTATTTCGATTTAAATAATTCGAAATAACTGACCCGGAACAAAGCTGTCCACACGACTTGCAAATTGATCCGGTTCCGTGGCATTCCGATTGCAGCCTTAACGTGGAATCAATCCTGGTAATCCCCACAATAGCCCTGTGCTCCCGCCCATTGCCAGTCATGGTGCCCTGTGATTGGTCCTCCCTCCCAGGATCCCACCCTCCCTTCCCTTTGCGTCATCCATGCTCCGCCGGGGATTCCCATTCTCTCCCCTCCCCCTTCCCACCACCAGCAGCAGCATCCATCCATCCATCAATCCATCCATCCACCCATCCTGGCGCTGCGGCGCAGGCAGCTTCGCCCTGGGGCTCCTCGGTGCCCGGCTCCGCTTTGCCCGACTCCACCGCTGCCGCCGCTGCCGCATTCTCGGCGCCTTTCGCCCCGCTGGCCGGAGCGCGCTCGCAGCCCGGGCCGCCCCTGCCTCCCCCGCTGGTGGCTCCGGCGCCCGCCGCGCCATCCATCCATCCATCCATCCATCCATCCATCCATCCATCCATCCATCCATCCATCCATCCATCCTGGCGCTGCGGCGCGGGCAGCTTCGCCCTGGGGCTCCTCGGTGCCGCCTCCGCCGCTGGAAAAGGAGGAGAGCCGAGAGGCAGGCGTGCTCAGCGTGCCCACCGCGGGGGAGGGCTAAGGGGGCTCCTCGCTCGCTCTTCCCCCGGGGGCCGGGAGGGAACGCGGGGAGAGTGGGCTGGGAAAGTTCCACGGGGACTCCCCTTTCCTTTCCTTTTTAAAGTTCAGAACTGTGCAAAACTGCAACATTGTTATAAGCTACATGGCTACAGTGTAGCTTTGGAGGTAGTGGCTGTTTAGAGACTGGATTCTTTCAATGGAAATCACTCTTTGGAAGCGAGCTATTGGGGGGAATCCTAAACATGACGTGCCTCGAATACGGACAAGCCATTGGTTACAGTGCGATTGGGGGCGGGACAGCCTGGATACGGAATCTCATCCCGGAAAACGATACTGTCCACACAGTAAAAAATGAAACACGTATCAAGGGCACGTTCCGGAGTGAGAGCTGTTGAAATCAGGATTTATTTCAAATCGGTATAACGTGGTTTAACACGGAAATACCGTGTTAAGCCGAACTGCCGTCTGGCCGAGGAGAACTCAAAACATTTTGAATTCGCAATGACAATCCCGTGGGGATGTGACCAGTATAAAAATCCACTTAACAGAGATCGCTACACTGTAGGGATGGAACCACTTCATACCTTGATGGTTGGAATAACAATGTTGCAACTTTGCGCAATTCTAAGAGTTCTGATCTTTAGAAAGTGAAAGGGAGGAAAGCAGCTGAGGTTCTGTGTGAATGTTTAAAGCAAAGGGGCTTTACTTGGAGCTGCTGCTGTGTGCCCTGAGCAATGGGGAGAGGAGGGGAAAGAATTGCTGGCTGCCCGCTGCCATTTTTCCTCCATCCTTGGAAGCGGCAGCCACCCAACCACCCAGTTAGGCTCCCTGAAGGGGTCCCTTATGGGTGGTGTGTCCATGCCAGGAGGAAGAGGGCAGGGCAGCCCCAAGAAGCGGCTTTTAAAAAGTAGGCACTTGAGTGCCCCCTTGAGTCACCTACTCCAGGTAGGATTCTCAGAGTCCGGATCCAATGCGATTAAGTTAAAAGTAATGGGAACAGGCAAATTCGTGTTTGCATCCGGTTCTATTATTTCGGTTTAAGGAAACTGGATTAATCTTTTAATGGGGATGTGCTTGAGAGCTTCTGCTGTTTTAAAGGAATGATAGTGTTGGGATGCCCTTCCAGTGCCCGTCCCCATGGCAGATATTGTAAGGTGAAGGGCAGCTTGCCGGGCAAGAGTCCCCATGCAAAACCCTAATTTGGGCTACATGAGGGACAAGTGCCACAAATTTGCGGCAAAATAACCCCCCTTTATAACTGTTCTTGCCCCTAGTTACGGGGCAAGAATGGGTTATAAAGGGGGCATGTGGACACTAACAGGTTACAATTGCAGCATTAGTGGGCAGGGTTTTGCTGTCCCCATTGCTAATACTGCTATTGCAACTGCCCCCCCCCCTTACCTGAGTGAGCAGTCACCCGGGTAAGGGGGTAGTTTAGCCCGAAACGATCAGCAAAAGCAGATGCAATAAGGTTGCCCCCCTAGAAAAGAGAGAAATGTCAACTCTCTGCACCTCCTTCTGCCGATCTGAAGATGGTTGGCTTTACTGTTGAAGTAACAGGAGACCAGAAAAAGGTGTAGAGACTTGACATTTCTCTCTTTTCCAGGGGAGGCAATAAGGTTACCTCCCTGGAAAAGAGAAAACTCAAGCACCCCCTTACTCCCTTGCTTTTACTCCCCTTTCAAGGCAAGCAAGTGGCTTGCCTGGGAAAGGGAGCAAAATCATGATCCTGGCGGGGGTGGTGGTGGAGAAAACCGTGGCATCCCAATGCAGGGATTTGCTGTGGTTTTCATGGGGACTCCTTAATGCGAATTAACATTCGCATTAAGGGGTCCCCAAATCCACCTCGGGGTAAGGGCAGCCCCATGGGGACACAGCAAGACTTTGTACCCTCAGTATTTTGCTTGAGATTTACGGCGGCTTATCTCTTTATGATGTACAACCATATGCAGTTGCTCCCGGTATACTGTTTCCTGAGTGAGCAAAAAAAAATTATCACTTTCAGCTCTTGAGACAACTGTTGTACCTTCATTTTTGTATAGAAGATAATGCTAATGTATTTTCAGCCTTTGTGGCTGTGGAAACACAGAAGGTGCTATCATTAGATAGAATGGAGCAGGTGCTAAAGACAGTAAATGTTGGAAGTAATGGCACGGAAACAGGATTGGCCATTATGCCCTGTGCTGCTCAGCACCCTGCAAGTTTAGAAGAAGAGTTTGGCTACATCAACACACTGTTTTAAAAAACGATTCAAAAGCAGCTTATCCTGCCTCACATTGAAGGCCAGATGGAAGTTCATTTTCTGGCCTTTGATGTGGATTAAAGCAATAGAATGGAGACAGTACCACCTCTAGCATGTTTCTGAGCCACTTTTTTTAAGAATGTATAGATGCAGCCTTTGCCTTCACTGCAGAGAGCAAATGTCTGAGCTGACTCTGAAAAAGAAATATTTGATTCTGACTGGATCATTTTAGAAACAATAAAACAGTCTCTGGCAAAAGAGAAGTAAATTAGCTTAGAGAGCTCTGACTGCTAAAACTACTACTCTCAAGTACTGTTTATTTATTCACATGCTTCTCAAAACTTTCCAGTTAGTAGCAATGCTGGTTAGAGTACTAAAAAACCACCAAAATAAAACATAATATAAAGTGAAATGTATAAGAAATGCCACATTAAGAACTATCATTCCCTAGAAAGCAGTAATAAGTGATGCCGACAGCAATTAACAGGAGCTACAGTTGGCTAGTAGATCTGACTGGTAGGTGGCATATGATAAGGTAGCAAACCTGAATCCAACCACATGAAATTCAGCATTACTGAACTTGGGAGTTGTTTCTGAGTGCAGTGTTCAAGATTTTACAATAGACATACTATAGATCATGATGTAAGGCAGACTTTAGAAAGTTGGATATACGGTAATCACCTACTTTGTCCTAGTTCTTGAATCTAGCCTATCTATAGTAGTAGATATGAAAATAATTGTAATTCTTTTGAAATTTGAAAGATCTATGAGACTTGGCTGCCTTCTAATCTGTTAACCTGCACATTTGTAAATAAATATTTGTCTTAGATCACTCCAAGACATAGGCCAAACAAGACAATATAACAATATATGTTAGCACATGATGTTTTTGTACACATGAGGATTTGCAAAAAAGATTAAGGATTACAGCTATATCTCGTCTTAAGTTCTCAGATGTCTGAAAGGGTAGCTACAAGTTTTACCATGCACTAAATCCATTTCAGGTATGGGGAAATCACACTAAAGTGTGAAATACTCAGGTCACTGTGCAGTATATAATGTAAAATCCTGGGTTTTCTGTAGAGGGCTTTTTCCTGCCTGGAAACATGTTGGTTCTTCTAAAGTCATTTTAGTCTTAGCTGTGGCCACTTCCTGCATTTGTAGGGAATGGATGTGGGGGGAAGGTGAGAGAATATTGTACCCCTTTTGTTATGGATGGTGCAGCTAATCATTTGTCAAAGGAATGTAGACCCAGCTTTTCTACCTTTAGGTTTAATGTTTATAGAGTCACACAGGAGCACTAATATCTATAGCCCTGCTGTCCAATATGTTAAATTTAAACTGAATCCACCATGGTAGGTGACTGAGGCAGGGTGTTTCTCTGCTCTTTGGCTTTTAAGTTTGCAGATTTGCACTGAAGTGCTGTCATTATCTTGATTTGCTTACACATTTGTGCCAGAGCACTGAGAAGGAGCTTCTAGTGTACATAAGCTTGCTTTTTGTCCATTCATACGTCTACACAATTCTATTTTCACCATATTTTTTTTATCTTAGACATTTGGGGGAACAGCTGTCCTGATATGGACCTGTTTTGCCCTCTACTATAGGGAGAAAGGACTGGTAGGGTGAAAGCTTGTGGAAACTAGTTGGAGAAGGTAGACATGGAGAAGTTTCAAATGAAGGATAGTCAGGGCAAAGCTACTTCTTGGCCATTAGACATGGGGTGTTGTTTTAGGGTGCCTTCTCTCAGAACATTGTGAATGCCAGGCATATTTGTAACATTCCCAATATGGTCCTGAAATATTGAGGTGATATCCCTGAAACATCATTATTTATTTATTTGCATTTTTATACTACCCTGTACCAAAAGGTCTCAGGGCTGGTTACAAGATTAAAAACCAAATGTAAAATAAACATATCAAAACAATAACAATCCCTGAAAGTGGGGAGGAATGCAGTAGTTGCACTCCTCTCTCCAAGCAACCCAGAATGATGCTGGATTTCCTGTAATAGTGTATGCTTAACTGTGTCTGCCTGCTGTTTCTTTGATTGCTCCTCCTGAAAATAACTAGATGCTAAACAAGTACAAGAGAAAAACAAAGGGACGTAGGTAGGCGCTTGGCAGACATACAGATATTTTCAAGAGGAAGAATCAAGGGAGTAGTAGGCAGACACAGGTAAGAGCCAGCAGTTCTCTCCCTCATCTGGTGAGAGGTAACTGCAGGATCTTTAGTTCCTGCATTGCTTCTTGCCATCTTTAGGCAGCCTGAGGGTATCTAGCAGCCAAGTAGACTACATGTAGGTTTTGTACTTTTGATTCTGAAGTAAGATTTCTTTCTAAAGTGGAACTAAAGCAGGAGGTAAAGCTTGTGTGTGGCTAGGCTGTAAGAGGCAGATGTGGTGGCAGGATTGTCCCAGCCCTGTGCGGAAGTGTGGTTGCATTTTGCCAGGCTCTGAAAACATGGCACTTCCGGGCTGTTCCAAGACTGCAGAGAATTGTCACCAGCAACAGAGGTGACGACCATAGTACTGTAGACCTGTGTCAGTTCTCTTAAAGCTAGTGGATTTGTATAGGTCCCCTCCAAGCGACCTGGACAACAGTGAGGCGATTCCCATTACAAGCTTAAAACGGTTTTGAAACAGTTTCGATCCTCACAGTCCCCACATCAGTTTGGGTTAACACTCTTTTCACGTGTTAAATTGCCTCAAAGCGTTGTAAATAAAACACTCATTTCAACAGGTCTCGCTCCGGTTCTTGCATTTGAAATGGTTTACATTTCTCACTGTGGGAACGGTACCGTTGTAGTGGGATGAGAATGTGTGTTTAGGGTTTCCCTCCCCCAGTAGCACTCTAGGAACTCCCCGCCCTTGTCACGTCAAAAATTTTGTGGCAGGAGGGGGTGGGCACCATGAATGGCAATGGGCAGGTGCCTCTCCTTGTGCGGGCATGTGCGTGTCTGTGAGGGAGGGGGGTCAGTGGTAGGTATGCACCAGAGCAGCGGAGGCCGTGGCAGGAGAACAAGAGACTGCATGGCGGCGGCTGAGCCTCATTTGGTCCCCGTCACCGCCGCCAGAAGGAGGGAGGGAGGGGGTCACGCGCCACCCTCTCACCTTGCCTCAGGATGGTCGCCCGGGGTGGCGGGGGGGGGGAGATACGCTTTCCCAAATGAAGTTTTCAATCACTTTCAGAATTGGGATCAAACACGATTAAAGTTGAAAGTAATGGGATCAGGCAAATTCGTGTTTGCATCTGGTTCTTTTATTTCGGTTTAGGAAAACCGTTTTAAGCTTGTAATGGGAGTGGGCCAGTGTTATGTTCAGCCTGATCCACAGCCAATAATTGTCTGTTTGTCCAGTGGTGGGATTCCACATAGCACAGCCATTCGTTTGCTTGTAATAATTCCTTATTAACAGTGGCAAGTCTTGTTTTCAGTACAGTGTTTTCTCTTGGATTTAAACTTTATTGCCTCTGCAGTGAATTTCCTGAGGTTTGACTCTGGCTATTCCTGTAATTCTATCACTATTTGAGAGAGCAATTTATTTTTCTGCTTATCCAAATCTTCTTTGGCCAGCACTAGGACTTAATTAATTTCCTTCCTCTAGTCTAAAGATGTACAGTTTCTTTTTCTTTTGTTCACATAGTCTATTGAGTTCTGCTTGCTCTTCTGTGTTCCACTAAGTATCAGCTTGGGCCAGCTTGGAATTGACAAGGACAGGTTCTTCAAGAAAATAATCTGCTTCTTTCCTCTCCCCAATAAAAGATAACTGAAGGTTTGTTACTGACTGCAGCAGGGTCTGACTATGACCTGCAGTTTTTGTTGGACATATATTGTCCTTTATCAGTTCTATAGAGTACATTCTGTGTGTACAGTTTAAGTACCTGTCACTATGTTAGGAAGCAAGGCTTATTTTTATTGTTCCAGTTTTCTGCAAGCAAATCCTACCAAATTAAGTCTATAGTCAGAAATACAATTACACAGGATTATGTTCTATTGTACACGGGGATGTCCAATTCTGAATATTAGAGCATGAATTCACACTATGCAAACAAATGATCAAAACTTGCATCAGATAAAGTTGGTCTGGCAAAACAATTAGAGTTATTTCAGTAATGGAGCTACTTTATTTATATTTATTCTTTGTCCTATTTTGTACTGCCCAAGACAGCTTAGAAAATTAAAATATATAAAAAGATTAAAGTACAAACTAAAAAATTAACAAATATATAACACTCATAAATTAAAAATACAATGCAAGGGTATACAAAAATCTTTTCAGATGTCTTCCAGATGTGGTCCCCACAAATGATCTTCTCCAAGGGTGCATACAGACTTCTTGATGCTGCACATCGGAATGTGCAGCCAAGATCGAGCTGTCACACATGACCACCAATACTTCACAGTGGTGTTGCTTTATAGTTACTCTACTGCAATGTACTTAATGCTGATATAGCAACAGTCACTGCCCAGCATTAAGTAAATTCGAAGCTTTACACCAGTCTGGACAGGATGGCAAGAACTGCCAATAAGAGCTGAGACTGCAGCTCAGCTCCCATTGGCTGCCCCATCCCAGGTGATGCGTGCACCACATGGAAGTCTCACAGCTCCCCAAGACAGTAATCTGGAAGGGACCCAATTGGAAGTTCTTCAGATGGTTTAGACCAGTGATTCCCAAAATGGGGTACAGGTAACCCCAGCAGTATGAACGATGACATTTAGAAGTACACACACACAAAGGACAATATAGTGAAAATAAGCACTTACAAAATATTTGAAATAATAACTATTATGATGTAAACAATTTATGAAAATAGGCTGCCAAGGGATACACAAGTGAAAAGAAAAGGTTAAAGATCACTGATTTAGACCACATATTCTATGATTCACTGGTTTAGACCACATAGGTTGTACTTGCTAAATAGATGGGAGCTGCCCTTAAAAAAAAGTCTGGAAAATGTGTGGCTACTTCACCAACCAATCTAAGAAAACAACTCCTCATGGCAGGGTTGCCATGGAATCCTAAAAGGGAGGGGCAGAGAGGACTTTTGTGATCTAGAGAAGTGGTTTCCAAGCTTTTTTCCACATGCATAACCCTTGGCAGTCCATTTTCATAAATTGCACATTTCATATTAGCAAGATGTTTGTAATTAATATGGTTGTCTTACAGCATTGATGTACATGCCTTTACTCACTGTCCTGCTTTGTACCCCTGGGGGTACGTGTACCCCCAGGTTGGGAATCCCTTACCTAGGGAAAACATAATGGAGTTAGGGTAGGGGTTTTCTGTAGGGGTTGCAGAGCAACTGTCAAAGTGGAAGACAGCTTTAAGGACGCTTTGCAGTCCCTGTGACACAAAGCCCGATTCTGCATACAAAAAACTTATACTTCCCTCAGCATCACCTTCAGATTTTCCCTTTTCCTGAGTGTTTGAGAGAAATCTCGTGAGAGTTCACCCTCAGCAGGAAACAGCAGGCCTCTCAGAGATGAAGGATCAGAAGAGCCCCTGCCTGCTACTTCAGAGCACTGGGAGAACATGGGGACAATCCATTCTTCTTATGAACATCTTTACTCCAGAGAAATGTTAAGCTTGACATTTTTTATTTATGTTGGGAGGCATCATTAAAAAGGGAAGAATATGAGAAATTTTCCTGAGAGAAAAATCACTTCATCATTCTGGAAGGCTTAAGGTGACAAGAGGCCAGTAGGAAGCCGGTAGTATTATGTACTGTGACCCTGCAGAGCAGCGAGTAACCAGTACATTTATAGAGTAAAAACAACAAACTTTAGTATATTTCTTCACAACTCTGATTAGACTGAATTAATTATTCAACACCCCCAGGAGACCCCAAAGAAGAGAAACATAAGTGGCTTTTGCTGAGGTATTTCTCTGGTCATGCTAAACAATTGGGGTGTGACAGCATGTAGTGGAGGAAGACTAAACTTTTTAAAATGTGGAAGAGAGAAGGAGATATGTTCTCTCACATCTGCAAAAGACGTGAGCTTATAAATATTGTATTCTTTGTGTCCTCACTGTTACTTTTTTAATTTTAGGTGTAGTTTTCTTGCTTGATTTCATGTAGCCTGTTCATTACACTCAGAGTATGCAAATGTTAACATAAGGAATGCTCGACCCTTTTAAGGAAATGTTTGGGCAGGTGAGCTTCATCAGTGGGATTTAACAGTTTGGAGAAAGTCCTCACATAGTTGAATTAGGTATCTTATATATCAAAATCTATATGATGCACATTGATTAAAATATTGTGCAGTAATCTGGACAAAAGGAAAATTCTGTAGTGGAGCAATCCAACACAGGGCAATTTATTGAGTTATCTATTTCTAAATGGCTGCTAAGAGACATTTTAAAAGAATGACTCCAAAGCAATAAGCAATGTTCATTGCTTTTTCTTTCGTTTTACTATTTTACACACACTGTAAAATTCTAGATTGTCATTTGTCAGTGATTTGTTGTAAATCACTGCCTACATGATAAAAGGAAAAGCTAACATTATATTATCCCCAATGTAATTGCAATACATTTCATTGACAGTGTCTTATGACACTATTACTTGAATGCATGTTGACACATTCTGTGATATTCTCCTGTAAAATAAATATCAATGGAATTTCAGTACAATATTCTCTAATATGACAACTGTTTTAAAGCTTTGATTGTGGGTGTTCAAACCAGAAGGTTAAAATGATACAATGATAGTAATGATTTGAAATTTTCAAGTTACATAGCAACCAGTTCTTGTTCATGTGTTGTGTGAATAAATCAGCTGCATTCTCCAGCTAGAAATGTAGAAATTACAACATTGATACTGACAGCTATATTAGAAGACCAAGATGATAAAGGATATAGTCATTCTTTAAATCCCTAAGTGACTTCATTTTAGTGATTCAATTTAAACATGTGAAATATTAATAAAATCCATACATCATAAAAAGGACTTGACTTGCTAGCTCTTTGACAATGTGATGTGTTTTCTTAGGTATTTACAAATGAAGGGTTCAAGCATTTCTTATTGAGATTGTTTCAGAAAGTTTCAGACTCTTTAGGAAACAAATATTTAAGCATACTAAAGTAGTGTTTATTGAAAGTGAAGTTTTACAAATTGAAAGGAAGAATATCAGAATGGGAGCTCTAGGAAACTTCAGTATTCTTGCACAATGTAGTTGTGTAGGGTCAGCTTATAACTTCATGTTCTCCAGGACAGGTATAGGGCTGCCTTAGGTCATACACTTGACTTCATTTTTGCTTTGGACTACAGGGAATTTGGCCTGGATATTTGGGTGGGTGTGTGCTAATGTCATCTCACTGTCATGGACAGATCATCATTCTGTGAAGCTTGATATTATGACAGCACTCCTTTATTGCAGGGGTGGGGGTTATGTTAAAATAACCCACCCCTGGGGACTTACATAATCCAAAGAATTCCTGAGAAGGAATCCAGGAGCCAGAGATGCTAATCCTGTTGAAAATCTTGTGAATCTATGGACGGTTGACATGATTGCTTCTGAGTGCCTTCTCCAATGATATGGAATTTGAGTTGCTCCTTGATTTTCTGAGGAACTCCAGGTGATGAAATAGGTCAAGAAATAGCTGAAGCACATGGCTTGCTACTCATCACAAAGGGGATCAAAGAGATAAAAGTACATAATTGTGCCTACTGCTTTCATTCCAATGCATTCTCAAGTAACCAGCCAGGAGAGCTTTCTAGAGTAGTCAAAGGGCTGCTGTCACCAGACCCTTCCAGCTTGGTACTACAAACACATGCTTGTGGTTTACCCTTGTTTTGAATCTTTCCTGTAAACCACTTTAAGATTTTTTAAATGAGAAGCAGCAAATAAATACTTTAAATAAACAATGAATTAATTAGCCCTGCTATTTTCCTTTGTATTTCACTTTATGTGTGCATAATCCACAATGTCCTGTGAAATTTATTTTCATGTTTGTTATAACCTCTATCCCACCAGATATCTCTGCTTTCCAATATCATAGTTTAGGAGTGCATAAACTTTTATTTTCCTCTGCAAATGCTGAAGTACAAAATTCATGGAAAGTTCACATGAACTAGCATCTTAGTTCTTAGAATCTCCATTTAAAACAGCTACTCATCTCTGAAACTACATAAAAATAAACTTAAACAGTATGTGCTGTCTTGTAAGTAACATGTACTATTGTATTTTGTGGCTTACTGCACATTTTTATAAATACAGTTAGGCAAGAAATAGAAATGTTAAAAATCCAAAGACTTGTTCCTGAAATCAAGCTTGTTTCTTGGTAGTTAGATGGGGATTCCCTTGTAACTTAATTTAACATGACAATTCACTGTGGCAGCTAATCACAACAACCGTGTACTGCCTCCAATACCAAGATACAGCCTTTATTTATGAATTTGTTAGGTGCTTAACCCACTGGAGGTAGTGGGCCGTTCATGTGCACACTAGTCAGCCTCTGATTGGCTGAGACAGCTGCCATGATGGTGTCGTACTTCCCCTATGGAATTCTCCTATGGACTTGTGAGATGCCAATTTCACCTAAGGGTGCTAGGGTAGTTGGCCTGGCAAGGCATGACACCAGTCACCCCTTGACTTCCTAGATAACATGGCAGCGTATGCTGTTTGGCAGCATTGCCCCTTTCTGGCTAAAGATGCCCTTGCTGCAGCCAGGAGCCTGAAGCCTAACAAATGCCTAACTTGGCATAGAAGTTCATCCCTTCTGGCTCAGCAGGCACAACAGACCATGCTTCTGTGCAATCAGGACTCATGCAGTGAAAATTAGGTGACCATACCTGAATGATGTTTATAGAGATATTGTAAATGGCTGCTCCATTATTGATTTGCATAATTCCAAGCAGACAAACTTGTTTTACAATTTATAGTTTTATATTTCCAAAAGTGAAAACTGTTAAAATGCTGTCTTGGGGTAGATTTGTATCTTATTTTTTAAATTGATTATTATTATTTCAGTAGATAATTCCTTGAAAACTAACTAAAAGCAATACATTAAATGGTTGCTAACTCTTAATTTTCAGGTAAGTACTCTACATATTCTAATAAAAGGTAAAAAAAAAAGTTTAATTGCTCTCCAGAGGTTAATTAGCAGCCAAGCTTGAAAGAATACCGAATCCTTGTTTGAAGAAGACTTAAACAAGTGACGTAGCTTTTTCTTCTCTCTCTGCTTGGGAGACCAGATAGTTAAAAAAAACAAAGTTAATTCTTTTTGCCCATTTTGCATTCTGCTAACTTCCAATCAAGCTGAGTATATGTTTGACTTATGAACATACTCAGAAGATCTGGACAACTGAGCAAACCTAGTTCGCAAGAAAGTATTAGAAAAAGGCAAACATTGCTTTTAATCTTGTTTTAATCTTACTGTTACTATATTGCAAATTGTTTTGAAGAGCTTTTTGGAAAGCATTATATAAATCTTATTAAAATAGAGTTTTTAGGGCTCTAAAAACCAGACACTTGGCTGGTTAGATGCTGTGGCCATGTCTGCACTTACCTTTATTCCAGAATAAGAGGCTACTGTCTATACGCTTCCACATAATACACTTCATCTGCATTAGACTAAGTGGTGGACTGGGGTACAGTACCCCTTTTCCAGAATATGGAGGGTATGCAGGCTGTAGGCTGGAATATTCTAGATGGGGTTGAACCACCTCTGGAAGTGGTTCCATACTGCCTAGAGGGACCCTCCCAGAAACTGCCAATGCCCAGAACCTTTATTCCTGACCTTTGCAGTACCCATGCTTCCTCTAAAGGCTCTTCAAAGGCAGCCTCAGGAGTTGGACTGTGATAAACTAAAAGCTGGCTTTTTTATAGAAAAAAGCCACGAGATCTGTCAGGTATTTCAAGGGAGGGCATCAGTTGTGTGAATGTATAAACCAGCCTTGGGGACACTTCAGAAAACCAAGAGAAAAAGTATGACTGTTTTAACCATTCTTACTTTTGTTGAGACCTGGGCTACCTCCCAATTCCATAATGAAAACTTTCTGGATTGTATTGTATTGAATGATTGGATTTTCTCTATGTTCAGTGGATCTTCCATAATAGTTCTTTCCATGATTAATACACTAAATAGTTGCCTGGCATCATAGGCACACAAGTCTGGTTGAAAAATGATGTGAGAGCTAAGAAAAAGGGGTAGCAAAGAAAATGAATAAAAATACCCATAGTTTTAATTTTGGCCTAATTGTCCTCTCACATCTGTATCATTGTTCTGGAGTGAAGTACTATGAGCTACATATGTTGAGAGGAGTCTCCAGCTTCCACAATAAGGGATCTTGGGCAAAGCTGAGATGCACATTCCAGGGCTTAGGATGCTGGTAGACGAGAGAAGCTGGTCATATGCACATACAAACACTCGTGAATGTAGGTCATTTTGTCATATTCCTTGCTCTTGAGATCAAAGTCTTATGCAGACTTTTGACCTGACCCAGGTTGGCCCCACGTGCCAGCCAAATATCCTGCTAGCAAAAAGTAATCCAGAGTATTGCCCCTCCAGCATTATTGCTAGCTATCTAGACAGCACCATGACCAGTGCTGTGTTTCTGTTTGTTAGTAACATGGGCATCTGGGTATTTGGCTGGCACAGCATGCCTAGAAGTGTGCGCTGCCACTACCACACATCTGCATCCATCTGTTTCTGCCCCCGCACCTGTTCAGTGAACAGGAAGGATGGCAACTCCCTCCATGAAACTAAATACTGTTGTTTTAATATATATTGTTATTGTTTTAATATGTTTGATTTTAAATGTTTTTACCTGCCCTGAGACTCTTGGGTATAGGGTGGGATAGAAAATATAGATGGATAGATAGATGGATAGATGGATGATAGGGTTTTTCAGCAATAGGCTATCATGTGTTTAAGGCAGGATATAGTGGAGCTTTGATGTGTGGCAACTCCATCTTAGTGCAGCCATAATGGAGCTATATTTCCCCCATCTGGATGAAGCCTTAGTCTAAGTTATAAGCAGCATGATTCTGTCACCTTCATTTTATAAAATTATGTGGGGTTTACAAGTTTAACAGCAGCAGGATAGGAAAATGGTACAAAAGGTTTAGTATGATGTGACTAGTAGAAGAGACCCAGATTCTCCTCCATAACTAAAGAATGATGTATACAATCTTCTGGATTAGGACCTGCAAATTTGCTTGTATGCAGTACACTTTTGCCCCATAGCTACTGAGCCTACATATATGTGCGTGGCGGAGGGAATATTGTCCTCAGCATTACTTGACTTGACTTTTTCAATTAAGTTGATATAGAACAAAAAGCAATGAGGATCATCTACTAATCTTCAACCCTGCAGTGCACTCAAGAAATTTAGTGCTTTTCAAGGGCAGCCTTTTGGCTACCAGAAAGCCTGGGAAATAGCTGAGCTCTGCGGCATGACCTGAAGGTCAGTAAATACCAGGCTCTAGTGAATTGACTAAGGAAGCACATTCTATCCAATGAAAATGCCTTACCTTTCTCTTGTTTCTGATTAAAACTGGAAGGCTGTGGCTTTTAGCACTTCACTGATCCTCCATAAGTATTATAAGACAAAAAGACTTTCACATTTTAATACTAATAATGTGCAAAAAGTTTGCCTTACCTTGATCTAAAGTTCATTTTTATGATTTTTCCTTCAGAGTACTTTTAAAAAAGCAACATCTTGTATATAAAAAGAATTGTATTAGCCTGGCTTTAGCCAAATAATTTCCTATCCACCTTGCTCTTCCCACACAACTTGCTAGTGAGAAAACTAATGACAAATAATGGACTGCTTGTTTTTTAGAATTTTCTGCCATGTATTTAGGCCACTTGTCCTCCAGATGTTCATAAACAGCTCTTAAAATCCCACTCCCAGAATTCAGTGCCATTTGGATCATGGCAACTGACTCAGGAAGCCAGAGGTTTATTAACCACTTACTGAGTTCGATGTTCAAGGACAAAGTGCTTTTCTAAAATATTTAAAAGCATGTAAGAGAAGCTTGAACTGGAGTGGCCATATGTGGAATGTGGAGATGATGGATAAGAGTTGTTCACTGAGCCTTGCTAGTTTGGTTTGGCACCAGCACTGTACAGTGCCTGACAAAAGTTCTGTCGCTTATCCATGTTGTTGAAACAAAAGCCTATAACCTGACTTAAAATTCATCCATTGGTTTTAAAAATGACTCATATGAAAGCTGAAACCCTCCCAAATGAGGTTTTTAAAAAGAAAATAAATTTGCTTCACTGCTGAAATATTGATCATTTACTGAACACAGAAAGGTCAGATTTTGGCGAGACAAAAGTTTTGTCGCCCACAAAAAGTAATGTGAAAATCAAACAGATAATTCACTTCAAATACAAAGATATGTTTCATAACATTGGTGAATGAAGTTGTGGTGCTATTAGAGCCATATTTAATATTTTGTGTGACTTCCATGAGCCTGAAGGACTGCATCCATGCGTTTCGGCAGTGATTCATACAATTTATTGATGAAGTCATCAGGAATAGTAAAGAATGCAGTTTTTCATGCCTCCCAGAGTTCATCAAGATTCTTTGGTTTTGTGTTCCAAGCTTCCTCTTTCATCCTACCCCAAACATGCTCAATGATGTTCATATCTGGTGACTGGGCTGGCCAGTCCTGGAGCACCTTGATCTTCTTTGCCTTGAGAAACTTTGATGTAGAGATGGATGTATGAGATGGAGCGCCATCCTGCTGCAAAATTTGACTCCTTTTATGATTGGGAATGTAAGAGGCAGTTAATACTTCTTGATATTTTAGGCTATTGATATTGCCTTCCACCTTGCAAATGTTTTGCACACCCCTATACTGAATGTAACCCCAGACCATGATCTTTCCACCACCAAACTTAACTGTTTTCTGGGTGTATCTTGGATCCATACGGGCTCCAGTAGGTCTCCTGCAGTATTTGTGGCAGCTGTGGTGTAATTCAACTGAAGATCCATCTGAGAAATCCACCTTCTGCCACTTTTCCAGCGTCCATCCATTTAGTAGGCTGTGGGCCTTGGCAAATGCCACACGGTTTTTTAATAGCATTTTGTTTAGTGCTGGCTCCTGGGCACTGATTCGACCATGGAGGCCATTTCGAGACAGAATCCTACAAACTGTTCTAGTTGACACAAGGACCAGACGTGACCAGGCCTGTTGGAGCTCTGCTGCAGTGGAAGAAGGGCTGGCTTTTGATTTTCGAACCAACAAACGTTCCTCCTGAGCAGTCGTCTTGCGGGGTCTGCCGGACCTGGGCTTGTCCAAAACATCTCCAGTCTCTTCAAATCTTTTTGTAATTCTTTATAATTACTTATCTGTGTTTCCAGCGTTCGTAGGAGTAATTTGATCCGCTCTTTCTGGTCCACGGTATCTCTTCCTTCCGAAGCTGCCAGCTTGATAATCCAAAAGGGGGTATTTACTTTCTTTTTCTCAAATTACTCCTACGAACGCTGGAAACACAGATAAGTAATTATAAAGATTCAAGGGAAAGTGAAATACGGAGGTTAAAAATGGCGGCTGGGGAACAACAGAAAAGTTTGGACTATAAGCTTGAAAAAATTTTGAAAGGGCAGGAAGAGGTGTTAAAGGCAACTAATAATCTGGAATTTAAAATTAATAATGTGGAGAAGAAACTTAGCAGTTTGGAACAAAAAGTGGATATTTTGGCTGCTGAAATCCCAGCAATTAAAGAGCAAGTGAATATCATTCAGAAACGCTCTGAAGTACGAGATAAGGAAATTAAACTCCTGCAGACAGAACAAAGTTTAAATAAACAGCAATTAAACTTGCTCTCTGACAGATTTATGATGCTGGAAAACAGACAGAGACGCTCACAATTCAGATTGCGTGGAATGCCAAATATAAAGGAACCTCTGCTGGAAAAAATAATTGACTGGTTGCGTGAAAATAATATTCATTTAAAAGCAGAGGATGTGGAAAGAATTCACTGGGTATATAGCGGCAGAGATCGTCCCAGAGATATAATTATTAAATTCATTCATGAAAGAATAAAGGAGAAAATTTATAAAGAGCTGCGGAAGATAAGGGATTTAAAGTTTGGGGAAAACAAAGTCTGGCCCCTCCTTGATCTGTCACAGGAAACGCTCCGGAGACGTGGGGAAATGCGTGAAATTACGAAGAAGCTGATAGCAAATGGCCAAAGATACAGTTGGATTATTCCTGCAACTTTACTTGTTTTCAAGGACAATAAACAGTATAAAGCGAAAGATATTGAACAAGGGAAAAAAATGCTTTCAGATCTGGGTCTCAATTTTCAAGTCTCTGAAGGGCAAGATAAGAATGGTTTCCAAACAGTGAGGCCAAAACAAAAACGAGCAAGGAAAAGTACGGCGGAAGGAGCAGAACTGCAGTGTGTGAGAGAAGAAACACAGAGAGAATCAGAGAGAAGTGCAACAGCGGCATCTGCACTACAGCCCTCATATGGAGAATGTACATTGATGGAATCACTAGAACAAGGTCTTGAGGAGATTGGTCTGGAAGAGATTCAGAAAATTGAAGCGATATTAAGGGATGCCAGAATGAAGAGGGAGTGAGACTGTTAGAGACCTAATAATTCAAAGAAGAAGAAGAAAAAAACAAGCAAATAAAGGACAATGGGGTTTAATTGAATATGTGGGGGAAATGGGTGAGAAAATGGTTGAGAAACAGGGAGAAATGTTTTGATACTAATTGGAAGAAGGGGAATAAAGTAGGACAACGCAGATCCAATGGAAGGTCTGGGAAGGAGGGAGAGGAGGCCTATGGGGCCAAGCTTTCTTCCTCCTCTCCAATCATTGGATTGGGGGGGGACTGGACCTGAGGGGAGGGGGAAGAGGGTAATAAAAAGGGGGGGAAAATGTGAAAAGGCTATAAATGGGAAATGGAAAAATAGATGAGGGAAATTATATGTATATCAATTAATGTAAATGGATTAAACACTCCGGTAAAAAGGGCAAGACTTGTACATTTAGCTCAGAATCATAGAGCAGAGGTAATTTTTCTTCAAGAAACTCACAAGAGACAGAATGGATTATGTTTGTTAAATAATGCCAATTGGAATAATATTTATGAATCCAGGGGAACCAACAACGCCAGAGGCGTGGCTGTATTGATAAGGAGCAGTTTGAATTTTCAGTTGTTAAATATTAAAAGAGATAAAGAGGGAAGATGGGTAATGGTGAAAGGGCTATTGGAAAATATGAAAATAACATTAGTTTCAATATATGGCCCAAACATCAATCAAAAACAATACATTAAGAAAGTATTAAGAAAGGTAAATGAATATGCTGAGGGAGAAGTTCTGATAGCAGGAGATTATAACATGGAATTAACATCACAAAGATGCAGAGGAAATAGAAAGTTAAATATAGAGGAATATGGATTACAGGATCTAATGGACATAGAATCAGCTGCAAGTAGATATACTTACTTTTCAGGAAGACATAACACATACTCAAGGATAGATTACATTCTGGGAAAAAAGACGAATAAATTACAGGTAAAAGATGGAAAAACACTACCTATATGGCTGTCGGATCATGCACCTTTAAAGCTAAAGTTGAAGTGTTCGATGGAAATTAAAGAGAGAAACTGGAGATACAATCCCATGGTCCATATGAAGGACCAGGAAAGGAACAAACTTAAGGAGGAAATAAATAGATATTATATGATAAATGATACAGGAATGGTGTCAAGAGATATAGTGTGGGATGCTTGTAAGGCTGTGATACGAGGCAAATGTATAAGTATAGAAGTCTATATTAGAAGACAAAGAGAGAGAGAAAGAAATAATATTTTAGAAAATATAAAATTATTACAGGATAGACATAAAAGAACAAGGAATAGGCAAATTTGGGAAGAGTTACAGGAAAAGAGGAGGCAGTTAGAAATATTGGATGAAAGTAAATTAGTAAGGAAGTATATGTATGTGAAAAGTGAATATCAGAGTTGGAATATAAAATCTATGAGGAGATTAACAAATTACCTAAAGAAGAAAAAAGAGAAATCATGGATCAGAAAGTTAAAGGATCAAAATGGGGTGGAATGTGAAGACCAAGGAAAATTAAGGGATATAATGAAATCTTTTTACTCAGATTTGTATAAGGAGGAAGAAGTAGAAGATACCCAGTTAAATATTAAAAATAAGATACAGGATGAGGATAGAATAGAATTAAACGCCAGAATTACTCAGGCGGAGGTAGCAACAGTGATTAAGGGTCTGAAAACAGGAAAATCTCCGGGTCCAGATGGGTTTACAGCAGATTTTTATAAGGTATTTCAAGAAGATTTGATTCCACATCTAACTAATCTATTTAATGAGGTATATATAGAACAAAGGGTCCCAGAATCATGGAAAGAATCAGAAATTATTACATTACCGAAGACAGGGAAGGATCTACTTCAACCAGGATCATACCGCCCAATTAGTTTATGTAATCAAGATTATAAGATTTTTGTAAAAATCTTGGCAAATAGACTGGAAGGTATATTACCAAAAATAATTGAAGGGGATCAATATGGCTTTATAAAGGGGAGGAAAATAGGCGACCCAATTAAAAATGTTATTGCAGTTTTGAATCATGCATACCAAAATAAAAACAAGATAGGAATTTTGAAGTTAGATGTATTTAAAGCTTTTGATAAAGTAAGTCATAAATACTTGCTGAAATTATGTAGAGAGTTAAACATGGGGGAAAATTTTTGTAAAACATTGAAGGAATTGTATACTAGATGTAAAGCAAGAGTTAGAGTAAATGATGGAAAATCAGACTATATAAATATTGCAAACGGTACCAAACAAGGCTGTCCACTCTCCCCAATGCTATTCACATTAGCAATAGAGGTTCTAGCGAATGATATAAGGGATACCCAAAGGTGGGCTGGTTACCAGGTAGGTAATGAGCAAATTAAATTAAATCTATTTGCTGATGACGCATTATTAATTTCAAGCCACCCATTAGAGATGGTTAGAGAAGTTATGTCAATATTACATAAATTTAAATTACAATCCGGGTTATCTGTGAATATTAAAAAATCAGAAATAATATGTTTAAATACACCACCAGGGGAGCAATTGGAATTGAAGAGGATAGCAGGGTTGAATCTGGGAATAAAGAAGATGAAATATCTAGGAGTATGGATCTATAAAAACCCCAATAAGATAGTAAATGGTAATTATAAAAGTATCTGGAAATCAATAGAGAAGCAATTTAAAAAATGGGAAGGGAAGTATTTAAATAAAATAGACAAGATTAGAGTACTAAAGATGTTAATAATACCAAAAATAATGTATTTGTTTCAAACACTGTCACCAGTAGTAGATAGGAGATCTTTACAGAGTTGGGATAGAAGAATAAATAAATGGATAGCAGGGGAAAAGAAACCCAGATTAAAAAATAAATGGTTAATAGCAAGTGAGGATGAAGGAGGATGGGGAATACCCAGTTTACAGAATTACCATGATGCATTCCAACTACAGAGATTATTAGAGTTGCAATATTCAAAAAAGAAATGGGGGGAAATAGAAAAAGAGATTAATAGAATGAAGGAAGAAGAAATTATCTTTAAGGATTGGAACAGGAGGGAGGAACGAACTATGAAAGAACCATTAAAGGGCACAATGATGGTGTGGAAAAAAAGGAAAAAACAACTAATAATAAATAATATAAATAAATTGGCAACTATATGGAAAATAAATAAAAATGGGGATGGAAATTTGAGGATAATATTGGGTATAATGAGAGAAAGAGGATTCAAGACAATAGAGGACTTTTATGTTAATCAAGGGAATCCAATGGAAGGTGATGCTATTAGAGGGATAATAGGACAGAGATATTGGTTAGAAGCGATAGCAATTAGAACATATATAAATAGACTAGAGATAAGAGAAAAAATTAAAGAGGAAGATACAGCATTTGAAAAAATGATAAGAAAATGCATCAAAGGGGAAAGTAAAATAGCAGGAGGACTATATAGTCAATTAAGTTCGGTAAAAGATGAAGTGGTGGAAGAGTTATATAATATTTGGAGTACAGATATAAGGATTGAAAGAGAGGAAATTAAAAATGAAATAAAATGTATAAAAATGGTGAAGTATAATAACCTTAAAGAAGTAAGAAGGAAAATATTACATAAATGGTATAGAACCCCAGCACAATTATCACACTTCTTTACAAATACAGGAAGCAATTGCTGGCATGGTTGTAACCAAAGAGGTATTTTCTTTCATATGATTTGGGAATGTCCTATAGTATTTGAATTTTGGAAAAAGATAGAGAAAGAAATCAGTGATATGCTGAATATACAATGTACAATAACAGGGAGAATGGGAGTATTACATTTGGAGTTAAACAATATTCCGACTATCGAACGGAAGGAAATAGTAGAACAATTGTTAACATGTGCTCAAATAGTTTTAGTGAGTGGATGGAAGGATAGAACAAAATGGTCTATTAATAAATGGTATAATTATATAATTAATGTGATAGCAGTAGAAATATCGAATAGTCGTATGAATAATATAAGTAATTTGGATAGAGTTAGAATATGTAAACAAAAATGGATGATAGTTAAAATATATTTAGATAATAAGCTTAGGAGTGAAAGTGAGAAAATGAAGTTACGTTTAATTTTCTCAATGTAGTATTATGAATTGTGTAGCCTTTTCAATGTATTGTATTAAAAATTTGGAATTATGTATTACCCGGGGGGGAGGGGGGAGGGGGGTTTAAAGAACATGCCTCGCTCTAGGGAGTAGAGGCGTCTGAAAATTCCCCGTTGAAATGTAAAAGAATAAAGAGAAAAAGAAAGTAAATACCCCCTTTTGGATTATCAAACTGGCAGCTTCGGAAGGAAGAGATACCGTGGACCAGAAAGAGCGGATCAAATTACTCCTACGAACGCTGGAAACACAGATAAGTAATTATAAAGATTCAAGGGAAAGTGAAATACGGAGGTTAAAAATGGCGGCTGGGGAACAACAGAAAAGTTTGGACTATAAGCTTGAAAAAATTTTGAAAGGGCAGGAAGAGGTGTTAAAAAAAAAAAAATAATAAAAAACAATAAAAAAAAAATCTTTTTGTAATTCTTTGTACTTGACGCTGAGACACATTAAAGGTGCCAGCCACCTCTGCAGAGGATCTGGTCTTCAGTCTCCTGATAATCAAGGCTTTGGTCGCAGGGTGGATTTTTGGCATGTTGTCAGAGGTCAAGTTGCAGTTCAAGTGAAGGTCTGGAGTGCTGGAGTTCTTTTTATACGCACCCACTAATTATCTGATCTATTAGTGAGCACAGGTGAGGCTGTAAACTAGAATTAGGTGCATTATATGACAAGGCGACAAAACTTTTGTCTCGCCAAAATCTGACCTTTCTGTGTTCATTAAATGATCAATATTTCAGCAGTGAAGCAAATTTATTTTCTTTTTAAAAACCTCATTTGGGAGGGTTTCAGCTTTCATATGAGTCATTTTTAAAACCAATGGATGAATTTTAAGTCAGGCTATAGGCTTTGGTTTCAACAACATGGATAAGCAACAGAACTTTTGTCAGGCACTGTAGACCATGTGATACCAAGCTAGATTTTAGAAGTCCAGGCTTCAATTATATTTTAGAAGAACAAGAATTGTCTTTTATACCCTGCTTTTCTCACCCATGTAAGGGGACTCAAAGTGGCTGACAAAGCTTTCCATTCTTCTCCCCACAACAAAACACCCTGTGAGGTAGGTAGGGCCGTGAAAGCTCAGAAAGATAGCTGTGGCTAGCCCAAGGTCACCCAGCTGGCTTCACTGAGGAGTGAACAACAACCGGGGAACTTCCAGATAAGAACCTGGCACTCTGACCACAAGATCAAACTGGCTTATTTTATAAAAAATAAATTTTTATAAAGATATTTTATTTTTTAAAATTATGTAGAATGTTTCAATAAATAGCTTATCATTGTATTAATTTTATTGTTCCTGTGACATTAGGCGCAAGTCAAGATCACCACATCTGATTCTCCTTATATGGTTGGACTTCAGCTCCTAGAAATCTATGATCCTGAGCTAATTCCAAAAAACAGCACAAACTTATCCTTTGCCATAGGCAATATATTGGACCTGATCTGATTCTAGATAAACACACAACTTTATAATTCAACACTCCCAAGTTTAAATAGATGAATAAAGATTACTTCCACCACACCATGTATATACTTAAAACCCGGATCCATTTCACCCATTCATCCTGCACTTAAGTGTGTTGACATGTGTATTAGATAACAATGGAAACTTGAACATCACTTCTGTTTTTCATACAGAATTAAAGTAAACTATGACTGCTTGCATTTTTATTCCTTTTGAAAAGGTTCCGTTAACATAATGTTGTGCAACTATATAAATAATAATTGAAAGAATGTGTTCCATCAACATTAAAATGCTGATCTCTAATAAACTATAGGGAAAAATACACAAGTATTTTGGTGTCAAAGGATAGGAAATAATTTCCTGGAAGCTATTTCAGTTTGCTAGTGAGCACACCTTAAATAACAAACCATGCAACAGCTGACTGAACTTTAAACAAAATCACTCCAGTGTGATTAACAAATACGATTAACAATGCATTAGAGCAAAAATCAAACACACATAATTGCCAGTATTATCATCTTTGCCTCCAACATACATGCAACCACCTTCAAAGGCAACAGTTCTACACGCGCACACACACACACACACACACAATTTCAATGGTACATATTTTTAGGGATGTTGTCACGTAAATTGTTCTAGGTACAGTATGTGGCAGAACAAAACAATCCCAAAATAGTCTTCTAAATGGTCACCATCTATACAGGGGCCTTATTTTCCTCTGAGCACCTACAGACTTGGCTGCCCATACTGCAAGATGTCCAGAGAGGCCTGGGCATTCAGATATTACCTGTCCCCATGGCTCCTGATGAAGAAGCCTACAAGTAAGTCAGGATCTACTAGTGGGTCACCAAATGTCTGGGGCATCTCTGGCACAGAAGCACTGACCAGGACATCTGGGAAACCTCTGTAGCATTAGATCAAAAGGAGCTTCCTGGAGCTCGCCACACACATGTACTGTATTTTATGGCGTATAAGACTACTTTTTAACCCAGGAAAATCTTCTCAAAAGTCAGGGGTCATCTTATACGCCAGGTGTTGTCTTCTTATACGGTGAGTATATCCCAAACTCTATATTTTAACTGGAAAGTTGGGGGTCGTCTTATACGCCCAGTCGTCTTATACACCGGAAAATACGGTAAATAAAACAGAAGAAAGAGGGAGAATCAGGTAAGCTGATCCCAGTTAGTATACTATGTAAATTGGAGATTTTTGTAGAGAAGAAAAATACTTCCTCCTTGATCATAATGGCTTGGCATTCCACAGAGTAAGTAGTTGATTTCTTAAGTTTTCATCCTCAGGCCTCCTCGCTGCCCTGCCGTGTTTTGTACCTACTTATTTCCTAACTGGAAATGTAGGAGTCTGGATTAAAGCCCTGTGGTGTGAAATTGAATTCTATTTCATTTATAGAAGGAATGTTACAGTTCAAAATAGAACTACTTTATAATTTTTTCAGGGCGTGGAATCTACATTTAATAATGAATCTTGTAATTATTACATAACTGCTAGCTTATGAGACAGTGATTTAATTATTTGTTCCAGTATCATATTCCTTGATTCTATCCAGATAATCCAGGTAAACAGAGGAGAAGCTATTGGAATTAAGTCCCTTTCCCTCTGCAAACCTGGAGCAAAAGTGTGGCTTAACAGCTTGTTTGTTGTAGGGGAAGGTCCTTGCTGCCCGCTTCCCCCTCTTTATGTGAACTGGAACTTAGAAATCCCTGTTTACACAAAAGGAGGCAGGTAATCATTAAAGGGCAGTACATTTATGGAAGTCCCGTGTTGAAAGGTATATAGATATTTTGGACAGTGTATTTTATGCATTAATAATTGACAGTTTCGGGCTTTTATTGAGAAAGGTATTCATACCTTCTCTCTCTCTTTTTTTTTGTTTTTGTTTCTTCATTTTGTGAAACCATTTCTTGGAATTATTCCATGCAGTTATTAAAGTTCAAGGCAGCAGCAGATTGCTAAAACTCATAAGTATGAACCTCCACCACCTTTTAAATATTCTGAGAATATTCCGGTGAAGTAATAATTTGAAAGATGGTTGGCATCCAAAGCTATTTTAAGAAATGAGAGGTTCGTCTGTGTTTGCACTATAAACTAGAACTTCAAAGTGCTTGCATGAAATCAAAATACTGTTAGCATTCTGATAAATAAATGATACACATTTTCAGAGAAAGTCACAAAATCACTGTCACAAAAGCATTGCTATGGACTACAGAGGTTATCAAATCATAGTGTTGGAAGGGAGCTCCAAGGTCATCATGTCCAACCTCCTGCTGCTGCAGAAACCACTGGACCATCCCAGTCAGATGCTTTTGCTTAAAGAGCTCCATTGAAGGGAAACTTACCAGTTCTTGAGGAAACCTGTTCCACTGCCTGACAGCCCTTACTGTCAGGTTTTTATTGTCTAACCTGTGTCTCCTTCTTTAAAGTTTCATTCCATTGGTCCTAGTCCTATCCTCTGGGGGAAAGTGAGAACAAATCCAGTCTCTGGACTGAGTGACAGCCCTTCAGATATGAATATTATGAGATGAATACAGTGTGTCAGTGCTATAGCTATAGACACTTGCTGTTCTGTTGATCGTACTTGGCCTTGCCTGTTTGCATTCCTGATTGATCCCAAGTCTTCTCTAGTCTCTGCCTAGATAGCTCTGTCTGGGAAAGATTATCTTTGTAATGGTGCTGCTGAAAGGACTTTGAAGACCAAAGAGAATGGGAGAAGGCTTAGTAGATAGTAGGGATGGGAGAAAAATGTTCATCAGCTTTGCAAGTTATATGAATTGCGAAGTAGGATATGTAGGATACAACAGGGTGGCAGCTACTCACATATATGGCAGCCTGGGGCCTATTCGCACTTGGCTTTATTCTGGAATATATCCTGGAATAGGGACTTGCTGTCCATATGCTAGTGCAGGCTTCAGCAGGCCCAAAGGGAGGTCTGCCAGAGTCTGCATTAGCATGTGGACCACAGACCCCTATCCTGAGATATACTCCAGAAAAAGACCAAGTGCGAATAGGCCCCTGGTTTGGCCTACCTTCAAAGTCAGGGAAGAAACATTCCCTAGCTTTGAGGCTGCAGGCTGCAAACATTTTGGGCATGACCTTAAAAATGGCCTTGAAGTGGGCTCCAGCACAGGCTGTGAGCTGCTCATGCTACTCTCTCCTGTCTGCATGATAGTGGCAGGTGTTAGGAAGCATCATAAAACTAGCTTTTAGTAGTCTTCCACAGGAAGGGTCCTGAGCAAGGTGCAGGGTTGTGCACTACTAGCATAGTCTAAATGGACATTGTGCATCTTGCCACAAGCCTTGTCTGCACTGGTTCTTATTCTGCACTGGTTCTTTATCCCACCCTATACCCAGAGGTCTCTGAGTGAGTATGATACCATACCAGTCAGAAAAGTGTGAATATGCCCTATACCAGTCTCTACTGCCAAAGATATTAAACAAAATTTCATGTCTGAAACAGACGGGACCTATGAAGAGGTCAACCAAACAGAGGTGACATGAATTGATGCTGTATAACTAATTGACAAATTAAAAATTAACAAGTCACTGGTTTTGGTCAGGGTACACCTGAGAGTATTTAAAGAACTCAAGTGTGAAATTGGCCGTAGATTCAGGGGACAGGCAAAAAGTAATTATTTACACAACCAGTAATTAATCTATGGAAATTGCTGCCACAGACTATAACGATGGTCACTGATTTAGGTGGCTTTAAAAGAGGAATAGACAAACACATGGAGGACAGTTTTATCAATGCCAATTAACTGCACAGTACCTAAATGAAATCTCCTTCTTCCCAAGCAGACATGCCTCTAAATACCAATTACTATGGCAGCAGATTGTTGCTGAGTGAACCAGTGGGGAAAGGCTGCAGCCATCATGCTTTTTGTTATGTGCTTCTCAGAACAGAACAGAAAATCTGCTCATTGCTAAAATGAGAATTTTGGATACAGAGCACCATTATTCTTATGCCGTGATAATATCAGACTGCTTGCTTAAACTGTGGATCCAGGCATTATATTGTTTAATGTTTTAACATTGTTTTGGAACAATGAGCTTGACTCCTGCTTCTTTCAACAGTATTAAAATATTAAGTAATACTCTTCTTCATTGATTTCATGATTTGAGATAAATTAATCCCTGAGTTTCACTGAATGTTAGGGTGAACCAAAGTTTTTCAGAAAATAATTTTAAGGAATCTCTTCGATTCCCCGCCCCTTAAGTATGAATCCTGATTAATTTGAGTTGAATGCCACTATTCTTCTATCCTGCCATTTGCCATCCATAAAAAAAATGGAGATCACTGAGATGGTTAGAGTGTTGCACTCTTATCTGGTAGTCTCCCAGTTTGGTTCCACACTCCTACACATAGCCAGCTGGGTAACTTAGACTAGTCACAGCTCTCTTTCTGAACTCTCACAGACCCACCTACCTCACAGGTTATCTGTTGTGGGGAGAAGAATAGAAGCTTTGTAAACTGCTTTGAGTCCCCTTAAGGGTGAGAAAAGCAGGGTAGAAAAGCCAACTCCTCCTCCTCTTCCTCCTCCTCCTTCACCACCACCACCACCAGGTTTGGTTGGTTGTTCACATGTGAACTCAGTCACCCTGTTTGAAAAAACCCAGTTCAAATTGAACCCGAACCAATGGATGTTGCAACAAACCAAGAGAATTTCTGTGAAGCAAGGGTTGTTCACTGAGGTTAGCTTGGTTCATGTGTGATTAGAATTTAACCTGAACCAAGTATAGTTGGTTCAATTTGACTAGATCATTAAATTTCAGTTCTTGCACAACTTCCCTCTGGAAAGTGATTTTCACTGTTTTCTATTAATTATCAAGGTGACTGAAACATCTGTGGTTTCAACCTGAACTTAAAGTATACTAATGCTTTCTCACTTAAGTGCTTCAACAATTTTTAAAGATTTCACTGTACTGATACCTAAACTGTATACAGGAAATATATATATATATATTTTCAAACAGAACAAATCAACGTGTTTGTTTCTTTTAAAAGGTGTCTTCTCTACTACTTTATATAATAAAATTGCTATTTTGAGGCAAGCTTCTTCAAAGTACAGCTGTGAAGTTCATGTTCAGATAAGTTTTCCCTGAAAACAATCTAATCAAGATAGCATAATTGGCTGTAATTATGTAGTTTATAATGCTTTCAGTTACCTTAAAGATAAAATATGACATCAATGTTATTTAAGGAAAGAAGATCTAATTGCCTTATTGATGTTTTGTTTACTGTTATCAGAAGATAAAAAAACACATCTTGCAAAGTAATGTAGATGCTGTGAGATTAATTAAGCATGTAAAATTGTGATGAATGTCTTCAAGTTGAAAAATGTGAAACTAAGTTGCTTAAATTAACAAATCTTAACATTTATCTGTACAAATTTACTGTTGTTTCCATTCTTGGTCCTAAGTAAAACCAAGAGGCAGCATTTCATTATAAACTTCCTCTACCGACTATGTTCTCACTGCCCTTAATAGAGAATTGTGCTGTCAGAGTCCAAAGGTCACAGTGACAACTCATGCATGGCCCTTCTGCACAGCATCAGTCGAGGTCTGAGCCCACGTGGTCCACATGCTTGAACATTCCTTATGAGGCACAGCAGGCCAGGGAAAGCACTGGTTACATCTGCCCCAAGGCTGGCCAGCTCCTGGGCGCAAGAATCTTGACAGTCTCAGGGCAGCTTCCAACAATAAACATAAAATTTCAAACAAACTCACTAAACAGCAGCACCTGGAGAGGACTTATTACCAGTTTCAGCTGGTGGCCTTGTCCACTATGGTCCTTGTACCTGACCAAGAAGCTGCAACTGGTACAAAATGCCAGGCTGTTGAATGGTGCACCAGCTTGCACACCTGTGCTTAAGCAACGGTTGCCTTGCCGCTTACTGTACCTATCAGGAGAGATTCAAGATTCTATGCTTGGCACATAAGGCTCTAAACAACCTGGGACCAGGATATTGGATTCATTTATGAATCAGGAAGATTGCTGTAATTGTCTGGTGAGATTCTGCTGTGGGATCTGAGCAACGTCCCACAATGACTGACACCCAAACTTTGGAATGCTCTCCCTTCAGAGGTTTGTGAAGCGCCTCAAATATTTTAGGCACCTTTTGAAAACCTATATGCTCACATAGCCATTTCCTGTGGAATAGGTGCTGATCTCCCTACCGGACCCAGCATTTATTATTATTTTCATTGGCATTTAATATTCTGTTTTAATTGATTTTAACCTTATTTTTAAATTATATTATAAATTTTATTTCAGTAAACTTTGTTCTTAGGCAAATTTATGGATGACAGATGTATCAATGGCAACTAGAATGGATGCCTAAGTACATCTTTCAGGCCGTGGAGACAACCAGGATGCTTCTAGGGCCATTTGCTGGGGTTTGAGAGCAAGAGAAGGTTTGCCCTTGTCTCTGCTTGAGATGCCCATGGGCTATTATGAGGCAATCCAATAGGGCTCCTCTTATATTTTTATGTTCTTTCCAAAACTACTGTCAGTTAAGGCAACCTTTATAGCCATATCGCAGATGCAAGCCAGGATTTGGAAAAATGTTGCTTTTAAAAAATTCTTAGTGAATTCTGAGCTAAACTGTCCTAGCCATAGGCTCCATCAAGCCACATAATCATTATTTTCCCTTGTTCTGCCAGTCTCCTAGATTATGTGGATCCCTTAGTATCAGAGAAGTAACATCCTAGATTGTAGTTTATATTGGTTTGTCTTGCACTGCTTATATAGCACAATCCTGGGAGACTGATTCAAGCTGACAATAGCTTGATAATTAGGGGTGTTCTCAGGGCCAATTCACACAACCTTAGGGGCATGTAGCCAGCTTCTTCTCTTTCCCTCTGGCCTGAGGTTTTTGTCAGCCTGGATTCTAGTACATTCTGTTAAAGCAGTCATCCAAACACTGTTGTAAGCATAAATGTTGATTCGGTATCATTGTGAGAAAAGCAATCTTTTTCAGCAAATGTACGCTGAATGTCTGTTTCCACCACAGACTTTGGAATAAGGTGGCTGCTTCACCAGGGGCATCCCAGAATCTACTCTGACTAAAATAGCTTGGCTGGAAAATGGGGTGAAAAGATCCGTGGATTCATGCTCACATCTACCAACACAGCACTAAAAACCCTTGCAGCCCACCTACTTTAGCTGGTGTGACAACAGCAATTCGCATGCATGGTGCAATGGTGGCAAATATTCAACTTAGATGAAAGAAAACTCACAAAGTAGGTTTGATGTGCTGCAGAAAAAGCCCAGTTTGCAATAGCTTATCGACACTAGAGGATGACAGCAAATTGCACATTTCCTGTGCTGTGAACATCAGCTGGCCCATGGCATAGTGGTCACATGAAGGCTTCTTGAAACTATAACGTTTCATGAGATATCATGAGAATTCATGAGGATGGTGTTCATAATATAGACAGTCCACATGTGAAGAAGGCAAGATAGAGGACAAATAATCACACAATTATCTCATTTGTCAGCATGAATTCTGACAGATGATATTTGCAGGTGCACTTTGATGCAGAAGTTAAAAGTTGTTATTGCTGGCCATATTTAGGGATGTGCACAAATGGTTTTTCATGTTCAATTCATATCAAATTGAATGCAAAAAAATCATATTCATGTGAATAGATCCCTTTTGAATGTGGTAGGATTCGAATTTGATAAAATGTTTGATACAATTCCGATTTGAGTTCCGCTTTGAACTTCCTACAAATCCCCTACATATATGCTATGTATCCCCTACGTATCTGCTCTGAACGTGTCAAATCTGCTCTCAGTCTGCTTTGAATTCACTCTGGATTCATTGCAGATACAACTGGGCAGCTGTTTTTCCACCTCCCCAGGTTCAGAAATATAACAAAGCTTCATACAAATGTATCAGAACATTCAATTTGAGTTCAATTGTCAATCTTCAAATATGAATGTCTAAATTTGGATGAATTTGTACAAATTTTGAATGTGATGATTGTGATACACATCCCTAGTGAAATTCTCCTTCCTTTAAAGAATTCTCCTGCTTTCCATCTGGGGCAGAAATAGAAACTTCTTTTATAGGTGGCTTTAAAATCTCTGAGGTACTTTGATTGTCCAGATGATTGGAAATACACTGTCATTAAGATCTTTAATTTTCCTATTTTTGCCCAGTTTCTCCTGCTTATATATTTTTGGGCTTTACCTCCATCACTTCATACTTGATTTGAATTTCCTGGTTTATAGTTTATCCATGTTAGATATTACACTAAACTGCATCTCTTAATATCCAGGTAGAGATATTTAAAAAACACACATACCTGAGATTCCAGTCTTAGGAATGTTTGGAAATAGGTGGGGAAGGAAAAACTCAGTTCATAATTAAAGAAGGAAAATACCTGGAAGTGGGACTGAGAGAGTTGATTCCTCTCTCCACTACAAATTACCTGTCCAGCCAGCCCAAATGGAAAGGGGCATTGGCTGGATAGACCACAATTTACTTTCACTTGTAATTATTTTCCACCCAGTGGCTTTATTGCAGATTGAATGCAAATCTGTCTTGAACCCACAACAAACACTAACAGATCTAGTCTGAAATGTATCATACAGCCGTGAGTTGTATTCCTACAGCCGTGAGTTGTATTCCTAACAGTAGGAATAAAGTGGCCACATGGTCTGGTGCTCCTGATGATGAGCACATCACAGATTTATTGTTGCCCCAAGATAATAACGTTATATATGAAAATCAGATGAGCGTTGTAAACAATGTCCATCAGCATCTGCATATACTTTTCACATGCCACAGTGCTGCTCTGAATGTTAAAATCCCTTCTGCTCTAATATCATTCTGGATTGTTTACAACAAAAGATTGGGAACCCCACAGTTTTATAGTTTATTGTACTTGTGTTTTTAAAAACAGAATCTAGCCATTATCTATGCATCTCGTGTACTTCTCTGTTGAGCTCCAACTTAACAGAAAACTTTGCAAGAAGATCTACTGTATTTTTAATTTCGCATCAGCCAAGACTGAAACTAAGAACCACCACCACCCACCTTTGGTCAATAAATATCATTGCTGCAAACAAGCATGAATAGGAAAAGTAGAACAAATCAAGAAATGCTTCTGACAGCCTTTCCCAGCAGTGGAGGAAGATTTTTTTTTTTTTTACTGCTCTATAAATACCTTCCACATTTCTCATAGACAATTTCCTAATGTCTCCTTAGGCTCTCACTACTGAAGCTAGTCCCAGAGCCAAACACTAAACCTGACATATGATTTCTGAGAATTCTTTTTTATTTATTTTATTTATATTTATATCCCGCTGTATACCTGAAGGTCTTAGGGCGGGTAACAACCTTTAAAATCCAGCATATCAAAAAACTATATCAAAACAACAATAATAATAACAACATTTAAAAACCAACATGTTAAAACCAGCACAATATCAGTTAAAACAGTAGTATTTGCAGTGGGGGAAATGTAACCAACATTTAGCCAAAGGCCTGAGTGAAAAGGGGTGTCTTCACAGCCTTCCTGAACATAGAGAAGGAACCTGATACACCTCCAGAGGGAGACTATTCCATAGCCTGGGAGCCACTACTGAGAAGACCCTTTCCTGAGTGCCCACCCACCTAGCTGCTGAAGGTGGTGGGACAACCAGGAGGGCCTCCTCTCCAGATCTTAAGGCAGGTCAGTTTGGGAGAAGGCGTACCTTTAGATATTTGGGGCTCAAGTCACTTAGGGCCTTGTACATCAAAGTTAACACCTTGAATTGGGCTTGGTAGTGAATTGGACATTTTATCAGTCTGTAATTTAAGTTGAGAAATGGGGAGGGGCAGAGCAATCAAGAAATGTGATTCACATTATCTCCTTATTTGAGCAGATAATCTTCTGTGACCAACAAAGTCCCTGCAATGAAGCTCCACTACCAATGTGCTGGCTCACGACTGTAATGTTTATGTTCTTAGATATCTTCTAACCTGTATGTCCTCTATTTTTACAAAGAGATGTAGGGATGTGCATGAATTTTTTTTCTTGTTTGCTTCAAATTGAGATGAGTGGGATGGAAATCCACATTTGTGTGAATAGAAGAAGAAGAAGAAGAAGAAGAACAAGAACAAGAACAAGAACAAGAAGAAGAGAGTTGGCTTTTCTACATTGCTTTTCTCACCCTTTTAAAGGGACTCAAAAAGGCTGACAAAGCTTTCTATTCTCCCCACAACAGACACCTTGTGAGGTAGGTGGAGCTATGAGAGCTCAGAAGAAAGCTGTGACTAGTCCAAGGTCACCCAGCTGGCTTCGTACAGGAGGGCAGAATCAAATTTGGTGTTCCCAGATAAGAGGCTGGCTCCCTAACCTCTAGATCAGTGGTTCCCAAAGCTGTCTGGCCTACGACCCATCTAATATAAATTTACCAACTCAGGACCCACCTCTAGGAAATTTAACCATTACCAATATGAATAAAGGACTTTTCAAATAACAAACAAAGTTTTAATACAATTTTTTTATTACTTAATTCTACAGGCAGGGCCCACTCAATATTCGCTCGCGACCCACCAGTGGGTCCCGACTCATAGTTTGGGAAACCCTGTTCTAGATTAAATTGGATCCACTTTGAATGTGCTAGGCTTCAAATTCACCTCAAATTCTCTTTGAATCTCTACCGTTACCAGTCCCGTCTCTGAATTCGATATGAATCCAGTCCAATCCCAATCCAGATCCACTCTTGAGGCAATTGGGCAACTGTTTTGAATGTAATAAAGCTTCAAAGGTACAAAAGCTTTCACTTCATATGCAAACGTCAGTCTTTGAATACAGCCAATATTTGATTCAAATGTGAAGTTTCAAACATCGTTTGCATTGCGAAGGTGACAAACATTTTGCACCCATCCCTAATTAGATGCAAACTCAGATTGAGAATGTGGATTGTTCTGCATAGCTTTCCATGTGATTCACATACATTCCCACTTTGATCTTCCCTTAGCTTTATGAAGCATAAGCATAGTGCACTGAGGCCTGAGGCAGTAGCACTAGGTTCTCTAAGCCATAGGCCAGGGAACCAAGCTGACCTATTTGCAAATGTAACTGGATTGTACTAATGTAGACTCCATCCAGATGAAGTCTTGCCTGGGCTGAATAGGAGTGGTGGTGAGTCATTGCTGTGATGAAAGCAGGAAGACCTCATTCAACCACTGAAGTTCCAAAGTGGCCCTCTTCACTGTCCATAGAGTTTCTGTTGATATAAGGTGTCTACAGAAGCCAGGTTCCCCACCAGCTGGGGACCATAAATGGACCCTGCATGGCCCAGAACTCTGGGCTTAGACTTGGCATTGGGTGACACCACAGACACTTGTGGTTCCCATGTTGCATTGGGTGTCATGGGGTGACCTTAGAGCAGGAAATCCCACTTGGTAAAATAATAAACCCTGGTAGTCTTGAGCAGCACCATGTAGTTTCCCTTCCCCTGGCCAGCCCTAAGTCAACTATTACTTCCCATGTAAATGCAGTCTGAAAGAGCTGTACAATATAGACTCCAAATATAATTAATGCAGTGAGCCAGTTTTTTGTCTGATTGTCACAGACTCTTCGATCTGTAGTGTATTCTTGTACAGCATGGATTCCCTTTGGAAAAAACCCAACCAACCACGACACTGAACATTTGACTTTATGGTGGCTTATTATATAAATCCAGGAACTCATTCTACCATACATAAGTCCCTTCAAACAAACAGGAAATCTAAACAACAGTCAAAATAAGTAATATATTTCGAACAGTGATAGGATTGTCACTTGAAGGCGATGCAAAAATGTATTACAGCTATTCATCATATTCTGCAGAGATTCCTACTCTGCCATTAATTTAATTAATCATTTTGGATAGAAACAGCTTACTCATTCATGCAGATTGTTACTATGCCTGTGCCAGATCATTGGTATTCTATTGTTTCAACTAAATTAGCTCAAGGAATACCAGTGGCAGATATTCTATCAGCTCCTCTGGGAAACAGCTCAACAGCACAATGGATGTCAGAGACAATAAATTTCCTTTCTAGTCAACTCTGCAATGATTAAAGGGTAGGCTGTTCTGATCCATTATCATAAAAATCCCCATAATGTAAGATATTCCAGTATTTTCAGCACCAAGGAAAGCTCAATTGAACATTTCCCAACAAATGCTTGAGATGAGTTACCTTTGTTTTTTTAATGAGAGTGTATCTTTCAAGACAACAAAACAGTTCACACATGCTACCCCTTTCAGTAAAATAAATATTAAATACCTAAACAAAATAAGATATAAAATAGAGGCATATTTCATTGATAAGACTTATCAGCTGGAGCAGGAATTAGCAAGTCAAAAAAGTGATTTTTTAAAAATATTAGTAATTAGGCAGGAAACATTCTTCAAGTGACTAAGCAGCACTTACTTTAATTTACTTTAATTCATTTACACACACAATAATAGAGACATAGAAAAACCGCTCTTCATCAGATCACAGTCAGTGGACAAGTTGAAATTAGAGCATGGTGTATTTTTCTAGGTATCATTGGCAAAGCTATTTAGAGCTTTAAAGGATACATCAATATGTTAAACCATGCCTAGAAAAAGAGCACACACCAAAATACTAATTCTGTACATGGAAAAATTGTATAACATCATCCCATGGATGCACACCCACCTTAGCTCTAGTTTCTAGACCAAAAATAGGTTCACGTACATCACACTGCAGCAATCTAGTTCCTTGTGTGTCTTCTTCAGTAATCAGATCTATCTCCTCAGGAATGGATAGAGCTGATAAACTATTTTAAGATAAGCAAAGTTGCTTCCAATCAGCACTGCTATAGGGACATGCAGATGGAAGCTAAATAATGAGTCATTTCTAAACTGTAATCCAATTTTTCTAAGGTGGGGAGCAACCAAATCTAAAACAGATTTATATGGCTGCAATCACACATAGCAAACAAAGGTGGCCCTTATCACAGCTGTACTTAAGCACTTGCATTGGTTGCCAGTTAGCTACCAGGCCAGATTTAAGGTTTTATCTTTGGCATACAAGGCCCTTAATGACTAGACCAGTTTACTTGGCAGACTATCCTCTGTCAATGAGACCATTAGATCTTCAGGAAAGGTCTTGCTGTGGGGACATGAATAACTAAATGTCATCTTTTGAATTCCTGCAGTTGGGCCTTCTCTGGGGTAGCGCCCACCTCTGAAATAGTCTCCCACACTCCTAGTCTTTAGGTGCCAATTGAAGACCTATCTTTTTACCCAGGCCTTTCCAGAGTGAATGTTTGTTCTCCCCTGTCGTGACTAGCGCCTCACCCAGCACTGCATCACACCCAGGTCCCCCAGCCCCGGCTTCTTAGAATGCAGCCTCGTGCTGTCAGGCACTTAGCCATGGCAAGCTTCCCCTTCCTGCTTGCCTTTACTGATAGCACAAGCTGTATTGATAGCACTTGCCTTTATTGATAGCAAAGGTTGATAGCACAAGCTGTATGTGTGCCCACTGAGGACTACTGCCTCAAATGGCTCATTGCTCAGGCTCTTTTAACTTGTACTTAGGAATTAAGCTTTATTGGTTACACTTCATTTAGAGGCACTCGATCTTCAGTAACATAACTGCATCAAAAAATTTCCTTCTAACTCCCTAACTAAGCTAAATAGGACCAAGCTGCTCAGCTTCTTTCCAAGACAACTCTCTGCCTGTTTCTTTTCCTGCCCTCACCCACAGTGAATTTTATCCCAGGCAAAAGAACCTCTTCTGTTCATTGTTCAACCTTTTATACCCTTTACCTTCTAATCTTTGCTCTCTGATTGGCTCTTTCTGGGAGCACACTTACCCCACCCAACAAACTACTGCAGGCCATGCCCCTATTCCATAAACTCAAAGCTAATGTAGACCTGCTTCTAACTCTATCTACCTTATCTAAACCCTGCAGTCACCACACCCCATTCTTGATTTTAATCAAGTTTTAATATAACTATTATTATTTTAGCTGCTTTTATTGTTTGTACACCACTTCAAGATTATATTTTAATAGGAAGCAATGAATGAATGAATGAATGAATGAATGAATGAATGAATGAATGAATGACAGTCTACCTGTTCTAGTCATGCTCTTTTGGTTACAATTTATTATGACTTGCCCTGAGACCTTTGGATGTATGGAAGGATAGAAATGGAAAACAAAATAGAAATTTCATGGGGGAGGGGTGGATTAGAGTATGAATGATCTCACCTGTGTGAACCATCTCAAAGCTTCCCTATAGTGGCTTTTTTTTTCACTTCATACGAATGTAGCCTTTGTTTACATCCAAAACCTTCATCCCATTAAAGAGGGCATTCAACAAATGGGGTGTCACCTTGATGAGAAGCCCTTCTGGTTGATGAATAGCACATGGTTGAGAAAGCGCATGGATCTCTGTAGAAGGTCTTAATGCATGAGCAGATTGTTATATTTATTCCAGGGTCTCCACCATATTACTCTTGATCACAGTTAACTCTGCTTTAAACTGGGTTTGGTTTCAGTTTGTTAGCATTGACAAACTCTTTAGAAACTCCATCTAGACTACCTTTCCTAAGTTTCATCTGCTTGCCTAAAGATTCTCATTCCCTTTCTCTGCCTTCTTGTTTAGCATGTTCCTATGCCACTGGGCAGTCATATAAGGCATGGGAGGGGAGTTGCTGAGTCTATAATGCAATAAGGCATTGGGGATGCTTCCATGGGGATCTTGGCTTGGTATCTTTTGGGTTGTGGTCACTGTCCTCAGTATTAACATAAATCAGCCAGACCAGTTGCTCAGCTGATGATAACATCAGTCCCAGACTTGGCCACTTTATTCCCAAGGTTGACCTTGACAACTCTCAACTTGATGCAAAGCTGGAAACTCTTTTGAGCAACTACCTACAGATTGGCTAGTTAAAGTGCCTAGCCAGCAGGCTGGGATTGTGCATACTCCCTCCCCCCCAAAAAACACCACTATCCTGGCAAGGCAACCTGGCCAACTGCCTGAGCACTCCAAGTATCACAGCCATGTTATCCACAACTTCTTGTGCCACAAACAGAAAGCAAGACAAAGGAGACTCAAAAGTGACTTTTGCTTACATCTTCACTAGGGCCCTGTCCCCAAGCAATTTAAAGTCTGCTAAAACTCTTCTTTTGCCTCTGAGTGCCCCCATGCCAGGGTTTTTAATGAACTTCCAGAGCTACAAAATGAGGAAAACGCGCAACAAAAAAAGTGCCCTTTAAATAAGACTTTCAGAGCTCTTTTTGGAAGTTGCGGGTTTTCCTCACAACATTTACCTTGGGAACGCTCTGTGGCAAAAGGGGCAGGGATTGCTGCCTGCACACACAGCACTAACACAAGCAGCTTCCCTTTCTAAAGCTCAGAACTAAAGAGCCAGAATCACGTAGAATTGTTGCAATCGCTATGAGGTGTGAAATGGGTGGATTATTGCTAGGGGTGGATTTTGACAGCGATAACAGGGGAAAGTGGTGAGAGTGAATGTTTGCTGGCACGAGAAGCCATTTCGGGGGGCAGAAGATCTGGGAGATGAACAGAAAATTGATGGCTATTTTTCCTGTGGACTTGTCAGGGATTGTCTTCCTGGTTGAGGCCGCGCCGAGTGCAGTCCCTCCCCATTCCCGCTGGCACCCTATCAACAAGAGCAGGGGCATGGAGAAAAAGATGTGCGCAAAGAAAACACGGCTTCCATGGGGACGGAAGGTGTGTTAAAAACACGCATTTTGCTGAGCCTCATGAGGACGCTTATTCTGATTTGCATGGCACTTTTAAAGTCCACTTCAATAGAATGCCAGTAGAGGGACAGTAGAGAGGCAAATAAGTCTTTTGGGGACGCAGCTTAGGTCTTTAGTCTCCCCTGGTTAGGCAAAGTACTGTATACCAAAATCAATACAGCCCTGGATTCCCATATCTACAACAATACTGTGCAGATAGAACATGTCCATTGATTATTTTTAAAATCAGTTTTATTGGGAACCTCTTTAAGATCTTAGAGTGGGAAGCGATATAAGAATATTTTTAAATAAAAACATAAATAAGCAATTGTTCTCATAAATGACATTTCTTCCTGCTTCATTGGCCGTCTATGGAGTACTAAGGTTCTTTATAGACTCCACAGCTACACTGAGGGTGCTTGGGTGTGACCAAAACGATCAAGTGAGAATTTTAATTTACTGACAGAATTTATTTTTAGGTATATAGTGTGTTAGTTTTCTGATACCCACATAAGTTTCCTCCACACCCAGGGATAGAGGCATAAGCATACATGTGCAGCAATATCTCTTTTTGACTTCAGTGTGATTGATTTCCAGATGAAGAAGTTGCACACAATTCAGCTGCATGCCAGAATGTTAATAAACCATCACTCATGTTAGTTTTCATCTTATGCCAAAGGACCTTGGAAGCCTTTGTAACTCTTGCTTTATGGGAAATGGGTTATGAATACAGTTTAAGTAAAAGTTTACACACAGGGTGTGCACTTGGTTTGTTTTATTCAAGTCTTGTGGTTGAAGTTTTTCTCATAATAGAAATAAAAATGTAAATAATTATGCATCTCTTTTACAGGAATTCAGATTAGATTATTCTCTCACACACTTTCTTTCTGCCTTTCAGAGTGCACATTTATGCATGAGACACATGCATAGAAAAGTTTATGCTCCTTTTAAGTATGTAATTCCACATAATTGTTAGTTTATTTTTATCTTTGAATTACTCATAAAAAATTAATTTGTGTTCCAAACATAAAATCTTGCCACATTCAGAGGAAAAAAGCATTCAGTAAACTAAGAAACTAAGATTGATTTTCCTTTCAGTGTATACATTTGTTCCTGTAGGGCTGACAGAGGGTTAAGTGCCTTTTTTCTCCTCCAGGCTTTCTGAGTGGTAAGTCATCAAACATGTTTGACAAACTACAGAAAATCCTGCTCAGTGTTTGAGAGAGCTGCCATCTATGCATACTAGATTTCAACAACCCTATACCTAGTAAGTGATCAGGATTTGATAGTCCTGTGCAACATAGGCTATGCCTTCACCTGCCATTCAAGACGTCTTTGAGGGGCACTGAAGCAGCCTATTTCCACTGCCCCTCATCAAATGGGTTTAAGGAGCATGGAGGGACTTAAGTGCCCCTCAAGGATGCAAAATTCTTAGTGCATGAGGAGTGATTCTCAGATCATTACCCTCATGCATTGAACCAGGCCCTCATTACTGCAAAACATGCTGAATTCCCGAATGCCTTTGCGTGGAGGGTGTGGATACCCTCTGTGATCAGGCATGGAGACTTGATAATGTGGCTTTGGAGATGCGAGTAGACTTGCTGAGGCTATGAGGGAAGCCACTGTGGTGGAGTTTGCTGTCCCAGGCACCCCTGGCCATTGGAATGAAGACATAGCCATAGTTAAATTCTATAAGCAAAGTGTGTACCTTATAGTATGCAAAGTGGCTTTCCATGTTATTACTAGGAATGGTGTATTGAATAATAAATTAGGAGTTTGGACAAATATTTTAACAAAACAGAAGAAGAAGGAGGAGGAATGGAGTGGACAGTAGGATATGGCAAACAGGTCAAAATTCAAAAGGGTTTGTCCTTTTCCTGAGAGTAACAAAAGGCTGGCCAGGGAGCACTGTTTTATTCAAAGGTTAGCCACTGTCTGACCTTGTAGAGCCCTTGGGGAGTGGTATGAGACTTGGCCCAAAGCCTGATGTTTATGTCTCTGAACTATGCTTTGAACCTCTGAAGATTAAAGAGTAGGTTGGGGAGATAAGCAGAGCACTTCAGCCCATAGTTCTGATACATGAACTGCTGCTGATTTTATTTTATATTAAATTCCTATCACCATTATGACAGGCTACTAGAAATAGTTAGTAGAGATGGGTGAAAAATACTTGTGACCTTCGCAATTCATACAAATTCTGAAGTTCTGAACATTCACATTCAAATTGAGTATTGGCTACATGGGAAAGCAGACATTCACATGCAAAGTGAAAGCTTTTGTGTGTTCTTTTGAAGGTTTGTTACAATCACAGAAGTGAATTTGTGGATTCTTAGCGCATTTTTAGTGGATTTAGAGGTGCAACTGGCGTTTTTGTCTCATTCACTTCAATGTAAAGTGAACAGGAGGAAATTGTGCACATTCCTGTTAGATAGACAGAAGAAGGAGAGTGTAACTAAGTGTAAAACTGTGTTGATTTAAGGGTCATTCCAATGATGCCTTACAATCATTTAGTTGTAAGTCAGTCCAATTTACATTAATGAAAGTTGCTTCCAATAAAGACCTTTCTGCTCCAGGACCAATTTGTTAGCCCTTATTCTTTCACAATCACTTGAAAACTGAGAATGAAAGCTGTTTTAATATGGCCTTAAATCATTATTTAGAACTAAGGGCCTTTTCACATAAGGTGGTAGACCAAACCCTGGCCGGATCTAACCCTCTGCCAGCCATATACTAGTTTGGACTAACAAAGGTCCCTTTCCCTCCTAGTACACTTTTTCTACAGAGGCAAGAGCATAGGTCAGACTAGCATGTGAAAAATGATGTCCTGATCTGGTTTAGCAATAGACGTGTTTTTTGAAGTCTACTGGCATACTATGGGATGGCATAGTGGACCACAAAGGTGTGCAGATGACATGTCTTCATAGTCTATTACACCATGGAGGACCTATTTCAGTGGCACAACAAGTTGATCCTCCAGATGGCTCCCCGGGATCTCTAAAAACAAAGAACTTTGATCTTGGCTTTAGGAGCATTCAGAGGCACTCTGTGCTGACCCTGAAGTTGGTACTCAGAGCCAGCATGGAGATTGGCATGGAAGAGGTTGACCCAATGAGGATGATCTGGTCTACTTGTTCTGGTCTACCAAAGCTAAGTGCAAAGAAACCTGTGATGCAATAAGGGCCCAGAGGTCTAGCACTTGGACCAGGTGTGCCGTATCCAATCTCTTGGTCAAGATCTGCTTTATTTTCTATCTTTTTCTGCACATTTCACCTTAGAAAAAGAACCTCCACTGAAGCTGCTTCTTTCCTTGGAAAGTCAGAGGAACAGTTGAAATCACTATCAAGCCAGGATCCCAGTTTTACCTCTGCTCTTTGCCATGATTTTTCCTGTATTACCTGGAAAGGTACCAACCTTTCAGTGAGATGCATTAGGATCCTGAGAACCAGAAACTCCTGTCAGCTTACTTCAAAACCTTCTCGATAGGTACCACCATGGGCATCACTTTACTTTTCAAATGCTTTCTCTTAACTCATATTTGCTGCACTTGGCAGATGCTGGGGCCAACCGTAGGCTCTTACTGGTATTGCCTCCTGCTGTCTGGAGGTGCCCTAAGAGATTTGGTCAGGACTGCCAGGAACTGTTCTGCCTTGTCATTTAAAAGTAACATTGTCCCAGAAGCTATGCACACAAGTTATCCCTTCAGTCAAATATCTTTCAGTTTCAGTTTAGCTACTGTGTTCTTTCTTTGTTCTGTGTTCTTCTCTTTCCAATATTTTGCTTTCATGATCAATTGTATTTGTTTTATAAAATCACTCCTTTATTGTCATTAAAAAACCAGAATGTTTCAAAACTAATTCACTAATTAAATGGGGTACGTATTTTATATTTTGTTTTTGTATGAGTTTTTATTGTAAGCTGCCCTGAGATGTTGGGATTTGGGGAGAAATATAAATATTTTAAATAAAATAAAATAAAACCTTCCCTCCATGGAATCAAACCCTCAGTTAAAATGTCAAAGATCCCTGCATTGGGAACATCAGCATACACGTTTGTCTCAAAGAAGTTCCTGTGGCACCAAACACTGGATATTTCTCCCATTTGGTCATCTAGGCTGCCTAGGAGTCTTAGCGGATGCCCATGACAAAAGACATGCACAGCCGTTGCACAAAGTGGTGTGTGATGTTGAAGCAGGCAAATGCAGGAGATGCCAAACCCATCAAACCGCTTTCCCCTCACTTGCACCGTTATGACGCTCCAGACTAGCCTGGCCACAACTTTCCTCAACAAGGTTCCAGACAATGGGAGTAAAGAAGAGACCACCGTTCTCCAAAATACTATTCAGGTAAATGCCATTAGTCAAGGAACAGAAAGATTATTTGGCACATCTTACTGTTCTTCTCGGTCAAAAAATTAAAATTAAAAGAAATGATTGTAGGGTTTGATCTTGCTGTCCAGCTTTGCGCTGTGCCCTCAGTGGTAGCCTGGCCTTGGGAGAAGCAAACAGTTGCTTTTCCCGAAGCAAGGAAAACTTCAGAATAAATATCTTACCCTGTGAAACAAATCCAAACAATTATGTTGGGCATAAGATGAAAAGTCAAGAAGGAATAATTCGACCCAGAACCCCGCAGGCAATGCTTCCCTGTGTCACTTTGTTTATTGGATTTTCTTTTAATCAACCAAGTTTGCAGATGTTATACAACTGCAATTGGAGTTTGAAGGCTTGTGGAATTGGAAAATATTGTTCAGCTTAAAAATAGAAGCTATACCTTTGTTTCAGCCGAGTGCCTTTTCCAAAGTAACCAGAACTGTCTCAGATTAACAGGCTTTTCATAACTCATTTTGGAGGCTGTCTCTCATCTGGCTCTTCGCCCCAATTTTAGGAACACTGCCTCCAATCACCAGGCCATGGAATTGACAAGTACTGTGGCAACATGTGTTATTTTCCCCGCTGTTTCCTAATATAGAGCTGTGGCCCTTGCTTAGTGTCACGCTGCACATTTTTTCCCTATGAAATCTCAAAATAATTGGAGTATATACAGTTCAATCTGTAGAGCAGCAAAGTCTGAACACAATTAGATTGCTCAAAACAAAACTGCAGATTTGAACAGCACAGAAAGGGAAAACGGGAACATGGATTAATTGAAGCTTCTTGTAAAATAACGTTGTCCAGGTTTTTTCCCCTGGCTGATTTCATAAGGAAATAGAATGGCAATGTCCTTTGCTTCACAGTAAATAGCCATTAGGAGTGTGCGCAAATGTAATTTTTGGGGTTCAATTCGAATCACATATCCAAAAATTCAAATCGATTTGAATCTTTAAAATTTGAATGTATTCACATTCTATTCAAATTGAATACATTTGAATCTATTCATGTGAATTTTCAATTCAAATTTGCAAATACACATGTCAACAACATTTTTATGTGCCCATATGTATCCGTATGCATCCGTACACATCCATATATCCATCCCGTATTTATCCCGTATGCATCCTGTTTTCATCCTGTATGGATCCGTACAAATGAATTTGGATGTGGGAAAGATGCATACAGGTAAGTACGCATACAAATGTCCAAATAATTCACACGAATAGATTCAAAAATTCAAAATTCATTTGAATGTTTAAATTTGAATTTATAGATATTATATCTGAGTTTGAATGTCCAAATTTGAACAAATTCTATCGAATTTTGACTGTTTTGAATATTTGTGCACATCCCTAATAGCCATCTCTTTGAGGGGCTCGCCAAGTAAGTTATCTACTGTATTTAACTAGTCTTCTACCTGAAGGATTATCTTGCACAAGTCCACTTTAAAGTGAGAACCACAAGAGGAGAGAACCGGGACCATGGACATGAGACCATGGGCCCCACTGTGGTAAGGGGCATTAAGTTCCTGTGTAATTTGTTTCTAGGCAGGGGGCATAGCTCAGTGTTATAGCAACTTCCTGTAAAGCAGAAGGTTGCAGTTCAATTCCCAGGATCTCAGAAGAAGGTAATAACAAGCCACTTCTGTTTCTTCCAGTAAAACTGCATGTATATGGCAATATCGTCACAGGCATTAGTAGCTACCACTTGAGTCAGTTGTAGCTAACAACAGCAAGTTATTTCAGAATTTGCACTTACGATATAAATTAGCACCTATAATTTTTTTTGCATCACTTTGACTTCTCTTTTGCTTATATGTTTTCCTCTTTCATGTTGTCCTTTCCTGCCCTATAGGGAAGCAGTCACAAGCAGCTCTAGAGATAACAAGGCCCTGGAAGAAACATACATCGGGCTTCTCTGTGGTGCCAGTGGATAATGTGACTGTGGCATTTGGAGGGTTCAGTAATGTGGCTGTGGCATTTGGAGAGCTTTGGATATACAGAAAGGCTTTGTCCATGTAGACAATGGGAGGAGCAGGGATCCAGGGAGGAGGCTCTGGGCCAGGAGTGAAAGAAGTAGTAGGTATGTGCCAAGCGCTTTGCCTTGGTTCCCGAAGTGCAGCTGTGAGTGGAACTTTTGCTTGCAGCAGTGGGAAGCCTGTTAGGATCTACTGCAATGGACTAGGAATGGTCTTAGAATTTGGCTGTTTTGGTGACTTTTGTACCATGATACACACTCAGCTGTTTCTACCACCACCACATGCATATGGCAGAAGCAGGAACAGAACAGAGTCTGGGAATGCAAAGCAGACCATTTTAAAATGGTATTTTGCTGGCATGCTCCTGGATGCGCCTTTTGTGCCTCTGAGTGGGCCAGGCTTAGGCCCATTCCCCAATGCCCTGGCATGCAGAACTCATGATTTCAACCCCTGGCTGGTACAGTCCAACAGCTGCCTGTCAGTTCACAGCAGAGAGTCCCAACAGAATCCTTGGCTCTTGAGTTGCCTTCTCTGTGCATCCACATGGGGGCCAGAGGTAACATCTCCCTACCAAAGCAGATGCAGCGTACCAAGGTAGCCCCCATGATACCTCATTCCATCGAAAAGCTCATGTGGGCTTCTGCTCCAGCTCACAGGAACCATTCCTACTGGAGTGGTCCAGCTGTTCTGAAGTAAGGCTGTCCACCCTTGGATGGCCTGTGCTGGGGCAGCCCCTGTGAAACCCCAGAAGCTCCAGTGACTTGGAGCCCCCAAGGGACAAATTTCCATGATATAATTTGGTGCACTGTCAAATTAGATCTGAACAAGAGTTTAGGTTAGGTCCAAGCAGAGGTGAAGGTACTACAAAGAGGAAAATTTGAGCACTTCTCTCCTCACTAATCTTGACTTTTCTTTTCCCCAGAAATCTTTGCATTTCTTAAGTCATTTCCTTCAGAAGGTGGTTACTATTGGGTTTTTGTCCAATCTGAGGAACTTTCTGAGAGAAAGCTCAACCTCCAGAACATGTCTTTAAAATAAAAATTCTATTTTAATTAGAATTTACAAAGGTTAAATGGGCTAGAATTGAAAGGAATATTAATAAAATGGAAAATAAATCAATGTTGAATATTAATATAACTAGAACATTCTTAGATCAATGTCCGCAGCCAACTAAAACAACAATGAAAGTATGGAAATGTTGGCAATATAAATCCAAATTTACACATATAAGATGTCTAAATAATGAAACTGAAATCTTTATTAAAACAGATCTAGATAAAAGAGGAAAATGGAATAACAACTATTCGAAACTGTTATTATTTATGAGGGAACCCCATTCCCAGAGATAGATGGATAACAATATTAGGGGATAATAAATGGTTGCAAATAATGCAGGCTAGGAATTTAATGGTGCAGAGAAACTATAGCCAATACATGCAAAGTAATAATACCCAGCTAGAAGAGATACTTGACAAAAAATAAAAAAAATATGGAAGGGAAGGTGTATATAGTTTTAAATCGTTTTATATGATAATATAGATCTTCTCACACAAAAATGGGGAACAGATATAAATATTACAAACCAAAAAATGAAAAAAATAGGGAAAATATTGCGAAGATATTGCGAAGATATAAAACACAAGGGTTAAGGAACTTCAAATGAAAGTAATGATGTATTGGTATAAAACTCCAAAACCATTGCTAAATTCATCCGTAATGTATCACCATTATGCTGGCATGGATGTGGACAACAGGGTACATTACTGCATATGATATGGGAATGCCCAGAAATACAAATAATTTGGAATGAAGTTTGGGGATGGATAGAAAGAATACTGGGATATAGTGTAAGAAAAACAAATTAAATATGTGTAACCCAAGATATAGGTTCACAATTAAATATAAGTACAGATAAATATTTACTTCAACAGATGATTATGGCAGCCCTGGCTGTTATAGTCTTGGGATGGAAAGATAAAAGTAAATGGCAGATTGGCAATTGGCAGCATTATTTATCAGCATTATTTAGACAGTAACGAGAGTGTAATTAAAGATAATAGGGATAACCGGATGAGTAAATGGCTAAAATTGATAATATATATTCAACAATACAGGTGGGGGGCATGAATTATTAAATGTTATAAAATTGGTCTTAAGACAATGAGAAAATAATTACAATGGTACTGTCTATCGAAGGGGGGAGGGGAGGGTGGGTGGATGGTAGAATATGGAAAAATAAATAAATAAATAAATAAATAAATAAATAAATAAATAAATAAATAAATAAATAAATAAATAGAAAAACAAACACCGGGATATATTGATTATGAGGATTGTATATTAATGTAAATAGAATGAGCTGGTTTGTATATATGTGCTATTGTATGTGAAAATGTGAATAAAATGTATAAAAACAAAGCAAAACATGTATTTAAAAGGGCTGAGAAATTCAAATTCTTTCTCTTTGATCATTTTGCCAGGATGGGTAAGAAACTGTCTGTTTCTTTCTTTCCTTTCTTTCTTTCCCCCAACCCCTGCACACAAATTTTTCTGTGCTGGAAAGGATTTTTTTTTTTCCTTGAGCGTGGCTTTGCTGAGGGAACAGGCAAAGACATAGGGAAAGTTGTTCATTTTAAACCATGTTAACTTTTGTTTTAAGGCGTGTTTTTTTTCCTTTGGCCAGTTGCATTTTGAATCTGGTTTGCGGGTTTTTTATTTTCAGCATGGCTTGCAAAGATGCAATGCAGCTCTGTCTTTTGCATTACTTTTAAATTGTGTTAAAGAACTTGAGACTCTTTTTTTGATCATTTGAGTCTTAACTTTTTGAATACTTTTGCAGTTTTACCAGTTTTAAAGAACTTTAATCAGTTTTGCTTCTGAATTAGAAGCATACCCATTAAACTGTACAATATACAAATGGAACAATGGAAAAATTGTGGATAAAGAATATGAAATTTACAAATTGTACATTATTAAAAGAAAACATTTATAAAATGATGTATAGATGGTACTTAACACCACACAAATTAGGAAAAGTTTATCAAAATGTATCAACCAAATGTTGGAAATGTAAGAAAGAAGGAACGTTCTATCATATGTGGTGGACATGTAAAAAAGCAAAGAAATACTGGGCTCAAATCTATAAGAGTATGAAATTAATTTTAAAGAAGCATTTTTTATTTAAACCAGAACTGTTTTTGTTGGGTATAATAGATAACTCTTTAGATGATATTAATGTATTGGTATCATATATGGTGACTGCAGCAAGACTACTATATGCACAAAAATGGAAGGAGAAGGAGATTCCTACGGAATATGAATGGTTAATTAAACTGGTTGATCTGGCAGAAATGGATAAATTGACGAACTTGTTAAATGATAGAACAATTGATAATTTTGTAGAAGACTGGCACCCTTTTATTAACTATCTACATGAAATACAAGTGTTGACAGAAGGTTTCGACTAAAAATGAAGAAGGCAGTCAGAAGATGACAAGAACGAATAAAGAAGCAAAGAAACAAGCGATATTAAGAAGGGAAATCAGAGAAACGGGGGAAGTCATACAGAATAACAAAGCAATACACACCAAGAGAAGATACAAGAAATTGTATGACAGATATTGTCTAATTGTTTTTTATGTCATATTGCTTTTAAAATCAATAAAATATATATATATATATAAGCATACCCATTAAAGGGGCATTTGTTATTTGTTCTATTTCTTACAATTTCAGAAGAATGATTTTGAAGCTGATATCCTGATATTTCCTGAATATCTCCATGCCTTATTAATTTTTATGTTGAGTTAGGGTTCTTTTTCCTTAGATTAGGGTTTTCTTTATTTCCTTTTCTTTCTTTTTGGCGTTTTCTTAGTTTTAAGCTAAATAGGTTTTATTTTAAAGGTGTTTTCTTGAGTCTTTTTAAATGCTGCATTTTAAAAATGCTGCATTTTATTGCATTTTTGGCATTTTGCTGCATAATATGAAATGCTAGCAAGATAATTGGTACTTTTTGCACATATTTGTGTTCTTTTTGTCTGTTTTGTACAATCATGTGAGCTATGTGCAATGAGATGGCTCCACCCCTATTTCCATATTTCTTTTCTGTACTCTAACAAATATTTTTCATTATCTCTCAAAATAAATGACTTCCAGTGCTTTAGGTGTGTATTATGTCCAATTTCTAGCAATTTTTGTATTTAAATCCTTATCAAAGATCTCACAACACCCACCCACCCTTGGGGTACATTGGGTTCTAAATTAATCCAGATTAATATAAATTCACTTCCCTGGGTAACAGTCTCACACCTAGATAAAAGGACACGCCCAAATGGCCTTTTCACACTCAGGTGAAAGGGAAGTTCCAGATATGCTCTAACATGCAGGATTCATCCAGCCTTCTGAGCATGTCGGACCATCCCCCAGCCTGGATATGCACTCCACAGCTAAAATAACAGCACGAAATCTGAAGTACTTCCGTGGGATGTACAGGAAGGGGAGGATAACCAGAAAAGAGGCTTCGGTAGCTAGCATTTTTAATGCCTGCAGGGGAAGCTATTTTAGTACACAAAACTGGAGTTTTATTTCTAGTCTGACTTTTTGTCATCTTCTCTTTCAGTGCCGATTTATATTACTTCTGAATTTTTGATAACTGACATTGCTGGAGGGCAATCACAAACCAGCTTGTTTAGTTAACATACACACACAAACATATCAGCCTCTTCATTTTTCTGTTGGCAGAGAATCAAACCATCTCTTCTCTTCAGGAGTTTGCAAGATCTGAGACCCTTTCCATACATACTCATAGTGTAGCATAGGAAAGCATCTTATTGTATTCTGTCCACACGGGGTGGAGCATAAACTGGACTATGGTCCCCAAAATGGTAATCGAAGGATGTGGATAGTATGGCTCCATGGTCTGGTATATCACTGGGGACCCATTTCTGTGCATTAGTTGCACCACTGAAATGCACCCCTTGGGAGATCCAAAGGCCAATAACTTTTTACCCTGGTCTTTGGAATATTTGGAGCCCTGTCCCCCCCCCCCCCAACATCATCTCTAAAATTGGCACAAATTTTGGAACTAGCATAGAGCAGGCCATCTCAATGTGGATAGCCTTGTTCCTTGCAAGGAGCAACCTGTCCCAGCTTGGTATGGATTGTAGCCTAAGTAAGTGCAGAAATTGGCTGAGACTACTCCCATGCTACATAAGGTGAGTGTTTTTTAAATATATATATATATATATATATAAATCCACATATCTGGGAAGATAGAACATGCATATATGGTTAAGTATATCTACTGTCTAGTTATCGTACAGAAACATCTTGTATTTAGGACAAGAACAGCTGCAGCCCATTGTGTTGCAAAATAAACAAAAATGATGTAGAGTGCAACGAAATTACCCTCAAATGCATCTTATCTTTATGATGTATCACAGAGCCAATAACGAAGTTCTGTAAATATGCATCCTTTTCCTGTTACCAGCTTCTTTTGGTTAGATGACAACTGCATTTACATGAGGATTGCAGAAGTGTTTCAAAGCAAAAAGGGTGAGGTGTGTGATTTCCACATGTCCCATATCCACCCCACTCTCCCTAGGATGCAGAACAGTCAGTTCTGAAGAGAGGGCACCCCTCATACTGAAAATGAAGAAGAGTTGGCTTTTTTACCCTGCTTTTCTCACCCATTTAAGGGGACTCAAAGCGTCTGACAAAGCTCTCTATTCTTCTCCCCACAAGAGAACACCCTGTGAAGTAGGTGGGGCTGTGAGAGCTCAGAAGGAGAGCTGTAACTAGCCCAAGGTCACCCAGCTGGCTTCGTAGAGGAGGGTGGAATCAAACCCGGTGTGTTCAGATAAGAGTCCAGCTCCTTAACCACTAGACCAAACTAGGACCCGGAACTAGGCCTTTTCCAGGGCAATGCTTGTAAGTCAGCATGATATGTTGATCTTGAGGCTGAGGAGGCATCATAAGTCGATCTTGCTGCTACTGCATAATTTCACAGTGCAGTGAGAATATCTGAAGGCAGTGAATATCTTCAGAGAGCTTTTCTCTTGGCTATGTGGGAAAGGTGCTGCAGAGTACACTTGCAGGCTCCTACTGCCCTTGTTCAAACCACTGTGCAGTGACAGGCATCTTGGCTATTTGGATGCTGCACAACATTATGCAATCATTTTCAGAGTCATAGGTATGACTGAGTGACAGAAGGTCTTTAGCAACAGCCAAGAATCCAAAGAGATCCCAGAAACAACTACATTTGGCTGGCCGGCTGTTCAGTCACATCTGCTGTGTCTGATTGCTTTTGGTCTAATCAGAATGGAGGCTCTTAAGTTCTTCTTTGATAGGGTCCATTTCATCCCCTGGGGGCCTGTTCACACTTAGCTTTCAGGGGCACTTCCACATGTTCTGGGATATTCCATCCACATGCTGCAGCACTGTCTCTGTTCCAGAGTATCCTGGAGTGTGCAGGAGCATCCCTGATCCTCCTAAGCTGTGGAGCTGTTAGGAAGCTCCCAGTAAGCTCTCATACTCAGCATTTGCACCTACTTCCCTTGTGAATGTTGTGTGGAGGCAGGTCAGGGCAGAGCAGCTGTGGATGGGCAAATGCACATCATGTTATGATTACCCTTGTAATGTTCAGGCATGAAGCAGAAGTCACTATGGTTGTTGTCATGGTGATTCAGACCATCTGGGATGGACTGTCCATGCCCCAAGCACTGGTAGTTAAGTTGGGGATAGCACCAGCAGTTGTAGCATGAATGCAGGCCATTGCCTCTGTACTTTACTGCACTGGGAAAGTCATTTCAGGTAGTTAAATGCAAACTGGCCCTGGTTTTGTGTATGAATTCATATCCACATACTTTTTTTTAAGTCCTGCCTTATTGCTATTATGCTTATTCCCTCATAGTAGGGTCTTCAAACAGAGGACACCTTTCTGAGAAGATGTCTCTAGAACTGCCCTTGTTAAAGATGGCCATCTCAGCTTCTCCTCACACAAAGCAGGAGAATGATCAGACACTGGAGCATAGAAGCTTAATGGACTCAGAGGCAGTCTAACTAGAAACGTCTGCAGCACCCCAGACCTCCCATCTTGGATCCCAGCCCATACAAACATCAATGAACATACAGCTTCTAACAGTGGTGTGGCTGATCAACCATATGGATGGACCTCAAAAGCATAAGAAATGGCTTGATGGATTGGACCAATGAGTCATTTAACCTAGTAGTTGGGTTCACAGTGGCCAATCAGATAAGTATGCAAAGGCCAAAGGTAGGTCAGGAGTACAATAAAACTCTCATTACTCCATAGCAATTAAGGTCAATCAAAGTGGCACTGTTATTCAGCATATATCTGAGAGATTAAAAAGCAGTTTACTTTTTTCTTTTTTGTCTTAGGACCTTTCTGCACTTACTATAAGCCCAGAACATGAGGGGGTGGGATAGGAAAGGCCATTTTCCATCCTCGTACTCTCCATCTACTTGTGTACTAGAGAGTGGTATGCCAGACCACCAAAGCATGAGGATGGCCCAGCTCTTTTGGCTGTATATGAGGTGTGTGTGTGTGTGTGTCAATTTTGATAGTGTGACAAGGCACGCTGCCAGAATGAACCACCCCCCATGAGCTACAGCAGGAAAAAAATAAATTGCAAAACAAAATTGCAAACAAAACCACCACCAAAATTAAAAATAGAAAAAAAACTGTATTTGTTGGGAAAAAATCCCATAGGAGTAGCACAATAGCCTTCTGTTCTTGATCGTTTTAATTAGTACAGATTTTGAAGTTGAACTGGAGGGTCAACAGCATGAAGGCTAGCGAAAAAAAAATCAGCAGTTTTAAATATGGGGAAGATAACATGATCTTCTGGGCCTGCTGTCTTCTTCAGGCCTTGATGTTCAAAAAAGAAAACATCAGGCCCTTAGGACAAATCATTTTGTTTACAAGACTGACTGTGTTGTCAGGTCTGCAATTCTTTTGTTTAATGCTGTGTATACAAAAGCTTCAGTTCTAAATATTTGCCACTGGTGGCTTCCACTGAACTCAGAGGAAAAGCATTTACTTCTGAGTAAGTCTGAGCACTTCTGTCATTGCCATCCTAATTAGGCCAACTCATTAGCAGCGGCATTGGCCACAGGTTGAAAAGGGTTTAGGGTTATAGTTAGGCACATTTTAAAAAAGAACAAAGGAGTCCCTTTCAAGTCCATCTGTGCATGAGTTTCTGTTGTACAGGTCTATTAGACTGGCTTGGGTAGTTGTCAAGCCTCCACAAGTACAGAAAGGGCCAAGATATGAGGCACTGGGAAGGCAGGTATTCTGTTTGTCCTGGCTCAACCCTGGCAGCAGTGCAGATATATCTAACTGTATCTCCATCTCAGGCACCACTCTCCCCTGCCAGCAGCTGGCCCAAGCCCTTGTCACTCCTATGGGACAGTTCTGGACTCAGATAATACAACACAAGCTAAGCATAGTAGGGAGCTGCTTGGTCCGGTCTACGGGCCACGTGTAGAAAGGGCCATTGACAGCAGTATGACCTTTCAATCAAGGTCAGCAGAATGTGGCAAACTGCTCCCACCAAGCCCAGGGACTCATCCAGATTGAGCCAGGGGTATGGAAAAGTAAGCAGGGTGCATGGAGATGGGGGGCACCATGCACCCCTGAGTGAAGGTGGGCACCCAGATGGACCCTGCTGGCTGGCGTCGGCCAAGTCAGGCTGGCAGCAGCCTGTGGGAGTCCAACACGTGGCTGGCAAGGGTGCGTTGAGAACACATCCCTTACCAGCCAATGTGAATGGTACAGCTGTCCCCAGTGTGTATCAACCTTAGTGCACTACAACCATCTGGCTGTAGTGCTAAAAGGCCTCTAATTTAGAAAGAAAACTTTAAAATGAAAAGCTCTGTGCTGTACACGCATTGTGGAATTGTTTTATAGCTGATCTGTCAGAACTGCTTTGGCTACAGACTTTTAAAATTCTAGGAACAGGAAGAGGTTACTGGAGATTTACACAATGTTTTTGGTGGAAGCAGACCGGAAGCACACTAATACATAGACCTTTCTGTGTAAATCTTAAGCAGTTTCAAGTCTGAAAGGCCATTGGAGTAGTACTAGTCACTAATTTCATGTATACATTCATGCCTTTTCTACACTTACCTTTTTAAGGTACAGTGCAGGCCACAGATCTCTGTCCCATCCCCTTGTCCTGGACATTCTGTGACAGAACAGTGGATTAGAGAAGGGTTGGAGACACGACGGCCACAGGCTGTCTTTCTGAGGCACCTCCAAGACACCTTGAGAGTGCCTCTTTTGTTATGTGTGAACATAGTCTGACATTGCTGTACATGCAAGCTTGTAGTTTACAGTACTAAATAAAGCTTATTCAAGCAATCTATATATTTTTTCAGGGCTTCCTGCATATACCAGCTGCATGTTATTTAACTGATTTTTAGGCTCTTTTCTTCCAATCAAGATTAAAAGTGGATTAAAAAAAGAGTTAAAATGAAGAAAACACAACCCCAATAATATAAAATATAGATTGTTCTCAAAGCAGACATATGCTTTAACCAGGTCTCAATGTCAATTTAGTCTTTGCTCCTATTTTAAAATAGGCCAAGTCCTATTCATCAAAGGTAACAGTCTTCTTAGATCCTAATATGAGAAATACACATGGAAGCATGAATTTTAAATTAACAATATGTCATCATAATATTAGCCTACTTCCTTTCTAATGAAATATATTTGTGTGTTGCAGTTAAGTTTAATGAAAAATGAAAACCTTTGATTTTCCACTACACTCAATCTACATCAACAGGCTTAGGATGGTTAGGGGGTATGGAGCACCCAACCTCTTCTGCCTCCTTTTGGCATGTTCTACAACAGTGCTGTCTTCAAGATGGTTCAGGTCAGCTCCCACATTAGCCCTGAAGCTCATATAACCATCAGGGCTTGCCTCTGAGGGATCTGAAGGGCCAGGGAATTCATTTCTGTAATGTACTTTGATGTGCCATTGAAATGGGTGTCCTAGTAGTCCAGAAAATGGAGGTGTACCTCTGCATGCCTCCAGGTTCCAGACTTTGCTATTGAGGTCTACTTCTGATTCAGATTAAGGGCCCCTTGATCTGGATCATGCTGTCTTCTAAGCAGATGAAGCAAACCAGTGATGGATGGGGTCTCTCATCTGCACTAACATACAGACTGATGAGGCTTTATAGATGACACAAGGGATCCAGTACCAGAATTATAAAGGTCAGTGCACAAGAGCCAGTTTGAAAAGGGCCTAAACATATGTAACGATGGTGCCTGGTGGATTTTTGTTTTTTGGTCTTTTAAAAACCTCTTTTTCCTCTTGAAAACAGCAAAACACCATAGCACAAATAAAAATCAATTTATGATAAAAGAAAATAAGGGGATTTTCTGTTCTGTATGGGAATGGGCTTGGTTTTCCCAAGATTCTCCCCACTCCACTTGCCAGCTTCCATCCTATTTAAAACTTAGATTTTACTTAACAAAGTAGTCTTCTGCTGGCTTCAGTTGATTATTTTAAAACAAGCTAAATGTCAGCTGCCTGGGTGGTTCTTTTGTTTCAGTTCACTCTAGTGTATCACTGCTGGCATTCTCAGGACTTTTTGATGTCACTGTTGCTGTTGCCTTTTTTTTTTTTTTTGCTAACAGTACAATTAAACCCCCTTCTTAGCTTTTTATAGTTTTTATTCATTTTTGTTGTTTGGATGAATCCAAAATCAAGTGTGAGCAGCATCCACACAGCATCCACACAGTTGACTGCTTGTACACATGCCTTTGCGATCAGCATTTTAAAAAGTCAGCAGCCATGATCTTCAATGGACAGGGCAGGGGCAGGAAGCACACCCCACCTCCCAATGATGTGAGCACGTTTCCTCCCAGTTAGCCTGCTAGTGTCCCCATGTGCATTCCCGGCTTGCTGAGCAATGCATACCGGTCCCCAAAGCGTGCAGAGACTTCTTTTTTCAGGTATAAAATCTGGCACCCTTCTGGCACAGTTTGGGAGGGATTGGCACACTTTTCGCAGACCAAATCCAAAACCCATGGGAACAGAGCTTGCTGATCCTGTGCTTGGAACCATACCAAAGAGCCATGGGAACATGGCCCAAGAGAGCTGGGCCAAAACCAGCCTCTGCATTATACTCCAAAGGGTGCAGTGTGGAAACTGTTGATCAAAGAGGCTTCCAGAACGTACAATACAAAATATTACTAGGGACAGCTCAAAATAGTAAGCGTTTGTCCATATAGCCATAAGGAGTTGGGATTAATGATGGCATGTACCAACAACAAGAGCAACAGTAAATATCCTGGCGACTGCCTTGCCTTCTATATGGTCAGGGTGGTTCCAGTAGGAATAGGATATCTTTCCTTCTCTTATATGCATGGGGATGTATGCATCTCTTTTACGATGACTCCTTTTTGTCTAATCTCTCGAATCAAACCCTTTTGGGATTAACTAGTGATAAATATAGTATAGTTTACAAATAATTCGCCGACCACCATCTGTTTGGTTGATGTTTCAATAATATTTTCAAGTGCTGAGCATTGGTAAGCAATTTAAATAAAGTCAAGTGTGGTATTCAATAGTGTGAGTTCTATTTATCTGGCTGCAGTCCAGCACGTGCTCTCTCAGGCTCAGCATTAAACACTATTAGCATTCAGAACACTGTCCATTACAGTTTCCTTGGCTTGTAAAACATATGGTCTGCAAGTGGATTGTGCCCTCTCATTGCTTGTGGAGTCTGCCTAGGGTTGCTCATTTCCAGTATTCAGCCCTATTAAGCCCACTGCGCAGCCTGGCTATAAGTTAAATTTTGCTGGAAGGTCTGAGTGAAAGAAGGAACAATTGGGGAAATGGGGCAATCATTGGAATTCCTTTTGAGGAAAAAAAAATGAACTGTGAGGTCAGTAATAGTTTGCATAAGACCAGTGGCATTTCAGGAGGAGGTGTGCTCACCCTTGTCTGTGACATTAAAGGGGAAAATGGGTAATACATTTGTTTGTAACCCTTGCTAGGCATAGTGAGAAAAAAAAATCCAGGTGGCAGTTAATTTGCATGTCTATTTTTGTCTCGAGTCTTTTACCAAAAACCTGAGAGTTTGAGAGTCCTAGGCAGTACTTAGGACTGTGCTCTTTTGAACAGAAATATCCATTGTTTGTCCTGGAAGGAAGCTTTTGAAGTCATTCTTTCAATTTGGGACTCACTACCCTGAGTGCTCCTGCCATCATTGGGATCAATTTTGCCTTTACCTTCCACATCTTCTTCAGTTCTTCTTTCAGTTCCTGGTAAGTAGGGATCTGCATGAATATTCGTAGGCATTTGAAATTCGATCGAATGTGCCGAATTTTGACATTTGAACTCGAACAGAATGTTCCGAAATTCTAATGTAAACATTTGAATTGAATTTTGAATTTCAGATCTATTCGTTTGAATTATCTGGATATTCGTATATGTGTGGGTTCGTACACAATGCGTACTGGAAGATCCTCATCTTTCCCGCATCTGTACACATCTGTACAGATCCATACGGGACAAAAACGGGATGCATATGGGATAACTATGGGACGCATACAGAGGTGTACGGATGTGTGTGGATGTCAGGAAGATGCATATGGGCATCTATGAATGTTGTCGACATTTGTATGTGCAGATTCAAATAAAAAATTTGAACGAATAGATTTGAATTTGGTAAAAATGAATTGAATCTTGTTAAATTCAAATTTAACAGATTTGAATCAAATCGGATTTTCGGGTATTCAATTTGATTTGAATAGAATATCAAAAAACATTCATGCACATTCCTACTGGTAAGTATTCCTTTGATTTCTCATATTCTTCCTGATGTTACCATGGCCACTTTAAACCTTCTTCAGTCCATTTTCAGGACTAACTGCTCACACATTTTCATTTCTACCAGTTTTATTTATGGATTTTCCATTCGGTAAAGTCCAAATGGAGGGTGGAAAGTCCACAAATAAAATGGATAGAAATGAAAAGGTGTGAGCAGTCAGGCCTGAAGATGGACTAAAGAAGGTTTAAAATGAAGGCATGACAATGGCCCACCACTTGGTACTGCTACATTTATTCTTTCTTGCCTTTGTCAAGTACCATGATATCTGACTGATGGCCTGTCTGGATATGGAAGTCCCTCAGGATCTTGGCTCCGTTGTCTTAAGTCACTTTTTTATTGTAGAAGTTCCTATTTAAGTTTTGGGATGTCCAGCCCCCGCTCACTGCAGATATCCCTGTATGAAATTCCTGAAATTTGTTTGTACTGCTCTGTATATGTCTTTCCTGTCAGCATCTTGCTCTCAGCTACTATGTGCTGAACTATCTCAGGGGCCTCTTTGTACATTCTCCACCTGGGGTAGAGCCCTGCTTGTATTGATCTTGTGCTCAGTGTTTTTTCTTGTGCTTCTAATATTAGTGACTAAGGGTGCTTCCCACTTAGCTTATTTAGTCTTCTTCTGGACCCTTTTTTTAGTCCCAAAAGACTTCTTTTAATCCAAACGAGTCCCTGCAGATTAATCCAAATATAGACGTTCCCACTCACAAAGAGAAAATCTGAATATAGACATTCCCAGGACTTTTAAATCCCCACCCCCACCCAGTGCACTGCCTCCATTCAAAGCAGCCTTCAATTTAGCTGGAGAGTTAATTAAAAAAAACACACCTGTCTGATATCTAAACCCTCTGATTTCTCTCCTTTTCACACATTCTCCCTGTGCTCAAGTAGACCAGCAAAGGACCTTTAAAATCCCACCCACCCCCCACCTCCTGTAAAAAAGAAAAAAAAAGCAGCCTGCCACATGTGTGCACAAGCAGATTAGTGGGGAGGAGTTCACCTTTAAAATGGCGTGTGGGGGGGCTGTGCAGGGGTGGGGATTGCCAGTGGAGGAGCAAAGCGTTTAGGGTTAGGGAGTGCCTTGGAGCCAAGTGGAGGAGGAGGAGGCGGAGGAGGCAGGGGGGGGGGGACCCAGGGGAAACACAGCTGCTACCTGCCAGAAGCCCTGCTGGTGGGAGGGAGGGAGAGGGAGACGGAAGGGGGTGGGCAAAAAAAGAAGGGGAAGAAGAATGAACAAATGGATGCAAAGGCAAAAAATTGGGTAGCAGGCCGGGGGGAGGGATGGACTGACTGAGCACAGATCTCTCATTCTTGCTCGCTCATGGGCTGAGTTTCCTGTTCATTTTGAAGTGCCACCCTGCACCAACACTTCAAAAACCGCAGAAGAATGCAGGCACAAAACCTGGCAAGCTGTGAGACCCCACCCTCACGTGGCTGGCATTGGGCAGGAGGCCGCAGCTCTGCCTCCAAAAGCCTGGAGCATTCCCATCAAGAAAAAAAAAAAGCGGGCTCAGCTAGGAAATTGCAAGAAAAGTTCTGTTTTCCCCAGGCCCCCTGCCCCAGATTTTTGCAGGATAGTGCTCAGAAAATCCGGTGATAAGAAGTGGAATGGGAACGCTGCTTGCTGAATTTGGATTACTTGCCTAGGTAATGGGAATCCTGGATGCCAAGTTTGATTCCAGGCCAGCTTTTATTGCCTATGGGAATGCACCCTAAGTACTGTCTGATCTGTGATCTGCAAATAGAACATTCTATGGAGGAGTTTGTTGTGCTAAAGTATCTGCACTGCTTGCTCTTCATTTTTGTTACCTGCCTGGCTATGTCTAAAGCATTCTTTGATCGGCCATTTTACTGAAATTTCTCCCTAGTTTGGTTTAGTGGTTAGGGAGCCAGACTCTTACCTGAGAATACTGATTTAATTCCACACTCCTCCACAAAACCAGCTGGGTGACCTTGGGCTAGCCACAGCTCTCTTCTGAGCTCTCACAGCCCAACCTACCTCACAGGGTGTTCTGTTGCGGGGAAAAGAACAGACAGCTTTGTCAGCCACTTTGAGTCCCCTTAAATGGGTGAGAAAAGCGGGGTAAAAAAGCCAGTTCTTCTTCTTCATTTAGGAAAGTAGCCTTGACGATTGTTAACCCTGACCCTCCCTCTTTTCAGCTTGTGAACAGTTTGTTGATTCTTGACTTGGGGTAGAGTCCTCTATGCATTGTGAGGATTTTGCAAATCTTAATATTAGCAGCTTCTATGGCCAGTTTATCTGTGCACATGAATCGATGCCTTGGATCTTGTCCCTCCCATTGAACTGAGACTCTCTGAATATATTTGGTGGTTCCTTGCTTTTTTGTTATGGTACCTATGTGATGGCGGAATCCCACATACTTGTATATCTCTTATGTAGCCTTTTATTATCTGGCCTCTTTTCGCAATCTTGTTAAATGGATCAATAAGTTGATGTCTTGGTCATCCCTAGTGTATAGATTGATATCATTCATATAGAGGAGATAGCTGATGACTCCATTCCTGAACCTGTATCTATATGTATATCTATTCTTGGTGGTGCTTTAGTTGAGTGGATTCAGGCCTGTTCAGAACAAGCAATGGGGATAGTGCATCACCTTTGTATATGGCACTCTTTATGGCCCCTTGTATTATTGCCTTTGATGTGGCTTCCATTGTTGTCATCTACTTACCTACTGAGTTCTTAATGAAGGCTTCTTTGTGTCTAACTTGTATAGTGCCAGGCATCTGAGCATCCATAAGTGTGGTACCGAGTCGTATAATTTCCTGTAGTCAGTCTATGTTGTGCTCAGGTTGGTCTTTCTGTACCCTGAGTCCAAAGTGACTGCTGTGTTAGTCACTGATGCTTTGGGCTTCTGGTGTTGTTTCCAATCCCTTTTTGAACTGTGCTCATGCTTTGGCATACATGTCTATTCAGCTTGGTGGCTGTAATGCCTGATAAAAGTTTGTACAGGTTATTGGGCAATTTTGTGTTGGAATCTTTGATTATCAGTACCATCTTACCTTGTGTTAGCTAGTTAGTGTGGGAGCTGGCTGATAATATCATTTATGTCAGGCATTCATACAGTGTTGTTAGTTTCTTTGTCCATTATGTGTGAATCATGGCTGGGCCTAGTGCTGTCCAGTTCTTCATATGCATGACCCATAGTTGATGGTCAGCCTCTTCCTCTGGGAGATACAGCAGCACTATGTTGTAGTTTATTTGCATTTTGCTTTCATTTAAAGTTTATTTTCTATCCCACTCTGGAGTTCAAAAGGAAGGATTGGATTCTTATCCGGGAAAAGATATACCTCAACTTGCCTAACTTCAGTATGATTGCTACGTCATATGCCTTCAAGCTCTTGCCTATTTATACAGACTAAATGTAGCCCTTGGTATGACCAAAATGAGGCATACAGATGTAAAAATATAAGAAATGCCTTGTTGGATTAGATCACTGGTCTGTCTCACCCAGAAGCCTGTTTTCACTATGCCTGTAGAGCTGTATACAGAAACCTGTCAGCAGGACTTGGGGACGTCAACCTGACCCATTCACAGGCTCTGAGCAGTTGGCCTTTAGAGGCGTACATGCATCTCCACCTTCTATGCTGAAAGACTGAGTAGTGCAACCATCAGGGATGCTGTCCCAAAAAGGAAAAGTGGGCAGCCCCCAAGTATGCCCACTAGGTCAGAGGTAAAGGTCACTCCTTCACTGATGTTTCAGTTCAGAGATAGCCAATATGTGCACAATTAAGTTTCACAGTGTCAATTTTCAGCTGAGGTTGGCTAGAACTGCAGATTTAACTGTGTCTGACTAAGAGATACCCAGTGCCTATGTGACTTACCAAGACATCAAAAACTAGGGCTGTAGCCACATGATCAGAAATATGAACTCCCTTAGAGCTCAACAGGTAAGCACACCTCATTTGTAGTGGACGTAAACAAACCTGTCACTATCAGGCCTGCAGCTGAGAATGGACTGTGCCCTCATTTACTGTATTGCCTCCTCTGCCACCATTTAGAAGGAAGTCAATGGTGGCAGCAACTTACTGAGGCCGATTTCTACTTACAACTTCCAGCCACATTTCCAGTCTGGCGCTCAAGCATGTGGAATTGGAAAGCTGCAGCTGCCGAACTTTTGTCCTGCAATTTCAAAGTTTTGGAGGCTAGAAGGTGCTGAGCACGGAGACAGTGTTCCTCATACCTGTTCAGTGGCTGATGGTCCTAGGAATTTGCACAAATATCTGTGTTACTCATTATTTGTATGAATTTGGCTGAATTCAGACTCAAATAGAATGTTGGCACATTCAGAGGCTGACATTACATTCATGAACCTGTGAAGGTGGGAAAGCACCTGCCTCGTCACATCTGCAGTGGATCCAGAGTGGACTCAAAGTAGATTGAGAGCATATTCAAAGTGGCTTCAGGGCAATCCAATGCATTCTGTGGGGATATATATGGGATTCGTATCTAATCGAATCCTACCACACTGAAGATCTATTCAAACTAATATGAATTTTCTTGCATTCTTGATATGAATTGGATGCAAAAAAAGTAATGCATGCACATCCCTAGACAGTACTTTTCCTGGCCATCTGGCTGAAGCTGGTTGCCACACTGCATGCAGCTGAAAGGCAAATGGTGAATCAACATTTAGCTCTTCTGCTCTGCATATGGCCAATGACCATTGCTTGTGTCTCCTATGAACAGAGTTTCACCTGTTCTGGCCTTTAGTGCCTCTTTCTTTTAACTATCTTGCCTTCTGTCCTGTCAGACCCAATGGCTACCATCCACTATGGTTGTTTTAAAAGCAAAATTACTTTTGCTCAATGCTATTTTAATGTTCAACAACAGCAAGAGCTGTATAACCACAACAGCTGCTCTTCCTCCTGTTCTGTTTTCTTGAGAAAAGCTTTGCTTCTCTTTTGTTTTGTGGTTCTGGACCTTCATATAGTGAAACAGGAAAGCCAGACCTTTTGAAATCCAGCGAGGAAGTCATGCTGGCAAAATAACTGATGTTGTTATGTGGTTTCTGGGATAGCTTCCCCCACCTACATCACATTTTATTTTACATATTTGATATTTGTGATGAACTAGATGCTGAAAAGAAACATTGTTTTCTTTTCTTACAAGACCTACTTGCTGATGTACTTCTATTGCTTGATATAGACTAAGTAGTAAGAAGTGAAATACCCTCTGGTTTCCTAAAGGCAGTTTCTGAGAGACTGGGAACAAGGCAAGGTGTGTATTTAGGCCCTGTTTATGAGCTTCCATAAGCAACTGGTTGCTACGTAACAGGCAACTGAAGTAGATGAATCCCTGGTCTGATCCAGCAGGGTATGATTCAATGATATTTCAGTCCCAGGGAACCTAAGTCTCATTCAAATACTCGCAAAGCAAAGAAAATGAGATAATTATGAGATATTAATCCAAATTTCTATCTAGGATAAGATATGCATTATTTATAGTATGCCCTAAAAGGTAATACATGCATTTTCCCCCAGTGTTAATGGTTACATGTGCACGAACACAGAGACAGACACGCACTTTGAGGTAAGCTATATGGCAGTATGTTAAATAAAGTATATGGGCCTTTTTGCATATATTGGTCTCATTGGATTACAACTCTCATTATCTTTCTTCAAAATACCCCAAAAGTGACATTTCTCCTAGGCTGGACATTTCAGGCCTGTTTGCACTTATCTTAACAGGGGTTGCAGACGCCCCAAGAAAGGCCCATCCGTGTGATGTGCCACTGCTGCTTTTGTCCCAGAGCATCCCAGAGCTCCCTCCAGCTGCCATGATTTTCCATAGCTGTGGAAAAGTAAAACCTGGGCTGCTTCCACACTTGGCCTTATTCTGGGATATATCTCAGGATAGGGGTCTCTTGTCAACATGCTAATACAGGCTATGGCAAGTCTCACTAGGACCTGCTGTAGTCTGCAATAACGTGCAGATAAGAGACCCTGATCCTGAGATATATTCCAGAATAAGGCCAAGTGCAGAAAGGGCCCTGACCTCAGCTTGACCAGCAGCAGTTGGTGAGCACCTGGTTGTGTTAGGCCAGGAACAGAAATCTCATGTATAGGCCTCAAGGTCAGTCACTTTGCTGAAAAACACATTAGCAGGTGTTTTTATCCTGCTACTCTATCCTGCTATTGTATTCTAGCCTAAACATGGCAACTCGGGTCCATGACATTATGAGAAATGTCTTAGCTGCTGTGAAAGGGTCAACCTGACACCGAAGCTCATCTCGTATTTTGATTGGTTATTGAGAAGTCATGTGAAGCTGTATAACCAGAAAAATATATTCATATGTATCCTGCCTTTGAATTAGAACTGTATAACCATGCATATATTCTTTAATCATTTATATTCACTGTTATTCATCTATCAAGCTATTTACTGCAACTAAGCAATAAAGGTGCCTTCCAGATGGAAAGAGAAACCTGTCTCTGTATTTACTGGATATTTAAGGAGGATTCAAGTCTGCTGCATTATTGCCAGTAAATCTCCAGGCTTCCTCTGAAGAACAGGTTGTAACATTCACACTCTCTTCCAGGTGCCAAAGCTGCAATGTGGTGGTGTGGGGTGAATGGCTGCAGCTGCACAGGCAATGTACCAGATGTTGCCATGGTGATCTGGCTGGACCAGGCTGGGCTATCCACACTTCAAGTGCTGGGGTCCATTGGGGACTGCACCAGCATTTGAAGTGTGGATGCTTCCCTCTGCCTGATCTTTGGCCGTTTCTAACAACCTGACAAAGAGCAAGACTACTTCAGTGAAATCCAAGGGCCTATCTATTAATATTAAGGTCTGTTTTTTACATTTTCCACACAGCTTTGACTGCATTTTGTGGAAACCACAAAGTGCATTTGCAGGTAAGATGACATCCGGATATTGTCACTGAGTCCTAAAGAGCACTCTGAAGTTCCCATATGAAAAGGTGGGGACAAAAGAGGGTTGGTTTTACACCGCTTTTGTTCTCAAACCAGAAGCCGTGGTTCTTGTACGTAGTAGCAGTTTTGGGTGAGTCTTCTGTTCTTCTGCATAATGATGAGATATTAAGAAGTTCAGAGAGAGGTTTGTGTAACAGGACATGGTTGTAAATACATAATAAAATAAGATCTTGAAAAATAATCTTATTCATATGATTATAATCCACTATTTTTTATCGCAACAATTAACTAGATACCTGTGGCAGAGACAGGTTCTACACAATGGAGAAACCTGCAGCAGAAGCACAGATCATCCCTGAAGAGATCTTTCTTGCTCTGTTTTCAGTAACTGCAGCAATGGAGTCTAACATTCAGTCACATGCCCACTACTGTTCTTGGTGATGGGAAGATTGAACCAGGAAACGTTCATTCTCTGGTTCACTGTTTCCAACTGGGACTTTTTACAGGGCACGGCCATTTTCCTGTGCTTTATAAAATGAAGAGTGAGCACTACAAGGGAGGAAAATGATGGAAAGTGCTAAGTGGTGCTCCCATCAAACATGGCCATGTGTATCCTGTACCAAGGAAGCACTCCTATGATGCAACTGAGGCTGACAGGTGTGAGACCCCTGCACCACCAAACTCATCCCATGGCAAAATTACAGCCTCATGTGGACCATGTCTTACTTTCTTTCCCCACTTAGCTGGCTGAGGGACCAGGTGCACAGTATCTGTATGCTATCTGCCTCTGCCTGCTTTGAAACTGAAGAATAAAAATCCCCCAGCTTTGAGGATGCCACACAGACATATTTTTCACCATGCCAAAAATGCTACCAGAAATCAGCCATTTTTCAATGTGACAAAAAGGTTGACCCAGGTAGATTGTTCATATGGTCACTCTGTATCTACACAGCGGTGGCATGAACAGCTGAGTGTGGCAAATGCCCTCAAAGTCCCTTTTCCCATTCTGCAGGAGTGTCACCAACGGCACTTGCTGCCTGTCAGGCATGCTCAGAGGAGATCTGAATGTCTGAGGGCACTGCTGGCATGCAGCCGCTACACCTCTTGGGCCTCCACCAGACACTTTCTTTAACCTGCGTGAATGCATCCTATGATAGGATCTGTCTCCAGTTTTGTTATCTAGTAATCTATTTCCTGTTCCTGAGCAACTCTAGCTGAATATCAGAACCTACCAGGTATGGCTAGCAGGTTCACAAGCACATAATAATCTGGACAGAACAACACAGCAGCTAAATGATTTCTTTGGCATCCTTATACTTGATGAATATCAGCAGATAATTTATGCTAATACTGTGCCTTAATGACAATTTAGTTAATATCTAGTGCATCTTGTCCTCAATTGTTTTACAACATTGCTTCACAGTCTTCTGAGCTATTGGACACAGTGAACCACTTCTTGGAGTGCACATGCATGAATGATTCACTTGATGCCTCTATGTGAATGCTCGGATGATGAAACACAGAAATGCAGCTAAAGACACAGATAACCAAACTCAATTACACTACATTGTTTCCACGTTTTTGACTTGAGCATTTTTAATTGTTTTTTCAGTCACAAATTATACAACATAAAGGTCAACATGAACATGAATTATACCATGTCATGCTGCTCTTGCTTGCTTGAAAACTGGTTTGTCAGCATTTTTTCAATGAACAAAGCTGTATAATGGAGCAAGTGTTTTCTTCCAATTTTAAAAGAAAAGCAAGTTTTTAAAAAAATAATAAAAAAATCCATCCTGAGATTACTCTGAACAGTATATTTGCTTTAATCTTTCCCATGGTCAAAAGAGAAAGTTGATTATATAAAATGAAATTAAGCCCTTTGGCAGAAAGAAAATATAGTGGCACCTCCTCCTCTTCCTCCTCTGCATTAAGAACAGTGCTGTGCTTGTAGCATAGTTCTTAACATTGAGGCATGCTGTTCACATGCCTTGGCCTCCCTTAAGGGTGAGAAAAGCAGGGTAGAAAAACCAACTCTTCTTCTTCTATCCCATCTTGTAGTGAGGTATTCACTGAACCCTGGACTCACCCAGCCCTTCCCATGCAGTTTGTTCTAAAAAGCCAAGACAAGCAAGGGTAAAGGGAGCATGTTGTGGGTTGAACAGTTGCAAGCCTTTTTAAAAAAAAGAAAGTTATCCCATAAAACCGGAGCAGATGGTGCCCTGGACACGTCACTAGACACTGTATTAAAAGCAGCATTCAAGTCAACATGAAGATGAGTGATTTTTGTCCTTAAAGTAATTCTCAAACCTATTACAGCAGGCTTCTGAGGGCTCCAATACAGACTTCAATGGGGCGGTCCCTTCATCACTTTAGAAACCTCTGGCTGCTGGAGGATGCAATGGAAGATGCAAAGTAGGTCTACTTCCCAGCCTTCACTGCCATACAATCAGCACAATTATTTGCTCATGTTTAGTCCCCTTTATGATGTGGAGCAAACCATTTGCACTCCTGCCATCTAGAGCAGTGGCTCTCAACCCGGGGGTCAGGACCCCTTTGGGGGTCAAACTACCCTTTCAGAGGGGTTGCAACGAGTCTCCTGCTGCCCTTCCCTCCTACCTCCCAGGGGCTCCGCCCCTGTGGTTGAGGGGTCTCCACAACATGAGGAACTCCATTAAGGGGTCGTGGCATTAGGAAGGTTGAGAACCGCTGATCTAGAGTGTCAGACCTTCCAAAATCAGAGCATAAGAGCATAAATACGCCCTGCTGGACCTGACCCATGGCCCATCTCATCCATCAGCCTGTTCTCACACTGGTCAAATAGTTGAATGAATGCCAACAAGCAGGACACAAACACAAAGCCCACTCTGCTCACATTTTCCCAGCAGCTGGCCTTCAAAGGCATACTGTCCCAGGGCTTGTTTGTTTGCATTTTTATCACAACATGTAACCTGAAGGTCTTAGGGCAGGTAACAGCAATAAAAAAACCAAAATATAAAACGAACATAGTAAAAATAATAAGGCACTAAAATAATAACTGAATGTGGGGAAATGAAGTTGTTGCCTTATTTCAGTCAAAGACCAGGATACATAAGGTGCCTGGCACACCTCAGCGGGAAGACTGTTCCGCAAAGTTAACAGCCATTGATAGCTCTGACTTCTATGAATTGGTTCAAATCCTTTAAACCATCCAAACTGGTGGCCAACACTACATCTCACATTAGCAAATTCTACAGTTACGTATGTCCTGTTTCTTCCAAGTTTCAGCTTGAAAGGGAGAAAACTGTCTCCCTATCCACTTTGTCTGCATCATGCATCTTGGTACACCTGTATCATATCACCTCTTTTCTTGACTGTACAGCCCCATAGCAAAGCTCCTGTAACCCCTAATCCATTTTAGTCATCTTCTTTTGAACGTTTTCAAACTCTGCCAACCTTCATCTGCACTGAGCAGCAACTCTGATGTCTCTCTTTTTTCATCCTTACCTATCATATGGAAGAAGATGAGGAGAAGCGAAGAAGAGGAGACGATGCATTCCCATTATCAAGAAAGGGGACTCCTGGGGGTGTTGTTCAAGTCCATCTTGTGGTACAGTGTTTGGCCTTTTAGGTGCCTCAAAAGACTCTCGAGGGACATGTCTCCATGGAGTTAAAAAAAAAAGTGGGGTGGAAGCAAGACAGCTTAATGTCCTGGGTGCAACTGTGTAAACAATTTGATGGCTAGCCAGGAGGCAACCCAAGGTAGAAAGTCATGATATGCAAATGTGAAAATAAGTTCAAAGAGTCAGTTAGCTCTGCAGCTTGAATACAGGCCCAGCATAGTAAGTCCCTTGCTGCAAAAGAAAATGTTTTGGTTGAAATACTGTGGAGAAATAATGCTTGCATCTGGTTGCTAAGTTGCCATTTCTCATAACCAGGCAAATTAAGGCAGTAGAATAGGTTTACTGCTGTGCCGATCTCCTGTTTGGGAGTAAAATGGGACATTATCTGGCTGTCACAAAAGAACAATCTTCTCCCTCCCATTTCTACCTATTTATTTCCCTCTTGAGCTGTAAGCTTTAAATTGTAAATCTCAAGAGAAGGCAGGATACCTCTAAAGACCATTTGCGGGGATTCAAGATCATGTGAAGGTTTTGCCTTTGCCTTGTGCTTGAGAATGCCCAGAAGCAATTGGTGGGCCACTATGGGAGATGGGATGCCGAACTAGATGGGATGTGGCCCCATCTAGCAGGGCTCATCTTACACTCTTATCATTAGAATTTCTAAGGATGGATTCACACAGTGCCTGTTCAGTGCTTTGAATGCACAATGAGGTGACAGTATTATTCTGACAGGATGCTGTGCTCTTCTCCTGCCATTCGGTAATGGTAGAGTGGTTTAAAGAGCTTTCAGAGCTCTTCAAACCACGTTCCCTGCAGTCAGTCTCAAAGATCAGTCCTTGAAATTCACGGCAAGGAGCGGAGGCACATAGACAGCAGCCTGTGCCATAAGAAAACAACAACTGTAGCATTATCCTTCTAATGCAAAAGAGGGGAGGCACTACAGTTCTAAAGTTTCTCCCCCCACCCCCTGCCGTAAGGATCCCGCCTATGTTTCCATTATAGGATAAAGCTGCTTTAAATGAATAAGGAAATAAACAATGAGCTATATCTTACTATTATTTTGTGCCCCAAGGAAGTTTTTTCTCACCCCGTCTTCACGGCAACCTTATCTCGAATTCGAAACGTTTTGAGTTCTCCTTGGCCAGACGGCAGTTCGGCTTAACACGCTTTTTCCGTGTTAAAGCACGCCAAACCGTTTTGAATCTCAAACCTGATTTCAACAGGTCTCACTCCGAATGGTGCATCAATACGTGTTTCCTTTTTAACTGTGTGGACAGTACCGTGTTAAGGGATGAGATTCCGTGTTCAGGGTGTCCCTCCCCCAATCGCACTGTATCCAATGGCTGTCCGTATGCTGGGCACGTCATTGGGGGGGGGGAGGTGTTTCCCTGCCTGTTCTGAAGCAAACTTTTTTCGGATCGCTTCTCTTGCAAGCCTGAACTTCTTGGAGCAGCCTTCACACAGCAGCGCTACAGTGTAGCAAGAAAGCCCCTTCACTCCCGATTAACAATGTTGTGATTTTGCGCAAGTTCAGACCTTTAGAAAGTGAAAGGAAGCAGCCTTTTCTCTTCTTTTTCCTCCCTTCTCAGACTCTTTCCTCTATTTACCTACCCGTCCTCCAAAATTCATCTTTTCCACATAAAAAGAGACATTGGCTGTGGCCACACTTAAGGTTTAATCCAGCTTTGGTCCACTTTCAGAGTGAGAGAATACATCAGCAAAGTGACAAGCTGCTTTCTTTCAGTGTTAGATATCTCAGAAAATTCACCTTTGGGGCAGATAATGTGGAAAGGAAATGATTAGTCACTTTGCTGATGTTTTCCCTCACCTTTAAAGTGGACTGAAACTGGATTCAGCCTTAGGTGTGACCACAAGAGTTCGCTTTACTCTTGAGTCTTCATGGTTTCTTTTCTCTCCATAAATATTCAAAATGCCTACCAGACTAGACAGCACAGTTCTCTTCTCCTCCGCCACCTTCTTGGGGGCCACTCCTTGAGGATTTCCCAAATACCTCTCCCCCCCTCCTCCCTTAGATCTGAAATTAGGAGCAGGAGTCACACAGAACTTTACTTGCTGCTGCTGCTGCTGAGCAATGGAAAAGCCCCTAGGTCCCCTCCAGCCCAGCCTCTCAGCGCGAGGGAAGCACAGGTGGGAAAGGGGGATCCAGACTTCTTCGGTGGGGGTGATGGTGGGGGGCTTGAAGGGAAGAGCACAAAGCTGGAAGAAAAGGGGGAGGGAAACGTGGTACAGAGGAAATGAGCTGGAGAGCTGCACAGCCATGAGGGCGGGAGGAAGCAGACAGAATTTTACAGAGTTTACTGCACCATCGCTACAGATGATCATGGATCAGGCACAGGGAAGGGAGGGTGGGAGCAGGTAGCCTTTCATGACAGCTATAAAATCACACACTTTTGCTACATCCCCCCCCCCATCTCTTGTTAAATTTCCCTTCCAATACATCTGGTTCATTTTTCACCTCGTTCCCCGCCCCTTTCAACCATCCCCAACAGCCGGGGGAGAGGTCTGATCTCTGAGGGAACACCAATCAGAGAGGGGGTGGACACCATCATGACTGGCAATGGGCAGGGAGGACTTGTCGTGGGGCCTCCAAGGATTGAATCCGAGATAAGGTTGCTGGCGGGATGCCGTTGACACGGATCAAGTTGAAAGCCGTGGAGACAGTTTCGTTCCGGTTCAGTTATTTTGGTTTCGTTAAACCGAATTAAGGCATGCTGTGCGGATGCAGCCTCGGCCTCACAGAATAAGTTATCTGGCCTTACTTTGAAGAACGTTATTGGAGCTCCATCATGGTGGCCAAAGTTGATTCTGTCTGAAAGCCAGGTCTGAGCCAAGACTGAAATGGTGTCCTCCAAGAACACCTATGGCTGCACAGCAACAATGAGAGGAAGAAAATTCCAAAAAGGGTCCAAGGTGGGCTTTAAAAGAACAAACTACTACCTCTTTCAAGGCAGTTAGCACTACCCACTTTGGTCTTCTGGTTAGAGTGCCAGGCTCATATCTCGTACTCAGACTCTGATTCCGTACTCTTCCACGAAGCCAGGTGAGTGACCTTGGGCTAGTCATAGCTCTTTTTCTGGGCCCTCACACCTAACTCACAGGAGAAGAACAGAAAGCTTCGTCAGTCACTTTGAGTAAAAGAAGGAGATAAATCTGACCTTCCCTTGCTTCTTGTCAACATTTCAGCTTCCATCAATATAGAAGCCACTGCAGAACAAGTTTCTGAGCCCCAGATTCAAAATGATTAGCATCTTCTTTCATTAGTGTTTGTGCTAAGTCTTCTCATCTGTGACACCAACATAGTGAACAGCGATATAAATGGAGCACAATGTCTTTGAGTGTGGTGGAAATCCAGATCCTGCTAGCATACCCTATTGAAAGAAAGAAAAAATACATATATGCTGGCACTGCAGTTTTAAAGATGGGCTACACGAAGATGCCAAAGTTTTCAAAGAACCCATTTCCTCATAATGTTTTATTAGCTTCCATATGCAAACAGTTATAGAATGCAATGTTTCTAGATCGAGTCATTATTACAGCCTGTACTCTTACCTGCCTATCAGCATGTCATTGTGATGCATAAAGGAAGCTGTCAAAACAAGCTTGGGCTGTTTTTAAGAAGCAGCACAATATTTATTTAGTTGCTGCCTCTCATCCCCAGAAATAAAATACATAAAGCTGTCCTGTTGACAGGAAAGTTACTTTGGATGGCTGTGGTGGTAGACTGAAAGTGTTCTCAGCAGTGACATTTTGAAGGCATTTAAGTATGCAGTCTTTTATTCCAATTACTTGACATCCTCATCAGTTCTCCCTCAATTTAATCTAGAAGGGTGTTTTTCCACTGTCACTAAAAGTACCCATTAAGTACCCATAAATGGGTGCGTAATTGCATTTTTGTACCCATTAATGGGTACTTAATGGGTACTTTTAGTAACAGTGGAAAAACATCCAAAATCTCCTTACTGCCAATAAGAAGGAAAAAAACCCCTTTATTTTCTATAGATTGTCACACATGAACTATCCATTAGCCACCATCTGAACTGGAACGCTAGCAGGAATGGAGAGAGAAAGTGGGGTTCTTCAACATTTAACAGAGGAGCGGAAATTCTTCATTTCTTCCCTCCTTGCAGATCAAGCTGTGCATGGTCTGATGTTTCTTCTACAAGAATATTCAAGCTATAGCATCTCTGTCTTTGCATCTTAGTCACCCTATTAGCACACTGGATCCGGCCAGAACCTCATTAACTGCTGCCTGCAGGGCTGCCATGCAAGGGAGCTGATTTGCAGAGAAACAGGAAGGTGTTGACCTGGAAAGTTATTGCATGTTTCAGGCATGATACAAAACTATATATATATAAAATATTTCTATCGTATATTTTGGCTGTCATATGAATAAAAAATGCTCTGCAACTGCAGTGTAAATTCCATGAGCCAAAAACAGTGAACTGAGAGATGTAAATGACAAAGCTCTATAGGATGTGCAACAGTGGGGAACATCCTAAAGACCAATCATCATGTAAAAGGCAGTAAAATGCTCAGACGTTATGCAGTCAGAAGCAGGTGTGTGTGTGGTAAAAAACCTGGAATGGAACAGTGTCTTAGGCTAGGGAAGAAACAGAGGGACATCTAAAAGAGGACAATAGTTTAAAAGGGGGCTATGTATATATTGTGTTGGCAGCATCCATAATCTCCTTAAGGGAACCCATTGGTCACTGCAGGGACAGGGTGCCCAAAACTCTTGATGCCTTGATACTATGCAGGCCCCACATACACCTGCCCTCCAGCAGCCCCTGGATCTCCTCAGCCCATCCTGGGTATGGTTTTCTGATCACTCAAACCCTTGCATTCCTGGGGCAGGATCTGCAGCCTTGAATCAATGGTTGTATGTAGGCTTTCAGGGCCAAATTCAGTCTCATTTGTAGCAGTTTTGGGGCTGTTATGCTATGTTTCAGGTTTCTTCTCCTGAGAACCTAAGCTTTCGGATATAGCTGTGATATCCATCTTCAGAGGATTTTGCTCTTGGATGAGTTGAAGGCAACTGGTGCCTTACTAGATCTTGTTTCCTTTCTTATAGATGTTTGTTGACCACGCATGGTCAGAAAACCACAAGATCTTATTCAAACAAATAGAAACCATAGCCAAGGTAAAGGAACTGGCTACCAGAGAGGCCATTGAAATACAACAACATTCCCACAACTTTAACAGGGAGCAAGGCTTGCTTCTCAGCAACATCTGGAAACCTCTGTATATAGAAACAAGCAAAACAGAGATTCACACCTGAGTTCGCTAACATGCAAGCCACTAGTTACTCACCCCCAGGGATTACACCAATACATAGTAAGCAAGTTAGCCTCAACAATCCACCATTAACACTTCCACCCAGGGAAACAATGCCAACAGGGCACAGCCAGGAAAAGACCAATGACTCATTAGCAACTCAAACAATGGAAGAACTGACAAACAAACAGCAGACATCTATAGGGCTGCAGTGAGGAGAATGCTGTGTTCTTACCACGGCTTCTGGCCCTGTGCTGGCTCCCAGCCAACTTGCACTGCCCACTCAGATCCTGTGGAGATGCAGCCATGGTGAAGTTAACATCACCAGTAAATCTTAACATGCTGTCCTAATCCTGCATGTGCCTGGTGCATCAGAGAGGGAAATTCAGTGTGCTTCCTTCCCATGTTGGGGGAGGGAAGGTTTCAAAGAGACCTGAACATACTGTCCAAAATGTTGGCTTGTGACAAAGTATCTTTGGGATGTGCTGCCATTAGGCACATAGCCCACTCCAGGGCATCTCTCTTCTGCTCTTTGAAGCAGAAAACAGAGGCCACAGCCTCTATGTAAGTACACTGCATCTGCACTGGATGCAGCACAGTCCAATATAGGAGGCCCAAAGTGGCCACCTGGTTTGGCTCACAACAAGGCCCACTGCTGAAATAGGTCCCTGGGTGGCTCTTAGGCCAGGAACACTTGTTCCTAAGCCTATATTTGGGAGCTTTGGGAGGCCCACTAACAAGCTGGTGCGAGCTTCAGGGCATGGCAGGGACTGGCAGACCATCGGTCCCAATGCGGTTGGCCACGTTCCAGTTCAGGAATGAGTCTGTCCATTCCTGGGATGGATTCTTTGAACTCTAGTGGTAGTTTTTATGCCATTTTGCCTTTGGTAAACAGGGAAGTTTTGTTTTTGAATTTCAACAGCTTGCGAAATCTTTTCAACAAATGGGTAGAAGTTTAATACCTATATAATACAGAAAAAGGTTTCAGGTCCTTAAAGCCCATTTTGAGAGTTCTTTAAAACTCCTACTTGACAAATGAGAGCACTTGTATGCTATCCTGCTATATGAATGCCTCTAACTCATGAGTCTCAAAGGGTCACAGGTTTGATGCCTGACATTTCCCTAGAAGAAGATAATGTTAAGACAAGGATGTCTCCAGGTAGTCATTAAAGTCAACCATGACTCAGTGACACTTAATCACAACAGTGCTACAATCACATAAGCCAGTCAAGAACCTTTGGAGCAGTGGGACACTCAAGGAGAGAGAGCTGATTTATATTTTAAAAATCAAAAACAGATCTCTTAGCAGTAGACACGCATAACAAGGAAACACAAGAAAAGGAGACCTAGAATCACTAGAGCCACATGGTGTTGATCTCAGTCTGTATCATATAGGGAGGAGTGGCATAGGTGAGTACAACTGGAAGTCCAGATCAAAGGAGGATTTGCTGGTGCCATGTGAACTTCAAAGGAAGCTCAAAAACCTCCTTCCAAAGAGGGGAGACCTTTGACTGCATTTACACATGCCAGCTAGCGTAGTGAAGGACCATCTTGCTTTTTTATACCCCTGAAGAAAGATATCCAATAACAATAACAATAATAGAGTTTACTGATTAGCCAATATGGCCATATCAAAAGCAGTATTTAAAACTGAATATTATATAAAAACAGCATTCCATCTGTCTTGCTTATCCTTCCAGATTGTTGTATTCAGCCCAAATCTTCATGGCTTTCAGGATAAACAGTGCTGTAGCCTGTGAGCCCCCCCCCCAACCCTCTTCTGTCCCTGAGTCATGGCAATACCAGCAGACACTACTAGGCAATGTTGCCTTCTACGTTTTATGGCAAATGTGATAATTGGCATTTATTAATTGGCATAAGTTGGACGTGAGGAGTTATGGGCATGTAATATCATAATTCCAAGACAGGCTTATTTTAAAATAGAAATCATGCTTCTATAAAGGATGCTTTCAGGAGAATTTGGAATGGAACTTCCTGGAAATATTAAAACAGACAAATAAAGGATTCCCCCTTGAGTTTTTGCCATATACACAGGATGGATCTATCTATCTATTTATTTTATTTTATTTATTATTCATATTTCTTTCCTGCCCTACACCCGAAGGTCTCAGGGCGGGTAACAACCATTAAAACAACAGATTATAAACCAGCATATTTTAATAACAGAAATATACATAAAAACCCTAAAAGATTCAACATGTTTAAAACAATATCCTAAATATTAAAATAATAGTCTCTGCAGTAGGGAGGAAGTAAGACCACATTAGCTAAAGTCCAGGGCAAAGAGGTGCATATTCACCACCTTCCTGAATATATACAGAGAAGGGGAGAGACACACCTCGAGGGGGAGACTATTCCATAACCTCGGGGCCATTACCAAAAAGGCCCTCTCCCTACTGCCCACCGGTTTCACTACTGAAGGTGGTGGGACAACCAGGAGGGCCTCACTTCCAGATCTTAAGGTACGGGCACTTTAAAGGGAAATCATTAGCACCCAGACAGCTTTTTGTTTACCAAGATGCCCAGCTGGAAACAGATATTTATCTCAGGGTCAGAACAAACTTGACTCATCAAGTCAGGTCAAAAGATCAGTCGTTGGGACCCCTTGAAACAATCTGGCTCTGCCCCTTTCCAGATTCAAATTTTCCCGCTTCAAATCTGATTGGTTTGCCCCTAACATTCTGGGGAGATAAAAGTAGCTCTCTGGGCTCAGGGGCTTCACAGTCCATTGTCCTGAGGTCCATCACCCCCACTTTGTGCTTCCTGGGACTGCCTCGTTCCTGCTGAAATCACTCTCTACACTAGCTGAAATCACTAAGCAATCCTGCCTGCCTTAGGACCTGCCATTCTTCTAGCAAGCCACAGCTGGCTTCTTGTTCTTGCCAGCATCTCCCTATGCTGGGCAGCCCTAACCTTGCATTCCTCAGACCCTGCACAAAGTCTCTTCTGCCTTAGAGAAAGAGAGACCTGAACCTTCACTGCATGATCTCCAGTCCAGTTCCTGCTGCCAAGTGTTCTCTGATCCAGCTTTGAAGAAATCTGCATAGGTGAGAGCCAGTTGCACTAGACAGAACAGGGTATCCTTAGAATAGGTTCCTTGCTTCCTCTATCTCTTCTCTATCTCTAAATTGCCAAAGTGTGCTTTTAAATTGATATTTTTGTTCCTGTACAAAGAATCTATTTTTGCTTATGTTTTGGCCTCTTTTGAAGCGTTGTGCATAGTGCCTGTCCATTTTTGCCATTAATTTTATTTTTTTCATACTAATTATTAATATAACAGTTCTTCTCTTCTGCCCACTGTCAGCATTGCCAGAGCATTATAGCCAATTTATTGTTATTCATACCTTCGCACTAAAAAACCTCTAGCATGAGTAATGTCCAGACAAAGCTAATGTCCCCATTTTTAACACATGTCTAAGACGCCTACCAGCAGTACCACTCTTAGGGCGATGTATTTGTCCAGTCCCCTAAGCATTATATGCAGTTTCACCTTATTTCCAGATGGTTGATGTTTCTCTAGGAGAGGAGTTAAATAGCAGTCTCTGATATTGTTATAGAGGTGGCATTCCAGGAGGAAGTGCATCAAATTTTTCTAGAATGGTATCACCACATATACAGTATCTTTTGTGGTAAGGGAAGTTCTGTAAGTGGGCTAGCTTTATCATAATAACTAATTGTTTGAACCTAGCTTTAGTAAAGATTTTGTGAAGTTGGTAAGGCAAAAAAGAAAGCTAAGTAGTTCTCTAGTTGGACATATTGCTTTCAGGAAGCGAGATAAGGGGTGGCTCTAGCACGTGCAAAGGCAGCCAAGTCATTTTGTGCTGCTGAAGGAAACATGTATCACCAAATGTCAGGGCTAGCCCAGCTATTAGCGATTAAGATCATTGTTGTTATTCATTTTGTTCCATAATTTTACTTCATTTCTCCCTGCCTCCCTCGTCATGTGTCAGAACAATTTAGATCGTCTTAGAGGTACTCTGCACCTTTGGAAACCCTGTGGGGAAGAGGCACCATTTCCTGTTCTACCTCAGGCAGCAAGAGGTCTTGAGCCATCCCTGAAACACCCCAGCTTAGCTCCACACTTTCAGTTCCCGTGAAACACAGGAGAGAGTCACTGAATAGGAAAGGCGAGTCATGGCTGCGTTTCCTTGACAGAATTAGCAGCAGCAATAGGGAAGGCAAATTCAGTGCATCTCAGAAAGGAGCAGAAAGGCTGCCCTTCCCTCCCCCCACCTCCTCTCCACCCAGCCAATGTTCGTGCTGGCTAGCAAGCAAACAAGCAAAGTGATCAAACACCTCCCATTATGTGCCAAACAGTAAGCACAGCTGCATGCTTGTTGCTATACTGCTTCCTTTGCAGCAGCGGGAGGAGGAGGAGGGGGCCGGGGGGTGGAATCAAATGTCATTTGACTCTGGCTGGGCTGATATTTCACATCTTGGTTGTGACTTTTTTTTTTTTTTTTGCATTGTCAATCTGCTGAGTGCATTTCCTTCTACAATAACAAGACAGCCTGCTGCGGAGCAGCAAGAGCGAGGACAGCAGGAGACAAGTTTCATCATAATGGCAACATAATGGGGTCTCCAGAGGCCTCAGCCAAAGTGCACTGGGGCTGTTTCAGAAGGTAGATTCCACCCCCACCCCCACCCCACATACACACACCTCAGTGGAAGCCGCAGCTTAGCTGCTCAAATGCATAAACAGATGAAGGGAAAAATCTCTGCCGCTGACATTCGCTTGCTGGTTGGAATCTGCGTCGCGTTTGCTTAAATCCTACTGTTAGCTAAGTAAATAGCAGCCTCACCCATTGTCTTCAGCAGATTCAAGTCCATTTGCCATTTATAAAGCCTCCATCCATAATGCATCAGCCCTTCCCTGTGAGTTAATTTTTCATTTGTACTCAGCTATAGCTGCATCTTTTTCTGCTTTGCTCTCCCCGTGCGTCCAGGAGGTACCACTGAAAGTACACGCAACAGTTTACACCATAGAGAGTTATATATTTTTCATTCATAGTCAAGCCAGTTTACTTCAGACAACAGTAGCTGAGGCTTTCTGGTTAAGTGGCAGTGAGTCAGTGCAAATTCATTTCTGCAATGGCTTTATTAAAAAGAGAGAGAGAGAGTAGTAGATCCTGCTAAAAACAGCAGCAGTGGTACTGTAGCATTTGGAAGCAGGTAACCTGCGGAGAGATCAGCACTGCCCTCTGGATGACATTCACATTCAGGAAGAGATTATGTCACATTCAGATGATGATCTACTGTTCAGGATGGGAAAGAGAGAAATAGCTTTACAGCACCAAGACAAAAGGCATACAGTGCGTGTTTATCTCTCAAAAAGCAAATATGGACTTTTCCAAGTGCCTCCTATGAATTAGTACTGTTTGCCACTGATCACTTGGCTTTGAAATGGAGTTGGAAATGAAAACTCCATTAAGAGCAGAGCTGCTCTACTGGTGGCACTCCGGATGTTCCTGAATTACAACTGTCAGCATCCTTCTACTCCCAGCATTCTGTTCCAGCCCTCAATGGGGCTCACAAGGAAAGCTGGAAGCTGTGGTTCAGGAATATCTGGAGGGCCTCAAGTTGCGAGCAGCCTTGGTTGAGATGATGATTTTGAAGACAGTTTGATTTGTAGCGGTATGATGAGGAGTTTTAGATGCATTGTGAGAGAACCCATGGGCTTTGACCATAGAAGGTCTCATAAATTGGTCATATAGCCAATCAGAAGCATCTAAGGTAATATTTCTGGAACAGAACTCTGAGTTACAGATATACTAATTCTGCCTCCACTGAGGGTGTACTGCTTAAGAGGCCCAGGCTGAGGAATGCTGGGTAGAAAAAATAATAATAGGGCTCTCTGATGAAATGTGGTGTTTCTGGCCCTGGTCACATGAGTGTTTTAGGTCAACCTGAGTTGGTCCCCAAGTTGTTTTACTCACATTAATTTTATTTAAGTTGTTAACTGGCCTACTAAACTGTAGTCCTGTTCCTACAGGACTTCCAGGGACTCAGAGTGGCCTGGAATTGCAAGACAATGGTTGAGCGCTGAGTGGATGTGGAATCTGGCACCATTTTTTGCTTTTCTCCTGGAAATGGCCTTAGAATTGGCTTATTTTCAGAAGCCGGGGCGCCTTCAGTATTGGTAGGCTATTATTTATTTTGTAACCTGTATTTTGTAGTATTAGATTGGATTTTTTGTTCTGTAGTTTTAAACTGTATCTCTAACCTGCCCTTTGGTGGAAAGGGCGATATAAATATTATTATTTTTTATTATAGAACAGACGCACCATCTACCACTCTGGTCTCGGTCAGGATTAAGCAATCTAGGCTAATGCCACCACCCTCATCATGGGTCAAGGTGTGAGGTTTGGAAGCACCCCAAGATTCCATGATGTAAGCCTATTTGAAGATTCAGGCTATTGGACATACCATGTGGAAAATATATTGCTTCTCCTGTGAGCCAGATTGGTCTAGTGGTTAGGGAGCCAGACTCCTACCTGGGAATATTGGGTTTGATTCCACCCTCCCTCATGAAGCCAGCTGGGTGACCTTGGGCTAGTCACAGCTCTCTTCTGAGCTCTCACAGCCCCACCTACCTCACAGGCTGGTTCTCCTCCTCCTCCTCCTCCTCCTCCTTCTTCGTAAAATAAGAAGACATACTTCTTTAGTTGTGATATATACGGAAACCTCCACTGAAGCCTGGACAAATCTGTAAAAAACAACATTGTAAAATAGGCGAGGGCAAATCCAAAAAGATGGTGCAGTCCTCCTCTGTTGCTTTCCCATCTTGCATTGCTTTGCTCCAGTCAGCTCTACTTTCCTGGTGTATTTCTTGAGGAAATATTCTGCCAGAATTGTAATGCAGCAACAAACCATATGCTGTGCTTGGAACTTAGCTCCCGAACTTTGCAGAAATCAGGGACAAAGAAGAAAAATATTAATATAAATATCAGTTCAATATCACACTGACTCTGCTGTAAGGGTTTTGTTCCACCAAAATAGCATGAACACAGAGTCTTCTGACTAGTGAAAGTGAAGGGGGAAACCAAACCTGGAGAAATGCAGAAGATTCCTTAACTCCTCCCACAACTAATTCAATGAAGCATTTCCTATACTAAAACATACTAAGGCCTGAACTAATTATTAAGGAAAATGCAGGGAGAGATTGAAACAGTCCTGGCTGGACATCACAAATGTACTTTATAGAAGTCTGTTATATATGCTACAACTGTATATACAACTGTGGTGCCGCCCATCCCCCAGTGCGAGCTGCTTAACTCTCTTCACCCCTGTCTGTAAACACGGTAAGGCTAATATGTTTTCAAATCTTGGTAGCGTGTTCGGGTTTGTAACTTTAGATAGCATACTGTTGTTTTATTTATGTATCACGGGAAGTGGCCACCAATAATGCAGAGACTTTTCAAAGGAAAAAATAAACAGGGTTTTTATTCTTAGTAACAGGTAACACAATGAGAGCTCTGAAGATGAATACACATCAGACAGTACTAAGCCACTCCTCTTTAGTTCTTTAACTGCCCTCTTGAATCCCTAACTGGACCTTCACTTTTCCTTCCACCCCCTTCTGGCCTATTCTCCAGCTCAGAAGATCGGGACCAATGCTCGGTTCCTTCCCTGAGGTAAAGAGACAGTCTAACCTGCCTTCTTCCCCCAAAACCCAAAAGCAAGGACCTTTCTTTCCTCTAGCAGGCGGGTTTTATACCCCCTCACTAGCCTTACTCGATGCCTGATTGGTGGAGTGCGCTCCTCCCCCTCCCACTATGCTAATTAGGGAGGCTCCGCCCCCTCCTTACCTGCTTAATCTGTCAGAGACTGGCAGCCTCTTCAGGATTGTGTCTACCAAGAGAGACTCACAAGCCAGCCATTGTGGATAAGCAAATTCCTTGAGAATAACAAGGGGCAACTGTTCTCACTCAATAATAGTTTCAAATAAGCATGTAAGTATGGTCACATTGCTCACAAGAGGAACCCTGATGGATTGGGCCACAGTTCATCTAGTCCAGCACCCTGTCCCACACAGTAGCCCATCAATTGCTTATGGGCATCTCAAGCAGAAGACAAGGGCTCTATAATTTATGACCCTCCATAATAAGCGCTGTTATTTTCTAGTTTCTCAAGAAGTTCTTAATTAAGGTAAGGTCAAATAGATAATGCCAACTTTGTAGCAATAAGGATATCTTGAAAGAAAGTCCTGTGGGAATGCCAGCTGATCTTTAATTATGACAGCATGAAATGCATTTCAGCTTAAATCGTCTTCTTCAATGGCTAGAAGCTTTATCTAAAGGCTTCTCACTTTTAGCATATCCAGTTCTAAAGAGCTAATCATTTCTGCAGAAACCTCATAATTCAGCCTACGACTCCAATGGTGGTGCGTACAATAAGAATGATTTCACTTAGGCTGCTCCAGATGGTGAGAGGAAAATGCAGGTTCTTATTTAGATCCTGCTGTTGGCCTCTCACCTTCCCTCAAAATGGCAGGGCAAAACTGTGAGGCAAGTCTGAGAATTTACTACCACGATGACAGAATTTGTACTTCCAGGTCTTCTGATGGCACGAAATACCCAGAAGTGTGCAATTGCCAGTTCCTGTGCGTGCACAGAGGCTATTTTCTATAATGGATTCCGGGAACAAATGTCTAGATAGAAAAGCCCATATTGCTATTCCAGGAAAACTCAGTTTGGAAGTTGATTTTCATGGAATATTGATAACACAGGATTTCACCCCTACATCCTGAAGTTATAGGATTGCCACAGATACATGAAGGAATCCCAACATAGCCTCAGGATAATCCCACATTTTAGGACACTGTGAACAAGTTTGGTCTAGTGGTTAGGGAGCTGGACTCCTATCTGGAAATACTGGGTTTGATTCCACCCTCTCCCATGAAGTCAGGTGGGTGACCTTGAGCTATTCACAGCTCTCTTTGGGCGAATCCCCACAGCAAGCTTATTTCGAATTCAAAACATTTTCAATCCTGGCAGACCCCACGTCAGTTTGGCTTAACATGCTTTCTGCATGTTAAATCACCCCAAAGCGTTAATCCTCATTTCAACAGGTCTCACTCCGGTTCATGCGCTTGAAACGTTTTACATTTTTTACTGTGGGAACCCTTCCGTGTTAAGGGATGAGAGTTTCCCTCCCCCAGTAGCTTGCTTCCAAAGCAAGCTGTAAAATCCACCGCTTAAAGCTACACTGTAGCGATGGAACCGCTTCACACCTGATAATGATCTTGCCATTGAAAGTGCTGATCTTTAAAAAAGGCAAAAGAAAGGAAAGCAGCTGCCGGGGAGATGTGTGAATGTATGTTGCTGCTGCTGCTGCGTGCCCTGTGCAATGAGGAGAGGAGGGGAAAGAATTGCTGGCTGCTCGCTGCTGTTTTTCCTCCATCTAGGCAAGCAGCAGCCACCCAGCCACCCAGCTAGGCTCTGTGAAGGGGTCCCTTATGGGTGGTGCATTCACGCCAGGAGGAAGAGGACAGGGCAGCCCCGAAAAGCGGTTTTTAAAAAGTAGCCACTGGAGTCCCCCCCTTGAGTCACATATGTCCTCAGAATCCAGATTGAATGCGATTCTGGCTGAAAGTAATGGGATCAGGCAAATTCGCGTTTGCATCCGGTTCTGTTATTTCGATTTAGGGAAACTGGATTAAGCTTTTAATGGGTATGCGGCCTTTCTGAGCTCTCTCAGCCCCACCTACCTCACAGGGTGTTCTGTTGTGGGAAGAAGAATAGAAACTTTGTCAACCACTTTGAGTTCCCTTAAATGGGTGAGAAAAGTGGGGTGGAAAAGGGAACTCTTCTCTCTTTTCTGTTTCTGTCTTTTGTCTCTCTTTGTCCTACCATGTATTAGATAATTGATAGCCAAAGTCCAGATTTGGATTTTGTGTGTGTGTGTGTGTGATTTGAATGGCAAACCCAATGGTCCACAGTGTACTATTATTAAGGATATAGAGATGAGGATTTTTGTTTTTTTAAAAAAAGAAATATTCCAAATTCTGTTGGAGTCACTTAAGTATTGATCCAAAGATCAGACAGAAAATACATGCAAAATGCTTTTTCACCCCCCTTCTATGAAAGAACTACTGAAGAAAACTGTGGAAGAACCAGGTCCCATTCTATTAAAGTTCTGGGTCAATAGTAATTATTTGCTATTACTGCAGATTTTCTATGCTATAGACTATAGACCGATTAGTGTCTGATTTCCTTCTCTGAATGCTTCTTTAGCTAACCAGGTCTGTTTCATGGTCAAAGGGCAGAAACCAGGGAAAAACAGGCATATCCGAGTCTTATTGAAGTTAATAGGATTTTAAAAGCTTAACTACATGTCTCAATTTTCTCAGTTGCAAAGCTACTTAGGTGTGTGCTGCTTTCATTGGATCGCACTGAAAGTTTTCAGAAAATTCACCTATTTTTATTATATAAAAGCTTTCCAGCCTCCAGCCAGTAGATTCTTTTCCTCATTTTTTGTTTTAAAGACATGCTGCAGTGCTGCTTTAAATCTTTACTGGAAACTTGATTTAGGGCATTACATCATGTCAGTGCTAGCTTGTTTAAGTGACAACTCATCCAGTTGGATCTCATAACACTCATTCGTATCTGTCATGTGTACTGACATGGACCAGTATTGCCCCTGTAGCCTGGAGTTAGAAGCCATGAAGCCAAAATTTTGCAGTGAATGACTTCTTGTAATGGGAATGATCTACCAAAGGCCAAACATCCTGCTGCAGGATTTGCACCAATAAGACTATGATGTGATGAGATGTTTCAGGCACAAAGTGGCATTGTTGAAGGACGGTGATGAAAAGACAGTAACAAAAGCTGCATTTAGATATTGCTGGTTTATTCCATTATAGTTGGATATTTCAGAATAAAACATGAATATTCCATCATATCCATGATTTAGGCTGCCTCCAGAGGGTGCCTCCAGATGGCGTGCTAGGAAGCAGTGATATGGGGTGTTGCTCCGGGGTAGACAGTGCTGGCATGTTTTAAATCACGCACGCATCTGGGTTTCTGGAATGCCTGGATGTGTATGTCTTCACCACTGCGCCTGTGTGCCTGGCTGTTTCAGCCTTAAATGTATGCATGGTGGATATAGCAACAATTGCTGCTCTGTTCTCAAGGTGAGAAAAAAAATCATTCTTACTGGAAAACTCTGTCCAGCATTGATTTTCCAGTAATATTTTTTCCACTTTTTAGTGGAAACTTCAGCAGTGGCAGGAGCATCTTACTTTGGTTGCTTTCTGCCCAGTGTGATTAAGCACTGGAGAGAAAAATGGGTGATTTCCTGTCCATTGCTTACTAGTGCCAGTAGTTTTTCAAGCAGCAGAGATACAACCTAAGATAATAGTAACATTGACTTTATTTGCATTTACTTTAATTATGCTTTCCCAGGATATGCAGCCCTTCCCATGCTGGGATGAAACGCTGCTGGAATGAAACAGGCTGTCTGCATTGGGAAAATCGGTTTCTTATGTGGGGGACATGGTGATTTCTAGCATTATTTTGGCGGTTAAATGCCCCCTGTATACAGGAACAGGGACTGTGTACCTTCTGTACAAGGCCAACTGTTTCAGATCAGGGGGAGTGGTATGCCAGCAGGCCTCATCTTCAAGGTCTACTGGTAGACTGTCATTTGGGTGCCTTATCTCACTTTAATGCTTTGTCTATGTAGATGAAGTATTCTAGCATGGTGTGGAGTTTCTCCCATCCTACACTAGCATGTGAAGGGAAAGCCCCTGGACCCTTTCCTAGCACAAGATAAAATGAAAGGGTCTATTTCCACAAGACACCTGATAATAGATTCCCTCCATCCTTACTTCTTTTGTGCACTGAAGCAAAGTAGGTAAAAAGTATATCTTGAGGTAAAATAACACCTCTTAATGAAGTATGTCCTGATTTGAAGATCCCATCAGTGTTGGGGTAGGGTGTCCCATTTCAAACAATATTTCTCTGAAGGGGACGAAGGACTGTGGAGCTCCAGTATGAGTGTGCTTTGAAATGCTAAGACTAGAATCCTACATACATAGGATAAAGCCCTAATAAGCTCAGAGGGTCTTCCTGCTGAATAAGCAGCACAGGAGAGGAATGTATGTTCAGGACATTATATAAGAGATGTGCACAAATATTCGTAGCATTCGAATTTGAATTGAATGTTGGCATATTTGAAGATTGATATTCAAATTTGAATCAAATGCTTCAGAACATTCATATGAAGCTTCGAATACATTTGTGAACCTGGGGAGGAGGGAAAGCGGCTGCACCAGTCACATCTGGAATGGATCCAGAGTGGATTCGAAGTGGATTGAGAGCAGATTCAAAGTGAATTCAGGGTGGATTTGACACATTCAGAGCAGATTTGTAGAGGGTATGTAGGGGATTTGTATGCGATTTGTATTGAACATTTATATCAAATTCAATTCCTACCATATTCAAAGGGAATCTATTCGGATGAACACTAATTTTCTTGCACCAGGGGCCTATTCGCACTGGGCTTTATTCTGGAATATATCCTGGAATAGGGACTGGCTGTCCATTGGCTAGTGCTGGCTTCAGCAGGCCCAAAGGGAAGTCTGCTCAAGTCTGCATTAGCATCTGGACCACAGACCCCTAGCCTGGGATATACTCCAGAAAAAGGCCAAGTGCGAATAGGCTTTTGATTTGGTATGAATCAACCCCCCCCCTCAAAAAAATCCATGCACCTCCCTACATTATACATAAATATCTGCCTGACTGAGCCCCTTTGAGCTTAGTGGTATTTACTTAAGAGAAGAAGTGACTGGACTGTCTGGGGTTGCCATTAATAATTGTTATTATAATAGCATGTAGCAAAGTTCTCTCTATTATAATAACAATAAATTGATGAGATATGCAGGGACACAGACAGACATCTGCTTGGACATTCAGACTTCATTATCTTCCCACCTTTTCTGGAAGTCTGCCAGACATCTGGAAAATCTACTTTAGATGGCAATGATCTTTTATTCACCAATTATCATATGATTGCAGTCTTTATTTTTAAGCAATTCTGATTCTGCTTTTTAAAACTATTTTAATTGTGACTTATATTTTTCTGTATATTTTGATCAACCAAACAGAGAAATCTAGGTCCTTTCTGCACTGAGCCTTATTCCAAATTTTATCTCAGAACAGGGGCCTGCTGTAGGCTCCACTAGCATTTAGATAGCAAGGCCCTATTCTTGGATACAATTCGGAATAAAGCCTAGGGCACCAAGGGTCATAGTTAAAGGGTAGCCATGCAAATAGAGTAACAGTAAATTAATAACTACATAAATGTTTTTAAATGCAAGACATGATATGAACTAATATTATCAAAAGCAACATAAGAACAAGGGGGATTGTAATGTAACAGCAATGACCAGAAGGATGAAAAATGCAGAAGCAGACTCCACACCATATGCTTTCACTATTGTAGATGAAACCCAGGACTCCAAAAAGAGCACCAACCACACTAGCTCAGTGACTTTTAGGGTTTCCGCACTGGCCACCAAAACCCTATTAAGCACACAATAAGGACAGATATGGGACACATGTGCAAGGTACCTTCCTCACAGTGGGACAGATTAGGGCCCCTTTGGAGAACGCTGCTTCCATATAGCTTTGCGCGAGATCCGTCGGTAATGGGGTCTAGGCGCTGCTAAATCAGGTTTCCAGGAAGACCTGAAAATTAGGTCTTCAATCCGTTCCTGCCTTAAATCCCACATCAAAGGAGGACACATCTACACATGGACAAGAGAGGGAACAGATGAGGGTGGGACAGGAAGTTGCCATGTTGAGTGAGGCAGCAGCACCATGGCAGCCATGGGATCTCAAGCATGCTGCTGATTGGTGGGCAGTCTGTCCCTGACATGCCCACACATGGGGGAATCGAGCGGTGACGGCTGAATGCTCCAATCACGCGGCTCCTGGGGTCACCTGAGTTAATGATCTTCTTTGGGAGAAAGACTGGGGAGGTGGAACCAAACTGGGGAAGTGCAATGCTGTTTATATGCCATCAGCCATGGTATCATTCCGGAAAGGCTTTGGAGTTTGGGAGCTGGAGGCACTGCATTGAGATGGTTCTACTTCTGTCTCCAAGGCTGATGCTAGAAAGTGATTGTGAGAGATTTTTGCTCAACACTCTGGGAATTCACTTGTGGAATTTATCAGGGATCAATCTTATCTCCCATGCTCTTTGATATTTATATGAAGCCTATGCAAAAGGTCATGGTATGCAGATGATATCCAGCTCTATCTCTCTATACTATCAAGAGAGGTGCTTGAAGTGCTTGGAGGCAATAATCAGATGGATGGAATCCATGAAGTAGGGAGGTGCTCCTCAATTCTACACTGATACTGAAGCTCAGGTGGAAGCACTGGGCAGAAGTGCCTACTTCCATACCATCAGCTATGGCCCTTTCTGGATATAGGTAGTTTGGCCATAGTATCCATTCCCTGGTAATTTCTAGACTGGACTATTGTAATGATGCCCTTGTAATGTGGGGCTGCCCTTGAAGATGTTTTGGAAACAGTGGCTGGTGCAGAATGAAGCAATGAGGCTGCTGTCAGGAACTGCTGGCCAGACATAAATCATGCTGGTTCTAAAAGAACTGAACTGGGTAATAGTTTGGGTTCCAAGTATCAAAAGGAGCACCTCCTACCGTGTAGACCCACCTGCCCTTTAAGATCTGCCTGTGAGGTTTCATTTTGGCTCTTCCACCCTCACATAATTTAAAGGCCTGAGGACATGTAAGAGTCTTTTTGGTGACAGCCCCCATACTATGGAACATCTTCTCCACTGTGGTGTATTAGGCTCAGGCACCCTCACTATATGCATTTAAATGGTTGCTGAAGGTGCATCATCTTTTCCTAGCCTTTGGCAGGATATCCAGAAGCACCCGCAGAAAATGTACCTTCTCTTTCTGGACCAAAACAATCCCATCTAGAATTTAATGCCCCCTAATTCCCTGGATTTGAGACCCCATGGGCACATCCCCATTAAAAACTTAATCCAGTTTCCTTAAACCGAAATAATAGAACTGGATGCAAACGCGAATTTGCCTGTTCCCATTACTTTTAACTTAATCGTGTTTGATCCGGATTCTGAGGATCCTACGTGGAGTACGTGACTCAAGGGGGCACTCAAGTGCCTACTTTTTAAAAGCTTCTTTTTGGGGCTGCCCTGCCCTCTCCCTCCTGGCATGGATGCACCACCCATAAGGGACCCCTTTACGGAGCCTAACTGGGTGGCTGGGTGGCTGCCGCTTCCATGGATGGAGGAAAAATGGCAGCGGGCAGCCAGCAATTCTTTCCCCTCCTCTCCCCATTGCTCAGGGCACACAGCAGCAGCAGCAGCAGCAAGTAAAGCCCCTTTGCTTTAAACATTCACACAGAACCTCAGCTGCTTTCCTCCCTTTCACTTTCTAAAGATCAGAACTCTTAGAATTGCACAAAATTGCAACATTGTTATTCCAACCATCAGTGTAGCGATCTCTGTTAAGTGGATTTTTATACTGCAATCACTGTCTTTGCAAGCAAGCTATTGGGAGAGGGAAACCCTAAACATGGATTCTCATCCCTTAAAATGGTACTGTCCACACAGTAAAAAATGTAAAATGTTTCAAGCGCACAATCCGGAGTGAGACCTGTTGAAATCAGGATTGAGATTCACCACTTTGGGGTGGTTTAACACGGGGAAAGGGTGTTAAGCCAAACTGCCGTGCGGACTCCGAGGACTCAAAACGTTTTGAATTCGAAATAAGGTTGCCGTGAAGACACGGCCCATGAATACCTCTGTCTTGTCTGAATTTAGTTTCAATTTATTGAGCTACTACCAGGGAGAGATCAAGCACCTGCACTGTCTGACCTGATTCAGATGGAACAGCGACAGAGTTGGGAGCCATTACTATACTGATGGCAAGTCAGTCCAAGCCTCTTGATAACCTCTTCCAAAAGCATCATACAGATGTTGAACAGCATGGGAGACAGAATTGACCTCTGAATATCTATAATGTAGTCACCATCTTTTAAAAAATCACATTAAAAAAACTAATAAAAATTATATTTTCCTCCAGCTTCTCCAAACAGGCTTCTGTCTTGCCATTCTGCTGCACAATTAGTAGTTGTCTGGACACACCTCTCGCAGTCCCAGGTGAAGCTAGCAGTTGTAGCTCCCATTGCAGGCTGATGTTCTCCAGGGATGGCTGAGTGATGGAAGCACCAAGCAGGCAGCTGATCTTCTAAGCAGCAGAGTCCATGCAACAAACTTAGAGGTCTTAACTCCCTGCTGCACTAAGTATTTATTTATTTATTTGCATTTATATCCCGCCCTATACCCGAAGGTCTCAGAGTAGTTAACAACCTTTAAAATCCAGCATATCAAAAAACTATATCAAAACAATAATAACCATCAGAACATTTAAAAACCAACATGTTAAAAACAGCACAATATCAGTTAAAACAGTAGTGTCTATGGTGGGGGAAATGTAACCAACATTTAGATGAAGGCCTGAGTGAAGAGATGTAGGAGCCAGACACACCTCAAGGGAGAGACTATTCCATAGCCTGGGGGCCACTACTGAGAAGGCCCTCTCCTGGGTGCCCACCCGCCTAGCTGCTGAAGGTGGTGGGACAACCAGGAGGGCCTCCCCTCCAGATCTTAAGGCACGGTATGGGAGAAGGCGTTTCTTAGTAGGAGTATGATAAGTTTCAGGTATGTGATATATATGATCTTTTCTTTGATTGTGACTATGGGCCTGTTCCCACTTACCTTCTGCATAGGGGAGCTGTAGCAACTCAGCAAAAAATACTTCAGGTTCCCCTAGAACCATGCAGTAGTGGACTGCCAAAAAGCTGTCCATACGCTTATCAGGAGCAAGGATTGCCACATTCAAAATTTGTACAAATCCGTGCATTTGCATTTGAAATGAATGTTGGTTACATTCAAAGACTAAGATTTAAATACAGAGTGAATGCTTTTGTGCATTCATTTGATGTTTCATTTTATTTGTGAACACGGAGAGGCAGTAAAGCGGCTGCCCAGTCACATCTGCAGCAGATTCAGACCAGATTCAAATTTGATTCAGAGCAGATCTGAAGCATTCAGAGTGAATTCATAGGAGAATCATGGGTGATTTGGAGGCATGCTCGGCAGCAGGGAGTCGAATCGGATTCAAATAGTATTCAAAGAACATTTGCAGCAGATTTGAATCCTACCACATTCAAAGGGGCTCTATTCGCACGAATGCAAATTTCATTCTCATTTGATTTGATTCAAATTGAACACACAAAAAGACATCTCTAATCAGGAGTAGCTAGCTTTGCTCCTGGATGTTGCATCTGCATCCTCTTGTAGGTGTGGTGTGGAAAGTGAGCATGGCAGCATGTGCACACAGCATCCAAATCTCCATGGCAATGCCTGAGCATTGACCAGATGTTGCCTTGGATATTGCCGTGGTGATCTGGCTTGCCCTGCCCTGGCCATTTGCACTTTGAGTGCTGCTGGCCCAGTTCAGGGCTTTCCCAGCACTCAAGAGTGTGAATGGCTGCTGCCGTGCAGGGCCTTTACTAGGCTGGTAAGTGCTAACCCACCCTGTACTAGCTTCTATGCTAGGTCCCTAGCTCTAGGTTTTTCATGCTGATGATGCACTACAGTAAATGTAGCTCCCACATGGAGGTCTATTAGGTCAGCCCCCTCATTTGTGACTGCATCATACACCTTTCACACTCACTTGACTATCTGATGCCACAAAACTAGAAGAACATAACAACATTGGTATTATTTAGGAATAATGATTAAGGCACAAGACATTTCCTGAGGGATCAGAAACCCACTGGGAGGAGTTAATGGTCCAAGCTATGATCTGGATTATTAAGCACAACGTGCTATTAATCACTAGGTGATGTTCTGTGCTGAAGCGATGTCTGCAATTTATAATGGGAAGAGTTCTCATTTTCTCGTTCTGATTGTTGTGCTTAACAATGATGCTAGATGCAAGTATATTATAATGTAATATCACTGTGGCTCTGTACTGAGGAGCGGGCTCTGCTTGCATGATGGTGGGGTGCTTTGTTTTTGATTGCATTAAACCACATTTTGAAGCTGACGTCCAGTTCAATGCAATCAGAGGTAAGCTGTCAATCCCATCCTTGACCCACCCAAATGCATGAGCCAAACCAGCAGAGAAGATCAGTGAAGATGAGGGCTTGGAGGCAGTAAAGCTATAATCTATTCCTGTCTTGGAGAGAGTCAGGATTATGAGGATAATTTATACAAAATCCTTTGAGCACTATAATGTCTTTTATAACTGATGGTGCCCCCAGTCTAATTGTCTGCCTACTTACAGTGCTGTATACAGGACTCTGGATGGGTTGGGGGTTTCTCAGGGGGAAGAAATATTGGTGATCACATATGTTCAGATAACATAATTGTCATCTGTGTAGTTCAGAGTTTGCAAAATCCAGACAGAACTTCTCCCTTCTTCAAAAAAGGCTGTGCCCAGTATCTGTATTTAAACACTTTATATATTATTATATTATTAAACAAATGTAAACTTCCCTTCAGGGCTACTTAAAAAGAAAGCATAAAAATCATTTTAAATGTACAGCTGAAAATGTTTGCTCTTTGGTGGTCCCCATAGTACTTCAAGAAGCTGCGGGAGGAACATTTAAGACCTATTTTACACGGGGCTGTGTGGGAAGGGTGAGAGGCAAATGCCCTGACAAGTGGGGGTGCTGAAGTATTGAAACAGTGTTTTTTTTTTTAATTCTTTCCTCAGCTCAAGATCCCACTGATTTTGTGAGAGGCAGCAGAAAGAAAAAGATTAGGCACTCACTTATCCAGCATTCTAATGAAGCTGCAAGCCAATGATCTATGGGGCATTTTGGGTGATTTTGCACTGGTTGATCTGGTGTGGATCTTGGTGCAGTCTAAGGCTACAGGCAGCATCTCTAAATAAGTCCCAGAGTTGGCTGGTCTGGGCAGATGATACTCAGGAGCTGCAGACTCACCTTGTTCTACAAACACTCCACACTAGGCAAGTGGACAGACAGACAGTAGTGACCCCAGACTCTCACCCTGCGAAGACCCATCTGAGAAGCCAATGCACTTTCTTCTTCTACTGGCCTTTCAGCAAGCTAAGGCCACAGACAGCATCTCTTCATAGGCCCTTGAATGAACTGGGCAGGTAGTACACAAGAACTGTGGACTAGGGATGGGCACAATTTTTTTGGGGGGGGGATCGATTCATGTCAAATCAAATGCAAGAAAATTTGTGTTTGTTTGAATAGATCCCCTTCAAATGTGTCAGGATTCAAATTTGATATAAATGTTCTATACAAATTCAATACAAAAGTTTGATATTAATCCCCTATGTATCCGTTACAAATCCCATATGCATCTATCTGCTCCAAACACATCAAATCTGCCCTGAATCCACTTTGAATCTGCTCTCAATTCACTTTGAATTGACTCCGGATCTGTTGCAGATGTGACTGGTGTAGCCACTTTCCCACCTTCCTGGGTTCATGAATGCAATGAAGCTTCATACAGATGTCCCACAGCATTCGATTCTAGGGATGTGCTCGAATATTCATAATATTCAAAATTCATATGAATTTGGCCAAATTCAGACACTCAAATTCAAATTGAATATTGGCACATTTGAAGACTGACATCTGAATTCAAACAGAATGTATGAGATTCATATGGGATTTGTATGGGATTCACATGCATTCGTATGGGATTGAACATTGGTATCAAATTTGAATCCCACTACATTCGAAGGGGATCTGTTCAAATGAATACGAAGTCTTGCATTCGATTCAGTACAAATCGAATTAAAAAAACATTGGTGCACATCCCTATTCAATTCAGATTTGAATCTCAATCTTTGAATGTGCCAACATTCAATTTGGAAGACTTCTTATTTATGTTAATTAGGTTTGATTTTGCATACCTTTGAAGATCAGAGAAAGCCAGCCTCCAGAAAGAGACAAGAAATAGATGTTTGAGGGACAAGAACCTGAGGCCCAGTCCAGAAGTGGGAGATATGCTGTTCATTCCATTCCATTCCATTCCATTTTTATTTGTATACCGCCTTTCCAATAGAAAATTTTGCCCAAGGCGGTTTACAACAGAACATATACAATGCAAATACAATCATCACATCAAAAAATACAGCAAATAAATACAGCAAGTAAGAAAATAAATTTCAATAACTAAAACATCAAATATATATCATAAACAATATACAAAATTCTAATAAGCTATGTAATCTAAAAAACTAGAATACACAGTATCAAATAAATAAACCATAAGACCAATTCATGCAAGACACCTCAAGTGTCAAAGGAGAAACAACCAAAATCGCAGCAAGTAACAACCACCAGCCCAGGTGTCTATCCATTCTTCCATCTTCAGCTGGAAGCACACCTAGGAGCACAACCCTTTGTTGTTTCTCCTCTCACCCCAGCCAGAGTCAGCCATAGGTTTTATATCTATCCTGGGGGAGGGCGTGGTGCAGGTTCCAGTCCCACAGGTGCAGCACAACCCTTCGTTGTTTCTCCTCTCACCCCAGCCTGAGTCAGCCATACATTTTATATCTATCCTGGGGGAGGGCGTGGTGCAGATTCCAGTCCCACAGGTGCAGCACATGCATCCCTGCCTCTCTTTCTTGAAAACATCTGGCTTTGAAGTTCCCAAGCACTGCCATTTAGCAAAACACAGAAAAATAGCCCTGGATGTTGGCCGCTTTTTGCACTTTGCTTAATGGCCCCATGGGTACTGCACTATACATTCCATCCATCCATGTGCTTCCAGTGGAGGCTACCTCTAGGGCACTTGCTGTCCCTCTGAGGTGGACTGCAGGTATAGTGATTGTGGAGGCATGTGGTCTTCAGGCTCTTTTTAAGTGTAAAACTGCCCCTTCTGTGAAGGAAGTGACACACTGTTTATCTATGTGATGAACTGCTGCTTTGTTTTGTATGTAAGCTGCCCGGAAAATGTGCATTACTGTATAAGATGCTGAATCAATGATGAATCTTCAGTGTAGTATGTTGACATGCAGTATCCACAAAGAGACAGATGAATATGGTATTAATTGGTACAAAACACATGATGTACATATGATGACATTGCAAGGGTCCCTATATCAGTTACACACAGGTAACAGCTGTACACAAACTTTGCCATCTGTAATGCTCCTAACCTGATGCCTGTACGTGCATTATGCTCTTCTGATATCAATGGGAATGCTTCATTATATTTTTGTTACAGTATTTCAGACTCTGCCATATGGCTGTTACATATTCACAGTAATGAGTGCAGAAATGTTCATTCTAAGTACATACATGTTCAAATAATAAAATATGATACTTCAAAAGACCTACTGCATGGAAAGTAGATGAATCAGATTATGCACAGCCTACACTGTTGTTAGACAGTGTAGAGTGAATCTTCCAGTGGTATATTTCCAATTAGAGAGACTTCTTTAAACATTCTGAATACCAGCTACAGCAGGTGACCTTTCACTGCCTTGGTTTTCCTTGGCTATATATAGTTGATTGCCTTGTAGACAAGGTATTTAATTGCTGCTACATTGATTCATGGAAATAAAAAGGGTAAACAGATTAAAGACTAACATCTAAATATAATACATGACAGGAAGAAGAGAAGCTTGCTCTTCAAACTTGCTAATAGAAACACTGTAATACAGAGTTCTTTCAAAGGCTACAAAGAAACCATATAATGTGAAACCCATACAGAATTACATGCATAAATTTACAAATTAGATGCTTTCCGCTTCTCTCCCCTACTCTCTTTGCAAAGTAGACTGATAGACTTGCAAAGTTTCCACATTTTTAGAAAAGATAGAATGTTCTTCTCATACTTCTCAGAAGTTTTTACAAGTTTGTGTCCTGCAAGCAGCATAACAAACCCATCTGTATGTGTCTCTATAAAGCTCCCTTCTGTGAGATTAAGACTGAATGCCCCGGAAGCAATATCTGCATACTCCAGAGATGTTCCTGAAGAAGGGCTCGGTTTTCCCTGTGGTGTCTCCTCAGCACCAGTGCCTGGACCTCTCTTGGAGAGATAGGTCAGGGCAGGCCCGCTTGCCTGCCCCACCATGCTGGGTTTCTGGCCCTGAACATTTTCTGTGGCATATGCTGCAGCTGTGCAAACAGATGTTTACCTAAGTTCAAATTCCCCTAATCAAATCTGAAATACACTATCATTTAACTAGTAGGCTTAATTCTTTGAAAAGTAAAAATGAATTCAGCATTAATACAATGAAGCCAACACGTAGAGGTGTTGTGGTTACGGAGCAGGACTCTTATCTGGGAATACTGGGTTTGATTCTCTGCTCCTTCACAAAGCCAGCTGGGTGATCTTGGGCTAGTCATAGCTCTCCCTACTTCACAGGGTGTTCTGTTGTGAGGAGACGAACAGGAAGCTTTGTCAGCTGCTTTGAGTCCCCTTAAATGAGTGAGAAAAGCGGGGTAGAAAAGCCAACTCTTCCTCTTCTATCACAGGAGGCAGATCACAAGTAATATATGCTAGACAGCAGCTGGGAGCAAAGGCAAGGTTGTTTTCCTTGTGTTCTCTCTACCCATCTGGCAGATATATTCCCAAGGCCCCTGTCAAAGTCAGGTACATCAAACATGAGGAGATGGAGTGCCTCCTGCATCGCCTCCTTCTGAGAGGACAGATGCGGTTCACAATGATGATTACAAGATCTATGATGCTATGGGGAGAGAATGAAGCTGGAAGGGTCTCTGGCTGTATTCATGGTTATGGCCACTTTCAGGGGCAAAGCAGGCCACCCTGTTCCAGGTTTAGCAACCTGTCTGAAGATGGGACATGTTGCTTCTGGCGTAGGTCAAGGCTGTCTGTATTGGAATGGGCTGTCGACTTGTACCAGCTCCAGAGTTTGGTAGTGGGGAGGAGGCTCCAAATGTTCTGAAGGCTAAGAATGAAGGTTCTTGGTCTTCAGAACTCCTTGTGGGGGGGGGATTTTGGTGGCATACCCTGTTGCACTACCAAAATCCCCTCCCCCCCCCTTTGGTATACCAGATTACAAAGACATGCCATTTTCATGCCACTGTGGTCTCTGGTATACTACCTCTAACATGCTTGTGGACCAAACTGGTCCACCATTTTGGGCATCCTCTCCTGATCTACTCTCCATCCTGTGTGGATGGAGAATGCTAGGAGGAGGTGGGGCCTCCTATAATCCACAGAAGGGAGGTTTATAGCCCCCTTCCAATTGTGGGACAGTGTCCCATGTGGAAAAGGCCTCTGTCTTCTATGGTCCCTGTGAGATGAAGCTTTCCATGCATTGGCCAGACAGTATCATAAACAATAGGGCCCAAAGTTCAGTTGTTTGTAGAAGCAGTTCTGACTACCACAAGGCAAATGAGGTGTCAGCAGTCAGGAAAAGGCCTCCTGAGCAGTAACGAGAGAGATGACACAGCAGTCCAGTGGAGGAAGAGGTGTAAGAAAGCCTGTAGGGGGACAGCCAGAAGAGCAAATATTTTCATATGTCAGTACAGGGGCATTTGTGACACCTCAATTATCCTTGCTTTCCTGTTGAAGTTAGATTCCACCATCTGTCCAATCATGTCTGTATCAGGAATATTGGAAGTGGGGATCGGTTCCTTTCCTTTCCTTTCTTTTCCTTTCCTTTCCTTTGCCACTGGCAGCAAAATATCTTGGGATGATCCTGCCAGCAAGGCCTCAACAGTGCAGACAGCAAAGGAACAGAAGCCACTCAAAGCACTCACACAAAAGCAACACTTCATTCTTCCTGAGTCACTGAACGAGAAACATGCCCTCTCTTTCTGGGATGTATAGGCATGTCAATAACACCTCACGATCAGCATTACTAAAGGCAGCTGTTGCATCTAATAATGTCAGCAGGGAAAGATGATTTATCACTAACTACATAGTTTGTATGTCATATACAAGACAATAAATATAATCATAGAAGTTAGAGACTGGTGATTGGTGCAAGAAGAAAAACAGGCTGAATCCAGACATTGCTTACTTATTCTCCTACATTTGGATATTCCAGATAAAAGCATAGATATTCTGTAATATCCATGCTTTATTCCAGAATATCCAAATATAGTGGAATAAGTAACCAGTGTCTGGATGCAGCCACAGACTCACGGTGATAAATGAAAGCATATCCATGGTCACACTGACCATATTTAGAAAATGAACAATTTTATTTACACTTTTACTCATTTCATTTATTCTGGGTCTAGCCTATGATTTAACATAAGTATCTATTCAGCACAAATCTCATCAGAACTCATTATGCATTCCTTGGGACTCTACTATTTAATGAACATATTGTAAGGGGGAAAAACGCTACCTCACTATCATAGGTGTCACAAAAGAAAAAAAATCCTTCTTTAAATATTTGCCATAAAGTCTTCTCTCTCCCTCCCTTTCCCTCTTCATTCTGTACACCAAAGCTCTTTTGGCACAAGATTTCATGTTGTCCAGATGGTCGCACTTCCACTTCCTATGCATGCAACCTTTTAATTTTGCCCAGTCAGTAAATGCCAAGTTTCTGGTAAGAACTTTAATTCATTTATCTAAAAGAACTTAAAAGATAGTTAATAGATTTGAGGTAACGAATTAGTGTGCGTCCTATAAGGGTCCATCTAAATCTGCACACCTTTGTCCTATGACTGGATGCAAAATAGAGTGTCGTTCACTCACTCTTCACCCCTGCTGTCCATTATGTAGGGTGCTGGCGTAGTGTTTGCTCTGTCTGGTTGTGTTTTCCCCAGTGATCACGCTTTCAGGCCCAGCATTAGTTGCTGGGAAAGTGTGGTTGAATAGTGCAAAATCTATGGAATGCAATAAAACCTAACATAACATGAGGGTTATGTTCATGGCAAGGGATACCCTTTCATACAGAACAGAATATGGACAATTCAAATCAGTGGGAATCTGGAGGTTAAAGAAAACTTCAGGAGACCAACTGGCTTGGAGAAGGGGGTGCAGCCACAGATTTGATGCCTTCAGAAGACAGGAAAGGGCAGACAAGGACAACCAATGGAAGAGGCATCTGCCATGGAAAGGGTCTCAGCTTTAAGAAAAGTATGTGACAAAGCAGATTGATCAGAAGGATGTGGCAATTATAGTTTGTGGGAACCTGAAGAGTTAAATGCAGAGGCACAGAGAAGGAAGTTGGCATGCCAGGAGCTTCTTTGAGAGTTGTTTCTTTGATCAGAATGGTGAAGACCCTTCAAGGTTGCCTCACGCATGCCTGTTCTTCCCCTCTTCCTTAAAAGGCATTGTGTAAGGCAACCATGAAGGCTTCTTGCCACCTCAATCAACAGCTCAAAGAGAGGCAACTGGTAACCCAACATCATGGAGGCTTCTCGGTGCCACAGCTTTCAACACTGTCTTTCTCCATATCTTAATTGCTGCCGCTTCTGGCTTCCTGTGCTTTTCCTAAGAGTTAGATTCCTCCTGAGCATCTGCTCCTCCCAGAAATTGTGCCCCAGAAGATGCCAAATTGTGCCACAGTAAAAAAAAAAAAAAGGGGGGGGGGAAGATCCATTAAGAGCAGACTGGTCACAACTGGAAAATATATAACCGTGAAAACAGACTTTATGAAAACACTAAATACAAAGTTTCACTCTACGGTAATGAATGTGCCAGTACCAGCATCTGGCATAGGCAAAATGCAGATAGGTCCTCAGTTTCTTTCAGATCTGTTACTTGGATCCCACATGCACATTCCTGAACTACCATTTGAGCCCCCCCCCCTGCCCCGCATTTTGCATCCAGTGTGAAAGGTGTGGGATCTAGGGCAAGAGGCTAGAAGCCCCCATGAGTTTAACCGAAGTGGTGAGCACACACTCTGCACCTTGCAGCAATTTTTCCACCCTGCAGTGGAGTTCCACTTACAGCCGCTCTCTGCCCAGACTCACTTTCCAAGACCACCAATGGCACTAGAAATCAACTGTTTTTTGATCATCCGGATGGCCATTCTGGGTAGAATTTTGCCCACTGAGCTGCCTCCTCCCCTCCCTAAACATTCACATAGGGAAAGGAGGAAAATCTTCCCAACAGAAGCAGCCTCAGGTTTATTTAAGAACTGGGCCATCCAGAGAAAGGGTGTCTTCGGACCTTTCTGCATTTGCCACCGGAAAACAGATCTATAAGATCCATTTTCTGGTGAAACATTTTTTTAAAAGAATCTGCTGCGGTGGCAGCAGGGCTGGATTGGAGAGTCTGCACCAGCACCCATCCCAATCCAGCCTCCAGAGGCCCTGCCCAGCTGTCAAAGACAGAGAGCGCATGCTCTCCGTTTGACAGCTGGCCCTGCCCACCGGCCTTCGCTATTGTCTCCTTCGAGCCGACATGGTGAGACCGGCAGCCGGCTTCCCCCTCACAAGAGAAGGCATGATGGCACCTTCTCTTGCCAGGGGAAGCTGCAGCCGCCACCCCCCACCCCGCCTGTGGCCGTACACTCCCAATCTGGTGCTTACCTGGTCGCAGCGTGGCAGGTTCTGGAAGCGGGGACCCGGCTTCCACTGAACGTGTGTGTGCCGTGGCTGTGATTGGCCAGCTGCCCTCACGAGGGTGGCTGGCTCCTTCTTATTGACCAGCCACCATCAATGGGGCATAATTGTGCTTAATTGGCAATCTTTCCTGCTCTACATATAAGGTGCTTCTGGGTGTGGATTCCACCCTGGATCTGGATTCCACCCCAGATGTGGGTCACCAAATGCCAAAGGAGAGTCTGGCCCAGAATGATGTTGCAAGTTCTAAGAGGAGCCCGTGGATCCTACCTTAGGGTCTTTCTGTACTCACCTCAATTAATCTGGATTAGTGAATCCGGATTAACTAGATCTGTATCAGCCACAGGCAGAGGCTTCTGCATCGAGTGGGCTTTAAAATGGCAAATATGTACTAAAGAATGATGTAATACAGATGCCTGAACCCTATTCTGTATTGGTGGATGTGAACTACTGCTGCACAAACTGCCCACACTGTAATGCAATTGGTCCACAGCACCTCCAACATCCAATGCGATTGGCCGTGTCCCAGTCCATTGAATATTACATCCAGGTAGCAGGGGATGAGGTACCTTCAAGGGTAAAGTGAGGACACCTTCACTGCAGATGCAAGATGTTTTCACAGACACTACACAGACACCATTGCTGTCAATGCAGCCGCTGTTGTGGAGGTGCTTTGAAGATGTCTTTGGAGTTGTGTTACTCAACACCATGCCCACGTTCTTCCTAGATCCATTCTATGCGCAGATGCCCTTTCCTGGATCTGAATTGGAGAGTGCTAACAGATGTAGACCACATTTGTCTGGCCTAGTGATCCCTTAGCTCAGTTCTGATCTAGATCTATGCTAGTCCTGTGCAGATAATATGTTCTTAGCATCTCCAAGATCTGGATTAACAAGTAATTGAAGAAAGGCCCTTAGATTACCTAGAAGTGTTTCAGAATGCGTAAGGAGGTGAATCTCTTATACCTGTGGATTTTAAGTTTCTTCTTTGACAGCCTTACCCTTCATTCAGTGCATCCAGTTCACGCAACATACGTGACACCCCTTTTCTTTCTGTTCTGATTTCAGTTTCAAGCCTTTGTAGTGCAAAAGGAAATCAGGTGCTTAGTGTGGGTTGCTCATTCCCAGCAGGGAAAAGAGCCATATAGTCAAAGCAAATGCTGTACTCTGTTGTTTCTCCGGCTAATGGCACCCGGGGGATATTGCTTCCTGTTGAATGCAAACAGGGTCCAGTGAGAAATCCTTGTGAATATCCTCTGAAGATTTATGATAATACTGTATTTGCCGGCTGATTAGACCAGCAAGTGTACTAGGAGCTTCCCTTCCATAAGCTGGTGTGGTCTAAAGGAAGACACACACACCCCTCTCTCAGTACCCAAAGGTCTTATGGTGGGATTTAACACTGAAAAACAAATATAAAGATAAACATACTAAAGCATTACAGTGCCTAAAAGCGGGGAGGAAAAGCTGTTTTCTTTTTTAGCCAAAGGCCAGGACAAAGAGGTGCATTTCACTGCTTTCCTGAACATGTAAAAGTGAAGGTGCCTGATGCACCTCAGGGGAAAGACTAATCCATAATCTGGGAGCCATCACTGAGAAGGCCCTATTCTGGGTGTCCACCCCTTTTGCTAATGAGGGTGGTGGTACAACTACCCTAGTACACTCCTTCTACAGAAGGAGAAGAAGAGTTGGCTTTTCTACACCGCTTTTCTCACCCTTTTAAGGGGACTCAAAGCGGCTGACAAAGCTTCTGTTCTTCTCCCCACAACAGAATACATTGGGAGGTAGGTGGGGCTGTGAGAGCTCAGAAGAGAGCTGTGACTAGCTCAGGGTCACCCAGCTGACTTTGTGGAGGAGGGTGGAATTGAACCCGGTATTCCCAGATAAGAGTCCAGCTCCTTAATCACTAGACCAAACTGGCTCACAGAGGACTGTGCACAGACTGAATCAGGAGACCCCAAATGGTGGGCTGGTCCAGTATACTAGAGGATGGTATAGCAGACCACTAGGCTGTGAGGACAGCACACCTCAGGGGTCTGATATACCACAGGAGCTGTATGGATCAAGGTTTCTGCACGTATGCAAATACAATTTTCTGCCATTTAGGTTCCATTGATTTTAATGAAATACTTAACCATGTGTTTAGCTCTGCTTTTGCAATCAATAAGAATTAAATTTGAAACCAATGTGATTTACAGTTCCTGTCCTTTAACTAAAGCAATTCTTCTTGAAATAAATTTAATTTGCACTCAAAGTGCTCTTCACAGCCTCTGGGGACCTTAATCTTTTAATTCCTCACAGCTGTGTTAATTAGTGTATTATCTTCAAAAATCAAAACAATATTTTGATGCAATCTTCTGTGCTATTTAATTCTGCCTGCTTTCCCCAGTTACCATGCAAATGACCTTCAGGTGGTGAAAAGAAACCATTCAATAGCAATAGTTTACAAGAATTCCTGCATTTTTATTATTTATTTATTTATTATTTTCGAAGCACGGTACTGAATAAAGTGTCAAGTGCTGATGCTAAAAGAAAAATCAGGCAATCATTCCATTGTAAGTGGCTCTTATAGAAAATTGGAAGAATACGGAGCTGATCTTCCACACCTCCAGCCTGTGAGACAATCTTATGTCTGGAATGTTGCCAGTTGAGCATGGAAGCGCACGGTCCAGGTGGGAAGATCTCCCTACCTGTGCCCACTGAACAGTCAAACCACAAGGCCAAACTCCACCACTTTTCTTATTCGTGGTGCTGGACTAGTGTAGGGATATGCACAAATGGGCTTTTTTGCATTTGATTTGTATCAAACTGAATGTAAGAAAATTTGTATTCATTCGAATTGATCCCCCTTTGAGTGTGGTAGGATTCTATTCAATACAAATGTATTCGAATTGTATGAATCTCTGATATGAACGCATACATATCCGATATGTATCTAAAAACAATCCTGTAACATATCCGCTCTGAAAGTGTCAAATCCGCACTGAATCCACTTTGAATCTGCTCTCAAACCATGTTGAATGCACTCTGGATCCATTGCAGATGTGACTGGCGCAGTCGCTTTCCCAGCCTCCTATTTCACCAATGTTCTGAAACATTCGTATGAATACAAATGTCAATGTACGAGGGTCTTAACATTTGATTCGTATACGAATGTCCGAATTTGGCTTAATTTGTGTGACCATTGAATGTTACGAATATTCATGCACATCCCTAAACTAGTGTAAGACATCTTCCCCGTGCATTGCTGAAATGGTTGTGTGAGTGCATTCACTGAGTCATTTAACTAGTAGTTACCTGTGACTAGCAGCCCTTTAATCAATTCCTGGATGTGAGCAATTAGTGTCTCTTGTCTTTTGTACATTTGATAATGAGGCGTTGCTTGGACTTGCCATAGCTGTAGGTATATGTTGCTGTGGTTTAGTTTCCCAATAAAGCTTTGTGACAGTATTAGATGATGCGCTGGGAAACGTGGACTTTAACATGTTTTATTCTCCCTGCTTAGGAGCTCTGGTGGCTGCAGCCGTTCACTGAGTCAGCTTGCATTGGACATGATGTATTACCCTCTTGGCCTGCCCTTAAGGCAGCATACCAGCTCTAAAGGTTGTTGGCACATTTTATATGTAATCTCATTTATTATGATCAGTTCTAGACTTCTGCTCAATTCAGGTTTCCTGAATTTTACTGTGGGCTATTGGCTTGACATCCTCAAGCTTGAAAGCCTTCCACTGGCCGTTGCTTTCCTTGGTACACCAAAATGTGCCTACCATTTTCCTTCGCTATCCGACACAAACTTCCACCAGCCCAATGAAGAAGGCAGAAAGCACATTTTGGTGCACCAAGGAAAGGCCATCCTCTGCTTTCCTCGATGCACCAAAATATGCCTACTGCTCCTCAGCATAAGAACATAAGAGAAGCCCTGCCGGATCAGGCCACAGCCTATCTAGTGCAGCATCCCGCCTCACACCGTGGTCTTCAAGTTGTTTCTGGGCATTCTCAAGCAGAAGAACAAGGCAATACCTTTACCCAGCAAATGACCTTTAGAGGAATTCTGCCTCTCTCTCCAATCTGGAGGCAGTACCTAGGTATCCATTCTAGTAGACACTGCAACACCTTGCGGGTGAAAAATACATTCCTTTAGCAGTCCTAACTATGCATCAGACCTTTGCAGAAAGAAGCAGGTGTATTTTGGTGTGCTAGTCCTGTTGCTTTCCTTGGTGCACCAAAACACACCTTCTGCTTTCTTCAGCTGGCCAATGCAAGGGAGGACTCAGCTTGACAAGTGAGCAGGAAGGGCATTTGTCAAGATGACTTTTTGACCAGGCTTAAGTACAACTATTGGTTTTGAAATGAATTTAGGAAGTAGCTCACTGACACTGAATTCTGTCTGTGCTGGGTAAAGACATCAGATTTTACAAGGAAAGAAAAAGATATTGTTGATGCATGCTTTAAATAAAATAAAATTGCTTTCTTCTTTTGGGTGGTTGGCATTGTATTGGACAACATTGTTCAGTCTCTGACACCTCCAATTAAAAGGATGCCAGGGCTGGGGAAGTTTGAGCTGGTCACTTGAGAGACATGCTTCCTATCAAAGCATTGATATATATTTATTTATTTTTATTTATTTATTTACATTTATATTCCGCCCTATACCCTAGGGTATCAGGGCGGGTAACAGCATATTTAAAAGACAAGAATATTTAGAATAAAACCATATATAATAGGGTTAGAGAGGCTAGTCATCTGATAGTATGAGGCTGCTTTGTGTGTTTTGATCCACATTGACATGGAGAAGACCAGGGGCCTTTCCACACTTGGCTCACTAGTGGCTGTGTGTGTGTGTGTGTGGGAGCTCTGAGACTTGAAGGAGCCATTTCCTAATCAGAAACAACTTCTGCCGTCCAGAAGCTCCCTCCACAGTGACTACTCATGGTTCAGGGTAAACCTGCACCATGCTTGCACCTACCCTGACTAATGGAGCTGGTAAGATTCCAGATGCTCCCTTTACCTGTCTTCCAGTTTGGAGGATGTGCTGGAGGGTCAGGTGAGGTGCATTGCAGGTATACTGACATTTCACGTGATGTGCTACACAAGGGCACGTGCACAGTGCATCATAGTTGCTCTGGTGACAGCGCTGGCGCACACGTGCCAGTGTTGACAGCAAGGGTGCAAAAGGGTGGTGCCTGGACACTCATCCACACCTCAGGTAAGTGTCTGGTTATGTTTGTGTGAATTAAGCACTCAGAAATGTGAATGCTTAGTTCATGTGTGAGCAAGTTCGTGCTTTGTTTCCCATGGATGGGAAGCAAAGTGGGAATTTCCCCCAGCTGTAGCTTTAGAAATCCTTCTGGAGTGATGTCAGCTTTGAATCGGAAGATGAACCCCACTAGTCCTAACTCACATGGACTTTCCAGGTAGTACGGAGCTCCACATAACTGCCTACCACTCTCTCACCCCCATGGGAATGCATCCACAAGGCGACTCCATCCAGCCCCGAGGAGACAAACATGTTCTGATGGAGACAGACTTCTAGATACTAAGTTCAGGAATGGGAATATTCTTATTTATTTATTCATGGTTTAGTTGCTTCACTCGGTTATATTCCACTCATGTGGGGCTCCATTTGTACAACTCTCTACTTTGTAGCTCAGTCTGAACTCATGAAACATTATTATATTTTTCAGTTTTAATCTGATTTCACTTCACTCCAGTGGTGGACCTGATTAGTACGGTACCACAACCGTACTAGTGCCATCTGATCCAAAACAAGTGATGGGGCATCTGCACATAGAATGGAACTAGGAAAATTGTAGGACTAGTGTTGAGGCATGTATATTGTGACAGTGAGGCTGCAGAGACATATTCACAGTCCCTTTTAAAACAATGACCACGTTGATGGCAATAGCGTCTCCACACTGCTTGCAAAGACACCTCACATCTACAACTGGCTGCAGCATTTGACTGGTAGGGATGCGGGCCAATTGTTTTGGGTTTTAGAGTTGATGTTGCAAGCAGTATGCATCCAATGATGTGGAATAGTGCTGAGACATTTGTATTGTATCATTCTTTATACTGCACTTGCTGCAATGTAATGCAGGTGTAATGCAGATGACTCCTGCTGCAGTTGATCTGGATCAAGCTAATGTGGATTAAGTGTGGTAAATGCAGAAGAAGAAGAGTTGCCTTTTCTACCCCACTTTTCTCACCCATTTAAAGGGACTCAAAGCGGCTGACAAACCTTCTGTTCTTCTTCCCACAACAGCCACCCTGTGAGGTAGGTGGGGCTGTGAGAGCTCAGAAGAGAGCTGTGACTAGCCTGAGGTCACCCAGCTGGCTTCATGAAGGAGCGGGGAATCAAACCCGGTATTCCCAGACCAAACTGGATCTATAAGTGTGGTAAAAGTCCTCCTAACCCCCTTCTTTTCAAGGAATACCTTTTGGTTCAACCTGTGAAAAAAATCTGGTAATTGGCACCTTTTAAAAAAACTTTTAGCTGCTCTGGAGTTCTGGGAGTATGTAGTCTCCAATTCCCTTGTATTTGGAAGTTCTAGTATTTCCAAGGAAATTCCTGAATCCACACTAAACCCAAGGGATTCCTCTAGTGAGAATACTTTAGACTTCACTCATTGAATGTTATAATACCAAACTTCCCAGGGATATATCTACAATGGAGTAAGCCTGGATGGGGGAGAAGAGGGGAGCAGGATGCAAGGGCCTGCGCTTTGGGAATATCTGGCTAACTTCAAGGGACCTATTATTCTTTATCTGTGCCCCTTCCTTTGGCACTTCCCTAAACAAAGATGTGACGACTTCCTCCCACTTCCTCCCTCCTTTGTGTACTCATATTAACAGAATAATGCAGTCAAGGAAGTGGCGGTCAAGCCGTACGGCTGCACTGCTTGCCAATGGGCTGGTGTCTGTATACGAACTAGACCCCCTTTGCTCAGGCATCCCACTTCAAAGGCTTACTTCCAAGCCTTCCCCTGAAGCAGCACAATAAACACTAGTGTAAAATAACACCAACTGTTTATTATTTACAAGCAGATAAATAAATAATTATGCGGTAGCAAAATATAAAGGTTGCTCAGTATTACTTTAGTCCAAAACAACAAGAAATTGTAAATAGGACTCAGCTTAGCTCTCCCCCCAAGCTAATCCCTCAAAAGTAAAATGAATAACAAAAACCTCCAGCTCCTGAAGGGACCTTTCAGATGTTCAGGTTGAAAGTCCTTCCTAAAAAAATTAAAGAATAAATCCTCAGCAGAAAAGCTAACTGCAAACCAGGAGTCTAACTTGCTCTAGCAGAGCCAAGCAGCCCCTTTCAGCATCCCTGTATCTTACCAGTTATGCCCTGAGATCTACCCTAAAGCTAGGCATGATCTCCCTTCTTTCCCCTGCCCACAAGCAGTGAGCACAGGGCCTAGAATCCTGAAGAGTTCAACAAACTCCTCCAATGTTCAATCCCCTGCAAAATCTGCCTAGAGAAAGACACTGAGAGCTCCAGACCTCTGCCTTAAATAGAGCAAGATCCTGGCCCTCTGTTTGGCTGGATTTGGTGCTTACTGAGGGAACTCCTCCCTCCTGTCACTCAGGCTTGCAAAGTCCCTGGGAAACTTTCCTGCTCTTTTCGGCTTGCAGTCAGTGCTTGCAAAGAGCCTGGGAAATATTCCTGCTCTTTTGCAGCTTGTACCCTGAATCTATGACAAAAGGCCATGTTGCAATCTTGGTTTGAAGGAGATCAGAGGTCACTACAACTTTGCAAAAATACCCTGCTTGCCGTGTTATCAGACATCTCTACAACTCTGTTTCAGAAGACAGATGCAGTGAATGAGGCATTTTCGATGAGGGTAGTAAATTGTCTCTTACACAGAAAGGCATCTACACTTATGCCCTTAAAGGGGATACACACTTGTCATGGGACACCTCATGCCACCACAAATGCCACCTTCTTGGGTAAGTGGAGTCACAGGGCTTTTTCTCATTTTTCTCTGTGGGGAAGTCTGGCTTTACTCCAGTATGGGGCATATACAGTACACTGTGTAGAAATATTTCCATCCCAGAAGCGGCTCCATGTGTTGTGGACCATTTCCTGGCTGTCTAGCTGTGGAGCACTAAAAAGCATTCCACAATTACACTAGCTGCTGGCTAGCACTTGCTGGCAAGCACCCATTCACACCTTTTCTGGGTGACAGGGACATGGGGTGGACTGGCACAGCTCCAGTTGCATCTAGTTGCCATGTTCATTGCTGTAGCCTCTAAGATAGAGGTGACTGCATTTACCTGGCAGGTAAGAAACTGCCAGGTAAATCTGAGATGGACTGGGCATCCCAAAGTACAGATACCTAATCCATCCCAGAAGTTCACTGGCCTTTTCACCCAGCGTTATGAAAAGGCCCACACTCAAGAGAATTGTTGAACCCTTGTACATGCCCTCTAAGGAGCAATCATTCTTGCTTCAGTAAGAAAGATATGTGTAAGCACTGATAATATGTTACTGTAATATAACACATTAAAATAAAGTCATTAAACAGAGAGAATTTGTATTAGTGATATTATTCATCTGCTAAATTAGGAGAATGAGCAACCTGGATAGTGGGTTTTCCTAATGATGTAGCTTTGGAGGAGAAATTTTCTTTTTGTGAAATAATTAAACACTTTTGGCTAATTATAATGTTGTTCCAGGAATTTTAAGGAATAAGTTAATTAGATTACCAGTTACAGAACCAATTTGAGAAAAAGTTTCTAATAGAAGCAATGAAGATTAAAACATTCTATAGTAGCTTTCAAAATGTTGCTTCATTAATACCAGGCAAAATGAATAAGCTTGATATTTAATGATGATTGTGTGGAAAATAAAATTCATATGTCAGTGTAGGATGCAACTCCTAGCTATTTTAAAAATGTCTGTAGAACATTCCTCTATTTGCCTGGGTTTAGATTTTGAGAAAAAACATCTTGAATTAAAGAGTATCTGCTCTAATGCATATTTATTGTCAGATGTCTTTTCATTGCACTTGACATTGCTTTGTTAAGATTATTTATTTAGGTATTGTGCAATTAGACTTGGAAAGTTAAGAGTTAATGTATGAGAAACAACTCAAATGTTGCCCTTTCTGCTTCCTGGCATCTTTATCTCTTCCTTTCTGAATGGGTAATCAGGGATAACTTGTGTTTCACCTCTGCCAATGTGCTGATGGAGATTAGACCTCTGCGTCAGTTTAACTGGCAAAGACCTAAAAATGCTCAGTCATGTTCTGTGCCAGGCATTTTCAGCTGGGTTTAGCTGGCTAGGTGCTCCAAACTCCATGCTACCCATTTGCCAGATGAGAAGAAAGGAACTCGGCTACTTCTGACTCATCAACAACCACAGCAGATAAAACAAGCAATCTCTCTCTGCCTGCTAGCACCTAACTTAAATATTTCTTTACATTTCAGTTGGTGCAATATACTGTGCATTTTGTTGATGAATCAGAGCTCTCGGTTTGGGTACGATTGATGCTGTTTAATTTAGAGAGATCCTCAATAGTCTATATGCTTCCTAATGTCTGAAAGAAGTTCTCATCTTTCTGGGAATTCTTCTATTATGCCTCCTTGGTTAGCATCCATTCCTGCTTTGACAAACTGAATTACTGCAATGCAGTCAACATTAAATAAGCAAATGCAGCTTAAGAAAATTCTGTTGCTTTCCAGCCCAGGCATATTTTTTATATCAGAATGTTCACAGCCAAAGACTTTTTTTTTTCCATTGGATGAGCTGGGAAAGTTAAATATCAAGCAGGCTGAGGTGAAAAAACCCATGGCAACGGATGCAAGAAGCCAATACACAACTAACTGTCGCTGATCATCTAGCCAGCTGCAGCTTATTTCAGGTCATACATCACTTCATTATCATCAGGCTCTTATCACCCAATCAATTCTCAACAGGCCATTCACTTTGGGAGTTGTTTATCATCATCCTCAAAAACGGAATTTAGACTGGGAAGAAGTCAGTTTCCTCCTGCCTGTGAGGATAGAGTTGGACAAGGGCTTTTGGCTCACCAATGAAGCAGCTCAAAAAATAGGTTTTTTTTTTCAAGAACTGCAGGCTCCATCCTTTCCTGGCTGTCAGGCAATCCATTCAGCAAACTTTATTTGCTCTCCTTCTAAGGCCGCCTCCAGAGAATAACTAGATGTTCTGGTAGGAGGCAATAATGTGGGAAATCCTCTCTGTGCGATTACTACCTCCTAACTAGACAGCACCACGGCCAGTACGGTCTTTGCATATTTTAATTGACCTGTGCATCTGGACATTCAGGGGTCCAAAATGTCCAGTTATACTTATCATGACCTCTGTGCATGCATGGATGCCTGCGCCATCCTCCAGGCATGCACACTGGGTGGAGTAATCATGGCAGCTCCATCCAGAAGTCAACCAGTGCTGGGTTTTCCAACAATAGTTTTTAGTGCATTTCCAGGGAGGGGGGAAATGGGGCTATGGTGAGGTTGCCTCAGATACATGATGAACCCCCCCCCCCCATAGTGGTACCATAATGGCACTATATTCCCCTTCTGGACAAGGCTTAAGTCTGTGGCTTTGAGGGGAAGCATCCATTTGGTGAAATTGCATCCAGGCTTTTGTGGAATGAGGGGACCCTATTTTGATCCTTTTATTTACTTTGTACTTGCCTTCATATTCATATATCTTTATCTTTATTATTGTTATATTTATTCTCTTGTTTTCTTGAATTGACTTTACAGTCTATACCACCTTGAAACTAGGGCCATGATCACATCCATAGTTCAAGAGAGTTTCTGGCTGTCTTCTCGCTGCCTTGTTTCAGATTTTTTTTTTCTGGGACCCTCTTGGGTGTGGCTTGTCCCTCTTCAAGCCGGCTTCTCTGGAGTCCACTTTTACAGAGGACTCAAGCCATCTTGGGAAGCCAGTCCATTTTCACTTCCTCTGTGTGATCATGGAACTGGGATAGATGGGGCTGAACTGCCCTGGGAGGGGTGGATCCTGGCTATGGGTGGCACACATGTTCCCCTTCCTTGAATCCCTTTCCACTTCTGTCACCATACCTAGGATGCCCCCCCCCATTCCACTTTGTTCTGATTGCAAGCTTGCAGACTCTGTCCGTCATTTTTTTAAAAAATAGAAATCTATTTTGTGCTAGACTGATAATGTGTTTTTGAGAAGAACACTGATGGATTTAAAAATTAAATGGCCAGAAAAGCACTGTCAGGAGGGGGGAAAGGAACAGTGTGGAGCAAGAGTAGAAATGATACAGTAGCTTCCGTTTTCCTTCAGTAATCTGCAAGGGAAACAAGGGTTTGTTGCACTAAAAGAGTAAAGTGAAAGTTCTTCAGCAGTTTTAGGGGAAATGGCAGATTATAGGCCCTCCTTTTTTTACCGGAATGGCTACGGAGGTGGAGGTGTGAGCTTGACTTGGCTATGCCTTGGCTGTGCATCTGTTTGGCGGCACAGTCTCCTCACCCCATTAGTACCCTGAGTTTGCCTTCAGCGCTGCATAACTCCAAACACACCCTGTTGCCACTATTGATTGACAACTTTATCCTATCAGAATGCAGGTGGTGCTGATGTAATTAATAGAGGTGGAGAACTAAAGAGTCGGGCCAAGGTGTGAGCATAGCAGCCCGAACTGAGGATGATCTGAGGACAGATTATCAGGGATTGGACGTGAACAGGATTAGGATGGCTTCAGTTCAGTTTTTTAAGGGGACGGCCTAAATCAGCCAGGTGTGATCACAGCCTAGGACAGGATCTACACTGGGCCTGCTCAATGAGGTCAGCAGCCCCTGGGGACAAGTCCACTGAGAGGGCCATGCCTCCTAATAAAAGCCATGTCCGCATGGATGTAGTCACGTCTGTTTAGACTGGATTACTGACTGTGATGAGCATGAATCCATTTTGTTGGGCTTCTGTGCCTATCTAAGAAAACTATAGTAGGAAGTTGCCCACCAGCCTGGGCCAGTGTCATGCAGGTGACCCTTGGTCTGCACCACCAGCTACCATTCTAATCTTGGGTTGGAAGATTGGTCCTCCAAGGCATAAGATAGTGCACATTGTGCGGAAGCAGCCTGAGGTAGCAGGGCAGTATAAAATTCCAATCAATAGCACTATTTTAGATGCACGAAGAGCTCAAGCAGGCAAATCAAACTTCCTTTTAATGTCTCAGCTAGCATAATAGGATCGTTTAGGAAATCCTGCATTGAGCAGGGGTTTGGACTTGATGACCCTAGAGGTCCCTTCCAACTCTATGATTCTATGAAATAGAAATGGCTTTGGTGGTCTCAATTCAAAATCTCTGAATTATCATCACCTAATCCTAATTATTTTCTCACTTATCTTGTAAGGACATGGCAGTTATTCATAATCCCATGTTAAGATATTCATAATCATACTGTTAAGGTATGGCAGAAATGGAAGATGCTGCTTTTGCCGGAACCATCCCCTGTCCAGATTTTGCAAAGCTTTCCAGCTGTTGCTAATCTTCTCACTCATGGAGACTGGGTAGTCTTAAAAGACATTGGTCTTTACGCTGTCCTAGATTTCTATGTTGATAGACAAAGGACTATCAGAAGGATAAGATTCAAAACACACTTCCTGCTACTAATTGTTGATAGCTTAAACCTGGGAGCCTTTTCTCTTTTCTTCAGTCCCCAGCATTAATTTCTTGTCTTCCCAGAGATCAATCCACCTTCAAACATCTACTTGACACACTTTTGCTTTGGAATAAAGGTGTTGTTTTTTTCCTCTACAGATTTTTTATGCAGTGCAGAAAGTAAATCTCTGTGGTCTGAAATCTTTAAGGCAGTTTGATTTAGATTATCAGTTCAGGGAACAAGAATGGAACTCTTTAGTTACGAAACAGGTACATTGGACCAAATCCTCTAGAGCTAAAGAGCTCCGTTTCAAAGCTTTTTTCAAATGGTATCAGACACCCATTCTCCTGTCCAAGATAATGAGAAATCAGAACTCCAGATGTTTGCACATCTGCTGAAATTGCCCTATATTACAGAAATTTTGGATGTGTATACAAGTAGAAATTGTTAAGATACATCATATCCCTATCAGTCTCACAAAAAGATTAGTTTTCTTAGGTACACAGGCTGGTGAACTTCTGCGATGCATCATGCGTCCACACCCTGTGATGCCTGATGTATCTGGAACTTATTCAGTACTTCCCTGAGTTCTGGGTAAGTACAATCACCATTGCCAGAGTGACCACATGTTGTGGCATGCAGCCACAGCTGCACCAACCTGTCCCAGGTTCTGTTTGCCCAGAAGAGGTGCTAATGTAGCTGTGCTGGGCTATACCAGCTGGCATCTCATATAGCGGTAGAGCATGTTTTCTCAAAATAGCCAAACATTGCCCACTTTCTTCTTCTCCCCTCCATTTTATACTCACAATAATCCTGCAACTGGCACAAGGTCACCTAGGGTCTTTCATGGTGGAGCAGGGATTCAAACGTAGGGCTCCCTCAGTTCCAGCCCTTACCCGATATTAGACTTTTGACTTAGCGAAGCATAATGAATATTGGCCTAAAATCCCTGATCAATGTTTATCCCAAAGTAGGTTCAGTTGTCCTAAAAGGGACTTCCTTGAAACTGAGAAATCATAATCCAATCCAGAATGTATAATGGTTACATTAATTTAAATCAGCAGCCTTTTCCATGCCCCACTTATGGGCAATCATCATCAGCAGCAGCAGCAGCTATTAAATTGTTGGTGTTTTTGTTCTGGTTTTGTTTAATCTTTCCAACTATTTTTGCTAGTAACACACCTACGGCTCATTGCTGAAAGACAACACTATAAATATAAATGATAAAGAATGAAATCTTGCAGGTTCCTATTACCATATGCAACAATAAAAGAAACAGAAACAAAAGTTTGTAAGTAAAAAAATTTTTTTCAATAATTTTAAAACGTAGTTAAAGTATATGGTGCTTTACTTTTTCTTATAAGTCTTATGGTTAATAAATATGGATTACTGTTAAAAGGATGTTCTCTCCAAAATTGTTCCTCAATCAACACCAGGATGTTCGTGTATTGATTGAACTCATGATTTTGGAATTAAATTTACATATGAATAATTCAGGTCTTCCTTTTTTCTTTGAGTTTTGAAAATGCTTGTAATTTCTATTTGAGGTTGCAACTAAATAAGCTGACTTTACTTTTTTTTATCATGCCTCATATGAAGGGATATTGGCCACAATTCACTTTAAAGGAGCCATTATAAACTAGTAGAATTTATTTTCTGGAGCAATTGTATATTCAGGTATGGAAAGGTGCACTTACCAGTACCTATATAAAATGGTGTAGGCTTATGCAGCAATCAGAGAGGCCTTGCAGGTTTTGCTCATATTAAAACAATCATTTCTCCAATTTCGGCCTTGATTATTTAATGTTCCCCTTTCTCACTGTGCCATATAATCACTTGAAAGCTGTTGAAAAATTCAGCCATGTGATCCTGTTGGTTAATTACTCTATCCTTTACATTTACAGAATTTTCAAAAAAAAATGTGGGGGAAATCTGTTTTGCAAGGCAGCTTTTGCTCAGGCTACCTGGAACTGTCCATTATGACAATGAAAAGAAAGGAGGAATCTATGCTAAAATATGAGACTGGACAATTAACTGAGGGGCTGACAGGAACTGGTGAATCACACAGTGTCCTTCCAAACTCTAAAGATAGGAAATATAAGGATGCTAATAGTGAATGGAGTTGCTGGGTCTAGGGTCAAGTTGTTAAAATTATAGGCTGATAACCACATACAGCCCTCAAAGAGTTTTCTAAGGCCTGCAATACGTTGGTCATTCTGTGCTAATTCTATTCTGTATATAATAAAAATAAACTAAATTTGCATCCCTTGAGCTTTGCAGCCACTGTGTACAAAAATGTATAGCCAATGCTCTGGGCCCTTGACCCTGCCATTAGGCACATCTTGCTAAAGGGCACCTTTGCTATACGTAGGAACTCTGAAAAAGTATGAACTGGCAACTCAATGAAACATGGGGAAAGTATGCACTATATGGCTATTGCCAAAAAACTGAACACTAAAATGATTCAGAAACCTGGATAATATCCAACCTGGATACTGTCTGTTTTTATTTTTACCACTCTGATCGGCTGGGTTTCATTTAAAAGCACTTGTAACATCTCTATTCTGTTTTCTCTTCCTTAGCCAGCTGTTTATCCATGATAGGACCTGCGTTATTGTTTCACGACTGTTAGGTTTATGGAAAACTCATGGATGAGAGAAGTCATATTGCACACTATGAGGTGATAGTCATGTCACTTAGTGTTTTTCCTGGCCCAAAAGACACAAAATGGAATTATAGTTCCATATCTATTTCATTGCCAGTGTATGTGCTTCCTTATAGATAGATGGTGTTGCATCTGGGGTTCGACTTCAACCTCGCCTGGCACTTTGTAAGGTCACTCTCTTTGTGTTAAGATTTAAAACAGCTTCAAAAGCCTCGTTTCCGTGCCAGCAAGCACCCCCCCTCCATGACATACACATTCTCTCTGTTTAGTTTACTGCTTTAAATGGAGAGACTTTCCCTGCCGCCAACCACAGCGCTCTGTCGGCTTGACTATTCCTTTTTAAAGTGACAGTACACTGTTTTCGTTCTATTTCCTACTGACAGATTTCAGTCAGGCTCATTTGAAACAAAACAAGATAACTTGCTTTATTGTTTACAATTTCTTCATATATTGAACAGCATAAGAATATGCTCACTTCAGGTTCAACACTTTCACTTGTTTAAACACTTATGCTAATGCTCAGGATCCTAACCTATCAATCCCTACAGGTTGATAAGGACCCAGCCCTTGTCCTACCCATACCTCCGTGAGATGATCAGACAAAGACCCTTTCTTCCCCTGGGCACATCCTTTTATAGAGTTTCCTCTCCTGGCATCCGATGCTCATTGGCTATTTCTGGATTAACTTACCCCCCTCCCTGCCAGGATGCAATAAGCCATGCCCCCTTCAGCTGGTATCTCAACTAAATTATACTTAACAAATACTCTTTGACAACTTACCTTGCTAAGGAGTCATTACAGATGGGTTCTGAATTTACTTTATTGTGCCAAAGACCCTTTCCACATGCATTGTTGTTTCATGCTACAAAAGGATCTTGAGGCTTCCCTTCCACATGCCGGCACAGGATAAGGCCCACCCAGGATGGAGCATAAACTGGGCTAGGCCACCTAAAATGGTGTCCTAATCTATCAGTAGACCACAATGATGAGGGATATTTTTTCACTGACTTCCCTTAAACTGGATCTAAGATGATCCAGATCTAAGGAATGGGTCCTTCAACTAATCCGGAACTAGTAGATCAGGATTAAGGAAAGTACCCAATGTGTTTCCACGGGTGACCTAGAACCCAATAGCAATGGGTGCTAGCTTGCTCACATTCGAAACACCGAAGCACCCATGTGGCAAATCTGGATCTACCCACATGGGCCCTGCCTGTCCCCCAGGTGTTCTGGGGGACAGGGGTGCAATCTCCATAGACGCTCTGGAGATTCTTCGAAGATTCTCCAGAGTGGCTCCGGAGAATCTCCGGGGCTTTGTCATAAACTCCAAAGATTTTCTGTAGCTTTGCCATAAACTCCAAAGATTCTCTGGAGCTTTGCCATAAACTCCAGAGATTCTCTGAGAATCTCCGGAGCTTTGTCATAGACTCCAAAGATTCTCTGGAGCTTTGCTATAAACTCGAAAGATTTGCCACAAACTCCAAAGATCCTCCGGAGCCTTTGACAGAGGTCCATAGGAATGGCATTGCTCTCACTTGGGGTCCTGTTTGACGCCTGTGCTATTCTTTGGAGCTGGCTTCGGAGCCAGCTTCGGAGATTGTGCACAGGCTTCAGAGCTTTGGGTCTTGGGGCCATTGCCCGATTGTGGTGGAAACGGGCTCTGTATAATCCGGATTTGATGCCTCAAGACCCCAGTGTAGACCCCTTTGATGGTGTCTACAGGAAATCTGGATTATAGGTCCTGAAAGACCCATGTGATCTGGATTTCCCTATAACAGGTGGAAACAAATGTGGCTATAATGGGGTCTGCAGTGAAAATGGGGTCTTCCTGTTCTGAGCCTAATGGGACCTTAATGGGTCCCTAATTGGTACTTAGTGCTAGTGGAAAAACACCTGAGCTCTACCAGCATGTAGAAGGCATATAATCCCATTTTACAGTATGTGAAAGCCCCATCCTGGTAGCACAATGGGGTGCATCACTGAAACACTGCCCCCCTGAAATCCTTGAGGACAGGAATTTTTGTTCCTGGCCGTTGGAGGCTCTAGCACCAGCTCCAAAGCTGGCACGGCCTTTGGAGCCAACAGTGGGTGTTTTTCCACTGTCACTAGAAGTACCCATTAAGTACCCATTAATGGGTACAAAAATGGGAACTTGATGGGTACTTCTAGTGACAGTGGAAAAGCACCCAGTATGGGCTAGGTTGTCCCAGTGCAAGTGGCTCTATTCCATGCCAGCACCAACTTGTCCTGGCATGGAAGAGGCTGCATATTCCAAGTCAAGGCAGCCTGGCATGCCCCAGCCTGGCATACTCAAAGTGCAAAGAATGGGTTGGACATAATCCAGCATCTACCCAAATGACTAAGAGATACATACAATGGGTAATCTAGCAGGGACTTGTTCTTTTGAGGGTCCATTCAATCCAATTTTGCTTTTACCCCTATCTGAATGCATATCAAAATGGCATTTGATACGTCAAGTCTGTATTATTTTTCCAGTGTGTTCCATAGTTCAGTAAACCTAAACAAAGAGTAAAAAGGCTTTTATTTCTAACCAATAATCCCAGCACTGTATTCAAACTAAATTCCTCAAGCATTTGATGTTCCATAATCAATTTTTTTTCATTTACAACCACAAAATTAGATGCAAATTTCTGTAGGTTTTCCCTCTTTCTTCTGTAGATTTTGATAAGAGCATTAATACAGCCTTGAGGCCAACCAACTTTCAAGTTCAAAAATATTCTCACATTTTGCACAAAAACATTCTCACACCAAGATGGTGGTAAAATGTTTCTTTCCCCTGCACAATGTCACCTTCCAACACTATAAGAATTTATTATCTTATCTAAGGTGAATGAAAGCCGAGCAAGTCAAGCCCCAGATATAATCTCCAAAGATCAATGAATATCATATACAGTAGTTAGGTACTGTTGTTCCTCCTTCATAACCTGAGCAAAGAAATAAACCCAATTCCAATTACTTATTTTCAGGCTTGAGCTTCTAGAGCACATGTAAGAAGGTCATCAATCACTTTAGCCCAACAGAATATATTTTGGCTGTCAGATCTCAAGAAGGGGCTGTTTTAGCCTAGCTGGTTTTTTTTTTTTTTGGTTTTTTTAATCTTGGTCTGTCACAAAGTCTTACCATTAGAAAGAGGCAATGGCCCAGGTAAGATGGAGAATATCTGGTCTCTGGTCCCAGAGCTCCCTTGGTCTTAAGGACCCCTGGACACTAATATGCCAAAATGGCAAAAGAGGCCCCTCCCTTTTGTGAACTTAGCCTAACTTTGATAGGCTCCTAGGAGTGGGAGGGGGCTCCAGTGCTGATAGATATGGTGTGACCTTACTGGGACTTTTTTTTTACCTCCAAAACACTGGTGAGAGATAAAGCTAATGATGGTGAAGGCAGCTGGGGCTTTGGAGGCCTGAGGGAAGGTAGCATATTGAAGGAAAGAAACATCAGAATCAAACCTAAAACTACCTACAGGCAGCAAGAGGAATATGTGGGATCTTGTTTAGATCCCACAATCACGTCTTACCCTCCCTGCCAAACAACAGGGCAAAATTGCAGGACAAATGTGGTCACTCACCTGTCTGGACACTTGCCCTGCAATGGCATGGTGCATACATCCAGGTATTTTGATGGCACAAAATATCTGGAAGTGTGTACATGCCAGCCTCTGGACTTGTACTGTTAACATTTTTGGCCTGGTAGAAAGCATCCAGACAAATTACTCCATATTTTTCTTAAATAGCAATAATGCAGGATTTCCCCCTTTTTCCTGGGGCTATGTTGGGATTGGCACAGATATGTGTGGTAATCCCAACATGGCCCTAGAATTACCCCATGTATTAGGCCCTGTCTGGATACAGCCTTAGATTAGGAACATTTTTAAAAGTCCTGGAGAAGGCAATAGCAAACCATATTAGTGCTGCTGCTGGAAAAAGAACTGTGTGGACACAGCTATACCACTAATACTAGTGGCATAGGATGAGATTCCCTTTTAGTTCCTGGGACACTGAGAAAAAGCCAGACCAGAGTTGCGAGGAAGTCTAGTCACGGAGGTTGCCAGGACTGGAAGAAGAGCTCTTCACCTCCCAAGGACACATGCCTTTAGAATATGGAATGTGAGACACACAAAGGAAGGAAAACTTTGAATTGTCAAAGCAATAATGAATTACATCAATTTAGATATCTTAGGAACAGAAGGGTGGAATGGGACACTTTAAGTCTGACAACTACATAATATACTATTCAAGGCATGATGCCAAACAAAGAAGTTGAGTAGCAAAGACACTAAAGAAAGCATAAGTAAGTATGAACTCAGCGATAACCCAATAAATGACAAAATCATATCTGTCGAAATAAAAGGGTTTCCAGGAAGTATAAATCTTACAGAAATACAGGAACCCCATGACAGATGCCCTGGAAGAACCAACTGAAGATTGCTATGGCAATTGCAAGAAGGGTACACGAAACATTAAGAAAGTACGAGGCCATTCCCATTACAAGCTTAAAACGGTTTCGAAACGGTTTTGATCCTCACAGTCCCCACGTCAGGTTGGGTTAACATGCTTTTCGCGTGTTAAATCGCCCCAAAGCGTTGTAAATAAAACACTCATTACAATAGGTCTCGCATTTGAAATGGTTTACATTTCTTACTGTGGGAACAGTAGTGTTTTAGTGGGATGAGAATGTGTGTTTAGGGTTTCCCTCCCCCAATAGCACTCTAGGAACTCCCCGCCCCTGTCACGTCAAAAATTTTGTGGCAGGAGGAGCCCCAATCAGAGAAAGGGGGTGGGCACCATGACTGGCAATGGGCGGGTACCTCTTCTTGCGTGGGCGTGCACATGTCTGTGAGGGAGGAGGGGTCAGCGGTGGGCACTGCCAGAGCAGTGGAGGCAGCGGTGGGAGAACAAGAGACTGCAGGGCAGCAGCGGTGGCTGGCCCTCGCTTGGTCCCCGTCGCTGCCGCTGCTGGAAGGAGGGCGGGAGAATGAGAGACCACGTGGCGGCGGCTGACCCTCGCTTGGTCTCCATCGCTGCCGGAAAGAGGGAGGGGGTCACACGCCACCCTCTCGCCTCACCCCAGGATGGTTGCCCGGGCAGGGGGAGAAAAAGATACGCTTTCCCAAATGAAGTTTTCAAGCACTTTCAGAATCGGGATCGAACGCAATTAAAGTTGAAAGTAATGGGATCAGGCAAATTCATGTTTGCATCCAGTTCTTTTATTTTGGTTTAGGAAAACCGTTTTAAGCTTGTAATGGGAACGGGGCTAACATTCTACTATGAGTTGGTGATCAAAATGTAACAATGATAATAACTGAATTGAAAATACACAATTAATGCTGGTAACTTGAGTTTCTGCTCCCAATAACCTAGCCACTGTTGACTATGCAGATTACTATAATGCAGTGGGGGTGCCCTTGAAGTGAACCTGCTCCAAAAATGCAGTGCAAAATGCAGCAGCCAGAGGCCTTTTCGCACACGCGGTTTTGGAACGCGCGGAAGACAGCCCGGGACGCGGCATTCGTATTGCCGCGGCCGGGTTTGCGTCCCGGCACGTCCCGGGCTGTCTTCCGCACGTTCCAGATGCAGAGCACTTTAAAGTGCTCTGCATCCGTTCCCGCGCATAAGAAGCGTCCCAGGCCGTTCGGGGAGATGATTCTCTCCCCCCCAGGGCCCCGGGAGGATGTGCGCGTGCGATGCAGGACCTACCTGCTCGGTGTCCGGCCTCGGAATGAGGCGAGGACGCCGGGAGCGTGCACCACGTTGCGCGCCAAGGCCCCCTATTGGACAAGCAGTTCACGTGAACTGCTTGTCCAATAGGGGGCCTCAGCGCGCCACGTGGTGCGTGCTCCCAGCATCCTTGCCTCATTCCGAGGCCGGACACCGAGCAGGTAGGTCCTGCATCGCGGGCGTGTCCCATCCCCGGGCCCTGAAACTGGGGGGGGGGTCATCTGCGGGGGGTCATGGGCGAGATCGGGTTCGGAGGGGTGGTGGGGTGGGGGCTTTGGGGAGTGGGGGGGTGGGGAGCTGATCTGCGGGGTGCAGCCGCCTACATCCAGGCGCCCACGCCCTGCAGATGGGCATGATCGATGTGGCGGGGAAGCCTTTGGAGATCGGAGCCAGGGGCTCCGATCTCCGAAGGGGTCCTGCCCCATAGGGACCGGGTGCTCGGGCGTCTTCCTGCCAGCTGCACGGGCCCCGATCCAGCCGCGTGCAGGCGGCAAGAAGTGGAGCAGGCAGCCTGACAGGGCTGCCCGCCCCTTGGGTGCTCGCACCCAATGGGAGGCAGCCTCGCCGGCCGTGTCCCTACCCCTGGCCGGCCTTTGCCAGCTAAGACACTTCGGAACGCTTTTACCATTCGCACACAGGCGCGCCGGAACGTGTTTACACGTGTTCCTGCATTCCTGTGTGTGAATGGTGAAAGCGCCCTGAAGTGTCTTAAGCCACCCGTCCTACACCCATTCCAAATGGAACGAGTGTAGTGCAAAAAGGCCTCTTATTGCTGAATGGGACACAATGCCTTGTATATATCACACATGCACTTAAGCACTTGAACTGGCTGTCAGTTACTACTAGACCATATTCAGGGTTTTATCTTTGGCATACAAGGCCCTTGACAACTTGGACTATGTCGCTTAGTAGATTGCTTCTCTCAGTATAGACCTGTGAGTCTTCAGGGGAGGTCTTGCTTGAGGTACTGAATGCCATCTTGTAACTTTCCACAGTTGGGCCTTCTTTGTGGTAGTACCTAACCTACAGTATGTTATTCAAGGGGTGCCTACATTTTGGCTTTCATGAACCAACTGAAGATACTGTTTTTAACCCAGGCCTTCCCAAGGTGAATGTTTTCTCTTTCCGGCTTGATTTTAAAAACAATTTTATATAACTGATTGTTTTAGCTGTTGTCATGCTTGGCATTTTGTAAATCACTTCACTTCAAGCTTACATTTTAATGGCAACTGTATATAAATATTTTAAATAAAAAATAAATGTATATTTCTTATATTAAAGAAGAAAAATGCCAGGAAATGTTCAAATTACGGAGCCATTTCACTAATTCCTCATATAAGCAAGTTTTTGTTTAATATTGCATCTTCCAAGTCAGGGGAAACTTGCTTGGTAATCTTGCCCAACAAAGTTCTGAAATGGCAGCCTTGTGGCACTTTTTATAGCCATGTTCAAGCCTTTTTCAAGCTACTACAAAAAGGTTCTCCGGTGCCCAACATTATACCAGCTGCCCCCTAAAAGTTGTTTTCCACACCGTCTCATTCTTCAGCTTGTGTACATCTCTACTGAAGGCAAACCGTATCAAATAGACAACATAAGATGGATAACAGAGAGCCAAAGAATCCCAGAAGAAGATTTGCTTTTGTTTTATTGACTACAGCAAGGTTTTACACTGAGCAGGTCAACTAAAATGAGGAATATTATAAGATCAATGCCTCTGAAGTTGGCCTGGTATCGGCCATCTATCATTTAGACAGTCTTTGGCATGAGTTGCCAGCTGCCCCAAGATCGAACATGATACCACAGGATAACGTGTGCCATCAGATCTTGCCTGTCTTCCTTCCTATCATGGAAATAATGCAGGAATAAGTAATGCAGTTGGCTGCATTTTTTCAGAATTTATTCAGTTTTATTCTGCATAGCAGTTTATAAATAATAATGCCATGTCTTTTTGTCCCCTCATGATCAACCAGCAAAGTAAACACAAAACTTAGAATTAGAACTGATCTCATTTGTGCTTTTATTTCCTTTTAAGTCAAAAAAATGAAAGGCTTTGAAAAGCTGAAATGAGAGTTCAAGGCATTAATTGTCAAAAATAGATTGGACAAGAATATTAGTCATAGGCTGTAGCTGTTATAGGTCTGACTCAGGTCCTACCTTGCATACCTTCTACTAGGATACAACAGAAGAAACTTTCATAGACTGCAGCCTAATGGGTCCCAGATGATTCACCTTAAGAGTAAGTAAGTTGCTATCGTAGGCCCTTTTCACACTTGGCCTTATTCTGGAATATATCTCAGGATCAGGGTCTCTTATCTGCATGTTATTGCAGACTACAGCAAGCCCTAGTGAAACTTGCCATAGCCTGTATTAGCATGTGGACAAGAGACCCCTATCCTGAGATATATCCCAGAATAGGGCCAAGTGCGGAAGCAGCCATATATTCAATTCATAACACAAAGATGGGAGAACAGCATGTTTTTTGGTGCACCTTTAGGGGAATCAGATATAGTTTTTGGAGCACTAATATTGTACTAAAGGCGGGGGGTGAGGGTGGGAAAAAGTAAGACAATATAATCATAGTTCTAGTTTAGTTATCTAAATCAAATTATTAAAACAGTCTCCCAAAGAACTCTACATGAGCCAGTTTCAAGGTGCTGGCAGATGGAACCATGATCATAGTCACTTCATGTTTTGAACTATTATCCTTTACTCACTAACCTTAAAATCCAAGTCAATATCCAAAAAGCTGGAAGGCAAATCCTGTGGTCACTTAGAGCCTTTCCCGACTTACTGTCTCTGCTCTCTTTCCTCTACAAGATACCATCTCACCAATTCAAGTAGCATGCTAGCACAATAAAACTGCTGAGGAGCTAAAGTAACAACATTGAGGTTGGAGAGACAGGTAGCATTCCTCTGAAGGCCATTTGTGGTGAGTTGAGAGCAGGTGAAGATTTTGTCTTTGTTTTCTGTTTGAGAATGCCCAGAAGCAATTGGTGTGTTGCTATGTGACACAGGATTCTGGACTAGATAGGTTGTTCTTATCCTGTACTGGGAATGCTGTGATCGCATCTGGAATTCCCAAAATAGTACCAGAACTGTGGATTTTAGTCAGTGTCTGGAGGCATTCTTAAAATGCAGATTAGCGTTGTTAATTTGGTAGTATTTTTTTTTACAGCAGTGTTTTAAACTGAGCGAAGTGCCCACCACAGTCTTTCAACAGACATCTGAATGTTTGTATAATAGTGTATAATTGTGGTGGTGGGATATAGTGTAATATATTGTAATGTGGTCAGCTGAATAGGGACAAATTACAACAGCAACTTTGCATCATCATAAATACTGTCAAGGTAATTTTTAAATGGCTAAAAGAATGCACGGTCCTTTTTATCTTTTAATCCCAGTTTTCTCTAATGCAAAGGGTGATCTCATTGTTCAAGCTGATCAGGCAGGCAGAATATCTTCACATATCTGCTGACAAAAAGGTCACTTTGCCAGCATTTATTATTCAGCTTCCATTCCAGATCTTGATTTTTAACTTGACACAAATAAGTCACTTCAGACTCACCAGCTCTCCAAGCTGTTTTTGGATTATTTGGGATAATTTATTTTGAAGGCAGCCTGCTGAGTCTTCTGCTGTGTACTGAAAATATCTGGATGCTGTTTTGACTGTTACTCACAGGGAAAAGGTAGAACAGCCCTAATACTTGATCTGAGAAATGTAGAAAAGGAAGAGATTGATTATTTTCACCATAGTTCTTTGTACAGACTTGACAATAAATCTTTGCAAGTTACTAGTCTTCAAACACACAAACAAAAAATCCCAACCAGCCAGCCAACCAAACACCAACCATGAACCAATGAACCAACCAGCGAACCAATGAACCAATCAAGGAGCCAGCTAGCCAGCCAACTGACTGACCGTCTGACCAACCTATCAACTAACCAGCCTACCATGGAGCTTTGAGAGACTTACTTCTTGACATCTGCAATTAAGACCCGAAATGCATGTGTACTTCTTCATGCCCAGCATGGGTCTACAGTTCAGTCAGTGACTGGGAAGAAGGTGCTGGCTTAGGATTCCTGACAGAAAATAAAAGGATGTAGGAAAAGATTAGCAATTGTGTGCCATGGAATAATTTAATCCATAATGAAATGTAAACATAACAAAATATCCTAGAGTCTCCCATGTGGTGTTATTTTTCTCTGCCACCTTCAGCTGTCAGCACAGTTTCTAATCTCACCCTTTCCAACTAGCTTGCTTTTCCTGTTTTCTCAGTAACAAGAGTGTCAAATGAATATGTCTTCTGGACATTTCCGGAGTGCTAGTCTGAATCTATGTAAGTCTTCAAGTGTGGATCTCTGCCTCCCCTCTGTTGAACTGCAGGGAGAAGTCAAAACATGATTGATGATATCAAAGGAGATGTCAACACATTTAAGTCCAAGGGCTGCTATCTTTCTTTGCTTCGCCCGTTTCCCCCCAGTTGCTTGTCCACTTGTGGTGACGGCCCATTAGTTAGACCAAACAATCTCAGACGGCTAAGACGGAACTATTCTAGCGTGCATCATATCAGATCATCAGATAAGCATACTCAATGCGGCAAGCCATGCTGCCGCGTAAGGAGGCAAATTTCTGTTTGTTGTTTCAGTTGTAACACAGCTGCTCACATGTCACATCTTGGTTCTCAGTGCCTGGTCTCAAGCCCAGCATGACATCTGCAAAGGAAGAAATGAGATGCAATCATACTTCACAAATTAGGGATAGAAGAGGATGGGCTTGCTGAGGTCAGTGGCTGTTATTAGACTCTTTTCTGTGTCTGTTGTTGATTAAGCTAATACCTATAATGCACATCGACTAATGTGGAGCTTTTAATAGGTGAAGTCAGTGAGTAACTTTGATTCTAGCATCTAGTGAGAAAGACATATAGTGGAGTCATACAGATTCAGACAGAAAACTAAGCTCACCATGCTGGTGACGAGAAATCCTTCTTGAAACCTTTTTGGCATTGGGAAAATAAGTCAGGACTCAAGCCCACAGCTGGTGGAGAGTAGGTCTGGTGGGTGACAAACATGTATGTGCGCGCATGTGTGCATGCAAACACACACACACACATTACATTTCCATTCGTTTGCTGTTGAAGGAATCAAAGTGTAGTAAAGTCCACATACTATAAAACAGTATGAACAAAAAGGTCACTGATAGGATTTCTGAATCAAGATAGATGAGCAAGTCCCTATTCCTCCACATGGAAAGATGAACTAAAGTGGAATAATCAATATTTCTCCAGGATGGAAGGCTGAGAAAATACCAATGTCACCCCAGTCCTGAAATCAGTCCTGTTTCTGGTTCCTCCACATGGAACTGCTAAATCAGCATTCAGCTGGGAACTGAGACAATCCCAATGCCAAATGTTTCAGCTTGACAGCTTTCTTTAAGGCAAAAGCAATCTACAAATGATTGACCACTCTGTGAATTCTCTGTTCAGCTTGAATAAAGCCCTTTTTGTGTTAATCTGCCGTCTTCTCCTATGGGACTGTTCACACTTAACTGCCTGGAATGGGTATTCCAATGCAGTTAAGTACAGGAATGATGGTCTACATTTGCGCTGTGAATGCTGGATATTGAGTAAGAGTAGTTACTGAATTCTGACTCCAGCAGTGTCACTAACCATTGCTGGAATTTGGTTTAATAGCTTCACTATTGATTTGTGATCATGTTGAAATCTCCCACTAATTTTGTTGCAGATCACTTTTCTCTCCTTTGAATTATATGTCTTCCTTAGGCACAGAACTGTATTAAGTTTTAGCTATGGCATATTACTGTTCTTTCGCTGCTACTGGATACTTGAATATCTGTACAGTGCCAACTGCTGTAACACAGGTAAATAATAAGGTTATAAAATTGCTTAATGACCAGGCTGCTCTGAAGCAGCAAAAAGGATCTCCATCTGCTAGAACCAGAAGGTCTAAATGCTTTACTGGACTCTTAGAGCACATTAAAATGGGTCATTCCCTTTAAGGGGAACAAATAACCCAGAAAGCTACTGTTCAGATGAGCCAGGCATGGAAATATATGAATCCAGGATCCTAGTTTGCGTGCCAAATAATGAGGGAGGGTTGCAAATCCTTGCTTGCAAACATGTAAATCTCTGGAGGGCTACTGCATTTGAAAATGTGTGTTTTCAGGGGAAACGGCAATGCTTCATTAGAGATGCCTGTTTAGTATCTCTGTGTAGGAACATCCCTCCTTAATGAGCTTCATGCTGGATGAAGATGTGAGGTCTGTGAGGTCTCACTTGAACACTCTGATGTCACCATTGCCTGGGCAATTACACTACACTCAGTGGTCATGTGTACACTCTGACCTGGCGAGGACCAAAATGCAGCTTAGGTAACCAAAGCCAAGGCTCCAGTTGACTTCTTGCCCCAACCTCATTGTCCTGTTGGTTCAATTCCATAAGTTGCCATTGTACATTGGCTAAAATTCAGACTCATTCTTTCTCTACAATGGCAATGTTCAGTTTAGAGGCACAGACAAACAATACAGAACAAATGAACAAACCTAATGCTGAATTCTGTCTGAAAATATTTTCTTGCTCTAGCTGCCATGATCCTTGACCATTGCAACTATTTCTAAGTCCTAATAAGAAACTTTATGAACCTCTGATTTCAACACAACATGGAAACATAGGTATCATCCTGTCTTGAAAAACAGTGGAAAGAGCTTGGGTATGTTGAGAAACTCTGAGGCTGCTTCCACACGGCATCGTTATCTCGAATTCAAAACGTTTTGAGTTCTCCCAGTTCAGACGGCAGTTCGGCTTAACACGCTATTTCCGTGTTAAACCACGTTAAAACGTTTTGAAATAAATCCTGATTTCAACAGGTCTCACTACGAATCGTGCGTTGATACGTGTCTCCTTTTTAACTGTGTGGACAGTACCGTGTTAAGGGATGAGATTCCGTGTTCAGGGTGTCCCTCCCCCAATCGCACAGTATCCAATGGCTGTCCGTATGCTGGGCATGTCATTGGGGTGCGTGTGTTTCCCTGCCTGATCTGAAGCAAAGCAGCAGCAGCAGCAGCAGCAGCAAGTGAAGCCCCATTCCTTTAAACATTAATGCTTCCCCTCCTTTCTCTTGCAAGCCTGAACTTCTTGGAGCAGCCTTCACAGAGGAGCGCTACAGTGTAGCAAGAAAGCCCCTTCACTCCCGATTAACAATGTTGCAAATTTGCGCAATTTCAGAAGTTCAGACCTTTGAAAGTGAAAGGAGGTGAAGCAGCTGAGATTCTGTATTTAAACATGGGGCTTTACTTGCTGCTGCTGTGGCTGCTGTGTGCTCTGGGCAATGAAAAAGCCCTTCACTCACCTTCAGCCCAACCTCTCGGCACGAGGGAAGCACGGGTGGGAAAGGGGGATCCAGACTTCTTCGATGGGGGTGATGAGGGAAGAGCACAAAGCTGGAAGAAAAGGGGGAGGGAAATGTGGTGCAGAGGAAAGGAGGCAGAGAGCTGCACAGCTGGGCAGCTGTGATAGCTCAGAAGGGAGCTGTGACTAGCCCAAGGTCACCCAGCTGGCTTCAGGGAGGAACAAGAAGAGTTGGCTTTTCTGCCCCACTTCTCACCCCCATTTAAGGGGACTCAAAGTGGCTGACAAACTTTCTGTTTTTCTCCCCACAACAGACATCCTGTGAGGTGGGTGGGGCTGTGAGAGCTCAGCAGAGATCTGTGACTAGCCCAAGGTCACCCAGCTGGCTTTGTGGAGGAGTGTGGAATCAAGGTTACCAGGTATTCCCAGATGAGAGTCCAGCTCCCTAACCACTAGATCAATCTGTTTTAGTCCAATCTGTTTCATTTGTGGACTTTCTTCCCTTCAAGCATACTTTCCTGAGTCCTGATTTTTATTGGTCTCAATCCATTATAGGCTGTGGTCACACCTAAGGTTTAATCCAGCTTCACTCCACCTTCAGAGTGAGAGAACACATCAGCAAAGTGACCAGTAGTTTTCTTTCCACATTATCTAGTCTAAAGGTGGATTTTCTGAGTTATTAACCCTGAAAGAAAACCAGCTTGTCAGTTTGCTGGTGTATTCTCTCACTCTGAAAGTGGACTGAAACTGGATTAAACCTTAGGTGTGACCACAGGCAGAGGCAAAATAGAATCATAGAATCATAGAATCATAGAATGGTAGAGTTGGAGGGGACCTCCTGGGTCATCGAGTCCAACCCCCTGCTCAAGGCAGGATCTCCTAAACCATCTCAGACAGATGGCTGTCCAGTCTCTGCTTGAAGACCTCCATCGAAGGGGAACCAACCACCTCCCGTGGCAGCCTGTTCCACTGGTTGATCACTCTTACTGTTAGAAATTTTTTCCTAACATCTAAACTAAATCTTTTCCCCTGCAGTTTCACCCCATTGTTTCTAGTCCTTCCTTGAGAGAGTGAGAACAGGGCTGATCCCTCTGCCTTGTGACAACCCTTGAGGTATTTGTAGACAGCTATCATGTCTCCTCTCAGTCTTCTTTTTGTTAGACTAAACATTCCTAGTTTAGCCTCTGAAGTGATTCCAATCACTTCTCTTAGGTGCCACTGTGAAATGGAGGAGGGGAAAGTAGTATTTGGGGGGGGGAAAGCCTTTCTTTCATATGTCCCACAGGCAGGCTTTCATGACAGCTATAAAATCAGACACTTTTGCTACTCCCCCCCCTGCCCTCACACAGGAGCGCTACAGTGTAGCAAGAAAGCCCCTTCACTCCCAATTAACAATGTTGCCAATTTGCGCAATTTCAGAAGTTCAGACCTTTGAAAGTGAAAGCAGGGTAAGCAGCTGAGATTCTGTATTAATATTTAAAGGAATGGGGCTTTACTTGCTGCTGCTGCTGCTGTGTGCCCTGAGCAATGGAAAAAGCCCCTCCAGCCCAGCCTCTCAGCGCCAGGGAAGCATGGGTGGGAAAGGGGGATCCAGACTTCTTCGATGGGGGTGATGAGGGAAGAGCACAAAGCTGGAAGAAAAGGGGGAGGGAAACGTGGTGCAGAGGAAAGGAGGCGGAGTGCTGCACAGCCATGAGGGAGAGGTCTGATCTCTGTTACTTTGAACTAAGTGAGAGGGGCTGATCCTGGGAGGGAATAGCAATGGGGGTGGGCACAATCATGACTGGCAATGGGCAGGGCGGACTTGCCGTGGGGCCTCCCAAGACTGAATCCGAGATAAGGTTGCCGACGGGATGCCCTTGACACGGATCAAGTTGAAAGCCAGTGAAGACAGTTTCGTTCCAGTTCAGTTATTTGGGTTTCGTTAAACCGAATTAAAGCATGCCATGCGGATGCAGCCTGAGAGTGCTTCTGCACCTGCCGCTGAGAAACGGATTTAAGAAAATCTCTTTCCCGGTGATCCGTCCTCTCAAGGATCCGTCCAAAATAGGAACAGATCCGAGGAGGCCCTGTGCATCCACACACACGTGGGGAGGATGAATTGGGCTGGCTGGATCCCTTGGGTGCTGTCCAGAGGCCGCCAGCACCCTTTCCAAAGGGGATACGGCCTCTTCCGCCACCAACGCCGCCCCCGGAGCTGTAGGACTGGAACATGCAGCTGCCAGTCACTGCATGTTTCTGCTGGTGCATGGCACATGGGGGAGGGGCTTCAGAGGCAGCCTGGTCTGCTTCCACCCTCCCCAAGATAGCGGCCGCCACCACACCCAGCCCCTTGCCTCTCTGTGTGCAGAAGCGTCCTGCTTCTGAATGGATCGAGGCAAGGGGCCAGCTGGATGAAAGACCTAATTTTCGAGGTCTTCCTGGAGGCCGGATATTTTGGTGACCAAGACCCCATTAAGAATGGGTCTCAAGCGCCAGAGTGCAGAAGCAGCCGCCTCGACAGGCCCCAGATCCAGCCTCCAGTGTGGAAGGTAAGTACTGTAAGTGTCTTGTATGTGTCCTGTATGTGTTGTTAATGTGCTTCAACAGCCTGTGCGGAAGCACCCTGAGTTGCCTGAGCATCAGGGCTTCCATCTTGGCCTTGCCAGTGTGAACCAAAGGCATGCAAATCCAAAATTTCCCTCTCAGTTGGCTACAGGAGTAGATGGAGAGCTGAGTGTGGTCCATCCAACTACTTTAAGGACTTTGCTCTAGATCTTTTGTTAGGGTTTACTAACCTAGTTCCCTCCCCACATTTTCCAAGGTACTTACAAGGTTTTCCCATAGTAGAAAAACCAAATGAGCTTCCATGGCAGAGCAGTGATTCAAATCTAGGATCTCCTGGGTTCTAGTCCAGTGCTCTTAACCACCGGACCACAAAAAGTCCTAACACAAAAGAAGGTGATGTCATTTACAGCTAATTTAATTTATTTAAATACCACAGCCATTTCTGCACTTAGCTGGCTGCCCTGGTCCAGCATAACCAGGGTAGGCTGGGGCAGTTCCGGTAGCAGGAACTGTCCTGTTGTCCCAGAACAGGTCTTCTATACACGTGGAGATGCTTTTGAAAGGAAGTGTCTCCACGCAATGGGGATGTTCCTCAGACTTTTCCTGTTTGCCAAGTGCCTTTCCTGAGGTAAGTGTGGAAAAGGCCAAGACTTCTCTTTTACGTATTTAGGGAATATTATTTGGTTGAAAAAAGATATATGAATTTTAATTCTTTTTTTTAATGCAGTTCAAGAAGCATGATTATTGGTGTAATTTTGCAGTGTTGGAACATTATGCCCAGTGGGGGGGGGGGAATCCCTGCAGGAATTGGGATAATACCATATATAGTTTAGCTATAGGGATTTCTTAAAAGTGCCATACAAAACAACCTCATCATCCACAAATTGCACAATTTTTCATCTTTCCTGATGAGGGGTAAAAATATTAAACAAGTTTTTTTAAAAACCCATAATTTTAAGAGGTAATTTGACCTGAAAGGAAATGATAGCATTTTAAATTATAAATGTTGCTGTTGCATTTTTTTTTAAAGCCTTCCTATGTTTTTCTGTTCTTTTGCTGAACTCAGTCGTGGTGCCTAGCAACTGTTGCCTCCCAAACTCATAATGATGACCATGTTCTGAATCCACGGGAGGATGGAAGAGTGTGGGAAATCAGAAGGTAATGCTGGTTGTTTGTGGAGAAGTGGAAGAAAAAGATTCAGACACATTTGTTAAAATGCAAAGCCAAGTGCTGTTTCCACAAGCTCCTCTGACATTTCTCTTCACACAGAACAAGAGGAAATAGGTTTTCAAAAGTCCGACTCAAGTAGCCTTTGAATATCTTCTGAATCATTAGGTTCTTCTCTATTGAAAACAACAACAATCATGCTAATATTCCATCACAAAATTACTGAGCCCATCATAGGGTTACTCCTTATAGCAAATTTTGTAGTAATGTTCAACAAAATAAAGAGTGGAAATGGCATGGTAAATATAGGAAGCATTCAAATGGCCATCTCTTTGCCAGCACGTATTTGTAGGATGACCTTGTATTCCCAGCCCATATTGTTTCTCGTTCTATTACCTTTTTCTCCTTGGCACAACCTGCTCTCCTACAATAAAAAAAGAATGCATTTCTCAAACATTTGCCTCCATCTGGATGAACCCAAACTACAAACAGTCTGGACTGTGACTAATGTGCAAAATAAAAGTTTAATGAATTGCATTTTCTGGTTCCTGACAAAGGCTCTACCAGCATGGTCTCCTGTCTCGGGGGGGGGGGGGGGAGGCATGAGAGCTACCATAGGGAAGACTAGACTGAGCCCTATGGCAGCTAGCCTCATTTCTGAAGGCGGTGGAACAACCAGGAGGGCCTCTGGTCGATATGGGAGAAGGCATTCCTTTAGATATTTGGGGCCCAAGTCAGAAATCAGCCATTGTTGGTCCTCTGCACTGCAATTCTGGGCAAAATCTTAACCTGATGGGTTGCCTCCCCCAGCCCTCTTTGCATCCATATAGGAGAGGGATTTCACTGGTAGTTTCTGCCAGTCTACATGTAGGTTGCTCTTGCAGCAAGCTACAGATACCTCAGAAAGAATTTGCATGCCCCACACACTGGCTGCCTCTGAGCTGCGTTCACACCTAAGTTTTAATCCAGCTTCAGTCCAGTTGCACACTGAACAAACACATCAGCAAAACGACCAGGTGTTTTAGTTTCACCTTTGGCTTAGATAACATGCAAAGAAAATGACTAAACACTTTGCTGATGTGTTCTTTCAATCTGAAAGTGGACTGAAACTGGATTAAAACTTAGGTGTGAACATAGCCGGTAAAGGTTCAAAGAGCCTGCACACATGGAACTGAAGTCATAGCTTAATATTTTCCTTTTTGTGTGTCTATCTTTAACATTCAGTTAGTAGAACATTTTGAATATTTGTGGCAATTGGAGAACATGAACATGGTTCAGGCTTGAAAGGGATAAGGCAAAACCGAAAGCCTTGTTGTTTCCTGTCCAAATCTAGACTGAGTCCATAGTGCAAACTGTAAGGTAGTTTGGTCTAATGGTTAAGGAGCCAGACCCTTATCTGCAAATACCGGGTCTGATTCCACACTCCTCCATGAAGCCAGCTGGGTGACCTTGGGCTAATCACAGCTCTCTTCTGTGCTCTCACAGTTCCACGTACTCACAGGGTGTCTGTTGTAGGGAGATGAATAGAAAGCTTTGTCAGCCGCTTTGAGGCCGCATCCCCATTAAAAGCTTAATCCAGTTTCCCTAAATTGAAATAACAGAACTGGATGCAAATGCGAATTTGCCTGATCCCATTACTTTCAGCCAGAATCGCGTTCAGACCGGATTCTGAGGATGTACGTGACTCAAGGGGGGACTCCAGTGGCTGCTTTTTAAAACCGCTTTTTGGGGATGCCCTGTCCTCTTCCTCCTGGCGTGAACGCACCACCCATAACAGACCCCTTCACGGAGCCTAGCTGGGTGGCTGGGTGGCTGCTGCTTGCCTGTATGGAAGAAAAACAGCAGCGGACAGCCAGCAATTCTTTCCCCTCCTCTCCTCATTGCTCAGGGCACACATCAGCTGCAGCAACAAACATTCATACATCTCCCCATCCGGCAGCTGCTTTTGTTTCTTTTCCGTTTTTAGAAGGTCAGCACTTTCTATGGCAAGATCGTTATCAGGTGTGAAGTGGTTCCACCGCTACAGTGTAGCTTTAAGTGGTGGATTTTACAGCTTGCTTTGGAAGCAAGCTATTGGGGGAGGGAAACTCTCATCCCTTAACACGGAAGGGTTCCAAAGTAAAAAATGTAAAACTGGAGTGAGGCCTGTTGAAATGAGGATTAACATTTACAGCACTTTGGGGCAATTTAACATGCGGAAAGCGTATTAAGCCAAACTGACGTGGGGTCTGCCAGGATTTAAAACGTTTTGAATTCGAAATAAGCTTGCTATGGGGATTCGCCCTGAGTCCCCTTAAATGGGTGAGAAAAGCTGGGTAGAAAAGCCAACTCTTCTTCTTCAAAACACAGTTTGAGAGGGACTAGGCAAGGCTTTCAACCACATTGTTGCCCACACTTCTTTATCTCACAGTCCTGATATCCAAGGTAGACTTTTTACTGCATTGGTGGTAGTAGTGATGGTGACGCCATTATTTTGGTGGACACCACCTAGGAATTTTTGATGAAGCACAGGAATGCTTTACATATACAAATTAAATCAAAATAAAGCTCATACTAGTAATGAACAGACTTGGTGTGCAAGAGCATTGAATAAGCAAAAAACGTACCGCCCCCTCTTTCTTTCCACATACAATAAGGCACACAAAAGGCTATCTTTACTATGTGCAGAGCCTGAAGTGCTTGCCGTTTTCCAAATACTGCATAAAACTTTAGACAGATCGGAGATGGCACTATATTTAAGAGAGACCAATAAAACACTGTTTTATGATGCACGTTAGGGATTTATTAAATTCACTGCTATAGAATGCAATGATAGCTTTCAACCTAGATGTCTTTAGAAAGGAATTTGTCAAATTCATGGGATCAATCACTAGCAGTTGGCCATCTTAGGGGTTTGGGAAACATATGCCTCTGAATGCTGGAGTAGACTGGATTTTGGTTGGAACTTATGTTTCTCTGAAGTTAGTAACATGGCTAGACCCAATTGCAATATCAGCCTATGTACCAAATAGTGTGCTGCTTGATATGGTGGGAATCACCTACATAGCTAACCCAAGAAAGAGGTGGAGAACGTTTGGGTAAACAGGGTTATATTGAAAAGGAAGCATAAACTCAATGAGGTTATTATTCTCTGTGATCCACTCAGTGATACTAGGGAATATGAAACTTTTTCTGAGGTATTTCATACACCAGCCCAACAACAGAGGTGCATTTAAAAGTAGTCATGACCCTTCAATAGTGGCTCCTTATTCAGCATAATTCCCGAGATACTCAAATTCTACTAGCAAAATTCCAGAGAAACTTTGATTAGCTTGGGTGGCTCACTCTTCTGCACTTGTGCTTATTTTCTTCTTTGGGCCTTCACCCAAAGGTAACAGTCTTAATAATATTTAAAAATACAATCCATTAATTGAAATCTGGACAGAAACTGCAATCATTCCTTCTATTACACTGTGGGAAAATCCCCACAGCAAGCTTATTTCGCTTTCCCTAAACCGAAATAATAGAACCGGATGCAAACGCGAATTTGCCTGTTCCCATTACTTTCAGCATAATCGTGTTCAATCCGGATTCTGAGGACGTACGTGACTCAAGGGGGGACTCCAGTGGCTACTTTTTAAAAGCCACTTTTCAGGGCTGCCCTGTCCTCTTCCTCCTGGCGTGAACGCGCCACCCATAACAGACCCCTTCACGGAGCCTAGCTGGGTGGCTGGGTGGCCGCTGCTTGCCTGGATGGAGGAAAAACGGCAGCAGGCAGCCAGCGATTCTTTCCCCTCTTCTCCCCATTGCTCAGGGTACACAGCAGCAGCGGCAAGTCAAGCCCCTTTCGTCCGTCACTGTCACAGCTAAACATTCACACATCTCTCCAAATGGCAGCTGCTTTTGTTTCTTTTCTCTTTTTAGAAGGTCAGCACTTTCAATGGCAAGATAGTTATCAGGTGTGAATTGCTTGTTTGCTACAGTGGATTGCTTGATTGCTATTCGGGCTGCTGCTGCTTTTACAGCTTGCTTTGGAAGCAAGCTATTGGGGGAGGGAAACTCTCATCCCTTAACACGGAAGGGTTCCCACAGTAAAAAATGTAAAGCGTTTCAAGCGCACGAACCAGAATGAGACCTGTTGAAATCAGGATTGAGATTCATCACGCTCTGGGGTGGTTTAACACAGGGAAATCGTGTTAAGCCAAACTGCCGTGTGGACTCCGAGAATTGAAAACATTTTGAATTCGAGATAAAGTTGCCGTGAAGACATGGCCTGTGGTTTTCAAACACTACAGTTAAACCTTATGCAAGTGATTGCCACCTATTGAAAACTGAAGGTTAAAGAAACAATGAAGGCCTTGTGTACAAATGTAAGGCCACCTTCTGACATTACTTATTTATTCTTCAATTTATCAATTTACCAATATATCAGTTATAGGACTTTTTCCTTTAGCTCAGGCTCAGTCAAAAATGAGGAAACAATAAGAATATTCACCTCCCCACCAGACAACTCATTGAAAGTTCAAAGCAGAAGAAGACCTGGCTATTATACCCCACTTTGCTCACCCTTTTAAGGGAACTCAAAGCTGTTGACAAAGCTTCCTGTTCTTCTCCCCACAACAGACAGCCTGTGAGGTAGGTGGGGCAATGAGAGCTCAGAAAGAGAGCTGTGACTAGCCCAAGGTCACCCAGCTGACTTTGTAGAGCAGTGCAAAATCGAACTGGGAGACTACCAGATAAGTCTTTAACACTCTAAACAAGACCAAACTGGCTCACCAAGCTTTCCCTGTTACCTCCAAGTCCCTGACATCAAGAGAAGTGCAGTAAGAGAATTAACACGCATGGACATGCTACTAAAAGGACACAAACCAGATACAAATAGCTTAGTGAAGAAGCTATATGCCATTATGATTGATTGTGGAGATATCTCTCTATCTGCAGAATTTAGGCAGAGGATACTTCCATGTGTAGTAGGGATGCACTCAATTTCAAGCCTTTTGGGCAAGAGTTTTAACATAAAGTACAAAAATCCTCGCAATGCAAGTAGACTGTACTCCAGTAATACTCCTAATTTGAAACTACTCTGAGGCCCTGTCCCCATGCAATTGAAAGTCTGCTGGAACTCTTCTTTTGCCTCTGAGCGGCCCCATTCCAGGCTTTACAAGATGCCTAGGGAGCTTAGGAAAGTGAGACACCCGCGATAAAATACGTGCACTTTAAAGAAGAGTTCCAGCGCTCTTTCGGCAATTCGCGGGTTTTGCTCGCTATATCTGCCTTGAGGACGCTCCGTGGCAAAAGGGGCGGGGATTGCTTGCCTGCACACACAGCCAAAAAGCATTCACACATCTGAGAAATGCAGCAGGTTCGCTTCCTTTCCTTTGTAAAAAGAGCCAGAATTGCTCAGAATTGCAACATTGTTATCAGTGATCTGTGAAAGCCTTAAAAGAGAATGAGCGAAGGATCGCGCTGCCAATGGCTGCAGCCGCTGACTTTGCCGGGGCAGAAAGCCTTTTCTAACGGAGAACTGAGTGAAAGTAAGTGCTGAAAGTGAATGAATGAGCGATCATCTGCCTTTGCTAGGGGCGGGAAGCCGTTTCAGGAGACGGAGATCTGGCTATTTTTCCTTTTAACAAGAGAGGGGGCGGGGGAAAAAGATGCCCGGAAAGAGAAGACGGCTACCATGGGGACGGAAAGTCCATTTAGATCGCGGCTACCATGGGGGCGCTTATTCCGGAAGTGGAGGGGACTTTTAAAGTCAGCTATAACAGAGTGACTGCAGAGGAAGCCGAGAGGGGCTAATAAGTCTTTTGGGGACAGGGCCTGACTTTAATCTACCAATTTCTATTAGTTCTCTATTAGATATTATGTTACAAGCTACTAAACAAGTCATTGCATGCAAATGGTATCAGCTTCCTCACTCATGATTGAACTCTGGTATGCTGAAATGTGGACTATAGCAGCATATTAATGCATAGAGTCTCAAGTAAATTGAATGCAAGGACTGCTGTAGGAATCTCACTTCTATACAATTTGGACCAGATCATGACACTCAAAACTGATAATGCATTATTATTGTTGCAGTTTTTATTTTCTTTTTCAGAGTTACGAATGTTTAATTTTTTTGTAACTGTTTCATTGTTGATGTTATGTTTTTGTTGTTTATTAAAGTGAAAAATAAAAATACCAGTTTACCAGTAATTATCACACATAGTCTAGATATTAGGTTGATACGCTGCATTTTAGCATTTGCTAAAGCAATGAAGTGACACCCTCCCACTGTGCCACATAGGTGATCAATAGTATCACATGAAGTATTTCTAGGTAGTGACAGTTCATGCCAAAGTCTTGCTGTACTTCTCGCACAGTAACAGATATTGCATTACAATAGTTAATTTTACTGGAATAGCTTAGTAAATTGGGTTTTCTATTCCAGCACTGTACCAAGACCACTGTGATTATGTCTGGCAAATGCAGTATAATTACAAAATATTTTTTTTTTTTACCCTTTTTGGATGCAGTCAATGGAAATTTCCACATTCATACTGTGAGGAATATTTTCAAAGATAGTGTGTTTGCCAAGAGACATGATATATTTTCAAGGACAGTGTGTTTGCCAAGACACATGATAAGATGTCTTCAAAGAGTAACTGGTCTAAACCAGTCAGCTATGGACTAAGTTCTTATTGCGCATGTCAGAGAAATCTAATATGTATGTCTTTTTCTATATAGGCATTACGGGAATATTATAATCACCGGCCGTGGTTTCAGGGTATAAATTGTGTTCTGGAATGTGGGAGGTTCGAAGTTTGTCTTGATGGGGTTAAGGAAAGCGAACTTCCTATGCTGCAGCATACAAAATTAAAAGGAATCTTTTTCTCTCTGACCCATCTGCTTATTAAGAAACTAATATGAATAGCATTTGCTGATAGAGTGGCAACTGGTTTTCATAGTGGTCTGGAATTTTCCTAACAATACCTAGAATCCGTGTCTGAAAGAGCACTCCTGGCTTGGAGGAAGTGTTCTGTCCTTGGAACAGGGTGAGGTGGATTGATGGCATGGATAACAGTTTGGCCCACTCTGCCTTCAAAGCCAGGGAGCACAACCTGCCCAGCTTCAGAGTTGCACACTGAGGAATTTTGGCAATGTCTCTGAAATGTCCCTTGAAGTGGCCCATCTTCTGGAACTCACCAAAATGTTATTGGGCTCTGGAATAGGCCTGGGGCATTTCTTCCACCGCCAGTTGCACATGAGCAGCAGGAACTGGTGTCCACACTAAGATTGTTTCCCTTCCTTCCTTCCTTTTCTTTCTTTGTCTATCAGGGATTGTAAATCATGTTGATGATATCTCTGACATTTATGGACTCTGTTTTTCTCTAGGGTTTTTTTTTTTTTGCTTTTTGAGTGAAGGCAAGGACCTACAGTATGCTATCAAAGAAATTCCAAGCTGGAAGTTTGGAAATTGATTTGGGGAAAAGGAAGATGATCAAATAAAAACTTCTGGCTTTTTAACTTCAGTGTAAGTTTGAAGACCATTACAAATCTTCAGATCACACTGTACAATACAAGTATGAAAAATAAAAGGTAAGCAGAAGGGAATCCTAGAGAAACGATTGAAGGAGTAGAAATTTAAACAGAACACAAAAGCACTATTAGGATCTTTTTTGTTTTGTTTTATTATTTTTCTTTGCACCATCCATTGGGGAGAAATATTGGGACAGTCTGGTACTCCCCTGGAGGACAAATGAAGGACTAGAGGATACTGCAGCCATGTTTCAGCAGATGTAGCAGTGGACTCTTCTCACCCCACCACCAACCAGCATTCTGAAAAGTCTATGCGATATCCCAGTGGAAACTGGTTGGGATGGATCCAAAGGTTCCTTGATTCCCTGACACATTTCCAGATATTGGAGCTGGCACATTTTCATTCTGTTGGTAGCTTAGTGGAAGGGAATATATATAAAGCCCAAATCCATGGAGGAACCTAAGAACCTAAGAGGAGACCTGCTGGATCAGGCCACAGCCCATCTAGTCCAGCATCCTGTCCCACACAGTGGCCCACAAATTGCCCATGGACACCTCAAGCAGAAGACAAGGCTTTGCACTGATCCATTCCTCTATCTGCTATTGTGGCCATTACAAGCTGGAAAGGCTTGGAAAACAGTGGCTTTCCTCTCCCTATGAACATTTAAAGCACCAAACATCCTGACATCTAGTGACACTCCACACCTAGTAGGAACAACAGTTAGAGGCTGAAAAACTCGGCACATAAAATTTGTCTTCAGGACTTCTGATGATCAGTTTTACTATTCTCTTTTGTTGTTGCCCAGCCAGTGGAGCACCAGCTTTTTCTTTTCCTTCCTATCATATCTTTGCCCTAAAAAATCAACGGCATTATTGTCCTTCCCAGCTAGATGACAATAATTAAAGCTGGCATTGCCCTTCTTAGGATACCACCTTCCTTCTTGGTATTTGTTACGAGATATACACAAAAAAGGCAGCAGTTGGATTCTAAATGGGGAGTTCAGAAGCATAGTAAACTGTGCCTTATTCTTCTAGTATTTTTTTGATAGAATGATTTCCACTGTCGTTGGAACATTCTGTATGTAGGCACCCAGAAGTTAAACAGCCCAAAGGAGGCATTAAGCAACTGAACCATCATATTAGATCTAACTGTTTGTTATCCTGGCGAGAGAAAGGAAATTAAAACAGAGGAACAATGCAATATATTTTCAAAGACAGGACATACTTCTGACTGATTTGATAATACAATAACCTTAAGAAAACAGCCTATTTATAGAATTTGTCTTCACTGGCTGCAAGCTCTCCAGGTTGTGAGTGCTTTGCTGAGATCCAGATGAAAGCACGCTCCCTCCACATTTCCACAGGGCACAGAGACTGTGTGTGATTTGGCAAGCTTCTAGGAAATAAAGAGATGAGCATGTGAAATAAATTGAAAAGAAGAAGAAGAATTTTCTTTAAAAAATGTTTTGATTCCCATAGTGGATGAAATACAAAATACACCTCTGTTTCATTTGCTTTTCTCTGTTAAATAAAAGTAATAATAAAAATGCCTATTCGAGCTATTTCCCCAAAGAAATAAAAGCTCAAGTTGTGCTATTTGCACTTAGGTGATCAATAGATGAAGTATTTGATATTCCAGACCAGGGTGGAGTGCTCCAGTCCAGAAAAAGCAGTCCATTTCAAGCTGGAACGAATCACCCATGAGACCTTTCTGCACTTACCTGATTAGGCTGCTGTGAACTAGTGCTGGTAAACTTCTGGTGAAGGAGAGCCATTCACACTCGGCATGAGGAAAGCTTCCTCAAAGCATCCATTACTGGCCAGAAGTGTGAATGGTCCTCCCATTTACCAGCCTGCGCCAATGCGTCCGGAAGTTCTATCTCCTTGTTGCTGCGATTGGCTGCTTGGACACCATTGCGGGAGGGGCATGTTCAAGCATAGGCTAACCTGTGACCGAACACCTCTCTCACGATTCTACGATCAATCACCACTCTTGGGGATTGGAGGTCTGATCATGGCATGGGTGAGTGATTGATCATGGCCACCCCACCCCCCAATACGCCTCTGTTCATTGCCCACCAAACGCGGGGAACTGGATGTAGAGTGAATAGTCACACTGCTGGACACTTTAGGTAAGGTTTTGGTAAACATTGGTTAAGGTGTGAAGCACAAACTTCTTGTGAGGGCAGGCATGCTTGGGGGCTGTAACAGCCTACTCAATATGTGTATGCTCTTCACCAGACTTTCATTACTTCTTCACTACAGGCCTAAGTGTGAAAAGGCCTCTAGTCTGTTAGAAGACCATCTGAATTGGGATGGCCTGTTCATTCCCAATGCTTGCGCAGGCTCCAAAATTTGGAGCTGGTACATAGAAAAGGACACTCTGAAGAGCAGAAACAAAAGATCTTGGTCTTCAGAGCTTCTTGGGGGGGTATTTTGGCAGCACTCCTTGCAGGGCTAACAAAATGAGCCCCTTTCCCTCTGGTAAACCACACCTTGGAGACATGCCCTCTGCAGGCCTTCATGGTCCAGTTTACTACACTTAGTGTTCCAGTAGACCTTGAAAAAGAGGTCTACTGGTAAATTGGACCAGAACATCTGTTTGGACACCTTAGTCTGGCCTACATCCTGTCCAGTGTGGATGGAATGTATAAGGAGGGCCTGGGCAGGGCAGAAGAGGTCCAGAAGTAGACCAGGATACAAAACAATGGTGCGTGTGGAAATCGTCTTAAGCTTTCATGCAAAAGAAAGATGAAAGCCATCACCAAGAGACACCTCCAAGCTGGTGGTCAGTACCTGGAAAATCTTGCAGGGTACAACCTGGTGTGCTGAAGGTAGCTGACTGTATGACTTTGGACTAGAAGGCCACTAGTCTGGATTAGAATGGATTGCATATACTGCTACTATTACAAATAGGCACGTGGCTGGCTGGCCAATCAGAGACTGCGGAGCGTGTGCACGCGCATGCACGCACGTGGTCTGCCATGCCGCCAAGCCCGGTCATTTGCCAGCAGCAGGTAAGTGGGCACACACGCGTTCCTGGGGTTGGTCCCCTACAAAATGCAAAAACCAGGGGAAGGCTCCTGACAGGTCTGCCTGCCCCTGGGTGTTCTCACCCAATGGCGGGCAGGCCTGGGAGGGGCTCCCCAGCCCTGTCCAGCCTTTCCCGGCTAAGTCAGTTCGGGACGCTTTCAGCATGCACAAGTAGGTATGTAGGAATGCGTGTAAATGCGTTCCTTCCTGCCTGCATGTGAATGGTGAAAGCGTCCCAAACTGACTAGCCTAACTGCATTACAGCCATTCAAGCTGTAATGTGAAAAGGCCTCTGGTCACCAGAGAGACCATTCTCACCTCTTTCAGGTGGTGGAGGTCATCTGAGGTGCTGTACAAGTGCACTAGCATGTCAGGTGAATGAAAATGCAAGTGCACTGTCGTCCTGGTGATGGCATCAGCACACGCACATTTGTGCCAGCATCCAGACCCAGGATGATGGTGTCCGGACCCCAGAGGACAGCTCCTGGACACGCTGTCAGTTTGGTCTAGTAGGGGTTAGGGGTCCGGACTCTTATCTGGGAATACCGGGTTCAATTCCGCCCTCCCCCATGAAGACAGCTCGGTGACCTTGGGCTAGTCACAGCTCTCTTCTGAGCTCTCACAGCCCAACCTACCTCTCAGGGTGTTTTGCTGTGGGGAGAAGAATAGAAAAGCTATGTCAGCCACTTTGAGTCCCCTTAAATGGGTGAGAAAAGTGGGGTAGTATGGTAAGTTTCCATACATGTGGTGGGTGGGTTGGCGTGAACCAGCATTTGTGAGTGCAAATACTAGTGTACACCAGTGGGAGTGCACTATTCTGCTCCCCAAGACAGGAAGTGCAGAAAGGCCCTGGGTCTTCTTTGACAGTAGTTACATTGTGGGTCATAACACTATTTTAAAAACAGGATCTCTGACTTTCATTGTTAGCATTATTTCTAGGAAAACTGCAATCTGCCATCATGAATGTTTTTCAAAACAGTTAATTTGGTGTTGCCCTTCTAAATGAGCCAACACAACTCATTTATTTCAGTACCTCAGGCATTTTGTCTTTTGTTGATGATTTTCTTGCAAATGAGCTGAACCAATATTGCAGAACTGGGTGCATTTATTTAGTTTGATTGGCATTAACAGAATGTAAAATAGGTAAAAGGTTACCTGTTGCAGCCTCCAAAAGCAATGGAAAAAAGCAAAGGCACTATTTTAAGTCTTCCTAAATAAATAAATAAATAAATAAATAAATAAATAAATAAATAAATAAATAAATAAATAAATAAATAAATAAATAAATAAATAAATAAATAAAATTCCTTGGGCTTTGCAACTAGTTAATTTTTTTGTAAGCAATGTAACACTTTCTTGGCATTTTAATACTTTATCAGGAGGAAATAAAACATATTCATCTGAAAATTTAAGGTTAAAATTGGCAAAGGTGTGGTGTACTGCTCCTGAACAGTTTTTATGGAATTATCTGGTGCAATAAGTTCTGGACACCACAATTCAAAAAAGACCTTGACAAACTGGGGCAAGTCCACAGGAGGGCTGCCAAAATGGTTAGTGGTCTGGAAAGCATGTCCTACAAGGAAAAGTTGAAGGATCTAGGAACGTTTAGCCTACAGAAGAGAAGACTGAGAGGAGACATGAAGGGCTGTCACAGTGCAGAGGGATTGTCCCTATCTTCACTATCACAAGACACTATCACAAGAAAACTTCTTGACAGTGAGGGCAATCAGTCAATGGAATAGGTTTCCATGGGAGGTACTGTAGTGGGTTCTCCTTCACTGGAGGTCTTCAAGCAGAGGCTGGAAGGGATGGTTTAGGAAATCTGCATTGAGCACAGGGTTGGACTTGATGATCCTAGAGGACCCTTCCAACTCTATGATTCTATCATAAAATATTTTTTCCCCAAAAAAATAAAAAGTTGGATACAAAACTAGGGTTTTCTTTCAGGGTTTTCTTGGTTTGGCACTTAGAACTACCCCAAAATAGGAAAGGCGTGGGTTTTTTTATTTATGGAAATAAGGGTAACTAGAAAAATAAATATTCTAATGCATGTGGTTGGAACAAAGAAACATCAGAAGGAAGGGATAATGAACTATGTCATGCTTTGCTGCTTTCCCTTCTCTAAGCTACTTTTCTTTCCGCAGGAATTCCAAATATCCTTGCAGGCTTATTGCCAGCCAAGGCCTTATGTCATGGACAATTCTGAAAATGAAGATGAGCTCTGGGGTTGACTCCTTCAGCCCACGTACACAGCCTTAGGCCTTTCTACACTGGGCCTTATTTCAGATTATATCCTGGAATAGGAACCTGTCATCTGCATGCCACTGCAGATTGTGGCAAGCCTGGGCTGGGCTTGCCGTAGACTGTGCTAAAAGGAATGGATGATCCTATTATTTGCCACCTTCTTCCCTGCTGTTATCTCTGGCCCTTTCTGCACTGGGCTTTATTTTGGATTGTTCATTTCCTTGTTCATTTCCATTTCATTTGTATGCCACCTTTCCAAAAAGAACATTTGCCCAAGGCGGTTTATGGCAAACAGAAAAGATACAGTACAAAATAATACATCAAAACATTGTAATAGAGAACATAATGTAAAATCCCATGCCATGCAAGATACAATAGATGAACTGAAACAATTTAGACCACAAGCAGAAGCCTCCTTTGTGGCCTCTGGTATAGCTGAGGCAGGTGGAGTCCACAGCAGCTGACAAAGGGGCTCAGTATTGCAAAGAACCAGCTCAGCCTGGGTATCAGGTGCTCAGCCAGGCAGGCAAGAAGCCAGAGGGCAGAGTGGTCTAGACTGCCACCACTACCTCCACCACACCACCCCGCGCAAGCTGTGTTGGCAAGATTATCCTATGATGGAGCTTTCCTGCATTAGCATGCGGATGGTACACCCTTATTCTGGAAAATAATCCGGAACAAAGTCAAGTGCAGAAAAGGACTCCAAAAGGCTGGCCCTCAATGTTGCTTGCCTGCTAAGTTCCCAAGGGTTTTTATTGCCTGGAATATTGTGGCCTCATCCCCACGGCATCGTTATCTCGAATTCAAAACGTTTTTTCTCCTTGGCCAGATGGCAGTTCGGCTTAACACGCTTCTTCCGTGTTAAACCACGTTAAACCGTTTTAAAATAAATCCTGATTTCAAGAGGTCTCACACCGGATTGTGCGCTTGATACGTGTTTCATTTTTTTCTGTGTGGACAGTACCTTGTTAAGGGAAGAGAATCTGTGTTCAGGGTTTCCCTCCTCCAATCGCAATCTACCCGATGGCTGTCCGTATTCTGTGGATGTCATTGGGGGGGGGGGGTGTTTCCCTGCCTGATCTGAAGCAAAAACTTTTTTCGGATCACTTCTTCTCTTGCAAGCCTGAACTTCTTGGAGCAGCCTTCACACAGCAGTGCTACAGCTCCGGAGTGCATGCGGAGAGTTGGGGGAGGGTAGAAACGGAGAGGAGGGGATTGGGCAGGAGGAGGCTATCAGCATTTTGGATTCCTCTGGGGCGGGCAAGAAGAATTTGGCTGAGGGAGCCTGGCCGCAGAAAGCCTAGCTAGTCTTCCCCTCCTGGGGAGGGAGCAAGCCGGTAGACACACACACACACAGGCAGGCTTTCATGACAGCTATAAAATCAGACACCCTCACACATGTTTAGGATTCCCTCCCCCAACAGCTTGCTTCCAAAGAGTGATTTCATTGAAAGAATCCAGCCTCGAAACAGCCACTACCTCCAAAGCTACACTGTAGCGATGTAGCTTAATAAGAGTGTTGCAGTTTTGCGCAAATTCTGAACTTTAAAAAGGGAAAGGAAAGGAAAGCCCTGGAGTCCCCGCAGATCGGTCCCTCCCTGCCAGGCAACTTTCTCTATGTCCTGAACAGCACTCCAACCCCATTAGGAGCCCGATCCACCAAAAATCTCTGACCTCTGGGGCATCTTTCTCTCTGGCCATGGTCACACCTCAGGTTGAATCCAGCTTCAGTCCACTTTCAGAGCGGGAGAACGCATCAGCAAAGTGACTGTTCATTTTCTTTGTCAGCTGCTTTCAGTCCCCTTAAGGGTGAGTGAGTGCAGAAGGTTTGTCAGCAACTTTGAGCCCCCTTAAATGGCTGATTACAGAAGGTTTGTCAGACACTTTGAGCCTCCTTACATGGCAGGTCACAGCTCTCTGCTGAGCTCTCACAGCCCCATCCACCTCACCGGACCATCCCAGGATTTTTTTAATTTAATTTTTTTTTGGGGGGGGGAGAAAAAAGAAAGAAAAAATTCCCCAGAGCGCTGCTGGATGGCTCCCCCTCCTTCCCTCCCTCCCTCCTTCCCTCTCTCTCTCTCCCCCCCCCTCTTTCCTGCTGGCAGAGAGATCTAGTCAGCAGCAGCGCGGACACATTGCTCGCTGGCTCGCCTTCTCCTCCGGAGCCATGGAGCGCTCCCAGGCCACCAGCACCGATCCAGACCTGGCGCGGCGCGAGCCCTGAGTGGAGCCCCCGAGGAAGGAAGGAAGGAAGGAAGGAAGGAAGGAAGGAAGGAAGGAAGGAAGGAAGGAAGAGAGGAGGCGAGCAGGCCTCGGGCAGGGGGTCCCCGGCGGAGCTGAGTGCACCGGAGGGACTCGGGCAGGGGGCCTCCCAATGACAGCTGATCAGAACAAAGATGCAAAAAAGGCATGCATGATGCACAGGGAAGGGAGGGTGGGATCCTGGGAAGGAAAACCAATCACAGAGAGAGGGTGGGCAATGGGCGGGAGGACAATGCTGCCATGTGGACTCCGAGTATTGATTCTGCATTAAGGCTGCAATCGGAATGCCCTCGGAACCGGATCAATTTGCAAGTTGTGTAGACAGCTTTGTTCCGGTTCAGTTATTTCGAATTATTTAAACCGAAATAACGCATGCCGTGAAGACGCAGCCATAATATTGCTCATTGTGAAGCATAACAGTTTCTCCATGCCTGTGTACGTGTTTTAGTTAGTTTCTCTGCTTTCCTGTAACTTGTCTTTAGCTATCATGTGATTCCCCCTACCCCACGCTGAGAAGCAGAGCTTATTCCATTTTGACAATGCCAATCTGTACTGGACTTGAACCAACAACCTCGGGAATGAAAGGTTCATCTCAGCACATGGTGAAGGAAGCAAAGAAAAAGACAAATAGCATCTGCCAATATGCTGCAAGAGTACATCAATTCTTTCCCCCAAGCACTCCAGCAACACTTTTGGCAGCCACTATGAATTGATTATGCAATGCAGGAGGATTAAGCAAGGAGGCATACGGTTGCTTTAATTCCTGGGCGTGCGTGTGTGCTTAATCCCAGCACATCTATTTATAAGGCATAAACACTGTTTCATCATAAATAAGAGGAGGGTCTCTTGTTTGGATGGAAAATAAAGACTTTATAAGGCACTGGGTCAGGAACTGGAATGATTTTTAAGTGTGATCTTTAACAGACTTCAGACTCCTAATGAACTAAATGAATGCATCAAAACTTCTGACTCAAGCTTTGCAAGATGAATGGGATGCTCTATAGAGTCACAAATTGAAAACAGGTTGTTCTGTGCATATGTGTTGGTTGTTCTTTTTAAAAGTGGGAGCACGCCCTAAAATCATTGAAAAATATCTAAACCATAGCAAGCAAAATTTAAAATCCACAATGTAAGAGATGATAAAAAGCAAACACTTGAAATCAACATCAAGAATAAAAGGAGAACTATAGACAAGGGCACATCACATTGTAACCAGGGGTCTTTCTGTATTTTCTGTCCCTGCCCTCACGTGTCAGCAGACCTACCAGAGGTCTGGATGCGTTTCCAGGTGTCGCCGTCTTCATCCTGGCATGCACCATTCTGGCATGCATCTTGGCATGCACCAGCACCATCACTGGGGCAACGGTGACACACAACACACATGCACTAGCATTCCAGGTTACCTCATGTGCCAGTGTGCTTGCACAGCACCTCAGATGACCTTCGGCACTGGAAGAAGTGCAAATGCTCTCTTACAGGCATGTCATGCAGCACTACCAGTGGATGCTGGGGTAGCTTCCCAGAAGCTACCCCAACGTGCACTAGCGGGCTAAGTGCAAAAAGAGCCTCAGACAGGCTATTCCAGGAACCAACTGAGAACTTAGGGCATTTTCAACCTAGAATGGACTGGCCACACTTAGCATGATACCTCCTCCACCTCCTCCACCCACCCCTCATGCCATGCTGAGCTATCACGGATCCCCTTCATCTGCTAAAAATGTAAACTTCAGTGTGTGGAGGTTTCAACGTTCTTCTTTAAATGGTCTTAAAAACTATTTGATACAACTTACCTAGTTATATTAGTTACATCATTTTTCCTTTTGTTCCCTCTGGTGAATTCTTTACATTTACTGCTGCTTAACTATGTAAGTTCTTATATCTTTGCATTCATTTTGATTAAGTAGCTAAGAAATGATCATGCCTGAAACATTACAGGTTATTTTTTGTAAGTTTACTATCCTGTTTCTGTTATACTTACGTTTTAATCAATTTTGCATAGATACAAAATCATTTAAAAAAAAAGAAAAAGAAAGAAAACATATCCACTAATAAAGTCCTTTCAAACTCTAGCAGTAATTGGTGCAAGGTATATGCTGTAGTGTGGGGGAAAGACAGAGCTCCAGTCTGAACTTGACATCTGATCTATCAGAGATGTTCTTCCAGTGGCACCGTGTTTTCCACCAGCAAAATTCCCAGAGTCTTTCCTCATTACCCCGTTATTCTGGAACAAATTCTGGTATAAGGGCTGGCATATCCGCACACTGATGCAGACCAGCCAACCGCTCTCCCCAGTCATGCTTTGTCTGCATTGGATGATAGTCCAGTAAAATTAAAGACCTCAGTGATGAGGTCTGTAACTGGCACATGAGTAGTATACCATACTATGAAGGCATATAGACAGCACACTAGTCTGGTAAACTATGGGGGACTCCTTTCGGTGACTTCTACTAAAACTAGCCAAGTGCAGAAACTCTGACCTTCAGAGCCTTGCCACTGTCTCTGAGGGCTCTCTGAAGGTAGCAGCAAGGATAGGAGCAGAACAGGCTGTCCAAATTCAGTAGCACCCACAACCCATCTGAATTTGGAACGGGTTGCTTGTTCAGGGATGGAACAAATGTAGAAAGGTCCTCAGTGACCACTAGGGTAGTTGATAATAGGGATAGCTAACTAGGGTCATCTTGCTCTTTGGCTTTAGACACGGTCACACCCTAACCAGATAGCCTGCCCCAAATATAGGGAGAGAACAGATGTATAAATGGCTACTAGAATGAATGTCTAGGTACATCTTTCAGGCTGGGGGGGCGGGGGTGGTGGTGGAAGCAGGATGCTGCTAATGCCATTTGCTGGGATTCAAGAGCAGGGAAAGGTTTGTCCTTGTCTCTGTTTGAGATGCCCATGAGCATTTGGTGGGCCACTGTGTATGACAGGATGCTGGACTAGATGGGCTGTGGCCTGATTCAGCAGGGCCTCTCTTATGTTCTTATGAACTCAGGACATTCTTGGACAGGAATGGACTGACCACACCTACCACACCATCACCACACCAAACTTTCTTGGATCCCCCCTTTGCCTGGTAAAATATAAAGTTCTGTATGGTGATGGAGGGACAAGGGGGGGATTCCCTCCTGCCACCATGTTGAAGCATACCTTTTATCAGGCAAAGGAGATCCAAGAAGGCTCAGTGTGGCATGGCGTGGTGATGGCAGTGGTGGGGGGTATTGGGGGTGGAAGTAGTAGTGGTAGTGGTGGGTGATAGAGCTGCCATCATTAGCAGAGTGGGCCAGTGGGGTTAGACCCTCCCTTGCTAGGTGCTCTCAATGACACTGCTGAGCTGGATGGCAACCTTTTGCCTGGGTTTGTTTCTGGGTGAAATAGACTCAGTGCTGGGATTATTCAATTGCTAGATAATTCCATTCCAGTCAGGAAAGTCCTTGGAAAAACCAGAAGTGTACTTTGGCATCTACTCTCTGAGGATTTAAAATGGGCTCCAATCCTTTGTAAATATAAAGTGTGACCTTCTTTGTTTCTGCTCTTTCACCAGACTTCTTCCTTGTTGAGAAGTCATGAAAATGCTTTCTCTTCTTTCTACTGCCTTATATAGCTGGAACCAAGTCTTTCATGTGTAGAAGGCCCCATTTTCACCTAAGTTTTAATCCACATTTGGTCCACTTTCAGAGTGAAAGAATGTATAACTAGCAATTCTCTTTCCACATTATATAAATCAAAGGTGGATTTTCTGAGATAGATAAGGCAGAAGGAAAACTGCTTGTTGTCACTTTGCTGATAAGTTACCTCATTAGGAGTAGATGGGCTCTAAATGTATTAGTGGTTAATCTTAAGAGCACAATCTCCATATGTCTTACTACTGTAATCAAATCTGCACTCATCTAATAGGAATTAGGGCTTATAGCTGTGTACATTTCACGAACAAACAAATGCTCCAACATGATCCTGCTGGAACTTGGGAGTATCAAAATTTGCCAGCCCTCTATTCCAATTTGCCAGTTTCTGTTGACGCATCTTCATACCTCCCAAAAGTGACTTAGCTGCTATGTCTCCCCAAGAGGCAGCAAGAGGTGCTTCGTGGTCAGCATTCTGCCCCATTTGTGGATGTGATTGCTGTCTGAGGCACCATTTCTGTAGGGCACAGTTTGCCACCCTTTCCACAGATGACCCAGTTCACCACTTCAAACAACACACCTGTGCTCCGAAATGTAGACGTGAAGGCATCTCAAGGACCAACATCCATGGCACTTCCTGAAGGCATCCACACGGAAGCTATCTCTAAAATCAAGTGAAGGCACAACCATATTATCTTAGATGGATTAGGGTTAGGGTAAACACAGTGCACATAGATTGTACAAGGATTGCAATCCCTGCAGGCATCTCAGAGGAAATCATGCAGGCCTTCTCTTTGTTTACACGCCCATGTAAGAAAGGGTTATGCCACTCCCAATCAAAGTAGGCAAAATTCACAGATAATTAATCTCAAGCCATAAATTAGTGTAATTCTCTTAGTCAAGGGCAAAAGCACATAGGCCTATTTTTGAATTAAATAAGAGCACATAAGCAGTTGAGTCCCACAGGCAGGAAAATTGATTCTGACTCTATGAACTATAATTAGTAAGTTGAGAGAATTATATAATTTTATCCACGATCAAGCAAAAAGTGATGGATTCTAAAGAAATATCAGTAACAATAATTGATAACGTATACATTATTATCTATGTTAATTAAACTACTTTAGGGGGAAAGAACTTCAAAGTCAACTCTGCTCTTTTTAAGCAGGGAAGAAACATATTGCTGTAAAAACTCACAACAAATCTAAATGAAATATATTATTCATCCAGTGTCTTGGCATCCACCGGCTTTAATAGCTGTAACGCCTGTTCACTCTCTTACTCTTCTTCAGTAAAACCCTAAAATAAATCCAACCTACAGGCCTGGCAGTGTTTGTGAAACCCAAATTTCAACCAGCTCCGGGCAGTGTGCTATGATGTGCAAAGTCTGTCAATGCTCACAGCAATCTTTGGAGTGACTGTGCATCACAGACCAAAACAGGCATGGCAGTGGCCATTTCAAACTCTTGGGTCTCCCCCTTCCCTATGACTCCCCACTCCGTCCAAAAAGAGTTCAGGCATGACAATATTCTGCAAGAAAGTTCCCTAGCCCACAAGGGCCATGGCAACAAAGCCCCCCTCTGATAGACAGATAGAGAGAACGTCTAGCAGATCTTATTGCTAGTATGACTAAACAGTGCTTGCATTTCCATGAGCTGTTTGGCCTGAGGATAAGCATTGTGCAAGGAGTGTGTGATTCATCTCAGCAAGAGACAGATAGTGGGTGACAATGAGAGGCTCTGACTTCTCTACAATCACAATGCAAGAGGGAAGAAGCCCAAAGAGTATTGCTCTTCTCACCACATCTGTTCTCATTCCCACCCTCATTATTTGTGGCTTTGGAGAAATCCCTTTGCCTTTCCTAGCTTCATCTGAGTTACCAATATTGGGCTAATATACCAAACTGTATAAGAGAATGGGATATAAACCCAGAATTGCTTTGTTCAGTTATTGAGTGTGAGCTGACCTTGAGGAAATAACAATATTGCCTAGTCCAGAAGTAATCATGGTCCCATCCAATTGGAGGAAATGCAGCACCATTATGGTGGAGTTGCCACAGGTACCCCCTAAAAAGCACTAAAAACTATTTCTGGTTGTGGCTTTTCCAGCAAGAGTGCTTTTGCTTACCTTGAGGATGGAACAGCTATTGTAGCTCTGTCCACTATGTGTGCACAGAGACTGAAAGAGATGGCCAGGCATGCATCGTGGTGGGGGATGTTTTTTCCAGGCATTTGGTGCTGACCAAATACCTGGATGTGTGCAACACAAAAATGTGCATAGACAGCAATACATTATCACTTTGTAGTGGGATACCTGGCCACCATCTTGAGGAAGCCCATGCTGTGGCAGCCAGTGGTGGCAAGCACAATAGAATTGGCTGGACAGCAGAAGAAGGAATGGAGTTCCAGCTGGAATCTCCCTTATGATCCTTCCAAACCACATTTTGGCAACCTTCAATGGCTCTCATTGGCTACGAAGTCTAGGGCTGATGAAATCCAACCATGGCTAAGGGATGCCAATGTACCCCAGACTAGGTAACGTGCATGAAAGGCAAAGGGTGGTCAATGATTTTCAGTCGTAACAGGGAAGTAAAGCTGTTTTACAATGCACATATTTATGTTGTAGTATATTTATCTCAATGAATAACTGCCAGGTTTCAAATCTCTACAACAAATATTTTTCTGTTTACAGAACATTGTGTGCAAGTGGAAGAAGAAATCTGTTGAAAATGGAATAAATGAATGGGTGTAAGGTATTTGATGGAAAAATGTTGTCAACTATATCATTACAAGTTTCAGTAGGAGTTAACTATTTTTCCCCATTGGATACTTTATGGCATTCACAAAGGCAAACAGAAAGTGCCCAGTATAAGGCTCCAGGGCACTGAGTCTGCATACCAGTCAGTGGTACTCTAGAGCATATAGCACTGTTCCCCCAGAGCAGGGCTGCCTCCAGACTAGTGGAATAAATCCACAGTTAAATGTAAAAGTGCAGCGACAATTGGGCATTCCAACTCGAAAGGCATCTCCATAACTTCCCCATCGGAGCTGCAAGAACTGAGTTGGTCTGTTCCGCCACATGGTGGAGGCAGCCCATCAAATTTGAGCTGCCCTTCCAGCTCTCATCTTGCTATTCTTGCTGTTCTGCCTGCACTGGAGGAGAACTTCAGGTTTTGTTTATACTGGACAGCAAGTGTCCTTTACCCTGCATTAAGGTAAGTGCACAGTCCCGATTGGATAATGCAACACCATGACAAGCACATTCCACTGCACAGTATAAACGTGTCTTGATGCAGCCCAGGAAAAAGGGTGCTTGCTTCCTCATGTGGTCTCTCTGCCATCTACATCTACAACTATCTTTATACATACATACACACACCAGCTATAAAAGCAACTTGCCTGTGCTATGGCTGGATGTGCACTTACCTGACAGCCTCCAAACATGCCCTGCCTCCCCAGAAGTCCACTAATTGTTGACTAGGTGTGGAGCAATAAATCGTGCTCCTCACCTTTACCAGTGTCTACCAGGTTACCTGAAATGTCCAGCGGCGTGACCATTTGCTTTTCTTCCGGTTGTCTGCAGGCGGTGGGTGGCGGCGGCCGTGGCTGCACAGGTGCATTGGTGGTCGTGATCAATCAATGACTTGTGACATGACCAGATCACCAGTCGCCGGAGTGGCATCCGGCCATAGAGTCGTGAGAGAGGCATTTGATTAGTAGTGGACACTGACAGTACGATCACGGATGCTGAACACACCCCTCTGCAACAGTGTCCAAGTATGTCACGGAACAACCAATCGCTGCAGCAAGGAGGTGGAACTTTTAGCTTCAGAGGCAGTGCCGTGGGCTGATCAACAGGAGGGCCATTTGCACTACTGGCCGAAAATGGACGCTTTGGGGAAGCTTTCCTCTTGACAACTGCAAAAGGTCCACCTTTACTGGAAGTTTACCAACTCTAGTTCACAGCAGCCTAATCAGCTAAGTGCAGAAGGTCCCCTGGTCTGCAATAATATAGTTGCCTTGACATGGTATGGAGAATGAATGACCAAATAATATTTTCTCCTTCACAAAGAATCCTCGAATTGGTAGAGATCACCAAGGTCTTCAAGTATTACCTCTTTCCCCAGTGTAGGATTCACTGCATCCAAAGCAGATTCCAGTACAGGATTTTGCTATCCTGCCTCTGACGATTTATGAAAGGATTGCTTTTCTTCAGTGATTTAAGTTTTATTAGTTGCTTTAATTATAAAGAAATAAAACTTCCTGACTCAGAAGTGCCCCGAGTCACTACATCACAGAGAATTAATATGAGTTTTGTAATTTTGTGGGCCCAGAATTATTATTTTCCAGGAAGTGCTCATGTGCTACGTGAGCCTTCCGCCTTCCTCGCAGTGCTTTTTTTCTGGCAAAGCCAAGACAGCCTCAAAAATGACAGGAGAAAGACTCTGCATATTAAATATTGGCACCCTCTGTGTTTTTAACAATGTGAAATCTTATATTTCTTTTTCCTAACATGTAAGCCACAACTGTATATGCCTACAAGAATAACATTCTGCATCTTCTTTTAAACATATCACCTTGCACATGCCCTAATATAGGGTGTTTTCCCACTGTCTCTAAAAGTACCCATTAAGTACCCATTAATGGGTACGAAATGGCATTTTTGTACCCATTAATGGGTACTTAATGGGTACTTCTAGTGACAGTGGAAAAACACCCATAGTCTACAAAATGGTCCTAGTGTTTTTATCATGCATTCTCAGCATATTATTGAAGCAATGTGAGCATCCTCCTGTTTAATTTAAACTAAATCTGCAGACAAATCGTTTTTTGCATTTGACCTGCTTCTTGCTTAGCCTCTTGAATTAGGGCCTTTCCACACTTTGCTTTATTCTGGAAAATATCTCAGCTTAGGGACTGGTTATCTTTCTCTGGATGATATATTCCAGGAAACTGGACCTGTAAAGCTTTTCTTTCCCCTCACCCCAATCACTCTTCTTGGAGAAGGAGGAGGAGGAGGGGCTCACACCTACCCCAATCATTGTTGAACTAGGGGTGTTTCTGCACCTAGTTTCCTGTCTGTGTTGGATGCCCCTCCTGTAAGTCCAGATGCTCCTTCCAGATGTTTCCTTATTGTGTAATACTGGGCCAAGTACGAACTGGCCCCAGGCTTCCAGGTAGGTCAATGACCAGAGTTGCTGAGATGGCCCAGTTTTGGGGTGGGTATGCATTAACGCACCACCCAGTCATGTCCAGATGTTTGAATACCTTGCTTCTGTGTCAGGTGAAAGGTGCCATAACCTGTCTGGATGTACCCTATGGGTGTTTCTGCACTGGCTGCAGAAACTGGTTTAAGCAGACAATAAAGACACATATAAGACACAGTAAAACTTACTTTCTGCACTGCAGACCTCTTTAGGGACACTTGTAGGTGGTCGCTTCCACAGTTCAGTGCATGAGATCCATCTCTAAATCAGGTCTCGGTGCCAAAAATCAGATCTAAATGAAGTCCTAAAAAATTAGGTCTTCAATCTGTCCCTTCGCCTAGATCCATGTGGAAGCAGGATGCTTCCACACATGGATAGGCGAAGGGACAGATGTCCCTGCGGCCACCATCTTGGGAGGGGCGGAAGCAGGTCGGTCTGCCTCGCAAGCCACTCCCCCCACACACACCGTTGGAAATGCGCAGTGACTGGCAGCTGACTGCTCTAGTTCTGTGGCTCCGGGGTGGCGTCGGCGCGGGAATTCGGCTGACTTTTGGAATGCGTGCTATGGTTTCCACACAGCACTCAGACCATCCGTTCTGCCGGATCTGGCCTCCCCGTGTGTGTGCAGACGCGCGAGGGCCCTTCCTCAGGAGGTCGGATCACTGAGAAATGGATCTTCCTTGATCCATTTCTCGGGGGCATGTGCAGAAACACCCTATGTCACATTTGTTTCTGTTTGTCTCTAAATTTTCCTTAGGCCTTTAGGATAACTCCTTTAGCTGAGCCAAGTTTTCAAATCTCTCTAAATCTGCCTGATTAGTTTTAGAGTGTCATCATTTAAATGTGTTATAAAGCCTGCCTTTTTTTTTGTTTCGGGTGGTTTTTTTTTTAAATAGCCATCAATACATCTGAGTTTATGAACCCTGCTGAGAAAATGATCCTTCCTACAATATCTTCCACCTATCCCTGCCAAAGACAAAATCCTTGAAGGGTGCCCTTGGAGGAGCTGCATTCCAAACATCTGCTGGCCATTTGCTGTGATTACAAATTATTATTCTGCCAATTCTGTAGTGTTCAGCTGCTCAGCACCTTTGTCTGGACTAATCTGGGCTGATAAAGCAAGAGAATTTGAGGAAAAGAGACTGTTTTGTTTTTGTTTTTAGGAGCCCCATAAAATTAAATTATGATGTGCCATGCCCTCTATGCGTTTAATTTGAGTCCATTACGAACAGCAGACTTCCTTCCAACGATAACACTTTTATTGTGTTTTGTTAGGGCCTTTTTGAAATGTCTTTGCTATTGCAACACTCTGTATTCCTGCAGCTCTTATCAGCTGTGATCCTTTTGCCTTCATTAACTGTTAACCTTTCCTGGAATAACAAGGGGAGACGCTTTAATTTTATTCTGCTGGATGGGAAGATTTTAGAGGCAAACCAAGGCTGTGCGTTTCACTAGATTCTCCCCCCCCCTCCCTTTCAGCTGCTAGTTACTAGCACACAGTTTATGCCTGTGACATTTTCAAGAAAAGATAAGCCCTCCCAAAATGGTGACACTTTTGTGCTCAGTTCACTCATAAGTTGCTCTGCTCAGCACTGGAAATGAATTGATTGAATCTAATAAATGCCACCTCACTTATTTATATCCTGAGTAGAGTTTCAGAGATGCAGCAAGCCTAACTGTATTTCCTTCTTGTTTTTGTGTTACTAACTCTAAAGGAGAGTTGGGTCTACAGTAGCTGGACTTGCAGAAGGTCACAGTCTTGTGACTTCCATGAATGACTGCACACATTCTCCCTGAATTTATGATCAGCTGCAGAGGTCCTTGCAAAAGATTTCTGCCAAGGCAGAAGGTCATCCACAGGGTCTTAGTATAACTCCTCAGTTATGACTTTATGGAAACAACTGAGGACCTACAAACTGAGCAGTTCCCACACCATCATTTTAAATGCAAAATAATACCTTCATCAGCATGCCATGGCTTAGATCATCTCACAATTAAGAAAGCCATCTTAAAGGCTAGCAAATCTAGCATGACATGAGTTTCTTTTAAATTGGTGCCAGTGGTGTCTGCACTGAAGAAAGTACAGCCTGGCAGAGGCAGTAACAGGAGCAACATCAATACTCTACCTCTCATTGCTTGTTTGTTCACAGAGGACCTTCCTCCTCCTCCTCCTCCTCCTCCTCCTCCTCCAGTAAATTCATTTCAGTTCCAGGCATTGGGATTGGGTAGCTCAGTTTCCTCACCTCCTTCCTCACCGCATCAATGTTGTTCTTCCTCCAAGAGAAAAGTGATAGGTCATCCATTGCTTGGATCCTCTTCCTCTTTCCAGTAAGCAGAGCAATGAGGCTTTTAGCCATTAGTCATGCATCTACGTGAGATCTTTGCCTCCCTTTGCCCTGTGATTGAGGTGAGTCACCCTCCCTGCCCACCAGCCTAGCTGCTGCTTACTACTGAGGTTACCAGCATGGATCAGCCCTGGCTGAAGGGGAAGTCTCTACAGAAAACTGACAGCCAACTGATGTTCAAGGAGGAACATCCTACAGGGGAGCAAAGCCAATCCAAACTGAGTGGCTAGGAGGACTGGCACAGCATACATACGTAAGTGCACAAGACCAAGAAAGCCAATGGAAGATGCTGTTTCCCATCCCTGGTTTAGTGCTTTTAAACCCAACAATGTTCTAAGTCACTGCTACTGCCTTATCGCTAATAGGACCAAGCCTGGTGTCCTCTCAGTTCAGAGGGATGACAAGAGTTGCATACATAATTTCCAGAAAAGAAAACTTGAAGTAGAGGTGGACTGCACAATCACATGCTATGAGAACATAAGAGGAGCCCTGCTGGATCAGGTCACAGCCAATCTAGACCAGCATCCCAATTCACACAGTGAGCCCCCCCACAATTGGTTCTAGACCTTTTCCAAGCAGAAGACAAAGGCAAAACCTTCACTTGAGGCCTTTTTGTACTTTAGCCTTTTCAGCTGAATGGCTGAAGTGCACTAAGGCTAGTACACGCAGGGGACAGATCCACCAATGCAAACGTGTCCCTTAATGGCCAATGTGTGAATGGTGGATCCGTCCCCTGCGTGTACCAGCCCGAAAAAGCTGCTTCAGGGGGTGAACACCCCATCCTGGGCCGCTGCCCCTTTCAGGCATAGGGCGAGACAGGGCTGGGGCTGTCCTGGGGTTCCACGAGCTGTCAAAACCCTGATTGGGTTGGTAGCAGCCAGCAGGGGCCTCTTGGTTATCCACCCCTGCCCAAGGGTGCCTGCCACCCCCCAGTCCCCACTTACCTTTCCAGATTATGGAATAGTCTCCCCCTCGAGGTGCGTCATGCCCCTTCCTTACATATATTTAGGAAGGCGGTAAAGATGCATCTCTTTGCCCTGGCCTTTGGCTGAGGTGATTATATTCTCCCCCCTCCCCAGTCGCAGTCACTACGGATGCAATATGGAGCGTACTGCTTAAAATTTGCTGAATTTTTAAAGTGTTTTTTATCTGTATTCCGTTTTAATGTGATGTCTATCTTTTTTTTAATCTCCTGATTAATCTGCTGTTACCCACCCAGAGACCTTCGGGTATGGGGCGGAATAGAAATGCAAATAAATAAATAAATAGTTATTGTTATACCTGTGTTTCATGAATCTGTCTTGAGGATTTATTTTTCTGATAAAGTCAGTTCGATTTTTCTGTGGTCACAGATTCACACACATACACAAACAACTTATGTTCTTTCTTAAAGCCACTCAGACTGGTTGCTTTCACCTCGTCTTCTAGTTGTAAATTCCATTGCCTGATGACCCTCTGAATGTGTGTTCCCATGGGCACTTTAATCCGAATTCTATTTGAATTCGGGAAGGAGTATCCCCATGGCTACTGTAATTAATCCGAATAGAATCCGAATTCAGCACCCACAATCCCCATGTAATTCCTTACTCCCAGATTTTATTACTATCCTGCCTAAATCTGGAGGGAAAAAAGTCCTGACAAAAACAGGACTGAGTCCCCTTTTTGGAGCCAAGTCCATTTATTTTTCCCCTCATGGGGACGATACTGGGCTACTTGGGGTGGAGGCCTAGCCTTCTGGCCAATGACAGCCACCTGTGGGTGATTTTTTTTACAGATTTAAAGCTCTCCCCTCCCTAGCGAAGTTTGCAAAATCTCTGTATGGTACAAAAAAGGCAGAAAGCGGGGAGAAGGGGATTTTATTTTTCTTTTAAAGGGGCTTTTTAAAACATTTTTGCTGGAAACATGTATCTTTTTTCAAAAGATACATGGGAGAAGCTTTTAAATACCTGAAATACTTTGAAATGATACATTTTATCATACACACTTCCTGATAATCTCAAAAGGGAGAAGTGTGAAAAAGAAAGTAATTAATAAAGTCATTTCGCTTTGCTTCGTTTATTGCAGGCAGGGTTTGCATGGGGGTGGGGGTGCTAAAAGCCCCGCTTTTTATGTTTAAAAATAGTCCTGAAACCAGGACTAAAAAAAGCTGCATGGGGATGGCTATATTCAGATTAATTGACAAGAACTTAATTCGGAATAAAAATAGTCCCCCCAAATAGTCCAAACGGTATTCAACTCATATTTAAAAAGCAGTATAGGGGCAAGCCCTGAATGAAAGAAACACTTTCCCCTGGTCTGTCCTAACCCATCAGCTTTATAGAGGACCCCTGATTCTAGTGTTGTGCCTCTATCCACATTTTCTCCAAAGTGCATTGTTTTACATACTTCATTCAGGTTACTTCTTAAGTGCCGCCCTTGAAGGCTGAAGAAGCCCAGACATTGCAACCTGCTGGTTTTGCAAGGAAGGCGTCCAAGCCCCTTGATCATCTTGGTTGCTCTTTCCTGCACCTTTTTCACTTTCAAGAGGAAGTGGTGTCTGGTGGGTAGAAGAAATCTTCAAAGAGAGAAACTTGATGGGCGGGGCAACTAATTCCCAAGATCCTTTTATTCTATATATCAGCATTTATTCACATACCAGCATTTATGTTCCTGCAGTTCTGTGCCACCCTTGCCTGGGCACCCAGACAAGTGGCAAGAAAATGACTGTAATTTTTACATTGTTTGAAAGAAGGTTCAAATTAAATTGTGCTGGGTGCCCTTCTATTGTCACCCACACATCTGTTCATTTCATCCTGTAAGTTTCTTCAAAGACAGCTGGTATCTTTAATGCCCACTTCTTTTCCTCCTAGTGAATCAGCTGGCCTTGAGAAACTTAGATCTCCCCCAGATTCCCATCATTAAGAGAAATGTCACCATACCCACCACACATGGGCATTACCTGTCTCCAAATGTTCCTGCCGAATTACTTCTTCACTGATTAAGGTTAATGCCGAACAGTAATATTGAACCTTCATTAACTCTCTTGTTTTTGTCTATTGCTAATGTTAGTGCAAAAAGCTTACGTAGTTTCAATATAACTAGTCAGCATTTAAAACAACTGCGGTGGATTGTGACTGATGCAGCTTGGGAACAATTCTAATTATTCTGGCAGGAAGACTGACATAATTAGAAACATGTTTTGGCATTGTTTGTATATCATTAGCAGCAGTATATCTATTATCTGTCCTCTTAATGAATCCAGATTTGTGATAAAAATGAACTATTTTAATCAAATCAGGTAAAATGAGATGAGAGGAGAATGTATCTAATTATTTTTCATAACAAATATTCTCCACCAAGCTGTGGCAACTAGGTTTGTTGTTAAAATTAGAGCACTGATATTTGAACGCTCAGGATGATAGGTGAATGTTCTTCTTTGAATTCTCGCAAGCAGAATTCAGTGTAACCTCCTGCAAGCAAGATTTGCCAGGGATAATTCTTTTTCATCCTCTGTCTTCCACTGGTTCTTACCCAATCATTCCAAAATACAAAGAACCTGGCTTGGAAGACACAGATGGGAAGCACAATGCCTTGAAAGAGGACAGCAGTATTGCAGATTAAGATTTTTATATGAGTGAATTAAAAGAAAGAAAGAAAGAAAGAAAGAATCTGAAGATTTTGTCAGGAGAAATTATGTTTATTTAAGAACTTATATCTCTTCTTTCACTGGAAGGTCTCAGGGTAGGTCACATATATATATAAACATTAAAACATATTAAAATATAATCCTCTCACCCGCACACCCTTCAGGGCAGGAGAGGTCCCAGTGGGACCTCAATAATCAAAGGCCTGAATGAAGAGGGACATGGTTCCAGAGCCTGGGGTCACCATAGAAAAGGCTGTCCTGTGTGTCCCTACCTCCTGCATCTTCTTCAGTTCTCTTCTTCAAAGTATGTTCATTGTTTTCCTCATTCTGGCTACTCTTTTCATGATCCATATTCATCCCATAGTTATCCCGTATGTAATCTGTTTTCATCACATATGGATCCATACAAATGCATATGGATACGGGAAAGATGTGGATCTTCAGGAACACATTGCATAGGAACCTGTACACATATGAATGTCCATATAATTCGAACGAATACATCAAAAATTCAATTTGAATGTTTACATTTGAATTTTGGAAAATTCTATTCGAGCTCAAATGCCGAAATTTGGCACATTCAATCAGATTTCAAATGCCTACGAATATTCGTACATATCCCTACCGCCCCGCTCCCTCCCCCCCAATAGTCCTGAATATGAGAGGTATGCTGTCTGCATGCCTCCCATGTTTTTGATAAGGGCTGTGGTGGTCTGTTGGTAGACTTAATCTAAATTATGAGATAGTAAATCCCTTGAGAATATCTGACATGATATTTATGGGTGTCACCATAAAGAAGTCCCTTCTACAGGACATTGTAAGATGATAGTCAGTTATTGGGAGCACATATTAAATAGATAGTAATATGCCCTAGATAACTGCAGTAATCTTGCTGGTCTGTAACACCAAAATGATCTAGCAATTACCATTCCTCCCAAGTTTCTAGAACCCTGCATGGACAATATCTTACATCTGACTCTGATAGCTAACTAGAACACAGTGGAGCTGCTTAAACAAGGCTGGTGTGTACGCTTTATTGCCCCCCCCCCCCCCCCGCAGTCCAGCAAATCATTGACTGATATATGGCCTGGATCCTGGTATGATCTTAACAGGCATACAGGAGGCAGGCCTTTATTCCAGGATCTAATCTTGAATAAGGCCTAGTGCAGAAAGGGTCTAGTGTTTTTAAATTGCACTAGAGACAGCTTTTATACAGCTGCCTTGAAAAGCAAGCTCTCACTACAGTATATATAATTATCCTTATCTAAGGTATTCTGAAGAAAAGAAACAATGAAATGCCCACAGCATGCCCTCTAAGTTCCAAAAGGACACAAGCAGCCAGAAAGGTTGACCTGGTGACTTTTTTGTTATTTTCAACATCTGGATCCTGACGGATTACACAAAAATCCAATAGAGTAAGCAGAATGAGAAGGATTTGCCCAGTGCTGTTGCACTGTTATATGGTCGATTGTTATCTAATGGGTAGACTGCAGACGTCAGAATGTCAACGGATTGCAGTGTCCAGTTCTAAATCCTAGTTTTCTAGATCTTGGGCAAACCATACTGATTCCCAAGGGCTTATTTTTTTTAAAAAATGAGAAAATTATTAGAAAGTTACCAGGATACAATTAAAAAAAAAATCCTAACCCTGCATTTTTAATGTGTTACAAACTTCCTTGTCAAGTGCAGCCTGTCTTTCCTCATTTGAAACTTGTCATTCTGTGAATACTCCATGACGGATCTCATCAGCAAGGCGTCCATTTTGAAGAGATGATCATAGTGCAAAAGTGTTGGGTCACACCCTGTCAGAAATAAAAAGGCAAAACAAAAGTGAGGCTGCACACATTCCAAAGAAATATCTGAATAATCACTAAAAGGATGCTTGCTGTATGTGCAGGCACCTTCAGCATGATTCCATATGGTTTGTCATGGGTTCCATATGGCTTGCCAACTTCAAAAATTGTTTGGTGCATATAGTATGGGCCTTTTCTGCATTTACCTCCATTTTGATCCAGATTAGCAGATCTGGATTAACTGGACCCCCTAATCCAGATCATGTCAAGGCATGTTTTTTGGATCAGTGCTACTCCCTCTTCCCAATGGCTAGGAATAAATGTTCCTAGGCTCAGGACTTGAGGGGGTGTTTCAGCAACACACCATAGTACACCAATAAAAAGCAGTGCCCCTCCCAATAGTTCTGAATCACAGGAGATGTGGGTTAAGAGCCTCCTTAATCCAGATTCAGTTCTGTCTTGTGGAAACAAAGGACTAAGGTGAATGAGGCCTCATAGATCTGCATTAATGGAAGAATCGATGTATTCTACAAGGACCCTTAATTCATATTAAGGGTCTGAGGAGGAAAGTTCTTGCAATGCAAGCGGCAGGTGCTGAAATATCTTCTTCTCTACAATTATTGACAGATTAAGACTCTGTATGGTAACTCTGTCAATTTGTTCCCAGGATCATTTGTTTTTGTTTTTAAATAACATTCAAAGGCTGCATTTCCACCTTAAGGGCGAATCCCCACAGCAAGCTTATTTTGAATTCAAACTGTTTTCAATCCTGGCAGACCGCACGTCAGTTTGGCTTAACATGCTTCCGCGTGTTAAATCACCCCAAAGCATTGTAAATGTTAATCCTCATTTCAACAGTTCTCACTCCAGATCCTGCACTTGATATGTGTACATTTTTACTGTGGGGACCCTACCATTTTAAGGGATGAGAATCCATGCTTAGGTTTTCCCTCTCCCAATAGCTTGCTTCCAAAGACATCGATTTCAGTGTAAAAATCCACCCTTAACAGCAGCGCTACACTGTAGCAATGGAACCACTTCACACCTGATTAACAATGTTGCAATTTTGCGCAATTCTAAAAGTTCTGACCTTTAGAAAGGGAAAGGAAGGGAGGAAAGCAGCTGAGGTTCTGTGTGAATGTTTAAGGCAAAGGGGCTTTAGTTGCCGCTGCTGCTGTGTTCCCTGAGCAATGGGGAGAGGAGGGGAAAGAATTGCTGGCTGGCTGCCCACTGCCATTTTTCCCTCCATCCATGGAAGCAGCAGCCACCCAGCCACCCAGCTAGGCTCCGTGAACGGGTCCCTTATGGTTGGCGCGTCCATGCCAGGACCAAGAGGGCAGGGCAGCCCCGAAAAGCGGCTTTTAAAAAGTAGCCACTTGAGTCCCCCCTTGAGTCATGTATGCCACGTACGATCCTCAGAATCTGGATCGAACACAATTAAGTTAAAAGTAATGGGAACAGGCAAATTCGCCTTTGCATCCGGTTCTATTATTTCGGTTTAGGGAAAGCGAAATAAGCTTGTAATGGGGATACGGCATTAGTTTTAATCCAGTTTCAGTCCACATTTAGGGTGAGAGAACACTTCAGCAATGTGACCTGCCATTTTCTTGCTGCATGATCTAACCCAAAGGTACATTTTCTGGGTTAGATAATGCCAAAAGAAAACAGCTCTTCATTTTGCCGGTGTGTTCTCTCGTTTTGAAAATGGTCTAAAGCTGGATTAAAATTCAGGTGTGAATACAGCCAAGAACAGTTTGCCTTGCAGTTGGGAAAAGTCACAAGTCTATCTGCAGAGAGAAGCACAGAGTTTTCTACCTATTATAAGAAATTGTCAAATTAAATTCTTATCTAGACTTTGGGAACTTATTAATGGATGAAGTGGCCTTTAAGAAAGGCTGATTAGCATGGCTTGGTGTTATCACAATGTACCAAGAACTTCAGGCAATCTCTGCATGGTGTGTATTAGTGCCAACTGTGAGGACTGATCTCAGTTTGGACTGTTAGTCTGGGCCAGAACTTGAGCATTGGTTAATAGCCTGTGCAAGGGACCATCCACTGCAGGGTAGCTAATCCCAGTCCAGCTTTGGAGGCTGACAATGAAAGTTCACAGCCTCTGAGGTATTGTTGCTGGGTACACAGAAATGGCCCATTTTCAGGGTTGTTTCCAGGAGCCCTGAGAAATGGCATGGACTCTGCATACTGTCTGGACTGATCTACCCCCTAAAATGCTTGGGATTCTGCTTTAAAGTGGAGTCCCTTTAGTGTGCTCTTGATGCTCTCTTCATGCTAGTGAGTGCAGCAGACATCAGCATCATGCAAACAGGCCCATTTACCCCCAGTGACATCTAGTCTGGTCTCTAGTGACTGTGTAGATGCTGCCTTACTGACCCATCAAGGGAACAGGTGTTGCCTTCCTGGTTTGCGTGAGTTGCTTGCTTACTGAAGTGGGAAACAAGTTGTATTTAGTCTTTGGACTCTTTATGTGGTATGGGGAAATTGGAATTGACCTGAGTAAAATTTGACAATTTGGTGCAGATGACCTTATGCCAGTTTGGTCTAGTGGTTAGGGAGCCGGAGTCTTATCTGGGAATACCAGGTTCAATTCTGCCCTCCCCCATGAAGCCAGCTAGGTGACCTTGGGTTAGTCACAGCTCTCTTCTGAGCTCTCACAGCCTCACCTACCTCACAGTGTGTTCTGTTGCTGAGAGAAGAATAGAAAAGCTTTGTCAGCCGCTTAGAGTCCCCTTAAATGGGTGAGAAAAGCAGGGTAGAAAAGCCAACTCTTCTTCTTTTTCTTCTTCTTCTTCTTCTGTGGGCAATGCTGGCAAAATGTGGGATAGCAATTTGATGAGAGCATTAGGAGGAAGATGCTACTAGAGGAAGTTGAACAGTTAATAAGCACAAAGACTTCAGGTCTAAAGTGATAAGGTTTTTGTTTTCATTTTGAATCTTCCAAATGAAGGAAAGCTAAATGCCAGGGTGCCAGAAGATTGAAGAGTAGTAGGAACTTTAATGAACAGTGGCTTAACTGGGTCTGCTATGCGTAACCTGAAGAACAGAACTGGCATATATCTTGCCCTTTCTTCTAATAGGTGCAGAAGCAAATGAAGCTCATTAGCCAGTGTTCTATAACCCTTAGCTGGTGTAAGACGTGCTGGAGGCTGCTCTTTGTTGCCACACAGGAGAAGAACATGAGCCTGGTGACTGGGCTTACTCAGTATGGTTCTTCACAATATCACCTGACAGGTTCAGCTTTTAAATTCCAGATAACAACAGAGATAATGGCTGCATCTCCGTGACTTTCCCAGGACCCTAGGGCTGCATCCCCACACAAGCTGACTGGCACACTTTGGGCACTGTTTGGGCATGCATGGGCTGGGCACAGGACCGAGAACGCCCATGGCATTCCCGGCAACACGGGATAGGTACGGGTTTGGCACAGATGCAGGCGTCCCCATGAGAAGCTTACTGAACCCTGGTACGGGGGAGCAGTGCCACCTCCTCTCCACCCCCTCTCCCCTCTTTGGAAGCCGGATTGCCCTATCTCCCGATTTGCAAGGCACGGGTGGGAAAGGAAGGGCTTGATTTAGCTGAGTGCACTCAGCTGAGCAAGTGCTGATAAATCAGACTCATGTGATTTCCCCAGAGTTTATGGAGTAAGACTCTGCAGTGATCACAGAAATGCACCACTCAAAAGACTAGTGAAAATAAAAGTTAACTTTACTTAAAATGCAAGAGGAACACCATGGTACAGACTGATCTGTTCTCAGCTAAATCAAGTCCTTCCTTTCCCACCTGTGCCTTGTAAATCGGGAGATAAGGCAAGGTGTGTGTGTCATGCTTGTAGCCTTGGCATTCTTGAAACGGGGTTGGAATTACCTCCATGGAAAAGGCAGAAAAATTAAAAACCAAGTCGTTCTCCAGCCTGCCTTTGCCACCGGCATTTTAAAAAGTCAGAGGCTGCGATCTTCAATGGACAGGGCTGACATCAAGCACACCTCACCTTCCAAAGACATGAGCACAAATCTCCTCCTGTTAGCCCGCATGTGTCCCCATGTGCGTTCCCAGCTCGCTGAGCAATGCATGCAGGTCCCCCAAACCATGCCGAGCCTTGTTTAAATAGGTACCAAATTTGACACCCTTCTGGCACGGTTTGGGGGGGTTGGGTATGCTTTTCGCCGATCCCGTGCTAGGATCTGTGCCAAAGTTGCATGGGGATGGGGCCTAGGATGGCCAATTTCTAATAGTTCCCCACCAAAGCATATAAGGGAGTCTTTAGTGTCCTGGGGGCTTAGGCACCTTAAGGAGTGACTCTCAGCAAACATCCTCAAGCCTTGGCGCAGTGTGTTGCCACACTGTCGTTCATAATGGGCCACAGTGACTCAAGGGGTTGCTGCACATGGACAAAAAGACAGTAGTTGCCCCTGTGTATAGGAACAGCTGTCAAGTCAGAGAAGTCACACTGATCAGCCCGATAAGCCTATGATAATGAAGGTTCCTCCCTTCAGGTGCCTTTTGGTGGCTTTTGTGAGGCCATGGTCAATATTAGAGTGATCACACCACACCTTGATCATGGTCACCTGAGACCAAACAGTATCCCCAACCCTCTCCCTCCAATCCAGTTATTAAAATCAGGAAAAGTACTTTAAAATCAGGGCGCATGTACTAGAGCAGTGTCACTGATGGGTGGAAAAAAGTCATTGTGCCACTTCATCATCAGCACCCAATTTTTATCTGGTCCTTTTATCCTAATCTTGGAGGAACGAGTGCACTGCCATACATCTGTCATTGTAATCACTGGGCATGCTTCCTGGACCTAAAGCCAGCGGGAAGGGTTATGTTTTAAATATGTTTTAATACTTTGTTTATCTTTTTATTGTTGTGACCTGCCCTGGGACCTTTTAGTGAAGGGCAGCGTATAAATTCTCACAAATATATAAACATCTGGAGGAATCCAGCATGGACTTGTGAGCTTGGTGGCTGATTAGAAGTCTTCTTTAGAGCTCCCTAAACCACGCTTTGGTTCACCATGGTTTGGGAAGTTGAGAGACCTTCCAACCAGCAACTCACAGCTCCCCCACCACTACGTCACCGCTGAGCTCAGGTTCACCCAGGATTGCTAAAGCACAACTAATTCCCTCTTTACATTAATCTAAGAAAATATAATGATGATTCAGTGGAAAAGAGGTTATCAAAGACAATAAGAAGATGGACTTTATGATAAGAGGCAAATTAATGTGTTATGTAATGTTTTTAAGTTGTCAAAGAAAAAAATCTTTTAATAAAGAATATATATATATATATGAAAGAGTATTGGCTTCTGCATCTTTAATAGTGGTTGTGATCAGACGCAGCAAAAATAAAAGTACCTCTGAGGTGGCTTCAGGAAGGATTCAGTGTGGGATTGTTCACACATGAGTCTGCCCCGGTCATGAACATTCTGTGCCAGAAAAGGTGGGCTAGAGGAGGCTTGGGAACTTGCGGGCCACACACCATCTCTCTGGGGCACCTCTGAAGAATATCTTTTGTTATGTCTGAACACAGCCATGACACTGAGGAAGTTTCAGGTGTGGGTTTATAAAATTTGCTGCCAGAAGAGGTGGTAACAGCTCCCAGTCTAGATGGCTTTAAGGTAGGGTTAGACAAATTTATGGATGACAGGCGTATCAATGGTTACTAGAATGAATGCCTAAGTACATCTTTCAGACTGGGGGGTGGGGTGGAGCAGGATGCTTCTAAGGCCATTTGCTGGGATTTGAGAGCAGGAATCAGTTTGTCCTTGTCTCTGCTTGAGATGCCCATGAGCACTTGTTGGGTCACTGTGTGTGACGGGATGCTGGACTAGATGGGCTGTAGACTGATCCAGCAGGGCTTCTCTTACGTTCTTATGTGGGCTTCAGGACAAGCTACATCTACTGCAATCTCCTCTTTTCCATAACTATTAAAGGTACAAGAGCCCCCTCTGCTTTTCTATCTGGCCACTTCACATACCCTGCAGACAGAGATAAAAAACGTGGTAGCAGTGTTTTCAGGTGGATCTGTACTGGCCAAAATACTGGACCACCAACAGTACTCAGAAGCCCTCTTCTTCATGCTGGTGTAAACTGGAAGCCTCCCTTCCACTTCCCACCTGGAGCTTCCCTTTTCCCACATCAGCATATGGGAAGGAAATTCCTAGTACACTTGCTGTCTGATGTTTGTTTGTTTGTTTAGCAGTCATTGAGGAATTGCCCTTTATCTAATTTTGCTGTTGTAAGGATCCTGGAAGGAACCTGCAAGAGTTGTTCCCCCCAAAAGAAATTTCTGCCTCAGCAGCTTCTGACTGAGAATATTCTGAGACAATGATAATATGTTTTGAGAAACTGCTGCTGGTTTGAAAAAGCAAGAACAAATACATTTTCCATTTTTGATGTTCAGAGCTCTTGGGGTTTATTGACCAGAATCCTGAGCTTGCAAAAGCCAGGATTCACAATTCTGGCCAAATCCAGAGAGCTGTAATTCAGCAGCAATTTCCCCTTGCCACACAGCTGAAAGCCACAAAGAAAACTATAATCAAGAACATCTTGGGAGAAATTAGAAAGGCAGATGTTGGCTATGGAGTGGAGAGAAGGGGCTGAAGGCAAAGGAATCACAAGACCAGTGAAGAGGGGAAATTGAACGCGTAGCAGGGAGAACAGGAAATGGGGAGACCTAAAGATCTTATTGTTGGGATTGTTTGGTGAGTTCAGTGGCATAGCTTCCAGCCAAGCAACCGCCTCTAGACTCAGCAGGGAAGACTTCTGACTGGTTTTGAATTTGTCTTTTAGAGGGACAGAGATTACATTTGCAGTTTGAGGTTTAGGTCCTTTCCACACTGGGCCTTGTTCCAGGATATATCCTGGAACAGGGACTTGCTCTCCAATTGCTAGTTTGGGATATATCTTGGAATAAGGCCCAGTGCGGAAAGGGTCTACATTTCTCTGTGGCATTAGCCTTTAAAAATAAATGCAGCAACTGCAGGCACAATTAAGGCTCTCATTAAATCAGGAATGGAAGGTGGAAGAAAGCCTGGTACCTTGCCAAGAGTGAAGTAGAAAAAAAGCATAGGGGATTATATGGCCTCTTCTCTGCCTGACAATGCTGGGTCAAGTTTTTGCCATGTCTGAGGCAGAATGATGTATGAGGGGCATGGTCACACCTTCACCGTAAGTCATCTTCAGGCCGTCCTCTAGCTGCTCCACTCACTCCATTTTTTTCTTCTTCTTTTGCATTTATGCCCCTTGTTTTTTAATTTTCTTTTATTTATTTATACAACAATCATCAAACACCAACAACATAAATAACCAACACAACAGAACCAATCAGTATCTACAGATGCCTGAAAAATATTCAAAGAATAAGATGTTACATAATAGTGCTGTTTCATCTGAAAGTGGACATTAAAATGTTACATTCGGAAACGATGATAATTTATATTTAATAACCAAAAGGGAAGGAAGGGGAGGGACGCAAAACAGGATTAACTTGGGACTGTATAATAAAGGGCAACCATTTTTTGATGAATTGAGCTTGCTGTTCCATGGGTTGCATTTTATATTGTAGAGCCTTGATTAGGTCGTTAATGATGAGAGACCATGTGGGGCAATCCATTTCTCTGTTGACAGTAGACCAGGTTTCTTCCAATGAAGCACAGTTTCAGCTTTAGCTGTAGTAATCATGGACCTGATCAAGTCTCTGTTTCATGTAGGGGCTGAATCTTCTTTAAAAAATAACAGGAAAACCATAGCAGGGGACAGTAATGTGTTCTGAGGCATAATTTCGCTAAGCGTTGCTTGTACCATTCTCCAAAAGTTGTCAACCCTTGTGCATTGCCATCACATGTGCAGGTAGGTGCTTTTGGTTCTACAGTTATTACAGCACATGGGTGAGATTATTATTAATTCTATGAAGAACAATAGGGGTATAGTACCATTTTTTTCTGATCTGATTGATAAGTGGGCTTTTCCTCCCCCATTCAGACTTTCTGGAATTTGCTTTTTCAAAGGACTCAGACCCTAGCATTTTGTACGTTGCTCTTAAGCATTCCTAGGAAGGTTCCTTCCCGCCTCAGATTCCTCTTTGTTCCAGTCACATGCTGGCAGATTCTATCAATCATTTAAATATATATATATATATATAAATCAGTTTTGCAGTAAACTGATAAAGCTGATCATATTTTTTTAAATTCGCTCTCTAGTAATTTTGCAGAAAAGCTGGAATGGTGGTGTGTGTTTTTTTTTTAAATGGCCAGAACAGCACTGTTGGGATGGGGAGCAAGAGAAAGAGTGGAGCATCTGTATAAATAATAAAATTCTAAGGACAGTGTATGTTTCATTTTCTTTTAGCAACATGTAAGGAAAACAATGTTTTCTTTAAGTAAAAGGGGACACTTACTGAAAAGTATAACTGTTTCAGCAGCTTTACAGCAAATAGCACAGTACAGAATCTCATTTTTTCTTCAGGAATAGTTGGGGTATGCCTCAGCTGCATTTGTTTAGGAGCATAGTCCCCTTACTCCAACAGTACCTTGTGTTACCACTGAGTTTGCTATCAGCACCACATTACTCAAACATATCCCATCAGTCACTCTTGATTGGCAGAACTTTATCCTATCAGAATTCAGGTGGTGCTGATGCAATGAAGAGGGTGGTGAACTAAAAAATCATATAAAGGAGACTTGGGGAGATAACCTAAAAGTTGTGAGCATAGTAGCCCAAACTAAAGACAGATTATCAGGAACTGGGTATGAGCAGGATTAGGACATCTTTAGTTCAGCTTCTTAACAGGACAGGCTATGTCAGCAAGGTGTGACCACAGCTGGGATCTCAAAGGCAGGCAGGTTATTTCCTCACTCATTGCAAAATACTCCACAAACACCTGGACTTCTTCCTGGTGATTTTGTGGCCTTGCACATTACCCTTCATCTGCTCCAGGATAGGAAGGATGCTGCACCAGAGATGCCCAGCTTTTCTACTCCCAATTGCACTAGAAGACATGAGAAATGGTGAAAGACTACTTGTGCACATTCGTGCTTTCTTCATTTTTTTCCCAGCATGGGAATAACAAATTCTGCCTAGAGCAGATAATGCTATTGCAGAAAATACTGTTGCTTTGGAAGAAAAACAAGTAGAGGAAGGAATCCCGTTTTCCTGGTTTCATTAGTCTCTTTCTCTGCCCTGACTCTTTTTTGTTATTTTAAATAATTTCCCCCCTGACCTTACTCTTTTTTTCTTCCTCTTTCCTTACCTGTTGATTTGTGATCATTTAGTTCCAGTCTTCACTGCCAATCTCCCCTTAAGCTTTTCTAGGTTCTATGTTTGCTTGTGGTACCTCCAAATTCCATCCCAGTCAAAATGATCTTTGGTTGCATTATGTCTGTTCGATATCTGCAAGATCTAGGTTTCAGCTTAACTGTAAGGATTCAGGGCACCTGAAATGTACATCATATATACATTTTATCCAGGATTGTCTGGCAAAGGGAAAAAAGTGGTTCGTTTTCCTACACCGAATAGCAGCCAAAGCCTTTAAAAATTATTAGATAACATTAGTCATGCCGCTGAACGATGTCCTCTGTTTCTGTTTAGTTTCCCTGCATCAAACTGAAGAAAGATCTGTAAATTAAAAAGAAAATGAACAAGAACACATCAGTTAGTATGAATTTATGAACTCAGGCTTTCTTTCCCTTTTTATCACACCCATGTATAAATATATGTGCTGTGGAGAAATTAACTGCTATCAGATGACCCACTAATATCATTCTTTTGTGGAACATATTCACCAGTTCTCTGCTAAAATCCAATGTAAATTTTCTAAGTTAAGGGAACATTTTTTTCTTTCTGTGACCACTAGATGCCAGTATAGGCTTTAGAGATGAAACATTTTACCAGTACTTCCCCTTAATGTAAGGCAACTTTACATCCCAGGCTATTTCTGCATGGCCGGTATAAAAGAAGAGTTGGCCTTTCTACCCTGCTTTTCTCACCCATTTAAAGGGACACAAAGCAGCTTTCTATTCTTCTCCCCACAATAGAACACCCTGCGAGGTGAGTGGGGCTGTGAGAGCTCAGAAGAGTGTGTGAAAAGGGTGTCAGATACAATGTAATTTTTTTAAAACAAATCAGATTTAAACAGTGATATGTTTGTGAGATATGGACAAGCAAAGATTCTGTTTTAGTTGTGTGTGTGTCATCAGCAATAAATAAGGACGCCTCTGCCAGTAAATGGCACAACCAGCCCCTAGCAAATGGGGGAACAGAGCCAAGTCAGATACTATTGTTTCTAGACAGATTTAACTACTGCATTGGATCTTTTAATGGCACATTGATCTTCTAACAGAGGTCTTCTACTGCAGCATCTAGAGGTCAAACGTTGTTTTAGTGTAAGGGAAAACATGAGTTTGATTTATTTATTACATGTGCATTTCTGAGACAAATTGCCCTGGGATATACTACCACCTAGGGTCACAAGCTTCACTGGTGGAAAGAGTTCCAAACGGAGGACATTTCAACCCCAGGCAAAAAAGTACCTCTGAGGTATCTTAGAAAAGGCTTTGAGGTGGGATTGTTCATACAGCAGTCTGCCCCACCCTCTCCTGAACGCTGTGTGCTAGAAAAGGCAGGTTAAAGGAGGCTTGGGAACCCGAAGGTCACACACCATCTCTCTGAGGCATCTCTGAGGTGTCTCTTTTGTTATGTTTGAATGTAGCCACAGATCTATAAATGCATTGCAATGCAAGTATATGACTTGCAGAAAAGGCCATTTATATACACAGCAGTCCTTTAGAACAGCAGTAGTTAACAAATGATTCCCATAAATACTGTATTCCTTCCAAACTCCAGTTGCTACTGCCTAACTGATGCTGAAGACACGCTGACAGTGTCAAGATCACTTCCCCAAGCACAGTTCAGGAACACAGGCAGAGAAAGTTTAATTATGCTAGCTGGCTAAATGTCAGTCATGTTTCCCCCACCGTAAACCCCACTGTTTTAATTGATATTGTTTTGTTTTTAACATGTTGGATTTTAAATGCTGTGATGGTTTTTTATTGTTTTTATATTATTTTGTTTGAATCAGTGGATTTTAAGGTTGTTATCCGCCCTGAGACCTTTGGGTATAGGGAGGAATAGAAATAGAAATAGAAATAGAAATAGAAATAGAAATAGAAATAGAAATAGAAATGAATGAATGAATGAATGAATGAATGAATGAATGAATGAATGAATAAATGAATAAATAAATAAATAAATAAATAAATAAATAAATAAATAAATAAATAAATAAATAAATAAATAAGGTCAGAAAAAATACAGCTCTGTGCAGTGCATATATCCAGCATCATTTCCCACTTAGTTCCCACATCCAGATTTGCCTGGTTCACAACCACAATCATCTTGGATTCCCATAACATCCTATTATTTCCTAGCACAGTGTTATCAGCATATATGGAATTCAGCAGCAAAAGAGCAGAAAGGCAACATCTGTAATTGCAGCCAGTAGGGATTTCTGGATGTGTGAGAATGACAAAGATGGCAGCACAGTGGACAAGCTGACTGGCAGGAGCATATTCCACAACTTCTCTTCTATTACCTACTGGCAATAGGAGTAGAGGAAGCAGCCATTTCCTCCAGTCTCCAAGGCCGCATCCCCATTACAAACTTAATCCAGTTTCCCTAAACTGAAATAATAGAACTGGATGCAAACGCGAATTTGCCTGTTCCCATTACTTTCAGTTTGATCTGGATTCTGAGGATCCTACGTGGTGTACGTGACTCAAGGGGGGGACTCAAGTGGCTACTTTGTAAAAGCTGCTTTTCGGGGCTGCCCTGCCCTCTTCCTCCTGGTGTGAATGCTACACCCATAACGGACCCCTTAACTGAGCCTGGCTGGGTGGCTGCCGCTTGCCTGGATGGCAGCCAGCGATTCTCCCCATTGCCCAGGGCACACAGCAGCAGCAGCAACACAAGCCCCCTTGCTTTAAACATTCACACATCTCCTGAAACGTGCCCTGCTTTCTTTTCCCCTTTAAAGGTCAGAACTCCAAAGAGCTAGAATTGCGCAAAATTGCAACATTGTTATCAGGTGTGAAGTGCCTGGATTGCTACAGTGTAGCGGCTGCTGTGAAGGTTGGATTTTTACACTGAAATCACTGTCTTTGGAAGCAAGCTATTGGGGAAGGGAAACCCTAAACATGGATTCTCATCTCTTAAAACGGTAGGGTCCACACAGTTAAAAATGTAACACGTATCAAGCGCATGATCCGGAGTGAGACCTGTTGAACTGAGGGTTAACATTTACAACGCTTTGGGGCGATTTAACATGTGGAAAGCGTGTTAAGCCAAACTGATGTGGGGTCTGCGAGGATTGAAAACGGTTTGAAACCAATATAAGCTTCTAATGGGGATGTGGCCCAAGGTTGATTGTAAGAACTGCAGGTCATCTGACAAATTTTGATTCTGGGACAATCTCTTTTTAATAGATGAGTTAGAAAAAAGTTAAATCAGCACCCCCTCATTATGAGATCTTGGGGCCCCAATACATGTCCCCTCCCCTTCTACTCTATGAGGGACACCATGCAAGGGAGAACTATTTCACTGCTCATCTTCCCTCTTTGTTTCCTTTCTGCTTCCTGCAATAGGTAAGTTACATAGATAGGAAAGCCTGTAGGCTTAAGTAAATATTTCCCAATGAGTTCTATTTTCTCTTTTCAAATTTAGGCACTAGGAGAATCCCTTCCACACACAGGCCTTGGACAGACAAAGCATAATAGGAGAGGGATGGGCTTCCTTTAGACCAGACCAGCACATGGAAGGGATGCTCCTAGTATGCTTGCTGGTCCAGTATACTGACCACTGCAGAATCATCTTAAGCGTTTCCATCCTTCCTCTAAGCTGCATTAGCGGCCAGAGAATGCATTTTTGAACACTATCAAGAACTCTGTGCAGATGCAGCCTAAAATGCTTGTAAGAACAAAGTAAGTTCCTGAAAACGATCCAAAGCAACCTGGTTAAAATGGGCATGTCCCCTGGTCAGCAACCCTTGGGAGCCCATTAGATTAATCATTTCAGAACTTCTTGTACCATTATAAAAGACAAATTCTGCATTGCTTCCCATTGTGGCTCAAAAACTTTCTCGTTACATTCTGTCTTGAGGACACGTCAATAAAACACATTGAACTCACAGTAGGCCAATGCTAAGATGGACAGGGAACAAAACTCACATTTCCACCAAAGTTTACTGTACAAGCACAGGATAATTGGCTATCAATATTCCATAGCGAATTTGCAGTGCAGTGAGATCAATACGATGCATCATAGTCTAACTTGTCTCGAGGAGGGAGGTCATTTAAGATGTTACTCTTGCCTGAGGACAAAACAAAGAATAGCTACTAATTACATTCAGGTCTCAAAGGTCCATGACAATTAGATTCAAGGACTGTAATATATCAGACCAGAAAAGTTTATTATATTCTTGGTTTGATATAACAGACTTTGGTTTCAAACAGAGTAGTAATTATGTACATATTAGAGAAGAGGCGTGCATGTTTTATCCATGATGTTTTATGCAGATGGCATGGTTTCCTATCTCGGGAGAGTGAGGTCACGATTTCTGGCTAGGTTTATAGCTGCACAGAACAGAATATATACAGCAGCTTGTAAGGGGTCAGATGTTCCTAGGTCTACAGCCAGTGACAAACACAGCAAAGTTAACTCAAGTCCAAGTCCAGAGGGCAGAGCCCCCAAAGGGTACTATGGACAGTAGTTATTAAGATGTTGAAACTCTAAAGGAGTAGAATTCATAACCACACTAGCTCATTGCTTAACAGGCTCCTGGAAAGATTTTAGCTGTGTCTTGATGACTAAAGTGGCAAGTATGTGTCGGGGGCAGATAGCTCTGTTATAGTGTTCTCCCAGCACAACTGCAGGGAACTTCTCTATGCCATGGAGATCTGTGGGGAAGGTGGTAAGGCTGAGGCATTCACCTTCCAAGTGGTTCTTCACATCCTTGCCTCTGGCTGCCCTGGGCAAGTGTTGAGCTCTGCAGCAGGCTTCTGATGCAACTTGAAATAGAGGTGCATTGTCCCAGAAAGCTCAGTGTTCCCTGTATGTAGAGAATTGCCTTTATTAACCATGAAGGACATCAATCAAGGGAGCATGTGTTAGACCAGATATGGCCAAGCATCTTGTTCACATCCTCAGGCAGTAACAAGGCTTCACCAATTGAATCATGTCCATCAAAATTGGGTTGAACAATGCTCAGGAAACCTCCACAAAGATGGTTTGCAAACTTGTTACAGAGTGTCTTTGAGTGTTCAGTAATCTCAGAGAAGTCAGGTCCACAAGGAGCTCCCAACTAACTTGACATATTGAGTATGGAATAGAGGCAGGGGATAAATTCTTTGCAGTTTTTACTGCTACAGGGTAGGCAGCACAGTGTGCAATAATGCTCCTCAGGAGCTCTCCTCCATATGCAGTTGAGCCATCTGCTCACTGATTTCATTGTCCTTGGCTGCTGTGTGTACATGTTGTTGAAAAGATTTTTAAGCTTAAGAATGATCATATTGCAAATCCTGGCCTTTTCCTTGTTCTAGAACTTGGCCAGGACTTCAGCAGGAGCACCAATCAAATCAGCCAGAAAATCCCCCAGAGCATTCTGGAAATCAACTGGATCAGTTAATCTCTGGAGGCAGAGACTTCTAATTGACCTCCACCCAAACAGAGAGAAAAAGTCAAGACCTTAAAGCTCAGATGATGACAAACCATCCACAATAGAAGGTCAGAAGAAAGGCCTCCAGCACTGGGAGAGCCCCACTCTGTTTAATCAAGAATGTGTTCACTATTATGCATTGAGCTAGCCCACGGTCATCATGGCAACCAAGAAGACATGGGCCATCCTAGATTGCCTTGCATCACCATGAATATTGAAGACTCAGAATAAAACGCTGGAGGGGGTAAACCAAGAATAAACCCACTTCTGCCAGCTCAGGCAGGGAGAGCCTTTGGCACCGGCACATTCTGTCCTGTTGGCCCAATGCAAGGTAAAGGAGGAGGAGGAAGAGGAGAGTTGGCTTTTCTAACCTGCTTTTCTCACCAATTTAAAGGAACTCAGAGTGGCTGACAAAGCTTCTTCTCCCTACAACAGAACATCTTGTGAGGTGGGTGGGCCTGTGAGAGCTCAGAAGAGAGCTGTGACTAGCCCAAGGTCACACAGCTGGCTTCATGGGGGGAGTGCGGAATCAAACCCAATAGACCAAACTGGCTCATTAAAGACACTAAATAGTTTTTCTATTAAGCTTTTAAATGCCAAATTCTCCCCAGTTGGTCCTAAGGGAGTGGTGATTATGCTCATGAACTCTAAAATGACAGCTGGAATATTTATATAACAATGCCCTTACTACAGCTGAGGGGTGTGTGTGGAGCATGGCTTTTGCCTCAGATCTCCAGTGAGTTTCTAGCAGTAGGTGATATGAGAGCACTGTCATTTCTGCTGGCTTTCCCATTTTGCCTGAAAGTCCTTGGAAATAAAAAGTTTGGGGATAGGAGCTTTTGATGGTTCACCTGATATTTCTCACTGAAGTATGTTTATGTCCCTTTTGTATGTCTTTTAAATGATTATGTACTCAGATTGTTTTTATTATGTTTTATACTGTTTTTCATATTTCTTTACTGCCCTTTGGTGGAAAGGATGCTAGAAAGAACTGTTGTTGTTGTTGTTATGGATCCCCATACTGAATTCCGAAGGAAAGAAATGTGTCATTTTATTTGCTCATCCTCCTCTCCACAGGAACTGCCCCAAGTGAGTGAAAAAGCACACCAATGCCATACCTTGACAAACATGAATATTAAGGCTTGGTGACTATGAGAGCAATATCTTCCACTGGCCAAGCTGAAGTGAGGCTTTCAGGGGCTAGAAAAGCATTAGACTTCAGTTGTTTTGCCAGCTAGTGATTCTCAGTAATGCTTTGGCTTTAGTCTGCTTATTTATAGCATCCTCTTCTCAGTGAGTACAGATTTTGCCGTAGGGGAAAGAGGAGACTCAAAAACTGTAGCTAGCCTTTTGTCCCCAGCGAAACAGAAACGACAATACAGAATCAGATTTTCTCCTTTGTAGTCTATTTGCCAACAGCACACTTATGTCCCTGGAAGTGAAGTTCACTTGCCTCGGGGAGGGGGGGTCTGGACAAATGCACTTTAGGAATTGATCAGTATTTGAATCCCTGTGTGATAAAGCACCTGTCTTCACTAATAACTCAATGTATGTAACAAAGGAGTTGGTTGGTTGGCTGTTTACCTGAAAACAAACAGTCCAGCTTGCAACCAAAACACTCAAAAGAACAAAAGATGTTTGCAATACATCCTGACTGGATATAGAAGCATTGCCCTCTAGTGACAAAATGAGGTAGTTGCTGCTTTTTAAATGAGGTGGCTCTGTTGTTACTGTGCGGTGGATTCTGTCTGGTTCTGCCTTGAAAGAATATTAAAAGCAAACGCCCTACCATATTGAGCACAGGAGATAACTACCACTGAGCAAGCACAGCTTTTTGCCAGTGTCCATGAAGCATTTCTGGAGCCCTCGGCTGACAACAGTGCTCCAGAGCTATATTAGGGGCGTTTATATTCAGGAAAGTTCAAATGGGAGGTAGAAGGCCCACAAATAAAACAGAGAAATGAAAAGATGTGAGCAGTCAGACCTGAAGATGAGCTGAAGAAGGCTTAAAGTGAGGGTGGGTGATGGTTTAAAGTTCACATTTTCTGTGGACGCTGGTGTCTGCACCTTCCTGCAGGTGTGGGGCAGTGTGGTGAGTGGGCCTGGCTGCTTGACTGTGGCTGAATGTGCAGTGGATATTGCCTCGGACATAGCCTTGGCAATCCTTGCTGCCCAGGTACGGAGCTAGTTCCCTACTGCCTTATACAATCCCAGGCCATCAAGTGCAAACAGTCCTCAAGGGCAGAGGAGGAGGGAGGTCAGGCTCTGACGGAAGAATGCTTCTCCCCATTTTGATTCTCTATGGATCAAAACAGTTTACAGTTTTGGGGATCATGTGGGGATCACTTCCCCACAGAAATGCTCGGCAGACAGCAGTTGACCATCTCTAACAAATTCCTTGATGTGTTTCTCTCAAAGCCTTTCAAATTTGCTGCTGAGTTGCAACAACCAATCATTTAGCGCAGTTCTGGCCATTAGGGAGGGCTGTACTTTTGCACTCTTGCACAGAAACTCCAGTAAGTATGTATATAATTGCAGACAGAAGCCAAAAAGCACTTTCTTTCCTACACGGATGCTTGAGTACACAAACCATGTATGCATGAATTGTCTTATGATGGTCCACGGCCATATATAATAAAATGTATGTACGCACGTGTGTATGATTTTATCATTTAATTTTTTTTTCTACTTGTACTTGTGGAAAACAATTTATTCAAAAAGTATACTTACACACCACTAACAAGCCCTGTTCTTCATGTGCATGTTGCATTCCTTGATTTTTTTCTAATTTATCCACTTTTTGTGTGTGTGTGGGGGGACAGTAGGTAACTTCCATTAATCATTCAATTTGATTTGTTCTGCATTGGAACATAGATGATAGACACTTGCACTAACCTCAACAGTGGAGAGTGGTGAGAGCAGAGAAAAAGGATCTGCTTTAGATACCTTAATATTGGAAAACAAACACATTTAATGTGCATTGAGTACTTTCAGGCCCTGTTCCAACACAGGATTTAGTCTGGCTTGAATTCGGCTTGAGATCTCCCCATCCCGACAGTTTCAAAGGGATCAGCTGTTTCAGTGGATTAAAAGTCCAAAAACATGAACTATCCCTATTTAGAGGTCTCGCTGCTGGATGTAGAAATAATCCTCACTGTTTAGCATTGGGACTGCAAGCATTTTTTTTGGAGGGAGGGAACCATGCTTTAGGGGCATTCTCTTCAGTTTCCCCTGACCCAATGAGAAGCTGTGATTTCCTGTGCCCATGCCCCCTCTCTTCCCCTGGCTGTTTGCCATTATGTGCAAATGAGATTGGGCTGCCTGAAAGATAGGGCAGAGCTGTAACATTGTAACACGAGTTTAGTGTAACAAACTGGTGGCTTCCATCCTGGGGTTGCAAAAGTGTGGGCTCTTGTGTCTCTTCCTCCTTCCATTCGCACCTTTTGCCTGCATCGTATACCCACCATTTCGCACTGCTCTGATGTTCCAATCCAGTGCAGTTGTCGGCTCCATGCGTGAAAGCCTCCTGTTTCCCTCCCTCCTTCTGTCCTTCCTTCCCTCCCCCCTGCCACTTTGCATTGCTTTGATCTATGGATCTAGCATAAAACACCAAGGAAAGTTATCCTGAACATGAGAAGGTGTGCTACAGTGGGCTGCCAAAGGATTCCACCAAACCAGGGACAGACTTTGAAATGCCCACCTGGGTGATGTCAGGGTATGATGGAGGAGGGTGGGGAGGGAGTTTTTACCCTGCAAGTTTGCATTATAAGCTAAGAGTGGGAACACCAAAAGCCAGACCTCACTGCTGATTTTTTTTTAAAAAAACCCTGCTTTAAATCCGGATTAAAAAGCCTAGTGGGAACTTGGACTCAGTGTGATCTCTTCTCACGTGAAATTGATTCATTATTGAACCACAAAGTAAGAACTCAGTGTAGCAAGGGCTTTAGATACGGCCAGTGCTGCATGAAGCTGCATGTACAACCGAGACCTGGATGGATGAATTGGGTGGGCCTTGTCTCACCCAGCTTTTTCCTCCAGGCTACTCAGTAAAACACTGTTCTAGATCAGGGGGGAGGGGAGGGGGTGTTGCTGTAGTCAATCGGACTTCCATCTCTCTCAGCAGATGGCCAGTGCACTCTGTAATGGGGGTTGAGGGACTGTTTCTCTTGTTGGGCCAGAGAGACAGAATAGGGATGCTGCTGGTGTACCGTTCCCCCCACTGCCCAGCATCCTCCCTATCTGAGCTGGTCTCAGATGTGGTGTTGGAAGCCCCTGCCACAGTGGGTTTGGGGAATTTCAGCATCAGTGCTACGCTCAGTGGACCAGCTCAGTTCATGGTCTCCATGACAACCATGGGGCTGTCTCAGTTTGTATCTGACCCAGCTCATGTAGCAGGCCACACCCTTGATTCAGTTTTTGCCTCAGAGTGGACTGGTGAATATCTGTTGATAGGAGGGCTGTCTGTCTACCCATTCTCATGGATGGATCATTAGCTGGTGAGGTACAGACTTGCAATGGCAGCTCCTCTCTGTGGGGAAGTGGGACCTATTGAGATGGTCCACCCTCGGAGACTTATGGAATCTGAGCAATCCCTGAATACTTTATGGGATTTTCCGGTTGGCATGTCTGGTGCTCCTGTCGAAGCCCTGGTTTCTCTGGAATTGAAGGATGAGCAGGGCTATTGACATGATTGCTCCCAAGTGCCCTTGGCATGCTTGTAAAACCCGTGAAGCTCCTTGGTATTCCATGGAGCTGTGGGCTATGAAACTGGGAGGTCGACGGCTAGAGCATAGGTGGCGTAAATATGGAAGTGAGTCTGATCGAACACAGGTCAGAGAACACTATCGTGCTTACCACGTGGCAGTGATGGTGGCGAAAAAGTGATTTTTCTCTGCCACCATTGCATCTTAGAGTAGCCATCCAGCAGAGCTCTTAGAAATGGCCTTATAAAACCAAGCTCAAAGAAGCATGAGCCAGGGCCAAGTAATATCTGCTGTGACAAATTTGCGAAGCAGTTTGAGGACAAAGTCACACAGATTCATAGGGGATTAGATGTCACAATTGGGTATAGTCCAAATGAGGTGTCCAGAGAACTGTCTGGTGCAAATTGCTTGGATCAGTTTCAATTATTGCGGCCTGAGGATGTGGACAAACTACTTGTGGGGGTGCAGCCGACGATGTGCTCTCTGGATTCCTGCCCCTCCTGGTTGATAAAAACTAGCCGGCAAGGTATGACAAGGGGAATGCCACCCTTTTCGTTCTTCTGGACCTCTCAGTGGCTTTTGATACCATTGATCAGGTATCCTCCTGGAAAGGATAGGGAGTTTAGGAGTTGGAGGCAATGCTTGGCATTGGTTCTGCTCTTGTCTCCAAAGCCAATCCCAGATAGTGGCTGCGGGAGATACAGATTCGACACCCTGGGAACTCACTTGTGGGGTTCCTCAGGGGTCAATCTTATCTCCCATGCTTTTTAACATTTACATGAAGCCACTGGGAGAGGTCATCAGATTTGGAGTGAGGTGTCATCAGTATGCAGATAATACCCAGCTCTGTCTCTCTGTAACATCTGAATCAGCAGAGGCAGTTGAAGTGCTTGACAGGTGTCTGGAGGTAGTAATGGGCTGGATGAGGACCAATAAACAGAAGCTGAATCCAGACAAGACAGAGGTGTTGTGTGTCGCAGGGTCTCGGGTCTGTGTAGTTGGGAGATACCCTGTCCTTGATGGGGTGCGTAACCTCAGGGTATTCCTGGACTCTGCGCTAACACTTGAAGCTCAGGTGGAGGTGTAGCCAGAAGTGCCTACTCCCAAGTACAGTTAGTCCGTCAACTGAAGACTCTTCTGGATAGAGACGACTTGGCCACAGTTATCCAGGCTCTGGTAACCTCTAGATTGGACTACTGTAATGCACTCTACATGGGGCTGCCCTTGAAGACGGTTTGGAAGTTGCAGCTAGTGCAAAATGCAGCCGCTAGAGTGCTGACCGGAACGTCTAGCCGAATGCACATCACGCCAGTTTTAAAAGAATTTTACTGGCTGCCAATTCACTATCGAGCCCAATTCAAGGTTTTTACTCTGACTTATAAGGTCCTAAATGACTTGGGCCCCAAATATCTAAAGGAACGCCTTTTCCCATATCGACCTGCCCGTGCCTTAAGATCAAGTGGTGAGGCCCTCCTGGTTGTCCCACCACCTTCAGTAGTGAGACTGGTGGGCACCTTGGAGAGACCCTTTTCTGTGATGGCCCCTAGACTATGGAATAGCCTCCTCCTCGAGGTGCATCTTACCCCTTCCTTATATATATTTAGGAAGGTGGTGAAGACGCACCTCTTTTCCCTGGCCTTTGGCTGAGGTTTTTATTCTCCCTCCCCAGTTACAGCTACATCACTATTAATGCATTAGGGACTGCATGGTTTTAAATTTGTTGAATTTTTAAGGTGTTTTTAAATGTGCATCTTGTTTTAATCTGTATCTTGTTTTAATCTGTTGTTACCCACCCAGAGATCTTCAGGTATGGGGCGGGATAGAAATATATATAAATAAATAAATAAATAAATAAATAAATAAATAAATAAATAAATAAATAAATAAATAAATAAATAAATAAATAATTAAGCTGGTGCATAATATATAGGCAGTATAAACATTGCACAAGTAAATAAATACATCTGATGTGGTAAAGTTGTGCCATCAGCTTAACTCTCCACTGATAGCAACTGTGAGAAGCTTCTAAATACACTAAGGAGGATGAATAGCTTTATTGCACCATTTCTGCTGAACAGATGCAAAAGAAAGCTGACCCCCCCACACTCTAACAAGTTTACTATCTTCCACTAAAGTGTCTAAATTATACCTTTTAGAATGGCTCAATTAAAACCAATTACTTACATCTAGAGCATAATGAGGATTACTATATTTTAATCAGGATACATATATATATTCAAAAATATCAGAATTCATATAATTTAAGAAGCTCAACAGTGTTGTAATGCATGCTAGAAAGATATACCGATCATTTACCCATTTCAGACTCTTGATTTTGGTACCTTATTATCATAAGTGCATACATTCATGTTTTAAAAGGTGTTGAGCAGCTGGTGTAGCATTTTCTGGTACATCAAAGATGTTTAACATCCTGGTGATGAAGAGCAAAAGCCTGTAAGATGAACAGAATCCTTTAACAGTTTTGAAAGAAGAATGATTATGCTCAGTGGGGAATTTCTTGGTTATCCAGGGAGTTCCAAGGCTGACTGATAAGCACTTTGAACAAATATATGGTAATAGTAGCAAGAATTTCATATGCTTAAAAATGGAAAGAGGAAAAATATCTTTGGTGGACAATTGGTTGATTAATTGATTTGGATAAAACAGATATATTGAAAAATTTAATGAAAAATAGGTCTGTGCATAAGTTTTTTTAAAAAAAATCTGGAAACCCATTATTGACTTCCTACAAGAGCCAGAAAATGGACTTGCAACTGCTGGGTCTAAAGACTAATGGAATAAGGAAGGCAGGAGCATGAAGGCGAATAAAGGGAGGCAGCAAAGAAGAAATACAAGAGAAGGTTTAGAAGAAGGCTGAAAGTCGCAATTTATAATAGTGTCTGGTTACTTATGTTAAGAGTTTCCTTGTTTTATGTATATTTTAAAAATAGTAAAAATTATATATGAAAACCCCCCAAAGGTAAGCACTTTGAATAAATGTTTCCTTAATAATATAGAGCCAGCTTTCTGACGCAACCAAGTCTTCAGTGTCCTATTCTTAATCTCCCTCAACATCTCCCTGCTCACTTTAGCTGACAGGAGTTCCCATCCATAACACCTGTATTACAGAAGGTTGCCATAGAGAATGCAAGTGATTTTTGGATGGGACTTTTAACTAAAAGTTCCTTCCTTCCTTCCTTCCTCCCTTTAATAAGGCAGGATGAAAACTTGGAAGGATGCAGACCAAAGCTCCGCAGCGTTCAAATATTCCTTAGATGTTGGAGAACAGTCAAAGAAGAGAGTGCGAAGATGAGTTTAAGCCTAAACCTTTTGAAGACAAAGACCATGTCAACAGCACAAATCACAAATTTCCAACCAGACGGTGAAACTCTGGAAAGAGCTGGTGATACCTTGGGTCTCCTGGGATCCATGATATAACAGGTTTAGCACTCAGGAAATACACCAAAGGTTGGAATTGGGAAGGGCATCAATAAAAGATGTAGGAAAGGTTTTAAAGTGTCACAACATTTCACTTGTTTTGAGGGTCTTCTAGAATTGTTTGCAAACAGAATGAGGGAAGAAAGAATAGGAGCAGAAGAGATGACACAATATTGGCAACAGATAAACTGGAGACTATCGTCAAGACAATCAAAGAGATAATTGAGGTTTTTTTTAAAAAAATCCAGGATTAATAATAGTTCTTGAAAAATCAGAAATATTGACATTAAGTTCACTGCTGAGAGAACAAGAGAATATAAGGAAAACTACAGGTTTTTAAAAAACAAACCAACAACAATTGCTAATGTTGTATGAATGCAAAAGTTGGAGAATGACACACACACAAATACTGGAAATGTACAGACTCTTTTTACTTTTGCTGTTGAATAAGGCTTTTTAAGTTACAAGAACAAATTTCAAGGCTTAAATGGTCATACTTCAGGCATATAATGAGACTGAACTCCCTGAAAAACATGGTGATGTTTGGGAAAGTAGAAGGGATAAGGGTAGACTCAGTTACAACAGAAATGAAAACCTTCCTAGCAGACTTAAGGAAGTCTGTAGAAGACTGATCAGTCTGGAGGAAGTCAATCCATATGGTCCCAAAGACTCAGATATGACTAGATGGCTGCAAGTAAGTAAGCAAGCAAGTCAAAGCCTGGAATGGTTGAACCACTCTGCCATACTGCACACAGTACTGAAGACAATAGAAATGTCTCCTGTACTTAGCACTGTTTTACAATTCACATGCAAAACTATCATGCTTGGTGGAAGCCGTGGCCAGGAGTGCCTATTCCCAACTACGATTGGTGCGTCAGCTTAAGCCTTTTTTGGACAGAGACGACTTGGCCACAGTCATCCATGCCCTGGTAACCTCTAGATTGGACTATTGCAATGCACTCTACATGGGGCTGCCCTTGAAGACGGTTCGGAAACTACAGCTAGTGCAGAATGCAGCTGCAAGACTGCTTACAGGGATATCGGGCCGGACGCACATCACACCGGTCTTAAAAGAGTTGCACTGGCTGCTGATTCGTTACCGAGCCCAATTCAAAGTGTTAACTTTAACGTATAAGGCCCTAAATGACTTGGGCCCCAAATATCTGAAGGAATGCCTCCTCCCATACCAACCTGCCCGTGCCCTAAGATCTGGGGGGGAGGCCCTTCGCGTTGTCCCATCACCCTCTGTAGCAAGACGGGTGGGCACTCGAGAGAGGGCCTTCTCAGTAATAGTCCCCAGGCTGTGGAATAGCCTCCCCCTTGAGGTGCGTCAGGCCCCCTCACTGTATACATTTAGGAGGGGGGTAAAGACGCACCTCTTTGCTCTGGCCTTTGGTTGAACGTGGCACAGTTTTTCCCTACTGCACATACTAATGTTTTATACTGTTTTTATATATGGTTTTATTCTAAATATTCTTGTCTTTTAAATATGCTGTTACCCGCCCTGAGACCCTAGGGCATAGGGCGGGATATAAATGTAAATAAATAAAAATAGAAATAGAAAAATATATCTTGTTCCATAAAAGACTGTTACTTTAGAAAGAAAGCCACGTATTGTGCTATTTTGCTTTGTTCAGGTTCCTCTTTTTTTCTTCTCAGTATTCACAATTGATACAAGTAATTTTTACTTCCTTTCTTCTGCTTTTTCTGTTACAAGTCTCTGAATGGTGCAAGATCACTAACTGATCTTTATGGCACTATAACCTTTAGAGCAGCAAAGTAGTTCCATTTAAGAATGGGAGATAAATTCTATGCTTGCTCAGTTTCAAGTACATTGATTGCAAGACATGGCATATATGGTATAAATAATATGCAAAACTTCTACACTCATGAGTCAGTCAATAAAAGAACCAGAAGCAAAATAAAAACATAAAAATGTGCGATGAATTATTTTAAAAACCTGCCCATCTCTAGTTCGGATTTGTATTTTACCTGCAGCTGAACTAAGCCATTACAGTATCTTTATTATTATTATTTACTTTTTTACTTTTGTGTTATTTTACATATTTTACAAAACATCATTTCTTACCAATTGTAATGCAAAACACAAATTTTACGGTTTCTCCTCCTCAAGTGAAATTAAATTAATAAAATTTAATTTTAATTCAACCCAGACTCAGAAGAAGTTTCTTAACATCATTTATCAGTTTGTTATTTCTGTCTTGTCTTGTAGTATATAGAAATAACCTTTCCCAAGCCGTTTCAGCAGAAATTTTTATATTCACACCCATACATTTCAATCTCTTTTGTCTATATACATCATATTTCATAAGTAATTCTCTTACTCTCAAATGCTTTACCCTTGCTATTTCACCAGACTTCCTTTTTATTTCTTCTGTTGTCACACCTCTATCAAGTTGCCAAGACCCAGTGATGCTCTCAAGTATACTTCCTCCATCATCAGTTATTATTTTATAAATCTTTGCACATACACTCTATTTTTTTTCCATTGCTTTTAATTACCTATCACTCAATATTTCATTACTGACTGTAAATAGGTCCTCAACTGTCTCTATATCCTTTTGTTTCGTCTTTTCCAGTAATTTTCTGTCCAGAACTATATTATTGTCATTTATATATCTGAGTGTTGTCTACCTTTTTTCTACATGCACTCTCCAGCATTGATGTGCAAATAGACTTCCTTTATCTTCTTGATTTTTTCTTACAGTTTTTAGCTTTTTTAAAAAATGAAGGATGAATTTACTGTTCTTGTTGATCTGTACTTTCCATATGTTTACCCTGTCTGAATACTGCACTTGCACGTTTTCTATTCTTAGCAGAGCTAGGCACACAGGACTATTTTAAGGGGGGGGCACCTGTGCTCTGCAGAGGAATGGTAGTAGCAGGGGTACCTTAACTGCCCTTTTCCCCATCTGGCCCCACCTTGGGGGCTATTTCCTGTTCATCACTTAATGGAGTTGGGCATAAATGATCCGGATCAGTAGGGCTAGTGAATCTGGATGTACTGATCTGGATCTAGATAAAGTGACTGTAGAAATGGCCTTGGAGCCAGGGGATCTTCATTACCTGGCTTTGGTGGTTTGCAAAACTGGGACGCATCAGTCCCAGTGCAGCTGCTGCAACTGGGTTTGTAATCTGTGCTGCTGCATCTCAGCACACCTTTTTGGCACTGTACAGAGGCATCTGTAAATGGCCCCCTCTTTCCCACAAAACAATGAATTGCCAAAGAAAGTATAGAAATACTATCTGCAAAGTGAGAAGTTTCTAAGCACTGAAAGATAGCTTAATATGGCTCCAGCTTTTTGAAAGGTCTCAAGAGAAGACTTAGGAAATAATAGCCTTGCCTTCCTCAAGAGTGGTTGTAGAAAGAAAAAAAAAGTACAATCGTTTTGAAGCACAGCCTTTTTTCAAGGATGGACAAAGTGGTTTCAGGAAAGGAAAGCCCACTCTTACCAATCATTTAGCATTTTATGGAAGCATCAATAAACACTTAGATAAAAGTGGTTCAGTCAACATGATTTACCTGGACTTCCAAAAAGCTTTTGAAAAGTCTCTCACCAAATACTTCTGAGTGACTTAGCTATGGAACTAAAACACACTAAAAAATTTAAATGGATAAGAAACTAGTTAGGGCACAGAAAGGAGAGAATAGAAGTACAGTGGAAAGGTGAAACAAAATGAAATCCCTCAAGTTTCTATCCTGGAATAATTGCTCTTTAATATATACATTATTGTCTAGAATTGGGAGAGAGCAGTCAAGTCTCATTATGCAGAGTGGCAGGGAGAACTAAAGTGATGCATATTGGAGGGAAAATCAGAACTTTGTCTACAGACTAGTTGGGTCTGAACTGGCTTTGATTGACCAGAAAAGAGATCTTGGCAGAGTGACATAAAAGTCAAAGAAGTTTCAACCAGATGTGTATTTGTTGTAAAAAAAAAATAAGAAAGAAAGAAAGCTAAAAGCATGTTGGGAAGAAAGAGAGATGGCAGTGAAAAAAAATACTGTTAATATTATAATATCCTTGCACAAAGCAATGGTATAACAATGCCTGGAATACTGAGTACAGTTTTGTTCATTATGACAAAGTGGCAATTCAGAGTTGGCATGTAGACAAGTAAAGGCCAAGTGTGAAATTTAAAACTTAGGGTTTAAATTGGCATTTTTATGCCCAGTTTCTTCACTTAATAGAATGACTAAGGACGAATCCCCACGGCAAGCTTATTTCAAATTCAATACAGGTTCAATCCTTGCAGACCCCACGTCAATTTGGCTTAACATGCTTTCCGCGTGTTAAATCGCCCCAAAGCGTTGTAAATATTAACCCTCATTTCAACAGGTCTCACTCCGGATCCTGTGCCTGATGCGTATTACGTTTTTTACTCTGGGGACCCTACCGTTTTAAGGGATGAGAATCCATGTTTAGGGATTCCCTCCCCCAATAGCTTGCTTCCAAAGACAGTGATGTCAGTGTAAAAATCCAACCTTCACAGCAGCCTCTACACCATAGCAATCCAGGCACTTCACACCTGATAACAATGTTGCAATTTTGTGCAATTCTAGCTCTTTGGAGTTCTGACCTTTAAAGGGGAAAGGAAAGCAGGGGCAGGTTCTGGGAGATGTGTGAATGTTTAAAGCAAGGGGGCTTGAGTTGCTGCTGCTGCTGTGTGCCCTAGGCAATGGGGAGAATCGCTGGCTGCCCACTGCCATTTTTCCTCCATCCAGGCAAGCGGCAGCCACCCAGCCAGGCTCCATGAAGGGGTCTGTTATGGGTGGCGCATTCACACCAGGAGGAAGAGGGCAGGACAGCCCCAAAAAGCAGCTTTTAGAAAGTAGCCACTTGAGTCCCCCCTTCAATCACGTACGCCACGTACGATCCTCAGAATCTGGATCGAACACGATTAAGTTAAAAGTAATGGGAACAGGCAAATTCGCGTTTGCATCCGGTTCTATTATTTTGGTTTAGGGAAACTGGATTAAGCTTATAATGGGGATGGGCCTTTTGAGTGATAGCTAGGGAAGTATTTATTTACCTTGTAGCATCTTCCCTGCTTCTCTCTCTTTCTCTCTCTCTTACTTCCTATTTGGAAACTGGCCAACAATACAATAAAAAGACATAACAGTAATTTTGCCATTAAGATTTATTGCAATTCAACATAAAAATATAGTGCCAACTAATAATAAATTTAACTATACATTTTAAAACTAGTGGTATTACATTTTTAAAAGATGATGCAATACTAAATGGAACTCAGAAATAACACTTTGAAAACAGACAGGATTGTGCACCCATGTGCTGCTGAGGTGCACTATGAAAAGTATTGTAAAAACAGTGACCTTTTCTGCCCAGTAAAGGATTCCTGCTGGGTTTACTTCACTTATTTTTTCTTTCCACCACCTCCACCTTTCTTCCCTCCTTTTTTTTTCTGAACATCTGGAGTTTTCTTCTCTTGTTCTGCTCGTAGGGCGGCTTCTTCAGCTGCTAGCGCCTCTTGTTTTAAACGCTCAGCTTCTAGCAGTTTAGCTCTGTACGCATCTCGGACGCTGAAGACTTTGCCTCGTGCTTCATCTAATGATACCTACCACAAGCAAATACACCCGCCCCATAGAAAACAAATTATACATTTTAAATCTCTCACTAATCTTTAAGTGTCCCTGTTTTTCCCAGAACATACAGCTTCTTCTCATTTACTAACTTACTTGCAAATATTGTTTGATTAATGACCAATGAAAGACACTGTCCCTTTCAGAGGTACACTTGAAGTGTAGAGGTAAAAGCAACAATACAGGCTTTTATGCATATGGTTTTTATTCTGCAGATAAGAACAAACATTTCTGGGGGAAAAGTTCACTGTTTAAAAATAAAAATCACTTCACATTAGGGCTGTGCACAAATATTTGAAAATTCAAAAATCTGATGAATGTTGACATTCGAACTCGAATAGAATGTCTTCACATTCGAATTTAGACATTCGAACAGATTTCGGATGTTCCAAAACATTCATTCAAATAATTCAAATCATTCGAATGTACAAATTCATATGTATTACAGTACACACGGGATGCATATGAAATGCGTACAGATACATATAGCACATATGAACGTTGTCAATATTTGTATCTTTAAATATGAATCTAACATTTGAACAAATAGATTCAAATGTAATGAATTTGAATAGGATTTTTTAGCATTCGGATTTGATTCATCAGTGGCACTGAAGGCCCAAGTAATCGCAGTGGCTAGAAGTGCCTCTAACCTGGGCCCTTTCTGCACTGAAATGTATTCCAGGTCCTGTCTGCACCAGCATGCAGATGGGAGTTCCCCATTCTGGGATATAATCCAGCATAGGACTCAGGGCAGAAAGTGCCTTGTGTGCAGCAGCTATGTAAGAATAATCTTGTCACTATTGTCCAAGCACCGGTAACCTTACATTTGCAATACTGTACATGCTCCATTACTGGGGAACCTTGTGCCTGTTCTAGAAACTGCAACTGTACAGTGCACTGGCTTGTAAACACATTACTCCTGGCTTAAGCGATTTCAGTGACTGCCTGTTAGCTGCTGGGCCAGATTCAAGATTCTGTGCTTGACATATATGGCCCTAAACAACCTGGGTCCACAAAGCATAAGATGCCTTTCCCATTAGAGATCAGGAATATCACAGAGACGGTCTGGGGAGGTTCCACACCAGATGGCAGAAATTACTGAATTATCAAATGGCATCTTAATGGTATCTTGCAGTTGGTGTTTCCCATCCTATGAAATGCTTTCCTGGCAATGTACTTGAAATATCTACTAATATATCTTTAGGTATCTGCTAAAGACTAGTCCTTTCAGGCAGGAATTCCTGGTATGAATGGGTGTCTGCCTCTTATCTCAGTTTTTGATATTGATTTTAATAATCAAATACCATTGTGTTAACCTTGATTTTTAAACTATGCAGTAAAACACGTTAAGAGTCTTAAATGAAGAATTAGTTTTTCTTTTGTTTTTTTTTTAAATCAAATAAATAAATCTGTTACAGAAGTTCTATGTGCTAGTAATCACTAGGGGCATATATGGATTAAAAATTCCAATTGGCAAGAAGTGCAAAGCAGGGACATTACTGGGAAGTGTTCTGAGGGTGGAGGAAGTTACCTCAAACAATGAGCAGAAAAACTTGCTTACTTGTAACTCTTCATAGGTTTCAAGAACATTTTGCTTCAGCTGATTCCTAGCCATGTGTTCTTGCCGTCTGTGTTCCAGAACCAGCTCTCGAAACTGTCTAAACTTATTAATTTCGTCTGCCTTAAGCATCTCTTGCTCTTGAATAACTGCTTCATCTTTCAGCTTCGGCACTGGCAGCGTTTTTCTGTGCATAAAAAAGAGGTTGCATAGTAATTTCCAAACATCTGCTGAGGTACAATTAGAGCTGTGCCAAACTGGTTCAAATTGAACCAGGTGTTTTGACCAGTTCAAATTCAAACCGAACTACCCCCAGGTTTGGGGTGGGTGGGTTGTCAGTTCAAACGCAAACCAAACCAAAAAGGCATTTGAACCATCCAGTTCAATTCAAACTAGTTGCTTCCAAGGACTTTTTAAATCATATTTTTATGTGCGGAATCAGTTTGAACCAGAATGAGCCATTTTGAACAAACCTGTTTTCAAGTTCATGCACATCTCTAGTTAGAACTGATTTTAGGAAGTTAAGGACTAAGCCAGTTTTATGGGGCTTTTCACATTTGGGTCTATTTTGGAATATATCCAGACTATGACAAGCCCCTGGTGAGGCCTGCCATAGTCTGCATTAAGATGTGGACAACAGACCCCCTATCCTGAGATATATTCCAGAATAAGGCTGAGTGTAGAAAGGGCCTAACTCTGGCTAATACACTCCAAATAACCTATATGAGTTTTAAACAACACTTTTAAATTTTCAATATTTGGTTAAAAAAAGATAAGTATTTTTTAACCTTATGCCCCCCCCCCCCCGGCCCAATTTACCTAATATAGGGGCTCAGGTCCAGAGGCTTCATGTCCCATTCCTTCTTCTGCATTGCTGCACTTGTTTCAGGAGTTGCTGCATAGGTCCCTAATTGTTCAGGAGCCAGAGAAGTTCCTACTTAAACACACACACACACACACACACACACACACACACACACACACGTGCACAAACAGGAGGGGAAACATAATTTAGTGTTTCCTTTCCAAACACCGAAGTTTGTTGCTTTTTTAAACTATGCATACCATATAAACTAATGCTTTAAAACTTTACCACATTAAAAAGAAGCATATATGGTATGTAAATCTCCACCCCATTACGTTTCTTGCATTATGCAATTGTCTTGTTTTGTTGCACTGAATTGTACATGCACATTTAGATCCCCAATGCTCTATTAAAATTTATAGATCATAATATATCAGAGCATATATAAAGTATGTGTGTACACAGCTTTCTACAAGCATTAGGTAACTATTCAATGTCACATCAATTTACTTAATCTCAATAAATAATTTGCACAGTCTCTTTTGAAGACAGAACTTATTAGATTGGCCAGCCAACAGAATTAAAATGTGCAGTGTTATGCATAGCAGTGAATGCTCCCAAGAACACCACAGTGATTCCACAGTGAGATGAATGATCATCACATGGTAGTACTGTTTCTTGCTTTAACAGTGAAATACTTAAATGCTAAAAGGACGTAAGTTACTTCTAGCTGAGGTGATACTGGGATTCTGGTTACACAAGTAGTTTAGGACTATCTCAGGTTGTGTTACATTATTTTAACTTAATTAGTTTTCCATGCCACCCTACCCCCCTGTTAGATCATCTTTACCAGAGTCCTCATTTTTACAGGACTGAGGAGGACTCAGCCCATTCTGGCATCTCAGGACATCTTCACTTTCTAAAAAGTGAGCAGGGGGGTGGGCTAAAGGAGGCTGAACTGTGCTGTGGTGGGTGGGGTCCAATGTTTTATTTGGCCAGTCAGCACTCACAGAGTTCATGAGGCACCTCCCCTTCTTTCCTCAGTTTATGTGAATGATTCCTCTATCTAGCATTTTTATGCAATTTATTATTATTTTAATTAATTGCTCAGAGAAGAAAAGCACATAAAGAAGGGGGCGTGAAGCTGGGAGAGCAGGCTTTTAAACAAACCCCAAACACGCACCTCTCGAGTGACAGAACAGCATCCAGTCAGAAGGGAGATAGATTTGACACAGGAAAATGGGTGGAGAGCCAAGAGGCGGCTCAGGTCGATCTAAAAGAAAGGTGTGACTGATGCGGTCCAAGGCGGAAATGGCCTAAGGATGACCTATAACAATCTAGATGTGACTCAGATCGAATTAATGAATAGGCTGTCCTGTCTTAGACTTGTGTGACCAGGGCATGGGTGGTGGCACTCAGAAAACAGTGGTAAAAATATGAAGGAGAACTTTATTCTATTAGTAAGCTATTCCTCTTGGCAACACCTTTGTCAGTCATGTCAAAAGAGGGCCATGATGTAAGAGGCCTGGGAGTGCAATGATACACAAGAGTCTACATGCCATTGTCACCCAGAGTACTCTCGGGGGTGGAATCCACACTCAGGAACATTCTACGTGCCAAGTACCAGTGTATGTCCAAGCGACATTTCTCAGGGAAGGAGCCATAGGAAGAACAAGGGGTGTTCCTTTGTTGTTGTTGTTTTGTGAAATAATACAAAACTCCACATCTCTACATCAGCACATCTTCACAGGCTCTTCCAATGAAGAACTCTTGCCTCTCAGATTCTTACTGGCTTGTAAATCTGCAAATCCACCCGCCATCTCATAATACACCTCAGGGATTGGCTTTATTAGGATTTCATTAGTGCTGTCTTTATGGCAATAGAGAGTCTGAAAATCTAAAACTCTAAACAAGAAACTGGTGGCTGGTTTCAAAAGTGTGGCAAAGCCTCTGACCACTGGAGGTGAGGGCAGAAGTGTGAGATCCGATGGACTAACAGAGATGTGAACCTCTGCACTTTCACAACAGTTTGAAGGGGGGGAAGTAGCAGGTAGGGGAGAAAAGAGGAAAGAATGCTCTGAGCTACAGTGGTGAAGGGAGGAGTGTGAGGCAAAAACTAACCAATAGAAGTGAAGAGTGGAATGGTGACATTTTTCAGGGGAGGGATGAAGGCATCTCAATAAGGAATAGTGTGTACCTTGGGAGGTTGACCAAGAGTTAGAAAACCCATTCTTTCAATCAAAGTGCCCCAAGTGTAGCTGCCTGACCCTTAGAAAGAACCCTGTCCTGTGCAAATGCATACATACCTGCCTCTCCAGGACCCACCACACTGCTGACAGTTTCTGCCACAGGCACAGCAACACCTTTCCGTATGCATTTATTAATAAACTGTATGCGCTCCTGAGCAGCCTGGAAAAAACAGAAGATCATTGCAAATGAATGAAAAATCAACTACTGCAAGCTAAAACTCATTATCAAGCTAGCTTTATTATTAATACAGAAGCCATGACTTTGGACTAAAATGCTTACAATCATGAAAAGGTAACATACTTAGTTATCAATGTAGATTTAAGTATTCTAGAGTTTAACAGTAATATTAGTCTGTTCTATGTATCTGAAACTTATCCTAATAGCTTTTCATTCATTATAATATTCCTTCAAAAAGAAATCCTGTCTCCTAGAAAATGAATTAGATTGACATATCCTCTTCCTAATTATTAGAAGTGATAGCTGTCTTGGGGGAAAGGTGTGAGTTCTTTAGTGACCCTTGAGAAATATTGATGTTTCAACTTTTCCCTTTGGGGGATTTCTGCAGAAAATACTTAGCTTGATGTTCCTAAAATTATAGGTGGTATAGAACCAGCAGCAGTAGTTGATCAGATAAATAGCAGAGGAAAGAACAGACTATTATTAATGCAATACAAATTTGAAGCAAATTATTTAAAACACAGCAGACAATAAAATAATAAAAAATAAATATATCCAAAAACTTCAGACAAGGCAATTATTCTTCTATAGTACTCAGACAAAATCCACCAAATAAAATAAACAGTATCAAAAGTTTCTGCCCATGCCACTTTGGCTTCCTCCTCTAACTGGCTTTGCAGCAAAAAGGCAACGAAGACAACAGATGTCACCATGTAACTTTTTGCAATTCCTGTGGTCTTCCCAAATCTCAAGCTTACATTCAAGACAGGAAAAAACTGTCCCATATGGGTTTGGAAGGAGCCACAAGAAGGCATGGGAATTAGGGATGGGGGAAAAATATTAATCAGCTTTGAATTCATATTCAAATTCGAAGGTTTGATGATTCACATGTGAACCAAGAGGGCCCACATTCATAGCCTCCCCTTCACACATAAAGTGAATGTATCTGACCTTTGCAGCTTTGTAGAAGCTTTGAAATGGTGGAATCTGCCACCCCTCATCATGCATCCCCCACAGTCACACCCCCTTACTATTAAATTTGTGGCCATGGTGGAGGCAAAAGGTGAGTGTGTGTGTGTGTGGGGAGGGAAGGCAGGACACAAAGTAAGGGATGGGGGTTCTCTTCATGTACAAACACTTAATGAATGTTCACGCATGAAGGCGAAGCAGCTTACATTTGTAGGCGGGAGTTCGCACAAAGCTGAACATTCTCACCCCCTCTTTGAAGGGGGGAAATGTGGTTCCTGCACATCCTTAGTGGGAATTTCAGGGCTGCAGTCACACTTTACTTATAAAATCAGGCCATCCTCTGTCTCCAAGGATCAGACATCAACATATGTTTCTTCTCAGGGCTTCTTCTCTCCAATTAGGACTAACCTGCATTGGGATAATTTCAGCGGTGAGTCTGTTTCAGCTGAAAGAAATGGTCCCAGATAATTGGCTGCCAATCTCTGTTCAGCTCTGCAGACGTGTGGAGGGCAATCAGCAGGTTTTGGTGCCCAGAACCAGAGGTTGTGTCCTAGGTTGGCCACTACTGGCCATGTTCTGGCTGCCTGAGAAGGGTGTCTCATTGGGCATGATTACAGTGAGGAGGGCAACCCAGTGGGCTGTGGGACACAGAGCCAGAGGGAATGACCTGAGCTGGCCTGGCAGGCATGCCCTTGTCTACCTACTGCTGACAATGTTGTGGCTGCACTTCTCCTAAAGCCATTTCTCTTCTGCCCAATCCCAAGGCCTGAGTTCCCAGTCTGGTTGAGGTGTGATCATGACCCAAGATTACAGGGAGCTGTGTCACAATGTTTTTGAGATGCTCACATCATCCTGCCCCCTCCTGGTTGCAAAGTGGCTGGGAGAGGAAACTAGATGCCTGCCAAGGTAGGCCAATGTCACAATGAGTGTCTCTCCTGCCCTGTAACCTGAAGGCCCCAGGCTGAGTCACAATAAACTCATAATAAAACCATGACTAAAACAGTAACACTAAAAGAGTGTTTTGGAGAAGTTTACATGCTGCACATCCCTCCTCAGAACCTACTCGCTATTAAAGCTGCACTGAGAAGTCTATTGTAAGGTGATCTCCAAAGCTATAAATGTTGATTGTTTATTAGCATACATTTGTAGCAACCCTTACGAGAAAGGATTCATTCTACAGCACCTTACATTTTAGTTGTTACAGAGCTGTTTACCCTACTGCAAACTGGTAGGCTTAATAATTGGGAGCAAGCTGATAGGCAGTGTAGCATGCCAAACAGTGGGATGATAATTGAATACTACACCATATCTTTGCAGCAGGAGGATCAGAAAACAAATACTGAGATAGAATATAGGAGACAATCACCTATCGCTGTATGTACACATATGTAGCTATGGGGATATAGAAAAGTATGGTCCTTTTTTTAAAATGGGTGCCCGCTGATTGCCTGTAATTGTCACACACCAACAGGAACTTGAAACATATGGCAAACTTTAGATCTGGGGCTAAGGAGTTTAATTATTTTAATATGTGATGACAACTGAATGATGAGTCACAAGTAAAAGCACATATGTGGGTGGATGATTATGTCACAACATTCAGCTGCAGCACTTGGAGTGACAGCAGCGGGGGGCCGGAATCAATATTTCTCCTTAGATTATGCAACTTAAGAGCTGATTAAGTGTTAGCAGTTTAATAACGAAAACAAACCCTGGCACTGAAAAAATACATATATAATATAATCAAAATGCTTCTAAATGCAATTGCCAAATAAAACACTTATTAATGCTTATCAAAATGTATCTTGTTTTTTGTAATACTGATGGTTTTTAATTGGGATAATATAAACAGCCCTTTCCAAATGACCCAAAGGCCCATTTAGTCTACATTTAAGACTTACGACATTAAATTTAACAAGCGACTGCTACACATTACTAAAAATAGCAAATAATGTTGCAAATCAGAAAGCAAGATATGGATAAGCCAAAAAAAGAAAGAACGAATGAAAGAGAAAAATGATGGAATATTAGAAAGCATAACTAAAAGTAATTCTGTTCTTAATAATTTTACTAACAGTTTCACAAAATACCACATTAAGAGATCATAGTATTTTGACTTGAAACAGAACCTTTTGAGTGTTTTGAATTAACAAGATAATAGTTCTTACAATAGGATCCTGAGTGGAGCTCCAGACAAAACACCTTATTTCAAATTAGTTTGTTTTAGTGTTTTCAAGAACTTTCCCTCAAATGCCCACAAAATGTTTATGAAGGGTTGGAGAAAAGGATTTTTTAAAGATTAAAAACTTGATTGCCAAATTCATTAATTGGTTGGATGGTAGGTAGCATCAATTAAGAGGTATTTCACGTATAATCATTGTCCCTATGGCCAGAGACCTGCAGATATTTAGTGTTTTAGTCCATCAAAACAGACAGCATAACAAGTGTTCTCTCAAAATGTTCTAGTCGTGGCACAAAATTCCAAAACTGTTTTACACACATCCTTGCCATGACATATATTAGTAAGTTTCCTCAGAAGTTAACCTCTGGTAAGCATAACTACAAGCACTTTAGCAACTTGGAATTTAAACAAACTTTGTATTTAGCTGGGTGACTGCCAGCCACGAAAACACGCACTGACCCCTGAGCAGCCCTTGCATTGATGTGCTGAAGAAAAAGCACGTGCACTCCATGGCTACCGACTGCCTGGCCCATGCTTGAGATCACCTGCCCATGAAGCTACAACTTGCCATGGAAGGCAGCCCAAGAAGGACGGCCTTTCCTTTCTCCTTTCCTGCATTTTAAAGCAGTGTTAAGATCGGTACCCTGTGTGGTATTGTATGAAAGCAATTCCCATCAATGTTTGAAATTCATACTTCTTAGTAAACATGTTGAAGAAATGCTATGTATTTCCAATTTTGTCTTATTAATGTAAAAGATAATGAAGGGAAAAATAGCTGTCTACAAGAATCAGAAGTACTGTACGCTGCCTTTTATTCTCATGCGGCAGTAAAATAAGCACAACTGCCATCACTGTCAGCTTAAATTCTTCCCACATGTCAACAAGGGCATATTTTCTTCTGTTATTTATACTGTTATACTCCTGATTCTTCAAGTCCTGTACTAGCACTAAAGAATCAGTCAAAGGGATCTTGAACAGCACTTCACATAAGTTTATCCCTAACAATCCTCACAATATTCCATTCTATTCCATTCCACAGTGTTTGATGTAGTGGCCTGGGCTTGCATCTTCACTCGCTACTTGTCCATTTGTGCTTCAAATGGGGACAGACTTGACGAGCCTCTAGTTGAAAAGTCAGTGTCACAAAGGAAAGTTGAAGGAAATAACAAGCATTTTCGGAGAAATCTCAGTAAGCGTAGGATAATCTGCTTTTAATTTTATCCAAAGGGAATCAAGTGATGTGGTCTCAAAGTCAGTGTCTGCCTTCCATCAGCAACCAGCGCCAACCACTTCTCCTCAATAACGAATGTTAAGTCATTTTATCAATGGAATAAATGGATTTCAGATCCATTCAGTCACTTCCTTTGGGTATTCTGCTGGCAAGTAAAAATCAGAACATTCTGCCAAATGATCCAGGTGTCTATATGTGAAGTTTCATAGAGGAGTAATATTAATATCTTTGCCTACATCAGTGATAACAGTTGCTAAACTGTGATTCATGTCATAGTAATCTCCTTACAATCAACATTCTCTATGCTTCTAGCTTTCATTTCTGTCTGTTGATCTTTGCTCATGTAAAGCAGAAAGCCTTTTTTCCCTGCTCCAAGGTATTAAGGTCATTAAAGATGGCACATATGTCAGCTAAAAAAGGCAGGTTTGCTATCCAGTACACATCTCTGAAGCATTGTGACCAATTTGCTTTTTTGTCTTGAAAAAAAGTAAAGCTAATTTCATGCATCTAATGCTCCAGACAAGAAAATGCCCCTCAGTAACCAACATTCACTGGCATGTAACAGGACCTGTTAATGACCATTTCCATATTATCACACAATACAGCAAATACTCTCTAATTTACGGCATTCCCCTGTACATGGTCCCCCAGTTCTCACAGCTTTGTTGAGGATGTCACATCTATACAGTAATTAACATCCAAACCATATCTGTTTATAATGTAGTCATTCATAAACACTGCAAAACTAGTTGTTTTTGTTAGTAGTGAAACAGTAAAAAACCCTCTTGTTTCAAGACATCTCATTAAAATTTCAATAGCTAAAACACCCACACAATCATTAAGCTTAAAGAAAAAAACGCAAAAAGCAAACAAAATTTTTCTAATTTAATCACTTTTATGAATTGATCTTACATATTGTGAGCCAGATCCTCAATCTGCCAAGCATCAGAGGTCACCTGAGCCAATTTATTTGTTGCTTGCTTATCCAGCATTTCTGTACAGTATAAAAATAACTAAACCTTGAGATAACCATCAAATCAGACTCAAGGAGATCTCAAAATAGATGTTACCATTGAAAACCAGAAGTCAAAAATTCCACAGCATGACAAGACTTTCTTTATGTAGTTGGATCAATATTATATATGTGTAAGGGCTATTGCCTGCCCATCTTGTATTCTTGCTAAAACTCAGCCTCTTTTGGATCCAGTGTTTTACAGACTCTGGTCCAGAAAGTAATTAAATTGTAAACAGATATTTTTTTTTCCATATGGAAAAAAAATGTACATCAAAAACAGGCTAGCATATAATAATTATAATCAAAATATTATTAAAGACTGGCTAAATAAAACATATAAAATAGGTGGAAAATTTATTGAAGTCAATCCTACAGGTTTATAATCTTCTATATACATATTTGATGATAAACACTATACATTAAGAACACCACCATATATCCTGAAAACATTTACAATATTTTAAAAAATTAAATTTCTAGACAAATGAGCTGCTCCACTTTTTAAAAGGGTACCATATTAATGAATAAAGTAATAATGAAATACGACTTCAATTACTGATTCAATAATGACATATGTGTTATGAGAGGCATAGCAAAAGATTTAAAATATCACTGATGTTATGTTAAAATGTTGGAACTGAAAATTACTAAAAAATTAGAGAAGATTAAAAACTAGGCACTCTTAAGGAAGGGCCCCATATTATCAACTTTATAAATACGAATTATTTTTAGTGAATTTAAACTATTTTTTTCCTGTAAACTTACTGCAGACTGGTAGCTGTTGGCTTTCAGACTGATACTGTTTGCAGACCAACTGTTTGAATAGCACTGGGGAACAATAACCTCTAGTTACCTTGACAGCTCTCCCTGGTTCTGCAGCCTCCCATGCTTGCTTCATGGCCTTGATCTCATCTGCTCTCTCAGTGTCTTTTCTCAGATCCAATGCATCGACTTCATTTTGTTCAACTACTAGACGCAAGATCCAGGAGGGCTTGTTTGGATCTGACTGCTAGAAAGAAAATGCACAGAGTAGAAAGGAAAGCATATATATCTATATATATATTTGGGATGTGGCTGATAGATTGCGTAGGAGCATTCTAACAGATTGGCCTTGTTGGCCAATAACCAGTTCCACCCCTGAAATCCATTTCATTAGTGTGGCAAACATCCAAAGAAGCTACTACTCCACAAACTAGACAGCATGACTGAACAAGTGGTACTTACTGATTTCAATTTATTTAAATAAATATATATATTGCCATTTATTAATTATGGGTGTTTTTCCACTGTCACTAGAAGTACCCATTAAGTACCCATTATTGGGTAGAAAAATGCCATTAATGGGTACGTAATGGGTACTTTTAGTGACAGTGGAAAAACACCCTATAACATAATCAAAAGAAACCCAATATGGTAAACCTAAGAAAATTATTTGAAAATAATAATAATCAGCAGCGTCAATGAGGAAAAAATCTACAAGTGCAGAAATATTATTGCAAGTTTGTGACCAAAACTAGTCAGCATTGGCCTGCAATGAATCTAATTTTTTTAAATGCATAGTGAGGACATACCCTGTGGCTGAAGAGGTATTTGCTCCCCTTTTAAGTGCTGTTTTTAAGTTAGATATGGAAATGAACAACTGAAAAAAATAGTTTTTACAGTGATACTAGTAATGCAAACTGGGTTAATATTAACACTGCACAACTCCATTTCAATTAAGAATTTTATTTCATCTAGTTGTACTGCATTACACAGTTTGTTAATGTCAACTGACTGGCTAGCCTAGAAAAACTAGACAAATAATACTTTCCACTCCGAAGTCTTTGGTATGCCTCATTTGCTGGTGGCAGCACTGCTGTTGGGAAGGCACCCTTTCAGCAGGGTTGTGTTGGGGTAGTGGAGCTGGCAGGCTAGCCAAGGTCAGCCATCTAGCTACTTTGCTCAGACCAGAGGTTGTCAGAACTACCCCTAAATATCTTGCATTTAAAAGTAAATTCAAGGTTCCTCTCTTTTACATCTGAAGTTTTTCACTAGTAGCATTTTAATGAAGGAAGTTGTGCCAGTGCTGAATGCCAAAATGCCATATAGCACTGTGTCTATACTGGTATATATGCTTCTCCAAATAATTAATTCTTACTTGTGATTCAGGTCTAACAACAATTGTTGGTTTTTCTTTAGCAGTCTTTTCAGCTTTGTCAGTTGTTTTCTCCTTTGTTTTTCGAGTTGTTTTGGAAGATCCTGCAGACTTTTGCCCTTCCAAATTGCTATGAACATCTGGACTTTGGACAGATATGCTCTCTTCGTGTTTCTCAACAGGATGTGCTGCATGTATGCAATTGTGGTTCTTAGTGACAACATTGCCAATCTTATTAGTAACACATATTCAGAACAAGTTTAGTCTTTCCAATAGAACAGTGTAAAAAGCAAATCCAAAAAATAATCCTGGAAAAGAAGGCTAAATGCCTTAAATAGATAAGATTTTATGAATGTGGACAGAATTTCAACTGAGTCACATTTTCTTCTGAAATTATTGTAATGGCATATGAAATATTAAATTAGTAGAACATTCAAATACAGGCATGCCCCTGGATCCACTGATCCTGTAACCATGGGCCCACTCTTCTGTGGTTGACCTACTCCCTGGCGGCACATCCACCATGATTAGGAATGTGTATTTGAGCTTCATCAAAACTTTTTAGAAGCTTCAAAGAAGCTGGATCTGCCCACACCCACCTTGCATTCCCTACAGTGAGCCCCCACTCCCATACCTTGAGGCCTGGCCACCACTACCACCATTTCCAGTGTTGTGCCCTCCTCAGAGGCTCAACCCAGGCCTCCTGGAGACATGCGCACAGCTGGAGTCTCCATCCCCAGTCAGCCACAGATGGTGGTGGTGGCAGCAGCCAGACTTCAAGGTAAGGGGACTCGGCAGTGGGGGATGCAAAATGGGGGATAGGCAGATCCAGCTTTGTTGAAGCTTTTATGATGCCCAGATATACATCCCTAATTATGGTGGACCTGTTGCCAAAGGTGAGGGTGAGGCTGGTGTGTTGTTCATCTTATCTGCCAGTAATGTATGGCTTTCATTATTAATGAAAGCCAAAAGAAAACATACAGTTAAATAACATACACAATGCCAGGAATAGTAAACACAAAGTGATTCAACGCCTATATTTTTTAAAAATTGAAAACGCCATACTAAGGGCATGTCCCCATGCACGTTTGGTATGGTACATCTCCATGCATTTTAGATTTGGTCCACGGAAAGCAGACCAGATCACCCCAAAACATATCAGACCAGGACCAAATTTGGTACCTGAAAAAACAAGTCTTGGCATGGTTTGGGGTCCTGGCACGCATGGCCAAGTGAGCCGAGACTGTGCATGGGGACAGTCCTGGGCTATCCGGGGAGAAGATTGGCACGTCATTGGGTGGTGGGGTGTGCTTGCCGTTCCTGTCCCGTGCATTGGAGATCGCAAGCGCTGAGATCTTTTGCAAGTGAAAAAATCCCAATTGCCAAGGCAGGCAGGATAATGGCTTAATTTTTGTCCCTTTTCCACAGAAAAAAAAATCCACCCCCGTTTCGTGATCACCAAGGCAGACAGGATAATGGCTTGATTTTGTCCTTTTTCCCAAATATTCCACCCCCATTTTGCGATCGCCAATGTGATCATGACAATGGCTTGATTTTGTCCCTTTTAAAATTGCCTAGTATTCTCCCAGTTCCCAGTGGAGCGGAGGTGCGCAAAACTGTTCAACCGCTCAGCTGACGCCAAACCTCGTGGTGGCTTTCTGTTTTTAATTTTTTAAAAAAAATAATTTAACTTAATTTAATTTTTTTACATGTCTCCTTGCTCAGTCCTGGCTTTCTGTGCTGCTAAGGGAGGTGGGGATGTGGCACTTGCAGCTGGCGGCACAGGGGTCGGCTGATGTCAAACTGGTTTCCATTGAGGAGAGAGGGGGTGGAGAGGAGGTGGTGCTGGTTCCCCGTGCCCGGGGTTTGGCACGGTTTGCATGGGGACGGCTCCATCTATGCCCAGCCCGCACCAAGACCACATTGATGGGAATAGAATGGGGATGGGCAAGATCCGCTTTTGATCCTGCTCCTGGTCCCATGCATGCCAATCAGGACCAAATGGCTTGCATGGGGATGTGGCCTAAGAATAGAAAGATAAGACAAACATGGCTACAGGGGACAGACTAATAGGCAATATGGACTGTATAAAAAGGAACAATATTATTATATACTTGCTTCTGTATTTAATTTCATATTATCCTTGTATATTGTCATGATAAATCAAGTCATTATAAACCATATAATGAACTATTAAATTTGAAGATGAATGCAAGCATTAAAAAATTCTGCACGGAAACGTGTGTTAAAACCTAATGAAGATATACAGAGCTATATCTTGGTAGATCCAAGTTTCTGCACATTCTATTATACAGATCTAGGTAGAGGTAAAGACAATTACCCCTTCTTGTCTCCAGCCTTTCAGCATTTTTATCATGTGCCAGCTACATGTATATTTTCACCTGTAAGATCATCGTTGTAAGCAAGCAGAGTTGTTTGTTCTGCTTATTTTAAGTCCCCCTTCTGTCTTGTAACCAATCCTCTACTGTTTTCTTAATTTCTTGATACTAATTATTCCTGCTTTTATTTCTGAATTAAGAGGAAAATCTTGATTTAACTGACAACACTTGTGCCTATTTTATTGTTACTATTGTGTCTCCCTAGGTATGTGATATTAAATTCAGCAGTTTGCCCCACTACTGAAGAAGGGCTATCTGTATCCATTCACTCCCAGGGTGAGATCCCTAGACATGAACAGTGTTTTGTGCACATCCATATTCAATAAATTTAAGTCATGGAAACCAGCAAAGTAAGTTTGCATGAACATTTTGTATCCAATTCCGAAATTTTACCTTCTGCCAGAAATGTCTGGGAGTGGAGGGGGCTATAGTTAAAAGAACTTATTTGCATAATACAAGTTTTTTTTTTTTTAATTTTTGCATAATACAAGTTTTAAGAGCTCTGCTTTTTTGGGGGGGGTGACATTTGCAAATCAGTAAATCTGGTTCTACTGAAGATGGCACTGTTGTTTCATGTTATGAAATGTGACAGAAAAAAGAAACTCAGTAGCAAGATTTTTTACATTTGAACTTTCATGATAAAGTTTTTTGGAGATCAACTAAGTGAGGAGCAATTTTTGGTGTAAAATTACATCAGTATCACTCAGTGGAAAATTATTCTCATTTTAAGTTTGACTTCCTTGAAATTCTTTCTGGAATCCTCCCTCAGAGTAGAAATAAGGAAATGCTTTTATAGCTTTGCTTCTACATGGGTGCATATAACACACTACGCGGTTGATCCAGGACCTATGCATCCTATTGGTAGGACATCTAAGGGCCTGGATCAACACACTGGTGTCAGAGCCATTACAGCAGCCCCATGGGTTGGTCTTATCTCAATGACGGTTGAATGACATGAAAGGCTAGATGAAATGTATGCCTCAGTTCAGTGGCGGCTGGTGGACTTCAGGGCTGGGTGTTCACAGGAAAGGTGGGGTCACGCGGGCAGGACAGTCGAGGTCATGGAACGGGGCTGCTGAGGTCATGAGGGAGGGGTCCAGGGCCAGAAAAAGAAAATAATTTATGCATGGAACTGAACTCATGGAATGAGTAACAATATAAACCTGCTTTTTCTGCTTGCATGTCCACACTCACATATTGGCTTATCTAAGTGCCATAGGATTCGCAGCAGAGAAATTGCTAGTGAAAGAATCACAAAACAGCAATAAGAACATAGGAGGAGCCCTGCTGGATCAAGCCATAGCCCATCTAGTCCAGCATCCTGTCTCACACAGAGCCTGCCAATTGCTTCTGGGCATCTCAAGCGGAGACAAAGGAAAACCTTCTCCTGCTCTCGAATCCCAGCAAATGAGCTCAAAGGCATCCTGCTTGTCCCCTCAGCCTGAAAGATGTACCTAGGCGTTCATTCAAGTAGCCATTGATACACCTGTTATCCATGAATTTGTCTAACAAGACACCCAGTCTGGATGCTGTTACCATCTCTTCTGGCAGCAAATCCCATAGACCCTCTGAGTGAAAAAAACAACAACTCCAAACAATGCATTTGGAGGTGCATGTTGTCATTGTGCTTTTAAAGTATATTCTGTTTTTAATCTGTTGTTTTAAGGTTGGTACCTGCCCAGAGGTCTTCAGGTATGGGGCGGGATAGAAATGTAAATAATAAATAAATAAACATTCCCAGGATGACAGCAGTGTCATTTATTTCAGCAATTTGTTTAGCCTGCAAAATTTCATAGTAATACAAGCTTCGGTTAAGACATTTTATATCAAAGTAATTTAAAAATGAAACACAAAGTGACTCACCTTTGATTTCATTTTTTTCTAGCTCTCTGAGTGCTTGAACAAATGTCAGCTGATTCTCAGTAAGTGGCCAACTATTATACAGCACTGAGGCTTGTATAATGTACTTATGAGGCTGTAAATAAAATGAAAATTATACTATTTTTAAAAAAATCAGAGAATGTTCTGAATCAAAACCATGTTCTAGCTTTTTGTGTTTTTATTGTTTACATTGGACCTCTATAATTTAGAGAAGTCAGGAAAAGAAAGTCAGACTATGTGATGAATTTATACTTAACATGGCTGTTATATCACAGTACTTGGTGCTTTAAACATACAGTATTTAAATGAGTAAACTAAGGAAAATGTATACTTAAAACATTCTGAAGGAATTTGTGAATTCACAGAAAAAATACATTAATGGATTGGAATTTTATATATATAATAATTTTATTTATTATTGTATAATATATAAGAAACAAAAAATTACAATGGAATATAATTTTTTCATGATAGTCTGAGGAGATCGAGTGAAGACAGCACTTGCATGATACCACAGAAGCACAATGAGATTTTGAGATTTAGCTAGGGTGAAGATTCATGGAGTTGTTGATGTTGGACCTGAGTGTCTACACAAGTAGAGGCAGGTTGTTCATTCCTTGGGGGGGGGGGGATTTCCAATTATCTTTATTCAAAATTCCTCCACAGATGCATTTAAAAATCTTTTTACCTGTTGAAGCAAATTTTCTTCAACCACAGGGACAACCACAGTTTCTTCTTCTGTTGAAACTGGTCCTTCCTGAGATACCTTTGGAGAAGATTTGACGTTCTTCTGTGCTGCCATAGCACCCTTTTTCTTAGGAACTGTAACTTCAGGTTCCTTTTTTGGAGTGGTTTGGACGACGACGCCTTTACTTGCTGTTGCTGGGAGAGATAAAACGGGAAGATGTTTCCACTTACGTGAGCTCCCGTTCTTAACGGATGACAGCAGACTGCGGGTGATGTCCTGGAGCGGTAGCTGACCACGACCGGGGGCGGAGCCCAACCCAAGATTTTAAAGGCGCTGCCCCTGTTGGTTGGACTCCAGTTCGTCTGAAGGTTGAGCAAAAGGTAACTAGGAGAATAATAGATATTGTTAGTAATGGGTGGGTCGTCTGCTGTCATCCGTTAAGAACGGGAGCTCACGTAAGTGGAAACATCTTCCCGTTCTCCAACGGATGCCAGCAGACTGCGGGATGTACCAGAGACTATCCCAGGGAGGGCCATAATACTAGAAACAGCTCACCTTCCCAGAGGTGCCAAATTGGAGGACTCTCCTGCCAAATGCGGAATCAGCGGCCCTGTATGCATCCATCTTGTAGTGTGCAGTGAAGGTGGATGGAGAAGCCCACGCTGCTGCTCGGCATATCTCCTGCAAGCTAGCGTGAGTGGCGAAAGCGGCGGATGTGGCTGTACTTCTGGTGGAGTGAGCCTGAATGTTTGGCGGTGGAGGTAGATTGCGGATGCGGTATGCCATAGCGATGGTGGCCTTAATCCACGCAGATAGAACCCTGGATGAGGCCTTTTTCCCCAGATGAGCCGGGTGGAAACATACGAAAAGGGCAGATGTTTTGCGAATGTCTTTGGTCCTGCTTATATAGATTTCCAAGGCTCTCTTGACATCTATAGTGTGGAGGTCGTCTTCTGTCGAGGAAGATGGGGCAGAGGGTAGGGCTGGTAGGCAAATCTCGAGATCCCTATGGAATGTAGAATCTACTTTGGGCTTGTAAGATGGATCAAGCCTTAGGGTGACTGCGTCCTCCGAGAAGACACAAAGCGGATGTGCGACTGATAGGGCCGATATATCCGATACCCTCCTGGCGGAGGTCATGGCCACAAGGAATAGTGCCTTGTATGATAAGAGCCGAAGGGGAATGTCCAGAATAGGTTCGAATGGAGGTAACTTCATGACGGATAGAACTGTGTTGAAGTCCCATGTGGGGAAACGGTGGCTGACAGGTGGGCAGTTAGCCTTGACCCCCAGAAGGAAGGATTTGATAATAGGTATGGAAGGTAACGGTAACGTACCCTGGACCTCAGTAATTGCTGCTAGTGCGAAAACCTGTCTTCTGATAGTGTTGTACCTGAGTCCCTTGGTAACTCCGGCCTGGAGGAAACGTAGTATGTGCTCCGGTGTAGGGTTGAGAGGGTCTATGCGTTTGGTATATGCCCACCTGCAAAAGGCTCTCCAGGAGGTGTTATAAATTCTCCATGTAGATGCTCTGCGAGAATCGAGTATGGTTTGGATGACTTGAATAGGTAGCCCGGCTTTCAATAGAAATTGCCGTCTAGCCTCCATGCCGCTAAGCATAACCATGCCGGGTCGGGGTGGAGATGTCCGGCTTGCGAGAGGAGGTCGTGTCTGAGTGGAAGGAAGATGGGATCCTCGCACGCCATGGAGCTGAGGAGGGTGAACCACGGTCTCCGAGGCCAGAATGGGGCGATGAATATGACCCTGGCTCCCTCCGTCCTGACCTTCCTCAGGGCTCGAGGAATGAGGGGAAACGGAGGGAAAGCGTAGAGGAGTTTGTGTGGCCACGGAGACGAGATGGCGTCCACTGCGTAGGCTCCTGGATCGTTGTGTCTGGCCATGTACGCGTCTACCTGGTGATTGAAGGCTGAAGCGAACAGATCTAAGGCTGGCTCGCCCCACCTTCGAGTGAGATGTAAAAATACTTTTGGGTTGAGCATCCACTCCGCCTGGGACAGTTTTTGCCTGCTCAAACTGTCTGCCTGCTGGTTCAATACACCCTGTAAATAAACAGATGACAGGGATGCTATATGAACCTCTGCCCAAGAGAAAAGAGAGGTGGACAACTGCATGAGTTCCCTAGACCTGGTCCCACCCTGTCGTACAATGTGAGACTTGGCGGTAGTGTTGTCAATCATAACCAGTACATGTGTTCCCTTGATGAAAGAGCGGAAGTTCTGGAGAGCTAGGAATACGGCCTTGAGTTCCAGCCAGTTAATGTGGTGAGCCTTGTCCGATGTGGACCATAGGCCGTGTGCTGTGTGCTGGTTGTAAGTAGCTCCCCATCCTGAAAGGCTCGCATCTGTGTAAATGACCTGGGGGGAGGGGCAAATAATTGGGACCCCGATGGACAGGTTTGTAGGATTGGTCCACCAGGCCAAGGAGAGGCGTGTGAGGGATGGTAGGGTGATCCTAGGATCTCTACCTGTGTTAATGTCATCGGTGAAAGGTAGGAGGGCCCACTGGAGCTCTCTAGAATGGAAGCGTGCCCATGGATGCAAGTCAATGATGGATATGAACTTCCCGAGAAGGGAGGCTAAGGAGGAGAGTCTGGGTGCGTTCTTAGAAAGGACTGACTTAGTCAGGCTGGTTATGGATAGGATCCTATCTGATGAAGGCCTGATGGAGAAAGTGACTGTGTCTATCTGTGCCCCTAGGTGTACCAAGGATTGGGATGGAGTAAGGGAGCTCTTCTCATAGTTAATGAGGTAGCCATGTGATGTGAGGACATGTATAGTGTGTTGTATGTGAGATACAAGCTGGGAATGTGACCTAGCTGTCAGAAGCAGGTCATCAATGTACGGAAAGATGGAAATGTGGTGCAATCTTAAATTTTGGATGATGGCCCCCAGGGTCTTTGAGAAGACGCGCGGGGAAGCCGAGAGCCCAAAAGTTAACGAGGTATATTGATAGTGCCTGGAATTGACCCGGAACCTAAGAAACTTTCGGTGGTCTGGGTGAACCGGGACATGTAAAAAGGCATTGGTCAGGTCAATGGCTGCCATGAACTGCCCTTCCTCCAATTGGTTACGTATGTTGTTTAAAGAATCAATCTTAAAGTAAATTTTCCTCATAAATTTATTTAAGTACTTAAGGTCTAGAACAGCCCTGAAGGAACCTCCCTTCTTATCAACCAAAAACAGAATAGAATAAACGCCATGGCCTTGGAACTTAACGGGGACCTCCTCAATTGCCTTAATGTTGAGAAGCTCCTGAATGGCCTTGGAGAGTGCGATGCTCTTGGCCCTACTGGAAGGTGTGGGTGTAGAAATAAATCTGGAAACCGGATAACTTTCAAACTCCAAACGATAACCTTCCCGGATTATCCTGAGAGACCACTGGTCTGAGATGGATTCAGCCCATGCACTGTAGAACAGTTGGAGCCTACCCCCGACATGGGTGGAAGGAGGACTAGGAGTTGAAGGAGCTGGGGCGGCCTCGGCCTCTACCCAGCGGCTGTCTGTTTGCCGAGTTATATCGCCCCCAGGAGCCTCGTCCTCCAGGGGGCCGAGGACGAAAGGGCTGCTTACGATAAAAACCAGCATATGGGCGCTTAGGCTGGGAAGGCTTACCCTTTGCTGATGAAGGGTTGGATGGAGCTGAAGGCAGGACTTTTGTTCCTCTCGATAAGGAGGTCGGAAAGAATGTGTTCCCCGAAGAGCTGTTTCCCTTTGAAGGCAGCTCCCACCATTTGTAGCTTAGAGGCGGAGTCAGCCGACCAAGCCTTGAGCCATAAAGAACGCCTACCGGCCACCGTGGCAGATATGGATCTGGCTGCCAGCTGAAAACAGTCCATGTTGGCATCAGCTGCAAGCGAAAGGGCCCTCTTGATAGATTCAATTTTGTCCTTGAAAACTGGTGATAAGTCCGGGGAAGATTGGATCTCTTCGATCCACTTGAGGACGGCTCTAGTAGCTAGAGAGGCAGAAGCTGCAGCCCTAGAACCGAGCGAGTCACACTCAAAAGCCTTCTTCAAAAGCGATTCGAGCTTGCGATCAGCGGATTCTTTGATCTCAGCCCCTGTGGGGATAAGATGAGTCGAGGAGATTTGGAGTATGGGTGGGTCAACAGCGGGTAGAGCCCATATAGAAGTTGCGTGGTCGGAAGGTAAGAAGAGCTTGCGTGCCATGCCTGGTAGCTTCTTAGTAGATAATGGGTCTGACCATTCCTGAAGGAGTAAATCTTGGAATAAAGATGGAACTGGGAGGGTCTTCTGTTGAGCAGGTGGGAGCATTAAGAGGTCCTTGGCCTGCTTGATTTTCTCCTCTGTTGCCCCTTTATCCAGAGTGAGATTGAGTGTGGTGGCAATCTCGCTAACCACTGACCCAATGTGGTCATAATTGAATAGCCTGGAGGAAGCTGGAGCTGCCGTGCTTGTAGAAGGAGCATTCTCCTCGTCTCCCTCAGAAACTGGAGGCTCCACCGGTATAGTTGGATTGGGAGGAGCAGGTTGAGGTTCTGCAACCGGCTGGGGCTCGTTCCTGTCTTGCTCTGGTGTATGCTGTTGTTCAGGAACGTTTGTGGCCTGTCTGATAGGTGAAGGTTGCGGTGTGGGCGAATGCTCACGGTAAGGACGCTTGTGGAGGGGTTGTTTGTCCCGGTGCGTGTCCTGCTCTCTATGCCTTCGCTTCCTGGACTTGCGTTCCATGAGGGTGGAGGCTAATTTGAGCAGGATCTTCGTACTGGGGGAATCCGTATTGGAAGAGGAAGAACGCGACCTATAGGGTGTGGAAGGTCTGCGTCGTTGAGGAGTTAGAGATCCGTGTTCTTGTCCGGGTCTTCTATGTTGAGGTGAATATCTGTGCGTAGTGACTCTATCAGCAGCATGAGCTGGACTAGAGATGTTACGAGTACTGCGTCTATATTCATGGTCTTCTGGGGTTCTGGATCTAGAAACCCTATGATAATGAGACCTCTGCCTGTAATCTCTGTATTGGGACTGAGTGTAATATGCTGTTTGTCCTCTAGGTGGCGTTCGGGAGCTGTGGGAGGCTCGAGGAGAACCATCACAAGGTAAGGTATGTTTGCTTTTGAATTTTTTCTTGGTTGGGGGTGGGCTTCTACTATAGGAAATACGGTGCCTGCTATGATAGTATGCAGGGCTGGATTCCCTTGGTTGGGGAGAGGCGGCGTGTCGCTGGGTTGAGCGTTGAGGAGGTGAGTTTGCAGGAGAACGCGCGTATGCCTGCCTGGGCGAGCGGGAACGGTAGCGAGGACTGCGTTGCCGAGGAGGGGCGGGCGAGCGGCGGCTAGTAGCCGTTTGTTTGCTATAGGCTTGGCGGGCTTGCGGTGAACGGCTGGAGGCTCGGGAGCGCTCAGGCGAGTGGCGGGACGGAGCGCGGTTTCGCCGGGCTGGCTGTGGGGCGCCGGCAGCTCTGCCAGGGCTGCTACGGACTGGCGTTGTGGTTGCGGCCGACGCCACGTGGCGGGGTTGCCCGGGGGACCGCTCCGCTGGATTCCTCTCGGAGCGGTAGCGGTCCCGGGATGGTGAGCGGCTCGCGCCGCTATTGCGGTTGGAGGCTTGGCTGCGCACATCGCGGCTTGCCCTGCGCTGATTCCCGTCCCCTCGGCCCCTGGGGGGGGTGCGGGAAGCGGAACGGTGGTCGCTGACCTCTCCCGACTCCATATCTAGGGGAAATAGACGGGAGGACTAAGACTAGGAAAGCGGCTATAGAGTTAGACGGGAGGTGGGGGGGGGTTATAGCTTACCTGATAGTTCCCTGGAAGCCCTACGCGGGCTGTAGGAGGCACGGGAGCGCTCCCTGACCATGTGAGGAGAGGGAGCTGAACCCGGCCGGTCAGAGGAGCTACGGAAACCGTAGAAGGTGCCTTGGGAGGAGGACTCTGTGATAAAAAACAAGGACAGGGGCGTTAGTCCAAACGGACGCCTCCTGTAAGCTCCTTAGACCAAGAAGGGAACTGGGGTAGGCGGCCTACCCCTATCCGAAGACATGACGCAGCGGTTGCAGACGAAACGGGTGATATCCGGTGTGGCCAGCGCTCGACCGAGGACGGACTGGAGTCCAACCAACAGGGGCAGCGCCTTTAAAATCTTGGGTTGGGCTCCGCCCCCGGTCGTGGTCAGCTACCGCTCCAGGACATCACCCGCAGTCTGCTGGCATCCGTTGGAGAACAGACATTTAAGCCTATTCATCTGAGATTAAGAGTACAATAGACCTATGTCTTTCCAACTTTTTGCATGTGACATAAATTTTTATGTTTTATATTATTTCTCACATAGGAAGTCAGTTTCAGAGCTTTAAGGGGGGAAAACACATTTAGGTTCAACCAGACTCACTTTGTTGTTTTAAGAAGAGTTTTGTACTGTATATTTTCTATGTCATTAGAAGTATTTTTTCTTTGTTTTTTAGAATATGGAATGCTTCACAAATTTGTGTGTAATCCTTACACAGGGGCCATGCTAATCTTCTCTGTATCATTCCAATTTTAGAATATATGCTGCCAAAGTGAGCACACCATTAGAAGGGTTTTGAGGAAAACATTTAAGCCACAAAACATCACAACCCAGCTGAAATCTTTGTTTTAAAAGACAGTGAAGCTCACGTTTGACCAATTAGATGCCATATAGGCCGCATAGAAGCTTCTCTGATTGCCCTTCACATCCTAATGTAGCACTCAGATGACAGTATTATCAGGCCAACTGTCTTATGGAGTTTGGGTCCTGAACTGAGGCTGTATCCACATTACAGTCTTTTGAGCATCTTCTGGAGCACTTTGGGAGATGGCTCAGGAGGGACAATGCAGCTAGCCCATAGTAGCCATTTTGCTATGGCTGAAATTCTAAGGAAAATTCAGCTGCAAGGAGGAATCTTCCTTACAGCTATGTTTCCCCACTGGTCATTCCTCCAATGGACCAAAAATGGCTGACTTCCAGCCACATGTCCTGTCCTGTGGAGGATAAATCAGAGTGGGCATGAAGATAGGCAAGATGCACTCCTCCCTCCTTATGGGAGGGTAGGAAAATCAATGTGTCCAAGCCATCGCGCAATTTGTTTTTTCCCACTTTCCAGAGTGCAGGGAGTTTGGCCCACACAAAGTGCTCCCCAGAGGGCAAACTTGGCACCTATCTGGATGTTGCCTGAGAGATTCAAAGCAAACCACTAACATAATGCATTGTTGTGGTCTGTGCTTGGATCCATAGATCACTTCATGCTTGAAAGGGAATTATGTAACATCAGCCCTCTGAAACTATCTGCTGATATGAAGATTCTAGCATGGACAAATTGTAAACTACCATAAGCTTGCTCTTCTGTCTTTGGTAGGCAATCAAGAATCCTCTGCTTGCTGCATTTTGCCTCTAGTTTCCAAGTACAGTATATTCTGGTGTATAAGACTACTTTTTAACCCAGGAAAATCTTCTCAAAAGCTAGGGGTCATCTTATACGCCAGTTGTCATCTTCTTATACGGTGAGTATACCCCAAACTCTATATTTTAACAAGAAAAGTTGGGGGTTGTCTTATACACCCAGTCATCTTATATGCCAGAATATACAGGTACCTTGGTAACCCACGGTGAAAAATCTCCCAGGTTAATGTTCAGATCCAACCACAAATATGCTGTTTGTATCATAGAATATTTGGTCTCTTTATTAAGCTGCTTACCTGGGGCCTGTTCGCACTTAGCCCTTTTCTGGAGTATATCTCAGGATAGGGGTCTGTGGTCCACATGCTAATGCACACTCTGGCAGACCTCACTTTGGGCCTGCTGAAGCCAGCCCTAGCATATGGACAGCAAGTCCCTATCCCAGGTTATATTCCATAATAAAGCCAAGTGCAAATAGGCCCCTGTATATGGCATCCTTGATATCTAGTTTTATAGATATTTAATTAGTATTGTGCACATCATCTCATAACGATCCAACACATAGCATGTAATACTTACACTGGCTACTTAAAGGCCTCTCGTTGGATAAGAAATGAAATGCAGGGATTATAACATGGCCTTTTCCAACAGAGTGAACCATTTCTTCCTCAGAATCCAGAACCTGTAGTTTAATTATTGTATCGGTTTTAGATGTTTGCACCTGCACAGTAGCAATAAGTGATGCTGTAACTTTTACTGTGTATCTGAAGAGAATAAAAAATTACAGTTGATAATTGTTGACAACCTATAATTTAAAAAGCATTTCGTTGGAGAAAGCAAGACTACTTAGTTCTAACACATGAGATGGACTGTAACTGATGCAGGTGAAAGCACAATAATAGTTCTCTTATTCAATTAAATCTGGGATTAACATTTCAGCATTGTCCACAGTATGAAACTGATTTGACTGTTACACTCCACAACTAAGAAGGTTGAGAAGAAGAGTAACAATGCCTCCAGATCAGTAAGCAGTAATCTCTCTGTGAGATTTAAGAACTTGTGATTCAGATCACTGAATATAGCAGTGGCCTCTCTCTATATGATTGCCTTAAACCTAATACCAGTATTTTTATATAGTTGAGCTTCACTACCCCCACATGGGAAGCTTACAGATTAAAAACATCAATAGTTACAATAAAAAACAAAGAAACCTCAAACTTTAAGAACAATAACAAAACACTAGAAATCACAATTAGTTCACAGGAAATGGCAGATTAAACAGGTTTTGGGGGGCTTTAGCTCTGAGGGGGCTGCCTCTGGTCACTTGGAAGTTTGTTCCCAAGAACTAGTGCTGCTATGCAAAAAAGGTTATGTAAGGATGCCTATCTGAACAACCTCTTGCCAGAATGGGATGATCATCAAGCAATTTCCAAATGATATTAAATTATGATAAGTAAGGTGATCTGTCAGATATCCAGGGCAATTTGTCACTCTAGTCTTTGGCTGAGACCTTTGGGTATGGGACGGGAAATAAATAAATAAATAAATAAATAAATAAATAAATAAATAAATAAATAAATAAATAAATAAATAAATAAATAAATAAATAAATAAATAAATAAAATATCCCCCCCAATGTAGGCACTGCCATGATTTAAGTAACTTATTTTATCTTTTTTTAATAAGAATTTTATGGTAACCTTCCCTGAAATAAATAAGCTATATATTGAACTTATAGGAAAAAAGAAAAGCATTTATTTCATTCTTGTTCTAGTCTTCTTCCAGGAAAACTCAGTATGCTGCTTTAAAAATGTAACTAGCTGGACTATAACTGCTGGATTTTGTTAATGAGCAGACAGATGAATTAAAGCCTAAATTTTCTGACTCTGACATTCTGCCTGATGGGAGTTCTACATATCTGTACTAACCCCCCCCCCCCCCCCAGTATTTTGCATCTGAAATGTCTGTCCAAAGTAGATGTGAATCTATATGGGCTTAAACACTTAAGATGTGTCTATCTTTGGGAGGAATGCTGAACTTCCTATATCTACCTGAAGCACAAACGTTTTAAGGATGGTGGCTCCTGGTAAAAGGAAATTGGGATTTAACTTAACAATAAAAAGACAGTTTGCACTGCTTTCTAAGTGTCACAGGTAGAATCATTTTGCCTCTGTACTAACAAAAATACATTGCTTCTCATAAAAGCATTTTAAAAAAATCAGACAAAAACAAACATGTTACATTTTCACCATTTTTCATATTTTACCTGAATATGATGCACTTAGCATTTGGTACATAGTAATCTCTTACTTCTTTAGTGGCATATACATTGTTTACAGCCTCACGCCACAGAACTGGAAGGGGACTGTAGGAAGTTATAAGCCGAAGTCTCCATTTCCCAGCCATCACAGGTGATTCACCAGTTAAAACTTCAGCCATGAAAGTATATCCCTTCTGAAATAAGGATTAATTTAATTATTTTATTATTTCTATAGGGAACCCTGGGGAACAAGTGGTTAGGGAAGGGAAGGGAAGGGAAGGCATGCATTTCACAGCTTGACTGAAGCCAAAAAGTCTGTCAAATTGACAGCTGCATATGACACTTTTGTACTTACTTTTAATCCAGAATAAGGCACCTATTAATCTAGATCTGGGCCTCCTCATCCACTATGCAAATCAAGGAGGCCCCATCCCCATCAGTCATGCTCAATTTCCACTAGACAGAGCAAGATCCAATTAAGAGGCCCTTAGTCTGGACCTCTGATTACCCATTTAATCAGGTCTATCAGAGGGATAAAGGGCATTGTTCAACAACAAAGGAGGTGTCCACTTCTATGTTCTGGGACTCCAAGGTGTGCTTTTCAGCGGTTATACCAGACACATTAATTTGGATCTAACCAGGTAAGTGCAGAAAGGGCCTAGATTGAAGTTAAACATTCCATCTTGAACCTGGGATACTAAAATAAATTATACAAGTCCAAGACAGATCTCTACTTGCTGCACTTTTATAGGATGAGACAAAATACTAAATCTCCTGACTGTCTTTACTCAAAGGACTGCAGAACTGGAAAAAGAGAAATGTCATCTGCCTCTTTGACAACAAAGGTGATGTACAAGCGCTCCTCTGTGCAGTATTTAGGCTTAACACAAAATTCAAATAGAAGGATATCCATCCTATTATCCATAGTTTGACATTAATATGACATAAATTAATTGTGCCATTATCATAGGATAAACTGTCAAGGCCAAAGTGGCTTACTGGAGTCTCCAGACTGGATGGGCATTCACAGAAAGTCTACTGACTCGATTTTTTTTTAACTATATAGTTTGTATGTACAACAGAAACAGATTCTTAGCTGTCACTTATACAAATTTTACAGTCAAAAATCTATTCAAATTCGTTCTGTAGTTGATCTTATATATTTTCCCTTCTGAGAGGAATGCCCTTCATAAAGGACATACATATATAATTGTGTATATAAAATCTTAATTTTTAGATATTTTCAATAAATATTTATATATTTTCTACCAGTATGCTCATAACAGCAGTAGTACAGTCACAATACAAGATACTTGTCTTTCTCACCTTATTCTTTGTATAAAAATGTGGTGCAACCTTTAGAAAGAGATGCGGTATTTCCTCCATTGTATCATTGTCTACAACATGCAATACACATGCAGGTATAGCAGAATAAACCTTTGGTGCAATGATCATATCTTCCGGCATATGAAATACTTCCCTATAATAATAATAAGACTGGTGACATTTTTTGAAAGAAGAGTTAAACAGATCTATTTCAGCCCTTTGTCACTTTTATTTCTTCATATAATTTCTATAAGGCTTCATATTAGGCTTCATGTGAAAAATACTATGTCAAACATATCCCAACAAGAGGCCCAGTGCATAGGTGTATTAGTGCTCCTTTTTCAGTCCACAAGGTGTAGAAATCTGTTCTTCCTAAGAATCTTCAGTCTTCTCCAGATCTGAGGGAGCTGGACTGTATGTTGACATGCCACATGATGATGTTACTACATAGCATGACATGACAATGTCTGGTCCTATCCCTTCAACTGTGGAGATGGAAGAAGAAATTAAAGAGGCATAGGTAAGGGCAGGTAAAGACTTATTTTATCTTGTTCCAAGAGACTCAGAAAAAGCATGCTTGTGCACCTGTAGTATAAGAGGCCTGACTTACTCCATACTTCATTTTAAGGGTTGACATCTCTGAATGATTTTTGTGTCTTGAGAAAGCAGGTGACTGAGTGGGTTCCTGCCTTGTTAGGCCTAACTGACCTTGGAATTCATTGGCACTGTACCATCTTCAACTAGTTGCAGCTGGGGACTAATTGGCATTTTCAGTTGGAGGGGGCAACTCGTTCAACTTGAAGAATTTTCTTCCTTCGTTAATGTTATTGACTATTTAGGAGGTCACCTGATGCTTTTGTCACTTATGGAATGGATGCTTTGTGCTGCTTTGGTCTTTGCCTTGTTCTGAACCTGATTTTTTGCTGTACGAAACTAAGTCTTGGTCCCCACAGTGATTACGGAGATATTATTTGCTTGCCAAGATTCTGCTTTATTTTTTCTTATTGCAATTTAATGCTATTGCTCAAATTATGCTTTTTATTTTAATAAATCATTTTATCTCAGACTTGGTCTGTTTCTTAGGAGTACCTGGGAACAAGGGATTTTAGTGACAAGGCTTGATCACTCTATCGTTACAGCGCCCAAATATAACTCTTCTTGTGGGGGGTGTGTAGCTCTTCTGAATGATTCAGAACAGCACTTTGTATATTACTACTACACAATGTAAAATATGGGTGTGGACATGCTGGCCAAGGGGTTGAACCATTCCTGAACCAAATCTCTAATTAAGTGAAAGAGGCTTGTGTACACCTCTACTCTATGGTTACTAAACAATTATACATAAAACAATTTTATAAGATTACAAAGACAATCAAATTGGTAGAAACATTCCTGTGTCTTAGGTCATTAGTAGTATCAATAATGGTATGGTTTTTCAAGAACTAAACAGTTAAGAAAGCCATTACTAATAAGCTGCTTCTTACTAACTCCTTAATTAATGTATAATCTGTTAAAAGGTTTCTCTATTTAATGTAGTGAAAAGGTAAAACAGTACAAAGACTTGGGTGAGACCTGTCAGAGAGTATTCACAGAACAGAGCACTCGGAAGCTGGAACACTTTTTGCAACCCAGATATAGGGTGGGCAGCTATCTGCTCAGGCGGCAGTTCTCGGGCTAAGAAGTGTTAAGACTAAGGAACTAAAATTCCCTAGCATCAAAGTTACCATGTGAAGCCAGCCATTTTTAGGGCTGGTAAACCACTGTTGAGCTTTATTGTAGGATATAGGTTTATCCTATGGATACCTTCCTTCTGCATGATGATGGCCCTTAATGAACCCGGCTTGCTCCATATATGAGGAGCCATTTTTCTCATTCAGCAAATACAGCACTTTTGGGAGTGGAATCCACTTCCAGAAGTGGACTGGGCACTGGTGACATGTGGTGATTGTACTCTAGGACCTCTTCTGGTGCACCACGGTGTGTGGCCAGTGCATACTGGGTGCTCTTCTGGATTACAGAGCACGTAAACTTTTCACAGTTAAAGAGCACGTGAAGAGATTTTATTTCTTTCTGAATTCAAAATCTTTGCAAAATGTCTCCAATGTTAAAAAAAGCCTAGGAGCAGTTTACATAAAAAATAGCTCCAGACAGTACATATAAAAGCATAATTTGACATCAGATGGTAAGGGGAATGTACAATAGCAAGTTTTAATATAGTCCCTTGGTTCTACATCATAGGAAACCTATTACCAACAAATCATGCAATGATGATTATATGATTCCATAAGAAAGAAATTCACCTGAAAACCACAAACCAAAAATTTGATGGCTGATCCCCATAGGTTACAATATAATCAGCAAAAGAGGTCTTAGTCCATTCATCTTCATAACAACGGTACTTTTCAACTGATTTACAGTTACTTTTAAACATAGCTCTAGGAAAGACAACAAGAAAGGATTTTAAGAAACCAGCAATACTGCTAAGGCTACATCCATATAGGTGACAAAAAGAACCTAGTGGAGGCCCAAGGGATGCTGTCTCTGGACACCAGTGATGCCCTCAGTTGTAGAACACTCCTCCAAGTGTACCTGAGGACCAGCACATGCCCTCAGAAATGTCCTTCCTACAGAGTGGGGTAATGAGTGACTTACCTGGTCCATGCTGTACCTGAAAGTATTTTATGTTATGCAAAAAAACGCCAAATTCTGGAACCAAAAATTATTCCAAACCAAATTATAACCAAAATATTCTTCCATCCTGAATCTTTGTTCCTCAGGTTCAAAGGGGGAGAGGGGGTGATGAATGTTGTATGTAAAAGTTGTTCATCACGCTTTCGTCACAGGAGCATGTTCCAAGCTATGTTCCAGTGTACACAATAAAGGTAAAGTACCATTCAAACAGTTGTAGCTGTATTATGGAAGAATGGCTTCACAAACAAATGGAACAAGGCAGACCAATTACATATATTATAGACAATAGATTTTAAAAGCAAAAGAGATATGAGAATAAGGTTGTGGCGCCGCCTATCTCCCAGTGCGAGCTGCCTAACTCTCTTCACCCCTGTCTTTTAAACTCAGTAAAGGTGCTTTTATAATTTTAGAATCATGGTAGCGTGTTTATTATATGTTTCTGGTAGCATGTCTATATAGTGGTTTTAGCCTCGCACCCCACAAGCGGTCACCAACAATGCAGAGACTTTTATTCTTACAACAGGAAATAAAAATCAAAGGTCTGAAGAAGAATACACATCCGACAGTTCAAAGCCACACCTCTTTAGTTCTTTAACTGTCCTCTTAAATCCCTAACTGGACCTTTACTTTCCTTCCTTCCCCTTCTGGCCTATTCTCCAGCTCAGAAGATCGGGCCCAATGCTTGGTTCCTTCCCTGAGGTAAAGAGACAGTCTAACCTGTCTTCTCCCCCCAAAACCTAAAAGCAAGGACAAATCTTTTCCTCTATCAGGTGGGTTTTATACTCCTCACTAGCCTAAACTCGACGCCTGATTGGTGGAGTGCGCTCCTCCCCCTCCCATTATGCTAATTAGGGAGGCTTCGCCCCTCCTTTCCTGTTTAAGCTGTCAGTTTAGACTCTTTTCTTCAAAACACATTGAATACACTTTCATTGCACTTTTAAAATTATTTTCCCAGCACTAAAATTTAGTATGGGCACCACAAAGGTATACTGAGGTTTTCCTTGATATGTGTCTCATTTGTTCTGCAGCTGTCTCCTTATGCTACTTCTGATGTCGTTTTGTAGGAAATAATTGCAGCTAAATAAAATAGACAGTGTTTTCTCCAATTTATTTTATTTATTTATTCATCCATCCCTCCTATACCTGGGGGTCTCTGGGTGGGTAACAATATTTAAAATCAAACATCATTAAAACAATAACAGTATGCATTAAAACAGCAGCATTTGAAAGTGGGAAGGACATAAAATTACTTGGGCCCCATCCAGAGGAGGGGGAATACAGCACCACTATGCTGGGGTTGCCTCACTTATCTGAGGTAATTCCACCATTGCCCTGCCCCCCCCCAAAAAAGTGCTAAATACTACTGCTGGAACACCCTACACCGGTTGCAGATTTTCCACCAATAGCACTTTTTACTTACATTCTGGGTGGAGCCGCCATCATAGCTCCATCCACTGCACATGCATTAATGCTGAAACAGGCATCGACACACTCATAGAAGTGCCAATGAGCACATTTGGGCATTAGGGATACCCTGTTGCACATGCCAATTACGACATTCAAAGACAGCGCTGGGTGTGGTGTAGTAACCACTAGGCTGCACAGTCTCTCTTCCCCTGACCTCCCTTCAAGCTCTCACCTTATGGTCTAGCCTCTCGCAGGGTGGAATAAGCCTGAGAATAAAAAGCACCAGGATTTTCCTTTCCATAGACTTGTATTACTCGCTTGGTGCTATCCAGGGTGCTGAAATTCCTCTGTGCAGCTGCCTGTAGCAATAACGCAGTCTACAGCCATGTGGAGGTTTTAAAAGAACAGCATCTTTCTCTTCTGGTTGCTTATTTCTCCCACCATGGGCCAGAGGATGTGACAGCACATGGACTTTTGACCTGCTGGACCCCAGCCTTTATCCAATACCTCTCCAGATGTTGCATCAATGTCCTTTCCCCCATGCCTTTTCTTTGGCTGTATTTAAACCCCTGGCTTCATTAAAAAGGCTCTTTTTCCTGCTGGCGGCTGCCTCTAGACTCTTTGTTTCCTTCCTGCGTTTTCTAGCCTAATTCGGGTCAGCCATTACTGGTTGGTCTCCAGGACTGAGCCGATCGGAGTCTGGATAAATCTATCATAACACCCGGTATAGTGCAGCAGCTGCCCAGAGCACTCAGTAGGTTGCATATCTGGGACATGACAGTGTGGTGCTGTCTAATTATATTTTAATATTTTATATGTTTTATTCTTTCTTATTTTGACCTGCCCAGAGACCTTTTGGTGAAAGGTGGGATTTAAATTTCTTAAATAAATAAAAATAAATAGGAGAATTTGCCACATTATTGCCTTCTAGGGGAATATACAGCTGCCATGTGAAGGCCGCCTTATTGGTTTCAATACAATAACTGCAATTTATCTAGAATTGTGCAAATGCAGGACCCGGAGGTAATACATTTCTGAGTAATTTGTGTGTTTCTATCTGCTTAAGTTAGTATAAAAGAAATGCAAATTAAATTTATTTGGTCCTTAACCAGAGCAGATGATCATGTTCAAAATTACAGAATTAAAAAGTACAATATCAACTAAAGATAGTAACATTTAAAAGATTTAACATTTATGAAGAAACGGGGGGCAACCTAATCTGAAATCAATTTTTAAAAATATTCAAGGCAGATATAAAGCTGGTTGAGCATTATAGTGGTGCTAGCACAAAATTGTATTGCATTCCTTGTAGAGATTGTGTTTGTACCAGATAGCAGCTTGTGCATATAAAATTCATGTGCTCTACCAGGAAACTGACTTAGTATTGGCATAATATACTGATTTCTAATGTTCCTAAATATAAAATGGACAAAATAAAAATACATGTCCCTGTTTAGTTCCCCAAGAACTACTTCTATATCAATTTTTATTAATAATTCTTATAATTTGATTTAACTGTATAATTTTATGTAATGGACATATAAAAAATTTCCTTTTTCATTGTTGAACTTAAAATTTTCCAGCACACACAGACAGAATACACATTTTATTTCTAAATATGACAGAATAAAAACTGTGGTATTCAAGTTGATTTTCACTTCTGTATCTGCATACAAAAGAGAAAATACAACCTAAAATAGCTTGTTTGGGAATTCTGGACTGAGGCTAGTTCATTTCCTCCACCTCCTCTTGACCTGGAAGGTTGCTCTGGCTTCTTCCCTATCAGACCCAACCATTTCAAGGATGACAGCAGGTATAGTTCAGGAGTATATGAAGGGTTGTAAGTTAGGGAAAGCTGCTCTAGCCTTCAGGTAATATTTTGGCTCAAATAGCAGAAATGTGCTTGAGACAAAGGTAAAAGGCTAGCAAAAGCTGGGCCTGCAAAGATGCAGGTTATGTATTGTAACAGAAAATAGAGGCTAAAAATGATTTCTGTGCAAAATATGAGATGAATATACATTGTAATATTGAAACCATTGTGGATATTACCTCAAAAGCATCAAAGAACATTGTTCAAAATTTGGCTCAATTAGGGCCCACAATTTCTGAAGTGTTTCTCTGACTTTAGTATTTTCCTTAGTACCTGAAATGAAATTTTTTGAAAAACTTTATTGTAAAAATTCAGTCCAATTACCATTCTATTGGCAAAAGTCAAATAAAGTTCTGAATAATATTTTCCCTCTATATTCAGTGTGAATCATCCTATATGAATAATAGGGATGAATATGTGGGTCCATGAAGAGAGGGAGGAGCTAATTTTCATGCAAAAGCATAGTGAATTAACTATATACTTTGACACACTTTGGGTGTGATCAGAAATCTTTAAAGAGGTCCCCTGGGAAAACTGGAATCATGAACACCAGGCTTTTTACCTCTGCATGTACCTTACCTCATCAAATTAGATGGAAAGTTACTGAGACATGTGTAGTCAATCACAGCCTGGAAATGGCTGCTATGAGCAACTAGTCAGAGCTATGGAAATCTGGGCATACAACTAGCCAATCAGTGAGTAGCATTTGTCATCAAGGGAAGTTGTTGCCAGACTTGAAAAAACATCACCAGTACTTACCGTGAGGTGGTGTTCTAGAGGACAGAGAAGGAATGCCTACAGATGTGTGTGTCTTCAGCTACTCTACAAGAAAGTGACAGATGGCACTCCAAGCTATAAAAACCCTTGCTTGGCACCCTTTTGACAGTCCTTCTGGAACCCCAATAGTGAGAGGTCCAAAAGGATAGTTATCATGAGTAAACTTCCTAGTCGATGGGTGGGCCCAGCATTCCTTCTCTCTCCATCCTCTAGAAAACCACCTCACGGTAAGTACCGGTGTTCTTTTCTCCGACGACGAAACCGAGAAGGAATGCCTACAGATGGGATGTACCAACAATTTGTTACCCGTGAGGGAGGGTAGGTAGTTTTCTCATCCTCATCCTCATCCAGAATGTGCTGGAGAATTCTCCTCCCAAATGCTGCTTCTGCTGACCTGAATAGGTCCAGTTTATAATGTCTTGTAAAGGTAGAGGGTCTTTTCCAAGTTGCAGCTTTACAGATTTCCTTCCAAGAGGCTCTATTATGAAAGGCAGCAGATGATGCCAAAGCTCTGGCTGAATGAACCCAGATCCTTTCCGGAGTATACCCCTTGGCCCCTTTCATTCTCTGTAACTGGTTCAATCGCCCCTATAGAAATCAGTTTAGCCAATGCTTTCATGACTTCCCTTTTTTTATTGCAGGATAAACCTCTAAGAGACTGAGCAAAACGTGAAGGCGGAACAGCATCAAATTCAATTCTATACCCTTCTTTAACAATCTTAGCAATCCATTGCCCCATTCTATCAGGAGGCCTTTGGTCATGAAATACTGCCAGCCAACCCCCCAATTGGGAGTTCAGAATAGGCTGTGATGTTCATGTTAGGCAGACGGCAGCAGAGAAGCCATTTTCATGGTTTTTCCGAGCTCCTGACAGCAGAGGTGGAGCATTGGAGAAAGCCCCACCAGCCCACCAAAAATCGACCAATAGAAACAGCCAGATCATGGACTATAAAAAGCGGCAGCCTGGTGTGTCTCTGGTCTCTCATCTTGGCAGATAGGGATCAGGGAGGCCTCTTCTCTTGGGATTGGGGGAGAAGGAAAGAGGAAGGTTTGCTTATAGTAGAGCTAAGTGAACACGACAGTTTATTATTGACAATATCTTTATTTTTCAAGCAACTAGACCCTTTAAGGCAATTACAAACTTGCTTCTTTATTTTATCTCTTTGTGACAATAAAAGGGGGGGGACTTATTGGTATACAGCTCCACCAGAGTTGGCAAGCAACCTGGGTGCTCAGCAGCTTGCTCTCTTGCTGCAATGCTGTGCAGGCAATGAGGAGAGAGGGGCTGGGCTGAGTCGCCCCATGGGCCATCACCTTTACTTAGATTGGTGAAAGGACGACCCCCTCTTCTGGCTTCCAGGTTTGTTTGAGAACTTGTGCATGTCCCATGTAGACTTGCCATAACCTTTTGTGGATTCGTCCCTGAAAGAATGAAAATTTTTACTCCTTTGTGGCTGAAAGGCATGCCTCGGAAGAGGGAACCATCACTTATATGAAGGAAATCTATCTACCTTTTTTGAGAGAATGAAGCTGTGGGCATGCATTTCTTTTTTCCCTTCCCCTCCACGAGGATGTCTTTCAGTGCAGCATCTCCAAACAATAAACCTCCCACAAAAGGAGCATTAGTCACATTGGACTTTGCAGTAGAATCGACCTGCCAGAACTTTAATCATAAAGTTCTCCACATTGACCTGGAATAGGCCATTGCTTTTGCTGACATGAGCATGGCATCAAGTGAGGTATCCACTGCCAAAGCTAGAACTTTACATACATACTTAACAGGCTGTGCCACTGAAGTTGAGAGCTGACCTTCTTCAATTATAGAGTCTGCCCATTTGAGGGCTGCCCTTGTGAACAAGGATATATGAGCATTAGTGCACATGCACAAGGAATTTGACTCAAAACATTTCCTTAACATCATCTCAATGCGCCTATCACCCAAAAATTTAAGGGGCATGTCTCCAGCCTTTGGGGCTACTGACTGAGATAATAGGGCAGAGATGGGTGAGTCAATTAAGGGCACCACCCAGAAGTCAGCAGCATCACCTTCTGCCCCAAAGAGTTTCTTTGGGACACCCGGGAGCATGCTAGGCTTTGCTGGATTTTCCCATTGCTTTAAAATCATCTTTTTGAAACTCTTTGGCAAGGAAGAAACCAAATATTGTTTGGAGGGGGCCATTAAAAGATTGACCTGCTCTGGGGTCAGGTCAGACACTACCTCTACTGGTTTCAAAGATAAGGTTGCCAACATTTTTAACAGAAGTTTAAGAAATTCTTCCAACTTGAAGAGTCTGGGGAAAGGAAGTTTTTCCCCCCCCCAATTCTTTCAAGTCCATCCAGTCAGATTGCTCCTCATTCTCAGACCTCCAATCATCCATTACACAGGAACAGTCAGAATAATTATTTTCCTTCTCCTCCTCAGAATAATTGAGTATCAGACTCTAAAAAGTACAAGTCTTGTTCCCCACTAGGGGGAGATGGAGGACTGCAATAGGGTCAGCTGCCTGAAGATCCTGATGAAGGTTTTTTGATAGGGCTGGCGGCTGCTGGCTGTGATGGTTCCTTTTACTGGCCCAAAGTCTTCTCCTTATGGCCTCCCTGGTTGCAGCTACTAGATGACCCATTGGCTGCAGACTTTGAAGTTGCCAGTCAGGCCTCTGTAGTTGCTGTCCCGGCTTGCGTCCCCTCTCTGGGGGTGGACTGACATGTGCCTGCATGATCAGAGGTTTTGGTTTTGGTGCTCTTGCCCTCCAGAGCCTGCTTGGACTCACTGGCTTTGCGCCCAATAAAGTGGCCCCTCCTTCCCCCTGCCTCTATTGTTTTTGGAGGACCAGAGGCTCTTGCCTTATTTTTTATCTTTTTTGCCCTGGGCAGTTGAAGGATGTTTTGTTTTAGCTGCCTTTTTTCTTCGCCTTGGTGTCGTGGGCGAGGTTTGTCTTGATGAACCTCCTAAAAGAGGTATCTTTTGCATTATAGAGGGCCTGACTGCTTGATCATCACCAGAATCCATTCTGAAGATGTCCTCCAGGGATGGGGACGGGAAAGGAGGACCAGTAAGGTTCAATGTAGGGGCGCCCGCTAGATCTATGCCTAGCTGGGCCTTCAGTCTGAAAAAGTCCAGCATGCCAAAAGCTACCGCCTGTCTGATCTCAGATAGGAATATTTTCCTTCCTCCAGCTTGATCCAGATCTGACAGCAATGGCCAGCATGGCAGAGGCTGGGTCGGTCATACTCAGAAAGGTAAGTATCTTTTTTACCAGGCAGCCTGGGCCCCCGATTACCTCAGGATGAGGAAAACTCAGTCCCATAAACCTCACCTCACACTGTGAGGATGGGAGAGAGACTTTTTTTTCTTGCCTCATGCTGTGAGGACTGTGATTCAGATGATGGCTTCTCCAGGATCAGACTCTCATGCTGTGAGAGCAAAGTCTGGCTTGCTGCAGCCTCAGCTGAGGAAGCCTTAAGTCTGAGAATATGACTGATAAATGTTTTAAAGGCACAAATCTCCTCTTCAGCTGGAGATCGAGTTAGCTCTCACAGCAACCCTTCAGGAAGGGAGCCGTCAGCTAATTTTCCGCTCAAAGAAGGTAGATCCGTGTAGAGGCCTTGAGATCCAAAGTTCATAAGAGAAGTTGTCCTCACTATCTTGCAGAAAGCAACAGAAGGACTGTCAAAAGGGCACCAAGCAAGGGTTTTTAAAGCTTGGAGTGCCATCTGTCACTTTCATTCAGAGTAGCTGAAGATACACCCATCTGTAGGCATTCCTTCTCAGTTCTGTCCTTGGAGAACAAAGGAGGATAAAAGAATTTAAAAATGAGGTAGATTTTTGGGCATTCTGCGGTTAACTTGTTTGATGTACTTTTCTGTGCATCTACCAATTGGGCAATCCTTGGGAAAGGAACAACTCAGAAAAGCCCTGTCTCATCATCCCCTAAGTGTGAAGAGTTACAGTCAGCAATAGCATGCATGTTCACCCCCAAATCCCCCAAAATATTAAATTTGTGAGCACAGACAGAGCAAAATTAGAAATAGATGGACAGATTCTAAAGCTAATTGATCCCCTCTGAAATGTGTGAACCATATCTGTCAACTACACCAGGAAGAACAAAGAACCCACCCTTGTCCCCACGTTCTATCTCAGCCAGCAGCCTTTCACCACGTTAAGCCCTGTTGTACCCACTCCATCTTTCAGATAAATCTATTTGCAAAGTTTGGAGTTAAATCAGCCCAAATAGTCCCATTTTTTTGTAAAGTCTGTTGGGGAGACAATGCATTGATATTTAAAAAAAGATTTAGAGTGAAACTCTTTGTGCCTCACTTCATTAACAGTTACTTGAAAAAAAATAGATACACAGACAAGGATGGAGAATTCTAACCTGGTTTTCTGCCATTCATTAGGTTCCTCACATAAGCTCCCCTCCAGGCAGCCTGCAGTTTAACTATATATGTCATCTCATCAGCTGTAGGCTCTTTGTTCTGCCAAAGTGGAACATTTGTTTCTGCCATTTCTTAAAAACAAATGCTACGAATTAGTATAAAAATACATTGCCAGTGAAATATGGAAAGTAAATTTGATCATCTGAATGTGAGCCTTTGTAAACCTGTTCAATGCTCATTTAGGCCAGATTTGTTTGGCATTTATCCACAACATGCACAATTTTATACACTTCCATCATGTCTTCTCTCACTTCTCTCCTTTCTAGACAAAAGAGTCTTCAGTGTAATAATGATTCCTCACACAAAAGCACCTCTAGTCCTTTGATCATCTTGTTAGTGGCCCTCGTCTGAAACTTTTTTCAATTCTGCTATATGCTTTTTGTGATGCAGTGACCATAACTGCACACAGTATATCAGATGCAGTTGCCCATAAATTTCCATAAGGGCATTCTACTATTAGCATCTCTGGGCCATTCTGCACACACTGCATTGTATGGATCTAGGAGCTGCTAAGAACATATCATCTGCATGGAACTATCATAGATCTAGATCAGAACTGTGCTAAGGGCTCACTAATCTGGATTAGTGATAGACCAGATAAATCTGGTCTATATCTGTGCTAGCACTCTGGATCAAGGAAGGGGCACCTTCACATAGAACAGATCTAGGAAAATGTAGGCATGGTGAGATGTGTGGTTGCAATGCAACTGTGAAGACACCTTTGCAGTGCCTCCGTAACTGGCTGCAATGATGGCAATGGAGGCAGCGCCTGTGAAGAAACCTTACATCTGCAGTGAAAGTGTCTTTGCATTGCTTTTGAAATACTGTTTGACAAAGTCTCAGAAAAGGAGTTAATTAGTAGTTATTGCTACTAATGATTGCTAAAAAAGCCACAATAAAAAGTTATTCGACAGATGTAACAGGTAGTTACCTCTAGCTTTGACTGGACAAAAAGTCCTAAATACGATGGGAAATTATTGAGTTCTAGGTTGACCTCAAAGAGACAACACAGTCTCATTTCCTTTCCTTTCCTTTCCTCTTTGATTTATACCCCACCCACCCCACAAATAGGCTCTGGATGGCTCACAATACAAAACAAAATACAGGATACAATGTGGAATTATATAAAATAAAAACCAAAAGCATATTTAAATCAATTTAAACAGACATAAACCAGAAGCTAGCCAAAAGCGTGGCACAACAACTCTGCCTTGTAAGCTCTCCAAAAACTAGACAGTTCTTGGATTGCTCAAGTACTGGCGGGCAGAGTGTTCCACCACGTAGGGGTGACGCATGAGAATGCCCTATTTTTGGTGGCTGAAAGACGGGCCTCACTGACTCCAAGGACCTGTAACCAATTAAGGTCCGCAGATGACCTTAATATTCTCCTGGGCGTATAGAGGATATGGAGATCACAAGGCAGGCTGCGCCCTAGCTTATTTTTAAAATGCCCCTTTTTCACACTATTGGTGTCTGTTTAGGACCATGTGGAACCCAAGAAGGCCTAGGAGTGTGTGGCCACAACCTAGAGGGAGAGTCTGCTGACACTTCCTAGCCAATAGGAGCATTTGTGGCGGGGGGGGGGGACTGATATAAAAGCAAACCTCTGAGCTAATTCTATGATGGATGGTTGGCGAATTGAACAGTGAGCTAGTGAAGAAGTTTGCTGGGCTTCTGTTGTCCCATCCCAGGCCTTTGATAGTCAGAGGGGGCCTAGGAAAAGGACTGTTTGCAGCCTCTCAGGGGAGGGGGTGCTGGTCAGTGAGAGAGATGCTGGGTGCTTCTCTTTTACCTGGATTAGTAGCAGGGGGTTTACTTCAAACTAAATCTGCCTGTCAGTGGAAAGGAACTGAGGCTAGGAGAGCTTGATGGCTGCCTAGCAGGAGACAGCAGGATCCAATATCTAAGGCTGGAACTGTTCAGGAATAAACAGTGGTTTATTTGGGGCTGGAGTACCTTTTATTTGAGTACTTTAAAGACAGTAACTTGTTTAGACTTGACTGAGAACCTTGTCAGCCAACTCAGCTGACAAGGAAAGAAAACCTTTCATTTACACAAACTGTTTGGACTCTAGCTGAATTAAGTGATTCATCTTACTTCACTTACATTGACTATTCCTGTAAATAATAAATACTTGTTGTGTTTATACTTAAGCATAGAAGAGTGATTTGTCTGGATAGCAGTCCAAAACAAAGGAGGGTCATTTTGGCAAAGAGCCTTACATCCGAAACACTGTGGACACTCGGAATTGGGCGACTCCCTCGCCATCAGAAAGCTAGGAGGCTACTCACAGCAAGGCCACTAGTGGACTGGCAGCCACAGGGGAGGTTTGTTGCAGAGGGCAATATGGTCCCACAGATATGGGGCCCCAAGCTGCATAAGGTTTTAAAGGTCACAACCAACACCTTGTACTGGATCCGTAACTAAATTGGCAATCAGTGCAGTTCTCGTAAGATAGGGGAGATGTGGGGTACATGAGGGGTACCTGTTAATAAGCAGGCTGCTGCGTTCTGGACCAATTTCAGCTTCCGGATCAGGCCCAGGGGAAGCTCAGCACAGAGAGTTGTAATAATTTAGCCTGGATGTAACCGTCACATGGATCACGGTGGCTAGATTGGGGCGAAAGAGGTAGGGGGCCAACTGCCAAGCTTGCCTCAGATAGAAGGCTGTCTGAGCTGAGCGCACAACCTGGGTCTCCACAGTAAGTAAAAACTTACTGAGAACATAAAATGCTAACTGATGTTTCACAAGGTTCCTGTTTGTATTGAGTGCTAGACTCCTGTCTTACAAGTTTAGATAAGTGACATATTGCTCTCCTTTTGTCAGAAATTAATTAAAGCTGAAAAGCAATTAAAGTTTAAGAAGATATATATGACAAATATTTTCTTTAGTCTTGGAGAGTACTTTAGCGGTTGCACTCTTGACAGGTTTACTAAAATATCAGAAGAACAAAAAAAGCTTTTCATGTCCTGAGATATTCCACATGTAAGGTACTCTGAAATCTAGTTTCAAAATTATATTAAATTTTGAATATAATTCTATGTATACTTTACTAAGTCTCATGCCCTGTCTTTCAAGGGTAGCCCCATGTAGCCCACATTACAGAAGTATAATTCAGATTGAGAAATATAAGAAATAGTAGGTGAGCATGGATCATTGTGGCCAACTTGTCCTTATCCAGGAACGGCTGAAGCTGGTGAACCAGTCAGAAGTGGATGTAAACCCTCCTGGCCACCACTGACCTTTAAATGACAGTGTTGAATCCAGAAGCACCCCCAATCAAACATCCTTTTTTCTGGGCAAAACAGGCCCTTAGAGAATTGGGTGCTATCTGAGTTCCTGGACTTGAGACCCCATGACACACAGTGCCTCTGTCTTATCTAAAACTGAGTTTCAATTTTGGGTTCCACATTTTGTCCATCACTGCTTCCTGGCAGCAATCAAGCATCTCAAAATGCAGCACAGTAGTCAATGTGTCACGTATTCAGCAGGACCTGATAGGGAGGATATTCCTTCAAACACTACCTCTACCAATGTTACTGAACCTACTTGTAGTCATGTACAAATAAGGTAAAAGACTACATGACTGCTGTACAAGAATTAATTATGGAAAGGTTAACTGATACGGATGAAGGAGGAGCTGCAGATTTGGTAAAGTATGCTCCCCACAAAGTTAAGATGCTATGCACAAGACCACATTGGCCTTGAACTAAGTAGCTGCAATGATGGAACATGCCTTCTTGTTTCAAGTGTATGAACGGAAATAAATAAGGTGAAGTTCTTCCTAAGTACAACTGATTTGTTGTTCTTTTTGTTTTGTCATTAGGTTGTGCCTAACTCTTTATGACACCACGGACTCTAGTAGGCCATAGCTTACTGTCCTCAGATGCCTTCCAGAGTTTGATCAAGCTCAGATCCCTGCAGTGTATGCCAAATCCTTTCCAGGAACTGCAATGGGGCAGGGCAAAGAAAGTTGATTATTAGGTCCTGCAACTTCCAAAACAAAATGTTTTTTTTAAAAAATAGTGTGCCAGAAAGTAAAAAGATGCTATTTTATCCTGACTGAGGCTGGAAGCCAAGTTCTGATACATGCCTGTAGGAAAAAATTAACCCAGTGGGATGGTATAACAAAAGCAACTTGGCTGCAGTGTTTTGCATAACAATCGTTTGACTATCTGTGACCAAATACGGGTGTAGTTGGTACACAAGACAAATCTTGTAGAAGACACTCCTAGTGACAAAGGTCACAATGTCTCTAGGAGCACTCCCAAACTATGTTACTTGTCCCTTCTGAGGGACTGCAACCCCATCTAGAATATTTCCCAAATATGAAAATCACCCAATCACAAAGTCTTTGCTTTGTTAGAACTCAGTTTTACTTTAGTGGCCTTTGAAACATAGGGCTGATAGTTTCACTCTTAAAACTGTATTTTTTACCAGAACATATGCTAACAAGATGCATTTTCATCAGAATATATGCTAACAAGAAGTACTACCTGAGGATTCAGTATCTTCAACAGATACTTCACTGGCTTTAAAATCCAAAGTGAAGCACCTATAAGCAACTTCATAGTTGGTAGGAATATTTCCTAATATTTGTTTTATCAAATGTTGAAAAGCATTATTGAAAGCCTAAAATGTGATGGAAAAGAAAAAAAAAAGATTAAGAGACATTCTAAGTATTTTTAACCTATGTTTTTCAACAAAATCATTGCTAAATATATACCATGATTTATGGTGACATTCAACAGACTTCTACTTGCAAAATGGTACTTCCTCATGCAAAATGGTACTTCCTCATGCAAAACAAAACCTTCCTGTCTACCCCAACCCCTTGGAAACTCCAAGGAATGTTCAGAAGTAGAGCTGCCTCATTGGAAACACAATTCAGAGAGACATTGGGCCTTTCTGCACTTACCTTAGGTGTTCAAGACCAAAGGATTAAGCAATCCATCTCAAGCTGGAAGGAAGATTGTTCTTGGGCACGAAAAAAGGTTGGAGCAGATTGCACTTGCACTGATAGAAGGCTGTCTGCATTGAAACAGCTGTCCTGATCTAGCCCACCCGCTAAATCTGAACCTCATACAAGCTTTGCAGCTGAACTCTGAAAGCTTCTGGAGCAACTATTTCAGCAGTGTGCCTCCTTGTACCACCACAATGAGTCCCCTGTGGTAAACCCTGACTTTGGAGCCATACCTTCTTGGTCCAGTTTACCACCAACTAGTATGCTAGTGAACCTCGGAGGCCCTTTCTACACTGAGCCATTACACCAGCATAGCACAGCCTGTAGGATGCTCCCAGTAGACCAGCCCTTCTGCTTGGAGTGGATATGATAGGCCTTTGGTACACTGAACCATGGAGAGCATGCAGACAGTGTGTCTCTAAAGTTCAGTACACCATGCTCAGTATCTTTTGGATCAGGCACCTGGAACCAGTACTAGAAATGTATTGCTCCTGGATTAAAAAGTCCTGGCCTTTGAAACCGGGCTGGGTTGAACTGTCCATAATGGTGACAGCCATTTCAGCAGGCTATTAATAGCCCAGCCCAGTATGGGTTGCACAGCCAGGACCAGTGTGGCACAGGATAGTCTGCACCATGCAGGAAAGGGCCACCATAAAAGCAGCTTCAGGCATTCCACGTACAGCACACACATAGGCCCTTAATCAGGATTAAGGGCTTACATAGAAAGGCTGCAGATTTGCATATTAGTGCAGATCTAAATGGCCACACCCCTTGCTAGAATGCACCATTCGCTTTATGCAGAGCACAAACCTGATCAGGGAGGCCCTGACTGGGATCACTGGTAGTTACAATTAATCATGTGCATCAGGCAGACTAACAGGCCCTAATCCCAAACAAAGAGACATGCTATGCCTCTTTGGGACAATGGATGAGCAATTTTGGCCATGCATCCCAAATTTCCACTCCTAGAAGCTCCCAAGGCTTTGGGGCCTCTGTGTCCAGACTTAAAGCACATGCCATGGGTGTATCCATATCAGTGATGTCGGTGCAGATGGTGCTGATGCTGTCCACATCTTTCTGTGGTCAGGGATCAGTGGGCCATGTGACTTCAAATCCTCTGATCCTGGCTTACCTCAGGTAAGTGCAGAAAGGGCCATACAAATTTTGTGTAGGATTTGAGGCAGTTTGGGGTGCATCTGGGAGCCAGACTTGTAAACACCCTTCCTCAAAGATGCTCCCCTAAGTGCCCCATCTAGAATGGCTTCTGTTTTAATGACTGGCAACACAGAACTACTAGTAATTGCATAAATATAATATATTCTACTAGGAAAAATGGGCTATTCAATCCTATGTTGACCGATGCAACATTAGTAGCCTAACCCAGAGGTCTGTAGAAATATAACTAAGTGAATATTCTCTGAAACACAAGAGCCACGGCTGCTCAGTGGAATACTGCACATGATCCAAAAACTTCTGCCTCACTTTGCTGAAAAAAATGTAGTATACTAAATTAATGTATGTGCAGTATACTACAGCAGTTATTATTGATCATTTATAAAGTTTGCACAAATTAGTTGAGTTGATGAGGTAACTTCCCTGGGAGCATAGCATTTGAAGCTATAATCTCTCATGAGCAGCCACAGCACAAATGTCAGCCTGGCTAACATCACTATTGTTGACATAGTGTAGTTGTACTGATCCATTTGGTCTTCACATTACATTATTCAATATGTGTCCGCAATATACTACAGAAGCTATTATTTATCACTCGTGAAATCTGGAAGAATTAACTGAGTTAATGAGGCACTTCCTTGCCCTAGGAGGATAGCACCTGAAGCAATAATCACCCACTGAGCAGCAACAGCACAAACGCCTGCATGGCTAACGTGACTTATACCCCTACTTATTCATTTTAATAGATTGCAGGACTAGGCATTTGCTTTTTCACCTTGAAGTGTTCTCTAACTATTCCTGTGCCAGAGAGCCCAGGGGGACAATGTGTTAGCTCCAGTGCCTTCATTGCTTTTGGAAGGTTTTCTGCATGTCCAAAATTAAGAATCACATTCCCAATAGCTTTCATGATAGCAGTTGCTTGTTCTATAAAACGGAAGCTCTCCTGAGGAGAAAATAATAACAATAATAAAGCTATTAGTCCGAACTGCACAATGTTTTTCAGAATTCACATAAGTACGCATACAAACCAATCTAGTAAGAATTACTGAAGAACTAACACTCTGTTATAGCCTATTCTGCTCTTCATTCATATATAATTGCTATGATGTACCTTCAGAGACTACTATTGTTTTTAGTGGGTTCATTTTATAGTTTGTTTTACTGCTGTAACCTGCCCTGAGGAGAACTGTGGGTGTATAACAAGATAGAAATAAATATGCGGGAACAAATATAAATGGAAAAATCACATTATTGGGTACCACTGAGTTGTGGCCAACTCCTGCTCTACCACCGAGCTACAGTCACTCTTGAGAAATCAAGTACTGTAATTTCAAAGTAAATCCTACTGGGTACCAACATGCCCACCTTTTAGAAACATAAAACAGAGGGAAATGTAAAAATAAAGAAAAGCTGTTACCTCCCTAAGCCTCTTTCACCAAATTACCCCATGTGGCCCAACCATGACTTGAGGTAACAGAATATAAACTAATTATCCTGAGTTACATGTGTGTCAAGATCTGTAGCAGTGTGTCCATATTCAAAGATAATGTAGACAATAGTACCAGCAAATACCTATAGCCCTCAACCGTTTCCCACCCTTGTGGACACAGGTGACCAGTACTCCCCATTTTGTCCCAAATTCATAATGACCATGGAACAACAAAAATCTCAGTTATCTATTCCTACAACAAAGGAAAAGCAGGATCAGTGAAAGGAGGCATGGCTAGGTATTGCACAGTTCCAACGATGGCAATGCAGTGGTCAAGCTGACAATGAGCTTAATTTGTTCTGTGGAAACTGCTCAAAGTTCAAGCATGCATAACAAGTTCCTACTGTCAGTGCTTATACTGCAGTTACTATCTCTTATGTAAGAAGTTCGCATTACCACTGTTTATGCTACCAATGCAACCTGTTATAAGCAAACAGAAGCTTGTTTAACGAAAACAGGTAAAAAATTGTCCATTTCTTTTTAATCTTCATATTGCTATTTCAATAAGATCTTTCTGAAACTTTTTGTCAGAAATACAAATAATAACATATCTAGTTCCATACTCCTACTGGCCTTTGTGTTTCTCAGGCAGCAGCAGCTCTATGCACGTGGAAATCTATTCTAGAACAGAGACATCTTTCAAATGTGTTTTACAAATGGTGGTGGTGTTTTAAAGCTTAGGGCCTGTCTGCACTGGACCTTATTTCAGACTATATCCCAGAATAAGGGTCTGCCGTCCACATGCTGGTACAAACTACGGCAAACCCCATAGAAAGGATGGAAGATCCTTTTTATGTGTTTTTGTGTATTTTATTGTTTTTAATATATACTGACTTGTAATTTGCTGCTTTAAAGATTTTACCCACCCTGAGACCTTCGGGCGTAGGGCAGAACAGAAATAAATAAATAAATATAAATAAATAAATAAGATCAGTCATGTTGTTTATTGGTGCAACAATCTAGAACTTTGGGGAAAAAATACCACTACTTCATTATATGTATTTGTTCTGTTTTAAGGAACATTAATTACACATGGATTGAAACTTATTTTGTGTTGATAACGTGCATAAATAAGAATAGCAATGGCTTGCCCTTGTTTAATGGAAAATGAACCCAACAGAAAACTGCAACATGATATTTGCTGCATTATTTTTCAATACTACCCTAAAGTCAATTGAGATCTATATGAAAAGGATTTCAGTCACTATGGTAACAAATACCTTTTCAAGGCTTGGCAGAACAATGTCCTCTTCACCAAACACACATGGTACCATACTGCACAGATGGACATGGTGTCCTATAGGAGAACTTACTGTGAAGAGTAACACGTGGCGCCTACATTTTAAAAAAGAAAGAACAAATCACTCTAGTAAGTCAAACAACTCAAATGTTAACAATCATTAGAACTTGTCACTTCAGGACTCCAATCTATTGTTTTATTAATGTCTTCTTGCTCTAAAACATTTAATGGACAGAAGGCTTTGAAGATATTTCATTGGACCACAAATAGTTCCAAACTTTAGAAAAAAGGTATGTGTGAAAAGCTACTAAGGCTCTAGCCACACCTTGCTGAAATAGTCTGTCTTATTAAGAAACTGGAGTTAAAACGCACTAACTCCAACCACACCCAATACCTGATAATCCTTAGTTTGGGTTCCTATGCTCACACCTGTCTGTTCCTGTCCTGAGACATTTATGAGATTTTTAAAGTTCTTCACTCCCCTCCACTGTCTCAGAAGCCCCTGTGCTCTAATAGGATAAAAATTCTGTGACTCAACGGTATGTAATCACATGCTGAGTGAAAGGGAAGGCAAATTCTTGCAGTACCCAGCCACTATAGTACAGTCCAGCCCCCTTTAGTCCTCTTTCCTGATCACCAGGGAGCAGGTGGAGAGGACAAGGTATTTCTTTTTTCTTTTTCTTTTTTAAAAAATCTTTTTATCAATTTTTTTACAATTGCTTTAAATCCCCCTCCCCCCAAGGGTAATACATAATTCCAAGTTTTTATACCATTCATTGAAAAGGCTACACAATTCATAATAATACACTGAGAAAATTAAACGCAACTTCAGTTTCTCACTTTCACTCCTAAGCTTGTTATCTAAATATATTTTAACTATCATCCATTTTTGTTTACATATTCTAACCCTATCCAAATTACTTATATAATTCATACTACTATTCAATATTTCTACTGCTATCACATTAATTATATAATTACTAATAGACCATTTCGTTCTGTCCTTCCATCCACTCACTAGGACTATTTGAGCACATGTAAACAATTATTCTATTCTACTATTTCCGGACTTCCGCTTGAGGCATGGAGGCTTGAAGGCGAACGTTTTCGCGTCGCAAGATTTCAGCGCAATTAACGCAGAAGAATGTAGACTTTGGAACATTCTTCTGCTGATTTATATTCCCTGAGACACGGGAAAGCGAAGGGAACTCTTCTACGGGAGCGGGATCTGTCAGCCCGCCCTTAACAGAAGGAAAATAAACATCCAGCCCGCGTGCTGAAGTATATCTACTTCAAGAGCCGACCTACCTCGGTTTTAAGATTTACAACTTATTTGGACATTAGACGCTTGGAAAACATCTAAAGAAAGATTTGTACCCTGCCCCAATTAACTTTTGGCAGCGACTCAAGTGACTGTGAAACAAGGTAAGAAAATGGAACTTTACAATACTTAGAACTGGTTTTTTGAAGTTTGAAGGAGCAAAGAACTCAAGATAAAGTTTACTGGAATATAACATCTGTGGGATTTAATATAAAAAGGAGGCGGGAAAGGAAAAAAAGCCTTCAGAAAAGATTGGAAGTGAAAAGATATGAAAAATCTACTAAAAGAGAAATATAAAAATTGACCAGAAGGTGGAATTAAAGGATAAACAAGATGCAAACTATAACGAAACAAGAAAAGGAAGCTATTTATATGATAATTTGGAGAATAGAGGCAAAAATAGACTCTATGATTTCTAAAATTGAAGATATTACGAATAAAAGTGGCCCAAAATTGCACAAAATAACTCCAGAACAAAAACGGATGGTTTTAAGGAAACAGAGAAAGTACAAAAATATGGCCGACACGACAAGATACAGAAGAGCACCGCTAGTTCGCAAGTGGAAAAGAAATTACCTAAAAAGGCTGAAGAGGGTGCCCTCAATGGGAGGGAGAGAAATCAGCGAAAGAAGAAGAGCATTTCAGACATCTTAGCAGCTAGCAGACCAACAAAAGAAGTACTTTGGAAGCTACAGAAATATAATTTTAAAACAACAGATGGACTTAAAGGAGGAAAGACAAACCACACCTATATACACGAAACATTTGGGGACATAATACTTCATAAAAACATGAACCTTAATGTAGGGATTACATAAAAAGCCGAATGAATAGTGAGGTTTGATGAGATATATCAATTTAGGAAGCTAAAGAAATTGAAAACTTGGATTACATTAATTTCAATGATAATGGTATGATTGTTTGTTTTGTAATATTTTGAGTAACCTTATAAACAATGAAATATATAAATTGTATGAGGGTGTAGAATTTAATTTTGAAGGGTATATATATTAGAAGAATATAAAAGGGAGAAAAGGAATGAGAAATTTTAGAAAATATTAGTTTAAGATTTGGGAAAATGGGTTAGACAATTGTGAAAGATATTTTATAGATTAATATGGTAAAATATTGAAATGGTATTAGAAGATAGTAGGTGGGGAATAGGATGAGTTGTTAAATTCAGTATTAAAAGTGGGAAAATGTATAACTGTGAAATCTATATTGAAGGACAAATAGTTTAGATAAAAATAGCTCTCTGTACAATGTATTTTTGAGATAAGTGGGGGAATATATAAATGATAGACATGTTGGATTTATATTAAGAGAAATAGAGCTAAATATAGGGAAAAATCAAATAAGGATAGGTCAATCATAAGTCATAGACTACAATATTATAGTAATTTGGTTTAGGCTAGAATGTCTTTTTTTTCCTTCTTTTCTTTTTCTGCTTATGTGCTTATAAAAGACTAAAATGGATAAGTGTTTGTAAGATTAGAAGCTTCATTTAAAAAAATTAATTATGGTATAGATAGGTTAGGTATTGTAGTAAAGGGGGAGTCAGCAGAGGGAGAAACAAAATGGACAGATGTTGGTCAAGCGGAGGAAGTCAAAGAAAAATAAAGAACAACAAGAAGAATGAAGATTTATACAAGGAATTGTACGACAGATATTGTTCATTTGTTTTTATGTTATGTTGTTTTTTTAAAATTAATAAAAATTAATTTAAAAAAACCAATTATTCTACTATTTCCTTCGATTGGATAGTCGGAAGATTGTTTAACTCCATATGTAATACTCCCATTCTCCCTGTTATTATACATTGCATATCACTGGTTTCTTTATCTTCTTCCAAAATCCAGATACTATAGGACATTCCCAGATCATGTGAAAAAAAATACCTCTTTGGTTACATCCATGCCAGCAAATACTACACATGCTTGTAAAGAAGGGTGATAATTGTGCTGGGGTTCTATACCATTTATGTAATATTTTCCTTCTTACTTCTTTAAGATGATTATACTTCAGCATTTTTACACGTTTTATTTCAGTCTTAATTTCCTCTCTTTCAATCCTTACATCTGTACTCCATATATTATATAACTCCTCCACCACTTCATCTTTTACTGAACTTAATTGACTATATAATCCTCCTGCTATTTTACTTTCTTCTTTAATACATTTTCTTATCACGTATTTCTTATAAGTCTGTTGTTGATTTTTCTGGACTGTATTCTAATCTGCAATGACCTCTTCAAACAGCATTTTTGATCTTCAGCAAATAAAAGCCAGACTTCCAAAAGGACTTCCTCCACCCCACATGTATGCAGTGCCCTGGCTGATAGTCCCAATCTGGAGGTTCGATTGCTGCTGACTTGAAAAGGTATAGCAGTTTGGCACATACCCAGCAGGAAGGCTTATCACAGCAGCTTTACACGCATATGTGTGGATCTTCAGGATTAACTGTCCAGGAGCCAGATTCTTCCATGAGAATTTTTCAACCATGAGTAATCCTTTGGGCATAACGTGGCCTTCTTTTTGTGAAACTGCTATTTAAAAAAGGATAACATTTCTTTTAACCAATCCTCAATGTTTGACTTTATGTGTACCTTGATACCACCCATAATTTATTGCTTCCAGGTATCAAGGAGCATAGACATTATTTTATAAACATCAGTAGTAACAATCTTTTCATTTTTCCCTCCAGCACAGTGATGCAAGAAGTCATGAATTATAATTTTTTGGGTATTTTCTGCCCTGTAAGAAAAAGAAACATTTAGGCCGTGATCCCACTTGACTTTTTAAATATGAATTTAACCCAAATTCAAGGCGAACACACATTCTGCCCAATCCCATTGAAAATGCATAAAAACATTTGGATCGAAGTTTTGCCATTCTCATTGAAAGCACTACATAAAATGTGTTGGGGAACCAGCATCTTTTGCTCCCCAGTGGGAACGGGACCTTACAGTACAATCCTGTACAGGCACATATCTATACACTCACAGAGCTTATTTGGGGTAAATTTATATAGGCCCTTTCTGCACTGAGACTTATTCCAGGCTATGTCCCAGAATAGGGACCTGCTATCCACACGCTAGTGCAATCTAGGGCAGACACAGCAAGCACTAGCAACAATCCCTATTGATAGAAGAGAAAGACATCTGAATAAACATGCACACATTTGAGGAATGCAACTGAATGGTCATGCTGCTCTGATTTCTATTCAAGTCCTGCTGTTTGGGGTTTTTCCCCCTAGAAATTGTAATTTTAAAACTTTAAAACTAAGTCTGTGAGGGGAAATCATACCAGAGACAAAGAAGAAGGCTGAGAAACTAGAATTTGAGAGGTGATAGCAGGAGTTCAGAAATGTGCAGGCTCTTCAGTTTGAGTAAGGACTCTGTTATATACATTGCTCTTGTACTCTGTACCTGCACAGAGACTGGAATATTTTTAAAGACATTGGGCAACTGGTAAGTTTCCCAATTAATTAAGTTAGTAAGCAGCAATCAATATACATTATGGGATTATCTCCCGCAGAAGTCACAGATTAACCGACTTCCTCAAGATGTGTGGAAGAAGCCATAATACAGGCAATGGGTGTCATGCCTATATCCTGGGCATGGATTTTTTTGATCTCAACTAGGTCAAATCTCCAAAAGACTTAAAAGAGTATGATCCTTCTGTACTTTGCCATGGCTCAACCTGTGTCTGTCACACAGCAGAACAAAAAGGGAAGGGGGAAAGGTAACCAGTCTTGTGCAGCCTCAAAGGAGAAATTCCCATGTTCTTTTTTTTTCTTCAGGTTCTTACCTCACTTTTTTATACTTCAAAGTCTATTGTGGATGCTTTCTTGAGTGCTATGCTCAGTGAGTCATTAAGTGTTTGTTTCATTTACTCCAGGAAAACCATATAAAAGATACTAATTAAAGTACCCTAGATAATGGGGAAAATCTGCAAATTTCCACATGAGAAAACAAATGGTTTAAATGCATAATCCAGTTATTGTGTGTGTGTGTATGTGTGTGTGTGTGTGTATGTATGTATGTATGTATGTATGTATGTATGTGTGTGTGTGTGTGTGTGTGTATGTATGTATGTATGTATGTATGTATGTATGTATGTATGTAATCTCACGAGGGGGAAAACCCCCAAGATAATCTATGCTAGCATCTTCATTTTGCATTGCACTGATCTTACCTGCTGAATCTCCCCAGTGTACTAATGCAGAAAAGCTAACCAAGATATCAGTGGGCTTCAAACTGTCCACACATAAGTAATAGGAAAAATGATCCTCTAGCATCTGTAAGAAAAAGATAGGATTCAAGTTCAATATCTATTTACTTTTGCCACAGTTAGCCTGAAATAGTTCAAAGTATGAATAATAATAGGTCTCTTTGCCTTTCACTGAAGCATTCAGTTTTCCTTTCCAATAGCAATCAGCTTCTGTTGTAATTGGCCACTAAAAATAAATAATGCTACGCAGTCATTTTATTTACTCCTTCCTAGTTAATAGTTTCAATTAGTACTGGCCAACAGCAATCTAAAAAGTTTATGGATTTGCAAGCAGATTTTGGCTGATGATTTAAAAAAACACACAAAAAACACCAAAGCCAATCTGTTATAATCACTCTTGGGGACTTCATTATTTTGATTCACATAAAACTCCATGATACTCCAGATGTACTTATAAACTGAATATGCTGTTTTGTTACACCATTAGGTCTGCTTCCACTGGGGTTCTTCACCATTTTTGAAACTGAAATGAAATTTTACATTTTTTATCGTAATTTCTGCATTTTATTACTTTAAATGCATTTCAATAGTGATTATATTTTGTTTCCTTTTTATCTTTCTTATCCTGTTTTATTTATCATATTTTTATTCTAGCTTTTCTCTGATTTACTCAAAGCAGTATGCATTTTTCTCCCTCTCTCCATTGTAATCCTCACAAGAACCCAGTGAAATAGACTAGTAAGAGGAACTTGCAGAGCTGAATAAGGAATCATACTGAGATAATCTTGGGTCCTAGTCCAGAATCCTGGGCACTCCATTTTCCTGGCTCTCAGGTACCTATTCTAGGACCTTTTCATGAAAAAAAAACTGTTAAATCATTGGATAAAATTGAAATTAGGAATAGTTCAATTTCACATGTGAAGATTCCATGTGAATGTAATACTAGTTGTTAACACTGTAATTTTAACATATTTTATGTATGTGGAGCTCTGTGCACACACCTAACGTCTCTAAGGGTCCAGCTATACCTGGTTTAATCCACATTCAATCCATCTACAAAATGTGTCAAGCAATTTCCTTTCATGTTATCCAGTCACTTTGCCAAGTCATTTTTCTTAATCTGGAGGTGAATCAAATGTGGATTAAAACATAGGTGTAACTGGCCCCGAAGGCAGGCACCACACCACAAACATGCAAAGTGTGCCATTTGCATGCTCCCACATATCTGCAACAGAACTAAAATCACCACTTTTGTACATTTCTGTATTATTGAAATTTCAAAGATCCAGGAAGTAGCCCCCAAAGTATGGTATTACCTATACTGCCAAAAATAAGGCCAGCTAATGGAGCACTTTATGGTAAGTCCATAAAGGACTGAAGGGCAGGGCAGCAACTGAAAGTACTGACAGTAGTTTCCCCCACTCTGCTGAAAGCACTTTCTACTCCTCTGCAGATGTTTGCTTAATGGGTGAGGAATCATGCAGTTCTTGTGCCATTCAATTTTTCCCAGAGCCAAGTGAATCTTGCATTATATTATGGTAAAATTTCAACTTCTCTGTGAAACCCAGTGGCAGGGACAAAGGAGGCGTCCCCATTGACACCTATTACAGAAAAGGATAACCAGATAATACCCTGACTAAAGACGTTATCCTTTTATATACATGACTCCTCATTGATGAAACAATGAATTAACTATTATATGCAAATAAAAGCAGAACACATTAAATGCTACAAAATAACAAAAAATACCAATTATGTTAAAAATACCAATAAAGACATTTACTATGGGAATACCTGATGGTTTACTAGCATTTCCCCACTATTTAGGTTTTTTTTGGGGGGGAGGAGGGTCAGGAGTAAACAGGTGGTTAACTTTTTAAACTTTATTCTTTAGCCTTACAAAAATGATTAAGATATGTCCATCCTGGACAGTCCACACTGATTCTTTCACAACAGCAGATCTCTCTTTTTGTTCCACCTGTGGTTTTCACATTGAAGAGGAGGAGGAGGAAGATGAGATGGTTTTTATATCCAGTTTTTCTCACCCATTTAAGGGGACTCAAAGCAGCTGACAAAGCTTTCTATTCTTCTCCCCACAACAGACACCGTGTGACGTAGGTGGGGCTGTGAGAACTCAGAAGAGAGCTGTGACTAGCCCAAGGTCACCCAGCTGGCTTCATAGAAGAGTGCAGAATGAGCCTCCAGTTACTATGAGAGATGAGTCTGGCACTTTAAGAGGAGTTACAATTTTGTCTCAGTGCTCCTTCTCCACTGAAAGGAGTACCCACACTTAAAGGATACTTACAGTGGAGATTATGGTGTTACTGGGCTTTCTGGATCCGTCTTTCCGATTAGAAAATGGTAGTGCCATGTGTATGAATGTTTTTTTTAAAATTCAATTCATATTGAATCAAATGCAAGAAAATTCATATTTGTTTGAACAGATCCCCTTAGAATGTGATAGGATCTGTATTTGATACGAACGTTCAATCCCATACGAATGCATACAAATAGCATACAAATCCCATACAAAGCTTCATACGAATATATCAAAAGATTTTATTAGAACTTTAATGTCAGTCTTTGAATGTGCTAACAGTCAATTCAAATTCCATTGTCCAAATTCAGCTGAATTCATATAAATTTTGATTGCTAGGAATATTTATGTACATCCCTCATGTCATGTCCTTTAGCCTGAAAGACACTGTCTTAATAGTGTCTTTTGATGCATGTATCTTTCACTTGTTTCTGTTGACACCAGTGTTCTCAGACTATAAAAGTACAACAGTAGTAGTGTGACACTAATAGGAAGCCTTAATTTCATCCTTTCAAACTACATTTTGATATTCAATAGACTAAAATGGAGCTCAGAGGATGAAAATAAGACTTCCTTCCAATTCTTTGACCAATTGGCCAGTTCTGTATGTAGCAGTAGAGGTGGTGGTAGCAGTAGTAAGTTAAATATATTTACAAACTGTAGAAGAATAAATGAAGATGAATATATCAATGCACTTACCTTAAAATCTGACTTCTGATAGGTGTAAGCATAGGTATTTGTTTTATGGAAAATACATACATTCCTAAGAAAAGTGAATATTATTTTATTTTAGTATTACTTCTAACAGAAACATCTTGTTGAGCTATGAAAGCATGAAGCATCAGTGCAGCTTTAGAGTAAAATGCCACAAGATGTTATCATCAAAATTGGAAAGGAAATCAAAGAAGCAAGAATTAATTAAGACTGAAATGAAAGCAAAATTAAACAAAAATAGAGCTAAAGGAACTTCAAAATACCATGACAAAAAGAAAAGACACATTAGCTTCACAAGGGGGTTCAGCAGTCACATTGGCATAAGATGATGGGCAACATGCTTCATTTACCCCATGAAAAGAAAAATTCATGGTCAGAAAAAGATTTAGGGTCAGAGAATGAAAATGGTGGACTTACTAAGGGTATTTTTTTCTGGAATATGTAGAGGAGATGTGTTTCCTACTTGACCACAGACCTATACCTCTACTGTAATGTCCAGTCCTTGGTACCACTACCCCTTAACTCTGTTAAGATTGGCAGGTGAAATACAGGAAATATCTAGATGTTTTTTGCTGGATATAAATTTCTCTATCATAAAATAAACTCAGACATATAGAAATAAGCATAACATTTGTGCAAAAAGGAAAAGAAAGAACAAAAATACTCAAATAGCTCCCACTTCCATGAAACTCTATAGCCACTTTCCTTCAAAGGGCAGGTATGAGAAAAACTGAAAACACACAAACTATAGATGTAATTCCATACAGCTAGCAAAGAAGGGAGGAATCTATACTTCTCTTCAATATATTCCAGAAAACAAACAAACTATTTTTGGTAAATGCACTGTTCTCAGCCCCAGAATATGTAGCATGGCGAACACAGGACCACAAAATGTGCCAAAGCTTCTCACAGTGTGTAGGCATAAGAGCCTTTATACATCTACAACATGTTGGAAAACTCTTATCCCAAAGGCAGCCATAGTTGATCTTTGGAAGTTCAGCTTTGAGTGCCTAGAAAAAGATTATGGTATTTGCAACTTGTTACCAGATCAACTTTGAATGTGCAAGTATCATAAGAAATGTTAACTGCAAAACCTGAATTTGAAATATACCGGGTTTTGACATATGAATTTGGCTTTATAATTGGCATAATTAAAAGCTAAAGGCAGACCATGGAATGTGGAAAGGCCTTAAAATAGCAAGACTGACTCCATATTAGCTGAAAAAGACAAGCCTAAGGTTTTAAGATGACATAGTTTTTCTCTCTCAAGTCACAGGCTGGCTGTATGCAAAAGATAAAAGTCTGTATGCAAGAGAGCTTGAGATTTAATCTTAATTGAGTCAAGACAGAGTCCTAGCACCTGAAAAGTCTTTGTTTTCTTTCCTTTTGGGGTGACAGATTTTTTAATAATGAAGGGGAAATAAAACCATGGAATCTGGGACAGAGATTGGTTTGTCTAATTTTAATAAAATAATAAAGAATAAAATGGAATGGATTTTTGGAAGAGATCTGGGTAAAATAAGTATACCAGAATTTGGAATTACTATCTAAATTTGAAATGGCCCATTCACCAGTATTAGAATGTCAGGATGTTGGAGGTGACTCAGTTAACACCTTTGTTTACATCTTAACAGAATTGGGTAAGAGTTTGCTGGTATCTGCATACACTGCTCGTGAGTCTAGTTGAAGGGATTAAGTGAGCCAGTAGAGGTGCTAATTAGAAATGTTAATTTAAGGTATACAAGAACTTTTGCAATCAGGCAGGGACAATATAATACAAGCATGGTTTCATATCAATAAAAGTTGAGTTCTCCCTTATTTTCTGAAGGAGAAACAGAAGTTTAATGGGGTTTCTTTTCAATAAGAAATTATTTAACCTTATTTTCTAAAATAAGAAGGTTTTTAAATATCCTATTCATTTCTTCTTTTTCTGTGGAACTTCACTGAGGGGCATTCCCATTGTGAAAGGGGGCAATGATTAACCCAGTGTCCTCCAAGACTTGATTAGATCTCTGTTAGCCAAGGGGAAGAGAAATAATCCTTTTAGACTCAGGACTAGGAAATAAGATATTTGAGTTTCAGATATTTTTTTTCCTGTTTACCTAATGTTTGCTTCATTAGGAAATGTTAAGTTTGGGTTAATTTGTATTTTTTTTGGGAGAAGCTATGAGGAGACTGAGTCACATACACATTTTTATTCATTAACAAGGGAAGAACGAATCAGCAGTTTAAGGTTCCAATTTTTGGGCTATAAAAAGGCAGAAAAGAGATGGTTTTTTGAGGGAGGTCTTCTTCTTCTTGTCATCATGGGAGGCTAGAGAGAGAGACCTGGAGAAATCCCCCCCTTTCTCCTTTCTGCTACACAGAAAGTGAGCGGAGTTTTGCTGCAGGAGCTGCATTTTAAAACTTTTGCATTTTGAATTTGGTCTTTGGTAAAAGCAGTTACAAAGACTATTTTTAAATTATTTCTTTTAATTTTTGTTCATTTTGGGGATCAGTCTGACTGAGACTGAAGGGCTTCCCAATTTTTAGTCATTTTTGGTTCCTGAAAATGATGCAGTTTGCTGGAATCCTACGCACCTTCAGTTCTGAACTTCTGGGTGTGAAGAAGATGGGATCGTTGGTGAGAACAATGGAAGGCTGCTTTCTATTCACTTTTCTCCCATATTTTTATTAAAGGTTTAGGGTCAGGGAACTTCTTGAATTAGGGCTAATTTTAATTTTCTTCTGGGCTTTTATATGTTTCTTTAAGGTTTGGAATTGCTCTTATGGGAGCCTTATCCTCATTTTTAGGGCTCTTAACCATAAAAGGCAATTTTATGATGTTTTGGGGGATTTTTCTTTGCTGCATAAGTTCATTATTTTGGTCTCAGGAAATTGGGGTAAACTTGATTTAATGCATAGAGATGTGTTAAGGGGATTTAGTCATGTTTGGGCTTTTGGGCATGTCTATCTCAGCTCTTCTAATGTCTAATATGGTTCTGATATGGCTTCACATCTCACTTCAACTTCTCTTCTGTATTTCTAATAAATTCTTTGCACTGGTTTAACAAGAAATACTGGCTTTTGAGTCTAAAATGATTGTTGCCTCTGTTGTATGATATTCCTCGTTATTAAAACCAATGTAAAATGATCCGGCTACCTTTCCCCTGGAGAAATTTAGATTTGGTCTCTCTGGGTTTCAAAATAATCCAAATTATTCAGAGTTTAATTCCCCCCCCCCCACACACACACACATTTGCTTACAGCTTATTACTGGAGCAGTGTGTGTGGTATCAAACTTTGTTCAACTGATGCACTTGCCACCCATGCTCCTGACCTTATGGAATGTATATTAATACTTGGTGATAACTGTTTTCTATCCCATGTTTTTGCTAAGTTTCAGCCATCCAGCAATTACCTTTAGTGATGCCTTCATCCCTAATTATCATGATGTGAACTGAACAATTAGTCTTCCTAATTGCAAGGCCCTCCTAACATCCAAGTCAAGCCATAGCTTTCAAGTTGGTGCTTCAGTCATGGACAGAAAAATTGGCAAAGTTATTTCATTTCTATGGAAGACAGTGTTCACCTTAGATATAAAGAAGGGATTTGTGCTTAAAATGTAAATATAAACAGCATTCATTCTCCAAGAAAAGTGCAGCTAAGTCTGAATCCCTGCTAGCAGATGTTACTGTCACCAAAAACATGACCTCGCTTGTCAGAATCCACACTGATACCACAGTGCAATCTTCAAAGGCTGGTTGAATCAATGCTTTAAGTACACAGTTCAGATTCCATATTGGAATGCTATGAATTGTTGGTGGAGAAATAATTTTCATTATCTTCTGAAATCTCATCTCAGCCCCTTTTGTTTGGCTTGCAATGGGATGGCCACCATCAAAATGGAAAATTCCTACTCTAAGGTCAGTGCAGCCTGTACCTTACATCAAGGGGACTCTGGAGGTCCAGGGTAGGTGACCATGTAAATGCCCTGCCTTGGGTTCTATGTTCCATCTGAATACAGTCTTTCTTAGGCTTCAGCTCAGAGTTATTTGCATAGCAGTACTATATATTTTCGCTCCTAGAAATGAATCCCAAAACACTTCTTACTGAAAACAAACACAGAAATCTTCATAATCCATCCATATTTCTTTGTTTATGAAGTACTTTTCGGATTCAATCTCTTCCTGAGATTTATTTGCAAACTGGCTGCTGACAGCAGCTTCTGTTGATTCTGGCATCTGCACAACTTCACTGCTTACTTTTTCAGCTGATTCACCTGTATAAGTGAGGAATAAAAAATACTTGAAGCCTGTAGTCATGAAAAAAGTCTAATATTTTATTGATGAACAATGTTGTAAATGATCAGAATTTCCTTTTCTTTCCCTTCTTTCTAAATCGGTGTCCTGTTTTTCTGGGGAAATGTCCACTCAGATTATAATGTCTTAAAATAATAAAACAATTTAAAACAAAATTATAGAACAATAAATACAGCAATAACAGAAGAAAGTACTTTAAAAAATGTTTTCTGAAATAATACAAGTGTCCAATGCTCACTCCAGAAGTAGGCAATGAAAAAGCCATTTGACTCAGGCCACAGTGCAGGAGCGCACTATGAGCTGACCATGTGTTGAGCAAGATAAAGTGCTTCACACGTACACTTACCTCAACCAGTCCTATTCTTTCCTGGCTTTGAAGAGGTCTATCCGTACCTCTTTGGTGCATGGAGGGGCACGTGGCAAACTGGGTAAGCATGCTGGTGTGTCATGTGATGTGCTGGCATCAGTGCAAGTGTGTGGTGCAACGCAGTGGCGTGGCATCAGTACGAGTGCATGGCATGAATGCATGGCACTGACGTTGGCATCCGGACAGAAGATGGTGGTGCCCCGTAACATGTCTTCACTACAGGTGAGCCTGCGGATGCATGGGGGGAGGGAACATGTGTAGTAGCATTTACTAGTGTGAATGCTTGTACACATGTGGACAAGTTCGCTTTCCCATCTCCAAGATGGGAAAGGAAGGATGAACTGGACCCTGGATTGGAGCAGTCTGGGGGCCAATCCGAGCCATAAAGAACACTTCTCCTGGGCCATAGTGCTATCTGACTTAGCTGGTGAGGCAGGTGACTATTTTTTCAGTTGGCACAGCCTGTCTTGTCCTAACTCTGGAAGGGAGGGGGGAAGATATTTTTAGGCTGCATCCCCATGCTGGCCAGCTGGCACACTTTGGGTGCTGTTTGGGCATACATGGGCCGGGCATAGGACTGGGAACACATTTTGAGTGTCCCCATGAGATTCCTGGCAGCGTGGGACAGGTATGGGTTGGGCATGGATGGAGGCGTCCCCATGAGAACTGTGCTGAACCCTGGTAGGGCAGAGCAGCACCCCCTCCTCTCCACCCCCTCTCTCCTCATTGGCAGCCAGATTATTGTCAGCCCACCCCTGTGCCGCATCCCCCCCCCTTAGCAGCACGGACAGCCAGGACTGGGGTGGGAGACACGGAAACAAGTTAAAGCTTCATTCATAAAAATAACTTTAATTTTTTAAAAAAACATTGAAAGCCGCTACAAGGTTTAGTGGCAGTAGGAGCTTGAGCACTTGTGCACTCCTCTGCTCCTCCAGGGACTATGAGAACGGCCATAAACTGAAAATCAAGCCTTTATTTATGATCGCCTTGCATTCCCCCATCCCTTATCGGCACAGACAGCCAGGACTGGGGTGGGAGGCACGGAAACAAGTTAAAATAAAGCTTCATTCATAAAAATAACTTTAAAAAAATTTTAAACGTTGAAAGTCACTACAAGGTTTAGCGGCAGTAGGCGCTTGAGCAGTTGTGCACACTTCTGCTCCACCGGGGACAGCAAGAACAGCCGTAAATTGAAAATCAAGCCTTTATTTATGAACACCTTTCAGATTGGAGAAACGGGGGTTGCAAATGGAACAGAAATCAAGCCATTATGTAGCCTGCCTTGGCATTCTTGAAACAAGGTTGGAATTACCTCTGTGGAAATGGCAGAAAATTTAAAAATCAATCCATTCCCCAGTCTGCCTTTGCAATTGACATTTTAAAAAGTCAGCAGCCACGATCTTCAATGGACAGGGCAGGGACAGCAAGCACACCCCACCTCTCAATGACGTGAGCTCAAATCTCCTCCCTGTTAGCCCACTAGTGACCCCATGTGCGTTCCCGGCTGGCTGAGCAATGTGTATCGGTCCCCCAAAGTGTGCTGAGACTTCTTTTTTCAGGTATGGCACGGTTTGGGAGGGGTTGGCACGCTTTTTGTGGACCAAATCCAAAACCCATGGGGACAGACAGCGTCAAGCCCGTGCTCTGAACCATAGCAAATTTGCATGGGGACAGGGCCTTAACTGATGCAAGCGTTATTGCCAGGTTAAGACACTGTGGGAGAGTTGTTACAATACTGCTAAGGGGATATGGCATGTGGAAGAATTGTGGCTTGTTGAGAGTTTCAAGTGCATTCACTCTTCTGGATAGAACTTTCCCCCCTACTTCGTTTCACGGCCGTCTTGCAAATCAAACTTCAATAGCGCTCCGATCCAACCTGCATTTCTCACCAAGATACACATACAGCCAGAGCTAGAATTTAAATTGAGATGGGGCAAGACTCTTCACATACTCTCATGTGCCTCTTGGACAAGCAGGCTTTATTTATTATCTTCTATCTGGTTTAATTTTATCAACTGCTCAACATATTTTACATGGCTGTTTTGTCCAGTCAGATAAAAAAAATCCAGCTATAATAAGGTATACACCACGTATCTTGCATTCTAAGCACATTAGTGCCACTAGTACAAATCAGTAGACAAAGAAGAAAAGCTTATACTTCTTTGTTTTATCTTTATCAAGGGCTTCTTAACACAACTTTGATCTGAACTATCAGAAACAAGACCATAGAACAAACATATTGCCTACGCATCAGAGACTACATTATATGCATCTCCCTGGGCACTTTAGAATGACTGTCCATAAATGAATGTTCATTTGACATTCTTTAAGACTTTTTATTCACTAATATGAAAATTCTAGGCCTGGTTCTCAAACGGCTGAATAAATGAAAATCTGTAGATTTATGTTGTCACCTCTAGAGGGCTCTCCAGGCAATCATTGAAACATTTTGTGATTCTGGCAAGAATGTTTCCTTGTTTATCACCTATTATTTATCAGGAACTTGAGGCAAAACCAAGGACCTTGCTTTCCTGACCAGAAATATACAAAATAAGTGCAAAGCTTCAAAGCTACTTAAAACAAATTTTAAATGGTTTGTTTTTAAGAAAGCCAATTCTGGTAAAAAAAATAAATCTGTTATACATGTTCCCAGGTCAGGGATGCTCAAATTTTGCAATTCAATGACCCCCTAAAATACTGTAATTGCCTTTCAATCTTAACAATAACAAAACCTTACAATTGAATTTAAGACAAGATTTTATTATATATTTTTCAGAATATATAATTTAAAATCTTATAATTAAATGGAAAGGATAAGGTTGCTTAATGTTGTTTAACAAAGGCATAAAAGTCTTGTGAAAACTGTTAAAACCAACAATCATCTTGCATCCCTTCTGGATGTGGATGGCTTCAGGCCATCCTAAGGAAGTAGAGGCATTCAGTATTTGACATGCTAAATGCAAGAAGAAAGACTGGGAAAGTGAAGAAAAACAAAAGTGAAATTATATTTCACTTTTCTGTTTCCCTCCTTCTCAAGGTTTCAGGCAAAAGAGGAAAATGAGAGGGAAAGCGTCTCCTCCAGCCAGGAAGTGAGAGTGTTGCAAAAATATTCCAGATACAGAAGAGTTGGGTACCATGTTTACTATGAACAGGGTGCATCCAGATGTACTTGTATTGGGAATGCTAGATGTTATCTTGGCATTCCCAATACAGCCCTGGATCAATGAGGCGATAACCCATAATATGCAATCAAGGGAAATCTGGCAACTATGAGTTTCCCCTAGCAGAAATACTTACTTGTGCATCTGCCAGCCCATTTTGATATTATTTCTCTTGGGGCTAGCCAGAAGCCAGCCAAGCATGTGAAACCACCAAAGAAAGCTGGCTTTCAGGTTTCTATGTGGAATTATAATGAAACAAACTGGCAAATACCAGTTAAGCGCGCAATTGCTTCCCACATCTCACAGGGGCAGCAAGAGGCAACTTTGGATCTTCTTTAGATCTTCTGATTGCCTCTTGCCATCTGGAGGCAGCCTTGCTTCTAATTGGGAATATACAAGTTATCTGCGTCCAATCTGTGGCTGGTGTGCAGCAACCAGGCCGCTCAGGGAATGTTTTAAACTTGATTGTGCTCTGTGTCTTCTGTTGGCATAATTGTATCTTCTTTCCTTTTTCTTCAGCCATGAATAGAACTGAAACACTCCTTACTGGGCAGAGTAATTATTTAGATGTGTATTAGTGCCACAGTGGCTTCAAGAGGTCACTTGTGCTCCACCTCATGAAGAGACTGAAAGCCCTAGTTGGTAGAAGATAATTTAAAAACTAGGGTTGGAATCAGGAAGACATGGCTGTAACAAGCCTTTGCTCTAGCTGTTGGTATATAACAAGTGTATAACACTTCAGTGTAAAGGGGTTAATTTTCATGTATGTTGGTGTTGCAGTACGGGAACTGCTGATTAGTTAACTGCTGTAATTGTATGTCACATGATTTTTGCTCGCTCTATCTTCAAGTAAAAGGATGGACTCTAGATATGGATATCTGATGTAAATAAGTGATAAAACTCACAACCTAAGTAAAGATATGTTGAACAAAACAAGGTTAAATGTTTCAAGTCTGTTGAAGAACATGCTCTCTGTTACTAGAATAGTTTTCCGAGTGTAAAAGAGAACAACACTACTTTCTGTGTGTAACTGGTATTGCTCCATCAACATTTGCTGAACATGGAACATGTCTGTTTCTGCTGTGGATTTGTTCCCTTGATTTGGCATTGAAGGAGCATCATTTGTGATTATAAGCTTTCTTCTATCCATTATGTTTCCTTTTCCTTATATGTATCATGAGCCAAGCTGGTCCCTCTAGCTGTGAAGTCCTATGGCCATGAATGAACTGGACCAAGCTTATCTGTCTCTTGAAGTTGTATCATCAGATCAAGCAAAGGAATTGGAAGAAACTGGGTCTTTCACTCCACTAGAATCAGCACTTTAAAGCAGAAGTGTGTAAATGAGACTGTTTTGACACAATGGAAACAGCCATACATCATCAGTAGGTTTCAGTTTATGCAACGGTTACCCTAATTTTGCTGGACTCAAAGAAGATGGATACGTGCTTGTTTGAGTCCACCTGATGCTCCAGAGCCTGCAGGGGAGTAGTGAAGCATCAGCAGTCTCTTCAATATCACATGATGCCTGCAAGAAAGGCAGATATGTCCAGATGCACTGTCTTTCCAGACTGGTGCATGCCTGACCAACTTCATTATCAGCTTTTAGATGCATCTGTCTTTTTGCCTGCCTGCCTGCCTGCCTATTTAATCCATCCCACCCTATAGCTCAGGGTTTCAGGGTGGGTCACAATAAAATAAAAAGACAGAACATAGAACAGATTTATTAAAATAGACAAAGTTTGTTCTCTCACATCCATAAAACCTTTTTATATTCCTCTTTGCCAACTAATTTCCCTCCCCAACCCAGTTCTGACTACTGTTGTTTAGAAGTTTTGTTCCTGGCTGCCTTATCTTTACTTTTTTATTGTCTACCACTTTGAGGCACTTTGCCTGCCCGTGCCTTAAGATCAAGCAGTGAGGCCCTCCTAGTCGTCCCACCACCTTCAGTAGTAAGGTTGGTGGGCACCCGGGAGAGAGCCTTTTTGGTGATGGCTCCCAGACTATGGAATAGTCTCCCCCTTGAGGTGTGTCGTGCCCCTTCCTTACATATATTTAGGAAGGCGGTAAAGACACACCTCTTTGGCTGAGATGATTATATTTCTCATCCCAGCACAGATACCATCATTTTAAACATGCTGTGTATTGTTTTAAATTTGTTGATTTTTTAAAAGTGCTTTTAATGTATATTTGGTTTTTAATCTGTTGTTTCAATGGTTGTTACCCACCCAGAGACCTTCGGGTATGGGGCGGGATAGAAATGTAAATAATAAATAAATAAATAAATAAATGATGAAGTAAAATTCTATAAATAAAGAAATAAGGTAACTGAATAAAGCAATGCACTACTTTTTCTATTAAATAGAGCATTCATAAATCATATTTTTTTTACCTTTAGTAGATCCTTCTACTGTATGCTGTGGAAGTAAAGTAGATTCCTAGATAACAGAGGAATGTTTGTTTAGAGCAACCTCATCACAAGAAGAGAAGCAAAACAGAACAGAAGTGTCCTTAGTGAAAAGAACTTTGCTGTTTGATTTGTACAACAATTCTAGTTGAAAACTGTACTCACTCATATACCATATAATCAACTGAAATAAATTGTGCTTAGATATTGGCAAAGATGACAACTGAACAATAAATATTACATATATACAAGTTAAACAGTAGGCAATGTGGTCAATCTCTTCATCTCAAAGTCCTATCAGCTGCTCAGCTGATGGGCTTCTCTGAGTTTGCCCAACTTAAAGCTGTGCAAGATTAACATAAACTGTTACTATAATAAGCATGTTATCTTGAAATACAGTCACTTGCAAAGAAAGCTTAGTATCATTCTAACCTATACTCTTTCATGGTAAGGAATATTACACAAAGAACAAACACCTAACCTGAGAGTTGTCTTCTGTACTTGCTGGATTTGAATCTCCATAACTATCAATAATGCTTTCATCACTTTCTGTAAGAACAGGAAGGCTAGATGCTGGAAGAAATCCCTTTTTGAAGGTAGGTAGTGGAAAATGACTAGATTGGGAAAAATACAACAAAATTAAATAAAAACCATTACATAGATATCTACTTAATTATTATAGAGATACCATATCCACATAGTGGACCAATCTACCAGGAGGCCGTGCCTCCCACGGAAGACCACAACCAAAGATGGCAATGCGACTGATTTGGTCTATCAGACATGAGGAGCCTGGTGTCATTTATCTGGGTTCCCAGAAGTAGCCCCAGAATTGCATTGCTGTGGGGCAGTCAGCTAAAACAGTCCCTGCTAGCAATTTTGGAGGCTGGTCTGGTCTGCCATACTATGCTGGTCCATACCATGGGTTGCCAATTGCCCTTCTGATCTAGGGCCAGATCAATCAATCTGGCTCAGGGCCAGCTGTGCCATGTGTAATCTTGCCTAACAGTTCAATGGCATTTCTGATGTTTCTCTGCTTCTTATAAAGCTTCTAACCCACCCAAGCATCACTGCCAGAGAGAAAAAAACAACTAGAAGGAATGGTAAACTGTCCTCAAAATTTTAAATGTTCCCTCACCCTAAAAATGCTGGTAACCTGTTTTATGTCACATTTTGTTGCAAATTATGGACAGGTTTTCTATTGTTTATCTCTGTATTATTTGAAATATTCAACAAATATATATATTTTTTAAAGTTGGCAACCTCTACAACACAATATAGTACAGTGTCACCTTTACCACCAAATTTTGCAGCGTGGATTTGCTATTACACTATTTTGAGTGCTTTTGGACACATTTGCATGTGAAACAGGGGTTAGAGTGGGTCATTGATATGCATGTTTTTGTGTTGTTGAGTGAGTTTTATCTGATTTTGGTGAGTTTTGAGTGACTTTGTGTGTCTGTGTGCTTTTGAGTATTTTTGAGTTTTTCTGAGTGTGGGATCTGTATGTGAGGAAGGAAGTGGCCATTTGTGTGCGTTTTGAGCATTTTTGTTTGCTGTTACATTCTTTGGGGCACTTTTCCTTGTGTGTGTGTATGAGAGAGAGAGAGGAGGACTGGCAAAGATGTTCCAAAATATCCTGGCAACAGTGCAGGTGATACAAAGATGAAAACAGGAGGACCTGAGGACAAAATCAAAGTGCTGGGCCAACTCAGAGAAGAAAGAGGGTTCATCACCATGGGAATAATCTCTGGGATCAGGGAATCAGGACCAAAAAACAAAAAACAAAGACGGCTAGTAGTGGTATAGTCCTCACTTAAAATGTTTCTAGTTAGCAACTAAGTGTTGATAAGGATGGAAAAGCTTTGAACATGTGGTTGGAACCAGACACAGAAAATTATGCCCTTGACCAATAAGGCCAAGCTGATCTTTGAACATGTTATTCATCATCATCATCATCATCATCATCATCATCATCATCATCATCATCATCATCATCATCATCATCATCATCATCATCATCATAATAATAATATTTATTTGTATACCGCCCTATGGCAAACCAATCCGGGCGGTTAACAACAGTAAAATATAAAATATAACAATTAAAAACACCTTATCCCTCCCCCCCTTAAGACAGTATTAAACAATATAACATATTAAAACACAATATCAATGCGTAAAACAATAATTTAAAAACTAAAAACCCTGATGTCCCTCTGTTGATCCTCAACCATCACTAAGATGGGGCCACGGGAGGAATAAGGGAATCTGGGCCGGGATGGTTAATCTGGAAAGGCCTGCCGGAAGAGATCCGTCTTGACCGCCTTTTTAAAGCTGTCTAATGATGTTATCTGACGGATCTCATCCGACAGGTCGTTCCAGAGTTTGGGGGCGACAGCAGAGAACGCCCTCTGGGAGGTCGCCGCAAGCCTAGATTTTAGAGGCTGCAGTAAGTTCCTCCCAGAGGACCGGAGAGTGCGGGGAGGATTGTACGGGAGGAGGCGGTCCCTGAGATAGCTTGGACCCAAGCCATTTAGGGCTTTAAAGGTGATAACCAACACCTTGTACTGGGCCCGGAAGCTGATAGGCAGCCAGTGGAGGGACCTCAAAACGGGAGTGATGTGGTTCAGAGTTCCAGACAGGGACACTCAATACAGCGTACAAGCCAGGAAGAGCTGGTTCAAAAGTTCAAGAAACATTTTGATTCTATAATGTGAAAGTGGTCACTTCAGTGGACACAGAGGCAGCTGCAAGATTCCCATAGAAGCTGATCATTGTGGTGCTGGTCATGTTTTGGACTGCATAAGGGAGAACCAGCAATCCATGCTATTTGGCTTTTTTCAAATCTGCAGAGCTAAAATGCATAGCAAGAGTGCTGAAAGAGCAGCCTTCACCTGAAGCAACCTCAGAAACAGAAAAAAAGGAGGGGAGGGAGGTTTTGTAAAGCCCTTCTTTTGCTGTTGCAAAAGTGCTGTCAGATCCCTTGTCCATGGGCTGTGTTCAACTGCAAGAGAAGTCTCTGTTAGGCCCTGAAAAAAAGGCTTTTCTATCAAATTCCTGTTCTAGATGCTGCTTCTGGCTGCATCACAAGTATCTGCTAGGTCCTCTTCTCATTTCCCTAGCTGAAAGAGGCTCTCATGCCAAGGCCCCAGTCCAGGTGTTGTCTTCAGCTACAAGTCTCTGACAAATGTTCTCCAAGAAGACTAAAAAAACAGTCCTGCCGACTCGTTGGTAGCTGACCATCTGTAACAAAATGCCTTAAACTGAGCTTAGCTGCCTTGTATAAAAAAAACCCAAACTAGATATTTCATCTAAGAAAAATGGGATCTAACTGTACTCTGTTTAAATGAAATGAAAGTGATGTGGTCCTGTAGCTAAGATTCCACTTTTTTCTAGAGGCCAAGTCTTCTTTGGTAATGAACAGAAGTTTGCAAGTTTTGTTCTGGATATGTCCTAAATAGACAGAACTGTGGGGTTAAAGAACAACCAGCATTTTAAAATAGCTGTACTAGGTCCTATTTATCAAGGATAAATTCACTGTTTGATTTACTTACACCTCTCTTGGTATAGGCACCGGGAAAAGCTTATAGTTCAAAAAAGGACTAGAAAGCTCAATAAATTGTTCTGGTTTCTTTATCACAGGTTCTGAAAGATAAAGAAGAAATAAAGGATCTCTATAAAAACATTTCCCTTACCTACTTAAAGAATTTGGTTGCATGAGTGCTCACTATATTCACACCAAAATCATTTTTATGGAACAAACATTCTTTAATGATTTAAAAGGTAACTTGATTACACAGATTACCAGACATTTTGAAGGACAGAAGGCCTCATAAAAATTTCAATTTAGGTAACAATTTAGGTTCTGCAAGCATTAGGTAGAGAACAGCTATTTTCAGCTTTGAAAAGTGAAGTAGGGGCTTCCTAACTAAATTACAATGCTGTTTCTGAATAGTTGTAATCTGTCACCAAAGCAAATAAAGAAACAAAAAATATACCTAGTCTGTAATATTAACAGCAGGCATTTCAGCTGGATTTGCCTTATAATTTTAAGTCTTTTTCTTGTTAAATCTTAAATGTCAAAACTGTTAATTCAAATCTCTTACCCGTGAAAACACATTTTAGAGCATGTATGCATTTCAGTTTTCTAAATCACAATTCCTTTTATGTGCGGAGAACTTTCAGAGGACATTATTTTCAGATCTTCACATTTTTTCATTTATTAATGATAGGCAGGCTTTCATTTTAATGAGTGATTGTAGGACCAGTTTTTAATTCTTCTGTTTTGATACTGTATAATATGCACACGTTCCCACTAGTCTCAGATTATCTGAGTAGAAAATGCATAGCTTGTGAAATTTTACCTGCTTTATTTATTTATTTGCATTTTTATCCTGCATTTTACCAGTGGGTCTCAGGGCGGGTAACAGCAACAAAATAGAAAATGAATATAAAAAATGAGATACTAAAATAATAACTGAATTTGGGAAGAGGAAGATGTTTCTTTGGGTGTTTTTCCACTGTCACTAGAAGTACCCATTAAGTACCCATTAATGGGTACAAAAATGCCATTACGTATCCATTAATGGGTACTTAATGGGTACTTTTAGTGACAGTGGAAAAACACCCTTTATTTCAGTCAAAGGTCAGGGTACACAACTGTGTTTTTGCCAATTTTCTCAATGTTTCCTCAACTGAAGGTGCCTGACACAACTCAGGGGGGAGAGTATTCCAGAGTCTAAGGACTGCTTCTGAATGCCCTATCCTGATATGATTAAGTTATAGTAGGATCTTTACATACATCATAAATATTGTCTGCATCAGAAGAGTAAGATAACCTTTAAAAGGCTATGATTTTATTTACTCAGCATGTTGGAGATTATGAAGGGCATATATTATATAGTTGAATGTTAATCTGGTTCTTTCTTATCCTCTATTGTGTATAAAAGAGAGAGAGTTCTAAGGAACATAAAGAAATTTGAAGTGTAGTGACCACATCATGCAGAGAAGAACCGGCAGTTAACAGCTAGTGAGTCATTTGAATTTCTTTGCCAAAGCTCCTCTGAAATGTGCAAACCCTGCAAGGAAGCCCAGGGTATAAATGAAGACCTCCAGTGGAAACACTTCTACAGCTTTCTGAGGATTACAGGGATAACCAAATACTGTAGAATAATTTCTTTCAAAAGCTGAGTCTTTAGTTAGAGCTGTCCTAACGGCAAGGGACACATTATAATTGCAATAGATAATTTGATAGTGCTGAGGCTGCCGGAGGAAATTCCAAAGGTGAGAGCAATTTGGGAAAGTAGTGATTCTTAATGCTTCTCCAATTTGTGATTATGTGTGGTTACACTTAAGGTTTAATCCAGCTTCAGCCCACTTTCAGAGTGAGAGAATACATCAGCAAAGTGACAAGCTCTTTTCTTTCAGTGTTAAATAACTAAGAAAATTCACCTTTGGCATAGATAATGTGGAAAGAAAATTACTAGTCACTGTGCTGATGTCTTGCTCTGAAGGTGGACTGAAACTGTTAAATCTTAGGTGTAACCACAGCCTAAGTGGGGATGAGGATGACCATCAGTATAAATTCAAAAGGCTATGCAATATCTGGTTGGACCAATATTAGGGAATCCTGGACAAACTAAGGTTATTTGCATGAGAAGGAAGATGTTGGATTTGGACCATCATGCAACTTTGTCAAATACAGGTTCTTCAAGTTCTTTTAGGTTGTGATCACAGAAAACCAAAAAAAAGTGTCCCTGACACCCTGAGGCAACTCAGAAATGGATTAGGAATGGGACTGTTGACACCTCAGTCTGCCCCTCCCCCTCTCATATACATTCTGTGTTAGAAAGTTAGATTAGAGAAGGGTTGGGAACCCAAGGGCTACACACTACCGTCTCTGAGGCACCCCTGAGCTGCCTTTGTTAAAGTCTGAAAACAGCTTTAGGGACTTTCCCCCCTTCACATATTATTTTTGACATTTTTATCTCTAAGGACCTCAACATGGTATAAATAGTTCCTTACTTCCTTTTTTTTTTCCTTTTACAGTCCTGTGAGCCTGGGAAAACCTTTCCATGCCATAGTAAATGCGCAACATAGTACTGCACATAAAAAAAGGCAAATATGGGAGGGTGGACCAGGGCCATGATCGCAACACAGTATTTTGTCCTTCCCAGCTGCATGCCTATAGGTCTGTGAGATGAGGCTGGGGTGAGCTGTATGCCAGCTTTCTCTGTTCTATATAGTTTCAGCAAATAAAGAATATAAATGGCAAGGTGAGCATAACACAGTACAGAAGTGACAATGTCTGCTGACTCAACATCAACTGGTCCAACCCATACAACAGGTCTGGTTTTTGCAGATTGGAGCAGATTGGTGAGAATCCGCTAATAGGAAGGTTGGTGGTCAGCCCGTTTGCAAGATTTGGACTTACAATGGCAGAACCCCTCTGTGGGAACGTGGGACCTATTGAGATGGTCTGCTCCCAGAGACTTATGGAATCTGAGCGATTCTTGAATGTCTGGGGGATTTTATGGTTGGTATGGCTGGTGCTCCTGTCAAACCTTTGGTCACCCTTTGGAATTGGGAGATTAACAGGGCTATTGACATGATCACTCCCAACTGCCCTTGGCATACCTGTAGAGCCTGTAAAGTGTCTTGGTATACCTAGGAATAAGTAACCAACATCTGGATATAGTCCTTCTCTCCATTTTAAACTTACTTTTCCTGCTGTTGCCCTGTTGGGACTTTTACTATACTATATAGGTTCAGGGAAGTATTGCAAAACATTCCCTCCCAACCCTTATACACTGAGAATAAGCACTTTCAAAATGGCAGCAGATTCTTCCTCACTACTCTTCTATTATGTATCTCCAAATTGTTAAGAGGAGACATTACACTTTGAATTATTCTGTTCTTACTTTAGAAAGACAAACCTTGTGGCTCATCTGTCACAATTGTTTCCTTTTTTTGGCGGATAAGTTTCCAACGAGGTATAATTGGTGGCTTTGGCGGAGCTATGAGAGGACCTGACCTTGTTCGTGTGAGTAGTGCAGGGTGGCTGTGTATATGGCACAGACCATATTCCCGTAAATGTTCGGAAGAATCAGCCTACAAAAGATAGAGGAATAAGACATACAAATCTCTAATGCAAGCAAAAATATCAAGAGGGAATGTTCAATTTTTAGCACAGATATATTATTTCTAAGGATATTAAGAATTCATTCCTTTGATCTGTGTGGGGGTTTTCTATGCTCAGGTCAAGTCTCTTTCCAATTAGTATGATATTTTCTCTAGCACTTGTTAGGCTGTGATCACACTAGGCATTTTGGGGGGAAATATTTACTAAGGATTGCCCCATCTGTAGTTGCAGGGAAAAAAACTGTATCACATAATTTTTACACCTAAAAGCTTCCTACCTTACTTCTCTTGTTTTTCCACTGGCTATCACCGATCCATCTTTCTAGAGGCCTGATTGATTGGAGGCTACAAGCTTCTGTATTGCTTACACCCTCCAAAGCCTCCTGCCTTTTAAGTGCCCAGTGAGCGACCACGCCTTCTCCCTCACCTTGAACAATACATCACATCTCCCATCCCCAGCTTAAACAATGAACCTTATCTCTCTCACGCCTGTCACCATATTCATTCTTCTGAGCGCTTCTCTAGTACGACGCATGGGGGATTCTGGGATTTTTGCTAAAGCACTACAGAAATGTGACCTGACTAGTTGATCACACATGCCAGCTGCTTCCATTGGTTAACCCACCCTAAATAGTCATTTGCTCTGAGACTCATAGTCTTGGCGATGGGGCAAGTGGCTTTTTTCCCCAGTCTGGTTATCGAGTCTCAAATGCGCCTTGTGTGTAGTCACAGCCTTAGAATGACTCCAGAGAAGTATTAGGGAACTCTTGTGGCATATTGATAAGTGGAAGGTCATCTATACCAAAGCCCATATTTGTGGAATAATTAGTGGATTTTGAGTTTAGAATTTTTCTCAGAGATTATTAAAATGAACAAAAGAGAACAAAAACCTCAAAATACAAAGGTGAAAGTACTGTATTAATACTGTATTAATTTCATATATTAATCGTGTATTTAGTAATTATTTATATGGTTAGCTTAGTGGTTAAGGAGCCAGACTCTTCTTATCTAGGAATACCGAATTTGATTCTGCACTCCTCCTTGAAGTTAGCTGGGTGACCTTGGGCTAGTCACAGCTCTCTTCCAAGCTCTCACAGCTCCACATACCTCAGAGGGTGTTCCAATGCAGGGAGAATAAGGTCTGACAGGGGGAAGTATTTCTTCACCCAGAAGGTCATCGGCTTATGGAATGTGCTGCCGGAAGAGGTGGTGACAGCTACCAGTCTGGATGGCTTTAAGGTAGGGTTAGACAAATTTATGGCTGACAGATGTATCAATGGCTACTAGAACGAATGCCTAGGTCCATCTTTCAGGCTGGGGGGGGAGGAGGAACTGGGGCACTTCTAAGGCCATCTGCTGGGACTCGAGAGCAGAATAAGGTTTGTCCTTGTCTCTGCTTGAGAAGCCCATGAGCATTTGGTGGGCCACTGTGTGCGACAGGATGCTGGACTAGATGGGCTGTGGCCTGATCCAGCAGGGCTTCCTTTATGTTCTTATGTTTTGATATTATTTTATAGCTCCTGATGAACTTCATGGGCCAAAACACTCAGCATTTTTTTTAAAAAAATAGTATATTATTTTGATACATTTGGAAACTTACTTTCACCTCAGCATTTATGAGGCTTTTGACCTTTTTCGTACATATTTGACTCACTGGAGTGCTGTCTGCTCTTTTTTTGTTCTCAGAGATTATTAGCAAATCTTTGCTGATGAGCAGGTTATCAACTGACTGTTGGATTATGCTTTGTTATGATGGTGATCCTGAATTTAGCCAGATTATACTTTGAAATCCTCCAGTAACACTGGGCAGACTTGTTTCTGATAAGCTTTCAAGTAACTACACAGCGCTAATAAAACTTATGTTAAAAGATGGCTTTCCATTTTACAAATCAACGTGATTTACATTTGAAACTCTGAACTTGATGAAGGCAGTATACTTAATGTCCTGAACTGATATATGCCTTTATCATTTTACTAATTCTTAGATGGCAAAGCATATAAATTCCTACCATTTTCTCTAATACGAAGATCTTTTTTTCAGAAATATAAAGAGGGTTATAACAAGCATATGCTACCATTTGTGGCTGTAGTGGAACTGCAGAACCTGTGAAAAGAAACCCATTAAACTTAATGAGTTTTTTTAAAAAAATATAATGCTGTAGAAAATATAGTATGAACAGGTAATTGGCTTTAGAAATACACTATTCCTAATATTGCTATATAGGAAAGAAATGGAATCTAACGAATCTCTTTTTGCACTTCACAGGAGTCCAGGGGCCTGCTGTCCACATACTAAATGAACTACTGTATGCTCCATCCCTTTATACGCTGCTTTGTCTATAGCATGACACCTTAGGCAAGAATATAGCAGTGCTCTAGTAACTGGTACTGAAAGTGATGCAGCACTAAAAAGTGTCTTCCCCAAAACTGCAGAGGCTGGGACTAATGTTTGAAGTGTCTGCACTGCCTCTGAGGGCTATTTGGAGGCAGAGGCCAGGGGTGTTTTTCCACTGATCTCCTTTAATCCAGATCTAAGATGATCCGGATTTAAGGAATGGGTACTTCTCTTAATCCGGATCTAGTAGATCCATATTAAGGAAAGTACCCAGTGCGTTTCCTCAGGTGGTCTAGTACTCAATAGCAATGGGTGCTAGCTTGCTTGCAGTGGAAACGCCAGAACACCCATGTGGCGAATCCGGATCTATCCACATGGGGCGCGCCTGTCACCCCAGGTGTTTTGGGGGACAGGGGGTGCAATCTCCGTAGACACTTCGGAGATTCTTGGAAGATCCTCCGGAGCAGCTCCAGAGAATCTCTGGAGTGATCTGCCACAAACTTTGAAGATTCTCCAGAGCCTTTGACAAATTAATTGCTCTCGCATGGGGTTCTCTTTGGAGCCTGTGCTAATCTTCGAAGGCAACTTTGGCGGGACTTCAGAACCAGCTTCGGAGGGACTTAAGAGAATGTGCACCCCCCATGGGTGCCCCCCTCTGAGCCTCCCCTAGACCCCATTGCCCAACAGTGGAGGAAACAGGCTCTGTATAATCCGGATTTGATGGCTGAAGACCCAATTGTAGACCCCTTTAATGGGGTCTACACAAAATCCGGATTATAGGTCCTGAAGGACCCATATGATCCGGATTTCCCTAGAACTGGTGGAAACAAATGTGGCTCTAATGTAGTGGAAATGAAGTCTTCCTGCTCTGAGCCAAATGGATCCTGTTGGGGTGAGCTGCAGCACCTGTTGGAGCAGACTAAAACTGCAACCTTGTACAAAGCTGAATCTGTGCAGATGCAGAGTCCTCCTGGGAAACCATGCCTTCCAGCAAACTGGTCTGCAGTTGAGACATTATGTTTCTCAGTTCTGTGCAGAAGCAACCAGAATCTAGGAGTCTCTGGACTAATATGCTTATGTGACCATGAAAACTCACTATCTAGCAGCCTCACTTAGCCCATCTGGTTATGATAAGGATGAAAAGAAAGGAAGAAGAATGGTATGTACAATCTTGAGTTTTCTGGAGGAAAAGCGAAATATATATACCATAAATAAATAATAAGGGAGGTACCATTATATAGTCCTTAATGTCAGCAAATCCAACATTTGGCAACATATTCAAGATTGTAATCCTCATGCTATTTATCTGAATGTAGGATAATAACTTCAGATTACTCAAAGCTAGATAGGAGTTTGAATCAATATGCCCATACCATGGGGCTGATTTGTAAAGTAGTTTTGTCTGCTTTTAACATCATGGTTCTTGTATCTCTATGTCATCTACTGCAGATTAATTTGGTCACCCAATAGGATATAATTCCTAATCGGCCATGTATATTTTAAGAATCAAAAAGGGGAAGTATACAATATGAAGAGCAGCTGTTAAATATGTCCAAGAACAATTGTAATTTACCATCAAGAAACATTTGCAGAGAATTTTGAAAGTCAGAAGACATTCGTAAAGAATGTTGCCCTGGCTTCAGTTTATCCTTTTCACCATCTCTGCTTTTCTTCTTTCCAACTTCTTTTTGGTCTGACCTTTCTGCCAAAATAAAAATCAATATATGTGTGAATAGCATTATACTTTGTCACATAGAAAGGCGTCCTTGCCTCAAGATACAACACATCATTCTGAATTCATGCCCTTATTTTTAATGAGCTCAAGTGTCTATATCTTAGTATATTCTGGGCACATTCATCCATCATAATCACCACCGTTATTTTATTAAGGGGGAAAAATAGCTCATCCTTTATCAACAATACTAGATTATAAAGTGCTAAAATAACTGAAGGGCCTTTCTGCATTTGGCCCTATTCTGGAACATATCCTGGAACAGGGGCCTGCCCCAGGCAAGGTCTGCCATAGTCTGCATTAGCAAGCAGACAACAGGCCCCTATTCCAATATATACTCCAGAAAAAAAAATTAAAATCCAAAAATTAAGATCAGGAGAAAATAAAACAACTAAACACAGAATTTCAAATTACAAACTGTCAAAATGCCAGAAATGTCTGTCCTGACTATAGTAATCTTTAACTATTCAAGGTGCTGATAATGACATCTGGACAAATCATTCAGTCTTAGTATAGGACTGATGAAGGCTTCACGGGCAGATAAAATGAGAGCAACAAGGGAAGAATTGATTTGTGCATATTCATTACCCACTCTAGTTGTCACATAGCAACAAACAGAGGATTTACAGCTGTGTTACTCATGCAGGTTGTTTATTTCAAATCTATGTTATTGATAAAATAATTCATTTACAATAAAAAGGTAGTAAAGTTTTGCAAGAAAAATGTGGCTTATAGCATACTTCTCGAGGATTTCCAGGGCGGAAGCCAATCTGTTTTAACTCACAGTGAAATGATACAAATATATAAAAGCATAAATTACTAAGTAGCACAGATTATAGAGCTACAGAATGCTAGTAGGTAATAAATCACACCAAAGAGAGAAAAAGACTCCAATAGCACAAATCAATTAAATAATTTTGTTTCTATCAAATCCTTTAAAGATGTTGTTACTTGGCTTACTCAGGTCACAGAAAGGAAAAATTCTAGAAAGAAAACAAAATCACAAGGTTGTATTTTGCATATGCATTGACCACACAGAGAAGAACCTCTGATGACCTGATTCAAATTCTTTCAAGCCTTTAAATACGGTAAGCAGTAAGGGTGTGCACAAATGCAATTTTTGAGATTCGATTCGTTTCAAATACCTGAAAATTCAATTCGAATCAAATCTTTAAAATTCAAGTTTAACCAAATTCGATCTGAATTAAGCAACTTCAAATCTATTTCAATTTCAATTCGAATTTGCACTCACGAATGTCAACAACATTTGTATATGCCCGTATACATCATTATGCATCCTGTACGCATCCGTATACATCCCATAGTTATCCCGTATGCAAACCATTTTTGTCCCGTATGGATCTGTACAAATCCATACAGATGCGAGAAAGATGTGTATGTGCAAGTACACATCATGTACAACCCTGTACACATGTGAATGTCCACATTATTCAAATAGATCTGAAATTCAAAATTCAATTGAATTTTTAAGTTTGAATTTATGGGCAGTTCTGTCCTCAGAAACAAATGGGAATTCAGTGACTTCAGTTCAGGTATACATTTATATGTCATAAAGAAATCAACTATAGTTAAAACCATTGCTGCTAAATTTGCATCTACTGCTGTTTCTGGAAACTTTTTAAAAGCAGTTTTATGCAGGATTATAGGTAGAATTTGTAGGAAGACAGTATGATCTTCTATGGAAAAAGACACTGTTGGATCACAGCAGTTAAGCCAAGAAAGTACCCTCTGATATAGCTATTATATGTTATAGTAAACTATTAATGTATCAAAATTCCAAAATAAGCATGGCATTTGTACAATTAGAAACTGAACCACCTTAAAAAAATAGCAGGTATAGCTTCCCAATTAAGATCACAACTTTGACCTAGGTAAGGCACCTGGTAAAGATCATGTAATTGTCAGTGTGTAAATACTGTCACATCTATTTTGATTCTATTGTACTTGCACAGAAGAACCAGTGGAGGATATGGGACATGGGGGAGGGACAGAAAAGCATGAAAACATGTGTGTTGGAAACTCATTTTTACCTCATTCCAAAATATATTTTGATCAGAATCTCACATAATCCTTACCGCCTCACTGGTTAAACTGTGTGATTTGTCTTTTGTAAAGACAACTTGTAAAGAGAAAAATCTAGGATTAATGAAGACAACTCTTGATTTTAGAAAGAATAACTTGTCCTTGCTCTGGTAATCTGTTCTAACATAGGGTGTTTCCGCACTGGCTGCGGAACCCACATTAAGAACACAATAAGGACACATGTAAGACACATAGAAAACTTACCTTCCGCACTGGAAGACACATCAGGGGCCCTTCCAGGCGGCCGCTTCTGCACACCGGCGTGTGAGATCCGGCCTTAATGGGGTTTTGCTGCCAAAAAAAACCATCCTCTGGGAAGACCTGGAAAATCCGTCCTCTTGCCTCAATCTGTTTGGAAGCAGGACGCTTCCGCACATGGAGAGGCGAGGGGACAGATGTGCTGGCAGCACCCATCTTGGGAAGGGCGGAAGCAGGCCGGTCTGTCTCCAGAGCCTCTCCCCTGCGTGCTCGTGCCGGCAGAAACGTGCGGTGGCAGGCAGCTGAATGCTCCAGTCCCACGGCTCCGGGAGGCTGGCTGCATTTGGGAATGGGTGCTGCGGCCTCCGCAAAGCACCCAGAAGATCTGGCCCTCAGCATCCATCCTCCCAGAGCGTGTGCGGACACAGGAGGCCTCTTCGAATCCGTCCCTATTTCGGATGAATCCTCCAGAGGACGGATTGCTGGGAAACGGATTTTCTTTAATCTGCTTCTCGGCGGCCAGTGCAGAAGCATCCATATACTCTTAACTATCATCATCTACTGTACGAGTTATTGTTATGTTTGCATCAAATTAAACATAAACTTGTGAAAATGCAGTATGCATTTACTTAGCAATAAGTGCTACTACATTTAGTGGTGTTTAGGTTCCCTGACTGCAATTATAGTTCTCAGTCCAGGAAACTGCTGCATATTTTTGAAGTCCATTGCTTTCAATTGGCTTTAGATGCACTTTATCAAGTACCAGATTGCAACCATACATTGAAACTCAATTTTCCCCACCAATAATCTCCCTTAAAGATTCCCAGAATCATTTCATATGATTATTTGAATCTAATAAATAGACAAAGAAAAACATTGTATCTCTGAATCTGGGTGTCTTATCGGTCTTCTTAAGCTTGAATGTTACTTATAGTCCATGTAATTTCATACCTTTGCCAGTTTTTTCAGCTTTTTCCAATTTCTCTTGTTTCTCCGGTTGCTTAATTGAAGGCATTGTATCATTTTTACTGTCAGAGCTTTTAAGATCTTTCTTCGTATCTTGAACGGAAGGTTTGAGTTCAGGATTTGATTCTTCTGGCAACTTAAATTCTGGCAGTATATCTTTTAAGAATTCCCAAACCTTGTTCAAATATCCTGACCTTTAGGACATATAGACAAATATCGTGTTCATTTATAATTATTATATGTCATTCATTTACAGCGAAAGTATTGTATTTCTCATTATTTAATTGTTTTGATACATAGATATCAAAGAGAAAGATATCCTTGCTATATTTTCTTATTGTTCATAGTTGCAGTTATCTGTGGACAAACTCTAATCGCTTATCTTGCTGATGACTAGCCTGTTGTAACCCATAAATGACAGTTGAAAAGCAACAGTAGCAGCAGCAGACCAGAGTTTGCAACATCACTGGAGGGGACTGATTTCCGGCAGCAACACTTCTACTCAGCTGGCTTCAATTTTGCCAGATCTGAGGGGAACGGCCTGAGCACATCTAATCAGCTGCTCAAGAGTAACGTAATTTTGATAGAACACTAAGAACAGAAACAAATAAGGCAAGCCCTACAGTTTGCCAGAGTTTAAGAGAATGACATTTTAAAACTCATGTTTCAGCAGTGCTGTGATAGCAGGCAGAAATGTTCTTTCCGCTCTATATTAAAGATAAAGAAGAAGCATCTTGTTGTAGACCATAGCAGCATAAATACATTTCAAAGAGACTTGCTTTACCACTAGGTAAGGGAAATGTAAGCACTCATCTCTCTAAGTACTGTGTGGATAAAGAAAGCATAAACAGGGGTGTTTTTCCACTGTCACTAGAAATACCCATTAAGTCCCCATTAATGGGTACGTAATTGCATTTTTGTACCCATTAATGGATACTTAATACTTCTAGTGACAGCAGAAAAACACCCCAGGTTTAATAGAGAAAGCAGCCACGAATACCAAAGACTTCAGAAGCAACCAACTCATCAAGTGAATTAACTTCTACGTAAATGATTTTGTGTGCTTTAAAACTGAAAATTGTAGTGAGTGTCCTTTTTTCTCTCAAAAACAAGATAACCGATATACAGGGAAAGCAGAAAGACAGAAGTATTCTTCATAACAGTAAAACTTACTGCAGAGGAATGATTTCTGGTAGCCATCCAGTAAGTGCATGCAGAACTGTAAATTCCCCCAATTCTCTTTTTCCACCTTCACTTATGCTGTAACAAAGGCAAATAAGTACACCAACATTCTATTTGAAGATTGTTATATTAACCTTGTAATGACTATAAATTTAAGATTCGTAATGCAATGCTTTATCTAAGACATGAAGGTAACACCAAACAGGACTGCTAGGAGAAGGCTATCTCATGACATGCTGGCCAACGCTATCAAGTATGTCCCACAACGGGCTGGACCACAACTAACGCACAATAACGGCTTACTGCATTCAGATTGCCCATGCCAGCCCAGACTGGTGGGAACAAACGTTCCTCATCTTCAATGAGCAGGGCCAGTCTGGAGGTGCACCTACTTTGAGCGGCACATTCTTGTGCACAGCTGAAAGGCAGCCAGACTTTCTATACTAAATGACTGGGATAGGTATCATTTTGTTATGGAGGGGCAGAGCTTCTGCTGTTCTGCACTAGTGTGAGAATGGAAGCCCCCTGGGCCCCAGGGAGATAACAGCCCATACCGAAGGGGCCTTAAGAGCACAGCACTCAAAGGTACTCTTCAAAAGTGGAATTAAACTAACCTTTCCGACCACACAGGATAAGGAGATAGTACATGAGGTACTTCATACGCAAAAGCATAGCTTAGCATTTCATGTGCATATAGCCATCACTTTTGACTGCATCCAAGGATCTTCTTTATTATACAAGCATCTATAATCTGTTTATTAACTCATAGGAAGCAAACAAGACTACATCCTCTTTCCTTGATTTTGGCTTTGTTACACATTGCTTTACTTTGATTTCTAAATAGATACAAAGCTTAGAAAACATACTCATTGTTAGCTAGTTTAATTATGGCTTTGCATAATATCAGGGGCCAAAGTTCAATTTCACATGTTGTCACTGGAAGCAACATATAATTGTCTTCACTGAAAGGTATACCATCATCTACAACGATCTTCCTCCAGCATCCCTAAAAAAGAGAGAAAAAGGAAATTAAATGTAATAAAAGCAGAAAAGGAAAATATAATCAAGTATAGAACTCTATGTGACCTTCCAAATACTTGAATTTTATTGTACACATCATTTATAAACAAAAAACAGACTTGGAAATTCAGTAGCTGCCAACTTCCCAACAGTCTAGCAATAATTTTCCAGAAGTTCTTCACAACAATTATATGTAGCTATATTAGCTGTCCATTACTTAGGTGCTGCAGCCCTAAAATCCTAAGCTACTACTCAAGTAAAATGATTATTAATTTTAACATATACATATATATTTAAAAGAGCAAAAATACTTAGCGTAAAAGCCTGGTTAATTAACATTTCACCAAGCAGAAATGTTATTTAACCTATTTTAAAAATTCCTTTAGATATACCGTGCTTACATCATTCAGGCTGCATCCATACAGAGTGAAAAGAACGAGGAGGAGGATTGGCTGAGAAAACTTTCTGTTCTTCTCCCCACAACAGAACACCCTGTGAGGTAGGTGAGGCTGTGAGAGCTCAGAAGAGAGCTGTGACTAGCCCAAGGTCACCCAGCTGGCTTCATGGAGGAGTGCAGAATCAAACCTGGCATTCCCAGATAAGAGTCTGGCTCCCCAGCCCCTAGACCAAAAAGAAGCCACTTCAAACACAGCTTAGAGGTGGTCCCTACCACTCTAGAGTTCCCATCCCAACTCAAATCAAAAGTACATTTTTTGCTCTTTAATGTGGATTAGAAGTGGCACTTGCAAGCTGTTTTTGAGTTGCTTTCTAAATGTGCGTGGACGCAGTCCCAGTGTCATCCTTACAGTTGTGGCAGAGGGCCTGAGGCAGAGGCTCTTTCTCCCATTTCCAGAGCAGGGGCATGCTGGCCATGGAACTTAGCTGTCAGCTCTGAAGAAGCTTAACTGTCGACTCCATGCCAGAAAAGGCACTGGAAGTCCACCTTTGCCAGTGCAACAGCTGTCCAAATGATGGGGGAAAGTGCACTGCCGGGCAGGGTCTGAGTACTTTTTAAGGATGGAGAGGCTGCAGGATGCTTGAGTGTCTTCTATAGCATTGAGTGCCCTGGGTACCTGACTGATGTGCCCCTGGGGCTTTCTGAGGATGCCTGTGGCCAGAAGTGTAAATGCACCATTGCACTCTCATCCTGACAAACTAACATTCCTCTTCCTTCTTCCTCCTCCCCTTCCAAAATCACAGCTCTGATATGGTACAGTAGCAAAGCTAAAGGATTAAAGTTCTTAAGTGGGGATTGTGGATTGTTCCTAATGAGAAGGAAAGGGTAAAACATGAAAAGAAATATACAGAGGAACACATATGGTCTCTGCCTTATTTTCTATTCTCCCAGCAAGACTATGGGTGAATTTGCACTATGCCTCCCTTGACTAGTAATATTAGTGCTATAATGCTCTAGCCACTCACACTTGCAGATGACTAGAGCATTCAAACCTTACTTAAGGTGCAAATGGTCACTCAGATGGTGGCCATTGCGGAGCTCCGACAATGGCGTCAGTGTGCCTGCATGGCATTGTTACTTGGCAATGCAGCACATCACCGCATGTGTGCCACTAGTCATATCCTCCAACAGGAAGATGCGTGGATGAAGCATCCAGGGCTTCAGCAGCCTTGCAGCTAGTGTAAGCGTGAAGCACTTTTAAGTGCTCCAAGCTTATATGGCTTAAGGGAAGTTCCTGGACATGCAGAGCACTTTCTGGTTAAGAAATGGCTCAGTGAGGTCCAGATGCACCTTCCAGGAGTTTCCCCTGCCCTGACTACCAAGGTCCTAGGCTGCGTCCAGACTTATTGATGCTGCACACCAGAATGCACAGCCAAGATCAAACTGTCACACTTGATAGCTGATACTTCTCAATTTACTTAATGTTGATACAGCAGCACTTGCTGCGCAGCATTAAGTAAATTTGAAGTTTCCTGCCAGTCTGGACAGGATGGCGAAAACAGCCAACAAGAGCTGAGATGGCAGCTCAGCTCCCATTGGCTGCCCCTTCCACGGGACGCATGCCTCACCCCATGTGACCGCGCACACCGGTCTCAGTTCTTGCAGCCTCTGAGCAGGAAGCCAAGGAGGTTGCTTTTAGTGAGGACAGTGTGTTGTCAATTCACAGCAGGTAAGCTATGGATTTTTATTCTAACTGAGGATTTAATCCACTAGTATGGAAGAGACCCTATAACTGCATTTGGATCAGGGTGTTCTCCTCTGCCTGAATGATACACTGAACTATTCTGTAACAAACAGATAGATAAGCACTTACCATCCAATAGAGTTTGACTACATATTTTCCATAGCTGTTGTACAATGGCATATGTCCCTTCACAGCTTTACACAAAGAATAGATATGTTCCCATGGCTTCCACACAAGTGCAGGTATTTCATTTGCATTAGCTTTCATATCAGGACTTAAAACAGATGCATTTTGTATTTTCCAAACTGCATAGATCTCACTTATAATCCATCTCATCAGCTGAAGTCAGGATTAGGAATATATGCAAAAATAATTATAACAGTAAACTCTGAACACAAACTGTATACAGTATTACAGGCCTACTTTATAAAGAATTAAATGAAGGCTATGATGAACATTTATTTTTATAAAACTTACATGCTGTTGAAGCATATATTTTTAAAAAGACATGTTTGGTACAGAAAGTCTAGGTACCCATACAAGGGAAAAGGATACGACAGCCATAAACAGAAATTAAACCTAATAATTTTTTTAAAATTATGAATCACCTTTCATAATTTTGTACAAGTAGAGAACCATTGCTATAGCTCTGTAGATATATGAGTGAGAGATGAGAGATGGGGGCGGGGGGAGAAAAATGACTGGGAAACCCAAATTTTATTCTGGACAGTGTAAGTTTTGAATTTGTCTTTCTCCTGCAGTTCTGTGCTGCATCTGCTCCCCAGGTCATTCTGCAATGTAGGTAATAAATGCCTCTAAACAGGGTTTGTTTGTTTTTAGATAGAAGAGCAAAGTCATTCATTCTACGGCCCTGTTCCCACTTGACTTTTTCAGCCCTGGTTAGACTATTTTAGTCCTGGTTGGACTATTTTAACCCAGATAAAGGGCCGAGTGCACATTTCAGGCTGTTCCCATTTACCTGATGGTAAACCAGGCTGAACCCGAATATTGCTGTTCCCATTCACCACCCAAATCCCCAGCACAAAGAAACAGGACCTTTTAATATCCGATCCCCCCAGTCCAAACCCTGTAAGCCTGCCCTGGTCAATCAGCTCAGTGGAAGAAGAGACACACACAACTTTCTCTTTTCCACACCCTCCCTTTCAGATCAGACGTTCCCAGTAACATCACCTCCATCCACCTTACCAGGAAGACAGCATTAGTGCTCCAGCAGATCGACAAAAGAGCAGAGCGCAATCAGAAGGCTGATAGCTTGCATGAGGGAGAGCAGCTTGACTCACGGTTTTGCTTTTAAAACCTTTTTGCTTGATACATATGTATCCCTTTGATGAGTGTTAGCAGCTACTTGAAAAGTAGCTATGAGAGATATATTCCTCAAAGCTGCTAACAATCAGAGTAGTAGTGCTACGGATGGATGAATGGATGGATGGACGGATGGACAGATTTGATAGCTACAGATGATTCATACAGAACTGGTGTACATTTTCTGTGTACACTCATACCAAATTCCATTTTGAAACCATGTTTCACAAGGCACCGTGGCAGAGGAAAAGGAAGGGCAGAATGAGATCCACATTAAGCATTGCTGGTTCCCAATTCTTCATGGCAGAGATGGCTCTACTAGCTTTACATAGATTCATTTGCTTATTTATTCACTATTTACTTATACAGTAATATTTACTGTATGATAATAGGAGAAGAGCAGGATATAAACTAATTTTTTATCTTAAATTAAGGATTGATTACATACCTCACTTCCCATTAAATGTTCATTGGGTGAAAACAGATCAAACCAGTTTTCATTTTTCACTATCACAGGGACCTAAAAAGAACAGAGTAATTAGCTTCAGTTCTTTTTATCAAAATATTCATAAAAAAGTTTAGAAAACTTTCAGATCTTGTCATAGTCTCTTGGTGTTTTCCTGCCAGAGAGTGTGGGAAGAGGGAAAGTTATATTTTAAATATGTTTTAATACTTTATATATATTATCTTTTTATTATTCTGACCTGACCTGGGACATTTTGTTTTCTATTTCTATCCATTGTTATTTGTATAATGCCTTTCCAAAACATCACTCAGGGCAGTTTACAACAACAGGAAAAAAAAGCATACAATGCAAAATAATACAGTATTCACTGTGATACATAATACATTATAAACTTGCACACAATATCATGTAATACATTATAAAATTACACAAAACCTTAGGGAAGGGAAAAGGGACACTGGCCTTTTATGGCCTCTGGTGTAGCTGAGGCAAGGTGGAATCCAGAGCAGCTGACAAAAACTGATCCCAGTCCTGCAAAGAAGCACGTACTCCAGGGCAACAGCACCCAGTCAGGCAAGAGGACAGCCAGAGGGCAGAGTGGCCTGTACTGCCACCATTAAACCACCTCCAGGAGCAATGACACAGTTCCCCTCCTCGTTCTTGGACAGAGCTTCCAGCAGCTGAAGCCACCAGCAGCTGTCATTTATGGCCTCTGGTGTCGCTGAGATCAGGTGAAGTCCAGAGTAGCTGACAATAAATGGCTTATTTACGATATGAAATTTTTTCAAAAAACCTTTTTGAAAAAGTACAAAAGGGTGCAGTCCTAAGCTTCATGATGGCTGTACGGTGCTTATAAGACTAATGGATATCTGCATGCACTGTGCCTACTCAGAAGAAGAAACAATTTATTGTTGCTTCCAGGCACTGAAAAAACTCTTAACGCTGTGCAAGGTCTTTGTTGCCTTGGCCCCAGCCACTGATCTTCCAAAACAAATGCAGGATGGGGCAAAAGTCCTGCCCTAGTCAACTGGCTCAAGCCACACATCACTACTGGGAAAGAGACAGAAGTTTAGCTGTGGAATTTTAGTAGTTCCTTTGGTGTTACAGAGGAAATACTGACTAGGGTCAATTTCTGGACCTCCTGTCCTGCATTTAGTTGTGAGTTTTGTTTATCTTGATTCCTCCCCATGCCAGTGTGGATGATTTAGAACAGCATTTGTAACTTGGCATGTCAGTTTTTCTTGTTAAGAGTAAATAATCTGTACCTTCTGGTGCAACTGGCACTTTTAAGCCATAACTGTAGAATTCTGGGTTCTTCTTTATGATATGAACTTCATTAAGTACCAGAACAAGCCAGCAAATCTAACATAAATGAAGTCAAACAGAGGAGACATTGGAAAATCTGGCACTAGAATATAAATCAAAGGATGCGATAATACACTATATATCCAAACAGGATTATATTTGGTAATGAATATTACAGTTTTTACTGATAGTGTGAAAATGTCAATTGTTGATTATGGTTACCAGCTCAATTAAATTTTATGAATGTTTTGTTTTGTACTTTTAGACTGTTTAGAAGAATTGAAAAAGGCTGTTAATTAGATTGGGCTTAATGTAAGTGAAACTATCAATAGATTGGAAGCAGCTCAGTGGCAATGCAAACAGCCTGTAAAACAGGTTATTGGTCCAATTCCCAGTATTTCCCCAAAAGTAAGTAATGGCCAACTAATTCTGTATCAATGGCAATAAAACTGCATAAAGGTGTCCATGGAGGCATCCATGTGGTAAACCAAGAGTCAGTCACAACTCAGTGATACCTAACAACAAGCACTGGTTCACAGAACTCTTAAAAAGGAACATGCATGAAGTTACTTTCATTTGACAGTGAAAGGTGGTTAGAGGTCAGGGCTGCATGTGACCTCCCTACACACCTGGCTTTATTTGCCTTCACTCACTCAGCTTGCCACTGTCCCTCAGATCTTGCCACTGACCCCACTCTCTCCCCCACTTCCACCCCCACCCCCTGTAAGGCAAACCCTGTCCAGGCCTAGGTGAGGCTACTGCTGCAGGAGACATACCACAGCTGGCTCTTTCTGCCCTCACATGTTAAGAAGCAGCGCTGGAACAAGGGCAGGGCCAGAACATACACAGAGAGGGGTTTTCCACTAGCATTAAAGTACCTATTAAGGACCCTTAATGGCTACTCTAGTGCTAAGTGGAAAAACACCCAGGGTGGTTCCATACTGGACCTCCGAAATACGGATTTATTAGATGATACGGTATCATCTAGATCCATATTTTGGAAATCTGTGTCTAGAAAGATCCGTATCTTCTAACACCCTTTCCGTCCACACCCGCAAGGGAAGGACAGAATTAGATACGGATTTGAGGTGGGTGCAGTGCAGTTGCACAGCACCCATCTCAATCCGTGCTCCGAAGGCCCTCCTCCCAGCCTCCATGATTGGCTCCTCCTACACCCCCACCCACCCTGGGGTGAGCACGCGCAATCCCCTCCTTACCTTCAGGCAGCCAGGCCAATTCTGGCTGCCGGAGCCTGGCGTGCTTTGCGCATGCGTGCAGCATGCCTCCCTATTGGCCAGGGCCACGTGCCTGCGCAGAGGGCCTCCTGAAGCCAGGAGGCCGGGGGGAGAGCCCACTTAAGGACACTTCTGCAGTGCGGACACATCCTAAATGTGTCTTCCCTTAATACGTATTAAGGAGGTCTTAACACCCATTAGAGACTCGTTGCATGGGTCTCAAATGGTGCAGACATGGTTTTTAAAATCCGTCCTTAATGGGTCCTTAATGGGTATTTAGTGTCGAATGCGGAAGCCCCCCCAGAGACTCAACCAGCCTTACATGCTGAGGGACAATCTTCCTGAAGAGCCTCATGTTTGATTGACTGACCAAGTCTCAAAAATGTCCCACCAAGCACTCAAAAATAAACCACACAGTGTTTAAGTAAAAGGATTTATTAAAAAACACAAAAGATTTGTGTTCCAAGAGACACAAAAATCATACAGTTTGGTATGGCAGTCCACAAGAATAATGAGAGGCAGAAAATTTGATTCAAAAGACAGCATAAGGCAGAACAAAGACAATAGCATACCGCAAAAGGGATAACACGGAATGTTGAAAGATTTCAGCTAAGGCAAATATACAAGTAAAGCAATATTATACCAATTGCAAGTTCATCTAAGTCCTACTCAACTATAATACACAATTAGAGGTAGAATTGTTATATAGCAGCATTAATGGTACAGGAAGGAAGAGGTCAAGTTAATTATAATACTGCAAGTATTAATAAACTAGAATCTTATCCATTGCGATAACTCAAAGTATCAACAATAATGTTTGCTTCCCTTTGATGAGACCAACCTCAAACTGAAAATCTTGTAAGCTCAAGGACCATCTCAAAATTTGTGCATTGTGCCCTTTCATTTTATTTAGAGACAACAATGGATTATGACCAGTTTGCACTTCAAAATGTGAACCAATAAATAAGGTCTCAACTTGTTCAAAGCCCAAACAACATTTAAACATTCCTTTTTCCTTCTCTCAACAACTCTCAGATAAGCACAACTAAATGAAAATCTGGTCCAGTAATGTTTACTTACAGATTAAGAGCTGATTTTTATGTTATGAACTAGTACACTTCCCTTTGGGTTCTGGAGCTCTTTGTTTTATTACATCTTTCCTCCCTTCATTTACTGTGTATTTTCTCCTTACCTTGTTGACTAGAATTTCTTGTGGTCTTTTCCAGTAACCCACTTTCAAAGATGGGGGAAGTTCCATTTTTCCTTCTGGATCTTCAAAAAAATGCTATACAAAACATTGAATTACAAAGCATGGTAAAACTAAAACACTGAGAGGCATGTATAATAATTACATATTCCTATGAAAAGTGGCATTTTATGTACGTCAGACTGAGACAACCTGAATTTAGAGAAACATGAACAATGTGGCATAATTACTAGGCAAGGAATTATTTTTAGTTAATGCATATTGTATATGAAAGCCTAGTGTCGGAAGCACATATTCAACAACATTAAGTTCACAAAGTCAGTAGTCAAGCTGCCTACCACTCTTAAAATTGTGAATGCTCAAACAACAACTAGATTTTTAAAAGTGTGATTAATGCCAGACATCCTTCCTATCATATAATCTCACTCTGTCTCTCTTTGGCTGAATCCCCAAAAGACTTATTAGCCCCTCTCGGATTCCTCTGCAGTCACTCTGTTATAGCTGACTTTAAAAGTCCCCTCCACTTCCAGAATAAGCGTCCCCCTGGCAGCCGCGATCTAAACGGACTTTCCGTCCCCGTGGTAGCAGTTTTCTCTTTCCAGGCATTCCCCCCCCCCGCCCCCTCTCTTGTTAAAAGGAAAAATCGCCGGATCTCCGTCTCTTGAAACTGCTTCCTGCCTCTAGCAAAGCATATGAGCGCTCATTCTTAGTCACTTTCATTCACTTTCAGCAGTTACTTTCACTTTGTTCTCTGTTAGAAAAGGCTGCAGGATCGGGAGCGCGATCCTTCGCTCATTCTCTTTTAAGGCTTCCCTTGAAAACAATGTTGCCATTCTGAGCAATTCTGGCTCTTTTTACAAAGGAAAGGAAGCGAACCTGCTGCATTTCTCAGATGTGTGAATGCTTTTTGGCTGTGTGTGCAGGCAAGCAATCCCCGCCCCTTTTGCCACGGAGCGTCCTCAAGGCAGATATAGCGAGCAAAACCCGCGAATCGCTGAAAGAGCGCTGAAACTCTTATTTAAAGTGCACGTATTTTATCGCGGGTGTCTCACTTTGCTAAGCTCCCTAAGCGCCTTGTAAAGCCCGGAATGGGGACGCTCAGAGGCAAAAGGAGTGTCCTGGCACACTTTAAATTCCATGGGGACAGGGCTTTTGTGTGTTTGTGCATATGTGAGAGACTGAGCAAAAATGTTTTCAGCAGTAGAAATGTGGGGATCCATTACAGGTTACATAGTGATGCCTCCTGGCCTCCGAAAACCTTGGAGCTGTGGAATGTAAGTTCGACAGATACAAAGTTTCTGTCCATTGTTGTTTAATGTCAAATCATAAATAGGCCCAGAAATCAGCCATTTTCAGTCTCACACTAAACTAGGTCTGGTTGAAATCTCCCCTGCTAATTTGACTTCTTCATCCCCATCAATGTATACACCAGGTAACAGTGGAACATGTTCTTCTGTTCTATAATCTTTATAACACTGCCCGCCAAGAATTAATAAAACCTAAGCTAAGCCCATATCTAGGAAGATCCAGTTCAGAATACGTCATGTTGTTGTTAAGTGACACCAATCCTGACATGACCCTAGCGGCTGCAAAATTCCTGGCCATTTTAATAAAAACAAGGCAGAAGTCACAAAATGAAACCCTGCAATTGAGTGACCTTGATTAGAGATATTCTGAAAAGTTAGTCCTGACCATATGTATTTTAAATTTTTATTGTTTTAGTGCTTCTCATTGTAAACCATCTATCTGTTTTTATGTATTAACTGGTCACCACACCTCAAAAAGGATATTGTGGAACTAGAGAAGGTGCAGAGAAGGGCAACCAGAATGATTAAGGGTCTGGAACACCTCCCTTACGAAACCAGGGAGGCCTCTTCAGTCTGGAGAGACGGTGTTTAAGAGAGGACCTGATTGACGTATATAAAATTATGCATGGTATAGAAAAGGTGGATAGAGAAAAGAAATTTTCTCTATCACACAATACTAGAACCAGGGGGCACTCTATGAGGCTGATGGGTAGGAGAGTCAGATCCGACAAAGGGAAGTATTTTTTCACCCAGAGTGTCATCGGTTTATGGAATTTGCTGCCGGAAGAGGTGGTGACAGCTACCAGTCTAGATGGCTTTAAGGTAGGGTTAGACAAATTTATGGATGGCAGATGTATCAATGGCTACTAGAATGAATGCCTAGGTGCATCTTTCAGGCTGGGGGGGAACAAGGACGCTTCTAAGGCCATTTGCTGGGATTCTAGAGCAGGAATAGATTTGTCCTTGTCTCTGCTTGAGTTGCATATGAGCATTTGGTGGGCCACTGTGTGCGACAGGATGCTGGACTAGATGGGCTGTGGCCTGATCCAGCAAGGCTTCTCTTATGTTCTTATGCTAACTTTTGAGTATGTAGACTGGTTTTTATTTTTCTTTTGACTCTATCAGTATATTGTGATTTTAAATATTTATGTAAATTTTGTATTTTTTAATATTTGTTGATTCTGGTCTGTGACTGTACAAATAAATTCTATTCTAAAGCAGAGGAGGAGGCATCTGAGGGTATGATCTGCCTCTGAGTCATTTCTTGCACCCTTCATGTAGAATGCTTCCAAAGGCAAATTTTGGGCATTGGGGGTGCCCTACATGCCCAATATTGATAGGAACACTTGCCTACTAGACTCCAGGAGGACTTGAGAGGTCCTTGTCTTCAACAGTTTGGATGCAGATGTGGAGTTCTAATTTAAAAAATCATCATTTTATAGGTATGATACAGTGCACATGTATGTATATTACAGCAAACCCTATACCAGAAATATCTCTATTTACATAAAAAGATAAGGAAAATCATTCACACTGGGAAGGCCTCATTAAAAAGAAATATTTCAGTGGGCACTCAAAAAATATTACAGTAAGTGCCTCATAAATATCAGCCACCAACTGCTAATAAATGCAAGATGACACAAGGTAATCTGTGAGACCAACAGAAGGACCTCCATATGTAATCTAAGTGGTCTTACAGTCTATAATCGGAGAAGTGAACTGCCAAGTAACCCAAACCCAAGCTGTTCAGAGCCTTATGTGCCAAACTTAAAAGCTTGCATCTGGCCCAGTAGCTAAGTGGTAACTAGTACAATTATTTAAGCATACAAATATGCTCAGCAACTTGACTATCATATTTACATGACTTGCAGCTTTTAAAACAGTACAGTAGCAGCCCTACACAAAGTGCATTACGCTAATCTAAACATGTGATTAACAACTTTTGTACAACAGATGCTACACAGAAGTCCTATGATGGAAGTCAAAGCCCTTAGTACATCTCCTAAACCTATCCTCCCTTAACCAACACACCTCTACGCTGGCCTCTCCAGATCTAGAAATCAATTCTAATGTACTGTATTTCTGGGTTGCCAAAACTAACCCACCTCCCCACGCCCAGCAGACTGGATCAGCCTCTCACTGCCATCAGAACGAAGCAATCCAATCCACCACTAAGGAGTGCTCCCCAAACCACTGTAAAGTAGTCTCCTTTTGAAGTGGCTACAGCTCCACCTTTTGCACCATAGCAGGATCCAAGACCTCATTCCGTGCAGATATGGTTTCTACAAAGCAGCTTGGCTTTCCAGCAGACTCCAGTAGGTGTGGGCCAGTAGCCTGGTGCAGACATTACCTAATTTTCCAGCTGGTATCTCCAAAAGCCCTTAAGAGGAGTAGGGTAAAGATACTGTATAAAGAAAATAAAAAGGATTCTACCCTGGATCTAATCAGCAACCAAAACAATGAAAGCAGTGGTTGTCCATCACAGATCCTTTCCCCCTAGGAATGTGAAGTATGAACAGTAATTTACAGGTTCTACATTGTATGTAGTGTATGTATATATGTGTACATATTTAACTCTTTGGTCTTTCTTGATCATATACAGTATGTACAACACCTACTTCACTTAAGCTAGATGCCACTACTACAAACTAACCCATCAGCCTTAAGATAGTCCTAGGATGAAATAATAAATAGGGCTGAAGTATTTTATATGCCATGTGACTATTCTGGCTCTATCATGTCACACTTTATATCTGCCCCAGTGCAATGAGGAACATGTAGAAGCAGATTTTTGGTAAAGATCTCTTTTACTGTATGTGAAACATTAAGTATGTGCAGCTGTCAGATGCATGGTAGACTAATAAATAGATCAGTGCATCATTGCAGATTAAATAGAGTGAATGAAATGTAAATAAAATATAAAAAATAAATTATTCAGAGCTTATGATCATGAAAAACATAACAGTTAACACACCATGGTTACCACTTAATAATTCCTGCCACAAATCATCATTAAAAAGTTAATTTAAAACAAAATAATTGATTCTAACAATTAAATCCTATTTTAAGTGTAGAATGAAATAAAAGTCATTTAAAAGTTTTGTAAAAAAAAGCAGTTATGTTCTCTCTCTCATTCTACTCAATATCTGGCTTTGATCTACTGGGACTTAGATATCAACTAGGTCTGCAAGGCATCATGTTGGCTTGGTGGAAGCCATTGCAAATTGATTTTGGGGTCATAGCTTTTAATAGTGAACCTATAAAAATGCAATATTACTACAAATGCCAACACATCATGAACCTGAGCAACCAAACCACCATTATGGTATACTTACTAAAACAGGGCTTCTTCCACTTTTATCTTTTTCCTTTCCACTTTTCCCTGCATCCCATTTCTCTGCATTTATGTCCACTTCGTTCCATTCTGGCCAGATTGGGAATCTTCCCCTCCTTCCCTCAGCACCTTGAGGGTTTACTCCAGACCCAGATCCCGAAAGAAACCAAAGGCTAAAATAAAATGCAATTGTCCAAATTATAAAAATTGGTCATTTATTTTGTAACAACACTTTTTAAACACCTACTTCAAATTTTATTTGTAGCCAAATATATACAAACCCAGCATACCACACTGCCCCGTAGTCAATTCCTTTGGAGCACCTACCTGCAAGCTAGCTCAGCACCTGGCTTTCTTGATGAAATCAATAACAGGGAAATTTGAACACCACACAAAACTCCTATAAGTTTTTTTTTCAGAAAACTGACATCAAGCTAAAGGACACAGACCTATATGGACATAATGGTAAGCTCTGACAGTGAGTCATTATTCACCAATGTACCCCCTGGAAGACTTGCTAAGCTTATTGGAACCACATTTCAAGCCTGAAGAAATAAAATTGATCAGCCACTGCCACACAGAAAGTTACTTCCTTTGGAATGGAAGCTACTATGAACAAAAGGAGGGAATGGCCATGAGGAGTCCACTCAGTCCAGCCATAGCCAACATTTATATGGAGCATTTTGAAAACAAGGCCCTGGAAAATACAAATAAGATTGAAACCAGCCATAAAAGCCTACAAACAACCTACTCCCAATTTTAAAGCCACTTTTTTTAATGCTCTATTTAATAGAAAAAGTAGTGCATTGCTTTATTCAGTTACCTTATTTCTTTATTTATAGAATTTTACTTCATCATTTATTTATTTATTTATTATTATTTACATTTTTATCCCGCCCCATACCTGAAGGTCTCTGGGCAGGTAATAACCATTAAAACAACAGACTAAAAACAGAATATACATTAAAATCACTTTAAAAATTCAACAAATCTAAAACAATACACAGTATGTTTAAAATGATCGTATCTGTACTGCAAGGGAAGATATAACCACCTCAGCCAAAGGCCTGGGCAAAGAGGTGCATCTTTACTGCCTTCCTAAATATATATAAGGAAGGGGTGTGACACACCTCGAGGGGGAGACTATTTTATAGTCTGGAAAAGAGTCTCTCCCAGGCCACCCACCAGCCTCACTACTGAAGGTGGTGGGACAACCAGGAGGGCCTCACCACTTGATCTTAAGGCACGGGCAGGTCGGTATGGGAGAAGGCATCCCTTTAGATATTTGGGGCCCAAGTCATTTATGGCCTTATAAGTCAGTCAACACCTTGAATTGGGCTTGGTAGTAAATTGGCAGCCAATGCAAACCTTTTAAAACAGGTGTGATGTGTGTCCAGCTAGTTGTTCCAGTCAGCACTCTAGCGGCTGCAATTTGTACTAGCTGCAACTTCCAGACCATCTTCAAGGGCAGCCCCACGTAGAGTGCATTATAGTAGTCCAACCTAGAGGTTACTGCACACAATGAGAAATAAACCATGTACTGAGGGCTATAACTGAATGTGTCCATCCATTTGTGCATATATCCATGTATGCCTGTGAATTAGTATGCATGCAGTGTGTGTCAGCTGGCTTTAGGAGCACTGACAGTCCACAAGTGTAGCCGGCATGCTGAAAACTACTGTGCATTCCTTACTGAACCAATCTTACCATGTGTGTACCTTGTGACTGACATAATTCTAAGAAAGGCTATAGGCAGTTATCGGTCCCATTACGTGAATAAGATTTTTGTGACAGAGACCAAAACCATCTTCCTTCAAAAAGAATGTCAGTACTGTAGTAGGATTCATCCTTCTTCATAACATGCCACTTATATTGAGCTGTTCACTGTAAGGAATGCTGCCAGATGAGATAAATTCATGGATCGTCAGGGCTACCATGTGCCATTAAAAAAAGGTTGACTGCAAGCTGTTCTTGTATTGAAAGTGACATGCTCAGAAGTGCCTCTTGTTTGTAGGTTTCTCATGAATATCTGAAGAACAACGAAGCCACCATATCAGAGTAATGTCCACGAGCTTCATAGAACTATAGCTTTAGGATAAAATAGTAGCCCCTCTGTCTGTGAATCATCTTATGAAAACAGCATCATATTTAGAGAATATGCTCAGAACTGTCATTCTGGGTCTTTGGCGAAATACTGATAATATGAAGAAAAGAGGCGCTGCAGGGCAGCATCTCCTTCTGTGATACACAGAAGCAAAAGTCGTTTGGAAGAATACATATTAACCAACAGCTGAGCTATATTGTGCTTAAATCATGGACCGTGACTTAACATCCACCAGTGAGACCCTCTTGGTTGAGGCATCACTCCCAACTGTGAAGGGCCTTCTTCGTGGTGGCCCCCAGCTACTCTGAGACCTCTGGATAAAGGATGGGGCAGAAAAATGTATACATTCATAAGATCAGCCAAGAAAGAACAGGGAAAGAGGCTCCACGGAAGGGCTAAAGGTCTTCTTACTCTTTAGTGGGGGTGCCAGACTGAAGGACGTTGTTGCTCTTCACCAGCTCCTTCTTTTTGGTTAACTTCGTCGTCATGGCCGCCGCCTCCGAGCAGAACTTCAGCGCACCTGCAGCAACAGGCGGCCCTCTTCGCCTCCTCCAAGAAACAGCGGCAGGAGCGTCCACTCCGTTGCTAGGAAACACACCCGCACTGGCACAGCCATAGAGATAGCAAGCGATGTAGAGGGACACACCACCTAGACCATGGGCACACACTTATTCTAGGTTTTTTTACATGGAGTTTTAAATAGAGCTAGAAAAAGGTGTAGAGCCACCCCATCTTATTATCTTCCCCCACCCTCACCCTGTCTGCCTGCTGTCATCGAAACAAAGTGGGCCGGCGGCCGGCCGAGATTTTTTCCACAGAGCTATAAAATATAGAACGGCACCGCTTGTGCGCCTAGAGATAAAAACTGTCTCGTAACATTAGACTAATTGTTGTATTCTCCTGCTGTATACGCGCCCGCTGTGTCTGCTTGCTTAACTGAACAGCGGGGAGGTGGCGGCGGCTCTGAACCGGTTATTCGGGTTTCCTTTTTTCCTCCACCCACACATTAGTGACTTAAAAAGTGGGTGCTATGAAGACTAAGGAAATAGATAGGTTCAGCCTCCTTGAGTGGGATTTATTATACGCATCTACAATAATAACTTACATTGAATATTAGGTTCTGCGGGATGGTTGAAAGCCACCCTCATTCAACTTTAGCCTCATTATTCCCTATATTTGTGGTAGAGTTTTCCATATAATCATGATTTTATTTTGATTTTTGTGCTGGAGCTGAGAAGGAGTTGCTAAGGCTGTGGTCACACTTAAGGCTTAATCCAGCTTCAGTCCACTTTCACGGTGAGAGAATACATTAGCAAAGTGGCAAGCTGTTTTCTTTCAGGGTTAAATAACTCAGAAAATTCACTTTTGGCAGGGATAATGTGAAAACTACCGGTCACTTTGCTGATATGTTCTCTTGCTCTAAAGGTGGACTGAAGCTGGATTAAACCTTAGGTGTGACCACAGCCTAAGAGGAAAGTGAGCAGGCAGACAGGTCCTTCTTTAATGTAAAATTCTAGACAATTATATAATGCAGATCCTGGAACATTGGAAACTGTCTTCTGAACCACATTTTGCAAAATGATGGTGGCAGGCAAGATGTCATTAAGAGGGGGTATCAAACTTTCATATATAATTTATTAATATTCAAAGAGAATCAGTGAAAACTTGACCTTTGGCCTCTCTCAGGACAGTGCCAACTCTTTTGTGACGTTCCACCTCCTCTTGCCTCTCTTCATTGATCTCCCAATGAAAGTCTTTTATCACTCAGGCTGCATCCAGGCATCAGTGATTTATTCCACTATATTTGGATATTACAGCATACAACATGGTTGTTTTAGGGTTGTTAACTCCTTCTCTTTGCTTTGCCATTCCAAAAAGTAGGTTGAGAAGAGGGAGGTTATCCAGGATCTGCTCTTACCAGACATTTGGACATAACAGAAATTTGATTGATACTTGGATTTCTGGTATTTACCATACATTCTTCCATCAAAATTCATACATATATTATTAGACTTGATTCAGTTTCAGCAACTAAATTGTTGTCTTTTCACTTTTTTGGATTGCTGAAATGGCTTGTGTTTGTTATAATCTTTTTTTTTTAAGTCAAGTCCCTTCCCCAAAACCTTGGCACCAGCAGCAGTCAGGTGATGGTAGCGGTAGACTGGAACATTTGGCTTGATATGTTCTATAGCATTAGATAAATTTATGGAAGACAGGTGTATCAGTTGCTACTAGAATGGACACTTAGTACTGCTTCTGAGTTGGGGGATGCCCCTCAAGCCCATCTGCAGGGAATTGAGAACAAATGAAGACTTTGTCTTCTGCTGAAAGCCCCAAGATGGACCACTGTGTGAGAGAGGATGGTTGACTAAATGGGTTGTTGCCTGATCCAGCAGAGTTCCTCTTATATATCTATTGATAATATTAATCTTTGTGTGTATTTTTCTTTTGTATAGTATGAAGAGGCCCATACAGAATATCCATGCTTTTTTAAAACTATCCAAATATAACAGAATAATTAAGCAATGTCTGGATGCAGCCTTATTCATGGTCAGTCCTGACTCAATGTAACTAAAAACAATATTTACAAAATGTAGTGTTCCTGAAAACAAAAAAGCCAGTTGGAGTGCGGAGAGTTTTAATCCCCACACACCCTCTTTGTATTGAGCAAGAATAGCTAACATATGGTCCTCTAGGCTGTTTTTGCACTGCCACTAAGACCCATTTAAGATCCCATTAGAAACCTGATTGGTACCAATTGGGAAGGCTGTAGACCCCACTGAAGACCCCTTTAGAACCCCATCTAGATGGACCTGTCCTTCAGGCCCTTAAATCCGGATTTTTCGTGGACCCCTTTAAAGGTATCCACAATCTGGTCTTCAACCGTGAAGACCGGATTAGTGGACATGCATCTGCATGACTTACCTGGCAATGGGGTCCAGGGGCGGACCTAGCAAGAGTGGAGCTGTGTGCACAGGTGGCACCGACTCTGCCACACCACTTGCAGCTACGGAGGCTTGCACAGGCTCCATAGCTGCAAGTGGCATCTGTATTCTACTGCTTCATTTTCCTGCATGTGGGGACTAGTCCTCAATTACAGTTGGAGGAACCACAACCAACCTTTACTGGCTGGTAGATGGTGTACTAGGAGCATCCACATGCTGGTGACTCAACCCTCAGGCTAGGGCATTCCTTAGACCAGATCAGCATGCAGAATGGAGACTCTAGTATGCTTGCTGGCCATTGCAAAATTGCCCTAAGCCTCTAGAGAGAGCTTCATAGAAAATATATTATGACTGGGTTGTGAACAAACTGTTTGACTTGTTTGGGTTTGTAGTTTGTAGTTTGTAGGTTCAGTTCTACCTAGCCACATTGGCAGAGGGGACACAAATCAGATAATCTTCTGCAGTTTAATGGTAGTTTAGCTCATGTAGTCTGTATGGAACTATAACAAAACTGTGCTTCTAAAAAAATTTTCTGTATAGTGTTTGTTTTAATTACCAGGCTTCAAATAAATCAGCAATGTCTTCAGGTGGAGGCAAATCCATATTCCAGGGCTCATTTCCCATTGACAGGCAACATACATTTGCTTATCTAGTCAATTACACAAAGGACAGTTTTATTTATTATGTGGAAACATTCTTGGTTCTGCCTCTGTGTGTACACCAGGTCCAACAGAGTTGTCAACGCCATTTAATCAAATTTCACATGAGATTTACAGAAGGGCATCTGAAAACACAGAAGTGTGAAGCAGCTTGTGGAGCTGCACCCTCCCAGCCCAATGCCGGTTTTATTCTGCCCCTTTCTTCTGTTTAGAGGCTTGAATCTATTTAGATGTGGTAGTGAAAAAACTCAGCACCAGCCATGCTTTCCCAGCCTCGTGCGAGGGAGCGCATGACCCTCCTCCTTTTTGGTCTAGTGAAATAAGTGGTAAGCGTTTCTAACCGGCCCCCTACAGTTCACTTTCTCTGGCTCCCGTTTTCCCTGCTTCTTAAAGCTATAGTAACCTTTTCAATGTATTGTTCCCTTTAGCCTTTTAATAAATCACTGTAGGCAATACTCTTCTTTAGAAAAATAGAAGTCTCAAGCTTTATTGTTAGAACATTTGCGATTTGTGAAGTAAAGTAGATTAGTTGCTAAGTTTATCAAGATTCTTAAGTAACACAAACACACACCTATCTCTCTAAAGCCCTAGGCTACCCTAGTCTTCCCTTCCTTGCTTGTCCCAGCCGATGAAGTGTGGATCAGTGCAGGTAAGTTTTCCCTCAGGATGTGGAACAGTATCACCTGAACCTCCCCCCAAAAATCTCCCAGCAAAGAAGAACCTCTTCTTCTCTTGGCAGGTGGTTTATATCCCTCCCACCTGGCACGAGCCTTCACTCTCATTGGCTGCGCCTGGAGTACTCACTCTCCCCTCCTTCATGCTAATTAGGGAATCAGAGCCCTGCTGCTTACCTGTTTTCACTAACTAAGCATGTTACAAAGGCAATTCTTAACAATAAATACATTTAAATACATTCCATACAACAATAATACATTAAATAGGCACTGGCATCATACAGCTTGTCAGTTTTTAAAGAGAAAAGTGGTAGTAGGGGCCCTTAGCACTGTATATCAGAAGATATCCTTGTAAACAGGGGGCTCAGCTACAGCCTTCCAGCTATTCAGCTACAGCTCCTACCATTCTGTGATTTAATACTAGGGATGTGCATGAATGAGTTTTTCTGCATTCAATTCATATCAAATCAAATGTAAGAAAATCTGTATTCATTTGAATAGATCCCCTTTGAATGTGGTAGGATTATGTTGGATATGTATTTGTATGAATTCATACATATATCTGATATAAACATACGTATGCGATATGTATCTGATCCAGGACTATCAGTTACACAGGCGAGGGTTGTTGGAATCTAATAGACCAATAGTGACCTAAATGCAAAAGCTTTCTACCTTTCCTCTAATGAACTCCAGTAGTATTTTTGAAGGAAAAGATCTACCTGGAAATGTTATGAAACTAGTGTATTGGATGAAATGGCTGCAATGTCAGCATAGCCAATACTTAGGGCCAGAGGTTATTCCCTACCCCACCTAGAAAGCAAATAAAACTATATTTGTGCTGTTAAGCAATTAACCTGTCATGCGTACGTTACTTTAACATGCATTCAGGTAAAGAGACAAAGTACTTTATGTCGGGGTTTGCTTGTACACCTGAATGTAAGTTGATTTTTCATGCATACAGGGACAAATCCATGCAATTTTAATTTGCAAATTTACAGAAATGGTCTGCTAATGGGCCCCTACTACCTTCTTCCAGGGGGATGCCAGAGGTTAAATCTGCCACCCTCTGCTTGCCCTGTCATTGCTATGCAAGCTACTTTCACCATTCACATTACACAGAAGGGTGCATCCCGACATTGCTTACTTATTCTGCTATATTTGGATATTCCAGTATAATGTATGAATATTCTGGAATATCCATGCTTTTATCCCAGAATAGATGCAGACTGAAGTCTTCTATAATTCCTTTTTATCCATATTTCTAGTTGGGGCCAGTAACTATAATTAGAAACATGTCGCTATCTGTATTCTGTACAGAGTGGAATACAGGTAGGCTGTGTTCAGAGGGATTGTGGAAACACCAGAACCTGGAGCCATCCACTGAGTCTGTTACTAGAGTGGCCCTGGGTGGCTTTTTACCACCATAAACATTTTTGAGCACTCTGTTGTTCCACTGGCATACGCTGTTCTAGAGAGAACCAAACTGGCAGAGTGCTGAAACGCAAGAAGTGCTGAAGCACAAGGATCCCTGGACAGACTGCAGCCAGTGGGCATCTGGCCACATCTGTTTGTGGTGTCATGGGAGTAGATGCCTTGCAGGTTTGTTACCTTGTCTATCCAGCTTCACCAAACGTCTATTATTGTTACCCGTATTTTCCGGCGTATAAGACGACTGGGTGTATAAGATGACCCCCAAGTTTCCAGTTAAAATATAGAGTTTGGGATATACTCACCGTATAAGAAGACAGCCCCTGGCGTATAAGACGACCCCTGACTTTTGGGAACATTTTCCTGGATTAAAAAGTAGTCTTATACGCCAGAAAATACAGTACTTCTTAGTACTAGTAAAATCTAAGCCACTTTCAACCCAGAGAAATAACAATTTAAGAAAATTACTAAAGCCATAAGGTGATAATTATAGACTCGTAAGGACAGCATTGGACTTTTGGGAGTCGTGAGACCTTCTTGTCTTGATACAGACCTCAGGAATGGGCTCCAAAATATCTAGTAGATACGGCCTCTTAAATTATTTAAAATAATTATCTGAGGCTTGCCTAAACACAGAAATGCCATCCTTTCCTCAGAGGCTGCACCCATCAGTTACTTATTCAGCTATATTAGGATATTCTAGAATATTCATGCTTTATTCCAGAATACCCAAATATAGTAGAATAAACAGCTGACATCTAGATGCATTCAGAGTCATGTTATTTCTGCACCCACTTATTAGCCATGTTTAAAAGCTAGCAGGATAGGCTGTATAAATACTATGTGAATACTGGGTATTTCAATGCTCTGCTCAGACAATGAACTGCAGCACAGGGATACAACTTTGTATCCTAGGAGATTTAACTAGCAGAGTAGACAGCGCCGATAGCAACACCATTTCAGACCTGTTTAATAGGTAGAAACCTTTATAGAAATATGTATAAGTGGAATTCATTGGTTCAGAAATGCGTAAGCCCTTCAAATGCTGATAAATACCCAATACATTCTTTAGTTATATTTCTCAGCACAAACCTTTGACTGTACAAGAATCTTCCAGGCATGTTTTATGTGGTAAAAAAGCACAACCCACGCCTGTGTGGCAGTTAGCGGGCCAGTCTCCTGCCTTTCTGTCTGAGGTACTTTAACATCTTGTTATCTCTGTAAGAGTTGCAGCTAATTAATTTCTTGGTGCTTGTGGTTATAATTAAATATTGGAGAAAATCTCTGCTGCTGTCAGGTCTATTTTTGTTCTGACTGTTCTGTGGATTTTGTTGATTTTCATTGTGAGTTCAGCTTTTTTTGCAATCTAATTCCAACCTTTCCAGAGATGTAGTTTTAGCAAGTGAAATAATCAGAATTCAGCAAGATAGTACAGGTGTCAGTACTAAAGATGGGCAGAGGCTTTCTCACTGTGGAAAATTCAGCACGAATGGTATATTCTATGGCTTAAATCTGAGGCCCCTTCTCCTCAGTTAGCTGCCCTGTTGGAATAACTGGTACCCTGTCACTGAAGACAAGTAGGACAACCATACTGACTACAAAGTTTATTTGTACAAAATACAAAGAATACATAGGAAAATGCATTTAAGGAGAAAAAGTGCAGGACATAGTTAAGCATAGAAATAAAAGAAATGGTCCTGCTATTTTGAGTGTTGGTGAAGAATACCACCCAAAGTTTAGTAGTAAAATAAATGTATCAAAATGAATCTGTTCTTCTAAATACTGTACTTAAGACACAAGCCCTAAATAGGCACAGGTCCAATACTTGTGTTGGCTTTTGAAGAAGGCTGAGCTAGTGATAGATTTAAAAAGTGCTTCCATTCTGAGATATGTGAGACATTGAGATGAGCCATAACAGAAAGTGTATTATACCTGTTCATGACAAATTGTGACCATGTTGTAGGAAACCATTTGGAATGAAGTCTCAACAAAATAAAGGAACAAGTCTTTAGTTAGTATTGAAAGTCATAAGGATAACTGGAAGGCATAATGTGGGAGATAGTACAGCACAGATTTTTTGGCAAATTGCATTATCTTCATTCTGCAATTGTTATATTAGTTCATTCAGTCATTCTGCGTAAATATAATTAAAACAACAATCCTTTACATTACATATAAAACAAAAGCATTTTAGCACCTAAGTCTGAGACAGCGAAAATATATTATTTATCTTGGCCTCAGTTGAAAAAAAGGTGGAAGGATCAGTTTGGCTGTTTCAGTATTTGTGAGAGGATTAATTCTCAGGGTATTTTTTTTTAAAAAAAACACGTTTTGAAGGGGATGTTTTAATAATCTACACTTTGAGTCAAGGGGGTGAGGATAGGGATGAACTCATGTCTACATTGTTAAAATTAGGAATATTTACAATAGGTTTGGAGGTGATTCAGAGAAGAGACCCTAAAGGCCATCCAAGGCCCTTTTCTGCATTGGGCCTTGTTCCCCAAATAGAGACCTCCAATCTGCATGCTGGTGCAGACTACACTAGACCTTGACTAGAGCCTGCTGTAGTCTTCACCAGCATGTGGAGAGCAGGCACCTATTCTTAGATTTAATCTGGAATAAGGCCCAGTGCAGAAAGGCCCCCCAGTTTAATAAGATTTGTTCCGAAGAAAGCTGCATAAGAATACAGTCTTAGAGGTCCTTTATTGACAAGAGAAATAGCAAATTCTATCCAACTGAGAACACTAAAAAGCTTTAGTCTTTCATTTTTACCGAGGCATATCCTATGGATTACTAGAACATGTATTAGAAGAGAAAAAACACCTGTGGTGTTTGTATCAGTCATCAGTATGGATGAAAAATCAACCTATTTGTGGGCAGTGGCCAATTTCTGCACTGAATTTCCTTGAGGGATGTCCTAAAATTGTAAAATTATATTATACAACCATATTTTTAAAAGCTACAATTTACTTACAGTTACCTCACTTGTTCCAGTACACTTTAGAGGCAAAGTGGTTTAATACTGTGTAAGATGTCTCTTCTTTGTTGCAATCTGTCTTCATACAGAAAAACAGTGGACACCTACAGCTATACTGGAGAGATTTGCTTATCAATTATTATGTAGGCCTAAAAGTACATCTCATGAATGATGTACCTTGTTGTTACACATTTTGGATTTGGTTCTCTTTCTATGGGAGTTTTGACTAATCATAACTCAGTTGTACAATAACTGACCAAAATGCATAGGATCACAGGTTTGATCCCAGGCTTTTCTCCAAAAGGTATAACATATCATTTCTGTATCTCTGCAAAAGAAACTGCTTGAATTCATCCATACCTTTGGTAAACACTTGGCTACAGGAACGTTTTCAGTTACCATTACACTTTTTAGGTCCATGTGCTATACATCCCTCAAAATGTTAGTATGTTATTAATGTCTACCCCACCCATGTAAATGTGTAGTTCAAAAGTGACAATGTACTACTATTTTACCATGCCAGGATGGTTGAACTGACACGCACACACATTGTGGAATTTGTTATTAATTCCTTCAGCCAAATTGCTTAGCTATTCACCTGTAGTGATGAAAGATCCAATAAGTGAGATAGTGTAATTCAAGATATCTATGTATTTAAAATATAAGGCATAAAGAGTGTGTGCTTTGGTCACAATCACCTTCTGAACCAGATAATAATTCTGTAGTTGTTTTTGAACATCTATTTTGTGCCCCAGGGTCCTATTCTTAACCTTTCAAAAAGGATTCACAATAATTACTTTATATCAAGTCCTTAAGACATTTCAAATTTAAAGCAAACACTGTTTTCATTCCATAGTACAGGATTTACTGTTACCAGTTCTGATTAACACTACTACCTCTTTCATGGTATTTGACTTTAAGACACACATTTCAAGAATCTTCATAACTGTGTATGTCACACCAGCAAGAGCTGCTCAACTTTGAGGTAGAAATCTTAAAGTTGACCATTCCAGGGTTTGGAGAAGAGCTTCCACACTCAGCTTCCGACTGCTGTGTATAAAAAGAGCCCTTCTTGACTTAAGATGCAAAGAGGTCCTTGCTAGAATTACTGCCTTCTTGAAACAAAATGCTGTAATCAGCTCTTGAGCTACCTGAGAGCAACAATTCTGCTTTATCAGTTCACAGCATTCATTTTGTTAATTATAGACAAAACCATGTACTCTCACCCATGTTTGCTAAAAATCTTGTACTGTCTCACCTGGTATGATGATTTGGTTATGTGTAGTACAAAACAGCCTTATATAAACAGTTGTTACCCCGGGGGCAGGGGATGTGTGGAGGCCTAGTCTGCCAGGGTAAACAAATGGTACCGTGAAAGAACATTTAAGGTGTTTTTCCACTGTAACTAAAAGTACCCATTAGGTACCCATTAATGGGTACGTAATGGCAGTTTTGTACCCATTAATGGGTACTTAATGGGTACTTCTAGTGACAGTGGAAAAACACCCCTAGTCAACATTGTTATAGGGGCCAAATTGTGACATAACAAGATTCCAGATTCCCATGGAACAAGGAAAATAACATTTTATATGTACAAGTCACCTTCTTTATATGTACTTAGACAACAGGTGAAGTTGCACCTCTTTACCCCGGCTTTTGGCTGAGGGTGCAGCATCCCTTCCCAATGTAGGCACTACTGACCATGTAGGAACAAAAACGCATTAAAAATGTATGTATTACTGGGTAACTACTATAATACTGCACTTGTAATTTGAACTTCAATAAGAATTACTCATCACATTAAATATGTACTATAGCCCAAATAGAATTTAAAGAAAATGGCAACTTCTGGCTGCATTGGACCACTTGCTTCCTTGAGCAAAAGCTGATCTTTTCTAGAAGTGCCCTTACAATAGTAATGTGTTTTAAAGGGCTAAGTAGGTGTACCAATCATTGTACATTTTCCAGACCTGAACTCAGGAGTAGCAGACTCTTACTTAGCCACAGCTGGTTCTCCTTCTCATTCAGAATCTGTCCAATTGCTAGGATTTGATTGCATGGCCAAATTTCATTCTGCTGTCATTGCTTCTCCCTTGATACTCAGCATTATGGATTGTAACAAAGTATACACATTACTGTATCCAAAGCATGGAAACTTTTTCTATGTAGATTAATACTTTGTGTGCATCAGACATGACAGATTTGTAATTTATCTTTGCAATAATTATCATGCCACGGTATTTCAATGGTATGTTCCTCAACCTCAAACTACACAACTGGCCATAATAAAAACTTCAAGTGGATTTCCCTGTTAACCATAGTACTATCCATGCGATCCTTTACAATTGTTGAATAGAATTCAGGAGGCAATTATTTTTTGACTGCAAAAACACTGCAATGCACTTTTAAAACTAAGTCCAATGAAAAATTACTTGGACAGAAGTACACAACTGATACATTGGCTCTCAGAAGGATGCATTAACATAGTACTATACCCCATCTATTTCTGAAGTTGGGAACAAGCTCTTCCGTTTTGTACAGATGTCAAAACTAGACTCATCACTCCAGACACTAAGATTAAAAAACTTCATCCTAGTTTACTTCAGAATTCTTAGTCTGTCAGGATTTTGTTTAAAAACTTCAAGCACAGATCTTATATCAGACACAAAGTATAGGAAAAATCCTATTTGAACAGAAATCAGGAAGCCATGCAAATACTTGTGACCAGATAAATCTGTTGAATCCATCTATGTTTAACAGTCAGCTGTGTAATGTTTACAGAATCAATATAGTGCCTTAAGATAAGATGGCGCAGCACCTAACGCAAGCATAGTTTTTTTCATCTTCGCTGATAATGTTAGATTATTTGTTGATGCTTGTTATCTGACCTACTTACTGGTTCCTGAGATTTTTGTTAGATATATTATTCTCCCTCAGTGCACTGATGTGAAGCACACCAAAAACCTGGTAAGCGTTCTTAGTATGTGGAGCCCCTCCAGCTTGAGTTTGCAGTGAATGAACAGAGCAGAAAACCATACATTCACTATCCCAACTGCTACCTTTACAGTTTAAGAACTAACATTGAGATAAAATAAATTTGTGTTTTATGAACTTTGACAATGCTGCAAAGGTGAAAAGTCTTTTCATAGTCTTCTCATTTATTTTCCTTTATGAAACTTAGTTTATTTTTTAAAAAAATCAACAGTAACTTATCCTCTATTCAGAATTTGTACTTAATTAGGTTCTAAAAGCATTCAGAATGGTTGCTTATATTAGAAAACTAAATCAGAACCAGAACACTTAGAATATTCAAGATTAAAAGGTGCTGACTTTTTTTAAAGAAAACTGACAAAATTAGTGCAGGGTTAGATAAAAGGCTACCAACAAGACATACATTCTTTGGATTCTTGACAAAGTGCTTTACCATACCCTATAAAAGCTTCTAGCTTTAAACTTTATAAAATATTTGTACAGTGCTTACATGGATTTGGGACCTACTGTAAGCTTGAAACATGGCTAGAAATATTCCAAGAATGGAAGCAGTTGGCATACAATGCCAGAGTAACGTAGTGCGCTAGACAAGACACAGGATTTAAGACTAATATGCAATACATAAAATGATTTCTGAGAAAGCCAATCTCCCAAACTTTCACAGACTTTGCCAGCAGGAGTTATCTACAATTCCTCCACAGACATACAGTATTCAATTTTTTTAAAAATTATTTTGTAGCTAATGTGGTGTTAGAAACTACACTCCATATTCTGGCATATGAAGTCGTGAAACCCCTTTCAAGTGCAATTCTTTCTTTACATAAAAAGCAGCAAAATAGAGATGCTATAGAACCATTATGATGGGGGGAAAAAAGATTCTACTGAATCTAACATCTACAAGTTAAAGGCCAATGAGTAGAGTTTCCTGTTGTTGCAGTGAGGTTTCCCAAAAAAACAGTATGAACAGTTTATTTGGGGGCATAATTCACCATAGACCAAGTATAGAAACACTTTTGAAAATGACTGTACTTGTGCCAGAACTTCGCTTCAAAAGTTAAATTGTGCCCAGTACATACATACGTTCCAGAGCACTAGAACTTTGTTACCAGAAAAATGGAGACAGAAAAGAATTATCACTCATCTGTAAAATTATACCACTTATTTTACATCCACCTTCCCATTTCTCCTTCTTGTTCCATGCTTTAAAAAGACACTATGAGAAGGAACACCTCCTATTGCTTAATAGTGGTCCTTATTTTCTCAGAAAAAAGGCTTATTGGCTGCCCAATGTGCCAGAAAATGTGGTCTGTGAGTCCTGGTGCTGAATAGGAATGGATGGGCTTTCAGATAAAAAGAAAGCAGGAAAACAGCATAGGTAGCTTTGCATTATTTGAAAGGTCTGAGCAAATGAAAGTATAATGTGCAGCAAAATGAACAGTTCTGTTCAGGCTGGCATGCCTATTCTGATTTAGGATTCCTCCCTGAATGGAAAATGATCCGAACTAAACAGCTCGTATTAGTCCAACCTTTACTATGTTTTGCACATAAATATTAACCTTTTGTTGGATGTCAGCTTTTGACTATGCTAAGTGGTCCACAAAACAAATGAAGTGATGTACAAAGTAATCTGAAGTCCTACTTGAAAAGCAAAAAAAGTGTAAACACATGGAGTGTGAACAATTCAATGAATACCCATTAAGAATTTTGTGATTGAGCACCATAGCAGCAGTCCAACATGAGGAGCAAGTATCTTGCTGCTCTTCACATAGTGTATCAATGAGAGATTAAAACTAACAACACTGAGGTTTACTTTCTGCTTTCAAGGGGTCTGGGTCCAATTTTAGTTTTCCGACATCATTCTCCTCATTAGGAAAGTTCTTTAGGTTGGCAAGAATGTTTTCTACCAAGAACCGGGCTGCTTCTTCAATGTTGATATTATCCTGAGGAGACCAAAAGAGATGGGTTATTTATTTATTTATTTATTTTTATTTATATCCCACCCTATACCCGTAGGTCTCAGGGCAGGTTACAAGTTTTAAAACAACAGATTAAAATAATGATATCCATACAAAGACTAAAAAAATCCAGCATATTTAAGAATATATACTAAATATTAAAATACTAATATCTATGGTTGGGGGGGGGGGGAATGGTGACATTAGCCAAAGGCCAGGGCAAAGAGGTGCGTCTTCACCACCTTCCTAAATGTATACAGACACCGAACACAAGATGGCGGTACCTTGCCAGTAATCGGACAGGTGCCTGGACACAGGTAAGTCTCTGGGCACATGGGACTTAGTGTAACATGTACTAGCATTCCCAAGTGAAACTCTGGTGCACGTTTTTCTGTCACACACTTTTCCTGCCCAGTGGACTGGAAGCCAAGTGCAAAAGTGCCCCAGGTCTGCCTCGCTTCTAGGCCCTAGGGGTATGCTGAACTGTAGTTCATTGAACACAAACTGCTCAGAGGATGAGGGAGTGCTTGAATTACTTCCTGCAATGTGTTCTTCTGACAGGCATTTGAAACTGTACCTATCAGAAAAGAGGGGAGAGGGTAAAAGGCACATCCAGGAAATTTGAAGCAGGACTTATGGCACTCACTAGCCTCTGAGGACTGAGGCTTGCCTCTTTTTCCCAGCTGGCATTGCAACCTGGATGGGGTGGAGCCATGCTGTGCCAGCCATGGCATCATCAAATGGCCTGCAGAGATGCTGCCCTCTCTGCCTCTTCCCTGGTCTCTGGCAAATACAAACTAAGGAATGTACTTCTTACTCCATTCCACTCTCCCCCTCCTTTGACAGGTATGGAGCTATAGGGTGGAATTCAAATGCTCCCACAACCTCTTGGAGCAGTTTGTATTTGATACACTGCAGTTCGGCACAGCCACACTTGCTTTTCACATACAGGCAATGATGAATTGCCCCACACTTCCACAGAAACTCCAACTGCAGTGGCAGTTACACCCTTCCTGACAACGTGTGCCTGCTATGAGTGGTGTAGTCCACCAAAATTTGGGGAACACAGTTTGAGCACTACCGTGTTTGTTCACTTGATTATTTTCAGATGATCAAAATATCATCTAATCTAACTACTAGCAACAGGGCATTCTCTGTGGTGGCCCCCAGTTATGAAACAGCCTACCCAGTGAGATTCATCAGGCATCCATGGCTGAATCATTTAGTCATCTGACAAGAACACATCTGCTCACTCAGGCCTTTAGAGAACAACTGGAACCCTATATTCTGATTCTTTCTGTAATTATCTTCGCATTTAACAATTCTTATTTCTATTGTAAGTAAACAGAGAGGTCCAATGACCAGTAAATACAACAAAAAAAGGGGTGTGTGCCAAAATTCATAATCCACAAGAAATATTTCTATTTCCATTTCTACTTCTTTATCTTTACTTTTCTATCCTGTGTAATTCATTTTCTTGTACACTGTCCTGAAACACTGGCCCTTTCTGCACTGGACTTTATTCTGGATTGTATTACCTGCCATCCACATGCTAGTGCAGACTACCACCTGGGAACTGCCATAGTCCACACGCACATGCAGACGGAAGGTCCTGGTACTGGGATTATCTCTGCAGAGGCCCAAACAGCTGCATTAAACATCTTACTTCTTGACCATTGTCACAGATGCTTTACTGTATCAAAATTTTAGTGACTACTATTTCTTCACAGAATGATCCTAGCCAATGAGAGATCAAATGGCTCAGATTTATCATCACCCCATCCTTGTGGCTTCATTTTAAACGGGGTGCCAAGGAGCACCTTACCCATCTTCCATCATGAACAGTTCTGCAAAGCAACTCTTCATTCTTTGATGCAGCTTGATTAAATATGTGCTTAAATACGGTTTTCTACAGAATATGGAGCATTTTAAAAAAATTTATAAAACACTAGAGGTAATGCCCATATTTGCCCACATGCCAGTTCACCGCTACTACTCTAGGAAATACCATCAGACCTTCTACAAGCCACAATTTTCAGTGGTAATGTCACATACTAACAAAAATTAGTTTAGCCTGTGAACTATACCACATTCCCTCAATAAGAGGCTTAAGTACTGTAATTATTCAAACTGAAGTCAAAAAGCTACTGATGTGTTCTCAAATGTCCTACTGGTGTGCTGTAACATTTCATGGGTTCAGGATTTGTCTTTCAACTGATTGTTCAGCAGCGCTGTGACTACCATTCTTCTAAGAGTCACATGTATTAAAGTTTCTGCTTTGCCATTAGGATTTCAAGCTATGTTCCCTTTCATTAAACCACAGCTTGGTCTATCTTATCTTTGAATCCAGTTGTTCATTTTCTCTTCCATGTGACTGAACACATGAGTATCACAAAGCACAGAAATATACCAAGTTACTTTTATATTAAGAACCATGTTAAAATTAAGATATGCGGGTAAATAAAACTTGGAACTATCTTCTTGTACTGTGCAAGTTCATTTTGTACATTTTCCAAGCAGCACTGAGTGCATTTCATCACATTCACTTTAATTATTAGCACACTTTGAAGATATTTAGTGTGTTAGCCTAATATGATTTAAGGCGGTTAAGACCCACAGAGAGCCACAAATTAAATGAACTGCAGGTAATCTTTGCCCAGAGGCAGGAAAACTGAGTTATTGGAAATCTGGCTTTCTAAATCTTAAAAATATATATTAATCTCCAAGGAGAGAAGGACTCCATGGATGTTTTTCCACTTAGCACTAGAGTACCCTTTAGGGACCCACTAAGGACCTTTAATGGGTCCTTAATGGGTACTCCAGTGCTAGGGGGGTTTCCATTAGCACTAGAGTACTCATTAAGGACTCATTAAGGACCCTTAATGGGTCCTTTTAGTGCTTAGTGGAAAAACACCCCAAATACACAGGTACTATCTAATACCAGACAAATATGAAAACATCTAAAGAGGAACTAAATCCTTGGAAACAGGACTGCTGTTAACATCTCTCACTTCTTTAATTTTATTAAATTATCTGTTGTGTAAAGCAATGTATACAATCTTCCACTTCCTTGGGGAGACAAGAAATATACAGGCCTGTCAAACCATTCATTAAAGTCCATTTGCTAAAGCTGTTGAAATATTTACAGGCAACTTATGAAGAACAACAAGTAGTTCTAAGTTAGTACAGAAGCCAAGCTTTTATTATCACATATTCTTAAACTCTCCAAGTTTTTAATCTATTACTGCTACTTAGATGTTACCTGCCCAGAGATCCTTGGGTATAGGGTGGGATGGATGGATAGATGGAGAGAGAGAATTCCTACCTTTGCAGAGGTTTCAAACCACCCAACAAAGCCACTTTCTTTGCAGAACTGGTCCATCTGAGAAGGATTTTGACCTCCATCTTTCTTCTGGTCACATTTGTTGGCAAGAAGAACTGCAGGAATAGGACTGCCATTGGGGAGAAGCACTTTACTGTCCAAATCATGCTTCCACTTGGATACTGCCTCAAATGTTGATCCTCTTGTGACATCAAAGACTACAAAGGCACCTACAGCTTCTTTATAGTACACTCTGGTCATGTTGCCAAAACGTTCTTGACCTGAAAGAGAAAGCAGCAAGTATTGTGAGATGACAACACTAAGCACTGATTTCTGTTATATTGAGGCAAAGGATATAATCAGTCCACACTCACTATTCACCCTAGCAAGGCCTTTGCTCCCAATTGATGGCTTTCTGACCCTCTCATCCAGAAAGGCCCTCCGGGGTTTCCAGCAGCACTTTCCAGATTACAGGCACCAGGAGAGGCATGAAACTTTCCCCCATGAATATGAAAAATTGCAAATAAGTCGCTGTGAATAGCAAGGAATCACTGAACGGGTTACAGTCTAAAAGTCTGATCATAGCCTTACACAAGGTTTGGCTTATAACAGACTCCATAATTGCACGATGTCAGAACTATTCAGTAACTAGGGCGGCATGCAACTTTGGAATCCCTTGCCTTGTAAAATTCAGATCAATACAAGGTTATCAAATTGCATTTTATCTACCTGCCTTGATCTGTGTATCAGTGCTGTGAATTGGTCTACTTTAGCAACTGTTATCCCAAGACTTCCCCTACATAAGGTCACTGTGATGATCTGGCTTCTTCAGATCTGAACCTAAACTAAGAGCCAAGCATTTCCTGTAGCTCCTTGTGACTACCTGGACTCCACCCAAGCCATTTTCTTCGCAGATTCCAAAGCGATTTCCATTTATTTTTTTCTAGGGAGATATCATGGATACCTTTGCTTCCTAGATAGGTATTCTCCGTCTGAGATATGGCCTCCAGCACTTCTACTCCTCATAAAGATAGCAGGGCAAGTTTCCATGCAGTTCACAAAACGGGGACATTTTGGCTGCATTTAGTAAAAGTGGCTGGGAGAGACACTGCATTCACGGCTGCCTGACTGAACTGAAAAGAGTCTCATGAGCAAACATTTGCAAGACTTTGCTAGTATTAATCTTCACCACAAACTCACATTTGAAGCACTTGGGTGTTCAGATCCTCCTGCCTTCCCTCAAATTTCATCTTATCTGCTTTGTATTTTGAACTTTGGGCAAACCATGAGCAGGATGCAGACGTCAAGTTTTTCTAAACCTTGTATAGAGTCAATAGACTTTATTCTTCTAATGCTGCTAATATATATATGTATCTATACCACATCTTGTTCTATATACAATATGTTACAACAAGGATAAGCATTTTTTACTCCCTTCCTTATTGTCAATCAAAACAGAATTAAACTAAGGCATTATATAAGAACATGAGAAGCCCTGTTGGATCAGGCCACAGTCCGTCTAAACCAGAATCATGTCTGACACAGAGGCTCACCAATTGCTTCTGGGCATTCTGAAACAGAAGACAAAGGCAAAATCTACACCATTTCTCATTCCCTGTAAATGGCCTTTAGAGGCATCCTGCCTATCCCCCCAACCTGGAGGCAACACCTACACATAAATTCTAGTAGCAATATGGAACAACACTGAACAAGAGTACTGTATATTCCGGCATTAAAGACGACTGGGCATATAAGACGACCCCCAACTTTCCAGTTAAAATATAGAGTTTGGGATATACTTGCCGTATAAGAAGACGACACCCGGCGTATAAGACGACCCCTGACTTTTGAGAAGATTTTCCTGGGTTAAAAAGTAGTCTTATATGCCAGAATATACAGAAGTTACATTTTTCTGACCATACAAGACCAAAAGTACAATGTAGAAAATTGTGCTATATAAGGGACAACTTCAAGATTTAAGTTACTGTTCTATATGAAAAATACAAATATTGTCTTTTTGTGCTATTTCATATGTGCTTCTTCATACATGATTCCAAGGTTTCCAAAGTCAAACCGGCTGAAGCTGAGATGACAAAAATGCAAGCATTAGGGGATTCTTCTCCCTCGGCCCATTTGTAAGTTTCTGCAAGTTCCCAGACTACATGCAAGCATCTCTGGATTTGTGAATGAAACACAGGTAGGGACGGAGGGTGATTTAAGAATCAAGATATAATTCAGTTAAATCTTTGTTTATTTCCCTGATCAGATAGGCATTTTGCTCAGTACATTCTCCAATGTTTCTTATTTTCTGTAGTATTATATTTATTTTGCATGTCAAGAAGAGGAGACATGCTTATAAGCCCCTTTTAGGTGTTATTTAGACACTGAATGGCACATTGGACTCATAGGAAGATATGATGTACTGCTGGCTAGGGATAAGCAAAAAATGTCACCGTCACAATTTGTACTGATAGTAAAGGTTTGAAACTTTGCATTCAAATCAAGTATTTGCTAAATTCAGACTGACCTTTGCATGCAAAGCAAAAGCTTTTGTGCCTTCATTTGAAGCTCTGGAGCAGATTTGGAACGGATGCCAATTTCCATCCCATTCACTTTGATGCAAAGCAAACAAGAAAAAAAAATCCACGTTCCTATTACTGACTGGATTTTGGACTCAAGAGTCCATGTTCAAAATTAAAATCAAAGAGGCTTTGAGAAAAGACAAAAATGTAGGGCTTTTAACCACTGCACGTACCACACTGGTGGTAAGAAGAACCTTCTTAAATTCAGTCATGCGAGACTACTGCAAATAGCAGAGAATAGCAGTGACAGCTACCAGTCTGGATGGCTTTAAGGTAGGGTTAGACAAATTTATGGATGACAGATGTATCAATGGCTACTAGAACGGATGCCTAGGTGCATCTTTCAGGCTGAGGGGGGGGGAGGAAATGGGGCGCTTCTAGGGCCATCTGCTGGGACTCGAGAGCAGGAGAAGGTTTGTCCTTGTCTCTGCTTGAGATGCCCATGAGCATTTGGTGGGCCACTGTGTGCGACAGGATGCTGGACTAGATGGGCTGTGGCCTGATCCAGCAAGGCTTCTCTTATGTTCTTATGGCTCTAAGAGAGATGCCTCCACGTCTGCTTTAAAGAACAAGCCTAGGGAGTGTGCATATCCTGGCATTTCAAAGTGTCAGAAAACATCATTTGCCTTCATCTGGGAGCCTGGTGTTTGTGGGTCCTTGCACGTCTTTATCTGGCTCATTGGATGGGTGAAGGAGTTTGCAATAACATCATCAAAACATGTTGGAGAACTCTATGCTATGCCCATTCCCACAGCCTCTGGAACACTGAGTGCACACAGGTGAGCACAGGTACGTGATTCACCACGTCCCAAGAGCATGTAAAAGTTTTAGAGTCTACACTCAAGCAACATGCTCACAAGAGAAGCAAGGCACTCTGTGGAGTCAAAATGCACACCTCACCAGCTTCTATCCTTTTCTGTATAGAGACAACTTGGCCATGGTGATCTACACTCCAAGATATATTACTGTCATGTGTTTTGCACAGGACTACCTTTGAAGACAGCCTGGAAGTTGAAACTTGTGCAGCCAAATCTTCCCTCAGAAATATGTCATACTTTGCCATAGTTCACCTTTCAAGTTTAAATAAAAACCTTTAACCCAAGTCTTTAAATAATTAGTCTTTCTGTGTTATTCCAGCCATGTTATTGATGGATATTTTTCTAAGTTTAAATTTAATTTTTTTATCTCATCTTTATTATATCTATTCACCATCTTTAGACTTCAGTGCAGGATAATATGAAAAGCAATCTATCCATAAATAAACGTTACTGCTGATTCTTGGCTTGCAGGGAAGAAAACTTTGTCAGACCCTGGAACAGAGGATCGGGTAACTTAACTTTAAGTTCACTACAGTCAAAAGTCCCAAGACAAGACAATAAATAGTAAAACACATGATGCTCATCAACTTTTACCATGCATACAAGACACTGCTTCTTCAAGATCTGTAGCTCAAGAATGCAAGGAAGCCATAGCTTCTGCTGCCCAATCCAACTGTGTCTCTCAACTTACTACAAATCTTTGAGTGATATTAATCAGATTATCTTAATACTTCAGGACAGGCGCTTTAGACCTTATTCCAGCTGACTGACCACAAATTCATGCCACTCTATACTTAATTTAATCTCCCAAGTTGGCAGAGCAGATGCATCCATAAAGAATCTTTGGCAAGGATACAGACATGGCCTGTCAGACCTTTTCCAAAGGAGATGCCAGGAATCAAGCCTGTGATCTTTTCTTTTACTGAGCTACAGGAACCTTCTAACCTGGTGGGAGCAAAATGCATAACCAAGCTAACTATTAAGACCAAGTGCTGTATGTATATTTTTCCTGCTGCTAGGAGATTGCTGTGACACACATGAACATGGCCAACACATTCCAGAAAATTAACCAAAACTCAGAAGACATTTATCTTCTCAACCATAAAGCCAAAGAGTATGATGTATACTTTGATCCAGAATAAAATTAAAACAGACGGAGGGGAGTCCATTTCTAAACTATTAAAATATTGCAGTGATATATGTGTAGGCTTATACAGTATAATGAAAACTTAGTTATCCTACAATCTGCACGTTATTTCTCATGAGTAGGAATACTTTCTATTCAGCAAAGTTAATGACATAGGAACCTACGTCATCACAAGGATTTTGCAAGAAGCAATTTCTGTAGATACTAAATCACAGAAGTACATATTGGGGAAAGGAAACCAAATGGTAGCTTATCAGTAGATCAGTATGCTACTGAGATTAAGCAACTTCAATCTGCCTGCGAAATGACCGATGTCTGGCTATAAATCAGCATTTGACATTTCTGAAACATACATCCTAATCTTTCTAATTGATCCTAATTGATCTCCTCTAGAAACAGAGAGTCTGTTTTTGTTTCAGAACTTCTTATAGGGTCTGTCATCCCCAACTATAGACTATGCTGGTGTAGCTGATAAGTATTAGATCTGAAACGTGCTGGCAACATCTGGATATGACAAAGGACATAACTGAATGATAGGACGTCTAGAACTGTGCTGGGCAACCGTGAGTATGGGAGCAGACTGCTGGACTGAACAGGCCACAGGTCTGATCCGGTAGGACACTTCTTATGTTCTTAATGCCCTTTCCTTTTAATTCCATAGCTACATCCATGAAGGCAAAATTACAGATGCATCTGGTTACTGCCTTCTATGAAGAGTCTGGAGTTTGATCGTGAAATTTCCTTCACACCCAGATGTTTCACAGTCCTCCCATAAATCTGAAGCAACACAGAAATACCACATAAAGCAGTTAGAGGCATGACCCAATGTTGCAAATTCTACCATCTACTTCCTCCCCTGCCTTTAAAATAACTGGAACAAACTCCTGTACTGTTCTAGGAACTATGTGGTTTTTCTTCAGCAAAGAAACTGTAAAGCAAGAACAGTCATGTGATTGGTTCTATCAAAGGCTATCATTGCCTATCCATATCCATAGCCTATCCATTTACCCCAGGCTTCACATAAATTTCAGGACCATTTGCAACAAGGATGCGCAGTTGTGTGCCCAGGGGCTCAGTGATGTTTGTAAAGTTCTAGAGCCCCTCCTACTAGAAACAGAAATCACCAATAAGCAGTATTGGTATCTACAGCTGCCCTTAAAATTCCAAATATGGCCACAGTTCCAGACACGTCAAAGTTCCCTCCTTTTCAACAGAATAGCCCAAAATGAAAATATTTCAAAGCACTAATAATCACAGCAAAATTATATAATTAGAAGTTGAATAATCAATAGTCATGTTTCAAATATGTTTGAACTAAGCTCTTTTTAAAAATTGTTTTAGGAAAATTTCAAAATCTATGATGTCCTACAGGAGAAATGTCTGGATTTTCCTGAAGACTGAAAAACTAAATTGTCATCTCAATCACCCTCTCTAGCAGCATCCTTGCAAATTCAGAATGAGAAAGAGATAGTCTTCACCAAATAGGTAGTCTCCACCAAAACAGAAATGAAGAGAGACATAAGACTTAAGGTAACATCAGGAAGCCCAGTGTGTTTCAACCAAAATTGGCCCTTTCTAGGGGCTGCAGTAAACACTAGGCCTTTCCACACTTGACTCGATAGTCAAGGCAGGGGGAGCTCATGGACAGTATATCCATGCTACGCAGAGCCATCCCTTAACTAGAAGTGGCTATGTGCATCCTGGACCATCCCCAAAGGAGTATAATGAATGGAGCACTTAAGTGCCCTATGCCTATACTTCCTGTCAGACTTGCATAACCTAGTAAGCTCCCATTCATACCTCTTTTGGGTGGAAAAGGTGCAGAGGGAGGATATGCCCAGCGGTGCATGCAGGATGATCTACTGCATCACCCAATTGTACAGGCACCGTTGCCAGGACTACGCAATGGCCATCATAGCAATAACCATTGGCACTTAATGTAGGCACTTCATGTAAGTGCCGATGGCTAAACCATTCTGCTGCTATGCCTCCTAGTCAACAGAGACATAGTGTGAATTTCACAGTGTTAGAATAGTTTTCAATAAAAGTCCTTTGAGCAATGAGGTCTTGCATTTTTGTTGTTCCACTATTTGTATTTTGCACACACATCCGGTTTACTCACAGGTAAACACACTGCCAAAATATTCAAAATGTTTCCCTTCCACAACAGAGGCTACATGAAGGAGACGCAAGTTCTTCTTTAGCCATGAGGAAGCAGTATTTTTTACTTTTGGTTTCACTTCCTATTGTCCTCACTTGTTCCTTGCATTCAGAGCAGTGGCTATAGCTTAATGGTTTTGGAAGCAGCCTGGAAAACAGGAGGCTGTTGGTTTGATCCCTAGCCTTTTCCTGGAAGTAGGTAATGGCAAATCACTTCAATATCTCTGCCAAGAAAACTGCATAGAGGAGTCAATGGGGGCACACATGCAGTCAACTGAGTTGAGACACAACTCAACCGTACACCACCACCGCTAGATTTATCTAGTGTGCTTAGGCCTGTAGTCCTTACACATCTGCTTTATAGCCTTTTTTCCTGGGTGAGCTACTGGATCATTCCAAATGGAAGTTAAGAATCACAGATCTACAGTGAGGTCCTGTAAAGCATTTTGCTCAAGTTTCACCTATTGTTGGCTGATGTCCTGCCCAGATGGACTCAATATGGAAGAGAAATAATCTCTGGTCAACTTATGCAACGGTAAGGAAAAGATTCACTTAAGCCAACTGATTTTTATTGAATATCAGAGCAAGAATAAGTATTAGAATAAATAAAAGAAATTTGAAATGGTAGCATCTCATTTACTTTTTTTATTTCCTTTTAAAACTGAGTCCACCATGAAGTGCCAGAAATTCTAGCTTTAGTTGTTCAGAGTGTTTTAAATAAGTGATTATCAAATATGCAGTAGATGTCAACCCTTGGATAATGCCATGGTTTCATTTCAACAAAGCACCATGTAGTGCAAGAGTATGTTCTGCAAATAATTGCCACTTATGGAAAATTTGGACAGGGAAGAATGTTGGCCAGTCTGCCAATGTAGTTAACCATACCACAGAAATGAGATATAATCAGCTAGTGTTAGGTCAATACAGGTTTGGAGGGAAGACACAATCTACTAATAGTTCAGCTGTCCTATCAAGGGGAAACCAAACAACAATAGGACTTCAATAGTCAACAACATTAATGCAACCCTGGAAACACAGGAAACCACATTCTACCAATTAAGCAAAAGGAAAAACATGCCGTAAAAACATGCTATACAAAGGAAGTTTCGGTTTATTAACCACAGAAAGGCAAAAGTTTTAGACAAGGGACAACTCCACATATTTTTATTTGAATGTTTGGACACAGGCTTCTAGAAATGTTTGCTTTCAGGATGTGGAAAAAACGATTGGCTACTGAAATACACTAACTCTAGCTTCTGATACCTGCAAATAGCCAATGAAGAAGCTTGATTTGGCTTCTAATACTGGCAAATTGATTGACAGGCCTGACTGTAATGAAGTAGGTATTAATTTCTGCCTAATCCCCATTCTGATAATCTTTATGGCAATGAAGAGGTCAAATTTTACCTCATCTGCACCTCTGCAAAAGGGTCATGGTCAGCAAGACTGAGTATCAAGTTTGCTTAAAATGTATTTTCCTAAATATCTCTTGATGAATTATAGGTTTGTTTTGTGCATCAGTGCACCCTTTATGGTGCAAATTAGGACCAAAACAGCAAAATAGCACTGAAAGGACTATCAGTGGTTATTAGTCTTGATGCTCTGCAAACCAATTTGGAAGTATGTAAAGAGGCTCAGAACTGCTATCTATTGTTGTAATTTTAAACCCTGTAGGAGGAGTTTGTTTTAATATCCAATATGCTCAATGGGTACTCCACAGATCACCACAGAATCATAGATAAGTTATACCAGTCTGAAACATAGCCTTGTAGTTTGATTATTTTTGTAAAGCTGTCAACTATGGGAATGTTTAAAAAGAAATCCATTCATAATTTATAATTCAACTCAAATATTGGATACATAATTCAAACAAAGCAAACGCAAAAGGTAAACATTAGACCAACACTTCCAAATGCTACATTAATACCAATTTCATAAGTTTCCTTCTGTACTTCTGGTTAATAAGTCACATTCTAACATCAAAAATAATTAAAGGAATGAAAGATGCAATATTATTATCTAGAATAGGCCCTGCTGAACTAAATAAAACCCTTTTCACAACTACACAAAAAAGACTGACCTGTAAATCTACCATTCAGGAGAACTTCTTCCCAGAAGCCTTTTCAACTTCTACCATCAATCCTGTTTCCAAGTTTTAGTTTGATTCCACACTGACTAGTATACCAGACCAGACTGGGAAGAAATCTGTACAAGACCCACATTTTTTCCCCAAAGCATTTTCTCCTAAAACCATTCTGTATCTTTTTTTAATTTATCTTTCGCAAATTGTATGTGCATCTTACATGGCAGTGTGTGTCTTATATGGCATGAAATATGTTGTCCTTATTTTGAAATCACTATAATAAAATGCAATTTATTTTCCCAAAGTTTATTTGCAGAGTACTTTACAGCCCTGATAACCTGGTTAGTCAATGCAAGTCTCTTTTACATCATAGAATTCAAAACTGAACCCAGCTAGGAAGGTTTACTACTGAAGCTCCGACCTTGCCAAATGCATCCTTCGCTAGCCAGACAACAAGCAGTTATAATCTCACTCCTTGCCTTGCTTATCAGTAAGGCACCGTCCACAACTGCTTTCTAGTTCTATGAGTTCAGTCCACAAGAATATAAGAGAAGCCCTGATGAACTGAGCCCATCTAGTCCAGCATCCCATCTCACAGAGTGGCTCACCAACTGCTTCTGGGCATTCTCATGCAGCGAAGGCAAAACCTTCCCCTGCTCTCAAATCCCTGCAAAATGGCCTTTATAGGCATCCTTCCTGTCTCTCCAACCTGGAGGAAGTACCTATGTGTCCATTCTTGTAGCCGTAGATACACCTGTCCTCCATGAATTTATCTAATACTTTCTTAAAACTATCTAGGCTGTCCACCTCATTCGGCAGCAAATTCCATAGATTCATCATGACCCTCTGGGTAAAAAAACACTTTCCCTTATCAGTCCTAACTCTCCTGCTCATCATTAAGTGTCCACAAAGTAACAGAAATGAAACTAAATTCAGAGGTTCATTTTTCCAGAACAAATACAGTGAAATTCAGATTTCTGCATTCAGTCATGTGCTCTTTATGCCATTACTTCTGCATACCCATCTTATTGTCCTACAATGCTTGTGCCTAAACTCATGCACTCTTGGAAAAAAAAATACTGCTGAACCTCATCTGGCCACTGCCAAGGCTGACAGCTGGATAGAGATTGAAAAGTAAGCAGCAGAGAGCGCAAGGGTCTTTTTTTAAGCTGGTTAAAAAAAAATAAGTTTCTTGTACTCTGCTATTGCATGAAGATCTGGAGGGGAGGCCCTCCTGGTTCTACCACCACCTTCTATAGCAGTGGTTCTCAACCTGGGGGTTGGGACCCCTTTGGGGTTGAACTACCCTTTCAGAGGGGTCGCAATGAGTCTCCCGCCGCCCTTCCCTCCCACCTCCCAGCTGCTCCGCCCCCATGGTTGGGGGTCCCCACAACATGAGGAACGCCATTAAGGGGTTGTGGCATTTAGGAAGGTTGACAACCGCTGTTCTATAGCAAAAGGGTTGTGGGCACCTGGGAGAGGGCCTTCTCAGTGATGCCCCCTCAGCTATGGAATAGTCTTCCCCTTGAGATGCATCAAGCACCTTCACTGTACATGCTTAGGAAGGCAGTGAAGACGCACCTCTTTGTCCTGGCCTTTTGGTTAAAGGCAATACATGTTCTCTTCCCACTTTTCAGGCACTGCTATTATTTTAATATATTATGCCTTTAATATATACTTGGTTTTTAAATGTTACCCACCCTGAGACCCCTGGGTATAGGATGGGGGGAAAAAAGGAACCAAATAAGTAAATAAATAGAGCAAAATGAAAACTCACAATCACATGACAGAAAACAGGAAGAACCAAAGACACAGGCTAAAAAAAATTAGGAAGCTTGCTACTTTTACTTACTGAAAACAGTGTTGCAACAAATGCAACACTGAAAGCTATTCAGAAAATTGTTATCCAGCTTATATACCACAGATTTCAAATAACTCTTTGCAATGTATACGTTAATAAATTTAACTGCTGGTACTGTGTTTGGGCTGTGCTGGGCATGGGTGTTGCACCTTCCCCTTCACCAAGACATAAGGTCAGAAGCCTTCTTGGAGAAGGAGGAAGAAGGAGAAAGGACATCTGCCAGTATTGTGTTTGCTGTGCTGGGTGTGGAGAGGCGGTCAAAGTGCCTGACAGGTGTCTGGAGGCAGTAATGGGCTGGATGAGGGCCAATAAACTGAAGACAATGGTGTGTGTCACAGGGTCTTGAATCCATGTAGTTGGGAGATGCCCTGTCCTTGATTGGGTTGCAATGCCCTGGTGCGAAACTTGGGGGTACTCCTGGACTCTGCGCTAACGCTTGAAGCTCAGGTGGAGGCAGTGGCCAGGAGTGCCTTCTTCCAACTACGGTTGGTGTATCAACTGAAGCCTTTTTTAGAAAGAGATGGCTTGGCCACAGTTACCCATGCTCTGGTAACCTTGAGACTGGACTATAATAATGCATTCTACATGGGGCTGCCCTTGAAGATGGTTCAGAAGTTGCAGCTAGCGCAAAATGCAGCCGCCAGAGTGCTGACCGGAACAGCTAGCCAGATGCACATCAGGCCGGTCTTAAAAGAGTTTCATTGGCTGCCAATTCACTACCAAGCCCAATTCAAGGTGTTAAATCTGACTTGCAGGGCCCTAAATGACTTGGGTCCCAAATATCTAAAGGAATGCCTTCTCCCATAATGACCTGCCCGTGCCTTGAGATCTGGAGGTGAGGCCCTCCTGGTTGTCCCACCACCCTCAGTAGTGAGGCGGGTGGGCACCCAGGAAAGGGCCTTTTCGGCAATGGCGCCCAGGTTATGGAACAGTCTCTCCCTTGAAGTGCATCACGCGCCTTCTCTGTATACATTTAGGAAGGCAGTAAAGACTCACCTCTTTGCCCTCCATTAACCACCACCACCACCCCACACATGGTAGATATTAGTATTTAATAGTTAGCATACATTTTCAATATGCTGGATTGTTAAAGTGTTTTCATGGATATCGTTGTTTTAATCTGTGGTTTGAAAACCTGTAACCCGTCCTGAGACCTACGGGTATAGGGTGGGATATAAATATAAATAATAAATGAATAATGGACAAAACAAACAAAAACAAAATCTGAACTAATACTGGTCACCTATTTAACATCTAACTGCACAGGTGAAATAGATTTTTAGAAATTCTTAAAATGACATCAGCGATGAGTGTCCCAACGTAGGCTTGTGCTGCACAACATTGTGGCTGTTATCAAACCCTGTTAATAGAGTTGGGACTGTTAGGTGCTTTATCCAGTGTACTCAGTGAGCTCCAAGATAAAAATGAGAGCTGCGCACTCCCAGCTGCATGAAACAAAAAGCAGTGGAGGGTGTGCTGGGGAGAGCGGATGTGCTCTCCTTCAATTTCCATCACAATCTCCTGTCCCTCGGCTTTACTTGGTTGCTGAAGAGAAGCTAGACATACTGGGTGGAGCACCTGGAAGCCCTGGCTCTATTCATGGAGCTGAGTAATGGTCAGACTTGGTTCAGCACAGGCCTGGTCTAAAGAACAGGGGCTGCAACCAAAAAGCCTCTGCTCCTGGTTCTGGTTCCCAATACTTTGTGCAGTCCAAGGATTTTAAGATCTACAGAATGAACCAGTAACACAGGATGGGTACTAATTGGATTGGAAAGATGGGCTTGAACGTATCCAGATGCAGAACCCTGTAGGCTTTTAAAATCAATACCAACTTTCTGAACTAGGCCCAGAAGCAGAAGTCAAGCACATTTCAGTAGTCCAGACATGAGGTAACAAGGGACTGAGACACTGATGCTGAGTCCAGACAGGGCTTAAAATGTGGGATTATACCAGGGGTATGTTGGGATTGTCGTACATGCCTGTGACAACCTCAACATAGCTCTGGATATTGGGGTGATAACTCAAGTTATCACTATATTAGGAAAATCAATTCCTCCATCCTGATTTTCCTTGGATAGCGATATGACATACTTCATCTGGACTGTTGCTTTTGGCCTGGGCCTTGAAGAATATGGACCCAAAAATGACCATTATGCAGATGCAGGGGCCAGGAATCGTGTACTTCTGGGTATTCATGCCATCAAAATACCTAGAAAGTAGCAGTTTTGCCACTGTGGGAGCAAACATCCTTCACTTTCCCCACAGTTTGGGAGGGATGGAAAGGGAAAATTGCAGGATCCAAACATCTGGAAACATCTAGTGCCTGCTGGTCAAGGTAAGGGGTAGACTGCTGCACCAAATGAAGATCCACATATACTCCCCTCACCACTGACCCCACCTGTTGTTCAAAAAGGAAAAAAGACCCCCTGATCCTCAGCAGATCCTCCCCTCCTAAAGAAATATCAAGACTTTTCTGTAAGCCAGATGGAGGACTTAGTCTAATTTGGTCTTGGGCCTGAGCTCCTTTCTGACCATCCAGATCCTCGGTGCCTCCAGACATTGGATACAGTCTTTTACTTTTAAGAAACTCAATGATTTTTACTGAACAGCTGCTACAGTGGCAACAGATCCTTCTCATTCAAACAAAACTTTGGGAATTTAAACACACTGGGAGCACTACAAAAGCCATACTAAGAAATCCTCTACAACTGTTTATTAGAGGCCTCTGGAAAATCCAGAAATCCCCTTCAACAGTAGTCAGCAGACACATTGTTACAGCAGTAAGATTTTTGCAGATAGTGTTTTGTGTTTGAAGAACACAGAGCCAAAGGGATTGAAAACATACTGTAACGTTTGGATCTCAGGTATCACTTCAACAAGCAACATACACCTCTTATTGGGGCGACGGCACTCGCACTTCTGTACATCTGCTTCAGGTTACCACATCCAAACCGCCACAGGAAGTGCAGTAAGCATAAGTATGCTCATTGGGACACGTGCGCGGTCTTAGATAAGAGTCCCATTGGAAATAGATCACATTCCCAAAAGGTTGCATTGCTTGAAAATAACATTTGCAGGAAACATTTCCCCTCCTCAGTCCTCAAAGTGCCCACAGTGGGATGTATGATTTGCACTTATCTTCACGTCCACCTTGCAAGGTGGTCTGAGACCTCCGCAGTCTGGCCGCATCCAGATATCGCTTATTTATCGCGCTATATTTGGATAGTCCAGAACAAAGCACACCCAGGCGAACTTTATTCTGGAACATCCAAACTTTACTTCGAACCATCCAAATAGAGCGGGATAAAGAAACGACGTCCGGTTGAAGCTCCCACGACGGGGCCACGGGCTCCCTCCAAGGGGCTGAGACCCCAGGGCCCCCGCCCGCCTCTCAACTCCTCTCCCGCCTCCTTACCTGCGATGTCCCAGAGCTGCAGCCTCACTAAGGTCCTGCTGTCCCAGTTGACGACTTTGAGCGCGAAGTCGACGCCGATGGTCGCCCGGTAGTGCTGGGAGAAGAGCTGGTGGACGTAGCGCTTGATGATGCTCGTCTTGCCCACGCCCAGCTCCCCGATGACCAGCACCTTGAAGAGATGCTCCCGCGATTCGGGCACGCCAGACCCGCCGCCGCCTCGCTCCCCCGCGGCCATGCCCGAGCTGCCTCCTTCCCCCGCCTCGGAAGACCAGGGACCTTCCTTTGTCCAACTCCGCCCGTGCCGGTCGACGGGAAAGCCCTGCTCGTCCACCTCGACGGCACGCAAGCGGCACCCAGAAGGGAGGGAGGGAGGGAACCACCTGACCGGAGTCACAGGACACGGAAACCCCGCAAGTTATAAAACTTCGGAGTGGGAGGGGCGGAGGCGGTGAGAGGGAGGAGGAAAAGCAGGAACTGGAGTCGAGGACTCAGCCGGGGGAAGAGCCCAGTCCGGCCCTCTTCCCTCCCCCACCGCTTTCTGTAGCTCCTCCTTTCTTCAAGACCGACGTTTTAACGTCCTTCTCCGTCTCTGTGTGTGCGTGTGTAAGTTGCTAGTCAGTCAGTCTCAATAAAGGTCTTAATATCAGGAGCTCCTCTACCTAGGGTGGCTCCTGGAGAAGAAAGAGGACAAGGATCCGCTGCACCTGGAACAGACAGCGGGGAGGGAAAGGGGAATTGTAGCAGGTGTAGCTAAGGCTCCGTTCAAACATATGGAAAGGGCACCTCAGAGAGACAGTACGGCCCCCAAACCTTCTCTAAGCCACCTATTCTGGCCCAGAATGTTTAGGGGGGGCAGACTTGTGGGTGGCCAGTCTCATCTCTAGGCTGTTTGTAAGCCACCTCAGAGATGCCTTTTTATTTTTTGCTCTAAGGCCCTCTTTTGCACTCATCTAAATGTTAATCCAGCTTCAGTCCACTTGGGCAGTGGGACACACAGCAGCAAAGTGACCGGTCCTTTCCGTGTTATCTAAGCCGAAGGTGGATTTTCTGAGCTAGATAATGCCAAAAGAAAACAGTTTGCCACTTTGTTCTCTCACTCTGAATGTGAACTGAAGCTGGATTAAACCTTAGGTGTGAACACAGCCCTTATGTAAACACAGACCAGTGGGTCTTCTGAAATAATTAGCCTCACTGATCTGGATTGTGTAGAGGTGTTGGCCAGTTCAGCAACTTCTGCACTGATGGATGCAAAGCTCACAGGAACTTTACAGCTGCCCTCCCCACCCCCCATATCTCAAAAGGCAGAAGGGACCAGTTCCTAGCCTTTGTTATGGTGCAAGTGACATCTGTATGGCTCCTGTGTTCTGGATCAAGGACCTTGGTCCCCTGGTAGCATTGTTGAAATGGTAGTACCAGGGATCCAGATTTAGGGCATCTTAATTGGGATGCTGCTCTGTCCTGTGCAGATGGAGCAGGACCAATAGAGTGTAGGGTTTTCATCATCTGCATTAATGTGTGGATGAGGAGACCCTGGATCTCGGCTAGAGACTTCTACATCCAGACCAAAGGTAAGGGGCAGAAAGGGCCAGTGTTGATCTCTGTTTGGGCACTGGTTGCTGTTTCCCAGCTTTTGGTTTGTTCAAAGCATTTCTGGACCTAAGAATACTTTTGTGCACTGGTTGCAAAATGGCTGCTATGGGAATGGAAGAGAACATGAGAGTGAGATCCCAAAGAAGTTTTCTGCTCCCCAGCTCTAGCAAGCACTCAGAAGTTCTGAGCATGGAAAGCAGGAAATAAACCATTTAGGCCCCATTCCCACAGTGCAAGGTTAATCCAAATTAAAAGTCCCTGAAGAGCAAGTACACATTCAAGTAACATTCTGGCCATTCCCACATGTTACTGATAAAAACAGACTAAATTTGAATTTCCTTGTTCCCATTGACAATGGTTCCCATCCTTGGCAGGGAGAAACCATATCTTTTTCTCTCCTCCCCTCTTCAAGTATTCCTCCTACTCAGCACACTGATTGGATTTGCACCCATCCTTCAAAGCATGACATAGCTGGGGTGGAAGATCTAGCTCCACCCTTCAGTCCCACCCACTCCCCTGATACCATGAGCAATTCTTATGACAGAAAGCATTCACTGGGCGCTGCTCCCCTCTTTGCACTGCAGTGCAATAACACAACAGCATAAGTGCTGCTGGTTTTGGGCAGCTATATTTGCCTAGCAAGTTCTGTTTGTCAATCAGACGCTGATCTTTTGTGACTCTTCTTTTACATTTGTTTCCTTTTTTGCTACATCGGCAAGATGTTATTTGTCTCCAAATAGTCCTGGATTTTATTGGCTATTGTGCCAGTTAGAAGCTTAAACATGGCCAGGAGACCTGTTATTGGCCTATAATTTCCAGGTGTTGTAGCTTTTGTTGGATTTTTCTGAATCAGGCATGTTTTTCTTGTCGGCCATTCACTGACTCTTCTATTCTTGAAAATTTTATTGAACCGTACAATCAACATCAGATGCAGACTTGTGAGATATTTGAGCCAGAAACCATGCACTTTGTCTATGCCAGGGGAAGTCCAGTTTTTAGCTCTCTTAACACAGTTTTTGACCATTTCTGCTGTTATCACAAGTTCTTCTATTTTGTTTTTTGAAATTTCTTTTTAAACCCCTTTATCCACTCAGCATCCCTGCTATATTCTTTTTCACATTCCCAGATTTCTCTCCAGAACTGGGTGATTTCATTTTTCTGTTTTTTTTTTCAAATTTTGTGGCTGTTTGGGTCAGGCTTTGATAGAATGGTCTCTATGACAGCAGCCTGGCATGCAGAAATTAAATGGGGGGAAGGGAGAGAATGATGATGATGATGCTTAACTGACTGTTACCAAAAGCTATAGACTATCCAGCATAAGTGCAGAAAGGCCCAGTGAGCCCTAAATAATTTTAACAGATTGGATCTTAGTTAATTTAAGAAGGGACATGAATCTCAGTGAGTCAAGCAAACAAAATCAGAGTTCTATAAAGGGGTGGTAGGGGATATCAATAAAATTGTAAAGAATAATTTTATGGTTTATTTATTCATTTATTACATTTGTTTTCCACCCTTCACCTGAAGTTCCAAGTTGCGGGTCACACACACAGAATGCCAAAACATATTTAAAATAACTAAGATTTCAGTGAATAGATTATTGCTGAACCTGTTTACAAACTACCATCACCTTTGGATAATTAATCATTCATAACTATTTTTCTAACCAGCTCTGTTTGTCACAGTGTGAATCACATTTAAGAGATTATCCTGTGTAAACTAACAGCCATTTAGCTTTTGAAATCGATTCAGACCCAGAAAGTCATGCTGCCCTTTAGAGATAATATTTCTGCCCTTTCACTTCCTACTTCCTGTTAAACTAACAGCTTTGCTTAAAAATCTAAAGGCATCTATTCTCATTATCCTGGCAGATAAAGAGATGTGGCTCTTATTCATCAGTGACAGAATGACTTTCATATTATTTATTTATTTATATATACTACTCTATGCCTGAAGGTCTCAGAGTGGGTAACAACTTTTAAAATCCAGCTGTGTAACAACTTTTAAAATGTTACCATGTTGCGGCTATCTAGGTAGCATCCACATGAAGTAAAAGAAAGGCTCAAAAGTAGCTTAGGGGTGGTAGCTTCCATACACCTCTAATATATATTAAAGCTAATGTTTTGAGCCCTGTCTGGACTCAGCATGCAGCCATAATAAAATCATCCAAGAAACTATGAGGGGAAAAGTATTGGTGCCTTATTGTTTTTATTTGTATGCAGGTAAACAAAGAATCATTTTTCTTTATTTGCAAAACACATTTTTTTAAAAAAAGGTTGTTTGTTTATTGTTCTGCCCTTCATCAACATAGGTGACAACATTCATAAAACATGTCATATTTTTCTAGGAGAATATTCAAAACAGCCTAATTAAGTGTATGACCTTTAACTGTGGTGGTTTATTTCTGTGTTGTTGAATCTTGTCCAATCAGATAGGCAGGAAGGAAGGGATTGTGATTTTAATTACCATTTGTTTCAGATATTTATATCTTGCCCTTCACCCTATGGTCCCAGGGCAAGTTAAAACATTTAATAAAAAGATCCATATAAACATATATAGATATTGAACATAATCCATAGCCTTCCCACTGTAGCAAGATAACATGGAAAGTATATGTCGCATTTCTCCAGTGGCAGAATGTTCCAGAGTCAAGGGGCCATCACAAAAAAGTCCCTCTGCCATTATCCCTTGCACTTCTGAAAGCAGCTAAACTACAAGAAGAGCCTGTCCTTGTGATCTAAATACACAGGCAGGTCTATAGGAGAGAAAGTGCTTCTTCAGATGTTAACACCGGCACCTTGAATCAGGCCTAGTATTGAATAGGCAACTAGGGGTGTTTTTCCGCTGTAACTAAAAGTACCCATTAAGTACCCAGAAGCTCCCACCAGCAGATGAGATTGTTTTCTGCACTAGTTTTAGCCTGCAGACCTTTTTAGAGATATCTCTGTTGCAGTAGTCTAGAGGTTATCAGAGCTGACAAGGGCCAAGTTGTTTCTATTCAGGAAGGACAGATGTTGAAACATGATCATTAGATGCTGCTCATTGGTAGAAGCAGGGTTGCTTCTATAGGGGCTGGATATTTGAACATAGAGAGATTCTCACAATAGACACTTGTGGATATAGGGGCAGTAGAATCCAGAAAGCTAAGTTGATCCATCATCTAAGGGGAAGGACAGGGAGGGAGGGAGGGGAATTGACATAAGAATTGTAGTATGTTTTTTGACTTTGATTGTATGAATTTATATTTAATAAAGAAGTAATTTTTTAATTACTTACAATGAGAGCCATAAGGAGATAAGACTATAAGAGCAGCTCTGCTGGATGGGGCCATAGCTCACATAATCCAGCATCCCATCTCACACAGTGGGGCATCAGTTGCTTCCTGACATTCTCGAGCAGAAGATAAAGGCAAAACCACCTGTTCTCAGCTCCCTGCAAATGACCTTTAGAGGCAACCTGGAGATGCTACCTGTATATCAGTTCTAGTAGCCATTGAAACTTCTGCCCTCTATGAATTTCTCTAACCCTTTCTTAACACTATCCAGGCTGGCTACTTTCTGATAGCAAATTTCATAAACAAATGACCCTCTGGGTGAAAAAAGACGTGCTCCTTGTCAGCACTGTCATGTTCCCCAGCGGTCCAGTTAAGTGCCTGCCCTCTCTAGGAGTAGCTTGGCCCTGTTAGGATGCTGAGTTCGTGCAACGGCTGAGTGAGTACTACAGTGTAAAACACAGACACAGGTAGCAAGCAGTCTGAACAGTAAACTAAAACAGGGTTATTATACACAAGCAATACTAGAAAGGAAAATAAGGTTCAGGTATTTGTTGGTTTAAGTCTATGAGCTTCTTAAGGTTACCAGCTTCCCAGCCTATCAGCTCCCCTTCTTAAAGGAAAATAGTTCCCTTTTTAAAGACAAGCCTCTCCACGTTCCTCACCCTGCTCAGCTCTGCTTCAGCCCCAAGCCTAGCCAATGTCCTAGAACATAGCTCTGAATGATCACAAGGCCCAGACCGTCCTTGCTTGACCGATCACCCTCTGGTCAGTTGCCTGCAAAGTCTTCCTCCAAGATCTTCTAGTCAAAAGACCCCCTGGTCAACTATTGGTCCAGCTCCTTCAGGATTCAGCTCTTCTTCTCCTTTCAGCTCTTGTCCCAGCATGAAGACACCCTCTGCTGTATTCTGTGTTCACTTATACCTTTTTTCCCCTGGCCCTGATTGGCTGCCACTTCCTGGGGAAAATTGCTGCAATAAAATGCTGCTGAAAGCTCCTCATAGAGGTGCCTGTTCTACACGCCTGATTGGTGGAAACTCTTCCTCTAGCCCGCTCCAGCTCTAAGGTCCCCGGACAGCTTTTCCCTCCAAATAACAGCTGCAACCAATCATTGCACCCGGACCCGCACAGGATTTCCAGCCCTTTTTGCAGCCTCTGCCCAGGTCTTGCAACAAGGCTTGCAAACTCAGCTTGCAAGGGTTTTGCCTAGGCCAGTGATGGTGAACCTTTTGAGCTCGGTGTGTCAAAATTCGCAAGAAAACCTAGCTTAACTCGGGTGCTGTGTCACATCTAGAAATATCCATAATTTTGTGATATTTGTGGCGCTAGTAAAAAAGTTATATTTTTTATATATGTATGTATTAAAAGCAAAAACAAATAATTCTTTACATTAGTGACTTTTGTTGCTAAATCTTCAATTGAAAGTTGGTATTTCATACACTTCAAGAACAAGCAGGCAGTACACGCCCAGGTGCCAGGGTGGCCATGTGTGTCACCCAAAAGGGCTTGGCGTGTCACTTGTGACACGCGTGTCATAGGTTGGCCATCACCGGCCTAGGCAGAAAGCCCTGCCTTCAGCAAACAGGCTTGCAAGGGACATGGGAACCTTACTGCCCATTGCAGCCTGACCCCTGAAACCGTCACAAGCCTTAACTTTCCTGTCGGTTCAATGCACCCTTTCTTGTCCTTCCTATAGTGTTTATAATGTGAGATAGCTGTATCTCATTGGTTTTCATCAATCCACCAATTATCAGTCCAATAATACCTTAATATCCCATCACCAAACATTCCAGCAAGTAATAATGTTTAGAAACAACCCCAAGTGCTCCCAGTAAAGAAAACCAGAACATTACTGTTTGTGACAGTTTAATAGGAGAAATTCATTTCTCTTTGTATTATTGTTCAAAGCTGTCTTGTGTAATCACAAGCAGCAAAAGCGCCCTGCCTCCCCCCCCCGGTTGTAAAATGTGCACTTGTCACCTTTAATTAACACATTCTGCATATTCCAATGATGAACAATGTTATTAATTTGCTCTTGGTTTCTGCTTCATGAAAGTGTACTGTAAAAAACAGCATTTTGTTTTTAGGATTAAATGCAGGGCAATCATATTCTTCATAAGAGCTAGTTTCACCATCCCAGTGATATAATCTTAAGGACAAAGAAGATAATTGTGGCCATTTGGAATCTGGAGGTCATTTTATTATATTTCAGATGGAAAATGCTACTGGTGTTCTTGCCTGTGGAGCAAATCATATGCATGTTCTCCCTAGTTGTCCATTCAGTCTCATAATGATGAACATTAAAATATTTCTGGAATCTGAAAATGACATTTGCAAATTGGAATGATTCAAATGAAATAAGGCACTCTTCTCCAGATGGAATAATAGAAAATAATCATTGCCACTGAACAATTCACCATCTGCCTACCTTGTAGAATGATAACACACAAAAGCTAATCAATGGCATACAAATGCTGTTTGCATGAGTTCACGTGGAAAACTTTACAATGGTATCCCAATGAAGTTAAGTTCAGGGATAGTGGCTAACATCTGCACTGTGAGTGCTGGGGCCATTCCCAACTTCGCTAAGGTTGCTTGGGGTGTGAACAATCTGTCCTGGGGTATCTAAATTGCCATAGTAACTGCTGCAGCAATTTCTGTGGCATGCCTGGCCATTGCTGCGGCAGTCACAGTACGGCCGCACTCCCCCACCTCTCGCCCACTGCGGCATAGTGTTTGCGCCTGGAAGTGGGTGTGAAACGCTGCATGCAAGAGTGATTGAGAATGTACTAAATGCTCCTCGTCAAGCTGTGGAGAAGTTTTCATTCTCCATGGCTATGGAAGATTAGGGCACTCTGGGACACTCCTGCATGGGCCAGGACAAAGGTGGCAGTGGGCTGTGTGGATGAAAGCCATCCTGAGTGCCATGATCCATGTTGCAAGTGAAAGTACAAACAGGCCCTGTGACAGCTGACACTGCCATAGAACATTTCAGAAAAGCTTGTGGCTTTCCATAAATTCTATCAGTGTTTGCTGAGACAGATATGCAGTGAACTATGCCCATTTTAGTGCACCGGACTAGACTGTGGCCTGGTCCAAGAAGATTCTTCTTATGCTCTTAAGGAGGCATGTGACACTCACACTCTTCACGCAAGTCGAAATAAATTTCAATTCTGTTACTTCATATTAAACATTTTCAACATTTCTTCAAAATACTATTGTCTAAACTGTACAATTATTTTGATTTTGATAAAGTCATTCTTGTACCATTGTTCTCCCAGCTGTGTCTTGTTTCTCATCTTACTGTGTAGCAAAATCAGTGCAACTGGATTTACCGTGATGGTGCCAGCTGACCGGGAGGCAAAACATCTGCATCAGTGAGAACCAACTTGAAGAACTCCTACAATTCCATATATGTAACTCAGAGCTCCATGTATTTTCTACCACCTACTGTACAGTACATTCTTTTCCCTCTCTGCATAGGTCAGGTTTATTGTACAGCCCTCACAGTTTTAAGAGAGTTTTATGTAACTGAAATTGAAGAATAGTATAGATTTTTTGGTATCTGTATATCCCCTATTCACCTGAAGACTGGCAGTATCCTAAGGGTTTTTGGTCCCCCCTTGGGGTATCTCTACTTGCCTTTGTAAGGTGAACAGGGGAGAGAAGAGATGCTTTGTCAACATGTTGAGGCACATGAACATATGGAAATATGAGGAACCCTAGCACCCTGCTTCACACAATGGCTCACTGATTGCTTATGGGCATTGCAAGCAGAAGACAAAGGCAAAACCTTCAGCTGCTCTCAGCTCCCTGAAAATGGCCTTTAGGGGCACCCTGCCTGTCTCTCCAACCCAGAGATGGTACCTAGGCATCCACTCTAGTAGCCATTGACTGACCCTACTTGCCACCATTAGTCAAGGTGTTTTGATGACTACTTGTGCCTCATGCATAAGCATCATTGTACAAGTGGAAGCAACCCCTTTGTGCATGTCGCCACATATCCATGAAACATGGTGAGATAATTGAGAGGTCTGAGTACAAGGTAGAGACCTCAGTGTTGTTCTTCATGCCCTGGCCCCTGCAATATCCTTAAGCAAGTCCCCCAGGTGTTAATTCTGTCTCACAGATAGTTTGGCTAGGGGAGGATTGGAGATGTACTGCCCTGCTGGTTTGGGAAGAGTGTCTTCAGAGCTCAATAGAGGCAAGGCCCACTGTTTCTGGGCCTTTCTACACTTCTTGGCTTTCTGAGTTGTGGCCCTGCTGACCTTACTCACTTGTGACTTCTGACTTTTCTCATGAAGTCTGAGACATTTCAGAGTTAGATGCATATGTATGGCAATAATTCATGTTGCCTTGGGAAGGTGTTAAGAGCATCTTGCTCCCCCCTCTGTTCTATAATGTTTTCAGACTTTGATTAATGTTCACTGATTTGAAATTCATGAAATTTCTCTTTAAATATTAACCTCAGATAAATTCCACAGCAGCTTTGCATAGAAGTGTCTTGTTTGCTATATCTCTCTACTAAAGACAGAGGACTGTTTTAACATTAGACAACCTAGATATTTGAAAGTTTATCCCTGTCCAGTTAAAACTGAATATAATTATTCAGAATCACATGTCCTTGAAGCATAGCACATTTTTAAGAAAGGGTTCATTTTTAACAGTTTCCTGAGAAAATGGTATGCTTATTTTCACTGTCTTTAATGGAATCATCCCTATAATTGAATTTGTTAAGCTCCCACAGATTTTAGAAAATTTTAAAGATGCTTCAGAAATGGCTTTTGATGCCTTGTTTTATAGGTACAATATAAACATTAGAGTATTCAGGGTAGCACAGGAGAACATGGTTTTATAGAAACACAAAATCAGTTTGGACAATGGATTTGCAGAGATTTTGTTTCCATCATGTGTGTATTCCAAAACATAGTGCTGGAGAGATTTTAGGTTCAAGTGTCTTTATTTTTCCAGGGATAATTATACATTGAACTTAATCTGTGTGCATTTTATTTTTATTGTTTATTTTTAATATACATTTATTTGTTAAATTATAGGAAAAAATACATGTATAACAGACTCAATATTTGTGTACCAGACTTAACTCCAACATTAATAATCAACTTTTGGGCCTCTTCAGCCTTGAAAGCAGTGTTTAAGAGGTGATCTGGTTAAAGTATATAAAATAATGCATGGTGTGGAGAAGGTAGGTAGAGGAAAATTATTTTCTCTGTCCTCTACAGGGGGCACTCTAGGAAGCTGAAGAACAGGAGAGTTAGGACTCTCAAGGGATAGTATTTTTTCATCCAGAGGGCCATCAGTCCTTCTGGAATTTACTACCAGAAGAGGTGGTGATAGAAACCAGCCTAGATAGCTTTAAGAAGCAATTAGATAACTTCATGGAGGACAGGTGTATCTATGGCTACAAGAATGGATGCATAAGTACTTCCTCCAGGTTGGAGAGACAAGCAGTTTATCTTCAAAGGCCATTTGCAGGGATCTGAGAACAGGTGAAGGTTCTGTCTTTGTCTTCTGCTTGGCAATACCCAAAAATAATTGGTGGGCCGCTGTGTGTGATGGGATGCTGGACTAGATGGGCTGTTGTCTGATCCAGCAGGTTCTTCTTATATCTACTCATTCTGTTCTTTCCTTTAACTTTGGATCAATATTGTTCCATTCTATTGTAGTGAGGTCTTTCAGGCCTGGCTGTAACTGCAAAACATGGCTGGAAAACGTAGTTGTTAGGTATCACCAAGTCTTGACCAACTCCTGGTTGACTGCATAGGCACTGCTACAAAGTGTTCTTGGCAGAGATGCAAACCTGGTTTCCTGTTACCCACTTCCAAGAAGAGGCTGGGGATTGAACTGGCAACTCTCTGGTTCCCAGGCAGTTTGCCATACTGCTGAGCTACAGCCACTTCTTGGCTGGAAAGTAACTATTTCCTTAGTAATAGGCCTTTGGAGTCTATGCCTGGAGAACACTGCCAAGAATGTGGGGAGCTTTTTGCTTGCATTTTTCAAATAGTTCTTTCAGGTATGCTTTTGCAGCCATGTCCCATATCTTCAAATATCAGTTTTTAATATTCAGCTTTTCAGCATTCTTCCATGAGTGTACTATGAGTAGTTGAAGTGCTGTTAAGAATCTTAAAAGATTCTTATTCACAAATATTCATTTTTTGCATTGAATATAATTAGAGACATATTCCTTTATTATCTTTAATATCTCTACTTTTCCCAAAAAAGGCTACACCTCCTGGCATTCCCACTGTAGATGAAACCATGCCCTCTTCTTCTAGCCCTTCTGTGGCTGGAAACTGGCTTTATCACCAAACTCTGAAAAAAAATCAAGATAAGCCTACATCTGGAACAAGAAAAGGCTTTTATTACAATCGGACTGACTGGACAACAGCTTGCTCCTTCTGGACTTCAATAAGTTAATTTTAACTTTTCCTCCCTGCTTGCCTCTTCTTAAGCTACTAATTTTGTGCCCATGTAATTACCTCCAAAAGGTGTGTCCCCACCAAAGTTCACTTTTTCCTCTCACTATGCATGCCTAAGGGACTTTCCTGGTTACCTTCACCTTTACACCCTCTTTGCATGTGTGAAGGTGTGTTCTCCTGTCCTTATAGCATTCATAGTTAAACTTTAGTATATAGCTGGTTGGCTTGGTCTTTTAGCTCGGGAACCTCTTCTGTAACAGCTTCTTTTGAGAGGCTAAGCAACAGAAAGGCTTTTTGCTTTCTAAAGTGACTCCCCTTATGACAAGCTAAATGACTGACTCCTATAAGTCTATTTCCTCATAGCAAGTATAAATAGAGAAACAAAAATATCATTTATTATATTAGCACCACGCTTACACTACCAGCAACATGGGGGAATATTTTTTTTATCCATATGTATCACCTATGTCTTATTTTTGTTACAATTGCTCTTATTCAAACCACTGAACTCCAGTTTAGTTTCCTTTCTATTGTCTTTTACCATTGTTTTTGCTGGAGTTGGATTCTTAAATCTTCCCCTCATCCCATTTTAGCCCCTTATTATCTTGTAACTTTTATCCAATAACATCTTATAAATTATCACTACCAGTCCCTTGATGGAGTTAATGTTATCTGCTATTCTCTCTGCCAGTTTACATAATGGTTTATCTACCCAATTTTAGGTATCTTTCTTTTTTATTATACTATAAATGAAGCCTATTCCTAGCTAGGAAATGCTTGTTTGGTGTTCTTTCCTATAGCTGCGCAATTTCTTTGAGTTATTACCGTCCTCATCAAAGTAATCACATAGCCTACATAGTCCCAAGGCAATTAATTTCATTCTTTCCTTGTGACTTAAAAGTTATGTTTGTAATGTTTTTACTGGTAATACTGCAGAACCTTGAATATTCAGTTTCTTTTGCCCTTTTTGCTATATTCTTATATGATTTTGTAGTATTCTAATTGTTGACTCTGTTTCACCCTATTTTCATCCCATTTCCTCTTAGGTTTCCTTTCAGTCAACACTGCAACCAGCAGAACTTTTTTATGTGGTTAAGGGGCTATTGCCATCTAGCTGTAAAGATCCATTTGCATCACTTTGGAGTCCACAGTTGGAAGTCGTTTTGTGGAGGTATCCACAGAACTGTCTGGTCCTGCTATTTTGAATCAGTTTTGATCACTGCAGTCTGAGAAAGTAGACAAGATGCTTACAAGGATCCTGATAGGGACCCCCCTGCCCAAACAAACTTGCCTGAATTCATTTGTGCCTTGCTATGATTGTTCATGAAGTTCCTGAACATATCTTTGCCAAGATAAGATATATACCAAGAATGGTGTATAAAGTTCATGGAAGGAAACTTAATCTTTAGTTTGACCCAGCAGCATTAGAAAGGTTACTAACATAATGCAATTGTAATAGATATGCATTGTAGAATTATGTTGCATTAACACAAATCTAACCAATCATATTCTTTGTAAACTATAACTACGTGTATAAGTAATTCTTCCTGTATCGATGAACAGAGACCAGTCTTTGAGAACTATCTCCTGGTTTTCCTTATTGCTGGCAATAAAGAGAGTTGCAACTCCTAACTCAGTGCATCTTTTTCAGGTAGCATGCTGAGCCTGAACCTAGAAATTGCGCTGGGGACAACAATCCAGGCAACCACTTGCCTCGATCATTGTCTATTATGGCTTGCTGAAGGGGTATGACTGGATAGGTCCAGTGGTCATTAAGTCAGCTATGATAGCCTCCCTAGTTCCAGAGATAATGCCCAGCTGCTAACACTCCTTTTGGGGAACCAGTGCTGGAGAGATGGTGGTTACTCAACTGCAGGCATGCGTGGAAGAAATAGATTTTCTAAACTCATTTTAATCTGTTTTCAGTCAAAGATATGGCACTTAACAGTCCAAGGTGCCCCATGGCCATTGAAGAAGGCACCCATTTGTCACTGCATCTCCATTCACAATTTCCACAGGTGCCTTGTAAAAATCACACCAGTCTCTTGCCTGTGCAATCACTGTTGGAGGTGCCTTATTTGCCAGGTTTAATTTTGCATTATGCATTTCAAAATGGATATATAGATTTGTCTTTTTATCCAGCAGATCAGTATGTCTTCCCCAGCTGCTTGTAGCAGAGTTGCACCCAATCTAAAGTGGCGAGATGGCCTGAAACAGCCTTGGTTTATTGGGAGAGGGTCAGGAACAATACCACCTTGTTTGTTCTCCTTGATCTCCCAACTTTTGATAATATCAACCATGGTATGTTGTTGGAGTGACTTTGGGAGCACTGTTTTATAGTGGTATTCTTCCTGTCTCCAAGGTAGACTTCAGAACTAAGAAGGCAGTTAGACTATTTGATCATTACCTGGAGGCATATTGCCTTGAACTGTGTAGCCAGACAAGATGGAGGTCTGTGTGTCACATGTTCATGAATCCTTGAAGTTAGACACTCAGATCTGGGTGGACTCATTTTGACCCAGAAAAAAATGGTTACATGATCTGGAAATGTTTCTGAATAAGGATTTACATGAATATTCACAACATTCAATATTTGTATGAATTCGTACAAATTTGGACATTTGTATATGAATCAAATGTTATGACATTCATACATTGACATTTGTATTTTTACAACTGTTTCAGAACATTTGTGAACCAGGGGGGTGGGAAAGCAATTGCACCAGTCATATCTGCAATGGATCCAGAGTGCATTCAAATTGGATTCAGGGTGGATTTGATGCTTTCAGAGGGGATACACATCAGGTATATATGGGATATGTATGCGTTTGTATTGGATATTTGTATGAATACATTTGTATCAAATAGAATCCTACCACATTTGAAGGGGATCAATTCAAATGAATACAAATTTTCTTACATTCAATTTCATACAAATAAAATGAAAAAAGACTGATTTGTGCACATCCTTACTTCTGAATTCATTGATGTCTCTAAAGGCTCAGGTAGCAGTGGTAGCCAAGAATGCTTACCTCCAGCTTTGGCCTTTCCTTGGTAGGAACAACTTGGCCATGGTGATCCACAAAGTGCACTCTTCATGGGGCTACCCTTTAAGATCACTTGGAATGCAGAATGCTGACTCAACAGCTGACAAGAGTCTTTGGCGGGATGCTAACAAGCCTGAATCAAGGTATTGATTCTTTTTATATAGAAAGCCCTAAATATCATGGGGCCTTTCCTATGTATCATGGAGAATCTTTAATTTTACCACTAGCTTGTTGTTGCTCCAAATAAATCTGCTCAGGTCTCTCTGCAATGCATTGAATTGAATATCTGCAATCTGAATAGGTATTGATTGATTTTTTTAAAAAATAATTTTAATTTTAACATCAGTTCTGCTGAATCATGAGAATATGGACCATTTCACTAAATAATCATCTTTTTATAAGAGGAATTATTTTTGGAAAATGTCAGGATTGGAGTGAGTTAGATGGATACTTGCTAAACTCTTAATAACAACAAAACCTCAAAAAACAAACAAACCAGGAGGGCCAATTTTGAGGCCACTTAAAAAACTAATATATAGAACAAGCTGAGAATGAATATATTCAGTAACTCGACTGTACATCTCTGAGACACCTATATTTCATCTCAGACTTGTTTTAAGTAATTAAAAAACAATCCAGAATATCTAGTTTTGAAACATTCCAAGAAACCTGCTTGAAATGTTTTAAAACTGGACATTCTTCTTAGCTGAAATGCATTTTCAACTAATGCATGTACACTAAATGTTTTGAAAAGAACCCTTCTTCCAGGGATAATAAAGAATCTTATTTTAAAAAATAATAATGAACACAGCATAAGTGGTTCCAAACTGTTATTCAAAACATAGATATTAAAGGCCTGTTTACATACATGTTTAATCCACCTTTGTTTAACTTTGGAGTGAAGAGCATACATCAGTAAAGTGATTAGCCTTCTCCCCTCCCCTCCCCTCCCCTCCCCTCCACATTATCTAATCAAATGTTGGGTTTTCTGGAAAGTTACAAAGCCTTTTTTAATCCTTCAAGTATGCTAAATAATCTTGGTGTTGTTGAAACACATTTTGGGGAGGTGGACAACAAACAAAGCCAGTGACTGACAGAAAGGGACAGCCGACTGCATTATGTTGCTTGATGGGGAGTAGGAAAGGAAATGGACTAGTTCTTGGAATGAGTTGAGAAATATATATTGCATGTGTTGGAAAGAGATGGGGGAAAGGAAAGAGTAGAGCTTGGAGTATGCTAACAATTATGAATAAGAACATTCCTGAGGCAGAACAAATTCAAATTGCCTTTTTGAAGAGAGGCACAGTGAATAAACACCACACACTACGCTGCTCCTAAACCCTCTCAGCTGTTGAGGTTCCTGTCCAAGCTATTTTCATACCAGAGCAGAAATACTCCGAAATGTTGACCATTTTCAGTCTGATGCAAAAACAGCCTATCAAGAAGCCAAGCTGATGAGCCATTCCACAGGGAGGAAGAAGGGATAATTTTAGGGGCTGATATCCACCCCAAATGTCATCCATCATGCCCAGGTGCACCTTGGGTATGCATTGTGTTTTTGGCAGCTGCATCTTTGTTGCCAAAAATGTAGCTGTGACACCCACAGCCATTCAGTTGGGTCACAGGGGAGGTAAGCCATAAAAATTATAGGAAGTCTAAATATGAATTGCCTCGCCATGATCTACTCTGGATAATTCAAACCCTCTAAACTAAGGCCCTTTCTGCACTTACCTCCCTGCAATCCAGATCAGTGTTCTAGATTAGCCTGGCCCAGTGCTCTGGATCATGCAGAGATGTAGGCAGGATCAGAACTGTCTGCATCAAAAGTGCTGATTGATCCAGATTAGTCCATATCACACCTGTAAAGCTCATGAGCTTTGCAGCTGCATCTAAACATCTCTGAAAGCTAGGAATAACATTTGTAGTCTTGGGATCTCAGGGAGGTGGTGCTTTTTGGCAGTGATAAGGAGGTGGCCTTCTGCACACCTAAGTTTTGGATCGGGCCATGCTGGTCCATCTAGTGGTCCCTCTATCCTGTGCAGATGGAGATAGAGCAGCAGGGGATGGAGTCTCCATGATCCAAATTAATGTGCAAATATGGAGGTCTAGATGCTTATTGGCATGGACAATTACTGTGGCTTATGGGTCTATGCAGAAAGGGCCTAGGTTTTCCATTTGCGGATGTTTCACCAGCTGGTCAGGTAACATCTTCTGTGTGAAAGCTCATTTATAGTGGTAATGAGCTCTATAGCAGTCTGTCCCTAGAGTACCAAGTGAACCTTTGCAGTTAATATGCTACATAATTGAGGAGGGGGAACATGTGCAAGTTGAAAACTTAGCTTGGAGAAGTCCAGCAAACACCACCCCTAAGTTACAGTAGGTAATGGTTGTATGTATATATCTACATAGCTTCTGCACACCTTATGTAACTACAGAAGGCACATATATTATCTCTGCTTGGCTTGTTTGTCTAGGGTCAAAATTCATGGGAGAAAGATCACAGTCCTTATATAAACTGTTCCCAGTGGAGCTCAAAGTCTACAATAATTTTACTATAATATCTTATAAATTCCACTCCACCAAGGTCATTTACTTAGTATATTGTTCTGAATTAGGCAATACAGTGTGTTCTTTAAGGTTATTTTCATTTTTCAGATGCTTAAATGCTCTCCTTGGCTCCCAGGCCCTTTTTCTCTTTGTAATGCCATTAGGAGAAGCTTATTGTTTACTGAGGTTAAGGTAAAGGTAAATATACCTTTGTATAGAGCTTAGCTTCTGATGAATAGGTAGACAAATCAATTATAGTTTTCCTGGAAAAGATGCAGAAGTGGTTTGCCTTTGCCCTCTTATGTTAAAGAGATTTCTTCATGATTAAGGCTCATTTCAACCCACATGCTATTGGCTCAGATCTTTAGAATGCTTTAAATAAATGCAGAGCATAAGTAAGAAAATTAAACCTTTAGGGCTGAGTGTGGCACTTTTGCTTTAAAAAAAACACTTTAAGAAATATAGTCCCTTTCTACACAGGGATTTGTGGTTGGTTTTTGGTTTCCTTCACTGAAATGTGTTCATGCACCTTTCCCTGGAGGAGACCTCACACTGCTTTTTCCAGGTAAAAATTACGTAAAATGAATAGTATAATGCATGGAAGTTCAGTTGGAGCTCCTTATACTTAAATAAATGAATTATATTTGTGTTCCTCTATTACTTGAGAAGCAAGTATCTGCCCATGCCTTGACTGAAGCAAGACAGCATGATCTTGCCTCCTTAGCTGGCTTCCCTACCACCACAGTAACCATGACAAGGAATGAGGACACAACATGAATTGTGTTGCCTCAGAAAGATTCCCTCCATATGCTAATTTTTAATAATATTTCTGTTCTCCTTTCTCTCAAGCTTTCTGCATTCACTCTTAGGCTTAAGGCCACGGCCACACCTTCACTTTAAAACTTCTTTAGTCCATCTCCAGGTCTGTCTGCTCACACCTTTCCATTTCTATCTGCTTTATTTGTGCACTTTCCATCTTTCATTTTGACTTTCCTGAGTGAAAAGTCCACAAGTAAAACAAATAGAAATGAAAAGGTGTGAGCAGACAGATCTGGAGATGGAAGAAGATTTAAAGTGAAGGCATGACCACAGCCAAAATGTAGAAAGCTTAAATGAGTTGGAGGTGGTGGCTTGAGGTATATGTGTCATTTTACTCTGACTTTAGGATGCCATCCTTGCATAGCAGCATCCATAGAGTATAATGGTGCATCTCCAGGATGAGGGATTGTGGATCTGCATAAATGCCATACCCTTGCCCTGCCACTTCTACAGCAGTGATGGTTTTGCCCTTGACTCCTGCTTGAGGTGCCCATAAGCAATTGGTGGGCTACTTTGTGAAATAGGATGCTGGACTAGATGGGCTGTGGCCTGATCAGCAAGGCTTCTTATGTACTTATGTTCAAGCCCTTTTATGGTGTACTGCACAGCTGTGTAAAGAAGTCTGGTCCTCTTGGTGGTATTCTGTGTTACTGAACAGAGGAAAAGGAACACAGCCATGTTCAGTAACTCCCCTTGCTGTTAAATTTGAAACCAGGGATTCCTTAGCTTTGAACCTGGAGGCAGAGGCAGCTTTTCTTCCACTGAGATCAAAACTGGGTACATCCTGGCAGGGAGGAGTTGCCTTCTCCCAATAGTGATGGCAGGAGAGTCTGCCTTTTCATCCCTCCTAGAGTCAAGAGTGGGTGATCTTAACTCTGGGAGAAGAAGGCTTCTTCCCCAAGTCAAGACTGGATCTGATGATGATGACCGAGAGGCAGGACTCATGTTGATGGGGCCATTCCTGTGTTTGGAAGAGCCCTTGACATCAGAGTCAAAGCTGGATATTTCCTTGCTTCATGTGTGATGCAGAAGGAGAGAGCTGTCCCTGCCTCCACCTGTCATGCTCAAAGTGATCCAACACCACATTAAGAACAGTGCTTCTTAATATGAAGGGTGTCGGATCAAGGAAGAAGAGTTGGCTTTTCTATCCAGCTTTTCTCACACACTTAAGGGGACTCAAAGCAGCTGACAAAGCTTTCTATTCTTCTCCCCACAACAGAACACCCTGTAAGGTAAATGTGTCTGTGAGACCTCAGAAGAGGAGTGTGACTAGCCCAAGGTCACCCAGCTGGCTTCATGGAAGAGTGCAGAATCAAACCAGATATTCCCAGATATGGGTTCAGCTCCCTATCCACTAGAGCAAACTGGCTCACCTGCATAGATCTTGGCAAGGTTGTGTTTAAAAAGCACCAGCAGATGTAAGTAATGTTATGCACGAAGAAACTGAGAGCTATTTTTAAAGTAACAAAATTACTGTTCCAAATCCCTTATCATCTATGAGCTTTAATTTTTAACAGTTAGACGGCTGATGGAGGCAGTCTTATTATAGATAAAGAATAGATGTAGAAAGAAAATAGTACTAATCAACACAAATCAACTCATCAGACTTCAGGCTCCAGCTGTGCTCCTGATTATTTGTTTTTAAGACAAGAAACAAAGACTAATGATCTCAGAACTTTAACCAAGGTAAGTGCAGTATTCATATAGTCAAGCCCTGGGGCCTCTCGGGGGTCACTGAAGAGTTTATATCAGTCCACTAAACTCATTCATGGCACACATAAGATCTTACATAATCCCCTCCCCTTGTTTTCTGGGTCTTTGAAAAATATAAACATGTCTGCTGACTCACCTAGTCACCTAGGTGCATCTTTCAGGCTGGGGGGCCCGCTTCTAAGGCCATCTGCTGGGACTCGAGAGCAGGAGAAGGTTTGTCTTTGTCTCTGCTTGAGATGCCCATGAGCATTTGGTGGGCCACTGTGTGTGACAGGATGCTGCACTAGATGGGCTGTGGCCTGATCCAGCAAGGCTTCTCTTATGTTCTTATATACCATCACTTCCCTTCTTAGAGGCTAGGATCAATATTCTCCACTTTCTAGTCAACTTCTATATTCTTCTCCATCCACCACCACAACCATTGGGCACGTACAATTGATCTCAGAACTCCGCATGTGAGCACAAGCCCCTTTGTGTGTATCAGACCTGGTTGTGCCATCAGGCAGAATGGGGCCATGGTCCCAAGCAGCAGATGCAGAAAGCAGGTGCTGGTGACAAGCTATTAGGTAACTATGGCTGATATCAGACATAGAAAAAAAAGCATCTCTGAGACACCTCAGAAAAGGCTTCAAGATGGGATTGTTCACACACCAGCCTACCACTCACACTTTGCATGAACATTTTGTGCCAGATAAGTGGGGGTGCTAGAGGTTTCTGTGCTGGTGTTAAAATATTACACAGCTGCCAATCTGCAAGTTGTATATGTGAAATATGAAGGAATTAACTTTCACCTCAGAAAAAATGATTTGGGCCATCCCTGGTCAATATGATGCAGTATGGTAGAAATAACAATCTTGCTTGATTTCTGCACCGAACAGATTGTGCCCAATTCAGGCTTAATTTTAATGGATGCGAGAACTGTGTTTTTGTCAAGGCAGTGTAGATGAGTTTCAAAGCTGATTCAGAGTGGATTCAAAGCAGATTTGGAGCAGATTCAGAGGGGATTCGGAGGCATGTCTGGTGGTAGGGATTCAAAGCAGATGTGAAGAGCATTCAAAGAGCATTCGCAGCAGATTCAGTCCTGCCATTTTCACAGTGGCTCTATTTGCACAAATGCAAATTTCCATCACATTTACTTTGATACAAAGCATAACCCTACTTTTTTAAAGGTCAAAACTGGAACTATGGCCAGCACCATTTGCTCTAGGGCTCTGTCATTTTCAGAGCATCTTTAAAACAACATGTGTGGGACTCTAATGATCATCATTATGATTAATGTGCCAGTCAGAAGTGCCATTCTGAACATTTTTAAGCAAACATTGAGACAAAGCTAAAAAATATAACTTCTGACTTGGAAAAGCAGGCAAAAATAAGAGCATGAAAAAGAAGAAAATAGAAAGAATATATATTATAATCCAAGGAAACTTAATTGAATTGGAAATTTTCAGTCTGAATGTTGCAGTAAGGTTGATTTCACAAACAGTAAAAAGTGGGAGGGGAAGAAAACCCTCAGAGGCACCTTAGACGGTGTCCAGACAGGGAATAAATAACTCAGATATGTCTTAGCTGTATTGGGATTGCCATATGTATCAGTGACAAACCCAACATAGCCCTGTGATATTGGGTTGCAAACTTGCTATATCCTATTTTAGGAAAACCTCTGAACGTGGATTTTCCCAAAATAGCACTATATATTCCTTTTCTCTGGACACTGCCGTTGGGAGCTGCCAGCTTGAACATGGCCTCTGGACATGTCCAGGGCCCAAAAAGGTTAGTTGAGCATGTGTGATTGTGGTGATCACTCACTTACTTTGGGTATTTTGTGCCATTGAAACACCTGGATGAGCATGTCACAATATTGCACGACAACATCAGCCCTGAACTGTATGGTCAACAAGTTTCAGAGGAGTTTTACTCCAGAATATAATTTGTTTGCACAATTTTTGAGTAGCATCTGGAGCTAGCTGTTGAGATGGTTTACACGTTGGATTGTTCATGTGCTAGTTTGCCATTCCCCCCCACCCCCCGAACATTCTAGGCTAGAAAAGGTGGAGCAGAGATGGGATGGGAACAGAACTGTCACGTGCTACCGTCTTTAAGGTGCTTTTGATACACTTTTTTGCTACATATGAATGAAGCCTAGCTTTGGCTAAAATACAAATACATTGACATTAATATATCATGAATAACAAAGTTGCAGGCAAAGGAATTTTTTAAAAAATATATTTTCTGGATTATTGATGTTCTTTGTCTGAATAGTTAGGATAGATAGCAAGTCAGAATTTGTTCACAATGCTCAATTTGTCCCAAAGGAATTCCAAACACCCATCCACATAAGCACAAACACTCAGTAGACCAGAGTATCCTTTAGGTCCTTAGAGTTGTTGTAGGTGTCTCATTTTCTAAAATCTGTCTGTCCGTCCGTCTGTCTGTCTCCAAAGATCTCAGGCTGCTTGACATATCTATTCCATATTTAGTTAAAGGACTGGAGACTCAGAATAAGGTCTTCTCAGTCTCTTCCCTGAGGTGTGTCATGGTCATTCACTGTATACATTCAGGAGATCAGCAAAGACCTATTTACCCTCTTCACTTTCAAATATTATTGTTTTTTAGTTAACTCCTTTTACATTGTTGTTATTGTAATCCATCCTGAGATCTTCCAGTTTAGGGTGGGATAAAAATCCAAATAAATAAATATGATGTCCCCTTTTTTTCATCTGCCTTTAACAGCTCATGTAGGCACACAGTAATTTAAAAGCATGCCTGTCCTCCTTGTGATGCAGTAATGTGACCATTTCAAGTTATGACAGCCTGAACTAGAACAGATTCATGGAAAAGAGGGAACAAGTTACATTTCTGACTGCCAAAGCACCACAGTTGGCATCAATGACAAAGAAATATCTTAATAAAACAGAAAAGGCATTTATGTAAAGTTTGACATCCTTCAAATAGACACATTGCAGAACAAGAATGTAATCAGACCCAAGTCCCATCTTGTTCAGGTTTCTTTCACTGTGATCAGGCAGGGAACTTTGTAAAGTCCACCTTCAGGACATGAGCATATTTGTACGATAGCAAACGTGCATAAACAATTAGTTACTCCCAATTCCAAAGTTCAGTATGGAGTTATTGTTGCAGAACTGGAAAAATTCTGAGCTTATGGCAAAGATTTTTCAAACACAATGTTGTCAGCCCTATTTATAAGGCATAAAAATGAAAAACATGACACAGAACTGCATTGTTTTTAATCACTGTAATTTGAACTGAATTAAGCCTTCCTCAGTAAGATATAACAAAGTGGCATCTCAGACACATTTGTTTTAGTTGTCTTTTAAAAAATAATCTTTAAATAGTACATTGTTTAGTAATAACAAGTACAGATAGAAAATATGAGCCTCTTTTCACTAGATGTGCCGGGGAACTCGGACACTCCCACATGGTGTGGGAGAGGAGACATGCCAGCAACTCAGGACAGATATGATTTTTGCTGCTCCTGATTTTATTGTTATTTTTACTACGCTTTATACTGTGCATGCTGGAGTACTCCCCATGTGTATAGCAATAGAGCAGTTTTTTCTGCTCTACAATTATACTACCAACTGGGCTGTGACAATCTGGTACACTGCATTCACAACTTTTCTAGATGGATGAGGTGGAAATGGAGAATGTTACTGGCAACTCAGGCATGGTTGCATGTGGCGTCACCCGGTTGCCTTAATGGAGGCAATTTCCACTTAGCCAGTGCATAGTTAAGTGCTGGCTAAGTTTCAAATGGTATTGGGATCCTGAAGGTCAGATGTCAAAACCATTTCTCAAAGTGCCAAAAGGTCTTATTTTCCTAAAAAATAAGGGAAACGTTTCTGCTCTATGTAACTAGGATAAGTAATCTGATTTCAATACTAGTTACCATCAAAAAAGTCAAAAGCTATCAAGAATAGAAGGATCAAAGTGCTCTGAGAGCATAGTTCATATTCAAATAAATAAATAAAAATTAAAAAAATTCTTTTTGTAGATGGCTGAAAGTGAACACTCATAAAATATTGATGCAGTTTCATTAAATAATTCACTAATTCTCTATGAAGATACTTCAAGAATGAGCAGAATTATTACTCTTTCTTCAGTGTTGCTCAAACCGTGAAAATAATTAAAAGCAGTAATAGCTTTTTAATTGTATCCTTTAATTGGCTGTTATTAGAAAAAGATTTGAATCATGTTGATGCAGTGTGCTATAAGAGAGTGAAACAGAAAATATTGTTTTCTTCATCTAGTTACCTTTCAGTTGGCAGAAGGGCATACTGAAGTTCCTTGGGCTCCATTCAGAATAGATTTTTTTCTCTAAAATTGTATATATTTATGAGTTGCTAAACTTGGGATGAGGAAATGAGCTCAGTTCAGATCATACTAAGCTTAACAAAAGAGGTTCCTTAGAGAGACACTACGTGGCCCTTGTGTTCCCAAGCCTTTTCTAATCCACCTTTTCTAGCACAGAATGTTCATGGGACGGGCAGACTGGTATGTGAACAATCTAGGGATGTGCATGGATATTCGAAAATTTGAAAATTTTATTTGAATTCATTGAATATCGACATTCAAATTTGAATCAGATTTTTGAATGATTTGAATGAATTCAACATCCTATATTGCATCTGAATATTGGGTCTATTTGTGCTTATAGTAAAGGATGCAAACGGGATACAAATGAAATGCAAACACAATAACAATGGGATGCAAAAGGATTCAAAAATCTGATATGAATGTTCCCAACATTCATATCATTCGATTCAAATCAGGTTTTCAAAAATACAGATCTGGAAAATCTGGATTTGAATCATTTTCTATCTGAATTGAATTCAAATGCAAATAATGCATTCCTGCACATTCCTAGAACAATCCCACCTCAATGCTTTCTTTAAGCTGCCTCAGAGATGCTATTTAATTATTTTTGCTCTGTTTGATCACAACCTCAATTTAATTGACCCATACCACTCAAACAATATTCAATGTTTAGAAATTCTTAAGGGGAAAATAATAGTCTTCCTCCAACTATCATCTCTACCTACTTTGTACTGCATTGCTACAGAAGTTTATGGGAGATGATTTAGACACAGTTATCTAGGCTCTAGTAACCTCCAGACTAGACTATTGTAATGTGTTCTACATTGGGCTGCCCTTGAAGATGGTTCAAAAGGTGCTGCCAGTGCAGAATGCAGCTGTTAGATTGCTGACTGGGACAGTTGGCCAGATACACATCACACTGGTCTTAAAAGAGTTGCACTGGCTGCCAATTCACTACTAAGCCCAATTCAAGGTGTTAATTTATAAGGCCCTAAATGACTTGGGCCCCAAATATCTGAGGGAACGCTTGCTTCGATATTGATCTGCCTGTGCCTTAAGATCTAGAGGGGAGGCCCTGTACATGCTTAGGAAGGCAGTGAAAACACACACCTTGGCCTTGGCCTTTGGTTAAATGGGATACATGGGCGGGATAAAAATGGAAATAAATAACTATTTCAAAATACTTGAGGGCATTACATTGTGGAAGGCTGCAGTGATTTGTAGCTAGATAAATGTTTCTGAGTGGTTGTATACTTGTTTTGCTGTTGAAGTGAAAAATCCATTAGTTTGTTTCATTGTTTCATTGTTGAATTGGAAAACTTTTTTCATGCTGAGTTTCAAACTTTTTCGCAAAGAAAAATTCTATTTTTTCCATAGCAAAAAGCACTTCACCAAAACACAATCAGATTATTCATTTTCAAAAGCAGGACACTGGTTCATTTCAGCTGATGCTTTGGATTTGTGAAGAAATGAACATCCATTTTGATGTGAATATCTGTGATTACAAAGTATTCAGCTGAATCTGGGAATGCAAACTGAATTTTGCACATCCTGATTCTGTATTTATTTGTTTACATTTTTATCCTGCTGTATACTCAGGGGTCTCCACACGGGTAACAATATTTAAAATCAAACATCATTAAAGCAATGGCTATATGCATTAAAACAATGAAAGACCAAATAAAAAATGTCAAGTGAATGTTTTTATTTCATTGACCTTTTCTTTGATTTTATATTGAGAAAATTGCATTTATGGCCTTTATTCCATTGCTGCTAATTTTATTTTGTGAATTATTTACCTTGTGATTCAGGTTCACTTAGAGCTCTCCCCCCTATTCTTCTCAATGCTTAAGGATGTAAGGATCCAAGTTTAAGAGGAAAAAAGAAGAATTACTACCACCACACCCATGCTAGGGGGAAAGAACTAAGAACAATGATTGGTGAGAAAGATAACACTGGCTTCAGGGCCAAAAACATTGGTCAGCCAGTCAAAGGGGACCAAGCCCCCATTGGAATCAGTCAATCAACCGCCAGCAGCCAGCCCCCAAGAAAAGCCCAATTTTGCAACAGGATGTTGACTGCAGTGTCAGCTGCAATTGCCCACATTTAACAGACATTTCTTTTGACAACAAGGACAGGGAAAATTCACAGGGAGAGAATACCTTGCATTGCATTAAACAAACAAATGATGAAACTAAATCACCTATATGTAACAGCACCTTCAGTGTCTTTTCCATCCATATTTTCTGGGCGGAGACTTTGTAGGACAGGATATATCCATGCCAAAAAAAAAAAAACCTTTTACATTTTGTATATTTGGCTTCATTCCATTTCTCCTTTGGACAAGAACCAAGTTTGTGTAAGTTATTTGAACAGTGGTATATTCATGGTCTTCTGTTGCTGAGATGGGCCTTTCCGTGGCTGTCTGGATGCCATCTTCTTTTCCACTTGGCCTTTCTAGCAAAAGGATTGCACTGGTTCCTTGATAAACAAAATCCCTCTATGAAACTCTGAATTGCTGCTAGTGAGAAATATGCAGTGTGGAACTAAATGAACTTCTGGATTTGTGAAACATGGCAGCTTCATAGGGCTTTTTCGCACTTAATGTCAGTGGGATAGTATCCCATGGAAGTGAAGTTCAGGGACAGGGCTAGCGTTCACACTTTGAGCAGAGGCACATATCCCAACTTACCTGGGGCCCATTGTGATCCAGGACTGTCTATATCAGTGGTTCTCAACCTGGGGGTCGGGACCCCTTTGGGGGTCGAACTACTCTTTCAGAGGGGTCGCAACGAGTCTCCCACCGCCCTTCCCTTCCACCTCCCAGCTGCTCCACCCCCGTGGTTGGGGGTCTCCACAACATGCAGAACTCCATTAAGGGGTCGCGGCATTAGGAAGGTTGAGAACCACTGATTTATATCATTGTAGCAACAGCTGTGACAGCTTCTGCTGCATGCTGGGCTGTTGCTATGGCAGTCATGACATGGTGCATGACTGTGCAGCTCAGCTGGACCAGCAATGCCTTGACCCTACACAGCATCCAGGAGTTTACTGAGAGCACCTTAGGAACTCCTGGCAAAGCTGTGGAGCAGTTCTTGCTGCTCCATAGCTAGAGAGGATTGTGATGATTGCACACTTTAGGTCATTCCGGGATGGAGGTGTCACCATAGTGTGCGAACGCTATGGTACTTCTATTAGTTACTTGAGGCAATGAGAAAGATATGTGATGGTTAACTGTTTTGTTTTGTTTTAAGCCCAGCTGGTTTGCAAGCTTTTCAAGAAGCACTGCTCTAAGCGCCTCATTTATGAAAGGAGCCGAGCTCACAAAAATCTCTGGGCTCTGCTCCAGAGGTTGACGATGTAAGAATAACATGGTTCACTTGCCAACATGATTCTTTTAAAAAAGTGCCTGTTAAATACCTCATTAAGAGACACTTCAGCCTGGCTGCTTCTTTTCCTTGATGGATTTGTAGATGGGGACTTGCCAAGTATAGTCTGATTAATTTGTGCATTTCAAAAAATCCTTAGAGAGTTTTGCTAAGATATATTTTCTAAAGATGTCTCCTGAAGTGGCAAAACAGAGCCTAATACTTGTGCTTCTCTGGGGTTTACTGAATTCCTTTATTCTGTTTCACCATGAAAAATGAATCCTCCAACAATTACTGATATAGTTTCAGATTTAATGTATGCAAATATCATGTAAGAGTCATCTACTTGGACTGGCCTTTTGTGGAGGATGGAGATAGTTCAGAGATTAATTCCCAGGGAAAAAGCAGATGCAATATAATTGGTTGCTGGATTATAATGCATAACCACTGCATAGAAAATATTTATTTAGTCCCACCCCTTGCTACATTGCTTGCATTTATCCCTTTTATTTCTTGGTGATTACCAGAAGATGTACAGTATTAAGAGACGAGGTTGGTTTCAAAATTATCTAAAGGAACTTCTAGCTAAATTGTTAAGCCCATCTCTTCAGAGAGCTGAAAGGGTTTGTTCAATACGTTGTCAATTGAAGAGAATGTGTGTGGCTGTGTGCTAGAGTAATAGACTGGCAGTCCTAAAGTACGGTCTGCAAAAGATACTGAGTCCTGATTTGCCATCTGTGAGAATCTTGTGTTATGGTACTGTGATCCTGCACAAGGTCTGACCAACTCAACATCATGACTAAAATGGGCCATTATCAGAGGTTACCCTATGATAGAAGAATCTGTGTATGTGAGTTAGGGTTAGGATAGGGTTATGTTTATGGCTTGGCTTGGGTTAGGCTAAGGCTTAGGGTTGGGTTAGGCTTGTTTAGGGTTAGGGTAGGTTAGGGTTAGGGTTACAGTTAGGGTTGGGTTAGCATTGGGGTCATGGTTAGTGTTAGGGGTTGGTGTGGTTTGGGTTAGGGATAGGAATAGGGATAGGGATAGCGCTAGGGCTAGGATTAGTGTTATGTTAGGGATAGGATTGGGGTTAGGTTTAGTTGGGTTTACAGTTAGGATTACGGGTAGGGTTAGCGTTAGCGTTATTGTTTTGTTTATGGTTATGGTTAGGTTTATGGTTGGGTTAGCGTTACGTTTCAGGCTTAGCTTCAGGCTAGAGTTGGTTAGCGTTAGGCAGGGGTGCCCATGGGTCACATGCGGCCTGCCAAGGACATTTATCTGGCCTGCCGTGTGTTTTTGCTGCCGCTGCCTGTCCTGCTTAGGAGCCGACTTGTCCCGGGCCCACACTACATAGGAATTTGTTCATAGTTTTTTTAAAAAAAACTGTATCTGGCCCTCCAAAGGTCTGAAGCACAGTGAACTGGCCCCCTATTTAAAAAGTTTGAGGACCCTTGGCCTACACAATAGAGCTTTCCTTTTACTACTTTCTCATTGCAACCACATCCTGAAGTATGGAGGATTTTTTGGTATGATGGAAACTTAGAGGCAGAACTTGAAGAGGGGAAACTGGTGAAAGCCTGGGAGGGCAGTAGAAGATGTGTCAGCTTGTTTTAAGCTCCCTACTACTGGTGTTATGAGTCATCCCAGAATGACTTGAGAATGACTGGAGAACCCTTATGAGTGGTCAGAGGTAAGGATGTGCACGGATTCAATTTCCCACATTCAGTTTGATTTGAATCGAATGTGGGAATCTTTGTCTTCGGCCGAATAGCCCCCCCCCCATATTTGAGGGGTTCAGCTTCATGTGTGAATACCTCATGAATATTCACAAATGAACTCCCCCTTCTTTCATGCCCCCCCACCTGCTGCCGCATTGTCATTGTGCACTGCTCTGAGCTTGAAATAGGGCTTCTGGATTTGTGTGTGCAGCTCCCCATGCAGGGATCATTGCAATCCCCATATGGGAAGCTACACATTCACACCAAGAAGGCCTGTGTTGGCTTCAGAGCTCTGTGGAAGTCATGGCAGGCGACACCACCGCTCCCCACCACCATTCCACTCCACCACACTTCCTTACCTCTACGGAGGCCATGGTAGTGTCATCGTTTTCACACTGCTCCAAAGCCAACACGGGCCTTCTGTGTAGGTGTTGGGAAGCTCCATGTGCATACATGGAAGGCCTGTTTCAACTCCTTAGCAGTGCTAAAATGATGGTGAACGATGCACCTGTGGCCTCCTTATGGGTTAGTGAGTGCCACACCGTGAAACAGGGGTTGGGGGGCTTTCATCTAAGCAGAAGTATTCTTTATCACATAAATCTGGTGTTGGATTTCTGCTGTTTGTCCTATCCCAAACTTTATGAAAGCAGATTTTGAGACTTGAGAGATTTTCTGCAGCAAATGAGAATGTGCCATGGTGTGGCAAGCTGCCATAACAAAGAAAAAATAATGATGAGCAAAAGCTTGACCTGTGCTCAATATTGAGCAGATTTGCTGTGGGGCTTTGCTCATACGATAGTTTCCTATTCGAATTCAGTCCTATGATCTAATGTTCATTTTTTTGCTAGTTCTTTCACACGCACTGCATTTTTGTGCAACTAAGTCCACTGGTGTAACATGTATCTGGATTAACACACTGGGATTGGGCACAACTAGTTAAACTGCTTTTGGATGCATTTAATGCATTTGAATGGAATCAGGGCTGTGTTCACACCTAAATTTTAATCCAGATTCAGTGCACATTCAGGATGACAGAACACATCAGCAAAGTGACTAGTCATTTTCTTTCCACATTATATAACCCCAAAGCAGGTTTTCTGAGTTAGATAATGCCAAAAGAAAACAGCATGTCACTTTGCTGATGTGTCTTCTAATGTCGGTTATAATGGAAACTACTGTAAAAATATCATAAATAGGACTTGAATTTGACCACCCCAAGCCATCTGTAGGGGGGTGGGACCTGGGTGCTTTGATTTCTACTAAGTCTACAAAAGCTCATGACACAACTTTTCTCCGTTAGTGTTTAAGGTGCTACTAGATGCCCCTTTTTAATGCTGATCCAGACTCACACTGCTATGTCTTTGAGTACGAGAAAATTATATAGTTGTTATAAGCTGAATAATGGGTGAAGTTGGCCATGGCTTTACTAAACTGGCTGAAGTTGTTTGGGGGAAGGTGCCTCCATCATTGTGGCCTGCTCATGAGCTGGTCAGAGGACGTCCCTAGCTTCGTTGCCATATAATGAAATCATGTTTATAAGTGCCTGTCAGCACTTGCACATGGGGGGGGGGGAGGGAACCTCAGACTTTGCACATGCTAAGCAACCACTTCATTAGCTGTTGCCTATACTGATAATTTGCGGTAAGGCAACATAATGCTTTAGGGTGTGAGGTAGCACCTTCAGAATCATTCCTCATGATGCCATCTTAAGGCCGTTCAAACCACATTGGAGGAGCACTGAAGCCTGGTTGTCTCCACAGCAACCCACTTATTGAAGGACCTTGAGAGTGCATGGAGTGGCTTCAGTACTTCCTCCCCAAGGCTTCCTGAAGCTAGAAGGGCAGTCTGAACAAGCAGAGCAGTGGAGACATGTCTTAAGCCATCTTTCCAGGCCCCAAGGCCATTAGTATCTCCTCCAGATGCTTTTGTGGAGGGAATATTGGAGACTGACCACCATGGGGGAGTGTGAAAGACATCTGGGACACATAATGGAGAGATGGTAAGTATTTTTATAAGAAAAACAGTGGCAGCTTCTAGCTTTAAGGGAAGGAGTTGTAGGTACGGGCCAGGAAATTGCTGGCCATGAGTGCATGTGTTTTTTCTTGGTACACTGATGAAAACCAAGGGGTAATGCATGTTTTCATGGCCAGTGAGTGTCCATGCTGTTCCCCCAACCATCTGCTCTTAAAACTATGAGCCATCGCTGGAGAAAAGAAATCCAATCAAAAGACAGCTAACAGAAACTGAGCAAAAAAACCAAAACAAAAACAAGAGGAAAGATGAGAGCATGAATGGTTACACATTTGGTAAAAGTAAAGGAACCATCAGGTCAAGCTGTATGAGCCAAGCTATACAGTTTTCTTGTCAACAACAGAAAAATGATTTTTCACTGCCTTCTTCAGTTTAGCTCACAGCTTAGGCAGTCTTTCTTCCAAGTACAGTACTGTAGTAACCAAACTCCACCTTGCGTAGCTTCTGAGTTCAGATAAAATCTAGCAGTGCTTTGCAGGTATTAACAGTTACACCTTGAAGACTGAAGAAAGCTGCAGCAATGGGCAACTGTAACAACTAAAGAAGTTTGGAATACTGTATTGTTTTCCACATTTGCCTGTAGAGTTTTAATATTGGCATGTGCAAGACCCCTAAAAGAGATGTCCCCTTTATTAATCACATTTGCTTAAAATACATGAAATAACAGATTATTGGAGCACTGGATATTTTCAACAGCATAATTCCACATGGCAAAATATCAGCAAAATCAAGCACCCTATTATAAGGGAAGGCTTAGCTTGTTAAAAATGTTTTAGCACAGCGTACAAACTTTCAAACTTCTATAGTATATTTTAAACAATGCAATATAAAACATGTTGGAAACATAAAAATATCGATAATATATTTATAAGACAATCATCCAGTGGCAGTTATTAAATGTTATACGTCACATTTTCTATATAGTTGTACACACACACACACCCATGTGCGTGCACACACACACACAAACACAGGGACAGAAACGTAACACTCACTCTCTTGTTTTCTATCATGAATCTAAGGAGCCACAGTTAAGAATAGCTTTCTGCTGTAAAGTAGTAATTTTTGCTCAAAATATGTAATTATTTCATATGTACTTTCCATAGTTAACACAAACGAACAAGGTAATCACATGGCAGATGCATCAGATTTTAAAAGTTAAGTTCAACTTAATAAGTTGGTAAATATTGTTTTGCTACAGGAAAATGGTAGTGTTTAACAGTTTAGCCATCTGACCTGCAGTCTTCTACTGACTATAGAGGTTTTTCTCCAGTTGGTCAGGGAAGCAGCAGCCCTTCCTGTCTTCATTGTGTTTACACTACTCCATTTAAAACTAGTGCTGGAGGGTGAGGAATCCTAAACAGGTTATTCTAATATGCTTAAAACAAAACCATTTTGCTCACATGCTATTGGCCTCTCCACTTCATGTTACTCTTCTTAGCTTAAAAAATCTTTGTTTTTGCATTTTTTAAAATGGGTTTGTTGCAGAAGAGACAGTCACATGGTTAATATTTTTCAAAATGCACCTGAGCCTGGTTTTATGAAGGTGCGCCAATCCAAAATGAGTAAGAAATCCATTGCTATTGCCATCCATTGTAACTTTTTATTTAATATGGTGCCTTTCCACAGTGTGTGCACAACTGCCAGCCCGTTACTGGTTGGCCCCTTAACTATAAGAAATCATTCTGAAAGAGACCTAGGCAAGGAGAGCACAGAGAAATGGTCTTTCCTTCCTTGTCAAGTGTCCCTGCCTTATGAACTTGGCTGCATTCACCAAAGACTCACAGCTATGAGATGTGCTAATGCCTTCTCTATGGTTGTGTTATGCAGTCATATTCAAGTGTCGTTGAGAGAGTGTGTGACAGCATGTGTGAACGTTGTGTACTTCTCTTTTAATGTGTTTTTTGCTATAGAAGTTGTATATGGGATTTGTGCTTTGTCAGAATTCCTAGTCTCATTTCAGAATACAATTTACTTTGAATACAATACAATACTTTCCTTTAAAAAAACACACACAACATATACAACAGGTAGAGAATTGGAGCCCTCTAATGGATTTAGTGCAGGAAACTCTTCATTGTCCTTTTTTTTGCCCCGTGATATGCACAGCGCCATGTTTGTTTGCCTGTCTTCACTTGTCCTCACATGGCTTGTGCCACCCCTCCTCCTCCCCAGACTAAAGCTGATACAGAGGAGGAGCTATTGTCCACTTCCTTTCATCTAGCAGCCTCTGTTCTACAAGGTGGATGAGCTCTGCTTATAATCCCTCAGGACCACAGAGGCATAGGTTGCATTAGGAGGTGTGCAGAGCACTGATTCAGAAACAGGAGAGCTGGGCACTGAACTGCCTGAAGCCACAGAATCTCGGAAAGGAGAAGGAGGCGTCAGTGCTGGTGAGTCTTCAAGAGTCAGTTTGCTGGTTTCCTGCTCCTCCTCCTCCTCATCTTCTTCCTCTTCTAGGTTCCCTGGCCGCTCATACACATATTCTTGAATAAGCTTAAAATTTTCATTCTCCCCTTCCTCCTCCTCCTCCTCCCCAGTTTCTTCAGCTGGGGTTGAAACAGGCTCTTTATTGAATGTGCCCATTTGCAATGGCAACACCTGCTGTTGTATCAAGGGTGGATGATAGATAGGTCTCACTCCATTGCCTGTACCAGACACAGGGATTACAGAGTTGAAGTCAGGAATGCCGGAGGCAAACTTGTTAGCCACACCGTGCAGCTGTTCCATAACAGATTTCTGTGGTGGTGGTGGTAATGTTTTGGGACTCTGCTCAGGCAAGAACAAGTGTGTTTCCTCTGTTGTCGCTTGCACTGAGGGCATTCCCCCCACTCGCCTATGTACTACTGTGGATGGGCTGTTTTGCTGGCTGAAATGCATTGCTTCTCTTTCTTCTTCCTCCACGACATTGTATAGAGTCTTACTGCTGATGTCGGAAAAAGCCAGGCTCTTGCCTTGGCCTGAGAAACTCTTAGTTAGGGGCTTGATCACTGCGGTCTGATTGCATCCTGGCTCCTTGGTCTTCACATGCACCGAGAGTCTGTGCCACATATGTTGTCCTTTGGGAACCTCCCTTCCACCTGGTCCAGACCATGACACAGACTTGCCATTAGAACTATGAATAAAATAAAGAAGGGTTTATTTGCAACTGCATCAAGCATAAATAGGCAGGAATAGCGAAATCTATCCTAGGAACCTTCTTAGGGCTGTGGTCACACCTTTAATACTTTTTCAGACCATCTTTTGACCCCACCACTCACGCCTTTTTAGTCCAATCCCATTTTATTTTTCCTCCTTTTAATCATACTTTCCTGAGTCCTGATTTTAATAGGTCTCGGGCCATTATAGAATGTTAATCCATTTTCATTCTTTGGGTGTGATCGGGGAAGAGGACTAAATCAACCATAGTGGGTGGATCATGCATGAATTTGCTTTTCCTTTTGCCAAGTGTGTGATTATATGCTGTTGAGTCACAGAACTTTTATCCTATTGTGCTTGTGAAGAGGGATGGAGATCTAAAACAGAAAGGAGGACAAACTGAGGAAGGATTATCAGGTGTTGGGTGTGATTGGAGTTGACATGTTTTGAGTCCCAAATAAGATGGACTATTTTAGTAAGGTGTGGCCACAGCCCTGATGTTCTGCACGGTCAGCTTATCTGGGTGAGTAACAACAGATTAACCAACAGATTAAAAACAAGATACACATTAAAACAAGATACAGATTAAAAACACTTTTAAAAGATTCAACAAATTTAAAACAGTACACTCCTCATTGCAACAACAGTGACTGTAACTGGGGGCGGGGGGAGTATAATCACTAATTACTCAGCCAAAGGCCAGGGCAAAGAGATGTGTCTTTACTGCCCTCCTAAATATTTATAAGGGGCATGACACACCTCGAGGGGGAGACTATTACATAGTCTGGGGGCCATCGCCGAAAAGGCCCTCTCCTGGGTGCCCGCCAACCTCACTACTGAAGGTGGTGGGACAACCAGGAGGGCCTCACTGCTAGATCTTAAGGCACAGGCAGGTCGGTATGGGAGAAGGCCTTCCTTTAGATATTTGGGGCCCAAGTCATTTAGGGCCTTGTAAGTCAGAGTTAACACCTTGAATTGGGCTCGGTAGCAAATTGGCAGCCAATGCAATTCTTTTAAAACTGACTACCTGTTCCAGTCAGCACTCTAGTGGCTGCATTTTGCCCAAGCTGCAACTTCCGGACCGTCTTCAAGGGCAGCCCCATGTAGTGCATTACAATAGTCCGATCTAGAGGTTCCCAGAGCATGGATAACTGTGGCCAAGTCGTCGCTATCCAGAAATGGCTTCAGTTGACGCACCAGCTGTAATTGGGAGTAGGCACTCCTGGCCACGGCCTCTACCTGGGCTTCAAGTGTTAGTGTGGAGTCCAGGAGTACCTCTAGATTACACACCTATCTCTTCCAGGGCATTGCAGCCCCATCAAGGACGGGGTATCTCCCAACTACATGGAACTCAAGACCCTGTGACACACAGCACCTCTGTCTTGTCTGGATTCAGCTTCAATTGATTGGCCCTCATCCAGCCCATTACCACCTCCAGACACCTGTCAAGCATTTCAACTGCCTCTCCTGATTCAGATGGAACAGAGAGTTAGAGCTAGGTATCATCTGCATATTGATGACACCTCACTCCAAATCTCCTGATGACCTCTCCCAATGGCTTCAGTTAGATGTTAAATAGCATGGGAGATAAGATCGACCCCTGAGTTCCCAGGGTGTCGAATCAGTGTCTCCCACAGCCACTATCTGGAATCTACTCTGGAGATAGGAGCGGAACCAATGCCAAGCAGTGCCTCCCACTCCTAAATTCCTTAGCCTCTCCAAAAGGATACTGTGGTGAATGGTAGCAAAAGCCGCTGAGAGGTCCAGGAGAACCAACAGGGTAGCATTCCCCCTGTCTCTCTCCCAGAGGAGGTCATCAACCAGGGTGACCAAGGCTGTTTCCATCCAATAACTGGGCCTGAAGCCAGATAATCAGCTTCTTCCAAGCATGCCTGCAGTTCAACAGTGACAGCCCTCTCTAGAACCTTGCCTAAAAAAGGTATGTTAGCCACCAGACAAGAGTTATTTAAATCTTCTGGGTCCAAGGAGGTCTTCTTCAGGAGATGGCACACCACAGCTTGTTTCAGGGCCAGAGGGAGCACCCCATTCCTCAGAGAGGCATTCATTACCTCCTGGATCCACCTGGTCATACCTTGTTGTCTAGTCTTTATCGGCCATGACGGGCAGGGATCCAGAGAGCATGTTGTCAGCTGCACCCCCAGAAGTCCACATTCTCAGCCACAACAACTGAAACTGATCCAAATAAACTGGACCAGACAGGTCTCTGGACACCTCGTTCGGAATGTGTCCAGTCGTGGCATCTAATCCTCTATGAATCTGAGCGAAGTGCTTCGCAAATTCGTCACAACAGATATTAGTTGGCCCCGGCTCCAAGTTTTTCACACTTGGTTTTATAAGGCCATTTACTACTTAAGGATGCAATGGTGGCGAAGAAAAAATTATTTTTTGCTGCTGTCATTTTCACATGGTAGGCACAATAGTGTGCTCTTACATGTGTTCGGTCAGACTCACTGCCAGATTTACACCACCTGCGCTCAAGCCATTGACCTTCCTGTTTCATAGCCCATAGCTCTATGGAATACCAAGGAGCTTTTCGGGCTCCACAAGCATGCCAAGGGCACTTGGCAGCCATCATGTCAATAGCCCTGCTCATCTCCTGATTCCAGAGAGAAACCAGGGCTTTGACAGAAGCACCTGTCATGCCAACTGGAAAATCTCCTAGAGCATTCAAGAATCACTCAGATTCCATAAGTCTCCAGGGGTGGACCATTCCAATAGGTCCCATCCCACAGATGGGGGCTGCCATCCATGACAATGGTTTAACAGTCAATCCACCTATCAACAGATACTCACCAGTCCACTCTGAGGCAAAAACCAAATCAAGGGTGTGGCCTGCTATATGAGTTGGGTCAGATACAAATTGAGACAGCCCCATGGTTATCATGGAGGACATGAAGAACTGAACTGGTCCATTGAGCATAGTCTTGGCATGGAAGTTGAAATCCCCCAACACCACTGTGGCAGGGCTTCCAAGAACACATCTGAGGTCACCTCAGCCAGCTCAGATAGGGAGGATGCCGGGCACTGGGGTGAACAGTACACCAGCAGCATCCCTATCCTGTCTTTCTGGCCCAACAACAGAAACAGGCCCTCAACCCCCATTACAGTGTGAATTGGCACTGGTCTAGAACAGTGCTGCACTGAGTATCCTAGAGGACCCAGCTGACTGAAACAAGGTCCACCCAGGTCTCTGTTAGAAGGAATTTCAAGGAAATAATGTATAAGAAACAGCCAGCATTTCTAAATCCAATTGTCACTGCTGATTGTACATGAAATTACTTTGTTGGCTTCAGATGGTATGGGCTGAGTAACGTGTTGCAGAACATTCTGGGCTACTAACAAAACCAGAAGTCTATTGATTCGTCATTTGTGCCCTCTCTATTTAATAAAGGAAAGCATGTGACATACGCTTTAAGTTTCTCTGCCCCAATTATCCTTCATCCAAGGAAAAATAATGAGACAAAAACATTGGGGCTGCACAGGCATCACATTACTAAATATTACTGAGAAAAGGGAAAGTTTGCAGTCATTTTGATTTCAGGGGTGATTCTGCATTGGCCAGTGGGCAGATGGAACACTCTCAACACACTTGCTGGCCAGTGCAAAATCACTCAGGTCCAGGTCACATCTTCACTTTCAACCTTCTTCAGTCCATCTTCAGGCCTGACTGCTAAGACTTTTTCATCTCTGTCCATTTTATTTGTGGACTTTCTGCCCTCTATTTGGACTTTTCTGAATGGAAAGTCAACAAATAAAATGGATAGAAAGGAAAAGATGTGAGAAGTCTGGGCTGAAGATGGACTGAAGATGGTTTAGAGTGAAGGTGTGACCATGGCCCCAGAATTTCCTGCAGACTAGATAATTTCTCATCAGGTATGACACATTTTGTCCATCTTCTGCCTTAATTTCAAACAGCAAAATCTACTGTCACTGGCTTTCCTTAATACAAGTGCCATCAAAACTTTTCTTTCAGCTTTTTTTTCCTTTCACAAAGCATTCTTATAAAAAGAAATCTGAACATTATTTTATCACCATTTCCCTTCTGAAACGAAAGTTTTAAAAAAAAGTTCAGTTCACTCTAGGGACGTGGATGAATATTCGAAACATTTGAAATTCACCTGAATTCATCCACATTTGTACATCCACACATTTGAACTGAATGTTGGCACATTCGAAGACTGACATTTAAATTCAAATTGAATGTTTTGATACATTCATATGAAGCTTCATGTGGGATATGTATGTGATTCGCATGGGATTTGTGTGGGATTGAGCATTCATATTGAATTCAAATCCTACCAATTCAGAAGGGGATCTATTTGAACGAATGTGAATTTTCTTGCATTTGATTCAATACAAATTGAATACAAAAAAAATTAGTGCCCATCCCTAGTTTATTCAGATTCTTAACACACTTGGTTTGCATCTCACATATTTGTAATTATTCAAATTTTTAAACGTAACCCATTTTTCACTGATGTTATGCAAGCTGTAGGAAAATTTCCAGAATAAATACCAGCATTTTTAAACAAACAAATAAATATCATAGTTAAAGTGACAGAAGCTTCTAGCCTGTTTTGAGAACTGCTATCACACTCCATTATACCTCCCACCTCTGCATTTTGTAATTGCCACTGGGAGTCATTATTATATCTTTATGGCATAAAAAAGGATTAATATCAGTGATGATTTCTGCTTTTAAGTGAGTACCAGAATGTTAACTGCTTGTGAAAAGGAAATGTTTGAAGCTTTTTTAAAGAAGTCCCCTTTTAAAGGAGCCAATCATTTAGCTTGTCATAAGGGGAGCCATTTTAGAAAGCAAAACACCTTTCTCTTGCTTAGCCTCTCAAGAGAAGCCATCACAGGAGAGGCTTCCTGGCTAAAAGACCAAGCCCACCCCCGGACATGTGTCTGGACCTCTGGTAGGGCTGTGGATGCGTGTGGGGAGGGATGGTGTGCACCAGTATTCACAAATGTGAATGCTAGTGCATGCCATTGGGAGTGCACTCTTTCCGTCCCCTGGACAGGACAGGAAGTGCAAAAGGCCTCAGTTCCCATAAACCCTAGTCAAAAGCAAGGCAAGCCACTTCCAGGAGAAATGGGAGCTGTGGTCCAGACCTATATATTCCATAGATTAAATAAAGTAAGGCACATTTTCAAACACTGTTTTAATATATCTTACTTAGAAGCAACACCAAGTGAATGAACATCTTATGTTTTATGCTGCAGTTGAAGTTAGTTCTGCTGAATTCTATTTCAGCACATTGCATTATGTGCTAAAACTCAAGGAATGACAGATAAATATTCCAGTATGTGCTCTTTTCATGAAATGTTAACCTCTAAAACATTTTCAAAGACAAAATAAGAGAGAGTCTAAATTTTCAGCTGTACACACTTTAAAATTTGATTATAAGGTTTTTGGGGTGGTAGTTATTGATTCAGTAGTTTTTTGACAAGGTTTTTTGAAACTTGAAATCTGTCTTTTTTCATCAGCATTTCCAAATTTTAGTTTTGGTGATATCTAATGGTAATTCTCTAAGTGCAATCATGGCCATGTCCCCCTTATGCAGTCTCTGTTTTTCTATCTAGAGGGAATTTCTGGTGCCCTGGAGATCCTCGGTAAGGAACCTAAAGTATTACATGAAGGGTATATTCAGACATGTTTGTCTGGGCATTCCCAGGGCACATTCGGGGCTCAGGGAACAAATGTAAAATATAAAATAACCCTGTGTCCACATCCCCATGCAAGCTGTTTGGTTTTGTTTGGTCTTGTATTTGACCGGGTGTGGAACCAAGATCAAATGTTGCTTATCCCCATGCCATTCCCGGTAATGTGGGCTGGATGTGGGCTGGGTGCAGATACAGCCATCCCCATGCAAACCATGCCAAACCCCGGCACTGGGGAGCAGCACTATCTCTTCTCCACCCCCCCCTCTCCTCATTGGAAGCCAGATTGATGTCACCCCACTCCTGTGCTGCCCACTGTAAATGCTGCATCCCCTCCCCTAGGGGCACAGAGAAGCCAGGACCGAACAGCAATAATAATAATATTTTTTAAACCCAGCTGTTTGAGCAAAGCCGCTACGAGGTTTGGTGGCAGTTGAGCAGTTTTGCGCACCTCTGCTCCACCCAGGAACCGTGAGAACACCTGGCAAGTGGAAAATCAAGCCATTATCATGCCCGCCTTGGCAATTGGGAAACAGGGATGGAATATTTGCCATGGAAAAGGGAGAAAAATCAAGCCATTAACCTGCCTGCCTTGGTGATTGGGGAAAGGGAGTGGAATATTTGTGTAAGAGTCTCATGGGGCAGTGAAGGCCATTCGACCCCCTCATCATTTTGGCTTTAACACTATTTACTCCCCAAAATCTCAGTGGTTGCAATCTCCAATGCATAGGACAGGAATGGCGAGCATAGGACATGAAACCCCACCTTCTAATGATGCGAGTGCCAATCTCCTCCCCAAATAGCCCAGGACCATCCCCATGTGCAGGCTCAGCTCGCAAAGCAATGTGTGCTAGGCCCCCAAACCATGATGAGAACAGTTTTTTCCAAAACCAGTTTTGGTCCTGGTTTGGGTGATTTGGTCTGCAGAAATCGGACCAAATCTAAAATGCACGGGGATGACCCTTCCCGAACTCGATTTCGGTTTGGACCAAAATGTGCATGGGGATGCACCCTTTGTGTCTTCCTGAAGACTCTCCTTGGGTGTCCCTTTTGCTGAGACAATACAGTAAATCACTCTTGGGATGAGTTGCAGTTTGGGATAGATGGGGTGGGAATCTACAAAGCTCCTGTAGCCAACAGCCTGCTCCTGCCACTGACCAATTAGGTCCATGGAAAATTGGACTGATGGTGGCCAATCAGATTAATAGGTTAAGGCATGAAATATGAAAAGTGACGAGAGGAGCTGGTGGAATAAGAAAGAGGGTAATTTATTTTTTAAATGTGTGTGATGCTTATTTACTTTTAGCGTGTTCGCAGATGTCATAGTAGACATTCCTCTACTATGATATTTTTCCTTAGCATAATTCTACATGTGAAATAAATTCCACCAGTCCTTAAATCTGACTTTTAACACCTTCTGAGATGTATTTTTTTTAATATAAAAAAGAAAAATTTGCAGGGTTTAAATATTATGTTCTAAAAAGCAATGACTAAAATAGCCCAAATCATTAATAGTTTTCTTCCAAACTTTCTTTCTGGCCAACCCGGCAATGTACATGGCCATCAACACATAACATGGTTTTGTACACAGCACCAAACCATTATTTTGTTAAATTTCCCACTGTGCAGCCAAAGTTCGCCGACCAGAAGAACTAGGCACAGCAGAGATGTAGCAGCCAGTAGAGAAAAATGTAAAGATGTCATTTAAAGTAGTCAAGATAGTTATTAAATCCATGCAGAACTGTGAATGGGCTAAAGTGGGTGGCCAGAGCAGAAGAAGAGAGAAAATGAGTAAGAAAAGTTAGGTGTACTTTTTCTTCTATTTACAGTTCTGCCAGCAGATATTGAAGTGGCAGCATTAGGAGGAGTAGGAAGAAGAAGAAAAAAACTTCTAAAAAAAATTCCACTGTGTCCTTTGACATATATGGACAAAGAAGAATCGAGGCATTGTGAAAAACGGGACATCTAAGCAATTGTTCCATTGTTAATGGCATGCATCACATTTGTCCCATTTTAAGAAATGAGAAAAGTCATGAGAAAGACAAAGCAATTGGTAAAAACCAAAATAAAAAAGACCAAAACCAACAAACACCACTGTTTGTCATGCAGCTTCTCTTACACATTCACTGCAGTTTGGGGATTTTCAAAGCTGCACATGTGCCGACGGACACTGGCTGGTGGGCGAGAATTCTGGCTGCCTCTTCCTGGGGATTGAAAAGAAAAAGACACCCAGTGAGTGGTTATCCACATGTACACTCATGGCAGTTGTACCACTCAGTCGGGTGCTTCACCCTGCCCTACTTCCAGCCTGCCTTGTGTGTCTTCAGCTTTCTTCTGCATGTCCGTATGGGTTAGTTGTTAGAACAGTTTAATTGAGTTCAAAAATTATCTGAAGGACATCCCTGACTTCCTTTTCTCTTGACACCCTAGGAATTTAAAACCGTGGATGATAGGAAGTGTTGAATACAGTGTTACTTTTGGATAGAGAACAGCTAAGGGCTTTTCTGTACTGGGAGAGGAGTGGATAGAATGATCTAGGCTTCTGTCATCTGCATGTTGGGACAGAGTGTAGACTGGACCAGAGTACCCAAAATGGTGTCCTGTTCTTTTCCACCAGCATACTAGGGTCTGGTATCCTGGACCTTGGCGATAGTGAATGGCATGCCACCACCAAAATGGGTACCCAGGGAGCTCCAAAGGTCAGGAACTTTTGCTCCTGGCATCTGCAGCATTCAAAAGCTTCCTGCACTGAATCTGACACTGGTGTGAGCTTCAGAGTTGGCACAGGGCCTGGCATGAAACAGGTCATCCCAATGCGGACAGTCTTGCTCCAGGCCAGGAGCTTGGTATGGACTGCTTCTTCAGCCTGGGTTCAGAGTACAAAAGGCAAATGTGAATATGGCCTGTGATGAGACCCCTATTATCCAAAGAGGCTCTCTGTATAGATCAGGCATAATTTTCTGGCATTCTTTTCATGTGTTGTTGTGATCAGATACAATAGGAAGGTATAATGGTACACCACCTGAGATTTTGGCAGAAGAGCAGGAAATAAAATGGATCCATTAAGTAAAGCACTGGGCACAAGTGTAAATGCAATTCAGTGCTTTCTCAGTAATTATTCATTTGGTTGCATGTGGTGAGCAGGAATTAATTCTAAGCAACCGGACAAGGAAATCAGAAAAGAAGCACCTCTGTACTATTATTTCCTTGGGCCTCTGCTGTGCCAAAAGGACATGCATTGCCTAGATGGACAAGATTTGTGCATGTGTTGCCCAGCTGGAAAAAATCTGTATGGCCTATAGAGGTTCCCTTGCTGGCTGGTTTTTCCAGTTTCTGATCAAGTGTCCGTATATTTCACATCTCCTCTTTGGAGTGTTTCTTAATTTCAGGGCACCATCTCTACGTTTCTTTAATGCTTCTGCCACAGTTTTCTTCCTTTAGTATTACCGTGCTTACAAACTCAGGCTTTCATTGCAGTTGTATTAATGAGGGATGTTAACACATTAAAGTATATGACATGTTGAACTACTGAGGGGGAAAATGGTTAAGCCAGTATAAAAAAATACCACAAGAACTTTTGAGTGTGTGTGTGTCTGACTTACCTGTCATTTTGTGAGAACCAAACCCAGCTATAGGCAGAGATGGTATGATGACTTAGGAGGTTTGTAGCCTACAAAGTTTGCTGCTGCGATTTGCTTTGGTTGAAAAGGCAGACTGACTGCTGTTTTATACTTCAAACACTTGTGAAATTACCCAATTATTGTAACTTTAAAAATAATCCAGTGTTAAATTTTATGAAAAGTTAGAGCATCTAAGGCTGTACTCACACCTTCGCTTTAAACCTTCTTCGGTCCATCTTCAGATCTGACTGTTCACACCTTTTCATTTCCATCCATTTTATTTGTAAAATTTCCAAAACAGAGGATGGAAAGTCCTCAGATAAAATGGATAGTAATTAAAGGGTGTGAGCAGTCAAGCCTGAAGATGGATGAAAGAAAGTTTAAAGTGAAGATGTGACCACGGCCTAAATTGTGTGGGTCTTCAGCTTCCTTTTTGTGTTCACCATAAACTCCTATTTTGGGAGGCAGGGTAAGTCTTACTATCCAAGGGACAAAATATTAGCAGAAAGAGGCATATGAAGAACCTTACATCTGGCATTTTGATATTACCATTCCTTAACATTTGCGTAAACATAAGGTATCCAGTGGAGTTCAACCTGACATTTACAAAGATTTCAATCTTTCAATTCATCCAATTCAGAAAATACTTTTGGTTCACATGCTTTATCTACTGTTATGCTAATTATGCCCCCCCTTCTCTCACATGTCCCATGTAGGTGCCAAGGTGGTGTTCCCATAGTTAAAACATTTTTATTTTAAAAAGTCACTGATACTTTTGTTTTGATTTTGATAATTCCATAGATTCATTAAGGACTTCATGAAAACTAAAAGAATTGCCCGTGGCATGGGTACGGACATGTTCAGCCCTTAGGATTTGGGAAGAAAAGAAAAGGACAAATGGGTGTGATTGTTTTCAGATGCTAGCTTGCAACTTTTTCTTTTTAACCCTGGCATTTGGGTTTTATGTAAAAGCACCCCCAATGCTTTAAATCATTCAAATCACAATCCCTTTCTTATAACTACCCCATCTTTCTGATTTAATCTAGCAGTATCCAAGCTTGGTTGCACCGTATACATACAGATGTCCAGAACGTTCTCTCTTTTTATGACAGTACATACCTGCATTCCTTAAGTGCAGTGATGAAATATTTCACCTGCATTTTATGACCCTTTACACAGCTACTCTATTAAGAAAACAAAACTTTTAGTCAGAGTGCAATCTCTTTTCATGCATTGGAGATAGGTGAGAATAGTGTTCAGGGTATAATTTACAATTAGATGCCTATCTTCCCCATGTTAAGCTAGCTGGGAAGGTGTGACAGTCTTTTCAGCACTCAAATGAAGTGTCAAAATCATAAATATTTACAAGGATGCCAACACCAGGAAATGTAATACAAGAGTTAGTCAAGTGGGAAATTAAATTATAACTTGCTTGAGATTCATTCCTTGATTTTTATGTCTAAACAATGATGCCTTTCCTTATGTTTTCCACAGCATAGGTATATGCACTGTAATTCAGAGGACATGACATATTTAGGGATATGCATGAAAATTCATAATATTTGTTATTCGTACGAATTTGTACATTTGTACATGGAGCAAATGTCACAAAATTTGTACATTAATATTCATATGAATACGAATGTTTCAAAACATTCGTACAAATAGTTTGGTCATTTGTTAAACTGGGGGGGGAGGGACTGAGGGGGAAGCCCCATCAGAGAAAGAGATGAGGGCTCTGTGTTTTAAGACAGGAGGAGAAGCAGGTTCAGAGAAAGAGAAGCAAAGTGTGTGCACGTATAAGACACAAGAGGCAGGAGGATCGGAGACACAGAGAGGTGAGCTGTGTGCATGTGTGTGTGCGTAAGACACAAGAGGCAGGAGGATTGGAGACACATAGAGAGAGATGTGAGAGGTTTGTGTTTAAGACAGGAGGGGAAGCAGGTTCAGAGAAACAGAGAGGCAAGGTGTATGTGTGTATAAGACAGGAGGGGGATCCGTATCTGTTATGTATGCATTTGTTTTGGATATGTATCCAGGATATATATCTGATACATACACATTCAGATATTCATATGAATTCATACGTGTCAAATAGAATCCTACCACATTCGAAGGGGATCTATTCAAATGAATACAAATTTTCTAACATTCAATTCCTTATGAATAGAATGCCAAAAAAACATTCATGCACACAGAATCATAGAGTTGGAAGGGACATCTAGGGTCATCAAGTCCAACCCTTTGCTCAATGCAGGATTTCCTAAACTATCCCAGACAAATGTAGGTCCAGCCTCTCCTTGAAGATCTCCAGTGAAGGACAACCTACTACCTCCCATGGCAACCTATTCCATTGACAAATTACCCTCGCTTTCAGGAAGATTTTCCTAATATCTAATCTGTACTGACTCCTCTGAAGTTTCATTCCGTTGCTTCTAGTCCTCCCATCTTGTGCAAGTGAGAATAGGGACAATCCCTCTCCACTGTGACAGCCCTTCAGATACTTGAAGACCACGATCATGTCTCCTCCCAGTCTTCTCTTCTGTAGGCTAAACATTCCTAGATCCTTCAATCGTTCCTCATAGGACATGCTTTCTAGACCACTTACCATTTTGGTAGCCCTCCTTTGGACTTGCTCTAGTTTGTCAATCCCTAGTCACATTTTGGTTAAGTGCAAAATTGGATATCTTTGTTTCTCCAGTGTTGCCAAAGCTTGTGGATATACAGCTGCCTTTATATTTCTGTCAGAAGGCGCAACAGTAGTGACTGAATGAGAGCACTCAAGACAGTAAGCGGCAGTGCCAAATCTAAATAGAAAGTTGATGCTGTCCCTGCATGTGGCCCACCAGACACACACGGGGATCCTGCATCACAGATTCACTACTGGGGTGCCTGGAAAGTTCATCCCACATTGAATTGAAAGGAACTCCTTAGAATTTCCCATCCATATACCAAAAAGAAAGAAAGAAACAAAAAGAAAAGAAAAGAAAGAAAGAAAAATAAAAATGTCAGCATTTTAAGTATGTCTAGCAGCAGCCTGTAACTCATTCTGCTTCCATGAAAGCCCAAGACAACACATTTTTGAAGCAACAGCCACTGTTTCTCCTCCCCTCCAAGTTACACAGGCTGAAATCCATTAGATATAGCTTCCTCCTTCCCTCACCAGGGTATAGTTCAACATTCCTATTTACTCTTTCCCAGTCCAGAGGCATTTTCTGCACCCACCCATCCCGGTAACCAAATGGCTCTCACAGGACCTTTCTGCAGTGGCCCTGAGAAGAGCAATCCCTTCCAAGATGGTACAGGTTGCTACTGGAGCAGGACAGGGACATCTGAATTTGGATGGCTTGTCCTGTTCTGGTCTTGGTTGCTTCCTATGAAGAGACCTTGGAGGCTAAGTCTCCAAAGGCTAGGAATGTTCGTTCCCGTCCTTCAGAATTTCCAGCTGGCTGGTTTTAGTGCAGACCACTTCAGGTAATGCTTCCTGAAGAGCTGTCAAAAAAAGCCTTATAGTTTACCTGACCATGACGGCATGCCATCCTTGTGCATTTGTGGTTCATCATACCACCCCTCGTCCAGTTGTAGACCTCAACATTGGGTGTTTTTACACCATGCTCCTTTAATTCGGATCTAAGAAGATCCAGATCTAGGGCATGGGTACTTCCCTTAATCTGGATCTAGTAGATCCGCATTAACGGAAGTACCCAATGTGTTTCCATGGGTGGTCTAGCACCCAATAGCAATGGGTGCTAGCCTCCCTGCCGTGGAAACACCGGAGCACCCATTTGGAAATCTGGATCTACCCACGAGGGGTCTGCCTGTCACCCCAGATGTTTGGGGGGACAGGGGGTGCATTCTCCGAAGTGGCTCCAAAGTCACTTCAAAGTCATTTCAAAGTCACTTCGAAGCCTGTGCAAAATAGCTCCAGAGTGTCTTTGAAGTCCGTGCTGATCTTCGGAGTAAACTTCAAAGTGACTTTGGAGTCACTTTGGAGTCACTTCGAAGTTCACTCCAAAGATCAGCACAGACTTCAAAGATGCTCCGGAGCTATTTTGCACAGACTTCAAAATGACTTTGAAGCTTAGGTTTTGGGGCTCTCCCTCCAAGGGTGCCCCCTCCCCCTTGCCTCCCCTAGACCACATTGCCAAACTAACGTGGAAACAGGCTCCCTTTAATCCGTATGTTCTGGCTGAAGACCAAATTGTGGACCCCATTAATGGGGTCTACAGAAAATCCGGATTAAAGGCCAAAAAGTACCCATTTGATCCGGATTTCCCGAGGCGTGGTGGAAACAAATGTGTCCCTAATGGGTGCTGTGGTGGAAATGGGGTCATCCAGCTCTCACCCAAATGGGTCCTTAATGGGTGCTAAAATGGGTACTAAGTGACCGTGGAAAAACACCCATTATGAAACCCTGTAAACCAGTCAGTGTGGGACCCCTGCTCACTATCAGCAGCTGTCCTTTAATGGCATGGGCATTAATGTTCAATGTTCATGATGATTAGCTGAAACCTACTCTGTTTGCTGTACCAGATTGCCCTTACAGGGACACGCTGTAGAAATGAAAACCACAAAGGAAAATGGGTCTACACGGCAAGTTCCTATGAGGGCAATTTAGTCCTGTGCTGACAGAGGTTTGGCACCTCTCTTCCCTCTATTTTAATGCTGCCCTTTTAAAAGGCCAGTGTTTCCCTTTTTTATCAGTATACACAGGTCGTTTTCTTTCTCCTTCCAGAATGTTACTCCAGCCACTGTGTTATTGCCTTTATAGATTTATGGTACCGTGGCAGTTCAATAAATCACAGTTTATTTTAGTGTATGTCTGATCCCCAGCCACAGCATCTCAGCCTAACCTGGCAACCTTCAAAAAGCAACCTCTATGGGCTCATCGCCATGGGCTCCAATTACCTCGCTGCTGATTTGGGGCATTTTTAATCTGCACTGTAGTTTGGATTAAGATGTCCCCATGTGGTGAAGGAGAGCGTGGGTTAAATTCAAATTCAGTCATCCACAAGCAAATGCGGTAAACCTTGGCATCGAGGAAACCCCATCTTTTTTTCTCTACTTCCTTTGCCCTGATTGGAAGTTTTTAGCAGATGTGCGCACATCTGCATGACAGCAAGCACAGACTTGTGCTTGGAGGAGGGCTCAGGGGCTGGAGGGATCCCCCTTCCTCCTCCACTCTTGAAGCATGACAGATAGCCAGAAAATGAGAGGGGAGACAGAGACCCTTCCCTCCCCCTACAAGATCTTCTGCAGGCTTGGAGTGGAAAGATCACTGAGCTTTCAAACACATCTGAATCCTTTAGTTCTCAGTTCTGCAGCCCCATGAGTGTGCGTATCTGCATGTGTGTGTGGCGGGGAGAAGGAGGGCTCAGGGGCTGGAGGGAGGAGAGACAGAGAGAGAGGAGGGGAGGAGGAGGAAGACGTTCATCCAGGACGTCTTCTGTCATGTTTCCTCCTCTCCTCCTCTGTCTCTCCCCCTCCAGTCCCTGAACCCTCCTTCTCCAAGTACACCTCTGTGCTTGCTGTCATGCAGATGTGCGCACATCCACTAAAAGCTTCCAACCAGGGCAAAGGGGTGGAGAAGAAAGCATGACAGCCAGCCAGCCAGAGAACAAGATCTTCTGCGGCTTGGAGTGAAGAGATCGTTGAGCTTTCAAGCACGTCTGAATCATTTAGTTCTTGGTTCTGCAGCCCTGTGTGCGCTCGGGTCTATGTGTGTGTGCAAGTGTGTGTGTGTGTGAGAGAGAAGGCAAATGACAGGGCAAATGACAGCAATTTGACCCCCTCATCACTTCCCTTCAGCATAATTTAAGGGAGCACGGCAGGAACAGCAAGCACAGGTGAAACCCTGCCTGCTAATGACACAATCGCCAACCTCCTCCCCCAATAACCCGGGAGTGTCCCCATGAATCAGAATAATACATGCTTCCCTCTTAATTTGTGGTGGAAACAGTTGGAAAGGGTTTTTGTTTTGTTTCAGTTTTGAGAATTTTGTCCCTCATGTAGAGAATCAGAGCTTTGCATGGGGACTTTCGTGAGGCAAACTCACTTTCACCTTGCAGTATCCTTACCATGGGGACTCCCACTATATGTGCAGCACCATTTTCTGCGCTAGTATATTCAAATGATATGACACAAAACCTAAAGAACAATAATGAATCCAAATAGCAGCTACTCACCTCGCTTTTGAGCAATTAGGGCTTAAACTTTAATTGGAATATGTTCTTATCTCCATTTTAGTTTTCTCTGTTTTTTATTTTAAGTGTGATAGTTCACTAAAACTGTTTTTCTGCACATTACAGTTACTTAAATGCTTCTGCAGTCCAAAGGTGGCAATTTTTTTTTTAAAAAAGCATTAGATGCTCACTGGTGTTCCTACTTAAAATTCAAGTCACATAAAGGAAAGTACTAGGAAACGGCCAACGTTTCTCAGTCTTGTATACCCTATGGAAAGGACTAGAACTGAATGACAAAGCCAGCAAATATCCAGCAATTTGTCTCCCAAATTGTTAATTATTGCTTTATACTAGCTTCACCCTTGGCTGTACAACTTTATATTATCTGATAAAACAAAATACTTCTACCGAACTCAGTATCTCTGTAGTAATGAAGAACAAACATCAAAGATGCCAATATGATTGGCACCCTTATGCCAAAGATTTTAAAAATAACTTCTCTCTAAAGTTTTGTGATCAAAGGCTATATTTATTCTGCCTGAGGCTCTGGATTATATACCAGAATAGGGGCCTGCTGTCTGCATGCTAATACAGACTGTGGCACCCTCCAACCAGATGGCAGGCTCCTATTCCAGGATATAATCTGGAATTAGATCCAGTGAAGATAAGGCCTTAAAGATGGAGATATATTACTGCCATATTAAAAACTGTTAAGTGCTGTGATTCAGGACAGAGGGCAATTTAAAAATAAAACATTCACACACAGAATATCAGTGTTCTTACACTGCAGTGTGCAATTAGAATATGGAGAAGTACCTAAGGAGGTTTTTTTTTCAGTGGGCTGTCTTAGGGTACCCCCCCCCAAAAAAAACCCGGGGACTTCAGCACCTTATGGGTAAAAGTGTTTGCTCCCAGGGGCAGGGAATGCAGTGTTCTTATGCCACATGCCAGGTGGAGCATGGGTCACGTGGGTTGCTAGCACAGCCCTTGTCTGTTTTTCTGGTAGTGCTGTGACACCTGAGGGCAGCCAGTGTGCTCAGAGTTCTTCCTGCTCTGGGGAAGGATATCTTGAGGGTTCTTGATGACCCTTGGAAGGGCCCTTCCAAAACTTAAGAGTGTGTGTGCATGCAAATACTGCACTGGTCAAATCCCCACTAGGCACTGTCTTTGAACTGTGTGGGTGCAACCTTACTCTCTTTGACACAGAACAACAGATAAATTTACACAACATTTTCCTAGGTGAAATGAAGAAGCTTTAAGTTAAGGGCTGAACCCGGAAGGCATCTGTCTCTGCCTAGATTTAGATGGGCTCTGGTTAAGATAGATTTAGGCCCTTCTGCATTGGGACTTATTCTGGATATATCGTGGAACAGGGGCCTGCTGCCTGCATGCTGGAACTGAATATGGCAGGCCCTGGAATAAGGTCCAGTGTGGAAAGGACCATCCCACACCCTTTCTGATGTGTTGACTATAAAGATTTTAGTTAGTGAGAGCATGGGATCCACTCTGTACACATATACTAATCAACAGTAGCCTATTGATGCTGAGCTTACTAGAGCATTGTTACTAGCAGCGAGGCTGGCACCCTTAAAATGACTGGAACTGATAACACACGAGTTAAGAAGAAGACTTGAATTTTCTATCCCACTTTTCTCACCCACTTAAGGGGACTAAAAGCAGCTGCCAAAGCTTTCTCTTCTTCTCCTCACAACAAACACTCAGGGAGGTAGGTGGGGTTGTGAGAGCTCAGAAGAGAGCTGTGACTAGTCCAAGGTCACCTGGACAGCTCCTTGAAGGAGAGCAGAATCAAAATCAGTGATTACAGGATATGAGTCCGGCACACTAACTACAAGACTGAATAGGCTCACACACTATGTTGTCTACTCAGTGTCAAGCAGAGTTCATATTGAATTAACTGTTACCGTGCCAAGGAAAAGCCAGTAATGTTGACACGTTATGTTCCCGCTGATCAAATTCCTGGGTATAAAAGTCCCAAGCTGCTTAGAGCTTTTCAGGAGATGCCATGAACCTACTGCAGAACAACAGCCAACCCACACATATGACAGGCCACAAATTTTATGTATAAGCTGACAACACAGTATGTAGCATACTGAAGTTATAGAGCAATTATGCTACAGAAGTTGAATATCAATTGAGAGATATAAATGGGTCAGAAAATGGAAATTTTGAAGTGGAAAGCACTTCCTGAATGGCTGGATTTTCATTTTAAATATCTGCAGTCTTGGTCAGATAAATAATTACAAAATTCAAGACATCAAGCAGAATCACAGAACCAGTCAGCAGGCAAGAATGCTTCTTTCAAGAAGGAAAATACAGAGATTATAGATATGCATGCATGCAACTGCAGCTGAGAATAGCCAGTCTACTAACAAATATGTATAGTTAATTCACTAACACAAGGGGAGAAAATTTCTGTCCCTACCTTTTGTCCATTATCTACACTGTTCTCTTACTGGAAATGGAAAAGTCAAAAATCCAAAGTGAAATGCATTCACAAACTCCTCTAAAAGGAAAGCTTAACATTCACTGTTCCCTGCTGTGAAAAAAAACAAGACAACATGGGGAGAAGGTTTGAGGCTTCTGTTTAGCCTGCTCTTTAGGGGAAATGAACACGCTTAGTGTTCATTGTAGTGGCACTTTCAATAGGCATAATTTAGCCCAATCAGAGGTTAAATAGAAGTTCTCTTCTTTGGTGCACATATTTTCCTTCCTTCCTTCCTTCCTTCCTTCCTTCCTTCCTTCCTTCCTTCCCACATTTGCTCATGCCAAATATACCTGCCCATGCACTGAGATCTGAAGGAGAGGCTGTCCTTGTAATTCCTTCAGAGGTACAAGGTATAGGGACTTGCAGGAGGGCCTTTTCTATGGTGGCCCCTAGACTCTGAAACAGCCTCCCTCTTGTGTTTCCCAGGTGCCAACACTGTACAGTTTTCAGTGCCTGCTGAAAAATATATTTCCAGCCAGTCTTTTGCTATGTAATTAGCTTCCTCATGGTGCTGTCCTGTTACAGAGGGAGGGGGTAATATTTTTTAATTATGTTTTAATATTTTACATTTTATTTTTACTGTAACTCACCCTGGGACCATGTGGTGGAGGGTGGGATATAATTTTTTAAAATAAATAAATAAGCAGTCATCAGGTTGTTTAAGGCAACTGTCCAGACTCGGGTCCACGATTTGTCCTTTACAAGTAATTTTGCCAATTTCCAGCGCATAGTAATCTTTGCTTTAGCTTTATGTTTGAGTAAAGCACTCGTATCTTGAAATAAGACCAAGAAGACTAAAGTCAGAGAAAGAATGGCCATCTGTTGCATTATTTTGATTATTGTTTCTTGAACAACCGCCGAAAAGATTGGATAGTCGAACAGCTCTACCACATGTGGATGTAAGTCCCAAGTTGTTTACAGCCATGCCAACATAGCAGTGAAGGAGCAGCTTTGACGTGATTCAGAAACAAGGGGGTCCTGTACCACAGATAAAGCACAACTTTCTATTTGGAGCACCTTTCTATTCAAAGCATGAGAAGATGTCTGTGTATGCAACCCCCCCCCTTCCCCCATGCAAGGGAAGAAGGAAGGAAGGGAATGACTCCTTGCTGAAGTTCATTAATGGAGAATTTTTTAAAAAAATGGGTGGAGGATGTATTTCTGCACACCTTTGCTCTGAAGCACGTATAACGTTTTAAAAAGATTATGAATTTAATTCTCCATACGGAAGGCCATTGATCATGACTCAAGACTGTCAAAATCCCACACCAGAAAACCTCTCTTCAAAACTACAATATTTCAAAGAGGATGAGAAAAGATACCTTTACTGGTAGTTTGGAATGGCTTCAAGGCTTGTAATGTATTCATATGAATGGCTTGTACTGTATTCTGAGCCAAAATGATTGTTTGCACAATACTTATTGAGATAAGAATACAGTGGGGAAAATTTTCCAGCAGGTAGAATGGTAAATAGTTTAGCATAGATCAAAGGCTGAAAGGATAAAGGAAGGCTTCCAGCTCTTGTGATGCAGGGACCGTTGCTGCACTTTGTATGGTGTTCTGACAGGGTGTCCCTTGATTAGTGGTTTAGACAAGCTGTGAGTTTTCTTCAATTGGGCTGATCAAGCATAAGTTGGGTAAGTCATGGCACGTCTTGCCTCAGTCATAGGTAATCAATGAATTCTTCCTTCTTGTGATTATCATCTCAACAAGTGCAAATATAACCTGTTTGGAGCTTCTGAAGCAGTGTGTTAAAGCAGAAGTTATTTCCTCAGTTGCCTGTCAACATGTTTATGCTTGTTCATAACAGCGAAGCTACATGCCTTTAGCAGAAAGCAGTTTTATGATAACAGCTTATTCCTTTTTGGCAAGCTGCCCCTTCAAATCTGAAGGTTTATAGTACTATGAAACTTGATGGGATGTAACAAACAACAAAATATGAAGCAGAAGTCAGAGATAATAGTGATTTTTGTTCTGTTTTAAAGATCTATATGCCTTGAACACACACAAAATTCAGAGATACTGATAACTTAATTGGTCTTTAGTTCCAGTAGTTTTGGTTTTTTGACATTGTATCCATTCTGAGAAAACAAAAGCCAAATGCAGATGTTTTCCTGCCAAGGAAATACTGTCTTAGTTCTCTTATTTTGTCAAAATAATATTGTGAACAATAGATCCCCTTTTTCTCCTTCTAAGCTCTGAAGAAGATAACTGTCAGCAAGACCTTTTCAAAATCTCCTAGAAGTACTATTCTTGTGAAATTTTGACTCCCAACAGGCATCTAATTGGCCTGTCATTCTATTATTACTATTTCATGCTTCATTGGGATCTCTGCAGTCTGCTTTTGAAAAGCTTCATCCACATTATATATTTAGTAGTAAACAAGTTGTTCCTCATATAATAGAGTAATTCTACTCTGGGAGAGCACTACATTATACAATCAGATTAGGAGAAAAAGTCTTGTCCCTGTGTCCCACAACTGGTGGTCTTACACTAATGGAAATGGCCCATACACATGGTTTCCATGAGCTTGCTCCCATCTTATGTGAGGGAAGTCACATTTTATTCATAGCTTAAATTTTAAGAGGTGGAAGTCACCATTTTCATTTCCGTACTTTGAGCATTGTTTATAGCCTTTGTAGGGTATGAACATTACTCTTTGATGTCCTCTCAGAATTACCAGCAAGTATTTTGATGCAGCTGCTACAAACATCCCCACAAATTCTTCCCAAAACATAAGAATTTGTTTCCCTCCCCTCTGCAATTTAAGGCTCTCCTAATCAAGTTTGCTATGACCCTAGCAGACCCCAGAAACTAAGGCTGTATTCAGGGGTGCTTTATAGGCACCTCAGAGATACAGTGTGTGGCTCTCATGTTCCCAACCCTTCTCTAATCCACCTTTTCTTGCACAAAATGTTCAGGAAGAGGGGAGGGGCAGACTGGTGTTTGAACAATTCCACCTCAAAGGTTTTGTTAAGCCACCTCAAAGACTAAAATCCCTCATCCATAAGCCAGGATTCCCCTTGCAGTATTTTTATTTCCTTTTAAAGGTTCTTCCCCTAAACTAACCTGTTTTCTGCTCTCAGATGCTGGCTGGGGAGCAAAGTCAAGGTGTGATCCGCATTCACAATGTGCCAAGCGAGTGATTTGGTTGGTATGACTATCAGTGTGCCACTTGGCCAGTTCAGCTGTCTGAACTAGCTTGGCCCAGTTCCATTAGCCAAGCTGCTGAGCTGGGGATGACAGCTCCAGAAGGACAGAAAATTAAATCGCTAAAAGCCTTTTCTTCCTGCATCATCTCAGCCTGCTCCTGGGAAAAAGAATAACAGTTTGGGCGGTTTAGAAATGTGTGGAGAGGTGGAATCTGGTCAGATTCACTACATATGTCTTGTCTGCTGTGACGGTTTCTGGGTGCAGGCTGCAGGCTGTTTTGCTTTCTGGCTTTGCAGGCTTCTTGCAAGCTGCAAATAGCCAGCCTTGTTGCAGACCCTGGGATTTGGGCTGCAAAAAGAGCGGGAAATCCTGTGCGGGCCCTGTTGCAGTGATTGGCTGGAGTAAGGTTTTGGAGGGAAAAGCTGTCCGGGGATCTGAGTGCTGGAGGGGCTAGGGAAGGAGTTCCCACCAATCAAGCTGGAGGGACAGCAACCTCTGTTAGGAGTCTCCAGCAGCATTTTATTGCGGCTAGAGCCAATCAGGATCAGGGGTGTGTGTATAAAGGAACTGAGAACACAGCAGACTATGTCTTCATGCTGGGACAAGAGCTGAAAGGAGAAGAAGAGCTGAACCTGAAGGAGCCAGACCAGTAGTTGACCAGGGGTCTTCGTGCTGGGACTGAGGCTGAAGGGAACAGAGGAGCTGATCCTGAGGGAGCTGGAACCAGTAGCTGACCAGTGGTCTTTTGGGCTGAGTGATTTCTGAAGGAGGCAATCGGGTGGATTGTAGCTCTGAGGGAGACTTCACTAGCAACTGACCAGGTGGATGATCGGACAAGCAAGGACGGACTGGGCCTTGTGATCATCTAGGGCCACGTTCTGGTACACTGGCTTGGCTTGAGCTGTGGCAAAGCAAGTCAGAGGGGGAGGAACGTGTGGAGGCTTGTCTTTTAAAAGGGGAACTATTTTCCTTTGGAGAAAGGGGTAGCTCCTAGCCTTAAGAGACTTGCAGATTTAAACTAACAACTACCTGAACCTTATTATCTTTTTAGTATTGCTTGTGTATAATAATAAACTTGTTTTTGTTTACTGTTGAAACGCTTGCTACCAGTGTTTTGTGTCCACACTGTAGTATTCACTTGGCCGTTGCATGAACCCAGCATCCTAACGGGGCCAAGCTTCTCCTAGAGAGGGCAGGCACTAACCGGATTGCTGGGCATCGTGGCATCTGCTATCTTGTCATATCTCCTATTTATGTTCCAGACAGACGGGGTGGTTAATGAGCAGATGGACTGATCCTACAAAATTCCACTTCTAATTCCCACAGTGTGGAGTTCTTTTTGAGTTCTTGAGTAAGGCTTTGGTTGAAAGCCATGCTTTCATCTTAATGAGCTGCACTTTGATCTGCGGTGGGTCCATGCCTCTGCCCACCACCACAGCCTCCACCAGAAGTGTTCCCTCCCTACATCACTGCTAGCAAGGCTGTAGCTACTATTAGAAAAGTCCAGCTTTTTGACAGAGGCTAAATCTCTAAAGGACATAAGAACATAAAAGAACATAAGAGAAGTCCTGCTGGATCAGGCCACAGCCCATCTAGTCCAGTGTCCCGTCACACACAGTGGCCCACCAAATGCTCATGGGCATCTCAAGCAGAGACAAGGACAAACATTTTCCTGCTCTTGAATCCCAGCAAATGGCCTTAGAAGCATCCTGCTTCCCACCCCCCGCCTGAAAGATGTACCTATGCATTCATTCTAGTAGCCATTGAAACATCTATCATCCATAAATTTGTCTAACCCTACCTTAAAGCCATCTAGACTGGTAGCTGTTACCACCTCTTCCGGCAGTACATTCCATAAACTGATGACCCTCTGGGTGAAGAAATACTTCCCCTTGTTGGATCTGACTCTCCTACCCATCATAGAGTTCTAGTGTTGTGCGATAGAGAAAAGTAAATTTTGCAGCCTGGTTTCGTAAGGGAGATGTTCCAGACCCTTAATCTTTCTGGTTGCCCTTTTTTGCCCTTTTCTGCACCTTTTCAACAACCATTACAGCTAGTAGCTGGCCAGTTTGGCTGGCTGCTGAACATGCATTTTATTTATTTATTTTTATTCATTTGAGAGTCCCACTTTGCTTTCTTTGCCAAGGACTCATTCTACCATAACTATACTCCTGAACACTATGTTTACATTATGTTTGCAAAATATTGAAACTGGTCATTCTGGTACAGTATTAGATCTCTCTTCACTCTAACTTACTGCTGTACACTGAGATGCATAGAAAGGGTGCATTCTAATACACCTGCTCTTATGAGACAAATCATCAGACTTAGCCCTGTGCAATTTGTCTTTAATTATATAATAGATACATTATATCTAGATATGTTCATTTAAACCTTCTTTTATTACTGTAACCTGCCTGAGACCTCCATGTGTCAGGATAAAAATGCAAATAAATCCATAAATAAATAAAATCTCAACTCATTAGCCACAGGCTCATATTTTCATGTAAAAAGCTAATGAACTAAGTTTTTCCCAGAACTGAGTAATATGAATGTATTGTTTTAAACAAGTCTAGAATCATAATGCAATTGTGAAGCCATCTTGTGGTATACTGGTGGCTAAATGGACCAGGAAGCAGAACAGGCATGTGTGTGGGGTTGGGTTGGGTTAATGGCATCTTGAAAGTACAGAAGAATCAGAGAGGAAATATACAATATTATTCTACATTATTTTCCCCCACTGTATATTTCTCTATTGTCCCCCTAAGGCAGTGGTTCTCAACCTTCTTAATGCCGCGACCCCTTAATGGAGTTCCTCATGTTGTGGAGACCCCCAACCATGGGGGCAGAGCAGCTGGGAGGTGGGAGGGAAGGGCTGTGGGAGACTTGTCGCGACCACTCAGAAAGGGTAGTTCGACCCCCAGGTTGAGAACCACTGCCCTAGGGGAAGTAAGCTGGATTACAAATCTTGCTGGAAAAGTAGAAATGAAAACTGGGAAGAGGAAATGGGGAAGGAGGGAGAAAAAGAGGGAAGGGGGAGAAGAGGGAGAAAAGAGAACAGCAGACAGAATAGTGGGGTGGGGGGAAGAGAGTAAACATACCCGTATTACTTACTTTGGGTTTCCAGCGTTTGGCTTCTTTCTCCGGAATATGCTGAGGAAAGTGTTGGACCTACAAGGCGTCTTTCCATCTCCGACATGCATACGCACCACATCTGAAGTGGTGAAGGCACTGCGGACGTTCCTCTCGGGCTTGGCAATGATGATGTACATTTTGGGAGTGAACATGCACCCCAAGGCTACTGTCACGCTCAGGCTCACTGCAAAGCAAGTCGTGATGATCTTGTAATTGCTCCCAAAGTATATAGGTACAAAGGCCAGCCAGATGATACAAGTCGTGTACATAGTAAAGGCAATATACTTGGCTTCATTGAAGTTGGCGGGCACATTGCGAGTTTTGAAGGCATAGTAAGTACAACTCATGATAAGGAGCCCATTGTAGCCCACTGGGGCAACAACTCCTAAGTTGCTGGTGTTGCAGATCAGGAAGACTTCTTTGATGCTGGGGTAGGAGAGAATGGGGAAAGGGGGCTCCATGACAATGAGGGAAATGACCAATGTCAACTGCACACTGATCAAAATGGAGGCAATGACTACTTGGGCCCAAGCGCTCATGAATCGTGGCTTGCGAGTGCAGATTTTTTTTTTGCTTCCTGCCAGAATGCGTGCAATGCGGTTGGTTTTGGTTACAAGAGCAGAGTAGCACATGGCTGAGGAAAGCCCCACAAGGACACGCTGGAGGTAGCATGAAGTGACTGTAGGCTTAGCAATTAGGGTAAAGGGGCAGATGTAGCCAAGAAGAATCCCAGCAAGAATAATGTAGCAGAGCTCCCGGCTAGAGGATTTGACCACAGGAGTGTCCCTGTAGAGTGCAAAGATTAGAGTCACAAACATGGTGACCAGGATGCCCAGGCAAGAGAAGACCACAGCCACAATGGACTCAATGTCACTCCACTGCAAGTATTTGACAGGGATGGGTTCACAGCCTGCAGCAAGAAAGAAGAGGGGGGGGAGGGACAGAATCAGATAATATAAATGCCTAGCTAGTTTAATTCCCTCCCGATTTTCCTATAATACTCTTTTTATTTTTTAATGAAGAATAGACATGATACTCCGATTTGCAGTTATATTAGAACAGATAAATTATATTAATTTAAATGGTAGCCCATAAAAGGTGACATTTATATTTAAAAAATTGAATCTCTCTTAATTTCGAGGGTAGGAATTGTGTCAAAAGTTTAAAAGAAAACCATTATTACTAAGTATATTTTATCTAGAAATATATATTTTGCAGAGAAGAACAGAAGAGAAAAAAAGCATAAAGTTGTTGAAACACTTTTGAAAAGAATGACATAAATGCAAATAAAACAGATTATCAGTTAACTGTCTAGGGCGGTGATGGCGAACCTGTGACACGCGTGTCACAGGTGACACGCCAAGCACTTTTGGGTGACACACCTGGTCACCCTGGCACCTGGGAGTGTAGTGCTTGCTTGTTCTTGAAGTGTATGAAATACCAACTTTCAAATGAAGATTTAGCAAATGAAATTGAAAAACAAAAATCACTAATGTAATGAATTATTTGTTTTTGCTCTTAAAAAATACATGTATCAACAATTTAACTTTTTTACTAGAGCTACAAATATCACAAAATTATTGACATTTCTAGATGTGACACAGCACCAGAGTAAAGCTAGTTTTTCTTGCGAATTTTGACACACCAAGCTCAAAAGGTTCGCCATCACTGGTCTAGGGGATGTACATGTAACTATTTTAAAGTTTTCTTTGCTTTGGGGCAAAACCTATTTATTTAAAACATCTTGAGCTTTGGAGCACCTGGCTGTTTTGTAAAACAGTCTGCTTCAGATTCATTTCATCTGTAGGGAATAAACGAAAAACAGTTTCAAATTCCCCTTCCCTATGGGTGCAAAGTCCCCTGAAATAAAGTGAGCACCAGGAGAAGACACCTCCAGCTTACCTGCTTGACTGACTTTTAATCTTTATTTGATTTTTTTTAAAAAAAATTGCCTTGTTCTGAAATTGAACTTCCACTAGCTGGTAAAACTCCAAAACCAACTGCAATGAAAAGCATGGTTCTCAAACCCAAACATTTCAAGATAAAACATCTTATGAGATGTCGCTGGTCCTTTCCACACTGGAAAGTACACTGGACCAAGTCCAGTCTAGGCCTCTGCCATCCACATGTTAGAGTGGACCACTGAAAGGCCACTTACCCTCTCAGAATGGCCTCTCCTCATGGAACTAGGCCATAGACTGGGATATACTGCCAAAATGGTGCTGCATCCAGGTTCACCAATAAACCTGAAAATGGTACTCCAGGAGTGAGTATCTACACGGGACCACAAGGGGAGGGGGCAAACAGCATGCCTTTGTGGTTTGGTACACTGGGCCAGACTATTTTTGTAAGTGCACCATGATGTGGTGCTTGAAGTGGATGCATTGCTAAAAACACTCAGCCAGAAACGTCAATGGCCAGAAATGTTTGTCTCCAGGCTTCTAAAACTCGGCTCAGCCTTTGAAGCCAGTACTCAGGAGTGCCAAAGTAGAAGAGTAGGTGTCTTTTATGCTTTGCTTTTCTCACCCATTTAAGGGGACTCAAAGCATCAGACAAATCTTTCCATTCTTCTCCCCACCACAGAAATCCTGTGAAATAGGGTGGGGCTCAGAAGAGAGCTGTGACTAGCCCAAGGTCACCCAGCTGGCTTCATGGAGAAGTGTAGAATAAAACTTGGTGGCCATGAAATATAAGTCCGGCACTCTAACCACAAGATCAAACTTGCTCACAACAGACACCTATGGACTGAAATGATCAATAAACCAACAGGATAAATATTTTCTAGTTAGGCAGTTCTTAAATTTATTAAATGAAGGAACAGGGCTGTGTGTACTTTGGCACCTATTAAAATCCTGGGGTGGTGATGTTGCTTTGTGTTTTTACCTCTATCCCTTCTTTATTGTTAGCCAAAGTACTTGTGTCTGCAGCTTGGTATGGCTGACAGCAGGGGCAAAAGTATATTACTACAAGGCTAGAAGATGTTAGTGCTGACTAATGTTTTGTGTATCCCTAGTTTTTGGTGCTATTTTGTTGTATTTCTAATTGGTGTTTTTTAAAGGTTTTTTTCCTTTGATTGTATGACTTCAAAGCATTGTTTTAGTTGCAATAGTTCGAATTGTGGTGTAATACTCGATACTGGAGACCATTCGGTGAAGAAAAGGCTATAAATGCACATAGTAAATATGTGTGTGTTCACACATGCAAATTTATGTAGGTGCAAAGGCAGGAAAGGACATTCAAGTCTGTTCACATTCTGGCCATCGTTAATGAAAAGGTGTCAAAGGAAAGAATTGGGCTCACCTTCCAGTTCAGCATTGGGCCACCATCCCAGTTCACAAGCTTTGCATGTAAAATCATCCTGCACAAATTCGTTTTCTTTACAAGGTGTGCAGATCCAGCAGCAGCTCACTTCTCCTTTCCTTATTACCTGCAATATAATTAAACAAAAACAAACCAAAGTTTTAGGGCCTTTCTGAACGCAAGCTCACTGCAGGTCTGGATCTGTGGATTCTAATCAGGCAGGGGCTGCTGTAGTCTGCACCTTTATGCAGACACAGCAGGGCCCTATTCCAGGTTATAATAGGGGATAAGAGCTGGTGCAGAAAGGGTCATTCTTCTATTCTAAGAAAACTCAATTTCTCTTCTCTCTTTTTCTGTTTTTTTTTTAACCAATTACTTACCCAAAGGCACCTTATCCTTTTACTCCATGACCTTATTCTATGGCATGGCATCCTCTTCCTTTTCTAGAATGCCCCACAACCAGTCAGGATCACATAGGTCAGTTCACAGAGTAATAATAACTGAATGGCTTCTTACAACACAGCAGCAGGTTACAGAAAATCAAATGACCCAGGCTAAAAGTCAGTATCATCCAATGTGTTTGTGTGAATAGAATCTGACCTGCAATCCTTTACGTACAAAAAGTGCATACTTTTTGACTTAGCTATTGCCCTTCACCAGCAAAATAATGAATCTGCTCTTGATTCTTAGTTGAAGGATAGCAAATTTATTTTATGCTAAGTGAAGAATTTTGTTTTCTTATACACATTTCCCATTGTAAAACACTAGGACCATAGGGCACTCTATGAAGCTGATAGGTAGGAGAATTAGGACTCAGAGGGTTATTGATTTATTGGATTTACTACCAGAAGTGGTGGCCCCAGCAACCAACCTGAATACTTTTAAGAAAGGGTTAGACAACTTATCTTAAAAGACACGTCAATGGCTACTAGAAGACGGATGACTAGGTACCACCTCCAAGTTGGAGAGACAGCACGGATGCCTCTAAACGTAATTTGTAGGGAGTCAAGAGCAGGTGGGAGTTACTTTCATTTTCTGCTTGAGTGTCCCTGGAGCAGTTGGTGGACTGCCATGTGAGACAGGATGCTGGAATGTATAGGCTGTGGCCTGATCCAGAATGGCTTTTCTTTTGTAGGGCTGAACAAATTCATGGACAACAGGTATACCATTGCTGAATAGGCTGCTGTCAGGACTCCCTTAAGCTGACACACTAAGCTCTGGGATCCCGTTTCTATCTTGGTGTTTCCCTAGGCGCAGAACTCTCTCACACACCAGTCCTCTCTCTTGAGAAACCCAAGCATAGAGCCCTGGAACTATCTTGGAGTCTCCCTCAGGCACAGGGCAGTTACACACAGATCATCCATCCCTGAACTCCCAAGCATAGAACACTCTTAACTCGGCTGGGTGGTTCCTTTAATATTCCTGGCCCTGAGCGGGCTCAAGCCTGATTGACTGTTTGTGGGCAGCTGTTTCCCCCCTTACCTTATGCTAATTAGGGGTGCCTTACCCACTGCTCTGATATTTACAATACAATACAATGAATACAGCAAGAACAGAAAAAATACAATATACACATGTAAAATAAAACACTTTCAACACACTTTAAATACAGTAACACAACGGTGAGTGTCACAGTAGTCACAGCTGATGGGTCCTCTCACTCTGAAAGTGGACTGAAATTAGATTCAGACTTAGGTGTAGCTGAGCCTATAGGCCTAAGTCTAGGGATTTGCATGAATATTCATAACATTTGAAATCTGTACGAATTTGGTTGAGTTCGGACATTTGAATTCGAATCAAATGTTGGCACACTCAAAGACTGACATCTGAATTTGAATCAAATGTTTTGATACATTCATACGAAGCTTCATATGGGATTTGTATGAGATTCATATGCTATTCATATGCATTTGTATGGGATTGAACATTTGTTTTGAATACGACTCCTAACACATTTGTAGAAGATCTATTCAAACGAATAAACATTTTCTTGAATACAAAAAACAACACCACCATTCGTGCACATCCCTAGATAAGTCTACTCTTTTTATCAACCAAAACCAATCTTCCCCATACAAAGGAGCTCCATAGGAACAAGACATACCTTGATCTGACCTTTCAAACAGGGATCGCTGCACACTGACCGAACCATTCCACTTTTGTTCATCTGAATCTTGTTATCATTAATATTCAAAACTCCTTCATGCCAGGTACCAACCTGGACATAGTCATAATGATTAGTTTCTATTTCCTGTAGGTTCATGATATCATACCTAGAGAACAAAGAATATAGATTTTAACATTGCTTGCTAGTATGATTAGTTCATTCGTCTCCTACTTGGGTTCAAAAAGCGCTTTCCTTCCTCATAATCCTTATATAAAAATAAGTACTCCTTATGGTTAGACCAACTTGCAGTCCCTGGTGGTCATCCTCAAAATAAATTATGCTATTCAACTGCAAAGGATGCCAAAGTTCTAGGGGAACCTAGTTATGCTATGGTAATCTCTTATAAAGATAACATCACTTCCCTTGGATGCAGCATATTCATCCCAAGAAACATAAGTAAAGAACAGTACTATTGCTTTGGCTTTCACAGGTGTCTGATGTAGAAATAAAAATTCTCCCTGATGTCCCAGATTCTGCTGATTCTTATGACATCTTTCACCTGTGGAAGCAGTTGTTGAAAAGATGGGTTGTATGGCTATAAAAACAAACATTCACTCTGGGAAGGCCTGGATAAAAAGGTAAGTATTCACTCAGCAACTAAAAACCAGAAGTGTAGATGCCCTGTGAATATCAGAGGGGAAACAATAAGGCATTAGGAGCTGAAACTTCCCTTTATCTTCCACACAAAACGGCCCTCTACACAGAGGGCTGGGCACAATTTTGGTTATCCTCAAGGAGGCCCATCCATATATCTCTTCCTGGAGGAACTCCATGACCAGTCCTTTTGAGGTAGTGCATACTCAAGCACAGGACATACTAACACTGTTTTTGCATGATGTGGGCTATCCTGCACCATGCTGGACCAGTTTTGATGGCCCAGGAAACAGTAGGTCAGGCTACCATTCTGGTCCACCTTCAAAGGCAGGGGATGAAAGTTCCCAGTCTTTGAATTTACCAGCCAAGTCTTTTTTGATCATACATGCAGACTCTGGGTTCCTGGCCAAAATGGTACTGGCCTTTGAACCATCTGCACTGAGTCCATGGACTGGTTTTCCCTGTCTGTGGCCTCCTTCAAAAAGGGCTACTGGTGGTTGTGAAAATGGCATCATTTGGGAATGGCATCCTACTCCTTAACTTTGTCCTTTATGGATGGAGCATGCTAGCATGCCATTGCTAGGCTGCTCCAGCATGCAAATGGAATGGCCTAACAAACCCATGGAGCGGTTCACCAGTGTTTCTGTACTTCCTTGCATGAAGCAGAATCCAGAGCTTTTTGTGATTAGGGGTGGCTTTGATTGGACAACCTGTGCCAGATTCTCACGTTCCTCAGAGGCTTCCCCCAACTTATCTTGCAGGAGAGCAAGAATGTAGCATGGATTGTGCCCTTCCTCCAATCCCCACTTTAATCAAGCAAGGGTGGGAGGAGGAAGAACAAAAGAGAAAGAGAGAACTAATTTCTGCTCTCTTCTTTTTCCCCCTCCCAAGCTTTGTAAATTCTCTCAAAGGAGGAGTTGGAACCTTTTGGGCTGGCTTCTGAGGACAATTGCATGCCACCTTCATGCAGCAGCCCCCTCATACTGGTTAGTGACCTTGTCCTAGTCATTCTACAGATTTTTTTTTCTACTTAAGTTTCCCTCTTAAGTTGGAATCTATTTTGGATAAACCTTGGGAAATATGTTTTGGGTGTTGCCACCAGGTTGAAAGCCTTAAAAGCAAGGCTGAAACTGTTAATGATGGGAAGAGCTACCAGTGACCGAGGAGCCTGGTGGCTGCACGACTTTTTCTGATATGGGAAGCAATATGCCTCTGTAGGTCAGCTGATGTGGGATTGTGAACAGGGCAGGGTGGGTTCCTAATCCTACTTGTACACTTCCATGTGCAACCGGATGTCACTGTGAGAATAGGCTACTAGACTACTAGTCCAATCCAGAAATGTATTCTTCTGCCTTCCCAATATGCAGGCAAAATAAGATTTCCCTTACTTTGATGTAAAAGGTCAATAAATTATTCCTTACTTAATTATTGTTCTATTACTATCTGTAAGGAGGCAAAAAATGTGGGTGTGTTCATGTGTGTGTGTGTGTGAGAGAGAGAGCACTGCGGCTTGATTTACTCAGGGAGATGTTGTTTTGCTTTTATGCCTCAGGCAGCCAAATGTCTTCTGCTAGCCAAGGACCTAAAGGAAAGGGAGCAGAAGTTGGAAGAAGAGCTCTCTCGTTGGATAATCTTGCAATGATACCTTTCAGTTGCACCGCTGATCACATGTGAATGAAACAGATTCTTTTTAAAGAAATGGTTTTACTGGTGGCACATGTCAACTGTTTCACTAGCCACACTTTGTTTTCTGTGCCACAGTTCTGCTCTCAGAGATTTACAAGGTAACTCTTTTAACTCAAGCCACTAGATGATCTACCTGTCTTTGCCAAACCTGTGCAGGCCCCAACGGTATCCTCCTTGTCTTAAAGAAATCTCACTTGATGTGCTCTGAGCATCCTTGATATAAATTAATCACAGGATCTCCTTTAATAATGAATGGAAGACAGCTTTGCTAGCATCTTGTGTACATTTAGCAAGCCAGGTGAAAAATCTGCTCCTTGTCTGCTCAAAAGATGCAGGATATGTTTTCAAAAGCCCAAATTAAATTAGTGTATCTTCCTGCAATCTCCCTGTAGTCTTTCTGCCTGTAATCCTAGCTGACTCCATACTAGCACTATACTGCAAAAGTGTTTTGGTGCCACCTTGATAAGCTTCCCTCCCCCCTTTCTCACACAGAAAAAAGGATTGTGCAAAAATGGGTGACTGACAGCAGTAATTTCTAGGTGGGAGAGAAAGAAATAAGAGAGAGCAGAGCAGAGCAAGGGAAGGTGGAGAAGTACCAATGAATCTAGCCAAACAAGCTGGTTGTTCAGAGAAGGGCACAGAAGAAAAGATCTTTGTGGGTGGGTAGTAGGCAGAGGAGTGTCTTGATAGAAACCCAGAGAAAGGATTATTCCGTCCAGAATTGCAAGAAACATACTTCTTACTGGGCAGCCGCTTTATTTATTTGCTCCATGGTTTTAGACTGAGGTAAAAGCATTTTTCTTTGAGTGTCATAACTGCACACAGGAAAGAAAAGGCAGGCAGGTGTCTCTGATCTGAAAAGTAATGAGCAACAGTAAAATCCATCTGATTCTGAAGAGCAAAAAGGACGGTGCCAATATCTTTTTTTCTTGTTGAAGTAGAAATACTTCTTGTTTAAAACATTTATATGTTTATCATTTTTGCTAGCAAGGCCAACAGTTTGAAGAGCAACCAAAGTTTCAGAATGGTTTGGGCTATAGCTTAAATACATCTAGATTGAATACATCTGTGTAGGTTTCTCTAGGGTCTTTGACAGCCTTGTCTCACTGACAAGAATAAATGGGACATTTTGAACCCCTCTAATCTGGTGCATTTAAATGACACATCAAAACAGTCACACACCCATAGCAGAAAAATGACCACTTCATGTACCTTGAGAGTGCTGCTAATTTGTAGGACATATGTCAACTCACATATGGGGATCCCTACTCATAAGATAAGGGATGTGACTTTGTTTGCTGCTTGCCCCTTCCAAATTCCCAGTCCAAATGCTGTTACTTGAGCTTTCAGCCCCACTCACCTGCCTGGTGAATTACAATAGACAGCAAAATGAGCATTGATGGAGATGGAATATCACTTTTTTTCCTGCCTTGTTACCTGGTTGCCCCCAGAACAGAGCTCACACGGCTGCCTGAGGCTGCTGGAAATGTATAGGTGCCAAGGCTTGTAGATGGATGACTACAGCCATGTCTCCATATACCTTCTGAGGCAATTCCATTTTGGGTGGATGGAATTCAGGAATGCTTCCTATAGTTATTGTTTGTTCACCGGCTGAGCTGTTTGATTCCTGGCCATGTCCATCTAGATTATTGATGCGCATAAGTGGATTAAGATTTTTTGCATGTGGGTCATTTACATGAAGGGCTTCTCCCCTCTCCTTACTTCACCTCTCCCACACAACTGCATCTGCAGCCCTTTCAGAAACCTATTCGCATAGAATAGTTGCTGGGGAACTGAGTAGGGGTGTGCATGAATGCAATTTTCAACATTCAATTCATAATGAATAAAATATTTGAAAATCTGAATTCATAAGAATAAAGAAAAATGAATGTCTCGATATTCAAACCGATATGAATACATTTGTATCTATTTGTTCAAATATTCGATACGTATCCAATGATATAAATCTTGTATGCATCTGCACACATCCCGTACATATCCATACAGATGTGTATGGGTACACACACGTTGTGTATAGATACGTATGTGATGTGTATGTATCCTTACACATACAAATGTCTGAATTATTCGTAAAATAACTCAAAATATCCGTATTCGTACGAATACTAAAGTACAAATGGCTGAACATTCAATTCATACACAAATGTCTGAATTGGTCCAAATTCGTCCTAATAATGAATATTTTGAATATTTGTGCACATCCCTAGAACTGAGTAATTGGTTTTCACTCACTGAACTGTACTTCAGTCCATTACACTATGTGGTGCAATAACCAATATCTGTGTAGATCTGATAGCCAGTGACTCTCTCACAAGGAAGCATATTAGGCTGATTTTGTACAGAAACAGTTTTGGACACTTTCTGGGCTAATCTAAGTTGGAAGAGCATTCTGATAGTAAGACGCTGTTGATCATTCTGGACCTCTCAGTAGTTTTCAGCACCACTAATTTCAGTACCCTTAGGGAAGCTTGTTTGAGTTAAGACTAGTGCTGAGGTGGATTGTCTCCTCCTGGGATGGTGATACTCAAGATGAGGAGAACAGTAGTGGCCCATGGTTTGAGGTTATGGGGTAACTGAGACAGAGCAATGACATATTTTGTTTCCAAGGGTCCAGTTCAGAACCCTCCTCGTTGTCTCTGCACCTTGCATCTGGGGCTTTTCTTCTCTGAACAAGCAGTTCTAAGTAGCTATCAGTGTAATTATATTATTGAGTAGTCTGTTATTTGTAAATCCATCAACTTCTTGTTTGTTAAAACTATGTTATATAATTGTTTACAGTCCAGCCAAAGTGGGAATATGTAGTGTTTTTTTTTACATTTCAGTCTAAGGCTGTGTATGTACACACCTCAGGGGCAAAGGATGTGCCGAAGCAAAGGTGCTCCCTCCTGTCCCCATGGTGTGACATGTGCTAGCAAAATGACCAATCCTAATTGTTTTAGGAGATGAATGAATACAGCATTGAATATACAGAAAGCCCTTCATTGTGCCAGAAAAGGCCCTAAATATGGGCTTTTGCTGGCATTGTGCATGCATAAAGCAGGTGTGCCAGGTGTGTGTCTATGTTGTCACAGCAAGAGTGTCTCTGGTGTCCTTCTCAGGGTCCTCTGTGTTGAAGAGTGCCTGTGGCATTTGACTGTCATGTCTCTGGGGCTTCCTCTGAGCACCTGGTGTATGAGATTTTACAAAATTTATGCTTTTCAGTAGAACTGTGTTGTAAATCATTGATGTGAAATGCACATTGAGTATAAAATAAAAGCCACTGTGAAGTGTGATTCTTACCTGATCTTTTATAGCAATTAACTGTAAAAATAATCAGCAAGGAATTACTGTTTTATATATATATTTACATTTTATTTTGTTCTTATTGTAATACCTTGGGAGGGGAAAAAATATGGAACAATACAATGTTGAAACTGTGGTGCTATATGAAAGCCATAAATATTTTACTTGCTAAAAGGAAAGGAATTACGAATTCATTTTACGAAACAAGTGATTCCTTGTAAATAAAATTTTACAGAGAGAATTCTTGTTCAGATTTCTCTTCCTCATCCTCCAATAAATTATTCTCTTGATTGCTCCAATGGCTTTCTGCCCAAGCAGGGTTTGTTCATTTGTTGCTAACAAAATGTATTCCAGAAACCTTACTAATTACTTTTTTATTGTGTTTATTAAGAAAACACATGGACTAAAACAACATAATTGAGTATTTTCGGCTATGTGAATATTGTCCAATTATAATCCAAAGCACTCCTTCAAAACAGATAGGAAATCAGTGGCTTGTTTTTCCTTGAAAATGGTATGCATATATTTTGTTTTCTATTCCTTTATCGGAAGTGTTTTATTGACTGTTTCATAAAAAATAAATCCAAGAGACAGTTCTTTTCTCTGTTAAAATGATAGTCAATTAAATTCTTTCTCCTCAAATTGCTGAATTTACTCTTTGGCCAAGTTGCTTTCCAGCAACATCTGCAGAACAAAAAGTTGCCCAATCCTTTTATAAATCAAAATGCAACAGTGTCTTACCTTCCTGGGGCATCTCCATTTTCATCTATCCGAACTTCTTCCCCCGAAACACCAATAAAAGAAGAATTTAGAAGAAAATCCAAGAGTTTGCTTCCATCAATTGGCTTCATAGCATCACATAGTCCAACATGTCCTGGACAAAGGGCATGATGCATATTTTGCAGGCCATGAGCCATAGCATATATGGCATTAATAACAAATCCCATTTTACTGTCCTGGACATAGTTTTCTTCTAAACTTTCATTGCCTATAATCAAAAGACAATTGTGTTACTCCCAATGTAAATCTATAACACAACAAAGGACATAAAATATACACAATTACAGATGGATGCACTGCATTGGACTGAGGTTCCTGTGAACTTTTAGGTTCCTGTAAACTTTTAGGTTCCTGTGAATTCTTGGAGAGAATTGGAAGCAAACAAAAGAAAAAGACTATTCATATTAAATGTATTTACCAGTACAGTATTACAAGAAAAAAAATACAGTATTAATTAAAAGCAACGGCATTTAAAATATATAACCTGCAAAAAACAAAAAACCTGAACCAAAACCAATTTATTTTTTTAAAAAAGCACCCTTATTCAGTCCAAATATTGGGGTGCTTGAGGACTTGTTTTCTAGTTTTAATGACACTGACACAAAATTCTGTTTGTTGAAATAGTATTTGTGTTGGATATAGAAATTATCTCACCTATAAAAGAAAAAAAAGCAATTATCTCATCTGCCTGGAGATTGATTTATTATTGGAGTAATTCACTGATATCTAATCTCCTTATAGAATGGACAAAAGAACAATAAATGTACGGCTGCTTCTCTTTCATTCTCTTGATAGGAACATAAGCAGCCAGCAAGACAGGTTTTTCTGTATCTTTGGGTGTTTTTCCACTGTCACTAGAAGTACCCATTAAGTACCCATTAATGGGTACACAAATGCCATTTTGTGCCCATTAATAGGTACTTAATGGGTACTTTTAGTGACAGTGGGAAAACACCCTTTGTCAGAATCACTCGGGGCCCAGAGAATCAATAACAAAGCAAGGGTTGGTTATTATTGATAACAGAAGACAAAGGTCTGCAGGCAATAGACCTTTTTGCACTTTGCTTTCCCTGGGAAAATGTCCCAGGGAAGTGAAGTTGTGGAATGTTTTGGGTGTCTGCACTTCAGGATGCCCAAGGCATTTGAAACTTAGTGAAGGACTTAACCATGCTTCCAATAAGAAGATGATCATAGAGCCACAGTAATGGTGCCAATGTGCATGCAGAGTGCTATTGTTGACACACAAAGGGGTGTGCATGAATGCAATTTTCAGGATTTTATTTTATTTGAATTGAATATCTGAAAATTTGAATCGATTCAAATGTTTAAAATTTGAATGTATTCACATTCAGTTTGATTCAAATACATTCAAATCTATTTGGGTGAATTTTCGATCTATATTTGCAAATATGAACATCGAGAACTTTCATATGCATCCATATGCATCCTGTATTTTTCCCGTATGCAGCCCGTTTTCATTTCGTATGGATCTGTACAGATGCGGGAAAGATGCATACAGGCAAGTACTCATCGTGTACCTATCCATACACATATGAATGTCCAAATAATTCATACAAATGTTTCAAAAATTCAAAATTCATTTAAATGTTTAAATTCAAATTTATAGACATTCAATTTGAATTTGAATGTCCAAATTCAAACAAATTCGATCAAATTTTTAATGTTTCAAATATTTGTGCACATTCCTAGTCATACACTGCATTTGAACATCTTCTAACAATTGGTTTAAGAAGTTGTATTTAAAAGAGCTGAGGAATATGTATTTGGCTTAACTCATTACTCACATCCTGTTTTCTTCCTATAACAGATATACCACAGATGAATGAAATCAAGTATGCTTTCTTACACTGCTTTTCTCTTCCCTAAGCTACTTTTTCCACCCCAGGTGGACTGTGTCGTAAAGTAAATATGTGAAAGCATCACAGTAACCAAAGATTGTGAGATTTCTGCCGTTTATGTCAAGAACCTTCCGGTTAGGATACAAACAAGTGGCAGGCTTAAGGTCAATGGTGTGGCTTACGGTGGCATCGTGAAAAGTAGGTGAGTGATTCTTCCAAAGGTTGATAACATTATCCAATCTGTCCCCTCAAACCACCCACATAGGCTTCCCTTGATGTCAATCCCCATTTGGCTTTGCCATAATTGCTTTGACCTTAAAGGTGCTAGATAAGTCTTTCCATCTCCCAGTTTGGCCTTGGTCTAGTGGTTAGGGAGACGGACTCTTATCTGGGAATACCAGGTTTGATTCTGCCCTCCCCCATGAAGCCACCTGAGTGACCTTGGGCTAGTCACAGCTCTCTTCTGAGCTCTCACAGCCCCACACACCTCACAGGGTGGTCTGTTGTGGGGAGAAGAATAGAAGCTCTGTCAGTCACTCTGAGTCCCCTTAAATGGGTGAGAAAAGTGGGGTAGAAAAGCCAACTCTTCTTCATTTTGAGACATGGGAAGCCTAAGTAGGCAGGGGAAACGCTTCTGTTCCCCTATGGGTTTAAACAAAAAGTCCATGGAAAGTAAAAATGTTATTTTGGGGTTTGCAATGAGTATGTAGGAGGAAAATCTGGAATAAAGCATGGGTATTTCAGAATAAGAACATAAGAGTAGCCCTACTAGAACCGGTCACAGCCCATTCAGTCAGCTTTTTCTCACACAGTGGCTCACCAACTGCTTATGGGCATCTCAAGCAGAAAACAAAAACAAAACCTTCACTTGCTCTCAGTCCCCTGCAAATGACCTAGAGAGACATCATGCCTGTCTCTCCAACCCAGAGACAGTACCTAAGCATCCATTCTAGTAGCCATTGATACACTTGTCCTCCACGAATTTATCTAATCTTTTCTTTAAGCTATTCAGGCTGGTGGCTATCACCACCACTTTTGGTAGTAAATGTCATAGACTGATGACCTTCTGGGTGAAAAAAATACTAGTCATTTTAACAGTTTTGCTGATCAGTTTAATAGAGTGCCCCCTGGTTTTAGGGTTGGGTGCCAGAGAACATGTTTTCTCTATCCACCTTGTGATCCGGTTTGGTCCAGTGGTTAGGGAGCTGGGCTCTTACCAGGTTTGATTCTACACTCCTCCATGAAGACAGCTAGCTGACCTTGGGCTAGTTGCAGTTCTTTTTCTGATCTCTCACAGCCCCACCCACCTGACAGAATGTTCTGTTGTGAGAATAGAAAGTTCTGTCAGCTGCTTCAAGTCCCCTTAAATAGCTGAGTAAAGTGGGGTAGAAAAGCCTACTCTTCTTCTTCCACATGTCCCATGATTTTATATACTTTAATCAGAGAATCTCTGCTGCCTTTCAAGGCTGAAAAGGCCTAGATGTTGCAACCTAGTTTTCTAAGGAAGGCGTTCCATCCCCTTGATCATTCTGTTTAGCCCTTTCTGCACCTTTTCCAGTTCCAAATATCCTTTCTGAGGTGTGATGACCAGAACTGTACAGAATATTCCAAGTGTGGCCTCACCATAGATTTATAAAAAGGCAAAATGATACATGCTGATTTGTCTTCTATTTCCTTCCTAATTACCCCAGCACTGAATTTGCTTTTTTTTTCACTGCTGCTGCACACTGGAATATCCATGCTTTATTCTGGAATATCTAAATATAGCAGAATATGGGACTGACATCTGGATGCAGCTTATGTCACATAAGTTTTAAATAAAATCTTCAATAAGGCTACCTCCAGATTCCAGTCCAATGTACTCATAACGCAACAATGCAAGATATTGCCATCACACTATTATTGCTTTCTATCCTGACAGCGCTGGGCCCAGCACTGTCTTTCTGCATTTTGGTCATGTTTAATCTGCGTAATGTAGCTGCTGTTGAATTCCTGGATGTGCACATGACCATTTCCTCAAATATATGGTTGGCTGTTTCAGCAGTCATGCATGTGTACTGAACAGAGCTCTAATTGTTATTCCACCGAGAAAGCTAAGTCCATTACTGAACGGTTCTATTGCTAGAAAACTCACTACCAGTGCTGGGTTTTCCAGGAAGAGTTGTTAGCACGTTGTAGGGGTGAAAAAGAAACTATAGTTGTCTATGATACATGAGGTGACCCCACCTCAGCAGTGTCACAATGGTGCTATTTTCATCCTGTCTAGATGCACCCCATGTCTTTCCTGCATTCCTCAATCCTACTGAAGTCTGAAGAAAAGACAGTTCTTGTGGTATGTGGCAGGCACATTTACAACTGAAAAGGATACAAGACATAAAATTTGAGTCAGAAACACATACAAACATCCACATATGACTCCCAGCAGTCCTTGATGTGTCTATGCAGCAGCTAAAACCAACGTCACTACAGCAACTTATGCAAGAAAAACAAAAAACTTTGTTCATGTTTCCATATTTCTTTATAGAACAGCTCTTTATCATTCTGTGCTTGTCCCCATGGCAAGGATATTGTCCCCATGCAAGTGTCCCCATGCAAAGCCCTAAATTGGGCTACATGAGGTACAAAATCCTTTAAATCCCAAATTATGGGGCAAGAGCGGGTTATAAAGGGGGCATGGGGACATTCCTGGTTACGATTGGAGCATTAGTGGTTGGGGCTTCACTGTCCCTGCCACTAATGCTGCTATTGCAACTGTCCCCCCCTTACCTGAGCACTTAATCGCCCAGGTAAGCCTGGCAGCTGCCCTGCAATCAGCTGAGCAACTGTCAGGGGGGTTATAGCAGCTCTCATGTGCACAAGACGTGAGCAAAGAACTAAGTAATATGCACCTCTTTCCGCTCCGATGAGTCAGACTCATCAAAACGGAAAGAGGTGCATATTAATTAGCTCCTTGCTAATGCTGCGATTGTACTCCCCCTTACCTGGGTGCATAATCGCCCACGTAAGGGCTTGATTTATTCCAAACAATCTTGCCTGACAGCTGCCCTGCACAGCTGAGCAACTGTCAGGCAGATATAGGGGCTGTCAAGAGCACGGAAGATTTTTAAAACAGACATGAAAGCCACATTTGTTTTAAATGGCTTTCACGTTTGTTTTAAAAATCTTCCCTGCTGTTGACAGCCCCTATACCCACCTGACAGTTGCTCAGCTGTGCAGGGCAGCTGTCAGGCAAGCTGTTAAGCCCTTACCTGGGCATTTAAGTGCCCAGGTAAGGGGGTGGTGGAGAAAACTGTGGCATCCTGATGCAGGGATTTGCTGTGGTTTTCATGGGGACAGGTGGGTTTGCCTTGAACCTGCCCTATCCTCCACTGCCATGAGGACTCCTTAATGCAAATCTAATTTGAATTAAAGGTCCCCCAAATCCACTGTGGGGCATTGGCAGTCCCATGGGGACTCAGCCTCAGAAGAATGAATCCTCCTATTATGCCTGTTCTCAACCTATTATGCAAAGTTATCTATTCTTTTCATTTTGTATCTGTGGACCAGCATCAAATACAGAGGCATCTCTTAAAGCAACAAAATGTTCTGTTCACTCTTTATGCCATCTGTGTCTCCCCACCAGCAGAGGGCTGCTGGTGGTGCTGAACTATTAATGCAAGTTGTGAATAAAATAAGTATGTGCACATTTTATGTGTGTTTTTTTTCCACAGAAAAGGCAGAAAGTTGCACTTTGAGCTCAAAAAGAAAAGGAAGGAAGACAATTTCAATACTGAATCTGTATCAAAAGGAACTCTTGGTGTTTTCATAGTGACATGACAAGATGACAGGCATGGGGCAAAAAATAATGCCCAACGTCTGCCATTTTTTCAGTGACAAGTGGCACAAAGTGCACATGGTGTTCCCATCATTTTGTGCTATACTTCTGTGGTTTGCATCATCTTCATGCCAACAAACTGTCTTCTTTGGGGGGGATTTAGCAACACTCCTCTTTCATGAAATACATTAGCACGGTGCTGCATTCTTATTGCAAATATTGTCTAAATGGGCATCCTAAGTTGATTTCTTAGGATCCGCTTGTTTTGACTTCAGTTGATCTTTGGACAGTACAATCAGCTTCTTTTATAACCAAACAAAATACTTTCATTTGTCTATGATTTCAGCAATAATGCATTGCCTTAGGATTGTTCCACTTCACCTGAGAAATATTATTAAGAGTTCATTCAGACTACACATCTGGAAAAAAATTATTTTATTCAGAAAAAATCAGTCAAATAGTTTGTGTTTGCGGTGGTCTCATTAAACAAATGTGGTTGTTCAGATATCCAAAAATTCTACCAAACTCAGTCTCCCCTGTGAACATAAATAATTCAATTGAACATTTGTGTTTCACTATGGTTTTGCCTATGAAAAGGCACTTCAATGGACAAACAGTTTTTTTTTTAACCAGTGTGAAATCAAATGCAGACTATTGTTTCTTTAATTAAACTGTTTGATGGTGAAATGAACAAATGTGTCTTCACTTCAACAGCAAAACCAACATGCAAATTTCATTCATGGACATCCCTAGTTCACATGTATGGTTAGGGATGCCCTTAAGGTAAATTTGAGACCCTAGGGACAAACCTAAAATATACTACGCTAAAAAAATTAAGGGAACACTTAAGCAGCACAGTAAAACTCCAAGTCACTTAAACTTGAAGGATATCAATCTGTGAATGAGAGCTGGAACAAGTGCACTGGAGGGGTAACAGCATGATAAACTCCAAACAGGGAATGGTTTTGCAGGTGGGACCACCAACAATATTCTCTCCTTGTCATTCCTGACTGATTCTTCTCTAGTTTTGTGTTTTGCTAAAATTGGACAGGGCTATGGAAGGGCATTATCCCAATATAAGGCCCGGTATCTGCTTTTTTATCTGAGGAAAAGAAGGCCACTGGCATCCAATGGGACATTGGCACAGAAGGAAGAGAAGCAGATAGGAGGCTTTTAAGATGATTATTTTAAAAACTATGTGACACAGAGTCCTCCCCCCCCTTGCATTCAAAGGTGGGGTGATCCTTTATAAACAGATGCCTCCCAAAACCCTGCTTGATCGCACCCTTGATTGGAGATTGCTGCTCCTCAGCAATAGGGTAGCTGCTTAGAAAACACACTTATAGGATTGATCCCTGGCACCTTCCTTGGAGAAAGTCTGGCAAGCCAATCCCTGACAAGGACACTGAATTAATACTTCCATGTGGTGAGAGAACTTTCGGTTTCAAGGACAGTCAATTTTCTTTTTCTATCCATATGACTTACCTTTCAAGGAATTTTGCAGAAAATGCATGCCAAAAATACTCCAAGAAAATTAGCATCACTTGCACACTATATACATGTGTTGCACTGCATTAACATATGACTAAAGTATAAGTTTAAAAAATCCCTGAGATATTGTAACTTCAGAGGACTATTTTTTACAGTATTAACAATGGCAGTTACCTTTAAAAATCGTATCTCCTTCCATGGTGATATTTATCTGGGGTGCTTATATGAAGATCAGGCTCATACTATTGATTCCGGTATCTGTTTTAATGATTTTTCTATAAAGGTGTTTTTGCTAGCTAAGAGCAGCTGAAGAGGTTAATGCAAAGTAGACTTTGATGCTGCCAAGCTTGCCTGTGAATTGCTTAAAGTTACAGTTTTGGAAGGTCATCTAATACAGAGTCTTGATTAAGACTCTGCAAAGCATAGTGCCTCTACAGCAGTTCAGAATCTTCTGAAAGTTTTCAGCTGAAGGACAGTCCACTTTCCATGGTGATCAATAGCTACGCTCTACTTGCGTTTGATAATTTTATTTTACATTAATTTTTCTAGCCACAGAAACAAAACTTTAAATATAGACTTTGAAATCTTTCAGTTGAAGCTTTCTTATTCATTATTGACTTTTCCAAGATGTAGAGCCTTTATTCACTTACCTTGCTTAATACATATTAGTAAATCTGGATTAGCTAGATCTGGTTCATCCACAGGCAGAGACATCTACATAGCAAATATGTCCTAAAAAGTGATGCAGTGCAGATACCTAGGCCCTGTTCCACATCAGTGGATGCAAACTGCTGCTGTACGAACCACCCACATTGTGCTGCAATTGGACCACAGCACCACCAACACCCAATGCAATTGGCCACGTTCCTATCAATCAGATATTACATCTGTATAGCAGGCGGGTGAGGTTTCATTCTAAAGCAATGCTAAGACACTTTTGCTGTGAAAGTGAGGTGTCTTCACAGGCACTGTGAAAACACTGTTGCTTTCAATGCTGTTGCTACGGAGGTGCTGAAAAGGTGTCTTGGCATTGGCATTGGGTGTTTTTCCACTGTCACTAGAAGTACCCATTAAGTACCTGTGATGACCGCTAGGACACCTCAACCCCAAAATTAAGTTATTTTGGTTTAAAATGCAAAGTGTGGCGAACACGGTAAGTCCAGACGTTTAAAAGTGTCGCCAAAGCGTTTTTTGTCAAGAGTAAGTAGCCTAAGGGAGGGGCTAGTTGAGCACTCCAAGGGAAGGGGTGAAATAGAATGCTGGAGGAGCTCAGCCAATCAGGGCGAAGCAAGCCAGCCAGGCCCATATAAAAGGGAGCCTGAGGGGATAATTTCGGTTCTCTGCCTTGGGTCGTTAATCTGGGAGGTTAACGAAGGGGAGAAACGGGCCTTTAGCTGTCCTGAGGGAAGCTGGGAATTGGGGTCCTGAGTCTGTTAATACGTGTTTGATGTTGCTGGTGAAAATATAAGGGCAAGCAAACACATATTGTACTGGTTGAGAGTTTTCTCAAGAAGTTAAGAGTCTTTGAACTGAGTGTGAAAGTTAGGGGCTGAACTGTTTGACAACAGAAGCTGAAAGTGTAACTTGAAGAAGAAGCTGTCTTGAGACTTAACTGTATTCAATAAACACATGTTCTTGTTGTTTCAAAGAAGCCTCGTCGAGTTCTCTGTTTATAAAGGGAGCCAAATAGGGCCAGAGTTCTAAACAGTAACTGTATCCAACCCACTGCTGGAGATTGGCAGAGTGGGGGCAGGGTGCTGTCTGCCGCAGCATCAGAAGGGAGGCAACATTATTATCAAGCCAAAGAGTAGGGAAAAGGAAATGGAAGGTGCGCCTCTTGGAAGGAAATAACAGAGTTTGATTTACAAGTAAACAAAACGCTACCACACCACCAAATAAAGATAAATATATATTTATAAAATAGATAAGGGCGGAGCGGCGGCCTTTACATTTGGTGGCAGAGGTGGGATAAATAGCGGTGACCCACTGACCACCAGGAAAGTGAAATAGAAACGTGGGGATATAAGTATTTGAGTATTTGAGATTTTTTCCTTGGTCTTCACAGTACCCATTTAAAAACCCTTATCCCCAGCCTTTATAGTTGCCAGGCACTGCCATCCTTCCCCCTGATCTTGGGCTGTATCGCTCAATCTTGCCCAAGATTGGACCTACCCATTTGAGTACACAGCTTACTTTGCTTGCAATCTCCCATTAGCTGGTATTCAACTGCCACCTGCTGTTACTGCCATCAGCACTAGAATTCTACACTTCAAAAGGCTTTTGGGAGACCCCCTAACCAGATGAGCAAATTTAACAAGTAGGACAGTGGTTCTCAACCTGGGGGTCGGGACCCCTTTAGGGGTCGAACTACCCTTTCAGAGGGATCACGACGAGTCTCCCATCGCCCTTCCCTCCCACTTCCCAGCTGCTTCTGTCAGGCTGAAAAGCCCATATAAGTAAAATGTAGTGATGTGTGCAGAGAGGTAACTAGGAGTCACGATAAGTCACCAGACTATCACAAGTTCTTGAAGGCTGAATGAAGTAAGTCTTGTGAAACACACAGGAAACGTGTCACCAACTGTGATAACAGAAAGTGTATAAATATGATCACACACGGCTGTGTGTTGTTGTTGTCGGAGAAGTTGATTGCCCTTCGGGGCTGAGATGGAATGATGGACTGCAACCGCTACGCAATAAACCTCTTCGGAGAATTTATGGCGTCTCTGTCTGTTTGTTTACACTGGCAGCAGCAGGAATCTGCAGGCTTTCCCGGGACCGGAGAAGCCTATGCTTTCAGCACCTTGAACAGCTACGCTGAAGGAATTCTGACAGCCTGAGCAGCAGAGGCACAGATGGAAGATTGATTCTTTCCAGCACAAACAAGTGCAACTCTGCAATGCAATGATGATGCATTACCAACGGGGGAAAATGACACCCCATTACCCCCTGACAGCTTCGCCCCCATGGTTGAGGGTCTCCACAACATGAGGAACTCCATTAAGGGGTCACAGCATTAGGAAGGTTGAGAACCACTGAAGTAGGAGAAAGAGATGGTCTTTCTTTCTCTCCTAAGAACATAAGAGAAGCCTTGCTGGATCAGGCCACAGCCCATCTAGTCCAGCATCCTGTCGCACACAGTGGCCCACCAAATGCTCATGGGCATCTCAAGCAGAGACAAGGACAAACCTTCTCCTGCTCTCGAGTCCCAGCAGATGGCCTTTGAAGCGCCCCAGTTCCTCCCCCCCCCCAGCCTGGAAGATGCATCTAGGCATTCGTTCTAGTAGCCATTGATACATCTGTCATCCATAAATTTGTCTAACCCTACATAAAAGCCATCCAGACTGGTAGCTGTCACCACCTCTTCCGGCAGCACAATCCATAAGCCAATGACCCTCTGGGTGAAGAAATACTTCCCCCTGTCAGACCTTATTCTCCTACCCATCAGATTCATAGAGTGCCCCCTGGTTCTAGTGTTGTGCGATAGAGAAAAGAAATTTTCTCTATCCACCCTTTCTATACCGTGCATAATTTTATATACTTCAATCAGGTCCCCTCTCAAACGCCGTCTCTCCAGACTGAAGAGGCCTAGACGTTGCAGCCTGGTTTCGTAAGGGAGGTGTTCCAGACCCTTAATCATTCTGGTTGCCCTTCTCTGCACCTTCTCTAGTTCCACAATATCCTTTTTGAGGTGTGGTGACCAGAATTGTACACAATACTCTAAATGTGGCCTCACAATAGATTTATAAAGGGGCAAAATGACACTTGCTGTCTTATTTTCTATTCCCTTCCTAATTATTCCCAGCATTGAATTTGCTTTTTTTTGCTGCTGCCGCACACTGGGTTGACACCTTCATTGAACTGTCCACCAAAACCCCGAGATCCCTTTCCTGATGTGTTGCAGAAAGCTCAGACCCCATCAGTTTATAGACGTAATTTGGATTCTTGGCCCCAATGTGCATTCCTTTGCACTTGTTAAGATTAAAGCACATTTGCCACTTGGTTGCCCACTCACCCAATGCTAAGAGATCCCTCTGGAGCTCTTGGCAATCTCTTTCAGATTTTACTACCCTACTCCTGTTTTGTTTTAAGCAATAAAACAATGCACAAATGCATTTTTGTGCATGAATGCATTTTTTGCATTTGAATTTGATTCAAATGGAATATCCGAATATTTGATTCAAATCAAAATTTGAAAATCTGTATTTTTGAAAATCTGATTTGAATATGGATTATCCGGATCCTTATTTTCAAAAATCCAACTCGAACTTGAATATACAAATGTTGGGAACATTTGAATCTGCTCACATCCCATTTTGATCGCGCTTGTGTTTCGTTTGCATCCTGTTTGCATCCTGTATCCTAAGTGTAAATAAACCTGATAATTGGATATGAGATATGATGACAAATTCAGTTGAATTATTCAAAAATGTGTATAGGATTTTTGAAAATCTGAATTTGATCCGGATTCGAAAATCCAGATTTTCAAAAATCTGATCGGAATTCGAATCAGATTTTTGAATTTTCAAATATCCATGCACATTCCTACATTCCAGGGAACATCATTATGTAGGGACATAAGAAACCTCTAGAGTCAGTAGAGACATTGTGCAAAAGAAAAACAAAACCATGGTTGTCTCTGTGAATAGAAGGAGCATCTTGAAGAAGCATAGGGACAATGGCCAAAACTGATCTCAGAAACAACTTTTTACATATATAAAATAAATGTTCTGCACTCAATTTTGTCCTAGAAACAGCCTATCTGCTTGCTTTTTTCTTACTTATCTGTCATGTTAGTTTTCTGAATATCACAAGTGAAAAATATCTGTGATTTGGATCAGCTCAATTACAGATGCAAACAATAAAAAATTAACTGTATTTCTGCGTTTGTTGTTACCAGACTAATGCATATTCTTACAACCATCAAATCACAAATAAAACCCTAATAAATGCTAGGGGAGTTAATCATCCTGAAATGACATACGAGTGTGAGTACACACACGCAGGCACCAGTGCACACACATATATCCGTATATATTGGAAAACCATATGAGTACTCATCTTATTGAAATACTAAAATAAAATGTCAATTAGTTTTCCATTCCTTTGAGGGCATTGGGCAACCAATCCCAATACTTTATAACTGAAATCATTGTATTTGTCATGTGTTACAGTCAGCATTATGCATGTTTTTGGATGGAGAACCACAGAATGCCCTGTTCAGGCACAAGTCTCTAACAATAGCCCTCTTCAAGCATTGACCCTGAATATATATAAAAAAAGAACGTAGAGAAATGCAGGCACTTGTGTTGGTTGTAGCTCCAAAGTCTCCAGGTAGAAAGGTTTTTGATGTTTGTTCCAGAAGACTGAAGTGGCCATGCTTGAATGCATTTACTTTCCTGCCGTATACCCAGAGGTCTCAGGGAGGCTTACAATAAAATAAAACCCCAATTAAAATGACCTTATGAGAACAAATACCAGGGTGAGTCACAGTATGTGGGTGCAGAAATCATAGAGGCAGTCTTGGGATATGCAAGGGTGCTTTGTCTGATCCAAGGTGTGGAAATGGTGTGGCCTGGTAGGCTCTATCTTCACTGGATAGAACTTTGGAGTAGGATACAGTGCAAAAATGGTGCTGTATCCTACTCCAACCATAGTCTGCTTCCAAAGAAGTCCACAAGCAGTCTTCTGTGGTACACTGTGCCATGACCTATGTGCACACACAGTACAAGGCTGTGGGTCAGCCTTCTCCAGCCAGAAACTTCCATTCACAGTCTCTTAAGCTGCAGATGGCTCAAAGGCAGCCTGTTCCACCCTGGGACAAGTTGCCTGTTCCAGACCACCATAGCATAGGATTGCCGGTGCAATGCAGAAAGGGCCTTTGTATCTTGAAAAGGTGCAGAATACCTGTTATCTAGTACCTGACTCATTAAAAGACTTTGCAAGCATCTCTTCCCTCCCAGCAGCAGTAAATGCATAACATGTGACTAATAACTTGTGCCCTTTCAGAATACCATAACCTGTGCCCTTTCAGAACACCATAAATTTGTCATCGGGGTAGCTGCCACCCTCAGCTTATTGACAGAATAGCACATGTCCCTGATCATAAGGCTTGTAAATATTTTAAGGTCAGCAAATTCAGCCCACATCAGCCCTCTTTATGAAATATGCAAAGGCCAGAAAGGCCAAACACAGCTTCTGCAGCACTAAAGTTTGATGTTGTCAAACATCCCAAAGAGAACCGAAAATGTTAAGTGCTTTAATCTTGCAAGCTTGGCCCTTCAACATAGCAAAAGGTAGCTGAAGGACAAATTAAACAATGAACACGTGTGTTCTCCGCCATGCTCCTTGCAACACTGCTTCCTGCTTCTCAGCTGGCTGTTCAGAGGGGTGGGCAGGGTTGCATTTGGCATGTGAGTGACATCATGATTTAAGCCCAAAGTCATTGAGAAGCTTGGGAAATCTCTGGGGTCTCTGTACCTGCATGATGACATGACTTGAAAGTGTGATGCAGCCCTGCCTACCCCTGGCTGCATGGCCAACTGAAAGCAGGAAGTAGTGCTACAGGGAGCGTGAAGGGGAAGAAGTGTTTTTGCTGTTTAATTTCCCTTACGCTCAATTGCATCTTCAAAGGCTGGACTTGCAATATGGAACAAATAAAAGCCCTGATGGTGTGACAGCATCAAATTTTAGTTTGGCATAAACTTACAAACAATCCTGGAAATGAAGGACAAGTATGCTTTTACCCTCATTTTCCCAATTCAGCTTTCTGAAGAAAGCAATCTTATTCCCAGATTATCTACACAGTTAATCTACACATCATTATAATTATGTGTTGTGAATTTCTTTGATGAATTTCTTTTTAAAAATTAAAAAAAAATCTACATTTTTAAAGTGTGTGTGTGTGTGTGGGGGGGAAATCCTCAAGCACTAAATGTGTTATTTGACATTCTAACTTGTTTTTAACACTAGAAAGCATCCAGATTGCATCTAAAATTTATAAAACTGAATTCTCCTTTGTACACAGTTATGGCTTTTTTAAAGGACAAACTTTACTGTATGATATTTAATATATCCTGTGAACATTTCCTTGAATTTTGAAGCACTTTCAGGACCTTTCTGCACATGCTGGTTCAAAATATGGTAGGCCTCACCCACCACTGGTACACTCTGACTGCACAGTCATCTAGTGCTTTTATGCTGTGGAAATGCAGTTCTAAAGGCACCTCCACAAAGTGCTTCGTTTATAACTTGGTATTGGGCATACCAAATGACTGTGTTTTTATATGTCTCTTCTACATGCAGTAGACACAAATAGGTACAAACAATCTGATGCAAAGAGAGACTCTTAGCTTCAGCAGGAAATCAGCATCAGACAGACTCTCTTCAAGGTCAGTCTGGTGGCATGTCACTTCATGTGATCCCTATTCAGCTAGATACAGTGTTTGGTAATAGTGCCTGAATGCTCTCTTATGTTTATTGTGAGTTGTTCAGCCACTTGAAACAAGGATTAAATGGTGTTGGTTTCATGTTAGTGCCCCTGCATTAACTATTTTAGGAACATATTGTCTGAATGTTTTCACAGCAGCCACACAGATCATACTGTATGCCATTTACACCAGTAACACTGATAAGCTGCCCTGTACAAAGATGGAAGTGTGGCAGGGTTTCTTAGGCTGTGGTCAGACATAATGAAAGGTGTATCTCAGAAGTGTCCCTTATGTATGTGATGGGTGAAAAATGTTAGTCACCTTTGCAATTTGTGCAATTGCAGGCGTTTCAAACTTCTCATTCAAATCAAATATTGACTGTATTCGAAGTCTGGCATTCACATGCAAAATGAAAGCTTTTGTGCCTTCATTCGATGCTTTGTTACATCCAAAGTGGCTGCCCAGTCACCTCCATAGCAGACTCAGATGGGATTTGGAGGCATACCTGGTGGTGGCAGAGATTCAAAGAGAATTCAAAGCAAATTCAAAGCCCGGCACATTCAAAGTGGCCCCATTCCCACGAATGCAAATTTCAGTCCCATTCATTTTGATGTGAAGTGAATCAGGAAAAATATTCATGCACGTCATTACCCTCATGTGCCCAGCCCTCCTATCATCTACCTTTATGGGCATGGAATGTTCATGTGGGCAAGGAGCAGACTGGCATTTATTTGAACAATACCACCTTGAAGGCTTCTCTAAGATGCCTCAGAAGCACCTCAGAAATGTTTTTTGGGAGGTCACTTTATCTTCACATTCACTAACATGTCTTTTTTTATTTGAGATTTTAAAAATATATTACCTATTACATTTAAAATATGGGGGGGGACAGAAAATGTAAGAAACAAAGAGAGAGAAGGACAATGATTATTTCTAATCATATGGGTGCTTCCAGAATTTACCCTATACTGCATCGTCCGGCCACTGTCGCTTCCTGCCTGACAGACATAATGATAGGAAACCGTGCAGGGAAAGCGCAGTCACTTTCAGTCTGCCTGACACAGAGACAGGAAGCTGTGCTGTCCCTTTGACTCAGCTTCCCTTCAGTCACACATGACATGCTGTTGTCGGCAGTAGGGGTGCAGTATGTCTCTGAAAAAATGAAGTAAAAGACGCTGACTGATCAGCATCTTTTTACTTTGATTGAATGCTGCGCCACTGCTGTGGGGTGAAGAAAGCAGTGAGGCTTTCAATTGAGTCTGGACACAGCCACCTTTGACTAGTATCTGCCTTGGACACACCCTTGCCTTCCTTCACCTCACCCCCCCATTGCTACAATTGTTTCTTCTTTTGGCTAACACATATTTCCCATTATGCTAAGAAGTAGCAATTTCCGTATATTCTGGCGTATAAGACTACTTTTTAACCCAGGAAAATCTTCTCAAAAGTCGGGAGTCATCTTATGCGCCAGGTGTCATCTCCTTATACGGCGAGTATATCCCAAACTCTATATTTTAACTGGAAAGTTGGGAGTCGTCTTGTATGCCCAGTCGTCTTATACGCTGGATATACGGTAGATTCTGATAGGTTCACAAGATGTAAGTACGGTGTTCTTTTTATATGCATATGTTATGTTTGCATGGTTTGTACAACCACATCTGTTGTTCTATATGTGCACAAGAAAAACAAAGGTAAGACACTTGAGAGCAGCCAAAATGACTTAAACAAAAGGCAGTAGTAAATATGTTGGTTTGTAAGAGCAAAAGTTAAAATGCAGGCAGGGATTTGAGAACAGGTGAAGGTTTTGCTCTTGTCTTCTGCTTAAGATGCCCAGAAATAATTGGTGGGCCACTGTGCAAGACAGGATGCTGGATGAGATGGGCTGTGGCCTGATTCAGAATGTGTCAGGCAGACTGATTCCTCTTAAGTTCTTAAAATTAAGTTTTCTGGGGGATGAGAATAACCCCCAGATATCATTGTTGTATTAGGAATGTGCATCAGGTTCACAATTCATCAGGTTCACAATTTGTACAAATTTGAACATTTGTATTTAAATTGAATATTGGCTACATTTGAATGTGAAGCGAATACTTTTGTGCATCCATTCAAAGCTTTGTTATATTTGCTAAGGTGGGGAGGCAGCACATTGGCTGCTCAGTCGCATCTGCAAGTGAATTCAGAGTACATTCAGAGTGGATTCAAAGCAGATTCAAAGTGGATTTGGAGGGGATTTGGAGGCATGACTGGTGGTAGAGATTCAAAGCAGATTCAAATAGCATATGAAGAGCATTTGCAGCAGATTTGAATCATTCCATATTCGAAGTAGCTCTATTCGCATGAATCTGAATTTCCCTTGCATTCACTTTGATGAGAAGCAATCACACACAAAAATAGTGCACACCCCTACACAGTATTGTGGCAAGCATTTGGGGAATGGTGTTGAAGAACAATAAAACTAATAAAGTTGTCATAGTCAAACAAATAGATTCATAGGCTGCAACATTTCACAGATGTTACAATCTTATAATATATACAAATCAACTTGGTCAACATCTGCAGTAGCCAGTGATAGCCCTGTCTTTAGTATATTTTTCTAAGCTTAATGAAGCCATTCTAGCAAGTGGTCAATAACACATATCACTTTTCATGAAGTAGTAGCAAATATGCTCCCATATGGAGAATATTGTGGGTATATTGCAAGCATGAAAAGTGATATTTTCTGTGTGTTGGTGTTGCAGTGTGGGAGCTTCTGATTGGTTAATTCTGCTGTAATAAGTCACATGTGCTCTCTCTCCCGCTGTCTCTCCAAGTGGAAAGATGGACTCTATAAACCTCTAGACATGATGTAAATAAGTTGTAAACCTCACAAGTTTAGTTAAGTGACGTTATGTTGAAACTAATCAAGAAGTTGTATGCTTCAAGTCTATTCTTCAACTGAAACTCTGCTACTTAGTATAGTTTTCCAAGCATAAAAGAAAACAAATATGCATTATGTGGAGACACTTCTATCTCAGAAGCATCTCCATGCATGGCAGAGCTTCCCCTGGGCAGACAGCTGTAGTCCACAGCTATGATAGCCACATGGTAGCACAGCCCTGCATACTCTGTTCTTACCTCTTCCAGGTGAATAGTGTGTGAGAGAAGGTGGCACAGTTTCAGTTGCTCACCACATCACCCAGTCACTGTTGCTGTGTCAAGGCAATTATGGCAATCACACTTACCTGGCACTTGGGGAAGATAAGTTTCAGATGCATTGAGTCTCACGGAGTGTGGACACCTGATGCATCCTAGAAGTGAGTTGGCCTTTGTGCCTGCTAAAGGTGCAAAAGTGCCCTAAGTTTGAAATGGGATAATTTTTTAGAGCAGTCTATTCTATTATTTTAGCACTTTAATATGCAGAATCTTTTAAATGTTTTGATGTATATGATTGGTTTTAATATTGATTTTAATTTGTTGCTTTAAAGGCTGTTTCCCATGCTGAGACCTTCGGGTATAGGGCGGAATATAAATATAAAGAATAAATAAATAAAATAAGCTCAAAACCTTTGGAAAGACCCATTTAGTGTTAAAATGATCTTAATTCATTTTGTTCATACCTGTTTCTGCCAACAAAAATATTTAATGTGAACAGAGACTATATATTTTGGAGATCTTAAAATCAAACACCTACATTGTTTTCCCTTCCTTAAATCTTGTATGCTGAAACCAGAGAAGGAAAGTGAGGGAAATTTAAAGGATATCTGTCTGGCCGCGTCTTCACGGCAACCTTATTTCAGATTCAAAACGTTTTGATTCCTCAGAGTCCAGACGGCAGTTTGGCTTAACACGCTTTTTCCGTTCTGAATCTCAATCCTGATTTCAACAGGTCTCACTCCGGATCCTGTGCTTGAAACGTTTTACATATTTTACTGTGGGGACCCTACCATGTTAAGGGATGAGAATCCATGTTTAGGGTTTCCGTCCCCCAATAGCTTGCTTCCAAAGATAGTGATTTCATTGAAAAAATCCACCCTCAAAACAGCCACTATAAAAATCCAGTCCTTAAAGCTACACTGTAGCGATGTAGCCTCTTTACAACTTAATAACAATGTTGCAGTTTTGCGCAATTCTAGCTCTTTGAAAGTTTAAAAAAGGGAAAGAAAAGGAAAGCCCTGGAATTTCTGTTTTAAAGGCTGTGGCTGTGAAGGGGGTTTAAGTTGCTGCTGCTGCTGCTGTGTGCCCTGGGAAATGGGGAGAGGAGGGCAAAGAATCACTGGCTGCTGGTCCCATTTTTCCTCCATCCAGGCAAGGCAGCCACCCAGCTAGGCTCCGTGAAGGGGTCTGTTATGGGTGGTACGTTCACACCAGGAGGAAGAGGACAGGGCAGCCCCGAAAAGCGGCTTTTAAAAGGTAGCCACTGGAGTCCCCCCTTGAGTCACGTACGTCCTCAGAATCCGGATTGAAGGCGATTAAGCTGAAAGTAATGGGAACAGGCAAATTTGCGTTTGCATCCGGTTCTGTTATCTCAGTTTAGGGAAAGCGAAATAAGGTTGCCGTGAAGACACGGCGTTTGTTAAATTGCACTGAAGCTGAATAATTTTGCTTAGCAAATTTTTATAAGAAGGACTCTGCAGGAAAAAAATCGTGATTATGTACTATTGAGGACGGAATACAAAATTGAAAAATGCAATACAACTGAAAATACATCAAGAATAAAACATTACCTACACTATCATTATGCTGTGTAGCTCCGTCTTCTAATTTAGAACTGCAGAACGCACTTGCCAGTATACTATTATGTGAGGCCCACAGCCCCTTTGGGCCTATTGTTCCATACCCTGGTGCAGAACAGAAGCAGCCCCATTACCTGCTAGACTACTCTGTCCACACTGGATGCAGCACAGTCCAGTCTAGTTTGCCGAAATTGCAATCTAGACTGGGATACCAGTAGATTTCTTTTAAAATGTCTACTGGTGGTTCAGGGGCCACTAGACTGCTCCCGGAAGGTGCACATACCTCCATGGGCTATGTAGTTAGAAAGGGAACCCATTTTGGCAGCACACTACATTGTGCTGCTTTATGGGTCTCATTAGGGTCCTGAGGCCAGGAAGCTTTGTTCCTGGTTGCTGGAGCCCTCACAGCAGAGTCCAAAGCTAGTGTGAGGTACAGAGTGGTGTGGGGCATTGGTCTGGGCCAGCTGGACCCATCCAACTGCGAACTGCTATAGTCAGAGTGGTTCCAGCTGGTGCAGTCCAGCCCCCACAAGAAGCTCCGGAGTAACTTATAAGCCTTTGCTTGCACTGTAAAGTTTCCAAGTTCAGTTCCTGGCATCTCTGGAAGAAAGCACTGCGAAATCAGCATTATTCCATTGGCAAGGTGACCAACAACTTGGGGAGGGGTGGGAATCTGCAAAAGGTAAAAAGAGAAAGCAAAATAGTTCCAGAATTTTCTAAGGAAAACTTTGGAAATATGCCGTGTAAAGGCTGCCTCTCAGTCGGGTAGCGATTTTAAATGTCTTTGGTAGTGTGGTAGCGTGTATTTACTTTTTAGATTAAAACTCTGTTATTCCCTTCCAAGAGACACGCCTTTCATTTCCCTTTCTCTGCTATTAAGTTTGATAATAATGTTGCCTCCTTCCTGGTGCTGCAGCAGACAGCTCTTCCCCCCGTATCTGTTTAGAACTCTGGCCTAACTTGGCTCACTTTGAAAACAGAGTACTCAATTGAAGCTTCTTTAAAATAACAAGAAAACAAGTTTATTGTGTACAGCTTTCTTAATAATAAACAGGTAAGTTCACTATGTCAATCACAGGTCCAATCACCCTTCTGACTGAACTGTCCCAGCTTCCTCACTCTGTCCAAGGACTCCAAATCTTTTCAGATTAATGCCAGCAGCATAAGTAATGAATAACCATTTCAATTCTTTTACTTTCTAAACACCGTATATTCACTAATGACTCAGGACTCTATTCCCCAGCTTCCCTCAGGACAGCTTAGAGCCCGTTTCCCTCCTTTGTTAACCTCCTCTGGTCAGTTAACCCCAGGCAGAGAACACTAACAACTCCCTCAGGCTCCCTTAAATACTAGCTTGGCTGGCTAGCTTCAACCTGATTGGTTGAGACTCTGCCAGGATCCTATTTCACCCTCCTGGAGAGCTTGCCTAGCCCCTCCCTTAAACTACTTACCATTACTAAAAAACACACTTTGGCGACACTTCTGAACATCTGGGCATACAGTGTTCACCACACTTTGTATTTTAACCAAAATAACTTAATTTTGGGGTTGAGGGGTCCTAGCGGGCATCACATGCCAATCTACCTTTTGTTGAGGACTTTGGGGCCATAGAATATTTATATTATACATTTTAGGAAAGGAAGAAATAAGGAAATAACAATTTACCTGCAGAGCTCAATTTGATGGGTAAAGCACAAAACACAACTGGGAAGGGAGATCTAAGGGAAGGCAGAGTTCAGAACAACCAGACAGGCATTCTCTCTTTTTTTCAGCTTCAACTGTGCAGCACAGAGAAACAATTTAACTTCATCTCATAATGCCTTCTCAGACCTAATTACTATTCCCTGCATGATACTATGAAGCTTTGCAGGGAACAGGCAGGAAAATAAAAGAAACTATGCTAATGGAAAACTCCACCTGCCAGGAAACAGTTGGGCACTTTACAGCTGCTTCCAGGTGGAAACTAAACCCTGTGATCCTCTCGACTTTGCACTGGGAATGCCAGGCATACCTAGAGCTGATTGCAACCTGTGAAAAACACATCACAAGTCTATTAGAGGAAACTGAGCAATTATGTCAGATTTCCCGTAATAGCCCTGCTTACTTGCATGTCTGGTGAGGGGCATATGAGATCAGCCCACTGAGAGGCCAACCAAGTGCATGAAGAATGGTGGGAAAAAAAGGAGTCAGGTGCATGGCTGGCTGCCAGAAGTCTCCAGAGACTGATCTTGTATGCTGCTTGTCAGATGTACAGGTAAGCCTATGTGAGACATGGTGGGACGTGGAAGTAGGCAACTGCAGAATCCTGCTTATATTCTTCATTTTCCTCTTGTGGTCTGAAGGCCACATAACATTCTGTTGCTGGAGAAATTTCTGTTGTGATCAGACACAGAAAAAAGAAAAAAAAGAAAGAGCAACTTTGAAGTAGTTTGCAGAAAGCTTTGAGGTGGGATAGTCCACACACCAGGCTACTCCTCCCCTCCCCCACTCCTGAACATTCTGGAAAAGGTGGATTAGAGAAGGATCGGAAACAGAGAACCACACAGTGGTCGTGTCCCCATGCACTATAAAGTCTGAATCGAATCTGAATTTGGCAAGGAGCATCCCCATGCAAAGCCCCCAAACCAGGCTACATGCAGACCAAATCTCCCAAATCCACGCTAACTTTAGTCCCCTAGAACACTGTTCTCACTACGGTTTGGGAGTGAAGTCTGCATTATTTTGGGGGCCAAGTCTGCACATGGGGACACTCCTGGGCTATTGGGGAGGGGATAGACTCTGGTGTCATTAGGAGGTGGGGTTTCACGTCTTGTGTTCACCATTCCTGTCCTGTGCATTGGGGATCGCAACTGCTGGCCATTTTTAAACAGTGATCAAACAGAAACAAACCTCTTCTCTCTGTGATCTGATTGCTGGGCAAACGTAAAAGAACTGATTGCCCCAGTTTGACAGGTAAAGATGCAGCAATGAGGGAGGTAATCTGGCCCTTGTTCTCCCACAAACCTCTTCCCACAACCCTGCTAAACTGCCTCTAAACATTGTAGTGGCTTTGGTTAGCTTTTTAGCTGGCAAACTTCAGAAGCTGCTTGCCAGTGATTGGAGAGTGGGGGTGGAATAAGGGTTGTGGGAAGAGGCTCGGGGGACAGCAAGGGCCAGATGACCCCCCCCCATTGCTGCATCTTTACTTGTCAAACTGGGGCGATCAGTCCTTTTATGTTTGCCTGGCAATCAGATTGCAGAGAGAAGAGGCTCATTTCTGTTTGATCACTGTTTAAAAATGGCCAGCAGTTGCTATCAGGGAAGGGGCATTGGGTGGCATTTCCCTGCCCTTGCTACAGCGGGTGGCACAGGGATTGGTGACCTCAACCCGGCTCCTATCAGGAGAGAGGGGGCAGAGAGAAAATGATACTGTTTCCCCGAACAGGGGTTTAGCACAGTTTGCATGGGGACAGGTATATTCAACTTGAGCCAGCGCTTTCTTCAATTGCATGGGGATGGTTCAATTCAGACTCAGCTCCGTATTCAGACTATATTTTATCCAATTCGGACTAAATGGAGTGCATGTGGACGTGGCCAGTGTTTCTCTGATGCACCTCTGAGATGGCCCTTTTGTTATGTCTGAACATGTCCTCAGTAAAATGATAACCTTCCCTATTTCTCTGCTTGCAAACAGTGTATATCATCTAGAATGGCTTTGCGGTCATTTCAATATTCCACAGAATACAAAGAGGCCCCTCTAAAAGATCATTAAATCAAAGGTACAAAGACAATTTTCCCTTAATGTAATACTAATGGTTGATAAGAAAGAAAAGAAAATTTATTTTCATAAACTTAGATTCCCCCACATCTCCCTGCAGTAAGGATATTTTGGATTAAGCTGCAGTTTCATAATCCCATCTGATGCCATGACTGAGTTTAGAATGCAAGCAACCTAAAATGGAGGTGAGTGCTTCTAAATAATAATAAATAAATAAATAAACATAAACTGACAGTAGTGTTTACATGAATGTGCAGTGCAGGAATACTCTGAGCAGTTATGCCAGATCAGCATTTCCATTCAAGCAAGTATTCCAGCTCTGCTACTTTTATTATTTTCAGATCACAAGAACAGGAAACATTACATGGATCTATAATCTATTCAAACTGCTTCTTTCATTATCTCAAAATATCCTCCCACAACCCTATACACAGTTGTATATACAACTGTGTCCACAAGAGGGAGCATATTCTTCTTCTTTGCTAGCCTAATTTAGAGCCCCCCCCCCTTCTGAATCAATGCTAGTCATAGGGAAAAATCAAGAGCGCTGTACTTTAAAGTCCCTCAAGTGGCAGTAATATTACATTATTGAGCTTCAAGCAATGCTCAAGTTAGAATGCCTCTGAGGAAGAAAACAGAATACCTTTGTATTCATTCCACTTAATTTTCAAGGAACAATACTGGACCTCATGAAAGGACTGAGTCTAGATGAGGAAAATGAGTTCCCTCATACTGAAGAAAACAAAGATGCCCCTGGGTTGAGCTCTACTCTAGTGATTCCATTGATGACTCTATGTATAGTAAGCATAGGTCAAGCCCTTTCTGCACTTACTACTGTGTAATCTGTATCAGTGGGCCCATTGATCCAGATTCCATGGATGTGTAGGATAGGTTAGCATCATCTGCACTGACCTGGCTCATGTCTCTCTGTGGCTGCAAAGCTTGTTTTAGCTTCTAAAGGCCTCTAAAAGCCAGGAACAAAAGTTCTTAGACTTGTAGTCTGGGAAATGTTTTTTGGTGGCACACTATGCTGCACTGCCGAAAAGCACCTTCTGGTAGTTCTGGAACACAGGGGCATGTCATATGCACGCCTACCAATTAAATGGGCCCACTGGAGATCCAGATTAAGGGCCTCTTAATCTGGATCTGGCTCCATTAACATGCAGGTGAGGAGGCCCAGGATCTGGACTAGGAGGTTCCTTAAACAGGATTAGAGCTAAATGCAGAAAGGGTCTCAGACTTGGTGGGTAACTACTGTAGTGCTTGGTAGAAAAACACCTTTTCTAATTTCTGAGGTTATGGGCACAGAAGATATAGCTAGGTTTCTTAATAGAAAGGCCTTACAACTTTCTTTTGCAGAGATTGTCCTACATTTCCTTTGCTCATGACAAGGTCTTCTACTACTTACCAGTATTTAAGTAGCTTAATTCCACACTTGCTGGTAGACTGGGCCACGGGCTACTTCTGGGCCTCTTTTGCCTCCATCTTACAGCAAGCCAGAGAGACCCACATCTCTCCTAGTACACTCCATCCTGGTCTGGTCTATTGTTAGACCCCTTTTAAAAGGTCTACTGGTGTACTAGGGGGCAGTATACTGGACCATGAAGGCGTGCAAACCACAAGGGTTCATTTCAGCAGTAGAACAAGGCACGCAGCTGAAAGCCCCATGATTCGGAGCATTCAGAGGGTGACCCAATGTGGATGGTGTTGTTCCATGCCAGCAGTAATCTGTCCCAGTTTGGAACAAATTGCTTATTCTAGTACAGCGGGCCACTTTATACCAGAATAATGAAGGTAAGTGCAAATAAGCTTGTATTAAACCAAGGGCCAGGTTACATACATTAATTTGTTTTCGAGACCAAGATTTTTTTGTAATAAATGGGTCACTTGAATTGATGCTTTCTTTGCACTCCAACGAAATAGTGAATGTAGATTCCTGGGCTAGGTCAAAGGCTGCATCCAGATGTCGCTTAGTTATTCTACTATATTTGGATATTTCAGAGCATGGATATTCTGGAATATTCATGCTTTATTCTGGGATACCCAAATACAGTATAGTGGAATAAATAGTGATTTCTGGATGCAGCCAGAATACCAGCATGTGACAATGCCCGCCTCCCTTACACTCCAGGAGCCTGACCTGAAAGAGTGCACATGAGGACAGCAAATGGACAATTTGTGAGGTAACAGAGTTGCAATCAAGGAGAAATTATGTGCTAGATGTGTAAATCCATCACTGTTACTAGTTCAGAATGTGATGGGCTGACACTGCTTATGAAATCTTAGGAGCTGCCAGTTCTTAAACATATCATGTCAGCTACCAAATACTTCCAACACTAAATGCTATTATACATAAGTAATTAGAATAAATATAGTGAACTAGCTATCCTATTTTATATCAGCAATTAAAAACTTCTTTGAAGGTAAGTATCTAGCACCACGTGCGGAATGAATGATGGGCAAGATCTACATGTCTTAAAGAGGCTGCAGCAAAGGAACACTTGTAGTGCTACCACACAATGAGGATGCAATGACTTGTGGGAGTTTACATATTATTGGCTGCTGGACAACATCTGGGAGTGTCTCTTCTGCAGAGTTAAATAAACTGCTCTGCCAAAGGAAGTGGCAGCCTGGTTTATTCCTGTGAATGGGCCACCCTACCTGCCCAGGACTATGATGAGTGCCAAAAACTGTTTTCTTTCAGGACTACCACTTTGCATCATGGACCCAATTGGAAACTTTGGCCTTTTATGCACTTATTTCAGTTTATCTGGATCAGTAGATCCGGAATAACTGGACCCATCCATTTGGATTGGTTGGAGGCGTAGGCTAGATCAACACCATCTTGTGCAAGGGAAGCAGGACTAGTGGGGGGTGGGGCCTCCTTGAACCACATTAATCCAGATTAAGAGGCTCCTTAATCTGGATATAAAATGAGTGTAGAAAGGGGTTTTGACGCAAGTGAACTTGCATGGTCTAGTATACATATACCGGGGCACACAAAGAGTGGCACCCAATCTATGCAATACATACTTATGTAGATTTTGCTGCCCCCCCCCCCCATGAAAAGCCTTTAATTCATAAAATACATTTACTTCCGGGATGCTCTGTATTTTCTGTAAGATCCTTGAAGTTTCCAAGAAGATGTGGTGCAGTATGCAGATTACTATTGAGTATCTCTGGTGATCATTTCCTTATAAATTTGTGTGGTAACCTCTGGCCCTTCAGATGTTGTGGTCATGGTGATGAGAACTGTAGCTCAAAAATATATCAAAAGCTCTATCTTTTAGCTGCCTTCTCCCATCATAAAACACTACAGAGACAGGCTGCTACTACTGACGCTTCATCACAACAGCTTTCTCTTACACTTCACCAGGCAAAGAGCCAGTTTTATCAAGCAGCATGCTCAGTGACTCAGCCAGTTACAGGATCAGGCTTTGGGCAAATAAAGTCCTTCAGTTATCCATACTCCTCTCTGAATGCCTAATATAATAACCCATTCTTGCCTGTGCCTGAACTGATTTTCTTCTTGTGAGCTGAATGCTGCTGTAACTCAAGATTATGAATTTCCTCACACCCCAAGGAACATTTCTTTTGGTGCAATCTTTAAGATGTAACCTGTTCTCTGATGCATTTGGCCTTACAAAAATCAACATTTTCTTCTGACTGACAAAGGAGACTGGGCAAGTAGAGGGGAATCTTACCTCTAGAACAATGTTAGATTTAAGGCTCCTTCCTGTATTGGGCCGTATTCTGTATTATATCTTGGAATAGGGATCTCTCATCTGCATGCTAGTGCAGACTTTGGCAGGCTCCTAATCTGGGATATAATCCAAAATAAGGCCAAGTGTGGAAAGGGCCAAAGTTGCATGGCAGATAAAGCAATGTTTCCTGTTAGCCAAACAGTAGGTAAAGCAGGAGTAGCACAGCAAGGAACAAACTCACTTGTTTAAAGAGAAAATATTTAAAAGTCGCAGCACTACCTACAGCAGCTAAAGGATCTGATATATGATGGCAATGCTATTGTAAATGGATCTGGGCAGCATTAGCCAAAGAACTGCCTAAGAAAGAAAGAGCCATACTGCCGACAGGCAAAGATAGGGGAAATAAACTTGCTAGACTAGATCTTCACTTCATCATATAGGCTTTGAACACAAAGCAAACAGGACTGAAATTAATGCATTGTCTCTTTTCTGATCAAGAAAAGGTTAAAATTAGCATTTAGTACAGAAATCAGCTGCAGTGGAAACTTTTGTAACAGAAAAAAAATGTACCAACACAGTGTGTTCCTGTGATTACTGCTAAGAAAAAAAAATACATCGTGTTTCTTCAATAGGCATTATTCCACAATCTCCTCACCATTTTATATGTCTTATTCTCATTCTCTTTGTCTTTGATAGTGTGAGTGCATGCTGTACATAAGAATATAAGAAATGCCCCAGAACAATGTTTAGATTCAAAGAAGAAAGCACCATTATTGAAGCACTTTTGCCCTTGGGAGGGGATTGGCAGCCCTTATCAGGCAGACAGAACATCCCTCCTAGGGACCACGCTAGCACACAGCCACTGCGATCTTTGGAAGCAGTTAATATGATCCTCAGGGGTCTACTGATCTGGATTTAAGGCAGGTAAATGCAGAAAGGGGCAAGGTCACAATCCATTTTTCTCTAAGATGAATTGATGACAGGCAAGATAATAATACTGACCTGTATGCTATGATCGCACCTTGCTGAAATGGTCCATCCTGTTCAGAATCTGAACTGAAGATGTCCTAATCCTGTTCGCACCCAATTCCTGATAATCAGTCCTCTGATCATCATCCGCTTGGACTGCCACGCCCACACCTTTTATGTCATCTCCCTGAGTCCCCTTTACATGACTCTTTAGTTCTCTGCCCCTCTTGATTGCATCAACACCACCTGTAGTCTGATAGGACTAAGTTCTGTCAATCACTAGTTGCAACCGGGTGTATTTGGAGTTATGTAGTGCTGATGGCAAGCTCAATGCTAACACAGGGTACTGTTGGGGTAAGGGGGACTGTGCCCCAAAATACATGCAGCTGAGGCATATCCCAACCAGCAGGCACCTCCACCTCTGCAGCCATTACTGTAGAAAAATGAGATTATATAATATGCCGTTTGGCCTAAAGCTGCTGAAGCACTTTCACTTCTCAGTAAAAGCCCAGTTTTACTTTTGACTGGAAGAAAAACATTGTTTCCCTTGCACATCACTGAATGAAAATGGAAGATACATTGTCCTTAGAATTATATCATTTATACTCTTGTTCCACTCTTTTCCCCACTCCCACTCCCAACAGTGCTTTTCTGGCCATTTATTTTTTAAATCCCTCCAGGTTCTCCACAAAAGCAGTAGAGAGTAATTAAAGAAATATGATCTATTGCTTTATCAATCTAGGACAAAATAGATTTATATTTTTAAAAACGATGGACAGAGTCCACAAGTTTGTGATTGGAACAAAGGGGGAATAAGGTGGCAGGATGGGAGAGGAGACCATCCTAGGAATGGTGACAAGCAAAGTACAAACTGCTTGCCAAGCAAAGAAGGAACTACCAGGGTGATCACACCTTTCTGTCAAGCGTCCCCTCCCTCACAAATATGAACCTCCTGGAAGTTCAGCAGAAGTGAAAAGAGAAGCAATGAAGGGGGAGATGTGTAGAAAAAATGCCTGTGTGCCACCCAGAGCCAGGCATTGGGCAGGGAGGAAGTCTGGATCCACCCACCACAGCATGGTTCAGTCCCTCTAGCTCGGTTCACCACTCACACAGGACAAGCGAATATGGATTGCCCTCCCAAGATGGATTGAGCTCTGTGTAAAAGTGGACTCTGGAGAAGCCGGCCTGGGGAAGCACAGCCTGCCCCCAAGACAAACCCGGGGGGGGGGGGATGTGCATGATTCAGAGAAGATGGCCGGAAGACGTCTTGAACTATGGGTGTGATCACAGCCTCACATGCTGAAATCAGTTTCCTTGAAGTAGTATCCTTGAATTCTAAGCTCATCACCTTTTTATAGCCCCTGTTCCAAATTGTGGGTGCTTTTTGCCTATCTCCTTAAGACAGTGAAAAGGAGATATAAAAATGCAGATATCCAACAAGCTAGTACTCAAATGTACTCAAATGCTAACTCTGATATGCCTCATCCCACCCCAGTTAGTCACCTACCCCAAACTGGTCTGAAAGAGAGGAGGAGTTGGGAATCACATCCTACTGAGTGACTGAGGGCACATAATGGCTGTAGTACAAACCCCAACTGCCCTGAATCTGTCCAGGACAATACAGAGTGGACAAAAATGAGACTTCAAATGGCTGGTCAGGGTTTCAAAAAATCCTACTTGGCCCCTAGTGAAGAGCAAGTGGCTAATATCATATTGACTTGGAGAAAGGGGGTTCTCCAATAATCCAACTGCTAACAAGTTTCCTGTATTTCAGAGTGCTTCTTTTTGCATGATAAAATCACACAGCTTGCACAGACTACGTGGATCCAGCTGGTAGACTCCCATAGGCAGCCCAGCCCATGTAAACTCTGAGTCTTTCTACAATTATCTCAAGTCTGGATAGCCTTCCTCTTCTGGGCTTCTTTTGTTCACCATTTCAAATTGGAAATATTGGTAGATCTTGATAAAGAGATCTACTGACTTATTACAGTCATGGAGGACCCTTTTCAGTGGCTTGCCTTGTTGTGGACCTGAAAGGGGCTCCAAGGCCAGCAACTTTAGTTCCAGGCTATCAGAGCTTTTATTTTAGGGGGGTGGTGGGCAGTTCTGAATCTTGCCTGAGCTTGGGGGTGGTATGAAGGCAAGATCCAGATTTGTGGACTGCAGAATCCCAATTAGCCGACCTGAATTTGAATCACCCAGGTTAGTGTCTTTGTTCATTACTGTCTAATAGTGTAAGCAGTTCGTTGAATTGATTATGCTAAGTGGCACTACTGCCCCACTTTTCTTCCAGGGAACTCAAAGCACCACACTTTATTCATCTCCAGTCTATCCTAACACCAACATTGATATGGCTTTTTAAAGTCATTCCTTTAAGGAAAAGTATCCAGTCATTAGAAGCCTGATAAAAGGACTTTACACACAGATGGTTGTATATGCGACTGAGAAGCCAGATTATTTTGCCAGAATATCCATGCTTTCTTCTGGAATATCCAAATATAGTGGATTATGTAAGCTATGTCTTGATGTAGCATTAGTCTTTGCCTTTTCTAAGACACAAGGCAGTGAGGCTATTTTACTCACAGCTGGGAAGACCCAATGATCTCCCATGGCAGAAGAGGAATTTGAATCAAGAGACTCCAGGGTTCTAGTCTAATGCTGTTAATGACTGTGCCACCAGAGGGCTCAGTAATGGTAGTTTAAAAAAAAGAAAAACGTTTTTAAAACATCTTTAGCAATAAAGCAACAAATAACACTCTCTCCTTAACATCCTAAATTGTAAACTCTTTGGAGAAGGGATATAGGAAGCCAATAAATCAAACCCCCTTATCTTATCTGAATAAGTATACTAACACTTTGGACTATCAAAAATTGCTGTAGATTTCTTTTTATTAATGGATTTAATGAGCTTTCCATCGGAGACTTGACTAATTTATGTTTTGACGATAGTGGTTATAATTTGTCTAAACACATATGGCTTTTCTGCTCCTTTCCTTTAGAAAATATTTCCTGAGAAAATATCAGGACAGGAAAAAAAGAAGTTGCCTATTTTGGATAGATAACAATAACCTTGAACTCTGGGACTGCAGTGACCTGATGCCATTGCATGCCAGGACTGTGGTGACTGCACATCACTGCACTCATCTGGTGCCGGGTGCCCTTGTGGTGGTAGAATCCACACCCAAAAATGCTCACTGTGGCCACTCTGCCAAAGGGAGTATGCGCCTTGTTGTGGAGGGTTAGAGGGCACTGGATCCCTCCAAACTACTGACTTCTGAAGCCATTTCCAGCACTCTATGCAATGGTCCTGGCTCGAAACTTTGATGACGAGCAAGCTTTGTTCCTAGTCCTTGAATTTGCACAAGCTAGGAAACACGAGTCGAGCAGATAGCCCTTCATCCTGTTTGTGGATAAAAGCAAGCACTTTGGCCTAACAGTGTTTTTTTCCCACAATCCTCCCCAAGGCCCATGCAGATCTTGCCAATATATAACGTATCAAGTTGGTTTTTATACCCTACTTTTCTCACCCTTAAGGGGACTCAGAGAGAGCTCAGAAGAGAGCTGTGACTAGCCCAAAGTCACCCAGCTGGCTTCGTGGAAGAGCAAGGAATGGAACTGTGAGCCTATCAGTAAGAGTCTTTAACACTCTAATGACAAGACTAAACTGGAAGACAAAAAGGAGTGTGTATGTGTGTGAGATAGATAGAGAGATAGAGAGATCCTATGTATTTCTGTTGCTTTGCTGTGGAGCTAACTAATGTGACCAACTTTCTCTGAATTAATAATCTTTTAACTGCATACGTAACTAAAATACAGAAAATACCATAAAAAGGAATTTTCTGAGATGAAGAAAATCTCTGGTGCAAAAAAACCTTAACAAACCTGCCTATAAATATAATATAATAATATAAATATAAATATTAAGTCAAATTCATTTTCATCTGCTAAAAATTGTTGGTCACGGCAGTCAGGATTTGTCAGTTTACTCATTGGTCAGATGACCAGACAAACTATAAAAAGGGAAACACAATTTGACGTAGTCCAATATAATGTAGCAAATTTTCAATATATTCTTTGAGCTACTATATAGATATAAAATAATTTTTTCCCCCTAAATTAAATATTTCATTTCTCTGGAAGCCAGATAGAGATATTTCTCATCAACATACAGAAATTAATTGTCCTCACTCTCCTTCAAGAATCTTTCTCACAGGTTGGTGCACAAATGGCCCCATGTGAAGGTCTCTGTCAGGGACCGGTGGAGTTATAAGCCACAGGCCGCCAGCTGCAGTTAAGAGAAGCAGTGGCCAATTGAGATGGTTGTTTTTCACTCTGCAAGCTTCATCTGTAATCAGTTGCCTCTTGAGAGGTTAAAAATCCTCCTGAGTTCTGTGCTCCATAAATACAAAAACTAAATGAGTCTTTGGTGTGTTGTGCATCCCCTCCACATTATCCTGGACCAGAGTGGGATGCAGTGCTCCTTGCTGCATGCTGAAATGGGTCCCCTGTGTTATAGAGTACCATGGAGAAATGTCACTCGCAATCCTCTGTGGTCTGATATACCATGCCTTAATATGCCAGTAGACGTTTAAAAAGAGGCCTACCAATATACAGGATCAGGATGTCCAATGCAGAGAGCATGTAGAAGAGAGGCCCATACTACTGGTGGGTGCAAGAAAGGCTCTTTAACATGTTTATGATCACACAGAAGTGAAAGGCTTACTTAATCTAAAAACAGAGTAAAGCATATTTTGGACAAAGCTATGAAACTGTTATTCATTTGTTAGTGAAACTGAGAAATAGCTGGTTTCCATTACACCATAGTTTCAAGTCTGTTAAGAAGGCAGATGTGCCAAAGGATAAAATGTACCCTGAATGTCCAATGTACTGTTGGAGTGGTAGTAGAGATGAGGTATTATCTTCTTCCTGTGAATGCTCCCAGTCATCCATAGTCATCTGCTCTTTTGATCCTTGGCCCTTTCTGTACTAATCTCTCAATTAGGAGGACCAAAGGGCCTCTGGTCTGGATCCTCAACCTCCTCATCCACACATTAATGTGGATCAAGGAAGCCCTGCCCCTTGTTAGTCCAACTCTGTCCAAGATGGAGCCAGATTTGGATTAAGAGGCCCTTAATCCGGAGATGCTGAAATCCACATCACAGAGGTGTGCAGATGACACGCCTCTGTGACCTGGAATTACTGGGAGCTGTTATTCAGTGAAAAATCACCCCCCAAGCACCAAGGCTAGAAACTTTCACTACTACCCATTTATTTTTTTTTGGGGGGGGGCTGTGACACTTGTGCATGCTTCACAACCTCAGACAGGTTTGGACTGGATCAGCATCATCTGTACAGACAGTGCTGATCTGGTTCCTGCCTCCCCAATATCTGGATCAGGGTTCTTTCTGCACTGAGTCTTATTCTGCTTTATATCCTGGGCTCGGGACCTGTCATCCTCATGCTGATGCAGACTAAGGCAGACCCTGCACAGGGCCTGCCATAGGCTGCACTAACACATGGGTGGCAGGTCCCAGTTCTGAGCTGTAATCCAAAATAAGGTCCAATGAAGAAAAGGCCCAGTAGATCCAGTGATCTGGGTATAAAGCTGTCAGTGTTTCTACATTTGCTGGCTTGAAAAAAAAAACCTGTAGTGGTAGTTTGTAGATAAAATATTCTTGGACACCATAGTTTGCTGGGCTTGGGCAAAACAACAAAGTATGATTAGCCACAGAGTGAGACTGTAAGTTTGCAAGTTCATTATGAAAGAAGTGGTTTGGTATTTTACTGGCATTAGGCACAGCAGTTCTTCAGATAGATTAAATTCTAGGGTTCTCCAGAGTAACCTTCTCCCCATCCACCCAACCATCTTGTTCTGTGGTCAGCCACCAGCAGAGTAATAGCAAATGATACACTCTGCCTGGTGGAGCACTGGCAGAAGTTCTCTCTCTTGGCAGGTGCCTGATCTTCTCTATTTGTGGAAAGGGACCATAGAAGTGTAACCTGACTAATAGTACTTCAGCAGCACAGCGTGAGTCAGAATGTAAAGTTTCCACTGTCTGTGCTGTGCATTAGTTTTAAAATGGCTTTTGACTGCTGCCAACTGCATTTCTAATGTGCACACAAACAACATAACAGATGCTGAAAGGCACTTCTAGTGATATGTGTGAAAGCCCAAAAAGATGCCTGAGGCTTTGATAATCAAGCCAGATTTTCACTGTAGTCTGTTCTTTTACCCCCTGCAAATTCATTTTGAATTCAAACAAGGACTTCAGTTTTGTTACTGCAGGAGAGAAAAGCCAATAAAGAATTGATTAAGTGGATCCAGAGGACATCTTAGCCAACCTGTTATTATGAGGCTCTTGCATGAATCCTTCACCTCTGGAACAGAAGACCCAGAATTTGCTAATTGAACAAGAAATTGGTGGAAACAAAGTGAAGGAGCGTTGTGCTACAGGCCCTATCCATAGGGCTTCATGCTTTCAGGGCAAAAAACAATCAGAGTGACAGAGAAATCACAACCTCATAAAACAATATATTGCTTAGAAAAGGGAAAACAAAAGTTTGTGTTTATTACCAGTACAGTTCTTTTGAAAGTTGGGGTTCTCCAGAGGATGCCCTGGGAGGCGACATTGGAATCTGTGCTGCCAAAATTCAGGGAACCAGGGATTTCTTGTGTTGGTCTCCAAGCGTCTTTTCAAAAAATAGTCATCAAATGATACCACATCTGGGGACTGCAGCTTGATTGTGATGCCACCATTTGCTTCAGCCTCATAGCCTTCGATTACTTCATCTCTGTCTGCCCATCCATCACTGCAAAACAGGCAAGCATAAGGATGAGGAGAGGATCAAAAGCTTACTAGAAAATACATTCTGATTTTGCTGAAGGTGGTGTCCCTAGTTAACCAAAAGTCCACTTCATAGTGAGGGAGAACATTTTATTTTATTCATTTTATAGTTTATTTAAAAAAAAATATCGCCAAAGCACCTCCAACTGTAAGATCATAAATCAGTTCACAATATAAAACAAAAATATAATACAATAAACAATTAAAAATTGTGGGTATGAAGGAACCATTCACAATGAGGAAGGCCTGAACAAAGAAAAGTATCTTCTGTAGATGCCCAGAAATTACAAATGTATATCAAAGAGCATTGAAAAGGGTAGGTATCACAGAAAATGAGACACTTAGTCACTTGCCAGGTGCTGTCTGCTACAAATAAATAATCTGTGTCACAGAAGGTCCATTTTTGTTCCATGGACCCCTTTGCCAGTCAGGTGAAAACCACAGACCCTTCTGAGAATGTAAAGACAGAGAAAACCATGGATCCCTTTTCAGAATATAGTGGCAGATAGTTTTTATGACACCCAGCAGAACAGTGGCAATTCAAGCTCGTTGACTCCCTGAAATCTTTTCACTGATTAAGAATTCCTAGTTAAGAACCTCTGCTGTAGAAAAAAGAAATTTGTTGTAGCCCCCACCTATGAGTTTATTGCAAAGTTTAATTCTTGAATACTTTTACTCTTGTCAATACCAGAGAATAATGATATAATTTTAGGATGGCATCCCATTCTTAATTTCTGCAGCCAAACTATGTATGGTGCCGATACGATTTCTGAGAGGATTTTTTCTGAATGTATGTGTGTGTGTGTGGACAAATGAAAAGCAGGGCCACTCCATCTGCCCTGGTAAAGCTGCATCCAGATGTTGCTTCTTTATTCCACTATGGCCCTGTCCCCAAAAGACTTATTAGCCCCTCTCGGCTTCCTCTGCTGTCACTCTGTTATAGCTGACTTTAAAAGTCCCCTCCACTTCCGGAATAAGCGTCCCCATGGTAGCCGCGATCTAAACGGACTTTCCGTCCCCAAGGAAGCCTGTTTCCTTTCCCCGCATCTTCCCCCCCGCCCCCTCTCTTGTTAAAAGGAAAAATAGCCAGATCTCCGTCTCCTGAAACGGCTTCCCGCCCCTAGCAAAGGCAGATGATCGCTCATTCATTCACTTTCAGCACTTACTTTCACTCAGTTCTCTGTTAGAAAAGGCTTTCTGCCCCAGCAAAGTCAGTGGCTGCAGGCATCGGCAGCGCGATCCTTCGCTCATTCTCTTTTAAGGCTTTCACAGATCACTGATAACAATGTTGCAATTCTGAGCAATTCTGGCTCTTTTTACAAAGGAAAGGAAGCGAACCTGCTGTATTTCTCAGATGTGTGAATGCTTTTTGGCTGTGTGTGCAGGCAAGCAATCCCCGCCCCTTTTGCCACGGAGCATCCTCAAGGCAGATATACCGAGCAAAACCCGCGAATCGCCGAAAGAGCGCTGGAACTCTTCTTTAAAGTGCATGTATTTTATCGCAGGTGTCTCACTTTCCTAAGCTCTCTAAGCGCCTTGTAAAGCCTGGAATGGGGCCGCTCAGAGGCAAAAGAAGAGTTCCAGCAGACTTTCAATTGCATGGGGACAGGGGCTATGGCCTTGTCTTCATGGAACTTTATTGTCTCTCTATTGTCCCTCTATTGTCCCTCTATTCCAGCGGACTTTAAAAATGCCATTCAATTCCGGAATTAGCATCCGCATGAGGCTCAGCAAAACGCATGTCTAAAATGCATCTTTTTCTCCCCGCCCCCTCTCTGATTGATAGGGAGCCGGTGGGAATGGGGAGGGACTGCGCTCTGTGCGGCCACAACCAGGAAGACAACCCCCGACAAGTCCAAAAGAAAAATAGCCGTGGGTATTCACAAGTTCTCTCCCTTGTCTGGAAAACCCACCAGGAACATCACTTTGGGATCCAGAACTTGGTTCCAAACATAGTGATTTCACTGTAAAAATCCACCCCGTACAGCAGCAGTTACACTGTAGCAATCTACCCACTTCACAACTGATAACAATGTTGTAATTCTGCACAATTCTGGCTCTTTAAAAGTTCTGACCTTTAGAAAGGGAAAGGAAGGGAAGGTGCTGCAGTTCTGGGAGATGTGTGAATGTTTAAGGCTGTGTGTGCAGGCGACAGCAGCGGCATAGCCAGGGTGCTTTTTTCAGAGATCTTGTGAGTAACATAATGAATTGCTTCCACAAGATCTCTGTCTGCCTACTGTTTTCTTGCATTCAGTATAGATCTTGAATACTGGCTGTGGATGAGAGGGAAAAAGAGAGATGATTTTATTTGAAGAGAAAACGAGAGAGAAGGCTGAAAAAAAGAGGAAAGATGGGACTGCGACCAGCAATCACTGCCCCCAAATACCTCTTTTGCCACGGAGCGTCTCCATGCTAAATGCTGCCAGAAAAACCCGCAAGTTCCAAAAAGTCCGCAGGTAGTCTTGTTTAAAGGCGGATCTTTCTTCCGCACATTTTCCTCCTTTGTGGCGCTGGAAGCCCAGGGAAAAGCCGTGCATGGAGATGCTCCATGGCAAAAGAAACTTTTTAACAAGCTTTTTATTGCATGAAGACTGGGCCTATATGTGGTTATTGTGTAATAAATTATAGATATTCTGGAATATTGAAATATAACAAAATAAGTAAGCAATGTCTGGATGCGGTGTATGAGGATGATTGCATTTGGGGAAACATGGTAATTCCATTCCTCCTGGAACAGTGGCACTGACTCTGGCAACAGACACACATCTATTGGCAGTCATGTCTGACATAACAGCCAGAACATCAAGAAGAAAAGCAGAACTCACCTGAGCCACCATCCACAAGACCTTAAAACAAAAGGACCATCACCCTCTGAGGCTGGTTTCAGTACAGATGCTACAGGAAGGTAGGCAACATATATGTAGGATCCTGCCTAGTCCTCAATTTGATTTTGAATTTTGTTGTTGTTTTTGTGTAAACCACAAATGAATGAATGAATATTAAAAACATCTGAAGTTATCCCACCTTTACTGATGAGGGTTAAACAAAACCTATTTGACTGCCATTATCAGGATTCTCAGAAATGTAAAAATATTTTTGCAATGTTGTGTGCCAAACGGAAAAAAAGGACAAATCTGCATTAACCTTCTGCTTCTAAAATCCTTTCTCATCCCACCAAATTATTACTAGATCAGGACCATTAAACATTCCATTCTTTCTTAGAGGTGATAGACAGTGCTCATGAAGCATTGCTTTTGAAGCTGGTAATTTAGATCATACAAGGACCCTGAAACCATCCTGATGTGACAGAACTGGGAAGAAATGAACTGAATCTACTGAAAACCAGCTTTTTACCTGTTCAACAGCTTCCTGCCAGAGAGGGAGAGTTATAGTTTATAGTTATGTTATGAACTCATTGGGGTGAAGGGAAGAAAATAAATAAATAAATAAATAAATAAATAAATAAATAAATAAATAAATAAATAAATAAAACAGATGTTTAGCTAGGGTGAAAAGGGCCTCTAGCAAGGAAGCCAGGCCTCTTGTACCCTGTAGAACTTTTTACCTCAGATACAGTTCAGGCAAATGGGTTGTACTAAAAATGAGAAACGAATCCTAAAGCCTTCTAAGACAGCTCTGGCCGCAGCCATTTCAATATTTTAGAAACAGATCACTTTGGTCAGATGCTTCTGGCTTTGTAAAAGTTAACTCATAAGTTCTTGGGATCAGAGTTTAGTGCTTTTCTCCAAATATTTTCATTTTGTGGAAAGAGCAATAGCCTGGGGTTCAGTTCAAGCGCAAATATAAGTCAGTCTGCATTTAATTTTTAATACAGACACTCATGTCACCCGAGAAACTGATCATGCTGGCGTGTAAGAAATGACAGCATCCTTCTGGAAAGATACCAGCAGCTATTCCTGTTACAGTAAGCTTAATCTGCTTGCCTCCTGCAGCAGCAAAGAAAGTTAAGTCTGATGAAGCCACTGAGATAAAGCTTCCCACCCATACCTGCCAGGATTGATCAAGGCACTATGAAAGTAAAGTGTGCAAGAGCTCAGTTGTCAGTAATTCTTTGCAAAATAAGATAGAATAGCATGATTTTTAAAAAGTCAATGAGATAACTAGTTTACAAGGATTCTCTTTTCATGCTTTCTACATACAAAGGCTCTGTCTGCACTTACCAGCTCTAGATCTGGATCAGTAGGTCTGGAATAACGAACCCCACTGCCTCTGACTCTGGGGAAGCATGGGCAGGATCAACCCCATCTGCACTGATGACGGTGATCTGCATTAAGCCACCCTATGGCTTCAGAGTTCTTGCACATTTTGCACACACACACACACACACACACACACACTCCAAAGGTTAGGAATAATAATTCCTAGCCTTGGGGCCTGGGAGTGGCTGGGGGAGTATTTTTGATAGCTTGGCAGCATGCTATGGTGAGCTACTGAAAAAAGCACCCCCTGGTTGTCCCAGAACATGAAGCCATGCTGTCTGCATGCTTCTCGTGTTCTGGAATAAACTCCTGGTTCCTCTGGTGGACCTGATTACAAGGGTACACCAGAGATACAGATTAAAGGCCTATTAATACAGACCTGGCTCCATCTATTGCAGATGGAACTGGAGCAGTGAGAAGCTAGACCTCCTTGATCTGCAGATGGGAGGCCCAGAATGTGGCCTACAGAGCTCCTTATACTGGAACTAAGGTAAGTGCAGAAATTATTGTGGTCAAATGACTGATTATTTCAAACTAATACATAAAGGTGAAATTTATCCAGCAGATTAATGGACACAGTTTGCAAAAACAGTTACATTCTGTTCATCTGAGAAGCACGTGCTGTTGGAGTTACTGGGACTTAACAGAAAAAGAGCTCTGCTACATCAGTCTACTCTAAAGGGCCCAGTGTGCATATTTTACAGCAGCCAATTAGATTCCATAGGAAATTCAAAAGTAGTATATGATCAATACTTAAGCAATGTATGGTCAAAATGACACTTTCTTTACTGATCAGGAGGGAAAAAAAGTTATTTGACAACCATAGATAGCTATTTCTTATGCTGCTTCCAGATGGCAAAAGGCTATGTGTCATTAGGCTGCTGTCCTGTTACCTACCTTCTTTATTAGACTGTCATAGTGAAGTCTTGAACTTAGAGGGCCGTTCTTGAACCTCTGGCTTCATCTCTGCTACCTCACCTTATTAATAGAAACTCTTGTCCCTGAAATCTGCTTGACCCTCAACTTCATCCTGAGTTGATTCCTGACTTGGAATTACTAGTTTAGTCAGTACTCTGGATTTGCATCCATTTCACCCTATGTAAATAAATAATATAGAAGCCCAAGACTTTTCCATGTACAATCTTCATTTAAACCCTCCCCATGTAAACTTGTTGCTACCAGATGTTGTTTGTCTCTGGTCTCACTCTCACCTCAGTTGTCCTGTTCAGATGAGCTCTCTGGGATTCTCTCAGTCTCACCCTTCTCAACATACCTGCCATGTTCGTGGAGCCTGATGCCCAGCTGACTCTCAGGCCAGTATACTGTCCTGACTACCAAGGAAGTTGGTAAAGCCGACAGCAGTGTTATCTTTGGTGTTATCTTTTATCAGCTGCTGCTTTCCCAAAGATTCTTGCAATGCATTTTTTGACTGCGGAGTTTATATGCCTTCCAATGAATGCTAGGTTCTGACATTAGACCAGGCTATCCCAGACTAAGGAGGGATGCCTCACTCCAGTATAGACAACCTGTCCCAAGGTGGAACAGGTTGCTGCCAGCTCAGTTTAGAACTGTCCACATTTGTCTGCCAACCTTGACTGTCAGGGCAGAAGGCCAGGCCCAAATTTCAAAGACTAGGAACAAAAATTCCTGACCTTTGCAGTTCCCAGCTGGAGACTTTTCAGTAGTGCACCCAGGAATAGCACATGTCAAATACTACTTCAAAGTGCTTGACTGAAAAGGGAAACACTTAGGATACCAGCTCAATGGGGCATGCTATTCATATACTGTTGTGGGCCAGTACACCAACAAGCCACAGGTCTCCCAGTGGGGTAGAATATAGTGCCATTTTAGCACCGTATCCCACTCTGTGGCCTAGTCATATGTGGACAGACCACTCTAATGGAGGCCTCTGCTAGTCCACATTAGTGCGTGGCTGACAGATGCCCAACACACTCTGCAACAAACCCGACTGAATTTTCTGCATCCACACCAATGAGAGCTGGCATAAGATCATGTTTTGCCCACCACCAGCAGCTGACAATCATCACAGCAAGCCTTCTTACCATTTAAAATAAATATACATCATTGGAACATCTGAAAAATTAAACAGCAGTGCATGTGATCCATTCATTTAGACTCCAAATCTGAACACAGTTCCTTTTGTTACAGTGTAACCTTGAAGTTTTGTCTGGAATCTAGTAACTTGTGTAACAATTGCAAGTACCAACGCTCTACAAAGGCGTTAAAAGTGCGAAGGCAGAGAGGTTTCTTGGAAGGGATGTGTGTGGGTGGGAAACCAGCAATCATGCTACTCACTGCCATGAAAAAGAGACAACCAACTGTTTTCATTGCTGTTTCATGTTGTGCTTGCCACAATCAGGGTGGCTGCCAGTTTTCTAGGAGATGCAGTTCCTTGCACCCATTGTACTACACAGCAACAACAGCAAAGATATGTTTTTACCAGCAGATTTAAAAAGAAAATACACACAGGGTGCAATTTCAGGGATTATACTCCCTGTTGTGTTGGATTAGCCATAACTACCTACTGGCACCATTTATTTTGTAAGGAAGGAAATATAAAGGGGATTTCCTTTTTAAGTTACTACCATGCAGTAGCTGGTATTTAAAGAGATGAATTTGAAAGGAAATAGTGTAACTAGGGATGTGCATGAAACCAATTGCCCCCCCTCGGATTTGATGCAAATCGAAGAGGGGAAATATTCGGCTTCATGCATCCCTCACATAAATGTGCAAGGTTTTGGCTTCATGTGTGAACAACTGATAAATGTTTGTGCATGAAGGGAACCTCCCACATAATAAAATGCAAAGAATTTGCACACCATTAAGTAGGACAAATTGTGCAAATATGTGAAACATCTTTAATTACACTGCACATAGATAAACAACATTAAGGTCAGCTGGAGGACAGAGATTTGTAGGTTCATAATAATCCAAACTGGGCCCAAATAGGATGTTTGCTCCTCCCAACAAATAGGATCATGCAGTTTGAATATGATGAATTCCCTTTGCACCTGTGGCCTCCCCTTTCTATAATTCTATTTGTAGCCTCCCCCCTCTTCTACTTATGCCTGCACCAATTCTACTTGTCCCTTCATGTGCACTGGACTTACTTGTCAGACCAGGCCTCCTGGTCCCAGTCAAGTTCTTGGAGTGAGTCATGTTGTCCTTCTGGCAATGGAAGACTACAGGTTTTCCCAGAAAGCCAAGTATGGAGGTCTACTTCTTGGAAGGCTTTGGATAAATTTGCTCATGTTTGAGGCCTTCCAGGAAGTGGACCTACAAACATCTGTACACTTGACCTTCTAGGAGGATTTGCCAGAGGACATAGGCAAGCCCAAAGTCCATGCTTATACATTCTTTGCAAACAAAGAAAGTACAAAGTCATTGTATTATAGTAATGATGGAATTACGACAACTGTCAATGTACCCATTATTATATACCAATATCATGCAAATATCTGGCTAATCAAATGTCACATGAGGAGAAGATCACTATAATTATGTTCAAACAAATAATGAAAAGAAAGAATATAATTAATGTGTATAATAAAAATGGTACTAAAAAGATTGTTTCCCTTTACATGAACCAAGATTTTATGGTCCTATAATCCATTTCGAGTTCATAAGCAATACTGGCCAATTCATTGACTCCAACGATAGCCAAATATTCAAAATTGGGGGGGGGGGGGGAATGGTCCAATGTTATCTACAACTGTATCACAGGATTATCCATATTCATGCATTTGCTCCTGGATTAATAGAAAGATAATGAACACAAAATGTTAAGCAAAATGTTAATATAAAGGTGCCACAAAATCAGTGTCAGCTTCTGGTGACCTCATGAGCTTGTTATGGACATTGCTGTAAACATATGTATGGCAGGCTTGTAAACAGGCAACATAAAAGAACATAGATCTATGGACGCTGAATTGTACAGCCAAAGAGGTGTTCTGAACATAGTTATCTATATAAGGCACTTTAAAACAATACAAACTCCATCTCATACTGAAACATTTTTTCCTTTACCCCCCGCTCCACCTTTCCAACTTTATTTTCAGCCAGAGAAAGTGTGCTGTAAACAGAAAGACCCTCAGAACATGGATGGCCAATCAGTACTAACCTTTTGTTCTTCAATCAGCACTAACCTTTTGGACTCTGCTTGCTGTTTCAATACTCTTTTTCACCCTTGGTATTGTATTTTGGGGGTAAAGTTAGTAATTCAGTTACACTTAAACTCAGAATTGTCCTCTGGTCTTGATTATATCAATATTCTAATTTACATTTAAGAGTAAACAAAATGCAAATTTGTCTTTCACTTCAACCATTTGCTTACTTCACACCCATTGCTCTGCAGTAGCCGATAATTTTGAACTTGTAGTTTTGAATACACCTATCAAAAGGAGACATTTCATGCCATCTCTTGTCCAATGACCTACTTTTTCTATTTTTAGTAAAACAAGTAGGTATAAAAATATCCAAGTTTTAAAAAGTCAGGTGGTCTTTCTCCCCTCAAGAGCTGAACTCACTGCAACATCTCTGAAGAAAGAAAAAGCACAAGGTCATCCATACCACCATACCAAACAGATGTAGACTGCCAGTAGGTACTTGCCTCTTTGCCTTTTTGGAACCTTGGAGGCACTTTTCTCTTGCTCCAAAGCCTGGACCTGAGGAAACTCATTGCCTCCTCCTGCTTCCTGAAGGCAGAGTGAGAAGCCTCAGCTACTCTGAAGATCCTTGCCTTTTTCTGCTACCTCAAAGACTTGTGTCTTTTGTAGGGATGAGCATGAATATTCATTACATTCAAAATTCGTACAAGTTCAGTCAAATTCAGATATTCAAATTAGAATCAAATGTTGGCACATTTGAAGATTGACATTCAAATTGAATCAAATGTTTTGATACAATCCGTATGCATTCATATGGGATTTGCATGGGACTGAACATTCATATTGAATATGAATCTTACCATATTCGAAGGGGAGCTATTCAAATGAATATGAATTTTCTTGCATGCAATTTGATACAAATTGAATTTAAAGAAAACATTTGTGCACAGCTCTATATTTTTGTGCTGTTCTGGATCATTGCTAAAACTGAATTTCACTTTTGTGCTCTTTCTAACTAGGTGAAGACCTTCCTGAGAGAAGATTCTGAGGGTGAGAACTGCTTCTTGTTGCTCCTGGGTTTTTTCTCCTTAATGCTAGGATTTTCATTTCAGGAACGATAGGAATGTTTCTAGCTTTGTACTTAGACTTTTCCACGCAGAGAAGAAGAAGCTTTTACCATTCATGCTAGGTTGAATCAATTTCTGCTACTGTCCACCTCTTCTGTCCTGTACTGTTTCATTTAGAGGTAGCCCATCTGCCTTTTAAACCTGTGGCTGCTTACAATTTAACAGCCTTGCAGGTCTGTTTTGCCTTTTTTGTACTGTTCATTGATTAAAAAGCCTGCCTGCTTGCCATTTAAAGTTCTGCCAGCCTGGAATAAGCGTGAATTTGCCATTTTTGTTGTTTGTTTTAATAAAAATTTGTCAATTTGGATTTTTTTTCTGCCTCAGAACTCCTTCATTTCTCCCCTCCTCTGGGCAAGACAAGCCACCAGCCATTTGCAGTCTGTTGTAGAGTTCATTACACTAAACTATTGGCTTTCAAGATCTTGCTGGAATAACTGGAGTTGGGCAATTCCCTCCACCCCCTGCCAGTTTATTCCTTCCTTTTGTTTCAGACCAACCAACCCAGCTATCCTGGCAATGGTCTAGAAGTGATTCTTCCACCATCTTCTTTCATAGCATTTTTGGTTTTCCAAAAGGTCTCTCAAAAGTACCAACCAGGCCTAACTCTGCTTAGCTTCCACTTTCATGAAAGATTATCAATTTGAACATTGAGGGCCATCATTTTAAAAGAAGTAAATGGGTGGTGTGTGTGTCCCCCCCATTTTCCTGTTGTTCTTATTCTACAAGCTGTACTGAGGGAAGAAAAGTCATATCTGAATTAAGATTTATGAAACTTCAGGAAACCATGATTAATATATTACAGTGATAGTGAATATGGCTCAGTTGGCCCAGATACAGCATATAAATTAATGTCATGTCTAAATCTGCATCTTGGTACTCTTTAATATAAGTAGGGCACTGTTCTGAAAAAGTCACAGTGAAATTAACAGTCAGATAATGTGGCTGAAGGTAATTCCAATTTTCAATGATTTACCAATGAAGAAAATAGGACTGACAAATAGGCAGCTTTTTCTCCTTTTTTATTTTTAAATTATTGTAGTGCTTCTTTTCAGCTTTAGGTGAAAAACCATGGAAGAAAATGAAAATAGCTCTATTTGGAAATTGTCTTAAATTAGAATACTGAGCCTATGATCCCAAGCCTATTACCTTTAAGGAGCCAAACACCAAAACTAACAGCATATTAAAAATTAATTTTGTGACCTAGTGTTAGGGTTCAGGTTTTGTTTTTTTTTTTTTTGCAGATGAGAGAAATTTGCTTTTTATGAACTTGCTTGATGAAAAAATCTGTGTGATTTGTAAAATTCTATAATCTTACACGCAAAGTGCACCACTGTATATCTTACAACTTTTACTACTTTAGGATTAAGCCCTACTCTTAATCTTAACAAAATGAAGTAATATTTCACTAAAAAACACGTCAACTTATTTCCTGTATTTCCTTCAGTTTAGCCTTTTTTACTTAAAAATATTAAAAATGAAAAAATGAAATATAAGTTGTAACCTTCCATACTATAACAGACTGTTGTGTAAATATGGGTTCAGAGATAATAAGTACCATATGCACTGCATACATTTGCATAATGCATTTTTATCATCCTATCACTCCAGTATCTTCATGATGATCCCTGACAGCAATTTCAGCATTCTCTAAATGTGCCTGCTCTATAATGCTTATTATGTTAACAGTTCTTAATGTTGGCTGTAGAGACATATTTTAGGTCTTTTCTAACCTTACTGTGTTGTGATCCAGATTAGTGGGTCCCACTGATCCAGATTATGTGAGCGATTCAGATTACTTGGAGGCATGAGCTGGATCAGCACCATTTGCACTGACAGCACTGATATGGCCCATGCTTCCCCATGGCCATGAAGCTCACATGAGCTTCACAGCACCCCACCCCCCATCTCTGAAGACTAGGATTGACAGCCTTGTACCCTAGATGGAGTGCTATTTGGCAGTGCACGATACCACACAAAGCCCTTGGTCCGGATGTAGACTCAATTGAAAGGCTCTACAACAGATCTGAATTAAGGGTCTCCTTAATTTGGATCTGCCTCTGTCTAGTGGAGATAGAGATGGACCCACAGGGGTGGGACCTCCTTGCTTCACATTAATGTGCAGATTAGGAGGTTGGAGATCCAGATTAAGGGGTTCTTTAATCCAGATCAACAGTGATTGCAGAAAGAGACTTTGGGTGTTTTTCCACTGTCACTAGAAGTACTTCTAGTGAGAGTGGAAAAACACCCTTAGAAAACTATTTCAAATTCCATACAGGCTCTCACAATTAAAATTATTTCCTAATCCAGCAACATGGGACATGGAGGGGAGATTAAACATTTGACTTTGATCAAAGAGTAAGGATACCAAGCACTCTTAAGTTCAAAATATGTACACCCATGCCACTTTTCCTTGGTGTGGGCTATCCCGTGTTGTACTAGCCATGGCTAGGTCCTAGCCCTAGCATGGGCTAAGTGCTGTCTGCATGTTGGACAGGCCATGTCATACCAGTCACAGCAGCCACCTCTGAAGGTTGGGCCAGCCTTCACAGCTAGTGTTGGAGGCTTTGAAATTCTGAAGCTTTCAGGGGGGCATTTTGCACTTCTGGCACCATTTCCTGGAGTACTGCTGAAAAGTCTCACTCTTTATATTATGGTTTATGCTGTCTGCATGCCCCCATGGTTTGGAACACTGGTCCTGGCCTGGCAGTAAACCTTGATATTGAGGTACCACTTTGGGTACCTGATCTATGCTCTGGCTTGTTTCTTAAACTGTGTGATATGGTTTTTCCCCTCCTTGTACACAGAATTTGTAGTGAGGCACAATCAGCACTCTGTGATCTCAGGAAAGGAACATCCCCAAATTCATCTGTATGATGGGAATAAGTGTGCCAGCAATATACCTCTGTATTTAACAAAAAGCAGTTCCACCTCCTGCCCCCACAAACCTGGAAGATCCAGTCATAGAGCCAAAGGACTTTAACACTCTGCATAAAAAAAGATTCTTGTTGCGGCCTCTAATGTCACAGCAACAGTACACTGTCTCAGCCATTAGACAACCTATGAAAGTTAGCCAGTTATGTGCAGAGACACAAACTTTGAAATTTACTTTGAAAGCACCAGCCAATCATTTTGCACTGTTTTTACAAAATAAACAGTATTTTGTTTGTGATGACCTCTAGGACCCCTCAACCCCAAAATTAAGTTATTTTGGTTTAAATACAAAATGTGCCGAGAACGGGTTGTCTACACTGTTAAGTGTCACCAAAGTGTATTATTTGAAAGGGTAAGTAGCCTAAGGGAGGGGCTAGTTGAGCACTCCAGGAGGAGGGGTGAAATAGGATCCTGGAGGAGCTCAGCCAATCAGGGCAAAGCTAGCCAGCCAGGCCCATATTTAAGGGAGCCTGAGGGAACAATTTGGGTTCTCTGCCTTTGGTCGTTAAACCTGGAGGGTGTTTAACTAGGGGAGAAACGGGCTCTAAGCTGTCCTGAGGGAAGCTGGGGAATAGAGTCCTGAGTTAATAGTGAATATACGGTGTTTAGAAAGTAAAAGAGTTGAAAAGATAATAAGTTATTTATGTTGTTGGCATTAATCTGAAAAGGATTGGAGTCTTTAGGCTTAGTGAGGAAGCTAAAGACCTAACTGTGTGATATTTAAAGTAACAAAGTGCAACTTTAAGAAGAAACTTGAATTGTAAACAATAAACTTGTTTTCTGGTTATTTTAAAGAAGCTTCAACTGAGTAGTCTGTTTTCAAAGTGAGCCAAGTCAGGCTGGAATTCTAACAGATACTGTAACCCACTGCTGGCTAGACAGAGTGGGGGAAGGGCTGTCTGCTGCAGCACCCAGAAGGAGGCAACATTATTGTCAAACTTAATAGCAGAGAAAGGGAAATGAAAGGTGTGTCTCTTGGAAGGGAATTAACAGAGTCTTAATATAAAAAGTAAAATACACGCTACTACACTACCAAGGCAGGATATATATACAAATCTCTACCTGACTGAGAGTCGGCCTTTTACATTTGGTGGCAGTGGTGGGATAAATAGCGGTGACCCACTGACCACCAGGAAAGTGAAATAGAAACATGGGGATATAAGTATTTGAGATTTGAGATTTTTTCCCTGGCCTTTACATTGTTCATTTTGAGAAGCTTGCTCCCTTCTTCTATGTGTAGCGTCACTAGAGTTGTTCATCTATTATTTATGTGCTGAAATGACCATCTCCATATGCTAAGGACCATATACTAGATTTCAACCCCCCTGGAGTGCAGCTTATCCAGGACTCAGTGACTATGCATTTCTCTAGACAGGAACTAAAAGATTACAATGCAGATTGTTAAGCCTCTGCTACATCTACATTTTAATGTGACTGGACATTTTTGTGTTTGCATAATGTCCCACTGCTGCATACCCTAAATTATAATTAACCAATGAATTCCTAAGGACCAGCAGTTCTTATGATTGCTGTTTCTTCCCTGTGATCACTTAGACACAGAATGCATCTCTAAGGGCTCCCTTGGAATGAACTGTTTCCTTTAATGATTTTTAGAGACCTTTCCTGCTTTTATAGGATCCTGAAACTGCTCTGCTTTATGGCAGAAGAAACCTTCAGGATTAACAGCTAAAGCATTTTCCAAAAGGAAAATGAACATTTTATTTTGAGAAATAACAACAGACTAGATCATGCATTTTAAGTTGAAATCTTACTGGAAAATTCAAGAAGCGCACTCTTCTAAATGTTTATTCCTGTAAATACTGTTTCTGATGGCATTTCTTTTGCTTCTGCACCAACAAGTACACCATTGTGTTGGAATAAAGTTAGTGCTCTATCCATGCAATGTCAGTCCATTTTATTCTTGAAGATAGGGGTGTTTGTTAGCCTTTGTACATGCTTATTGTCAGAGAACTAGAAAATAGGGATGTGAAGGAATATTTGAAACATTCAAAATTTGGTTGAATTTGTTCAAATTCGGACATTCGAATTTGAATGTCTACACATTTGTTTTTAAACATTCGAATGAACTCGAATGTTTTTGAATCATTCATACACATTCTCTGCCAGCTGAGAATTCTGATTGCTGACAAAAGGCATGGTCTTTTGTGTACCTCTGCTCTAACGGGAATAATGGAGAATGCCGTAAACTGAAAATCACGCCTTAATATCACCTTCTCCATTGTTCCCATTTGAGCAGTCTGTGCCTCCTGTCAGCAATCAGAACTGTCAACTTCCACTGTCAGCTCACCTCTCTGCCACATCCCCCCTCCTTTAGCGGCAGGGACAGACAGGGCTAGCGTGGGAAGCACGAAAAGAAGCACAAATAAAGCTAGAAAGAACTTTCTCTTTTTAAAAAAATTAATGCCGAAAGCCGCTATGAATTAGCAGCAGTAGGCGGTTCACAGCTGAGTGTTGTGGCTTTCAATCCAGCTTCCAGTGAGGGCAGAGGGGGCGGAGAGGAGGTGGTGCTTCTCCCCTGTGCCAGGGTTCGGTACACTTGTCATGAGGATGCCTGCATCTGCGCCAAACCCTGAACCTGGCCTTTGCTGATGGGAATGACATGGGGATGCCCGAGATGTGTTCCCGGTCCCGCACCTGGCCCATGTGAGCCAAAACAGTGCCCAAACAGTGCCAGATGGCCAGCATGGGGACGGGGCCAGTGTGCGGCTGCGTGGGTCTATAATCCGGTTTCAAGCCTGGGGACCGGATTGTAGACCCAATTTTTTAGGTCTCCCGGAAATCCAGGTTTAGGGACCTGAAGACCCCATTAGGGACGGAATTGGGAGGCTGTTGTGCGGAAGATGCTTCCCTCATCCAGTCCTAATGGGGCCTCCTGTGCGGAAGGATCTTTTAGGATCTGTCCCACATGGGTCCTTAATGGGTCCCTAATGGGGTTTTAAGGGCCAGTGTGGAAACATCCTAGAGAATAAAATTAATGTAGTATTATGTGCAGAAAACTGTGATCTTATATGCCTTTTCTTCCAGCTCAGCAAGGAAAAAAAAGGCTCCATTACCATTTTAAATTAACTTCTTTTTCTTATTATGTAAACCATTGTTTATATTAACTGCAGTCTGATATTTCAGTAAGCCATGCATATATAATTGAGGAATAAAGAATTCTGTATTTTGTTTCATAAAGACACTTAGTGCATGGAAGCATGTGCACCGTGGGAGTGCCTTAGCCATGTTAGATTTTGGATAAAGAACTTTGGGGGGAAACAGACTTTCTATATACTGTAATATAAGTTTTAAAAGGCACCAAATGGAAGGTCTCTTCTTTAGCTTGTGGGTGCCTAAAGCAACATTTGTTCAGATGACATAAGGATCGGAAAGGTTAAGCAAAATTCACATTGACTTATTTACTCAAGTGTCTGCTTATGAACACATTGTTAATCTCTCCAAAGAATTCATTATTCTGAAATACCTCCTAATTTCTTCATCTGTTCATCTGAAATGTCTTCACAAGCTGTTATCGCAGCTGTTGTGTTACTTATGTGGTATAAGCCAAGTTCAGAAGTCTTAAGGTATTCCTTTATCAATCCTTTTGAGTGATTTCTTAACTATGCAAACTACCAGCATCAGTGCAAATTCTGTGTCAACAAGTTTCTTGGCTTTCTAACAAAAACATTTTAAGTCTCTGGCATAGTAGTAATATTTACCCTTAGGGAAAAGGTCAGGGTCCATGTGATAGGTACAACTAATCAAAACTTACCAACCTTAATCAGATAAGTCATCAAGTTCTTTATACCGCTAGTCGACATTCTGAATTTATCTGTGGTGTTTGCTGGCTCTTAATATTTCATGCTTATTCTGTTTTCCCTTTCTGTGATTCTTTTTTAAAATAGTCTGAACAATGGTGTGCATAAGTTAACAGTTTCTGCCTGAAGGTAGAGGAGATACAAATAAGAATCAGATGCATATCTTAACTTGCAGCTCCTTGTATATTCATCTCAGGAACTGAGCACAACCTTATTGGCTAACTTTGATCTCTCGGTGGCTTTTGATACCATTGGCCGTGGTCTTCTGCAAAGACTATGAAGTTTGGGAACTGGGGATACCATATGGTAATGGTTTTTCTCTGATCTCCAAGGCCAATGCCAGTGAATGGTTGTGGAAGATTCTTACTCTTGGCTCTGAGAACTAACCTGTGGGGTTTCTCAAAGTTTGATCTTAGCTCTTATACTTTTTAACATCTATATGAAGCCACTGAGGTTGGCTAGTTACAGCTCTCTTCTGAGCTCTCACAGCCCCACCCACCTCACAGGGTGTTCTGTTGTGGGGAGAAGAATAGAAAGCTTTGCGAGCCACTTTGTGTCCCTTAAATGAGTGAGAAAAGTGGGGTAGAAAAGTGGGGCAGCAGTGAGATTGCTAACTGAAACACACACGGTGTTTCCGCATTGACTGCGGAAACTGGATTAACCCTCCCTTAGGTAAGATTTAAAACACTTTCCTTGTGATGCATCCACACTGTGAACCGGATTTGAGAGCCCGTGTCCACATTTCGGTGTGCAAGACCGGTTTTTAAAACCAGTTTTGCTGCTGCAATCTGGATTAAATGTAAGACCTGAAAAATCACATCTTACACCCATCACTTCCCCCTGGATATGCACTGCACATGGCCAAGGGAAGAGACGGATTCTAGCTGCCACCATGTTTGGAAGGGCGGAAGCAGGACTGCCTGCTTCCAAAGGCCTTCCCTCACACGCGGTCACCGTCAGAAACACGTGGCGACTGGCAGCTCCATGCTCCAGTCCCACGGCTCTGGTGGTGGGGGCGGCGGTGGACAAGCTGGAAGATGCTTGGAATGGGTGCTGGTGCATCCTCACATCACCCACTCCAATCTGTCCTCAGGAACCCATCCTCCCCGCCCATGTGTGGACACACAGATCCATCACAAATAGTGACAGATCTTCAGGAGGATGATTCACCAAAAAGCGGATCTATTTAGATCCGATTTCGGTGGCAAATGTGGAAACACCCATACTGCACAACTCCTAAAACAACTATGCTACTGAGCCCAACTTAGGGTGTTAACATTAACCTATAAGGACATATTTTGCTAGGGGCCCAAATAGCTAAGAAATTCCTTCTTCTAGTTTGATTTCCAGTTTGTGAGCGAGTTTGGTCTGCTGGTTAGAGAGTCAGACTCTTATCTGGGAATACCAGGTTTGATTCCACCCTCCACCATGGAGCCAGCTGGGTGACCTTGGGCTAGTCACAGCTTTCTTCTGAGCCCTCACAGTCCCACCAAGGTGTCTGTTGTGGGGAGAAGAACAGAATGTTTGTCAGCTGCTTTGAGTTCCCTTAAGTGGATGAGAAAAGCAGGGTAGAAAAGCCAACTCTTCTTCTTCTTCTTCTTCTTTAGTCTTACCTATGCCTTAAAAATCTTTCAGAGAGATCTTGGCTGTGCCACAACCCTCACTACTTACAGGGGTGGGGATGGTGAGAGTTCCTTCTCAATGATAATCTCCAAATCATAGAATAGCCTCCACACTAAGGTGTATCATGCACCCAGTGAAGATGCACATCTTTACTCTAGCCGCTAGAGTCTAGCGTTTAGCTGAAAAAACAACTTGACCTGCACTTTCAGACACTTTTATTGTTTTTGTGAATACATTTTAATTGAGTTTTTATAGTGGCTTAAATGAGTACGGGGTGGGATAGAAATGCAACCAAAAAACATTCCTGTTTTTGCTGCACACAGCACAGCTGAATTTTAGCTATCTTAAATTCATCAACTATTTTCTCCAGGCTGCAGTCATTTCTCTCCCAAGAAAAATACCTGTCATGTTCGGCCTGCAATGCCACCACAGACTGACGGGCAACCACAGCAGGGCATTACAAACATTGAAGGGTTAAGGCCAGTTCTAGGTGAGCAGCCAGACAGCTCTGATAATGAATCTACAAGCAGTGAGCCTCATCAAAGGTCCTCTCCTCACCTGCTGAGGCAACAGAAGCAGCTGAGGTGCAGATCAGAACGATTAGCTCAGCTGAACCATGGGCGAGACAATGACTCATCTACTTGAGGAGCAAACCCATGTTGCCTCAGTGTTGCAGACAACATCTTTGCAGCCCTGTGTTACTCCATGCCTGTATTCCTGGACTCCTTGTGACTTGCTGACCCTTTGGACTGACTGACCCTTGCTGACTTTCTGGACTCCTAGACCCTGGACTGGGACTGACCTTGAGTATGCCTGAACCCTATGGAACTGAATAAGTGGAGCATGTGTTTGCCTGTTGCCTTGCAGGCCTGTGACGTAACAGTACTGGTGATATATTTCCTTATTTCTTTTTCATCACTTTACCTGCTAACTGACCCTTTTAATATTTTATGTGCTGATAATTTTAAACTGCAGCCTTTATTAGATAAAGTGACCCTGCATCTGATTTCTAGTTTGTAAGAAACACATTTCCTGGAGACTTAACAGATGCTTACACATTCTGCATTTGTTTGCCTGCGAATTTGTCTTGTGGTTTTATCTCAAATGATGCTTTGACACTAAGCATCTTGAGTAGGGTAGGATTGCTTAGCTCTAAACAATCTGAGTATGAATGGTGGTGACGAGAGACACTTCCCTTTGTTTTGGAACATACTAATTAATGTCCAGAGAAAGAACTAAGATTATGACAGGAGAAATATTTGTTCATTAAGATAACAAGAGCAGAATGGCCCAGTTGTTCTCTAAGAAGTCGGCAGTGAAGGCTAAAATTTGCAGTGTGGAAGGAAGCATAATTATGAGCATTGAAGTGTGGATAGATTGGTCTGAAGGTCTTTTTTAAATTTTGTTTGGAATTTCCCAATCTAATTAACTAGCTCAACGTGATTTCCTTAGACTGAGTGCATTTATTGGACTGGATGTGCTTATAACCAACAAGCTACTTCCAAAGTAATGGGAAATTACTCATGTTGCCACTTAGACTGAGAGATTCTCCTCCCTTATCATGGTTTCTTTTATGCACACCAAGTGATCATCAGTAATTATGTTGACTACTGGTTGTAGATAATGTTCTGCTGAATTGTTCAAAATTAAAAACTAATTTTGGAGAAAAGAAAAGATTCGGGAAAATAAAAATCTCTATTTTACACTGTTCAATATACCCTAGTTTCCCCAGAAAAAGAGGTCTCTAGAAGATTATTATATCTACTGCTGAATGTTTTGCTTATTCATATATCCAGTAGGGCATAAAATAAAAGGCTTTAAGTGTTTACTCCAAAATATATTGTGTCTCAGCAAATTTCTAGGAGATCCCTTCTCCAAATTAATGCCACTGGAAACTAATTCTTTTTCAGTCTCTCAATCACTATGTATGTCCTGCTTTTCTATACTTTAAGATGTTTTGATTATCATTTCCGTAGAGAGGATAAAGTTTAGAAAAAGACTACACCACAAGTGGGAAGAGGGATGGCCTGTGAAGGTTTTGCCTTGTTTTCTGCTAGAGAATATCTGGAAATTATTGGTGGGCTGCTGTGTGAGATGAGATGTGGGACTAGATGGGATATTTCCAACATACACCATCACTCACATCTTGCCATCAGTCCATCTAGCTCAGCAGTATATCTCCTCTGTGGCTAACTAGTTGTATATGGGACCTCATGAGCAAGACATATGTACAATTTGTTCCTGCTCCTATTCTTGGAGTAGCTGACAAGAAGGAGAAGGAGAAGGAGAAGAGTTGGCTTTTCTACCCCGCTTTTCACACCCATTTCAGGGGACTCAAAGCAGCTGACAAACCTTCCATTCTTCTCCCCACAACAGACACCCTTTGAGGTGGGTGGGGCTGTGAGAGCTCAAAAGAGAGCTATGAATAGCCCAAGGTCACCCAGCTGGCTTCATGGGGAAGAGCGGAATCGAACCTGGTATTCCCAGATAAGAGTCCAGCTCCCTAACCACTAGACCAAATCGGTGAGACATGCTATCTCCTATTACAGAGTCTGCCACACTGCCCTCAAGGTTAATGACCATTGATAGCCTGGATTATCATAAATTAGTCCAAGTGTTCCATTCAGGCTGGTAGCCAACATCATATCTCATAATATCACATTCATTTTAGCAGTCCTGATTTTTATAAGTTTTTGGCTTCATTGAGCGATTCTTGGTTCCAGTATTTTAGAAAAAAAAAACATTCTTTTAAAACGCAACAACTTCATCATCCATGTTATACAGTATATCCAATCGTATATCACTGACCTCCTTTCTAAACCACAAAGCCGCAAATTTCACAGCTTGTTTTCACAGGAGGCCCTCTAGCCTTTTGATCACTTTTGTTGTCCTCTTTTGAATTGTTATGAATTTTACCATATCTTTTTTGATTAAAAAATATATATATGCATTTATATCCCACCCTTCACCAAATGATCCTAGGGTGGGTCACAATATAATATAATATAATATAATATAATATAATATAATATAATATAATATAATATAATATAATATAATATGATATAATATGATATAATATGATATAATATAATATAATATGATATAATATGATATAATATGATATAATATGATAATATAGTATAATATAATATAACATAGTCATCAATAGAATATTCTGTTCTGTTGAATAGGTTATTCAACAACCTGGGGGCCACCACCAAGAACACCCTTTCACATACTGCTAGTTGATTCTCTGAAAGTTGTGGAACAACAAGAAGGCCCTTACCTTGTGATCTTAATATTTGGAAGAATGAGTGAAAGCACTGTTCAGGTATTGGGGCCCCAAGTCATTTGGGATTTCCTATTTAAGACTTGGGCTTGGAAGTGAATAGGCAACCAGAGCAGATCTTGTAACACTGGTGTCTATGTGTCTGACCAGAATCTCCCATCGGTAGCCATCCTGCTGCATTCTGCACTAGTTCCAGCTTCCAGGGTGTTGTCATGTAGAGCAGGGATTATTGTGGCCAGGTTGTCCCTAACCACAAAAGGTTGAAACTGGTGAACTAGTCAGAGATGGATGTACTCCTGGCTATCATTATATGAAGGAAAGAGAAGATAGGGTATGAAAGGCAAGAAGAAGAAAAAGAGATGCTATGCTTAGAAGGCAACAGTGAAATGAAAAGAAAAAAAACAAAGTGTACACAGCACACCATAATTTGTTAATGTTTGGTTTGTTTGTTTGTTTTTTAAATTGAAGCCTTTTGATGGAATATTGTAACAGGGTAGCAAACAATTATTTACCTTTTCCCCCAGCATATTTTTAATAGCTGTACGGAGCTCTGGGCACTTTTTTCTCACGGGCATCAAAATATTTTGCACCATCTTGAACTAAGAGGAGGAAGAGTTGGCTTTTCTAACCTGCTTTTCTCACCTATTTAAGGGGACTCAAAGCGGCTGACAAAGCTTCCTAATCTTCTTCCCACAACAGAACGCCCTGTGAGGTAGGGTGGGGCTGTGAGAGATCAGAAGAGAGCTGTGACTAGCCCAAGGCCACCCAGCTGGCCTAGTGGGGGAGGGCAGAATCAAACCCGATATTCCCAGATACGAGTCCAGCTCCCTAACCACTAGACCAAACTGGCTCCCTGGATGATTTTCTCCTTATACGTTATAAAGGGGAGAGGAAACAGCAAAGATGACAGCAGAGAATGCTTCAGTCCTCCCCCACCTGTCCAAACCCACAGGGACACCTACATTCATAAAATGTATATTCTACTGTTCCTTCTAAGTCACTTTGGAAATGTTTGCACCACGACACTGGGATGTTTCACTGCTTGTTATTACAGCTATATTATTGCTGCATTGTGTATTATTTTATTTATGATTTAGCATTTCTTCCACAGCACATCCCTACGGATGCCCTGCAAAGTTTGTGTCAGGAGTTATTAGTGACTGTGTGGTAAAAAAAAGGGGGGAACTCCACCTGTGTCTGTGTAACTGGTCCCTTCTCAGGTACAGTGGGTACTGGTAGTGTAGCGCTCAAGCCCTTGTTTGGAGATCCAACCACCTCCTATTGGAATCAAGAAGCTAAGAAATTCTCCCCCGCCTCCTTTGACTATTTTATTTTATAAAGGAAACATATTAATTTAGTTCTTGGTAGGCCTATGTGATGGAGATGTGTGAGGAGGGTTTTCCCTTCCCAGAGTAATAAAACAAGCGTTAAAAATATAAGGTCTTGATTAAAAAAAATTAAAAGAAATAAAAGGGAGATCAAATAAAATTAGCATGCTTAATGCAGGATTTACAGCTGGACCTCCCTTTGTTGTAAAAATAATATCAAAAGTAGAAGGTATCTAAGCTGCCAGTCCCACAACCTGGAACTTCTTAAAAATAAATACTAAATGTAAATTAGATAAACAGAAAAATATAGATTCAGAAAAAATGTAGGAAAAAAGTTTTAAAAGCCAAGGGTTGAAACTGCATTCCAAGCCAGAAGACAATTGGAAAGATTTATTGAACTATTCAGTGAGACCTAAGCTCAGAAATTTCTGGCTGTGTTCACACCTAAATTTTAGTCCAGTTTCATTCATCTTTTAGAGTGAGAGAAGACATCAGCAAAGTGTCAAGCTATTTTCTTTCAGGATTATCCAATTCAGAAAATCTACTTTTGGTTAAATAAAAGGGAAAGAAAAGGCCAGCCATTTTGCTGATGTGCTCTTTCACTCTGAAAGTGGACTGAAACTGGATTAAAAGGTAGGTGTGAGTGTATCTTCTGAGAGATGAAATAACAAAGCTTTGTGAGCATGAGATGTACCTCTTACAGGGTTACCACCACTTTCTCTGGTGCCCTCTTTGTCTCTTTATGTTCCACATTACAATGCAGAAAGCATGCAGCAGCATTTTTATATGGAGTGGAAAGGTTACCTGTCTTCTGAGTAAGAAGAAATATATAATACAAGGTCAATATAGTACATATAATACTGGCAGGAATCATGCCAGTTCTGTATTGTATATGCTGAATTGAATGAGGGGTGGTCAGAGGTGCAGGGTATCATTAACTAAAATAGTCTATATTTTTCACTCTGCTGCAAGTAACCTCTTTTGTCATAAGCCAAACTGGTCTAACCCACAGACAGGGACATGAGTGAAGACTTAGGGACTGGAAGCCATTGTAGCCCTCACCATAAGCCTAAATAAGAGGCCTTTTCGCACAGGCCTTTTTAGAACGCGTGGAAGACAGCTCCGGACGAGGCATTTGCATTGCCCCAGCGGGGCTTGCGCCGCCTCGCGTCCGGAGCTGTCTTCCACGCGTTCCAGATGCAGAGCACTTTAAAGTGCTCTGCATCCGTTCCGACGCGGACGAGCCGCCCTGGCGCGTTCCGGGAGAGAAGCGTTCGCGCACGCTTCTCTCCCTGACAGCCATCGGCACGCCTCCAGGGCCCGACTTGCCGGGCCGGCGATTGCGCCGGCGCGGCGAAGCTGGTAGATGGGACCCACCGAATTGGGGTTCCCCTTTCCCATCTGCCAGGGTCAGTG